>OX336375.1:0-2594381 GCA_946902895.1 Fragum fragum | reverse complement strand
TAGTTTCGAATAACAAAATAAATAGAACGAGATAGTAAAATTCAAAATAATTTGCCTAATTCAAATTACACAATCCCACACAATGACGCTTTTCGTCGCCCCAAAATAAAAAACATGGGAAAAAATCATGAAAAATGAAGAAATTGCTTGAACCAAGCATTTTCCAGAATGTTTTCAATTTAAAATTTCATGAACTTTAAATTGTCGTCTGCAACTCCTTTCAATTTGGACCAGCCTGACAGGCTGAAAATGGGTTAAATAAGGGGTAATAAAAGCGACGCGCGGATTCGACGTTAGAACTTATGATTCTACGATGCCACGTCATTGATATCCTCCGAGTTGCATGACGAGTGTTACAAAAATACTCTTAAAACATAATTTCTTGTCAATTCGTTTCAAACTTTACACATATTCGCACTGAAATCTGTAAAAATCAAAGCGCTGAAAGCCTGAGATATGTAAACATGAGATGTATAACCTTGGTAGAAAAGGTTTGATGGTCGGATTATCGGAAGTGTCACGTTTTACCCCAATCTACTGTCGATTAAGCGCCAATTTGTGCGCTAGGGGACATAACCTGTCCACATTAATTTTCTTCCCGCTTTTTGGGTATTGTAACAATATTTTTATATTTATATATCGTTCATTTTTTCATCCTATCAAAGTGCCTTGAAGGAATCTGATAAAGGCCACTCAAGGATCCGTCCTGTGAATTTTGGTTGAATCATGTTCAGTACTTTCTGAGAAGAAAATTTTTAAAGTAAGAGTTGACGGACGGACGTGCGGACATGTAAGCTAAGGGACAACACTCTGTCCGAATTCCTGTCAATATCTACCCTGTTTGACAGGTATTTTAATTGATTTTATTCAAAGGTTGCAAGTTCGAGTTCAGGCTGCGCTGCTTGTCACGTGGATAAAAAACCTGCACAAGATGCAGAGTCCATGAAAAGTAATGGGAATCTCTGAAAGTCAATGAAAAGGTGAACTTCGGCGTGATATTTCTGAATATTGTTCAAAACAGCACAAACCTCTCAAAATAATTTATTATTCTTTTAATTTGCAGACGTTTAAAATATTACCGTCTTTTATTGGGATAAATCAAAGCACCCAAGTTGCTATCTGTTATACCTCTACCCAAGACTTTGTCGTCTCTACCGTAGCACATGCTCATATGAGCGACGCCCTTAGAAAAAAGCTAGATGTTACGGAAGTTGTTAGGGGAGATAGTGCAAGGATACCGGACGAAACTGCTGAGAGCTCCACCTCAATAGGCGATGGATAGCACCATCACACGAGGCCTCGGATTATCTTCTCGTCCGTAAGACAATTCGTTTGTTAGTTTGGTCTAAAATTCTATAGTTGTTTTTATCAGATATTTCTGTCTTTGTTTGTTTTTATTTGAAGCTGCAAGGTAGTTGGGAAATAACGAGCTGCATCATGTCACAAATTGTACAAAAACAAGAAACTGTGCAATTTCCCCCTTGCTGGTATGTGTGTTACTATCGTAACAAACAATGCATCATGCAAACATGTGTTTCTGTCAGTAGTTCTGTCAAACACGAATAATTAATCTATTAAAAGACATACATGTGTTTGAATTGCAAAACTGCTGTAACTTTTGCAGGTATTTATTGCTTCATTCCTGTCCCGTCTTCGAGCAATTAAATCTCCTAACTACAACTTGAATAACATGAAGTTACGCCATTCCATGCGATATTTTCTAATTCCGTCGACATAATTAGAAGTTAGTATAACTAAATTAACTGCCTATGTAAATACGGATCACTACGACAGTTTTGCACTAAGCCCGCTAAATATCTGTGCCAATTCTAAGTTACGGTAGTATAACGTAACTCATTTACTGTACGAATATTTTCTTACAAATATTCTTAGCATAATCAATTTACGCTATATGCATTTTGTTGTTATGGTAAGAATAAACGGTCCACGCCATGCAAAAATCGACCATCATGGACCTGCGCGTCATTATTCAAATATTCGCGAAATCCCATCAGACGTAACATATGTTTCAGCAAATCATAGCCAGCGTTTTGAAATCAAAATACAAGCATTGATTTAGACTAGTTTGTGAGTGCTGATTCCAGTTGACGGATCAATGATCCCGCTAACAACACCCACTGGCTCCGCTGGCCGAACCCAATGGCTGCACTAACAACACCCACTGACTCCGCTTGCCGCACCCAATGGCTGCACTAACCACATTCACTGACTCCGCTTGCCGCACCCACTGACTCCGCTTGCCGCACCAAATGGCTGCACTAACCACATTCGCTGACTCCGCTAACCACACCCACTGACTCCGCTTGCCGCACCAAATGGCTGCACTAACCACATTCACTGACTCCGCTGGCCGCACCCAATGACTGCACTTACCACATTCACTGACTCCGCTGGCCGCACAAAATGGCTGCACTAATCACAACCACTGACTCGAACAGGAAGTTCCACTTCGACATTAAACGGCGATAATTTGAAGAGTATTTTTATAATCGCCAGCAGCATGTAACAAAGAAGTACAGAAGTACAATTGTTACTAGTAGTTGGCGACCTAAACGTCGTAATTACAGATTGAATAGCTACTAGATGTATTCGTCAAATCAACAAAAATGTTTCACGTAAATGTCGTTCAATGTTGGAATACAAAATTTGCGTTAGCTCTAAATTAATCATTTGATTGGTCGATTGATTCTTTGATTTGCGATCGGTCTTTTAACTCAGACGGTAAATACTCGACTTCAAACTTAGAGGTTTCGGGTTTGAGCACTTTACGGAAACAGACTGAGCTTGTGGTAGTTTAATCCTTGCACTATCGACCTTTTAAAAGTCCCGGGTCCCTTTGCCTTTACGCCGCCGTCATAGCGCAGTTGGTAGCGCGCCGGACTGTCAATCTAGAGGTCCCGGGTTCGATTCCCGACGGCGGCACTCATCCTTTCTGACTATTTGTCTCCCACCAATGGGTCGATAATCGTAGACCTATGTGGGATAGCAGCTGGAGGCTAGGAAAGGATGTAATGGCGGTACTTGTGTCAGAAATACCAGGAATCCATTGTTATGTTCTCCAGCCGCCGCGATATAACTGAAAGATTGTTGAAAGCGGCGTAAAACCCCATTCAAACAAACAAACCCATTGCCTTTACCATGACATTTAATAGCGAGGTAAAGATATCGGACAAAACAAACACCACGAACTGTACAGTCTAATTGGGGGTCGAACCGTAATGCACTGAACAAGTTTTATATGTTTGACCGTCAGTCTTTCCCACCTTACAAAATTCTAAAAAGTGATTAGTTTGTATCGTTTAAATTGAGTTGAGTTGAGTTGACTTCTGCTTTATTAAGCGGCTATTTGTATAAGGCAAATACGTATAGACAGCCATTTACGAAATTACAGAGCTATTGACGCGAGCAGGGAACTAAAATGAAAAAAGAACTTTTCCAACTAAACCATATATGCATTCACTTTTATTTTGTTTGAATGGGGTTTTACGCCGCTTTGAACAATATTTCAGTTATATTGCGGCGGCTGGAGTACCTAACAATGGAATCCTGGTATTTCTCACACCAGTACTACCATTACATCCTTTCCTAGCCTCCAGCTGCTATCCCACATAGGTCTACGATTATCTACCCATTGGTGAAAGACAAATTGTCGGTAAGGATGAGTGCCGCCGTCGGGGAATATGCATTCACGAAATTACAGAGCTATTGACGCGAGCATGAAACTATAATGAAAAAAGAAATTTTCCAACTAAACCATAAAGGGCCGCATTCTCGAAATTACAGAGCTATTGACGCGAGCATGAAACTATAATGAAAAAACAAATTTTCCAACTTAACCATATAGGGCTGCATTCTCGAAATTACAGAGCTATTGACGCGAGCCAACTTAACCATATAGGGCTGCATTCTCGAAATTACTGAGCTATTGACGCGAGCATGAAACTAAAATAAACTAGAGCTGTCGCCCTCAAGGGCTGACGAGAATACCCCCCACACCGCTAAAAAGGCTTTTCTATGAAGGAGTGGAATTGGAAGGGGCATTTTATGACCCCTTTTTAAGTAGGAGTGGAAAAGTAGCAATTGTGTATGTAATTATGTTTTCAGCTTTCCCCCCCCCTCCATCCCCGTCCTCCCCCCCCCCCCGATCGCGTCTTTCTTTTGCAAGTCTCACTCTCCAACACTTCTGACCCTTGAAAGCTATGTACCAAGTATTAGAGAGGACGGAATTGTTCAGTTAATTGTTAATTGTAAATGACTTACAGCCTTTTGATGTCAAACATGTATATATATACAAGATGATGTTACATACCAAATTTGGTAACTCCCCTTATGGTTACTGAGGTTTGCAATTTTAAATTTTGACTACTCCCCCCCATTAAAAAGTTCAAAATGGCATAACTCTGAAACTAACGACTGGATCAAGATGAAAATTGCAGGTGCACAACTTCATATGATAGGAAACAACCTGATAAAATTTAAGCAAAATTGGTCAAAAAATGTGGGAGGAGAAGAGGACACAAAATTATGACCCCCCCCCCATTAAAAAGTTCAAAATGGCATAACTCTGAAACTAACGACTGGATCAAGATGAAAATTGCAGGTGCACAACTTCATATGATAGGAAACAACCTGATAAAATTTCAGCAAAATTGGTCAAAAAATGTGGGAGGAGAAGAGGACACAAAATTATGTCCACGGACCCCCATTTAAAAAGTTCAAAATGGCATAACTCTGAAACTAATGACTGGATCAAGATGAAAATTGTAGGTGCACAACTTCATATGATAGGAAACAACCTGATAAAATTTCAGCAAAATTGGTCAAAAAATGTGGGAGGAGAAGAGGACACAAAATTATGTCCACGGACGGACGGACAGACGGACGGACGGACGGACGGACGGACGGACGGACAACCTGATTCCAGTATACCCCCCCAAAACTTCGTTGTGGGGGGTATAAAAACAAATTTTCCAACTTAACCATATAGGCCAACTTGAATCAGTAAAATAACCAAAACGGTACCGACTACATAGGGTTTATGATAGGCTACGATTGTCTTGTATTTGTATTTGCCATTCAGACCGAATCTACGATATCACGAACCTTCTGGGAACTACATCAAAAACACGCATTGGAATTGTGAGGAGTCAAATAATCGAACAGTAACTGAAACACTTACACCGGGAACCATTCGGAGAATATCCTTTTGCTGGTTCGCTGCTCTAGGCTTCCTCAATATACCTGCCGAATTAATTGGCACCTTTTTGAGTCTATGGCATAAATTGACCGATCCCGGCTGCCAATCAAATGACCATTCGACCAATGAAATCATTCATACAGACCAGAAATGAGTTTTGAACTCCAACATTGGCTGCCATTTTTTTATAACATTATTTGTTTGTTCTGCGACCTAAACATCGTAACTACAGCTTTTGTTCAAGCTGTAGTTACGACGATTAGGTCGCCAACCAACTACTCTACATTTTTGATACACGCTACATATACCATATCGTTTGCAAAATAAACGCGGTTTAAAATCAAAGCAAGAATTCCTTTCGGGGTCGATGCGCGTTACAAATGGGGTAACTGGGCGGGGCCAACGACTGGTCAATTTTGAGGCCACGATTTTTCCGGACGTTGATCCTACCCAAATAACCAGTTTTACTAGTCGAAGCATGGCCAGCTCTATCGAAAAGTGATCGTTTACGCGTTAAAGTTTATTGATTCGGAAGAGGATTACTTTGACTGGCTGCCAGCTGATATTTTTAGCTAGTAAAGCGTCAACTTTGATAGCTTAAGTTAACAGATGAAATTTTGAGGTCTTCACAAAGTTCAACAAGTGCAAATTGCAACTGAAAGCTTAACCACTAAATTCATTGAATGCATAAGCCATAAAAATAGTTCTCATGTACATGTCTTTCAGGTATAATGCAAACTCTATTCGAATTGTAGAGAACCCTTTCAAAAGCATGCCATTTAACCCTTCCCAATCAATTTCGCTTTTTAAGCATCTCAAGAAAAAAGCTTTGGAAAACATTGTGGACAATTGAGAATTTGCCCTATTTCTTCATTGTCCACAATGTTTTCTTTCCAACAAGGGAAATATTTCCAAATTCAACCAACTTGAAATTGTTGTCTGCAACTTCTTTTGTCGTGTTGTAGTGGGTTAACTCCAGGGTTACTTTAACCTCGTTTATTCATCATGATAACCTTTAGCAAAGAAGCTTTGCTAGTTTTCAGTATTTTTAGTACTTTGATTTAAATAAGACGTCACGTGTGATGTTTGAAAGCATATTATTTGAAGGGAAAAAAAGAAAAGTGGCTCTGCGAAGGAATCATAAGTTTTAAAATCAAAATTGATTTAATACATTTAGAAATATGGTTATAGCAATTAAAATGCCTAATGCTTCGTCGTGTCATTAGCAAAACTAACAACACAAGAGACTTGAAATAAGCATAAATGTTTCTATTAAGAGAGGAAGAACCCTTTCCTGGTTTTTACGTCTACAATTTCTTCTTTTTCCATAATATTTTCTACCATACTGAATGATTAATTTTCAAATTTAATCCACTTTAAATTTTCGTCTGCAAGACCTTTGAATTTGGATAGAGAAAGAACCCTTTCCTGGCTTATACGTCTACAATTTCTTCTTTTTCTATAATATTTTCTACCATACTGAATGATTAATTTTCAAATTTAATCCACTTTAAATTTTCGTCTGCAAGACCTATGAATTTGGATAGGTCTAAAAGTTTGCCAATCAGGAAAGGGTTACCGTAACATAGATATGCAGATACTGCAGTTTCATCAATCGTATTTTAACATATTCTCACAAATTCCCCTATAGGAAAAACATTGTAGGAAATAAGATATTGCTTATAACAAGCAATTTCTTCATTTCCCATATTTTCTACACACTGACAAAAAATTCAAGAAGTTATCAACTTGAAATTGTCGTCTGCAGCGATATTGAATTTGTACCAGTCTAACTTTTTGTCGTCTAGTAATGGGTTAATTGTATGTTCTGCAAATTGTTTCGATGCCGATAAACATGCAAAAATTTCGCATTTAAAAAAACTGTTCGATACAACTTTTATCTTTGTTATATCATGTTATAAGCATATGCTTATCAGAAGTAATCAGAAAAATAGGTTGTCACCTCATGTTAGTTATTGTGAAAAAATCTCAGATTTTCAACCACTCTTTAAGTATTGTCGAAAAACTCTTTTAATATCTGTTAATCTCCAGTCATGGATAGGTTGAAAACTTTCTTTTGTAATATAATTAGTTTAGACAAACAAAATAAAAAGAACGAGATAGTAAAATTCAAAATAATTTGCCTAATTCATATTACCCAATCCCACACAATGACGCTTTTTGTCGCCCCAAAATAAAAAAAAATGGGAAAACATCATGAAAAATGAAGAAATTGCTTGAACCAAGCATTTTCCAGAATGTTTTCAATTTAAAATTTCATGAACTTTAAATTATCGTCTGCAACTCCTTTCAATTTTGACCAGTCTGACAGTCTTAAAATGGGTTAAATAAGGTGTAATAAAAGCGACGCGCGGATTCGACCTTAGAACTTATGATTCTACGATGCCACGTCATTGATATCCTCCGATTTGCATGACGAGTGTTACAAAAATACTCTTAAAACATAATTTCTTGTCAATTCGTTTCAAACTTTACACATATTCGCACTGAAATCTGTAAAAATCAGAGCGCTGAAAGCCTGAGATATGTAAACATGAGATGTATAACCTTGGCAGAAAAGGTTTGATGGTCGGATTATCGGACGTGTCACATTTTACCCCAATCTACTGTCGATTATGTTCCCGACGGCGGCACTCATCCTTTCCGACTATATGTCTCTCACCAATGGGTCGATAATCGTAGACCTATGTGGGATAGCAGCTGGAGGCTAGGAAAGGATGTAATGGTAGTACTGGTGTGAGAAATACCAGGATTCCATTGTTAGGTGCTCCAGCCGCCGCGATATAACTGAAAGATTGTTGAAAGCGGCGTAAAACTCCATTCAAACAAACAAACAAACTGTCGATTATGCGCCAATTTGTGCGCTAGGGGACATAACCTGTCCACAATAATTTTCTTCCCGCTTTTTGGGTATCGTAACAATATATTTATATTCATATATCGTTACATATTTTTCATCCTATCAAAATGCCTTGAAGGAATCTGATAAAGGCCACTCAAGGATCCTTCCTGTGAATTTTGGTTAAATCATGTTCAGTACTTTCTGAGAAGAATATTTTCAAAGTAAGAGTTGACGGACGGACGTGCGGACATGTAAGCTAAGGGACAACACTCTGTCCGAATTCCTGTCAATATCTACCCTGTTTTACAGGTATTTTAATTAATTTCATTCAAGGGTTGCAGGTTCGAGTTAAGGCTGCGCTGCTTGTCACGTGGATAAAAAACCTGCACAAAGATACAGAGCCCATGAATAGTAATGGGAATCTCTGAAAGTCAATGAAAAAGTGAACTTCGGCGTGATATTTCTAAATATTGTTCAAAACAGCACAAACCTCTCAAAATAAATTTATTATTCTTTTAATTTGCAGACGTTTAAAATATTACCGTCTTTCATTGGGATAAATCAAAGCACCCAAGTTGCTATCTGTTATACCTCTACCCAAGACTTTGTCGTCTCTACCGTAGCACATGCTCATATGAGCGACGCCCTTAGAAAAAAGCTAGATGTTACGGAAGTTGTTAGGGGAGATAGTGCAAGGATACCGGACGAAACTGCTGAGAGCTCCACCTCAATAGGCGATGGATAGCACCATCACACGAGGCCTCGGATTATCTTCTCGTCCGTAAGACAATTCGTTTGTTAGTTTGGTCTAAAATTCTATAGTTGTTTTTATCAGATATTTCTGTCTCAGTTTGTTTTTATTTGAAGCTGCAAGGTAGTTGGGAAATAACGAGCTGCATCATGTCACAAATTGTACAAAAACAAGAAACTGTGCAATTTCCCCCTTGCTGGTATGTGTGTTACTATCGTAACAAACAATACATCATGCAAACATGTGTTTCTGTCAGTAGTTCTGTCAAACACGAATAATTAATCTATTAAAAGACATACATGTGTTTGAATAGCAAAACTGCTGTAACTTTTGCAGGTATTTATTGCTTCATTCCTGTCCCGTCTTCGAGCAATTAAATCTCCTAACTACAACTTGAACAACATGAAGTTACGCCATTTCATGCGATATTTTCTAATTCCGTCGACATAATGAGAAGTTAGTATGACTAAATTAACTGCCTATGTAAATACGGATCACTACGACAGTTTTGCACTAAGCCCGCTAAATATCTGTGCCAATTCTAAGTTACGGTAGTATAACGTAACTCATTTACTGTACGAATATTTTCTTACAAATATTCTTAGCATAATCAATTTACGCTATATGCATTTTGTTGTTATGGTAAGAATAAACGGTCCACGCCATGCAAAAATCGACCATCATGGACCTGCGCGTCATTATTCAACCGGTCAAATATTCGCGAAATCCCATCAGACGTTACATATGTTTCAGCCAATCATAGCCAGCGTTTTGAAATCAAAATACAAGCATTGATTTAGACTAGTTTGTGAGATCTGATTCCAGTTGACGGATCGATGATCCCGCTAACAACACCCACTGACTCCGCTGACCGCAGCAAATGACTGCACTAACCACATCCACTGACTCGAACAGGAAGTTCCACTTCGACATTAAACGGCGATAGTTTGAAGAGTATTATTATGTTGGCCGGCAGCATGTAACAAAAAAGTACAATTGTTACAAGTAGTTGGCGACCTAAACGTCGTAATTACAGATCGAATAGCTACTAGATGTAGGCCGTCAAATCAACAAAAATGCTTCACGTAAATGTCGGTCAATGTCGGAATTCAAAATTTGCGTTAGCTCTAAATTAATCATTTGATTGGTCGATTGATTCTTTGATTTAAATATGCGCGGTCGGTCTTTTAACTCAGACGGTATATACTCGACTTCAAACTGAGAGGTTTCGGGTTTGAGCACTTTACGGAATGATACAGAGCTTGTGGTAGTCTAGTCCTTGCACTATCGACCTGTTAAAGTTACGGGTCCCACTGTCTTAACCTTGGCATTTAATAGCGAGGTTAAAATATCGGACAAAAAAAAAACACAACGAACTGTACAGTCTATCTAGGGGTCGAACCGTAATGCACTGGACAAGTTTTATATGTTTGGTCTTCATTCTTTCCCACCTTACAAAATTCTAAAAAGTGAATACTTAGTATCGTTTAGATTGAGTTGAATTGACTTCTGCTTTATTAAGCGGCTATTTGTATAAGGCAACCACGTATAGATAGCCATTCTCGAAATTACAGAGCTATTGACACGAACATGAATAACTATAATGAAAAAAAACTTTTCCAACTAAACCATGCATGCATTCACGAAATTACTGAGCTATTGACGCGAGCATGAAACTATAATGAAAAAAAACTTTTCATACTAAACCATACATGCATTCTCGAAATTACTGAGCTATTGACGCGAGCATGAAACTATAATGAAAAAACAAATTTTCCAACTTAACCATATAGGCCAACTTGAATCAGTAAAATAACCAAAACGGTACCAACTACATAGGGTTTATGATAGGTGCGATTGTCCAGTATTTGTATTTGTCATCCAGCCCGAATCTACGATATCACGAACTACATTAAAACTTGCATTGGAACTGTGAGGAGTCAAAGAATCGAACAGTAATTGAAACAACAACACAGGGAACCATTCGTAGAATATCTTATTGCTGGTTCGCTGCTCTAGACTTCCTCGATATACCCTCTCAATGAATTGGTACCGCTTTGAGTCTATGGCATAAATTGACCGATCCCGATTGCCAATCAAATAACCATTCGACCAATGAAATCATTCATATAGACCAGAAATGAGTTTTGAACTCTGACATTGGGTGCGGTTTGGCGACCTAAACGTCGTAACTACAGTTTTTTTTCAAGCTGTAGCTGCGACGTTTAGGACGCCAACCAACTACTCTACATTTTTGATACACGCTACATATACCATATCATTTGCAAAATAAACGCAGTTTAAAATCAAAGCGGGAATTCCTGTCGGAGTCGATGGGCGTTACAAATAGAGTAACTGGGCGGGGTCAACGAATGGACAATTTCGAGGCCACGTTTGTCCGGGACTCTGATCCAAACCAAATAACCAGTTTTACTTTTCGAAGCATGGCCAGCTCTATCCAAAGTGACCGCGTACGCGTTGAAGTATCTTAGAGTCGGAAGAGCATTAAGCACTCTAGACACTTTGACAGGCTGCCAGCTGATATTTTTAGCTAGCAAAGCGTCAGCTTTGATAGCTTAAGTTAACAGATGAAATTTTGAGGTCTTCGCAAAGTTCAACAAGTGCAAACTGCCACTGGAGGCTTAACCACTAAATTCATTGACTGCCTAAGCCCTAAAAAATAGTTCTCATGTATTTCAGGAATAATGCAAACTCTATTCCAATTGTAGAGAACTCTTTCAAAAGCATGCCATTTAACCCTTCCCAATTAATTTCGCTTTTTAGGCATCTCAAGAAAAAAGCTTTGGAAAACATTGTGGACAATTGAGAAATTGCTTCATTTCTTCATTGTCCACAATGTTTTCTTTCCAACAAGGGAAATATATCCAAATGCAACCAACTTGAAATTGTTGTCTGCAACTTCTTTAATTTGAAGCAGTCTAAGTTTTTGTCGGTTGTATGGGTTAACTTCAGGGTTATTTATAATGATAAGCTTTAGCAAAGAAGAATACTTAACAAAACTATGCTTTGCTAGTTTTCAGTATTTTCAGTACTTTGATTTAAATAAGACATTACGTGTGATGTTTGAAAGCATATTATTTGAAGAAGAAAAAAAAAGAAAAGTGGCTCTGCGAAGGAATCATAAGCTTTAAAATCAAAGTTGATTTATTACATTTAGAAATATGGTTATAGCAATTAAAATTCTAAATGCTTCTTCGTGTCATTGATTAAGGTATTTTGCCTGTCCCGAGATTCACAACAAGTAGCCAATTCCTGGAGAGCAGGATAATGCTTATTTCAAGACCGTTCTTTATCTCTTGTGTTGTTAGTTTTGCTATTAGCAAAACTAACAACACAAGAAGTAAAGAACGGTCTTAAAATAAGCATAAGTTATTCTACAAAGAGAGGAAGAACCCTTTCCTGATTTTTACGTCTACAATTTCTTCTTTTTCCATAATATTTTCTACCATACTGAATGATTAATTTTCAAATTTAATCCACTTTAAATTTTCGTCTGCGAGACCTTTGAATTTGGATAGAGAAAGAACCCTTTCCTGGCTTTTTACGTCTACAATTTCTTTTTTTTTTTTCCATAATATTTTCTACCATACTGAATGATTTATATTCAAATTTAATCCACTTTAAATTTTCGTCTGCAAGACCTTTGAATTTGGATAGGTCTAAAAGTTTGCAAATTAGGAAAGGGTTATTGTAACATAGATATGCAGATACTGCAGTTTCATCAATCGTATTTTAACATATTCTCACAAATTCCCCTATTGGAAAAACATTGTAGGAAATAAGTTATTGCTTATTACAAGCAATTTCTTCATTTCCCATATTTTCTACACACAGACAAAAAATTCAAGAAGTTATCAACTTGAAATTGTCGTCTGCGGCCTTGAATTTGTACCAGTCTAACTTTTTGTCGTCTAGTAATGGGTTAACTGTATGTTCTGAACTCTTTTTCTGGTGGTATGAAATAATAAGGTGAATACCCTGTGTATTAACGTCATCAAAAGCGTGTGAATATGCACCACAAAATAGATCGACTGTCATAACAGAACAAACTCGAGGTATATCAACAGTACTGCAACTTTCGAAATGTGTACACTACCCAAACGAAAGCCCGTCCCAAAACGATCCCGCGTTTGGTCGCCCTCCATGAAATACCTTCGGAAAACATTATTGAAAATGAAGAAATTGATTGTTAAAAGTATTTTCTACATTTTTCATTTTGTTTTTTTCTTACATCAAAAGACAAAGATGTTAAAAATTTTATCAATTAAACATTGTCGTCCGCAGCTTTTTTTAAAATTTGAGCCTGTCTTCAATTTGATTGTCTGGTAATGGGTTCACCGACGCCACTTGCTCTAAAGGGTCCCAACGTATAGTTCTTTCGGTATTGAACCATCTCAAGTGGTGCAAAAAAAAACCTTTATCTTGTTACAAAGCGATTTCTTTATTTTTCCACAAGGTTTTCTGATGTTATAAGAAAAGTGGGTTGTTACTAAAAAAAAATGCACGTGACTTAACATTCAGGTTTGATCTTGTAATGACTTTTTACACGTCGAGAACCTATTTGACCAGTCTTAATAGCTTCGAGGGCTTGCTGAATGTTGCTGAACGCCAACATCTGAGAGGGCAAACATTATATCTTGAAATGGAGAGGGCTAAACAAGTGGCCTTGGAGAATGGGCCTTGTTACATTTGAAGTCACTTTTGTTCTATCTGGGACATGAAAACGCCAAAAAACCTGAAGATTGGGCTTTGTTACCTTTAAAGTCACTGTTAGTGTATCCGGGCCATGAACACGCCAAAAAAAAAACTAGAGAATGGGCCTTGATACATTTGAAAACACTGTTAATCTATCCGGGCCATGAAAACGTCTAAAAACTAGAGAATGGGCCTTGTTACCGTTGAAGTCACTGTTAGTGTATCCGGGTCATGAAAACGTGCAAAAGATCTAGCCAATAGGCCTCGCTACATTTTAAGTCACTATTAGTCTCTCCGGGCAATGAAAACGTCAAATAAACTAGAGAACGGGCCTTGTTACATTTGAACTCACTGTTAGTGTATCCGGGCCATGTAAACGCAAAAAAAAAAACAGAAAAGGGGCCTTGTTACATTTGAAGTCACTGTTACTCTATCCGGGCCATGGAAACTCTAAAAAGACCTGGAGAGTGGGCCTTGTTAATTTTGAAGTCACTGTAAGTCTATCCGGGCCATGAAAACGCCAAAAAAACCAGAGAATCGGCCTTGTTACATTTGAAGTTACTGTTAGTCTATCCGGGCCATGAAAGCTTAAAAAACTAAACTGGAGAATTGGCATTGTTACATTTGAAGTCACTGTTAGGCTTTCCGGGCCATGAAACATAATAAAAAAAACAAGAGACTGGGCCTTGCTTCAGTTGAAGTTACTGAAAGTGTATCCGGGCCATGAAAACGCATGAAAACTAGAGAATTGGCCTTGTTACATTTGAAGTTACTGTTGGTTTATCCAGGCCATGAAAACGCAAAAGAAGTTGGAGAATTGGCATTGTGTCATTTGAAGTCACTGTTACTCTATCCGGGCCATGGAAACGTCAAAGAAAGACTAGAGAATGTGCCTTGCTTCAGTTTAAGTCTGTGATAGTGTATCCGGGCAATGAAAACGTAAAAAAAAAACACTGGAGAATGGGCCTTGTTACATTTGAAGTCACTGTAAGTCTATACGGGCCATGAAATCGTCAAAAAAACTAGAGAATGGGCCTTGTTTCATTTGAAGTCATTGTTGTTGTATCCGGGCCATGAAAACGCCAAAAAAAATGGAGAATGCGTTTTGATACATTTTAAGTCACTGTTAGTATATCCGGGCCATGAAAACGCCAAAAAAACAACTAGAGAATTGGCCTTGTTACTTTTGAAGTCACTGCTTGTCTATCCGGGTCATAGAAACGTCAAAAAGCTCCAGAATATCCTTATTAGATTTGAAGTCACTGCGAGTCTATCCGGGAATTTTTGGTTTGTTTCTATAGGTTAAACGCATTTTATAACAATTTTCAGGTTTACAATTATCCGCCCATTGGTGAGAGACAAATGTCAGAAAGGATATTAGCCGCCGGCGGGGATCGAACCCATGACAACCTATGATTGAAGATTGGGAGTCTGATGCGCTACCAACTGCGATATGACGGCGGTAGCATTAGTTTGAAGTCAATACTGTTCTCTCTGGGACATGGAAACGTCACAAGTCGGGTAGCATTAGGCTTGAAGTCAATAGTCCTCTTTCAGAACGTGAAATCTACGTTGCTTATCAGGGGGAACATAAGATTTTAACCCTTGTCATGCTGAACCCGGAATATTCCGGGTTTGGCAGGAGGTGTAGACTAAGATCAGCATGCACCTCCTGCTTGTAGTTTTCTTGCAAGAGTTGCAAAAGTTGTTGCAATCAATGAAATTGACTGCTAAAAAAATAGTTGATTTGTGAACAACAAGTTCTTTCGGTGCTTTAAGCCCAATGATTTTACAGCAATTCAGTAAAGCATGACAATGGTTAAGTAAATCCTATCCTATCCGGGACATGAAAACATCACTAGCTAGAGAATGGGTAAAATAGGTTTGAAGTCAGTCCTGCTCAATCCACTAAAAAGACATACAGAAGAAAATATTTAGGGAAAAAAATTTCCCCACCTAAACGATTAGGCCTAGAGATTTCAAATTTTGCATTCAGAACAACACTTTCAGTGCTCTATCAAAATATTTAAAATTATACTCTGAAATAAACGCATGCCCTATTTGTGAGTTCCTAGGTTTTATACATGCATAGAGATAAAAAGAAAGCCTTTCCTTTCCTTATAATAAGACCCGCACCTTTTATTTTATTATAATTATTTGTAATTTACTTACAGAATCACAATTTGGTACTCCACTTAAATAACTAAAATATATAAACCTGGGATCAACATGAACCCTATGTTGTCAGTCCCTATGTCAAAGGAAATCATTAACAAAAATCTTTAAAAAAAAATCTCCGTATTCATTCACGAGTTTAAAGGTTTCAAACTTTGTATAGAGCATGGCCTTGTAGTATTCTTACAAAACTCTACAAACTTTCATAGTAAAGTCTACAGCTATTATTATCAGATGTGCGATTATAGGTCAATCTAGTTCCTGATAGATACGATATTTTGACAGTACCTGATATTAATTCGACTCAAGTTATATAAGAAGGTGTGAGTTATCAAGTTATTTCAAGTATTAAAACTCAGTATGCGATTGTAGCGGGGTTCTTTTATTCTGCAAGCAGATTTACCCCATTCCCACACGACAAAAGTTTACACTGGTCCAAATTAAAAGAAGCTGCGGATGACAATTTCAAGTTGGTGGAATTTTATTTTATTTATTTTTATTTTTTTTTTTTTTTATTTGTAACCATAAAGGAAAATGAAGAAATTGCTTATAACATTTACCTCAATGTTTTCTAAACCCGTTTTCTTGGGCGTTGTAAAAAGGAGGGATTGTATAGGAATGGGTTAAACCGACAGCAGATTTGGACGTAGACTGGTAGCTTTACTGGTAGAGCACTCGCCCAGTAAGTGAGAGGTCAAGGGTTCGAATAAAGGTAGGGCTGCTGTATTTTCCACCTCCGGATACACAGTCACAAAGGGCTTTTAGAAAATAGAGTTGTACAAACAATATATAGAGACCTCGGAACATAGCCCATAAGACAATCATATTCGTATTTGCCAACATAGACCGTTCAACGATTTGCATACGGGATTATCCGAAAAAATCTAGAATTTACATTTTTGTAAAAGAGTTAATAAGATGAACTATTGAGTTATATATTGAGCTTTGCTCTTTATCATATGTCAATAGATATATACGAACCATTTTCATGCGAGGTTATCCAAAATAAAGAGATTGTAAGTTATGGAGAAGTTATGGTTTTGTCATTAACCCTTTTCGTTTTCGTCGAATTCTCTATTCTAACATCAGAGTATAATAATAAATTTGCCAGAACCGATACATTGAACTAAAAATAAAGTTTATGGCAGAAAAAAAATTGTGTTTCCGTAATCGAGTACATTTTCTGGTCACTTGTAAATCTTCCTACTAACGATTCGATTCAAGCTCAATTTACGAGGGTTTTTGGCTTAAACTATCAAAATGGAACTGAAAATAAAATGTTGTTCTTTTTTATTATTATAATATTCGTTTCAAAAGTTTAGTTGCAGTCAGCTTATACAAATTGGAACATTTAAAATGACGGATCGCTGACCACGCCCACTGAACTCCGCCAAGAAAACAAGAAAGTAAAATTGTTAGTTGGGGACCTAAACGTCGTAACTACAGCTTGAATAAGCTGTAGTTACGACATTTAAGTCCCCAAACCAACAAAAATACTTCACATGAATGTCGGCCAATGTCAGATTTTCAAATTTCACTTCTGATCTAAATGAATGATTTGATTGATAGAATGGTTCTTTGATTGACAGCCGATATCCGCCACTTTCGTCCACCAGTGGTGTCAATAGAAACACACTCCATAAATCTCCTCTGATGCTACTAGAATTATCATCTATACGAAAAGGAAACGGGTTTACCCATCCAGTAAACGGTCTATAATTAGATTGTTCTCTCTGGGGCTCCGTTATAATGACGTTTTAATTAGTTTGCTCTGGTTTTTGCCATTATTTATAGCAACCGACTGTCAGAAAATGACGCACTAGCGTATACGAGCAGTCTCAGATCTACAAATCTACACACACTAAACGGTTAATTGTGAGCTATAAGCATTCCCTTACTTCCAGTCTAATATAATATTCTGAATACAGCTTGGATAAACTGTAGTTACGACGCCAAACCAAAAAAAATGTTTCACAATAATGTCGACTTATGTTTGATTTTTAAAGTTCACTTCCAGTCACTTCTTGATGACAATGTGATCTCTAAATCACATCATCTCTCGTCATTTTTTGTGGGGATAATAAATATTTTGAAGATTTCTTGACACTTTACCATATCATTTAAGCACAACCTATGGTATATATATATTTCATACTGTAAGTTGGAGGTTGTATCAGTATTTTTGTTAGCATTCGGGAGCTAAATGAGCAAAATAAATCAATTAAGTCTAAAATTTCAAAGCAAGAGAAACAAGATGGCCCCAACTCGCCAGAGTTCAATTCCATGAATATAATGCAAGTATATCAATTGTAACCTTTCCTGTTCAATACCCGTTTTTGTTGTTGTTGTTTTTTTTGTTTTTGTTTTTGTTTTGTTTTTTTGTTTTATTTTGTTGTTTTTTTTGTGTTTTTTTGGTGTTTTTTTTTTTTGTGGGGGGGGTGTAAAAAGCACTTTCTTCTTTTACCACATTATTGTCTAACCTATTAAATGGTTATTTTTCAATTTTAATACACTTAAATTTTTTTGTCTGAAAAACCTTTGAATTTAGACAGGTCTAAACTTTTGCAAAACAGTAAAGGGTTAAATAACTGTATTAAGATTAGTTGAACATTCTAGAGAGCATAAAAGTTCAATAAGTATAAATGGGATTTAGTTGACCAATCGCTGGCCCCGCCTACTTACTGAGTTGACCTCGCCCACCCCGACATGGAACTCTCGCTTCGATTTTAAACGGAATAATGCTACAAAATTTATGGCCATTATCTTGTAACTAAAAAGCAGAATGGCTGGTTGGCGACGTAAAGGTCGTAACTACAGCTTGAATAAGCTGTAGTTACAACGTTTAAGTCGCCAAACCAACAAAAAAGGTTTACGAAAAGGCGACCAACGGTGGAGTTCAAAACTCATGTCTGTATTGAATGAATGATTTCATTGGTCGATTTGCTATTTGATTGACAGCCGCTGTTGGTCAATTGTTTTGTCTGAGTCTCCTTTCTTCTTCGCGGTGTATATCGTGATACACACTAGTTTACTTCCGTCTCATAATTACATTATTTTATTTCAATTGCCCTTACTCGAACGACTTTTCTGTAACGAATTCCGCCCGAGTAAGAAGAACAAGGTAAATACTGGCACATAACTGGAGCAAATGCTGAAATCATGACAAAGTACGATCTTATAACCGTAACTTATGTTAGAGTATTGGAGCTTTATACAGTGACTGAAGAGTACAAACGAAGATATTTCTTCTTTTACAAAGGCGGAGATCGGTTAATCGAAAAATTGCTGTGGATATAGAATAAGGTTAACCATTTAGCTTAGTCCAGTTTAAGAATGTTACAGCTAAAGTTTTATGGTCTCAACACTGCATCATATGAAGTGATAGAAAGTGTGATACAAATTCCGAATGCCAATGATGCGATTTCCAACAATTAGATAAACGAGGGTGATACTAATTCCGTAAGCTTTTTCACTTACCTTGTCTTTGTTCTGTTTTTGCAATATTCTTATTTCTTGTGTATTCATAATGAGTTTTTCTGAAATTAGTTATCATAAGACAAAGTCTTGGCTCCTATTTTCTTCGGATTATTTTGGTAGAGTAACAGAGTAAAAGTGAATGTATTAAATGTTCATTTCATTTAAGTTTGATTTTTTAAATATTTCAAGATTTAAAACAAATTTTTCATGACGATTTTCTGAATGTCATGCTCTATAACAGAACTCTTCTTATGAATATAATTGACGGGGGTTTTCATAAAATGCATGTAGCTTATCACCAAATATGAAAATAGCCCACCAGGGCATTGGTGCAAAAACCGTCTTATAAAAGGATTGACATGGAGATATCAAAATAAACATTAAGAGATGAAGATAATATTTTTTGCTTTCATGTAGGTATGAAAGGAAAAAACTAATCACACTGTATGAATACGCACACACATGCATGTTGATGCAAATTGATAATGAGTTAAGGCCTGACAAGGGTTTTCAATCAAAGTTCAATTGTGACCTTGACCTATAACCTACGAGAAAATGATATGGCACCTCTTTGAATCATGGACAACATGTGTATGAAATTTCATAGTCCTAGGTCATATGGCCACTGATTTCGAGCCCGTTAACTGTTTTTTTTTATCAAAGTTCAATTGTGACCTTGACCCTTGACTTCCGTAAAGCAAGAACAATGGGGCACTTTCTTGGGTCATTTGCAACAATTGTATAAAGTTAAAAGGTTGTAGGACTGTTGGTTCTTGAACGGTTTTCAATCAAAGGTTATTATTGACATTGACTTTGTCCTCTGTCATCCCCCCCCCAAAAAAATAGGGTATTTCCTCGCGCCATCATCTTCACATGTAAAGGAATAGGATATCGAGATAATCTTTTCTCTATTACAAGTAGAACGTTCATTGCCATTTGAACGACATGATTTGGGCCATTAGCAACAATTGTATGAAGTTCCAATGATGTAGGTCTATTGGTTCTTGAGTTAAAGTATGGAAACAAAAAAACCTACGGACGGACAGACAGACAAACAGACATGGTGAAACCAACATACCCCCTCTACTCCGTAGGTGAGGGACATAAAAAACACCTGTGTACTGCTCATTAGAACAAGCTCATAGTAAGTCACGCTGTCAATGAGCGAGAGATATTTATCTGTTATATAATAATATTTGCCTGAAAGTTTAAAGACCAGACAGTTTAAGGTATTTCTTTCTTGCATCCTATGTGCTTTTTACAAATATCATGGTGATCTAAGACAAGTCAGTAATGCCACTAATCAAGTTCAAGTATACCTCAAAGTTATTTTTTCTAAACTCCATTTTTCAATTTTTGATGCCATGGCAACCGGGCATTTGAATAATGTTTTATTCTTTTCGCACTCTTTAAGGTATTGAACTTTTTAACTGAATTTTTCTTTTTTGTTTCCAAGGCAACCAGAAGTTTCGACAGATTTGAAGTCTTTTGTCAAATTTAAATGGGGACCTCCTACTAACAAGAGGCCCATAGAGCCTTATCGGTCACCTGAGTCCAAAGAGCACAAAAACAAATAGAAGTCCATCAGATTATGCTACATGCTAAATATCAAAGCACTAAGCCTTTTAGTTTGGGAAGAGTTTTAAATTTCGTTATATAAGCCATATGTAAAATTCGTGACGTCCGGGAATGGAATAATTATGACCCTTAGGCAATAATTCAGACCATATTGATAGAGATCCACCAATAATTTGTACAATCTTGATAGAGGTCCACAAGACGTTTCGGTATACCAACCAAATATCAAAGCTCGAGGCTTTCCTGTTTGGGAGAAGAAGATTTTAATGTTTTCACTATATAAGCCTTTGTTAAATTTGTGACATCCGGGAATGGGCTAATTTTAATCCTGAGGCAATAATCTTTACAATCTTGATAGATGTGTACCAGATGATGCTGTATACCAAATAACAAAGTTCTAGGCCCTCCTGTCTGGGAGAAGAAGAATTTACAAATTTCACTATATAAGCCCTTTGTGAAACTTGTGACTTCCGGGAATGGGCTAATTTTGACCCTGGGGATATAATTTATACTAACCTGATAGAAATCCACCAGATGATGCTACACACCAAATATAAAAGCTCTAGGCCCTCTAGTTTGGGAGCAGAAGATTTTGTAATTTTCACAATATAAGCCTATGTTAAACTTGTGACGTCCGGGAACGGGGCTAATTTTGACCCTGGGGTTATAATCTGTACAATATTGATAGCAGTCCACTAGATGATGCCACATACCAAATATCAGAGCTGTTTGTCCTTTGGTTTGGTAGAAAAAGATTTTCAAAGTTGTCACTATGTATGCTTATTTACCCCTCCAAACACTTTTGCCCCCCCCCCTTCCCCCCTAGCACGGCCATTTCTTGACAGATTTTTTTTTCTTGTACAAACTTGAAATTCCTTGCCCTAAAGACTCTAAATACCAAATGTGAATCTAATCTGAAAGCCGGTTCATGACAATAAGGTTTTTAAAGATGTAACCTTTTTGGACCCTTATGGAGCCCCCAAGGGGAGATAACTCCATGACGTGTACAAATTTGAAGCGCCATCCCAGAAGGATTCTTCCTGCCAAGTTTGGTTGAAATCCATCCGTGGGTTCTTAAGAAGAAGTCGAAAATGTAAAAAGTTAACGCACGACGCTCAACGCACGACGCACAACGCACGACGACGGACAAAACACGATCGCAATAGGTCACCATGACCTTCGGTCAGGTGACCTAAAAATCCACATCATATCGGCAATCTCCAAGCAGTGTTGTCGTTCGTTAAGCAAACACCTCTGCGTTTGGCAAAATGACCGGGTTCTTATCAAACCAAGGAATTAAATATATATTACTTTTCTTTTGTTTGGCAAGAAATAAAACATTAAGGACATACTAATTATGGTATATAAGCATTAAAACTTAATTCACCATTAAACCACCGAAATACTTTTGTTATAAAACCGTTTGAAATGAGAAACAAAATGATTACATTTAGGCGGACTATTGATTGAGCCCATTACAGAGGTGAATAGAATGAACCGAAGTGTAAGAGAGTGTCAATTCGGTTGATTGACCAGGTCTGAGAGGAAATGTCCTGCTTTCTCTCTTTACAAAATAAACAACTCCCATCCCGGGGGTCCTCCCCATGGCAATGTAAGAGTCATGATTGTGCAGTTCTAATAGAAGTCCATGGACGCATGCTCCATGCAAAATATCCAGATTCAGGGTCTCTTGTTCAGGAGAATTATTTTGAGAATTTTCATTAAATCTTTCACTTGTTGCCATGGTATTCATGATATTCCACGACTCAAATTCTTAAGCAAACCACCTAAAGAATACTCCTACCAAATTTGGTTAAAATTGTCCCAACAGATTTGGAAGAGATGTAGTTTGAAGAATGTTCATACATAATACATGAAGGACGGCAGGTAGAGGATGATCACAATAGTTCACCTTGAGCACTTTGTGCTGAGGTAAGATAAACGTCTGTCAAGTTTGGGTCGTGTATACTATGACTGAGCTCTTGAAAATCGCTTTTATTAAGAAATAGGGAACCTAAAGCATTCAAATTGAACTAATATCAAGTTATGATTAGTGTTAAAGAAAGTGATATGTAACACAAAGAGAGATCAAATAACAGCAAAGGTTAAAACCCACCAACAGAAAGTTTCAATCGTAGTCATATACAAGCAGTATATATACATGACAGTACGTGCAAAAAATGGCATCACAGTTGTTATAAGAACAAAAAGCCAGGAAAAAGAGTATAACTACTTTTTGTACTCGATTTAAAATTTTCTAGTAAAAGTTTCAATTGTTAATGAACAAAAATCAAAGGGCTGAAAGTACTGAGAAGTTGGAATGCTTTGAAAGGGTCATTACTGTGGGATTCGGTTCAAATTCATTTATTACTTTCCGAGTAAGCCTCCCCCCTTTTAACTTAAACCATCATTCCCATTCGTGTACATATGTGCGTGAATAACACACAAAAACATAAATCCACATACACAAATCAAAAACTAGCATTGTCTTAACCCATTCCCAGACAATGACGCTTTTAAATGACCATCATTATGAAAGCTTTGGAAAACATTGTGGAAAATGAAGAACTTCATTGTCCAAAATGTTTTCTGTCCAAAAAGATCAGGATTTTAAAGATTCCATCATCTTACAGTTATCGTCTGCTAATTTTTTGAATTTGGGCAGGTCTAAAACTTTATCGTGTTGGAATTTTAAGCTCGTGTCACGCACAGCAAAATTAGAATTTTCAAGCATAACATTCTCCTTTTAATCAACTGTAATACTTGAACTCCTTTTAGAATCTTGAAAACAGAGAATATCAGCTTCTACAGTAAGAAATCAATGACCTCGATGATTATTTGGCCCTCAACTCGGCAAATTCTGTAACGATCATACTAAACTCACGTAGATTTTCACTTCAAGTTAATGAGTATACGTGGAAATTTGCGGAAATGCGCGAAAACTTGGTCGGATGATCGATCTAAAATACAAGATAGTATCAAATTATCTTCAGCGCACTGTAGTCGGGCGATTTCCTTATTCCTTATTCGGCTTTAGAACCGTAAAAAATCTTAAGTATAAAGGACCAAGCTGAAAGCTAAGTGACACTTGTTAAAGGTTTGATGTGTTTTTATTGATTTAAACTTGTAAATAACGACATAAATAAAGCGTAATTATTTAGTAAATAAGTAGAAACCGGAAGTTGATATGTTTGCATTCTAATTTTCAAAATCTTCTGCTTTCGTTTTGCATCTATTTGATTTTATTGAGCAAAAGCTGTAAATCCCACAATAATCGAGTTTGCTTTAAGCCTACGACCCCCCCCCCTTAATCGCTCTAGAATGTTTTAAAGCACTGGGCGGTGTGATTATTGTAAAAATGCATTTGCGACCTGAGCCATTTTGGTAAACATCGCCTATGGTCACATGACTACCACATGTCATTTGAGATCACGTGATTACCAAAGACGGGACGGCGAATCACAAAAAACAAATTACTGCGCTGATTGTTATCTTATTTTTCAATAATTTAAAGCAAACTAAAGCATTATTAGAAGTCTCTAAACGAATTTTTATAACATCCTTTACATGTACATTATTGTCTTCGGCTACAATTAATTGTGCATGGCAAGTTGAGATGAGAAGTAACACGAGGTGTATTCATATCTAAGAGATCACATGATATGTGTTATCAAAAAACCCGAAATTAAATTGTCTTGTGTTCATTTTGCGGTTTTGTTAAATCTATGTTGGAATTGCTCCGCATTCCAACTTAAAAATGATATATAGCAACAATTTCGAGTATGAAAGAAGCCTTATAATATTTGCCCTGTATTGGATTCTCAAATTACATGGCCGTTATATGTCTCTCAGCAGTGGCTTGATTAACCAGTAGTCTTAATTTCATGTGTAGACCATAGAAAAATTACACATACATCGTTTTGTCAGATTTTTGCTTCATTAAAATACATGTTGTGTACTTAAAAAACACATAATGACGTAATCACATAAACCAAAACTCTGGGAAACTGGACATAACTAATACGAAGATAGTAAGTTTTAAGAAACTTGCCATTAATCTTTCTATCAACCTATTTCAAATAGCGTTGTTTAACCTCGCCTAATTGATTTATGGATTTTAACCCTTGCAATACTGATCCTGGAATATTCCTGCTTTGGCAGGAAGTATAGACAAAGATCAGTCTGCACATATGTGCAGTCTGATCTTAGTCTATACCACCTGTTTGTCGCTGTTAAGCCAAAATTATTTGTAATTTTTTTTAAAAGAAATATTGAATCAAATTCAAGGCTTCCAGTGCTTTCAGAAAGTATAGACAAAGATCAGCCTGCACATATGTGCAGTCTGATCTTAGTCTATACCACCTGTTTGTCGCTGTTAAGCCAAAATTATTTGTATTTTTTTTTTAAAAGAAATATTGAATCAAATTCAAGGCTTCCAGTGCTTTCAGAAAGTATTTAGTTCACCATGACCAGGGCTAACACTACTTTTCAGATGATTTCATTCAAACTGAGGATGTGATATTTGTCACGCCAGTCTTATCATATCACTCTATCCGAACATTCAGCTGCACATCCCACTAATACATTGGTCAAAACCAAATGTAATGTAAAAGGTTTAACAGAAATCTGGCCAAGAAGGATTTGAACCTGCAACCCTAAAATTTGTTGTCTACCTATTTGTTGTGAACCAGAATTGCCTGGTAATAGAGGACCTGATGCTTCTGCTAATTCCAGTGACTAGGAAGATAGTTGGCAGAACTCTGACATTGCAGTTCAACTGTGGTGATAAACAACATTATTTTGTAAATTGTGTTGTCTGGGACATAAATAAAAGTGGAATTGTTAGTTGGCAACATAAGATGCAAAAACCAACAAAAATGATTTGCATTGATGTCAGAAGTTAAATGTCAGAGTTCAAAGTTAGCTTAGTATAAATAAACCCTTTGATTGGTCAACATATTTTTTGATTGACAGTCATGATCTGAGAATTAATAAATTAGAAGAAATTGACGTTTTCAAATTTCAAATCTCATTTCATGATCAATGTATTTTGCTTTCAAGGTAATGGATAACAAGAGCACAGTCAAAGGGTGCCAACGGATGCCAACACTTAGCTGCAGGTGCTGGATAATGCAAAAATGTTAAGTTGAAAAAGGGGCACCACTCTTATTAAAACATTTTTAGAGTTATCCCCCTTGATAGTCTAGATAGCTCTTGTGATGGTCAATACACAGGCCAAGATTCATGAGGATATCTTCAATTACAACAGAGATATGACCAAGGTTAAAGTTTGACACACCAACACCGACGCGAACAATGCTAAGGTGATCACAATATCTCGAGTTTTCTCCAAAAACAGCCGAGCTAAAAATTTGCAACAAAAAAAACCACTACTTTTTAATGGAAAGCAAGTTTACACATGACCTTGACCTTGGTATCTATAGATGGGTATTGATGAGATCTATCATCAGGAAAAAGATCAGCATTGCATCTTAAAAAGGCTTGAAGAAATTGTATGCTTGAAGAAATTGAAGATGTCAAGTTTTTTTGGTTTAGTTTTGCAGAAGTTTGACCTTCACCAATGACCTTGATCGTGTCACATCACCTCAACCTTGGTATAAGCAGATGCGTATTGATGAGCATTTACATCAACTAGAGTAACAAATTATTCAAAATTAGATCTATCCCTTGTGATTCTGCTTCCTGGGGAATACACCAGAGTTCATACTGATAAATGGGCAAATGACAGAACAAAGAATGAAACCTCCTCCCAGAGATCGAACTCAGGATCTCTTGATCAGGCAGAACAACACTCTACCTCTCGACTTAGGCTGAAACATACTACTGTCTGTATAATATCATTGAAATATGAAAATCTATGCAAGCTTTGGTTATTCATATGGTAATTAACCTATTCCCACACAATTCTAACCTATTCCCACACAATTCTGCTTTTTTGATGCCCTTCAAGAAAAAAACTCTTGAAGACATTGAGCAAAATGAAGAAATTGCTTGTTAGCTCTCATCTAAAGGATTGTTGTCTGTAAACTTCTTTGAATTTGGATCAGTCTAAAAATTGTCATCTGGTAATGGGTTAATATGATTGGTGGCCAGAATATTTCAGTCATTAGACATTGTTAATGCATCTAACATTGTCTTCCTGTTGTTTTTTCTTCTTAACCCTTTCCTGGACAAACCTGGGATTTTACGTTACTGTGATTTTATACTTGAGAAAACATTGTGGAAAAAGAAGAAATTGCTTGTAACAAGCAATTTCTCCTTTTCCCACAATATTTTCTACCACATAGGATGGTCAGATTTCAAATTGCATGCATTTTTCATTGTCGTCTGCAACCTCTTTCAAATTGGACCAGTTTAAAATTTCATAAACCAGGAAAGGGTTAAAACAGTACTATCTACTCTTTTTTTTCATTTCAACATTTGACTTAGTGACCTACAGTCAATTCATAAGTGACCTATTTTGTAATCATCTGAGCGTTAATAAAGACAAACACTCTGACCAACTTTCAAATGTATCTACACATTCCCATTCAATGACGCTTTTGGAAAACATTGTTACAAGCAGTTTTTTCATTATCCACAATGTTTTCTACACCCAAATTAAAAAATCCAAAAGTTCATAAGCTTTAATTTGTCCTCTACAACCCCTTTCAATTTGGACCTGTCTAGAATTTTGCCCCCTGGTAATGGGTTAAGCACCAAGGGCACAGAATGGGCATGCCAATTCTTGGCTGTTGAAGTGTTTGATAGTTGGTTAACCCGTTACCACACAAGAGAATTTTAGACTGGCCAAATTGAAAGGAGGTGCAGACGACATTTTAAAGTTTATGAAATTTTAGATTTTGTCAACTCGCTCGGTAGAAAACATTGTGTAAAATGAAGAAATTGCTTGTGACAAGCACTTTCTTCATTTTACACAGTGTTTTCTCATTTGCCTTTCTTGAGGGGCGTCCAAAAGCGTCACTGTGTGGGAATGGGTAAAACGTCAAAGTAGAAAAAGGGGAATAACTGTTCAAAAATTCATTTGAAGTTATTCCCCTAGTTTGAATGGATTGTTTTTTTGATAGTGAACATATAATACAAGTTTCAAGTGAATGTGTTCGGTAATACCAGTGATATAACAAAATGACGAAGTATTCAGACGATGGTACTGCTGACACAGAGGCAAAACCAAGTATTCAGACGATGGTACTGCTGACACAGAAGCAAAACCAAGTATTCAGACGATGGTACTGCTGACACAGAGGCAAAAATCAAGTATTCAGACAATGGTACTGCTGACACAGAGGCAAAACCAAGTATTCAGACGATGGTACTGCAGACACAGAGGCAAAACCAAGTATTCAGACGATGGTACTGCTGACACAGAGGCAAAACCAAGTATTCAGACGATGGTACTGCTGACACAGAGGCAAAACCAAGTATTCAGACGATGGTACTGCTGACATAGAGGCAGCAATGACCTTGCTATAGCAATTCCTCAGTGCTTTCTCAGAAAATAGCCACGCTGTAAACACTGATGACTGACCACTCACAACAACTTTGACCCTTTCCTTGCTATAGCAATTCCTCAGTGCTTTCTCAGAAAATAGCCACGCTGTAAACACTGATGACTGACCACTCACAACAACTTTGACCCTTTCCTGTTTATCAAATTTTTAGACTTGTCCAAATTGAAAGAAGTTGCAGACGACAACTAGAAGTGAGTGTAATTTGAAAAGTAACTGGCCAACAGGGTAGAAAATATTGTGGGAAAAGAAGAAATTGCTTGTTACAAGCAATTTCTTCTTTTCCCACAATGTTTTCTCAAGTAAAAAGTCACAAGGATGAAAAATCCAGTGATTGTATAGGAAAGGGTTAAATAGCAACAAAAGCTCACCATATTAGTACTTTGTGCTATGCAGTTTGGTGAGCTAAAATGTGTAATTAACATCTCTTTATTGATCCCCTGTGATGTTTCTTCACACTTATTTCACTGTAGATTACCCGTATTTAAATTTTTTAGGTTAATTTCAAATTGTAAAAGCGAGGGGTAGGCAATACTAAAAAGATCCCATTTCTTTCCTTCCTTTCAATGCTAGGCAATACAAGAGGCCCGTAGGGCCTTATCAGTCACCTGAGTCCAAAAAGCACAAAAACAAATAAAAGTCCACCAGATTATGCTACATACCTGAGTCCAAAGAGCACAAAAACAAATAAAAGTCCACCAGATTATGCTACATACTAAAAGCTCTAAGCCTTTTAGTTTGGGAGAAAAAGTTTTTTTAAAAGTTTTCACTAAACAATCCTATGTTAAACTTGGGACATCTTGGATTTGTTTGTTTGTTTGAATGGGGTTTTACGCCACTTTCAACAATCTTTCAGTTATATCGCGGCGGCTGGAGCACCTAACAATGGAATCCTGGTATTTCTCACACCAGTACTACCATTACATCCTTTCCTAGCCTCCAGCTGCTATCCCACATAGATCTACGATTATCGACCCATTGGTGAGAGACAAATAGTCGGAAAGGATGAGTGCCGCCGTCGGGGATCGAACCCGGGACCTCTAGATTGACAGTCCGATGCGCTATGACGGCGACTGGGACATCTTGGAACCGGCTAATTATGACCCTTGGGCCATAATTTATACAATCTTTGGAGGTCCACCAGATGATACTACATACCAAATATCAAAGCTCTAAGCCTATCTGTTTGAGAGAAGAAGATTTTTAAAGTTTTCAATTTATAAGCCTATGTTAAATTCGTGACATCCGGCAATGGGCTAATTTTAATCCTGATGCAATAATTTATACAATCTTGATAGTGATCCACAAGAGGATGCTGTATACCAAATATCAAAGTTCTAGGCCCTCATGTTTGGGAGAAGAAGAATTTTACAAATTTCAATATGTTAGCCTATGTTAAATTTTTGACATCCGGGAATGGGCTAATTTTAATCCTGAGGTAACAATCTTCAAACAGGTCCACCACATGATGCTGTATACAAAATATCAAAGTTCTAGGCCGTCCTGTTTGGGAGAAGAAGATTTTTAAAAACTTCACTATATAAGCCCTTTGTAAAACTTGTGATTCAGGAATGGGCTAATTCTGTCTCTAGGGCCATGATTTATACAATCTTGATAGAAATTCACCAGATGATGCTACATACCAAATATAAAAGCTCTAGGCCCTCTAATTTGGGCGAAGAAGATTTTTGAAATTTTCACATTATAAGCCTCTGTTAAACTTGTGAAGCCGGGAACTGGCGAATTTTGACCCTGGGTTTATGCTTTCTACAATATTGAAAGAGGTTCACTAGATGATGCCACATACCAAATATCAGAGCTATAGGTCTTTTGGTTTGGTAGAAAAAGATTTTCAAAGTTGTCACTATGTAAGCTTATGTACCCCATCCACCTTTGCCCCCCTCCCCCCTAGCACGGCCATTTCTAGACAGATTTTTCTTTTCTTGTACAAACTTGATAGTCCTTGCCCTAAAAACTCTAAATACCAAATATAAATCAAATCTGACAGCCGTTTTTTAGATTTTTAAAGATGTATCCTTTTTGGACCCTTAGTGAGCCCCAAGGGGAGATAATTCCATGACATGTACAAATCTGAAGCTCCTTCCCATATGGATGCTTCCTGCCAAGTTTGGTTGAAATCCATCCAAGGGTTCTTAAGATGAAGTCGAAAATGTAAAAAGTTAACACACGAGGCACGACACAAGACGCATAAAACACAATCGCAATAGGTCACCATGACCTAATAAAACAGAAAACAGTCATCAAGATTTCCAAAAATTAGGATTCTGTTCTAGCCGGTGTATAAAATTTTTATACCAGTTTTGTAAGGAACTCAAAGGCACATATGTTTCTGATGGATTGGGTGTCATTTGAGCTTGAGTGAGGGCAAATGAAGCTACATAGTTAAACAAATTCTCACACATCTTCTGAGAAAATTCCATAAAAGAGTCCACAGTCGATGCCTTAGCATTTCTGACGGGAGTTTGTTGGGCTAACGCAGTTAAAGGTTCCACTGATATTCCAATCTGAGCCATGTGGGTTTGTGGGGACATCTGTCCAAATGGATTCCAACTACTACTGTTGTTAGTATCTGCTGAAAAAATTAACAAAATGTAAATATCACAAAAGTGGTAGTATTCACTAAACAGCAATGATCTTTCTATCTTTAAGTTAACGGTTCCCTAGCCCCACCCACTTACTCAGCTGGCCAAGCCTTCTGAGCGCAAATGGTTAGCTCTACTTCGTTATTTAACCCATTCCCACACAATAACCCCTTTAGATGCCTCCTAGAAATAAAATTTGGAAAACTTTGTGGAAAATTAAGAAATTGCTTGTTACAAGCAATGACATGACAATAGACTGTAGGCTTTCAGCCAGTGGGATATGACAAAAGACTGTAGGCTTTCAGCCAGTTGGGTATGACAATAGACTGTAGGCTTTCAGCCAGTGGGGCATGACAAAAGACTGTAGGCTTTCAGCCAGTTGGGTATGACAATAGACTGTAGGCTTTCAGCCAGTCGACATGATAATAGACTGCAGGCTTTCAGCCAGTAAATCATGACAATAGACTGAAGGCTTTCAGCCAGTGGAGCATGACAAAAGACTGTAGGCTTTCAGCCAGTCGACATGATAATAGACTGCAGGCTTTCAGCCAGTAGAGCATGACAATAGAATATAGGCTTTCAGCCAGTGGGGTATGATAATAGACTGCAGGCTTTCAGCCAGTAGAGCATGACAATAGATTGCAGGCTTTCAGCCAGTAGAGCATGACAAAACTGTAGGCTTTCAGCCAGTGAGGTATGATAATAGACAGCAGGCTTTCAGCCAGTAGAGCATGATAGTAGACTGTAGGCTTTCAGCCAGTCCAATATGAAAATAGACTGCAGGCTTTCAGCAAGTGGAGCTTGACAATAGACTGTAGGCTTTCAGCCAGTAGAGCATGACAAAAGACTGCAGGCTTTCAGCCAGTGGAGCATGAAAAAAGACTGTTGGCTTTATGCCAGTAGAGCATGACAATAGACTGCAGGCTTTCAGCCAGTGGAGTATCATATTAGACTGCAGGCTTTTAGCCTGCAAAGCTAAAAAAACATTTTAACCCATTCCCACACAACAAAATTTGAAACTGGTCGAAATCGAATGAAGCTGCAGACGACAGTTTCAAGTTGATGGAATTTTAATTTTTCATCTTTTTGGATAGAAAACATTGTGGATAATGAAGAAACTGCTTGATACAAGCAGTTTCCTCATTTTCCACAATGTTTTTCTGAGTCTTTTTTTATGAGGTGTAAAAAGGAGGAATTGTGTGAGACAGGGATAATACAACTTTATTCTAATCTTACAAGTATACTTTAGTTGAATTGATAATCAGCTAACCAGATTTTTCATTTGCAACAACCTCTTTATATATTGAATTAGTTCGAAAATAATTTTTCATGACCATTAAAATTTGATCTATGAAGCAGTATGGATTCATACTAGTAGAAAAGTCACATAAACAGAGTAATAATGATGTTTTACTGTACCTGTCTTCAAGTTGGTTATTTTGAAAATTGCACTTGGTTTTGAATTGGATATGTGGCCTAACATCTGCCATTGTTGACCTGTTGGACTGGGCCAGGAAAAATACACTGTAAACAACATACAGATTATATGTATTATGGACAGCTGGTGTTAATCAAAAAAAATGTTAAAACAATCATTTATTTTGACAGGAAATGAACTTTAAACTTTTAAATATATGTTAAGCAATTTAATTGGTTTTCAACTTAAACACTGTAACTACAGCTCATACAGTTTCATTACGCCAAAAAGAGAAAAACTTACCTATGTCACTTCTTCATTACAAGAATTCTCAAGTAAGTATTATTGCTAAAGGTTCTAAATTTCACTTTCATAGAATAATTTATTCAAAAGTAATCCTATGAATAGTTATGGATATGAAGGTCTTACAAGTAAGCACCCTATGAAAATATGACTGTCATACAGTGGTGCAAATGCTGGGATGCGAGGCATAACTCTTACAAATTAATAATGAGTTACCTCATCGATATATTACGGACTTCTCTTTGAAACTCAAAAGTGAATATATACTTTGAGTTTTATTCAACTATATAAGTAATATCAAAATGGTAAATAATGATAAAATCTGAGCAGTAAAGTCGGTCACCCTAATTGCTTCACCTATTCAATACTGGCCACAGCAAAGTGATAAAGAAGTTAGGTTCTTTGGTCTAAAACAAACATGAGAAATCTTTATTGTCTATTAAGAGCATGTACAGTGGAATCCTGTTAATAGATTGCAACAACAATCTGTCTACAATTTTGTTGTAATTAACCAGAAGTTGCTATTAAAAGGACCTATTTGTTTGCCTGTCAGTTGGATTTAACCCTTTCCTGGATAAACCTGGGATTTTACGTCTCTGTGATTTTATACTTGAGAAAACATTGTGGAAAAAGGAGAAAAGAAAACATTGTGGGAAAAGGAGAAATTGCTTATAATAAGCAATTTCTCCTTTTCCCACAATGTTTTCTACCACATAGGATGGTTTTATTTGGAATTGGATCCAATTTTCATTGTCGTCTGCATCCTCTTTCAATTTGGACCAGTCTAAAATTTCAAAAACCAGGAAAGGGTTAAGGAAAATTGCTATTATCAGGGTTGCAATTAACCTATTCCCACTCAGTGACACTTTTGGAAGCCCCTCAAGAAAAACACATGGGAAAACATTTTGTAAAATAAAGAAATTGCTTGTAACAAGCAATTTCTTCATTTTACACAATATTTTCTATCAAGAAAGTTGAATAAATCTAAAAATTCATAACTTTTACATCTGCAACTCCTTTCAATTTGGACCAGTCTAATATTTTGTCTTCTGGGAATGGGTTAAGAGGATTCTACTGCAGAACTTTTTTAATTTATGAGACATAACCTGCTCCTCCTAGTCCATCAGGGAATGGTGTTTGTCCAGTCATAAACACCACAATGTGATTAATACTGTCGGCATCTTCTATATTAAACAAAATTTGAGAATCACTGACTGTCTGGCAATCTGTCTGTACCTGTAAATTTATAGCAAGAATAGCAATAATAATCATATCAATCAAGAAGACTATTAAATGCCAGTCAAACTTTCTATTAGTAAATTCAAGATCAAACAAAATTTGTGTCTATGTGAAAGTTATTGAGTCTCAAAAGGAAAGCAGATGATGATGGTGTAACCCTTTCCCATTTTTTTTTGAAATTTTAGACTGGTCCAAATTGAAAGAGGTTGCAGGAGACATTGAAAATTGGATGCAATTTGAGATAGAATTATCCTATGTGGTAGAAAATATTGTTGGAAAAGAAGAAATTGCTTGTCACAAGCAATTTCTTCTTTTTATCTTTTTTTTTTTTTTAATGTTTTCTTGAGTAGAAAATCACATCAAAGTAAAACCCAAGGTTTTTACAGTAATGGGTTGATATATTACATTTCCAGCCACAACTTTATCAAAAAGAGCCTATATCATCTTGGTCAATAATACCAATGTCATATCATAAAGACTCTAATATGATTTGTCCTTCAGTACTTATCAGCAATCTGACAAAGAAAATTTTAGACTGGTCTAATTTAAAAAAAAAACTGATGACATTCAAAAGTTGGTGTAACGTTAAAAATAAGTGCCAAGAAAGGTAGAAAATACTATGAGAAAAGGAGAAATTGCCTCATATAAACAATTTCTCATTGTCATACAACCTTTTCAACAGCTCTTTCTCTGCATCTATTACCAGATAAGGATATTTACACTGGTCAAAATTCAAATTCAGTGGAAAACGTTTTGGAAAATGAAGAAATTGTTTGTTACAATCGGGACATGTTAAAATCCTGCATTTGTGTAAAACATATTTCTAAGACGAATCTGCTAGGGGTAAAGCACTTACATAAATGTTCAAGGGTGTAACTTTACTGTACTTGAACAAATATGCCATACACGAAATCCCATGAAAAATCCTTACCAGTCGCCCAGATACAATGATTCCAAACATTGGCGGTGTACTCATAACTGTACTTGTCGGAACTATATACTTATTGACCAAAGACGCCCTCCATATAACCGATTTCTCAAACTTTCGAATAATACTTGAAATTTCTAGAAAGTCTGTCCCTGACTTTTTATCAACTAAAACAAATTCATAAACTATGCATCCGATTAAGGTTCATAACCACGCCTACAAAAAGTAAGGGAAACAACCTTAAAAGCTTTTTTCGTGGAATTCAACAGGAGTTACATATCTTTGATCATGCTATACAGATCGATAAACAACTCTTAGCAATTTACTACATGATTTATCCCTACAAACAAAGAGACCAATCTGGTTAACAATTCACCAAAGATCATAACGGTACCCTAGATCAGTGAACCCATTACCAGACGACAAAATTTTTATGAGACTGGTCCGAATTGAAAAAAGTTGCAGACGACAGTTTTTAGATGACGAAATTTTAAAATCTTTTATGGTAGAAAAATTTGCGGATAATGAAGAAATTGCTTGTAACAATGTTTTCCAAAACTTCTCTATTTGAAGGCGTCAAAAAACGTCATAGTGTGGAAATGAGTTAACCCTTTCCTGGTTCTCAAAATTTTAGTCCTGCCCAATTTAAAAGAAGTTGAAGGCGAAAATTAAAAGTGGGTGTAATTTGAAAAGTAACCAACCTATAGGATAGACAATATTGTGAGAAAAGAATATTTTGCTTGTGACAATCAAGATCTTCTTTTCCCACGATATTTTCTCAAGAATAAAATCACTAGGACGTAAAAACAAGGAATCGTTCAAGAAAGGGATAACGATACAACACTGGTTCTCATATCAACCCAGAATGCCAATACGGTTATAGTTTAATTTTTACTTTCGTCTATCAAAACAGACGTTCTGATTGGTCGAAAAAAAAAATCATAACTCCGTGGACAAAACTTTTAGTACACAGCCACTTTGTATGCCGCTCCGCAAAACATAATTCCATACAAAGAAGAATCAAAATTTGTAAAATTTTGCTTTTTTCACTCGACGCTATTGAATTATAAGAAATGAAGAGAATATTTTTGTTTTCGTGGAGGTATGAACCGAAAATCCGAAGCGTATTCATACAGTGTGATTAGATTTTTCGGTTCTTACCTCCATGAAAACAAAACTATTCTCCTCACCTCTTATCTTTAATGCCTCCGTGCCAGTTCATGGTATGGTTATTGATAACCTAGGAATGTATCTACAGCTCGATTAAGCGGCTTTTACACAGATCATGAAGAAAAGTTTTGGTTTCTTACTGCAATGATTTCAGACAATTGTAAGAAGGTTATGAATATGGCTTTATAAAAGGAAAGAAATGAAGCAAAATTATTTCGCGTTACGAGACGCCAAGCAAGTCAGCGAAGCTAGCAATACAATCGTTATTGACATCACCCGAAGTCGAAACGACCTCACCCGATAAATTCCGATACATTGGGAGTTTAACACATTAGAATCAATTGATAATGGATTCAGTGGATTTAACACGAAGCAAGAATATGCATCGTGAAAATCTAACAGGTAATTATTGGAAAAGCAGATAATATTCATACACACACATGTATCAGATTTTCATGAAAATCTGTCCGAAAGCCGCTTTCAGGCGCAAAACCAACAGAAAAGCTTTAAAATGGTGACCAATGACGGAGTTCAAAACTCACTTCTGGTGTAATGAATGATTTCATTAATCGCCTGATTATTTGACTGGTCAATATGAGAAAGCCTTTTATTGGACTTCTGAGATACAACCCAGTTTTCGGTTAAACCGATGACAAAACTAATCTGATCGTGCATTTGTTACTGAGTAAAAGATATTTTTTCCGAAAAACAAAATAAAAGTATATGTTCAAAAATGCTTCTTCTGTAGACTATAAAGAATTGCACTGTAATAAAACATAGATGTATATGATACTGTAAAAAACACTAATTACTTAAAACGCAAAGAGAAAGAGGGTTATCGATGAGTTTTTTCACGTCTTAGATTTTAATTATCTTTATTCCCTCTCATGTATTATTTCAATAAAATATATTCTGAAAAGTAGCTTCGAGAAAATATAAAAAAACAACAGGGTTTCCCCCCTAACAACATACGTAGGCTTTTAACCCATCCCACATAATGACGCATAATGACACATAAAAACATTGTGATAAATGAAGAAATAGTTTGTTGCAAGCAATTTTTTCATTTCACAAACTATTATATACTCCAAAAGTTTGAAAAATATCAAACTTCACAAACTTCAAATTGTCGTCTGTAACTCCTTTCAGTTTGGATGAGTCTAACATTTTGTTGTATGTGAATAGGTTAGCTAAGGCTATTCTTAGACTAAGCCGAGACAGTCGCAGTGATTATTGGGACATTCAGGTGGTGCGTGTACCGTTGGAATCACGCATTCAGTTTGAATTCTCTCAAAGCAACGTCATCGTAACGTCATCAAGAGCCGATTTTCCATTCTGTAGAGACCAGTCCAAAACTATCGTAAGAGTTAACCAATTCCAACTCAATCCCTCCTTTTTACGCCCCTCAAGAAAAAAAAACTTTGGAAAACATTGTGGATAATGAAGAAATTGCTTCATTATCCACAATGTTTTCTATCCAAAAAGACGAAAAAATTCAAAATTCCATTAACTTGAAATTGTCGTCTGCAGCTACTTTCAATTTGGACCAGTCTAACATTTTGCTGTGTTGGAATGGGTTAATACATATGGAGACAATGAAAGTAATAGTATTGCGCTTAGCACTAGATGTGACATAATTCAGAACATTAGTTGTTTCTCTTGTCACTTTGTTATATCTTGTTGAATATTTAGTCATATGTAAATAAGGTCATGTTGTATCGACAACTGAATGACGAAGGTTTCCGCTGAACCTTTCCTAGACAATTGATAAAAGACACTTTAAGCCTGTCAGATTACCGCATTGACAATATCTGACTCATATTTAAATATTTAATATTCGTTTGAGCGTATTGGGAAATTTTTCCTATCTAGGTATTAGAAACATCAGTACCTACTTTTAACATCGAGTTTAGTAAAACGTTGTTGTGTGGGTTGATTTTCAGAGAAATATTTTAGTCAGTAGGTTCCCTGAATACACATGACAAGTCTGTACATCTAATTTATTCTGTAAATGATATAATTGGTCCAAAATAGAGGACTTACAAGTGAATAAACAAAGCAAAAATTCATACGATTTGGGCTAAAAATTACAAAAAAAAAAAAAAAAAAGAACAAATTGAACAAATAAAAAAGAATACAACCATTAAAACTATATCCTACTAAATTAAACTTTGCACGCAACCGAAAATACACATGCATTCTTAAATGACATGAAAAACTCCAAGCAAAAGCAATTGTTTGTTTCTAATTGTGCTTGTTGATTTTCTTGCTTAACGCAGTTTTTAATACTTTTCAGTCATATCGCGGCGGCTGGAGCACCTAACAATGGATTCCTAGTATATCTGGCACCAATACTACCATAACATTCTTAGCATCCAGCTACTATCCCACTTACGTTTACGATTATCAACCCATTGGTGAGAGACAGATGTCTGAAAGGACCTGTTGTTGCTTTCCTAATAATGTCCTTTTATAATCTGATATGTGATATTGTCATAATGTCCTTTTATAATGTGTTAAGTGTCATAATAATGTTCTATATAGTCTGATATGTGATACTGTGTCATAATGTCTTTTTATAATCTGATATGTGATACTGTGTCCTTAAAATGTCCTTTTATAATCTGAATTGTGATACTGTGTCCTTATAATGTCATTTTATAATCTGATTTGTGCTAATGTGTCCTTATAATGTCATTTATAATCTTATATTTGATACTGTATCATAATAATGTCTTTTTATGATCTAATATGTGATACTGTGTCCTAATAATGTCCTTTTATAATCTGATTTATGATACCGTGTCCTTATAATGTCCTTATAATCAGATATGTGAGACTGTGTCATAATAATGTCCTTTGATAATCTGATATATACATGTATGATTTTGTCTTTATAATGTCCTTTAATAATTTGATATGTTATACCGTGTCCATATAATGCACTTTTATAATCTGATATGTGATACTGTGTCCTAATAATGTCTTTTTATAATCTGATATGTAACAAGCAATTTCTTCATGATCCACAATGCTTTTTCTTTTACCTAAATAGACAAAGATTTAAAAGATTTCATCAACTTAAGATTTTCGTCTGCAATATCTTTGAACTTGGGCTCGTCTAAAATTTTATCATGTGGAATAGGATACTGCAAGATGAAATTCAAAGTAAAGCGAGATCCTTGTCGTGCTGAATATCTATCCTCTTTTCACTATATTTTAAATAATGACATAAATTGATCGACATTGTAATCAAACATTTTTCTCAACACGTGAAGGACAAGCAGGTAGTGTAGGCTAAGATCAGACTGCGTGTATGTGCAGGATGATATTAGTTTATAAACCTTCCAAAACAACTGTCAAAGCAGAAATATTCCGGCATCAGCATGACAAGGATTAACTAAAGTGGCAGAATGAAAAGATTCGCAATATTTACCTTCATAATTTACATTTCAATGAATGGTTTTAGAAATACATGTATTCTAAATTTTATGTGTTCAATCAGGGCCCAAAAATTATAAAACTTCTTCGTTTTTCAGTGACAATTTACTCAAACTTTGACTTCAGATCAAAGATGCATTTTTTCAGAAATGATATCGGAAATGCTCTAAAAAGAAAAAAGTGTGGTAAATTGTTGCTTGCAACATTTAATGTAAATTAGAAATTGAATATTTATTCAAATCTAAAGTTTGTGTAAATTCTCATTTAAATAAGATCAAGATGTATGTGTTAAAGGTATTGTCCCAAGCAATACTCATGTGAAATATGAAGGTTCCATCACTTACCATTCAAGAGTTATAGCCAATGTTGAAAACTTTTGACGGACAAACAGAGTAACTGATAAACAGACAGGGCGAAAACAAAACGCCCTCTATGCAGGAGCATTAAGAAGTTTGATAATCTTATGATGACTGTTCTCTGCCCCCATAGCTTGGACTTAGATATTCAACGGCAGTCCCAAGCAATAGTAATTTTGATAAACACCCTCATTATGCTAGAATAGGTGTACACCAAATGATGATTGTTCTGTACCATCATAGTTTGGGCTTAGATAATTCGCCTGGAAGTCTCCAAACAATTTTTAGTAATTTAAGTTAATATCCACATCAACCGAACGTGAAGCTCTTTGCTAAAATAATTGGAATATGGCCTTAAAATGGTTTGTGGTAGTATTTCTTTCGCCGATTTTCGTAATCAATATTTGGTAAAATAAATCTACTTTTTCAGCGGATTCAGCGATTTAATAGGTGGCCTCCCAGGCCAACAATTTTGCCTAAAAGTAGATCCGTGAAACTGAACGATAGACGTTTATTGGTTAGAACAACTCAGTGGCAAATATTTTCATTTGACAGGACTTTCTTTGTAAACACGCGAATTTTCATCCTCGGTGAAGTATAATTCATCCAAGAACAACTTCCATGGTGAGCTTACAGGATCCTTCATTTTACATCATGTGTTGTCCGTTGTGCATCGGCGAAAATTCAGTCTTGTTCACCCCATTTTAGCATACCAAAGTTTCATTGACTTAAAATATGAAATTTACATTGTCTAGGCCTTTAGATTAAAACGTAAATGTGAAGTTTGAAGAATTCTTTGGAATAGTCAAAGGATATTTATGAAAATTCCAATTTGACAAAATGGAAAATCTGGGATAATCTATTGGGACAAACTCATAAGGAGTTCATATATTAATTATTATTCTATTAAAGCTATTGCTTGTAGAGAAAATACCCTGGGAGAACGGAAAGAAACTGGACAGACAGGCGAAGTACGACTATATTCCTGCACTTCACGGAGCATAAACGCCCTTGTATAACTCTGGAGGCCTTCGTGGATTTGACCGTATGAACCTTGTCCAGAATGTTGATATCTTAGTCAAGTCCATCAGAAATTCATTCGGGTCAAAAAGTAGGTGGTGACAAAGCCAAATCTACATAAATGTTTTGTTCACCTTCTATAGGTTACAATTATGGCTCAATCGTCGTAAAACTTGCTTAGAACTCTTATCTTGATCATATCTAGACCAATTCTAACATGGGTTTTGTAAGTTTCTGGGTCAAATCTAAGAAAAAATTGTGTCCGCACCCTACAGACCGGAAAATATTTTTGCAGTCAATGCTAATCAATCTCAAAATAAGAAAAAAATACCAATTTCTTAAAATTACGCTCAAACGGACGCTTCACACTTAAATTTGAGTCAGATATTGTCTGAATCTTAAAGGGCTCTTTTTTTTTCCTTTTTTTTTTTTTTTTTTTTTTTTTATATTGAAAAGGTTCGGCAGAATTCCATTTTTTTTAAGATCTCACGTAATTCGATTGTCAAATCCTCATGACCTCATTAACATATTACCAAAATTTAGGAAGGTAAAAAAATGACAAGCGAAACAACAAACGTCCTTAATCATGTCACACCAAATGGTTAGCGCAAAACTATGGCAAGTGTCTATATTCATAGGGTCCGTAATTTGAGTCACTTCTACCCGTAGACCAATACTATAATATTGGTCTACGGGGTAGAAGGGACTCGAATTACGGACCCCTATGGGTAGGAGCAGATATTTGAAAATGCGATAAATGAAATATGAAAGCATTATATATTGGGAGCAGCAGATATTTGAACATGCCGTAACTGAGCCTTTTTCCAAACTTTGGACCCTAGGGCAAGACTGTTTTTACCCAAGGGGCTAAACCCCTACAAACATGGTAGACAACTAATGGGTTATGCTACATTCCAAATGTGAATGCTTAAGGCCGAAGAGTAAAGGAGCAGTATTTTTTAAACGTGCTCATATTGAGCAAAATTCACAACTATGGACTCCTGCTTCAGGGTATTTTTTTATCCAAGAGGCATAATTTTCAATAGCACACTACAAAGGAATCTACATGCCAAATATGAATGACCTGGGGCATAAAGTTCAGCAGACGAAGACTTTTGAACTTGTTCTAAGTGGGCGTTTTTCCCAACTTTGGACCTGGGCTGCAGGAACGTTTCTGACCAAAGTGGCATAATTTTCAATAACATTATACAAACCATCTAGTTATGTTACATGCCAAATACGAATGTCCCAGACAAAAAGAAGAATTTTGAGCTTGCTCTAGTTGAGCGTTTTCCCAACTTTTGATCCCAGGGGTGGGCCGATCCTTTACTCCAGGCGCATAATTTCTAAGAACATACTACAAAACCGTCTAATTATGTAACATTCCAAATATGAATATCCTAGGCCATACAGTTCAGTAGAAGACTTGTTAACTTGCTCCAATTGAGAGTTTTTCTTAATTTTGAACCCCAGGAGCGGGCCATTTTTGTCCCAAGGGGCATTATTTGTAACATGCTACAAAACCATCTAGTTATTTTACATACCAAATATGGATGACCTATGCGATATTGTTCAGGAGGAGAATATTTTGAATTTGCTCCAATTAAGATTCCAATCTTTGGACCTCAGGGCTCGGGCCATCAAAACATGGTAGAGAACTATGTGGTTATGTTTTATATGACATACAAATGTCCTGGCCTTGTAATTTCTGAAAAAGAAGCTTTCCGAATTCCCCATTTTCAAATGCCATGGCAATCAGAGTTTTTTCATGGAATGGAATTCTTTTACTGATATGTAGAACTTGTACACTTGTAGATCTTCACCCATGGAACATCCCTGCAATTTTTCAGCTTGATTGGCCTAATGGTTTTAGAGGAGAAGATTTTAAAGAAATTGTGGACCGGCGGACGACAATCACGGATTACAATAGCTTACCTCGCATGTTGTGCTCAAGTTAGCTCAAATGTTAACGCACGACAGACGACGGACGATCGGTCGGGAAGAAGCGATCGCAATAGCTCTAGTGGCCTTCGGCCAGTAGAGCTAAAATGCCAGAAAAAGATATGCCAGAGAAAGATGAACTACTTGTTTCAAGAAATTCTTTCTTTTCAAACAATATTTTCTGAAGCTGGTCTTGGGATAGAGAGCCAATATGTGGCTATGTACGATAATGGGCTAGAGGACAGACAATGAAGAATCTGTATCCCTTTCTTTTTGGACAGACAATAGAAAAAGAAGTGAAGACAGAAAACTATTTGCATCGTTTTTATTTTGATGTGACAAACTTGGATCAAGTCTAACAATTCAAATGACATTAACAATAAACATATATAGTGGTAATATTAATAGATAATATATTCTTGCAATATATGTAACAAATCACCTCAAACTTGCATATACTCCACACATCAACATGACAGATTAGCTTATTTTGTAAATGCCTGTTTTTATAAGGCCACTTAAAATAGTCCTAAACTAAACCCTCGAAATTCGCTATAGTTGCTGTAAAGCAATGAAATACCCCACACAACCCAACCATCTTCTTGCAACTTGTCACAGAAAACAACAGAAGTAGAGAACAGAATCAATTGTAGTGTAAAATTCTTACGTAACTACAACTTTTTCAAGTTGTAGATACCAGGTTTAGTCCCTTAACAGCTATTTGCTCTTTGCTTGTTGTTCCAGGAAGTAAATCATGCAAACCATCGTTATTTTGAGGGTATTTGAATCGACTTTAGAAGGTCAGTGGGTTTGGTCAGTGATCCCCCAATTGACCAATCAAAGCTGTCGATCAAAAATCAAATCTACCAATGAAAGAATTCAATTAGACAGTAAATTAACTTTGAACTCTAACAATGGCTGACATTTACATGAAGTATTTGTGTTGGTTTGGCCACTTAAACATTGTAACTGCAGCTTATTTAAGCTGTAGTTACAGCGTTTCTGCCACCAACCAACCATTTTACTTTTTTGTCACATCGAGGGTAAATTGGGATTCTGTTCCAAGTGTCTATATAATCTGTCAATAACAATTTACATGGAACATTGTATTATAACTTATGGTGACATTTTTCATTTGTAAAATTAAAGAAATATCAATCAATGATTTGCATCTAAAAGATTAAGCTCAAAAGAAAAATATGCACATACATTCAAATTTTAATTTACTATGGAGGGTACTTCTTCTCTTTAGCTCATTTCCATTCATTTTCCCTTTTTACACCACCTTAAAACATGTTCTGTCACAGATAGACGCCCTCACATAATTACTTGTGACATGACCTTCAGGTGTGACCTTGTATCTAACAGAACTTTAACCCTTTCCTGGTTAATCCCTGGTTTTTACGTCTCTGTGATTTTATAATTGAGAAAACATTGTGGAAAAAGAAGAAATTGCTTGTGACAAGCAATTTCTTCTTTTTCCTCAATATTATCTACCCTAATGAATTGTTATTTTTCAATAAAATCAACTTTAAATTTTTGTCTGCAAAATCTTTGAATTTGGACGAGTCTAAAAATTTGCAAAACAGGAAAGGGTTAAGCATAACAGTAGTACACTTCATGAAGAACAACTAAGCCAAGTTAATCCAACAATTACTGTAAAAGATATGCTTTAGACAAGAATTGGACACACACTGATACCCCCCCCCCTCCATCCATTCACTCAAGCTGTAGTTACAACATTTAGGTCGCTAACCAATAATTTTACATTTTTTGTGTCATGATTCTGACCATCTAAAAGTTGAAGAGGAACCTCCTGTTTGAGTTAATGGGCAGGGCATAGGCAGCCAATGGCTGGGGCTAAGGGAGTCAATGGGCGGGGCTAAGGGAGCCAATGGGTGGGGCCAAGGGAGCCAGTGGGCAGGGTCAGCAATTGGCCATTTGGGTCTTCCTCATCTATGTGAGATGCAACATTATGTGGATATGATTTGATAAGTAATCAGGAAAACCAAGTGCTCAATATTTTAAGTTTTTGAAGACAACTAATTCAAGACAATTATGACTTCAATCCATTGATCCATAAAAGTAGCGACATGAAAATAATAGCAGGAAAAAGATTGAATTGTCAAACAAAATTGACTTTTCTGGATAATTTCAACTAACATTCTAATGATGTGGATGGTTTTGACAATATGATTTTTACAAGTGTAACTTTTAAGAATAATAGCATATTTAACATACTACATGTATTTTGCTTTTCAATTACTGCTTAATAATCTGAATTTCATCTCTCTCTCTCTCTGTCCCACATCAAAATAGATAGTGTTTGTGTCATATGATCATTGATGGAAATAAGTTCTCAAAGAAGAACTGTCATTATGTCTACATCTACTATGCTAAATAAATAATGGAGCAGTGAAATTGCCCTCCGACTCTTGACAAAAAGTTTTACTTAATATCAAATGGTTTTAGTTTCCAAATATTTATGCCCAGTGAAATGTAACAAACCAAATCAAAATGATTAAATGGTGACCTTAGTGTCGTTACTACAGGTTAAATAACCCTTTCCTGTTTAAACCCTGGTTAAGAAAATATAGTGGAATAGAAGAAATTGCTTCTAACAAACAATTTCTTCTTTTTCTACAACATCTTCTACCCTATTGATTGATTATTTTTCAAATACTAGAACTGTCGCCTGTAAGGGCTGACAAATACCCCCTCGATGACGCCTCTCTTTAAATGCCACTTACGAAATATCAAAGCTGTAGGCCTTTCTGTTTTGGAGAAGAAGATTTTTAAAAGTTTTCACTTATATGCACCTATGTAAAACATCAATTACTTGTGATCCCAGGGGATAGGCCAATTTTGACCCTGGTGCCATAATTTGAACAATCATTATAGAGATCCATCAGATGATGCTAGATACCAAATATGAAAGCTGTAAGCCTTACGGTCTTGGAGAAGAAGGTTTTTTGAGTTGTCACTATATAAGCCTATTGTAAACCTGGTGACCCCAGGGGATAGGCCAATTTTGACCTGGGGGGACATAATTTGAACAATCTTGGTAAAGGTCCTAAGGATGATGCTACATACAAAATATTAAAGCTGTGGGCACTTCTGTTTCAGAGAAGAAGATGTTTAAAAGTTTTCACTATATGAGCCTATATTCCAAACTTGTGACCCAGGGGATAAGCCAATTTTGACAAAGGAGGCCTAAATTGAACATTCTTTGTAGAGGTCCACTAGGTGATGCCACATACCAATTATTAAAGCTCTTGGCGTTTCTGTTTCATCAAACAATTTTTTTTAAAAGTTTTCACTATATACACCTATGTAAAACTTGTGCCCCCTGGGGACGGGCCAATTTTGACCCTGGGGTCATAATTTGAACAATCTTGATAGAGGTCCACAAGATGATGCTACATACCAAATATCAAAGCTGCAGGCCTTATGGTTTCAGAGAAGAAGATTTTTAAAGATTTTCTGAAATTTGCCCTTTTTGTTGTCATGGCAACCAGAGTTCTGCATGGAATTAAATTCTTTTAACAACTTTTGAAGAGCTTGACCAAAGGAACATTCCTGCCAAGTTTGATCAATATCTATCCAGTAGTTTTAGCTGCAGGGAGAACACCCTTTTATATATTCTATAATAACTCCTGAACCAGTTGATTAACCATCATGAAAATTGCAGGTGCACAAGTCCCCATTGCAAGAGGAGGATTTTGGTAAAGTTTCAGCAAAATTGGTCTGGAAATGCGAGAGGAGCTGCGGACACAAAATTATGTCCACTGATGGACAGACAACCTGATTCCAGTATACCCCCCCCCCATAACATTGTTGTGGGGGTGTAAAAATAGACTTTAAATTTTCCTCTGCAATACCTTTGAATTTGGACAGGTCTATAATTTTGCAAAAAGGGAAAGGGATAAGATGTAGTTATGATGTTAATGTTGCTAAGCCATCAAAAACATAAATGTCAAAATATATTTTGGAGTTCAAAGGTTTAATTCCGGTCTAAATATTTGATTTGATTTGTCAATCGATATTTTAATTGAAAGCCACAGACGGTGAATTCACACAGTATCGTTCAGAATATTGGTTATTAACATTTCACTAACATTTTGGTCATGTGATAGTTCCACTGGTTTGCAACAAGATACAGCGTTTTAACCCATAAACACACAATGACACTTTTTGAAGCCCTGAAGAAATACAATCATTGAAAACTGTATGGGAAAAGAAGAACTTGCTTGTAATAAGCAATTTCTCCCTTTTTCATGATTTTTTCCTACACTATTTTGCACTTATTTTCCAATTTAGGAGTAATTTGAATATTGTCTTCTACCTCTTTCAATCTAGAAAAGTATAAACTGTTGTTGTCTGGTAACTGTTAAAGGTGCTTACAAATGAAGTGTCCTAACTATTTAGAAATATATCCTTAACCCTTTCTTGTACAAATGCAGTATTTTACTTCGCTGAGATTCTATACTTGAGAAAAAATTGTGGAAAAAGAATAAATTGCTTGTAACAAGCATATTCTTCTTTTCCCACAATATTTTCTACCATACAGTATAGTTTCATTTCAAATTGCATTAATTTTTATTGTTGTCTGCAACCTCTTTTGGTTTCAACAAGAGGCCCATGAGGGCTCTACTGGTTATCAAGTTTTCTCAAAAGTAATTTGATATTAAAGGAAGTTAATTGCTCAAAGAAGAATGCATAAAGAAAAAAAGGGCTTTATACCCTTTATCATTTTAAGCAACAATCCTCAAGGCCCTTCCCATCTTTCATGACGGATCCACTCCATTTCCAAAAGAAAGTTACCTTATGACCCTACAATTATTCTGTGAATATTTCATCAGAATCTGAAAATAATTGTGGACTTTATCGCATAAACAAGATTGTTTTGAATGAAAATCAATAAGGCCCCTTTTCCTGTGTTTTCTGATGGATCAATTTCATTCAAAAAGGAACTTTCCTTACAACCCTACAATTGTCCTGTGAAATTTAAAAGACAATTTGATAATGATTGTGATCTACATCACAAAAGTACAAAAGTATAATTGTTCTGTTTCAGCATAAAGACAACCCCATATCATCTGTGGACTTACAAGCATTAATTAAGATTTTTTTAATTGAATTTTCCTAAGGCCCCTTTTCCTATGTTTCTCAATGGATCAGACCCAATTTGAAAGGAACAATCCTTATGATGGTACAATCATTATGTGATAGTTTGAAGTCAATCAGGTGAAATCTAGGGCCATGATGTGTTAACTAAGATTTTCTTATTAAATTTTCATAGGGCCCCTTTTCCCATGAAACTTGATGGATCAAACCTACTTCCGAAAGGAACAATCCATTTAATGTAATAATCATTCTGTGAATATTTGAAGAGACTTTGTTGAAAGCTATGGACTCTATTGTGTTTACAAGGACTTTTTCAATCCAGCTTTTATCGGGCCCCTTTTTCCCATGGTCCTTGACTGATCATACCAAATTTTGAAAGGAACAATTCTTATGATGGTACAATCATTCTGTGAAAGTTTGAAGTCAATCAGATGAAAACTGTGGACTCTAAAGTGATAACAAAGATCTTTGAATTAAATTTTAATAGGCCCCTTTTCTTATGTTTCTTGAGGAATCATATCCGATTCCGAAAGGAACAATCCTTATGATGGTACGATCATTCTGTGAAAATTTGAAGAGAATCTGTTGAAAATTGTTTGCTCTAGATTATAAATGAGAATTTATTATTAAAATTTTCATAATGCCCCTTTTTCCTGTGTTTCTTGACGGATCATACCCAATTTCGAAAGGAACACTCCTTATGATAGTACAATCATTCTGTGAAAGTTTGAAGGGAATCCAATGAAAACTGTTGACTCAAGAGAGTTAAAGAGGATTTCTTAAAAGATTTTTCGATTAAATTTTCATAAGGCCCCTTTTCCTGTGTTTCCTGATGGATCTTACCTAATTCCCAAAGGAACACTCCTTATGATGGTACAATCATTCTGTGAAAGTTTAAATACATTCTGATGAAAACTGTGGACTCTAGAGTTTTAGCAATGATTTTTTAATTAAATTTTCATAAGGCCCCTTTTCCTGTGTTTCTGGACAGATCATACCCATTTTCGAAAGGAACGATCCTTATGATGGTACACTCATTCTGAGAAAGTTTGAAGAGAATCCAATGAAAACTGTGGACTCTATCACGTAAACAAAGGATTTTTAATGGAATTTTTAATTAAATTTTCATAAGGCCCCTTTTCCCAAGTTTCTTGACAGATCATACCCATTTTTGAAAGGAACGATCCTTATGATGGTACAATCATTCTGTGAAAGGTTGAAGAGAATCCGATGAAAACTGTAAACTCTATCGCGTAAACAAGCATTTTTTAATTAAATTTTAATAAGGCCCCTTTTTCCCATGTTTCTTAACGAATCATTCCCAATTTCAAAAGGAACGATCCTTATGATGGTACAATCATTCTGTGAAAGTTTGAAGGGAATCTGATGAAATCTGTGGACTCTATCGCGTAAACAAGGAAAAGTTTAACAGATGGACGATGGATGGACGCACGGACAGGAAAAAGCCATTGCTATAGCTCTAGTGGCTTTCTGCCAGTAGAGCTAAAAATTGGGCAAAAGTGTTGAATCTAGATTAATTTGAATGGCGTTTTATGCCGCTTTCAACAATCTTTCAGTTATATCAGCTGGAGCACCTAACAATGGAATCCTGGTATGTCTCACACCAGTACTACCATTAACCTTTCCTAGCCTCTAGCTGCTATCCCACATAGGTCTACGATTATGGACCCATTGGTGAGAGACAAGCAGTCGGAAAGGATGAGTGCCACCTTCGGGGATCGAAACTCGGGACCTCTAGATTGACAGTCCTACTCGCTACCAACTGCGCTATGACGGCGGCTGTAAAATCTAGAAGTTATGGTTTATATATTAATGGATCATACACATTCTTTCACACAAACAGAAACAGGTTACTCTATACTGATTTTGTAGTCCAACATTCTGCCAAAACAGGGCTATAATAAAATGAGTACAATATGGCTGTATATAGTGACATATGTAGTGAGGTATGTTTGTGTGACCCTGACAATACCTTGTAAGCAGTTATAATGGTATGATTCTATGTTAAAATACTTAACCCATTACACAATGACACAAACTTAGATTGGCTAAATTAAAAGATCTTGTAGAAGAAAGTACTTTTAATATATCAATTTCTAGGGTAGAAAATAGTGTGGAAAATGAAGAAATTGCTTGTGACAAGCAATTTCTTCATTTTCCACTTTGTTTTCTCAAAATCTCATCTTGTGGTTCATAAAAAAATGTGTTAATGTGAGAATTGGTTAACTAATTAGCGAGTTACTAAATGATAAAGGACTGACTCAATATGAATGGCATTGACACCATGAATTGTACAGAAAAATAATGGACTTGTAATCTGAAGAGCATGGTGAGGATGGTAAAGAGGAGCTCAACAAGCAGATGCCAACACTTGGCTACAGGTGCTGGGCATTACAAGGTCAACTGGAGCCCAAAGCTTGACTTAAGCACTTAATCTCACTGATAAGCACAAGCATGTGAAATATTTTATCATTTGACATGGAATTGATAAGATACAAGAAAAGTTGAAATTTGAACTTTGACCCTTGCTTTGACCTTTACAAATCCGTTATAAGAAAGTACATGTATTTTCAACAATACCCTGTACTGTTTTCAATTTATATACAAACTGCTTTGTTGTCTGCATTCTTTTCATTCTGTTGACTTGTCTAAATATTTATCATCTGTAAATTGTTAATGACCTCAAACAAACCTCATTTTCAAAAAAAAAAAAAAAAGATTTTTTAAGATGTTTCACTTATTCAGTTTTTGGGGAAAACTTGAAAAGCTGTGATTATATGTGGTAATTGGTTAAAGAATAATATCAAGACTTAAGTTTCAATTCATGTATACATGCTGCACATTAAACATGGATGCCAAAGCAAACTACCAGTTGTTTGAAATGTGACCTTTATATTTGGCCATGACCTTAACAGGTGGTAAAATTAGTAGTTAGCATATGTTGGATTCCCTTTTCCAATCATCTAACCCATTCCTTTACAACAAAAATTTAGACTGCTCCAAATTGAAAGGCATTGCAGACGACAATGCAAAGTTTTTTAATTTTTATATATTTTCAAGTCTCCTGGTAGAAAACATTCTGTAAAACAAAAAAAGTGCTTGAAATAAGAATGATTTCCCAATTATTTTCTTGTTTTCTTGGGGGGAGGGGCATCAGAAAGCCTCACTGTGTGAGAATATGTTACAGGTAATGCCTTAACATTAAAGCTTTTATGTAGACAAACAGAGAAACAAGCATTAGGGCAACCATTACCAGTATAATCTCCAAATCTTATGATATGGAAGCATAAAAGTGTAACATTTAACATATAATAAATTCATAAAATGTTCATAAAATTATCTTAACAGCATTTACCCTTACACAAATAAACAGATAAATATTCAAACTACACACCAAAGTCAAACAGTCCTTTGAGTCACTTAATTACTTTAGTCTATGTCAATCTTGCTTGAGCAAACCACCTCTGTTAAACACTAACCACTTCCATTATGTGACCCATTCAAAATCCCCTTTTTAGAATCTCATAAATAATTGGTTGTATTGCTGTTGAGTGGTTGCTTAATACAAGTTATACTGTATATGCTAACAAGAGCACCATCGACTGGTGCCTACGCTCAACTATTGGGTGCTGGATAGTGGATAAAAGCACAAAATGCATCTAGAGTTATCCCCCTTGATAGTATAGAGTGCTCTATTGAGCACTGTGGACAAATTATTCTTTAGAAAATTTATCTTATCAACAACTCTGGCTTAAAAGGGACATCCAGGAGGTGTATACTAAGATCAGACTGCACAAGTATTCCTGATTTGGTATAATTACAGTAAGTTGTAATTGAATGTGCCTTGGAATAACTTTGCATTGACTTATTCCCACACGATGACACTTTTGACGCCCCTCAAGAAAGAATAGTTGGGAAACCAGGTGTAAAATGAGTAATTTCTTCATTTTTCACAATGTTTTCTATGCAGAAAGTTGAAAAATCTAAAATCTAAATTTTTCTTTAACTTTAAAATTTTGCCATTTGGTAGTGGGTTAAGGGAAACTCTCTCCCTCTTATGTAAACAAAGCCAGGGGAAAAACTTACATGATTTTGTTTACAGTAAGGGTAAAAGCACATCAAATTTCTTAATTAAATCATTTAACCCTTAATAGGACAACAAAATTGGAGACTGCCCCAAATTTAAAGAACTTGCAGATGATATTTAAAATAAAAGTACCATATTCAGTAGGAAATATTGTATGAAAAGGGGAAATAACTGAGTCATGCCTCTCAGTATGTAAAATTGTGGGATTAAGTGGCAATGGGTCAAGGAAAGTACAAGCATTTATATACAATTTGTAGATATGGTGTTGCACTCAAAGTGATATAGTGATTCATATTGGTATTTGTATCAACCCTGGGGCACTCTCCAGCACCTTTTATCAAATACAGCATCACATCTTCTTTACTTAACCCTTTCCCGTTTTTGGAAATTTTAGACTAGTCCAAATTGAAAGAGGTTTCAGACGACAATGAAAACTGGATCCCATTTGAAATGAAACCATCCTATGTGGTAGAAAACATTGTGGAAAAAGGAGAAATTGCTTGTGACAAGCAATTTCTTCTTTTTCCACAATGTTTTCTTGAGCAAAAATCACAGGAACGTAAAATCCCGTATTTGAACGGGAAAGGGTTAAACCATTCCCACATAATCCAACATTTTAACAACACTCAAGAAACTTGGGAAAACATTGTAGAAGATGAAGAAATTGCTTATTCTTCATCTTCTACAATGTTTTCTACCTAGGGAGAAAAAGATTTCTAAATTTCATCACATTAAGATTGTCATCTGTTACTCCTTTAAATTTGGACCAGCATTAATTATATCATCTGTTCAAAGGTTAAAGTGTGGAAAGCAATGAGATAATCAAGGAATGGCTTCTGATCATCCCAATTTTTTCATTGGCACAATTATTCCCCTTCAAAGTCATCAGCCCATGGGGCAAATATGAAACATTGACACACTAAGCAGAAACTCAATTGAATAAAACTGAAGTTTCAAATGTGTATTATTGCCAAGCAAAAATGACATTTAACCCAGAAAACAAAATTTTAGACTTGTCCAAATTCAAAGATGTTCCACACAACAATTTTTTGGTTGACAAAATTTTGAATATTTTGGTCCCTCTGGGTAGAATATATTGTGAACAATGAAGAAATTGCTTGTAACAAGCAATTTCTTATTTTTCCACAATGTTTTCCAAATCTCTTTTTCTTGGGGGGGGGGTGTCAAAAAGTGGTATTGTGTGGGAATTGATCAAGACTGCAAGACTGAATGCAATAGATGATTTTCAAATCAACCCTGCAACAAGCCTTGATTTGCAATACAGAAAGTACTAGACTCTTATGAATGAATACAGATGTGAAAAATGGCACACTAGCAAACCACTAATTTTATTACATATTGCATATTGATGGGTCAGTGTGAAATAGTTGTAACTGCCCATATGCTTTTCGGCAGTTACAACTGATTCACATTGACACATCGAAAATAACATTTGTAAATTTACCAAAGGTACAATGTTGCACTTATTTAAACAGCCAATACATTAATGAAGGTTTTCCCTTCTTTCGTGAGTGTACAATACAATTAAAATGCAGCATTTTATAAGTTCAGAGAGAAACATGTATATTCAGATAAAAACATTTTTTTCACTCATTTTACTTTTCTAATAGAAAAGCTCACGATCTGCTCAGCAAATCAAGGATTTGTGCACACACTTTTGTAATTGCCTTTATTTATGTAGGCACTCAACCCATTCCAACACAAATTGTCAAAATTGAAAGAAGTTGCAAACAACAATTTTTTAGTTGATGAAATTTTGAAAATATTAGTATTTAGTATTTTGTTCAGACAGAGCTGCACATTTCAAAACAAATGCTTTTAATTTCCAGCAACCCTAACTTTTTTTAAATTCAACCAAAAAGATTTTCATGTTTCATAAACAGTCTTTAATTTAAAACCATTGACGGAGGAAAAACTGTGGAAAGGTCCAATTTCAAAGAATTTGCAGATGATAATTTGAGCTGATGAAATTTTAAAAATCTTTGTCCTTTAGAAGTAGAAAGCATTGCGGGTAATGTAACAAGCAAATTCTTCATTGTGGACAATGTTTTCCCAAGCCCTTTCTCTTGCAGCATCAACTAGAACTTGTCACAGGAGGTGACTAAATACCCCCGCCAGAGCCTTGTTTTTGAAAAAGTGTCTTATTTCAAGCAGAGACAATTCTTGAATCAGGGGGAATTAAGACTTCGAAATTGCGTCTTGCAAAACTTCAACATGTGGTTAATCTTTGTATAAAGTTTCAATGGTATTGAAGCAAAACTGAAGGAGGAGTTCGCGACACAAATTTGGTAGTATTTTGTAACAGACACAAGGACACACTGCGTATAGGCTGTTTCCAGTATAACCCCAAAAACATTCATTCGGGGGTATAAAAATTGTTATTGAGTGTGAATGGGTTAACATTAACCCATTATCAGACGACAAAATTTTAGACTGGTCCAAATTGAAAGGAGTTAGAGATTACAATTTCAAGCATATGAAATTTTACATTTTTTCAACTCTCTGGGTAGAAAACATTGTATAAAATGAAGAAATCGCTTGTTACAAGCAAATTTTCCATTCTACACAATGTTTTCTCAACTGCTTTTCTAGTAGGGTGTACAAAAGCATCACTGTGTGGGAATGAGTTAATATGACATGGACATTTTGAGAGTGGGCACGCCAGTGACCTGTTAAATACAAATTTATTTGAGCCACATGAAGACTTGAATCAGACTGCCCATCCTCACAGTCAGATAGGAGACATCACTATACACTAGGAAATGACTTAAAAGTTTCTTTGAACAATCAGCATATTAACCCTTGTCATGCTGTATAAATTACCTGACTAAAATGCTATCAAATCAAAGGGCTGAAAGCACTGATAGAACTTGTTGTTCAAAAATCAATATTTCTTTAAGAAATCAACTTCATAAACAACTCTGGCAGGAAAAGTACAAGCAGGAGGTATAGACTAAGATCAGCCTGCACATAAGTGCAGTCTGATCTTAGTCTACTCCTCCTGCCAAAACCGGAATATTCCGGGATCAGCATGACAAGGGTTAAGTGTTAATTACAATAATGTTCTAAGTGTCTATACAATGTATTGATACTAAGAACAGTATCACAATTAACCCTTGATATATTCTTAACCCATTCTCAGACAAAAAAATCTAAGACTGGTCCAAATTCAAAGAAATTGAAGATAACAGTTTTTAGTTAGAAATTTTAAAAAGTCATTGTCTTTTGTGATAGAAAATATTGTGGAGAATGAGAAAATTACCTGTAACAAGATTTCATTTTCCTACATATCTTTCAAAGCTTTTTTTTTTTTCTTTATGAGTATAAAAAAGTGATATGTGTAGGAATAGGTAAACCCATTCCCACACAATGATGCTTTCAAACACTCCTCAAGAAAACAGCTTTGGAAAACATTGTGGAAAATGAAGAAATTGCTTGACACAAGCAATTTCTTCATTATCCACAATGTTTTATTCTCCAAAAGACAAAGATTTTTAAAATTTCAACAACTTTGATTTGTTGTCTGTAACTTTTTTTCAATTTAGACCAGTCCAAATCTAGTTGCACGTTTCCGCTGTTCCAATCATAAGTTAAACATTGAATTAGGAAGACGTTTTGCTTTAAATAGAGAGGATAGAATTTGCATGCATTGTTTCGTATCAAGAGACATTGTTACAACTGATGATGAATACCATGCATTTTCGAGTGTGACCAATTTAAAGATATAAGGCTTAATTATTTATATAATTGGTATAATGGTCGTAGGGATCGAGCAGCTTTCAACAATCTAATGGGAAATGCGAATTTTACAACTGTTAAAAATACAGCAATTTATATAACAAAGTTGATAGAACTGATTGATTGTCGCTAAGGGGCAGTAGATTATGCTACGATTGAAAATTTGTACTGTGGTGCAAAATGTTGTATTTGGGCCGGTGGCCTTTTTCTACAATAAAATGTATTGTATTGTATTGTACTTTGTTGTGTGGGAATGGGTAAATACCCTGTATAGCTGACCAGGCCACTAATTGTCTGCCCTGATGTGAAAAAGGTTGAAATGACACATGCATTTACAAATACAAACGTATGTGTTTATTTAACATGTGTATTCATGATGCAGTTTGTATGCTAGATTTGTTTGTTTGAATGGGGTTTTACGCCGCTTTCAACAATCTGTCAGTTATATCGCGGCGGCTGGAGCACCTAACAATGGAATCCTGGTATTTCTCACACCAGTACTACCATTACATCCTTTCCTAGCCTCCAGCTGCTATCCCACATAGGTCTACGATTATCGACCCATTGGTGAGAGACAAATAGTCAGAAAGGATGAGTGCCGCCGTCGGGAATCGAACCCGGGACCTCTAGATTGAAAGTCCGAAACGCGCTACCAACTGCGCTATGACGGCGGCTTGTATGCTAGAATTTCCCATTTTTTTTCCGTTAACACTTGTATCACAAAAATGTTTTTACACCTCTGAAGAAAACAGCTTTGGAAAATATCACGGAAAATGAACAAATTACTTGCTACTAGCGATTTCTTCATTACCCACAATATTTTCTACCAGAAAAGATAAAGATTTTCAAAATTGCATCAACTTAAATTATAGTCTACCATTCATTTGAATTGGGATCAATCTATGTTTTTGTCAACTGATAATGGGTTACACACCAAATAAAAGTTTAAAGCCATTCTCACACAATGACACTTTTAAACGCCCCTCAATACAAAAGCTTTGAAAAAGATTGTGGATACTGAAGAAATTGCTTGTAACAAGCAATTTCTTCATTATCAACAGTGTTTTCTACCCCAAAAGACTAAGATTTTAAGGATTTCATCAAATTAAAATTGTTATCTGTAAATTCTATAGATTTGGACTGGTCTAATATTTCATCATGTTTGAATGGGTTAAAGCCATGTATCCAAATCATAGATTGTAAACATTGATGTAATTACCTTTATATTTGCTGAAACTTACAACAGTTTTTTAATCCTCACAATAAACCCATATGGGTGAATACATGTATCAACAGAATAACGATATATCATTTTCAAAAACAAAACTTTTGTAGAGCATCAATGTTCACCAGTTCCCACATGCTAAGCGACACTTTCTGAGGTACCTCAAGAAAAACAAATGGGAAAGCATTGTGTAAAATGAAGAAGTTGCTTTTAACAAGCAATTTCTTATTTTCCACAATATTATTATTTCTATCCAGAAAATTGAAAAAAATCTAAACTTTCATTAACTTTTAAATTGTCGTCTGCAACTCCTCTCAATTTGGACCAGTCTAAACTTTTTCCGTCTGGTAATGGGTTAAGGCTATGAAAATAAGTCAACACTTCCCTCAAAAGACCAGAACTAAAACTGACTATCATCACATTGCTATGTTCGAGAGATCTGCGGAACCACCTGGGCCCCTTCATTCTGGTTTGGATCAGGTAACAGTTTCATTAAAGCCTTTAGAAGTTCATTCAACACTTCATACTCTTTCTCTTCTAGCAAGTCAAATTTGAGGTTGAAAACCATAAAATGCGTAAACAGTGAGTTCATGTGTCCGTTGATTCCAAGAATTAGCAGTTCTTTGTAATGGACGTGATATATATGGGCCAATATGTGAAACAAATATCTGTGTGTTTTCTTGATTGTAGCCTCAAATGTGTTTGGAAATTGCTGACCTGCAAGAGAGAAAACAAAAAGAGGTCAATTGGCTCTAAAGGTCTCATCTGAATCCACGGCAACAATTGGCCAAAACAACACAAGTGATTGACAGATCACTGGTCTGCCCTCTGACCTCCGACAGGAAGTTTATTGGGATGTTAACCCTTGTCATGCTGAACCCGGAATATTCCGGATTTGGCAGGAGGTGTAGACTAAGATCAGCCTGCACTTATGTGCAGGCTGATCTTAGTCTATGCCTCATGCTCGTACTTTTCCTGACAGAGTTGCTTTTGAAGTTGATTTCTAAAAATTATATTGTATTTTGAACAACATGTTCTATCAGTGCTTTCAGCCCTTTGATTTTACTGCAATTCAGTAAGATAATTTATACAGCATGACAAGGGTTAAATGAGGTTACTTTGCTTAAGTTATGGTCAATCACATGTAACAAAATTTTAAAATGGTTGGCAACTTAAATATCATAACTGTAGCTTGAATAAGCTGTAGTAACAATGTTTAGGATGCCTAACCAACAATAATCACACACAGTCGAATACCTATACCTCGAAGTTCAGGGGATTGACAAGAAAACTTTGACGTAGAGATGGTTTGACGTGTAGATAGTCAAAGATTTTCCATGTACAACTAAAAATGTTGGCAAACTACCGTAGGTAAATAAGGCCACAAATGACTTGTTTGTTTGTTTGTTTGAATGGGGTTTAACGCCGCTTTTAACAATCTTTCAGTTATATCGCGGCGGCTGGAGCACCTAACAATGGATTCCTGGTATTTCTCGCACCAGTACTACCACTACACCCTTTCCTAGCCTCCAGCTGCTATCCCACATAGGCTTACGATTATCTGCCCATTGGTGGTAGACAAATGTCGGAAAGAGAATTGCCGCCGTCGGGGATCGAACCCGGGACCCTTTGAATGATAGTCCGACGCGCTACCAACTGCGCTATGACGGCGGCTCACAAATGACTTGTACTAGCATGATTATCTAATTGAATGCAATATATAATGACAATGTATTTATTGTAATTTCATTTACCAATATTCTTAATGATCACTCCTAGCTAGAGCTTTTTTAGACTTTGTTGTTTAGTTTGTTTTTTTCTGTTTTTTTAATGATTATTCTTCGTGTCGTAGTTTGACAATTTTCTCTTTCAGTGGAATTAACCCAAGTATCCACCCAGATTGGTGACCGGGACCTTCCTTTAGCAAGTCGTGTAGGTCACACCCTAGGTAGACCAGGTCCGGCACCAAGTCCTGGGTTGTATGGGCGTTAGATGCCTGTTTTGTCATTGTAAATTTCCATTGTTACATTGTCTCCTCTTCACTTAATCTTTCAAATTATCAGATTGAAGACAAACAATGAAACAAAATCAAGTTAGCAATCGATATCCAATACCGTAAGGCACTTATCTCTTAACTGATTTGACACATCGAAATGTGTGAAAAACTTAGTTGATTTAAAATTTCTACCTCTATGATTAAGGTTCGTCCTATAGAGGTGTGAATATGTGCAAACAATAGTGATGGGACTTTGTAATTGATTCAACTTAGGGGTAGTTTACGAGATAAAGAGAATGACATATGTTGGTTCAAATACGTAGAAGAAAAGAGTAATAAGATCTGGACTTTAGAATAATTCGGCGTAGGGATAACTTCGGCTAAGGGACTTTCAAGGTAAAGGTATTCGACTGTCATTAGGGTCATTGTTGGAGTTCAGATTCCACTCCAGGTCTAAATGTGTAATTTAATTGGTCCATAGATTCTTTGATTGAACACTGTGATCTATCAATATTTTATCCAAAGTGAGCCAATATAAAGATTCTATCCTGTATATATGTTAATAGAGAAATGGAATTTTAACAGATATTTGAGCTAGAAATTATTCTTAAGTTTGACCTAGTGATTTACCTTTGACCTCTAAGTGGTCCAATATTGATCTTGTCCTAAATGTAAGAGAGGCAAACAATTCAACCAAATATAAAAGCATATAGCTTCTAGAATGCTCATGAAGTATTTCTCCGAATTCACCAAATGACATATCTTTTTAACCAACAGGACCCAATATCTAGCTTGTCTGAACTTTCATTCAGACAAATATTCTGACAAAAAATAAAGAATTACCAAAAGATGTCAGCTGAAGAGTACATACATATCTAAGATTAGACCTATTGACATACTTTTTAACCCCATGTCACCCAATATGAAATACATCTGAAACACGATTCAGACAAATATGCTGACCAAATTTCATAACGTTTGAGTCAAAATATATGGATTCGTATTCTAGGGTAAACAAAAGATATTTCTAAAAATTGACATGGATGTCTTACTTTTAGAACATACCTGAACCAATATTGAATTTGACCTAGATACCATAACAAACATTCTGTCCAGATTACAAGACAATTGAGCCAAACCTGTACCCTCTAAAGTTCAAAAAAGGTATTTTCAATATTGACAATGCAACCAAATTTTTTACCCTATCTGGCCCAAAGTCAAACTTAACCCAGTTGCTATGATGGCTGTTATGTAGGCAAACATAAAAAGACATCTGACCCAAAGCTTGGTCCTCTAGAATACACACTCACTATATTTCTTTGATCTAGTGATCTACTTTGTAGCCCTATATTTAAAATATCTCAGAGACAGTGCAGATAACACTCTTACCAAATTTGAAGAGATTCTGACCAAGATTGAAGACATTTGAGTTAAAATTGCGTGCACACAAAATGTTTAACAGTCACTGCAGACCAACAGTGAACAAATGGTCATAGACAATTCATGATAACAATAGCTTGCATTGAGCACCCATTCTCACATGATCCTGCTTTTTGACACCATCATAAAACAAGAGGACCATGATGGTCCTAAATCACTCACCTGAGGCATCTGCAAATTACAGTTCTTTTTAGTATAAAAAAGACACAACCTTGAGCAAAATAAATAAAAAAAATATAAGATTTTGGGCTTTGTACAAAACAATTCAGTAATGCTTTACAATAAGAATGAATTCCTTTGGCTTTATAGTTTAATCCATTACCAAACTATCCAAGAAATTGTCACCCTCAGGGAAAATAGGTTTGAACAAAAACATAGTGAGAAAGAGAGTGACAAGCAATTTATCCATTTCTCAGTGTTTTCTACCTGAAATTCCTTGTATTGAGATTTCAAACAAACTCTAATTACTGTCTGATGCTTCAGTGGGTGTAATTCTAGCAACCTTGGTAGAGAACAATCTGGATGTACCATAAATCAAAATATGAATGCATTACAACTTATACATGAGGAGTGGAAGATATTTCAACATGCTCTTATTGAGCGTTTTTCATATCTTTGGATGCCTTGGGAAGGGCCATGTTTGTCCAAAGGATATAAACATGGTAGATAACAATAATGCTATCCTATGTTTTTAATGTAAATGCTCCAGAACCTATATTTAAGAAGAAGAATTCTTTCAATGCGATTCACGCAATTTTCGACCCCAGGAGCAGAGACATTTATTATCGTAAGAGCACATTTTCCTGTTACATAGAACAACATCATTTAGTCATGATACATACCAATTATGTATGCCCATCACCTTATATTTCAGAAGGAGAAGACTTTTGATGTTGCTCTAATTGGGCAGTTTTTGACCAGAGGAAGACAACTTTTAGTGATATAGTACAAAACCATCTAGTTATGCTACATACCAAATATGAATATCCTAGACCTAATAGTTTGAGAGGAGAAGTCTTTGAAATTGCTCTAATTAAGCATTTTTCCAAACTTCGGACCTCAGGGGCGGGGTCATTTTTGACCCCAGAGATTAAATATCTAAGAACTTGGCAGAGAACCATATGATTAAGCTCTATATAAAATATAAATGCCTTTGGCCTTGCAGTCTGTGAAAAAAAAGACAACAAAGATTTTCTAAAATTTCCCATTTTCATATGCCGCGGTTACAAGAGTTTTTCAAAGAATGAAACTCGTTTAACAACTTTTGAAGAGCTTCACCCAAGGAACACTCCTGCAAAGTTTCCACGTGATTGGCCTTCTGGTTTAGGAGGAGAAGATTTTTAAAGATTTTAAAAGAAATACTAAAGATTCCCATTTTCAAATGCTGCGGCAACCAGAGTTTTTGACGGAATTAAATTCTTTTAACAAATTTTGTATAACTTCACCCAAGGAACATCCCTGCAAACTTTCAGCTTGATTGGCCTGCTGGTTTAGGATGAGAAGATTTTAAATGATTTTTAAAGATTTCCTTAATATGCATATTTTCAAATGCCGCGGCAACCAGAGTTTTTGAAGAAATAAAATTCTTTTATCAACTTTGGTATAACCTCACCCAAGGAACATCCCTGCAAACTTTCAGCTTGATTGGCCTACTGGTTAGGAGGAGAAGATTTTTAAAGATTTCCTTAATATTCCAATTTTCAAATGCCACTGCAACCAGAGTTTTTGACGGAATTAAATTATTTTAACAACTTTTGTATAATTTCACCCAAGGAACATCCCTGCAAAGTTTCAGCTTTATTGGCCTACTGGTTTAGGAGAAGATTTTTAAAGAAATTGTGGACGGACAGACAGACGGATGGACGGACAACGCCCGATCACAATAGCTCACCTCGAACTTTGTGCTCAGGTGAGCTAAAAAAGCTTTAAAAACATAGATGCAAATGAAGATATTGCTTATTACCAAACATTTTCAAAATGTGATAAACTAATATTGCCGTCTGCAACGTCTGTGATTTTGCAGACTCTTTCGTCTTTGTTGAATGTCTTTTTTTTTTCTCTTCTTTCAGTCAGTCTAAGATTTTGAGCTGGGGCTCTGAATGGCTTTCCAAAGGACCTACCCACTTGACCATGGATAGTGCTAAGATTCAAACTCTCCACTTCTCTCAGATTACAGCTGCTCCAACAACAGGGCTCCTGACAAATTCAAGTCTTTCAATTAACAAATTGCTGGCCCTGCCCACTTACTTAGTTAGTTCCACCCATTGACTCTGATAGGAAGTCCTGCTTCAATTTTAAGCAGAGTTATTTTACAAATTTTATGGCCAGTAGCATGCAACAAAAAAAATAGACTAGTTAGTTGGCAACTTAAACATTGTAACGACAGCTTGAATAATTTGTAGTTACAACATTTAAGTTGCCAAAATAAAGGTTAACAAAAGTGGCAACAAATGTCCGAGTTTAAAACTCATTTCTGATCCACATCAATGATTTGATTAGTGGAAAGGTTATTTGATTGATGGCCGCGATTGGTCAATTGTATAATTGCATTCACCATTGAACCCAGTTATATAATTTTCAAACAATATTACCAAATTTTGTGGGAAAGATGGACTCATCTAAGATTGTCTTGTGTATACTCATTGTTACATTATCTACATATTGAGGTGCTGACTCTTTTGTCTTCTTTGTTTTCTCTTCTTGGAAAGTATATTGCCTGAAATAACAAAATAATATATAGCACCAGACTTTTCAAAATACAGAAATAATGTCACTTGTCATGCTGAACCCAGAATATTTCTGTTTTTGCAGGAGGTATAGACCAAGATAAACCTGCACAAATGTGCAGTCTGATCTCTGTTTACACCACCTACTTGTCCCTTTTGCGCCAGAGTTGTTTTAAAGATAAATTTTGGACATGAATATTAGCTACAAATTAGCGACTCCAGTGTTTTCAGCCCTTTAACCTTAAAATACAATTTTGTAGAGAACTTCAATAAGCATGATAAGGGTTAATCACAAAAGAGCATTTTCTACTGGTGTCTGATATTTGACAAGGGGGAACTATTCTTACAAAAATGTATTTGGAGCTACCTCCCTTGATAATACTATGCATTCTTTTGACAGTCAATATATATTTTGAGTTTCAAGATTATATCATCAAACAATTTAAAGTGTAAGAAATTTTAGATTTTTTTTTAATCTTCTGGGTAGAAAACATTGTGGAAAATGAAGAAATTGCTTGTTACAAGTGATTTCTTCCTTTTTCACAATGTTTTCACAATTGTTTTTCTTTAGGGGCGTCTAAAAATAATCTGTGTGTGAATGGGTTAAGTGTATTTAGTTGCTCTGCTATATAAAAAGCTGTACTTAACAGATACATGCGTACATTATATAACTTAAATATCCTAAAACTTCTTGCCTTATATGATATATAAAGCATGACTTTTTGTAAGTGATTTTTTTCTTCCTTTTCTGAAGTTTGAAACATTGTCTAATTCCCAAAATTCATGTGAGTGGGATAATCAGAACACAGGCTGCAATATTTTCATGTATTAATGAATAGAACAACCGGTGCCAATGCTCAGCTGCAGGTGCTGGATAATGCAAAATTTCCAAGTAAAAAAAGGGGCATAACTCTTATAAAAATGCTTTTAGAGTTATCCCCATAATAGTCTAGATAGCTCTTATGATGGTCAATACACTTGCTAAGTTTCATGAGGATATCTTCAATAACAACATAGATGTGACCAAGTTTGTCATGCCAACGCCAATGACGCCAAGGTGATCACAATACCTCGAGTTTTCTCACAATATTTTCTACCCTGATTATTTTTCCAATAAAATCAACTTTAAATTGTCATCTGCAAAACCTTTGAACATGGACAGGTTTTTTAATTTTCTTTTTTTTGCAAAACAGGAAAGGCTTAAACAAGAAATGTCTTGTCATTTGAAATATAGAATTGAAATATCATTGTCTTCAATAGTTATAGCAAATCTTAGTTATTTCACATAAATTCATCCTAAACAGTTCATTTGACCTCAATAGATGACCTTGATCCAAGAACCACTGAAGAAGTCTTACCACATGGAAAACACATACATACAGAAGCCAAGCATGGCCATCCTCTGCCATAACTACCTTATACCAGGGGTCAACACTAACTTTAGTTCAATGAGATCCCACAGGAATCCCTACTTCTTACTTCAGAGTCTCCTCCAAATAATCAGGGATCCCTCCTTGATATACATTAACACATTCACACACAATCCTGCCCTTCTCAACCCAACTTGAAAAAAAAAAGCTTAGGAGAACAAGAGGGTCATGATGGTACTATATTGCTCCCCTGAATGATGGCTCAAGACTTTATGATATATACAAATCATGTAAGTCCTATGCCTATTTTGGAGAAGAAGTTTTTTAATAATTTTCTCCTTTAAAAGGTAAAGGGTGAACAGATGATGATTGATACCAAATATCAAAGCTCTAGACCTTATGGTTTGGGCCATTCCTGTAAAATTTGGTTAAAATCCATCCACTGAAAAGATTTCCAAAGCTTTCACCATTATAGAAATTGACCCTCCCCATTAAGGCCATGTTTTTCATCCAATCAAAATTCTTGTAGGGAGTCTTGTAAAGAGTCATCCAAGGCTCTTTCCCATAAAATTTGGTTGAGATCCATCAACTGGTTTCTCAGAGGAAGATTTTCAAAGCTTTCGCAATATTAGTCCCCCAACCAACCCCAAACTTAAAGGCCATGTGTTTCATCAGATCAGAGTTCTTTGAAGGAATCTGATAAAGGGTCGACCAAGGATCGTTCCTGTGAAATTTAGTTGAATTCTGTTCAGTACTTTCTGAGGTGAAGATCTTTAACCTATTCCCAAACTGCTAAGCTTTTTGACGCCTTCATAAAACAATTTGGCAACAAGCAATCTCTTCATTTCCCACGACATTGTCTACCAAGAGTCTTAAAAATTTAAAGTTTAATAAACTTTCATTTGTTGTCTGCAACTCCTTCGATTTGGTCCAGTCTAAAATTTTATTGTCTGGTAATAGGTTTAAGTAAAAGTTTACAGCTGACGGGACGTAATACTGATACCAAGCCAGACCAATCGCCATAGAGCTTTCATCTATTGTAGCTCAAAATGTGTAAGTTTAAAGAACCAAATTTTGCTGCCAGAGGGATTTTAGACTTCAAAATTATGTCTTGCAAAACTTCAACATGTGATGGCTGTATGTATAAAGTTTAATTACTTTTGATGCAAAATTGTAGGAGTTTGCCACACAAAATGACTTGAATATTTATACACATTCTGCAAGTAAAAAAGGAAGGATGTTGAAAAAGGAAGGATGTTAAAACTAATACAATGCAGTGAAATATAATGCAGGAAACAGGTAACCAGAAACTTTCCCATGTTAACCTGCATGGTAACTGGATATCCCATGTTTCCAACAACTTTGTGTCACATAAATCTGATCCATCCCATTTTCCCCCCTTTTTTCCAATCTGATTATCATAGAAGTGGAAATATTTTTTTCAACTTTTTAGGCAAAATAATTGTGACTAGGAGTCCTAGGCACTGGTACTGCACAATGGCTATCGCACATTACCAGGAACTTATACTGAGGTAGGTTAGAGTCACATATCTTTATTTTTCTCAGTACAGTGTAAATATACTACGCTATCACACAGTCCCAATATTTCATGCCCCTCTAGAAAAAACTTCTGAAAGCATTGTTGAAAATAAAGAAATTACATCTTACAAGCAATTGCTTCAAAGTCCACAATAATTCTACCCTAAAATACATAGATTTTTTCTAAATTTCACTCACTTGAAACTATTGTCTTCAACATCTTTGTACGTAGACTAGTCAAAAGTTTTGTCATGTGGTAATGGGTTAAATACTTACACATTCCCTGGACCTGACATTGTGGCACATGTTTCACTTGTGCAGTATTCTGATATCACATCATACATTATGTTCACATGATTAAAGAATGATATAGCTGAAAAGAGACAAAAATACAAGTATAAAATCAAAGACTATCAAACTCGCATACATCATAGCATGATGATTATAGCTTTGTCTTGCTCTTCGCAAAACTGAACTCAAATGGTTGTCAAATTGCGCTAACCTGCAAGTATTTGGCCTTCAATGGAAAACTGTTTTGGAGCTATATGAGAAAGTTTTTCAAAGCATTTCTACTCATAACAGAGAACAATTTTTCAAATATATATGAAAAAATCTATCGAAATGAATGTAGGAGTTATAGTATACACAAAAAGACTTTTGGTGACCTTGACCTTAGACCTGAGTACAAGTGAATTGTAACAAGCAATTTCTTAATTATCCACAATGTTTTCTATCCAGAAAGGTGAAAACTTGAAAAAGTCATCTGCATCTTCTTTCAGTTTGTACCAGTCAAAAATTTGGTTATGTGGGAATGAATTAAGAATTTCATGTTGCTTTCAAAAAGTGTTTGGTGTTATATGCTGTAAACAAAATATGATATCAATGATTTTATCTCAAATTCATATCAGTGTGAAATCACTACAGCATGATTAAAAGAACATGCATAAACCATAACATCATGCATAGTAAATCTCTGAATTATTTGGCACATCACACTCTTTAATCCTTTCCCCCACAATCCCTCCTTTTTACGCCCCCTCAAAAAGAAAGCTCTGGAAAACATTGTGGACATAGAAGAAATTGCTTGATTTTCAATGTCCACAATGTTTTCTATCCCAAAAGACAAAGAATTGTCGTATTTCATCTACCTGAAAATGCCGTCTACATATTCTTTCAATTTGGACCAATTTAAACGTTTGTCAAGTGGGAATGGGTTAACCACTTGTACATAAATCACATGTGAAGCGCCACCTTTACCAATTCCCACACAAACAATTGTTTTAACCCCTTCAAGAAAAAAGCTTCCACCAAATTTGAAATTGTTGTCTGTTGCTTCATCCAAATTGGACCAGTCTTAACCCATTCCCACACAACAAAATTTTAGACTGGTCCAAATTGAAAGAAGTTGCAGACGACAATTTAAAGTTGATGGAATTTCTTTGTCTTTTTTAACAGAATACATTGTGGATAATGCAGAAATTGCTTGATACAAGCAATTTCTTCATTTTCCACAATGTTTTCCAAAGTATTTTTCTTGAGGGACGTAAAAAGGAGGTCTTGTGTTGGAATGGGTTAAAGTTAGTTGTATGGGAATGGATAAACCCATGACCATGACACTTTGACACACTGAATAGATAAAGTTACAAAAATCATTGTTGCAACAGAAAAAATACCAATAACTGTAATGTTCTCTTTTTCACTCTTCATTCTTTATCAGGCCTGTATCTAATTCAACCCTTTACTGTATTTCAAAATTCTAAATCTGTCCAAAATCAAAGGTTATGCAGATGTCAATTTAAAGTCCATCTTATCATTCAGTAAGGTAGAAAATAATTTGGATAAGGAAGAAATTTCTTGTAATTTCTGTATTATTCCGCAATTCCTTATGAGTGTAAAGAGTAAGATTGTGTCGTAATGGGTGAAGGCCACTTTCAACATTATTTCAGTCATAACAGTGCAGCTAAAAAGTACCTAACCATAGGTTTTTGGTATCTATCACACCAGCACTATCACAACATCCAATCCAAGCCTCATCCAACTTTGATTATTTTTCACCCATTCGTTAGACAAAATGAAAGAAATGACGTCAAATGCTAGAAATGATGTTGGTCAAAGCAAGAGGGGGGGATGTCTACCTGTGACCCTATGATTGAAAGTCTATCATCTACACTAAGGTTACAGCCCTTTTAATCAGATCACTCACAGACCAGTGAGCATAAACATAAAATGCAGATTCACTTTCATGTAAGTAAAAAAGAAGTGGGATTTATATAGCTTCAGAAAAACAATCTTACAGTGAGTAGCAAGCCATTCGTTATAATCGAGACATTCTGGTAATGAGACTAATTTGTAGAAATCTGTATTTGTTATTCTGTCTTGTACAAACTGTTCTTCTAAATATTGTCTATATTCATCCTGTAGGGGTGGGGTAGGAGAGTCTTTGTCTTTCCGGCGGCCTTTTCTGAAAATAAGTATACAGTAAATCTTGTATTAAGGATATACTAAATGTGGTTGCTTAAGAGAATGTAAGCTGAATACACTTTTTTAATATATGAAGGATTGGTCCAATTGCATACATAAATTATAACAAAATTCTCCCTTAATCCTATGTTGTTGGGACTCATAAGAATTGTCTTATTGAGACAATTCTAATGAGTTCCAACAACATAGGATTCAGTTTCTTTTTTACTTTTTTAACAAAATGCATTCAGTTCTAAAAAGCTTTTGAAAAATGGATTTCAATTATGGTTGCTTAATGGACTTAGCCTCTATATAGAAGTTGGCATTTGAGCACAATCGACTGTACATTGTGATTCCCTTTTCGGTTTAATAGAGAGAATCAGTGATTACAGCATTTTACCAAATAAGGTCATTTAGTGTACAAGAGATTTTAAAGAATAAAACCAAGACACAAAAATTAATTGACAAAAGCATTTATCATATTAGATAATTAGGCCATAACCAGGTGGCAAATATGAACTCTTTGAAATAGAACAAGTTTAAAATTTCACCTCTCTGAAAATATCATAGTCGTTGCAAATGAGTTGACAATTAAATCTTTTAAAAATATAGTGAGAAACTAAGGAACTGCTTTTTAAAGCATATTGCACAATGTTATCTTCATCATTATTTATCAGGAGCATCAAAACAAAGGATTAGGTGATAATGGGTTAAACATGATTCATAAGGAATTTAACCCATTATCAAACAACAATTTTTTAGACCGGTCCAACTTGAAAGAAATTGCAGATGACAGTTTAAAATTTATGTGAAATTTTATTTTTTAAACTTTCTGTGTAAAAAACATTTTGAAAATGAAGAAATAGTTTGTTGTGAGCATTTCATGTTACATAGTGTTTCTCAATTGTTTTCTTGAGAGGCATCAAAAAGCTTCATTGTGTGGGAAAGGGTTAACAAAAAGCACAGAGTAGATTCTGACATTTGTTGCCTTTTTAGGTGGACATTCTGTTACAATTGTTCTGTCCAATAAAAAGAGCAGGTGTCAGCTCTTAACAAACATTTTGTCATTAGATGAAATTACTCTTATATGTTATTGGATGAAATTACTTTTATGAAATCTAATTCATCCCATCTAAAAGACTTCGAAAAATACAGGAACAAACTTTTACATTTTCATTGAATTGTGTTGAAGCCCTCTTTAACAGTTTTTAAGTCATATTGCGGTGGCTGGAGCTCCTAAAAATGGATTCCTGGTGTATCTCGCACCAGTACTACCATTACATCCTTTCATAGCCTCCAGCTACTATCCCACTAAGAATTACCACCCACTCATGAGACACAAATTTTGGAAAGGATATGTGCCGCCGTGGGGGACCAAACCCAAACTTTTACTTAAAGGGATTATTATAATTAGATTGACGCAAGATCAAGGCATATGATTATTAACAAAACTTTAGACAAATTACCACACAACAACAATTTAGACTGGTCCAAATTCATATCTAATAATTCAAAACGGATGTAATCTTATTTCTTTTGTCTCTGAGGTTGAAAGCATTGTAGATAACTTAAAAATTGCTTGTTACAAGCAGATGACAAAAGTTTATGAAATTCTAGATTTTTTTCAACTTTATGGATAAAAACATTGTGTTAAATGAAGAAATTGTTTGCAACAAGCAATTTCCTCATCTTACAATGTTTTCCCAATTGTTTTTCTTGGGGGCGTCAAAAAGCATCATTGTGTGGGAATGGGTTAAAGCAGATACAGAGGTTATCTTAATTTCAGATATATATAGAGCAATATGCCAATAAACACTGTGTTGTAGGTACTCTTTGAAATTGACTCATCAAGTATCAGTGGTGTAGTAAAAAACAGATTTTTCCACTTTTTCCTTGGCAAGTAAGACATGATTTTCTTCTTGTCCAGATTTAAAATGAACTAATGGCAACGAGATAAATTTTGAGAAAACATTTTTAATGAAGAAAATTTCTACCCTTCTGTATAAACATTACAATATTTTTGATGGACTCCTTAGGCGTCCATCAGTGTTACCCAGTTTGGAAAATCCAATAGGATGTTACACACTTTAGAAGAGAAGTAGTGCCAATTTAGGTTTGATTTATTATTTTTCAAAACCTGTCTCCCCCAAACAACTGTACATTTTGAAAATGGAATAATACGAGGATTCTATATAATTCATAAAATGCATAAAGTCTCCTCTTAAGTACAGAAACACCCTACCAAAAACCTGTTTAGTGTAGAATGCGAGCATGGTTAAAAAAAAGCGGAGTCTTTCAATTATATAGTTAGTAGTTTGCTTTCTACTTTGAAAAATTGGCATACCAGTTGTATACTGTAGGAGTGATAAGCTATACAGTTACATACATTTAAAGATGTTTATAATTATTTTGAATTAGCCTTTTCAAAACGACAAAATTTTGGACTAGTTACAAACGACAATTTCAATTGCTTTGAGATTGAAAACTAAGGTGCAGATAGGGTAGAAAACATTGTGAAACAAAGAATATCTCCTTTTCTCATGTTTTCTTAAGGGCAAAAAAGGGTGATTGTGTGGGAATGGGTTAAGCTTCTACTGGATCACAGAAGGTTTAAAATGTTTACAAATTCTCTTATTTTTTTGTGTGTGGAATGTGAAAAGGTTAATCTCGGAAAAGTAAAAAAAGTATTGATCTTGGAAGCTGGTTAGACTTCACAGTGATGTAAAATCCTGTATTAGTACAGGAAAGGGTTAAAAAAAGATTATCTATATGAAAACTGCCATTTTGTACACCAAAACGGGCATATCACTCTACTATGCTAGCATGGAAAACATCATCAGTACTTTCAGTGCTTTGATTCTAATATATAGTGATTTATCTTTACCTTTCCAAGTTTTGCCTTGTTATTTACTTGTGGCCTTGAAAAATGTACCTGCCTGTGAGTAGAAAGGCCCATGTCAGACAAGTTGGCATAGGAACTCTGCACCCTGAGTATTCACAATATAGGGTTTGTGGAGAAATCATGATTTTAGAATGTCATTACCCGATCCAATTATATATGATATAGAACTCATGGTGAGAAAGGTGACCTCTACACTGAAAGTGGTAATTAACTTTATGAAATGACATTTGATTCATTTACGATAGTTTATCAACTTTGTCAGACCGATGTTGGGCCTAAGAGACAGAGGAAAAGATGATACCAATATACCTTCTACTTTGGCAGCATATAAAAATAGAAGTTACTACAAGCATATAATAATATGCAGTCAATTAGCATAAGAAAATGAAATTTATACCTATTGTATTAATGTGCATAAAATAACACTCATTATGTTAATAAATGAGTTATTTTAAGTTTGTATAATCTAAATGAAATTTAGACCTCATGTTAACTGCAAAATAAAATTTTTATAGGGCTAAAGTTTCAAAAAAAAGAATAAAGTATCCATTAACTCTTCCCTTTGCAACCCAAACTGATTATGACTCTAGTGATTGACTGATTCCATAAACAATGTAGTGAATAGGGGTAGACAAGTGGGATTCAACAAGAATCCCTACCTATTACTTCAGGGTCTCCTCCAGATAATCAGGGATCCCTCCTTGATATACATTAACTCATTCACATGCAATCCTGCCCTTCTACGCCCAACTTGAAAAAAAGCTTCTGAAAACATTGTGGAAAACGAAGAAATTGCTTGTTACAAGCAATTTCTTCATTATTCAGAATGTTTTCTACAAAAACAAGCAAACAAAAAATCAGAACCATTAGTCCATTAATTAATATATTAAGGTCTATTGTACTGAAGAAAAATTGAAGGATCCCGACGGAATCCCTAGCCTGAGATTGCTGGGGTCCCTTCCAATTTTTAGGGATCCTTGGGATCCCGATACACTGTTAGTGTCGACCCCTGGTAAAAGAATAAATTGCTCAGGAGTATCCAATTCCCATACCTGACTTGACTGGCATGTGCTTTTCTACTTGCTGACAAGTTCAATTTTCAATGTGACTTGTCAGAGGACAAGTAAATAACAGGTCAATCTTGGAATAGTACAAAATTGACCTCAAAGATAACTCATTACATATTGGAAAGATATTATAATATTTTTAATGAAGAGCAGAAAACATTGCTGCTGATGAAAAAATGCTGGAACCCAGCATTTTCATTATTGATAATAATGTTTTCTCAAAATATATCTCTTCACTTTTTTGCATATGAGTCCATTTTAATTCTAGACAAGTAGAAAATCTTTCCCTTACTTATCCAGGGACTTATAAGGAAAATCTGTATTTCCACACCACTGAATTGCTTGTAAAAAGCTTCCTTTCTTTATGCTATGATTTGTTTGTTTGAATGGGGTTTTACGCCGCTTTCAACAATCTTTCAGTTATATCGTGGCGGCTGGAAAACTTAACAGTGGAATCCTGGTATTTCTCACACCAGTACTACCATTACATCCTTTCCTTGCCTCCAGCTCCTATCCCACATAGGTCTACGATTATCGACCCATTGGCCAGAGACAAATAGTCGGAAAGGATGAATGCCGCCGTCCAGGATCGAACCCAGGACCTCGAGATTGACAGTCTGGCGCGTTACCAACTGTGCTATGACGGCGGCTCCTTATACTATGAAGTTTTCTGCCTCACTTACATTGATTCCAAATCAAACTGTGACAATTTATATTTGCCAACTCTTTCCATTACAACCAGCCCAAAAAGGTAATCATTCTTTCGATGAAACATTTGAAATGAGAGACAAAAAACAAGAGTTAAAAGAAAAGTGATATTTTTACTTATTTGATATTCTATATGGCTCCAGTTGTCTGTTCACATTTTGTTAAATGGTACATGATGTTTTATTTTCTTTGTGCCTTTATAATCTAAGTTTATGTGTCTATTGTTTATGTGCAGACTGATCTTTGTCTATACCTCATGCAAAAACAAGAAAATTTTGGGCTCAGTATTATGATTAATGGTGAGTCTTACAAACCTTAGACTGGATTGAATATTTATTGAAAGTCAAAATAAACATTCTGCTGAGCCTGAACAAAAGCATGTTTCCAAATGTGTGGGAGAATTGTGATACTGTTACATGTGTCTATACATTGTATAGACACTTGAAACAGAATCACAATTAACCCTTTCCTGTTCAAACCTAGTTTTCACGTCCCTGTGATTTTATAATTGAGAAAACATTGTAGAAAAAGAAGAAATTTCTTGTAACAAGCAATTTCTTATTTTTGTACAATTTTTTCTACTCTACTGAATGGTTGTTTACAAAATCCACTTTAAATTTTCACCTGCAAAACCTTTGAATTTGGACAGGTGTAAAATTTTGCATAAATTACCCCTTGACATTTTTCAGACAGAAATAGAAAAGGATGCAACTTTGAGTGGAAATGATAAGACTGCAGAAATTGTCAAGTTAAAACTCTTAACTCCTGAGAACAGTGCATATGGCTCATATTTGATCATTGCAATCTAAACAATGTTTCTTTTTTGTGTTGCAAAACGGTGAGTTTTGAAGAAGATTGTTTGAAGCTATTAAAAATCTAGCAGATTTTAAGGGGAATGCCTGCCACTGGAATATTTACCAATCAACATTTAATTCATACTAGCTGTTCATCCCACATATAATTAGACCCAAAACTAAACTTACCGATTGGCGAGTTTGTTTAAAAGTGTTTCAAATAGGGTTTAACACCACTTTTAACAGTATTTCAGTGATATCATGGCAGCTGGAGCATCTAACCATGGAATCCCGGTATTCCTCACACCAGCTCTAACACTACATTCTTTCTGAGCCTCCAGCTATTCATCCCACTTAGGCTAACTATTATCCATCCATTGGTGGGAGACAAGCTGACAAAACATTTTTGAACAATCATTTCACAAAATGACTAGTAGTTGAGAATGTGAAATGAAAGTCAATACAGACACCATGTTGAGTTTGCTGTTATATATAAATTGGACAACTTTAGCCTTCTAATCCTGATTACAATACTGTTCAACAATAATAATCCTGCAAAACCCAAGAGCAAAAATGGTCCTTAAACACTCAACTGAGAATTATTTCAGACTGTCTCTTGACTCATAAGCCAAGTCCTGTAACACCCACAATCTCTCAAATATAAAGATTTCACAAAAAAGTTTTGAAAAGAATCACCCAAGTTTGGTACAAACTGGACCAGTGGTTTAGGATAAGATTATTAAAGAACAATATCATCATGACTTCTCTAAGCCCTGCAAGTCCCCCATTTTTTGAGAATCAAAATTCAACAAATTAGATTTGGAAAGATTTGGAAAGGGGTCATCTAAGGAACATTTCTGCCAAGTATAGTCTAAATTGTTGATTAGTAAAAGATTTTTAAAGAATTTTATCAATATTTCTCAAAAGTCTGATAAGCGCTCCACCCCCGGCCCCCTGCCATGCCCCTCCCCATTTTTTCACAAATCAAAGCAATTCCTTCACATGTCCACAATGTTTTCTACCCTGAAAAACAACGAAATGCAATTTTAACAAATTTGAAATCCCTCCTCTACAACTTCTTTCAATTTAGATGTCTAACATTTTATAATATGGTAATGGGTTACAGAAAATTAAAATTTTGTCATCTGGTATTGGGCCACACATTCCCACACAATCTTGCCTTTTTACTCCTATTAACCCTTGTCATGCCGAACCTGGAATATTCCGGTTTTTGCAGGAGGTGAAAACTAAGATCAGACTGCACTAATGTGCAGGCTGATCTTAGTCTACACCTCCTGCTTGTACTTTTCCTGCCAGCGTTGTTTATGAAGTTGATTTTTAAAAGAAATATTGATTCTTTAACAACAAGTTCTATCAGTGCTTTCAGTCCTTTGATTTGACAACATTTCTTTAAGGTAATCTATACAGCATGACAAGGGTTAAGAAAATAGTTGAGGAAAATATTATGGAGACTGAAGAAATTTCTTGTTACAAGCAATTTTCCTCATTGTCCACAATGTTCTCTACCCTGAATTTGAACCAGTCTAAAATTTTGTTGTGTGGGAATGGGTTAAGGGTGAGGAACCTTAGAATGACTTACAAGAACCTTTTTAGGTTGGTTATAATCATATCACAGTCAATATCCATCAGTCTGTTTGCACTACCAGTATATTCTCAATTGTAAACTTTCATTTCATTGCACTACCTGTATATGGTACATTGTTATGTAATCATTTCAAAATGAAAATTAAAACAGAATTTTACATGTCAGCTGAGCTATGGAAAACAAGATGTGTTTATGTGACGCAGTCCATATTTTTCAATATTCTAAATTGATCCTGTAAAGTCCATCTGCCATCTTAACCTTGACAAAGTAAACTATTTGTATTTGATGTACAAACATTCTAATTTGGTAAACAATCCTAACTACAGCTCTAAATATGGTAAATGACTGTTTTTTGTTTTTTTTTCTTGTTTTGTATTGTTTTTTTCAAATTACCACAATTTGGCAATTTCAACTTTTTGGTAAAATATCAAATATCTTATTTACATTAGAACCAAAGAACTGAAAGCACTGGGCACATTTGTTAAGTGTCGAAATTTATTTTCAAACTTAATTTTAAAACACCTCTAGGTTGAAGGGAACAAACAGGAGGCATAGACTAAGATCAGACTGCACTTATGTGCAGGCTGATCTTAGTCTATACCTCCTGACAATACTATTCTTAGTTCAGCATGACAAGGGTTAAAACCCACTGGCTTCTGTCATAATGACCTTGTCATAAGGAATTGTTTCCATAAAAAGAAATTTTTTCAAGAAAGAAAATAAATTCTAAAATTAATGATTCATTTTAATTCTATCTTACACAAGTTTGAATTGTTGAGATTCAAACTTGTACAGAAGGAGAATGTTTGAATTATCACTTGATCCATTCCCACACAATCCCACTTTGGAATACCTTGTGGAAAATGAATTGATTGATTGATTGAGTGGGTTTAACGCCACTTTTGACAGTATTTCAGTCATATCGTGTGGCTGGAGCACCTAACAATGGATTCCTGGAATTTCTCACATCAGTACTACCACTACATCCTTTCCTAGCCTCCAGCTGCTATCCAACTTATGTTTACGATTATAGACTCATTGGTGAGAGACAAATGTCAGAAAGGATATATGCCGCTGGGGACTGAACCCATGACATCCCATAATTGAAGGTTAGGAGTCTGTGGAAAATGAAGAAACAACTTGTGACAATATGTTTATACCAAAAATTGCATTTGTTTTTTTAGTGACAATATGTTTATACCAAAAATTGCGTTTATTTAAAAAAACAATCATCATCTGAAAATTGTGATCTGCAACATATTTGATTTGGGATAAATCTTATTCATTTTGAACCAGTTTAAAACTTTGTCGTGTGTGAATTATAAATGAACTTTTTGAGTCTGTCAGTGGACAACAATCAAACTTTGTCAAAGACTTATTTTTTCAAATTGATTATTGGGGAAAGTAACTTTGATTTACATCCTTCAACAAAGCAGTGGTGTGGAAATACAGATTTTTGTGCTCTTGTCCCTGGAAAATTTTATTTTTCCAGGGTTGAAATGATATTGTCTGCAAAAAGATAACAAGATAAATTGTGTTGTATTGCAAGTGGTTGATAAAAGTTCAATGGAACTGGATGCAAAAGATTTTTTTCCTGATTTAATGACACAAGAATCCATTGTCATGCAACTTCATTAAAGGAGGATGCAAAATACTGAAAAGCTTAGGTCGTTCAATAATCCATACTGTACATTTAATGCTAAACTGTACATATTTTGGAAGGCATCATGTCACTTTAAACAATATTTCTAATACAACATAATGAAGTGGTGAACCTTCCTTATAGAACATTTTTACCAGTTTTTATCAGTTGAAAATTTTCAGTTGAAGAAATATTTTTCCTTTCCTTTTGGGGTTCAAAAATGTTACAGTTGATAATCATAAGTTGAAGCAATATCTTTTCATGATCCTTTTTGGGTAGAAAACAATGTGGTTAAAATAAAAAAAGTTGTAAGTGACCCATTACCAGACAATTTTTTTTTTTGACTAATCCAAATTCATAGATGTTACAGTTGACAGTTTCAGTTTAAGAAATGTCCCTTCACTTTTAGTTTTTAGCAAAAAAACGTTGTGGATAATGAAGAAATTGCTAGTAACTAGCAATTTCTACATTATCCACAATGTTTACCAAACCTTTTCTTTCTGTGAGGGGTCAAAAAGCATGGGAATGGGTTAAATCAATTGACTAGAAACAAACACAAGACAAAATGTTGGCCAAAACCAAATTCAAAAGAAACTAAGAAATCTTAAGTCTGGGCAATAAAATATCTCAAGACTTTATGATCTTGAACTATCAACAAGAGCACTCTTCATACCAAATATGGACAAATATGTATCTAAACTATTTACCAGATGACTAAATCTAGAACATTCAAAGAACAGTAAAGCAGCAATCGCTTAACCCATTCCTACAAGACAAAATTTAAGACTGGTCCAAATGAAAAGAGTTTCAGACAACAAATTTAAATTGATGTTGTTTTTTTCAACTTTCTGGATAGAAAACATTGTGTAAAATGAAGAAAGTGCAATTACAATTAATTCTTTATTTTACACACTGTTTTCCTAATTGTTTTTCTCGCGGGGCGTCTAAAAGTGTCGCTGTTTGGGAATGTGTTAAGACATTTTTAACTAAAAGGTAGGACAAACAAAGACTCTTCTACCATATAAATAGTATAAAAAGGCATTGAAGCTCAAGGCAAAATTCCATTTAAAACCAGATTAAAAATGGAATCAGCTTGCTTATGATGATCATTTTCAAGCTAAAGTCATCTTCAGGATTGCATGTGTAAACATGTGTACATGTGTTGTTTGTCCTACCTTTTGTGATTTGAGTAGTATGTTTTGTGCAAAACATAATATTGCTTGTATCATAGATGATCGCTGCTATTTCAGTCATATCTCAGGCGCTAGAGCACCTAACCACGGGTTTCTGGTAATTCTGACACTATACTACCACTAGATCCTTTCCAAACCAAATGTCAGAAAGGATATTTGCCACAACTGGGAATTGAATACTGGATGTAATGATTGAGACTCGAACACCTTAGCTATCACTGCACTATGGCCGCAGCTACATGTGAAAGATCCTGAGTCAAATCAAATTAGTACTCGAAGAGAAAACGAGTGGAAAGATTTTTCATCAAAGGACCATGACTTTTAAAAGTGAATGGACCATAACCAAATTACAATATGCTCATTTCTACCTGATACTGAGTGTATCTATAAAATTCTGATTCAAATCCATGCAATAGCTTGTGGCTGAGAAATTAAGCTGACAAGGAGAAGCTATAGACGGACGGACTAACCAACCGAGCGACTAACCAACCAATGGACCAACCAAATACATGTAACTGGCTCATTATATAAAAAACAAATGCATGAGTAATCAATCTTTGCCTAGGGAATAAATTTATAAATAAAGGTATGTACAAAGTTTTAGAGCAATAGCATTTGTAGGATTAAATATTCTAGTGTAAGACTTTAACCAAAGCATTTTGCCAACAATGGTCCTAGGTAAAATGGCTTTGGTAAAAAGAACAAAGAGCTGTGGCTTAGCCAGAGTTCAAACCAAAAACCCTAGGATTGAGATTACAGTGCATTTTAGACTCAGCTAACCTGTTACTGGACTCAGCTCATCTGACGGATGGATTACAAGACAGATATAGGGAAAACAATGCACTCAACAGATTTCCAGACGGTAAACTTAGGACTGGTCCAAACTGGAAGAAGGTGCAAACAACAGTTTCAAGTTGATGAAATTTACAAAATTTTGTTTTGTGGATACTGAAGAAAAAAATGAGAACCTTTATTCATTCAAATAATAGCAAAACCTTTTTAGAGGGGATAAAAATGGGGAATTGTGTGGGAATGGGTTAATAGTTCTGTGAATAATGAATACATGTACCAACAATGAAAGGCATAACTTTTAATGAACAAAGAAAAAATTTTCTGCAGGGGATCTCTGTGTTTGGAAAGGGGCATTTTGTCTGTTGCTTATGAAAGTAGTTTCTTAACCCTTGTCATGCTGAATAAAATACTCTACAGAGTAACATTTCAAGATCAAAGGGCTGACAACACTGGAATCACTAATTTGTTGTTTAATATTTATCTCAAAAATTTATCTTTTAAACAACTCTGACTGAAAAGGGCCAAGCAGGAGGTGTAGACTAAGATCAGACTGCACATATGTGCAGGCTGATCTTAGTCTATACCTCCTGCCAAAATAGGAATATCTCATGTTCAGCATGATTAGAGTTAATATATTCCCACACAATAGGGCTTTTTGACACCTCCTAGAAAGCTTTCAAAAACAATATGGAAGCAATCTCTTCAGTACCTACAATATGTTTCACCCACAAAGTCAAATATACATAAAATTTCGTCAACTTAAAATTGTTGTCTACAGCTTTTTTTTAATTTGGACCAGACTTAAAGTTTGAGATGTGGGAATGGTTTCATAATAGATGGTCCCTCAAGCGCGATGGACTGTGTATTATTACTGTACCATATCGTTTGACCCTTGAGGTTGAGGACACGGATAAAACTATAATAAACATTACCCGATGGCCTCTGAATATTTTGAGGGGTATGAAAATTATGGTTAAGATTTTATGGTTAATAAATTTTATCTGACTAACCACTTGATCCCTCTACATCATGGTTTAACATTTATAAATATTCAGAGATTCTACTGAATATCTCCAAATTTTAGTTTTTCATATGACACTGTCAGTCATGATTTCATAATTACACCTGTGGCATTATGCCACATTATGTCTATTACATAATAGAGCAATTATCATGACATGAGCACTAAGAAGGGTTAAAAAAACTATGATCAATAAAAGCTTCAATAATGCTATCCTATGGTGATTGAAATAATGATTTTGGTCAGCTTTTGGATTAGTATTTTCTATCAGAATAATAATAAAATCATATTTAAAGCATTGCATTAGTAATTTTGATCATTGAGGCTCAAAATATTTTATCAAGGGTCAATTGTTTGATTGATTGAATGGGGTTGAACGCAGCCCTTAACCGAGGGTCAAAACACTTGAAAACAGTGTGGGTAATCCCCTGGGTGGGTATATCTTTAGGCATGTCACTTCAGAGCTGTAGTGGCTGCGGCCATAGCACAGTGGTGGCTTTTAAGACTCATTGGGGTACGGGGTCTTGATTCCTGGCAAATATCAATATAAATTCAAGCACTCGTCTCCCACCAATGAATCATAAACCTAAGTGAGATTAGCAGCTGGAGGCTAGGAAAGGATTCAGTGGTAGTACTGGTGTGAGAAATACCAGGAATCCATGGTTAGTTGCTCTGGCTGCCACAATATGACTGACATACTGTTCACCACCCCCACCCACCTGCATCATTCACCATGATTTTTGGTCTTTCCACTGAATATTGTGAAAATTTTGATAAACAGGAAAGGATCATAGATTGTTCATCAATTTTTTACCCTTTTCTGTTTATCAAAATTTTAGACTTGTCCAAATTCAAAGAAGTTGCATACAACAATTAAAAGTGTGCATCAAGCCTTTATAGTAGGAAACGTTGTGGGAAAAAAAGAAATTGCTTGTTTCAAGCAATTTCTTCTTTTCTCACAATGTTTTCTCAAGTATAAAATCACAGGGAGGTAAAAACTAGGGATTTTACAGGAAAGGGTTAAAACAATGGTTCAAAGGGAATAATTTTAAAATTAGAAGATTGATCTAAGAAAAACAAATCTAACCCAGTCTGTAATTTTTGGACAGCTTTTAAACCGTTTCACACCACAAAATCTTTGACTGTTCCTAATTGAAAGGAGCTGCAGATGACAATTTAAAGTTTATTAAAATAAAATTCTAGGTAGAAAAACATTGTCGAAAATGTAGAAATCAGATTTTGCAAGCAATTTCTTCATTTTACAAAATGTTTTCCTGATATATTTTCTTGAATTGGGTTAATGGAGAAAACCATGGAGTAACTGAAACATTGTAGAATACTGTACAGAAGAAAGAGAGAGCAAATCTTAGGACAGTTTCATAAGTTGGGGGATTGTCGTTACTGTATTCTATTTTTGTATCATTTCCATTGCAATCTGTTGCCATGCTGATATGAACATTAGCTAGCCACATCTGTGACTTGTTATAACATAGAGTACCAATCCTCTTCCATCACTCATGTCATTTACTAACCCCTGTCATTCCTGCTCATTAGAAGCAAAGGGCTGAAAGTACTGCAAATACTTGTTATGTCTCATTATTTCTTTTTGAAAAATAATATTATAAAAAACACAGACTTCAATGGGTCAAAAAAGTGGTGTAGACTAAGCTGATCTTGGTCTTTACTTCCTGCAAAACAGGAATATTCTTGGCTCAGCATGACAAGGGGTAAGTTAAGCTACACCATTTAGAAAATTTAGAAAATTCCCAAAAGAAAAAGAGTATTGACGGGTCCAATGAAATTGAAACAAAATTGTATTTTGCTGTAAAATTGAACTCAAAATCATTAAAGGTAGGTATCAATGTTTTTTTTCATGTCACAGATTAATTAATTTTGTAACCCCTCATTTACTAATTGAAAACAAAATTCTGCCAAAAAGTTTTGTCAAAATCAGAGCTAGTTTATCAGAGAAAAAACAGGGTATTTCCCTAAAAGCCTATGTAGGCTATTAATCTAATTTTAGATTAGGCAGAGACAGTTGCAAACCATATAGGGTCATTCATGTGAGGTGAATAAACATTGGATTCTCGCATTTTTTTTTAATTATATTTGACCAACGTCATCATTATGTCATCCGGAGTTATGTTCGCTAGCTGATCTTTAATTCTCTTAATATCAGTCCAAAACTGCCGTAAGCGTTATTACAAATATAAACACATACTGTAGTTTTTCTTTAAACATTTAATTTGTTATGATTCAGGATGTTGGTTGTTTCCCTTGTTAATATGTTACCTTTCATTGACTTTGGGTCATATGCAAATAAGCTCATACGATGTCGACAACGGAATTCCGTGATATGTAAAGTAACCTGGAATTCCGCTGAACCTTTCATGTATAGCCACAAAAAGCCACTTTCAGCCTATTAGATGACCACCACGACATGAACTGACTCAAATCTAAGTATTAAATGTTCCTTTGACTATATTTTCCGCACTTTGCAAATTTTTCTTAGACAGGTTTAAGAAACACCAACACCTCCCTTTAAGTACAAAAATTGTTGCATTAAAAAGACTTTATAATATTTTGTTCAGTAGCAGTGGATTTGAAAACACATGATTTTCTATTTATCTGTAAGAAAATGAACTTGTCCTGAAAATGATGTGAATGTAAAAATTTTGAAAAAAAAATATTGTTGTTAAAGAAGAAAATGCTGGAACCCAGAACCCAGAACTATCAATATGAACTACAGTCAAACTTCATTTACACGAACCAGGGAACTCTAGAACACAACAGAAATTTCTAACAAGAAACTTGGAATGGTCCCCTCAAAATTTATTCATAGTTCATAGTGTTTGACCTCAGAAAACTCATACACCACAAAAGTCGGCTTTTAAAACTCTTTTCAAAGTCCAAAACTGTAAATCACTATATGTTTCATCTTGGACAGTCGAACAAAGGGTTGGCTGACAAGCTATTGGAGATTAATTATACCTTGTACTTGATTGTTTGAATGTTCAACTAGTTATTTCATCTGAGAATTGTTCGTAGTAATTTTTTTTTTAACAAGAGGCCCATGAGGGCCGGGACACTCAACTGGTTATCAAGCTTTCCGTTAAAGAAATCTGATATTTAATCCTTTCCTGTTTTCCAAAAATTTAGACCTGTCCAAATTCAAAGATTTGCAAACGAAAATGGCTTTAATTTGAAAAATAACCATTCAGTAGGGTAGAAAATATGTGGAAAAAGAAGAAATTGCAATTTCTTGTTTTCTACATTTAATCCTAGGCTTATTGAAGATCCTACCATTTAGAGCTAATTTCCAGAGTATAGTAATTCTTTTAAGTATTTTGGTAGAGGGCCGATAGGAATTGATACATACTAATTATCAAAGCTCTAGGCCTAATGGTTATGGAGGAGATTCTCAAAAATATTCTTCTTTATATTCCTTTCTAAAATTTTGGCTTGCACAGAAAATCGGCTTTTTTCAGAATGCAGTAATTTTATGATTTATTTTGGAAAAGGGTCAATAGATATTGATACACACCAAATATTACAGCTCTAGCCCTTATAGTTTGGGAGAAAATTATGAAAGATTTCTTTCTGAATTCATATGTAAAATCATGGATCACACAGAAAAGGGCTAATTTTGAGAGTACAGTTAATTCTTTGAAGTTTTTTGGTAGGGCGTCAAATTCAATAGATGACGATTTATGCCTTATATCAAAGTTCTAGGTATTCTGGTTGGGAGAAGAAGAATTTCAAAGTTTTTAATCTTTATTTTTATTTAAAATCGGGGTACAGGAAAGGGCTAGTTTTCAGAGCATGGTAATTCTTTGAAGTACAGTAAAACCCCTCTAATACGACCACTTGCGGTACTTTCTGAAAGTGGTCGTAATAGAGTGGTGGTCGTAATAATGAGGTTTGGTCGTTTGTTGTCAAGTAATTCATGTTTATTTCATTTTCGTTATTTGAATATATTATTATATTACTATAAATACAAAAATGAAACTATAAGAATATGTATTACAGCAAATCTTATGTCAATTTCAAATTTACGATCTTCGATAAGTTCTACTTTCGCTATTCTCCATTTGATCTATCTGATTCAGAAGTCCGACCACAAATTATTTATGCGTAATTACAGGTTCAAAGTGTCAAACTGTTGATATCATGTCTTCTACAATGCGATTAACAAGCATCAATTACATTGAAATCAAAATTTAATTGCTAATTAACTGTTCGGAACGCTGTAAACAAACTAATCGTAACTTCTCGGATACGTTTTCACTTTCGAATTTATTGCTCGAGTCAAAACCTATGACACATTCAAATAACAATTAAAAATAATACGAGCTATAATTTATGGTCGACCACTTTAATCATAACAACTATTATAATAAGTGTTCGATATCACATAATCAAAAATCCGATAATGTATTTACAATGTATTCGTACCCAATTAGTGTAGCTCTTATCAAGTGTGAAATTCGGGTGGTCGGTCTCAATGTGTGAAGTTACTGGTCGTTTTAGTGGGGTTCAAAATAGTGTATCAGCTATAGTTGGTACTGAATTTAGTGGTCGTAATTCGGAATAGCGGGGTGCCCGTTTTAGAGGGGTTCGCGACCATTGAAATAAAGAACAAAAAATTCCTTTCTTTAAAAAATTGGTCGTAATAGCGGGGTTCCCGTATTTCCGGGGTAGTCGTAAGGAGGGGTTTTACTGTATTTTGGTAGAGGGTCAATAGATGATGATTCATACCAAATATCAAAGCCTTAGGCCTTATGGTTTGTGAGATTGATTGATTGAAAGCAACATTTATGGGGTTTAAGGCAACTTTGAACAGTATTTCAGTCATTGCGGCGGCTGGAGCACCTAACAATGGATTCCTGGCATTTCTAACACCAGTACTACCACTGAATCCTTTCCTAGCCTCCAGCTGCTATCCCCCTTAGGTTTGAGATTATCCACCTATTGGTGAGAGACAAATGTCAGAAAGGATATTTGCCGCCGCCGCGATCAAACCCATGTCGACCTAATAATGGTTTGTGAGAAGATTTTCAAAAATGTTCTTCTTTATTTCTATGTAAATCAGGGATTGCACAGAAAAGGGCTAATTTTCAAGCTACAGTAATTCTTTGAAGTATTTTGGTATAGGGCCATTAGATGATGATTTTTACCAAATATCAAAGCTCTGGGCCATATGGTTTGGGAGGAGAAGATTACTAAGTTTTTTCACTCGTTTGCCATGCCAATCAAAGTTCTTCATGTATTTCAATTCTTTGAAGTATATTGAAAGAGCATGATATAAGGATAACTTCTGTGAAGTTTTGTTGAAATTCCATGTTCAGTTTAGGCGGAGATTTTTTTGTTATTGTGAACGTACTGGCAGACAGATGGATGGACAGACACCAGTGGTTGATCAATCACAATAGCTCACCCAGAGCACTTTGTACTCAGTTGAGCAAAAAATAACAAATTGGACTTTATCCCCTTTATTATTTTGAGCAACGATCTTCAAGGCCCCTTTTCCTGTGTTTCATGATGGATCCACTCTATTTCCAAAAGGACCCTACAAGCGTAATGTGAAATTTTCAACAGTAGACTTTATCATGCAAACAGAATTGTTTTGAGTGAAAATCCATGAGGCCCCTTTCCTGTGTTTTCTTATGGATCCATTTCATTTCCCAAAGGAATTTTCCTTACAACTCTACAATAGTCCTCTGACAAATTTTAAAGACAATCTGATAATAATTGTGAACTTAATCGCATAAAATAAGAATGGTACTGAATGATAATCTGTGAGGCCCCCTTTCCTGTGTTTCCAATGCCACAATTATTCCATGCATCTTTGAGAATCTGATAAAAACTGTTGACTTAATTGTATTAATGAAGATATTTCATAAGGCCCCTTTTAATGTGATACATGCCGTATCAGATCCACTGTTAAAATCAACAATTGTAATGATGGTACAATCAATCTGTTTTATCCGTGAAATTTATTGTGTTAATGAGGATTTTATCGCGAAATTTTCATAGGACCCCTTTTCCCATGAAACTTTACAGAACAAACAAAATTTCAAAAGGAAAAATTCTAATGAAAGTACAATCTCTCTGTAGAAGTTTAAAGAGAATTAATGAAAACAGTTGACTGAATTGTGTCAAGAATTTTTTTTAATAAAATTTCCATAAGGTCCCTCTTCTCGTGAAACGTAACAAATCAGACCAAATTTACAAAGGAACAATCCTAATGATAGATAGTTTGAAGAAATTGATAAAGACGGAAGACTTTTTGTAATAAGATTTTCATAAGGCCCCTTTTCTATTGTCATATGTGACTTTACACAATTTACAAAGAAACAATCCAAATGATGGTACAATCATTTTATTAAAGTTTGAAGAGATTCCGTAAAGAATGAGGACATTCTTGTGTTAATGAGGGTTTGGTAATATTTATTTATATAGCCCTTTTTCCTGATTAGACCTAATTCAGAAAGATACAATCCAAATGATGGTACAAACATTCTCTGAAATTTTGAACAGAATCCGACGAAAACTGTAGACTTAATTATGTTAACAAGGATTTTTCATGAAATTATTATAGTGCCCCTTTTTACATGATACTTAACTGTTAACAAGGATTTTTTCATGAAATTATTATAATGCCCCTTTTTACATGATACTTAACTGATCAGACAGAATTTTAAAGGAACAATCAGTCTGTGAACAATTGAAAGAATCTGATGAAAACTGTTGACTTTTTTGTGGTACAAGGATTTTAAAACGAAACTTTCATAAGGTACTTTTTTCTGTGATGCTTTTTAATCACACTTTCTTAAGGTTCCTTTCCCCATGATACTTGACAGATCAGACCCAATTCCAAAAGGAACAATCCTTATGATGGTACAATCATTCCAAGAAGTTTGAAGAGAAGCTGTAAAAAAGAAGTGATAACTGTGGACTCTATAGAGTGTTAATAAGGATCTTTAATGGATTTTTCAATTAAATTTACATTAGGCCCCTTTTCCCATGTTATTTGATGGTACAATCCTTTTGAGAAAGTTTGAAGATGAAAACTGTGTGTAAACAAGGAAAAAAAACAGACAGACAGACACACCGACACATGGATGCCAGATGGGAAAAAGCCATTGCTACAGCTCTTCTGACTGTCAGCCAGTAGAGCTAAAATCATCTGGAATCATTAGTAAACGTTGAGAATCCCAACTATCCATGGCTGCCGATCCTTTTGAAAAGAATGTACTTGCCATTTTGTACTTGTAATGCATTCTGCCTTTTAAGACGATATATAAAATACACTGTTCATAAATAGTTGATGTATTTCAATGATTGCTTAAGAACTGACATTTGTGACTGATGCTGCATAAATAAAAGCAATTTATAGAACGAGCATTGTAAACGAAGCAAAATCATATGCTTATTAGGTTTGAAAACATTTATAAATATCTTGGTAGAGAGCTATACCAAACACGAATGCCCTAGACTTTGTAAATTGGGAGAAGACTTGAACATGGTCCAATTGGGGCGCTTTTTACCTTACAGGCATAATTTAATCTAACAGCCAGGCTATGCTACATTCCAAATATAAATGCCCTCAGTCTTAAAGTGAGAATTTCTTTTTAACTTACTCGAATTTTGCACTGTTGCCCAATTTTGGTCACCAATTGAAGGGCCATTTTTTAACCTAGGAACACAATTTAAAGTGAAATAGTACAAAACCATCTAGTAATGCTACATACCAAATTGATGGTTCAGCTCAAAATAGTTATAACTGCCTATATGTTTATAGGCAGTTACAACTGTTTCATGCTTAACCATCGAAATATGAATGTCCTATGCCATACAGTTTACGAGGACAAGTCTTTTGAACTTGCTCTCATTAGGCATTTTTCTAAATTTAAGACCTCAGGGGCAGGGCCATTTTTTACCCCAGGGATTAAATTCTTTGAAAACTTGGCAGATAACCATGTGATTAAGCTACATATGAAATATAAATGCCTTTGTGCTTGTAGTTTCTGAAAAAGAACTTTCAAAGATTTACTAAAATTTTCCATTTTCAAATGCTGCAGCAAGAAGAGTTTTTCACGGAATAAAATTCTGTTGACAGCTTTTGTAGAGCCTCACCCAAGGAATATCCCTGCAAAGGTACAGCTTGATTGGCCAACTGTTTTTTGAGGAGAAGATTTTTAAATATTTATTAAAATTTCCCATTTCCAAATGCCGCGGCAACCAAAGTTTTAACAACTTTTTGTAGAGCTTCAACTAAGGCACATACCTGAAAAGTTTCAGCTTGATTGGCCAATTGTTATTGGAGCCAGGGATGTGGAAATACGGATTTTCTCTACTTGTCCATGGACAAGTAAAATGTGATTTTATACTTGTCCAGGCTCAAAATGGACTTGCCCAAGAAAAGATGAAGAACAGATACATTTTGAGAAAACATTATTTTTAAAGAAGAAAATTTTCTAGCCTTAGTTACAAACATTACGCTCATAAATCTCTTTTATCTATTTAGTACCATTCCAAGATTTTCCCTGATATTTACTTGTCCGTGGACAAGTAGCCTTGAAAAATGTACTGAAAAGCCTGTGTCGGACAAGTCGGGCATGGGAATTCCACACCCCTGATTGGAGCTGAAGATTTTTTAAGGAATTTTCATCAGAGGGACAGACAGACAGACTAAGGACAACAACCCATAATAGCTCACCTCGCACTTTGTGCTCAGCTAAGCTGATGAAAATAGCTATCAAACCAAGTAGCTGCATATTTTGTTTTATATAGAGTGCAATTAATATACACTGCAACTCCTCTATAACGCTACCGGGCACAGCGCTGACTCCATTATAACGCGGGGTCCGCTTGGCTCCCAAAATTTTGGAGGGGGGGGGGCATTTCTGGTTGCAGATGCTGAAATACGACGTTAATGCTGATTTGGCCGCGATTTTTTCATCCCGTCTTCGGCCCGCTCGAAGAAAAAGGGTTGCACATAAAAATCGATAATTACCCGAAGCCAGGTAAGTTTTTAACACCTTACGTGGACAGTCCTGGACATTAATGCATTACTTCAGAGGTAATTGCTTTGTTGATTGATGACACGCGTAGTGTTTCAATTTTCAAAATAAGTTTGTTTGTTTGGTCTTACATTTTGACATTGAGATGATCAATGCCTTAGGTCTTTTACATTTTTTAATCAATAGATAATAGGCACGCACCTCGGTATCCTTCAGTTACAAACCTTGAAGGTGGTGCGATTAAAATATCAGACTGTTTCACTCTCAGTGTTCTTAATTTTCTTCAGTCCGGGTAGGACGTGTTCTTAAAGTAATGCGTGAGGAATTGACTTGAGCCTACTATTTATTTCACTTCATAGTTTACTGGTATCCGGAGCTCGTAGAGGATAGTGGCTTCAAGATAAAAACGCAACAATGTGCTTTGAAAACAATCACTCGTAGTTACGACGTTTTCGCTAAATACAGAAAATACGTGAATTTGAATTGTAAATGTCACAATATCGGAAGATTCTCATTCGAAACGGGATAGATAATATAAGTAAATTAAAATAAAATACCGTTATTTTTCCGCATTTCTTTCAATCATCCGAAAATTTAATGCCATCCTGTATGATCAAACACACGGCAAAAAGCTCGTCGACAAATTTGAAGTCAAGATTTTTCGGATCAGTTTATTTTATTCTGAGGGAGGATAGGTGATCAAAGGTGCCGCCGCCAGATGTTCAGCTATTTATGGGAGAGTTTTCGGAGTTGACACGTGCCAGACGCGTACCCCTTGAGAATTCTTGCTGACCAATTTTTTTACTCTTGTCGTTATGAAACCAGACATTTCGCCGTCTCGGATTTTTTTCGATTATTATGACCTTCATTTTTACGATTAAAAGTTAGCGGCTACAGAGTTTAATCCAGTTTTGTATACGTGCAATTGGTCGGTTTAAATTCCCGATTCGTAAATGACTAGGTTCAGATAGAGTTCTTTGTTGCCGTATTTTTAACAATGGTAATGAAATTAGAACAAGTCCATCACCACGAAAGAGGTTCGAAGGTCGATCCACGCGACATTTTCTCAACGCTTCAGTAACCCCAGGTGTTCAACAACTCGTCGGTCTCCAAGGAGACGTTGCTATGCGGAATACTTAGATTTTACCCCTTTTGTCTAAGGATGGAAATGTTTACGTCCGTGTAAAACTAAATTCAATTAGATTAATGCCGACGACTATCATAATTATAAAACGTGTCTCGGGTAAAAGTTCTAGCTTCTTAATATTGGGAGAAAGAGAACCACAATTTATAGACCTGTAGAAATTTACGGATTATTCAATCCTGATAGACCGGGAAGGTAAGGTTAGGAATTAATTCTCCACACGCTGAATTTCGTCGTTTTCTGCTAAAATCTCGTAACAACAGTTGTTGTTTTTCATTTCCCGACTAGTAACTTGTATAGAATTAAACTTGTTACAGGAATTTTATCACGAATTATCGGGTGTTTGGTTCCAATTCCGACGGTTAAAAAATTCAGTTACGGCGGGGGGGAGGGGGGGGGCAGTGTTATAGCCTAATAACTCCACTTCTTCCGCTGTTTCATTTCTTGGACCCCACCAACAGCGTTATAATGGAGCTGCAGTGTAATAAGTACTTCTCATCCTTTCTTTTAGTCCTTATTACAGAGATTCCTGTGAACAAATATTTTTGTCTTCAATCTTTGGGTTTCAGAATTGAGGAATCTGATTTTAAATTCATTTTTCAAATATTTCATATAAAGATGGTATTATATTCTCAAAAATGATAATAATTTGCAAAGAGTGTATAGATGGTCTGAATTTACAAAAAATGATCACAATTTCATTTGAAGCAAAAAATTAGAAAACTTTTAAATTCTTAAATGCATCAAAAAGCTGGATTGTGTAATACTAGGTTAAAGTCTGTCAACTTCACCCATTCATGACAAAAGACGGATAAAAAGCTTGTAATTAAAAGATTAAACAAGAGCACCGCTTACGGGTGCCTAAGCTCCGCTGTTAGGATAGTGGACAAAATGCATCTAGAGTTATCCCCCTTGTTATTATAGGTTCCTCTTTAGATAGTGAACAATTGTGCCAAGTTTGAAGTGAATGCTTTTAGTAAACCAGAGATATCACAAAATGTCAAGGTTTTCGCAAGACGACCACACCAAGGCTATGGTTAGAAACTCAATAAGTCAATGGATGGACAGACAGAAATACCCCCCCCCCTTGATTTTAAAGTTATGGTATAGTATATTGAATATTGGTCAATTAAAGACTCGTATTGATTTCAGTGGCTTATTTTTCCTCTTGATTTGTCATTGTTGACATTTAGAGAGTGCGTCAGCACTAATTCTGGAAACCCATTTCCGTTCAGTAAATATATTTGGTCCGTATTCATCTTGAACTTAATGGTCAGTAGACTCCAAGTCAAGCCTCGGGATTAAGTAAAATAAAGTTTTCTGCTCCAGGCGAGAATGAGAATATATTGTTTCCAGTTAATTTAAAGCAGACGATAATTTGACAGGTAGGTCAGACGGAACCCCTACTTTCGACATAGATTTTAACGGTAACTCACCCCATGAACCAGTCCATGGTGTCCCTTAAATACTCCGGTAGCCTGTCCAGCTTGGCAAGTAGTAATTTTTAGGACAGAATATGCATTTGGACGTAACAAACGCACATCTTTCGACCTGTTCTATGCTAAAGATGGCGGTGAACAATGAAGAATAAGTAGTAAAGAGTTGACATGGGAGGTAACTCACACATTACTTTACAATTGGGTCTCTTATCAAGCGGAAGGGGGGACAGCTTTTAGCTCACCCGTGCACATTTTGAACTTGATAAAGTTATAGATAAGGTATTCAAATAATCTGCTCGTTTATATTTTTAATCTAGTAGACCTTAGTTAGACATTTTATAGAAGTTTGCCCTTTTCTTAAAATGAACATGAATAAATAAATATATAAATAAAAGGTCCATTTTTTGATATTATTCAAGATATGTTAAGGTTTAGTTTTGTTTTTGTTTTTGTTTTTTTTGTATAAAACAGAAAATTTCCTAACAACTCTTTTCACACAAGATTTGTGCCAATCAAGGGTGTGTTTGGTTGCCTTAAAATGACTTAACGCAAAGATATAATGATAACTTCATGTCGATCTTGTTACACTTAGTACCGACCTTGCAAATTTCTTGCCTGATGTTCGTAGGTGGTACCAAGTTGTCCCATTGTCCCCAACTGCCAGTGGGTTACATTCTACATAGATTTGACAATTTTTGTAACCAGTGGAAATCAAAGTTAGTTAAACCAAAACAAGAGTCATTCTTTTAAAAAAAAATAGTCCTAAACGGTTATGACTTACTAAGTGAAATTATTCCATAGAACTTGATCATGAATGTAAATATCTAGGTATATATTACAGATTCTCGGGCATTTTTGAACAATGCATTAAATACCCTTGTAATAAGACACTTAATGTAATCTATTGAAACAGAAAAGTGTTGTTGTCGGATTGCATGAATACAGTGATGTATGTCACATATATATATATATAATCATTTTGTAAAATCAATTCATTTATATGGAAGTGAAGTTTGGTCTATTGCTTTCCTAATGAATAAACCAGGAGTGATTCAACTGAAGAATATGTATGAATTGTTAATTTCAGAGAAAACTTAATATTTTAAGTATATTTTGGATGTTAACAACTGAACATTAAGTGAATGATGCAGACAGAATTAGGTATCCTACCACAAGCAATCTCTGGTCTGCAGGTATAAGTTAACCCAATTTTGGGATCACCTAGTTGATTTGAATGAAATTTTCTGCATTTCAGCATTACAGAGATAGCACGACCTTTACAAAAACCCTTCCCCTAAAGCTCAGAATCCTTTGCAATACATTCATTTTTTCTAATATCTACACTACCATAACATTCTTTCGAAACCATGATTATCCACGCAATGAAAAAAAAACTTAAAGACTCCTACAGCTACTCCTGGGAAAGATAATTACATGATGATAGTGAAAACCGACCAAGTGGTAATAAATTAGTAATATACAGGACATTGAATCCCTGTATATAAACAGAAACATACTTGTTTGTAAGCGAATTATCTAAAGTGAAATATATACGTACGCAAAAACTAAGAAAAGCTCTCATGGTCTTCAAATTCAAAAGAGCAGGCATACCAAGACCCCATTTGGAGACCGCAAGTGCAATTTATGTAATCTAGTTCTCGAGGATGAGAGTCAGTTTGTCATGGAATGTGTATCACTATCGACTTCTTTTTTTTTTTTTTTTTTTTTTTTTTTTTTCTTTTTTTTTTTTTTTTTGTGAGTTAACAAAAAATGTTCCATCTTTCGCTCACAAGACGGTTTAAGGGACGTTTATTTTGTTAGTGGTGTATAATGAAAATGACACCGTATATGTGGGCATATGTAAACTGTTATAGCCAGAGAAGCATTGATTGTTTGCAAAGTGAATATTAAATGTAAAATTACAACATATTGTAACATATATTGACGCCACTATTGCTTTGATGCTGCTCATTCTTTTTTCCTGTCTTGTCTCTTACTGTTCTTCTCTTTAATGGAATATAGGAATCTTGCACACGAATACTAAAGGTCCCGGGTTCGATTCCCGACGGCGGCACTCATTCTTTCCGACTATTTGTCTCTCACCAATGGGTCGATAATCGTAGACCTATGTGGGATAGCAGCTGGAGGCTAGGAAAGGATGTAATGGTAGTACTGGTGTGAGAAATACCAGGATTCCATTGTTAGGTGCTCCAGCCGCCGCGATATAACTGAAAGATTGTTGAAAGCGGCGTAAAACCCCATTCAAACAAACAAACAAAGCACACGAATACTTTTCGGAGACCTTTCTTTAATATAATTGGAGAAAGCCTGACTGTTGGCGGTTGTCAATAATAAATTTCTTAAATGACCTATCATCAAAAGCACGACATTTCCAGACACTATACTATGATAAATGTACTAGATTTCACAAAACATTATACGATCTAGTAATTTACGATTTTAAATTTGACCGTAAAGTTTTGTTGATTTATCTGATTTGATATGACAATCAATTTTAAGGCTCACATAAACCGTTTTTGAGTTTGTAATGGTTATGAAAGTTATTGAAACAATTATTTTGCATAAAACTGAAAAAATGTATAAATTTGAAAAAAAAAATGTTTCACTAAAACTTACGGTAGAGAAAGAGTCAAGCACGCAAGCAAGTTTATGATAAAGAGGGACCATTGAAATTTCTAAAATTGGTGGAAAGTCATGCCTCTGAGCTAAGTGTAAACCAAAAACAATAGCAAAATAGCAAAATATTAATTACAGTATTTGTCCACGGTTTAATTATTTTATCTTTATTTTATCATCACAGAGACTAGTTCTAACGTGTCTGTTTATAATATTATTATCATTCTAATGAATTGTTTTTACTATTATGAATTAGCATCTGTGCTGTTTTGCAAATTCCCCATATGTCTTGTCGAGGCACCACTAGTCTTCTAATGTATGTATCACCACCGTAATTTACTGTTTACGCTTGAGTCAGTTTCTATATTTTTAAGCATAAGTGCGATCTTATCTACACATACTCTGTCAATGTTTCTCATTATTTTGAATACCCGAATAAGGTCCGATATTTGTCTTCCATATTCTAGAGTTGGAGTACCAGCTGTTTTAACATTTGACTATAATCTTTCTTGTTTATGATTTGCGGAATCTGTGCTTCCAATCTCTATATATTTTCTTGTTTTGCAAGTTGTTTTTTTCGTTGGTTTCAGACTATACTTTCGAACCATTTTCGAGGTTGAGAAGTATCAATTTTTGTATGAAATAAGAAACACGGACTCGTCTATGTAGGTAAATGTTTTTTTTGTTTGTTTGTTGTTTTTTTTTTTTGTTTGTTTTTTTGTCAAACCAGAATTTTGTTTAGAGTTTGAAATGTTTTTAAATGATAAATAATTATCTAAATGATAATTTGCTGTCAATGTGAACGCCTAGGCCTTTTTCTGTAGAATCTTTGTTTACTCCATTTCCTAATTAATGATATTTAGTTGTGCTCTACTTTCAATTGAGAAGTACTTACAATTGTCTCGGTTGAATTTCAAAAGCCAAGTGTTAGACCAATCGTGTGAGATGTTTATATCTAAATGAAGGGTTTGCTGGTCATTCTGGTTGTTTACAGCATAAAGTTGGTTAGTATTTTGTATCTTAATTAATTACCAGGAAAAAATATCGTGATACAGAAAATTAGCACAAACTATTTTCACACACAAACACACAAAAAAGATAGTAAATAATGCAAGTTATAAGCGGCATACCGCTTAGGGAATGTCGTTGGACCGACTCTTTTCACTGTTTCATTAACGATTTGCCTAATTATACTGATAACTGGGTAAGTGTAAAAAGCTGACTGCTGACCGCTGACTGCTGACCAGCTGACTCGCTGACCATTGGGTATAAAATGTTGACCAGTAAATTGCTGACTACTTATTTCACCACTTATTTGAACTCCTTCACCCACCCTTTATTCTGTATCATTTTATGTATAATATTTTGACAAAAGAAGTAATGATACAATTATGTAAATTCTTGATAAGTTGTTTCAAGGAAATTTTGAAATCTACTTTTTTTTTTTTGGGGGGGGGGAGTAGTTTTTGTAAAGTAAAAGAATTTTCAGAAATAGTTCTAGCAACTTAATATAACCTTTATTTCTGTTGTTTTTGTTGTTGTTCTTAATATATCCTTTTTTCTTTGTTTGAAGTGACACTTGAATATTCTTTATTCAACTTTTCGAAATCTGTTGTTTCATTATCTTTGATATATATGCACATGGTAGGAATTATCAATTTCTTGTTTTTAAACCTTTTCCTGAAAACAAATTATCTATGTACAAATTCATATTTTAGCCATTTTTATTCTTTAGCACTCCAGACAACAAATTTTGAAGAGTTGTCCAAGTTGTAAGATGCTGCATAAATTATACTAAAAACATGAATAAAAAACAAGTACAAGTACCAAACAGAGTTGGAAATATTGCAAGAAAAGGAGAAAGTGGTAGTTAAAATAATTTCCCTTTTTCCATAATTGTTATCTGTAGTAATGTGTGGTAATAGGTTAGCAGATAACCAAATGATCCTCTATTGATATTTATTGCCTAAGTACAATAATAAGAAACATTGTATACGAAGGAGAAATTGCATGATTCTAACAGATTCTCCTTTTCTTTCAATGTTTGACCAGACTTTGCTGACTAAATAATATGCTGACCAAATTTGCTGACCAGTGTTAAATTGCTGACCAGACTCAAATATGAAATAATATCCTGGCCAAATTTGCTGACCAGACTAGCTACAAAATATCAGTTGACAAAATTTGCTGAGAAATGAAAATCACTAACTAGACTTGATTATCAGCCCTGCCGATCTAATGATATGCTGACCAAATTAGCTGACCAGACTTGCTGACCAATAAAAATAGCTGACTTAAAACTTGCTGACCTAATAATCTGCTGACCAGTTTTGCTGACAAATGTAAAATAGCTGACCAGACTTTGCTGACTAAATAATATGCTGACCAAATTTGCTGACCAATACATATTGCTGACCAGACTCGATTATGAAATAATATGCTGACCAAATATGCTGACCAGTGTTAAATTGCTGACCACACTCAAATATGAAATAATATCCTGATCGAATTTGCTGACACTGATAACTACATCATAAAAACTTATCACAGTATATTTCATGAAAACTTCTCCTTTGTCAAAATTGAGATAATAACATTTACATGGATTTGATCGCATTTGTGCTCTGGTACTACCACCACTTACCAGTTAATTTTTATATGAACAAGAGACCCATAATGGCCTGAGACGCTCTATTGGCTATCAAGCTTTCCGTTTAACTAATCTGATATTTAAGGAAGTTAACTGCTTAAAGGAGAATGCATAAAATGAACATAATATAAATTGGACTTTATTCCCTTTTATAATTTTGAACAACACGTAAACAGGATTATTTTGATTGAAATTCCATAAGGACCCTTTTCCGGTGTTTTCTGGTGGATACCAATTCATTTCCGAAAGGAAATTTCCTTACAGCCCTACAATCTTTCTATGAAATTTTAAAAGGGGACTTACAGATGATCACTCAAAACATTCTGGTTATGCCTTGAAGGCAACAATTATTATCGGATTGTCTTTAAAATTTCACTAGGGTTATTTAATCAAATTTTCATATTGTGCAGACTGATCTTTGTCTGTACATGCTGTTTGTCCCTTTTAAGCCAGGGTTGTTTTTAAGATAAATTTTCAAAAGAATCATTAACCCGCAATGTTTGCATCTAGTGCTGTCAGCCCTTAGATATTAATGCAATTCTGTAGAGGATTTTGTTCAGCATGACAAGGGTTAAATGAACACCATAGCTACATTTTCACAAGTGGCACAGTCACCAGTGAAATTATGCTTTTGTTGTTAACGAAATGAAAGATAAATCGATTTTATTTTATTTTTTTTTTTTTTTTTTTGCAAAAACGAATGATTATTCTATTTCTTTAATGCAAGAAAAGAGAAAATGTTACATATTCTGGGGGAGAGTACCAAGAGAGTTTTTTTGCACTTGAACTACATCACACGTCATTAGTTGTCATTTTAAAGTTGGAATGCGGAGCAATTCCAACTTAGATTTAACAAAACCGCAAAATGAACACAATGACAATTTCATTTTGGGTTTTTTGATAACACATATCACTTGATCTCTTAGATATGAATACACCTCGGGTTACTTCTCTTCTCAACTTGCCACGGACAATCAGTTAGTTGTAGCCGAAGACAATAATATGGCACATGTAAATGATGCTATAAAAAACATTTAAAGACTTCTAAACATGCTTTAGTTTGCTTTAAATTATTAAAAAATAAGGTAATAATCAGCGCAGTAATGTTTTTTTTTTTTGTGTGTGTGTGATTCGCCGTCCCGTGTTTGGTAATCACATGATCTCAAGTGACATGTGGTAGTCATGTGACCATAGATAGGCAATGTTTACAAATATGGCACAGGTCGCAAATGCATTTTTACAATAATCACGCCGCCCAGTGCTTTAAAACATTCTAGGTGATTAAGTGGGATCTTAGGCATCAAGAAAACTCGATTATTGTGGGATTTACAGCTTTTACTCAATAAAAATCAAATAGATGTAAAACGAAAGTAGAAGATTTTGAAAATTAGAATGTAAACATATCAACTTTCGGTTTCTATTTATTTAGTAAATGATTACGCTTTATTGTGTCGTTATTTACAAGTTTAAATCAATAATAACACATCAAACCTTTAACAAGTGTCCTCTAGCTTTCAGCTTGGTCCTTTTTACTTAAGATTTTTTACGGTTCTAAAGCCGAATAACGAATAAGGAAATCGCGCTACTACAGGGCGCCGAAGATAATTTGATACTATCTTCATCATATTATAGGAATGTTTAGGAAAAGGGCAAAACTACCATGTCCAAACAATAACGTTACAATAACGTTAACGTCTATTTTTCTTTTTTTTTTTTTTTTTTTTTTTTTTTTTTTTTCTTTTTTTCTTTTTTTTTTTCTCACTACGCTTTAAATATTCTTTTTTCCTAAGTCTAAACCGGTATTTCAAATCGATCACCCTGAAACAAGTTTCCGCGCATTTCCGCAAATTTCCACGTATACTTATAAACTTGAAGTGAAAATCTATGTGAGTTTAATATGATAGATACAGAAATGGCCGAGTTGAAGGTCAAAAATCCTCGAGGTCATTGATTTCTTACTGTAGAAACTGTTATTCTCTGTTTTCAAGATTCTAGAAGGAGTTCACGTATTACAGTCGATCAAAAGGAGAATGTTATGCTTGAAAATTCTAATTTTGCTGTGCGTGACACGAGCTTATAACCCATTCCAACACGATAAAGTTTTAGACCAGTCCAAATTCAAAGAAATAACAGACGACAATTGTAAGTTGATGAAATCTTTAAAATCCTGGTCTTTTTGGACAGAAAACATTGTTGATAATGAAGAAATTGTGTGTAACAAGCAATTCTTTCATTTTCCACAATGTTTTCCAAATCTTTCATAATGAAGGCTATTAAAAGCGTCACTGTCTGGGAATGGGTTTAGACAGTGCTAGTTTTTTATTTCTGTATGTGGATTTATGTTTTAGTGCGTTATTCACGCACATATGTACACGAATGGGAATGCTGGTTAAAGTTTAAAGGAGAGAGGCTTACTCGGAAAGTAATAAATGAATTTGAACCGAATTCCACAGTTATGACCCTAACAGCGCATCCCAAATTCTCAGTACTTTCAGTCCTTTGATTTTCTGTGTATTCAGTACTGATGAACTCATCTGTTAATTCAGCGTAACCATTAAACAGTATGATTTCGATTGTTTTTTAAATCACTTGTATAATGACTTTGTTTTTTTTAGCTTACCTGAGCACGTAGTACTCAATTGAGCTATTGTGATCCCCTTTTGTCCGGCGTCCGTCCGTCGTGCGTCGTGCGCCGTGCGTCGTCCGTCAACAATTTCTTTAAACGACATCTCCTCCCAACCCACTGGGCCAATTTGAACCAAATTTGGCAGAAATGCTCCCTAGGTGGTCCCCTTCAAAAATAGCTAAAAGAATTGAAATCCGTTAAAAACTCTGGTTGCCATGGCAACAAAAGTAAAATTTTGAAATAATCTTTAAAAATCTTCTCCTCCTGACTCAGAAGGCGTAGAGCCTTGATATTTTGCATGAAGCATCAGTATATTGACCTCTTTCAAAATAGCTAAAATCATGATCCTCGGGTCCCCAGGGTCGGAGCCCCAGGGGGGTGGGGTTTATATAGAAATAAAGAACGATTTTTAAATGACATCTCCTCCAAAACCACAGGGCCGATTTGAGCAAAATTTAGCAGAAATGTTGTCTAGGTGGTCCCTCAAAAATAGCTTAAAGAATTGAAATCCGTTAAAAACTCTGGTTGCCTTGGCAACAAAAGTAAAATTTTAAAATATTTTTTTAAAATATTTTCCTCCTGACCCAAAAGGCGTAGAGCCTTGATATTTTGCATGAAGCATCAGTATATTGACCTCCTTCAAAATAGCTAAAATCATGATCCTCGGGTCCCCATGGGCGGAGCCCCAGGGGGGTGGGTTTTATATAGAAATAAAGAACGGTTTTTTAAATGACATCTCCTCCCAAACCACTGGGCCAATTTGAACCAAATTTGGCAGAAATGTTCCTTAGGTGGTCCCCTTCAAAAATAGCTAAAAGAATTGAAATCCGTTAAAAACTCTGGATGCCATGGCAACAAATGTGAAGTTTCAATATAATCTTAAAGAATCTTCTCCTCCTGACCCAGAAGGCATAGAGCCTTGATATTTTGCATGAAGCATCAGTATATTGATCTCTTACAAAATAGCTAAAATCATGATCCTCGGGTCTCCAGGGGCGGACCCAGGGGGGGGGGGGGGTATAGGTATGAAGCATCAGTTCACAGACTTCTTTCTTATTTCTGAAATTATAACCCATGGAAAAAAGTTTTTTCCTTCTTTCAAATCAGCACTAAAGCCTTGGAATTTGTAATTTAGACTTTTGGATCCCCAGGTACATAGTCTATATTTGTAAGTATGGCCCTCTTGTATCATAATCCTAACCTTAACATGAAATTAGACTGTTGAAAGAAAAAGAGCCTTTATCTCAGGTGAGCGCCCCAGGGCCAACGGCCCTCTTGTTTAACACAATGAGTCTGTATGCAGCCCTTCTTGCAGGCAATAGTTATGTCGTATGTTATTTGTTTGTTTGGAAGGGGTTTAATGCCGCTTTTGACATTTGTTCCGTCATATCCCGGCGACTGGAGCACCCAATAATGAATTCCTGGTATATCTCGCACCAGTATCACCGTTGCGTCCTTTCCTAGCCTCAAGCTACTATCCCGATGTGTTTACGATTATCCACCCATAGGTGAGAGAAAAATGTCTGAAAGGATATGTGCCGCCGCCAGGTATGACGATTGGGAGCGCTACCAACTGCTGACGGCGACGGCAATAGGTTTAAAAGTAAGTTACATAACTAAAATCTGTTATCAAAAGCAATAATTAGTCGATCGTGAATGATAATTTCAAGTCATCATATCAACTGTCATAACATACCATTGAAGCATAAGGCATTCATTCATTAAGAAGGGCTTCTACAGTTGACTTTGATCGGGTTTAAATACAAACAGACACGGCTGGTGTCGTCATAGCTAAGTACATTCATATTGAATATGAATATAATGATGAATGAAATAAGAAAATAAATAATAATTATCATTACTGAGAAATTTTGTTGAATTTTATTCAGTACTTACTGCTCAACCATGACAAAAGTTCGCTGGCTTTTAGACAGTTGAGCTAAGAATGAAAATTTTGAGAAAAGCCTATGCTACAACTGTTTTTGTACATAAACCCATTACCAGTCAACACATTTGACCAATCGCTGGCCCCGCCCATTGACTAAGACAGGGAGTTCCGCTTCGATTTTTAACGGCGCTATTTTACAAAGTTTATGGCAAGTAGCATTTAACAAAAAAGTAAAATGGTAGGTTTGTGACCTAAACGTTGTAGATAGAGCTTGAATAGGCTGTAGTTACAACGTTTAAGTCGCCAAACCAACAATAAAGGCAGACAAAATGGCGGCCAATGTTTGAGTTGATAAGTTCAGGTCCGGGCTGAATAAATTATTTGATTGGTCGGTTGATTCCATGACTGACGGGCGCGATTGGTCAATTCTTGACGGGTCCAAATTTACAAAAGTTGTAGAAGACATTTTTTGTTATCGAAATTTTCAAAATCTATGTTCCTGGGGTGGAAATGTCGTGGATAATGCCGAAATTGCTTTTAACATGCTCTTATCTTGAGGGGTGTGTCAATATTCAGACAATTGTGACGTCACAAAAACATTGAAGTTTTGAAAGCAACGTCACTTTCGGATAACTGGTTATACGCATTTCGAGATACATACAGCCATGTAGGGAGGAGGAGAAGATTCATTTAAGAGATGAAGAAAACATTTTTTTGCTTTCACGGATAAAGAGAATAATTTTTGTTTTCATGGAGGTATGAACCAAAAGATCTAATCACAATGTTTAAATAGGCGAAGCGGATTAATACATAATTGTGATTGGGTTTTTCGGATCATACCTCTGAAATCAGAAATATTCTCTTCGTTTCTTATAATTTAATAGCATCGAGCGAAAAAGGCAAAAACTTTTCAAAATTTGATACTTTATTGTAAAGGACTATTCTGTGCGGAAGCAAAGAAGATAGCTGTGTGATCATGGAGGTATGAATAATTTTTTCGACCAAACAGAACGCCTGTTTTTGATAGACGAAACGAACAGTTAAATTATTTGGTAATTGTATTACTTTCAATGTAATGATTGAGGGATCACGGCTTTCATTTAAAGAATCAATCGACCACTCTTGTCATACATCTCTACCGGAATTGAACTTTGAACTCCGACATTAGCCGTTTTATGTGAAACATTTTTGGTTATTATGGCTACTTAAACATCGTAACTACAGCTTATTCAAGCTGTAGTTACGATGATTAGGTCGCCAACAAACCATTTTACTTTCTTGTTACATGTTACTAGCCATAAATTTTTCAAGGTAACGCCGTTTAACCTTTATCGTGCTGAATGAAATCCTCTTAAGAACTGAATTAAAATCAAAGGACTGAAAGCTCCGGAATCACTTATTGTAAACTGATGTTCATTTTTAAAAACAAATCTTGTAAACTACTCTGGCTTTAAAGGGAATAGTAGGTGGTGTAGACCAAGATCAGACTGCACATATGTGCAGGCTGATTTTGATCTACACCTCCTGCAAAATCAGGAATATTCTGGTGTAAGCATAACAAGAGTTGATATCGAACTGTAACTTCCTGCAAGGGTTTAGTGGGTGTGGCCTGAGGTTCGTTAATTCCCATTCCGTTAACCCTTTCCTTTTTCAAAATGTTGAACTTGTTAAATTGTAAAGAAGTTGCAGACGACAAATAAAAGTGAGTGAAATTTAACAAGCATTCTGAAGTATTGCATGGCAGTACCAAGTCCCCCACCGGCCTTATATATATCCCTAGAGTGGTATACCTTTTGGAGGGTAAAGGGATTACTACCCCTCTAAAATATTACAGCTGTATCAGAATTTATGAGCAATTTTTAAACACACACACACATAAACACAAACATAAACAAGAGGGCCGTTGGCCCTGGGGCGCTCACCTGAGATAAAGGCTCTTTTCCTTTCAACAGTCTTATTTCATGTTAAGGTTAGCACTATGAAACAAGTGGGCCATTACATATAAAGACTATGAACCTGGGGATCCAAAAGTCTAAATTACAAATTCCAAGGCTTTAGTGCTAATTTGAAGGAAGGAAAAAACTTTTTTCATGGGTTATAATTTCAGAAATAAGAAAGAAGTCTGTGAACTGATGCGACATGCCTATTCCCCCCCCCCTAGCTCCGCCCCTGTAGACCCGAGGATCATGATTTTAGCTATTTTGAAAGAGATCAATATACTGATGCTTCATGCAAAATATCAAGGCTCTACGCCTTCTGGGCCAGGAGGAGAAGATTTTTAGAGATTATCTTAAAATTTCACTTTTGTTGCCATGGCAACCAGAGTTTTTAACGGATTTCAATTCTTTTAGCTATTTTTGAAGGGGAACACCTAAGGAACATTTCTGACAAATTTGGTTCAAATTGGCCCAGTGGTTTGGGAGGAGACATCGTTTAAAGAAATTGTTGACGGACGACGCACGACGGACGCCGGACGGACGCCGGACAAAAGGGGATCACAATAGCTCACTTGAGCACTACGTGCTCAGGTGAGCTAAAAATATGCGTCTCTTTTTGTTGTTAGCTAAATCATACTTCATTAAGTCATCAGTTCTAAGAGAATTAAGACCCTAAAGCACAAGTAAACTTTGAACAAAAGCCTTCAAAAATCTGTCTAGGATTATGAATGTTTTTCGGACATAGGGTTATCAAAATATTTTGCCTTGATCACTTCATGCAACCACTTTTAACAATTTGTTCAGTCAATATAACCGTGGCTGGTGCACCTTACAATGTATTCCTGGTATCTCTCTCACCAGTACAACCCTAACATCCTTTACAAGCCTTGGAAAGGCAATGGACTGCAATTTAACTCATTATTATTGATATGTAACTTATTTTGCAAAGGAACCATATCTTGCTAAAAAATCAATGGACTGGAATAGACCTTGAACTTGTTCTGTAACTCATCAATGCTGACTCACTTACAATAAATCAGCTCAATACTTGCAAGTGTTAAGAAAAAAGTCTAGAAAACTGTAATTTCCCAAGTCTAGCATCCATTTCTTCCTCAAAAATCAATGGACCGGAAAAAAAACTTAAACTTGTTATGTAACTCATTGATGCAGACTCACATACCAAAAATCAGCTCAATATCTTCGAGGGTTAAAAAAAAATTCAGGAAAACCTAATTTCATGGTAATTTTCTAAGTCAAGCATCCGTATCTTCCTCAAAAATCATTACTTTAACTTGCTCTGAAACTAATTGATACGGACTCACATACCAAAAATCAGCTCAATATCTCTGAGGGTTAAGTAAAAAAGTCCGGAAAACTTAATTTCCTGGTAATTTTTAAGACCAGCAACCGTATCTTCCTCAAAAATCAATGGACCAGAACCAAACTCAACCTTGTTCTGTAACTCATTAATGCGAACTCACATACCAAAATTAACTCAAATTTCTCTGAGGGTTTAGAAAAAAGTCCGGAAAACTGAAATTTCTTGGTAATTGCTAAGTCCAGCATCCGTATCTTCCACAAAAATTAATTGACTGGAACCAAACTCGAACTTGTTCTGTAACTTATTGATTCGGACCCACATACCAAAAATCAGCCCAATATCTTCCAGGGTTAAGAAAAAAAGTCCGGAAAACTGATATGTCCGGACTGACAGACGGACAGAGCGCAAACCTATAGTCCCCTTCGGCTTCGCCGGTAGAGGACTAAAAAGTAACCAACCTTTAGGGTAGAAAATATAGTGGGAAAAGAAGAAATTGCTTTGCTAAAGCGATTTCTTTTTCCCACAATGTTTTTTTCAAGTATAAAATGACAGGGACGTAAAAACCAGGTATTGAACAGGAAAGGGTTAATACAAAATCTGCCTTGATACCGATATGCAGACGTTTGTTTATGTTGCCAAGAATCAAGGATGTGTCTTAACGATGGTAATTGGCGGTTATTGATCTATCGGTTATTCTTGGCGAACTTCCGACCTTGAAAGTTTCTATGTACTAGCGAGTATGTATGAACTTGATGGTCAGGAATTAGACGGATTGGTAGACTATAACTAATATCGCTTTAGCCGATTCCAAACAACAAAATTCAAACTTGTCCAAATTAAAGGAATTTCCAGACGTCATAATATAGTTGCTGGACTTTCAAAAATATTGTCTTTTGGGGTAGAAAACATTGTGGACAATGAAGAAATTTCTTCATTTTCAACAATGCTTTCAGAGAGGTGGGGGGGGGTAAAAAGGAGGAGATTTAACTATGTGAAAGTGATTTATAACCTGGACTCTCGAACAGTAGCTAGCCTTTCGATGATGAGTCTAAGGAATATCTCGAACGGTGAGCGACCAAAATATCGTAACTACAGTTCAGTCCACCTGTATTTACATTTTTATAGCCGTCCGTAGATAATTAAGATCCGCATAGTGTTAACAAAACCTGCCAGATGAACAGTTTACGTAAATTTATCCCGAATTCGTCATTAAGTCTCTGGCGCCGGAATAAGCTTTAACCCTCTCCTGTGTAATTACTGGTTTGTAGTCCATGCGATTTTATGAATAGAAATCATTGTAGAAAGAGAAGAAATTACTTGTTACTAGAAATTTCTTCTTTTTCCACATTTTTTGCTATCCTGCGAAATGATAATTTTCAAATCAAATCCACTTTAAAATTCGTCTACAACACCTTTGAATTTGGACAGATCTAAAATTTTGCAAAACGGGACAATGTTAATACAAACCGTATAAAGATTACATACTGAACTTAATTCAAAGCCATATATACACACACACCCCTAAAAAACGGGAAAAAAAACACACGCAACAAAATTATAAAGGATACCATACCGAAGACCCAAAAGCATAAGTATATATGACGGTTTAAAGTAAAAGATCAAAATAATTCTGAGCGGTCCAGCACTATTTAAGGTTGTTTAAATCAAATTATGACCTCCGAGATGACGTTGAAACTTTCACTAATCATTCAAACCCGCTCGGTCGTTATAATTGTGCATAACGAAGAAATTGCTTGTAACATTTATTTATTAACTTTTCCACAAGGGCTTTTTCTTTTGGGGCGTCAAAAAGCGTTATTGTGTGGGTATGTAGCAATTAAGTGCCTAATTAGAATTAGGGAAAGCTTTAAAAGAATTTTAATTTCTTGGCTTTCACTGATGAGCATCGTAGCCAAATAAAACCAGAGATTAGCCCATTACCAGACGGCAAAATTTAAGACTGGTCCCAATTGAAAAGAGTTGCAGACGACAATTTCAAGTTTGTGGAATTTCAAAATTTTCATCTTTCTCATTAAACAAGAGGACCATGATGGTCCTAAATCGCTCACCTGAGGCATCTGCAAGTTACAGTACTTTTTAGTATAAAAAAGACACAACTTGAGCAAAATAAATAAAACAAATATAAGATTTTGGGCTTTGTACAAAACAATCCAGTAATGCTTTATAATAAGAATGAATGCCTTTGGCTTTATAGTTTAATCCATTATCAAACTATCCAAGAATTTGTCACCCTCAGGGAAAATAGGTTTGAAAAAAACATAGTGAGAAAGGGAGTGACAAGCAATTTATCCATTTCTCACAGTGTTTTCTACCTGAAATTCTTTGTATTTAGATTTCAATCAAACTCTAATCACTGTCTGCAACTTCAATGGGTGTAATTTTAGCAACCTTGGTAGAGAACAATCTGGATGTACTATAAATCAAAATATGAATGCATTACAACTTATACATGAGGAGTGGAAGATAATTGAACATGCTCTCATTGAGCGTTTTTTAAATCTTTGGATGCCTTGGGAAGAGCCATGTTTATCAAAAGGATATATACATGGTAGATAACAATAATGTTATCCTTTGTTTTTAATGTAAATACTTTAGAACCTATATTTAAGAAGAATTCTTTCAATGCAATTTATGCAATTTTCGAGCCCAGGATCAGAGACATTTTTATACTAAGAGCATATTTCCCTGTTACATAGTACAACATTATTTAGTCATGCTACATACCAAATATGTATGCCCTTCACCTTATATTTCAGAAGGAGAAGACTTTTGATGTTGCTCTAAGTGGGTGTTGTCCAAAATTTTTTACCTCTGGGGCAGTGCCATGTTTTATCCCAGGCCTAAGATTTTAGCTAACATGGTAGAGAACCATCTGGATATGCTATATACAAAATATGAATGCCTTAGACTTTGTAGATTGGGAGGAAAGACCATTGAACATGGTCTAATTGAGCATTTTTACAAATTTTGAACACTCAGGGAAGGGGTGTTTATTAACCTACAAGCATAATTTAATCAAAACTGATAGATAACAGCCATGCTATGTTACACCCAAAATATAAATACCCTCCTCCTTAAAATGAAGATTTTTTTTTTTTTTTTAGCATCCTCAAATTTTGCGTTTTTCCCAATTATTGACCCCTAGTGCAGGGCCTTTTTTGACCCCAGGAAGATAACTTTTAGTGATGTAGTACAAAACCATCTAGTTATGCTCCATACCAATTATGAATATTCTAGACCTTATAGTTTAAGAGGAGAAGTCTTTTGAAATTGCTCTAATTAAGCAAACTTCGGACCTCAGGGGCGGGGCCATTTTTGAACCCAGAGATTAAATATTTAAAAACTTGGTAGAGAACCATATGATTAAGCTCTATATAAAATATAAATGCCGTTGGCCTTGTAGTCTTTGAAAAAAAAGATAAAGATTTTCTAAAATTTCCCATTTTCATATGCCGTGGTTACAAGAGTTTTTCACGGAATTAAATTCTTTTAACAACTTTTGTAGAACTTCACCCAAGGAACATCCCTGCAAAGTTTCAGCTTGATTGGCCTACTGGTTTAGGAAAAGAAGATTTTTAAAGATTTTTACAGATTAACTTAAGATTCCCATTTTCTAATGCCCCGCAACCAGAGTTTTGACGGAATTAAATTCTTTATCAACTTTTGTAGAACTTCACCAAAGGAACATCCCTGCAAAGTTTCAGCTGGATTGGCCTATTGGTTTAGGTGAAGAAGATTTTTAAAGATTTACTTAAGATTCCAATTTTCAAATGCCACGGCAACCAGAGTTTTGACGGAAATAAATTCTTTTAACAACTTTTGTAGAACTTCACAAAAGAAACATCCCTGTAAAGTTTCAGCTTGATTGACCTACTGGTTTAGGAGGAGAAGATTTTAAAAGAAATTGTGGACGGACAGACGGACGGACGACGGACAACGACCGATTACAATAGCTCACCTCGCCCTTTGTGCTCATGAGAGCTAAAAAACATTGTGTAAAATGAAGCTTATTGTTTTTTTGTTGTTGTTCTTTTTTTTATTTTTTGTATCTACAGGCTCATAGTTAAGGCCTTGATAAAACTGTGTGGCGAATCAGGCTGGTCTAGGTCTATACTTGGCGTACATCGGTAATTCTTGAGAATGTCTGGCACAGGCTTGAATTGGTTTAATTTTTGAAACTTTCTTTCACTAGGACAATTGACCAATCGCAGCTATAAATCAAGGAGTATATCGACCAATCAAATCATTTATTCAGCCTAGATTTTGGTTTGAACTCCCACTTTGGCTGCCATTTGTGTGAAACATTTTTGTTGGTTTGGCGACTTAAACATCGTAACTAGTTTCTCCAAGCAATTGGTCAATTGAGGGATTGGGCCTGTCAATGAAAAACTCGATAAACGAACCTAAGAATCATTTCTGACAAATTCGGTTCAAATTGGCCCAATGGATTGGTAGATATCGTTTAAAAATCCTTCTTTATTTCTATATAAACCCTACCCTCTAGAGGCTCTGCCCCTAGGGACCCAAAGGTCATTTTAGTAATTTTGGAAGAGGTCAATATACTGATGTTTCGTGCAAAGTATCAAGGCTCTACGCCTTCTGAGTCAGTAGGAGAAGATTCCTAAAGATTATTTTAAAATTTTAGTTTTGATGCCATGGTAATCATGAATTCTTTTAGCTATTTTTATACAGGGCCACCTAAGGAACCTTTCGGCCAGATTTGGTTAAAACTGGCTCAATGGTTTAGGAAGAGATGCCCTTTAAAACCCCTCCCTGTTACAATGAACACGAAGTAAATTGTTAGCAGGCGACCTTAACATCCTAACTACCGCTTTGTCAATCTGTCGACCAGAGTTGGAGTTCAAAGATCTCTTCCAGTATTATTAAATGATTTGATGGGATGATTCTACCATCCTTGGTAAACAACCGTAATCATTAAACGATCAAATATTACTTGAAATTTGAGTAAAGGTCATTAGAGATTGAAAATACATTTTTACACTTCGGGATCTTTTTTTTTTTTTTTTTTCAAATATTTGTTCAAATCACGTCTCGGAGAAAACCTCTTCATGAGGCAACGAAAAGTAGTTATTACACTTTACAGTTAGAGACCAGATATGATTAAAGATTTATATAAGCAAAATACCTCTATATGATCCTTATGATCCCTTATTCTAGACAGTGAATCTTCCCTCCTTAGTCAAAACAAGAGGCCCAGTGGGCCTTAGCGGTCACCTGAGTAAAAGAGCACCAAAACAAGTGATTTTGTTTGAAAGAATTAGAGAAAGGTTTGGTTGAAATCCCCTCAGTAGTTCTTGAGAAGAAGATGAAAATGTTTAAAAGTTACCAAAAATGCCCCCCTTTTGGTCCCCATTTTAGGCAACCCTGACCTCCAGCCTATTAATTTTCACAAATCTGTATAATCAGTACCCAATGATGCTTTTCACCAAGTTTGTTTGAAATTGGCTTAGTACTTCATCAGAAGAAGGTGAAAATGTGAATTTTTTAACATGATGAACTTTGACCTCTGGGTGTGGCCCCATACATAACCCCAGGGACATGAATTTCACAATTTATAACATACCTGTCCTAGTTGTCATGCACACAGAATATTTAAGCTCTGGCATTAACGGTTTTTGGAAGAAGATTTTTAAAGAAGTACCAAAAATTACCCCTTTTTGCCCCCTATTTGGGCCCCTTTGACCCCAAGAACCCCTATTTTCACAAACTTGAATTGGCATCCCCCAATGATGCTTTCTACCAAGTTTGGTTGAAATCCGCCCAGTAGTTCTTGAGAAGAAGATGAAATATTTAAAAGTTACCAAAAATTACCCCCTTTTGGTCCCCATTTTAGGGCCCCCTGACCCCCCAGCCTTTTTATTTTCACAAATCTGAATAACCATTACCAAATGATGCTTTTCACCAAGTTTGTTTGAAATTGGCTTTGTACTTCATCAGAAGAAGATGAAAATGTGAATTTTTTAACATGATGAACTTTGACCTCTGGGTGTGGCCCCATCTATGACCCCAGGGGCATGAGTTTCACAATTTATAATATACCTGTCCTAGTTGTCATGCACACAAAATATTTAAGCTCTGGCATTAACGGTTTATTAGAAGAAGATTTTTAAAGAAGTAACAAAAATTACCCCTTTTTGGCCCCTATTTGGGCCCCTATGACCCCCAGAACCCCTAATTTCACAAACTTGATTTGGCATCCCCAAATGATGCTTTCTACCAAGTTTGGTTTAAATCCGCCCAGTAGTTCTTGAGAAGAAGATGAAATATTTAAAAGTTACCAAAAATTACCCCCTTTTGGTCCCCATTTTAGGGCCCCCTGACCCCCCAGCCTTTTTATTTTCACAAATCTGAATAACCATTACCAAATGATGCTTTTCACCAAGTTTGTTTGAAATTGGCTTTGTACTTCATCAGAAGAAGATGAAAATGTGAATTTTTTAACATGATGAACTTTGACCTCTGGGTGTGGCCCCATACATGACCCCAGGGGCATGAATTTCACAATTTATAATATACCTGTCCTAGTTGTCATGCACACAAAATATTTAAGCTCTGGCATTAACGGTTTATTAGAAGAAGATTTTTAAAGAAGTACCAAAAATTACCCCTTTTTGGCCCCTATTTGGGCCCCTATGACCCCCAGAACCCCTATTTTCACAAACTTGAATTGGCATCCCCCAATGATGCTTTCTACCAAGTTTGGTTGAAATCCGCCCAGTAGTTCTTGAGAAGAAGATGAAAATGTTTAAAAGTTAACGGACGACGGACGACGGACGACGGACGACGCACGACGGACGACGCACGACGACGGACAAACGATGATCGCAATAGGTCACCATGACCATTCGGTCAGGTGACCTAAAAACAATAGACAAACCAAATTATGAAATTAGACCTGAAGTTAACCTTGAACACCTACATTGGCCAACATTTGTGTAAATCGTTATTGATGGTTTGGCCACCTAAGCATTTTAACTACAGCTTGTCAAAGCTGTAGTTATGGCATTTAGATCACCAAGCATCCATTCTATTTTTGACATGGTACTGGCCACAATTTTTTTGTAAAATAACACAGTTGGTTATCCAAGTCGAACTTCCTGTTGGAGGTTATTCGTCGTGGTTAACAATCCGCCAAAAATCACTTAGAACTACAAGTTAGCTAATAATTCTTTGGAAGACTCAAAAATTAATAAGAGGGCCATTAAGTGCTTACCTTGGTAAGAGTTTAGAAATGTTAAAACAAAAGATTGATCACATTAAGCAGTTGATACCCCATGCAATATATGATGCATTAAAGCTTCATTATTTGTCAATAAAATATTTAAAATAAGATTTTCTTCTCTTTTTTTCTGTTAAAATACGGTGCATCCTGGCAGGGCCCAAATATAACCTTAGTAGCATCGTATGAACAGGTTCGGAAGAAATCTGCTGGGAGTTGATATTTACCAACAAATACAAATTTATCCATGCTCAATGGGTTCTTTTTTTTTGGAGAATATTTTCAAAGTTTTTATGTATACAGGGAGGGCCAGGGCAAAGCCCAAAGGAGCATCACATCAACAAACTTTGTAGCAGTTCACTAGGAGATTCTAAATTCCAACTATCAATGTAATAAGCTTTCTGTTTATGATGAAGATAGCTTCTATATTCTCTTATTGAAATAGAGTGCACAGAAGTCGATCCAAAATATGGACCTAGGGGAATCACATGACTAAACTTTGCAGACATCCACTAGCAGATGCTACATACTATTTTAAAATAGGGTGCACCCGGGCAGAGCTCAAATATCAACCCAAAAGACACCATACAAACAAAAGATGTAGAGGTGCAATGAGAAATTCTTAATATTGCTTCAGGTTTTCTGGTTTCAGGGGAAGTTTCCCTTCTTCATTTCAATGCAAAATAGTGTGCACCTCATCAGAGCCCAAATTGCACATCTCATGAACAGACTTGGAAAAGGTCACTACAGTATGCTTCATACCAGACATCAATGCTCTCAGTTTTTCTGGTTTCAGAGAAGATTTTCAGTTTTCCTTCTTTCAATATAAAATAGTGTGTGCCAAGCTGGGGACAAAATATTACACCAAGGGCATCACATGAACAAATTTGATAGAGGTCCCTAGGACATAATGTCTACCAACTAGAAAAGCTATCTGCCTTCTGGTTTGAGAGTATTCTTTAATTTCTCCCTTTTTGTTACCATGGCAACAAGAGCTAAGGGTGGATTTCAATCATTTGAACAATTTTGGAAGAGATTCATCCAAGAAACATCTCAAATAGGTTTCAAAAGGAAATATTTGAAGAAATTGTTGACGGACACACAACAACACACCATGACATCGGATAATAGCTCACTTTGAGCCCTTTGTGTTCAGGTGAGCCAAAAACAACCAAAGAGAAACACTTGGTTACTTTTTTACTAATTGAAAAAATAAATATATAAATAATCATGTTATCTTTCTAACATTACATTGACAATTTCCAACAATTAATGATAAAATTTGTCCAAGCTTCTAAGTTAGCAATTTATTTGATATAATTAATCAAACAAATATGGACAAACCTTAAATTCTAGTTTTTAACCTATTTCCACAAAATGTAACAAGCAAATTTCTTCATTATCCAAAATGTTTTCTACCCCCCAAAAAAGGGGTTTCCAAAATTTGACCCAAAAATTTGTCATCTGTAACTTTATTGAATACAACCAGTATATAATTTTTTGTCTGGAAATGGGGTTAAAGGAAAGATTAGATCCAGGATAGGTTGGTACTATATTTCAAAATAGAAAATAAGGTGTTCTAGTATTGGCCATTCCACATTGAGATTTCTACCAAACCAAATACATACACTATATTTTCTGTCTCATAAAAAGGTATATAGTTGACGGATCACAGTGGACAATCAGAGAATTGCCCAATCAAATCATTCATTTAGACCAGCAGTGAACTTTGAACGGCAACATTGGCCATCATTGGCTTTTTCCTTGGTTTGGTGACTCAAACATTGTAACTTCATGTTTATCTTCAAGCTATGGTTAGTATGTTTAGGTCACCAACCATCCGTTTTACTTTTTGTTGCATCTTACTGACCATAAATTTTTAACAAATAATGCTGTTTAACACTTTCCCTGGCGGCAGCTATATCCTTTCCGACATTTGTCTCTCACTTACTGGTGGATAATTGTAAACCTAAGTGGGATAGAAGCTAGAGGCTAAGGTTTATGATCATCCACCCATTGGTGAGAGACAAATTTCGGACAGCATATGTGCCCACGCCAGGGATTGAACCCATGACATCCTATGATTAAAGATTGGGAGTCTGATGCACTACTGACTGGCTATGACAGCGACAAAGAGTCAAATAGTACATTCTGCTTTTCAATAGGCTATATACTTTTGATCTGACAAACATTCTATCTGAGGTTTATGAAGATTTAGCCGTGATTTTGGCCTCTAGAGAGTAAACAGTGAAATTGTCATTAGGTCCCCTTATCCCATGTTTTAAAATGGAATATTGCCAATTTCAATAGGATTAATCCTTATGACCTGAAAAACATTCTGAGCAAGTTTCACGAAGATTGAGTCATAATTGTGGCCTCTATAGTGTGAGCAATCTTATTGTTGATACCCCACACCCGCCGTCAGACATTCCAGGATAACAAAAGCTCACCATAAACATGTTATGCTCAGGTGAGCTAAAGATACAAGGGGGTCTCTTTATAAATGGCAGGTCAAAACTGTATCTAAACTTTATTTTAGTGGTCAATAGCAGAGTAGTTGCAGATGCAAGATGAAGTCAATTCAAACTTGGTCTTAATTCAAAACATTGTGGAAACAAGAACTCCAGATGCTGACACAACTCTTGGTTGCAAAAACTTAATGATTAAATTTTAGGGCTCTTTTTCGTTTGCATTAAAAAGGTTCCATAAGTGTCAGATTTGAGGGTTAATTGTGATACTGTTCTATGTTTAGACATTCAGAACAGTTTCCCAATTAACCCTCGCATTGCTTTCACTGTTTTGCGCCCAGATAGACTCTTGACTAATAAGTATCACATAACTAAGCAACAGACATTCAAAAACTATCATCATCTTGAATCATCAGAAATATCACAGTCATCGCTACTTGTCTCCACACCGGGTCTCGGGCCAAACACCCTCGCATCATAGGCATTTACCGGTGGATTTAATTTATGTCTGTATGTAATTCTAGGCAAGTCTGTTGAAGAGGGTGCATTAATACTGATAATATCAGAATACTGAACTGATCTGTTCAATACAGGTGCTTGTGATTGTTTCTTGGGCACGACACCTGTTGGTGTTTTCTTGAACCGATTAGCAAATCCATATGGTCTTGGATTGAGAATGCCAATTTCTTGCTGGATTGTTTCATTACGTTTAGGCATTGAAGGAGGTTTTGTTTGTAGATTGTGACCAACTACTCTACGTTGCATACTTAAACTTGCATACTTAGCAAATGATTGAGCTGTCTTGTCAGACAATGTTTTGAGTACCTTAGAATCACTGCTAAAATTTGTGCTTGTACCTGATATTACACTGGAAGGTCCTTTAGGTTTTTCTTTCCTTTTAATTGTTACACTCATATTTGTCATGCTTGGAGGCTGTTCTTCTCTTTCCATACCTTCATTGTTTAAGGTATTTGTATCATTAATAAAATAACCACTTACAATTCTTTTTTCGTTGCGTAAGTTTGCATCAATTTCTGCTTGGCTAGGTATTGGACTGACAGTCAAATTATCAAACTTTTTCTCAGTTGAAGCCAAGTCTACATCATTCTCTTTCTCTCCATTATTTTCAATAGGCAATTCTTCGTTTTCTTGCTTTTTAATTCTTTGTGTATCACTATTTTTCTTCTGTCCCATGTAAATAGTTTCTGGAATGGCTACCTTATTCTTTTGTGAAGTCTGATCATTAGTTTTATTATTCACAGAAGGAGGAGTCTTATACTTTGGATGAGGACTCAAACCATATTTTCTAAGAACTCTTTCTCTTTCTGCTTTTGTAACATTTTCTCTTGGCTCAGAATTCTTAACAAAGTTTCCTAGGCCAGTGGATTTTTGTCCAGTATTTTTGTTTTCTAGCCGCCTTTTCCCAACATCATTACTAATTCCACTTTCTGATTTTACACTTCGACCAGTCATATTTCCAACCAAATTTTTCCCAGAATTCTCTCCATTAGCTTCTGTATGTAGCCTCCTTTTGGTATCTAATTTTGCACTTGAAACCCTAAACCCGTTAAGCCTATTACTAGCACCATTTCTCTGATAAACATTTGTTACTTTCTTTCTATTGGCTGTCCTATATCTACTATTTTTGTTTTCCTCCACTGAAGAGTCAGAAGAAGTCTCACTTTCACTGTCCTCCTCTGTTGAAGAGTCACTGTACATGGCTCCCTGGTACCGGTAAGCCAAGCTACTGTAATTTCTTGTCTGGTTTCCTGGAGGTTTTGGAGGCGACTTGTTTAACTGAAAAAAGAAATCAGTTTTTTTATGTTCAACAAGGGGAACAAGTCACCTTGTACCTGAGTCAACTAATACCTAAGTCAACTCATACCTATTTCTAATTTTCGTCAACTTATATCCTAAGTGACAATTATGAAGTCAGGTTTTATCCGAATTTTTTTTTCGTTTATTTGTAATATTCATGTTGGGTCGAAATAAGTTTTGATGGAAAAATGTTCCTTTTGAAAATTGCTTTTTACCCATCCATTGCCACCACAATTCATATTTACCCAATTACCAGATGGCAAATTTTTAGACAGGTCCAAATTGAAAGGAAATGCTGACGACAATTTACAGTTAATTAAATTTTAGATTTTTTCAATTTTCTGAGTAGAAAACATCATGCAAAACTAAGAAATTGCTTGGAACAAGCAACTTCTTAATTTTACACTATGTTTTCTAAATTGCTTTTCTTGAGGGTGTCAAAAAGCGTCACTGTGTGGGAATGGGTTAAAAATCTACTAGCTGAGAACTTAATGTGTAAAATTCCTTATTTACTTTATCTCAGTACAGTTTATGGTATATATGTTTATAGGTATGTTGTAGAGTATATAGGGGATTTTGCCCTATATTGGAGATCAAAACTCATTTCTGGTCTTAAGAAATGTCTTTATAATAATAATGTCTTTATTTAAAGTGGCAAACACAGTTGGGTGAACCCAGTCTTCCCTGTGGGCCTCTATGTAAACAAATTTATCAATAGTTAGAGTAAATATTACATCAAACAAAATATGCACATAAATTATTGTAAAACAGGCACATTATATACATAAACATTAATTGTAATCTGTTTAGAAATAATCTTATATGTAACTAATACTTAGAAAGAAGGCATTTGAAAAGATTGTAGGAAAGTAGCATTTAGAAACTGTTTTTTGTTGTTGTTGTTGTTCCAACATTTTTCATCACTGGAAAATGATTTCATTGGTCAACATGTTATTTGATTGACAGCCTAAACTGGTCAGTTTATGGGTCAGTACCTTTATACAAATTACTTTCATCAATATTAAAACAACTCTGGTTAAAAATTCAAACAAAGTGGTGTAGACTAAATGTAGGCTGATCCTTGTCTATAGCTGAAGTAAAAAAATAAATATTTAGAATTTAATAAGACAAAGGTTAATTTCTTTTAACCATAAAGATTATTAAAAAGAAAAAATGGTAAACAGAATCCAAATAGGTAAGTTTCTAGAATAATTTTTTCAGACAGCCCAAAACTTAATAATTCAAAATTTAAGCAAGTGGGTCAAAGGTAACAGTCAAAGGAGAAACTAGACTGTAAATGACAGGTATCCCTATTTCTCTTTTAAAATAATACTTTTTGAAAGAACACATTCTGATACTAAAACACTCAAAACTTCAGAAAGCAGATAAAGGTTATAGATCGATGTTCAATTAGTTTGTTTGAATGGGATTTAACACTGCTTTTAACAATTTTCTGAAATATCATGGTGGCTGGAGAACCTAACAATGGATTCCTGATATATCTTGCACCAGTACCTCCATTACGACCTTTCCTAGCCTCCAGCTGCTATCCAACTTAGGTTTAAAATTATTCACAATGGTGAGAGAAAAAATGTCGGAAAGAAATATGCTGCCACCGGGGATCAAACCCCATTGTGAGTCTGATGCGCTACCAGCTGCGCTATGACAGCAATTATAAAGGCCAAGGTTGAAGAAAATGAAGTATTGGTTATTATAATACATACAATCAACATAGCAAATATATAATCAAAATTCATAGAGATGATACAAAATAATCTAGGGTACATATTGGGAATAATTAGAAATAGACACAATACATAAATTTATATGGGATACACTGTAGATAATTGAAGTCAAGTCTAACCAATAACCAGAAGACAAATTTTGAATTGGTCCAAATTTTAAGAATTTACACACAACAATTTTCAGTTGGTGAAATTTGAGAACCTTTGTCTATTATGATATAAATTGTTACAGGCATTTTCTTCTTTTCAAACACTGTTCCTTCAAGCCTTTTTTTCTGAGGGTCTTGAAAAGTGAGATTGTGTGGGAATGGGTTAAACTCTATATAGAGAGTCCATTTAAAGTCTCCTAAAAGAAAAAGTGGACCTCAAACCTCATGCAGCACAGTGCATTCCCCTCGACCATAGTCAAAATATTGTATGATTTTACAGTATTTCTTAGGCAATAAAGAGAAACAAACAAAATACCGGTAGTAGGAAACTAAGGTTTAAAGAATTTCTCATTAATAAATTAGAGGTTTTGATTTAGGAATTTGAAAGCCTTTTCTTTTCAATCCATTACCATACAACACAATTTTAGACTAGCCTTAATTAATTGAAAGAAGTTGCAGACGACAAATCTGATTGGGTTCAATTTGTAAACAAGAGGGCTGTTGGCCCTTGGGCGCTCACCTGAGATAAAGGCTCTTTTTCTTTCAACAGTCTAATTTCATGTTAAGGTTAGGATTATGAAACAAGTTGGACACACTTACATATAAAGACTATGAACCTGGGATCCAAAAGTCTAAATTACAAATTCCAAGGCTTTAGTGCGGATTTGAAAGAAGGAAAAAAATTTTTCCATGGGTTATAATTTCAGAAATAAGAAAGAAGTCTGTGAACTGATGCTTCATGCCTATACCCCCCCCCCCTTGGTCCGCCCCTGGAGACCCGAGGATCATGATTTTAGCTATTTTGTAAGAGATCAATATACTGATGCTTCATGCAAATAATCAAGGCTCTACGCCTTCTGGGTCAGGAGTTTTTAACGGATTTCAATTCTTTTAGCCGGACAAAAGGGGATCACAATAGCTCACTTGAGCACTATGTGCTAAGGTGAGCTAAAAAAAGGCTAAATTTGATAGAAAATATTCAAAGAAATATATAAAAGAAATAATACTTGTCACAATTGCTTTTACAAGCTCTCTTTAACCCTTTCCAGTTTAAGTTTATTTAGACTTGTCAAAATTCAAAGGTTTGGCAGACTAAAATTTTAAGTGTATTTAATTTGAAAAATAATCATTTAGTAGGATAGAAAATATTGTGGAAAAAGAAGAAACTGCTTGTTACAAGCAATTTCTTCAATGTATTCTCAATAATATCACATGGACGTAAAAACTAGGGATTGAACAGGAAAGGGGTAAGTACTAGTAAAGCTCTGACAGTTCAACAACATAAAATCCAGTGTCCAACTGACAATTTATTTAACCAATTCCCACACAACAAAATTCTGTACTGGTCCTAATTGAAAAGAAATGCAGACGAGAATTTACAGTTTTAGAAATCTTAGATTTTTTCAACTTTCTGGGTAGAAAACATTGTGTAAAATGAAGAAATTGCTTGTGTTTCAAAAATAAGACTCTTGATCTTTTAACACAATTTTTTCTATTCAGCATGCTAATTCTTTAAAGTATTATAGTGAAGGGTCAATAGATGATGATTTATACCAAATATCAAAGCTCTAGGCCTTATGGTTTTCAAAGATTTCCTTCTTTACCGGGGTATCTCTATGTAAAATCAGGGATCACACGCAAAAGAGCTAATTTTCACAGTACAGTTATGCTTTGAAGTATTTTGGTAGAGGGTCAATAGATGATAATTTTTACCAAATATCAAAGGTCTAGGTCTTATGGTTTGAGAGAAGGTTTTCAATGATTTCCTTCTTTACTTCTATGTAAAATCAGGGATTGCACAGAAAAGGGCTAATTTTCAGATTACAGTAATTCTTTGAAGTTTTTCCGTAGAGGGTCAATAGATGATGATTTTTATGAAATATCAAAGCTCTGGGCCTTATGATTTGGTGAAGATTTTTTAAGTGTTTTCACTTGCCATGGCAACCAAAGTGGTTCATGGATTAAAATTCTTTGAAGTATTTTGAAAGAGCATGACCTAAGGATCATTTCTGTGAAGTTTGCTTGAAATTCCATATTTAATTTAGGAGAAGATTTTTTTGTAATTGTGAACAGACGGATTGACAGATGGATGGAGGGCCCAATGCCAGACAATGACCAATCACAATAGCTCACCCAGAGCACTTTGTGCTCAGATGAGCTAAAAATATAACATTTCATACATTTTAAATTGTAGTTTGAAATTTCTTTCAAATTGGACTAGTCTAAAATTCTGATGACTGGTGATGGGTTCAAGTATTACTTAGAATTTAACATTTACCCTTGGTAACTTTTTATCTTAAATTAATGCTGATCTCTTAACTCTTAACTCCAACTTTCCTTTTAACATGAAATAAAAAGGGTATACATAAAATCTCAAACATGCTATTTCAAGTTCTACAGCATAAAGCAAGCAACAGGCAACAGGCAGGTGCTTAAATGGGGATCATGTGATATGAAGTACAAAAACTTTGCATGAAAAGCAACATTAGCAAAAAGAAAATATTTGAATTTATGAAACTGTGTTTTTTTGTTGTTTTCTTCAAAACGTTCTTGAATCTGCCAAGTATTAAATTCTACATGAATATATCTTGGACAGAAAAAGACCCTATTGCCCATAAAAGATATCGGGTTTTATCATATGTGTATATTTTCGGGTTTTTTTGTGCGTGTGTAAATTTCAATATAATATTATATTGCATTAAATAATTTAGAAAAAGTACTGAAATGTATATGTAGCATTGTATACCTAAGAATCTGCTAGTAGGTACTGGATATTGAATTAAAATCCAAGTAAAAATAATGGCATAATTTATAAAATGAGAGCAACACATACCTATTCCAAAACTCTGCTGTTCAAGTACTTGATAGTGGGTAAAATTCCAAGTCAAAAAAGGGGCATAATTCATTCAAAATGCACAAAAAATTATCCCTTTTGTTGGTACATAATGCTCTTTTGATAGTGAATTTAAATTGAATGTGTTCAGAAAAACCTGAGATAAAAAAGTTATACAAGATATAAAAGGTATATACATGATATACAAGGTATATTCAAGGTATATACAAGTGTCAAAGATTTGGGACAATGATGCTGACACAGATGCAGACACAGATGATGACCTTGTTGTAGCAATACCTCAGGTTTTCTGAAATTTTCATATGCAACTCCTATCAGTTTGGAGCAGTCTACAAATTTGTTGTGTGGGAAACGGTTAAGGGTTGTTGAAAATCAAGAAATTGTGCTGCCTTTGTAGTCCTTGATTGGAGAGAAAATAATGTATCATTTTCTCAAACTATTTGCTTAATTCATTAAGATTTTTCATTCAAATTATTGAAACAACCAGGAGTTGCTTACAAAGTTTTAATACTGTATTAAATCATACAAGGGCTCTATCAAATGCATATACTAGCATAAAGCTATTGTCTTACGTTTCTTTACCGGCTGTAAACAGGTCAAAAACATTGATTACATGAAATACAAATTCAGGTTTCGATCTCAAATAACTCAGATGGCAGAAATGGGGGAAAAAGCTCACTTATTACTAACCTACCAAATTAGATATGTCAAAAACACAAAAAAAGTTGCAGAAAACAATTTTTAGTTTAGAATTTTTTTTGTCTTTCCAGTAAAGATACATTGTAGGAAATGAAGAAATTGCTTGAAAAAGTAATTTCTTCATTTTCCAAAATGTTTTCAAAAGCTCCTTTCCTGAAGATTGTAAAAGAAGCGTTCCAATGTCCTGCTGGTCTGATTCAGGCTCTGTGTGTACATCTATTTTGAATAACCTTAGCAAGAAAGCTACTTCTGCCAACTATGATTTTTGAAAACTTCTGCAAATACATAATAATGTCAGAAAAGTGAACGTTTCCAAATGAAACAAGAGCCATCACAGATGGATTCTGTATGCAAGTAAGTCCCTGTGAAAAGAATTTATCATATGTTTATATCATAAAAGAACATACCCCCGTGAAACATTGTTTACATACATGCACAAATTACAAAGCACAACAAGCTATCTTAGTGAGATATAGATATATGCTTTTCTAATGACACTTTCCTTAAAATTGAAAATGACCCTGACATTGAAAATGACCCTGACATTGAACTTATAATCAGTTAATTGAAATTCAAATATGAGTATGGTAATATCAATTTATAAATTGTACATGAATGTTAAGTTCTAAATTAAATTTTGGACTGATAAAGGCATTTAGAGCCCCAGTCTTGTATGACCAACAGAAAGCAGATTACATAGTGAACTTTGACATGATGTAACAGTAAAATTGTTAACCCCAGTCATGCAGAACTGGGAATATTACAGTTTTAGCAGGAGGTATGGACAAAGATCAGCCTGCACATAAGTGCAGTCTAATCTTAGTTTATACCTCCTGTCCATCTATTTCAAACAAGAATTGTTTATGGGGATTCATTTTCAAAAGGAAGTAATGATAATTGAACAACATCTACTATCAGTGCTTCCAGTCCTTTGATTTTAATGGAATTTAGAAAAAAATATATTCAGCATGACAAGGGTTAACAGAATGAACAGATAGGTGGAGAACAGTAAAGAATATGCCTCATGGGCAAATGGTACGGGTGCTGGGCTAGTGATCTGAAATCAATGGTTTGAGCCTTACCATGGTCTTGAAATATACATTGGCTAAACTAAGATTACATGTACCTAAAAAAGCTCAAGCTTTTCAAATAAAGATTCGTGTCAATAACTCAACAATAATCCTTATAAACAAACAACAAATAATCACTTGCCCATTTATGACTAATTCCTATTACTCTCTTCAAAAAGAAACACACAAAAAAAGTTTGAATCACAATTGACTGATACCTGCTGTAATCACTAATATTATCAATTCAAAGGAGTTTCAGACAACAATTTAAAGCTTACAAAATTTTGGATTTCTTTAATCTTTGGGGTAGAATTCATAGTGGATAATGAAGAAATTGCTTGTAAGCAATTTCTTAGTTTTCCGAAATGTTTTCCAAAACCTTTTTCTTGGGAGGGTCAAGAAGGATCATTGTGTGGGAATGGTTCAGGAGCTTCAAAATTGATTTCAGAAACATGAGAAACAATTCTTTGGTGATCTACTAGCCTTATACTTATTTGATGCTTATCATTTTTCTGTGTTGAAAGATGGTGTCAGACCACATACTGACAAACACATGCTGCCTATTTCCCAGACAAAATGCCATGTTGCAATGGTCAGGGCTCAAAAAAATTTGAAGTGTAAATAGGTCCAGGACAATGCAATACCCCCAAGAAGTCTGAAAAATCATAAAGACCCCCTTTTTTTTACCATTCTCGTTCATACAAGGGTTCATCATATTATTCATTCATTAGTTAGCTTCTTTTTTCAGATTTTTTGATGATAATTCTTCTTTGAGTGAAAGATAGATGAAGATACCCGACAAATTCTGCTTTCATTTTGCTCTTAAAAATCCACAGCAATTTACAGCTGTCCACATAATTCCAATATCTTGTAAAATTCGATAGACAAATATATCACAAGTATTTCTTTGTTTTGTTCTCAAAATTATTTTTTTTTTCTAAGTGTGCCAAAGAAAGTTATGTTGCAATTAGCTGCTGCTAGATCATAATAAGAGTAAAACAAATTTGTTTCAGGCATAACAGCAATTAATATTTAAACGGAATGTCCATTCTTTTGAGACTTCAAACGCAAAGATTGTGGGTTTTTGTCAAACCCATGCACTAAAACAAACACATGTAGTTCACTATGCACAGTGGATGGCCACCTGACTGAAGCCCAGCATCGATTTTTGTCACTTTTGTTAACCCATACCTGCAGGGGCTTTTGGAAGCCCCTTAAGAAAAACAAATTGAAAAACATTTGTGTTAAATGAAGAAATTGCTTATAACAAGCAATTTCTTCATTTTACACAATGTTTTCTGCCTATAAAGTTGAAAAAATCTAAAATTTCATCAACTTCAAATTGTTGTTTGTAACTCCTTCAAATTAGGACAAGTCTAAAATTTTGCTATCCGGTTAATATGATGTCCCTCATCTATAAGTAATGTGAGAAAATCTTAATTTCTTTCAGTTTTAACCCTTTCTCGTTTTGCTAAATTTTTGACCTATCAAAATTCAAAAGTTTTGCAGACAAAAATTGAAATTGGATTTAATTTGAAAAATAGCCATACGGTAAGATAGAAATATTGTGAAAAAAGGAAGAAATTGCTTCTTACAAGCAATTTCTTCTTTTTTCCACAATGTTTTCTCAAAGCATAAAAGTACAAGGACATAAAAACCAGGGATTGAACAGGAAAGGGTTGAGTGGGTTATGATAGATGATGCATATGTTTATCAATGTTTCAAAATGAAATTTAATAAAGATTTCAAACTGATTTTTGGTGTTTTTTGGGATATCAATCAGTCTGGCAGTTTAAAAATTTGATCTAAAGGCAATTCATCAGTTTTCAGAGCCCTAGTTTTGGTCATGGCTAGCAGTTGATCATTAAAGCCTAGAAAAACTGTTTCCATTGGTCTTAATAATGATAGTGTCAATAGATCAGTAATGGTCAGTAAGAAGAATTTTAACCAATTACCACTCAACAAAATTTTGGACTGGTCCAAATTAAAATGAGTAGCAGACAATTAAAGGTTAATGGAATTACAATAAAACATTTGCCTTTAGGGTAGAATATACTGGATAACAAAGAATCTACTTTAAACAAACAATTTCCTTGTTTACATTGCTTTTCCAAGAATTTTTTTCTTGGGGGAAAAAATGGGATTGTGTGGAAATGGGCTAAAAGAGAGGAATATTTAAATGTGCTTGAATGGAAATTGTATATTTCTATGTATTTATACCAGTCACATTTTTCTCATGTAAGTTGATGCCCCTACTAGATTGTTATATGTTACAAGGATAGTACAAGGCCAAACCAAAAATCTCTTTAATCCCATCTTTGTTCAGACTTCAAACTCAAAACATCAACTTAAACTACTCTTAATTATACCCTTTGAAGTGGGTACTCAATATAATGGTCTTTTTACTATTGACTGATGGATAGCTACACCATCTGATCTCTGATAGGAAGTTTGAATTAGACATTTAATAGTATTATTTTGCAAATTTCATGGTCAAGAACATGTGATGAAAGGTAAAATGGTTAGGTGGGGACCTCAATATCCTAACTACAGCCTGAAAAAAATATTGCAATGTTTAAGTTGTCAAACAAACAAAAAATGCCTCATTTGATTTAAGCAAATATCCCAGTTCAAAGATAACCCTTGTCATGCTGTATAAATTACCTTACTGAATTGCGGTCAAGTCAAAGGACTGAAAGCACTGATAGAACTTTTTATTCAAAACTCAATCTTTCTTTTGGTAATCAACCTCATAAACAACTCGGGAAGGAAAAGTATGAGCAGGAGGTGTAGACTAAGATCAGCCTGCACATAAGTGCAGTCTGATCTTAGTCTACATCTCCTGCCAAAACCGGAATATTCCAGGTTCAGCATGACAAGGGTTAAGTTCTGATCTAGATAAACAATTTAATTGGTTGGTTGATTCTTTGACTGACAGGGGCAATTTGTCAATTAAGCATGTGTATGACGCTTCCAACTATTTTAAATATACATGAAGTGCAGAAACTGAGCAAGCTTGATAACCAAAAAATGCCTGTAGAAAATTGGCTTATTGCATAATCAAGCTTGGAGTCAGAAGTTATTCACAGAGCCAATAGCGAAAAACTCTGATCAGACTGTGCAGATGCAAAGGTTGGTCACTTGGTGAACATGGAATCTGTTTGGACCTGTCAAACATAGGCTCAATTGTGTTTATAAATTGTTTGTTTAAAGCAATTTCTTCATTTTCTACAACATTTTCTTTTTAATGAAATAACATAGACTTTAAAAACCAGGGACTGTACAGGAAAGGGTTAAAACATCCTTCATTTTTTCCTACATTGAGATCCAATAATATTGGATTGAAACAAATAGGCAAAAGTACTGTAGAATATAATTTGACTGCTCACAATTTTAAATTCTCCTTCTTCTTTGGTGATAAGCTGTACCATATCATCTTTCCAACCAATCATAGTGGTGAACTTTACCATGTTATCTACCAAATCACCTGAATAAAACAGCAATCAAAAATAAAAGTGAAAATAAATGCAAAGCAATATCGTATACAGTAAAACCCCTCCTTACCACCACCCCGAAATATGGGAATCCCACTATTAAGACCAAATTTTGACAGAATGGAATTTTTTGTTCTTTATTTCAATATGGTCATAAACCCCTCTAAAACAGGCACCAACTATTCCGAAATACAACCACTAAATCAAGTACCAACTATTGGTACAAATGAATCTTCAATACAATATTGGATTTTTGATTATGTGATATTGAACCCTCATTATGATGAGCGTTATTTCTGTATAATAGATTAAAGTGGCTGATCACTTTTAGAAATTACAGCTTGTAATATTTTTAATTGTTATTTGAAATGACATGGCTTTTGACTCGAGTAATAAAATCAAAAGTGAAAAAGTATCTGAGAAGATACCATTGGTTTGTTTAAGGCGTTCTGAACATTAGCAATTAAAATTGATTTCAACTTTATTGATGTTTGATGCATTATAGAAGGCATGTTATCAAAAGTTTGACACTTTGAACCTGTACATACGTATAATTTATCTGAGGTAATCTGAACTTATGAATCAGATCAAAATGAAGAAGAGAGAAAGTAGAACTTATCAAACATTGAAAATTTGAAAATGGCATTAGCTCCACTGATATACATTTACATAGTTCAATTTTTTGTATGAATAGTATAATCATTCAAATAACAAAGATAAATAAACATTAATTTCTTGACAACAAACTACTAAACCTCAGTATTATGACCACCCTGCTTTCAAAAAGTACAGCAAGTGGTCTTATTAGAGGAGTTTTACTGTAATTCTGCGATGAACTTTTTATGTATTGAACTTTGCATTATTATTGAACCCCTCAATAAAGGGGTATAAAAAAAAGAAATAGAGATGTGCCCTTTTCCTGAATTCAAAGTCCATCTTACAAATAAATACATCATATAAGTTATGTGAGTATGCTCATAAACATTTTTCATAAATTTGTTTTACACTTAAAGGCTCTATGGCTCTTGTACAGACAAAAGTTTTGACTAAAAAGAATCCTTAAATGTTGAAATTGTACACCCCCCCCCCCGGGGCTCTGCCACTGGGGGCACGAGGTAAAGATTTATAGCGATTTTGAAAGAGATAAATACACTGACGTTTCATGCAAAATATCAAGGCTCAACACCTTCTGGGTCAGGAGGAGAAGATTTTATAAGATAATTTTAAAATTCCACTTTAGTTGCCATGGCAAACAGAGTTTTCAACGAATTTCTATTCTTTTAGCTATTTTTAAAGCGGACCACCTAAGGAACATTTCTGCCAAATTTGGTTCAGATTGGCCTAGTGGTTTGGGAGGAGATGTTGTTCAAAAAGATAGTTGACAGACCACGGACAACGCACTACAAACAGATGCCAGACAAACGGTGATCACAATAGCTCACTTCAGCACTTCGTGCTCAGCTGAACTTTAAAGCTGATGTAAATTTTACATCTAAATATGACAAACTTACCTGCTGCAACCACATCTTGTGTTCTTCGACTAAATCTAAAGGGTCCGACAGCCTCTCTGTTGAACAGAATCCTAGGAACATTCATTCTGACTGTGTCTATAATACCAGCAAATGGCTGCACCTAGTGTGCGAAAATATAAAAACAAATCAACAACTTATAGGGGTTAAGACCCGGAAAACCAAACCCAAAAACAACATGAGTCACAATATACACAACCACATAATTGCTTTTTTATAAAGGTAACAACAACATGAACAACTATCCAAGATAAGTAATCTTAAACCCCGTTTTTGACACACAGGCTAAAATGGCAAATTCCTGACAATATTCACAAGGTTATGATACCAGGTACATTCTGTGTTAATTTCATTAAAACTGGTCCATAAATTTAGGAGGAGATGTGTTCATCAGTGTTAATCAAAAACTTTGCATTCAGCTTCATTTTTTTGTGATGCAGCTTAAAATCGGAAAACCGCAATAATATGTGAATGATCAGGTTACTAGGAACATTCTGTAAATACTTCATTCAAATTTTTTCATGTATGTAGGAAGAGATTCGTTAACAAGATGTGTATGGACGAATGTCAGCCCAGATGGACAGACAGAGGAGATGATACCAATATACGCTCACCTCTACCTTTTATTAACCCATGTCATGCTGAATGAAAAGCCTACATGGAATTGCTTCAAAATAAAAGGACTAACAGCACTGGAGTGTCATAATGAGGGTAAATATTTTTTTTTGAAAATTGATTATTTAAATAACTCTGGCTTACATGGGACAAACAGGAGGTGTCGACCAAGATGAGACTGCACTTATGTGCATGCTCATCTTTGTCTAAGCCTCCTGCCAAAACAGAAATGTTCCGGGTTCAGCATGACATGGGTTAAAATTGAATAACCACATTTTGTATTATAAATGCTTCTGTGAGTAAAGGGTAAGGATCTTTTATTTTGTACCTACAATTATCAAAATATTTTTTTTTTTTTCAATTTGAAAATCATTGCCTCTAAACACTGGCTTTAAAGACATAAGTTAATCTATTACCACACCACACCAGTCGAAATTCAATTAATTTGTAGATAAAAATTTCAAGTTGAGAGAATTTTGAATATCTTTTGCTATCACAGCAAAATTCACTTAGTCAAGTGCTTCCTGGGTACTACAAGTACTAGCTGGGCTCTGAAATGTTTTGCTTTTAGATATACCCAGCGGCACAGCCAGGAATCAAACCCACAACCCTTCCTCAAAAACAGCCAAACAAAACAAGATGTGTTTGTGAAACACAATGCCCCTGCAACAGGACTTAATGTTTAACCTTGAAATTTGACCTTGACCTTATCACATGACACTGACATGAGGAGATGGGTATTATGGAGATGTATCATCATGCCATATGAGCATTGCATCTTGAATAGGCTGGTAGTAAATGGCAATGTTAAGTTTTTTGGTTAAATTTTGAAGACAGACAGACAGATAGACGGACAACTGTAAAACAATATGCCCCCAATCTTTCGATGCGGGGCATAAAAGTGCAAATATTGTCCATGTAAATATACCTCTAATGAAGTTCCCATGACTAGCACCATATCTGTTTGTAACATATCTTTCATGTAGTTATAAAACTTTCGGGGAAGGTCTTCTCCAAAAAATACAATATCTGGTTTCACAATGCCCTGAAATTGTTTCATTTTGTCCAATATCAATTATAGTTGTGTTTTTATAGTAATCACCTGTATTAGACCATCACATTTATAACAGAAGTGATTTTTATTTCAAATAGACAGAATGCAGCCATCATTCATAGATTCAAATAACTTATCATTTTTTTAAAATCATTAGTGAACTTAGAACTCCAAACTTGGATGTCATTCATGTGAAGAACTTTTGTTGGTTTTGCAACTTAAATGTCAAATCCACATCCTATTCAAGCTGTAGTGAGTGACCTCATTCAGGTTGCCAACCAAAAATTTCAAGATTTTTTAACATGTACTGACCAAAACAAAATAATACTGTTTTATATACAGTGGAACTTCCTGTTGGAGGTCAGTGGGCGGGGCCAGCGATCTGTCAATTGAACAAGCGTCATCCAGACATGGCCAACCCCTCTGAATGATGTAATAATGCTTTTACACTTTGAAAAAACACTACTGAAAATCACTTAGTCAATCAAGCCAGAGTTATTCCTTATGTCAACTACTCTTCTCAGGAATGTACAGTCAAACCTGTCTTAAGCAAGCGGTCAAGGGATTTACCAAAATCACTTACTTAAAAAAGGTGCTTGCTTAATACAGGTCGACCTGTCAAGGTGATGCCTGGATTTTTGTATGAACAAGAGCTGGTCATGGTCATGTGACAAATGCCCCCAAAGACAAGGTCAAGCATGTGGCACTTTGATTTGTTTTGTAAACACCACATGCATTTGTGATCTATACATCTGGGTTTTTAATAAATGAAATTTTAAGACATATAATAATTTCTATAAATACAGAATGAAATCGAGAAATGCATTATGGACGGATTTTTCTGAGGTCAAAAGTAGGTCAAAGGTCAAGGTCACTGGGTCAAAGTCAAGGTCATGTAAAGTGGTCCACCTAATTAAGCATCTGTCCAAATATGGAAGCAACCCATTGAAGAATAAGAGAGTAAATACAACTTAACCATTCCGGACACAGTTTAACCATTCTGGACGCCGCTTTGACCCCAGATTGTGACCTTGACCTTTAAGATAGGAACATGGCTCTTTTTAGCTACACGTCATCTGAAGGTGGTGAACATTTGTATGAAAGATAATATTACCTGTGTGCATGATTATAAAAGTTACAGAGCGGACACGGCAAAAGTGCAAATTTTTTACCATTGACCCCAGATTGTGACCTTGACCATTACGATAGGAACCTGGGTCTTTTTCGCGACACGTCTTCTGAAAGTGGTTAACATTTGTTTGAAAGAAATTTGTACCTGCATGCATGATTATAGAAGTTACAAAGCAGACATGGCAAAAAATCCCCATTTTGACCTTTGACCCCAGATTGTGACCTTGATCTTTGAGATAAGAACCTGGGTCTTTCTCGCAACACGTCGTCTTATAGCGGAGAACATTTGTGCAAAGTTATTTTGAAATCCACTATTGTATGTAGAAATGACAGAGCGGACTTGAAAGTGGGACAGATGGACGGACTGACTGACTGACTGACGGACGGACAGTTCGATCACTATATGCCTCCCTGTGGGGGCATAAAAAGGATTGGGTGGTTAGGAAGTATCATTCCTATTCATAAGTAAATGAAAAAAATTTATTAAAAAAAATTTGAGTTTTTGTAAGAATACTCGTAGGGTTAATTGCTCACTCTTCATTATTATCAGATGAAATTCAAATGGTTCATATCTGATCAAATTGCTTGAATGGTCGTATTTTATTTTTTTGGCAAAGATCGAAGTATTGACATAATACTGGCTAGTCCCTTAAGGATCTCTCTGCTTGATAAATTTGATTGTTGCATTTAAACACTATATTTCATTCAAATACCAATTGGGATTTAGACAGAATAAGTCAATGAGCAAGTTTGTTTACTCATTTTTCTCACCTTCAAAAAGCAAACAAACCTAACTCTGTAAGAAAAAGAAACTAGATTAACAGTAATGTAAAATAACTAAATTAAAACAGTGTCTGTAACAAAACCAAGCACTTTGATGAAAACATCGATATCTACAAAACACCTGTTAATTGGCGACGCGTGTGAATGTTTATCTGAATATGACACTTGAATAGGTAATCCGAAAACAATGCTGCGCTATGATAATTACTTATCAGTGAAAATTGCCCTGTGCCCATGAATTGACCGCAAAGTCAGGATATTTCAAAGAATGGGACATGATTTTGAAGGCCTATAACCACGTTTTAGAGGTGCTTGTTGAATACAGGTAAAATATAGTGTATAAAAGATTGGGGGACGTTGAACTGGCTGTTTAAGACAGGTGCACGCTGAATGGAGGTGACCCAATGACCAGGTTTGACTGTATTCCATTCACTTATGATTTTAAGGTGATGGACAATGGCTGATCACTCTAAAATTTTGCTGTCTAGTAATGGGTTAAGTGAAAAATTTATTTCAGGGATATCCTTTGGTGTTTCCTTTGATGGTCAGTTAAATAAAGTATTACTATACTGTTGTTGTGAGTACTGTAATGCTACTTGCATTCTGGATTTTGGATCAATTAATGAAACCACTATTGTCAGAAAAATTGGTCACACAGACAGAAGATCTAAACTTACCACACAACCTTGTTTTGGACATCTTGGAAGTTTGTCAGCAAAAATCTTTTCCTAAAAATATAAAAATATAAGGTAAACAAGATATTTTCTTCTAGAAAATCAAACTTAAAACTTGTCATGCTGAACCCTGAATACTCCTGTTTTTTTTCCAGGGGGTATAGAAATGATCATCCTGCACATTTGTTCAAGCTAATCTTTGTCTACACCTGCTGTTTGTCATTTTCTAACCAGAGATGTTTAAAAAATAAAATTTCAAAAGAAATATTGGCCTACAACTATTTCTTTCAGTGCTTTCAGTCCTTTGATTTTAATAAAATTCTGAAAGGATTCTATTCAGCATGACATGAGTTATGAAGTTATTGATGGATTGCATGCCATGTACACGGACCTCCAACATGGCAGTTCAACTGAGGTAATAAAAGACTCTGTTTTGTAATTTAATTTTTAGTTTTGTCTATCCAAAGCGGGCAGTCTGATTGGTCGAAAAGATTTATTCATATCTCCACGAACAAAATTTTGGGCACGCAGCTATTTTGTATGCCTCCAGACAAAATAGTCACAAAAAGGTATAAAAAAGTTTGCAAATTGTTTTCTTTTTATCCATGCTATTGAATTATAAAAAAATGAAGAGAATATTTTTTGCTTTCAAGTGTCTTAACTACATGACATTTAATTTGTGAAACCAACAAAAGTGCTTCACATGAAGGTTGGCGTTAAAAAGTTGACTTCAAGTCTAAATAAATGATTTGATAAGCCAATCAATTAACATAAGAACTAGCAATTATTTATTTATCTTTCATAAATATGACCCAATATGTACAAGCTCCATATGAATTTATCTCTGTATATCTAAGATACAATTTTCAGGCTGGAGACAACAATTTAAAGATTACGACATTTTAAATTTTTTCTACTTTCTTGATAGAAAACATTGTGCAAAATGAAGAAAGAGTGTTGCAATCAATTTCTTCATTTTACACAATGATTTTTTAACCCCTTTCCTTTAGGGGCGTCAATAAGCTTCACTGTGTGGGAATGGGTTAATTCCATAATTTCACTAATTTGTCCCAAAATAATCATACATTCTAAAATGATGACCCTACCTTGATATTCTCTCCTTCAATCTTGGTCCGACATATAGTACAGGTAGCTGTGGCAAAAGTACCATGAGCTTCGACTAGTTTTTCTGCTGGAACACCAGCCACTGTAAATGGTTGATCAATTTTTTGTAACACTTTCCTGTTTACCTAAATTTAAGACTGGTCCAAATTGAAAGAAGTTGCCAGTGACAATTAAAAGTGGTTGCGATTAAAATATCCAACCTACAGGCTAGAAACCAATGTGGATAAAGAAGAAATTGCTTGTTACAAGCCATTCCTTCTTTTCCTACAATGTTTCCTTAAGTTTAAAAACACAGGGAAATAAAAACCATCATCTAAAAGGACTGAGCCTGTTTTTATTATATGGACCAGAGAGAGTGAACAGACTGATGTATTATGCCAAGCAGACCATATTAGTTTATTGGCCCTTTCCTACATATTCCCACCTCTTAACAACCCTCAAGAAACAAGAGGGCCAAGCTGCCACTACAAAGCTCACCTGAATTCACTTTCACAAGCTTACAAATCAACTTAAATTTGAAAACAATGAGATATTTTACAAAGTCAAATTGATATAAAAGTTAAGGTTGTGAATGGATGAGAAGAAAGTTGATATTGCCCTGAATGCCACTTTCTACAATATTCAGTATTCTTTCATGACAATACAAGCGTTTACAGTTAGTTGAATCCTAGAGCAGTTACATGGAAATTGTCAATAGGACCCCTTTTCCCTTGATATAGTCAGAATATCACCATATTCAATTGCCTTCTTCCTCATGACTATACAAATCAAGCCATAGTTGGGACCTATAGAGTGATAACAAGGACTTTTGGATTGATATTGGTCAGAATGTTACCATATTCTATAGGGTTCTTCCTCATGGTTATATAAACATTTTCAGCAAGTTTGAGAATGATCGAGCAAAACTTGAACCTCCATAGTGGTAACACACAAACCACACTACAGACAACAGATGACAGACAATCAAGTATCCCAAAAGCTTACCATAAGCATGGCATGCTTATTTCAGCTAAAAAGGTTTGGAAAACATGGTGAAAGATAAAGAAATTGCTTGTAATTGCTGATCACAAATGTTGATTTTAAACATTTTTCATGAGTGTGTTTTAGGTTTGTAAATTCATGGGTATACAATAAATGAAAATTTGATGTAGATGTAATACAAAACCTTGTTATAGATTCTCCCTGCTAGAAAAGGTTTTGTACAAAGATATGACATAATATCCCTCACATATAATAGCACTTACATCTCTCTAACCCATCTATATTCTGTGTGTAAATGCGTAGTAACTGCCCTTTGTTATGCAACAAACGAGCAAAGTAGTGTATAAAGTTAGGTCTGTATTTTCCCGATGGATATAATTCCTTTGCTAGCGTGAAGAATGGACGAGGGTTTAAGTGGAAGTAATCAATGTCAAATATGGCCTCTGGGTACGGTATCTGATACTGCTGAAGATTGTCATAGAGGCCAGTCCCTGGAGACCTACAACAAATGGTAGAGTCACATAAAATAACAATACAGTAAACTTTGTTTTTAACAATATTGCTGAAAACATTGCTAAAAACAAAGTTTATTTTAAAGTCCCAACAGAGTCAGAAAAGTAATCAGTATTTTATAAGTTAACCCTTGTCTTGCTGAATGAAATACCTTTTCAAAACAGCATTAACATAATAGGGCTGAAAGCACTGAAACTATTATTTCTAGGTTTAGATGACTACATTGAAGGAAAATATGTTGGTGATCTAAACAATCCAAGTCAGTAGTTATACTTACCTACAGAGCTAAGAGCATAGACACAGATTTGACTAGGAAGATGTATAGGCTGATCTTAGTTTTTGTTGGAAAAATATGTGAAAACTGTCAAAAATTTCATGCTTAGATTCCTATAACACTTCAGACAAATACAATACAACATGAAATCCTTTAGTAGAGATTCAACTCTGCCTTAAATTGATAGTGACTTTTGAAAAAAATGTGATTGTAAACAACAAACAGTTGTCTAGAGATTTACAACAAACTCATGTGGATACAATAAATAATGTTAACCCTTTCCCAATCAATTAAGTGAAGAATGTAAATGGAAGAAGTTATTCTAAGCAATCAACTCATTTCTAGACCTACTTATATAAAACACAGGTTGCTATATGAAACAAGATGTCTGTGTCTAATGCACAACATGATCAAGACCTTGATTAATGACCTACACCATTATGTCAGATCTTTACCTTGTCAGCAACAGATTTATACCATTGTTAGGCAACTTCATGCCAAATAAGGGTATTGTACCGTTAGTTTTGAAATTAAAGGAAATGGTTGTTCTAAGAATAGGTTTTGGAAGACAGACATAATGACAATCTCTTTCATGCTGGGGTATAATCCTTGTCATGCTGAATTAAAATCCTAAACAGAATTGCTTTAAATCAAAGGACTGACAGCACTGGAAGGTCTTAATGAGGGTCAAAAATTATTTTGAAAATTGATGTCATAAAGAACTCTGGTTGAAGAGGACAAGCAGGAGGTGTAGACCAAGATCAGGCTGCACTTATGTGCAGGCTGATCTTTGTCTATATCTCCTTCCAAAACAGGAATATTCCTAATTCAGCATGACAAGTTTTAGGAAACCCAAGCAGAGCAATGAGATGACAATAGTTTCCAGAAGGTGATCAGTTATTTTGATTAGGAAATACAATGGAATACCTAAACATCTGTGCTACAGCTTGAACAAATCAAAATAACATTGTTTTGTCCAAATATCAATAAAGTTAGTGGTACAACATAGGCATCAGAGACGAAGATTGTAGATCAAGGCTGACTGAACTAGAGCTGTCGCCCTCAAGGGCTGACGAGAATACCCCCCACACCGCTAAAAAGGCTTTTCTATGAAGGAGTGGAATTTGAAGGGGCATTTTATGACCCCTTTTTAAGTAGGAGTGGAAAAGTAGCAATTGTGTATGTAATTATGTTTTCAGCCTCTCCCCCCCCCTCCATCCCCGTCCCCCCCCCCCGATCGCGTCTTTCTTTTGCAAGTCTCACTCTCCAACACTTCTGACCCTTGAAAGCTATGTACCAAGTATTAGAGAGGACGGAATTTTTCAGTTAATTGTTAATTGTAAATGACTTACAGCGTTTTGATGTCAAACATGTATATATATACAAGATGATGTTACTTACCAAATTTGGTAACTCCCCTTATGGTTACTGAGTTTTGCAATTTAAATTTTGACTACTCCCCCCCCCCCCCCTTAAAAAGTTCAAATGGCATAACTCTGAAACTAACAACTGGATCAAGATGAAAATTGCAGGTGCACAACTTCAAATGATAGGAAATAACCTGATAAAATTTCAGCAAAATTGGTCAAAAAATGTGGGAGGAGAAGAGGACACAAAATTATGTCCACGGACAGACGGACGGACAACCTGATTCCAGTATACCCCCCCATAACTTCGTTGTGGGGGGTATAATAATTCGGCTAATAGAATTTTTAATTTGCAGTAGTATTATGTCAACTGGCCAATTGCTGGCCACACCCACTGCCCTCAAACAAGACAGTTTGACAGGGATATCAGGGGTTGACACTATCAGTGTCCCGGATCCAAAGGATCCCTCAAATTTGGAAGGAACCCCAGCAATCTCAGGCTAGGGATTCCGTCAGGATCCTTCAATATTTCTTGTTTGTTTTTGTCAAAAACATGTAGGATAATGAAGAAATTAGACTTTTTTTCTCATTTGAGTTTTGAAGGGCTGGATTGCGTGTGAATAGGTTAATGCTTATCTAGGAGGGATCCCTGGTTATCTTGCGGAACCCCTGAAGTAATAGGTACAGATTCCTGTGGAATCCCACCGAAGCAAGCAATTTCTTCATTTTCCACAAAGATATCTAAGACTTTTTTTCTCATTTGCGTTTGGAAGGGCTGGATTGCATGTGAATGGGTTAATGCTTATCAAGGAGGGATCCCTGGTTATCTTGCGGAACCCCTGGAGTAATAGGTATGGATTCCTGTGGGATCCCACCAAAGCAAAGTTAGTGTCGACCCCTGGATATCAATAAAGTTAGTTTAATGTATGGTTTGGAACATAGAACAAAGAGCAAAAGGCATTGAAGTTGCAAAACCAACAAGAAAAATTGACATAAAAATCAGAGGTCAACATTAACCTCTGGTCTAAATGATTGATTTGATTGGTCAATCAAATTTTTGATTGACAGTGTTGATTTGTCAATTGCACCTATCCATTCTTTTAAACCATTTACTGGAAACTAATAGTTAAAAACCATTCATAGGATGAGAGATGTATTCATGGTTCTCATATACAGTAAAACCCGTCTAATACGACCACTTGCGGTACTTTCAGAAAGTGGTTGTAATTGCGGGGTGGTCGTATTACTGAGGTTTGGTCGTTTGTTGTCAAGTAATGCATGTTTATTTTATTTTTGTTATTTGAATATATTAATACTATACGTACAAAAATGAACCTATAAGAACATGTATTACAGGGGGATCTTATGTCATTTTCAAATTTACTTATCTTCGATAAGTTCTACTTTCTCTATTCTCCATTTGGATCTGATTAAGAACTCAGACCTCAGATTATTTATTCGTAAGTACAGGTTCAAAGTGTCAAACTGTCGATATCATATCTTCTAAAGTGCGAATACCAATCATCAATTACGTTGAAAACAAAATTTAATTGCTAATTAACTGTTCGGAACGCCGTAAACAAACTAATCGTAACTTCTCAGATACGTTTTCATTTCCGAATTTATTACTCGAGTCAAAACCTGCCAAACATTCGAATAACAATCAAAAATAATACAAACTATAATTTCTAAAAGTGAGCGGCCACTTTAATCATAACACATATTATAATAAGGGTTCGATATCACATAATCAAAAATCTGATAATGTATTTACAATGTATTCGTATCAAATTAGTGTCGTTTTTATCAAGTGTGAAATTCGGGTGATCGGTCTCAATGTGTGAAAACTGGTCGTTTTAGTGGGGTTCAAAATAGTGTATCAGCTATGGTTGGTACTGAATTTGGTGGTCGTAATTCGGAATAGCGGGTGCCTGTTTTAGAGGGGTTCGCGACCATTTAAATAAAGAACAAAAAAAAACGTTCTGTAAAAATTCAGTCGTAATAGAGGGGTGCCCGTATTTTCGGGGTGGTCGTAAGGAGGGGTTTTACTGTAAGTACATTATAAACATTTCTTATCATCACTTGATACAACATAAAGTATATAGGGAAAGGGTTAACATATACATACAACTTATCAATATCTTTCTTTCCTGATCTGAAATTGTACATTCTGTATTAATATCATTTGATTCAAATTATAAATGGTCAAGTAGTTTACTGTTAATCACTAAGCCATGAAGCATTCTTTTGTAATAGTTATAGTTATATACAACATGATATATTATGGTAAATCCATTCCCACTTAACCAAATTTTAGACATTGCACAAGCAATTTCTTCATTTTCCACAATATTTCTAAATGTTTTTGTCTGGAGGGACGTGTAATGGCGGAATTGTGTGGGAATGATTAGCAAATTACCAGACAAGAACATTTCAGGAAGATCTAAACTGAAAGAAAATGCAGATAACAGTTTCATTATGAAAAATAAAGAAATTGCTTGTGAAAAGTAAAACTGTACAATGCTAACACATTTTAGACAAATTATAATTATACTGTTGTTGGGGCAAGAAATATGTTTTGTCATCTCAACTCTATATTGTTAGCCCATTACCAGACAGTAAAATTTTAGACAGGTCCAAATTGAATGAAGTTGCAGACAACAATTTCAAGTTCATGGAATTTTAATTTTTTCAACTTTCTGGGTAAAAAAGTATTGCGGAAAATGAAGAAATTGCTTGTTCCACAATGTTTTTCCAATTGCTATTCTTGAGGTGCATCAAAAAAGCGTCATTGTGTGGAAATTGGTTAACCCTTTCCCACACAAGCCCTCTCTTTTACACCTGTCAAGAAAAAGCTTTAGAAAACATTTTGGAAATTGAAGAAATTGCTTGTATACAACAATTTCTTCATTATCCTCAATGTTTTCTATCCAAAAAGACGAAAAAAATTAAAATTCCATTAACATGAAATTGTCATCTACTGGTTCTTTCAATTTGGACCAGTCTAAAACTTTGTCATTTGGGAATGGGTTAAAAGAAGCAGCCGTTGTACATACCTGAAGTCTGGTATTCCACTAGGAGTACTTATACCTGCACCAGCAACAATAACAACATTTTGAGCTATACCTGTCTGTAAGAGGTTAGCTGCATCCGTCAAGTTTTTCACTTTACTAGTCCCGCTAGCTTTACTTGTAAATGCTTTCCTGGAAAACAAAGTAAAATTTTCAAGTTTGGCATTTTGTATGTAAATACTAGAGGCTGATTACATGAGATTTTTTTTAAAATATGTTTATCTGCTGAATACAAGTTTTAATTTTAGACCAGTTCAAATTCAAAGAAATTGCAAAAACAATTTTAAGTTGATGAAATCTTCAAAATCTTTTTCTTCTATGGAAGAAAACATTGCGGACAATGAAGATTGCTTGTCACATTTTCCACAATGTTTTCCAAAAATTTTTATATAGAGGGACGTTTAAAAGCGTCAAAGTGTGGGAATGGGTTATGCAACTGAATTGCTCTAACAGCCTTAATTTACTTATCATATAGTTAATTACTTTTTGTAACAGGGGATGCAACTCTTTTTAAAACAATAAACTCTTTTGCAATTCACAGAAAGGGAGTCAACTTTTCTTACATACAATAAATGTACTCAGTCCACATAACCACTTACTTCTCTTGCATTGTAATCTCTTACTGATATTTGTCCCATCCTCAAGAGCAATATTATAAAACCTACTTAATTTTCTTCAATAGATTTAATAAAGGTTCATTAAAGGGTCACTCTCGTGAAATTTGGTTAAAATCCATTCTCATGTTTCTGAAAAGTAGATTTTCAAGGTAAAAATTTACAAATGGATGGGTGTACGACAGACACAATGCTATGGCACTAGCCCACTGGCTTTTAGTGAAGCTAAAAACTTAAAAAAACACAGAGCTCAGAAAGTTTAGAATGCTGTTACCCTCTTTTATCTAGACCTTTGAAATTACATATCAAATAAGAATGTTGAGGCTTATATAACAAGTAAATCTTACAGTTTTATTTAAAGCATTTTACCTTGCAGTACTTTTATCTTTCACAGATAAGTTCCGTAATCCTGATGTGAGAGATGTCTCGGATTGGGTCTTATAGACTGGGCTACTATTTGGATGTAGAGCCCGGACTGGCGTCCCCTTTGGTTTGTTTCTACCAACTGGCCCTGCTGAGGTGACCCTTTCCAGGGCTCCAGAAGACCCTATAGAAAACAACATGATAAAGTATTACATAGATCTCAATCTTAACCCATTCCCAGGGAACAAAATTTTAGACTTGTAAAAATTGAAAGAAGCTGCAGACAACAATTTCAAGTTAATGGGATTTTTAAAATCTTTGTCTTTTGGGGCAGAAAATATTGTGGACAATGAAGAAATTGCTTGTAGCATCCACCTGTTATGCCCCACTTGTTTTTAGAATGTTCATTTTGATAATGCATGAAATGTCATTTGATTGGTGGAAAACGATTTGACATAAACCTCGAATCAGCGCCACCCTGAATGTCCAAGGAAATTGGTTGTAAGACTAAGACAAAGGTTAAGAGGTCAATGTGCACAGTTTGTCTAAGAAAAATTAAATTGATTTGCTTGACAATTCTGTCTGTAATTCAAAATTGATATCACTGTTGCTCAAGATAATTGTTTTCCGTGTAGAATATTCATTTACATTACAGGGCTTTTTTTCATTCTTTCAAAGAGGCCTATAAAAGGCTACTTCCCTATTTAAAAAAAAGGCTTTTTTTTCCAAATTGTGGCAGAGAAATTTCCCAAAATTACAGCTTATTTTTGCATTATATGGATTTTTTCTTTTCAAAATTTGTTTTGGTTAATACTTCTGTTCATTTTATTACAGATAAAACCATTAAATATAGTTATTCATCATTGAATCTTGAAAATGATGCATGAATCTTACTTTATTACTTTCTTTTATTAAAATTATGTTTCACAATTCTTCTGAAAACTGAAAAAAAAATTCTGAAAATGAACAGGCCAAGGCCTCTTTCCAATTTCTAGAAAAAACGCCCTGCATTACATAACATTTGAGAATTGTTTAGAATTAAATCTCCAAATTTGACATCAGAACGATGACTTCATTCGAAGAAATATGGTCGTACTCTTTGTCAAGTTCAATCCCTTGTCTATAGTAACCTATCTATCTATATATACTGCCCAACTCCCCTTTCGGGTATTACTGGCAGGTGTGCGTCTGTGCTGGAATAAAAACTGTTAGACATTTGTAAGGGTGTTAAATTTTAAAAGTATTGTGAGTGTTAGATTAAAAGAGCTGATAAAACATATTTTGGTAATTCAGGGACGGCTCACTATCTGAAAAGAATCAAGACTCTTTTTGAACGCTGCAATATCAGGTTGCTGTACAATTGTTTCTGGTAGGCTCTTCCATAGTATCACTGTGTAGGGAAAAAAAGAATATTTAAAGTAGGCTGCATTTGTGTGGATCTGTCTGAAAGATGCTGTGTGCATATGTCGGGTGGTCCTCACTGGTCTTTCAAGATAAGCTGGTACTGGCACTGTAACAAAATTATTAACAATTTTATAGAACATGGTGACTCTGGAAATGTCTCGTTTGTATTGAAGAGTTTCCCAACCAAGCTCCTTCTGCATGCAGGTAACACTGTCATAATAAGAATATTATTTTGAACCCATCTTGACGCTCTACGTTGCACTTTTTCCACTTTGTTGATATAGATTTTTGTGTAGGGGCTCCAAACTGTTGATGCGTATTCTACCTGGGGTCTCACTAAAGTTTTGTAAGCTATTTCTCTGATCTTCTTATTTTTGGTCTGGATGTTTCTGCGGAGAAAACGTTAAGTTTTATTAGCATTACCTATATAGTATGAAGAAAATAATAATCAATTGTGACAAGTCCCTGTGTTTGCGAGTAATTTGAAAGCCTCTTGCAAAAGATTGCGGGAAAATTCGAGGCCTGGGACTCTCTTTGTCCAGTTCCGTTAATATAATATGCGTTATAGGATCAATACGACCACTAAAGACACACTCTAGTAGATATATTCACCATGAACATGTTTTTCAATCCTGTGTTTATCTTATTTGGTTTTATACTGCTGTAGCCTGATTCAATATTAAGGCCATTTGGGCTTACCTTTCTTAACTGCAGCCATGATGTTTCTTAATTTCATTATCCACTGACCTACCCTTGATTTCGGGTAAGTCAGGGAACAGCAGAATTCTATTGATACGCGTTTCTTTGACGAAGTGTTGATTAGTTGTCAAAATACGACGCCATCTTTTCATGGAAACAAATTTGGATGATTTGGATTTCTTCGTTGAACTATAGTTGTTGTTGTCTGACAGGTTCGAAATCAAAGTGCTAATAACGCTGGAGTGTGTACAACGAGAGTAGTCCATTTAGATGTAGAGGCCTGGTGTCAGTGGTATAAGTGGCTAACTTGTTTTGCCACTCGTGACTCGGTAACTTATTAATTTCATCGTGATATTGAGACGTTTATCCATTCCCTGACGCCTTTTGATACCCACCAAGACAAACGATTTTGGAACCGACGCTTCCCCCAGGACGGATGATCATATTATTTACAAAAGATAGATGCAGAAGATATTTTTGTATTAAAAGAGCCTTGTTTCTTATGTTTGATACTTAAGAGGATCAGTTATAGCATATGGGTCGCATTTGATTTTACGATGATGTCCAATCTATATAAATGCATTTAGGCAAGGAGCCTCCACTGTGACAATTTTATTTGGTATGTTCATAAATCAGCTACTGAAGCAGTGTCATCTGACATCTGTGTTACAACTGACTTTATTCAGTCTATGTACATTACCTCTAGTAATTTTTGTGTTTGTTGCCACTGAAGTTCATAACGGATTTGTTGATGTAATTCAGAAGTTTATATGCTCGGATTTGAGTGCCCCTTTTCTCCCGTATTCCAGTGACGATAGTCCTCATTTCCATAACCTATATATGGCCTACACATTGACTTGTTTGTACGCCACTTAAGGCGAAGGATTTGGAAAACAGTGCAGGAAATGAAATAACAAACAATTTATTGTTTGACCTCAAAGTTTCCTACTCAAATAGACAAATATTTTTATAATTTTTCTGACCCAAGAACTGTAATCTGCAACTTGACATCTTTGAATTTTGACCAGTCTAAAATTTTGTTGTGTTGCAATGGGCTAATCTTTCTGGATATAAGAGAAGATAGATCGTTTTAACTATTCGAGTTTCCCTCCGTTGGACATTTTCTTAGTCAATGGCACCTTTTTCATATTTTGGTCTACATTACGGAGACATGGTTTTAAATTCCATTGATTACATATAATAGTTGACCGTAGTAGATATGCTGTATGCAACGGCCTCCTCAAGACGAGGGCGAAGCAGTGACTTACAGAGATTTTTTAACATGACTATGTTTACCTTAGAATTGACCAATCGCGACTGTCAATCAAAGAAAGGATTATCGACCAAACGAATCATTCATTTAGACCGGAAGTGAACTTTGAACCCTGACGTTGGTCAACATTTATGCCAGCAGAATTGGTTTGGCGACTTAAAAGTCGTAACTAAAGCTTATTCAAGCTACGCACCGTTCAGGTCGCCAAGCAACCATTCTGTTAGAGCCAGAGGGAGTGACCAGCGCAGTCAGTAGGCGGTGTTACCGATCCAACAGTTGATGTGGTCTTGCAGTTTTCTTTGATTTCCTTTGACTCCAAAGTCCTTCTCAGGTGGACAATTGACCAAACGCTGACCCTGCCTATTAACGCCTTTGGCCACGCCCACTGACTCCGACAGGAAGTCCCGCTTTGATTTTTTTCTGAAATAGAGAGATGAACGTTTTTTTTTTGTTTTGTTTTTTTTTTTTGTTTTTGTTTTTTTTTAATCAATATTTCATCTTACAAAGCATTAGTTTGTGACCTTGTAGATACCTTGTATGTATACAGTCTTCACCATAGCTTAGTTTTCTATACAATTTCATCTTGACTGGCATGAAAGTAGGGTGTACTTGAAAACCTTTCATTATCATCATTTGTTTCTTTAATTGTTGAACCCCCGTTTTTTAGTTTCTTTCTTGTCGGACACAAAGTTTACTAAACCTCTTAAAGGGAGGTATCGATGTTTCTGAAACCTAGATAAGAAAAATAACCAAGTGCCGAAAAATAGACTCAAACGAACATTTCATACTTTAAGTCAGGTCAGGTATTGTCTTGGTGGTTATCTAATAGACTTAAAGTGGCTTTTTCTGGTTATATCGGAAAGGTTCAGCGGAATTCCAGGTTATTTTTAGATATCACGGAATTCGGCTGTCGACATCGGATGACCTCATTTGCATATGACCTAGTCAAATGAAGGTAACAAATTTACTAGCGAAACAGCCAACGTCCTAAATCATGTCACATGAAAGGACTGATCTTTACAGACCGGCTAGCGAACATTACTCCTGATGACGTAACGATGACGTTGGTTTCGTGTAATTTGAACTAGATACAAGGTTCTAACAGTTATTCGCGCCACGTGAATGCCCTATAATCTTCGTAACTGTCTCGGATTAATCTAAAAATAGATTAATAGCCTACGTAGGCTATTAGGGAAATACCCTGCTTTTGTCTGATAAGCGACCTCATATTTTTGCAAAACTACTTTTCGGCATATTGTTTTCAAGTAGTTTATGAGAGGAAATAAAAATTATTAAAATCTGTGACATGAAAAAAACATCGATACCTACCTTTAAGGAATTATAGTGAAAATCTTACTGTTATGGTGAAAATGTATTGATTGTGCTTAAACTAACCACTATAGTTTGGCTGATGTCATGGCAACTGTGCCCCTCGTGCGTACGTACCCGATGTTGTAGGGTCCCTGAATTACTTAGACTTGAAGGAAGAAATCATTCTTATTGTTGTCCAACCAATCGATCCGTTGTGGCAAACTTTTGCAATTTTTTTAAATGTTCAATCATCAAAGTATTACTGGACCTTTAAACTTTGAAGGTTTTGGCGGTATATACTACCACTTTTAAAGTTTACATAGTCAAATCGTTATACATTTTCTTCTAGGAGAGTTCGTAAACCATCTGAACACACACACACACACACACACAAAAACCGAACAACTAACTCGAGCTTTCAATGCTTTGACAGTTGTCATTTTTGTTTTTCTAACAAAACTCAGCTTTGATTTTTATGTCCGTATTGGACTTTTTTCAGTTTTATATGTGTTTATATAGAAAACATTGTGGAAAAGGAAGAAATTGCATGTTACAAGCAATTTCTTCTTTTTCTACATTGTTACTCAATTAATAAATCATAAGGACGTAAAATACGGGGATTGAACAGAAAAGGGTAAGGGTAAGGGAGAGTTCGTTTTAAACTTCTAAAGTACAGTTAACTTCGCTTTAATGATTTCACTTGATAAGAGATAACTTAAGTAAAAGCCCCATTGAGATCTTTTTGATGGTGTGCATAACCGTTTGAATCTCGCATTTAGTTTGAATGACATCAAACCAACGTCAGCGTTACGTCATCAGGAGTTATGTTCGTTATCTTCCGATAGTTGGCATTTTTCAAATTTTCGGAGAGGAGAATATTACATGCGCAGACAACGGAGTTATGTTCGCTAGCCGATCTTAAATTCTATAAAGATCAGTCTAAAACTGTCGTAAGCGTTATTACGAATATAAACACTTACCAAAGTTTAGCGATAACCATTTGATGTGACATGATTGAGGACGTTGATTGTTGCACTAGTCAATTGGTTATCTTCCGTTGACCTTGGGTCATATGCAAATGAGGGCATGCGATGACAACAACAGAATTCCGTGAGATCTATAAATTGTCTGGATTTCCGCTGAGCCTTTTCTGTATAACCTTAACCCTATAAGATTATCGCCAAGACAATATCTGACTCAATTTTAAGTATTAAATGTTCGTTGGATCGTATCTTTCGACACTTGGCAATTTTTTCTAGACAAGGTTTGAGAAACATCGATGCCCCCTTCAAAGAGGACAAACAGGTGATGTTGACTAACATCAGACCGCACTTATATGCTTGCTAATCTTTGTCTACACCTCCTGCCAAATCAGCAATATTCAGGGTTCAGCATGACAAGGGGTGAAGTAAATACAGGTCTCATATGTTACAAAAAGAGTCAGATTTTAAGCTTGAACTTTCGAGGGTTTTCACTACTTTTATGATACCTTACCCTTGTCATAGCCCCGAAAGCACTAGAAACCCTTATAGACAAGTTGTATTTATTTTGAAAATTAATTTGACAAACAAATATTGTGTAAAAGTTACTAGCAGGTGGTGTAGATTAAGATCTAACCACACTTATGTTCAGGCTGATCTTTGTCTATACCTCCTGCAAAATCAGGAATATTCCAGGATCAGCATGACAAGGGTTAAGTTGTAAGATTCATTAATGATATGTGTCACTGAAAATAAGCCACACTGTAGAATAGTTTATAAAGTTCTGTAGCAATATTTCCCAAAAATGTGCACATATCAAGCGCTATATTCCCTTTTAAACCGCTCTGTTCGAGACGAAATATATGGGGAATATCAAAGAGGGGTTATACTTAAGAAGGAAAGATAAGCATTTGAGTTATGGAGCGCCTTGGTTAGTTAATATGCTGCTATATAAGAGCAACCTTTTCCTCTTCAGCAACGATTCTACAGCTTTTGAAAAGAAGGTCAAGGCCGAAGTCACAGGACATAGCTGGATGTCAATGAAAATCGATCGAAATGTTAAGGTTTTAGAAAAATGAAATTATAAACAGAGTGTATATTTTTCTAGTTATAATTTTATTCGTTCATTTTCATGTTGTTGTTGTTTTCATGATTTTGCAAAGAAGGTCAAGGATACATGATCGCAGGACTTTGTGTAAAGCATGGATATAAAGCTTAATACACCAAGATGCCTATAAGCAAGATAAGGTGTGTGTAAGTACCAGGGTCGATATTTTATAGATTAAATCTGAAGGGGTCAATTTTCTATAACGGAGGTCAGTATTTTATAGACAGGGGTTAGTTTACTTCCCTTTGATCGCGGGAAAGTCGCCCAATCCATATCCAGACGATCCCGCTTCTTTACGACCAGCGAGAATAAGGCTCTGGAAAACTTAAAAAACAATTTCTTCATTCCCTACTGTGTCATACCTACAAAATGCGTGAACGAAAGGACAAATACATCTAGATACAAATGTTATGTAGATTTTTAACTTCAAAGTGTTATTTCAGTTGACACGTTAGTAATTAAGCGTGTAAGTAACCCAATTAAGCGTGGTGTAGCATTGGTGCTTTGCAATCAACAGATGGATCGTGAATACAAATTGAATAAAAATCGACAGGCCAGTCGAAAAATTTGTTTAGACCGAGGTCGACATAAAAGCGAATCATTTTTGCAAGTTTGGTGGCTTAAACGTCGTAACTACAGCTAATTCAAACTGTAGTTTCGATATGTAGATCACCAACCAACAAGTTTACTTTTTAATTGCATCTTGTATAACATCATTTTTATAAAGTAAAACCGTTTACCACCCAAGGCGAGCATCTTATAGGAGGCAGTGGGCTTAGCTATCAATCCGTCAAATAATATGACAAATGATAAAACGAACAAGCACAATATAACACTTTAAACTATTATAGTACCTGATGTGTTGGTAGCCGTTAAGAACTGCCTCTGATAATTAGAAATGCCTCTGATAATTAGAACTGCCTCTGATAATTAGAGAAACATAGATTTTGGACAAGAAAACACTTTATCTTAGTATCACCGCATTTGGTCATTAACAACGGATTGATAAGTTGAAATATTTTTATTTGATTATTTGTCTTGAAGAAACAGACATTCGACCTATGAGAAAATAAAGAAATATAACCAAGTGAATAACAACAATTAATGAGGGAAACAGAAAATGACAAAAGTACCCTTCCTTAAAATGAGGTAGTATGCTATATGCAATGTCCTAACAATGCCCAAGCTCTTAACGGCATTTTGGTAAGTCTTCCAGTAAAAAAGTTTGTATACTGACGGTAGAAGAGAAGCAGAATCCATCTATTTTAACATTACTTAAGTCCCAAGACTTAAGATATGCCATACTACAATCGCATTTAATTGGATCATTGTTAAGGATCAGGTAGTAAAGGTTTGTGAGTCCAGATACAGAGGCTGGTAGAACCTGCAAGAAGGTGTTCTGAATATTGATTCTTGATAGATGTTTATTGTTTTTAAAAGCATCTTGTGCAATGTGATGAATAGGATTATCGTTTATGTCTAAAAACATTAGACTTTCTAGTCCATTTAAATCGTTCTCCTCGATTGCCTGTAATTGGTTAGAACCAAGATTGAGATGCTCAAGGGAGCCCAGTTTTCGTAAAGCGGTCGGGATTCTCTGGAATCTGTTGTCGTATAAATTCAGGGTTTGAAGTTTGGACGATAGTGGTATATATTCAAATGGAATAGACGATAGTTCGTTTTTGTAAAGATGTAAAGTCTGAACGTTTGGAAAAATTCTAAATACGCGTGGCATTTCTTTGAAATGATTATCTACCATTGAAACGTGATTTACCTCTTTAAGGCTCTTAAAACATGGTTCCAGTAACTCAGGACCGTTTTCTACTTGAAAATTGTTTGAAAAGACAAATGACTCTAACTTTTCTAGCCGACATATTGAATCAGTTAACCGCTGTATGCTGGAATTTTGTATGTTTATTTCGAAAATATCTTCGAGTCCCTCAATTGTATTATATTCAAGCTTGGGTAGGTTTAAGCCATATATGATAAGGTTTGTGAGTCTTCTAAAGTACGCAAGTTCTTTAGGCCAGTGACCAAAGTTTTGTAACCCAAAGAAAAGATACGTGACGTGGTTCCCAAGTGCTTTTGCTGTGTCAGGATTAATAGTCGAAACAGGATTATTGATTAGATAAAGGGTTTGTAGGTTCGTAAGTTTCGCTAATTCTTCTGGCATCGTTGTCAGATAGTTATTATCTAGACTTAGTTGAATAATGTTTTCTTCGATATCATTAAATGCATTAGGTTCAATACGATCGATCTCATTTCCCTGAAGAAACAAAACGACCTTTGTAACTTTAGCAAGACTTATGTTGACAAATGCGTTCTCGGGGATCACTCTGAAATGATTTGAATACATGTACATATAGAAAAAGCTTTCGGTTATTCTGGAGAGTCCAAACTTTGGGAAGATTGTCAAAGATTTATTGCTGCATTCTAGAGCTGTTGACACACAGGTACATGGTTCATTCGCTGGACATTCGAATGATGAAGTACTTGAAACCAAAGTAACGGTGAGAGAGATCGTAATTATCTGAAAGAAAATTAAAAAGAACTACATTGTGATATTTTGACCCGACTAATAAGGAGAGGAGTTCATTGATCATTTCAACGTCTACATTTGACAATCTTGCGTATAAAAAAATGAGAATCGATTCGAATTAGTGAACATTTTTTATACGCCCGAAGGGTCGTATTATGTTATGGCCCCGTTCGTCCATTCCGTCTGTCTGTCCGTCCGTTAGCAATTTTTTGTGTGCACAACTCCTCCTAAAGTGTCCATGGGAATGAGCTGAAACTTTGCACAGTTACTCCCTATGATGTCTAGTTGTGCATAGGACCTTCGAAATTTAAATCTTTCCAGTCATTTCTTAGTTCTCTTGAATTATTTGCCCTTGAATTGAACGAAAAACACTTAATGTCTTGTATGCACATCTCATCCTTCATTTTTCATGGCAACGAGCTGAAGTTCTTCACAATTAGTCTCTATAATATGTAGTTGTGCATAAGACCTTTGAAATTCTAATCACTCCAGTTGTTCTTGAGTCATCTTGAATTATCTGTCCTTGTATTAAATGATAATCACTGTTTTTCTTGTGGACAAAATTTCTCCTACATTCTGAATGAACTGAAACTTGCTACAATGACTTTGTGTGATGTCTACTTGTCCTTAGAACTAGAATTTGTTTGAAATGTCAAGTCATTCCTGAATTATCTGCCCTTAACTTAACAAAATAGCTTGTGCGCAACTCCTCCTAAACTATCAATGGAAATTAGCTGAAACTTTGCACAGTTACTTCCTATGATGTCTAGTTGTGCATAAAACCTTCGAAATTTAAATCTTTCCAGTGTTTTTTTTTTTTTTTTTTTTGTTGTTGTTGTTGTTATCTTGAATTATCTGCCCTTGAATTGAACGAAAAACACTTAATGTCTTGTATGCACTTCTTATCCTACATTTTTCATGGCAATGAGCTAAAGTTCTCCTAAAGTCTAAAGTCTGGCAATTGTTTGTGTGTGCAACTCCTCCTAAACTATCAATGGGAATGAGCTGAAGCTTTGCACAGTTACATCCTATGATGTCTAGTTGTGCATAAAACCTTTGAAATTCAAATCTTTCCAGTCATTTTTAGTTATCTTGAATTATCTGCCCTTGAATTAAAACGAAAAGCACTTAATGTCTTGTATGCACATCTTATCCTACATTTTTCATGGCAATGAGCTGAAGTTCTTCACAATTAGTCTCTTTGATGTGTAGTTAGTCCGTCCGTCTGTCTGTCCGTCTTTCTGTCTGTCTGTCTGTCCGTTTAGCAATTTTTTGTGTGTGCAACTCCTCCTAAACTATCAATGGGACTGAGCTGAAGCTTTGCACAGATACTCCCTAATATGTCTAGTTGTGCATAAGACCTTTGAAATTCAAATCTTTCCAGTCATTTTTTAGTTATCTTGAATTATCTGCCCTTGAATTAAAACGAAAAACACTAAATGTCTTGTATGCACATCTTATCCTACATTTTCATGACAATGAGCTGAAGTTCTTCACAATTAGTCTCTTTGATGTGTAGTTAGTCCGTCCGTCTGTCTGTCCGTCTTTCTGTCTGTCTGTCCGTTTAGCAATTTTTTTGTGTGTGTGCAACTCCTCCTAAACTACCAATGGGACTGAGCTGAAGCTTTGCACAGTTACTCCCTAATATGTCTAGTTGTGCATAAGACCTTTGAAATTCAAATCTTTCCAGTCATGTTTTAGTTATCTAGAATTATCTGCCCTTGAATTTAACGAAAAACACTTAATGTCTTTTATGCACATCTTATCCTACATTTTTCATTAGTCTCTATGATGTGTAGTTGTGCATAAGACCTTTGAAATTCTAATCACTCCAGTTGTTCTTGAGTCATCTTGAATTATCTGCCCTTATATTGAATGAAAATCACTGAAATTCTTGTGAGCACAACTTCTCCTACATTCTGAATTGGACTGAACTGAAACTTGCTACAATGACTTTGTGTGATGTCTACCTGTCCTTAGGACTAGAATTTGTTTGAAATGTCAAGTTGTGCCTGAAATATCTGCCCTTGAATTAACAAAATAGCTTCAATTTACATTTATTTTTGTACAAAACTCCTACAATTTACTTAGAATCTAACAGAAACTGGCCACAATGTATCTCTATAATTTCTAGTTCTGAATGATCTACCCTTGATTTAACAAAATAGCTTAAATTGACATTTTACAATTTATATAGGGTTTCAGAAACTTGCCACAGTGTCTTCTACAGTTTCAATAGGTGGAACTGAAACTTGCCATAACGAATCTGTCTTATGTCAACTTGTGCATAAGATTAAAGTTTTTGATATTGATAAAATGCATGAGCTATCATTCAAGCTAACATAACTGACAAAGCACGGTTACTGACAAGCCCCTTCAGGCGTATATGCGCCGCTCTGCGAAGCTCTTGTTACATTTTACTCTCCTTCTTAAAAAAGAATTCTATTTATAAAGTATTGTCTGTAAAATTGACGGTGAAAAATTATAGTTGTTTTCTCCGACGATGGTCATAAAAACCGACATTTTTTTTGTTGTTGTTGTTTACAGATGAAGATATTTTGTACGGAAGCATACAAAATAGCTGCGCGCTTTTTTTTTTTCTCATAGAGATATGACTATTTTATCACCAGTCATAACGCTCGATTTCGATAGACGAAACTAATAGTTAAATTATTTATAGATGCCTTATGCCTATACCTACCATTAGAATTGTGAAAACTCTACGCATTTTGACTGTTTTAGAATCTCGGCTCGGTTGTTACAACAGATATATTTGAATGATCTCGTCAGCGTAAGGTAAGTCTCTGAAATCATAAGAGTTTAATTTACAGTTTAAAGAAATCTGTTCAGAATGATCTCAATTAACATTTCCCCACATATTAGTAAGTTAAGACTAGACCCCTTTTTAACAGGAACCGTTCAAGAAGATTTTGAAATTTAGAATGTAAACATATCAACTTCCGGTTTCTACTTATTTACTAAATAATTACGCTTTATTATGTCGTTATTTACAAGTTTAAATCAATAATAACACATCAAACCTTTAACAAGTGCCATTAGCTTTCAGTTTGGTCATTTTTACTGAAGATTTTTTACGGTTCTAAAGCCGAATAACAAATAAGTAAATCGCGCGACTACAGGGCGCCGAAGATAATTTGATACTATCTTCATCATGTTATAGGGTTTTTTTAGGAAAAGGGCAAAACTACCATGTGCAAACAATAACGTTACAATAACGTTAACGTCTTTTTTTTTCTTTTCAATTTTACTCACAACGCTTTAAATTTTTTTTTTTCCTAAGTCTAAACCGGTATTTCAAATCGATCACCCTGAAACAAGTTTCCGCAAATTTCCACGTATACTCATAAACTTTAAGTGAAAATCTACATGAGTTTAGTATGATCGTTACAGAATTAGCCAAAATGAAGGTCATTGATTTCTTACTGTAGAAGCTGTTATTCTCTGTTTTCAAGATTCTAAAAGGAGTTCACGTATTACAGTTGATCAAAGGGAGAATGTTATGCTTGAAAATTCTAATTTTGCTGTGCGTGACACGAGCTTATAACCCATTCCAACACGATAAAATTTTAGACCAGTCCAAATTCAAAGAAGTGGCAGACGACAATTGTAAGTTGATGAAATCTTTAAAATCCTGGTCTTTTTGGACAGAAAACATTGTGGATAGTGAAGAAATTGCTTGTAACAAGCAATTTCTTCATTTTCCACAATGATTTCCAAAGCTTTCATAATGAGGGTCATTTAAAAGCGTCACTGTCTGGGAATGGGTTAAGACAATGCTAGTTCTTGATTTCTGTATGTGAACTTGTTTTTGTGCGTCATTCACGCACATATGTACGTGAATGGGAATGCTGGTTTAAGTTTAAAGGAGGGAGGCTTACTCGGAAAGTAATAAATGAATTTGAATTCCACAGTTATGACCCTTTCAGGAGGGAGGCTTACTCGGAAAGTAATAAATGAATTTGAATTCCACAGTTATGACCCTTTCAGCGCATTCCAACTTCTCAATACTTTCAGTCCTTTGATTTATATAGTCAAAATGATCGACGTTTGGCATGGAACTTGATAGAACATTCTCTTGTGGATACAAGCCACTACCGGTCAGTCCTTCAGATGTCTCTCTTAAACACGTTCCGTACAATCCCTGTTTTTTGCGTCCTTCTGATATTATACTTGGGAAAACATTGTCGAAAAAGAAGAAAGTGCTTGCAAGAAGTAATTTCATACTTTCCTAATATATTTTCTATCTTACAGGATTGTTTCTGTACTTAATATAATGTCAATTGCTACTCCTTTGAATTTGAGCAAGGGTTAAACACGAACGACTTTATGTACAAATACCTTAAATCTACTGTTCAAGGTATGGTTTTGATCAGATCGTCTGCTGATGAAATAAGTGGTGACAATTGACTGACCCCGACCATATATTTTTGAAGTCAAATCGATGGGTCATCGCGAAACAGTTGTAACTTCCTTTAAACATATAGGCAGTTACAACTGTTCCGCTCTGACCTATCGCCATGTTGATTGATATTTATGCAAACTGCATTGTTGGAGTCCAGTTGATGTAGCTAGCGACTCATCTATAAGCTGATACTTGTGACTACAGCTCATAAGTCTATTCAATGCGATCTCTTCCTATACATATAAACACACACACACAAGACCATCTGCCTCATAGGTCTGAAAATATTTAAGAGACGAAGAGAATAGTTTTGTTTTCATGGAGGTATGAAACGAAAAAACTAATCACACTGTATTAATACGCGAAGCGTCCAGAGCATACCATTTCTAAAAACAACTTTACGGAAGTGTTCTCCATCATGGGTAGATGTGTCATATGACAGAAATTTTGAAGAGTTCCATTGTCAAGGTCACGACTCAAAGTCAAACGTTAAGACTGAACTTGTGCAGAGTATTACTACTACGTTTATGGATGTATTTCAATGGACCAATCGCTGGCTCCGACAGCTAACTACTTTGGCCCCACCCATTGACTCCGGGGAAGTCCTGCTTCGATTTTAAACTGCGTTATTTTGCAAAATTTTTGGCCAGTAGCATTTAACAGAAAGTGGAATGGTTGGTTGCCTACCTAAACGTCAAGCTGTATTTAAGACGTTTAAGTCGCCAAACCAACAAAATATTTTTCAAAAAATGGCGGCCAATTCCGGACTTTAAATCTTAATTCCGGGAAGAATAAATTATTTGACTGGACGATTGATTCCCTAATTAACAGTCGCGATAGGTCAATTGTTCTCTAGCTATCATGAGCAGATGTGCCATTTGAAACATTTTTTTTCTTTCTCATCTGCAATGTCAAGACCCAGCTTAAGGTCAAGTATTTTTCTGGCCCGGTGTTTTCAATTGATGACTTTCAAAATAGATAGTACATCTTGAACAATTTGTTTTCGACGATTTATAAATAAAATGAACACAATATGATGTACTAGAAACATTAGACAAAGACTTTCAGGAACGGATTAAGACTACTGCATAAGCAAAATAGATTAAAAACCTTTCCTGTTTTCTAAAGTTTTAGACCTGTTCAAATTCAAATGTTTGGCAGTCGAAACTGTAAAGTGGATTAAATTTGAAAAATAACTATTCAATAGGATAGAAAATATTGTGGAAAAAGAAGAAATTGCTTGATACAAGCAATTTCTTTTATTTCCACAATGTTTTCTCTATTATAGAATCACAGGGACGTAAAAGCCCGGGAATAAACAGGAAAGAGTTAATACAAAGTCTCACCTTTCAAACTAGCTACATCAGCTATTTAAGACTATATAATGACTGTTAGTAAAAATTATCCTTCAGCCGTTTTATAACTTCTTATCTTTTATCTTCTATCAAGTATTAAAACCCTATTGACTTATTTACCTAATTAGGCTACAATAAACAGTTAACATGGTCTAAAGATCAAGAATAACAAAACGAACAATCATTCTAAAATTGTATTTTTTTGTGGACTTCATTGTCTTGAGGTGATCAAGACAAAGCTGTTACTATGACAAATTGGTGTATATAAATTAGTGCGTCAGTCCGTCCGAATTCGCACACGCCTTATCTCTTTTATACATGTATGTGGATTGATCCATGATGAGTTGAATTATTTAGATAGCTCCAAAATCAAGGTCACAACTTAAGGTCAAACGTTCCTATTGAGCTTGTCCAGAGCACATCTACATTTGTGTGTAGATTTCACAATAATACAATAGTTCTAGGTCGCAATTAGAAGTGTCATCTGTAATGTTTCTTCGGATAATTCCATGGGCAGAGTCACAGTTTAAGGTCATATATTTGGCGGCTCGACATGTTGTGCCTAGACGTCTTTCCAGTTCTGTATAGCTGTCCCTTAACAAGGCTGCGAGCTGTCCCTAGAAAAGATATCTTTCAGGAAAAAAGAAACTCATAGTGCGCTATGTTCGAGCTAAAATGAAGTATTTGTGACCCACTAAGATAGAAGGAACCTCTTGGGAAGTACGAAAAGTATCGACCTGGTCAGACTGTGCGAAGAGAGTAGCTTGACCAGGACCGACACTTTCCGATGTAACTAGATTTCTGAATGTAGAATCCTAGTAAACGTTAACCTACCTAACTGTACATCCCCTTTTTAGAATTTCATCCCTTATTGACATCTGCTGGATCTAATAGCTTGTTCAAGTATTTTTTACGGAACAACAGGGGGTTCCCCACAAGCAACTGGCGTGTTGTTCACAACTTCCTAAAATCCAATACAAACATCAAAGTACTGAAAGTACTGTAAGCTAGCAGAGCATAATTTTGTTAAGTAATCCTCTTCGTGAAAGGTTATCATGATAAATAAACGAGGTTAGAATAACGCAGGAGTTAACCCATTACAACATAACGAAATCTTATACTGGAAAAATGAAAAAAAGTTGCAGATAACATTTCAAGTTGGTAGAATTTAGTAGAAAACACTGTGGACATTGAAGTAATTGCTCGTTACAAGTAATTTCTTCATTGCCCACAATGTTTTCTAAGGCTTTTTTCTTGGGATGCTTAAAAAGCGGAATTGAGTGGGAAAGGGTTAGATAGCATGCTTTTGAAACAGTTCACCAAATTCGAATAAAGTTTGTAACATTTTTAAAATACACGAGAATTACTTTTTATGGCATTCAATGGATTTAAGCCTCCAGTGGCAGTTTTCACTCTTTTAACCCCAAAATTTTGTCTGTAAACTTAGGCTATCAAAGCTAATCTTTTGCTAACTAAGAAGAATTAGTGTTATCTTCAAAGCAGACATTAAACTAAAGTTTATTCAATTGTGAGTCGTTGTGTTGGAAAGGGTTCACTTTAATCGACACCACACAATACATTATTCTGGCTTTCCTAAAAAGTTGTACAAAAGAAAATATATCTCAGGAGACGAAAAATTGTTTTCGTCAGTCAGTTTCTACTTCACGCAGTTCAGTATAAAACAATAATTCAAAACTCTAGTATTGTTTAAAATGAAAAAGAAAATTCTTTATTTCCAACACGAGTTTCGATATTTAACTGTCTTGATGATGGAACGCCCCTCTCAAATCGATTGACCAATTAAACTATATGTATCGACCGGAAATGAACTTTGAACACTGACCTTTATGTAACGCATTCTTGTTCTTTTGACGACCCTAATTTACTTATTCAATATGTAAAATATATACGTCATTTAGATCGTTGCTCAATGACGTTCCTTTCATTTTTAGCTGGCAAAGCGTCAGCTTTGATGGCTTAAGTTAACAGACAAAGTTTTGAGGTCTTCTCAAAGTTCAACGAGTGCAAACTGCCACTGGAGGCTTTACCACTAAATCCGTTAAATGCCTACGCCATAAAAAGTAGTTCTTATGTATTTCAATCTCTGCCTGCAAGGTCATCTACTAGGTGTTATTAGCTCACTTGTGCACATCGTGTTCACAATGACTCTTATCAGAGTATTCTAAGAGTTGCAGACAACAATTTCAAATTGTTGTAAATTCTAAAATATTTATCTCTTTAGGAAGAAAACAGTGTGGTAAATGAAGAAATTGCTTGTAACAAGCAATTTCTTCATTTTCCACAGTGTTTTCCATAACCATTCTTTACCGTGATAACGTCTGACAAAGTAGATTACTGAACAAACAATGCTTTGCTAGCTTACAGTACTTTCAGTACTTTGATTTACCCTTGGTCTCATAATCCTCAAATCAATGCCGCTCTTTACTTCAGTCGAATTTCCATGTCGAAGGGCAGTGGGCGGGGCCAACGGTCCGTTAATTACCAAAGACATCCCGGTAATAATGAATTGATTTATTGAATGGGGTTTAACGCCACTTTTAACAGTATTTCAGCCATATCGTGGCGGCTGGAGCACCTTACAATGGATTCCTAGTATTTCTCACACCAGTACTACCACTACATCCTTTCTTAGCCTCCAGCTGCTATCCCACTTAGGTTCACGATTATCCACCCATTGGTGAAAGACTAATGTCGGAAAGGACATGTGCCGCTGTCGGGGATCGAAACCATTACATCCCACGATTGAAGATTAGGAGTCTGACGCTCTACCGACTGCGCTATGACGGCGACCGGTAATAATGAAGGATTAAAAACATTTGATTGACCTACCAAACCATCTGTTTAGGCCCCTTTCTCGTTCCTACGGCTTTAAAGTGCGTTTAAATTTTGACGTCATCAGTGGAACAATGAGGTCGCATAAACTATAATTTACTTTCTTCCTAAAACAAAGTTCACCCTTGTTTTATCTTTGACTTGTCGTCTGGTAATGGGTTTAATGTTCTTTTGTTCATGACTCTTTTGTTAGTTTGTAGACCTGTTCGAATGGATCATTATTTATTGTATGTTTTAACGTGTTGTTGACAATCATATAACTGGATTTCTAGAAAAATATAAATGAAATTTGAATTTGAACTCTGACAAAGTTACTAAAAGTATTTTTCACATGATGTATCTGGGATAACTTTGAAACGTAAGATTCAAACATATCAAACAGCAAGATACCGGTTACACTAACTAATCCTTTTAATATTGTCTTGCTGTATAAATGGCTTTACTGAATTGCTGTAAAATTAAAGGACTGAAAAGACCGATGGAACTTGTTGTTCAAAAATCAATATTTCTTTGAGAAATCACTTTCATAAACAACTATGGTAGGAAAAGTACATGCAGGAGGTGTAGACCAAGATCAGACTGCACTTATGTGCAGGCTGATCTTGGTCTACATCTCCTGCCAAAACCGGAATATTCCGGGTTCAGCATGACAAGGATTAACTGTTAGATCAGTAAATCTTTCAACGGTTTGATTACAGAGCAATTGAGAACCCCGAGGATGACTATGTTTCCGTTTGGATGTCAAATGTACGACCTTTCGTTGAAAAAGACGTAAACTCAGACTAAATTTCTCTCAAATGATATCTTAGCGGCGCCATAATGAAATTTAAACACGGGATGAAATGATAGATAGTAGTATGTGATCTGTCAGGGGGGAAATAATCACTCTTGTATTTTGTAAAACAGATGTTTGAAAAAAAGGATTGGACCCAGTAGAGGTCAAGGTCAACTAGAGTTCGAATTCAAAAAAACAATTACAATATGGTCAATCTAGATTCTAAAAAAGGGGGAAACGGTAAATTTTCAACGCTGATCAGCTTTTGCAGCCCGCAAAGTCTGCCCAGGGTAGATACTTACTTCATCACTAGGTGTCCCCTTTTCCTTGAACAAGTCATATATCGTCGGTGGGCGAGGAAAATGTCATAAGTACAGCTTTATTTAAGCTGTAGTTAAGTCATTTTGCTTGCGCACCGACGATGTATTTGTCAAATTAAACATAGACAACCGTTATTTATCAAGAAAAAAGTGAATCATCTGGGGATTACCAAAATCTTTTGTCAATCAACGTGGAGTGTGTCGGCTAACACAAATCGGCCTATTTACGTTTATTGTCGCTGTGCGAGCAAACTTTCGTAAATACACCTTTATTCAAGCTGTAATTACGACAATTTACACGCCCAACAACGTAGTGCTAGTGGGAAAGGACCATTGAGCTCTGCTGCCCATTCCCGTTAAACTTAGTCGAACTATTTACTTACGGCTAGTGCCTGTGAATTATTTACGTGTGCAAAGTAGCAAAGTTAATACAAGCTAATGATTGTAATATGCAACACAAATATTGGAAAATACTAAGTCATTTAGATTGAATGAGAACGGATTTGATAACAGGTGCATTTCCTAATTGTATTTTATAAATAAAATGTCACAACAAAGCCAGTTTAACTTGCTTGGTTTTAATGTTGGACTTTACGGCAATTTTGAGAGCAACTTCGTAAGTCTTTGAAGAATCAAGTAAGCATCGGGTAAGATGGGCTTTTGTGATCACCCAGTGTCTAAGGTGAGCTTTTGTGATCACCTAGTGTCTAATGTGAGCTTTTGTGATCACTCGGTGTCCGTTGTGCGTCGTCCGTCGCACGTCGTGCGTCGTCCATCGTTCGTCGGATATCGTCAGTATTGCTTTCAAAAAGATTATCCGCTGTAACCATTAGGCAAATTTTAACCAAACTTCGCTGAAATGTTCCTTGGTGACCCTTTTCAAAACTTGTTCGTAAAATTTTGATTCGCGAAAAGAATTGGGCCATAGCAGGGCCAGGCAAACCAGACTTTGCAAAATCATGAAATAAAATCGTCTCCCCTAAACCACTGGGCCAATTCAGACCAAACTTTATAAAGAAAATGTTCCTTGTGTGATGCTTTCTAAAACTTGATAATGGAATTTTGATTCGCGAAAAAAGGGGGGCTTTGAAGGGCTGGACGTACCTTACTTCATGAGAAATCGTGAAATAAATCTTTACCTCGTTAACAACTTGGCCGATTTTGGACCAAATTTGACAACAGAAAAGCGCCCCTTTTCGAAAATATTTCGCGAAATTTTGATTGATGAAAAAATATTAGACTTATAAAATTATGAATGAATTCTTTAAATGTCTTCCCCTCAAAAATCAATTTGGACCAAATTTCTTTGTATGGCCCTTTTCAAAAATTGAAATGAACATTTGAATTTGGGTTGTGGCAGAACAGGCCTATCAGACAGAGATATAATAGAAAAAAGTCTATAAAGATATTTTACTCTTAAACCACTTCTAGCATTTATACCAAACTGGTAGGAACGATCGTTGAGCGTCCCTTTTTGATACTCGTTAGTGAAATCTTAAGTTGAGAAAAAAGTTGGTGTGGGAGGGCCGGGAGACAGTGTGAACTGATTCTCAGGTGAGCAATTTAGGGCCATTTTGTACCTCTTGTCTAAGGTCGCATCACTACTAAAGCACAAGCGTTTCAAAAACCGGTTCACAAAATACTCATATTTTCTTAACATATATAATGCAATGGCCTATAGAGTTCACTTTCTTAGCCATATCCTGTCAATTAGATGAATGTTTTGCAATATACTGTAACATTATTATCTATTCTTATTCTTTTCAATTAGCGAATCAGCTTCGGCTTCAAGATATACATATACCTGGTATCCGAAACGCTTAAACTGCAAACCTAAAGGTAACGCAGACTCTTCCTTTGTTTTGAGCTATACACAGTCCAACCCCAACTAGTCAAAAGAAATTAATCCTAGTCATGCTGAACCCGGAATATTCCTGTTTTAGTAGGAAAGGTAGACAAAGATCAGCTGCACATACCTACAGTCTGATCTTAGTCTACACCCCCTATTTGTTCCTTTCAAGACAGAGTTGTTATTTATTGTTAAGATAAACTTTCAAAAGAACCATTAACCTTGAAATATTTGTATCCAGCACCATAATCACTTTGATTTTAACAAAATTCTTTACAGGATTTTATTCAGCATGACAAAAGTTAAACAACCGTCACGGGAAGGATGACTGTTTACTTGATACTTTAATGTTAGGGGTTTTTATATAAATGCTCGAAACATTACTTTTATCTAGTTTTTGCACAGCAGTAATTCTTGTGGTTTACAACAATAAAATTGCAAAATTTAGTGTAAATCATGTTTTTGTTTGCATTTTTTCTCCTCATCTCGCTAACAAACTTGGGCTTGTCTTTGGAGCAGGAACCTCGATGTTTTAGTTCCTTTGATTTCCAAGAGAAACTTCTGGAGAAAATGGTTTCTCTTACCCATAGGATGGAACTTTTAGAACATGCATTTGCTGAAAAGATAAAGGAAATAGCAGAACTCTCAGACAATGTAAAAGAAAAATATTCAACATTCGAAAAGGATGTATCAAAATTTAGTCAAGATATAAGACATGAGCTGAGACACAAAGCCAATAGTTTCGTGAAGCTACAAAAAGACTCGATAACCGACCTCGTTTCAACAACTAGAAAGGACGTAGATGAAATGAAAGAAAAACAGGACAAATATTTTGAAAAAGCAACGACCGAGTTTGAGGGTTTATTGACATCAACAGAAGCCAAGATTGCAAGACTATCAGAAGATCTGATTAATCAGAAAGACAGCCTGACACAAGGTAAAATTTATTATATTTGTAAGATATCTTCTCCAGAATTAGATGTCAGACAGATCTGAACATTTTGCTAACCCTTACTATGAATGTATAATTATTGTATGTAGAGTCTAAAAATCTTTGTCTTGAAAATCCTGGTGAATTATTTATTATCAGACGTTAAAATTTTAGACTGGTCCGAATTCAAACAAGTTACAAGCGATAATTTCGAGTCGATGAGAGCTTTTTTCTGGTGGGGCGTTTAAAACCGACATTGTGTGGTAATGAGTTAAATAGATAAGAACACAAAGATTCACAGATCGCTGACCACGCCCACTGACCCTCGACAGGAAATTCTGATTCGTTATAGAACGGCATCATTTTGAAAAGTTAATGGCAAGTAACATGTAACAAAAATTTAAAATGGTTTGAAGGCGACCAAAACGTCGTAACTATACAGCTTGGATAAATTGTAGTTACGACATTTAAGTCTCCAAACCAATAAAAATGCTTCACAAAAATGCCGGCCAATGTTGGAGCAAAAAGTCCCTTCCGGTCTAAATGTGTTTTGTTTGTTTTTGTGTGTGTGGTTTTTTTTTTTTTTTTTTTTTTTCCTTCTTTTTTTTCATTTCATTGGTCGATTGATTCTTTGATTGACAGCCGCTACCCTAAGTGTCAGACCCAGACTGACTATGTTATCGTTTTCGTCATTCGGGAGGAACCCAATGTATTACAGTTATTTGCGCGATACCAAAAATGAGCCAGTATTTTCACACACTAACAGGGACTTCTTTTATCCCCCCCCCCCTCAACACACGCACTCCTCTAGTAAATGTCCATTAAGGATTATTGAATTGATATTTCTCAAACAGGAGGTACATTAGCCAAGGCGCGATCACCTTAGACAAATTATATCTTCCTTTAAGCATATAACCTTATTTCCCAGTGACTACAACTCGGCCCCTGTGAGCTAGATGTCTTCATTTTAGCAATTTTTATAGAGGTTTATGCTGATACTTCACACAAATTATCAAGGTTAAAGTTTCTGGGTCGGGTGAAGATTTTTTCTTTTTTTAATTTCACTTTCGATGCCATGTCAGCTAGAGATTTAATTGGTTTGATAACCTGAAGTAGTTTTTGAAGTGGAACACCTGAGGAACTTTTCTACCAAGTTTGGTTGAAATAGCCCATTTGTTTCGGGTGGTGGTGGGGATGTTTAAAGAAATCCTTCTTAACTTCTTTATATGCCTGACCCCTCGGAGCTCCGAGGGTCATGATTTTAGCAAATTTCATATAGGTTATCTATACGAACTGTCAAGGTTGCATACCGTCTATAGGTCAGGAAAAGAAAATTCAAAGATTTCTATCTGTTTCTCATTGTTGTCGGCATGGCGACCGGAGTTTTTACATATTTCATTTAAATTTCGGTTTGAGTTTACCTTAGCAATATCATAACCAAACTTGGTTGAAATTTGCCAGGTGTTTTTTCACTTTTGTCACCAAGGCAACCAGGATTTTAAACACATTTCATTTATGTAAGTAATTTCGAAAGGTGACTACCTTAAGAACATTTTCCCCAAATTGTGTTTAAATTGGTTAAGTGGCATTTTAGAGGATGTCGTTTAAAATTAAAAAGCCGTTCCCCTCCCTTTCTTTATCGGTCTTAAGCACCTAGGATACCGCCTATGCAGATTTAGCGAGTTTCATATAGGTCAATGAGCAAGTTCTCCTTACCAAATATCAATAATCCAGGTATTCTAGGTTAGGAGAAGTTTTCAAATGGGTCTTGCCTGCGATAAACAATCATCTTTCAAAACCCGTGATTGATTTGCGCGAAGTGATGTCTTAAGAATCGACAAGAAATGCTACGTGCTAGGGAGACAGACGTGATTACAATAACGACGTACCGGATTGCCGATCATGGTTGCTACAATTTGATTACTTTTTAAGGAATCACCTAAGAAATTAAGAGAATCACACTTGTGTGAATAAGTTTTTAGGCTTATAACTCAATAGGAACAAAAATATTAGTCTCTTATTTCGTTTAATTTAAAGCATTACTAGTTTTAAGTATAATTTTATGCATCTATTTGAGCGCAAGCATAGTTAAGTGCTCATTTTTTTTCGTGGAGATATTGGGGGGGGGGGATGAGCAAATTAAAGCGCTTGAATATTGATAGACAAAACTAAAATTGATTTACTATTTTATGTTTCAAAAAAAAGAGGGACAAGTCATGTAGTAACAAATTTGACCACTGTTGACATAAGATTTCAACCCGCCACTTCAAAATCCATTTACTCGTAGTTTTTACTCGTAATATACTTCGTTTTTTACGTGTCATGAATAAAGGCACTGCATTCACCAACTAATATATATATTATGCTCCAATCATCTTGAAGGTGTTCACAATTGATATACTAGTCACGCGAGAATGTATACGGGCGAGTAAATGATTACTTCTTTTGACAAACAGACAGACAGGCGTGACTCTGGGCATTCAAGCTTTACAATTTATACCTTACTCCTGCGGGTTCATTGTCTATCCACCCATTACTAAGACCGGCACAAAACGTCGAAAGTAAGACATATGAAAGGCAGCTGTATTTGGCAGTACCGTCACACACCATTGCTTCAGTGGCACTCCAAAGTTGTTAAAGCTCTGTTCGATAAAAATACGTCGTCGTGATAAAACGGATATCTCGGGGCGTCGGTCCGTAAGACCGGAAACGATTCCTTACCATCTGTGCTACCTTAATTATCCAATCGCGGATTTCATTCAAGGAAACAATCGACAAATCAAATCATACATTTAGACCGGGAGTGAAGTTTGAATTCCAGTGTCTTAAACGTCATAACTACAGTTTGAATAAATCCACTTCATTCAATTGTTCGAAAGCATTACAGTTAGATATTTGAAAATTGAGAGCAAAACATTATTCTCACAGTGCCGCTTTAACCCTTGTCATGCTGATCTTTGGCTATTCCTTCTTTGACAATAACTTATGCAGGTGTATGGACCAAGATCAGCCTTCACAGACGTGAAGTCTAATCTATCCTACATCACCTGCTTGTTGTTGTTGTTGTTGTTGTAGGACAAACAGAAATTTATTTGCAATTAGTTTTAGAAATTTCAGAACAAGTAAACGTACTTTGAATAGAAGAATTGAGGCCGCTATGAAGAATACGGTTGAACCTGTCGTATGCAGCCTGCCAAGGTACAGATCAAAACTGGCCATATACGACAGTTGGCTGCTTAACAGAGAGTCTGGACTCTGAAATGTCTTTCCAAAGGACATACCCGCGTGATCAAATGCCGGATTCGAATCCGCAATCTGCGACTTCTCCCTGATTACTTGCCTACAGTCCTAACAACTGAGAAATAGAGAACCTCTGTAAAGCTGTTGTTGGGTTACTTTTGTAGAATTTGTTTAGATAAAACTCATAGAATCAAAGGCCAAGGGTGTCATGAATTGGTGAAAATACATGGTAATCAACTACATGAATAAATGCATCGCTGGTCCCCGCCAACCGACTCTGCTTGCCTCGCCTACTGACTCCGACAGGAAGTTCAACTTCGATTTTTAGCAAATTGACCAATCGCTGGCCCCGCCCACTTCATTGGCCACGGCAACCGACTCCAACAGAAAGTCCCGCTTCGATTTTTAACGACGTTATCTTGCAAAATTTATGGCCAGTGTTATGTAACAAAAAAGGTGAAATGGTAGGTTGGGGACCTAAACGTCGTAACTACAGCTTGAATAAACCAACGATAAAGGTAAACAAAAAATGGCGCCAATGTCGTAGTTGATAAGCTCAGATCCGGGCTGAATAAATTATTTGATTGGTCGGTTTATTCATTGATTGACATTCGCGATTGGTCAATTAGATGGCCATTAATCTACAACAAATCGAAGTAACAAGGAGTTATCCCATTCTCTCTTTTTACGCCCCTAAGAAAATAGTTGTGGAAAACAATGAGGAAAATGAAGAAATTGCTTGTTACAAGCAATTTCTTCATTTTCCACATTGTTTTCTACCTAAGAAGGTAAATATTTTAGAATTTTCAACAATTTGAAATTGTCGTCTGTAACTTTTTTGAAGACTCTGATCAGAGTCATTTTGAACACGATATGCTCATGTGAGCTTAAAAATACCTAGGAGATGAACTTTGCAATATTTCTGAAATACTACTTTTTATGGCGTAGGCATTTAACAGATTTAGTGGTTAATCCTCAAGTGGCAGTTTGCACTCGTTGAACTTTGAGACGACCTCAAAAGTTTGTCTGTTAACTAACGTTATCAAAGCTGACGCTTTGCTAGCTAAAAAGTAAAATGTAAAACTCGCTTGATGACATATCTTAGTTTTTGCTATAGATATTTGCTTGTAACTTGCTTGGTGATCAACTTAAGTCTTGGTCATATTTCAGTTATCTCTTATAATTAATTGCTTAAAATTCGCTGGATGAAACACTTTATTCTTGTTTATATCTCGGATATAACTAAATATTTTAGCTTGTAACTTACTTGATAACAAAGATAACTTTGTCATATCTCAGTTGTTATTAAAGATATTTGCTTGAAAACCGATGGATGAAAAACTTCAGCCATGTTAAAATCTCAGTTATTATTTAATATAATTCTTGTAGCTATAATTTGAAGGCAAACTTTAGTCTTGTTCATATCTCAGTTATAACAAAAGATATTTGCTTGAAACTTGCTTGATGACAAACTATAGTCATGTTAAATCTCGGCTATTATTTAAGATGTTTGCTTGTAACTTGTTTAAAGACAAACTTTGGTTTTGTATATATCTCAGTTATTACTAAAGATATTTGCTTGAACTGTCTTGATTACATTTCTCAGGTAATACTTAAGATACATGTATTTGCTTGAATTGTCTTGATTACATATCTCAGGTAATACTTAAGATATTTGCTTGAACTGTCTTGATTACCTATCTCAGGTAATACTTAAGATATTTGCTTGAACTGTCTTGATTACATATCTCAGGTAATACTTAAGACATTTGCTTGAACTGTCTTGATTACATATCTCAGGTAATACTTAAGACATTTGCTTGAACTGTCTTGATTACATATCTCAGGTAATACTTAAGGCATTTGCTTGAAACTTGGCACGTGTTTTCACTTTAACGAAGGAGGTCAATATTATCTAGGTAGATACCTCTAAGGGAATTTTATATAGGTTAAAGTCGTTTTTCAACTTAGATTTTTCTTTTATTGTTAACTCATTACAAGACGATAAAATTTGTACTGGTCTAATTTCCAAGATGATTCAGACGACAAATTTTCGTTGATGAAATTCGGTTTATCTATTTTTGTCTTTGATGTAGATACATTTCGAATAATAAAGAAGTCACTTGTAACGAGTAATTTCTTGATTTTCAAAAATGTTTTATAAGCTTTTAGTTGGGCCGTCAAAAAGCGGATTTTGGTTCGGTTGGGTTAAGTACCTGCAACCGAGGGTGACTTGCGCCCTTATTATAACGAATGTCTACTTTAGTCAGGATTGTTGTCTCTTTTTTTTCACTGTAATTGGGGGGGGAGTCTTTCTTTTATGGTGAATTTTTTTTTTTATCGTTTATCATAGAAAAGAATTAGAAGTAACATCAGTTTACTACATGATCCCGTCATACACTTAACCCATTTACAAATAACAAAATATTATACTGCTCCAAGTTGAAATAAGTTTCAGGCAATGTTTTTCAAAGCCTTTTTCTTGACGGTATTAGGATATTGTATGGGAATGGGTTAACTGTTACCGGCGAGGTTTAGCTTCTCGTAAGGAGTGTCTGATTTCGTAAGTCAAATCATATTTCTTGTTTTCGTCTTAGACAACTTTTCAAAACCACATTAAAGAAGACCTTAAGTTGTACTGTATCATATTTCATGGCGTACGATTTCATTATTTCATTTTAATATGCTCCTTTTAGTAAAACAAGGTGATTCTGCCGGTGAGAACATGTTCAAAGTAAAATGAAACCTGAAAAATATACCAACCCTTGTCTAAAAGAGGGTGAATTTTGAAGACATTTGATGATATTGTGCTTAACTATCAGGGACACGATGGTCATAAAGTAACATTTGGTCTTTAATTATTATAACAGTCAGCATTAATTTAAATACGCACATCAGGAGAAAAATACAACACAAAATGTATCCCTTATTTTTTTTTTAAAAAAAAAGGTTTTTTATACAAAATTCAATTGACATTTCAACGATCATTAACTTTATTGTGTGAAAACTCAGTTTTTCAACTGACAAAGCGAGAGTCAATGACCGCCATTATTTTTATATCACCGGCGATGCTCCTTTGAGAAATTACGTGATGTATTACCGTAGTGCTGCGCGTATGATATTAAGTAAGGTTTTTAACTTAGATAGATACTTTATTATATAGCTTTGATCTATACAGATCTTTATCTTCAACATTTTACAAACAATTTCAATACAATCAATCAGATTGCGATTATAATTTTAGTATATTAAATAGGGAATATTACCACAGTGTCTTTTTCTATGCGTTGTTATCGTGTTCGAGAATCGTGTGTAGGTATTTTTTATTGGATGAGACCGAAGGTCGAATCCAATAAAAATACCTACACACGATTCGAGAACACGATAACAACAAATAGAAAAACACACTGTTGTAATATTCCTTTTATTATATACCTTTTAGGAAATGACATTTAAATGGCTAAGAAATAACCAACTTTCCGAAAAACCCGGATTGTCAATACACAAAAAAAGAAGTCAGTGTTTAACGGTACTCGACGAATACGGTTTTTTGCTACACGCCGAATATAGATTTTTTTCTGTCGAGTTGTATTTGACAGCCAGGTTTTACTCCATATCTTTTATAGGTATATAATAAAAGCCGTTATCATCTGCTTCATTTCATTTATGTAGTTATTTCATTAGTGTTACATATCAAAATATCCAAAGGGGTTTATTTCACTCCAAAATCGTAGGTTATGTTACACGTTCCCTTCTCGCATAAAATGTTTGTGACACCTTACGACATTTCAATCCGTAAATTAGTTTTTCTACTTTGTTGATTTTTATCCCCAATAGGTAAAACTAAAACACGAGAGTATAGTAGTTCCTTTCACGGAGAGCGCACGCCCTCCCCCCCTTTGAATCGACGTATAACTTAATTGTTGTTGTTTTTCTTTCCCTAGATACCCCGAAAAGCGTTTCCTTCTTAGTGAGGACGGTTTCGGATACATCTCCCGGCCAAAGCAAGCAACTAGTGTTCACCAACGTTCTGATAAATACCGGCAACTCGTACAATTCAGAAACTGGAGAGTTCGTTGCCCCTTCGAACGGCACTTACTGGTTCTCAACTCAAATGTGTGGTAAAAGCAGCAACTGGGTCCATACTCGCATTTATGTAAACGATATAGTGGTGAGTGATTCAAACAATCAGTATGACTGTTTCTCGGCGAACACCCTAGCCATTCTTACTTCTGGCGATAAAGTGTACGTCAAATCAGGCCCAAGTATGGCTAGTGGATCTGTGATCATTCAAGACAGCTCAAAATGGAGCACATTTATGGGAGTATTGATTCACTAAGATATTTTTCCAAATCGGATTCGAATAAATTCCTTTTATGTTTACTAAAACAGAGGGTTTTTTTAAAAAGGAACATCAAGAGTTTCGATGCTTTCCTGGCAATAGCTGATCAATTTCGGCTCTTTTCATAGCACTTTGCACGTGTAAAATACCATTTACGTAATTGTATGAATAAAGATTAACTGGAGATATATTTCATCGGGTTTGTTTATTCACAGGCCAATTATCTCGATCCATTTTCCTTACAATTGAGCATCAGCAAATGAGAGCATAAAGGGATTTTCAAGAACAGATCGAATTTCGATAGACACATACAGAATTAAAGTAGTGTCCCCTTAGATGATTGCATTTGCCAAAGATTCAATCGACCAATCAAACCGACAATGAACTTTTAAAACCAACATTGTTGATATCTGGTAACGGATTAAACGATTTTCCATTTTGTGACCAAAACTTTTTGTATGAGAATATGCTGAAGCATGATATTTAAGAAATGAAGAGAATATTTTTGTTTTCATGGAGGTATAAACCGAAAAACCTAATCACACCGTACACACTGCATACGCGAAGCGGATTCATACAGTGTGTGGTTAGATTTTTCTGTACATACCTCCATGACAACAAAAAATATTCTCTTCGTTTCTGATAATTTAATAGCATCGAGCGAAAAACAAAAGCTTTACAGATTTTGATACCTTTTTGTATGGGACTATTTTGTGCGGAAGCATATAAAATCGCTGCGTACTCAAAATTTTGTTCATGGAGTTATGAATATTTTTTTTCGACCAATCAGAACGCTCGTTTTTGATAGACGAAACTAAAAATTGAATTTTATGATAGTGAATGCTCTAGTTGTTCTAATGTAAAGCATATTACCTAGACATCTACAGACGAATGGCCCTAGTTGAGACAAAATTAGGCTTTATTTAGAAAATATATAAAAGCAAAATTTTCTCTTGCGATCGTTAAGATAACTCATTACAAGAACGGAAAATTTTAGACTGGTCGAAATATAAAGGAGTTGCAGACGACATTTTAAAATTTATAAAATTTTAGATTTTTTCGACTTTCTTAACAGAAAACATTGTGTTAAATGAACACATTGCTTGTCACTGGCTATTTCTTCATTTCACACAATGTTTTACCTGATGGACGCTTAGAAGCGTAATCTTGTGGAAATGGGTTACACATATTTGAGGTTGAATAAAGCAAGTTGTATGACGTAAAGAGTAACTTAATCTTCCTTTTCAACGGATTTCCTTGGCGAATAGAAACTTAATGAAAATGTAGCTATTATATATAACTACCTGTAAGAGAATACCAATCCTCTTTTCCAAGGTTTTAAGGTAAAAAGTAATACCAGAAACACGATACCTTTTCTTTTATTCTGCCTTTAAGCCTCTCACATTCTGTGGTGATAATTACCACGTAGTATGTCAGGTCAAAAACTGTTTGGAACTATAGCTTGTGGTTGTCTAAAATAACGTACCTACGACTCTTTCATAGCTTGTTTACGATATATGCTTCTTGGTGGTTTTAAAAGTATCTAGCCTTAAATCTATTTGCACCATAACTTTTAACATCATAACACAAAAGTATAGGCATCTATTATCCATGAAAACATGCCTTTATGACGTAACTTTATGACGTTGGAAAATTTAAATATATTAATGACGTCACAGTTATATGATTATTGCCTCGCCGATGATTGAAAAACTAAGGAAAACATAATGGAAAATGAATAAATTGTATAAGTTGTGTAAATAATTCATTTCCCACAATGTTTTTAACTGATTTTCAAAAATCCTTCATCTAAAAATTGGCGTCAGCAACTTCTTTAAATTTTTTGTTATGGTTTTATGTAAAAAAAACAGGTGTAAGTTTGTCCCCTTTTTACGACATTACCGTTTGTTTCATACCGGTATTTGTGAGTCTGACAGAAAATTTATTCCTTTTTTTATTTCTCTCTCTCCCATTTTTTGTCAGATAGGTAGAGTAGAACCGGGTAATATCGGACACTTTCGGCACAAAGGGATCGTGGAACGTTCATTGGACGGCCGCTGTTGTTTATTCTGCGGAAACCGGATAGTTGAAATCATGTTTCCAATATTCTGCAAGTAGATGTTCTGAAAACACGATGTTTTCATCATAAGTTTTCATTTTATATGTATGATGTGGTGGTAGTTTTGTATCGGACAGATTGCGTTTTGTATCGGACGGTAGACTAGGGTAATATCGGACGGCAAATATTCCCGCGGGGTTCATCGGACAGCTTCAATTTTTTCAAATATATTTCGGGGTTCATCGGACATACGTTTCTTTTTAAAAATGATTGTGTGTAGGCTACTGAAAACAAAATGAATTTCTTAAAGTGTTGAAAATGTCAATTTAGATAAATCATAGGCCTATGAATAAGACTTATGACAGTTTTTCTAAACATTAACTATATTTTTGATCACACAGTAAACTGACTTACGTTAATCTTCTTCGTTACACAAATACCGTTGATTAATGAGTTTTACAAAAGTGTTCTCTAGTTTATCAAAGAAAAAACAAACAAACAAACAAAAAAAAAAACGGTCATATATGTGAATGGCCCTACTTATTTGCTATTTTTGTATATTTATTTGTTCCTCGCACCGCGAAAAGGGGGCATCTGGAAATTCCATACATCAAATATTTGAAAAGAAATCATATCGTTAACCGGTGTATCAAAACAAATCACAACGACCAATCTACACCCAAAATACATGAAAACTATGGGTATGGGCCGGCTGACATGGGCAAAAACTTTTCGTATGTCGCAGAGAGACCCTTTTCGCGTGGTGATCACATAAAATAAAGGTAGAATATTTGACTGTCGTAGGGCGAGCAAAATATTGTCAAGACAGTTTCTGTATCTACAGGAGCTGTATTGACGACGTTTTTGATATTCCAACAAAGACTTGTAATTTTACAGGCATGATCAATCACGCATACAGAAATCATGAAACTACAGACGTTTGTTTTACTTGTTAGAACTGAAACTGAAACAAATATATTTAGCCGCCCATACTGATTTTAAAGTTTACAAATTATATCATTATATATGCGCCAAATAGTTTCGTATTATATCATTGAACAAACGGGTTGTAGTAATTAGTTCTAACTCGTAAATCAAACGCGTGTGTTTAAACCCCGAAGCAGAATCTAACCTCTCCGGACAACAATTCCTAAACATGGTGTCCCACAGCTTCTTTTACAAATATATAGGTATAATGTATCATGAACTAATAAGGCGAAGAAAAAAATCACAAATAAGAAAGAGAAAAGGCCTACGTTACATCCTTTAAACAATAAAGCAACTAATAACTTTCATTAAAACTTGACTTAACGTGTCCAAGTCCGTTTCATTTGTTGGTGACCTCATAAATGATCCCATTTTCTTTTAGATAGCTTATAGCTGATTCCATTATTTTGTGTGACTTGCAACTGTATCCGATATTACAGCGTTGTTGGGGACCAGGTCTGTATGATTTTACCTCAGGTAGATCTTTAGGTTTCAAAAGCCACAGGCCACTGAGACCAATACGCATTAAATTAGCCACTATCACGGCATTGTCTCGCTTAAGGTACCCAAAAGTGCGAACGCCGTCTGATATCTGTATTGCGTTTGAGTCGAACCTGTTGTGTGGGTCTGCGTGAAGTTCATACCTCTCGCCGACGGATAGGTGTCTGCGACCATAGTGGTGCATTCCAACGGCCCACACATTTCGAATAATCAAATGTGGCATCCTGCAACATAAATGATAATTCAGATTGCCTAATTTGACCGGCGGAGTTTTCCCCTGATTTGTGAACCCATAACTAAAGCACATGACATTTTTCTTATAGCAGAGGAACGTGAGTAACGTGAGTAACGGGTATAATCACAGCACCACTTAATATACATGTAGATGCATTATTAAAGGTTGGACATCCAATTACACGGTGAGAAAGGGTCATACCCATTACCAGACAGAACTACTAAAACCAAAATTACATGTACTTGTTGCTTACGAGTATTAAATAATGCACAGTTATCCTCGACTGGTATACAAATAAAGATTTTTTTCAAAATTCGAAGATCATGGTATGGTCGTTCATTATTTCATTGCCGTACACAATCGGTGCGGTGGCCCTGCATTCAAGATGAAAGCTTGATAAATGGTACTTTGCTTTTCGCATTCACTTGCATGTAAAGCAGTGGACCATTTTTAAACGTTCGCCATCGTTTTATCAGCCTGAACACAGGGCTGTTATAACCTGGAGGAAGCAGAATAGACAGGCATTAGTCTAAGGTGTAAGAGCTTGTTTCCCAGTCTATTTTAAGATTAATAGGTTTAAACCAAATCTAGAAGAATAATTGAAGGAAAGAAACAAAAATAGGTTGCAAAAAATTCTTTTTTTTTTTTTTTTCATTTTTTTAGCTAACTGCGCGGCCTTCACTTGCAACTGTTTACGGTCAATGCCAAACCCCATCGTTGCAGCCTCTTGGATTTTTTCTGCAAACCTACGCTCGACAATCTCCGGGAAGACCGTTTTTTTGCCGTGGGATGGACTTGGTCCAACCTTACCGGACACCCGATCATGCAGTGTCGATCTTGGTACATCAAATTGAGTTGCTGCATTTCTAATGCTCATGCCACTCGATACAGCCGTTACTGCGCGATCCATATCTTTCTCATCATATTGGCACCTCAAATTCTTGGTTTTATTCGGCATGCTGTGTTAATGTAGTGAAGAAGATCACATTATATATAAACTCTGAACTGGGATACATCAAATATCAGGTAAAGAGAACATTATACAACAGATAATTTAAGTAGATTGTTCCGGTCTTGTTAATTGACTGACTGACTGAATGGCGAGGTTTGCTGGACGGTTCACGGGTCGAATCTCCAAATATATTCGCTCATAATATATATATGACAGATCGCAGGCCACTCCCACTCAACACCGACACGATAGTTTCTCTAGTATTTTAATAGACATTAGTTTGCAAAATATATGCTAGATGGCATAGCACAAAAAACATCTCGGTGATAACAACCTAAAGATAGAAGCTACAGCCAATTAGGCCGACTTTCGTTCAGTGATCGACGACGCTGCAGGACCAAAGACATTCATGGCGTCATTATAGTGTCACGTAATTCGTGTGCGAAGTGACTTTTATCTTCTGTTTAATTTTTCTCAAAGAAGTAGAATAAATGTTCATGCAACGTTTAATGACGGTTAAATATTTCGTTGCATGAACAAAAAAAGTTAGATAATGTCTCGTGAAATATCTATCTAGATCTCTCTATGAAAGATAAATCGATCTTACACTGAAACAAATAATTAATCTTTGTGAAAATACTCATAAAAAATGAATCGTCGGCTAAACGTGATTTGGCGGGTGAAACATTGTTAGAAAAGAAGAAAACGTTGGTTGACAATGACGCTTTTTGACGAAAGAAAAAAGGCTTTGTGGATAATGAACAACCCGCTTGTTGCAAGCAATTCCTTCATTTTACATGTTTTCTAAGTAGAAAGTGAAAAAAAAAACTTCATAAAGATTAAATATTCGTCTGCAACTCCTTTCAAATTGGACCAGTCTAAAATTTGGTCGTCTGGTAATGGGTTAGTACACAATAAACTTGATGCCTCTACATGATAAATCCACTGAACACTGGAACAGCTTTACACAATTGTATGTTATTTGTATGCAACCGTGTCCGATACAAGACTCCTATATGTATAATTTCTTTTTACTAGTAGGGTATCATCGGACAGTGATTTTTTTCTTTATTTTAGGGTTAATTACAGTATTTTTCATAAAATTCACAGAAGATCACCGAAAGTAGATATTTAAGAATCAAATAAACCCATTACGAATATACAAATACTAGATTTTATACCTTTCTTCAGTGATTTGACTACTGTTTAAATTTCCCGCTTTCGATATTTTCTAAGGGAGACGAGGGAAAAATCCGCGATAACATAAATTCGGTGCCTAATCCAATCAAATTGATCCTTACAACTCAGTCATTACGTCACTATGACCTGTCAAATGGTAAAGTAACGACAATATGAGAGAATGGATCGATTTCTCGAGTGGTATATCCAAGCTACCTTTGCTTTATTACACGTCAAAAGAAGTGTCCGAAGAAACACGACTGTCCGATATTACCCGGATCTACTCTAGTTTTTCCGGGTTAGCTGACCAGTTATCGATATTCAAAAAAAAGAACTTTTTGCTAGATTATAAAAGGAAAATTGTATTTTCAAGTTACACTACAAATGTCTCATGTAAGACTGAGGCCGATTTTCTTAACCCTTTTCCACACAATGACGCTTTTAAATGCCCCTCCATATGAAAGCTTTGGAAAACATTGTGGAAAATGAAGATATTGCTTGTTTCAAGCAATTTCTTCATTATCCAAAATGTTTTCTACCCCAAAAGACTAAGATTCTTATGATTTTATCAACTTGAAATTTTCGTCTGCCACTTCTTTGAATTTCGACTGGTCTAAAATTTCATTGTAGAAATGGGTAAATCAATGTTATAACCCGTTGTACCAACTGGATTTTTAACGTGATTGAGACATATTAATTACACGCTATATTCGCGGATACATTCACTTCAAGTTTCAACACAGTACAAACATGTCTAAGTGCTAACTTTTATTTGAATACAAACATCGGATTTCAGCATGATCTGCGACTCGAGACTGAAATAAACCCAGCCGCCGTCATAGCGCAGTTGGTAGCGAGTCGGTCTGTCAATCTAGGGGTCCCGGGTTCGTTCCCCGACGGCGGCCTCATCCTTTCCGACTATTTGTCTCCCACCATTTGGTCGATAATCGCAGATCTATGTGGGAAAGCAGCTGGAGGCTAAGAAAGGATGTGATGGCGGTACTGGTGTGAGAAATACCAGGAATCCTTTGTTAGGTGCTTCAGCCGCCGCGATATAACTGAAAGATTGTTGAAAGCGGCGTAAAACCCTTTTCAAACAAACAAACTGAAATAAACCCGATGAAAATTTTGATATTACATGGTTGATATTATACTAGTGTAATAACTATAAATGAACTGAAGCCTTTGTTTATGCCGTTTTGTTATCGTTAAAATGACGTCACGTTATGCATGTTATGACGTCATTTCACAAGTTGTGTTATATGTTTTGTGGAATGTCTCTAATCGATAAAGTAAGGCTTCTACCGTTTTATCTAGAATATTTAGGTCATATCATAAATTGAATATAAAATTCGTCCTCATAAAATATCGAATTTATTAACCCTTGTCACATCTAACTCGGAATATTTCTGGTATGACGGCCGGTATAAAGTTGTTTATAGCATTCAATTTTCAAAGAGAGTATTGACCGACAATAAAGACATCCTGTGCTTCCAGTCCTATAATTTTGATGTAATTCTGAGAATGTTATTGTTTCAGCATGATAAGGGTTTAACTCGTTATCTGAAACAGATACAAACCAGGCATAGCCTCGTTTTTTATCTGTTTATGGATCACTCGTTTAATACATTCGATATTTTATCATCACGCATTGAATATCCTCTATATAATAAAGTGTTTCAATCAGATGTAAGTTGAGGATATGTTTTCCGACAAAGGCCATGCCGTTTTGTCCAGCACCGTGTTTCTGTTAAATGTAACCGTCGGCGACCCTAGAGGACGCTCCTTCGTTTCCAAAGGCATAATTCCAACGTGATTTTTCTTGCTCATCGATGACACGTTCGTGATTACGTAATTATTACGTCGATAGCACTTCATTTGAGTCATACAAAATACTTCGCGACAACCTCTACGAAAGTTAGAGTTGAATAGCACGTAGAATAAAGGCTTAATTATCGTTGTGAAGAATGAAAAAATGTAAGACACCACAAACAGTTTGATGTGTAGATGAGGTACGTTGGACAAGGAATGCCATACTTGAGTGACGTAATGCGGTGTATATAAAAGCATTGAGACTGACGTCACATATATCAACATTTTCAACATTTTGACCTTCGTTCGTGATACCGGATTTGTTGTTCTACGGAAGAGTCTTGTTCGTGGTCCTATCTTCCAAACATGGCGAAATATTCTAGAATAAATCACTGACAAGAATAGCACCGGTACTACAAAGGTCAAGGTCACTAGTAAAGCACCATAAACAGTTCCTCCCCAGTTTGTATTGGAAATAAAGAAGGAACAATGAGTGACGGAAGATCTTTGTACATCAGTTTCCCAGCAGTCCACAAAATACAGCGTTGGGATACTTAAGATAAAAGATACAATTACACAGAGTGCTATCAAATGTTTAGCAGTTGCGCGAGTTATTTTGAAACTTAATGGATAGATGATCGTGTAGAATCGATCGATTGAAATGGCAACAATAACGGTTATTGACACCGTTTGTCCAAGCACTTGGATAAAACGAATCAAGCGGCAGACCACAGCTCCTACCGTCCATTTGTCAGCAATTATATTGGCGGATATAATTGGTGTACATATTACAGCGAGGATCAGATCTGTTAAAGCTAGACAAACCACGAAGTAATTGGTAGTGGATTGTACCCGGCGACTACGATGGACCACCAAACACACGAGAATGTTGGCCGGGATACAGACTAACCAAGTGACCGCTATGAGTAATATTTCCAGGACAACCACGTGGGTAGCTTGGGACGTGCTCCGGCTTACATCCGACACGTTCTCGATCGTTAGGGATATTGTTGTATTAAACACCAAAGCCATGCTGGTATATGTGGTGGCAGATTATAGAATGGCATCTCGGTAGGGTTGCCTTCTAGGGATGGTCATTCTTTTCTGAAAATAGAAGAAACGTTGTTAAGATTATTGAAAATTTCTGTCCTTCAGAAGAGTGAGAGATTTGGCTGCTGCTGCTACCTTTGTTGTTTTGTTGTTGTTTAAGGGACACCACAAGTGATAGGGAATGTTCTTCCAAAAGTTATCAAGACTAATCCGTTTGGTACTACGCATAATAGAGCGACAATGGGCTCAAACCACTAATTTCCGTTGTTAAAATAGAATGTACTAAGCTATGTCTTAAAAAAACACGACCCACCCCTATCGAAATCTAAGTTGCACGTTTATTTAGGAGTACTTAAAAATATGTCGTTGTCAAAAGAGAGATTATGTGATAACAAATTTAAGAAGCTTTATGGTCTTCTTTAGACGGGTCAAATCTGAAAAGATTTGCAGAGAAGAATTCAAAGTACATGAAATTTTAGATTTTTTTCAACTTTCTGGGAAGAAAATAAAGATTCAGGCTACTATATCAAATCTTTCTTACTTACACTAAAGTTCGATAAGGCTACTGCTTCCTCTGTTATTTCGCCACACTATACATGGGTGGCAGAACATGGTCGCTTTAATTAAAACGTTTAATATTCCGGTTGAAATCTATTTCGACCATTGATTTACCGTCTTGAATTATGAGTAACAGTAATGCAGTTTAATATTAAACCGGCATAAATGACAATGTTTAACTATTGAATGATTGTCAGTGAAAATGGTTAAAATCGGTCGTTCCCGGGACTAGTCGGTCCTGCTCGGGATGCCGCCAGTTGGCGTTGGTTAAAGTTATTATTAATAACTGTCTCATCAGCCCGATTGGCTATGTTGGCTGAAAACCTCAAGATCACAAGTCCTGCATGACACGACTAATTGTCTTTCAGATGAGACGTTAATCCGAGGCACCGTGTGACGATGCTATCCATCGAGCACGTAAAAGAACCAGGCGGAGCTCTCAGCAGTTTCGTCCTGTATCCTTGCACTATCCCCCGTAACAACTAACCATCTTGTAGTTACGTCGCTCATATGGGCATGTGCTACGGTAGAGACGATAAATAACGGAAATACACATGGCTTGTTTCTCACCAATGGAATATAATCGTAAACCTAAGTGGGATAGCAGCTGGAGGCTATAGGAAAGGATATAATGGTGGTACTGGCGTGAGATATACCAGGAATCCATTGCTAGGAGCTCCAGCCTCCGCGATTTGACTGAAAAGTGTCAAAGGCAGCGTTAAGCAAGAACGACAGAAATGTCAGAAGTCGACAAGAAATTGTCGGCCCGATCACTCATAGGAGAGTGAATAAACGTTGATTGGATCCTGGACTCTCATCACAAAGCTTGAGAAGCCTTGCGTCCCTGTCGGTAAAGAGACATTACCTTGCACCCAGATTGCCTAATACGCTGTGGGTAATTGAAAGCTATAGTTGTAAAGAAAGAGTCTTTTGCGGAGAGACAGAGATTGAGATGACCCTTCAAGTAAACAGATCTTTGGAAGAGTAATTGATAACTGTTCGTATTATTTACCTGATAGCTATAGCGGGGGTTGCCTGAACACGAGAAATGCTAGACTATCATTCCTTATGTCCAAAGTATAATTCACGAACGCAGCCGGATTTGATGGACCCCTCTTCCCCTCCCCAGGAACTTAACCTTTGGGTAGCTGCTCATATATCGCGAAAAAAGAAAAAAGAATATCTTTAGCAGATCTCCTCGTGTCCGTTTCATTCTCTTATGGTCTATTCAAAAGTGGACGATGCTCGAAGGAGCCCAAATCCAACAATCAAACTCGTTGTTATTTTCTAGCCTCTTTTCAACAAGGTTGTCATAGAAACGGTTACAACATATTTATAACGCTATTTGGTGTCAATTGATCGGCTACTCCATATGTAGATTTACTTATCATAATTAACCTCATACAATGTTCACCGCTCCTTCTATGAACCTATCTAATAATGAAGATAGAACTAATTTCCTTTAGTCACGTCTTATTAACTGTAAGGATGTGTTTGTTAATTGTTATTTGCAGACTCAATAGTAACAAAGCGCCGAGAGTACTGAAGGCTCGAGACATTTGAAAATATTGGGTACTAAGCAATAGTAAAGATCGAACTTAACCCATGCCCACACTATGACGCCTTTAGACGATCCTCTAGAAAAAAAGATTTGGAAAACATTGAGGAGAATGAAAAAATTGCTTGTTACAAGCAATTCCTTCATTTTCTTCAATGTTTTCTAAACAGAAAGTTGATGAAATCCGAAGTTGAGTATTATTTGAATTTTCGTCGGCAACTTCTTTGAATTTGGGCCAGTCTAAAATTATGCCCTCTGGTAATTGGTTAAGTTCATATCTTCCCCAAAGGTACATAATAAAATGAATAAAAAAACCATGCTCGAGGCCCAAAAGCATAAATGAATATGACGATTGAAATTATAAGATCAGAACAATTCTACTCGATAAGCCTTCTACTCATGAAGGAAGTTTCGATATATAAATGATGACCTACCACAATTCAAAATGATTTCAAAATGTAAAAAAATGACACCTTAAATTGATTAGAAAAATACAAAATACTCTTTCGCGAGAACTTCACTTATACCCTCTTTTTGCATATTGATATTGTTTGTTTTAGTGACAAACGATGGATTGTTTAAACCGTTTTTCCTTTCAAGGAGGGAAGGTTAGGCTTTAACTAGTTAAAAGACGAGTAATTTACGTTATATCCCCTTCTGTATAATCAACTATTTCTTCATTCTTGATTAATTACATGAAGCATTTCCTGATCAATTCCTGGTTTTTACGTCCCTATGAATTTATAAATGAGAAAATATTGTCGAAAAAGAAGAAATTGCTTTTAACAACAATTTTCATCCTTTTCCACAAAATTTTCTTCCCCAACTGAATGTATTGGGTTATTTGTTTTGGGGGAGTTTTGTTGTTGTTGTTGTTGTTGTTATTGTTTATTTTTGTTGTTATTTAAAATTAAGTCCAAATTAAACTTTCGTCAGCAAAACCTTTGAATTTGGACAGGTCATGAAAATAAATTTTTCGAAACAGGAAAAAGACACATTAGAACTATACTCCTATGTTATGACGAGAATTGTTTCTTAACGATACCCTTGTTCAGTCATTAAAGAGTGTCATACAGAGGCTGTAATTGGTAAATCGCTGGCCCCTCCCACTTACTTTAATGTCCTGCCCATTGACTCCAACAGGAAGTCCCACTTCGATTTTAAACGGCTTTATTTGGCAAAGTTTAAGACTGTTTAAATCTACGCCCCTATGATGCCCGTTAACAGATTGATAGCTGATAAACCAAGAACATTGAATAATTGAACGATAGACGCTAATTGGTTAGAACAACATGGTTGTCATTGTTGTGATTTTAAAGGTTTTTGTCTGTAAGCAAGTGACTTTCTGTCCTCGGTGAAGTTTACTTTGCTGTCTCCATAAAACCTTAATAAACATACAAACAAGCGAAAAAACTAAATGCTTTAACATCTCTGCGCGATCTTTCGTCTTAAACTGATAGACTGACCAATCGCTGGCCCCGCCCACTGACTACCTAGGCCCCGCTAATTATCTCGGACAGGAAGTTCCGCTACGATTTTTATAGGCGTTATTTTGCAAAATGTAAGGCCAGTAGCATGTAACAAAAATGTAAAATGAATGGTTGGTGACCTAAAAGTCGTAACTACAGTTTCATTTACCCTCAAAAAAGTTTCATGTATATAACCTGACAGTCATTCTGACCAAGTTTGATAAAAATTTAGCTACCATTGTGGCCTCTAGGGGGTCTGCAAAGGAAATGTTATTTGTGTACCCCTTTCCATACTTTCTGTATGGATTACTCCCCTTTTCGATAGGGTTAATGACCGAACAAACATTCTTGTATATGGGAATGTCGAGATTTTAAAACATTTTTCGATATCAATGTTACATGCTTCTTTCTATAAATTATGACCGAACAAACATTCTTGTATTTAGTGAGCCTGAGATCTTTAAACTTTTCTCGACCTCAATGAGCATTAATTCACATTGAGATATTCGGCTTCTCGAATATCATGGTTAGCGTGTAAATATGCAAGATTATATTGATATGTGCACTTATAACATATAATGTACAACTTCTACCTTTTTGTTACATGCTTCTTTCCACACAATTTGCTAAATAATGCCGTTTAAAATCGAAGCTGGACTTCCTGTCGGAGTCGATAGACTTTGCCAATGGAGTACGTGGGCGGGGCCAGCGAACGGTCAATAGAGTAGGGAGATAGGTTTCCCAACCTCGAGCCCAAATTTGCTTTACCCAATTTTTTCATCCGTATTTTTTTACCACAAATTAAACTTAAAATTAGATTCCGCGAGTAAAACCTTCTTTCTAAATATTTATACTTTTCATCAACGGATAAGCTGACCGACCGCTGATCACGCTAACTGACCTCTGACAAGCCCATACGACTAAGACCTCCAACGACCTCAAGTTTATGTAAAATATTTGAAATAGACATAAAACAAAAATCTAATCGTTGATCAACGACCCATATGTCGTAACTACAGCTTGATAATAAATGTTCACCAATTGAATTATTTGATTGGTCAATCTATGTTTAGCTAGCAAAGCACCAGCTTTGATAGCTTAAGTTAACAGACAACATTTTGAGGTCTTCTGATATAGTTCAACGAGTGCAAACTGCCACTGGAGGCTTAACCACTAAATCAATTTAATGCCCACCCGCCATAAAAAGTAGTTCTTTTGTATTCAGGAATATTGCAAACTTTTTCAAATTGTAGAGAACTCTTTCAAAAGCATGCTATTTGACCCATCCCCACTCAATCCCGCTTCTCAATAAAGATTTTTATGGAAAACATTGTGGACAATGAAGAAATTGCTTGTAACAAGCAATTTCTTCATTGTCCACAATGTTTTCTATCCAACAAGGACAAGATCTTCTAAATTCCAGCAACTTGAAATTATCGTAAACAACTTCTTTCAATTTGAACCAGTCAAAGATTTTGTCAAGCTATGATACGTTAACTCCCGAATTACTTTAACATCGTTTATGTAGCATAATAATCTTTTATAAAGAAGATTCTAAACAAACCATGCTTTGCTAGCTTATAGTGCCTTCAGTTGCGCTAGAAAAAACCTATCTTTTGTGGACATCGATTGGTATCTTACAGCGCAATACTATATATATATTCCTTCCTTAGAACTTTCCAAACTAAGATGAATTTTAATTGAAAATAGCATATAACTTATTTTGAGTCAATGACGTTTGAGAGTCTATCTTTAGGCTTAACATGAAATGTGACAGGTTTGCGAAAAACTCTAAATGCTCTGTTTTATCAACGTGGCGGGAGAAATCAATATAAAGCTGCACCTTCTGGCGTTAAAAATGACTGCAGCTTTTGATGTTTACGCACATCTATCACGAATGTTCATTCTATTTACGTACACAATTATTTCAGTTGTGGTTACTTTCTTTCGTGACTGATGGTGACATAAATAACTTTAGCCTTCAGCTGTAGTGTAGAAGTATCTATAAATAAAATAAAGTTCTTGTAATTCAAATATTACGGCGATATTCATTCGATCATGATGTTGTTGTTATTGTTGCAAGGGTTAAAAGAGAGGAATGAATGAAAAATTGCGCAAGGAGAATATTGCGTTACGTCACTTGTGTTGACTAATCGCTGACCCCAGGAGTTAACCCATTACAGCCTAGCAAAATTTTAAACTGGTTCAAATTGAAAGAAGTTGCAGACGACAATTTCAAGCTAATTGAATTTAGAAAGTCTTTCTCTTGTTCGGTAGAAAAAATTGTGGACAATGAAGAAAATGTTTTTTACAAGCAATTTCTTCGTTGTCCACAATGTTTTTCAAAGCTTTTTTCTTGAGATAGTTTAAAAGCAGAATTGAGTGGGAATGGGTTTAATTGCATACTTTTGAGAGAGTTCTCTACAATTTGAATAGAGATTTTAATATTCCTGAAAAACATAACTACTTTTTATGGCGTAGACATTCAATAGATTTAGTGGTTAAGTCTCCAGTGGCAGTTTGGACTCGTTGAACTTTGAGACGACCTCAAAATTGTGTCTGTTAATTTAAGCTATCAAAGCTGACGCTTTGCTAGCTCAGAAAAAGGTTAACTTAATACGCGGCCAATGTCGCACCGTACGCTTTGCTAGCTCAGAAAAGGGTTAACTTAATTCGCGGCCAATGTCGCAGATCAAAACTCATTTCTGGTCAGTTGGCCTCTTGCTCACCTTTTACTCACTACCGATCAACTGGTTCCTTCGCTAAATGGGCTTTCATTAATTATTGTCGCAGCGGTGGCATTTGCCCATTTTAGCGACGCCCCGGAAGTAAATTGTTGACCTCTAACATTGATGTATCAGAATTTCATGTGGGATCGACTTATACTTGGTAAGTACCGCTCATGATACAAGTTGGTTACTGCTTCTTTGTGTGTTTGTTTATTTGTTCATTTTTAGGTCGGTTTGTTGCTTGTTTGTTGGTTGTTAATGGCATTGTTTTATTTCTCTGACGATAGATTTAACAAACATACACCGTATCTCAGTACAACTGTCAGATCTGAGGTCAGTGGACATACCCAGCGATCTCCAATTGTTCGAAACCCAATGAACACGCTCAATTCTATTGGGCGAGTTGCGCCAAAAGTCGTGAAAATACGTCCAATAGTATCAACGCGGCGTTATTACTAAACAGAACACCAGGAATTAATATTCATTACCGTGGTATTAAAGTCGCAATAAAATCATAACGTCAATAAACAACAATTCTGATAACTGGGTCGTTTCGCGGGTATTCTGCAATTAAGGGAGATAAATCGATAGCAATGTGAGCAGAATACAAATAAATGTAAATCTCGGCACGGGAAAAGGGACAGACTAGGAATTAAGCATTAACCCAATCAACACACACTGTCACTTTTTGATGTCATGAAGAAAATGGTTATGGAAACGTTTGTGGGAAAAGTATACTTTAACTCCGGATGTTTCTACCCTAAACGATACCAACTTTTCGAATTCCACCTTCTTTAACCCATTCCCACAAAGTGACGTTTTTGACGCCCCCCCCCCCCAAAAAAAAAAGAAAAAGCAATTGGGAAAACATTGTGGAAATTGGAGAAATTGCTTGTAACAAGCAATTTCCTCATTTTCAACGATGTTTTCTTTCTTCATTTTCTACGATGTTTCTACCCAGAAAATTTAAAAAATCGAAAATCCCACCAGCTTTAGATTGTCGTCTGTAAATCCTTTTGATTTGGACCAGTCTAAATTTTGCCGTCTTGTAATGGATCAAAATATCGCTTGCATCCTCTGGTCTAAGTTTATAGACAAGTTCAATGAGTGCAAACTGCCACTGGAGGCTTAACCACTAGATAATTGAATGCCTTCGCCATAAAAAGTAGTTCCTGTGTATTTCAGGAATATTGCTAACTGCGCCTGAAACTTAATCTCCTATGTCTTTTAAGTTACCAAAGAACTTTGTGCTCATAGTGAGCTTTGTAATCATTGAATGTCCATCATGTGTCGTCCGACGTCATAACTTTTAGTAATAACAACACAGGGGCGACAACTTTGGCAAAATCTTAATGAAACTTGGTCAGGATATTTGTCGGGCCATTAAGGTGAAACATATGAACCCTATTAAAATTCAGTTGGGAAACACGGGACTTAATGACATATTTTTCACAAAGTTTGCCCTATCTTAATGAAAATGGTCGGAATGTTTGTCATGTCATAGAGATGAAGTCTAATGAATGTAAGATAATTTATTTTGAAAAACGTGGGAGAAAGGGTCGTAATGACAATTTCTATATGTTCCCCCTAGGGGCTACAGATATGACTCGATTTTGATGAAACTTTCTCGGTGTGTATTTCAGATCATAATGATGAACCCTATCAAAAATGAGAACATTCCACATGAAACACGTTAAACTGAGCCAAAGGGACAATTCCTTTGTATAACCCCAGGAGCTACAAATTGGCTAAATTTTCGTTAAACTATGTAGGAATATTAGTTTTAAATGAAGGCTATTGAAAAGAGAGCATTTATAGAAAAGATGAGAAAGGGATATTGGAACAATCTCTTTGTTTTCACTTTAATAGCGATAAATTTGGTCAAATTTTGATGAAATGTAGTTAGAATCTTTATCAGATCTGAAGATGAACCATATTGAAAACCGGAACAATCTATATGAAACTCGATAAAAGGGGTCTCGGTGACAGTCTGTTTCTTTACCCTATGGGTCCCACAAATTTAGGTCATTTCTTTAACTTAATCATTCTTTTAGTTTCAAAACTGAAACCTTTGGAAGTTGTTTTTTTCAAAACTGAAACCTTTGAAAGATGTGACTAATCAAATGGAAATAAAGAGAAGGAGCCTTAATTTCTTCGTTTTTCACTAAAAGGGCCACAAATTTGGCTCAGTCATTATGAAACTTAGAATGTTTTTCGGGTCATAAAGGTAAATCCTGTTGGAAACATATGAAAAAAGGGTGGCCAAGGAGCATTAGTGACACATTTATTGTTTGTTAGTTTATTTGTATGTATATATATCTGTGTATGTGTGTGTGCATGTATGTGTATGTGTGTATGCGTGTATGTATATATGTTTGTGTGTGTATGTGTATATATGTACATATGTATGTATCTTTGTTTATTTGTTTGTTTGTTTGTTTAAAGCAAACACTTCTTGGGGTTATCCTTTTGGTTCAATTTAATTTTTATGAAACTTTGTCCGTTTATTACATTCCATATGAAAACGCGAGAAAAAGGTCTTAAAGGCAATTTCTTTATTCACACTTATGGGCAACTATTTGTGCTCAAAACAGGGGAAACTTTGTTAGAATGATGCTAGATGAACGATCTACGACCGGCATGGTCCTTTTGTATATAGTAGAAAACATGAAAAATTAAAATTGGTCGTTAGGTGTAACTCTTATTTTCATTGCTTAATAATTTAATTGTTAGTTTCGTCTATCAAAAACGAGCGATCTGATTGGTCGAAAAATTTAATTCATACCTCCATGAACAAAATTTTGAGTACGCAGCCATTTTGAATGCTTCCGCACAAAATAGTTCACTACAAAAAGGTATCAAAATTTGTTAAGTTGTTGCATTTTTAGCTCGATGCTATTAAATTATAAGAAATGAAGAGAATATTTTTTGTTTTCATGGAGGTATGAACCGAAAAACCTAATCACACAATGTATGAATCCGCTTCGCGTATTCATACAGTGTGATTAGGTTTTTAGGTTCATACCTCCATGAAAACAAAACATTTTCTCTTCATCTCTTAAATATAGAATGTGCATTTCCAACAACGATTTACGCACCGTCTTACTATGACAACATGGTAGAACTGTTTTCAAATTGTAGAGAACCCCTTAAAAAACATGCTTTTAACTCATCCGTTACTTTAAACTCGTTTATTTACCATGGGAAGCAAAGAAGATTATTCAACAAACCATGTTTTTTTACAGTATTTTCAGTACTTTGATTTCCAAAGCGATCAGTTGACCCCACTTTTTTCCATCTTTTTTACTTTAATCGTTCAAATCAACAAAGCTTAAAATGAACCTAATCGGAAAATAAAATTTTCAATAGAATAGTTTTCAGAAGAACACAAAATCGTTCTCGTTTCACGGAGATCTTTTGCTGTTATCGATTACATTTTGCTGTTATCGACGATATTTTGCTGTAATCGACGATATTTTGCTGTTATCACGATCATCTCAGGAAAATATTTGTTTACGGTTCGAAACATTTAAGAGCATCGTAAAGTCAGAGTGTATCGCCGTCGGTATTTTATGTCGAGATGTATGGTAACATGGAAAGAACTGATCTTGCTCGAGTGACCGCCTTTATTAAGCGACTACTTCCATTAAGCGACTACAACTGAACGTCCCTTTCTCAAATCTAAAAACTCTAATAAAGAAGTGATCGTATTTGATAAAAATATTTCATGAAAACCCTATGTTGACTTTTTAGAATCGTCTCATGATTCTATGGAGTCCCAACATTAAAGGAATTAGCGAGAATTCCGTAATGATGTATGTATGAATCAGTCCTCCATTTATTCCTCTAAAAAGAATTTTAGCAACCATTCTCACAAGCGACCATGTTTCGATAGTCCCGCCGTAAGTTTTCGCTTAGTAAAGGATTTATTGTAACTTTAAACAGAAAACCTTACTTATAGGATGACGCTATGTAAACGTAAGAAAGGTGAAGACCGATGAAAGTCGGCAAGGTTTGATTCAGGGACCATTTTCTCTGCAACCTTGGCTTAACCCATTCCAACACAGTTGAATTTGGACTGGTCTAAATTGAAAGAAGCTGCAGACAACAATTTCAAGTTTGAAGAATTTTGAATTTTTTCGTCATTTTGGGTAGAAAACATTGTGGATAATGAAGAAATTGCTTGATACAAGCAATTTCTTCATTTTCCACAATGTTTTCATAAGCTTTTTCTTGAGGGGCGTAAAAAGGAGGGATTGAGTTGTAATGGGTTAAACATGCCTTAATCTACAAAACATATGAAAAACAACGAATATTTCTAAGGAAAGAATTGAATTGAAAAAATAATCTTAAGTCGATCACTAAAATATCTTCAAAATTATTTTTGAGAAGTCAGATCGAATATTATTGGCTCGGTGGGTGTACTCGTCTTAAATAAGACTGTAGTTACGATATTTTGGTCACCCGTCAACGATATGGAAAGCTATAACATTATAATGTGCCTCCATTTTCCATGAAATATCGATCATGTAATATTGTGGACAGATCTGATGCGACTCGCGAGAGCTATAACATACCTGATAAGGCCAGCATACCTTTATCGGGATAAATCAAGCCTGTTTCCAATGAATACTGTGAAAAGCATAATCATTCAGATTTTCAACTTTTAAGTAGAATTTTGCCATGGTAATTGTTCTCTCCAGTCGAGGCTATAAAGAATTGTACATTCGCAAAATTGGTATTATCGAGGATATTTCCGTGATTTGTTTCCATCCCTCGAAACTATGAGCTACTGTTTCCGAAATCCTGTTCAGGGCAGTTCATGTCAGAACTATCATTTGTAAATTTTACGTGGCTTTTTTCAGCTCAATGTCACTTCAATAAAGTGAGCGTTACGAAACTCAGTGAATATAATGTAATGTACCTTCTTAAGTCATTACCACACGACAAAATTTTAGACTGATCCAAATTGAAATAAGTTACAGACGACAATTTTAGTTGGAGGAACATAGACTTCATTTTTTTTTTTTTTTTTTTTTTTGTCAATTCGAATTTCAATATTTTTGTCTCTTTAGGTAGAAAACATTGTAGATAACGAATTAATTGCTTGTGCCAAGCGATTTCTCCTTTTGATACAATTTGTTTTCCAAAGCCTTAAAGGGCGTCAAAAAGCGTTAATGTGTTGGAATGGCTTTACTCGAGGATGGTGTAGAGATAAAAATAAAAATTATAACTGTTTGTTTCATTTAAAATTACATTAGAACTTTTGCTCTTCACAAAAGGAAAATCTTATCTTTTTTTACACGCGAAGACGAATGATTGATTGTTCTTAAGACGAATAAAATTGCCCTGTTTGAGCAAACCGGTACAGACAAAAAGTAACTTGGTTGCATAAATGAAATTCTTACAAGTGAAATAAAGTTTGTGCAAAAAGAACAGAAAGAAAAATGGTACTTATTTACATTTAGACATTTTTAAGCAGTTGACAGTTTTACAGTCGAACAAGAGTCACTATCACACCGAGCCCCTTATTGTACCATACAGTATTTTGAAACAGATTTTATTTATTTGTCATTTTGTCAAGATGTACCTTTCAGCATTGCATTTGATACACAAACGTTACTTAAAGTGAACTATATGAACATGCAGTCACTTTTTACTCGAACATACACTAATTGTTGAGACAATGTGAAATATCCTGAAGATATATTCATTTAAATGCCAAGGGAAAAATTCCTGGAATTTACAATAATATGTTTAAGTATTTCCGTTATTTTATAAAAGTGAATTTAAATTACAAATAGTTTAAAATTCTTTTCAATTAATATATTTTCCAAATTAGACTGGTGTAATACCCTCAGGAAGGTAAACCCCAAAAACTTTAGAAAGAAATCTAATCCATCTACAATAATTGACCAATCGCTGGCCCCGCCAATTTTGCTTTTGCTCCTCCTATTGACTCCAACAGGAAGTTCTGATTCGATTCTTTATGGTGTTATTTTGCGAAATTTATGTCATTAAGCATGTTACAAAGAAGTGGAATGGTTGGTTGGCGACTTAAACGTCGTCTTGCAGCTTGAATAAGCTGTAGTTACGACTTTTAAGTCGAGAAAACCAACAAAAACGTTTTACATAAAATGGCTGCCAATATCTGAGTTCAAACCTCAATTCCGGGCAGAATGAATGATTTGATTGGTCGATGTATTTTTTGATTGACAACACGGTGGGTCAATATGCCGCTGTCAATCAAATTATCAATTGACCAATTAAATCATTCATTTATACCGGAAGGGAACTTTGTTCTCCATCATTGGCAGACATTTATGTGAAGTATTCTTGTTGGTTTGGCGACCTTTACGTCGTAACAACAGCTTGTTCAAGCTGTAATTACGACGTTTAGTTCTCCAAGCAACCATTTTACTTTTTTGTTAAATAGTTCTGGCTATAAACTTTGTAAAAATAACGCCGTTAATGAACGAAATAGCAGCTAATAATATAATTAGAAATTTAACGTGAATGAGATCATGGGAATTCATGGGTTCGATCCCCGGCGGCTAATATCCTTTCCGACATTTGTCTCTCACCAACGGGTGGATAATCGTAAATCTAAGTGGGATAGCAGCTTGAGGCTAGTAAAGGATGCAGGGGCTGTAATGGTGTGAGAAATACCAGGAATCCATTGTTAGGTGCTCCAGCCGCCGAGATATGACCGAAATACTGTTAAAAGTGGCGTTAAACATCAATAAATCAATCAATTGATTTGAATGAGATGAACAATGTATAGTTCAGAAAGTCGTTATTTTTTTAGAAGTAGGAAAATCACAAAGAATACAATTTTATTTATTAAATTTAAGTAAGTTTAAAAACTTATTTCCAAATACGTATTTGGTATTAGAAAAGATTACATTCATGGAAATATTCGGTTCAACAGACAATTTAATTAAACTCTGTATTTATAGCCACAAATACCCATTTTAATCTGCAATTTGGTATCCTTTTAGAACCGCATCATTAAATATAGTGACGTCAAGACGCGATGGTGTTATGTATTGCATATAATCGTTGGGCGTACAAAATGTCGTAACTAAAGCTTTATTCAAGCTGTAGTTACGATATTTTGCACGCCCACCGACGATATGTTTTACACGTTAAATAGGGTTTCAAATTGAGAAATAGTACTGCAAACTGATTAGTGTTGATATTGTTTATGTTTGTTTATATCCGGTTTATTAACTCATTTAAATGTGGCAAATTTTTGTAAAGGGGAAAGATACCCTTTTGCCATTGCATAAGGTGTCTCTATCTGATTTATGCAAAACTAGACCTGATAAAAGAGGATGAAAATGCTACCGTATAGCTGGTTTTATTTACAGGGCGGTTTTTTTTTTTTTTTTTTTTGTGGAAGAGTAAATTAGTAAATAGATGTAATAAAAGCATTTTGCCACATGAGACATTTGGATTTTTGAGAGATATTTGCTTAGAGAATTTTGAATATAAGAAATAGATAAATTTCAGAGAAATCTATTGAACACGGAATTAAAACATTGACAAAAACCTAACAGACAATCAGTGGACGAAATGTAATTAAAAATTAGAGGCACCCGAGGGCCTGATTCGCTTCACTGGCCCAGTATATCTATGTATACTTACCCATACAGATAATTTAGTTTCCTTAAACACAGGCGACAAGTTATTTAAGAAGGGATTGCTATTTTAAAATTTGCTTTAAAGAGGGTAACTTTCTTTTGTACAACAAATTTTCCCAGTCAAGCAGTAACAATTATTTTCCTTGGATCAAAATAACGTATCTACATGAAATGTGACCGAACCTCTAATTATTTCTAAGAAGAATACTTTGTTTCTTCACTTTATATCATATGTGAAAATTAGCTTCGTCCAATGGAGCAATGTTTTTAACGGATCAATATTCTTTGAAGCAATCTGATAAAGAGTCTACCAATGCTCATTTCTGTGCAATTCTATGGTTGAAATCTGCACATTTCTTTATTGGAAAATAATTTAAGTAAATGTTTAAGGACGAACAGACGAACGCAGTCATGTACCGACGCACGACGGATAAAACGCTATGACAATTGCCCGCTGAATTTCACATTCAAAAAAAGTCTCGCAAACCATCCCCTTAGAGCTGCCGTCATAGCGCAGTTGGTAGCGCGTCGGACAGTCAATCTAGAGGTTCCCGGATTCGATCCCCGACTGCGGCACTCATCCTTTCCGACTATTTGTCTCTCACCAATGGGTCGATAATCGTAGACCTAGCAGCTGGAGGCTAGGAAAGGATGTAATTGTAGTACTGGTGTGAGAAATACCAGGATTCCATTGTTAGGTGCTCCAGTCGCCGCGATATAACTGAAAGATTGTTGAAAGCGGCGTAAAACCCCATTCAAACAAACAAACATCCCCTTAGAAAGAGATTTGGACAAATGTAACACAGGTAGATAAAAAATATACTTATGGTTGGTAAATCTTGCAAAAATAATACACGAATAAGAAAATGTTTAACAGAATGTGTTTGCTTCTGTTTGAAATTTACGGAAGTGGAATAATAAAGGTTTGGTTTTCAACACTATTAATTCCTACAGTTTTGAGATAATAAAATTCGGCTATGCTACCGAAAATGAACACTGCCCGAAAGCACTAATTTGAATTCGTTTAAATGTTGCAAAAAATATCTTGTTAGGTAGGTATCGATGTTGTTGTTTTTTTAAGTCGCAGATTTAATTATTTTATTCCCCTCTCATTTATAATTTGAATACAATATTTCGAAAAGTAGTTTTGTGACAATCCGAGACCGTTTAACAAAATAAACCATGCAGCCCATTTCCCTATTAGCCTACGTAGGCTTTTAATCTGTCTTCATATTACGCCGAGAGAGTTGCAGTGTATGCTGGGACATTCAAGAGGTTCGTATAACCGTTTGGTTGGAATCGCGCTTTCAGTTTAAAACCGCTCAAACTAACACCATCGACACGTCACCAGGAGTTATGTTCGCTAGCCTGTTTTCAGGTCTGTAAAGATTAGTGTAAAACTATCGTAAGAGTTGATATGTATACACGCACTTACGGTTATTTTGCTATAACCATTTAATAAGACATAATTCAGGACCTTGGTTGTCTCCCTTGTCAATTCTGTTGAACTTGGGTCATACGCAACTGAAGTCATGTGGTGTTCACAACCGAATGCCGTGATTTCTACATATAATTTGGATTTCCCCTGAACCCTTTTTTCTTATGTGGCCTCTCCTGCGATATATACATTTTTTTTTTTTTTTTTTTTTTTTTTTTATTATTATTATTGTCGGCTAGTCGACTCGTTGCAATTCCGAGTTCTCGCAGAGTAAAGCTAGTAATCGTTGATATGTACATTGAATTTAGTATGAGAAAAAATGTCTTTTTAAATCACTGACGTATTTTGTGTTGTATTTGTTACCTTTATGTGCGTTTTCACATGAAATTGGTATACGTGTGATAATTGTAGGTCAAAAAGAATGTCACACGGGTCATATTTCGTTTACACACAGAATTTACAGAAGATCGCGGTCAAAATTCCGTCAAACTGTTTTTTAATCTAAATTCTCTCTTTAATGCAAATCAAACAGATCGTCACACTTGTAAGACCCTCTCTGCTAGGATTTGAACCAAGGCATCTCACAAGTGCAGTGAGTGTTCCTCCATGAGCTTCAGAGAGTGATGACCTCAAATATGACTCCACAGCTTCATTTGTCTAACTAATACATAATTGAGCCTATGCGTGACATTTCAAACCATTTAGCATTTGCGCGACTTGCACACATTGAGCACCCTTGACAACCATTCGGGGCAATTAGAATATTCGCTGATTGTTTAAAGACGCTTTGGGTCAGTATCTATCTACAGAGCGCAGAGTGAAGATTCTGATCAGACTGTGCGGATGCACAGGCTGATCTGAGTCTTTACTTGGCGCACATGTGTAATGGTTGGAAATGTCACGCATGCGCTCATATATACTTCAGCCAACATAATTTATATTATTCTTTAAATGCGCTCAACTTTAAACACAAATAAAAACGATTACCTTTCATTTAGTCCATTGTCGAAAACTGTCTTCTATTTCGTGGAATGCATGATGTCATAAACTTTAATAGTAGACGCCTTAGGGTGAATAGGTATTTTGGTTTGAATTATTATCTGTAGAAGCCCTATAAGGCCGGGTAACGCAATGAAAATTTAGTTTCAAAGTTTGAAGTATATATAATGATATACTCGTTATATGGTTTCTTGCAACAAATTATTCACGGCTGGAGAAAGCGATGTCAACCCGAGCCGCAAGCCGGGAATAATCGAAGTTCGTGAAGTCATATATCCCGGCAAGACACTGTACAACTTATAGAATAATGTGCTTAACATCGGAAAACATTGTAAATAATCTACCTAACATTGGAAAACATTTTGTTTTATGGTTTTGTCGCGTGGCAATCAACATAGAACATATAATTTCTGTTGATCACATTTATATACATTAAATCCTCGTGACATAGTATATGCCTTAGTTACGAGGAATTAGAGGTAAAACGACAATGAATGTCTTTTGTGATACACCAACATAATTCTATTCATAACCACTCACCGAAAATTGATAAGGTTGTCTGTCAAGTTAAAACGAGCACTAAACAAGAAAGTGTATCTGTCCTACAGTAATCAGTCACAGCTGCGAAATAAAAAAAAATCTATAAAACAGAGCTGTTGTGCAGAAACACGTCTCACTGTATCATAGTTTCCAGGGAGTGTCAATGTGATTCTTGGGGTCTAAATATTGATTCCGATTAATTTGCACAATTCACACTCGAGTAGGTCCTATTTTGATAGTAGCCTCGAAAACTGCGAAATTGCCAGGTAGGGCTGTTAATGAAAATATATGACGTCAAACGTAAAATCAGCGAATAAAATTTCAAACACATTTCCTGCTGTCATTTTAACATTTTTACTAACCAAATTTTCTTGTAAAATACGTTCTTTGCATACGGATAAAATTTCACTTGACAATTAACCAATGGTACGGATTGGTATCCGATAGCTAATCGTCACTATCCATTGTGATGGATACTCAACACAATTCTCTTTCGTTGTGATGCTTAATCGTTACTTACTAATATTACAGAAAGAATATAAAAACAGCCATTGAAAGGATGACAGAAATCCGTCACTGATACAATTTTACCATTCTAATCAGAGAAGGTAGCGTGTTGTCTTTTTAGATTTAATAAAATCGAATATTTTCAATTACGCAGCGAAAGATGTTGAAAGGAGTAGAAATTTGTACAATTTTAAATACCTGATAATCTCAATTCATAAATGGACTAAAAACTTTATCTTGTAATGCAATTTCATTTAGACTAACCAAATAAGAATATCATTTTTGTACAATTCTAAATGTTTGCATTAAGCGTTGAATAAGGCGTAAAAGCGACGCGCGGATTCACCGTTCAACGTTATGATTGTTATATCCTAATGCGGATTCGCCGTTCAACGTTATGATTGTTATATCCTAATGCGGATTCGCCGTTCAACGTTATGATTGTTATATCCTAATGCGGATTCGCCGTTCAACGTTATGATTGTTATATCCTAATGCGGATTCGCCGTTCAACGTTATGATTGTTATATCCTAATGCGGATTCGCCGTTCAACGTTATGATTGTTATATCCTAATGCGGATTCGCCGTTCAACGTTATGATTGTTATATCCTAATGCGGATTCACCGTTCAACGTTATGATTGTTATATCCTAATGCGGATTCGCCGTTCAACGTTATGATTGTTATATCCTAATGCGGATTCGCCGTTCAACGTTATGATTGTTATATCCTAATGCGGATTCACCGTTCAACGTTATGATTGTTATATCCTCCGACTTACGTGGCGACTGTTTCAAAAGTTCTCATAGAAGACACAATATCTGATCAATTTGTTTGGAACTTTACTTTTATTCGTGTACCTATTGAATTTGATTCTTCCTTGGTTTTCAAATGCTGTGAAATGTGAATGTGCTAAATGCTAATCCCGAAATCGTCATTAAACCATTCCCACGAAATTCAAAGACGTTTCAGACGACAATTTCAAGTTTAGAAAATTTTGAGTAACTTAGTCTTTTTGGGAAGAAATCAGGGTTGAAAATGAAGAAATTTCTTGTAACAAGCAATTTCGTCATGTTCAACCTTGTTTTCTTAAAGTCTTTTCTATGGGGGCGTAAAAAAGGGGTTGTATAGGAAAGGGTAACCATATTTTCTAAACGCATTATCGTTGTTGGACGACGACGTTATGAAGGTACCTTGGTTGTCGTTTGTGTCGATAAATCGTGCCCAGCGATGAAATGACGCTAGATTTTGATTCGAGTTGGACACATTTTTATATGCTTCACGAAGTTGTCAACAGAAACGTGATTGGTTTAGGATATAATGCATTTTTTTGGCAAAATAATATTGTGACGACATACCGTCACAATAACAGGTGACGGATGGCCATCAGATACAAGTCGAAATATCGCGTCCGTGCGTGCGTGTGTGCGTGAGTGTGTGTTTTTGACCGTGCAGTGTGTTCAAAGTTACTATGTGGTAGAACCACATGCTATTTACAAATTTTAAATGTAGAACGGAAATTTTAGCTTATCGTGCATTACTCTCTTGGTTCCCTTGATTGAAAAAAGATAACTTTTTGGGATCGCTTTAATTGTTACCAATGTAATCATTCTAATCAACTGTTTCCTTTATAAATAAAACTGACTGCATCACAGAACTATTCTAATAATAAAAATGGTTCCATGTCCAAAATTAAACATGTTTTAGTTCTACAAGATTTGGTCTATTCTATGGTTTATTTGGTAAATAATTTATCTTTAAACGGGTTAAACCGATATAAATGTATTTTAAATCGATTGTGAAACAAGTTTTTACAACTTAGATTAATCCATCTCGGTTCCATTACATAATTTCCTAATTTGCATATATAACGCCCATCAGATTGGAATAAGATAAGTTAGTATTAAATTTTCGACCTTAAGAAATTATTTTGAAAAATATTTTTGTTGACTTGAAATTCTAGTCCCCAACTAAAAGTGATCTTAAAACCCATTACCAGACGACAAAACTCCAGAATGGTCCAAATTTAAGGAAGGGACAGTTGACAACCAAATTTAAGGAAGGGACAGTTGACAATATTTTGGCCTTATCTTTAAACCGTGTGTCAAATAGGGGTAGAAAATACTATAGGAAAGAAGAAAATGCTAGTTATCAACATTTTTTTCTTTTTCCACAATGTTTTTTCGTGTTTATTTCCCCAAAGTGTGGGAAGGTAGTCTTATGTGATGATGTGTTGAGATTTAAATGGGACATGAATGACCACTTTATATTTAGAAAATCTGCGAAAAAGAGAGAAAAATTTCGATTCTGGTTAGACGGTACAACAATCGCATTAAAATCATCTCTACGAAACCACTACGTGTATTTCCGTTTTTGCTCATATGGGCATGTGCTACGGTAGCGACGATAAATAAACCACTACGCTACCTCTACTTCTCTTATGTACGGCTATTGTGGTGGATCTCATTTTAATCAGTTTGACTACGCGTAGTTTGAGAAGGATTGATTATTGCCTTTCTTCCCAGATTGTCCTTTTCCCCCTGATGGGTCTCAAACATATAATTACTGAAAACTCATTTAAGTGCAGTGTAAGTAGTGAAGGTTTTTCTTGATTATATATCCCTATCCTATGGATGAACGACAAGCCAGGCGCTATTCAAGTATCCCAGTCTCATTATCATATTATGTTTTATCTTCTATTTTTCCTTATTTTAACTAAACCTATTTAGCAGCCAATCGCTTCCTTCCTTCAGCGGATTTTGAACGTTTTCATAGATGCCCATAAAATTCGTTGGTTGTTAAAAAAAATCTGATTAAGAGACTTTAAAAAATTAGAGATTAAGCACCAGTTTACCGTGGCCAGCATTCTGTCAATTGACCAATCGTTGGCCCTGCTCACCTATTCCTTTGGCCACGCCCACTTACTCCGACAAGAAGCCCCGCTTCTAATTTAAACGGCGTTATTTTGCAAAATTTATGGCCAGTATCATGTAACAAAAATAAATAGTTGGTTGGTGACCTAAACGTCGTTACTGTAGCTGTAGTTACGAAGTTTAGGTCGCCTAAACAACAAAAAATGCTTCACATAAATGTTGGAGCTCAAAACTCATTTCGGATCTGAATGAATGATTTCATTGATAGACTAGTCATTTGATTGACAGCCGCGATTGGTCAATTACGTCATATTTAAAACATTTTTACCTCTCTAATTCGAGACATAACATGTGGTTTCTATATTATCATTATAATTATATCGAAAAAAAAGTAAACAGGCACAGCTGTACAGAGTCTTTGAGTGACATTTACAATAAATAAATCTTTATGTAGCACAGAAACTAAACATCCTCGACAGCCTCACGACGTATTTAGAATAACCGATAACAGATTGGTGAAGTAGCTCTGTTAAGAATGTAAAGTGAAGAGTCTGGTCAGTCTTTTTGTGCGCACAATCTTAGTCGTCACTTGGCACACATGCTGATTAGTTTGAAATGTCACGCACAGACGCGATTTTTTTTTTTTTTTTTTTTTTTTATATATATCAGGTTTGTTATGAATGAAAATCCGCATCTGTGTTTGTGTGTGTTTGTTTGTTTCGGGTTTAACGCAGAAATGATCAATCTGCCAGTTATATCGTTGCAAAGTTCTGCTATTTTGTACTTTTCGAATATCAGCAGGACTAGGTTTGAGTTGAAATGTCTTAGCCAATGACATACCAACATGACCAGTGACGAGGCCGGGACTCGAACAAGTAACCACTGAACCTACCGGTCTGGTAAATAAAACAACTAATAAGTTCAGAAAACAGTATGCAGTTATCTTTAACCCGCTGCCAGACGGCAGTAGTTTAGGCTGGTCCAAATTGGAGGGATTTACAGACGGTCATTTATCCCTTCCATGTATAATACCTGGTTTTTTTACGTCCCTGTGTTATTATACTTGAGAAAACATTGTTGAAAAAGAAGAAATTGCTTGTGACAGGCAATTTCTTCTTTTTCCACAATATTTTCTACCCCACTGGATGGTTTTTTTTTTTCAAATAAGTCCAACTTGAAATTGTCGTCTGCAAAACCTTTGGATTTTGACCTGCTAAAATTCCAAAAACCGGGAAAGGGTTAAAGTTTGTAATATTGCTTGTCACAAGCAATTTCTACATTTTAAGCATTGTATTTATTTTTCCATTTTTCTCTAGATGTTCATAAAACGGTCATTTTGTGGCAACGGGTTAAAAAGTTAAATGATTTAGCATTGAAAGAAAAAATCTCACCTTGATTACCAACAAACAATTTTCGTACCATAAAAGTCCATTTCTGCGATATTCTATTCACTATCAGATTTCCTCGTTAAACACACAACTGTTGTATAACGACCAGTTCAATAACTCGTCCCCTTGTCGCAAAATCCGATGTGATTATCGATTTACCTGAAATTGTGATTTTCTTCGGTTACCTAGCAACGGAAGCAGGCATTAATTTCCGTCTTTCCGTTCCGGAATCACTCGCTCTTTGATAAGAAATAAATAGAAATAGCACTGATTAATTTGAATTGGTTGTTTTCATGCAGACTATACAATCAATAAGGGTTCTATAAATATATATATATGTGTGTGTAACATCATGAAAAAAGAGGCCTCTCGAAAACTCCGCGAAACAAATATACCAAAAATTAGATTTGATCCAGGAGAGGTTAATCAGAGATCGTGTTTGAAAAGTCTACCTTAATTGAGGAACATTAACCCTTTCCTATTCAATCCTTGTTTTTAACCTTCCTATGATATTAAATTGAAGAAAAAAAAACATTTCGGAAATAAAAAAGAAATTGCAATATCTTCTTTTTCCATTATATTTTCTACCCTACCGAATAGTTATTCGTCGAATTACATTTTCGTTTAAAAAAAACTTTAATTTTGGACCGGTCTAAATTTTTTCAAAACGGGAAAGGATGAACTATTCTTGGTTTAGAAAATCGGGAGAGAATCAAAATTTTGATTCGAGTCAGTATGCGAAGTGCATGCCGTCTCACCAGGTTTGTTACTATCTCCTTATCACTGGAAGCCCACTTTTCGCCTGCCGTACTAGATATCGATGGTTAAGCGCTAAACAGTTGTAACTGCCTATAAACATACCGGCAGTTACAACTGTTTCGAGCTGAACCATCGATATGTGCCTAATAGCACGGAAACTAGCGAGCTGTTGTTTATGTAACTGAGCATCGACCTCTGTTAGACTGTGCAGATTGTACCGGTGGACGGGAATCGATCCTTTTGACTGATCGCGGCTGTACGATCAAAGGATCAATCGACCAATCAAATAAATTGTTGAGGCTGGAAATGAACTTTCAACTCTAATATTACCGCAGCCATTTATGTGAAGAATTTTTGTTGGTTTGGCGATTTAAACGTAGTAAGTGTAGCTTACTCAATCTGTAGTTACGACATCTAGGTCGCCAACTAACCATTTTACGTTATCTATAGGTTAGTTTCTGGCAGAATAGCAGCGATCGTTTAAGAGATTTGATACTAAGATTAGAAACAATCTTTGCGCATGCGCGTCTCTCTTCCCGAAAGGTAGGACAAACAAAAAATTGTCTTACCATATGATTTGTATGGTAGGTATGGAAGGTCGATTTGAAACCAACTTAAAGGGGAATCAGCTCTCTTTTTTAAATCATGTTTAAGCGAAAGACGTTTTCAGTATAAAAAATGTTTAAAAATCTATGAAATAGAGAAATGACTAGTCGATTAGGAAAGGCAGAGTGAACAAAGACATAAAGAGAGAAGTGTCAGACGCGTCCCTTTCTTCAACATTGTTTACTTCTTTTTGACTCGTCGTCAACATCCACCATGGTGCTAATTAACAATCTATTCTCAGATACATGGTTCTCCGCTGAAAATGGGTTGTTAGGATGAACCACTTAACAAACGACACAACTGACCAATCCCGACTGTCAATCAATGAATCAACCGACCAATCAAATTATTTATTCAGCTCGGACCTGAGCTTTCAACACCGAAATTGGCCGCCATTTTTTGCTAACCGTTTTTTGTTGGTTTGGTGAGTTAAACTTCATAACTACAGCTGATTCAATCTATAGTTACGACGATTAGGTCGCCAACTAATCATTTTACTTTTTTGTGACATGCTACTGGCCAGACGTTTTGCAAAATAACGCTGTTAAAAATCGAAGCGGAACTTCCTGTTGGAATTAATGGGCAGAGCCTAGGGAGTCAGTGGACAGGGCTAGTGATTGGTCAAATATAGACTGATATCATTGAAATATGTTGTAGATTAACCCATTACCACACAGCAAAATTGCAGCCTTGTCCAAATTGGAAGATGTTGCAGACGACTATTTCAAGTCAGGGGAATTTTGAAAATATTTGCCTTTTAGGGTAGAAAATATTGTGGACAATGAAGAAATTCTTTGTTACAAGCGATTTCTGATTGTCCACTATGTTTTGAATTCTTTTTTCTTTGGGGACGTAAAAGGGGGGTTGTGTAGGACTGGGTTTATAGCTTTTGACAGTTTCACAACTAAAACAAGTAAAAAATTGCTGTAATGTACAGCAAAGTGAATTGTGTCGCCCTTAAAAGTCAATATCTAAGTAGTGGATGAAATGGTATAATTTTGGAAAAAAATAAGTAAATAAAGCAATATTTGAAAACGTGTGTGTGAACAGTCTTCTCTTTTGAAATTGCTGAAGGTATATTATTTCAAATTGGGATCTTTTAACCAGGCTGACGTAGCATATAGACAGCGAAGACTGAGGTAAGCCTACATGTCTTTGCAGGCTGATCTAAGCTTTTACTGTCTTCCAAAGCTTTGTGTATAGCAAGAATCTTTCAATACCACGTTAGATTAAACTGAAAATGCTGTGTCTTGCAAATGTTTGATCCTGTTGGGTTAAGGTCCGGCTTAAACGGTTTTTGTCCAATCAAATTTTTTGAATACTTCTTATAATCATAACAAAAATTATAGCTCGCAAGACAGACGGACAGCGGTAACCATTATCCCTCCATGGGTCGATGCGGGTAGGTGCGTAAAAAAGAAGACGACCACATGCACTGACTAATTTACAATGGATACAGTTGCATGACAACAGCACCAGTGACTAGTGTAGATAAGGAGAACACTGAAGTAGATCTTGATATTGAAAAACTCTAAGGTCCAAGTTGAAAGAGAATCATAAATCCTCAGAAAAATTCTTCTAGAGTTCAGAGCTATCATAAAACGGATTGTTCTTGTGCTCTTGAACACACACATTAACTTGCAAGTGCGTGTATTGAATAATAATACATTATGACTTATAAAATTTGTCATGCAAACATCAACAACAACATTAACAACTGCACGAAAGCGAACTTGGTGACGAGATCACAAAAGCTAAATATTCTATGCCAAAACAGCCGAGCTTATAAACACTGCTGACCAATGATTTGTGATAATAGGACATATACCATTTATCTACAAATAATAGGTGGTTGTCACTTGACAACTGCTGTCGAGCCCTTATTTAAACGTTTGACCTTGATCTGTCACCTTGTCCTTCGGGCTATCTGAAGCACATATACTCATGATGTAAAACAATTTTGCAACGCTATTCCGAAATCAATTCATAAATGTAGTAGTAATTGTCTAGACAAAACCGGACGGACTAACTGAGTGACCAACAGATGCACTAATGCACCCACACCGAGCCGTCATTGTGACAACCATATCTCGCTCACCGCACGCTGGCTCTACAAAAATGAAAAAGCCAACGGTATCTATAGACTTTTTATAAAATAAAATTAACAAAAGTTGGAGTATTCTCCCTCAGAGTAACAGCAAAACTAAAAATTCAAAAAGGCAATGTTTTAAAAAATAGCTGTCATTATCGTACCTTGATCAAGTGAGCTAAAAAAAAAGTTGCTAATACTGTTGTTTGACATGTATGAACACTAGAGGTACACAAGTCTTATTCACTATACAGGCCTTAATGATGTCTCAGGAATATAACGGAATTGTAATAATATTTTTAAACAAGAATTGACACTTTCAGTTAAAAAAAAGTTTGTTTTTTTTTCAAAATATGTTACTTGTGTAATACTTATTGCTTAACACTTACCCTCTATTTGTGACAAAATGAAATGAGTTCTAGTCCATGTCATTTAATATATGCATGATAGAAATAATATCATTCCGTAATATGAGTTTTTTTTCATTTAACGAGATTAAATGTGATTTTCAACAGTATTCAGTTATACTGTGGTGACTTGTGCAGCTACAAATGGCTTCCTGTTGTTTCTTACACCAGTACAGCGAAAACATTTCACCTGAGCTACCTATGGCCCATCCAACCTAGGCATACATGTACTTGTTATGATTTGGTTGAAGATAAATGAGGCATGCCACAATAACTTGTTCAAATGTCACACGAGAGTTTGCCGAGATGATGATTGATCTTACAACCAAAGTATTGAGAGTCAATGTCTTAATGGCTGGTCTAACAGGGTTGGCATTTGGAGAATTAGTTAAGCTTATTGAAGCCATGACATTCATAAAATCAAAAGTCTTTGAAAAATTGAAAAAAAGCTAGGTAAGTAATGTTTTGTGAAATTAGGAACGTTTAAATTGTTGCATGGATGCACAAGTTGTAGTGAGTGATGAAATGTGAGTTTTGTCTTTACAAGTATGGACAAAATTGACTCATTACTTACCATAACTTGTGCATGTATTGTAGTAGATAATCAAAATAGTTTAAGGGAAAGTAAATGGATTTTATTTTTCAAAACCTGTCTCCCCCATACAACTGTATCTTTTGAAAATGACGTAATACGAGTTTTATTCGTAGAACGCGTTAAGACTCTTACACACGAAAACACCAACCAATGACCCGCTTCGCGTAGATGCGGTCTCGGTTTCAATAACGCGGAGTATTTTGCCCTTTGTTTTGAGAACTCTGCATACCACCTGTATACCGCGGGTATGATACTAGAGATACTATTATAACTATATTGAATAAGCCTCTTTAATCCATGATCAACAAATTACAGACGAAAAATCAAATCGCTTTGAAATTGAAAATTAAGTCCCAGATAGTGTAGATAATATTGTGCAAAAAAAGGCAATTTCTCCTTTTTTCACAATGTTTTCTTTAATGCAAATCTCCAGGGGCGTAAAAAAGGCTTGATTGTGTGGGAACTGGCTAAGCTTCTACTGGATCGCGAAAGGTCTAACAGATATACAGAATCTCTCATTTGTTTCTTGCAGGTAATAAATCTCAATGAATATTGGTAATCTTATATTGTCCAAGTTTCTTAAATGATATGATATATATTTGTGGACTGTCGGAAAAATTACATTCTCGGAAAAGTAAAAAAAATATTGATCTTGAAAGCTAGTTAGACTGCAATCAAGTGGATTTGGTTTAACGTGACTTTCAGTATAACCGCGGTTGGTAGATCCACCCAACCATGACTTTCTGTCAATTTTTACTCAAGTAACATGTACAACTACAATAAATTTTGGTCATTACATGTATAGTTGCTCAGCCAACTTAACAGGCAAATTACTTTGCTTTACGAGAGATTTCTCACTTTTTGAAATGTTCGACGGATCCAAAATAAAAGATGTTGCAGTCGACAATGAAAATCGGATGTAATTTGAAATTAAATTTTCCTATGTAGAAGAAAATAGTGTCACAGGCAAGTTCTTCTTTCTCCACAATGTTTTCTTAAGTATAGAATCAATGTGATTTAAAATCCAGGGTTTGAACAGGAAAGGGCTAAAAAAGTTAATATATATGAAAATTTCAACTATGTAAACCAAAACAAGCATATTACTCTACTATGCAAATACGGACGTCCAGCATCCGTACTTTCAGTGCTTTGATTTAACTTATTTGCATTTACTTTTATTGTTATAATATTTTTTTTACAATTTGAACCAATATGAAAATTTATAAGAGGTGAATTTGGTAGGGTAATTATCTTTTAAGAAGTTTAAGATTTTTTATCGAAATATCTTGCGCAATTCATATAGCCGTTAAAAGCCCGCTCAAATTAACGGAATCGTAAAAATTATATTCTCGTGAAGAATATCTATTTAGTATGGATAAACATTACCAAATCTTAGCGGACTGTTTCTACATGAATTGATTCACACGAAATTGAAATATAAAATCAGGATGATTACGTATATTTCCTATTTGATAATGTATTAGATGTAACATAATGTACACAATACCACGTATATGTACTTAGCATTTAATAACAAAAATAGGCACAACGCAATATAGAATTTAGTAGAGTGTAACATAAAACATATATCGGCATAATCGGTTGGGGTTTAGACGTATCCGTTTATGGGCAAACCGGAAGTAGGGACTTTACAGTAACTTGCAAAAAATAAAACAGTTAAAACTTTGTTTTCATTAAATTTCGGCTAGTTGTGAGATTAGATGAACTTCATAGAAGGGTTTATAGTACTGCTTTAAAAATATATCTTGTAAACAATCGTTGTGTAGAATACAGTTGCGATTCTAAGGTACAATTAATGTTCCCTCATGACGTAATGTCTAAAATTAGAATGAGTGTGACACAATAAGTGTCGCCTATGAGGCGACACAATAACGACAATTAATATACAACAATGGTAGATAACCCAAAAATGTTTAATTTACACGCAAAGATACTTGTTCCCCTTCGACAGCAAACACCCCATCTCCACCCTATCCCAACTCAATCTATAATTTCCATACATTGAAATACCTAAGGCAAAATCTTAGTTCGCAAAAAAGCTCCATCTACCTTGTTACTACCTGTCTCATCATTTGCTTTAGATCTTGGTTCTATCATTGGCCTACATAATCGGCGCAAGTATTCTCCAGGAAACAGAACAAAATTGATGATTCAGGGTGGGAAGAACTTGTTTCTCAGTCGATGTAAAATACATAAATATCCGAAATAGTTCTTAAGCTTGATTTATCGGGTTTTATTTGTTGTTGTTGTTGTGTTGGGGTTTGTTTTTCCATAAAAAATAAGAGTATATCATTTCGATACTGGAATCTGAAATAGTACCTCAGTTTTTCCACAAAAAATAAGAAATGTCATTTTCGGTATTGGAATCTGAAATAGTCCTAGAGCTTGATTCATCGGTATTTGTTATTGGTTTTTTTTTTTTTTTTTTTTTTTTTTGTTTTTTTTTTTTTTTGTTTGTTTGTTTGTTTGTTTGTTTGTTTTTTGTTTGTTTTTTGTTTGTTTTTTGTGGTTTTTTAAGGGTTTTTATAAGGGGGGGGGGGTAATTAGGGTATGTAATTTCGAAATTGGAAAGATGAAGTAAATTGAATACCTCCCTCGTAACTACATTTCTCCAATATATCAGTGTTTGGTCGGTCATGCGAAAAATGATTATTCGAGAAGTTTGAAGTAAACAAATTTGATAAAAAAAAAAGCATTCAGTGGTATTTATTGGTTGTTTATCTAAAAAAGTACAATTTATGACATTGGTCGACGTTTATGTGAAGTACTTTTGTTGGCTTGGCGACTTAAAAGTCGTAACTACAGCTTATTCAAGTTGTTTTAAGCACTTTTACGTTACAATCCTACCAACCATTTTACTATTTTGTTACATGTGACTGAGTGTGTGTGTATTTCCGTTTATTTATCGTCGCTACCGTAGCACATGCCCATATGAGCGCACGCCAGAAGACGGTTAGTTGTTACGGGATAGGATACAGGACGAAACTACTGGTTCTTTAACGCGCTCGGTGGATGGCATCGTCACACGGGACCTCGGTTTAATGTCTCATCCGAAAGACAATTAGTTTGTTAGTTGATATGGTCAGCCCAGCGCTCGAACTCTTGATCTTTAGGTTTGAAGTCAAGTGTTCTACCAACTGAGCTAATAGGACTGACCATGTCACTGACGTATTGCCGTTTATTTATCTCGCTACCGTAGCACATGCCTACATGAGCGACGCCCCCAGAAGACGGTTAGTTGTTACGGGGGATAGTGAAAGGATAGAGGACGAAACTGCTGAGAGCCCTGCATGGTTCTTTAACGTGCTCGGTGGATAGCACCGTCACATGGGGCCTTGGTTTGACTGACTGCGAAACAAGACCTGTTTGGGATCAGTGGGCGTGGCCTGAGATCAGTCAATTACCTTGATTGACCTTTGCTTGATGCAATTGTCTTCCGAACAACCCAAATTAGTTAAAGATTTTAACCCTCTTTCGACTTTTCAGTAAGGAAAACACCGTGGGGAAAACGTATTTTTCAAAAATGCAATTTCCTCTCATTTCACTATTTTTTCTCTTCAATCGGCATTGCTTTATGGGGGGAGTTCGCGCGCATGTGTGTTGTAGTTAGGAATTTGCGCTCTTGGGTGAGGGTATGGAGGTTTGCGCACGTGCATGTGTGTTGTAGAGAGGAATTTTGGCTCTTCTGTTTATTTTGTTTGGGTTTGGTCTTTGGATGATTTTTGAAGGATTTTTCTACTATTCGTTTCTTGTATCGTAAACCTACCGGTGAAAATCATGTCAGCGCTTTTGGTACTTTGATCATTGTTATTTTTGACATGTCCCTTGATAAGGCTTATCAGTCTGTCTGAGCGAGATAACCTTATTACTTTCATTGTAATGAGACATTACAAAGTTCGTCAAATATCGTTCAAACAATAAATACGTTTATCTTTTCAACGTAGCTCACTGGAAGACAATGGAAACCATTAAAAGTAAAGTATTTACTTTATATATATATCTTTTTTTGAGGGGGGGGGTCGAAAATCTAGTCTCTTCTGTTCGTGAAATCGGCCATTAAAATCCAAATTATCTCATCATTAGGTATATAGATATTTATCCAGGTTTCTTCGGTGGCCAATAAACCCTCGTAACGAAGCTTATTCAAGCTTATTCAAGCATTGTGGAAAATGAAGAATTTACTTGTTACAAGCAATTTCTTCATTTTCCGAAATGTTGCTAAAGCATTTTTCTTTGGGTGTCGAAAAGCATCATTTTATGGGAAAGGATTAATGTACCCCAATCCTGGTCCACCTCCTGTCGGATCTTACCTGTAAGTCTGACATAATCATTACTACAATTCGTAAATACCAGAAGGTTCCTTTTTGACTGACGGGTCACATGTATCAGACATCAGTTATCTTTTTGTTTGTTTGTCCGTCTGTCTGGGCGATAACCGATTTGCCGTACTATAACCCTACCGGTTCAATCCGAAACGTGTTGAAATATCAGTTGACCTTGATTTAGAAAGTTTTACACGGATCATCCAGATATTGTAAAAAGTGTCGACCCCGATATCGACCCCGGTTAGATGCATTTTTAACCGGTACTGTGCATTAAAATTAATTTGTGAATAAAGCCACGCCAAATCAAAGATAGAATTCTGTAAGAAACCCAGACAGAGGAATTTGTCTAATATATAAGGCGATATTTGTATGTTCTATAAAGTTAGAGATATATCGTCGAGACAGCTAACAGACGTTCGTTAGGCTTAGGTAAACCCAGTTCTGCTGACCGATCGACCACCGACGTAGTAACTCTGACATAAATTGGTGTCTGGGATTATTATTATCATAATTATTGTAAGTCAAGGAGACATTTTTTTTTATTTTTTTATTTTTTCTTTTTATTTTATTTTATTTATTTTTATTTTTTTTTTTTTGTATTAACAGCGACGATTAGTCAATAATTCAAAAAATCACAGGTTTATCATAATTGAAAATATAGGCATTTAGTAGGCGCGCGAACAAAATATCGTAACTACAAATTAAATAAGGCGATATGTGTTTATACATTCCATTCACTATATCACTTTTCTCAAATTTCTTCCATAATACTGTCGAGCGGCTACTTACACGTTAAAAATAACATCTTCAGCGATAAGGAATATAAGATAAAGAAAATACTAAGTCTATGTTGTTTTCGGTAGTTAAAGTGACTCAAAAAGAACTCTTTGCCACTTATCTGATTAAATTCCGGAGTTAAAAACCATATATTCATTCTTTGTCCATGAAGTTTTGACAACATAGCGCTTGACAACAAAATTATAAAATTCCTCATTTAGATCGAAAGTGAGGTTTGAACTCCGACATTGGTCAACAGGTATATGGAGCATTTCTGTTGGTTTGGCGATCAGTATTCAAGCTGTATTTACTACGTTTAGGTCGTCAAACAACTATTTTACATTTAGCCTCTAACCATTAAGATAGCATGTTACTGTACATAAATTTTGCAAAATAAAGTCGTTTAATATCGAAGTAAACTTCCTGTCGGAGTTTAATCGGCCTGTCCAGCGGAGTCAAGGGACGGGGAAAACAATCCATATATGAACAAAATGCTACACGACCCTGTTTACCATGTACTTATAGTTAATAAGTGATATACAGTGAACGAAGTCACACATGAATGACCTCTGATCATTAACAAAAATCTTTTTCATATTTAACCCATTCCAACTCGACAAAATTTGATAGTGGTCCAAATTGAAAGAAGCTGCAGACGAAAATTTCAAGTTGATGGAATTTTGATTTTTTTTTTGTCTTTTTGGATTGAAAACATTGTGGATAATGAAGAAATTGCTTGATACAAGCAATTTCTTCATTTTCCAAAATGTTTTCCGAAGCTTTTATCTTGAGGGGCGTAAAAAGGAGGGATTGAGTGGGAATGGTTTAAAAAGATGAGATTTTATTTCATTTGATACGGTGGCAGAGAAGTGACTTGCGTTTTTGTTTTGCTTTTATTTAGACCCATCTCGTTCAAAAAAGTCGAAAATATTTTGCTTTATAGTGGTTTTTTTTTTTTTTTTTTTTTTTTTTTCTTTCTTTCTTTCTATTTCAGGGGGCAACGAGATAGCAACGCTTGTTATTTTATCTTTTTAATTAAAATAAAGATGCTATCTCATAGGAATGAGATTAACAGCCAATCAAAGTCGGTCTTAATTTATAAGTTTGAAATGGATACCGCCTTAAAGAAGTAACCAGGGAAGGTGACCCGATCGTGGATGATCAGATTGCGAAGATTGGGCAGTCGTAGGCTCGTTACTTTTCGCATAACTTTTCTGAATGTACCGTGGCTGTAGAATATCATTCTACCCAACTCTATGCTTATCTTTGAAACACTATCCTTGATTGACATGACCTGCACCCGAACCGTTTTTCATATATATATATTTCGAAATCCTGGAAAGTTTAATCTAGAGGGGTAAAATACAAGCTCGACACTCGAACCTAAAATAAATGGATCCTGCTGTCAACTAAGAAATGAACGGACCAATGGAATCGAATCTGTCATTTGTACCGAAATTTAAACAATGACCCTGACATATGTGTATAATTCATGTATTAGGGTCAAGAAAGAAGTGAAAATCGTAACTACAACTGATTGAAGCTGGAAATACTCCATCTATGTTGCCTTTTGTTTTATGTCCCAAGTCCCATATCTTTATAATTTTAATTTTTTAGTAGTTCCGATCTCGACCAATCACCTTGTCGGGGCGCAGAAGGCGTGGCTATTGGTAACTAAAAGACAGACCACTGCCAGTACGTACTTTAAAGGCTGATCATTACAGAAAACTCCGCAAGGATAGTTCGGCTAGTATACCAGACTACAAAAAGCTTAAAAAATTATCATAGGCAAGAAATGGATAAGTGATTTAGTTTATCAATCAATTTTTTTTAACAGTGATGATTCTTTTATTGAACATATCTACTTTTTCTAATTCCATTTACCACATGTCAAAATTTTGGACTGTTCCAAATACAAAGAAGTTGTGGACGACAATTTCAAGTTAAAGGCATTTCCTGGTAGAAAACAAGATTGAAAATGAAGAAATTGCTTGTAACAAGCAATTTCTTCATTTTCAACCTTGTTTTTCTCATGTATTTTCTTTAAGGGAGTAAAAAGGCGGAATTGTGTGGGAACGAGTTAATAGACTGTTTACTGAAACTATTTTACTAATTCCGGTGTTATTTTCTAACATATTTTCTAACATATTTGTCCAGGAACATGTATCAAAAGAGTAAATTGGTTGGTTACGTCGTAAACGTCGTAAATACAGCTTGACAAATAAAAATACTTCACATAAATGTCGGCCAATGTTGGAGTTCAGAGTTCACTTCAGGTCTAAATGAATGATTCGGTTGGTGGATTAAGTATTTGAATGACAGCCGCGATTCGTCAATTGCCTATAAGTGATTTTCTTTTTAACCCTTTACCTGACAGCAACATTTTAGACTGGTCCAAACTCTAGGGAGTTGGAGACGACAATTCAACATATATGAAAGTTTAGTTTTTTGCAACTTTCTTGGTAAAATACATTGTGGAAAATGGGGAAATGGGATTTTGAAAGCAATTTCTTCTTTTCCACAGTGTTGTCTCAATTGCTTTTCTAGATGGTTATCAAAAGGCGACATTGTGTGAAAATGTGTTGAGTTTACTAAAAAAATAGATATAGCCAAAGCAGGGTATCAATCGCAAGCGTTTGACATCTGAAACCAAGGTCAGGTATATTTTGTACCCAATGCTCCTTGTGATGTTTCGTTCAAGGGTCATCAGACGTTTTGATACCGGCTAGACGTCCCATTTTATGATCGTTTGTGACCCGAGATATGAAATGTGACTATTTAGAAAGTCAGAAATTGTTTGACTACGACCGGGGTACTCTTTTCGCGTTGGTTGTTTATAAATAAATACGCCAGTCAATCCATCTCACAATTTGTAAGCCGTCTAAATGGAATTGTATAAAACGACCGCGTATTGTCCCTTAAATACAGAGAGAGAGGGGGGAGAAAGAGAGGGGGAAGAGGGAAAGAAAGAAGGGAGAGAGAGAGAAGATGACGTTAATGGTATATCGTGCGAATACTTTTTCTTTTGTAGAAATAATTATACTGTTTAAATCTCTTTCAAACTAAGATAATTCTGACATTTGCGTACTCCTTTTTTTAAGTCCATAGTTTTATTCGGAACTGTAATCGTTTTTCAAATGTAGTAGCGATCGTTCCGGAGATTTGTTACGAAGATTGGAAACAATCTTTGCGCATCCCGAAAGTAAGGACGAACAAACAATATGACTTAATATGTGAGCTCAAACAAAACTCCATTTAAACCCGAATTAGAAAGGGAATCAGCCCGCTTCTATTGGCCATGTTTTAAGATAGCATTTATGTACATACATGCGATTTTCTCTGTCGCAAGGGAATTTAAAACCGATTTCACATAACAGGTTCGTGCATGTGGTGTATCTCAAAAAGTGACAAAGTTAAAACCTTCGACATAGCTTTTAATAAATTACTAAGTTACAACTGTTTACAAGATATAAGTATATCATAATATTTATAATTTTCACAACCAGTAATCGAAGTATTTGATGACTTTATTACCAACAGACTATGTACTATGTATTGTTTGTCCTACCTTTTGTGGTTTGTGTACTACGTTTTGCGCAACACATATAATGCTTACGTCATAGACGATCGCTGCTTTACTAGTAGACTGGTACCACTGTCGACTTTAATAAGTACGTGTAATAACGTGAAATGTGCGCTTTTTAATTCAGATATATCTCGTAAAAAAAAACTCGAAAACATATTTCTCTCCTTCTTTTTATACAAAAACGAGAAGAAATTGTTTTATAGAAACATATTTCTTTTTTTGGGGGGTGGGGGGGTGGGGGTGGGGGGTGGAAGGTTAATAAAAAAGAAAGAAAACGAATTGCTATCTCGTTGGAACGAGAAACAGAGCAAATCAAAATCGGTCTCTATGTAGTGCTCTAGATAGTAAGTTAACCCCCAAGAGATAGACATCTTACCAGGTAACTTTTCCAACGCTATATTCTTATAAAAGTTACTAATAGCTCAAATAAATAATGATTGAATGGGGTTTAACGTCACTTTTAACAGTATTTCAGTCATATCGCGGCGACTAGAGCACCTAACGATGGATTCCTGGTATTTCTCACACCAGTTCTACCACTACATCCTTTCCTAGCCTCCAGCTGCTAATTGAAGATAAGGAGTCTGATGCGCTACCGACTGCGATTTGACGGCCTCAAATGAATAAAGACCGACTTTGATTGACTACGTATCTCGTTCCCACGAGATAGTGGTGAGTTTTCTTTCTTTCTTTTATGAAAGAAAAATGCGTTTAACCGTCTTTTAACACGATTTCTTTTTTATCTTTAATCCTTAATCACAAAGAAATAAATTGCTATCTCGTTGCACATTTTCTTTCTTACTTTCTCTTTTTTTTCCTTAGAACCACACAACTACAAAACGAATTATATTTTCGTTATTTTTAACAAAATAGGTTTAAATGAATGAAACGCACATGTCACCTCTACGCCACCGTACGTAATAGAACACTTTTTTTTCTTGCTTAACGCCGCTTTTAACTCTTTTCAGTCATATTGCGGCGGCTGGAGCACCTTACAATGGATTCCTGGTATTTCTCACACCATTACAATCTTTCCTAGCCTCCAGCTGCTATCCCACTTAGGTTTACGATTATCCGTCCATTGGTGAAAGATAAATATCGAAAAGGATATGTGCCGCTGCTGGGGATCGAACCCATGACATCCCATTATTGAAAATTAGGAGTCTGATCCGCTACCGACTGCGCTGTGACGGCGGCTTCTAATAACACTCGTTTTAAATTGACCAATCGATTGCCCCACCCTCTTACTCCATTCACCCCGCCCATCGACACTGACAGGAAGTCGCGCTCCGATTATAAGCAGCATATTTTGCAAAATTAATGGCTGGTAGCATCGAACAAAAAGGTACTTGGTTGGCGACCTTAACTACGTAACTACAGGAATTAATAAGCATTTAAGTCGCCAAATCAACAAAGAAAGGTTAACGAAAATGGCGGCCAATATCCGAGATCAAAATTCATTTCTGGTCTCAATAAATGATATGATTGGTCGACTAATTATTTGATTGGTAGCTGCGATTGGTCAAATGAACTCGCCATTATCCTAATTCTGTCATTACTCTTTCTTTTTGTAAAATTCTTCCCTGTTTCCAAATCTCCTATACTTCATTAAATGTATAAATCACTTTTTCACAATGTTCAAGTAAACCTCCAATCTCCAAGCGGAGTTGTCGTTCGTTACTCTCACCATGCGCCTCTGCAATGGTCTAAATAATTAATAAGAAATAATTCGCGAGAAATAAAACGTTTAGGGCACAATAAATATTATCAAAGATACGTAATATGTATATAAAAACTTTCAAAAAAAATATTTTTTTTTAAACCACCGAACTACTTTCGTTAAAAAATCGGTTTGAATTGCTAACGGAAAACCTTTCATATTCCTGCGCTTGCGGTGTATGAGATCATGTGAAGAAATCATTTTACTCATTCACAAAAAATAAAGTTTGTTTGTTTGTTTGATTGAATGGGGTTTTACGCCGCTTTCAACAATCTTTCAGTTATATTGCGGCGGCTGTAGCACCTAACAATGGATCCTGGTATTTCTCACACCAGTACTACCATTACATCCTTTCCTAGCCTCCAGCTGCTATCCCACATAAGTCTACGATTATCGACCCATTGGTGAGAGACAAATAGTCGGAAAGGATGAGTGCCCCCGTTGGGGATCGAACCCGGGACCTCTAGATTGACAGTCCGATGCGCTACCAACTGCGCTATGACGGCGGCTCAAAAAATAAAGAGAAGCCATTATCTTAGAAACTGACAACGTTACAATCGTTTGTTTTGTTCATTAACCCATTGAAAGACGACACTTTCTTAGACTGGTCCATTTTTTTAAAAAAAGAAATACATACATAGGACAATTTATAGTCTTAAAATCTGTATTTTTGGATAGGAAACACTGTGGATAATGAACAAATTGCATATATAAAACAATTTCTTCATTTTCCATAATGTTTTTTTTTTTTTTTTTTTTTTTTTCAAAGTATTTTCCTTGAGGGGCAAGGCACTAATCAGAAAATTGTGACGTCAGCAAAACGTTAGACGTTTCCGGTGTAATAAAGTGACGTCATTTAGGTAGGTTTTCCTGGATGACGGATCAAATGAAATCCTGGCCAGTATAAAGCGCTAGAAGTTAGTAGAACACTAGGCATAAGAGGTTAGATATTCGAACGAATGTCTTTTTACAGAATTAGACATTCAAATCTGAAAGTTAGGTATTGGATATTCGATAAGACATTCAACCTATCCCGTTTCTGAATATCTTATCGAACGTATATTGTCTAATGCAGACATTCAGAAACGGGTTCGAACGAACATCTTATCGAATGTTTGAAGTGTAATTCGGGTGTAAGACATTCGTAAAACTCAAGATTTGAATGTTTAATTTTGTAATTAGTCCTTCCAACTTCTCGCGCTTGTCAGTATATCTTATTACTGTTATGCATTTATAGTATACTTAAATTTATTTATTCTCGATTAAGAATTATTAAAAACTAAATAATCATTGGGCTTTTTTTTTTTTTTTTTTTTTTTTTTTTTTTCGTTCGAAAATATTCGGGTACTCAGAAAAGAAGAAAAGTGTGGGGTGTGGGGAGGAGAAAATGGGGTAATGGGGAAAAGGGGGGAATACTTAAGCTTTTAATACTTTTAAAGTGGGATGTACGAGTCGTTTGTGTGTTTATGATTTTAATCGGTCTTATTGAAAATTGACCAATCGCAGCTGTCAACCAAGTAATCAGTCGACAAATCAAATCAACGATTCAGCCCGGACCTGAGCTTTCGACACCGGAATTGACTGACATCTGTTTTTAACCTTTTTGTTGGTTTGGCGACTTACACGTCCTAACTACAGCTTATTCAAACCGCAGTTATGACGTTTAAGTCACCATCCAACCATTCTAATTCCTTGTTATAAGCTACTGACCATCAAATTTGCAAAATAACCCCGCGTAGAATCGAAGCAGAACTTCGTGTTGGAGTCAATAGGTTGGGCTGAAGGAGTAAGTCGGCGGGGTCAGCGATTGGTCAATTCTATATAATTTAATTGTTAGTTTCGTCTATCAAAAACGAGCGTTCTGATTGGTCGAAAAATTGAATTCATACCTCAATGAACAAAATTTTGAGTACGCAGTGATTTTATATGCTTCCACACTAAATAGTCTCACAAAAAAGGTATCAAAAAGATGTAGGGTTTTTGCTGTTTTCGCTCGATTCTATTAAATTATAAGAAATGAAGAGAATATTTTTTGTTTTCACGGAGGTATGAACCGAAAAACCTAATCACACAATGTATGAATCCGATTCGCGTATTCATACAGTGTGATTAGTTTTTTCGGTTCATACCTCCATGAAAACAAAAGTTATTCTCTTCATCTCTTAAATAGAATGGTCGTTTTTATTGTTATGTTTTAAATGTGTTTGTATGTATACGTATGGGACAATAAAAATATATATATATGCTACAGTACTATATGTAAACTCGGGTAGGTTTTAAGGACAAGTGTTCTCAATTATTAATCACAAGAGATATCTCTAATCTGCCCAAAGTATTCTAGATTACCTTTTAATTTAAACTATTAACAGACGACATTATTTAAGACTGATCCAAATTGAAAGGAGTTGACGACAAGTTAAAGTTTATGAAGTTTTAGATGTTTTTCAACTTTCTTGGTAGAAAACATTGTGTAAATTTTATAATTTGCTTTTTACAAGTAATTTCTTCATTTTTACATATTGTTTTCCAAATCGTTTGTTGTTGGGAAAAGTCCTAAAACGACATCGTCTAGGAAATTGGTTATGTATTTGAGTTTGAAATACGTCACAGATCATAATTAAAGGAAAATATGCGTATTAGATTATAGAAAACCGTATAGGAAAGTAGAAATTGTCAAAATCCATATTTTCTATTCTAATTCTGTTGTTCTTAATCCATTAATGAAAGTCGAAAAAAAATATGATTATATGGGGTAGGCTAGATGTCATTACATCGTTTGGCGTAAAAACGTCGTAACTGCAGTTTACCGGGTCAAAAGTTAAGACATTTTGGGCTCCCACATATGAGTTTTGCACTCGGACAAAGATTGTAGACTTTGTTATCATTTAAATATGAAATAAACATTTTTAAAGACCTTATTTGATAACAGTTTCATTTAAAATCATTAAAGTAAAGTAAGCTTTATAAAAAAAATTACTTGCAATTAAAACAGGTAAAGAAATTACAAATAAATACAAATCAGTTGTGTGATTTTTTGATAAATTGACTAAAATGTTCCTCATTTTAGGACTTATAATTTCCAGCGTCCTTTTCCTCGTTGTCTTGTCACTAGCAGTATGGCTTGTTCAAAGAAACATAGAAATTGATGGAATTTCAAAACGCGCTGTTTTGGTCACGGGGTGTGACTCTGGATTCGGAAACCTTCTGGCCAGATCGCTAGACGCACGAGGAATACGTGTATTTGCTGGTTGCCTGACTCAAGATGGAGCCAAAAACCTGAAGGCTTGCACCTCTAGTAGTCTAACAGCGTTCGTGCTCGACATAACAAGCCGGGAATCTGTAGAGAGAGCGGTGGATTTCGTGAAACAACACATGAACGGACATGGTAAGTCTTTTTGGATAGTTTTGACACCGATATTGACAGAAATGATTGACACATTCCCACACGATCCCACCTTTTACGCCCCTCAAGAAAAACAGTTCTGAAAAACAAGCAATTTCTGCATTTTCCACATTGTTTTCTACCCAGAGAGACAAAGATATTTAATTTATTTGATTCTTGCCTCGTAGATATAAAATTTTCCTCTGTGGCGAAAATCCAATACAAAGTTTTGTATCACTACTGTATTATAGTAATCCATTTATTACATAACAAAGTTGACGGATTTTTTTTTTTTTTTTTTTTCTTCTTTTTTTCCGTCTTTTTGGAAAAGAAAACATTGTGATACAAGCAGTTTCTTCATTTTCCACAGTGTTTTCCAAAGTTTTGGCTATTAAAAGAAAAAAATGAAGCTCTTGTAACTGGTCATTCTATCTATCATTCGGAACGTTATTTTAATAGCTTGACGTCATAATACTAGGAAAATGACGTCATCTAGCCACATTCTTAGTTCTTGTTCGATACGGATTTTTTTCCTCGGGTACGATTTTGTGCATTTAAGGCAATTTGGTAGTTGAAATATTAATATTAGAAGTAGAAATGTAAATAATGGAATATTATCGCTAAAATAGCCGTCCCTATCACCTATATTTACGGCATTTTAATAGATCTTTGGCAATGTATTCAAGAGAGTAAGCAATTTATCATCTAAAGAAAAGATTAAATTACTGCACCGTGTATCGCATTTAAGGTTCGTCTATCAAGAGTTTTTGATCGCCCGATTTGAAAAAAAAATTATACTTCCATGAACAAAATTATGATATATTTGCTTTGTTTTGCTTGGTGGGATTAACCCGTTCCAACACAGCAAAATTTTAGACTGGTCCAAATTGAAAGAATCTGCAGACGACAATTTCAAGTTGATGGAATTTTGTATTTTTTTGTCTTTTTGGATAGAAAACATTGTGGATAATGAAGAAATTGCTTCATACAAGCAATTTCTTCATTTTCCACAATGTTTTCCAAAGCTTTTTTCTCGAGGGGCGTAAAAAGGAGGGATTGAGTTGGAATGGGTTAAATGATAAGTAATCGAGATAATAATTTCTGTTCTCATTAGATATAAGCCGCCGTCACAGCGCGTCAGACTCATAATCTTCAAATATGAGATGTCATGGGTTCAATGCCCGCCGGCGGCACATATCCTTTCCGACATTTGTCTCTCACCAATGGGTGGATAATCGTAAACCTAAGTGGGATAGCAGCTGGAGGCTAGGAAAGGATGTAATGGTGGTACTGGTGTGAGAAATACAGGTATGCTCCAACCGTCGCGATATGACTAAAATACTATTAAAAGTGGCGTTTACCCCCATTCAATCAATCAATCAATTTCATTAGGTATGAGCATAAATACTTATCGCATTTATGTATGAATCCGAGGTTAGACTTAACCCATTCCCACACAACAAATTTTTAGACTGGTCCCAATTGAAAGAAGTTGCAGACGACAATTTCAAGTTGATGGAATTTTAATTTTCTTCGTCTTTTAAGGTAGAAAACATTGTGGATAATGAAGAAATTGCTTGATACAAGCAATTTCTTCATTATCCACAATGTTTTCCAAAGCTCTATAATTGAGGCGCGTAAAAAGGAGGGCTTGAGTGGGAATGGGTTAATCATTTTACATGAAAGCTAAATATCATAATTATGGTTATTTTAGGACATTGTCACCCAATTCCCTCCCCAATACACATACACAAAACTTTGGAAAACACAGTGGAAATTCAAGAAATGGCTTATATCCACAATGTATTATCCACAATGTTTTGTTGTTTATTTCCAAAAAGACGAAAAAATAAATTCAAAATTACGTCAACTTGAAATTGTCTTCTGCAGCTACTTTCAGTTTGGACCGGTCTAAAATTTGATATGACGCTAATTTGTTAGCTAAAAATAAATATAATATGAAACAAGCTATAGCAATTAGAGTACTAATCCCATTCCAACGATGTTTCAGGTTTATGGGGCCTCGTCAATAACGCGGGGGTGATGCCAACATATGCACCAGTTGAATGGACGTCTATGGAAGAGTATGAATTCGTCTGTAACGTGAATCTGTTTGGAACTATTTCCGTAACCAAGGCATTTCTACCACTCATAAGAAAATCGCAGGGTCGAATCGTAAATGTTTGCAGTGTGACGTCAAACTGTGGAATCCCCGGGTTGTCGTCCTACGTCATTTCAAAGGCAGCTCTAAAGATTTTCTCGATTTGTCTTAGGTAGGTTTTTATATACCGTCTACCAGACGACGAAATTTAAGACTGATCCAAATTGAAAGAAATTGCAGACAACATTTCAAATCGTGTTAAAATTGGAAAACAAGAGTCAAAGCGGGTGGGAAACATTGTGAGAAAAGGAGAAATTGTTTGTGTTAAGCAATTTCTCCTTTTCCTACAAAGTTTTCTATGATAATATCGCTAGGAGTCGTCAAAAGGCGTCATTGTGTAGTAATGGATTAAACATTTTAACAGACGATAGAATTTCAGACTGCATCTATAGCTTTAGAGAAGATACAGGAGGCAATTTTAAAATGTCTTTCAATTGAACATTAAGTTGAATATACTAGAAACATTGTGATGAAAGAGATCTTGCTTTTTACAACTTTCCCAGACCTATTTTTCTATAGTTCACAAAATTGTGGAATCGTATGAAAATTGGTTACGAGATGGAAGAGAATATTAAGAAAACTCTAAAACTGTTTCCATCTGTATATATCTGTTAACAGAGCTGTGTTCTTTAGATTAATACTTTTAAGATCTCTTGAGACATTTAATCAGAATATGTCGCGCAATTCAATAGCAGATCTTAGCTTCGGAGTGAGTTATCTCGATTAAAAATATTAAGAAATATGAAAATCTCAACGAGAAAAATGCATCATCTCGGGACTCGTATATAAGTTTTATTGGATAGTTTTATACCTCAATGAAAACAAACAAAAATATGAAGATTGTATTCGATTGCATACATAAATCACTAGAGAATTATTGCTTAGCCCAGTGTTGTTGGGACTCATTGGAATAGTCTCGCTGAGAGGTATGGTGTGTTTTAACAAATACGAGTACTCCATAATGAGACATTTTGGATGTGAAAAGGGGATTTCGGTTGTGATCGCTTAATGGAGTTAGTCGCTAAATAGAGTTGGTCGCTCGAGGAAGATCGACTGTTAAATTTAATGTCGACGTCACTGATTCGGTGATACATATATCTTGACCAATCAGAGCCACCGTTACGAAATCCATAGAGACGTTGCTTTAGACTGGGTGGTGAACCTTTTGTAATGTCCCAGTCTATCTGACTCAGACGCTGAGGTGCGTTCTTTTCATTGAGATTCTTTAGACCGATATTTCAAGCCGCTGAATGAGAATCTTAAGGGTTCCAATTGAGGAATTGAAGTCTACTTGGGTAACCTCGCCGAAGTCAAATGTTTTCATTCAAATAACAAATATTGTTCTTCATGATGTTTAATCTTGGCGGAGGTAAAGCTCTTTTGTTCTAACTTTTTTTTTTAAAAAAATTGGACTTTTCCAAATTGAAAGAGAGAAGACACTTAAAATTGGATTCAGTTTGAAATGAAACAGTCCTATGTGGCAGAAAATATTGTGGAAAATGAGAAATTGTTATTTACAAGCGAGTTCTTCTTTTCCACAATGTTTTCTCAAGTAGCGTAAAATCCCGGGTTTGAATAGGAAAGGGCTAAACTTGTGGTTTTGACAAAAGGATAGAAGGACAAATAGCCACGCATATAACGTCTTCTTGACAATGATTTTGTGTTTGACCACTTCATGAAGCATTATTTTACAAACCTGGAGAAAAGGCATAGATAAAAACAAGGAGTGGTTGACAAATCCGTGGCCTAAAGGCAAAGGGGTGCGGCTTAACCTTAATCACCTTTTTTTTCAACTCAGTTACATTGCAAATCTACACACTTTTGTCTACATTCTACATCTACATTCTACTATATCGGATGCATTCCTTGTAGAAGGTAGCGTCTTGGGTCCTAAAAAGGACAATATCAGTAGTATTAATATATACTACTTATAAAAATAATATATCCATAGGTCAGCCCGAAACAGTAGTGACTACTTTTATTTACAACTTCGATCAGACACCGAGTTCGTTTTTAACATCTTTGGGAATAGATGATAGTCAGAGGGTACTAAATTAGGTGAATAAGGTGGGCGCTCTACCAGTTTGAAATCACATTCCTGAATAGCAGCTATGTTAAAACTGGATTTATATGCTAGACTGTTAGAATAATACAAGAGCACACTATAGGAGTTTTCCAAGCCTATTCATGCTTGAATACTTCACGAAACGACCTCATTGGTTAGCATAATACCGCCATTTGAATTGTAAGCTTTTTCAATATAATTCAATAGCAGCACATCTTTTTCATACCGGAAAATAAGGGCATGACTTTCAAAAGAATGTCGTTGACTTGGCCTACTTTTGAGACGGTACTCCTGGGGTTTTCCATCGGTTTTGTATTGTTGTTTTGTGTTCGAATCGAAGTGGTACACCCCTGTTTCATCAGCAGCTGAAAAGCGTTTGTGAAATATCTCGGAACCTCGCCGAGATATGGCAAGGTCTTTTTTGGATACGTTGCACTGAGATCCGGTTTTTGGTCTACACTCAGAAATTTGAGAACCTATCTGGTTGGAAGCTTTGCCTTTTGCAAATCATGGGTAATTGCATGGATTCTCTGCTATGAGAAACCTACCTGTGTAGCAATGCAGTGTAAATAGCTGATCATATTTATTAATGGTGTCCTTTTAGGCGGCATTTGGTGGCCTGCCAGAATGAGGGTCATCTTCAAGAATCTTTCTATAGAGTTTCAATTCCGCGGCCGATTTCTTCAATATGCTATGGCACGGGGCACTTTAATAATGTTGCTACCGTGTCCACTTGACTTTCGATAACCCTTTGATGCCAAAGTTTTGAATAACCGCACCATGGCTTATATTGATCTGTTTTAAGATTGAGAATCAAATTTTATTAAACAACAGGGGAAGGAATTCTTATGATTATAATACTTTATCTACATAACCCTCTGTTTCTGCTCCAGACCACGTACTTTTAAACATTCAAATGGCCGGCAGCCAACTGGCTGTGTTTTATTGTCTGTCTGGTCGTAATATGCTGATCGCTGATCCCGCTCTCTTACTCCTTTGGTCCCACCAATTTACTCCGACAGGAAGTTCCGCTTCAATTTTTACGGCGTTATTTTGCAAAATGGATTGCTATTAGCATGTTAAAAATAAGTAAAAGGGTTGGTTGACGACCTAAACGTCGTAACTTCATCTTAAATAAGCTGTAATTACAATTTTTGAGTCACCAAATCAACAAAAATAGGTTATCAAAATGGCGGCCAATCTTGGAGTTGAAAGCTCAGGTCTGGACAGAATAAATGATTTGATTGGTCGGTTGTTTCCTTTATTTATAGCCAAAATTGGTCAATTTCTGATCATCAATTGTCGATGCCTTGTTTTTAAACTATAATGCTATAAGTTTTTCATTTCGATCTTTTCTCTTTCTTTTTCAGACGCGAGCTATTAGGCTCTGGTGTAACAATACACACCATAGAACCAGGTGGTTTTCAAACCAATATCACTTGCCAAAACAGAATAGAAAAGATTCTCAAATATTCTTACAAGCGAGCTGACCAGGAAACGAGGGATTTTTATGGGGGGAATATTTTTTCCTACGGTAAGTTTAAGGTGGACTGAAACCCTTTAAGACTCCCTATAGGGGCCAATTTCTGCCATTATTTTAAACTTAAATTACAGTCGATCTTACTCGAGAGACCACCTCTATTAAGCGATCACTTTCGTTAGGCAACCACAACCGGAATCCTGTTTCTTTCTTTTTGTTTGTTTGTTTGTTTGTTTTGTTGTTGTTGTTTGTTTTGATTTGTTCTCTTATACCGAAAGTTCCCATAACGAAGTGGTCGCACTCGCTAAAAATATATACCCAAATCGAATATTTTGTTACATATGTTTATTAAATAAATACAGCAAACTTGATTAAACAACCACCTCTATTAAGCGGTAACTTTTATCTAGTGGTCGCTTATTACAAGTTTTACTGTCAAGAAATAAATACGAAAGTAGAGTCAAACCATTAAACTATATAAAATACTTGGTCATTGAGTTCCAAAATAAAGCAAATGAATATAAATTAAAGTCATATTTTCCCCCAAAACACAAAATAAATAAGAAAACCACACATGAGACAAAAAAGCATAAATGAATATGACGATTGAAATTATATGATCAAAATAAGAACTAGGCGGTAATGAAAGAAGTACGATATTTTTAGTTGTGACCCACCACTCATTTATAAAATTATGACATCATGGATATCAACGAAATCGTCCGTGAAGTTCAGTCATCAGCCTGTATATATAACAGTCTATGCCGAAGATAAGCGAACATTTCTGTTGGAAAATCGGGTGCATTTGTCTCAAATTTCAAAATGAAAACGAGAGCGTTTTGAAATCGATAAGAAAAACACAAAATACTCTTTTCAGAGAACTTCACTCATACTAAGAAGGCTCATTTTTAATTGGTCGTAGACCAATTTATATAACCATAAACTCGAAATTGTGTCGCTGCAATTTACCGAAACTGCCTTTAGCCCAACTGGACGTTTATTCTGACTGGAAAATGGAAAAAAATCATTTCATTTTACAAGTTAAGAATTATCAAAAGGAGTAAAGGAAAACTGGACGGTCATGAATGCTTCAAGGATTTTCCGCTAATGATGAACGTGTCTAACCAACCCTTTCTTTCAATCATATCGAGGTGTAAACAAAAATGATACTGCCACTCAATTATTTTCCAGCCATAAGTTAATCAAAGTACTGAAAGTTCTTCTGGAGAGCAAATTTGATTACTATGCTTTCAAGCTGTCTAAAGAATTCGCCCAAAGAATAGTATCAATTGTTTTTTCCTTTGTTTATAATCAGCGCTGTTTAGGAACTTGTTAATTTCTGCCAAGAAAAAGAGAGGGTTTTGAAATTTCATGAACCTGCTGTCAGCATTTGCTCTTAAACTTAAGTTATCATATTCCCATATTTTTTTCTGTTTGGCTTTATAAAAAAAGCTTGCAGGGATGATCTAACCATGACTATTTAACAATCGAGAAATTCTAAATATTTAGTTTTCACAAAAAGTTGCTTTTTTGTCGGTACTATGTTGCTTCAAGGTCTTACGTTTGTGTAAAATAATATTAGTTCCAATTAAAATTTACGGAAATATCATACACCAGGATAGAACCTACGTGTTGTGAAAGTAATAGAAATTAAAGTTGTTTTACCCTAATTCTAAAGTCGGAATGCAACGATATGTCCAATTTCTCAGTGACGTTCAATTACAGTGCGTACGGCACTTTGATTACTTCAGTGACCAAATAAACGTTTGATATTTAAAATAATTGTGGCTTTAATCTGTATGAAGAAGCACCGGTCTACTCTACGCAAGCACTTTTCATGTCCCTCAAGTACCTGCCTTATAGGTTAACATGTTGGACTTTGTATGCATTTCAAATTGTTTAGATCTTTGCCTTTTGACATCTTTTTATAGTTTTTAACATTAAATCATAAGAAATGAGGCGAATGACTTACTTGTCATTCTGATCATACTTCCAAAGAATTTTAGCCCTTGTTATGCTTTATAAAATCCTTTACAGAATTGTATTAAAATAAAAAAAACTAAGAGCACTGAAAGTACTTATTCAATATTCAATATTTCTTTTGAAAATCAATTTCACAACTTCTATGACAGGAAAAGTACAAGCAGGAGCTGTAGACTAAGATCAGACTGCACTTAGGTGCAGGCTGATCTTTGTCTATTACTTCTGCCCAAACCGAAATATTCCGGGTTCAGCATGACATGGGTTAAATAATATAAGGATCTTTCCCCTTCAAAAATTGAGTAAACCCGTCTAGTAACTCAGGAGAAGGGGCCTTGTGAAAATCCAATTAAAATATCAACTATATCGTTAAAACGTCAATATTTTTCATTAGATTTTTTTTTAAAACGAAAACTTTCACAGAATGACTGTACAGTGTATAGGATAGTTCCCTTTGAGTTTAACCAATTCCGTCAAGCAACAAGGGAAAAGAGGCCATACAAAAAATAAGGATATCATAGTTAACGAGAAAAAGTCAGTAATTTTCATATAATTCTCTCAAAACTTGCCCAAATTGGTAAAATTATCACAAAGATCATTCCTTTCAACAGGACGGATCGCTGGTTTCGCTCTCTTACTCCGTTTGCCCGGCCAATTGGCTCTGTTGGTCAAGCCAATTGACTGCGTTGGCCCGGCCAATTGACTCAGTTGGTCAAGCCAATTGACTGCGTTGGCCCGGCCAATTGATTCTGTTGGTCAAGCCAATTGACTCCGTTGGCCCGGCCAATTGACTCTGTTGGTCAAGCCAATTGACTCCGTTGGCCCGGCCAATTGACTCTGTTGGTCAAGCCAATTGACTCCGTTGGCCCGGCCAATTGACTCTGTTGGTCAAGCCAATTGACTCCGTTGGCCCCGCCCATCGACTCTGACAGTAAGTTCCACTTCGATTTTAAACGGCGTTATTTTGCAAAAATGTATGGCCAGTAGAATGTCGCACAAATATATAGAATGGTTGGTTAAAGACCTAAACAGCATAGTTACGACGTTTAAATCACCAAACTGACAAAAATGCTGCATTCGGAGTTCTCTTCGAATCGAATGAATTATTTCATTTTTCTATCATTCTGTGATTGACAGTTGCGATTGATCAATGTTGTCGTGAAAAATTGGAAGAGAGGCATTGTGAAAGTTTTGTTGAATATCCTTTAAATTCCATAGGAACCGTCGGTTTCTTATCAAACGCTCATCCTGTATTTTCCGTTTATTTATCGTCGCTACCGTAGTACATGCCCATATGAGCGACGCCCCCCAGAAGACGGTTAGTTTTTACGGGGGATAGTGCAAGGATACAGGACGAAACTTCTGAGAGCTCCGTCTGGTTCTTTAACGTGATCGATAAATAGCACCGTCACACGGGGCCTCGGTTTAACGTCTCATCCGAAAGAAAATAAGTTACTTAGTTGATATGGTCAGCCGAGGGCCCGAACCCGTAATCTTGAGGTTTGAAGTCAAGTGCTCTACCAACTAAGCAATACGCTAATCCGGTGAAGAATTTAAATATATAAGTAAGCTTAAGAATTGACCAATCGCGGCCGTCAATCAAATAACCAATCGACCAATGAAAACATTTATTGAGACCGGACTTGAGTTTTCATCTCCAATATTGTCAGCCATTATCGTCAACTTCGCCCGGAACTGAGATTTGAACTCCGATATTTGTCGCTCTGGTCCGGGCTGAATATATGATTTGATTGGTTGGTTGATTCCTTGATTGACAGCCGCAACTGGTCCTTTAGATAACACATAGGCTTTAACAGGGTGGCCTTGAGATTTGATATATGTCTAGACCCTAACTATGATAAGGGGCTCTAAGGGGATATCTCAGGCTATTAATTGTCCATTGTTCAAGTTTTGTATTCATACTTCAACAAATCAAAAATATTATCCTAACTTCTTAAGTCTTTTTTACTTATTCTAAATATAAACAACTTATACTTTTTGTCTATTGATTGATTTTTCTCTCGGTTCTGATTTTAAAATGATTATTAAACTCATAGGCTCCAGAAATCAATAAAATCTATATACTTTTATCTATCAATTCGTTAATCTATCCATTTCTTACGTCATCATGTTACTGTCTATTTTAGTATACAAAGGAGTAAGAGGTGTACAGTACAGGTCCATTATTTCTGTGAACCCCCAAGAGGTCCCCGATTGCATGATGCACGCTTTGCTCGCCAAACATCCTCAACAGAACTACCTTGTTGGAACAGACGCCAAGGTGTACATGCGAATTCTAAATGTTCTGCCGTCACGGATACAAGATTACGTATTAGGCTGGCCATGTCCTTACGGACCGAAACTTAAGGAATTAGAGGAATAATATGAGTTTCGGAAAGAGAGGTTAATTTTCATGAAAGCGTGATTGGGAGATATTGGGTTTAACTGAACAGTTCATTTACCGTATAGCAGTTTATTTCTGCGGGGTCCAAATTATGCGTGTTGTCCTTCCAAAACCAAGGGGAGGTAAATTTCTGTGTAACATTTCTGTGTAAGATGGATTAAATTTCCTAAGAGATGAAATTAATATTTTTTTATTTCATGGAGGTTCGTAGCGGATTCATACATAAATAATTTAATTGTTAGTTTCGTCTATCAAAAACGAGCGATCTGATTGGTCGAAAAATTTAATTCATACCTCCATGAACAAAATTTTGAGTACGCAGCCATTTTGAATGCTTCCGCACAAAATAGTTCACTACAAAAAGGTATCAAAATTTGTTAAAGTTGTTGCATTTTTCGCTCGATACTATTAAATTATAAGAAATGAAGAGAATATTTTTTGTTTTCATGGAGGTATGAACCGAAAAACTAATCACACAATGTATGAATCCGCTTCGCGTATTCATACAGTGTGATTAGGTTTTTCGGTTCATACCTCCATGAAAACAAAAAATATTCTCTTCATCTCTTAAGTGTAATTAGGTTTTTCGGTTCATACCTCCATGAAAACATAAATATGCTCTTCATCTCTTAAGTGTGATTAGATTTTTCGGTTCATACCTCCATGAAAACATAAATATTCTCTTCATCTCTTAAGTGTGATTAGGTTTTTCGGTTCATACCTCCATGAAAACATAAATATTCTCTTCATCTCTTAAGTGTGATTAGGTTTTTCGGTTCATACCTCCATGAAAACATAAATATTCTCTTCATCTCTTATCATCTAATGACATCGAGCGAAAAAAAGGAAATATTTTTTACAAATTTTGATACATTTTTATAGAACTATTTTGTGCATAAAATATAGCTGCGCGTTCAAAATTTTGTTCATGGAAGTATGAATATTTTTTTCGACCAATCGAAACGGTCGTTTTTGATAGACGAAACTAAACATTAAATTATTGCGCTATGAAATAAATGTGAAAAAAGACAGGGTGACAAGGGCAGAACCAGACGACAAAATGCTATACTGGTCAAAGTTGCAAAGGACAATTTCAAGATGATAGAATTTCAAATATCCCTGTCTTTCTGGATTAAAAAAAAAATGTAGAAAATACAGAAAGCGATTTCTACATTTTCCACGTTTTTTTTCTGAACATTTTTTCTCAAGGGGGGTCAAAAAGCGTATTGTGGATTGTGTTAGAATATGTGTGGTGTCTGCGGCCGATAGAGGGTCGATTTCCCCATTGAAACGTCCCGAGTTTGGTTCCTAGGAGCTGTCATCGATCTTCTTGCGTCCAGAAAGCAGAATCGAAAGGGATTAATATTAGTTGTAAGAAACCGTTTCCAAATCCATATAAAATAGATTAAGAAGTTTCTTGCATCCATAATGGTTATACTCCTATCCTTCATATTCAATTTGATTGATTTCATTGGATCTAATGCAACTTTTTAATTATTATCAGTCATATCGCGGCGGCTGGAGCACTTAACAATGGATTCCTGGTATTTCTCACACCAGTACTACCACTACATTCTGTCTAAACTTCCAGCTGCCCATTCTACTTAGGTTAACAATTATCCACCAATGGGTGGTAGGAAAAATATCGGATAGGATATTTTCCGCGACCTGGGATCGACATATATTCAATTGGAAGAACAAAATCTTAATGACCCGTGATGGATTCGGTCTTTTTTCAAATATTTGTTATACGGATTTTTCGGATCGTCCATTTTAGCCTACCAGGTCACAAATTAGTTTTCGGGATCCCTTTAGTTTGTAGTGATATTGTTGCGAAAGTATTGTGCATTCTAGATGCTTGTACTTTGAACACACTTTGATATCTTAATATTTTGTTTATACTGTGTCTTTATTTGTTGTTCAATATAGCAAGTTAACCCTTTCCTGTTCAAACCCGGGATTTTACGTTGCTGTGATTTTATATGTGAAAAATATTTTGGAAAAAGGAGAAATTGCTTGTCACAAGCAATTTCTCCTTTTCCCACAATATTTTCTATCACATAGGATGGTATCTTTTTTTAAATTGCATCCAATTTTCATTCTCGTCTGCAACCTTTTTCAATTAGGACCAGTCTAAAATTTGGAAAAATACGAAAGGGTTAAAGCTTTTGCTGTAAAATCGCGCATTTCAATGCAAAGCTTTTTGCTGTAGAATTGCACATTTCAATGCAACTTTTTATGTGTGTGATAATTTTATTATATTTAATCTTGTTTATACTGATAAAAACATTTAAGATTGCAATAAACATAAGTTAGTGTTTTTAAAAAATCGTTTTTATCTTTCTTTTACCAACAGGTAAGTCATTTTATTGTGAAATCTAATAAAAGAAAGGATTCAATACATTTACATTTCGCTGACTGATCGCCGGTCACGCCCTTCAACTCCGACAGAAGGTTAGACATAAATACTGAACGGCGCTATTTCTAGCTCGGCTTTTTTCGGAGAAAACCTGAGGTATTGCTAAAGTGTTGGTGTCGTCGTTGTCGGCGTTTTTGTCGTCGTCGTTGTGAGAAAACTTTGACTTTTTGTGATATCCCTGTTTCTACTAAAGGCATTCGCTTGAAACTTGGCACACTATAGCAACCTATACTATCAAGGGGATAACTCTAGATGCATTTTATTCACTATCCAGCACCCAATAGTCGAGCGTAGGCACCCGTAGGCGGTGCTCTTGTACAAAATGTATGGTCAGTAACAAGTGACAAAAAGTAAAATAGTTGGTTGGCGACTTTATCGTTTCAACGACAGCTTGAATAAGCTGTAGTTACGACGTTTAGGTCACCAAACCAACTAAAATGCTGCACACTAGTGTAGATCAATGTAGGGGCTCAAAGTTCAGTGCCGATTTTACCCTGTCCTGTTCAGTTCCTAGTTTTTACGTCCCATTGTTTTTATACTTGAGAAAACTATGTGGAAAAGGTAGAGAATGCTTGTAACAAGCAATTTCTTCTTTTTCCACAATATTTTCTACCCCATTGATGATTAATTTACCAATAATATCTACTGTAAATTGTCGTCTACTAAGCCTTTAGATTTGGACAGGTTTGAAATCTTGGAAAACAGAAAATGGCTAAATGAAGGATTTAATCGGTCTATCGTAATTTTTGTGATGATATTTTGAGATGCAACACGACGAACTTAAAGTTTTTAAACAAGGTTGTAAGCTTTTGAAATATGACTTTTTCCCGACTATGTATAAAGATGTTACTCCCGTTACACAAAACGAATACACCTTTTGTATTGTTCTTTTTTCTAATATCAAAAGTCAGACCTTCCAAATGAGCCGATTTTGCAAACATGTCACACAGTCTAGGCAAAAAAACTGCACGTAATTCGGTTTACTAATATTTCAAAGCCGCCGTCATAGCGCAGTTGGTAGACTACTAATCTTCAATCAGGGGACTCATGGGTTCTATACCCGGTGGCGGCACATATCCTTCCCGCCACTTGTCTCTCACCAATGGGTGGATAATCGTAAACCTGAGTGGGATAGCAGCTAGGAGAGGGTGTAGTGGTGGTACTGGTGTAAGAAATACCATGAATCCATTGTTAGGTCCTCCAGCCGCCGCGATATAACTTAAATACTGTTAAAGTGGAGTTAAACCCCATTAAATCAATCAACAAATCAACGAATATTTTAAAGATCTTAACAATTTGCAATAATTTTACTGATAACAGGACCTGGTTAATTTGGATGTTTTCACTTATCTAACAGATTGCCGAGTTTACGACGATCTAACTATTCTTATCGGCACTGTTATATACAATATCAATTAAAAATAACTAACACTTTAATTCAATCAACATTTTAATAATTCACCGTACAATAGTCTTTACACAAAGTTGATAATAACTGAATGACACTGAAGTTTTACACCATTTCAAAGACATTACCGGCACTTGAATTTATAATAATCTTATTAATTTAATTGACATTTGAATATACAATGTATACAAATTTCAGTGATCTAACGAATTCATTAGATTGTACATGTACAATACCCCGACAGACACTTTAATCTACAACAATGTTAGTCATCTAACTGATAAATTGTATGTTTTTGTTTAAGATCGATTTATCTTTCATTGCGTAAACAACAAAAGCTATATTTTCACGAGAGAGTGAAAATATAGCTTTTGTTGTTCACTCAATATCGATCTAACACGAAGAATAACTTATTATTCTGTTTCTTTAATGCAAAAAGAGGCAGTTGTTTCGAACAAATTTTCAAATTGCGCCACTTTGCACTTATTTTACATGCAACATAATGACGTCATCACGAGTTTGGACCCGGCGAGATAACGTTATAAAGTATGCAGGGCTAATTCGACCAAAAAACTTTATTTATGATTTATAAATCAAACCGCTTAAATCTTGATAGACGAAACTAAAATTAAATTATTTCTGTACAAGCTTTAACCCATTCCAACTCAATCCCTCCTTTTTACGCCCCTCAAGAAAAAAGCTTTGGAAAACATTGTGGAAAATGAAGAAATTGCTTGTATCAAGCAATTTCTTCATTATCCACCATGTTTTCTATCCAACAAGACAAAGAAAATTTAAATTCCACCAACTTGAAAATATCGTCTGCAGCTTCTTTCAATTTGGACCAGTCTAAAATTTTGTTGAGTTGGAATGGGTAAAGTGTTTATCAGAGTCTATTCATAATTATCCTTTCGGTTAATGAATTAAAGAAATTGACGAAACGTTGGCATTACAATACAATACAAATGTTGTTTTTTGGTGTTTTTTTTTTCAAGTATTTAGGCCTCTGGCCAATAAACATACATATACAACATGAAATATAAGTCAAAAGGAGTGACGTGATTACAATATTTGAAGTAAGTAATTCCTTATCTGTTATAAAAAAAAACAGAATCTTTTGTAGATGACAGGGGATTGGCATTATGGCTATTATCAAGGATAAATAGTATTTTATCTTTGAATGGACGAGAATAACATCTCCATATAATTTCTCAGGCCCACTTAATCAAAATAGCTAATTATCTACTTAACCCTTTCCTGTTCAATCCCTGCTTTTTACGTCCCTGTTAATTTATAATTGACAAAACATTGTAGAAAAAGAAGCAATTGCTCGTTACAAGCAATTTCTTCTTTTCCCACAATATTATCTACCTTATTGAATGGTTATTTTTTCAAATTAAATCTACTTTAAATTTTCGTCTGCAAAACCTTAGAATCTGGACAGATCTAAGAATTTGTAAAACAGGAAGGGGTTAAAGACATGAATTTAAAAAGAATATGAAAAGATATTGAATTGACGGATTCCAGCTGCCAATAAGAATCGAGACCAAATAAATCATTTATCTGGGCTGGCAGATAGATATAAACCCCTACTTTTATTATTTAGTCATTTAGTGTCTAACTGAGTAACATGTCGGATATCTGAGTGTAGCCGCCGTCATAGCGCAGTTGGTAGCGCACCGGACTGTCAATCTAGAGGTCCTGGGTTCGATCCCCGACGGCGGCACTCATCCTTTCCGACTATTTGTCTCTCACCAATTGGTCGATAATCGTAGATAATCGGGAGAGCAGCTGGAGGCTAGGAAAGGATGTAATGGTAGTACTGGTGTAAGAAATACCAGGATTCCACTGTTAGGTGCTTCAACCGCCGCGATATAACTGAAAGATTGTTGAAAGCGGCGTAAAACCCCATTCAAATAAACAAACAAGACTTGTCGGAGTTCGAACACCGGATTAGCGACCTGTTGAATATTTGATAAACTGTCAAGAGTTTGTTTCCTAAGTTTGAATGCTTCTATGAGAAACTTAGAAATTATCAAATATAATTTTTATCTGCCGGCACCATTATATTGTTAAATACTTCTACAGTTCTATTGACTTGCCAATAATTAGAAAATAACATTATCCTTATAGGCTCGTATGTTTTGCATTCGAAGAACATGTGGAACTCATTTTCAATGACTAAAATGTTATAACTGAAATAATAAAGGCCTTTCTCTGTCAAGCCCTAGATGTCTACCTTTTTCGGTCATAAGATTATGCTTACAACATCTGAAGTTGGACACATATTTCAGTAAATATACGGAATGTCAATCGTAAGATAATGTTCCGGTTCTAAGGCAGTTTTAAAAATCTATATGCAAGCGACTTTGCGGAATTTTGAATATCATATTTAGAAAAATGAGTCAACAAGCCTTTGTGAAAAGGAATTTAGAAAAAAAAATCATCACCAATAACATGAGCTATACAAATATAAGCAAATAACAATACAATACAATCGTCCATTGTTCAAATCATAGACACATATATTGTATACAAAATAAACTGCTTACATATAATAAATTCAGATAGTGACGAGAGAAAAACGAACAGAACAGTGTGGATGCATGTGGCCCACGTAGCTTCGTCATTAAATAACTTTGTTTGGGTTACCTCCCTTGCTCCATGCGTAAAATCTTAACCCTTGTCATGGATATCCGGGAATATTCCTGTTTTGACAGGAGGCATAGACAAAGATCAGCCTGCACTTATGTGCAGGCTGATCTTAATCTACACCACCTGTTTATCCTTTTTAAACAAGAATTATTTGTAACAGTGATTTTACTGAATCACACCAAGTCTTCCAGTGCTTGCAAGTCCTTGATGTTAATGCAGTTTAAAGAAAGCAATTTATTCAGCATGACAAGGTTTAATCCAATATTTAATGCCGTTTATCACATATGAAGTAAAGACCGACAGTTTGCCACACTCCCCAAGTGTCATTGCCCCTCAAGTGTTGTATGACAGACACACTCTCTTACAGAAGCGGAAATGCACTCTTTCATTTATTTTTATTTTTATTTTTTTGTACTATATTATACCTCCAAATGTTAGAACCATATTATAAGCCCGACCCACTGACTCCAACAGGAAATTCGACTTACATTTTTAACAGCATTATTGTTGTTTTCTATTTTAATGTTCAGTAATAATACAAAAATGAAATGGTTGGTTTTCGACATGAACGTCGTACCTACAGCTTTAGTTAGATGTTGTCATGACGATTAAGTCATCAAACCAACAAAAAAGTTTCACACAATGTCGACCAATGTAGGAGTTTAAAATTCACTTCCGGTCTAAATGTATGATTTGACTGGTCTATCGATTTATAAATTGATAAACGGGATCTGTGGGTTCTTCTAGCAAGCATCTTTTCCGAATTATAATTTCACGGCTTCAAAATAATGCTTTAAAACTCAAGGAAAAAATGGAACGGAGGTGGCTTTTTGAGACAAAGCACAAGCATAAAAACATGCTTAGATAACTTAGTTGACCAGTCGCAGCTGTCAATAAACGAATCTATCGACCAATCAAAACATTCATGTAGACCGGAAGTGAAATTTGAACTCCGTCGTTGGTCGACATTTATGTGAAGAATATTTGTTGGTTCGGCGACTGAAACGTTGTAACTACAGCTTATTCAAGCTGTAGTTACAGCGTTTAAATCGCTAACCAAAAATTTTACCTTTTTGTTGGCCTTAATATTTTCACAATAATTCCGTTAGATATCGAAGTGGAACTTCCTGTTTGAGACAGCGGGCATGGCCAGCAGAGTCAATTAACCCGATGACCATTATTTCAACTCATCAAAAAGAGATCCATATTGTACATAATTGTACGTGGATGTAAATAAAAGTTCTGTTCTGTTCTGTTCTACATTTAATTCTCTTGTTCGCTCAGCATTTTAGCGCGCACGCCCAAAGTTTGTGGGTGATGACAATTAACTAAACGTTGGCCACGCCGACTGACTCCAACAGGAAGTTCCGCTTCGATTTTAAACGACGTTATTTTGCTAAGTTTTGGCAAATAGCGTGTAATAAAATCAAAGTGCTGAAAGTACTGTAAGCTAGCAAAGCTGGTTTATTAAGTACATGTAATCTTCTTTGTCACATGTTATCATGATAAATAAACAATTTTAAAGTAACCCAGGAGCCAAAACAATAAAACAAGACAAAATCTTAGTCTGGTTCAAATTAAAAGAAGTTGCAGACGACAATTTCCAGTTAGTTGAATTTAGAAAAGATTTCCCTTGTTGAGGAGAAAACATTGTGGCCAATGAAGAAATTGCTTGTTACAAGCAATTTCTTCATTGTCCACAATGTTATCCAAAGCTTTTTTTCTTGAGATGTTTAAAAAGCGGATTTGAGTGGGATTGGGTTAAATAGCGTGCTCTCTAGAGTAAGCTGTACAATTTGAATAGAGTTTGCAATATTCCTTAAATACATAAGAACTCTTTTTTATGGCGTATGCATTCATTGATTTAGTGGTTAAGCCTCCAGCGGCAGTTTGCACTCGTTGAACTTTGAGAAGATCTCAAAATTTATCTGTTATTTTAAGCTATAAAAGCTGACGCTTTGCTAGCTAAAAAGCAGAATAGTTGGTTGGCGACCTAAACGTCATAACTACAGCTTGAATAAGCTGTAGTTATGACGTTTAAGTCGCCAAACCTACAAAATTATATCACACAAATGGCGACAAATGGCGGAGTTCAAATTTCAGTTCCAGGCTGAATGAATGATTTGATTGGTCGATATATAGTGTCTTTATTTTAGCGAATTCGGCGTAAGGTGGATTTTTGACCGATTTAATGCTCCATAGTTACATTTTGTTGATAACCCACTGACGATGTGATGAACTATCGACGAAGGCGTAAGAATTTGACGATATCTCCAAATAACTCAATGATTGCGTCTTTAAGAAATGGAATCCTTGTCGCATAGACGATTGGATTCAGACCAGAATTCAATATGAACATAGTATTTGCTATAAAGATAGAATTAATGTTGTCGGAAATGTTTTCACCCATAATAAGTCCATTTAGAGGCACTGGTGTTGTGAAAATATTAAACAGAGCCAATAATATTCCCATTGTTTTCATCCCTTGTTTGAGTCGCTTAATTGTTCCTGATGCCGGAGAACGTGTCACTGAGACCGTCTGTGTTGTTAAATTAGCTGGAGCTGGAGTTTGCGTCAGTACAGTAGCTGTTTGTGACACTGATGTCGATGATTGTGCCACAAAGATAGGTGGTTTTGTAACTGCAGTTGGTGATTGTGTCATTGAAGCTGGTGATTTTTCACTACAGCTGTTGATTGTGTCTCTATGACAGATGATTGTGTTACTACAGCTGTTGCTTGTGTCTCTGAGACAGATAATTTTGTCACTACGGCTGGTGATTGTGTCTCTGAGGCAGGTGATTGTGACACTGCGGCTGGTGATTTTGTCTCTTCGGCTGATGATTGTGTCACTAAAGCTGTAGATTGTGTCACTGCTGCTAGTGAGTGTGTCACCGTGACTAGTGATTGTGTCACCGTGACGAGTGATTGTGTCACCGTGACTTGTGATTGTGTCACCGCGGTTGGTGATTTTATCACTGCAGCTGGTGATTGTGTCACTCCAACTAGTGATTGTGTCACTGTGGCAGGTGATTGTGTCACTGTGGCTGGTGATCGTGTCACTGCGGCTAGTGATTGTGTAACTGTGGTTAGTGATTGTGCCTCTGCGGCAGGTGATTGTGTCACTGCGCCTGGTGATTGTGCCTCTGCGGCAGGTGATTGTGTCACTGCGGCTGGTGATTGTGTCATCGTGACTGGTGATTGTGTCAGTGCGGCTGGTGTTTGTGTCACTGCGACTATTGATTTTGTCACTGCGGCAAGTGATTGTGTCTCTGCGGCAGGTGATTTTGCCTCTGCGGCAGCTGATTTTGTCACTGCGGCAGGTGATTGTGCCTCTGCGGCAAGTAATTGGGTCACCTCGGATGGTGATTGTGTCACTGCGGATGGTGATTGTGTCTCTGCGGCTGGTGATTGTGTCACCCTGGTTTGTGATTTTGTCACTGCGGCTGGTGAGTGTGTCACCGCGGCGGGTGATTGTGTCACTGCGACTAGTGATAGTGCCACCGTGGAATGTGATTGTGACACTGCGGCTTGTGATTGTGCCTCTGCGGCAGGTGATTGAGTCACCTTGGCTGGTGATTGTGCCTCTGCGGCAGGTGATTGTGTCACTGCGGCTGGTGATTGTGTCTCTGCGGCAGTAGATTGTGTCACTGCGGCTGGTAATTGTGTCTCTGCGGCAGGTGATTGTGTCACTGCGGATGGTGATTGTGTCTCCGCGGCTGGTGATTGTGTCACCGCGGCTGGTGATTGTGTCACAGCTGCTTGTGAGGATATCAACGTGGCTGGTGTTTTTGTGACTGTTGCTGGTGATTTCGTGACTGCGGCTGCAGATATTGTCAATGCGGCTGTTAATTGTGTCTCTTTGATTGGTGATTGTGTCATTAAAGCTGGTGATTGTGTCACTACTGCTGCTGATTGTGTAACTGAGGCTGGTGATTGGGTCTCTGTGAAAGGTGATTGTGTCACTCTGGCTGGTGGATGAGCCACTGCGGCTGATGATTGTGTCATTAAAGCTGGTGATTGTGTCACTACAGCTGGTGATTGTGTGACTGCGGCTGGTGATAGGGTCTCTGTCACAGGTGATTGTGTCACTCCGGCTGGTGGGTGAGCCACTGCGGCTTGTGATTGTGTCATTAAAGCTGGTGATAGTGTTACTACAGCTGATGATTGTGTAACTTCGGCTGGTGATTGTGTCATTGTTACTGGTGGAAGTGTCACTTGGACTAGTGATTGTGTCACTTCAATCGGTGATTGTGTCACTACAGTCGGTGATTGTGTCACCACAGCTAGTGATTGTGTCATTGCGGCTGGTGTTTGTGTCTCTGCGGCTGGTGATTTTCTAACTACAGTTGGTGGTTGTGTCACTGTGGATGGTTTAGTAAGATCTCGTATGCTAAACCATATACGCGTAAGTGTCATTAGATAAATAACATTTGTAAAACTCTGTGAAGCAAAATAAAATATTGGCATAAATAGTGTGAAATTTTTCAGGTTTTCTCCGAAAATGACATCTGTTCTACAAACTGGTTCCGAACGATCGACCTTCACCCAAACTAAAAAAGGAACCAAAACAATCGCCAAGGGCGCAGTCCAGGACAAGGTTGTAATACACACGGTTTGTCGCCTAATTTGTTCGTGGGTTTCTTGAGCTTGGAGAGATTTCATTTTCATGTTTCTTAGAATACATATACCGAGCACGTGAAATAGACTGATACACTGTAGGGACACAAGAAGATAGAGAGCCAGAGCACAAAGAACGCCGTTTGATTCGCCGTCAACCAGCGGTGCAAACCAGGTTAATCCGACACATAGGTCACTAATGCTCATGCTACATGTCAGGCGGCCAAAAACTGACCAAATCTTTCGTCTGCTGCGATAAAAACATAGGAGAACGGTCAGGTTTGCGGCAATGGCCCATACTGTGCAGCCCGCCGAAATGACAGCGAGAGCTGTGCTTACTTGCATGTCCTGATGCTGTCCGCTCAAATCTGTCGTATTGTTCATCTAAAGAAAAGAAAAGATAAAATTAATCCACTATTCCGAATATCTGGTCATTCTAGATTCGGGAAATCTAGAAATAGAGAAATGCCCGAGTAATAAGATCAATAGGGGTCGACACTAACAGTGTCCCGGGATCCCGAGGATCCACGAAAATTGGAAGGGGCCACAGCTATCTCAGGATCCTTCAATATTTCTTCAGTACAACAGATCTTAATGTATCAACTTATGCTCCTGATTTTTTGTTTGTTTGTTTTTGAAGAAAACATTGTGGATAATGAAGAAATTTCTTGTAATAAGCAATTTCTTCATTTTCCACAATTTTTTCCAAGGTAGTTTTTATCAAGTTGCGCTTAGAAGGACAGGAATGCATGTGAATGAGTTAATGTATATCAAGGATGGATCCCTGATTATCTGGAGGGAACCCTGAAGTAATAACTAGGGATTCCCGTGGGATCCCATTTAAGCAAAGGTAGTGTCAACCCTGATGATAATCAATAGACCATCTCTCTTCTGACGGGTCTCGAATGACTTTAAATCAAGAATCAATCAACCAGTCTAATTATTCCTTTAGACCGGACGTGACCTTTGAACTCCATCATTGGTCGACATTAATGTCGGGCATTTTTGTTGGTTTGGCGACTTTAACGTCGTAACTACGGCTTATTCAAGATGCTGTTACGGCGATTAGGTCGCCAACCATCAATTCTACTATTTTGTTACATGATGCTTTTCATATAATAATAACAACTTTTTTGAAGAGGGGAAATCATTAAGACAGTATTTTCAATTTACAAATTTACAATGAATAAAAAGTGTCTTTTAACAATGATGCCTTCTCTCTCTCTTTCTCTCTCTCTCTCTTTTTTTTTTTTTTTTTTTTTGCTCTCCCTCTCTCTTTTTTTCTCTATCTATCTATCTATCTATCTATCTATCTATCTATCTATCTATCTATCTATCTATCTATCTATTCATACTGCCTAACTCCCTTTTCGGGTATTACTTGCAGGTGATGCACTCACAATCCAGATGTTTTCACGTCCCTGAAAGAGAGGCAGTGGCTGAATCCCATTGCCGCCCACTTTTACAGCTGGGTAAACATGGGCTGGCTATTAAGTGTCTTGCCCGTGAACACACCCCGGTGACGTTGGGGCTCGAACCCGTGACCTTCAGATCGCGAGTCAAGCACCTATACCACTCGGCCATCGAGGCAGTCTCACTTTCTTTCTTTTCTCTCCCTCACTCTCTCTTTCTCATTCTATCTCTCTCACATACACACTCTCTCTCTCTCTCATTATCTCTGAACCCATTGATAAACGAACATAAACGATGTATATACTTTCAAAATACGCCGTTTTATGTCTAATTGGAATTTCCTGCAGGAGTCGATGGGCGGGGCTATCGGAGTTAGGTGGCGGGGCAAGTTGTCTGACAATTAATGCTAATTACAGCGTAAAACATTTTTGACAGAATTTCTTTATAGAAAGTACGTTCTGGTCGTAGCGATACTCCGGGGACTGAAGCAAGTTTAATCCTTTCCTGTACAAACCCTGAATTTTACGTCCCTGTGATTTTATACTCTAGGAAAAATATGGGGGGGTGTTGCTCGTAACTAGCAATTTCTCCTTTTCCTACAATATTTTCTGCTACAAAGAATTGTTTCATTTCCAATTGCACACAATTTTCATTTTCGTCTGTAACTTCTTTCAGTTGTCTAAACATGGCTGTCAATCAAATAATCAGTCGCCCAGTCAAATCTTACATTTAGGTTGGAAGTTCAGTTTGAACTCCAACATTGGCCGCCATTTTGGTGAACCATTTTTGTTGGTTTGGCGACTTAAACGTCGTAACTACAGCTTATTCAAGCTGTAGATACGACTTTAGTCGCCAACCAACAATTTTACTTATTTGTAACATGCTATTGGCCAGCAATTTTACAAAATAACGCCTTCAAAAATCGTAGCGGAGCTTCCTGTCGGAGGCAATTAGCGGGGCCAAAGGAGTCAGTGTGCGGGGCCAGCGATTGGTCAATTTGGACAAGTCTAAAATTACAAACGACAGTAGTTGGTTATCGTTGTATCCAAATGGCTTAACGTATTTACGACCAATGCCTAGAGCACATGGACTGTGTGAGATAAATCCTTGTCATGCTGACCAGAATTGCATTGAAAACAAAGTGCTGAAGGTACTGGAAGCAATAGTTGTGGGTCAATATTTCATTTAAGATTTGATTTCATAAACAATCCCCACTGAAATTGGAAACAGATGATGTAGACTAAGATCAGACTGCACAAATGTGCAGGCTAATCTATGTCTATACCTCCTCCAAAAACCGGAATATTCCGGGTTCAGCATTACAAGTGTTAACTATTGCAAGTAGCATGAAAGAAAAAAACTAGAATTGTTGGTTGGCGACCTAAACGTCGTAACTACAGCTTGGATAAGCTGTAGGTACGACGTTTAAGTCGCCAAACCAACAAAGAAGCTTTGGCAGTCAATTGTTGGAGATTCAAGCTTAATTCCGGACTGAATGAATGATTTGATTGGTCGATTGATTCCTTGAATGACAACAGTGATTAGTCAATTTAAACATTTTAATCTGCAAAGCTCACCAGAGAAATTCGTCCATGTCTTCCACATAGCCCCTCCCAAAATTAAACCTATGCCCACGTGATTGGATTATAAGCAATTGAAGCTGAAATATCATATATATAAATGTCAAAAGACCAATCACGGCCGTCAATCAAGGAATGAACCGACCTATCAAATAATTTATTCATCCCGGACCTGAGCTTATAAACTCCAACTTTGGCCGCCATTTTGGTGAATCATTTTTGTTGGTTTGACGACTTAAACATCGTAACTACAGCTTATTCAAATTGTAGTTACGACGGTTAGGTCACAAACCAACCATTTTACTTTTTTCTTACACGCTACTAGCCACAAATCTTACAATATAACGCCGTTAAAAATCGAAGCGGAACTTCCTGTTGGAGTTAATGGGCGGAGCTTAGGGAGTCAGTGGGTTGGGCCAGCGATTGGTCAATTTGATACCTAGAAAAATTAGGATAACAAATGTTGTTACTGTCATATAGTCATCGAGTCGTATAACATAAAACATAATCAGCAAAAACAGTAAATGTTGCATGCGCACATTCAGGGGTAGGTTTTTTCAATTACACCAACATGGCCAAATTTAAATTCGCCTGGATACGTATACTTAATTTTGTATTTTTCACTTCTTCTTTAGTCGAAATTATTTTCTAATACAACATTTTACTTAATTTTACGCAGGTGCGTAATTTTGTTTATGTTTTTTTGTCTTCTTCTTACCCTCTGGAAATTGTGAGAAGTTTCTCTTCGTAAAAATGCATTATTGAGATTGTTTGCTTGTATTTGGTTTAGGGCCACTTTCAACATTATTTCAGTGATATCGAGTCTGCTTTAGCACCTAACCATGGTTTCCTGGTATTTTTCGTACAAGTACTACCACTACATCATTTCAAAGCCTCCAGCTGCTCATCCCACTTAGGTTTACGATTATCCACTCACTGTTGGGAGTCGGAAAGTATATTTGCCGCGACCGAGGATCGAACCCGGGACCTAATGAATGGCGGTCCGACAGGCTACCAACTGCACCATGGCCGCGGCTTGATTTTCATCATGTTAATCTGTTATGTATTGTATGAAATATGTTCTCTGTTTTAAGTGAAAAATATATAAATGATTTCCGTAAATTCAACTCGTAATTAAGCATTATTTGGTCCATTTAATGCCATTTTTGCAGGGGAAAAAATATGAGTTTTAAAATATTGCTATTTTCTCCGAAAAATGCTTGGAAAGCCATTCTGATTTCACTGTATTCTCTAAACATTGTAATCATTCCATAAAAATCGCAAGAATTGACCGAATGTTTCGGTCTATCTTAAGTGAAATCAAAACATGTATCATTCTTTCATGACGTCATCAATATATGCGTTGCGCAAAATGAAGTACACAAATCAGAAAAGGTGGGATAAGTAAATGGTAACCATTATTAATACATAGTCTGCTAGTAATAAAATCATCAAATACTTTAATTTATGACTGTGAAAAGCATCATTATTATGTATACCCGGTATTCTGTAAACAGTCATAACTTGAACATATCCAATAGAAGCGAATTGATTCCCTTTTAAATTCGTTTTTAAGTGGAATTGTGCCTTTAGCTTCCATATCTACCATAGTAATCGTATGGTTTGTTTTGGAGGCTAGACGCATATATGTTTATATAAATCTTAGTAACAAATCTCTAAAACGGTCACTGATATAGGTCACGCATATTACATGGCTTTTATCAAAATCAGTTAAGTGTATAAACCATTTCAAATTACTGACAGAAAATAGACGTGAAGGGTTACTGTAACGGCGACAATTGAATGATTGTCGAAGAATTGAGTTGTACGTACAAGATTTTATCGCATATCATCCATAGGTGGCAATATAAGAAAATAAATAAAAGAAATAATTTATCATATATTGACAATATTGTCTATATATGATAAATTATGATTTTTTTATTATCCGTTTTTTATACTGCCACATGCGATATTATCAATGAAATGCTATACAGACTCCTGCATGTCCAATATTAATACCCGACAAGGGGATATAACTAGCATCGTTTTCTTAAAATGTATTGTTAAAATTTATTATGATGTATTTTCGGCTTGTGGCTTTTATTTGCAAATAAAGAACTTTTGAAATGTATTGTATTTATTTACACAAATTATGACTTCTTTCTCGAATTAAATGATTAGCTGGCTATTCCAACTGACTTTCGACATGACATGGCACTAGGGTATGAAAGACATACTTGTGTAAAATATGTCGTCAGGGAGAATAAATAAAAGCAAAATCAAGCAATTTAAAAATTTTAGTATAAATCGATGGTTTAGAGAAAAAAAACATAGTATGGCTCTATACAATGTATAGAGCCACACTATGTTTTTGCTCTAAACCATCGAAATGTTGGGGTTCAAAGTTCACTTTCAGTCGTAAAGAATGATTTTATTGGTAAATTGAATTTGAGCTCATGCGTGACATTTCTAACCATTACACATGTGCGCAAAGAAGGACTCAGATCAGCCTGCCCCGAATAGCTGTCCAGGGTGCTCAATGTGTGCGAGTCACACAAAATGAAATGGTTGGAAATGTCACGCATAGGCTCATTTTTATTAATACCAGCGATACGTCACTCGGCTCAAGGAGAAACCTGATCAAACTCTGACACCCTTCCCACTCTGTAAATAACTTGGTCTATAAAATACCACTCCACGGGCACATGTGATGGATTGCTGGCCCCGCCCACTAGCCTCCGATAGGAAGTTCCACTTAGTCATCTAACGGCGTTATTTTGCTAAAAGTATAACCAATAACATGTCACAAAAAGGTAAAACAGTTTATTGGCGACCTAAATGTTACAACTACAGCTAAAATTAGCTTTTGTTACTACGTTTAAGGTAATCACACTGTATGAATACGCGAAGCGGATTCATACATAAGTGTGATTAGGTTTTTCGGTTCATACCTCCATGAAAACAAAAAAAAAATTCTCTTCATTTCTAAAAGTTTAATGACATCGAGCAAAAAAAGGCAATATTTTAACACATTTTGATGGAGCTATTTTGTGCGGAGGCATACAAAATAGCTGCGTGCTCAAAATTTTGTTCATGGAAGTATGAATAATTTGTTTTGACAATTTGAATGGCGTTTTACGCCGCTTTCAACAATCTTTCGGTTATATCGCGGAGCTGGAGCACCTAACAATGGATTCCTGGTATTTCTCACACCAGTACCGCCATCACATCCTTTCCTAGCCTCCAGCTGCTATCCCTTATAGGTCTACGATTATCGACCCATTGGTGGGAGACAAATAGTCGGAAAGGATTAGTGCCGCCGTCGGGGATCGACCCGGGACCTCTAGATTGACAGTCCGACGCGCTACCAACTGCGCTATGACGGCGGCTTTGTTTTGACAGATCAGATCGCTCGTTTTTGATAGACGAAACTTAACATTAAATTATAAACAAATGTCACTTATGAATGTCTCGTGTCCTATTAGAGTTAAACAGTTCTAAGTATCAGATATACTAAAAAGTAAAATCACGTGGTATCTCGCCGTCGCTAAACCAACAAAAATTATTCATATCAATGTCAGTCAATGTAGGGGTCCAGGTTCACTTCCGGACTAATGAATTATTTAATTGGTCTATTCATTCTTTGATTGACAATCGCGGTCCACAATTAATGAATTGGCAAGTCTACTTTATGCCTAATTGAAATACAGATTTTGTATTAACCCATTCTCATAAAAACAAAAGATTAGACTGATCCAAATTCAAAGAAGTTGCAGATGACAACTTTTAGCTGATGAAATTTTGAAAATATTTGACTCATATGGTAGAAAACATTGTGGATAATGAAGAATTTCCTTGTTACAAGCAATTTCTCCATTTTACACAATGTTTTCCTAAGCCTTTGGGATTGAGCGGTAATGATTTAACCTCTTTTTTGTGGGTACATTAGAGAATTGCGATAATTCGTATATATCAAACGGGGTGGGGGGGTATACTGTAAAAAGGACAGTTCAGATTCAAGTCAATATATGCTATCATAGAATTCAGCAAATTTAAATATTTCTTTTCAATTTTCTGCTTTACCACCGCATTTATGCCTCCGCGTAATTTCTACTTTGAATCATTATGTTGGGAACTGAAATTTTTTTGAAAAACTTTTTTCTCTTTTCTCACAATGTTTTCGTATCTGTATGGCTTTTATTTTCATCTTTTTTTAGACTTCCTTTGAAATGTCGTCAGCAACTTTTTGTTGTCTGGTTACAGTTTTTAACACGCTTATGAATGGACTTCCAAAACACCGAAAGTTCAGCTTGAATAACCTGCCATTATACACACAAACACACGGACACACACATACACGGACACATAGGCGCGGGCGTAAATTTGGAGCACATCGAAAACTTATTATAAAATTGAAAGAAACAAAAAACTTAATAGTTTTAATACTTTTTCTAAAACTGTCTGTCACGTGAACGAGAAAATGCATTTTATTCTTAGTAATTTCATTCAGAGGATTGGGGTTGGGCACCGACTTTCATTAAGAAAAAAAGATAAAATTCACTTTAGATCAAAACAGCACTCATGACACGCTTTCTCGTCTTTCATCATTGTAGTTTTTTTTGCATTTCAAAAATATCCTAACCAATCACAATTAACAAACATTGGCAGGCGGTAGTTAGAAGTAAAATATGTGTGAATTTTATGCTTCCTAAAACAGTCTTAACCAATCGCTTGCCCCGCCCTCTGACTCTTTTGGCCCCGAAAATTTACTCCGACAGGAAGTTCCGCTTTGATTTTTAACGGCGTTATTTTGCAAAATTTGTGGCCAGTAGCATGTTACAAATAAGTAGAATGGTTGGTTGGCGACCTAAACGTCGTAAATACAACTTGAATAAGTCGCCAAACCAACAAAAATAATTCACCAAAATGGCGACCAAGGTCGGAGGTCAAACTGAACGTCCAACTCTAAATGAATGATTTCATTGGTCGACTGATTATTTGATTGACAGTTGCGATTGGTCAATCAACTCATTTGTTCCCTTCCTGTTCGACACTAGTGCCAGGTTTGGCCTCTGAAAAATTTTGCGTACATAATTATAAACTGAACATTTTACGTACCTGTCAAGGTATAAAACGTTGTGAGAAAAGTTGCGATTGTTTTTGACTAACAATGTCGATTATCAACAAAAGGGTGTGGAACAATCCCCTGACATAATATGTTCAACACATAAATATTGTAAGCCTATTCTAACACAATAACGTTATGTGACGCTCCTTCGAAAAAACAACGTTAGAACACCTTGTAGAAAATGAAGAAATTGCTTGTTACAAGCAATTTCTTCATTTCCTTCAACGTGTTCGTTGTCAAGACAAGAAAAATAAGATTTTATTAACTAAACATTTTGTCGTCTACAACTTCTTTGAATGCGGACCGGTCTAAATATTATCCTCTGGGAATGGATTAAAAAGAAGAAAAGATAAAGATAAAATGCACAAGACGTGAAAACAGTACTTACATTTGACTATTATTTTTTGGTTCACCAAAAACACAGTATCTTTGCTTGACCAACTAAAAATCCATGTCATTCGTTCTGCGTTATAAAGTCAATTTTATTTCAGCTTTTCACGGAAGGAAACCATGAAGTCAAAGTTCGCAAGAAAAATATCTAAATTAATAGGGACCTCTTTGGCACATAATATACTATCATTTTCTATAATTACACCACGAGAAATATACATTGATACACAAAAATGGGATCGGGGATGACTCTGATCAAAGAGAGAATTGTAATTAGGGAATGAGGGAGCATTATTTTAATTCTTACCCTAAAAGTTCGCAAGGTGAAAAATGACACCATTTTTTTTTTCGTTTGTTAAATGTTTGATTGTTCGTTTTTTGTTGTTTGATTGATTGTTTATTTGTTGGGGGAGGGGTGTTGTTGTTGTTGGTTGTGGTGGTAGTGGTGTATTTGGGTTTTTTTTTTTATTTTATTTTATTTGTTGTTGTTGTTGTTGTTTTGTTTGTTTGTTTGGGGATTTGTTTGTTTTGGATTTTTTTGTATGTGAGTGAGTGTTTTTTGTATTTTATTGTTCTTGCTCGGTTATTTTCGACGGATTACAGGGGCATTTTCGACAATCATTGATGACCCTATTTCCCAATGTTTCCATTTGAAACAATCAACATCGAACATTCATTGAAACAAACAGTTTGAGTCCCTGCTTAGAAATGAGAAACATGATTCCTTGGAGTGTTTGTTGGGGAATATTATTTTCAAAACATACTATAGCGTGTTAGGACACTCAATGGAACAATCGCTGGCCCCACACAATGAATCCCTAGCCCCCCCCCCCCCTCCCCCATTAACTCCTACAGGAAGTTCCGTTCGATTTTTAACGGCGTTATTTCGCAAAATCTAAGGCGAGTAGCATGTCACGAAAAGTAAAATGGTTGGTTGAATACCTAAACGTTCAATAAGCTGTAGTTACGACGTTTAAGTTCTGCAACCAACATTAACGGAAAACAAAAATGGCGGCCAATGTCGGAGTTGAAAGCTCAGGTTCGGGCTGAATAAATGATTTGATTGGTCGGTTTATTCCTTGATTGACAGTTGCGATTGGCAAATTCCTCAAAGTAGCACAATGCAAGCCGCGGCTATAGCACAGTCCGCTGTGCGTCCAATTCTCAATCATAAGGCCAACGGTTCGATCCCCGGTCGCAGCAAGTATCCATTCGACATTTGTCTCTCACCATAGTGGGTAATCGTAAACCTATGTAGGATGGGCAGGTGGGGTTTCGGAAGGGTGTAGTGGTAGTACTGGTGTGAAACTTTCAGGAACCCATGGTTAGGTGCTCCAGCCGATGCGATATGACTGAAATACTGTGAAAAGAAGCGTTAAACCCAATTCAACCCATAACTTCTTGAAGTGTATTTGCTTTATATTGTCGTTGGGTACCCCTTTGAATTTGGACACGTCTAACATTTTGAAAAACAGTAAAGGTTAACTTAGGAGAAATTTTAAACTTGTCTTTCTGATCCTGGAATATTCCTGCTTTGGAAGGAGGTAAAGGCAAAGATCAGACTGCATATATGTGCAGACTGATCCTAGTCTAATCCACTTGTTTGTCCCTTCTAAGCAAGAATTATCTACAAAATTGATTTTTTTTAGATATTGAATCACAATCAAGCCTTCAAATACTTTCGGAGATTAGGTTTTTATATTCAGTTTAAAAGAAAGCATTTAATTCAGCATAACATAGTTAATAACACCGCAGAAAGATTGGGGGATATGGTTTAACATTTTAGTTTTGTTTATATATCTCTTCGAAAATTTAACCTATAGATATATTCAGTATTACTCAAAGACTATCGGTACAAAGCTTTAATAAGGTTTGATAGCAACTTCAGTAGATATGCATACAACCACACAGGACAATGTCTTTCAACATGCGTTATTTATTCATCTTTTAGTTTCATTTTATTTATCCATTTATCCATTTCTTTAATTGTCTATTTATTTCCGGGTCGTATTGGGGCTTGGAGATTTGGAATGTTTTGTTGTTGTTGTTGTTATTGTTGTCTTAAAGGGCAGTTTTCCATCTCATATTAAAGTACATGTAGTAGTGTTCAAGAATAATTAGACTTTTATTTGGACTGACTACGTGGCAAAAAAGATATAATTGTTTGTCGCAGGCAATACCATCATTTCTAAAATCAGGCAATTACTTGTTTGTGTCTTTTGGGAAGGCGTTCAATCGAAAATGGACTACATCGGGGTTGATATCTTCATATGACCGTAAAATAGCCTTTGAATAGCATCCTCGTCCTTTCAACTCTTCGAAATCGTGCTGAATTAACAATAATTATCATTATTTGAGTGGGATTGAATGCCTTGTATCTTTAGGGCAGAAGTCAATTATTTTATTTTCACTACTTTTTTTGTGTGAGGTTGTGTTTCGTCTCGGTATGTCTTTACTTTCCGAGATTTTCCCATCGTTTAATTTTTACAGAGACTATTTATTTAGACTTGTACATTACATACATCATCGAAGTAAACAAATATACAAAATGTTTGAACACGCGAAAAATGGCACGCACGCATGCACACAAACACACACATACTCTATTAAACACTAGTACTTCCGGTACACACGAGCAGAATTATCTAGCTATGGTGCCCTCGAGTGTATCGACATCGGGAAAATACAGTGAAAACAGTTTGGAACCAGTTTTCAAGTTCATCTTTTGGGGTATATTAATTTGACATTTTCGAAAGGGAGAGTAGATCTGATATTTTTAAAACTAATTTAATAAGATACCCTCAGATGACAAGATATTAAGCTATCCAAATCAACACGTCAATAGTAGTATTAATTAGTGTGCACATAAAAGTATTACATTCTGGGTTAGATATTCCGTCATAAAACATTAAATAGTCGGTTAAATAATGAACGCCCCATACATCATACACAAAAGAATAACTCACTCACACAATCTTTTGCCCAGTTTTCTAATCCACTAAGAATGACTTTCAGATACAAGTATAATCAAAAAAGCTAAATGAACTTGGAGAATATCATACCAATAGTTGCAAGAATAAACACGCTAAATAGTACTTTCAGAAATTATATGAAACAAGAATGCGAAATTCAGAATGTTGCTTTTAATTTCATTAACGAAATCACTTGAAGGGAAATGATTAAAAGATAACATCTTGTAGCCCGTGAAAGTCAGTCTTGTCGAAATTATGAACAAGACTGGTTTAAATGCTCTGCGCTAATATTGTCCAAAAGATATATTTATTAAACTAGGAAAAAACAGGCGAAGAGGACCCTCTTTTATCTTGAAAAAAACTATTTGATCGTACAACAAATGTGATATTTCAACCCATTCCCGCACAAGAAAATTTAGACTGGGACAAATTGAAAGGAGTTGCAGACGACAATTTGAGCTTATGGAAATTTGGATTCTTAAACTTTTGGGGTAGAAAACATTGTGAATAATGAAGAAATTGCTTGTGACAAGCAATTTCTTCATTTTCCACAATGTTTTTAAAGCTTTTTTTCTTGGGGGCATCTATAGCGTCATTGAGTTGGAATGGGTTAACATAGGAATATTTGATTGCATATAGAAAATGTCTGCGACTCAGTCTTCTTAGTCCTTCTTATTTGAAACCATTTTTCGGCGCATCGACTCCATTGGGGAAATCGATATTTCAAAATTGCAGCCAAGATAGCCACTGATTAACCCCCCAAAAATCTAGACTGGTCCAAATTGAAAGATGCTGCAGACGACAATTTCAAGTTGATAGAATTTTTATTCTTTTTGAAAAAAAAATGTTTTCGTTTAGGACAGAAAAAAACAACAATGTGAATAATAAGAAATTGCTTGATGCAAGCAATTCCTTCATTTTCGGCTATGTTTCCCGCTGCTTTTTTCTTGGGATGCGTAAAAAAGGAGGGATTGTGTGGGAATGGCTTCATTGTAAAATGTTGAAGATGAAGATCTTTAGAGATCAAATCTATATTTATCTAATGAAATCGCATTTTCTTGGCGAATTTTATCAATTATTCCTAAATAACGCATTTAATCACTTCTAATAAATACGAAATCTAAAAATATTTCTTCATCTCAAAAAGATTCACTTTACCTTTAAAATAAAATTTTCATTTACATCAGGGGAAAAGTGAAATCACTCAAATATTTATATATTGAAATTATTTTTGAAAAATAATGGTAGCGCGTAGGACTCCTCATCATGGGTCCCGGGTTTGACTCTCGACCACGACGAATATCATTTTCAACATTTGTCTCCTACCAAAGGGTGGATTATCGTAAAACTAAGTGTGGTGAACAGCTGTGGGCTTTGAAAGGATGTCGTGGTAATACTGGTGTAAGCAATATCAGGAATCTATGGTTAGGTGCCCCAGCCTACGCGATATGACTGAAAACTACTAGTAAAAGATGCATTAAACCCTATTCAATCATTCAATTGACCAATCGCTGTCCCCGCCCACTTACTCCTTTAGCCCCGCCCATTGATTCCAACAGGAAGTCCCGTTTCGATTTTAAACGGCGTTATTTTTCTAAATTCATAGCTTGTAGCATTTAACAAAACAGTAAAATAGTTGGTTGGCTTATCAAACACCATAACTACAGCTTGAATACATATGTAGTTACGACGTTTAAGTCGCAAAACCAACAATTAAGGTTAACAAAGTGGCTACTAATGTAGGAGTTCAAAACTCATTTCTGGTCTAAATGAAAGATTTCATTGGCCGACTGTTAATTTCATTGACAGCCGCGATTGGTCTCTCGAAGGGAGACAAATTATTAATATTTGACTTGATAATGAATACAGTAAATACAACAATATTATCTAACCTGTTTACTAATTTCATCCAAGGGTAGGGTTTCATTCTCGCTAGTGCAAGTAATTGTGTACACTTCGCGTGCATTCGTGTGTGTCAAACAATGAATCAATCGACCAACCAAAGCATTCATTTAGCCCGGAATTGAGCTTTTAACACCGACAATGACGGCCATTTTTTGTTGAATATTTTTGTTGGGTTGGGACTTAAATGTCGTAACTACAGCTTATTCGCAAACCATCCATTTTATTTATTTATTTTTATTTTTATTTATTTTTATTTTTTTTTATTTTTTTTTTTTTTTTTTTTTGCATGGTTCTGACTGTAAAATTTGCAAAATGATGCCGTTGAAAAACCAAAGTGGAACTTCCTGTCGGAGTCAATGGATGAGGACAAAGGAGTAAAAGGGCGGGGTCGGCGTTTGGTCAATTGTTTCAATACATCTGTCAATTGACAGATCGATAGCCACGCCTACTGACCCTCAACAGAAAGTTCAAAGAAAAAGAAAAAGTTATTCTGTTCATTTATAGATTTCTCGTCTGCTTTTGATTCAATCTGGAGAGCCGGACTTTGGCAGAAAATCTTCAACGTCGGTATTAAAGGAGAGATTTTCACTGTAATTCGAAACTTATACTCTGGTATCAAATCGTGTGTTTCCGTAAATGGCGAAACTTCAACTTTTTTCCCCAGTAATAACGGTGTCAGGCAAGGTGAAAATCTTTCACCGATCCTTTTTTCTCTGTACATGAACGATCTAGAGCAATATCTGAACAAAATCAATGACGGGATTAAACTTGAAATAACCGAAGACCAAACTATACTCTTTGTACGACTGCTTGTCCTTCTTTATGCAGACGATACTATTATATTCAGCGACAATGAAAAATCGTTCCAATCGCTATTAAACCAATTCAATGACTACTGTCAAAAGTGGAAACTGAAAATAAATATGTCTAAAACAAAAATAGTGATATTCGGCACAAATAAACCGCAAAAATATAAATTTGGTATAAATAAAGAGAAAATAGAAATTGTGAAATCATATAAGTATCTCGGTGTATACTTTTCTTCGTCTGGTAGCTTTTTAAATTGTATCCAACATAATATAAACCAGGCCAGGAAGGCACTTTTTCAACTCTTTGTAAGGATATCGAATATTGATCTACCATTTAATCTCCAATTAAAATTGTTCGATTCCACCATTGTTCCAATTCTAACTTACGGATGTGAAGTATGGGGATTTGTTAAACTGATATTATTGAACAATTTCATTGTAACTTCCTTCGTAAAATAACAAAAACAAAAAGAAGCACCCCGCGATATATGTTATACGGCGAACTAGGAAGATACCCTCTTGATGTTGAAATTAAATCACGAATGATAAACTTTTGGTCAAAACTAGTTAACTCCAAACATTCAAAAATCTCGTACCGTGTCTATCAACACATGATCACAAACAATTTGGAAAATAAATGGACAAACGAAGTAAAGAATATTCTTAACACTACAGGTAATGCCTATTTATGGCTCGGACAAGATTTGCTAGTTAACAAAAATACACACCAGCTAGTTAAACAAACATTGATAGATCAATTTAAACAAAATTGGTACGCACAAACACAATTGTCACAGAAAGGTAAACTATACTCCTGCTATAAACTTAACTTCGGCATTGAAAATTACTTAATTACATTACCGTCTCAACTAAGAATTCCAATGTTACATTTCAGAACTGGTAATCATAAACTTCCAGTCGAAACTGGCCGCTGGAGAAATGACACAAATAGCACCATTGCCTATTCAGAACGCAAATGCACGCTTTGCAAATCAGGTGATGTTGGTGATGAAATGCACTACCTCTTGATTTGTAATAGATTTAAAAATCAGAGAATTAAGCATATAAACCGAAAATTTTATAAGTCCCAGAATATTCTGAAATTTCAAGATATTATGAATTTAACTAACAAAAGAGAAGTCAATAACGTTGCAACTTTCATGAAATTGATTACCTCTTACTTCAAAAATCGAACTTCTAAATGATGATACACGATTATACTACCTTTCCCCAATTTTCTACGCGTTTTCTTTTTTCGATCAGTATATTTATTTGTAAACTTTGTTATTGTAAGCAGTCATCTATGACGTGAATACGTCGATACATTTTAAAATGTTTTCATGTAGTTTTCTTATAATGCAAGGCATGGACAGTCCGCTTTCCCCATCTGTTCATACTACCCAAGCAGTTTTTTGTGTATTTCACTTGTTCACATGTTTTTGCAATTTGTTACATGTATAACATAATTGTAAATTGTGAGGAAAATAAAGGTATTTGTATTGTATTGTATTGTATTCAACATCGATGTTTTACCAAATTTACGACCAGAAACATGTAATAAAAAAGTAAAATAGTTTGCAGGCGATCTAAACCTCGTAAATACAGCTTATCTTATTTCACGTTGACGTCCGTGAACCTTACATTAAATAAGCTGCAGTTACGGCGTTTAAGTCGCAATAAAAAACCATAAAGGTTTAACAAAAATGTCGATAAATGTCGGAGTTCAAAGTTCATTTCCGGTGTAAATGAATGATTTGATTAGTTGAATGTATTTATTTTTTTTAAAGTGACAAACGCCATCTATCAATTTACCCATCGCGGCTGTCAATCAAGGAATATATCGACCAATTAAATTGTTCATTCAGCCCAAAATTGAGATTTGAAGTCCAAAATTTGCCGCCGTTTTTGTAAAATATTTTTGTTGTTTGACGACTTAAACGTCGTGACTACAGCTTATTCAAGCTGTAGTTACGACGTTTATGTCGCCAACCAACTATCCAATTTTTTTGTTGCTTGCTGCTGGTCATAAATTTTGCAAAATAACGCAGTGGGACTTTCAGTCGGGGTCACTGTTACAAGCAATTTCTTCATTATCCACACTGTTTTCTACCCCAAAGGTAAAAGAATCCCAAATTTCATAACCTTTAAGTTGTCGGCTGCAACTCCTTTCAATTTTGGCAAGTCTAACATTTTGCCGTCTGATAATTGGTTAAGTCGGTGACCCTCAAAATTATAAACGACGCACGGAATATATTCACGTTAACATTGTCACGATACTAGAAGATGCACACGAGATACCACTTCATAGTATTTGCCTTTTACCCTAATCAAAGTAAATGAATATCGTGGCTAGAGTTAGTAAGAATTTGGAGCTTTAACATTGGACCAATACCAGACGACAACAAAATTTTCAACTCCAACATTGGCCGCCATTTTTGTTAACCTTTTTTTGTTTGTTTGGCGACATAAATGTCGTAACTACAGCTCATTCAAGCTGTAATTACGATGTTAAGATCGCTAACCAATCATTCTACTTATTTGTAACATGCTACGGTCCATACATTTTGCAAAATAACGCTGCTAAAATTCAAAGATGAAATTCCTGTCGGAGTTTGTGGGCACGGCCTAGGGAGTCAGTGGGCGGGGCCAGCGATTAGTCAATTGCTTGTAACAAGCCATTTTTTAATGTCTACACTATGTTTTCAAAAGCTTTCTCCCTCAGGCGGTGGGCATATAAAGGGTTATTGTGGAGGAATGTGTAAAGAAATCTAGTAAAAGAACAACGAGCAAATGAAAGAGATAAAGACGGGTCTATACTACAAATTGATTTTCGGTTTAATTTGAGGGTACCGGGTTTGATCCACGGTCGCAGCAAATATCCTTTCCTAAATCAGTCCCCACCAATGGTGAGATAATCATATACCTTAGTGGGACGAGCAGCTGGAGGCTCGAAAAGGATGTGGTGGTAGTACTGGTGAGATAAATACCAGGAATCCATGGTTAGGTGCTCCAGCCGCCGTGATATAACTGAAATACTGTTAATAGTGGCGTTAACCAATTCTCACACAAAGATGCTTTTTGACGCGACTCAAGAAAACCAATTAGGGAAACATTGTGTAAAATGAAAAAAATGCTTGAAACATTTAATTTCTTCATTTTACACAATGCTTTCTATCCAGAAGGTTGAAAAATCTAAAATTTCATGATATTTGAATTATCGTCTGCAACTCCTTTCAATTTGGACCAGTCTAAAATTTTGCCGTCTGGTAATGGGTTACCCCCATTCTTACATCAGTTTACAGCTTTCCCGTTCTATAAGATTTAGACCTGTCCAAATGCAAAGATTATGCAGGCGAAAATTTAAAGTGGATTTTAATTGAAAAATAATCATTTAGTAAGGAAGAAAATATTGTGAAAATGGAAGAAATTGCTTGTAACAAGCAATTTCTTCTTTTTCTACAATGTTTTCTCAGTCATGAAATGGCAGGTGAAACCTACCTTGAATGAGCTCGTTACGACGTTTAAGTCGCCAAGAAAACAAAAATGTTTTACAAAAATGTCGACCAATGTCGAAGTTCAAAGTTCATTTCCGGTGTAAATGAATGATTTGATTGGTCGACAAAGTAAAATCAAGTGATTGAACAGGAAAGGTTAATCTGACAGAATAGCGGTTGTGATCACTGCGTCTTCTCGTGTAGACTTTTATCGCCTAAGACACAGTAGTAAGTCTCACAGTTTAGTTTGAAAAATTGTCGGTTTTCATCTTTGTATGTGTAATTCCGTTTATTCATCGTCACTACGGAGGTACATGCCCATATGAGCGACGCCCCAAGAAACGGTTACTTGTCACGGGGGATAGTGCAAGGATACAGGACGAAACTGCTGCGAGTTCCGCCTGGTTCTTTAACGTGCTCGGTGGATAGCACCGTCACACGGGACCTCGGTTTAACGTCTCATCCGAAAGACAATTATTTTGTTAGTCAATGACTCGAACCCGTGATCTTGAAGTTTGAAGTCAAGTGCTCTACCAACTGAACTAATCTGGCTGACGTAGTGTATGTGTTTTTCGGGTAGATTTTTAACTGTCACTGATAATGGTCACTCACGTGGTCAATGATAACGATGGTCAATAAAGCGGTCCGGTAAACTGGTCTGCACTGCAGTTCTCGGCTCTAGACTAACCGCGATCTAGCATGCTCGGATTAGGATTAACTTCAACCCTCAACTTACTTAAAACGTTAAAAGCAGTTGGAATTTGTTTTTCTTTGATTTTGGATTCTTAAAAAAAATCTAATCTACCCCGAACCCAAGGAAGTGACCAAAATATACATTAATTATAAGATATACGTGAACACTTTAGATGAATATATTACCTGAGGTTGAACAATAATGTTCGTTATTTTGGGACTCATTATTGCGAGTGTTTCGTTTCTTATCTTGCTTGCATTTTCAGTATGGTTTGTTCGTAGAAACATAGAAATTGATGGAATTTCAAAACGCGCTGTTTTGGTCACGGGGTGTGACTCTGGATTCGGAAACCTTCTGGCCAGATCTCTAGACGCACGAGGAATACGTGTATTTGCTGGTTGCCTGACTCAAGATGGAGCCGAAAAGCTGAAGTCTTGTACCTCTAGTAGTCTAACAGCGTTCGTACTCGACATAACAAGCCGGGAATCTGTAGAGAGAGCGGTGGATTTCGTGAAACAACATATGAACGGACATGGTAGACCTATTTTGATTTTAGTTTATAATATAGGCTCCTGGATTCAGGAATTTAAAGCAACTTACAAAAATATCTCTCTCTATAATAAATATCAACAAGGTAGTGCAGCTGACATTTTTTAAGGGAACGGATGTTTTGACAAGCATCTCTGGTTCCTTATTCCAGAGAGTCAAACATCTCCCATGACGGAACCATTGATGCTTGTCAAATCATTCGTTCCCTTAAAAAATGGCAGCTGCACTACCTTGTTAAAATTTTTTGTAGAGAGATAATTTATAAATAATAAAGTTTATAAAATTTTAGATTTTTTTCTACTTTCTGGATAGAATTCATTGTATGAAATGAAGAAATTGCTTGTTACAAACAAATTCTTCATTTTACACAATGATTACACAACTGGGTTTTTTTAGGTGTTACTGTGTGGGAATGGTTTAAGGAAATACCAAACTTTTTCTAAGGTCAAAGAAGGGGTTTTCTTTCTTGAAGTTTATGTATTTTATATGTTTTTGGCTTTCGACTACGCTTTCCGTCTTATAGGGATACCGCAATAAAGCTGTATTCACGACATTTTGGTCTTTCACTGACGTTATATAGAATAAAAAGATTCGGAAAGTCAATATCAACGAATAATCATTTTTATATTTTTAAGCAGCCTATATACATAATAGAACTCGTTTTAGATCAAAATTCCATTTCTACACTTTGTGAGAACTTGCTCCGATTTTAGAAAGTCACTGGCCTTACTGAACTAAATTTTACTTAACTAAACTTTGTAAACAAGACCAATTGAACCACAAAATGTGGGCTTCTATAATTTTGCCTGTTATAAATTATCCAGCGAGATAATATGATTCCATTGTTTACACTTTATTCAATATATTTTAATGGTCGAAAAGATTTCAACGTTTCGAGGATAAAGTTACAGCGATTTATCTTTCATTGAATGGATAAGAAAAGCCCCACCACTCGTGGAAATATAGCTTTTGCTGTTCACAAAATGAAAGATTTATTGGTTTTACACGGGGAAAAACGATTATTCTTTTTGATGAAAAAATATGAGACAAACTATAAAAATATGTTATTCCAAATCTCGAATATCGCGTCATTATGCGTGTTAACTACATGGATACATGATGACGTCATCAGTGGCTTGACCCCCCCCCCCAAGTTTCCAAATCAGACTCTATTTTGGTGCAATGGGATCCAATGAAAAAATACCTACTCTTATATGTTGCAGGTTTATGGGGCCTTGTCAATAACGCAGGGGTAATGCCTACCTTCGCCCCAGTCGAATGGACGTCTATGGAAGATTACGTATTCACCTGTAACGTAAACTTATTTGGAACCATCTCTGTGACTAAGGCTTTCTTGCCACTCATTAGAAAATCACAGGGTCGTGTCGTCAACGTGTGCAGTGTGACGTCAAATTTTGGTATTCCGGGAATTTCGTCATACGTCATTTCAAAAGCTGCACTGAAGATATTTTCCGTCTGTCTCAGGTAGGTTTTAATCTATTTGGCATTCTACATGTATTTAATTTTTTAAAGGCTGTCAATCCCATCAGTTCAGTTGATAGAGAACTCGACTTCGATCCTCGAGATCGCGGGTTCGATCCACGGTCTAACAAAACAAACTAATTGTCTTTCGGACGAGACGTTAAACCGAGACCCGTGTGACGGTGCTATCCATTGAGAACCTTAACCCATTCCCAAACAATCCCTCCTTTTTGCGCCCTGATGAGAAAGGCTTTAGAAAACATTGTAGAAGATAAAGAAATTGATTGACACAAGCAGTTTCCTCATTGTTTTCACAATGTTTTCTATCCAAAAATACAAGAAAAAATATAATTCCTTCAACTTGATATTGTCATCTGCAGCTTCTTTCAATTTAGATCAGTCTAAAATATTTTTGTGTGGGAATGGGATAAAGAACCAGGTGAGTTTCTCGGCAGTTTCGTCCTGTATCCTTGCACTACCCCCCGTAACAACTAACCATCCTCTGGAGACGCCGCTTATAATGGACTGCTGACTTGAGAAAAAAACAAGATTTTAATAGTTTATCGGGGCATTAAAACTGACTTTCAATATGAGAAATATTTGGACTCGATTGAGAAATAAAAAAGAAAAGAAGTTACAAAAATGCGTCTTTCATCTCATAGTCTACATATACAAACGGGACGATACGCTACAAATAGACTTGAAAGGAACCAAAGAGTTTGCAACATATGTTTGAACGGGGAAATAGAGGACGAATTCCATTTTGTCTTCGTATGTGACAAATATAAGATTTCGGAAAGAGATATTTGCCAGAAAAATATTATGAAAGGCCAAACATGCAAAAGCTCTGTGAGATGTTATCGCAGACGGATCATTGTACATTGAACAAAGTTCATAATTTTATCCGGTGCTCACATGTAATGAGAAAAAATTGTCTGTATGCTTAATACTACCGTGAAGAAACCAAAATGATCGTACATACAGCTTGAGGTAGCTGTGGATACGATGTTTCGGGAGCTCAACGAAAACTTACTACTATACTCTCATTACCTTGATTTTTTTTCTTAGTGTGTGTGTGTTTGTATTTGTTAGTCATTAATACCACTTACATTTTAATTAAATCTTGTTAACATTCTGATCTTGACAAAAAGTATTATATTATTGTATGGAAGAGAAACTATGTTTAATTCCGAAATTAAAATATGTGTGTGTCTATGTTTATAAAGATCAAGTGCTACGATGGCGACGATAGATCAATGAAAACAATCCACAAATTTACCCTGTTTTAAATGTCGCCTGCAACTTCCTTCCTTATGGGCCAGTCTTGAATTATGTTATCTGGTAATAAATTACAAAATAATATTAAAATCGACGTTTTGCCAAACCTGGCTCTTTTTGCTAACATTTGTCGTATTGACTGAATTCCCAAACATTTTTAAATTTCCCTACTCAATTATCGCTATTGTTTATCAATTCCAACACGGTAAGGTTTTTTGACGCCACTCAAGATAAAAAAAAAAAAGGAAAACATTGTGTAAAATGAAGAAATTGCTTGTATCAACCAATTTCTTTCTTTTCTACAATGGTTTCTATACATAAAGTTGGAAAAATCCCGAAATGTTATAAATTTGTAACTGTTGTCTGCAACTCTTTTCAATTTGACCGTCTGGTAACGGGAATTAAAATTTTGCCGTCTGGTAAGGGGATAACTTTTGCACGCCCAACGACGTTATTAACAAGCTTATTACTGCTATTGATTTTATTTTTGTTTGGGGTATATCAAATATGAAAATAATATCATTTTTTCATCGATGCATGAAATTAAACACCTAAATCACTTATCTGTATGAAGACGTATATGATGCCACAATGTTGGTTCATATAGAATTTTGATTTAACACAATGGAGATATGGCACGGGGTTTTTTGTGTGTGTTTGTTTCTTTTTTTTCACAGCAAATGGTATAAAACGAAATTTGCACGACATAACTTACATTCAGAGCTACAGATAGAGGGCATTATTCGTATTTTAGATTTAAATATTAACCAATACTGGTCATAAACCCTATGTTGTAGGTACTCATTTGAATCGTCTCGACGAGACGATTCAAATTAGTACCCACAATATAGGGTTTCGTTGAGGAAAAATGATTTTAGAATACCCCCTCTTATCTTGACCTCTACTAACGTTGACATGCAATACATCTATCGTCTCGGTGACAGGAAACGTTTTGTTTTTTTGTTTTTTTCCTGTTGTTTTTGTTGTTGTTTTTTCATGTTGATCAAAAATATATATTCACTTTGAAAGTATCTTGGTGAAAACAGTCGGTCACGCAATCTTACACTAGCAATCGCAAGATGTTTCAGAGCCCGAACTTTACGCTATAAATTTCAGACTTACTTTTCTGCCTTTTCCTCCTTTTCTAGACGCGAGCTTTTGAATTCTGGTGTCACGGTACATACGATAGAGCCAGGTGGTTTTCAAACAAACATGACGAGCCAAGAAAGGCTACAAAAGAGTATGAGAGAGGCCTACAAACGCGCGCCTGATGAAGCAAGAGACTTTTATGGAGGATATATCAGTCAATATGGTAAATATTTTCCTATGTAAATCTGATATCATCCGTAAACGTTTTGACGCATTGTCGGGTAGGTCGCGAGTTCGGTTTTTTAACCGATTCCCATACAATAACGCTTTTAAACACTCCTCAGCAAAAAAGCTTTAGAAAACATTGTGGAAAATGAAGAAATTGCTTGTCACAAGCAATTTCTTCAATATCCACACCTTTTTTTTTAACCAGAAAAATGAAAATATCTAAAATATCATCAACTTTTAATTATCGTCTGCAACTTCTTTCAATTTGGACCAGTCTAAAATGTTGTCGCATGGTAGTGGGTTAAAGATATTGCAATGAGCCTCATTAATCTTACACCCGTTGAATAAATTACGCCTTGAACCTTAAGAGCTGCTAACTGATTAGATTAACCCATTACCAGACGACAAATTTTTAGACTGGTCTAAATTGAAAGGAGTTGCAGACGACAATATAAAGTTTATGAAATTTTGCATTTTTTCAACTTTCGGGGTAGGAAACATTGTAGAAAATGAAGAAATTGCTTGTAACAAGCAATTTCTCCTTTTCTCACAGTGTAATCCAAAGCTTTTTGTTCTTGGGGCGTTTAAAAGCGTCACTAAGTGGGAATGGGTTAAAGACTATTCTATAAAACAATGTTTATTCTCTCAGACCTACTGGCATGTCGGAGAGCAGTGGGCGTGTCGGTGATCCGCCCCTTCTGATAAACGCTGGAAATAAAAGGCAGTGACTTCTATTCGTCTGTTATATCATATAGCTATTTAACGTAAAGCAATTGATATTTGAAGTTCCTAGAATGGAAAATACAAGCTTTTGTGGTCAAAGCGAAAACTTGCGCTGTTATTATTATTATTTTTTTTCGGTACATCTCTTGAACTTCATGACTACAGCTTTTATTACATAATAAGTAACGAGAACCTAGAAGTAAACTGACGATTTTAAATAAAAATTGTAGTTAAGCACTGTTCCATCATATCGTCTGTAAAACGTAAGGGCTCGTTAGCCCATTACCAACCGACAAAATTTTAGACTGGTCGAAATTGAAAGGAGTTGCAGACGACAATTAAAGCTTATTAAATTTTAGACTTTTTTCAAAATTTCTGGATAGAAAACATTGTAGAAAATGATGAAATTGTTGAAAGTAATTTCTTCATTTTACACAATATTTTCCTAAATGTTTTTTCTTGGGGGGGGGCGTCAAACAGCCTCATGGTATTGGAATAGATTACAATAAAATTTTGATATTCGCGACTCAAAGAAGAAAGTAAGAATATTTGTCTAAATTATGTGTCACATTAGCCTTATCCTTTTCCTGTTCAATCCCTGTTTTTTCGCCCCTGTGATTTAAGATTAAGTCATTTTCTTAAATGTTTTCTACACTAATGAATGGTTATTTTTCAAATAAAATCCACTTTAATTTTCTTGTTTGCAAAACCTTTGAATTTGGTCAGGTTTAAAATTTTGCAAAACAGGAAAAGAAAGAATCATCGTGTGAAGCAGGGTGTATTATTATTTATGACATGGGGGGTCAAGGCCAAGTTTGTTAATTTTTTTGTAATGTCATAAGATAGTATCTATAACGGTAATATTTATTGCTCAACAGAAAAAATAATATATATAATTTGACCAAGATTTTCACAATATGGTTTATTGATGTACCGTTTATTAAGTGTAGTCAGTGACTTTACTAATAAACATTTTGGTCAGTTTCCGGACAGAAGACGGATCGCGGTTGTCAACCAAAAAACGACAGACCAATCAAAATTACCATTAAGACCGGAAAAGAACTTTGAATCCGACATTGGTAGCCATTTGTTAAAAGCATTTTAATTGGTTTGGCGACTTAACGTCGTAACTAAAGCTTATTCAAGATGTAGTTACGACGTTAAGGTCGCCAATTTACCATACAATTTGTTAAAATTACCGACAATATTGTTTTTCAAAATGACGCGAATTGAACCCAAAATCGAACTTCCTGTCGGAGGTCAGTGGGCTAGGCCGGCGATCCGTCAATTAGGGAACTTGCTTGACTCAGTGGTTACAGCGGCGGACTCGTCATCGGAGAAGAAATTGGGGCAGCGAGCTCGAATCTCGGACGTGCCGTTTCCAAATTCCTAATCTTGCTCTGTTGGTCCATGGCAATCATACGAATACTAACTTTGTATGAAATATTATACAAAATATCCAAGCATACCAACGAGATGTGATCATTTTAGACAGTAAATGGAATGCCGCTCGGACCTTGGTGCGAACCTCGTTTAAACAATTTTGTGCACTGTATGCTCTCTCCATTTTCGAGAGAAAAGTGGGAGGAAATTACTGAGTTTTCTCCCTTTTTTCCAGATTCTCGTTCCCCAATTCGTCGGTACGCGAGTAAATATCGTAACTACAGCTTTATGAAAACTTCATTGAGACCGTAGACATTTTACTTGCGCATCCACGACAAACATTAAAGACAAAGTGAGACAATATAATTTGTGAGGAATAATTTTCCATTAAAAATATATAGTGAGGTAGAATGACTTTTCTGCAGTAAGGAAATCTCACAGGGCATTTTTTTTTCTTCTATCGCAGTCCTGCCATTGATAATACGTTTTGGCTATTTTGGCGAGAGAGGCCACATGTAATTTATACCATATCTCTTTCAACCTAGACATTTTGTCGTCTGGTCAGGACTTGATCGGGGAACAGTCCTTTTTTTCTAGTGACAGTATTCAGGTATTCATTAACCCAGTATCAGACGGCAAAATTTTAGACTAGTCCAAATTGAAAGGAGTTGCAGACGACAATTAAAAGTTGGTGAAATTTTAGAATTTTTCAACTTTCTGGATAGAAAACATTGTGTAAAATGAAGAAATTGCATTTCACTCCATGTTTTCCAAATTGTTTTTCTTGAGGGGCGTCCAAAAGCGTCATTGTGTGGGAATGGGTTAAATTATAATTTCATTCTTTCAATTATTTTATACAGTATACCACGGTATTGGCAGAATACATAATTTCGTATCTACGAACCCACAACACGTACCCGACTGTATGATGCACGCACTGCTGGCTAAATACCCGAAACAGAATTACCTGGTTGGACTAGATGCCAAGATCTCCTTCCAGATTCTAATGACACTACCATCATGGCTTGCTGACTATGCTTTCAGCTGGCCCAGGCCGTATGGCTCTAAAGTGAAGGAATTAGACGAGTGAAATTTAGCATAAGTGTGACCATTTCAACATATGCGCAAAGTATCGACTCTGATCAGACTGTGCATCCTTAATAAACTTCACGTATCTACCTTTCTAAAGAACGCAAAGTGAAGACTAGGGTCAGTCTGCTAAGACGCGCAGGCAGATCCGAGTCTCTGATTTTACCCAAATACATAATTGTTGGAAATGAGGCCCTAGACCATATGTCTTATCCCGTATAAAGGGACCATTTATGAAATCGGATAAACCAATCATTTGAAAAAGAGATTTCGTGTTCATAACAGCTTTGGAAACCTTGTAGACTAGATGGTTGTCCTAGGACAACTGCTGTCGAGCCCGCAAAGTTTTGTAGGTATCATGCTCCAGACAAGCACAATTCTAGTGTCTGCCCTTGAGCTTTGATCTTGACATTAGAACTATCCAAAAAATTCTTTCAAATGGCACATTTACTCATGATGGAGAATAATTGTGCCATTCTATTTTAAAAGCCATCCAGAATCGTAGGAGAAATGCTCCGGACAAGCACAATCTTAGTGTTTGACCTTAATTGAGCTGTGACATTGACATTTGACCTTAATTGAGCTGTGACATTGACATTAGAAATATCCCAAAAGATCTTTCAAATGGCACATCAACTCATGATCGAGAATAATTGTGCAAAGTTATTTTGAAATCCGTCCATAAACGTAGGAGTAATTGTCCGGACAAATTCGGACGGACGGACTAACGATCGAACTAACGTACTAACGCACACAAACCTTCTTGTCATAGTGACAACTATGTCTCGCTCACCGCAAGCGGGCTCGACAAAAATGAAGAAATTGCTTGTATCTACAATGTTTTCTTATCAGATAGATGAAAAAAAAAAGAATTAAAATTCCATCAGCTTGAAATTTGCGTCTGCAGCTTCTTTCAATTTGGACCAGTTTAATTTTTTGTTGTGTGGGAATGGGTTAAGTGACAGATTATCGCCGGTGTATTATATTAGACTCATACAAGAACAGATACACGTGTTAGAATCATACTTCGTCGGCGGGTTACCAAAACATTGTAACTACAATTAATATTTGAAACGCACATTTCAATGCAAAGTTAGCTATATCTTTTATTTGATCGTCTTTTTTTACTTTTTGACATATAAAGACAAGTTGAAAAAATAAAAACAAAAAACGATCTATTGTGTATAAGTATTTTCAACCCCATTATTTCGTGCGCTCGACGATTTAAAATCTTATCCAGACCTCTAAACAAAAAAAAAAAAAAAAAAGAAAAAAGAAAAAAACAAGAGCACCACCTACGGGTGCCTACGCTCGGCTGTTGGATGGTGGACAAAATGCATCTAGATTTATCCCCTGGATAGTATAGGTTGCTCTTTTGATAGTGAACATGTGTGCCAAGTTTAAAGTCAATGCCTTTAGTAGAACCAGATATACCACAAAATTTCAAAGTTTTCGCACGACGACGACGATGACGACCCGGAGGCTATCGCAATACCTCGGGTTTTCTTCGAAAAGAGCCGAGCTAAAAATGGCTCTGAATAAATGTTTGGGAGAGTCAAGAGACGTTGCCTACAAACATTATTTTTGTTAAGAGAAATTTGAGGGCAATAGATTGAGTAGATCTTTATTGCGGCCTTGATCACTCACTCAACCCATTCCAACACGATAAAATCTGAGACCAGACCAAATTGAAAGAAGTTACAGACGACAATTTTAAGTTAATGAAATTTTGAAAATCCTTGTATTTTGGGTTATAAACATTTTGGATAATGAAGAAATCGCTTGCATTAAGCGATTTCTTCTTTATCCACGATGTTTCCGATGCTTTTGTGTTGTGGGGCGTTTAAAAGTTTTATTGTGTGGAAACGAGTAAACCGTAACGTCAGGAACTCGTGCCATTTAAAGAAATGTGTTCTTCTGTGTATTTCAAAACACCCGCTTGATTGATATTGACTCAAATGTTTAGTTGTTGTTGTTTTTAATAAAACTAGGGCCTCCGATATTCACCGTAATGCACGTCAGCTACACTTACATACGTGCAAAATCTGTCGAGCGAACCTTGTTACACGACACCAAAAGTGTGCTCGTTCAGCGAAACTACGTCTAAGAAAATCTTCTAATTTTGGTTGCATCTGCATCCAGTACATAAACATTAATAAAGTCTCAATTGAAAAACGCCTGAAAGAATATTGACTATGCGCGAGAAGAATGTCGTAAATACAGATTTAAAGCTGTAGTCACGATATTTTGCTCGCGCACCGACGATATGCAAGTAAACGTTCACATGCCGTCAACAGAACGTGACTGATCGATGAAACAGAAACTGGAAAATTATCATTTCAAGCAAAGCAAAGACAACGTTGTTACAGGTAAACTATTTCCGACGCATTTGTTACTTATAGAACAATAACTGAACTTTGGGGGTACGATTTAAAAATTACGTCGTAAAAAAAAAAAGAAACAAGAGGCCCATGAGGGCCTGAGACGCTCTACTGGTTATCAAGTTTTCCGTTAAAGAAATCTGATATTTAAGGAAGTTAATTGCTCAAAAGGAATGCATAAAGAAAAAAAAGGGGGCTTTATCCCCTTTATCATTTTAAGCAACAATCCCCAAGGCCCCTTTTCCCATGTTTCATGACGGATCCACTCCATTTCCAAAAGAAAGTTACCTTATGACCCTACAACCATTCTGTGAATATTTCATCAGAATCTGACAATAATTGTGGACTTTATCACATAAACAGGATTGTTTTGAATGAAAATCAATAAGGCCCCTTTTCCTGTGTTTTCTGATCGATCAATTTCATTCCAAAAGGAACTTTCCTTACAACCCGACAATTCTCCTGTGAAATTTAAAAGACAACTTGATAATGATTGTGATCTTCATCACATACACAAGAATGTTTTGAATGATAATCTGTAAGGCCCCTTTTCCTGTGTTTCGAATGCCACAATTATTCCATGCATCTTTGAAGAGAATCCAATAAAACTGTTGACTTAATTGTGCTAACAAAGATGTTAAATTCAAGTTCTCATAAGGCCCCTTTTCACGTGATATTTTACTGTTGGTTTTATCATTCTATGAAAGTTAAAAGTGAATCCGATGAAATATTGGGAATTCATTATGTTTACTAGAATATTTAAAAAAAAAAATCATATGTCCCCTTTTTATATAATACTTGATGGATTGTACCCAGTTCTGAAAAGAACCATCTAAGTATTTGTACAATCATTCTGTGAAATTTTGAAGTGAATCCGGTGAAATCAAGGGACATCATTGTGTTAACCAGAATATTTAAGAGAGTTTTTCATAAGGCCCCTTTTTATGTGACCCTTGCTATAGTCAGATCCACTGTCAAAATCAAGAATTGGAATGATGGTACAATCAATCTGTTTAATCTGTGGAATATATTGTGTTAATGAGTTTATAGTGAAATCTTCATAGGGCCCCTTTTCTCATGATACTTTACAGAACAAACCAAATTTCAAAAGGAACAATTCTAATGAAGGTAGAATCATTCTTTAAAAGTTAAAGAGAATCAATGAAAACAGTGGACTGAATTGTGTCAAGAATTTTTGTAACAAAATTTTCATAAGGTCCCTTTTTCCGTGAAACTTAACAAATCAGACCCAATGTACAAAGGAACGATCCTAATGATAGTTTGAAGAAAATGATAAAGACTGAGGACTTAATTGTAATATTGATGTTTTGTAATAAAATTTTTATAAGGTCCCTTTTCTCGTGTCACTTAACCAATCAGACCTAATTTACAAAGGAACAATCCAAATGATGGTACAATCATTCTATTAAAGTTTGAAGAGATTCTGATAAAGACTGAGGGCATTGTTGTGTTTATGAGGATTTGGTAATAATTTTTCATACAGCCCCTTTTCCTATGATACTAGACAGATCAGGCCCAATTTGGAAAGAAACAATCCTTATGATGGTACAAACATTCTGTGAAAGTTTGAACAGAATCTGATGAAAACTGCAGACTTTATCTTGATGTCAAATTTTTAAAATAAAATTTTCATAAGGCTCCTTTTCCTGTGATACTTGAAGGATCAGGTCTCATGTCAGCATCAACAATCGTGATTATTGTACAATGATTCTGTGAAAGTTTGAATAAAATCCAATGAAAGCTCTGGACTTGGTTACAAGGATTATAGATAAAATTCTCTAAAGGCCCCTTTTTCAATGATACTAGACAGATCACGCCTAATTTGAAAAGAAAGAATCCTCATGATGGAATAATCATTCTGTGAAAGTTTTAACAGAATCTGATGAAAACTGTTGACTTTATTGTGGTACAATGATTTTAAAATTAAATTTCATTATGCTCCTTTTCCTGTGATACTTGACGGATCAGGATAATGCAAACATCAACAATCATTATTATTGTACAATTATTCTGTGAATGTTTGAAGAAAATCAGATGAAAGCTCTGGACTTGGTAACAAGGATTTATAAATGAAATTTTCATAAGGCCCCTTTTCCTGTGCTTCTTGACAGTTCAAACTCTGTTATGAAAGAATAATAGTAATGACCTTCCAATAATTCTGTGAAAGTTTCAACAAAATCTGATCAAAGCTGTGGGCTTTATTGTGTTAATAGGGTTTTATTAATTGAATTTTCATATAGCCCCTTTTCCCATGTTACTTGATGGATCTGAACCAATTCCAAAGGGAACTCTTCTTACAAAAGTATAATTATTCTGTTTGAGTATAAAGACAACCCCATCTCATCTGTGGACTTACAAGCATTAATTAAGATTTTCTTAATTGAATTTTCCTAAGGCCCCATTTCCTATGTTTCTCAATGGATCAGACCCAATTTTAAAGGAAATCTCCTTATGATGGTACAATCATTATGTGAAAGTTTGAAGTCAATCAGGTGAAATCTAGGGTCATTACGTGTTAACTAAGATTTTCTTTATTAAATTTTCATAAGGTCCCTTTTCCCATGAAACTTGATAGATAAAACCTACTTATGAAAGGAACAATCCATTTAATGTAATAATCATTCTGGGAATGTTTGAAGAGAATTTGTTGAAAACTATGGACTCTATTGTGTTTACGAGGACTTTTTCAATCCAGTTTTTATCGGGCCCCTTTTTCCCGTGGTCCTTGACTGATCATACCAAATTTTGAAAGGAACAATTCTTATGATGGTACAATCATTCTGTGAAAGTTTGAAGTCAATCAGATGAAAACTGTGGACTCTAGAGTGTTAACAAAGATCTTTGAATTAAATTTTAATAAGGCCCCTTTTCCTATGTTTCTTGAGGAATCATATTCGATTCCAAAAGGTACAATCCTTATGATGGTACAATCATTCTGTGAAAGTTTGAAGAGAATCCCTTGAAAATTGTTGGCTCTAGATTATTAATGAGAATTTTTTATAAAACATTTCATAAGGCCCCTTTTTCCTGTGTTTCTTGAAGGATAATTCCAAATTTCGAAAGGAATAATCCTTATGATAGTACAATCATTCTGTGAAAGTTTGAAGGGAATCCGATGAAAACTATTGACTCCTGAGTGTTAAAGAGTATTTCTTAAAAGATTTTACGATTAAGTTTTCATAAGGCCCCTTTTCCCGTGTTTCCTGATTGATCTGACAAAATTCCCAAAGGAACAATCCTTATGATGGTACAATCATTCTGTGAAAGTTTTAATACAATCTGATGAAAACTGTGGACTCTAGAGTGTTAGCAAGAATTTTTTAATTAAATTTTCATAAGGCCCCTTTTCCCCTGTTTGAAGACAGATCAGACCCATTTTCGAAAGGAACAATCCTTATGATTGTACAATCATTCTGAGAAAGTTTAAAGAGAATCCGATGAAAACTGTGGACACTCGTGTAAACGAGGATTTTTAATGGAGTTTTTAATTAAATTTTCATAAGGCCCCTTTTCCCGTGTTTCTTGACGGATCATACCCATTTTCGAAAGGAACGATCCTTATGTTGGTACAATCATTCTGAGAAAGTTTGAAGAGAATCTGATGAAAACTGTGGACTGTATCTCATAAATGAGGATTTTTAATTGAATTTTTAATGTATTTTCATAAGGCCCCTTTTCCCCTGTTTCTTGAGGGATCATACCCATTTTCGAAAGGAACGATCCTTATGTTGGTACAATCATTCTGTGAAAGTTTGAAGAGAATCTGATGAAAACTGTGGACTCTATTGCGTAAACGAGGATTTTTTAAATAAATTTTCATAAGGCCCCTTTTCCCCTGTTTCTAGACGGATTAGACCCATTTTCGAAAGGAACAATCCTGATATTGGTATAATCATTCTGAGAAAGTTTGAAGAGAATCCGATGAAAACTGTGGACTCTATCGCGTAAACGAGGATTTTTTAATTGAATTTTTTATTAAATTTTCATAAGGCCCCTTTTCCTGTGTTTCTTGACGGATCATACCCTTTTTCAAAAGGAACAATCCTGATGATGGTACAATCATTCTGTGAAAGTTTGAAATGAATCTGATGAAAACTGTGGACTTTATCGCATAAATGAAGATTTTTTAATTAAGTTTTAATTAGTCCCCTTTTCCCGTGTTTCTTGACGGATCTGACCCAATTTCGAAAGGAACGATCCTTATGATGGTACAATCATTCTGTGAAAGTTTGAAGAGAATCTGATGAAAACTGTGGACTTTATCGCGTAAACAAGGAAAAGTTTAATGGACAGACGACGGACGGACAGACGGCCGCCGGACGGGAAAAAGCCATCGCTATAGCTCTAGTGGCCTTCGGCCAGTAGAGCTAAAAACAGAAATACTAGGTCACTAGGTCAACTCTCAGAAATTCCGGTTTGCATAAGTCGAATTTTCAAATACCTAATTTGCACGCTGGAGGCTGCATTTTTGGCTCAGGCGACTAAATTTGATCAGAGTAATTGTACTATATATGTCTGTCTGTCTGTCCTTTAGCAATCATTTTGATCCCTGAAGCCATTGACTCGTAAAAATTGCATAAAAATTCAGTGTTTTGTCACTGACACGTCCCTTAGCGTCTTTATTCACAGCCCAGCTAGAAAGGAGTAAAATATGAAATGACAAACACCGATGTTCAAACTATAAATTGTAATATTGCTATATTGTATCAATACAACACCAGACCAATTAACTCGCATCAAAAGCTGCACAGCAGGTTTACAACTTCACACAAAATACATGCCATCAATCACATAGAAAGGGGATGTCATTTATCTCATCCCTAATTTTAACCCATTAACAGACATCTAAATTTTTGACTGGTCTATATTTGAAGCTGTTACAGACGGCATATTTCGGTTGATTTTTTTCTTTTATGGGGAGAAAACATTTGGAAAATAAAGCAATTGCTTGTAACAAACAATTTCTTAATTTTCACAATTTTTCACGTTTTTTTTTCATCGGGTGCGCCAAAAAGCATCATTGTGTGGGAATGGATTAAACCGTAACCAGTTTACTTGTCTATAAGAGATAAATGAAACATTATTGTTAAGCTACAAAATCTACATAAATACAGCTTATAAGAGCTTTTTGTAGTACAGACAGTGTGTTCCATTGATTTTGTATTAAATTTCATCCACTGTTAAACACTAACAATTTTACCAGGTCTTGAGGAATGCTGTCTCTTTTTCAGGATCATTTTAACAAGTTGTAGGTACTGTTGTAAAGACCTATACATAAAGTATTCCTGCCTGCTTTTCTTGCAATTGATCATATTTATCACTGTGGCAAAAAGCGCAAAACCATGCCTCAGTGTATAGATAAAACAATCGAAAGGGGGTATCTTTTTCTCTGGCATCTAGTAGTAGCTAGCTAATGGTGAAATTGCATTGAAAAACAAGTTATTCTTTTCCCCTAATACTTGACGACCTAAATTCACAACAATTCATATCGTCATTTGAAACTTTGTTTCAGTAAGGGCTAGTTTTTCAGCTAAACGAATTCTTTTCTATAAACCAATTCACACATAATCCTGCATTTTACACCTTCAAGAAAAATACTTGAGAAGACATTACAGTAAACAAAGAAAATGTGTGGTAATAGTTTAAAACAGAATGTTATTTCGGAAGATGTCTGCATAGCGATACATTCAAATCTCTTTCTTTTTTTCTCAGGTCATAGAATTTGGCGTTTTTCTTTGGTTCAACAATTCTCCCGAGTACTCATATATTTATGCAATAAGTTGTTTGTATAAAGTTCTGAGAATCTTCCCGTTTAATAAAAAGTATTTTTTTCCTTATCCTATTACAATACAATGAGGTTTTAAGACGCCCCTCAAGATAAACAATTGGGAAAACATTATAAAATGAAGATATTGCTTGTAGCAAGCATTTTCTTCAATTTCCACAATGTTTTCTATCCAGAAAGTTGAAAAAATCTAAAATTTGACAAACTTTAAATTGTCATCTGCAACTCCTTTCAATTTGGACCAGTCTAAAATTGGGTGATAAAACATATAAAGCCCCATACATACAAGTTTCCAAAAGACAGAGAGACAACGGTAAAATATTATGCTCCCAATATTTTGATGGAGAGGCATAAATATAGAGTAAATAGAGAAGAAAGTCAAGAGAAGAGAATCAACAGTTATCATATAATAAGTTCAATCTTATACATGTACAAAGTATATAATCTAGATTGCTCCTGATGTGATCCATGACAAGTCCAATGCAATTTGTCCAGACTGCCCCCTCTTTCCCCTATTTCCCCCCCCCCCTCCAGGAATCTGTTGTTACAAGCCATTCTTCTTTCCCTCAATGCGTTTGTTTTTTTTTACTATATTTTTTCTAGCTTTACTTAATTTAAAATTGTCTTCAGCTTGTTAATTTTTTAAACATTTCATTCTTTGAAATGGGTTTGAAATAATCACAGCATGTTACTGGAAAAACTGAATTCTCCATATTTAAAGAAAATCATGCAAAATTGAATTGAATTGAATTGTTCTTTTGAGACAGAACAAATTATAAAGTTTGAAATCAAACTATCAAAAGCAATTAATAGAAAATCATCTAGCAAACCAAACAAGAGGATCATTTGCTGTTGCATGTCTTATCTATCTATTTTCAGGTTTGATCATATTGCACATGTGTATTTCTGATTAGATATGTGCTACCTTTAACCAGTACAAAAACTTTACAAACAACAAGTAAAAACATTTCAAACAAAGCCATGCAATGGCTCATCCAATCATGAAAAAAAAAAAAAAACCATATATTTTATCACAAAGAAGGACCAATGTACTGTGTCATCTGTCGCTCAACTACATAGTTGTCCCAGGACAACTGCTGTCGAAGCCAGCAAAGTTTCGACCATCATGTTGACCTTGACCATCAATTTTAGTGTTTGACCCTGAGCTTTGACCATGAAGCTATCTAAACAAGAGCTTTGTCCACAGGACATAGATGCCCCCACCAGTAGCTTTGATAATAACAAAGGGCAATAACTCCAAAATTAGGCAAGCAAGGGTTGGGGTTCTTGTGCACTGCACTTCTCCTCAATGAGGTCTATCCACCTGTGAATTTTCAGGTCGATAGCTATTATACTTTCAGAGATAAGCCCCAGAAAATTTCGGGACAGACTGAAGTACGGACGGACGGACAGAGGCAAATCTATATGCCCCCCCCCAACATTAAGTGGTGAGGGCATAAAAATTCTTCTAAATGGCATATCTACTCATGATGGAGAATAATAGTGTCAATTTATTTTGAAATCTATCAATAATTGTAGGAGGAATGCTCTTGAAAATCACAGTTTTAGTGTTTGACCTTGAGCTGTGACCTTGAGATTAGAACTATCCCAAAAATTCTTTCAAATGGCAAATCTACTCATGATAGAGAATAATTGTGCAAAGTTATTTTGAAATCCATCTGTAAATGTAGGAGTAATTGTCTGGACAAACGCAGTTTTAGTGTTTGACCTTGAGCTGTGACCTTGACATTAGAACTTTCCCAAAAATTCTTTCAAATAGCAAATCTTCTCATGATGGAGAATAATTGTGCCAAGTTATTTTGGAATCCATCAATAAATGTAGGATTAATTGTCCGGACAAACACAATTTTAGTGATTGACCTTGAGCTGTGACCTTGACATTGGAACCTTCCCAAAAATTCTTTCAAATGGCACATCTACATATGATGGATATAATTGTGCCAAGTTATGTTGAAATCCATCCATAAATGTAGGAGTAATTGTCTGGACAAACTTGGACAGAAGGATGGACACACTAAGGCACATACACCAACTTGTCATAGTGACAACTATGTCTGGCTCACCGCAAGCGGGCTCGACAAAAACATGACCAACTGGACAGGATATAAACATGGTTTGGGAGATGTCATAAAAAATTTTTCTTTATTTCAATATAAACCCAATCCAATCCCCTTGGGGTTCTGCCCCTGGAGACCTAAGGGTAAAGATTTTAGCAATTTTAAAAGAGGTCAATATACTGCTGCTTTATGCAAAATATCAAAACACATGACCTTTTGGGTCAGGAGGAGAAGATTTTCAAGATTATTTCAAAATATCGCTTTTGTTGCCTTGGCAACCAAAGTTTTCAAAAGATTTATACAGGGGCACATAAGGAACTTTTTTTGCCAAATATTACTCAAATTGGCAATGTGGTTTTGGGGAAGATGTTGTTTATAAATCATTCTTTATTTCTACATAACCCCCCCCCCCCCAAGGTAAAGATTTTAGCAATTTTGAAAGATGTCCTAATACTGATATTTCATGCAAATATCAAGGCTCTACACCTTCTGGGTCAGAAGGAGAACATTTTTAAAGATTATTTCAAAATTATGCTTTTGTTGCCATGGCAACCAAAGTTTTCAAAATATTTAAATTCTTTAAGCTATCGTTATACAGGACCACCTAAGGAACTTTCAACCAAGTTTGGTTCAAATTAACCTAATGGTCTGGGAGGAGATGTTGTTAAAAAATTGTTCCTTATTTCGATGTAGACACCACAGCCCTGGAGATGTTGTTTAAAGAAATTGTTGATGGATGATGCATGGACACAGGACAAAAGGTGATCACATTAGCTCACTTGAGCACTTTGTGCTCAGGTGAACTAAAAACACACTCTGATCGGACTGCACTGAATAACCAGAACAGAAACTTTTCACTTTGTTGCTTGATTTTCTTAATTGATTAATGGTCATTTTTATCTTCATTTTTTAAATTCATTTCATTCATCAGGATTTATGACAGAGCTACCATCTTCCTCATCAATTTACCACATTCAAGATTGTGCCTGTTAGTGTGAAGGGTCACATACAATTGACGTAAAATGTCTGTCAATTGAAAAATCAATAAACCAATCAAATCAAAATGAAGTATTTTTGTTGGATTGCCAACCAAATAATTTATTTTTTGATACGTGCTGCTGGCCATAAATTTTGCAAAATGACCCCATTTAATATCTAAGAGGATTTTCTTGTCAGACATGGTCAGCATTTCGTCAATCAACAATTTACATGAACATTTTCAGCTACAGCTTTCTATAAGCTGTACTAATGGGATTATAGAACTGAACAATTTATCTTCCATGTTATTGAAAGAAAAAGTTTGAAAGCTACATTCATCAAATAATCATTCATTCACTCCAATAAATAAATGTTTTCTATCTCTTCTCTCTCCATATACTATAAAATCATTTTTTCTTTCAATTATCAAATTTAACTCTGAACATTATTATATATAACACTATTTCCTGCTTCTTTCATCTAAAAAAATATTCAAGCTAACTTCCATAATATAAGGCCGTATAAAATCAAAGTAGAACTTTCTGTTGGAGTCAATAGGCGGGGCCAAAGTAGTAAGTGGGCGGGGCCAGCAGTTAGTCAATTATGACCCTTTTTCAACAAAGAGATTTAATTGAAGTTTTATGCCTTAAAACCAACGAAGTAGCTCACAAAATGGCTGCCAATGTCTGAGTTCAAATCTCAATTCAGGGTTAAATAAATAATTTGATTTGTTAATATATTCCTTGATTGACAGCCGTGATGGGTCAATTCCATTAAATGTCATAAAGTAACAAAGCTTTGTCTAGGAAGGAGTATTATGGTCAGGACTGTGCAAAGTTTCAGAGCAATCACATTATCAAAAACAGATACAACACTTGCATGTATAACTATAGGTAAAGGATTACAATGATGCCCATATGACTGGAACAGATCCATAATTCCTCAAACAGTCAAGCTAAAACAGATCCATAATTCCTCAAACAGTCAAGCTAAGTAATAGCTTTGTCAACATTGCATAAATTTAACTTTGACACAACCTTAGATCTTGAACCAAGTATATTTCTTTGGGAATTAAGATTGACCAAAAAGTTTATAACAATTGGAGAAAAGCTTAATTTCAGAGAAAAAATCCTAAAAGAACATTTTTTTCTTTGGGCCAAAGAAAATTACATAGCAAATTATTTCCAACCACTTTCTTTACCCTGAATTTGATGGAAAAAATCATAACGCCTATTAATCCTTTCCTGTCCAATCCCTGGCTTTTACATCCCTGTGATTTTATATCTGAGAAAACATTGTGGGAAAAGAAGAAATTGCTCGTAACAAGCAATTTCTTCTTTTCCTTCAACATTTTCTACCCTGTTTTCTACCCTGTAAGTTTGTTATTTTTCAAATTGTACTCACTTTAAGTGGTTGTCTGCAACTTCTTTCAAATGGGACAAGTCTTAAGTTTTGAAAAACAGGAAAGGGTTAAATCAATGATAAAATAAAAGGCTAAATCTAAAGATGTTATTCATTTGTGTCCATACTATCAACCATCTGCTGTATAGAACTCCAGTTTAAATTTGGAAAAGTTTCTGTATTTTCTACGAAATTTGGATCAAGTCCACATTCTGACAAAAACTTAGATAAGTTAGGATTATTTGTCTCTGGGCTACCATCTACATACTTGTCAGGGGAATTGAATGTTGGGATTGTAACAAAATCTAATAATGAAGCATTTGGACTCAGGTTTGTGTTTGTTGATGTTTTCTTCAGACCAACTGGACTGGGGGAGAATCCCAACACGTTTTTATCACTCAATGTATCGAGAAAGCTGCCATCAAAAATACCTGTGTTTCTTAATGGAGTTAGTCCAGGAATAGGTGAAGGTAATTGATTGAGGCCACCAGACGTGTCAACCTTTTTAAATGGAGTCGAAGTTGTATGTGGATTCCCGATTTCTGCCTCCGTAGATTTTAGCGGGAGATCTTTTACAAGATTTGAAATGAATTTTTCCCCTTCATCTTCTTCCTCAGAACTGTCATTCATTAAGGAACGTTCTTTCTGCTGAAGCTTTCTTCTTTTAGAACCCATCAACTTCTTTTCTTTTTCTTTATCAACGTACATTGTTGGTCTCGGTAGACCAGAATTCAAAATCCTTGGCCTTTTAGATTTTCCTCGATTCTTTGTAAACTCACTAGAACTGGCCATTTCATTGGATGAAGTCATGTCATTAGACGTTGTAATATCACTTTCTATTGATGAGGCAGTTTCGACTGTTTGGCAATCTAACCATGCTTGTTTGACAATATTCATGGTTGGTACCTTGGCTTGTGGGTGTTCTGTTAGGGCAGTGGAAGAGTGTCCATATTCCATTGGTATAGGACTGGCATTGGTTACATGTATAGAGGCAACTCCAGCAGACACTGTAATATACATGGCATATTTTTGGTTTGCTATTTTACAATTTTATATAAAGTGCATACATATTGCATGTACAGTGGTTTCTTTAAATAACATGATATATCTATAATATCATTATATTTCTATATTGCCCTATATAAACAATTTCTCCTATTTGCACCTTTTAAGAAAGTTTTTACAGACTATTTTCCAGATTTCTTATAAATCAATAACTGGAACTATATTAGAACAAGAGGACTTTTTTGGTCCTTTACTGATGGTCCTATATTGTTCACCTAATCAACATAGCTCTAGGCCTTACTGTGGTAGTTAAAAGGATTATGGAAGGAGTCGATGATAGTCTTATATCGCTCCCATGAGTATGATGGCTCTAGGCTTTATGATATATGAAAAAAAGAAGCCCTTCACCAATTCATTTGGCAGAAAATTTTCTCCTTTAATCCTAGGTATATTAAAGATCCCACCATATGGGGATAATTTCCAGTGTATGGTTATTCCTTCAAGTATTTTGGTAGAGGGTCAATAGGCATTGAAACATACCAAATATCAGAGCTCTAGGCATAATGGTTTAGGAGAAGAAGATTTTCAAAGATACCCTTCTTTTTTTCATTTGTAAAACCAAGAATTGCACAGAAAGTGGCTTATAATAGTCCAAGTACGGTGATTTTATGAAGTATTTTGGTAAAGAATAAATTAACATTGATAAAAACAAAATAATAAAGTTCTATGCCTTATGACTTGGGAGAAAAAGATTTTTAAAGATATCCTTCTATATTTGAATGACGAATGTTAAATTAGGGATCGTACAAGAGGGATAATTTTCGGTAATTCTTTGAAGTATTTGGTGGAGGGCCAATAGATGATGATTTATAATAAATATTTAAGCTCAAGGCCTTATGGCTTGGATGGAGAAAATTTTCAAAGATTTCCTGCTTTATTCATTTGTAAAATAAGGGATTGTACAGAAAAGGACTAATTTTCAGAGTACAGTAATTCTTTGAAGTATTTTGGTGGAGGGCCAATAGATGATGATTTATACCAAATATGAAAGCTCTAGGCCTTATGGTTTGGGAGAAAAAGAATTTTAAAGATTTCCTTCTATTTTTTTTTGTTAAATCAGGGATCACACAGAAGAGGAATAATTTTCAGTGAACAGTAATTCTTTAAAGTATTTTGGTAGAAGATCAATAGATGTTGATTTATACCAAATATGAAAGCTCTAAGCCTTATCGTTTGGGAGGAGAAGATTTTCAAAGATTTCCTATTTTATTTCTATGTAAAATCAGGGATCCCACAGAAGAGGGCTAATTTTCAGAGTAAGGTAATTCTTTGAAGTATTTTGGTAAAGGGTCAATAGATGATTTATACCAAATATAAAAGCTCTAGGCATAATTGTTTAGAAGGAGAAGATTTTCAAAGATTTCTAAATTATGGAATTGCACAGAAAAATACAGTAATTCTATGAAGTATTTTGGTAGAGGGTCAATGGGCATGGATACATACCAAATATCAAAGCTCTAGGCATAATGTTTAAGAGAAGATTTTCAAAGATACCCTCCTTTTTTTCTTTTAAAATCAGGAATTGCACTGAAAAGAGCTTATTTTTATGTAATTCTATGAAGTAATTTGGTAATGGGTCAATAGATGTTGATTTGAACTATAAAAGCACTAAGCCATATTGTTTGGGAGAAGATTTTCTTTATTCTATGTAAAATCAGGGATCGCACAGAAAAGAGCTAATTTTCAGAGTACAGTAATTCTTTGAAGAATTTTGGTGAAGGGTCAATAGATGATAATTTATGCCAATTATGTAAGCTCTAGGCCTCATGATTTTGGAGAAGATTTTTAAAGATTTCCTTTTATATTTCTATGTAAATTTAGAGATTGCACAGAAAAGGGCTAATTTTCAGAGTAGGGCAATTCTTTGAAGTATTTTAGTAGAGGGTCAATAAATGATGATTTTAACCAAATATCAAAGCTCTGAGCTAAATGGTTTGGGAGGAGATGTTGTAAGTTTTTTCACTCAGTTGTCATGGCAACCAGAGTTCTTCAAGGATTTCAATTCTTTGAAGTATTTTGAAGGAGCTTGACCCAAGGATAGCTTCCGTGAATTTTGGTTGAAATTCCATGGTTAATTTAGTAGGAGTATTTTTGTAATTGTGAATGAAAGGACAAACAGATGGATGGCCAGATGCTGGGCAATGGCCGATCACAATAGCTCACTCAGAGCACTTCGTGCCCAGGTGAGCTAAAGGATGGAATTGTGCTTATAGTACATTCAAATGATAAGAATGTACCTGTTAAACAGGATATTATACATGAATTATGATCCTACGAGAATTGAAGCTTTCTTTGATTTGTCTCAAGAGAAGCAATAGACTTACTTTCTGTGATTCCTGGACTAGGACACGCTGATAACTGACCAGAGGAGTTAGACAGATTAACTATCACTGGCGGTTGACCTGGTTGACTTGGGTTCCCATATGGTTGGCTCACATTGTTGATGGGTATCAGGGCGTATGTCTGTGGGGCAGTGTAAGGGGAAGGTCTGGGTAAGATAGGTGGTGGTCCTACAGAGAACAATTAATATATTAAATGTTAATATTGGTACACATCAAATAGAGCAGATATTGTAACATTAAAATAAACAAAGTGATCTTTGGTAAGAAACGATTTCAACTACTTAATCTTGCTACTGATTCTTCAATTAGTCTAGTCCCTTTTGGCTAACCATCACCTCTTATTCAGTATTGTGGGGTTATATTGTCACAACATAACTGTTCAAAATAGATGTATCTTATTCCCTGTCAAAATAGTTGATCATCTTTCTTTTGATGTCTGCATGTAGTATGTACAAATCCCCTTAACTGGAATCAAAATCTTGTGTTATTTCTTCTCTAAACATAATTTATGGGCTGAAACAATTGCCCAGACACGTTTATAATCTGTTGAGGATTTCTTTTTTAAATTTCAATAAATACCTTGTCCTGTAGAAAAAGGTAGACAGATAAATACAATCTACATGCCCATAATGCTGTAGTGCATTTAGCCATAATGGTTTTTCAAAGTGTTTAAAACTTTCAGAATTCCAATACTAGTGAAAACTGTCACTAAATGTTCTTATCAGTAATGGATTGCCATCAATCTTATAAGGCTATTTTCAGATTTTTCTTCAATATTAGCTAATGATGGTCAAGCTTCAGAATTCAAATTAATTTTGTGACAATTATCCATCACAATTAATGGTGACAGCCACCAGATTGTTAGAGTGTGGAGTCTTAATTATGTTTTGTAATGAAAATATCTTAAACATATTAATGAAGACGTACAAGTAAAACAGTTATATTATGAAACACTAATGCCCCTGTTTTAGCATTATTCTTGTTTAAGGTCATTTGTATAGGTTTAAGGTCAAGGCCACGGAGTCCTGTTATGAAATTAAAGCCTATTACTTTGTAATTGTATACAATGTACAGTAAAACCCATTCTTACAACAACCCTGGAAATACAAGCACCCCGCTATCAAGACCAAGTTTTGACAGAACGGAATTTTTGTTCTTTATTTCAATGGTCACAAACCCCTCTAAAACGGGCACCTGCTATTCCAAAGTACAACCACTAAATTCAGTACCAACTAAAGCTGAAACTCTATTTTGTACCCAACTAAAGCGACCAGTAACTTCACACCCTGAGACCGACCAACCCAGTTTTACACCTGATAAGAGCAACACTAGTTAGGCACGAATGCATCATCAATACAATATCGGAATTTTTTATTTGATGATATCAAACCATTATTATGATAGGTGTTACTTTTTATAAGATTAAAGAGGCCGGTCATTTGAGCAGTACTGGTCGAAAGTGAAAAAGTATCCAAGAAGTTACAATTGGTTTGTTTACGGCATTCTTAACAGTTAATTAGCAATTTAAATTTGATTTCATCTTAAATGATGTGTGCTATTTGCATTATAGAAAAAATGATATCAACAGATTGACACTTTGAACCTGTACTTACGAATAAATAATCTTAGGTCGGACATCTGAATCAGATCAAAGAAGAGAGAAAGTAGAACATATCATAGATTGTAAATTTGAACATGACATTAGGTTTTCTTTAATACATGTTTTTAGAGTTTTATGTTTTGTACGTACAGTATAAATACATTCATATAACAAAAATAAAATAAACTTGTATTACTTGTCAACAGTCAAACAAGCAACCAAACCTCAGTATTACGATCATCCCGTTATTAAGACCACTTTCAAAAAGTACCAAAAGTGGTAGTATTAGAGGGGGTTTACTGTATATAAAATTTGATAATCCTGTTTGGATAAGATTCAATTATTTGAAAGTAGGTCAATGGTCAGCATTGTCAAGGTCACTAGGTCATGGCACTTGGTCTAAAATGAAAGTATAGTACATGGTGAGAGTATCTATACATTTCATTGATCCAAGAGGTAGGGAATCAGATAACATGAGCAAGGTTTAAGATTTTAAAAGTTGGTCGAAGGTCTTTGTCTAAAATGAAAGTATAGGGCTTATTAAATTTGATGGTGCTAGATTTATGGAATAAGGAAATGAAAGTAAGGTTAAGCTTTTGAACAACAGGTCAGTTGACTGATTGATTGAATGGAATTTAACATCACTGTTAAAAATATTTCATTGGCAGTAGCTGGAGTACCTAACCATGGATTCCTGGTATTTCTCACACCAGTACTTACCACAACATCCTTTTCGAGCCTCGAGCTGCTCCTCCTACTTAGGTTTACGATTATTCATCCATTGGTGGGAGACAAATGTCTGAAAAGATATTGGATGTGTCTGGGGATCAAACCCAGGAGCCCATGATTAGGAGTCCTACCTGAAATGAAAGCCTATGCCCAGATGAGTGTTAGTGTAAAATGCCAGTCTCCTTGGCTAAACATTCACTGAGCTAGAAATCTTAAAGTAGGATTCTGACAACAGAGGCTAATATCTGAGGATATGACAATAGTTCTTCCTAGATTTTCGACATGGGCAGGCTATAACTTTGGGTCGAGTGAGAATTTATTAAAGCCAGGATTTTTTTACTTCAATTTATTCAATTACACAAAGTTATTACCTAAACAAAAAAGCATTTGATATGATTGACAGAGATGTAATCTGGAGCATTCTCAGGCAGTATGGAATCCCCACCAAAATTGTCAACCTAATTCGCAGCCTCTACAACAACACCACATGCCATGTAATCCACGACATGAAACTATCAGAACCTTTTAAAGTCCAATCTGGCGTCAGACAAGGCTGCCTTCTATCGCCTTTGATCTTCTTGATTGTTATAGACTGGGTACTGAAAACTACGATGGATAGACCAAGAGGCCTGCAATGGAACTTTACCAAATCATTGGAAGACCTCGATTTTGCCGACGACATTGGCCTTTTGACTCACACATTTCAACACATGCAAGAGAAGACAGAACAGCTTCAAAAGACAGCAAAATCCACTGGACTGGAGTTCAACATAAACAAGACAAAGTGCTTACGAATAAATACAACACAGAGCACACCACTTCGTCTAGATGGACAGGAAATTGAAGATGTAGAAAGCTTCAAGTACCTAGGAAGTGTAGTCAACAAAACGGGAGGTACAGAGCAGGACATCCAAACCAGAATAGGTAAAGCTCGACAGGCATTCCTGGCTCTACGACCAGTCTGGAACAACAGAAACATCCTCCTCAAGACCAAACTTCGTCTGTTCGACTCGAACATAAAGTCTGTCCTCCTATATGGTGCAGAAACCTGGAGAAGAACCAAAAGCCTAGACAACAAACTCCAAGTCTTTGTGAACAACTGCCTGAGAAGGATCCTTCGCATCAGATGGCCAGAAAAAATCACCAACCTTGAGCTGTGGCAAAAGACAGGACAAACATCCATCACCATAAGTATCCAGCAGAGAAAATGGAGATGGATAGGGCACACACTAAGAAGTAAACAGCCCAACATTGCCCGCCAAGCCCTGGATTGGAACCCCCAAGGAAGAAGAAAACGAGGACGACCCATGAACACCTGGAGACGAACCCTCGATAGCGAGCTGCGACGAATCAGAATGTCCTGGGGGGAAGCCAAAGCTGTAGCGAAAGACAGAACTCAATGGAGGGAACTGGTGAAGGCCCTATGCTCCACAAGGAGCGAAGAGGATTAAATCAAAAAAAAAAAAAAAAAAAAAATCAAATAAATTACCTAAACAACCACTGACAAATTCCTATTATTCAAAATGCACTTATCTCTTCCCAACAAAATATCCCAACAAATTTCAAAATACAACATAATATACAGCATCGTAATGGGAAAAAAATACCTTTTTTCTTAGAGGTGGCAGTTGTGGTTGGTTGTACATACAGAGATCCTGGTGTGATGGCAGACAGTTGACCCATAGAACTGTACATAGGGATTATAGGGATCATCTTATTAGGGCGTTGGGATGGCAGTGGTTCAGAACCTGAAATAAATGAAAGGTCATTTTTGGTGACCCGTCACATATATACTTATAACATCTTGGGAGAGTAACAAAATATCAACCACAGTCAGACACAGTTTCGTATATTTTGTGAATGTGGTAAACTCTTTTGCCGTTAAATTTTTTCTCACAACACTTTGATATAAGTTTTATTATCTGAATGGAATCAGCTGACTTTCAAAATCCTTGACCCATTCCCATACAATGACGCTCATTGATGCCCCTGAAGAAAAACAACCGAGAAAACATTGTGGAAAATTAAGAAATTGCATGAATCAAGCGATTTCTTCATTTTTCCCACGATGTTTTCTACCCACAAAGTAAAAAATTTCTAAAATTTCATAAACTCATAATTGCTGTCTGCAACTCCTTTGAATTTGGACCAGTCTACAATTTTGTTGAGTGGGAATGGGTTAATCAGATTATAGTAATATTATAAGAATATAGTGAATTCCCTAATAAAATAATCTCATTTAGGTAGGTTTTCTTTGGACAACAGATCAAATATAACACAGCATTAGGTTTTCCTTTTTCTGCAAAATTTATACTATCTACATTCACCATCTAGTAAGTCTTGGTAAGAAAACTAGTTTGGGAATGGATCAAGGAGTAAAAATTTTTTTAACCCATTACCAGACAACAAAGTTTTAGACTGGTCCAAATTGAATAAAAGTTGCTCACAACAATTCAAAGTTGATGGAATTTCAAAATTCTTTGTCATTTTGGGAAGAAAACATTTTGAAAGTTGCTTGTAACATGAAATTTCTAATCTATGATCCTCAATGTTTTTTAAAGCTTTTTCTTGATGGGTGCCTAAAAGGGAATGGATTAAGGGCCATAATTTTCATAATTAGAAAATAAATACAAATTTATTGTTTCAGTGAGGTGGAAAATAAACAAGAGACCCTGTGTTGCTCAACTGGCTGAAATATGTCCACACACAGAATTAAGTTCAAAATACTAAATGACCATCATGTTAGAGGGCCATCAGTTGATAAACCATGCCAAATACCATTTCAGCTTTGAACAAGTCCTTATCTATTTCTGAGTAAAATTTGGGATCCCACAATAAAGGCCTGGTTTTCAATTAGAGCAACCATTTAAAGTACTATGGGAGAAGGCCATTAGGTGATGTCACATGCCAAATATAAAAGCTCTAAGCCTTTGGTTTGGGAGTAGAAGATTTTTCAACTTCCTCCTTTTTTCTATGTAAAATGAGGGTTCACATGATTAAGGGCTAATTTTCAAGTTGGAGCTATAGTTTGAAGATTTTTAGTAGAGGACAATAAGGTCATGGCACAAGCCTTATATAAAAGCGCTAAGCCTTTGGATTTGGGAGTAGAAGATTTTTTGACTTCATTCTTTTTTTTTCTTGGTAAAATGAGGGATAACAATTGCACTTAATTTTAAAGTAAGAACAATAATTTGAAGCATTTTGATAGAAGGCCATTAGGTGATGCTACATGCCACATTACAAAGCTTTAGGTGTGGGAGTAGAAGATTTATCAAGATTTAAGATGGGTGGATAAGCATAAATATAAGTGGGATAGCAGCTGGAGGCTAGGAAAGAATGTAGTGCTAGTACTGGTGTGAGAAATACCAGGAATCCATTGTTAGGTATTCCAGCCGCCACAATAAGACTGAAAAGTATTAAAAGTGGCATTAAACCCCAATCAATGAATCTATCCAAATTGAAAAAAGATGAAATGACATTTCAAAAGCATGTAAAATTATCCAAAAAAAGCTCTTTGCTTATTTCTCACTGTATTTCCAGTTTCCAAAGCAGGAGGCCCAATTGTAATTTGAAACATTATCCTTGTGATTGTGAATCTGAGTTGGCTAGGGCACAATCAGCAGCATTGATGTTTGTCTTAAAATTAAAACGACTTAGTGTGTTTGGAGTTAACTTTGGCTGAAGGCCTTTTCTAAGGAGGTATTCAGATGTAAACAACTTTTAGGTGTATACTATTGTTTTTGTATGGGAGTTCTTGCTAATTGATAAATTAGTCTGTTTACCCTAGATTACATTTTGCATACATAAAAACAACAAGAGGGCCATTGGTCCTAAAGCACTCACCTGAGTCAGTGGCAACAAAAGGCTGAAACAGCACAAGTGACCTAATTTTTTTACAGCTTGATCAGAGAAGCTCACATTGAGCACTTTATGCTCATGTGAGCTGAAAAAGGAAAGATCACTCTATATTTTGTTTTTATTCATCTAAGATAAACAAAAAGGGTGGCTTTTGTTTGTTTGGTCATATGGGGTTTAAAGCAACTTTTAATGGTATCAGGGGTGTGGTAGTCCTAAATCTGACATGGGCTTTTCTACCTGCAGACAGATATTACATTTTTAAGATTGCTTGTCCAGGGACAAGAAAATACCAGGACAAATTTTTGAATAGTGCAAAATAGATCAATCCAGCTGCTCATCCCATTTAGGTTAATGACTATCCACTAATCAGTGGGAGATGAATGTCAGAAAGGATAAATTACAAAGGATAGTACCATTACTCGTTGTTCAAGAACAATTTGTGTCAAGCCTGTAAACATTTGATCTTCAGCTGCTTCCTTGTGTTCTAGACAGATTCATGAAAGATACATGAAAATGAAAAGGGTTTAAGGGATGCAAATTTCGCAGTTCTAATTCACAAACTGGTAGCTATTACACTTATACTATTTGTCTTCAATACAACAAACTCTCTGTTTTTCAACTTGGATTCATAATTTTCAAACATTGTCTTTACAAAAACCCATTCCCACACCATAGAATTTTAGACCAGTCCAAATTCAAAGAAGTTGCGGATGACAATTTCAAGTTGATAAAATCTTTAAAATCTTTATCTTATGAGGTAGAAAACATTATGGATAAAGAAGAAATTGCTTGTAACAAGGAATTTCTTCATTATCTGCAATGTTTTCAACTTCTATATTGAGTTGCAGTTAAAAGCATCATTGTGTTGGAATAGGTTAAGCCCAATAATTTGACTTTATTATGTTTCATGCTCCGAGGTTAAGAACTTTATAGATAATGAAAATTACAATATTTAAAAAACAACAGTCAGTGTTTATTACAGGGACTCTATCCTTAGAAAGAACCCTCATACCACTGACCATTTAGTTCTTGCACCCAATTTGTTGAAATCAAGCTAAAACCCTACTAATATCATTGTGACAATTATGCCTGGTTCACCACAAGATGGCTGAATTCAACAACGGAACTCACAATCAAGTCAATTAAATAAAGCATTTGAAAGATCAGACTTTGACACACCCTGTGACTCCTTTTGGGTTCTTGATAGTAAATTTGAGCAAAATCCTAAAACTGACAGTTTTTTATGCAGTATATTTTGCACTTGGGTTTTTCCTAGCCATCAACAATGAATCAAAGAGCCAATGGTGAAGCCAGAAATTATCATTGACAAGACCAGGTTCTTCCTTACTTGCAGAGGCGGCAGCTTTGTTTTCTCTGTATGGTTTCATTTTAGGTTCCATGTCAGGGTTTATTGTCCAGTACGAACCATGTCTCTTGGCTGGAGACCTCTCAAATATGTTATACAGCGACAAATTATGGCGTATTGAATTCTGAAAGAAAGAAGACATCAATTTGACAGATTATAATAGTGGAAAACATAACCCTTTCTTGTTTTATGAAATTTTAGACTGGTCCAAATTGAAAGAATTTTGCAGACGACAATGAAAACTGGATGCCATTTGAAATGAAACCATCCTATGTGGTAGAAAATATTGTGGAAAAAGAAGAAATTTCCACAATGTTTTCTCCAGTATAAAATCACAGCAACGTAAAATCCCGTGTTTGAACAGGAAAGGGTTAATCAAAGGCAAAGCACTAACACTTCATCAAGATAAACAAGGGTATCAAATACTGACAGGAGTTGTGATAGCACTTGAAACTGGACAGTCATTGACTTCTTCGCCATGAAATTCTAAGGATCAAGACTTTTAACAGTATTACAGTCATATCACCGTGGCTGGAGCACTTAACCATGGATTCCTGGTATTTCTCACACCAGTACTACCACTAAATCCTTTCAGAGCCTCCAGCTTAAGTTTATGATAAACCACCCAAATGTTGGAAAGGATATTTGCCATGACAAGGGAGCTGCTGCTTTAGACATGTCAAAAACAACAAAAAGAGTAAATCATCAGTATTATTAATTAGAAGAATCAAGTCCAAACAGAACTTTTCTTGTTAAGATGTGAATTAAGCATTTAATTTGTATAATTTTCAGTAGTACATAAAATACATTACATATTTTGAAAAACTGAGGGATCAAAAATCACTATTTTTGACCCTTAGAATGACCCCTAGGAGTCAAACAAGGATATTTTCATACTTTTGAGGGTCAAGGTAAAACTTTGACCTTTGACCTACTGAAATCTGACCTATGGAGGAGAGTTAATCAAGCACAGTGCACTTACTCTCATCTAGATGTATAAGTATGTAAGCTATTTTAAGAATCCAACCAATTGATCGACATATTGGCTATTGACCTTTGACTGTGACACTCACCTTTAGAGTAGGAGCCTGAATCATCATGTATGAGAGAGTTGCTCTCAGTAAGATGTACAGGCTTATGAAATAATATAAAATTGGGTTACAGGTTTAAGAGGTGTCACAAAATGTCAAATGATTTTGCGCCATGACAACATCAAAAGGGCTGAAGTGAAACCAAAGTTAACTACCAAAAAACAGCTTTGTGAATACGCAATTTAAAAGGTATTTAAGAGTATACATAGGAAAATACTGCTTCGTGAAATATTTGGTGTAACAGCACTCAAAAAGAAAGCAACTGGATTTGAGGCTTCCTTATTGGAAGTTTAATTTCAAATCTTAATGGTAGCCCTTTTATTGAACAATAATGGCTTAGTACAGAAACATTATGAGTGTCTAAACTTTGTATAGACAGTCACACTCATAATGTTTGTGCAATAAGCCATCAATACAGTATAAGTTTAGATTAGAAATAAAGTGGAAACTTTGCAGCTTAATGAACTTTTTATATGGTTTCTTTTGATTTATTTCCAAATTGATTGATTGATTGAATGGGATGAAACGCCACTTTCAAAAGTTTTTCAGTCATATTGCGGCAGCTGGAGCACCTAGCAATGGATTCCTGGTATTTCTCACACCAGCACTACCACTACATTTGTTCCTAGCCTCCAGCTGCTATCCTACATAGGTTTACAATTATCCACTTATTGGTGAGAGACAAATGTTAGAAAGGATTTGTGCTGCCGCCGAAAAATCATATCAATCCTAACCTATGTCTCTGGAGACTTCACTTTTAAAGTGGTCATTAAATCATCATAAAACCACATAGATTTATCATGCAATTTGTGCAGGTGACTTACTTTGATTATTTGTCTTGTTTTAGTAGAATAAATACTGTTCCACTCAGACCATAATCAGATATCACATAGATTTATAATGCAATTTGTGCAGGTGACTTACTTTGATTATTTGTCTTGTTTTAGAAGAAAAAATACTGTTCCACTCAGACCATAATTAACATCAGATATCAATGGGTCAGAGCCAAACAGTTGTTTGTTTGAATGGGGTTTTACGCTGCTTTCAACAATCTTTCAGTTATATCGCGGCGGCTGGTGCACCTAACAATGGAATCCTGGTATTTTTCACGCCAGTACTACCATTACATCCTTTCCTAGCCTCCAGCTGCTCTCCCACATAGGTCTACGATTATCGACTCATTGGTGAGAGACAAGCCAAACAGTTGTAACTGCCTATAGACATATAGGCAGTTACAACTGTTTTGCACTGACCCATTGTTATATGCATTGTTTACAACAAAATTCAAAAGCTTATTGAAATTCTTAACTCTTGTAATGCTGAATAAATCATTTTCAAACATTGCATGACAATCAAAGGGCTGAAAGCACTGAAGGTACTAGTTATGGATCAGTATTAATTTTCAAAAACCCTACTTAAAGGGGAAAAACAGGTGGTGTAGACTAAGATCAGACTGCATTTATGTGCAGGCTGGCCTTTGTCTATACTACCTGCAAAAACAGGACTATTACAGGTTTAGCAAGACAAGGGTAAGAATACAAGTTTGATAGAGAGAGATATTTAGTTTCTTATTGAGAATGTGCATACAAAATGTCCTTTAGAGAGAGATTTTGAAGTTTACCAATGGAAATCTTAATAATTCTTATGGAAGAGGGTATTCTAAGAATTGGCAATTGTCATGTAGTCGCTTATTTTTCGGTTAAAATTGGTAAAATAAATTTTTAGAATATCTCAAAATTCCATTCATTACAATTTTTCATAGGACTATTTCCAAAACACACCTCAGGGTCTAAACTTAATGCCTGTCAGAGGACAGATTTGCTGTGGTTGAATAGCCTTTTTACCAGTAACCTACATTATATTCCCTTAAACAATGATCTGCTAAGGATACATGTTTGCACCTAGTCTAAAAAAAATCGTAAATATCCCAGGTATCTCCAGTTTTTTAAGACTTTTGGGACACTGATCCCATGGTTCAAAGTCCTGGTAGCTAGGTTGTTAGTATGATCCATCATTTTTGTAAAAAGTCCAAACTTTTTATTAGACCAAGGGACATTCTCCCCTTACTTCCTGCTCTAAAGCAGATCACTGCCTTCACCCTCAACATGTTTCCTACTGCTGTCAATCATATTCAATGTCTCCCTCTATGTTTTCAGATTAATCTGTATGTTTTTGTGACTACCTCTTCAATTTTTTGTGACCATCTTGATAGTGAGTAGTATTGATGTTGCTTGGACTGTACACTACACAGGCTAACCAGGGTTCAAACTTTTTGCTTATTGCAGATTTTACCGTTCTGGCCCGGTCATATGTTTATTTTTGAAATACTTTCTCTGAAAGACATCTGATGGATTCAATTCAATTCCTTTTTCAAATGTTTGTTTAAATGGTCTCTTTCATGAGAGAGATCAAATACTTTAATTATCATGACATCCCAATACTCTTTGAATCCAAGCCCATCTAATATTAAAAGACTGATCAGGGTTGAATTTACCTTCCATCCAGGTTTGGCAGTGTAACGATAATATGGGAACATATCCTCAATCCATTGACAAATTTCTTTCAGCGTCATTTTGCGATCTTCTCGACTGTACAGTGCCATCTGAATCATTGACATGTAAGAAAATCGGGGTCTTCGTTCACGTCCACACTCATCACTTATCTAGAGAAGACAAATATCCACATTCCTAAGACTCTTCAACCATCCTAAGAAAAGTTTTGTTAGATGTCAGTTGTAAGAGATTTCCAACAGTAGGAAGCCGTTAATCTCTTTTCAAACAAAATAATTTTGCTTGAACCACTTGTGAACACAAACTGTCAATCAGCAGTAATGAAATCTAGAAGTTAACCCTTTCTCGTTTTTGGAAATTTCAGACTAGTCCAAAATTGAAAAAGTTTGCAGACGAAAATGAAAACTGGATGCCATTTGAAATGAAATCATCCTATGTGGTAGAAAATATTGTGGAAAAAGGAGAAATTGCTTGTTACAAGCAATTTCCTCTTTTTCCACAATGTTTTCTTCAGAATAAAATCACAGTAATGAAAATTCCCGTATTTGAACGGGAAAGGGTTAAAGCAGATTAATAAATGACTTTCAATTTTGTAAGAGGACAGTAATTTGCTTACTGAATAGGGTTTTATGCCATTTAGATCTATCGTTTAGTCATATCACTGCAAATCTTATTTACTCATGCAATGTTAGGTATGTACATCATGGTGTGTTTAACAGGTTAGAAAGGAAAATAACTTTACACTAATCCTAAATGAAAGACAATGCATATGATTTTTTTTTTATGGGGTTTATTGCCGCTTTCAACAATCTTTCAGTTATATCGCAGTGGTTGGAGCACCTAACAATGGATTCCTGGTATTTCTCACACCAGTACCGCCATTACATCCTTTCCTAGCCTCCAGCTGCTATCCCACATAGGTCTACTATTATCGACCCATTGGTGAGAGACAAGTAGTCGGAAAGGATGAGTGCCGCCGACAATGCAAATGACAACTATGAATTAACAAAATTTTATCTTTCTTTGTCTTTCTGGGTAGATAAATTGTTGAAAAAAAAAGAAATTGCTTGTAACAAGCAAGTTCTTCAGTTTTACCGTTGTTTCCAGAACCTTGTGTCTTTAGGGGCATTAAAAAGTGTCATTGTGTGGGAGTAAAGGTCTACAAACTTATTATTAAAATGAACTCAAACAATACAATACCGCCTTGATCTCGTCCATTGTCAAGGATTTCCATGGAATGAACTGGCTCTCTTTAGTGTGTGCACTGAATGCAGAAGTTATCTTCTCTTCTTTTAGAGGTGCACCTTTCAACCACTGCATATTGGTCAGTGACTTGTTGAGAATTCCTGGGAGAAAAAAATAGCCGTCAGTAGACAGCAGCACTCAACTGTTCTGGGTGTTAGTATTGATTGATTGATTGAATGCTGTTTAACGTAACTTGAAACAGTATCTCAGTCATATCGCTGAGGCTGGAGCACCTAACAATGGATTCCTGGCATTTCTAACACCAGTACTACATCCTTCCCTAGCCTCCAGCTGCTATCCCACCTAGGTTTACGATCATTCACCTATTGGTGAGAGACAAACGTCAGAGAGGATATGCGGCCGCCGGGATCGAACCCATGACACCCCATGAGTGAAGATTGGGAGTCTGATGCTCTACCGACTGCCCTATGACGTTAGGTATTAGTAACAGCAATTCTATGTCAACATAGGGCAAAAATCTTCTGAATAAATGTCAGAGTAATGGATACTTCCCAAGAGTTTATTACATTAACTCATTACCAGTAGGCAAAATTTTAGACTACTCTAAACTGAGAGGAGTTGCAGACAAAGTTTATGAAATTACAGATTTTTTTTAAATCTCTGGATAGAAAACATTGTGGAAAATAAAGAAATTGCTTGTGACAAGCGATTTCTTCATTTTACACAATGTTTTCCCAAATGTTTCTCATTAGGAGCATTAAAAAGCGTCATTGTTTGAGAATGGATTAAACACTCACATGTTCGAAATTTCTAGCTATTAACTTGTGTAGTAACTGAAATTTTACCTCCAAAATGTAAAAGTTTAACTAAAAGCTTGAAAGTCAAATCCAACGAAAGTGAACATCTGAGAATGGATTTCTTTCACAGAGTTGTATTAAAATCATAAAGACATGTTCAAAGTAAGTTTGATAGAAAGAGTTTGAGCAGTAACAAAGATTACAATGTTGTACACCGTCTTGCAAGTTAAATTTTAGCCAGGAATTTCAAAGTCGAAAAAGACTAAAATTCCACTAATATGAATGTCAGGGAATGATTTTTTGCCTATGAAGACTGGCAAAGCTTCACTGCCCCTCGCCCCTTAAAAATAAAAAAATGAAAATAAGAAACCTAGTTTTAACCATTACCTTTATCAATATCACTTATATCGGACTCTTGAGAACTGGTTACTAAAGGGTCCGTTTCAGATTCCAGACTTATTCCAACATCCGTGCTATCTTCATCCACTTGCACAACAACTCCACCATCTTTGAGAGAATATGTCTTAACAGTGACACTTCTATTATCTTGTAAAGATTCTCCCAGACCTGCTGCTGCTCCAATAGATTCAGTCAATTTATCACAAGCTTCCATTTGACTATACGCTCTATTTTGTACATTTCTTGGGCTGTCAACTGAACTTGAAGCTTCAAAAAGCTCAAGACTACTAGAACCACTAATAAACCCAGAACTATTATTTAATGTAGGCACACTTGAAGTTTCTATCACAGATAAATCAGATTCATTGGCTGGCTTATTTACATAGCCAGGGTGTTCAAGGGACGTCTGTCTTGAAAAAGGGGGCTTAATTACATAAACAGGTCTGTGGGTAGATGATTCTTGCTTCAGTTGTTGAAGTCTTGGATTCATCTCAAACGTAAGTGGAGTGGATGTGTAAGGTCCTGAACCAAGTATCGGAGAAGGAGATGGATTAATAGGAAGAAAACTGTGCGCTGATTTTTCAGTTTGGTTGATTGGTGATATGTTACTGAATGTTGGCACTGCTTTTGGATTTGTTTTGTTTAATAGAGAAACTGATCCACCTCTGTCATTTGATTTAGATTTACTTATAACAGGAACAGCTTCATTTGTGTAGGCAACAGACTTCTTCAGAACACCCTCATTTCCTTGTTCTGGAGTGACAAGAAATATTTTTCTGGCAGTAGAATTGGAGTTTTGGAGTAAAGATTGTTGACTATGTGCAAACTGGGAGGTCACTGGAAATGTGTGTTGTCCCACACTATGCTTCTTTTCAGTCTGACAAATTAGTGGAGATGGATAATTATAAGTATTCATGGTTGTATTCTCATTCGGAGTTGAAGTAGAGTTGATAAAAAAACAATCTTGTAAAGAATTTGAGTCACCAAAATCTGCCTCAATAGCTGAATCATGAGTGGCTGGTGCACCAATAAGCTCTGGCTTAAGAAAAACATTGGTGGCTGAAGTGTTACTGTCATATTCATCATCATTTATGTTGGACAAGTTCAGCTTTACATCTTCTGTTACAACTGTAGATTTGTGAAGATTACCACCACTTTCGAGAAATGGAGAATCAAATTCATTGTCCTTAACATCATTGTTTGGAGGCCGTCTCTGTACTGCCCTACCATGATTACCTGGAGGAAACTTTATTACTGGCTGTCCTTTTGGCTGATCTCCTTTTATGCAGTCTTTACTTAGAATAATGACATAGGTGTTTTTGCCCCCTTCTTGTGAAATCTTTTGTATATTTCCAAAAGTATGTGGCCTAGGACTGTTTGAAGACTCTTCCTGTGGGCTGTAATCAGCTTCATTCACTGTCCCAGGTCTGAACATCTTTCTTTGCAATGTTTAATACCTGAAATAATTTTTGGTAATCATTTAATCTTGAACCAATTATTATTGGATATTTGCGGAAGAATAGGCAAGTGTACTGGTGATTAAGTCACCAATAATAGGGTAATCCAAAACCTATATATATCTATTTAAAAATTTCTATCAATTAACCCATTACCAGACAACCAAAATATAGACCGTACATATTGAAAGAAGTTTCAGACAATAATTTAGAGTTGACGAAATCCTAAATAACTTTATGCCTTTTGTGGAAGAAAACATTGGAAATATCAAAGAAATTTCTTGTAAAAAGTTTCCTTGAGGGGATTTGTATTTTTGGCTCCCTCATTTTTCCCTTGTTTTCTATTAGTAAAAAATTTGTTTACCAGTCAACTCTGCCCATCAAATAACTCGGCTATGTCAACTGGGCCCAAATATATAATCTATAGTACAATACATCATAATTCTTAGAATATGTTTAAGTTTTGTAAAAGTAATGCTGTATTACCATTGTATGTTTATCTTTAATATTTTGAATTTTACATTATTTTGTGTTTTTAATATTATATACATTGCTTGAATATGTGCAATTTGAATGAATGTTAATTTTCAATTTATTTTTTCAATCTGCAGCTGATGCATATGTAATTATTGATTGAATGGGGTTTAACGCCACTTTTTACAGTATTTCAGTCATATCATGGCAGCTGGAGCACCTAACAATGGATTCCTGGTATTTCTCACACTGGTTCTAGCTGCTAAACCACTTAGGTTTACGACTATCCACACATTGGTGAGAGACAAATGTCGGAAAGAATAGGATGCATATGTAAATTCCAAACAACTGAATGATGATTGAATACTTTTGGATTTGTGTTTATTAATTATACTTAAAAAATAATCAATATTTAAATTGATTTGACATAAAGTAATATTGGGACAGAGTTATACATTGGGCTGATCGAGTTACTGATGGGCCATGTCGGAAATATGCTAAGTTGACCGGTCAGCATTACAGGAAAATGAACGATGTCGTTCTAACCTAGACCTAAAGGATATTCAATGCTACCGGTAATTTAAATTCTTACATGGAAATATATGTCTACTGTGTTGACAATAACCGGTTCCTATTCAAGGAGTGGAATCAAATGCATTTATAATGTTCAAAAAGAAGAACCATTGGACCAGTTCCTTCGTTTTATCAATAAAAGGGAATACAATAAACAAAATTATCGTGTGACTTGGCTCTTTACCGCTCTTGAATAGTGAATTCTGAAAAATAATTCAGAAAATGCATGTCCATGCAGGCCTGTCAACCATTTTTTAAATTTCGAATCCGCAAGAATTTGGACCAATCAACGGACAAAATTCAATTGTCGTGAGATTCTCCGAGATATGTATGGCTAATAAAAATGAAACCCGCCCTTTCATTGGTTTGCAGTGAATCAGTATCCAATCATATCTTTTGTAACAATTGGAAGTAAAGTTTACAAATGGCTGTCAACCCAACGAAAAACACAAGTTTGGACAAGTTTACAAAGTCCAGTATGTTTTGCAGACTGTAAAACGTATACATGATAGTTGAAATTTGCAAAGTAGATATTGCCCTATTCGTTTTACAATGAAAAGATGGAACTTACTCTAGAATAAATTTTGAGAATCTCCATTTGCCATTAATCAGAATTCGGTCCTAATTTAAATCGCACGCTCTTCACAATAGCACACTTGGTTTTTTTTCACGGTGTATTTTGATATAACTAAATGGTTCTATTTATAAATGGTCTTTTCGGTTATAAATAACTTTTCCCCATAGATACATGAATAGTCAAAGAATAAATAATGCAAATGGACTGAGATTTTTAAACTTGTTCTTTCACACCAAAGATCATCAAATTTAATAAGACAAATACATTACACTAGTAGATTGCAGACAGCCCGATCTTGTTATACAATAAATTGAAATTTGATTCATAAGTAACATAAGTCTGCTAATTATTTTCAGGGATTTTATTGTGAAAATACAGATCATTATCAAAAGAATTTCATTTATTAAACTTTAGTTTTAGGTTATACACTTTTATTTACCATTTTAATTACCATACTTGGTGAGAAGATAAATTTGGTGTGATCTGTAATAAACCTAGGATTAAAGGAGTAAATCTTCTTCTCTGAAATGAGTTGGTGTAGGCCTTTGATATTTTGTATATACTATAAAGCCTTAAGCCATCATACTCAGGGTAGCGATATAGGACCATCATGGTCCTCTTGTTTTTGGAACTATATTGTGTGCAAGCATACATTTAGAAATTTTTATGATAGACCCTTGTCATGCTGAATAAATCCTTTTCTGAATTGTATAAAAATCAAAGAGCTGAAAGCACTGGTAGTACTTGTTTGATTTCATAAACAACTCTGGTTTCAAAAGGATAGACAAAAAAAAAGGATAGACAGGAGATGTAGACTAACATGTGCACTTGTGTGCATTCTGATCTTTTCTATAACTCCTGCTTAAACAGGAATATTCCGTGTTCAGCATGACAAGGGTTAATATTTAAATTATATATGAATAAGGTCAAAGTTTGTTAGCATGTATAGTTACACCTAATCCAGTTATCCTGGATTGACGTTTACATCTAGAATAATTGAGTGAGGACAAGTCATTCATCCTTTATTCCGCTCCACTGAGGACTGTAGCATAGCTGCCACTTTGTCTGTTATTCTGTCTGTCTGTCTTTTTTATGGAGTAAGCTCTCCATATACCCTGGGCCAAATTTAACCCTTTCCTGTTTTGCAAAATAAATTTTAGACCTGTCCAAATTCAAAGGTTTTGCAGACAAAAATTTAAAGTTGATTTTATTTGAAAAATAACCATTTAGTAGGGTAGAAAATATTGTGGAAAAAGAAGAAATTGCTTGTTACAAGCAATTTCTTCTTTTTCTAAAATGTTTCCTCAATTACAAAATCAAAGGGTCGTAAAAAACAGGGATTAATCAGGAAAGGGTTAATGAAACTTCAGATATGACATTGTTATGATATGAAGCCCAGGGAAAAAGACTAGCAGTGGCCCAGTTGCCCATGACCCCTAGATTTTTGGCTGGGGCCCTAGACCTTTTTAGAAAATGCCTATACCTCTAATATTGAATATTGATTTTTGGCAGGCTGGGCCCCTTGGTTGAAAATAATAGTCTTTTTCGCTGGAAGCCATCGTATTTTTCCTGGTTTTGCATTTGATTCCTCCCCATTAAAAGGGCTACTTATTGTTGAATTTGATTCTTTTAATACATCCATCATCTGTGGTCAAAATATCTTGAAACTTCACTATGATTTTTTGTCTTTGACACTGAATTTTACATTTCAACTGGATCAAGCCATGTTTTGCAGAAAGAGATTTTAAAAGTCTTGAAGTTTGTGCATTTTTGACTATGAATTTAAACATTTACCTTTTTCTTTGAGACCATTCACAGCATGCTGATCTTTGTCTATACTTTCTGCCAACACAGCAATAGTCAAGATTCAGCATGACAGGTTAATACCACTGCATCAAAGATCCGGAGGATATTGTGTTAGCATGTGTTTGTCTGTATGACCGGTGGTAAACAGCTAAGCTTAACCCTTGTCATACTGAACATGGAATATTTGTTTTGGCATGTAGTATAGACAAAGATCAGCATGCACATATGTGAATGGTCTTAAAGAAATAGGTAACCGTGTTCTGTGTGAGACAGGCTTAAGGTTATTTTAAAGACTTATAGTAGTCTTTATTTATATTCATCACTTTTTTTCTTTCTTCAGGAAAATGCCAAGAAGACGTCGAAAATCAAGTTTCCAATCGAAGCCATCTCTTATTTTTACGGAAAGTCCAGTAAATATTGTCAAGAATGTACCATCACCAGTGTTATGTGCCAGGTATCCACCAACCGCAACATCTGTCCCAGTCGAAGAACTAGAAGAGCTTACTTGGGTAAGAGACGTAATCATTACCCGTTCCCACACAGCAAGATTTTAGACTTGTCCAAATTGAGAGAAGATGCAGACGACAAATCCATGTTGATGAAATTTTAATTTTTTCATCTTTTGGGGTAGAAAACATAGTAGATAATAAAGAAATTGCTTGACAAGCAATTTCTTCATTTTCACAATGTTTTCTAAAGCTTTTTTTTCTTTTTGGGTGTAAAAAGGAGAGAATAAGTAGGAATGAGTAAGCAAATAAACAAAGTATTCCCATTTGACAAAATTTTAGACTAGTCCAAATCGAAAGGAGTTGCAGACAACAATTTAAAGTTTATGAAGACTTAGATTTTATCAACTTTTTGGATAGAAAACATTGTGTGAAATGAAGAAATTGCATGTTACAAGAGATTTCTTCATTTTACACAATGTTTTTCCAATATTTTTTCTTGAGGAGGGCCCAAAAAGTATCACTGTATAGAAATGGGTTAAGGACTTAGTGCAACACAATTGTAAGTGTAGATTTAAACAGGCACTTACAACATTGCTGCGCTAATCCCATTCACAAATTCTGGCCAAAATTATTGGAAAGAACAATCAAATCTTTCTTTATATTTTACTGGGTGTGGAGTCAGATTTGGTCTTGTGGTAAAGGCCTAGACTCGAAGGTCAGGGGACCCTGGCCATTTGAATGAGACTGAACCTTGAGTTAATATGACATCAATTGTTGACTAATCAATTTTTGGCTCCGAGAGATTACAAATTATTGTAGAATGATAGCATTTTACTATCATTAGTAATATGATTGTTCTGCTTCATTTTAGATTCCTTTACATGGTTGTAAAAATTACTCAAAATTATTTACTTATACAGAATAAGAGTACCATTGTTAAAATATTCGCTCTCACATAATTGTTTTTTTTTAACCCATTCCCACTCAGTGACACTTTTAAAGGCCCCCCCCCCCTAGCAAAAAAAGCTTTTGGAAACATAGTGGGAAATGAAGAAATTGCTTGTTACTAGAAATTTCTTCATTTTCCACTATGTTCTCTACCCAAATAGTTAAAAAAAAATCCAAAGTTTCATAAGCTTCGTCTTGAACTCCTTTCAATTTAGACCTGTCACCAGTCTAAAATTTTACCATCTGGCAATGGGTCAAGGAAATGGCTATAGAGATATCGAGGTTAGAACCTCATGGATACACCATGCAGAACAAACTAGCTAAGGGAAGAAATTTTGTATTTAGCCCACTTTTACTGTGACAGCCTAAAATGTCTAAACCTCAACAATATGAGGAAGGTCAGGTGACTGAGAAAATTCTTCGAAAATTTCATTCAAACTCCTCCATAAATGCAGGGGGGAGATGTATTTACAAGAAATTTTGCATTAAGCCCCCTTTTTTTCTAGGACACAGCCTAAAATTCTAAAACCAAACATTATGTGCAAATTTAGGTGACTAGGAACATTTTGTGAAAATTTCATTCAAATTCATCCAAAGATTTAGGATGTGATGTGTTAACAAGTTTCAAAAAGACGGATGTCTGGACAGACGGAGGGAGAAGATGCTAACAATATATGTTCACCTTCGTCAGCGTAGAAATAGTTAAATGTGCAATGTTTAAAACAGGCAGGATGTTAAGACAGAGATCAGACTGCACATATGTGCAGTCTGATCTTAAACTACACCTCCTTCCTATCGCTTTTAAGCCGAAATTGTTTATGAATACATTTTCAAAAGAGTAATTAAAGGGAGGTATCGATGTTTCTGAAACCTAGATAAGAAAAATTACCAAGTGCCGAAAAATAGACTCAAACGAACATTTAATACTTTAAGTTAGGTCAGGTATTGTCTTGGTGGTTATCTAATAGACCTAAAGTGGCTTTTTCTGGCTTTATCGGAAAGGTCCAGCGGAATTCCAGGTTATTTTTAGATATCACGGAATTCGGCTGTCGGCTTCGGATGACCTCATTTGCATATGACCCAGTCAAATGAAGGTAACAAATTTACTAGCAAAACAGCCAACGTCCTAAATCATGTCACATTAAAGGACTGATCTTTACAGACCAGCTAGGGAACATTACTCCTGATGACGTAGCGATGACGTTGGTTTGATGTAATTTGAACTAGATGCAAGGTCCGAACGGTTATTGGCCCCACGTGAATGCCCTATAATCTTCGTAACTGTCTCGTATTAATCTAAAAATAGATTAATAGCCTACGTAGGCTATTAGGGAAATACCCAGTTTTTTTCTGATAAGGGACCTCATATTTTTGCAAAACTACTTTTCGGCCTATTGTTTTCAAATAGTTTATGAGAGGAAATAAAAATAATTGAAATCTGTTACATGAAAAAAACATCGATACCTACCTTTAACCCACTATGATTATATCCAGTACTTTCAGCCCTTTGATTTTAATGCAATTCTAAAGAGGATTTTATTCAGTATGACAAGGGTAAACATCTCGATGCGTAGCGATTAGGTTTTAATTTTCCTCCATAAAAAAAAAGTCACATCTTTGATAAAATAGTTAAGTTTATGAAAAAAATTAAATCCTCATTTGCTGTTACTTTCCCTGATTATCCAACGGTTAGTATAAATCTGTTCACATCACTAATACAATATAATTAACCCTTTCCTGTTTTTTGAAATTTTAGACTGGTCCAATTTGAAAGAGGTTGCAGACGAAAATAAAATACACATGCAATTTGAAATCTGACCATCTTATGTGGTAGAAAATATTGTGGAAAAAGGAGAAATTGCTTGTTACAAGCGATTTCTCCTTTTCCACAATGTTTTCTCAAGTATAATATCACAGTGACGTAAAATCCTTGGTTTGTCCAGGAAAGGGTTAACAGATAGTGGCTGTCAATCATTGGCTGTCAATCAAAGAATCAATTAACCAATCAAATCATTCTTTTAGACTGGAAGTGAATTTAGAACTCTAACATTGGCCAACATTTATGTGAAGCTTTTTGTTGGTTTTGGGACTTAAAAGTTGTAACTATATCTTGATCAAGCTGCAGTTACCATACATAGGGTTGCCAAATAACATTCTACTTTTTAATACATGTTACTCTCAATAAATGTGGAAAATAACACTGTTTGATATCTGAGGGGAACTTCCTATCGTAGCTTAGTGGGTGTGGCTGGAAGTTTGTTAATGACAGTACTTTCCCACTATCATTATTCCCTTTAATCCATTCCCACACAAAATATTAGACTTCTCCAAATTGACAAACTGAAGCTGCAGAGGACAATTCAAAGTTGATGGAATTTTTTTTTTAAAAGAATCGTCTATTTGGATAGAAAACATTGTGGATAATGAGGAAATTACTTGATCCACGCAATTTCTTCATTATCCAAAATATTTTCCAAAGCTTTTTTTCTCAGGGGTGTAAAATGTTACTAACCTTTGTTTTAATTGTGTTGTTATCATCACAAACAGCTTTTATAGAGAGCCCTTCTCATTCTCAGGTATCCCCTCAGTTTACACGGGTACCAAATACAGTTCGTGCATTTGGAAGGCGTGTTCTCACAAGACGTAGGAAGAGTCTTTCTACAGTCGGAACAAACAAAGAAAACACTGTACTTTCACCAGGTCACACAAGTTTACCTAACAGACAGAACAAATTCAAGTCACTAAAATTTATCGGTGAAAAAACTGTTGAGGAAAGTGTGGCTGAAGAAGTCAACATTTCATTTGAGTCAGAAAGTATCTCGGAAGTTGATTCTGAGAATGATGTCAGAATAAGTGAACAAGACAGTCCAGTGTTTGCTGTTTCTGGGATAAATAAAACTTCACTTTCGAGGAAAGTTAGGAAAAATTGTGCCAATGGTTTGACAAGCATTCATAGAAGAGGAAATAATCATCAATCTACACCAGTGGATAATTCAAGACAAAGTGAAAGAATTAATGATAATGGACAAGAAAAGCTCAATGATGCTGATGAGAGTTCACTGCTTGATTTGACTAGATTAAAACCCAAGGCAATCACAAAATCTCCTGTAAAACGCTTGTTTGCCAGTCAAATAAATCTCTCTGATTATGTAAATGATCAGAATGTTTTCTCCACAATTGAACCTGCCCCTGACTCCGATAGTACAGCCTGTAATGAGGAGATGAATCATGGAAGTGAAACTGACACAAGTAATAACTGTATATCAGATATTGACAAAGTTGTTCCTAATTCTGACAGTGACCTTGAAATTAGTGCAACATCACCTCCAAGTGTAAGACGATCAAAACGTCTGAGATTATTAAGACAAATTTTAGAGAACGGTTTAACCCCTAATAAAGATGTTCCAAAGGTGATTGTACCAGACACCCCAGATGATAAATATGGCTGGCCATTAAGAAAATATCAAATGAAGGAATATTTGTTGAATAAAAGATGACAAAAATTAATTGTCTCTCTGTAATGCTTGCCAGTGTTAATGAGGTTTCTTAGTTGATTATCACTTAATAGATTGCTGGCCAAATCCGCTGACTCCACTGGCCACACCCACTGACTCCACTGGCCACACCCACTGACTCCACTGGCCACACCCACTGACTCCACTGGCAACAACCACGGACTCCACTGGCCACACCCATATTTCTCCACTGACTCCACTGGCCACACCCTCTGAATCCACTGGCTACACACACCCACTGACTCTGACTGGAAGATGCTCTTCGATATTAAATGGCGTTATTTTGCAAATTTTGTGGTCAGTAATATGAACATGTGTACCAAAAATGTAAAATTGTTGGTGGACAACCTTAACATCTTAACTATAGCTTGAATAAGCTGTAGTTACGACCTTAAAGTGGCCAAACCAACAAATATGCTTCATATGGCTGTTGGCCAATATCAGAGTTCAAAGTTCACTTCTGGTCTAAATGAATGATGCAGTTGGTCAATTGATTGTATGATTGACAGTTTTGATTGGTCACTAATTGGGAATGGACCAAAGAACAGTGAAATGATAAATCCGATAGTTTGAGCCCTGCTTACATCAAAGCAGGTGTCCTGTGTAGCTTAGTGGTTAGAGCAGCAGACTCACAATCTGTGAGAAGTCAATGGTTGAAAGTTTGAGCCTAGCCACGCAGCTGGTAACATGAGCAAGACATTCCAGAAACCTGTCCTAGTATTAGCAATACCCAAGAAGTATATAATTCAGTGAACTTTGCTGTTGTATAACTGAAAAATTGTTTAACCATTACATATCTTAAAGATATAAAGAATTTAAAACCTGTCCAATTTGAAAGAGCTCACAGACGAAAATGTAAAGTGAAATTTATTAAAATTCTTACTATCCTTTAGGGTAGACATTGTGGGAAAGGAAAAAATTGCTTGTAACAAGCAATTTCTTCTGTTCCCACAATGTTTCCTCAAGTTCAAAATCATTGGGACGTTAAAATCAGGGATTGTACAGATAAAGCCCCATAAAAACAAATCATTTAGTTAGCCCGTCTGAATTTCACTTCAGAGATATGGATGACGACATCAACTTGCCATGTGATTCACATGCGATTTGACACCGTTTGGAGATTTTTGTACAAAGAATTTCACATTTTGTATCTTTTATGCCCCTGCATGGTTAAGATCAGGGGCATGATGCTTTTACTGTTGTCCACTTGTCTGTCCGTCTGTCTTAGAGCAGTAAAATTTATGCAAAAATTTTTACATTTTACTGTTGTTTTAACACTGCTCAAGATACAGTACTCATATTTTGGACATAGGTTCCTTGCATGGATAAGTACCTGTTTGTTGTCAGGTTAAGGTCATCTATCAAGGTCACTAATCAAGGTCACCTTGATGCAACATATAAACATTTTGTTGTGATTCAACACTTGAAAATACATGGCTAATATTTGGTACATACTGTTAATCAGGTTTTATAAGCGAGGGTTTTATTTTCACTAATATTCTCCAGAAAACAAGTTCGCGAATTCAAGAATCTGGCTTAAATATGACCAATTTGTAAAGAAAAATAAGAAGTAAGCCTGGGACCGACAAAGATTAAATAACAAAATATTTATCTATTCGGCATCATCCAAGTTTTTAGCTCTACTGGCCGAAGGCCACTAGATCTATTGTGATGGCTTTTTCCCGTCCAGCGTCCATGTGTGCATCTGTCCGTTGAACTTTTCCTTGTTAACACTCTAAAGTACACAGTTTTCATCAGATTCCCTTCAAACTTTCACAGAATGATTGTACCATCATAAGGATTTGTTCCTTTCGAAAATGGGTCAGATCCGTCAAGAAACATGGGAAAAAAGGCCTAATTAAAATCTAATTAAAAAATCCTCGTTAACACTCTATAGAGTCCACAGTTTTCATCTGATTGACTTCAAACTTTCACAGAATGATTGTACCATCATAAGAATTGTACCTTTCAAAATTTGGTATGATCAGTCAAGGACCACGGGAAAAAGGGGCCCAATAAAAATGGATTAAAATCCTAGTAAACAAAATAGAGTCCACAGTTTTCAACAAATTCTCTTCAAACATTCACAGAATGATTATTACATTAAATGGATTGTTCCTTTTGGAAGTAGGTTTGATCCATCAAGCTTCATTGGAAAAGGGGGCCTATGAAAATTTAATAAAAAAATCTTAGTTAACACATCATGGCCCAAGATTTCACCTGATTGACTTCAAACTTTCACATAATGATTGTACCATCATAAGGATTGTTCCTTTCAAATTGGGTCTGATCCATTGAGAAACATAGGAAAAGGGGCCTTAGGAAAATTCAATTAAAAAAATCTTAATTAATGCTTGTAAGTCCACAGATTTCATGGGGTTGTCTTTATACTCAAACAGAATAATCATACTATTGTAAGTAGAGTTCCCTTTGGAATTGGTTTAGATCAATCAAATAACATTAGAAAGGGGGCTATATGAAAATTCAATTAATAAAACCCTGTTAACACAATGAAGCCCACAGTTTTGATCAGATTTCGTTGAAACTTTCACAGAATGATTGGAAGGTCATAACGATCATTCTTTTCATAACAGGGTTTGAACTGTCAAGAAACACAGGAAAAGGGGCCTTATGAAAATTTCATTCACAAATCCTTGTTACCAAGTCCAGAGCTTTCATTGGATTTTCTTCAAACATTCACAGGATAATTGTACAATAATGATTCTTGATGTTGACATTAGACCTGATCCGTCAAGTATCACAGAAAAAGAAGCATTATGAAATTTTAAAATCCTTGTACCACAATAAAGTCAACAGTTTTCATCAGATTCTGTTTAAACTTTCACAGAATGATTATTCCATCATGAGGATTCTTTTTTTTCAAATTAGGCGTGATCTGTATCATGGGAAAAGGGGCCTTTTGAGAATTTTATCTATAATTCTTGTAACCAAGTCCAGAGCTTTCATTGGATTTTATTCAAACCTTCACAGAATTATATAGAGGATAATCGTTTGTTTCAGTGTTATATCGATTTATATTTCATTGAGTGAACAACAAAAGCTATATTTCCATGAGTGGCGAAACCATGAGTGAAAATGTAGGTTTTGTTGTTCACGAAAAGAAATACCAATCGATCTTACTCGAAAAACAAACGATTGTTCTATTTCTTTAATGCAAAAATTAGACAAAATAGGAAAATTTTATGTCAAATTTTCTTCAAGCGCGTCATTTTGCAAGTGACTGCTATACAACGCTTATGATGATGTCACTAATTTGGCTCTGCTTATATAACGTCAGATAGGGTGAAATGAATGAAAGTGGGGCATAAGTTTTTGATAAATTCACTGGATAGACGGTGAGTTTATCAAATGTTAATCTACTGTTATTTCTCGATAATCCACCTGAAAGCATTAAAGAATGTACAACAATCACGATTGTTGATTCTGACATGAGACCTGATCCTTCAAGTATAACAGGAAAAGGAGCCTTATGAAAATTTTATTTTAAAATCTTTACACCGAGATAAAGTTTGCAGTTTTCATCGGATTCTGTTTTAACTTTCACAGAATGTTTGTACCATCATTAGGATTGTTTCTTTCCAAATAGGGCCTGATCTGTCTTGTATCATAGGAAAAGGGGCTGTATGAAAAATTATTATCAAATCTTCATTAACACAAGAATGGCCTCAGTCTTTATCAGAATCCCTTCAAACTTTAATAGAATTATTGTACCATCACTTGGATTGTTCCTTTGTAAATTGGGTCTGATTGGTTAAGTGACACACGAAAAGGGACCTTAAAAATTTTTTATTACAAAACATCATTATCACAATAAAGTCCTCAGTCTTTATCATTTTCTTCAAACTATCTATCATTAGGATTGTTCCTTTGTACATTGGGTTTGATTTTATAACAAAAAATCTTGACACAATTCAGTCCACTGTTTTCATTGATTCTCTTTAACTTTTAAAGAATGATTGTACCTTCATCAGAATTGTTCCTTTTGAAATTTGGTTTGTTCTGTACAGTATCATGAGAAAAGGGGCCCTATGAAGATTTCACTTTAAACTCAACACAATAAATTCCAAAGATTACACAGATTGATTGTACCATCATTCCAATTGTTGATTTGACAGTGGATCTGATTATTGCAAGGCCCATAAAAATGGGCCTTATGAAAAACTTTCTTAAATATTCTGGTTAACACAATGATGTCCCTTGCTTTCACCGGATTCACTTAAGAATTTCACAGAATGATTGTACAATCACTTAAATGGTTCTTTTCAGAACTGGATACAATCCATCAAGTATCATGTAAAAAGGGGCCATATGATTTTTTTTTTAAATATTCTAGTAAGCATAATTAAGTCCCAATATTTCATCGGATTCACTTTTAACTTTCACAGATTGATAAAACCAACAGTAAAGTATCACGGGAAAAGGGGCCTTATGAGAACTTTATTTTAATATCTTTATTAACACAATAATGTCAACGGTTTTATCAGATTCTCTTTAAAGATGCATGGAATAATTGTGGCATTCGAAACACAGGAAAAGGGGCCTTACAGATTATTATTCAAAACATTCTTGTGTATGTGATGAAGATCACAATTATTATCAAATTGTCTTTTAAATTTCACAGGACAATTGTAGGGTTGTAAGGAAAGTTCCTTTTGGAATGAAATTGATCCATCAGAAAACACAGGAAAAGGGGCCTTATTGATTTTCATTCAAAACAATCCTGTTTATGTGATAAAGTCCACAATTATTGTCAGATTCTGATGAAAATTTCGCAGGATGATTGTAGGGTCATAAGGTAACTTTCTTTTGGAAATGGAGTGGATCCGTCATGAAACACGGGAAAAGGGGCCTTGAGGATTGTTGCTCAAAATAATAAAGGGGATAAAGTCCAATTTTTTTCCTTTATGCATTCTTCATTAAGCATTTAACTTCCTTAAATATCAGATTTCTTTAACGGAAAACTTGATAACAAGTAGAGCTTCTCAGGCCCTCAAGGGCCTCTTGTTTTCATTCAAATGGGGATCATGACCTTCTTGGCGTAAAAAAATCGGTTTGAGAACAGGACGAATATATATCAATCCACAAAATTTCATAGCCTGCCAAATTAGTCCACTAAGTGTATTGAACACAGCTATATAAACATGACAATGGAAAGTAGACGAGGTGATAAAATTCTAGGCGACAATAACTAGACAACTAGACATAGATAATTACGGAAATTACTGAAGTACCATACAGCCGCTCGCGAATTCATGAACCCGTTAATAAGTCTTCGGGTCCTGCTAATGCCTCAATAAGACGACGCAAAAAATTACCCAATTTACAGTACATTCCTTGCATTTATATGGATTAAATGGATGTGAGGTTAAGGTCATCCATCCAGATAATAATAATAATAATAATAATAACGACTTTATTTAAGGAGGCTACACATTTGGTTGCCCAATCTTCCATGTGGGCCTCTCAAAACATCATATATTACAAACAGTAAATTTTAACAAAACAATTGATATATACAACAATGATACAATATTACTGCAATAAGAAGATATAAACTTCATTCAAGCATTGAAGTTGTAATCATATTCATGCATACACATATATACACACATATAAAAAATAGATAAAAGAAATTGCTTCAATTGAGAGAGAATTTGAAATATTTTCAAAGATGCTTTAACATACAACTGATACAGAAACAACAACAAAATATATATTCACAACTTTAAAAACTTTAAAACCACTTAGTTCAATAATGTGATATTATTGCCAGGTAATAACAAACAGAAATATGACCTGTTTAAGACAGACCTCCTGGAAACTTCCACTGTAAATAATTTGATTTAAATCTTCCAACTGAGTCTGAGTTTCTTACTGAGAGAGGCAAAGTATTCCATATTTTTGGACCAGAATAATTAAATGACCTACGAAAGATTTCTAATTTTGGTTTTGGTACAAATAAATGTTGTTTTTCTGAAGTTCTCAGTCTAATATTGTGGTTATCTGAAACCTTTAAACATTTTTCTTGAAGGTATTGTGGGGCCTTATCACTCTGAGTGGCTTTGTACATAAGAACTGCCTTTTTATAAAGCACTCTATCATTAAATTGCATCCATCCTAGTTTTTTGAAAAGTAATTCTGATGGAGTATCAATTGATTCATTAAGAATAATGCGAGCTGCCCTCTTTTGAACCTTTAGAACATCCCCAATAAGGTCCTGATTACAGTTTCCCCATATAGAACAACAATAGTCTAAATGGGGCAGAACATATGCATTGAAAAATAGTTTACGAGCATCAAGATTTAGAAATTTTCTGATTCTCAACAAGAGATATAATAATGAATTGCACTTTTTAACAGTATTTTGGACTTGTATTTTCCAGTTCAACATATTGTCTATGTGAACACCTAGTAGTTTTTCAGTATCAGTATACTCAATGTTCTGGTCATTAAGTTTTATTTGCAAGGTAGGTGATCTTTTTATTTTCGATTGAGTATTCTGAGAAGAAGTTATGTACATGAATTTGGTTTTTTCTGCATTTGGGACCATGGAATTGAACTCACACCACTTTTGAATATACAAAAGCTCTGTCTGAAGTGTGCTGTGTACTTCACCCATAGAAGTTCCTACAACAGTAATTGAGGTATCATCAGCAAACATGTCTGCTTTTGCATTAACAAGGTGCAGAGGTAGGTCATTTATATAAATGACAAAGAGAAGAGGACCTAATACTGAACCCTGGGGGACTCCAGAAAAAATGTATTCAGCATCTGATAAATTTCCGGATATGCTCACTCTCTGCAATCTGTCCTTTAAGTAAGACTCAAACCACTTGAGGGCCTTAGAAGACATTCTATAACTCTGAAGTTTTTCAAGTAACATTGTATGATTTACTAAGTCAAAAGCTTTTGAAAGATCAAGAAATAAAGCCCCAACAAGCTTATTGTCATTGATTGCAGATATCCAATTGTCAACTGTTGCTATGAGAGCAGTTTCACATGAATGATTGGCTCTGAATCCAGACTGACATGAATATAAAAGATTGTTAGCTTCAAGAAAATATTTCAAGTTATTTGAGACATGCTTTTCAATAATTTTAGAGATGATTGGTAATATAGAAATAGGTCGATAATTGTTTCTATCATGTTTTGAACCCTTTTTATGAAGTGGAGTAACCTTTGCCACTTCAAAAAAGAGGTCACATTTCAAAAAAGAGGCTACTACAGGGGCATTATATATCACATTATTTTTACTGTTAAAGATATTGAATACACATTCCTGTTTTTAGCTCACCTGACCACAAAGTGGTCATGGTGAGCTATTGTGATCTAGCTGTGTCCAGCATTTGTCAACATCTTGTGTACACTCTAGAGGCCACAATTTTTGCTCAAATGTCTTGAAACTTGGTCAGAGTGTTTGTCTTCATATAACCTAGGACAAGTTCAGTATTTGGTCATATGGGGTCAAAACTAAGTCTTTAGGTCAAATAATAGAAATACCTTGTGTGCGCTCTGGAGGTCACATTTTGCCTAAAAATGTCTGGATATTTGGTCAGAATGTTTGTCTTCATAATATCTCAGTCAAGTTCCATATTGTGTTATGTGGGGTCAAAAACTATGTCACTAGGTCAAATCCTAGAAATGATCTTATGTGCACTCTAGAGGTAACATTTTTGCCTCAAATCAAATGATATTCCGTTAGAATGTTTGTTTCCATGTTATCTCAGCCAAATTTGATTTTGGGTCACATGGGGTCAAAAAGTAGGTCAGTATATTAAATCTAAGAAATACCTTGTGTGCACTCCAGAGGCTTTATTTTTAGCTCAATTGAATTGATATTTGGTCAAATCTTTGTCCGCATAATATCTAGCTCAATTCGATATTGGGTTATGTGGGGTCTAAAACTAGGTCAAAAGGTTAAATCCTAGAAATAATTTTGTTTGCACTCTAGAGGCCACATTTAGACTCAAATAAGATATTTTTCAGAATGTTTTTGTCCATTATATTTCAGCCAAGTTCAAAATTGTGTCTCATTTGGTCGAAAACTAGGTCACTGGGTCAAATCTTAGAAATACTTTCATGCACTCTATAGGTTCCATTTTTTGTTCAATTGAATTGATATTTGGACAGAATGTTAGTGTCAATTCTATGTTATCCATCTTCAGATTTGGGTCTTATTTTATTCTGGAGACCATTTTTTTGGCTGAATTGCATTGATATTTTGCCAGAATGCTTGTGTCCATATCTTGGCCAAGTTGTTTGACATAGGATAAAAAATTAGGTCTCTAGGCCAAATCTTAGGAATACTGTTACACCCAAGAGGCCCAATTTTTGGCCTAATTGGTTTCATATTTGATTTTTGTCAAGTTTGATATTAGATCACATGATGTCAAATACTAGGGCACAAGGTCTAAAAATAAAGAAAACTTTCCAATTTACTTGCTATTTTACTTGCACAAATACCTTGAAACTTGGGAGAATGTTTGTTTGAAATTTCTTGGACAAGACTTGATAATGGGTAAGTTTTAGCTAAAATAAGGTCACTTGTGTTATTTTACTTCTAAAGACCTCGACTCAGTTGAGCGTTTTAGGGCTAATGGCCCTCTTGTTGTGTAAGAACGATTTAAATCTTCCAATTTGTGAAAACTAGTGAAAATATAGCCTTTGTTGTTCACTCAATGAGAGATCAATTGATCTTAAGTGAAATAAGAAATTATCCTCTATTTCTTGCTTGGATAAATGTATTTAACTCGATTCATAAAACTCAATCTGTAAGGAAAGTATTCAAGCTTAGTTTTGTCAAATCAAAATGCTCTGATTTGTCAGCTAATCAGAGCCGTTGTAATGGAACTCAAACAAATTAATACAATTTTAAGCTCACCTGAGCACAATATGCTCATAGTGAACTTTTGGGATAAATGATTGTCCTTCGTGCATTTTCAACAATTTTACAACTCTACAGGTCACAATTTTGGTTCAATCTTTCTCAAACTTGTTGAAAATGTTTGTCATAACGAAGATCCCTAATTGAAATGGTGACTTCCCGACTGATATCAAGCCAAAAGGGGCCATATTGATAACTTCCTTGTTACCACTCCAGAGGTCAAAATCTAACCTTTCTTTGTTAATCTTCTAGAGTCTGCACTCAGAATTATTGTACCATTATAAGGATCGTTCCCTTCGAAATTGGATATATTGTGCCAAAAAACACATAAAAGGGGCATAATTGAAAATTTAACTCAAAAATCCTATTTAAAACACAATGATGTCCCAAGATTTCATCAGATTCACTTCAAAAATTCACTGAATGGTTATACCATCATTAGAGTTGTTCTGTCTAACAGATTCACTTTAAACTTTCACAGAATGATGAAACAATCATTAGGCCTAGAGCTTTGATATTTGGTACTAATCATAATCTATTGACCCTCTACCAAAATACTTCAAAGAATTACCGTATTCTGAAAATTAGCCCTCTTCTTGGCAATCCCTGATTTTACAAAGAATAAAAGAAGGAAAACTTTAAATATCTTCTTCTCCAAAACCATACGGCCTAGAGCTTTGATACATATCATCATATATTGACCGTCTACCAAAATACTTCAAAGAATTACCGTATTCTGAAAATTAGCCCTTTTCTGTGCAATCCCTGATTTTACAAAGGAATAAAGAAGGAAATCTTTGAAAAGGGCTTTGATATTTGGTACATATCATCAGCCATTGACCCTCTACCAAATTACTTAAAAAAATTAGCCTTTTTCTGTGCAATCCCTAACTTTAAATAGGAATAAATAATGATATCTTTGAAAACCTTCTTCTCCTAAACCATTAGGCTTACAGCTTTTATGCTTGGTATGTATTTCTGTCTATACTTCAAAGCATTACCATATGCAGGAAATTAGTGCTATATGGTGGGATCATCAATATACCTAGGATTAAAAGAGATATCCTTAACCCTTTCCTGTTTCTCGAAATTTTAGACTGGTCCAATTTGAAACATGTTGCAGACGACAATGAAAAGTGAGTGCAATTTGAAATGAAACCATTCTATGTGGAAGAAAATATTTTGATAAAAGAAGAAATTGCTTGTATCAAGCAATTTTTTCTTTTATCTCAATATTTTCTTTAGTATAAAATTGCATGGACGTAAAAACCAGTGATTATACAGGAAAGAGTTAAACATCTTCTCCAAAATAATTAGACAGAGGGCTTTGCTATTTTGTTTATATCATAAAGCCATTAACCATCATACTCAGGGGAGCGATTTAGGACCATCATGGTCCTCTTGTTCCAATTCCTCCTCGTCAAATAGTCAGAATTTTATGAAATTTCATATTTGAGTAGCAAATCAGATCCTCTTGACCTTAAACTATCGAAAATTTACATAGGGCCTTAATGTTATTAGCTTTATGTAAGCTCTCCTTTTGTCCTGCAAAAACTTATATTGGCCATAACTTTTGATTGGTTACACATACAGTCTTCATATTTCACATGTGCATTGCTTGTGACAAACCTTTTTTGTTGGTACTAAGTTCAAGGTCATCAGTCAAGTTCATGTGTCAATGTCAGAATTTCGAAAATCTTAACTTTAACTTTGTCTATAAGTTTACAATGGTAAGTGATATAGCCTTTATATTTCACATGTGCATGGCTCATGACAAAACCTTTCCGTTGGTATTAAGTTCAAGGTCATCTGTTGATGTCAAGGTCATTTCTCGAGGTCAAAATTTCAATTTTTTAAACTTTTACATTGTCCAAAAGTTTACAAGTTCTAAGGAAACAAGTTCTTCTTAGATTAATCCCTCTCCATTGTGCTTCCTGGAGAATACATAAGTACTCACTCCGAATGTGTAGGCCAAGGAAAGAACCAAGATCGATAGCCGCTCTCAGGAATCGAACTCGGGACCTCTTGATCGGGAAGCTGACGCTCTACCTCTCGACCACAGACACCGCCTCTAGGCCTACTAAATCGGGGAGACTTCTAAAGTTTTTCTTCATTTATGTTACCATGGCAACTTGAGTTTTAGACAGATTTCTATTCTTAGTTATATATAAATCAGAGCACCTATGGAAGATCCACGTAAAATTTAGTTCAAATAGGGTCAAATAGTTTGGAGGAGGTCATTTTAATCCATAACCAGATGGGAAAGTTTTAGACTGGTCCAAATTGAAAGAAGTTGCAGATGGCAATTTAAATTTTATGAAATTCTCGATATTTTCAACTTTCTTGGTAGAAAACATTGTGTAAAATGAAAAAAATCTTGTTAAAAGCAATTTCTACATTTTACAAAATGATTTCCCAATCACCTTTCTTGAGGGGTGTCAAAAAGCATCGTTGCATTGAAATGGATTAAGAAAATGATGATCCATGGATGGTTGGATATAAGGCTATCCCACTTTGTTTTCCACTGTGTTACCATTAGGGCAGCTCCTGTGGACAAAGACAACACCTATGTGACCAAAAAGCGATTGGCCACTTTTTTAGGTCAAGGGCCTCACTTGAGTAAAGTTACCAAGTTACCAGTATTTGGTTCTTGAGTAAGAGCAGGGAAATACATAAGTGAATGGATAGACAGGTCTAGAAAAACCAATATATCCCCCTTTACTTCGTGGGTGGGGTATTATCATAAACAAGATGTGTTTTTGAAACATAAACACACGCTAAACAGCAATTTTTCATAAAGTTTGACCTTGTCAGATTGGCCTTGGTATCAGCAAATTCATAATAATCTGAACTATCATCATGTCATATATGAGTATTGTATCCTAAAAGCACTGTAAGAACTATTTGTGTGTTCATATCTTTATTGAAATTTTTATCTTATAAACAACTCTGGCTCCTAAGAATCAAGCAGGTGGTGTAGACAAAGATCAGCCTGCACATATTACAGCAATGAAAAGCATCGTTGGTTAAGGATCATTTGATTGTAAGAAGCAAGTTCTCCTTCTATAGCACTTTTTTTTAAAATAAATGTTACTTAACATTCAGTTCAAATATACAACTGTATTAGTATACCATGGTCTGTTACATCTTCCAACTTGACTCAGATTTTGTCATTTTGGAGTAAAATCTTAACCCTTTCCTGTTTTTGAAACTTTAGATTGGTCCCAATTCAAAGAGGTTGCAGATCAAAATGCATGCAGTTTGCACTGGAACCATTCTATGTGCTAGAAAATATTGTGGGAAAGGAGAAATTGCTTCTGACAAGCAATTTCTTCTTTTTCCACACTGTTTTCTCAAGTATAAAATCAAAGCAACGTAAAATCCTGCGTTTGACAAGGAAAGGGTTAAAATGATTTTTCTGGTAGTTAATTTGAATGGTGAACCAAAATCAATTTTTCAAACATACTTATCAGTTCATAGTTTTGCTCAAGTTTTATTTAATTTGTTCGAGTATTTCTTTCTGATAAAATTTCCATGAACTTTGATCTTTGTAAAAATTATCTGTAAACCTTTACCACATAATCCTACTTTTTGATGCAAAGAAGAAATATACTTCTAAAAAACTTTGGGAGAAAGGAGAAATTGCTTGTAAAACAATATTTTCTACCTTTTTGGTGCATATTTTCAAAATTGAGCACACTTTGAAAGGTCCTCTGCAACTTTTTTTCAATTTTGGCCAGTCAAAGATTTTGTCATCTGGTAGTTAGTTAACAGAGTTTGCTTGTACATGTAACACTTTCTGGCCTAGAGCCTTGTGTGTATCTTAAAGCACAGGTGCACTCCTATACAATCCCACCTTTTTACGCCCATCAACAAAAAGTCTTTGAAAAAAATTACGGAAAAAGAAGAAATTGCTTGTTACAAGCAATTTCTTCATTATCCTCAATATTTTTCTATCCCAAAAGACAAAGATTTTCGGAATTTTACCAACTGAAAATTCTTGTTTGCAAGTTCTTTGAATTTGGAACCACTCTCCAATTTTGTCGTCTCGTTATTGTTTAATTGTTTGGACAATGTTTCAAGTTGCAGGTGATTCAGCATAACGTCGTGTGATTTCAGGTACGACAGCAATGACTTCCCCTTCTTTCACAGCATGAACTGCGTCGCCACACACATTTATTAAACACTGACACTGAAAAGAAAAAAAAAATGATTTAATCCATTCCCACTCAATGACACTTTTAGACGCCTCAAAGAAAAAAGGCTTTGAAAAACATTGTGGAAAATGAAGAAATTGCTTGTTACAAGCAATTTCTTCATTATCCACGATGTTTTCTACCCCAAAGGTCGAAAAGTCTCAAATTCTTAAGCCTTAAATTGTCGTCTGCAACTTCTTTCAATTTGGGGCAGTCTAAATTTTATCATTTGGAAATGGGGTAGGCCTGACACCAAGCAGCCTGGACAGCCACACAATGCATTTACAATATTCAGTAATTGTCCAATCACGGCTGTCATTCAAATAACCATTAAGACCAGAAATGAGATTTGACTTTTGTCGCCATTTTGTTAAGCTTTTTTTTGGTTTGGTGACTTATACGCCGTAACTACAGCTTATTCAAACTCTGGCTTAAAATGGACAAGCAGGTGGTCTGATCTTTATCTATATCTCCTGCTAAGCAGGAATATTCCGATTACAGCATAACAAGGGTTAACATCAGATGATGTAATTTATCATGTATAACTCAGTGACCCTTCTTCAATGGCAGAGGTAAACAAACCAGTGTATTATTGGAAGTGATTAGTACCCCTAACTACTGCATGTCACAGAAAAAATATTTTGTTACAGAAATGAAGCCCTTTTTAAACAATTAACAAAAGAACCATTACTCCAAGTAAAGTAAGTGGACCGTAGCCAAAACAGAATATATATACACTGCAACTCCTCTATAACGCTACGGGGCACAGCCCTGACTCCATTATAACGCGGGGTCCGCTTGGCTCCCAAAATTTTGGAGGGGGGGGGGGGCATTTCGGGTTGCAGATGCTGAGATACGACGTTAATGCTGATTTGGCCATGATTTTTCATCCCGTCTTCGAAGAAAAAGGGTTGCACATAAAAATCGATAATTACCCGAAGCCAGGTAAGTTTTTAACACCTTATGTGGACGGTCCTGGTCATTAATGCATTACTTCAGAGGTAATTGCTTTATAAAATCAGTTTGATTGTTTGGTCTTACTGTTTGACATTGAGATGTTCAATGCCTTAGGTCTTTTATATTTTTTTAAATCAATAGAGAATAGGCATACACCTCTGTATCCTCAGTTACAAACCTTGAAGGTGGTGCGATTAAAATATCAGACTGTTTCACTCTCGGCGTCTTAATTTTCTTCAGTCCCGGGTAGGACGTGTTCTTAAAGTAATGCGCGAGCGTGAAATTAGACAAATTGACTTGAGCCTACTATTTATTTCACTTCATAGTTTGCTGGTATCCAGAGCTCGTAGAGGATAGTGGCTTCAGGATAAAAACGCAACAATGTGCTTTGAAATCAATCAGTCGTAGTTGCGACGTTTTCTCAGAAAATACATGAATTTTAATTGTAAATGTCACAATATCGGAAGATTCTCATCCGAAACGGGATAGATAATATAAGTAGATTAAAATAAAATACCGTTATTTTTCCGCATTTCTTTCAATAATCCGAAAATTTAATGCCATCCTGTATGATCCAACGCACGGCTAAAAGCTCGTCGACAAATTTAAAGTCAAGTTTTTTCGGGTACAGTTTATTTTATTCTGAGGGAGGAAAGGTGATCAAAGGTGCCCCCGCCAGATGTTCAGCTATTTATGGGAGAGTTTCCGGAGTTGACACGTGCCAGATGCGTACCCCGTGAGAATTCTTGCTGACCGAATTTTTTACTCTTGTCGTTATGAATCCAGACATTCCGCCGTCTCGGATTTTTTTCGATTATTATGACCTTCATTTTTACGATTAAAAGTTAGCGGCTACAAAGTTTAATCCAGTTTTGTATACGTGCAACTGGTCGGTTTAAATTCCCGATCCGTAAATGACTAGGTTCAGATAGAGTTTTTTGTCGGTTTATTGTTACCGTATTTTCAACAATGGTAAAGAAATTAGACCAAGTCAATTACCGCGAAAGAGGTTCGAATGTCGATCCACGCAACATTTTCTCAACGCTTCAGTAACCCCAGGTGTTCAACAACTCGTCGGTCTCCAAGGAGACGTCACTATGCAGAATACTTAGATTTTATCCCTTTTGTCTAAGGATGGAAATATTTACGTCCGTGTAAAACTAAATTCAATTAGATTAATGCCGACGACTATCAAAATAATAAAACATGTCTTGGGTAAAAGTTCTAGCTTCTTAATATTGGGAGAAAGAGAACCACAATTTATAGACCTGTAGAAATTTACGGATTATTCAATCCTGATAGACCTGGAAGGTAAGGTTAGAAATTAATTCTCCCCACGCTGAATTTCGTCGGTTTCTGCTAAAATCTCGTAACTAAAGTTGTTTTTCATTTGCCGACTAGTAACTTGTATAGAATTAAACTTGTAACAAGAATTTCATCACGAATTATTGGGTGTTTGGTTACGATTCCGACGGTTGAAAATTTCAGTTACGGCGGGGGGGAGGGGAGGGGGGGGGACAGCGTTATAGCATAATAACTCCACTTCTTCCGCTGTTTCATTTCTTGGACCCCACCCACAGCGTTATAGTGAAGCTGCAGTGTATTTTGCTTGATACTGAATGCAAAAGTGAAATTCTTACAAAATCCATTTACCAGTTGAGTTGAAGAGAAAATAAGCTGACAAGATTTTTCAAGAAAGATCTATATTTGAATGGGGGTTGCCAAAACGGTATGTGCACATACTTGCTTGATACTGAATGTGTGAGTGTGTGTAATATCTGAATCAAATCCATGAATTGGTGTTGGAGAAAATAGACAGACAAGCCAACTCCAAGTAGAGAGGGGGTATAATAAGGATTGGTTATTACCCCTGCAACAGCCCATTGTTGGAAATTTTATGTTGACAAACGCAATGGTACAAAAAGGCTACTTATCAAAAATTTTGGTATGTAGTGGGGGGTAAATACCTGATTTTTATGTTCAGTAGTCATCAACACACACTGTGACATTTTGTAAGCTACTAGAGCATTCCCACCTAAAGATGAAACATTGGCTCGTACAATGGCAAGAACTTCAGCCACAAAACTCTGCATAAAGCCACACACTCCACCAACCTGCAGTGTAACATAATGTAAACATTCACGCTTTTTATCAAGCAAAATTTCAGACTGGTCAAAAATGAAAGGAGTTGCAAACTAAAGCTTATGAGATTTTGATTTCTTTTCTACTTTTGGGGTAGAAAACATTGTGGGTAATAAAGAAATTGCTTGTAACAAAGAATGCCTTTATTTTCCAAAATGTTTCTAAAGCTTTTTTCTTTGGGCGTCTTAAAGTACCATTGAGTTGGAATGGGTTAAGACAACCTTTGACTCCCCCACTCATTCCAAAAAACTCTGTTTCACAGAATACAAGAGGCCCAGTGGGCCTTAACGGTCACCTGAGTAAAAGAGCACCAAGACAAGTGATTTTGTTTGAAAGAATTAGAAAAAGGTTTGGTTGAAATCCCATCAGTAGTTCTTGAGAAGAAGATGAAATATTTAAAAGTTACCAAAAATGACCCCCTTTTGGTCCCCATTTTAGGCACCCCTGACCTCCAGCCTTTTAATTTTCACAAATCTGTATGATCAGTACCCAATGATGCTTTTCACCAAGTTAGTTTGAAATTGACAAAATATTTAAGCTCTGGCATTAACGGTTTATTAGAAGAAGATTTTTTAAAGAAGTACCAAAAATTACCCCTTTTTGCCCCCTATTTGGGCCCCTTTGACCCCAAGAACCCCTATTTTCTCAAACTTGAATTGGCATCCCCCAATGATGCTTTCTACCAAGTTTGGTTGAAATCCGCCCAGTAGTTCTTGAGAAGAAGATGAAATATTTAAAAGTTACCAAAAATTACCCCCTTTTGGTCCCCATTTTAGGGCCCCCTGACCCCCCCCCAGCCTTTTTATTTTCACAAATCCAAATAACCATTACCAAATGATGCTTTTCACCAAGATTGTTTGAAATTGGCTTTGTACCTCATCAGAAGAAGATGAAAATGTGAATTTTTTAACATGATGAACTTTGACCTCTGGGTGTGGCCCCATACATGACCCCAGGGGCATGAATTTCACAATTTATAATATACCTGTCCTAGTTGTCATGCACACAAAATATTTAAGCTCTGGCATTAACGGTTTATTAGAAGAAGATTTTTAAAGAAGTACCAAAAATTACCCCTTTTTGGCCCCTATTTGGGCCCCTATGACCCCCAGAACCCCTATTTTCACAAACTTGAATTGGCATCCCCCAATGATGCTTTCTACCAAGTTTGGTTGAAATCCGCCCAGTAGTTCTTGAGAAGAAGATGAAAATGTATAAAAGTTAACGGACGACGGACGACGGACGACGGACGACGCACGACGGACGACGCACGACGACGGACAAACGATGATCGCAATAGGTCACCATGACCATTCGGTCAGGTGACCTAAAAATTCTGCATGCCCCCCTAAAACAACAACAACAAGAGTGCCAAGATGGGCCAGAGTCGCATGAACCATGAAAATCAATTCTTGAAAGCAGATCAAGGTTTAATTGCAATACTGTTCTACGTGCTTATACAATGTATAGACTCTTAGAACAGTAAAGGAATTAAACTTCAAGATGTTTTGTTAGATACGGTAAAAATTCTATTAAACGCCCATGCCCTGATAAATACCCACCCCCACTTTGGACGTCAAAATCAACCATTTTTGTTTATTTTTCTGAAATCTTGAAGCCTCTAATAGAAGCCCAGTCACCAAATCTGGGTTTGAAATTCAGAGACACATTTTTGAAGAGTTGATTGCTACACTTTTTGTCAAGCCCTGCTGAAGCTTAGGTTTGGCATAAGAGTAAAGAGAATAAAATGTGAGTTGATTGCAAAAAAACACACAAAAATTATTTTTGAGTCCAAAGATTTATGGAAATATTTGTTATTTACCCTGATCGGTCTGGCAATTCAAATTTGGGTCCAGACCAGCGATTTATTGGTTTTCCAAAGCCCTGGTTCATGGGTTATCATTTGGGAAACATGAGCACATCCTTGCACTAGGCTGTAGGACATTGCAGAGTGAAAAAACAATCATAGTCAAGATTGGGACATAATTGTTAGGAAAATGCATTTAAAGCTACATCTCTTGATTTGATAGTGAGGGTGTGTTCTGAGTTTTAACCCTTGCCCATTTTACAAAATTTAAGATTTGTCAAAGAGGAACTACCACTACATCCTTTCCTAGCCTCCTGTTGCTACCCAACTAAGGTTTACCAGCATCTCCCTCCTCTCTCATGAACTTAGTTCGGCTAGTAAAAAAGAAGTAATATTCTCTTATAATTCTTTTAACACTTTCCTATATTTCCAAATTTTAAATTCAAAGAAGTTGCAGACGACAATGAAAAGTTGAGCATTTTGAAAAGTAACCAGCCTACAGAGTTGAAAATATTGTGGGAATTGTTAAAAGCAATTTCTTCTTTTCCCAAAATGTTTAATCAAATATATAAAATCACAAACACGTAAAAAAAACAGGGATTGTACAGGAAAGAGTTGATTAAAAATAACTGGGGTGCAAATGTAGTCAATTCACTTCAAGATTAGATAATACCTACCTCTCTCACAGATGTTGTCTCCCTAATAAAGAAGAAGTTATAACTCCCTATATACTTCTCAATTCTGGTTCCCGGTACAAATGACTGGGGAGTGATCTCTATCCCATTTAATGGTTTTTGTATTATCTGAAACATAGAACATGGATTTGTTTATTGAATGGGGTTTATCACTGCTTTTAACAATTTTTCAGTCATATTGCGGCGTCTCGTGCACTTAACAATAGATTCCTGGTATATATCTCACCAGTACCACAATTACACTCTTTTCTAGCCTCTCGACCCTTCCCACTTAGGTTTAATCTTATCCACCAATTGTGGAGAGACAAATATTGGAAAGGGTATGTGCAACCACCAAGGATCAAAACAATGACACCCGATGATTGAAGATCATCTGATACGCTACCAACTGAGCTATGCAGCTGCCCTACATAGAACATGGAACTACCTGTTTTGTTACTATTAGAAGTGATGTTGATTCAACAATTTTTCGAAAAGGGTCACTCAAGGAACATTCCAGTAAGATTCAATTAAAATTGGCCCAGATTTTCATGAGGAGATGTCATTTAAAAAATTCAAAGCTGAAAACTGCCATGCCCTGCCACACCCATATTTATGGGCCAATCAGAATTACATGAAAAGGGGGTCACCCAAGGATTATTCCTGTAAAATTTAATTAAAACTGGCCCACTGGTTTAGAAGGAGATTTCATTTAGAGAATACAAAGTTGAAAACTGCCCAGCCATGCCATGCCAATATTCATGGGCCAAAAATTTCATGAACAATTCTTGAAAAGGGTCACCCAAGGAAAATTTCTGTAAAGTTTGAATAAAACTGGCCCACTGGTTTAGAAGGAGATGTCATTTAAAGAATACAAACTAAAAACTGCCACACCAATGTTTATGGTCAAATAAAAATTTCATGAACAATTTTTTAAAAGGGTCACCAAGGAACAATCCCGTTAAATTTGATTAAAACTGGACCATTGGTTTAGGAGGAGAATTCATTTATAGAGTGGGAATGGGTTGTTGACAATGGACAATGGAGAGTGAGTTGCCCTAATGGCTCCCCATGAGCATGTTAAAAAAAACAACATAAACTGTCATATAAATTGGAGACAAAATCAAGTTCAAACTAAACATATTCGAAAATCAAGTTATACAGAGCCAAACTGTGCAATAGTCGGTGAATTATGTGAAATCTTTAATAAAAAAAAAGGAAATCAAAAGAACTTATTATTGATAGTAGGAGGGTTTTACAATAACTCTAGTCACATGTGAACCCCTTATCTTGGAGACCTTCATTTAACATCTCATCAAAAAAATGAAGAAGTAGGGTATCAAACAACAACTTATGACTAAGGCATCTTTTTATCTCGAACAAGAGGGCCAAAATGGCCTTTATTTGCTCATCTGAAAATCTTGCTTCACCCCTTATTTACAGTCCAATTTAAATTTAAGGAACAATTTTTATTAGAGTCACCCAAGGAATACTCCTGTAAAGTTTGGTAATAATTGGCTTATTGGTTAAGAAGAAGAGTTGAAAGTAAAAAATACCCCTCCCTGCCACGCCCATATTTATGGGCTGATAAAAAAATCACAGTTTTTGAAAAAGTCATCCAAAGAACAATCCTGGAACAAGGTGCCAAATTGTCACAAGATACGCCCGTCACACTGCTTAATATTAACTGGGGGTTTGAATAGAACAGGTTATTTTGAATGAATATTTTTTGTCAAACAAAGTATGAAAAACAACAAAGGGCAATAACTCAAAATATACGCTAGGTAGAGTTATGGTTCTTGTACACTGCACTCCCACTTGGTGAGATCTATCCATCCATGAAATTTCATGATTCTAGCTATTATACTTTTAGAGTTATACTCCGGACAAGATTCAAGTATGAAAAACAACAAAGGACAATAACTCAAAAAATAGGCCAGGTAGAGTTATGGTTCTTGTGCACTGCACTCCCCCTTGGTGAGATCTATACACCCATGAAATTTCATGATCCTAGCTATAATACTTTTAGAGATATACTCCGGACAAGATTCAAGTATGAAAAACAACAGAGGGCAATAACTCAAAAAAGAGGCCAGGTAGAGTTATGGTTATTGAGCACTGCACTCCGTATTGATGAGAAGAATATATCTGCCAAGTTTAAAGTCAATCGGAATTAAGGTGACAGAGTTATGCTCCAGACAAAGAAGTGGACATCGCCGGACAACCGGACGACCGGATGCCTGGATGATCCCATAATATGTCCCGTCTTCGATGGTCGTATAAAAATTGATTTAATTGGCCACATGGTTTAGAGAAAGCAATCTAAAAAAATTTGGACAATGGTCAATTGGCAACAGAAGATGGACACTAAATGGCCTTAACCCATTCCCACACAATGACGCTTTTTGACGCCCCTCAAGGAAAACCATTGGCAAAACATAGTGTTAAATGAAGAAAATGCTTGTAACAAGCAATTTCTTCATGTAACACAATATTTTCTACCCAGAAGGTTGATAAATCTAAAATTTCATAAACTTTCAATTGTTGTCTGCATCGCCTTTCAATTTGGACAAGTCTAAAATTCTGTTGTGTAGGAATAGTTTAATTGCTTCCCTTGAGCATATTGTGCTCATGTGAACCAAAATTAAGAAACAGAAAGAAAATTGTAATTGTCAAATTCTAAGCTGTTCAAGAAAGTGAATAAAGATTTTTTTAACAATGATTATTTTTGACTCCTTAAAAGAAAAATAAATTGGAAAACATTATGTAACAAGAGGACCATGATGGTCCTAAATCGCTCACCTGAGGCATCTGCAAATTACAGTACTTTTTAGTATAAAAAAGACACAACTTGAGCAATACAAGAGCTTTGTCCACAGGACACAGATGCCCCCACCGGTAGCTTTGATAATAACATAGGGCAATAACTCCAAATTATGCAAGCAAGAGTTGTGGTTCTTGTGCACTGCACTTCTCCTCAATGAGGTCTATCCACCTATGAAGTTTCAAGTTGATAGCTACTATACTCTCAGAGATATGCCCCAGACAAAATGTAAGTCTTTAAAATATCAAAGGGCAATAACTCCAAAATTATGCAAGCAAGAGTTGTTGTTCTTGAGCACTGCACTTCTCCTCAATGAGGTCTATCCACCTGTGAAGTTTCAAGTTGATAGCTATTATACTTTCAGAGATATGTCCCAGACAAAATGTAAGTCTTTAAAATAACAAAGGGCAATAACTCCAAAATTATGCAAGCAAGAGTTGTAGTTCTTGTGCACTGCACTTCTCCTCAATGAGGTCTTTCCACCTGTGAAGTTTCAAGTTGATAGCTATTATACTTTCAGAGATATGCCCCAGACAAAATGTAAGTTTTTAAATTAACAAAGGGCAATAACTCAAAAATTATTCAAGCAAGTGTTAGGGTTCTTGTGCACTGCACTCCTCCTCAATGAGGTCTATCAATCTATGAAGTTTCAAGTTGATAGCTATTATACTTTCAGAGATATGCTCGGGACAAAATGTAAGTCTTTAAAATAACAAAGGGCAATAACTCCAAATTATGCAAGCAAGAGTTGTTGTTCTTGAGCACTGCACTTCTCCTCAATGAGGTCTATCCACCTGTGAAGTTTCAAGTTGATAGCTATTATACTTTCAGAGATATGCCCCAGACAAAATGTAAGTCTTTATAATAACAAAGGGCAGTAACTCATTTTATGAAAGCAAGAGTTGTGGCTCTTGTGCACTGCACTTCTCCTCAATGAGGTCTATCCACCTGTGAAGTTTCAAGTTGATAGCTATTATACTTTCAGAGATATGCCCCAGACAAAAAGTCTTTTAAATAACAAAGGGCAATAACTCCAAAATTATGCAAGCAAGAGTTGTGATTCTTGTGCACTGCACTTCTCCTCAATGAGGTCTATCCTCCTGTGAAGTTGATAGCTATTATACTTTCAGAGATATGCCCCAGACAAAGGCAAATCTGTATGCCCCCCACATTAAGTAGTGGGGGCATAATAAATAAAACAAATATAAGATTTAGGGCTTTGTACATAACAATCCAGTAATGCATTACAATAAGAATGAATTCCTTTGGCTTTATAGTTTAATCCATTACCAAACTATCCAAGAATTTGTCACCCTCAAGTTTAAAAAAAAACATAGTGAGAAAGGGAGTGACAAGCAATATATCCATTTCTCACAGTGTTTTCTACCTGAAATTCTTTGTATTTAGATTTCAATCAAAATCTAATTACTGTCTGCAACTTATTGAGAAAGGAAGTGTGCAACTTAGTGAGAAAGGAAGTGACAAGCAATTTATCCATTTCTCACAGTGTTTTCTACCTGAAATTCTTTGTATTTAGATTTCAATCAAAATCTAATTACTGTCTGCAACTTCAATGGTTGTAATTTTAGCAACCTTGGTAGAGAACAATCTGGATGAACTATAAATCAAAATATGAATGCAATACAACTTATACATGAGGAGTGGAAGATATTTGAACATGCTCTTATTGAGCGTTTTTCATTTCTTTGGATGCCTTGGGAAGGGCCATGTTTGTCCAAAGGATATTAACATGGTAGATAACAATAATGTTATCCTATGTTTGTAATGTAAATGCTCTAGAACCTATATTTAAGAAGAATTCTTTCAATGCGATTAATGCAATTTTCAACCCCCAGAGCAGAGACATTTTTTATCCTAAGAGCATATTTTCCTGTTACATAGTACAAAATTATTTAGTCATGCTACATACCAAATATGTATGCCCATCACCTTATATTTCAGAAGGAGAAGACTTGATGTTGCTCTAATTGGGTGTTTTCCGAATATTTTGACCTCTGGGGCAGTGCCATGTTTTATCCCAGGGTTAAGATTTTAGCTAACATGGTAGAGAACCATCTGGATATGCTATATACAAAATATGAATGCCTTAGACTTTGTAGATTGGGAGGAAAAGATTATTGAACATGGTCTAATTGAGCATTTTTACAAACTTTGGACACCCAGGGAAGGGGTGTTTATTAACCTACAGGCATAATTTAATCAAATTGATAGATAACAGCCAGGCTATGCTACACTCAAAATATAAAAGCCCTCCTTCTTAAAATGAAGATTTTTTTTTTCAGCATACTCAAATTTTGCTTTTTTTCCAAATTTTGGACCCCTAGTGCAGAGCCGTTTTTGACCCGAGGCAGACAACTTTTGGTGATATAGTACAAAACCATCTAGTTATACTACATACCAAATATGAATATCCTAGACCTTATAGTTTAAGAGGAGAAGTCTTTTGAAATTGCTCTAATTAAGAATTTTTCCAAACTTCGGACCTCAGAGGCGGGGCCATTTTTGACCCCAGAGATTAAATATTCAAAAACTTCGTAGAGAACCATATGATTAAGTTCTATGTAAAATATAAATACCTTTGGCCTTGTAGTCTGTAAAAAAAAGACAACAAAGATTTTCTAAAATTTCCCATTTTCATATGCCGCGATTACAAGTTTTTCACGGAATGAAATTTGTTTGACAACTTTTGAAGAGCTTCACCCAAGGAACATCCCTGCAAAGTTTCAGCTTGATTGGCCTACTGGTTTAGGAGTAGAAGATTTTTAAAGATTTACTAAAGATTCCCATTTTTAAATGCCGCGGCAACCAGAGTTTTTGACGGAATTGAATTCTTTTAACAACCTTTGTACAACTTCACCCAAGGAACACCCAAGCGAAGTTTCAGCTTGATTGGCCTACTGGTTTAGGAGAAGATTTTTAAAGATTTTTGAAGATTAACTTAACCCTTGTCATGCTTTATAAATAACCTAACTTAATTGCTGTCAAAACAAAGGACTGAAAGCACTGATAGAACTTGTTGTTCAAAAATCAATATTTCTTTTAGAAATCAACCTCATAAACAACTCGGGAAGGAAAAGTATGAGCAGGAGGTGTAGACTAAGATCAGCCTGCACATAAGTGCAGTCTGATCTTAGTCTACACCTCCTGCCAAAACCGGAATATTCCGGGTTCAGCATGACAAGGGTTAAGATTCCCATTTTCAAATGCCGCGGCAACCAGAGTTTTTAACGGAATTAAATTCTTTTAACAACTTTTGTAGAACTTCACCCAAGGAACATTCCTGCAAAGTTTCAGCTTGATTGGCCTGGTGGTTTAGGAGGAGAGGATTTTTAAAGAAATTGTTGACGGACAGACAGATGGACAAATGGACGGACGACGGACAACTACCCATCACAATAGCCCACTTTGCACTTTGTGCTCAGGTGAGCTAAAAAGAAAGAACTATCTTGTTACAATCAATTTCTTCATTTTCGACAATTGAAAAAATCTAATAATTCCTAAATTTCAAATTGTTGTCTGCAACTTCTTTCTAAATGGACCAGTCTTAAGTTTTACTGTATGGTAATTGGTTAAACTATTGTCTGCAACACCTTTCAACTGGGACCAGTCTGAAATTTTTGTTGTGGATAAAGTAAGAGTACATGTACTGTACTTACCCTTGCTGGTTTTTTCTTGATGCTCTCTAGTTTGGGTTTTAGAACTGAAATGATATATAAATGATTTATTTTAAAGCTAATGTGCTTTTCTAATTTTTACTTTCATTAGGGGGGAATCAAGACTATGCTCTCTAATTGATTGGGAATCATAACAGTGGGGTAAATAATCAATTTCAAGGAAAACACTTGTAATACTTTCCAATCAGGGGCAATTAAAAAATTATGTACACTAAATTGTAATAAATTTTTATATTATTTTCACTTTCAGCTGTGCTCACAATTTATATAATAATCAGCAATTTTGTGTGTGGGTAATATCAAGAAGATTTGAACAAAATAAAAGCATCCAATACAACCTACGTTTCTGTTGACCCGAGGTCCCCGCAGCCTCTGTTACCTCTTCCATGGTAAACATCATATCATCTACATTCTCACCACTGGCACCAACTAGCGGGTTTCCTGCTGAAAATAGTAGAGAAACAAGAGGACCATGATGGTCCTATATTGCTACCCTGAGTATGATGTCTCCAGGGCTTTATGATATATACAAAATAAAAATCAAAGTCCTACACCAATTCATTTTGGAAAAGATTTTCTCCTTTAATAGTAGGTATATTGAAGATCCAACCACATAGCCCTGATTTTCAGAGTACAGTAATTCTTTGAAGAATTTTGGAAGAGGGTAAACTGGCATTGATAATGCCAAATATCAAAGCTCTAGGCCTAATGGTTTAGGAGATCATTTTCAAAGATATCCTTCTTTATTTATTCATAAAATCAGGAATTACACAGAAAAGGGCTTATTTTCCAAAAATGGTCATTCGATAGAGTATTTTGGTAAAGATTCAGTAGACATTGGTACATACAAAATATTAAAGCTCTAGGCCTCATGACTTGGGAGAAAAAAGATTATAAAATTTTCCTTCTTTATTTTTTTGTCAAATCAGGGATCACACAGAAAAGGGCTAATTTCCAAGATATGTTAATTCTTTGAAGTATTTTGGCAGAGGATCAATAGATGAATATTTGTACAAAATATCAAAGGTCAAAGCCTTATTGATTGGGAGCAGAAGATTTTCAAAGATTTCTTTCTTTATTCATTTGTAAATCAGGGATCATATAGAAAAGGGCTAATTTTCAGAGTATGGTAATTCTGTGACGTAATTTTGTAAAGGGTCAATAGATGATGATTTATACCAAATATCAAGGCTCTAGGCCTTATGGTTTGGAAGGAGAAGATTTTCAAAGATTTCCTTATTAATTTCTATGTAAAATCGGGATCGTAATAGCTTCGTGCTTGGGTGAGCTAAAAATGGCTGGTTACTAACTTTTTATTATGTGAAATCAGGGATTACACAGAAAAGGTCTAATTTTAAGAGTACGGTAATTTCTTTGAAATAATTTTGTAGAGGGTCATTAGGTGATGATATATACCAGTTATCCAAGCTCTATGCCTAATGGTTAGGGAGAAGGAGATTTTCAAAGATTTCCTTCTTTTTTTCTATGTAAAATTGGGATAGTAATAGCTTCGTGCTCGGGTGAGCTAAAAACGGCTGGTTACTAACTTTTTTTTTAACTTTCTACCATTATGTCATGAGCTGTGTACCATATGAATTTAATTAATTTCAATTTTCATCTGCAAATGCCTTTATTTCATTATTACTCAATCTTTGCTTTCTGTTACCTTGAAAAATAACCTCGTGGGCAAGGGCAAGCTTGTTGAAAGCAAAATTTCTGACAAGTTTTTCCACAACCTTTATTCCTTAACCCATTACCAGACGAACTAGTTCAAATTGAAAGGAGTTGCAGACAAAAGTTTGAAAAATTTCGAAAGCCTCTCAAGAAAAACAATTGGGAAAACATTGTTTAAAATGAAGAAATCACTTGTAACAAGTGATTCCTTCATTTTACACAATGTTATCTACACAGACTGGTGAGAAAATCTAAAATTTCATCAACTTTAAATCGTCGTCGCCAACTCTTTTCAATTTTGACCGGTCTGAAATTTTGCTATCTGGTAATGGGTTAAGATTTAGCAATATCAGAGAAATTATGATTTGGCCTGGAAACCAGTCTAATGCTTGTTTTCCTGTACAGTAACACATCTGACAACAGTCTTTACCTGTTATTTGAAGACAAAATGTTAGACTGCTCCAAATTCAAACGGGATGCAGACAATGTCATTGGATCAGCATAAAAATGTTTATAGGTAGTTACAACTGTTTTATGCGGACCCATCAATGCAAAATTTTTAAATTAAGTTCATTTGTATGAAATGTGTCAGAAAAGGAGAGAATGGTTGGTTTCAATTATGTTAACCCAATATCATTTTCAAGGGTAACAACAAGAGTGCCATAGTCACAATATATGCCGCCACTTTGCTGCTGTTCCACGAAATTAATTGTAGACACTACTTATTTTGACAGAACCAAATTCAAAACATTTGCAGTTGCGTTCACAAGGATGCAATTTCAATAAGCCCCAGATAATACAATTCTAAGGGGGCATAATTCAGGGAAAAATTAATGAACACTCAAAAACCCAGAGACAAAGTGTCAAGAGGCCTAACTTTTGAAAAGATCAATGAACCATAAAATCCTTGATCCATGTACACCTATAAATTATGATGATGACATTGATCAAGTTCCATTTAAATCAAGACAAAAAGTAAGGAGGAGTTGCGTTCACAAGGCTGCAATTTCAATAAGCCCCAGATACTTAGTTTTAAGGGGGCATAATTCAGGGAAATTAATGAACCATAAAATCCTTGATCGTTGTACATCTACAAATTATGGTGATGACATTTACCAAGTTTCATTTAAGTCAAGACAAAAAGTTAGGAGGAGTTGTGTTCACAAGACTGCAATTTCCATAAGCCCCAGATACAAGTTTTAAGGGGGCATAATTCAAGGAAAAATTAAGGAACCATTAAATCCTTATTTAATGCACATCTACCAATTTATGTAATAACATCCACCAAGTTTCAGTTACATCCAGCCAGAAACTTAGGAGGAGTTGCATTCACAAGGCTGCACTTTCAATAAGCCCCAGAGACTAAGTTTGAAGGGGGCTTAACTGAGTCAAAAATCAATGAACAATAAATACTTATTTCATGCACATCAACCATCTTAGGTTATAACATCCACCATTAGTTTCATTTAGATCTAGCCAAAAACTCAGGAGTTGCATTCACAAGGCTGCAATTTCAATAAGTCCCAGAGACTAAGTTTGAAGGGGGCTTAACTGAGGCAAAAATCAATGAACAATAAAATCCTTATTTCATGCACATCAACCAATTATGGTGATAAGATTGACCAAGTTTCAAACAGATCCAACCAGCAACTTAGGAGGGGTTGCCTTCACAAGGCTGCAATTTTAATAAGCCCCAGAGACTAAGTTTGAAGGGGGTGCATTATTCAGGGAAAAATTTATGAACCATAAAATACTTACATCATGCACATCTACCAAATTAGGTGATAACATCGAACAAGTTTCATTCAGATCAAGCCAAAAACTTACTGCAATTTCAATAAGTCCCAGAGACTAAGTTTTAAGGGGGCTTAACTGAGGCAAAAATCAATGAACAATAAAATCATTACTTCATGCACATCACCCAATCAAGGTGATAACATTGACCAAGTTTCAAAAAGATCCATCCAGAAACTTAGGAGGAGTTGCGTTCACGGGAAAAGTGGACGTACATACATACATACTGAGGGATGGATGGACAGATGGAGAAGATGACGCCATCAGCGTATAAAAATGGGATTGTTTGTAATTGTATGATACTTGATATAGGTGCTCTTTTTTACAGCCTTAAAATTAGGGTTGACAAAAGCTGATTATATCATTCCAACACAACAAAATTTAATACTAGTCCAAAATGAAAATCTGCAGACAACATTTTTAAGTTGATGATATTTTGAAATTCTTAGTATTTTGGGGTAGAAAACATTGTGGATAATGAGGAAATTACTTCTCACAAGCAATTCTATTCTTTGTCCACAATATTTTCCAAAACTTTGATATTGAGAGGTGTTTAAAAGTGTCATTGTGTGGGAATGAGTCATACCTGTCTTCAATAATGATTTTATAGCAGCAGAGGAGGGATGGCTTTCAACCTGGAAACCAGTCTGAGGTTGGTTCTCTTCTATAGCAACACAGTTACCATTGACAACAATCTGAATCTCATCTTCTTCTGGTACCTCCACATTGAAAGACAAGTTACACAGGCAACAGGGAACCATCCGTCTCAGTTTAAAAAACAATTTCTGAAATAATCAAACCATTTCAGTCAAATCTTCTCTACTCAATCCCTGGTTTTTAAGTCCTTGTTTTTTTTCTGCTTCAGAAAACATTGTGGTAAAGAAGAAATTGCTTGTCAAAAGCAATTTCTTCTTTTTCCACAATATTTTCTACATTTCTGAATCATTATCATTCAAATAAGTTCAATTAAAATTGTCATCTGCAAAACCTTGAATTTGGACCAGTCTAAGATTAAAAAAAAACAAACAAGAAAGGGCTAAATCATAGTGACTGTTGCATGCATTTGTGAAGTAGAGAGTATTTTACCAAAATGTTTTTGAGGCATTTGAACTCAATATGATAAACAATTACTAATGCAGCTTAAATCATCCTTGATGGCCAAGTAGTAAAGTCGCTTGACCCATGATCTGAAGGTCACAGGTTCAAGCCCTACTGTCACCCGGTGTGCTCATTGGCAAGACACTTTATATATAGACAGCCTTAGTCTATCCAGATGTAAAAGTGGGTAATAAGAGGGATTAAGCCATTGCCTCTCTTTCAGGGACGTGAAAACATCTGGATTGTGAGCATTCTAAAGCAACTCTATAAGCTTTAAGCTTTCGTAGCATTCAAACTCAAATAAATTTGTATAAAATAAATCTTTTAATTCAGTTTATATTGAAACAAACCTTTTTATTAAAACAAAATGTCTTTTCAGTTAGAACAATTTTAAGTAAGAAAATAAAAATACTAGACACAAGAGGGCTAAAATGGACCGAAATCTCTCACCTGAGAATTATTTCATGGTTTCTCTAAGTCTGATAAGTCTAACCCTGCTGAGCCCCATTTTTCGCAAATGAAAATTCCACTTACAAATTTTTAATGGGTCATACAAGGAACTTTTCTAATAATCTTTGTTCAAATTGGCAAAATTGTTTAGGAGGACAAAATTATTATCGATTTAGTTTGACAAGCCCTGCACTGCAACACCCCATTTTTGTCAAATGAAAATTCAACTAACAAATGTTAACAAGAGGAACATGATGGTTCTATATCGCTCCCCTGAGTATGATGGCTCAAGGCTTTATGAGATATGATTGATTGGGGTTTAACGCCGCTTTTAACAGTATTTCAGTCATATTGTGGTGGCTGGAGCACCTAACAATGGATTCCTGGTATTTCTCACACCAGTACTACCACTACATTCTTCCCTAGCCTCCAGCTGCTATCCCACTTAGGTTTATAATTATCCACACATTGGTGAGAGACAAATGTCGGAAAGGATATGTGCGGCTGCCAGAGATCGAACCCATGACTCTCATGATTGAAGATTAGGAGTCTGACACGCCTCCGACTGCGCTATGACGGCAGCTCCTAGGTATAGTAAAGATCCAACCATATTGAGCTGATTTCAAGAGTATGGTAATTCTTTGAAGTACTTTAGTAGAGGGTCAATAGGCATTAATACATATCGAATATCAAAGCTCTAGGCCAAACGATTTAGAAAGAGAACATTTTCTATGATATCCTTCATTACTCCTTTCTGGGATTCTTCCCCCAGTTCGCTTCATGCTCAGGTGAGCTAAAAAGGGTCGAAAAAAGAAACATTTCTGCCAAGTCAGGTTCAAATTGCCCTAGTGATTTTTTACATTATTCCTCTAAGTGTGATAATTTCCGTCCGCAATATTCACATTTTTTCGCATATAAAAATGTTATGAACAAGTTTTAAAAGGGTCACTCAAAGAATATTCCTGCCAAGATAGGTCCAACAGGACTCAGTGGTTTAGGAGGGGAATGATTTTAGCAAGAGGGTGGAGATGGCCCTAAATTGCTCAACTGAGTTCAGCAGGTCCTATTTGTGAAGAGAAAAGCATTACACAAAGCTTATTAAAAGTTAATATTGATCAAGTTGTCATAGAGGCCCCTTCCAGTGATTCCAGATGGAACCATCTCATTTTCAATATGGTTCATACTTGTAACCTAATAATTCTGACCATGTTTTATGACCCAAAAATCATCCTGACCAAGTTTCATGAAGATTGAGTCAGAATTGTAGCCCCTAGAGTGTTAACAAAGAAACTATCATGATGGCCCATTTTCCATCTTTTCCATTTTCAATTTGGCTCATCCTTATGACCTAACAATCATTCTGAACAAGTTTCATTTAGACTGAGCCAAAATTGTGGCCCCTTAAGACCCCCTTTCCTGTGTTTTCTGACAGAATCTTCCTATTTTCAAAATGGTTAATCCTTATGACCTAAGAATCATTCTGACAAAGTTTGAGATAAATCTGTAGCCTGTCGAATTGTTGACACAGCAGATGATGGACAACAGTCATTAACCCTTTCGTGTTTTTTTTAAATTTTAAATTGGTCCATATTCAAAGGTTTTGCAGACGACAATTCAAAGTCGAATTTATTTGAAAAATAATCATTCAGTAGGGTAGAAAACATTGTGGAAAAAGAAGAAATTGCTTGTAACAAGCAATTTCTTCTTTTGCCACAATGTTTTCTCAAGTCTTAAAGCACAGGGACGTAAAAACCAGGGATTAGACAGGAAAGGTTTAAAGAATAAAAAAACTCTCCATGAGCATGTTGTGTTCATAGGAGCTTGCTGACAAAGGATGAAACACAATTAATGATGGAAACTGGGAGATCCTTAAAGCACTCCTTGATAATGTTGTGCTCAGGTGAGCTAAAAACGGTAAACAAATTTATAACAAGAGGGCCAGAATAGCCCTAACATTGCTCACCTGACTAATTCAAGATGGTTGAAAAAAAACATGAAAGAACACAGGCATGTTTGACCTTGAGCTGTGACATTAAAGATTCCAAAGTCAAAACTGCTCTGACCTGCCTGGCCCATATTTTGGCGTAAATCAAAATTTTGCAAACAACTTTAGAAAAGGGTCACCCAAGGATCATTCATGCCAAGTTTGGTTGAAATTGGCCCAATGGTCACTGAGAAGAAGATACTTAAAGATTTCAAAGTCAAAAACTGCCCAGCCATGCCAAAAATTTCGCGAACAACTTTTGAAAAGGGTCACCAAAGGCATTCATGCCAAGTTTGCTTGAAATTGGCCAAATGGTTACTGAGGAGAAGATGTTTAAAGATTTCAAAGTCAAAAACTGCCCTGCCCTGCCACCCCAATATTTGGGCATCAATCAAAATGTAGCGAACAGCTTTTGAGAAGGCTCACCAAAGGAATAATCATGCCAAGTTTTGTTGAAATTGGCCTAATCGTTACTGAGGAGATATTTTAAGATTTCAAAGTAAAAAATTGCAACACCCATATTTGGGCGTAAATAAAGATTTTGAGAACAACAGGTGATCTAAAATACATTCAAATTAAACTTACTCTAAGAAGTGTACTTACTCTAAGAAGTGTATCAAAAATCTCTTGAAAGTCCTGTTTAAGTCTTTGTTCAATGTCAATTCTACGCCTGTATACTTGGGTAAACATCTGTAAGACACAAAAGGGAAAGTTTGTTATTGTCTTAACATTGAACAAATGGCTCCATTAGAGATAAATTTTTCTTGAACAAGAAATGTTTGGTTTTTATATTCTTTTCCTTCCTAGGTTAGAACAGAAACCATATTGAATTACTTCTAAAATCAAGGTTATGCACACAAGTACAAAGTATTGTGTGCTCATAACCTTGATTTTAGATGTTTAAGTCAGTATGATTTCCAGCCTCTACGAGGGAGAAAAATCACAAGAATTATTTTTAATAATTGGACAAAATTCAAGGCCAATGAATAACTTACAAAACTAGAGATGCTTTAGCACCTGATTTGCTCAACTAGCCGAAATTTACTTAGCAAAAAGGCATTTTCCAAGATTTTCATTTTTTTAATTGTTTACCATATATAAACATGAGCATAACCCATTCCCACTCAATCCCTCCTTTTTACGCCTCTCAACGAAAAAGCTTTGGAAAACATTGTGGAAAATGAAGAAATTGCTTGGATCAAGCAATGTCTTCATTATCCACAATGTTTTCTATCCAAAAAGTCAAAGAAAATTTAAATTCCACCAACTTGAAAATACCGTCTGCAGCTCCTTTCAATTTGGACCGGTCTAAAACTTTGTTGAGTTGGAATGGGTTAAGGTAGATGAAATTCCTTGCAACAAGCAATTTCTTCGTTGTCCATAAGGCTTTTCTATTCTTTTTTCTTTAGCAGCGTTAAAAAGCAGGATAATGTGTGAATAAATTTCAAGTCCTATACTTGTACAGGAACTAACCTCTCTTTACAATATTATCACAATTCCCATACTGCCCTCATAATTCTCATATTGCCTGGCAAATCACCTATGAAGTTTCACAAGAACTTTTGGGTTAAACAGTCCCATAACTGTTTACAGAAGGACAAGATTTAGTGAACAAAGTTCTATTCCTTAGCATAGCTTTTACTGGATATCCTAGGTCAATTTTGTGTATTGCACAGTTCTTTTCATTCATATCACATTACCTGTATATAAGTAATGTAAGAGTTACTGGATATCCCAATACAAGTTTGTGTTGACACAGATCCATTGGTTCATAGTTATATTACCTGTATATTAGTAATGTATGAGTTACTGGATATCCTAGGACAGTTTGTATATTGCACAGTTCTGTTGCTTCATAGGTATATTACCTGTATATTAGTAATGTATAAGTTACTGGATATCCCAGGACAAGTTTGTGTATTACACAGTTCCATTCCTTCAGGATTATACTCTTGTTCCAGCATGGCTTCAATCGTCTCATCTCTTGTGTCATCAACCTTAAATTGTAAATTATTTTCCATATTAAATGTATCAGATTATAAAAAGATAAGTAAATTCATAGTTTGCTTTCAAACCAAACAACTCTACAACACATAACCCACTATCAAACAGTTAAAAGTCAATTATTTGAAGAGGCAGCTATAGCGCTTTTCTCATAAACCTCACTTGTACTCAATTATACATCTTGGTTGAGATTGGTAACTTAAAGTGCATTTTTGAACAAAAAAGTCTTATCCCAGAGGCAAGATTCAATCCAAAGTACAGATTTTTTTTACTTGTTGCAAGCCATTTCTTCATTTAAGACAATGTCTTCCTAATTGTTGTTCTTGAGGAGTACGAAAAAAATTGTCATTGGATTAAAGCCAGAGTTGTTACGCAACTAAATTTCAGAATAAATTTGTACCAACAACAAAATCGTATATAAAAAATTCTAGTTGAGTAAAGATTATTTTACGTACATGTGTGTATCATGTTATGCTAATATAAGTGTATGTTTCTTACAATGGAGAGCTCAATGGCATATTTTTCTTATTGAAATTTTGTAATCCTAATCTCACCTCTAATATAAATGTGTCCTTGTTACCAATAGAAAGTTCAAGGTCAGAATTCTCGTCATCACTTTCGTCTGTGTTAGCACTGTGAGGACTCGGTTGACCACACAAATCCTGAAATAATACAAGTAATGTTGAAGTGGGAATGTTTGCGAAGTGGGAATTCTCCTTTGAAAAATTTACAAACATTCGTCATCTGTATTTTATCACAAAGTTAGATCCTATATTGACACTGTATTAAAATTCCTTTGCCAATGCCAATGTGTGCGTAAAAAAAGAAGCTGTAATTACAAAATATTTTTCACACATCACCAGAATCTTTGTCCTTGATAGGAGATTGGGAAGTACTGTCAAACCAATTAACTAGGTCATGCCTACAGCATGCGACAGGAAGTTCCACTTTGATAAAAAAATGTTATTTTACAAAATTTATGGACAGTAACATGTAACAATTAAGAAAATAATTGGTCATTTGTGACCTATAGCTCATAACTGTGTCTTGAATAAGCTTTAGTTACTATGTTTATGTCCCAAAACCAAAAGAATGCTTTAAATAAATGCCTGCAAATGTCGCAGTTTGAGGTCCACTTCAAGTCTAAATGAATGATTTTATGGTCAATTGGTTCTTCACTTGACAGCCGAGATCCGTCATTTGGATGCATCATAAAACAAGTATGGTCTCTAGTCTGTGAATGTAAAAACAAGTATGGTCTCTAGTCTGATAGTATAAAACAAGAATGGTCTCTAGTCTGATTGTACAAGAGCCGACAGGGACGGATTATGCTCCCTGAATCAGGCTTTGTCACAAAATTGTATGCCATTATTGGACCAACAATTTCTACTTGAATGCAACTATAGTTTGAGAGTTCAGTTCACAAGAAATTTAGAAGTTTGACAAACATTGAAGGAATCTGTTTGGCTTCACAGGCCTGATTCTGGCAAAATTCAATTTTATATGGTAAGGGGTTAAATATTTTACCTTGACCATCAAAGTTATCAATGAAAAATGTCTACATACAAAAAATGAAGTCTAACTTGAGTAGTCTTACAGAAACAATAGACTGATTTATTTTTAGAGTAGGAAATATACAAAATGTATGGCATTAAGCCCCCTTTTAGCATGGGTAAGGTTCATTGAGTCAAAAATTGAAATAAAGATTACCTAGGGCACTTAATAAACAACATTTATGTAAATTTTGGCAATTGGTAAAGGAGGTATATTTGAAAATTAATGACCTTGACATTTTGACCTTGACCTTGACCAATGACCTTGATTTTGGTATCTGTTGAAAAAGTCTGGTAACAAGTAATAAACACTTTAAATATAAAGGCTGTATCACTTACCATTTAAAAATGATGGACAATATTAAAGTTAAATTTTTCGAAATTTTGACCTTGAGAAATAACATTTACCAAAGCCCATGACCTTGAACATAGAACCAACAGAAAGATCATGTCATAAGCAATGCACATGTAAAATATGAAGGATATTTCACTTAAAATTGTATACTTATGCGCAATGTTAAAGTTAAATTTTTCATGATTTACACAAACTTGATAGAAATTCAGTAGATGATGCTAAATACCAAATATAAGTTTGGGAGAAGAAGATTTTTGAAATTTTCACTATATAATCCTATGTTAAAATTATGACGTCTAGAAACGGGCTAATTTTGACCCTGGGATTAAAATTTATACAATATTGATAGAGGTCCACTAGATGATGCCACATACCAAATATCAGAGATGTAGGTCTTTTGGTTCAGTACAAAAAGATTTTAAAAGTAGTCACTATGTAAGCTTATGTACCCCCTCACCTTTCAACCCCCCCCCCCAAGCATGGCCAATTCTTGACAGATTTTTTTCTTGTACAAGCTTGATAGTCCTTGTCCTAAAGACTCTAAATACCAAATGTGAATCTAATCTGACAGCTTGGTCATGACAAGATGTACCCTTTTTGGCCCCTAATGTCGTCCCAAGGGAAGATAATTCCATGATGTGTACAAATCTAAGGATGCTTCCTGTCAAGTTTGGTTGAAATCCATCCAAGGGTTCTTAAGGAGAAGTCGAAAATGTAAAAAGTTTACGCATGATGCACAATGCACAACACACAACGACAGACAAAACATGCTTGCAATAGGTCACAATCCAGACGAACGGACTGACGAAGTGGCAGCTATATGCTCTCCCTTTGGGGAGCATAATAAACAAGTATGGTGCCAAGTCTGATTGTATAAACAAGTTTGGTCCCTAGTCTGATAGTCTTAACAAGTATTGTCTATGGTCTGAAAATATGACTGTTTGTAGGACAACTGCTCAAGCTGAAAGAAATTTCAGGCAAAACAGTTTACCATTTGGTACAAATATCTTTTACATGTTGAAAGAATGTGGGAAAAGAAGAGACCTTTAATACACTTCCACACAGTCCAGCATTGCTAAAGAAAACTATTCAGGAAATCATTATTGGAAAAGTAGAAACTTCTTATAACAGCTTTTTTTCCTTTCTACCTTATAATGCTTTTATGTAATTCAATTGCCTTCTTGCATCTTGATTCCATGGTTTGAATAAATTTACATTCACTGAAGAAAATTTTACTCTCACAGTATAATAAGGATACTGACGACTTGAATATATTTAACCCATTCCCACAAAATGACGCTTTTTGATGCCCCTCACAAAAAACAATGGGGAAACATTGTGTAAATTGAAGAAATTGCTTTCAACTAGTGAACAAGTGTGCCAAGTTCCAAATGAATGCCTTTAGTAGAACCAGAGATATTACAATATGTCAAAGTTTTCACATGACGATTACAAAGATGATACCAAGGCTATAGCAATACCTTGGATTTTCTATGAAAACAGCCGAGCTAAAGTCTGATATTTCATCAACTTTAAAACTGTTTTCTGCAACTTCTTTCAATTTGGACTAGTCTGGATTTTTACTGTCTGATAATGGTTTAACATCAAATTAGTTTGCCAATTCTAAAAATTCATTATCCTTAATCAGTCTGTTTCCTACACAAAATATGCATTTCACCACAATGAGCGAGCCAGTTAAAGATACAAGATATGTAAAGCCATTGATGCAGAGATTTGAACTTGTGAAAAATAGCGCCCTATAGCAAAACCTTACTCTCTGACAATCAAGGGTCAGAACAAGAATGTGTCTTTTATTTACGTCAAAGTACATTATCAGAGGTCAAGGTAAGAGGGGGTAACAGCATCTTAAAATCCTTATTCATCAATGAAACCCTATTTTGTGGGTGCACATTTGAATTGTCTAGTCAGGTGGATATTTTCTAATTGTCTTTATTGTGATAAAACTTGACCTAGACCCACACACTTATGCCTTTTGACACTTCAACAGTAAAACAACTTTATAAAATATTATGGAAAATGAAAAAAATATCTTTTTACAAGCAATTTCTTAATCAACCATAATGTTTCTTCCCCAAAAGACAGAGAACGTTTAAATTTCACCAAGAAAAAATTGGAGAATTTTGTCCATTCTAAAAATTTTGTCATCATTCTGCGTTAAATAAGTTGGTAAAATATTCTTGTCTTCATCGCTTTTAACATTTATTTAGAAGTGAAAGATATTTGAAGCCTCTCTATTTGATTTATGAAACAATTAAATTAAAGAACAGAACAGAACATATCTTTTATTTTCTTCCAAGTACATAGAGGTACAATTTGGACAATATACAGCAATAATATATAGGATAATAATTAAAGTGCTTCCGGTAAAAACATTGAAATAAGTGTATGCCAACAGCGAGGAAATTTTAGACTTATCCGAGGGATAGATGCGCTACAATGAAGTTGAAGTTACTAAAACCAGTATCGGGGGAAAAGATGACTATGCTTGTGTTGACTAGAATATCATAACTAGAGACAATGTGGGCTGTAGTTATGACGTTTTAGTCTCCTTTCGATGTTACAAATTGAAGTTTGATCTCAATTAGATGTAATACTGTTTATTATTATTATTATTTTTCTTTATTTTTTTTTTTAACATACAACTGTATTCATGAATTTACAGTAACTCGTGCCAAAAAGGCTTTATCCCCTGTTTTCCTGTCCTTGTTCGAAACGAAAGAACAAGGAATGGGATATGGGGAATATAATGCGAATTATTCTTTATCCCTTTCCTGTCTTGCAAAATTTTAGACCTGTCCAAATTCGAAGGTTTTGAAGACAAAAATTTATGGTGGCTTAAATTTGAAAATAACCATTGAGTAAGTAAGGAAACATAGTAATAGTGGAAAATGAAGAGTTCGTTTGTAACAAGCAATTTCTTTTCTTTCCACAATGTTTTCTCAATTATAAAAGCACAGGGACTTAAAAAAAAACAGGGATTGAACAGGAAAGGGTTAAACCTTCAACTTACAACGACATTTCCGTATTTACAGTAAATAGTGTCTAGATGACTGTATCCCCGGTTTTTCCTATCCTTGTTCGAATTGAACAAGAAAAGGAATGAGATACGAGGAAAACAATATAGAATATTGTATTCTATGCTTTCTATGCTTACACAGCGGACATAACAATTAAGAAAGGCAAGTGACAATTAACGGGCTACTAATGAAACTATTTATTCAAAGGTGGGCTATTAAGAACCACTGACGTCAGGTAATGGGTTTAAGTACGGCGATAGAGTTGACTGCACTATGCAGGTAAGTCACGGTCAAGTGGTGTGTGTTGTTGTTGGGTTAAATATAGAAACATTCCAATCGTTTGTAAACTTGGCCATTCATACCCCACGTGCGTAATTTTCATTCATGAGAAGACGGCTACGACTTCGTACACATTGTATGGTAGCCAATCAGAAAGTAGCTTTTGCTTACACGCGCATTTATCTCGTGGCATAGAGGGATACACGGTGGACATGAATTAACAGTGCATAACTGCGTCGAGGAAATTGGGAAAACAATTATTGTTTATAAACTTTACAGGTAATATTTTTAATGAACATTTTTAGACACACGATAAATCACGTGGACTGGACATTCTATTTATATTATAAAGTAGGCTATATTGCAGTTCATTACCAGACGATTTTTTTATCATCTTTATTATTTCGTTTTATGCAATAATGTTGGAAAAGGATAAATTCTATAAACGGCCATTTGAATGATTTTTGTCTAAAGTATGTTTAAACTTTCATGAAGGAGATAACACAATTAGTTTTGGGATAGAAACTATGATGGTAAAAGGAGGTGTGTGTTTTTTTTTGGTTTTTTTTTTTTTGTTTTCTTTTTGTTAAAGGATTTTAACATTTCAAATGATTGGATATGCCTTTACTGAGGACAAGTGGCAATAATCACAGGATTTAGAAAGGAGGGAATGGATTGAATTAACTAGGAGTGAAACAATATAGAAAAGGGAGAAAGAGAACAATAATATAACTACTGAAGAACCTGTTTTGGATTTGACCTTTACCTTTCTTGATTGATGTTGAACATTTGCTAATTCAAAAATATTAAATAATGTGACAAACAATGACTTTTAGAAGGGTATTGTGATAATTGATTTTAGCTGCATACTGTCTGGATATTTACATTATTACATTCATTAATGAATATGATTGCAAAGTGAGGTATAATAATAAATCAAAAAATATTTACAAAATGTTTTGTCGAGCTACACAGGAAAATCAAACAATTGGGTGAACGGTGGGATTACAGGTTTTTAGATATTTACAATAGGTGATATTAGCAACTTATTCCCTCTGTACACAAATTTCTGGCAGGCACTGTAGTTCAAGACCAGCCTGTGCAAGTATGCCTGATCTTGGTCCACACTGACATACCATTCCAAACATTGTGGAAAAGACATGAGCAAGACTGGTGCAAATTTCCAAATAATAAATGTCAAGTTTTATGAATTAAAATTCAAATTTTGACTGATAAGGGTAAACAGGCCGGCATATTACGCATCATAGAGTTCTACAATATCGTAGCAGAATAATTTGCATCCTGCTAGTCTTGATGTTTTTATCATTTTGTAAACAGTATGCTGTTTGAAAAGGAGGGTTTTTATTTTCCAGTAGTAATTCAGGTGCAGGGGACAATAGGGTTGTATTTTCAATTGGTCGCTTTATGGCTTGCATCATAAACATGTAGTCAAATGACATATGAAATCACATTCAAGATTACAACAGTGAAGGAGATGGATAATCGGCAAAAAAAAAAAAAAAAAGTGTAATACATGTATAAGAAATACAACAGGAAAATTGCTTTCAATGGGAGATATTTGCCATTTGAGAAAACATTTAATTTTAACCCTTTCACGTGCAGTTCATGACACATTTTTGTGATGTTCAGTTCTGTCGGCACTGAAGATTAAGATCAGCCTACACATGCATGCAGTCTGATCTTATTCTACACTGACAGGTATATTCTTCAGCATCAGGGGACAAACATGGGCAAGATTGGTGTCAGGTTCTCGAGCAATGGCAAATTATTTTTCACAGAAATTAGACTCATCAGGGTATTGGTTAACCCTTTCCTGGACAAACCCGGGATTTTACGTAACTGTGATTTTATACTTGGGAAAACATTGTGGAAAAAGGAAAAATTGCTTGTAACAAGCAATTTCTCCTTTTCAAACAATATTTTCTACCACATAGGATGGTCAGATTTCAAATTGCATGCATTTTTCATTGTGGTCTACAACTTCTTTCAAATTGGACCAGTCTGAAATTTCATAAAACAGGAAAGGGTTAACAAAATATAGAAATACCTTCAAGTTACAGTTACAACAATACAAAAAAGAACAATTTACCCAATAAAAAGGACTTAATACAAAACATCATACAAAAGGGAATTGATAAGAGTACTTTCACGGGTAATTCAGAGGCAATTGGACTGCATGTTAAGTTGGTCATTGCATTTAAATTTTAGCATCATTCATAATGTGTTTAATAAAAGAGCTAAGATTTTTTAATTCATTGTGTGACTTTGTTTGTAACAATAGACTTATACTTTTTATATTTTTGTGAATTGTTTTTAGAAATCGGCTTCTTGACCCATTGAAATGGGGGCAATCAAATAGATAATGTTTTTCAGAGCCAATTTGATCAAGATTACAGAGATGACAGAATCTTTCAGTCACTGGGGTCCCATCATATCGTCCTACTTCGATTGGCAGAAGGTAGTTTGCGGTCCGGAATTTAAAAATGGGTAAATATTCATTTTTGCTAAGTATTTTAAGATAGTCTTCAAATTCATGGTTTTCTTTGAAACTAAGATAGATTCTGCCCTTGTTAGAAGTTTCCAATTGTTCTTTCCAGTATTGTTTAAATTGGTCAATTAGGGTTAGTTTGATAGACTTATGAATTTTCATTTGATTTATTAAGAATTGGTTTTCCCACAAGTCGGGTCTTCCGGTTGATATTAAAATGTCTTTTATTTTATTTGGCCATTTGTAATTATGTTGCCTGTTTGACACCATGTATTTATAGATTTTTAGAGAGAATTTCTCTGGTTTCCCTGTTACTAAGCGGTTCCAAAAGGATATCATGCGTGATTGAATTTCTATTCTAATAGGGTATCGTCCAAGTTCTCCGTATAGAAATGACATGGGTGTGGATTTTCTAGAGCAAGTAATTTTTCTAAGAAAGTTATTGTGAACCTTTTCTAGTATGTCCAAATTTTCAAATCCGAATACTTCGGAACCATATGTAAGTATTGGAAGAACAGTGTGATCGAAAAGTTTTAAAACAAGGTCTAAGGGTAAATCTGAGTTATTTACTTTCATATATAGACAGTGTAAAGCTTTGTTTGCCTGCTCTGCAATATGTTTTCGGGCTTGAAGAAATGAACCATTGTTGGAAAAGGTGATACCTAGATAGTGATAACTTTCAACTATTTCTAAATTTTGGTCGCCAAGTTTAAACAATAGATTGTTTGTATTGCGTGCACCAAAGACTACTACTTTAGTTTTATTGGTGTTTACTTTTAAATGCCAATTATTGCAATAATTTGCAAAATGTGATAGACTATTTTGGAGATCATCAGCATTATCTGAAAGGATAAGTGTATCATCAGCGTAGAGTAATACCAGGAGTTTAAGCCACAATGATATATCATCAGTATCTTTGAGCTCTACGCCGATGGCTCCATTTGTAAAAAGATTAGATTGTAGATCGTTGAGGAAAAGAGAGAATAGTATTGGAGACAGGTTTTCACCTTGTCTTACTCCGATTTCTGAGACAAATGTTGGAGAAAAAGAACCATTTAGCTGTATGCTAGATTTTATGTTGTCGTACATGTTTGTTAGGACTTTAAAAAAATTTCCATTTATGTTATAAAGTAATAGTTTATGCCACAGCCCTATACGCCAGACCTTGTCAAATGCTTGAGAGAAATCAATAAAAGCTACATACAGTTTCTTTTTCTTAGTATTTCAATAAGAGAGTAAAGTGTAAAAATGTGGTCAGTACATGAGTAATTTTTTCTGAAACCTGCTTGATTTTCCTGTAAAACGTGGTTTTCTTCCAAAAAAATATTTAATCTATTGTTCAGAATGGATGTGAATAACTTTCCAAGGCAACTTAGTATGGTGATGGGTCTGTAGTTATTGGGGCTTTTCGGATCCCCTTTATTTTTAAAGATTGGGATTATTACACCTTCCAACCATGTTTTGGGATTTAGTCCTGTATTAAAGATACAGTTGAATAGCTTGTGGTACAGGGGTAAAAAGAATTCTTAGTTGATTTAATGTATTCATTCAGAATATTGTCAAAAGGACTTGGAGATTTAGAGTTTTTGAGATTATTTATACATTTCATGATTTCGTCTTCAGTGATTTCAGAATTAAGATAATCATTATGATAATTAACATTGTTTATTTCTTCACAGAATCGGTTATCATTAATTTCATTTTTATTTATTTCTTCAAAGAATTGGTAAAATTGATCTAAAGATGGAGTTTCCCTTTGTTTTTGTTTTGGCTTAAGTTTTTGTAAGAATTTCCAATATTGTTTTGGGTTTTTCTCGCTCATAGATCTTAATTGGCATGATTGTTTTTGTTTGGCTTCATTTACATAATACTTTATTGTTCTTTTGTATTCTTTACTAGCTTGTTTGAGTTTTGCCTTATTGAAAATTGTTTTATTTTTGCTGTAGCTATTCTTTTTTTCGTGGTATTTTTTTCTTGCTTTATGACATTTGGGACCAAACCATGGTTTATTTTGTGGGTGGAGATAAACATTAGGTTGACAAAATTTTCTCTTTGGGAAACTTATATCTGCTGATGTTTGGAAGATATTTTGGATTTCATCTGTTATAAATTCTATTGTTTCTTGCGATTGTGGGAATGAGTTTAATTGATTGATCAGTTCTTCCACCCTCTTTTGATCAATATTATTGCAAAATTCATATTCGAACATAGGTAGCCAGTTACGCTTCTCAACGGGGTTAAGGAATACAGTTTCTGTGCCCGAGGATGGTTCTATACCGATTTCCCAAGCGAGAATATTGTGACCATCAGAGAAAAGGGGGTCAGTTTCAAGAATTTTAAATTCCTTGATATTAATGAAACAATCTGGTGAAGCAATAACATAGTCAATAACGGATTTTTCTCGGAAGGTGAAGTCACCCTGGTTTTTGTCGCAAAAACACCTGCCATTCAGGATAAATAAATTGTTTTTTTACATATGTCAAGTAATTTGAATCCATTCGTGTTTGTACGTTTGTCTTTTGAATTTCGCTTCAGGTCAAAAGAAAGATTTTCAAAGATTTTATACTTATGAAGTTCAGTATCTAAACTCAAGTCTATGCCAACGGCTTCATTGAGATGAGAATCAGCGGCAACATAGTCACGCATCGTACCAACACGACAATTTGTATCTCCAGCAAGGTAAACATATTTATAATCGTTACATTTATCATCTATTCCATTTTCAAGAACTGAAAATTGATCGTCTGTGAAAAATCGCGAATTTTCAGGGGGGACATATATTGTACCAAAAATTAAATTTTCATCTAAAGATAGTATTGTTTTGTCAATCGATACCCACAGAATATATTCAGAGTTATTAGGTAAGTAGTGTACAAAAGATGCCAAACTGTCTTTAACATACAATCCAATGCCTCCTGACTTACGCTGATAATTAACGGATCGATTTTTAGAAATGAAATAATAGTTAGCAATGTCAACAATATCAGAATTGTCAATATGTGTCTCACATACACTAAATAGATCGTACTCACTTATTAGGTTTATAAATTCAGGATAATCCAGTCTCTTTTTTAATACATTAACATATAAGCACCCAAATGTGCTTAAAGTGAACTCAAGTCATGCTTAAAGAACATCCTACCTATAGTGATCAATGTGTAATTAAAACTGATTAATTAAGTGTTAATTGGCTAAATTCTTTAGGAATCAATTAAAGTGGGTAAGTTATCCCACAAATCTATCTACATCAAAGGAGAAAGAAATTAATTGTTGTAAAGGAATGTAATATGACTGATAATATCAAAGTTTGAATGTTAATTCTTGAAACAAACATTTTAATGAGTGCACACTTTTTTTGTATAAATATCAAGAGAAACCCTAGGTTGACACTCATTTATGATATTCTTTTGTTTACATACATACAACAATTCATACCAATTGAAACCATGGACATAAGAACAGCAGCCTCTGGTTTAAGAAGTCAATTGATTGTATTAGATACAGCACAGAAACAAATGGAGTTAATAAGTATGGCTTCAATTTTAAACATCAGTCAAAAAGGAGGTGAAAGCTTCATTTCTAAGCATTTTAAAAAGAACAAATTGAAAAAGAATCAATAAACATGAATATTTGTAATAGAATAATTAAGATGGTTACAATTATTTTAATTACAATCCCTACAGGTTTGATATATAATCATTTCAGTTGTTGATAACATCATACATTTTTCTTCACACATTTTAACTTTTTTTCCACATTTCAGGTGAAGAGATTATAACAGTTTCTAAGCAGACCCTTATATCCAGTATTGAAGGTAATACAGCCAGAAATCTTCAACTGTCCTTACGCCTGTCTGTCTTAGAGGGTGTTCAACAAGTCTATAAAGAGATCTCTGACAGAAAATGGAACCAGGTTTGTATGCACAAGTTATTAAATGTTTTGAGAAAGTTTTTGTTAAATATACTATTTCTTCTTTTCCTACATTTTATATGTCATGAATGGCAAAAAGAGGTTATTAAGTGGTGTTAGAATATTGGTCTTTGTTCAATTACCTCATTTTGACACAAACCTGATTTTTGAAAGAAAACAACAACTTGTTACAAGAAAGCTTATAGCAACAAGCAAATTTCCCACATTACTTTAACCACTGTGGTTTCAACAAAATTAATTGTCTGGTAATGTATCACATTATTGCAAAACCTTTGTATTTTCTGTGTTTCATGCCATCTACCAGTAATTCTCTATTTCCAGGTACTGTCTACAGCTCAGTCCATCATGTCAGAACTACAGAATACAAGTCCAGAAGTACCCACAACATTGTCACCACAAACAAACACAAGAACAGACAAGACAGCAGTCTCATGGTCCCGGTCATTTTGTGATTTCTATAGAGACAACTAATATTTATATTTTCTATTCTATGTCATAGATACGTTACAGTGCTATCGTAGTTATTATAGTTAAAAATAAATGTTTACAGTAAAACTATCTCACTTTTGTCTTTATCCAGGTAGTGACCACATGCTCCCAAGTTGAGTATTACAAATATTTTATAGACATCACCTATTCTGTTCTATTGCTTATTAGATCTGTATCAATGATATGTTCCGAAATATCCATTAAAACATATTGTTGAATAGAATGGGAAGAAATGGAATAAGGTTGACAGCAAGACCATTAAAAAAGAAGACTGAGAGATGGCTCTGATCTTTCCATAGATATGGGTGTGTGTGTGTGTAGGAGGTGGGTTTAAGGACGCATGTCCTAGATAAAAAAGATAAGCCAAAATCTCAAACAAAACAAAACATTGTCACCACGCACAAACACAAGAACAGACAAGACAGCAGTCTCATGGTCTCGGTCATTTTGTGATTTCGATAGAGACAATTAATATTGATAATTTCTGTTCTATGTTATAGATATTTTTCAGTGCTACTGTTGTTATTATAATAAATATATATCTTATTAAATAAATGTTTACAGTAAAACTATCTCACTTTTGTTTTTATCCAGGTAGTGACCAAGTGCTTCCGAGTTGAGTATTAGAAATTTTGATAGAAATTCTGTTCTATTGCTTATTAGATCTGTATCAATGATTTGTTCCGAAATATCCATTAAAACATATTGTTGATTAGAATGGGAAAAATGGAATAAGGTTGACAGACCATCAAAAAAGACGGTGAGATGGCTCTGTTCTTTCCGTAGATATAGGTGTGTGTGTGTGTAGGAGGGGGGTTTAAGGACACATGTCCTGGATCATTAGATAAGCTAAAATCTCAAAACAACTTCAGCAAGCATTGAACAGGCATTTAAGGATCAATTTCTTGATTTCTAATACATTCCCTATCAAAAAAGACAAACATTTTAATCAATTGAAAAATTGATGACTGCAGCTTCTTTGACAACCAGCTTAACCTATTTCCACATGATGCTTCTTTTTGCTCCCTCCCCAAACAAGAGCCGTCGGAGACAGATTATGCTCCCAAATGAGGCTTTATCACAGAACTTTATGCCGTTATTGAACTTCTTATTTCTTATTGAATGCAACTATAGTTTGAGAGTTTACAAGAAATTCGAAGTTTGACATATATTGAAGTAATCTGTTTGGCTTCATAGGCCTGATTCTAGTAAAATTTAATATTATCATATGAAAAGGGGATAAATATTTTACCTTGACCTTAAATTTATCAATAAAAAATGTCTACATACAAAAAATGAAGACTCTAACCTGGGTAGTCTTAAAGAAACAATAGACTGATTTGAGTAGAAAATATACAAAACGTAAAGCTACATGGCACTAAGCCCACTTTTAGCATGGTAAGGTTCATGGAGTCAAAAATTGAAATAAACACAACCCGGGGAAATTAACCCATTATCACACGACAAAATTTTAGACTGGCCCAAATTGAAAGGAGTCATAGAAGACAATTTTAAGTTCATGAAATTTTAGATTTTTTCAAGTTCTGGGTAGAAAACACTGTTAGAAAATATTCTGAACAAGAGGCCCATGAGGGCCTGAGACGCTCTACTGGTTATCAAGTTTCCGTTTAAGAAATCTGACATTTAAGGAAGCTAATTATTCAAAGAAGAATGAATAAAGCAAAAAAACACAGGACTTTATCCCCTTTATTATTTAAGCAACAATCCTCAAGGCCCCTTTTCCCGTGTTTCATGACGGATCCACTTTTCCATTTCCCAAAAAAAGTTAACTTATGACCCTACAATCATTCTATGAAATTTTCATCAGAATCTGACAATAATTGTGGACTTAATCACATAAACAGGATTGTTTTGAATGAAAATTAATAAGGCCCCTTTGCCTGTGTTTTCTGATGGATCAATTTCATTCCAAAAGGAACTTTTCTTACAACCCTACAATTGTCCTGTGAAATTTAAAAGATAATTTGATAATGATGGTGATCTTCAGCACACACACAAGAATGTTTTTAATGATAATCTGTAAGGCCCCTTTTCCTGTGTTTCGAATGCCCACAATTAATTCATGCATCTTTGAAGAGAATCCGATAAAACTGTTGACTTTATTGGGTTAACAAAGATATTAAAATCAAGTTCTCATAAGGCCTCTTTTCCCGTGATATTTTACTGTTGGTTTTATCATTCTGTGAACATTAAAAGTGAATCCGATGAAATATTGGGACTTCATTATGTTTACTAGAATATTAAAAAAAAAAAAAATCAAATGGACCCTTTTTACATGCTGCTTGATGGGTTGTACCCAGTTCTGAAAGAACCATTTAAGTGATTGTACGATCATTCTGTGAAATTTTGAAGTGAATCCGGTAAAATCAAGGGACATCATTGTGTTAACCAGAATATTCAAGAATGTTTTTCATAAGGCCCCTAATCAGATCCACTGTCAAAATCAACAATTGGAATGATGGTACAATCAATCTGTGTAATCTGTGGAATTCATTGTGTTAATGAGTTAATAGTAAAATCTTCATAGGGCCCCTTTTCTTATGATACTTTACAGAACAAACCAAATTTCAAAAGGAACAATTCTAATGCAGGTACAGTCATTCTTTAAAAGAAAAAATGAATCAATGAAAACAGTGGACTGAATTGTGTCAAGAATTTTTGTAACAAAATTTTCATAAGGCCCCCTTTTCCGTGAAACTTAACAAATCAGACCCAATGTACAAAGGAACAATCCTAATGATAGTTTGAAGAAAATGATAAAGACTGAGGACTTTATTGTAATAATGATGTTTTGTAATAAAATTTTTATAAGGTCCCTTTTCTTGTGTCACTTAGCCAATCTGACCTTATTTACAAAGGAACAATCCAAACGATGGCACAATCATTCTATTAAAGTTTGAAGAGATTCTGATAAAGACTGAGGACATTGTTGTGTTTATGAGGATTTGGTAATAATTTTTCATACAGCCCCTTTTCCTATGATACTAGACAGATCAGGCCCAATTTGGAAAGAAACAATCCTAATGAAAGTTTGAACAGAATCTGATGAAAACTGCAGACTTTATCTTGGTGTAAAATTTTTTAAAATAAAATTTTCATATGGCTCCTTTTCCTGTGATACTTGACGGATCAAGTCTCATGTCAGCATCAACAATCGTGATTATTGTACAATGATTCTGTGTAGGTTCGAAGAAAATCCAATGAAAGCTCTGGACTTGATTACAAGGATTATAGATAAAATTCTCAAAAGGCCCCTTTTCCCATGATACTGGACAGATCACGCTAAATTTGAAAAGAAAGAATCCTCAAGATGGAATAATCATTCTGTGAAAGTTTAAACAGAATCTGATGAAAACTGCAGTCTTTATCTTGGTGTAAAATTTTTGAATTAAAATTTTCATAAGGCTCCTTTTCCTGTGATACTTGACGGATCAAGTCTCATGTCAGCATCAACAATTGTGATTATTGTACAATGGTTCTGTGAAGATTTGAAGAAAACCAATGAAAGCTCTGGACTGGGTTACAAGGATTATAGATAAAATTCTCAAAAGGCCCCTTTTCTCATGATACAAGACAGATCATTGCCTAATTTGAAAAGAAAGAATCCTCATGATGGAATAATCATTCTTTGAAAGGTTTATAAACATAATCTGATGAAAACTGTTGACTTTATTGTAGTACAAGATTTTTAAAATTAAATTTCATAATGCTCCTTTTCCTGTGATACTTGACGGATCAGGTCTAATGCAAACATCAACAATCATTATCATTGTTCAATTATTCTGAGAATGTTTGAAGAAAATCCGATGAAAGCTCTGGACTTGGTAACAAGGATTTACAAAGGAAATTTTCATAAGGCCCTGTGTTTCTTGACAGTTCAAACCCTGTTATGAAAAGAATGACAGTTATGACCTTCCAATCATTCTGTGAAAGTTTCAACAAAATCTGATCAAATCTGTGGGCTTCATTGTGTTAACAAGGTCTTATTAATTGAATTTTCATATAGCCCCTTTCCCATGTTACTTGATGGATCTGAACCAATTCCAAAGGGAACTCTACTTACAAAAGTATAATTATTCTGTTTGAGTATAAAGACAACCCAAACTCATCTGTGGACTTACAAGCACTAATGAAGATTTTTCTAATTGAATTTTCCTAAGGCCCCTTTCTCAATAGATCAGACCCAATTTGAAAGGAACAATCCTTATGATGGTACAATCATCATGTGAAAGTTTGGAAGCAATCAGGTGAAATCTAGGGCCATGATGTGTTAACTAAGTTTTTTTTATTAAATTTTCATAGGGCCCCTTTTCCCATGAAACTTGATGGATCAAACCTACTTCCAAAAGGAACAATCCATTTAATGTAATAATCATTCTGTGAATGTTTGTAGAGAATTTGTTGAAAACTATGGACTCTATTGTGTTTACGAGGACTTTTTCAATCCAGTTTTTATCGGGCCCCTTTTTCACATGGTCCTTGACTGATCATACCAAATTTTGAAAGGAACAATTCTTATGATGGTACAATCATTCTGTTTGAAGTCAATCAGATGAAAACTGTGGACTCTAGAGTGTTAACAAAGATCTTTGAATTAAATTTTAATAAGAACCTATTTCCAATGTTTCTTGAGGAATCATATCTGATTTCGAAAGAAACAATCCTTATGATGGTACAATCATACTGTGAAAGTTTGAAGAGAATCTGATGAAAATTGTTGGCTCTAGATTATTAATGAGGATTTTTTATAAAAATTTTCATAAGACCCCTTTTTCCTGTGTTTCTTTATGGATCATACCCAATTTCGAAAGGAACAATCCTTATGATAGTACAATCATTCTGTGAAAGTTTGAAGGGAATCCGATGAAAACTGTTGACTCAAGAGTGTTAATATGGATTTCTTAAGACATTTTTCTATGAAATTTTCATAAGGTCCCTTTTCCCATGTTTCTTGACGGATCATACCAAATTTCGAAAGAAACCATCCTAATGTTGGTATAATTATTCTGTGAAAGTTTGAATTTAATCTGATGAAAACTGTGGACTAGAGTGTTAACTAGGATTTTTTAATTAAATTTTCATAAGGCTCCTTTTCCCGTGTTTCTTGATGGATCATACCCATTTTCAAAAGGAACGATCCTTATGATGGTACAATCATTCTGAGAAAGTTTGAAGAGAATCCGATGAAAACTGTGGATTTTATCGCATAAACGAGGATTTTTAAATTAAATTTTAATTAGGCCCCTTTTCCAATGATTCTTGACGGATCATACCTAATTTCGAAAGGAACGATCCTCATGATGGTACAATCATTCTGTGAAAGTTTAAGGGAATCCGATGAAAATTATGGACTCTATCGAGTAAACAAGGAAAAGTTTAACAGACTGATGGACGCATGCATGCACAGAAGCCAGACGGGAAAAGCCATCGCTATAGCTCTAGTGGCCTTCGGCCAGTAGAGCTAAAAATGAAGAATTTGCTTGAATTTAATCTGATGAAAACTGTGGACTAAAGTGTTAACTAGGAATTTTTAATTAAATTTTCCGAAGGCCCCTTTCCCGTGTTTCTTGTCGGATCATACCCATTTTCGAAAGGAACAATCCTTATGATGGTTCAATCATTCTGTGAAAGTTTGAAGAGAATCCAATGAAAACTGTGGATTTTATCGCATAAACGTGGATTTTTTAACTAAATTTTAATTAGGCCCCTTTTCCTTTGATTCTTGACGGATCATACCCAATTTAGAAAGGAACAATCCTTATGATGGTACAATCATTCTGTGAAAGTTTCAAGGGAATCCGATGAAAATTGTGGACTCTATCAAGTAAACAAGGAAAAGTTTAACAGACTGATGGACACATGCACGCATGGATGCCGGGCGGGAAAAGCCATCGCTATAGCTCTAGTGGCCATGAATGAAGAATTTGCTTGTCGCAAGCAATTTCTTCGTTTGACACGATGTTTCCCCATTGTTTTTTGTGAGGGGCATCAAAAAGCATCATTGTGTGCTATTGATTAAATATATTCAAGATGTCAGTATCCTTATTTTGAGTAAAATTTTCTTCATTGAATGGAAATTTATTCAAACCATTGAATCAAGATGCAGGAAGGCATTTGAATCACATAAAAGCATTACAAGGTAAAAAGGAAAAATAGCTGGAATCAGATGCCCTTGACCATAAAGTATTTGAAATTTTTGGAAATAAGATGTGTCATGGAAAAAGGGGGCTTAATGTTTGTATACTTTACGTTAGCCCTGCATTTTTCTGCAAAAAACTTACATTAGCCATACCTTTTGATTAATAAGAGATAAAGCCTTCATATTTCACATGGGCATTGTTTTTGACAAAACCTTTCTGTTGGTACTAAGGTCAAGGTCATCCATTAAGGTCAAGGTCACTTCTCAAGGTCAAAATTAAAAAAAAAAAAACTTTTACATTGTCCATAAGGTTACAATGGTAAGTGACATAGCCTGTATATTTCACATGTGCATTGCTTATGACATGACCTTTCTGTTGGTATTAAGTTCAAGGTCATCTGTCAATTTTAACTTTAACATTGTCGATTTGAATACAATGGTAAGTGATATAGCCTTCATATTTTACATTTGCATTGCTTATGACATGACCTTTCTGTTGGTACTAAGTTCAAGTTCATATCTCTAGGTCATAATTTTGAAAAATTTAACTTTAACATTGTCCATAATCTTAAAATGGTAAGTGATACAGCCTTCATATTTCAAGTGTTTATTACTTGTGGCAAGACTTTTCAGCACTTACAAAAATCAAGGTAATTGGTTCAGGTCAAATTATCAAGGTCGCTAATTTTCAAATAAAATTGTAACATCTAGAAACGGGCTAATTTTGACCCTGGGATTAAAATTTATACAATATTGATAGAGGTCCACTAGATGATGCCGCATACCAAATATCAGAGCTGTAGGTCTTTTGGTTCAGTACAAAAAGATTTTAAAAGTAGTCATTATGTAAGCTTATGTACCCCCCCCCCCACCTTTCACCCCCCCCCCCCCCAAGCATGGCCATTTCTTGACAGATTTTTTTCTTGTACAAGCTTGATAGTCCTTGCCCTAAAGACTCTAAATACCAAATGTGAATCTAATCTGACAGCTGGGTCATGACAAGAAGATTTTTAAAAATGTACCCTTTTTACCCCCTAATGGAGTCCCAAGGGAAGATAATTCCATGATGTGTACACATCTAAGGATGCTTCCTGCCAAGTTTGGTTGAAATCCATCCAAGGGTTCTTAAGGAGAAGTCGAAAATGTAAAAAGTTAACGCATGATGCACAACGCACAACACACAACGACAGACAAAACATGCTTGCAATAGGTCACAATCCAGACAAACAGACTGACGAAGTGGCAGCTATATGCTCTCCCTTTGGGGAGCATAATAAACAAGTATGGTCCCAAGTCTGATTGTATAAACAAGTTTGGTCCCTAGTCTGATAGTCTTAACAAGTATTGTCTATGGTCTGAAAACATGACTGTTTGTAGGACAACTGCTCAAGCTGAAAGAAATTTCAGGCAAAACAGTTTACCATTTGGTACAAATGTCTTTTACATGTTGAAAGAATGTGGGAAAAGAAGAGACCTTTAATACACTTCCACACAGTCCAGCATTGCTAAAGAAAACTATTCAGGAAATCATTATTGGAAAAGTAGAAACTTCTTATAACAGCTATTTTTCCTTTCTACCTTATAATGCATTTATGTAATTGCCTTCTTGCATCTTGATTCCATGGTTTGAATAAATTTACATTCACTGAAGAAACTTTTACTCTCACAGTATAATAAGGATACTGACGTCTTGAATATATTTAACCCATTCCCACAAAATGACATAAATTTTGTCATCATTCTGCCTTAAATAAGTTGGTAAAATATTTCTTGTCTTCATCGCTTTTAACATTTATTAAGAAGTAAAAGATATTTAAAGCCTCTCTATTTGATTTATGAAACAATTAAATTAATGTGAACTCAAGTCATGCTTAAAGAACATCCTACCTAGTGATCAATGTGTAATTAAAACTGATTAATCAAGTGTTAATTGGCTAAATTCTTTAGCAATCAATTAAAGTGGGTAAGTTATCCTACATATCTATCTACATCAAAGGAGAAAGAAATTAATTGTTGTAAAGGAATGTAATTGACTGATAATATCAAAGTTTGAATGTTATTTCTTGAAACAAACATTTTAATGAGTGCACACTTTTTTTGTATAAATATCAAGAGAAACCATAGGTTGACACTCATTTATGATATTCTTCTGTTTACATACATACAAAAATTAATACCAATTGAAACCATGGACATAAGAACAGCAGCCTCTTGTTTAAGAAGTCAATTGATTGTATTAGATACAGCACAGAAACAAATGGAGTTAATAAGTATGTCTTCAGTTTTAAACATCTGTCAAAAAAGAAGGTGACAGCTTCATTTCTAAGCAATTTAAAAACAACAAAATGAAAAAGAATCAATATACATGAATATTTGTAATAGAATAATTAAGATGGTTACCATTAGTTTAATTACAATCCCTACAGGTACATAATCATTAGATGTCATCATACATTTTTCATCACACATTTTAACTTTTCTTCCACATTTCAGGTGAAGAGATTATAACAGTTTCTCAGCAGACCCTTATATCCAGTATTGAAGGTAATACAGCCAGAAATCTTCAACTGTCCTTACGCCTGTCTGTCCTAGAGGGTGTTCAACAAGTCTATAAAGAGATCTCTGACAGAAAATGGAACCAGGTATGTATGCACATGTAGAAAAAGTTTTGTTACATATACTATACTATTTCTTCTTTTCCCACATTTTATATGTCATGAATGTTAAAAAGAGGTAATAAAGTGGTGTTAAAATATTGGTCTTTGTTCAACTATCTCATTCTGACACAACCCTGATTTTTTGAAAGAAAACAACAACTTGTAACAAGAAAGCCTATTGCAACTAGCAAATTTCCCACATTACTTAAACCAAAAAACCAATGTGTGGTTTATAATACTTCAACAAAATTAATTGTCTGGTAATTTATCACGTTATTGCAAAACCTTTGTATTTTCTGTGTTTCATTCCATTTACCAGTAACTCTCTATTTCCAGGTACAGTCTACAGCTCAGTCCATCATGTCAGAACTACAGAATACAAGTCCAGGAGTACCCACAACATGGTCAGCACGAACAAACACAAGAACAGACAAGACAGCAGTCTCATGGTCTCAGTCATTTTGTGATTTCTATAGAGACAATTAATATTGATATTTTCTGTTCAATGTTATTGATATCTTACAGTGCTATTGTTGTTATTATAGTTAAAAATAAATGTTTACAGTAAAACTATCTCACTTTCATTTTTATCCAGGTAGTGACCAAGTGCTCCCAAGTTGAGTATTACAAATAATTTTGACAGACATCACCTATTCTGTTCTATTGCTTATTAGATCTGTATCAATGATATATTCCGAAATATCCATTAAAACATATTGTTGAATAGAATGGGAAGAAATGGAATAATGTTGACAGACCATCAAAAAAGAAGACTGAGAGGCGGCTCTGATCTTTCCGTAGATATAGGTGTGTGTGTGTGTAGGAGGGGGGGTTAAGGACACATGTCCTGGATCATAAGATAAGCTAAAATCTCATACAACTTCAGGAAACATTGAACAGGCATTTAAGGACCAATTTCTTGATTTCTAATACATTCCCTATCAAAAAAGACAAACATTTTAATCATTTGATGACTGCAGCTTCTTTGACAACCAGCTTAACCTATTTCCACATGATGCTTCTTTTTGCTCCCTCCCCAAACAAGAGCCGTCGGGGACAGATTATGCTCCCAAATGAGGCTTTATCACAAAACTTTATGCTGTTGTTGAACTTCTTATTTCTTATTGAATGCAACTATAGTTTGAGAGTTCACAAGAAATTCGAAGTTTGACATACATTGAAGTAATCTGTTTGGCTTCATAGGCCTGATTCTAGTAAAATTCAATATTATCATATGATAAAGGGATAAATATTTTACCTTGACTTTAAATTTATCAAAAAATGTCTACATACAATAAATGAAGACTCTAACCTGGGTAGTCTTAAAGAAACAATAGACTGATTTGAGTAGAAAATATACAAAACATAAAGCTACATGGCACTAAGCCCACTTTAAGCATGGTAAGGTTTATTGAGTCAAAAATTGAAATAAACACTACCCGGGGAAATTAACCCATTACCACACAACAAAATTTTAGACTGGCCCAAATTGAAAGGAGTCATAGAAAACAATTTTAAGTTCATGAAATTTTAGATTTTTTCAAGTTCTGGGTAGAAAACACTGTTAGAAAATATTCTGAACAAGAGGCCCATGAGGGCCTGAGACGCTCTACTGGTTATCAAGTTTTCCGTTTAAGAAATCTGATCTTCAAGGAAGCTTATTACTCAAAGAAGAATGCATAAAGAAAAAAACACAGGACTTTAGCCCCTTTTTTATTTAAGCAACAATCCTCAAGGCCCCTTTTCCCGTGTTTCATGACGGATCCACTCCATTTCCAAAAAAAAGTTAACTTATGACCCTACAATCATTCTGTGAAATTTTCATCAGAATCTGACAATAATTGTGGACTTTATCACATAAACAGGATTGTTTTGAATGAAAATCAATAAGGCCTCTTTTCCTGTGTTTTCTGATGGATCAATTTCATTCCAAAAGGAACTTTTCTTACAACCCTACAATTGTCCTGTGAAATTTAAAAGATAATTTGATAATGATTGTGATCTTCAGCACATACACAAGAATGTTTTGAATGATAATCTGTAAGGCCCCTTTTCCTGTATTTCGAATGCCACAATTATTCCATGCATCTTTGAAGAGAACCCGATAAAACTGATGACTTTATTGGGTTAACAAAGATAAAATCAAGTTCTCATAAGGCCTCTTTTCCCGGGATATTTTACTGTTGGTTTTATCATTCTGTGAACGTTAAAAGTGAATCCGATGAAATATTGGGACTTCATTATGTTTACTAGAATATTAAAAAAAACCCCATCAAATGGACCCTTTTACATGCTGCTTGATGGGTTGTACCCAGTTCTGAAAGAACAAGTGATTGTACGATCATTCTGTGAAATTTTTGAAGTGAATCCCGTAAAATCAAGGGACATCATTGTGTTAACCAGAATATTAAAGAATTTTTTCATAAGGCCCCTTTTTATGTGACACTTGCCATAATCAAATCCACTGTCAAAATCAACAATTGGAATGATGGTACAATCAATCTGTGTAATCTGTGGAATTTATTGTGTTGATGAGTTTATAGTGAAATCTTCATAGGGACCCTTTTCTAATGATACTTTACAGAACAAACCAAATTTCAAAAGGAACAATTCTAATGAAGGTACAATCATTCTTTAAAAGTTGAAGAGAATCTATGAAAACAGTGGACTGAATTGTGTCAAGATGGCACAATCATTCTATTAAAGTTTGAAGAGATTCTGATAAAGACTGAGGACATTGTTGTGTTTATGAGGATTTGGTAATAATTTTTCATACAGCCCCTTTTCCTATGATGCTAGACAGATCTGGCCCAATTTGAAAAGAAACAATCCTAATGAAAGTTTGAACAGAATCTGATGAAAACTACAGACTTTATCTTGGTGTAAAATTTTTTAAAATAAAATTTTCATATGGCTCCTTTTCCTGTGATACTTGACGGATCAAGTCTCATGTCAGCATCAACAATCTCGATTATTGTACAATGATTCTGTGAAGGTTTGAAGAAAATCCAATGAAAGCTCTGGACTTGGTTACAAGGATTGTAGATGAAATTCTCAAAAGGCCCCTTTTCCCATGATACTAGACAGATCATGCTTAATTTGAAAAGAAAGAATCCTCAAGATGGAATAATCATTCTGTGAAAGTTTAAACAGAATCCGAAGAAAACTGCAGACTTTATCTTGGTGTAAAATTTTTACATTAAAATTTTCATAAGGCCCCTTTTCCCATGATACTAGACAGATCATGCTTAATTTGAAAAGAAAGAATCCTCAAGATGGAATAATCATTCTGTGAAAGTTTAATCAGAATCCGATGAAAACTGCAGACTTTATCTTTGTGTGAAATTTTTAAATTAAAATTTTCACAATGCCCCTTTTCCTGTGATACTTGACGGATCAAGTCTCATGTCAGCATCAACAATCGTGATTATTGTACAATGGTTCTGTGAAGGTTTGAAGAAAATCCAATGAAAGCTCTGGACTTGGTAACAAGGATTATAGATAAAATTCTCAAAAGGCCCCTTTTCTCATGATACTAGACAGATCACGCCTAATTTGAAAAGAAAGAATCCTCATGATGGAATAATCTTCTTTGAAAGGTTTATAAACATAATCTGATGAAAACTGTTGACTTTATTGTGGTACAAGGTTTTTAAAATTAAATTTCATAATGCTCCTTTTCCTGTGATACTTGACGGATCAGGTCTAATGCAAACATCAACAATCATTATTATTGTACAATTATTCTGAGAATGTTTGAATCCAAGAGGCCCAGTGGGCCTTAACAGTCACCTGAGTAAAAGAGCATCAAGACAAGTGATTTAGGGTTTATTAGAAAAAGATTTTTTAAGAAGTACAAAAATGTACCCCTTTCTGCCCCCGACTGGGGCCCCTTTTACTACAAGCCCCCCAACCTCTTTTCACAAACTGGAATTGGCATCCCCCAATGATGCTTCTGACCAAGTTTGGTTGAAATCCCCTCAGTAGTTCTTGAGAAGAAGATGAAATATTTAAAAGTTACCAAAAATTACCCCCTTTTGGTCCCCATTTTAGGGCCCCCTGACCCCCCAGCCTTTTAATTTTCACAAATCCGAAAAACCATTACCAAATGATGCTTTTCACCAAGTTTGTTTGAAATTGGCTTTGTACTTCATCAGAAGAAGATGAAAATGTGAAATGTGAAAATTGTTGGCTCTAGATTATTAATGAGGATTTTTTATTAAAATTTTCATAAGACCCCTTTTTCCTGTGTTTATTTACGGATCATACCCAATTTAGAAGGGAACAATCCTTATGATAGTACAATCATTCTGTGAAAGTTTGAAGGGAATCCGATGAAAACTGTTGACTCAAGAGTGTTAATGAGGATTTCTTAAGAGATTTTTCTATTAAATTTTCATAAGGCCCTTTTTCCCATGTTTCCTGATGGATCTGACCCAATTCCCAAAGGAACAATCATTATGATGGTACAATCATTCTATGAAAGTTTGAATTGAATCTGATGAAAACTTTGGACTCTAGAGTGTTAACAAGGATTTTTGAATTAAATTTTCATAAGGCCCCTATTCCCATGTGTCTTGATGGATCATACCCATTTTCGAAAGGAACGATTCTTATGATAGTACGATCATTCTGAGAAAGTTTGAAGAGAATCCGATGAAAACTGTGGATTCTATCGTGTAAACGAGGATTTTTAATGGAATTTTTAATTAAATTTTCATAAGGCCCCTTTTCCCATGTTTCTTGACGGATCATACCAAATTTCGAAAGAAACCATCCTTATGTTGGTACAATCATTCTCTGAAACTTTGAATTTAATCTGATGAAAACTGTGGACTAGAGTGTTAACTAGGATTTTTTAAATAAATTTTCATAAGGCTACTTTTCCCGTGTTTCTTGACTGATCATACCCATTTTCGAAAGGAACTATCCTTATGATGGTACAATCATTCTGAGAAAGTTTGAAGAGAATCCGATGAAAACTGTGGATTTTATCGCATAAACGAGGATTTTTTAATTTAATTTCAATTAGGCCCCTTTTCCAATGATTCTTGATGGATCATACCCAATTTTGAAAGGAACGATCCTCATTATGGTACAATCATTCTGTGAAAGTTTCAAGGGAAAATTGTGGACTCTATCGAGTAAACAAGGAAAAGTTAAACAGACTGATAGACGCATGCATGCACGGACGCCAGACGGGAAAAGCCATCGCTATAGCTCTAGTGGCCTTCGGCCAGTAGAGCTAAAAATGAAGAATTTGCTTGTCGCAAGCAAATTTCTTCGTTTGACACGATGTTTTGTGAGGGGCATCAAAAAGCATCATTGTGTGGTATTGATTAAATATATTCAAGATGTAAGTATCCTTATTGAGTAAAATTTTCTTCATTGAATGGAAATTTATTCAAACCATTGAATCAAGATGCAGGAAGGTATTTGAATCACATAAAAGCATTATAAGGTAAAAAGGAAAAATAGCTGAAATCAGATGCCCTTGACCATAAAGTATTTGAAATTTGGGGAAATAAGATGTGTCATGGAAAAAGGGGGCTTAATGTTTGTATACTTTATGTTAGCCCTGCATTTCTCCGCAACAAACTTACATTAGCCATACCTTTTGATTAATAAGAGATAAAGCCTTCATATTTCACATGGGCTTTGTTTTTGACAAAACCTTTCTGTTGGTACTAAGGTCAAGGTCATCCATTAAGGTCAATGTCACTTCTCAAGGTCAAAATTAAAAAAAAAACTTTTACATTGTCCATAAGGTTACAATGGTAAGTGACATAGCCTGTATATTTCACATGTGCATTGCTTATGACATGACCTTTCTGTTGGTATTAAGTTCAAGGTCATCTGTCAAGGTTTGAAAATTTTAACTTTAACATTGCCGATTTGAATACAATGGGAAGTGATAAAGCCTTCATATTTTACATTTGCATTGCTTATGACATGACCTTTCTGTTGGTACTAAGTTCAAGGTCATTTCTCTAGGTCATAATTTTGAAAAATTTAACTTTATCATTGTCCATAATCTTAAAATGGTAAGTGATACAGCCTTCATATTTCAAGTGTTTATTACTTGTGGCAAGACTTTTCAGCACTTACCAAAATCAAGGTAATTGGTTCAGGTCAAATTATCAAGGTCGTTAATTTTCAAATAAAACTGTGGCGTCTAGAAACGGGCTAATTTTGACCCTGGGATTAAAATTTATACAATATTGATAGAGGTCCACTAGATGATGCCGCATACCAAATATCAGAGCTGTAGGTCTTTTGGTTCAGTACAAAAAAATTTTAAAAGTAGTCACTATGTAAGCTTATGTACCCCCCCCACTTTTCAGCCCCCCCACCCCCAAGCATGGCCATTTCTTGACAGATTTTTTTCTTGTACAAGCTTGATAGTCCTTGCCTTAAAGACTCTAAATACCAAATGTGAATTTAATCTGACAGCTGGGTCATGACAAGAAGAAGTTTAAAGATGTACCCTTTTTGGCCCCTAATGGAGTCCCAAGGGAAGATAATTCCATGGTGTGTACAAGTCTAAGGATGCTTCCTGCCAAGTTTGGTTGAAATCCATCCAAGGGTTCTTAAGGAGAAGTCGAAAATGTAAAAATTAACGCATGATGCACAACGCACAACAAACAATTACAGACAAAACATGCTTGCAAAGACAAACGGACTGACGAAGTGGCGGCTATATACTCTCCCCTTTGGGGAGCATAATAAACAAGTATGGTGCCCAAGTCTGATTGTATAAACAAGTTTGGTCCCTAGTCTGATAGTCTTAACAAGTATTGTCTATGGTCTGAAAATATGACTGTTTGTAGGACAACTGCTCAAGCTGAAAGAAATTTCAGGCAAAACAGTTTACCATTTGGTACAAATATCTTTTACATGTTGAAAGAATGTGGGAAAAGAAGAGACCTTTAATACACTTCCACACAGTCCAGCATTGCTAAAGAAAACTATTCAGGAAATCATTATTGGAAAAGTAGAAACTTCTTATAACAGCTTTTTTTCCTTTCTACCTTATAATGCTTTTATGTAATTCAATTGCCTTCTTGCATCTTGATTCCATGGTTTGAATAAATTTACATTCACTGAAGAAACTTTTACTCTCACAGTATAATAAGGATACTGACGTCTTGAATATATTTAACCCATTCCCCACAAAAATGACATAAAAATTTGTCATCATTCTGCCTTAAATAAGTTGGTAAAATATTTCTTGTCTTCATCGCTTTTAACATTTATTAAGAAGTAAAAGATATTTAAAGCCTCTCTATTTGATTTATGAAACAATTAAATTAATGTGAACTCAAGTCATGCTTAAAGAACATCCTACCCTAGTGATCAAATGTGTAATTAAAACTGATTAATTAAGTGTTAATTGGCTAAATTCTTTAGCAATCAATTAAAGTGGGTAAGTTATCCTACATATCTATCTACATCAAAGGAGAAAGAAATTAATTGTTGTAAAGGAATGTAATTGACTGATAATATCAAAGTTTGAATGTTATTTCTTGAAACAAACATTTTAATGAGTGCACACTTTTTTTGTATAAATATCCAAGAGAAACCATAGGTTGACACTCATTTATGATATTCTTCTGTTTACATACATACAAAAATTAATACCAATTGAAACCATGGACATAAGAACAGCAGCCCTCTTGTTTAAGAAGTCAATTGATTGTATTAGATACAGCACAGAAACAAATGGAGTTAATAAGTATGTCTTCAGTTTTAAAACATCTGTCAAAAAAGAAGGTGACAGCTTCATTTCTAAGCCAATTTAAAAACAACAAAATGAAAAAGAATCAATATACATGAATATTTGTAATAGAATAATTAAGATGGTTACGATTAGTTTAATTACAATCCCTACAGGTACATAATCATTAGATGACATCATACATTTTTCTTCACACATTTTAACTTTTTTTCCACATTTCAGGTGAAGAGATTATAACAGTTTCTCAGCAGACCCTTATATCCAGTATTGAAGGTAATACAGCCAGAAATCTTCAACTGTCCTTACGCCTGTCTGTCCTAGAGGGTGTTCAACAAGTCTATAAAGAGATCTCTGACAGAAAATGGAACCAGGTATGTATGCACATGTAGAAAAAGTTTTGTTACATATACTATACTATTTCTTCTTTTCCCCACATTTTATATGTCATGAATGTTAAAAAGAGGTAATAAAGTGGTGTTAAAATATTGGTCTTTGTTCAACTATCTCATTCTGACACAACCCTGATTTTTAAAAGAAAACAACAACTTGTAACAAGAAAGCTTATTGCAACTAGCAAATTTCCCCACATTACTTTAACCAAAAAAACCAATGTGTGGTTTATAAAACTTCAACAAAAATTAATTGTCTGGTAATGTTTAACGTTATTGCAAAACCTTTGTATTTTCTGTGTTTCATTCCATTTACCAGTAACTCTCTATTTCCAGGTACAGTCTACAGCTCAGTCCATCATATCAGAACTACAGAATACAAGTCAAGAAGTACCCACAACATGGTCAGCACGAACAAACACAAGAACAGACAAGACAGCAGTCTCATGGTCTCAGTCATTTTGTGATTTCTATAGAGACAATTAATATTGATAACTGTTCTATGTTATTGATATCTTACAGTGCTATTGTTGTTATTATAGTTAAAAATAAATGTTTACAGTAAAACTATCTCACTTTCGTTTTTATCCAGGTAGTGACCAAGTGCTCCCAAGTTGAGTATTACAAATAATTTTGACAGACATCACCTATTCTGTTCTATTGCTTATTAGATCTGTATCAATGATATATTCCGAAATATCCATTAAAACATATTGTTGAATAGAATGGGAAGAAATGGAATAAGGTTGACAGACCATCAAAAAAGAAGACTGAGAGGCGGCTCTGATCTTTCCGTAGATATAGGTGTGTGTGTGTGTAGGAGGGGGGGTTAAGGACACATGTCCTGGATCATAAGATAAGCTAAAGTCTCATACAACTTCAGGAAACATTGAACAGGCATTTAAGGACCAATTTCTTGATTTCTAATACATTCCCTATCAAAAAAGACAAACATTTTAATCATTTGATGACTGCAGCTTCTTTGACAACCAGCTTAACCTATTTCCACATGATGCTTCTTTTTGCTCCCTCCCCAAACAAGAGCCGTCGGGGACAGATTATGCTCCCAAATGAGGCTTTATCACAAAACTTTATGCTGTTGTTGAACTTCTTATTTCTTATTGAATGCAACTATAGTTTGAGAGTTCACAAGAAATTCGAAGTTTGACATACATTGAAGTAATCTGTTTGGCTTCATAGGCCTGATTCTAGTAAAATTCAATATTATCATATGATAAAGGGATAAATATTTTACCTTGACTTTAAATTTATCAAAAAATGTCTACATACAATAAATGAAGACTCTAACCTGGGTAGTCTTAAAGAAACAATAGACTGATTTGAGTAGAAAATATACAAAACATAAAGCTACATGGCACTAAGCCCACTTTAAGCATGGTAAGGTTTATTGAGTCAAAAATTGAAATAAACACTACCCGGGGAAATTAACCCATTACCACATAACAAAATTTTAGACTGGCCCAAATTGAAAGGAGTCATAGAAAACAATTTTAAGTTCATGAAATTTTAGATTTTTTCAAGTTCTGGGTAGAAAACACTGTTAGAAAATATTCTGAACAAGAGGCCCATGAGGGCCTGAGACACTCTACTGGTTATCAAGTTTTCCGTTTAAGAAATCTGATCTTCAAGGAAGCTTATTACTCAAAGAAGAATGCATAAAGAAAAAAACACAGGACTTTAGCCCCTTTTTTATTTAAGCAACAATCCTCAAGGCCCCTTTTCCCGTGTTTCATGACGGATCCACTCCATTTCCAAAAAAAAGTTAACTTATGACCCTACAATCATTCTGTGAAATTTTCATCAGAATCTGACAATAATTGTGGACTTTATCACATAAACAGGATTGTTTTGAATGAAAATCAATAAGGCCTCTTTTCCTGTGTTTTCTGATGGATCAATTTCATTCCAAAAGGAACTTTTCTTATAACCCTACAATTGTCCTGTGAAATTTAAAAGATAATTTGATAATGATTGTGATCTTCAGCACATACACAAGAATGTTTTGAATGATAATCTGTAAGGCCCCTTTTCCTGTATTTCGAATGCCACAATTATTCCATGCATCTTTGAAGAGAACCTGATAAAACTGATGACTTTATTGGGTTAACAAAGATAAAATCAAGTTCTCATAAGGCCTCTTTTCCCGGGATATTTTACTGTTGGTTTTATCATTCTGTGAACGTTAAAAGTGAATCCGATGAAATATTGGGACTTCATTATGTTTACTAGAATATTAAAAAAAAACCCATCAAATGGACCCTTTTACATGCTGCTTGATGGGTTGTACCCAGTTCTGAAAGAACAAGTGATTGTACGATCATTCTGTGAAATTTTTGAAGTGAATCCCGTAAAATCAAGGGACATCATTGTGTTAACCAGAATATTAAAGAATTTTTTCATAAGGCCCCTTTTTATGTGACACTTGCCATAATCAAATCCACTGTCAAAATCAACAATTGGAATGATGGTACAATCAATCTGTGTAATCTGTGGAATTTATTGTGTTGATGAGTTTATAGTGAAATCTTCATAGGGACCCTTTTCTAATGATACTTTACAGAACAAACCAAATTTCAAAAGGAACAATTCTAATGAAGGTACAATCATTCTTTAAAAGTTAAAGAGAATCTATGAAAACAGTGGACTGAATTGTGTCAAGATGGCACAATCATTCTATTAAAGTTTGAAGAGATTCTGATAAAGACTGAGGACATTGTTGTGTTTATGAGGATTTGGTAATAATTTTTCATACAGCCCCTTTTCCTATGATGCTAGACAGATCTGGCCCAATTTGAAAAGAAACAATCCTAATGAAAGTTTGAACAGAATCTGATGAAAACTACAGACTTTATCTTGGTGTAAAATTTTTTAAAATAAAATTTTCATATGGCTCCTTTTCCTGTGATACTTGACGGATCAAGTCTCATGTCAGCATCAACAATCTCGATTATTGTACAATGATTCTGTGAAGGTTTGAAGAAAATCCAATGAAAGCTCTGGACTTGGTTACAAGGATTGTAGATGAAATTCTCAAAAGGCCCCTTTTCCCATGATACTAGACAGATCATGCTTAATTTGAAAAGAAAGAATCCTCAAGATGGAATAATCATTCTGTGAAAGTTTAAACAGAATCCGAAGAAAACTGCAGACTTTATCTTGGTGTAAAATTTTTACATTAAAATTTTCATAAGGCCCCTTTTCCCATGATACTAGACAGATCATGCTTAATTTGAAAAGAAAGAATCCTCAAGATGGAATAATCATTCTGTGAAAGTTTAATCAGAATCCGATGAAAACTGCAGACTTTATCTTTGTGTGAAATTTTTAAATTAAAATTTTCACAATGCCCCTTTTCCTGTGATACTTGACGGATCAAGTCTCATGTCAGCATCAACAATCGTGATTATTGTACAATGGTTCTGTGAAGGTTTGAAGAAAATCCAATGAAAGCTCTGGACTTGGTAACAAGGATTATAGATAAAATTCTCAAAAGGCCCCTTTTCTCATGATACTAGACAGATCACGCCTAATTTGAAAAGAAAGAATCCTCATGATGGAATAATCTTCTTTGAAAGGTTTATAAACATAATCTGATGAAAACTGTTGACTTTATTGTGGTACAAGGTTTTTAAAATTAAATTTCATAATGCTCCTTTTCCTGTGATACTTGACGGATCAGGTCTAATGCAAACATCAACAATCATTATTATTGTACAATTATTCTGAGAATGTTTGAAGACAAGAGGCCCAGTGGGCCTTAACAGTCACCTGAGTAAAAGAGCATCAAAACAAGTGATTTAGGGTTTATTAGAAAAAGATTTTTTAAGAAGTACAAAAATGTACCCCTTTCTGCCCCCGACTGGGGCCCCTTTTACTACAAGCCCCCCCAACCTCTTTTCACAAACTGGAATTGGCATCCCCCAATGATGCTTCTGACCAAGTTTGGTTGAAATCCCCTCAGTAGTTCTTGAGAAGAAGATGAAATATTTAAAAGTTACCAAAAATTACCCCCTTTTGGTCCCCATTTTAGGGCCCCCTGACCCCCCAGCCTTTTAATTTTCACAAATCCGAAAAACCATTACCAAATGATGCTTTTCACCAAGTTTGTTTGAAATTGGCTTTGTACTTCATCAGAAGAAGATGAAAATGTGAAATGTGAAAATTGTTGGCTCTAGATTATTAATGAGGATTTTTTATTAAAATTTTCATAAGACCCCTTTTTCCTGTGTTTATTTACGGATCATACCCAATTTAGAAGGGAACAATCCTTATGATAGTACAATCATTCTGTGAAAGTTTGAAGGGAATCCGATGAAAACTGTTGACTCAAGAGTGTTAATGAGGATTTCTTAAGAGATTTTTCTATTAAATTTTCATAAGGCCCTTTTTCCCATGTTTCCTGATGGATCTGACCCAATTCCCAAAGGAACAATCATTATGATGGTACAATCATTCTATGAAAGTTTGAATTGAATCTGATGAAAACTTTGGACTCTAGAGTGTTAACAAGGATTTTTGAATTAAATTTTCATAAGGCCCCTATTCCCATGTGTCTTGATGGATCATACCCATTTTCGAAAGGAACGATTCTTATGATAGTACGATCATTCTGAGAAAGTTTGAAGAGAATCCGATGAAAACTGTGGACTCTATCGTGTAAACGAGGATTTTTAATGGAATTTTTAATTAAATTTTCATAAGGCCCCTTTTCCCATGTTTCTTGACGGATCATACCAAATTTCGAAAGAAACCATCCTTATGTTGGTACAATCATTCTCTGAAACTTTGAATTTAATCTGATGAAAACTGTGGACTAGAGTGTTAACTAGGATTTTTTAAATAAATTTTCATAAGGCTACTTTTCCCGTGTTTCTTGACTGATCATACCCATTTTCGAAAGGAACTATCCTTATGATGGTACAATCATTCTGAGAAAGTTTGAAGAGAATCCGATGAAAACTGTGGATTTTATCGCATAAACGAGGATTTTTTAATTTAATTTTAATTAGGCCCCTTTTCCAATGATTCTTGATGGATCATACCCAATTTTGAAAGGAACGATCCTCATTATGGTACAATCATTCTGTGAAAGTTTCAAGGGAAAATTGTGGACTCTATCGAGTAAACAAGGAAAAGTTAAACAGACTGATAGACGCATGCATGCACGGACGCCAGACGGGAAAAGCCATCGCTATAGCTCTAGTGGCCTTCGGCCAGTAGAGCTAAAAATGAAGAATTTGCTTGTCGCAAGCAATTTCTTCGTTTGACACGATGTTTCCCCATTGTATTTTTGTGAGGGGCATCAAAAAGCATCATTGTGTGGTATTGATTAAATATATTCAAGATGTAAGTATCCTTATTGAGTAAAATTTTCTTCATTGAATGGAAATTTATTCAAACCATTGAATCAAGATGCAGGAAGGTATTTGAATCACATAAAAGCATTATAAGGTAAAAAGGAAAAATAGCTGAAATCAGATGCCCTTGACCATAAAGTATTTGAAATTTGGGGAAATAAGATGTGTCATGGAAAAAGGGGGCTTAATGTTTGTATACTTTATGTTAGCCCTGCATTTCTCCGCAACAAACTTACATTAGCCATACCTTTTGATTAATAAGAGATAAAGCCTTCATATTTCACATGGGCTTTGTTTTTGACAAAACCTTTCTGTTGGTACTAAGGTCAAGGTCATCCATTAAGGTCAATGTCACTTCTCAAGGTCAAAATTAAAAAAAAAACTTTTACATTGTCCATAAGGTTACAATGGTAAGTGACATAGCCTGTATATTTCACATGTGCATTGCTTATGACATGACCTTTCTGTTGGTATTAAGTTCAAGGTCATCTGTCAAGGTTTGAAAATTTTAACTTTAACATTGCCGATTTGAATACAATGGGAAGTGATAAAGCCTTCATATTTTACATTTGCATTGCTTATGACATGACCTTTCTGTTGGTACTAAGTTCAAGGTCATTTCTCTAGGTCATAATTTTGAAAAATTTAACTTTAACATTGTCCATAATCTTAAAATGGTAAGTGATACAGCCTTCATATTTCAAGTGTTTATTACTTGTGGCAAGACTTTTCAGCACTTACCAAAATCAAGGTAATTGGTTCAGGTCAAATTATCAAGGTCGTTAATTTTCAAATAAAACTGTGGCGTCTAGAAACGGGCTAATTTTGACCCTGGGATTAAAATTTATACAATATTGATAGAGGTCCACTAGATGATGCCGCATACCAAATATCAGAGCTGTAGGTCTTTTGGTTCAGTACAAAAAAATTTTAAAAGTAGTCACTATGTAAGCTTATGTACCCCCCCCACTTTTCAGCCCCCCCACCCCCAAGCATGGCCATTTCTTGACAGATTTTTTTCTTGTACAAGCTTGATAGTCCTTGCCTTAAAGACTCTAAATACCAAATGTGAATTTAATCTGACAGCTGGGTCATGACAAGAAGAAGTTTAAAGATGTACCCTTTTTGGCCCCTAATGGAGTCCCAAGGGAAGATAATTCCATGGTGTGTATCTAAGGATGCTTCCTGCCAAGTTTGGTTGAAATCCATCCAAGGGTTCTTAAGGAGAAGTCGAAAATGTAAAAATTAACGCATGATGCACAACGCACAACAAACAATTACAGACAAAACATGCTTGCAATAGGTCACAATCCAGACAAACGGACTGACGAAGTGGCGGCTATATGCTCTCCCTTTGGGGAGCATAATAAACAAGTATGGTGCCAAGTCTGATTGTATAAACAAGTTTGGTCCCTAGTCTGATAGTCTTAACAAGTATTGTCTATGGTCTGAAAATATGACTGTTTGTAGGACAACTGCTCAAGCTGAAAGAAATTTCAGGCAAAACAGTTTACCATTTGGTACAAATATCTTTTACATGTTGAAAGAATGTGGGAAAAGAAGAGACCTTTAATACACTTCCACACAGTCCAGCATTGCTAAAGAAAACTATTCAGGAAATCATTATTGGAAAAGTAGAAACTTCTTATAACAGCTTTTTTTCCTTTCTACCTTATAATGCTTTTATGTAATTCAATTGCCTTCTTGCATCTTGATTCCATGGTTTGAATAAATTTACATTCACTGAAGAAACTTTTACTCTCACAGTATAATAAGGATACTGACGTCTTGAATATATTTAACCCATTCCCACAAAATGACATAAAAATTTGTCATCATTCTGCCTTAAATAAGTTGGTAAAATATTTCTTGTCTTCATCGCTTTTAACATTTATTAAGAAGTAAAAGATATTTAAAGCCTCTCTATTTGATTTATGAAACAATTAAATTAATGTGAACTCAAGTCATGCTTAAAGAACATCCTACCTAGTGATCAATGTGTAATTAAAACTGATTAATTAAGTGTTAATTGGCTAAATTCTTTAGCAATCAATTAAAGTGGGTAAGTTATCCTACATATCTATCTACATCAAAGGAGAAAGAAATTAATTGTTGTAAAGGAATGTAATTGACTGATAATATCAAAGTTTGAATGTTATTTCTTGAAACAAACATTTTAATGAGTGCACACTTTTTTTGTATAAATATCAAGAGAAACCATAGGTTGACACTCATTTATGATATTCTTCTGTTTACATACATACAAAAATTAATACCAATTGAAACCATGGACATAAGAACAGCAGCCTCTTGTTTAAGAAGTCAATTGATTGTATTAGATACAGCACAGAAACAAATGGAGTTAATAAGTATGTCTTCAGTTTTAAACATCTGTCAAAAAAGAAGGTGACAGCTTCATTTCTAAGCAATTTAAAAACAACAAAATGAAAAAGAATCAATATACATGAATATTTGTAATAGAATAATTAAGATGGTTACGATTAGTTTAATTACAATCCCTACAGGTACATAATCATTAGATGACATCATACATTTTTCTTCACACATTTTAACTTTTTTTCCACATTTCAGGTGAAGAGATTATAACAGTTTCTCAGCAGACCCTTATATCCAGTATTGAAGGTAATACAGCCAGAAATCTTCAACTGTCCTTACGCCTGTCTGTCCTAGAGGGTGTTCAACAAGTCTATAAAGAGATCTCTGACAGAAAATGGAACCAGGTATGTATGCACATGTAGAAAAAGTTTTGTTACATATACTATACTATTTCTTCTTTTCCCACATTTTATATGTCATGAATGTTAAAAAGAGGTAATAAAGTGGTGTTAAAATATTGGTCTTTGTTCAACTATCTCATTCTGACACAACCCTGATTTTTAAAAGAAAACAACAACTTGTAACAAGAAAGCTTATTGCAACTAGCAAATTTCCCACATTACTTTAACCAAAAAAACCAATGTGTGGTTTATAAAACTTCAACAAAATTAATTGTCTGGTAATTTATCACGTTATTGCAAAACCTTTGTATTTTCTGTGTTTCATTCCATTTACCAGTAACTCTCTATTTCCAGGTTCAGTCTACAGCTCAGTCCATCATATCAGAACTACAGAATACAAGTCCAGGAGTACCCACAACATGGTCAGCACGAACAAACACAAGAACAGACAAGACAGCAGTCTCATGGTCTCAGTCATTTTGTGATTTCTATAGAGACAATTAATATTGATAACTGTTCTATGTTATTGATATCTTACAGTGCTATTGTTGTTATTATAGTTAAAAATAAATGTTTACAGTAAAACTATCTCACTTTCGTTTTTATCCAGGTAGTGACCAAGTGCTCCCAAGTTGAGTATTACAAATAATTTTGACAGACATCACCTATTCTGTTCTATTGCTTATTAGATCTGTATCAATGATATATTCCGAAATATCCATTAAAACATATTGTTGAATAGAATGGGAAGAAATGGAATAAGGTTGACAGACCATCAAAAAAGAAGACTGAGAGGCGGCTCTGATCTTTCCGTAGATATAGGTGTGTGTGTGTGTAGGAGGGGGGGTTAAGGACACATGTCCTGGATCATAAGATAAGCTAAAGTCTCATACAACTTCAGGAAACATTGAACAGGCATTTAAGGACCAATTTCTTGATTTCTAATACATTCCCTATCAAAAAAGACAAACATTTTAATCATTAAACTATTTCCACATGATGCTTCTTTTTGCTCCCTCCCCAAACAAGAGCCGTCGGGGACAGATTATGCTCCCAAATGAGGCTTTATCACAAAACTTTATGCTGTTGTTGAACTTCTTATTTCTTATTGAATGCAACTATAGTTTGAGAGTTCACAAGAAATTCGAAGTTTGACATACATTGAAGTAATCTGTTTGGCTTCATAGGCCTGATTCTAGTAAAATTCAATATTATCATATGATAAAGGGATAAATATTTTACCTTGACTTTAAATTTATCAAAAAATGTCTACATACAATAAATGAAGACTCTAACCTGGGTAGTCTTAAAGAAACAATAGACTGATTTGAGTAGAAAATATACAAAACATAAAGCTACATGGCATTAAGCCCACTTTAAGCATGGTAAGGTTTATTGAGTCAAAAATTGAAATAAACACTACCCGGGGAAATTAACCCATTACCACACAACAAAATTTTAGACTGGCCCAAATTGAAAGGAGTCATAGAAAACAATTTTAAGTTCATGAAATTTTAGATTTTTTCAAGTTCTGGGTAGAAAACACTGTTAGAAAATATTCTGAACAAGAGGCCCATGAGGGCCTGAGACGCTCTACTGGTTATCAAGTTTTCCGTTTAAGAAATCTGATCTTCAAGGAAGCTTATTACTCAAAGAAGAATGCATAAAGAAAAAAACACAGGACTTTAGCCCCTTTTTTATTTAAGCAACAATCCTCAAGGCCCCTTTTCCCGTGTTTCATGACGGATCCACTCCATTTCCAAAAAAAAGTTAACTTATGACCCTACAATCATTCTGTGAAATTTTCATCAGAATCTGACAATAATTGTGGACTTTATCACATAAACAGGATTGTTTTGAATGAAAATCAATAAGGCCTCTTTTCCTGTGTTTTCTGATGGATCAATTTCATTCCAAAAGGAACTTTTCTTACAACCCTACAATTGTCCTGTGAAATTTAAAAGATAATTTGATAATGATTGTGATCTTCAGCACATACACAAGAATGTTTTGAATGATAATCTGTAAGGCCCCTTTTCCTGTATTTCGAATGCCACAATTATTCCATGCATCTTTGAAGAGAACCTGATAAAACTGATGACTTTATTGGGTTAACAAAGATAAAATCAAGTTCTCATAAGGCCTCTTTTCCCGGGATATTTTACTGTTGGTTTTATCATTCTGTGAACGTTAAAAGTGAATCCGATGAAATATTGGGACTTCATTATGTTTACTAGAATATTAAAAAAAACCCCATCAAATGGACCCTTTTACATGCTGCTTGATGGGTTGTACCCAGTTCTGAAAGAACAAGTGATTGTACGATCATTCTGTGAAATTTTTGAAGTGAATCCCGTAAAATCAAGGGACATCATTGTGTTAATCAGAATATTAAAGAATTTTTTCATAAGGCCCCTTTTTATGTGACACTTGCCATAATCAAATCCACTGTCAAAATCAACAATTGGAATGATGGTACAATCAATCTGTGTAATCTGTGGAATTTATTGTGTTGATGAGTTTATAGTGAAATCTTCATAGGGACCCTTTTCTAATGATACTTTACAGAACAAACCAAATTTCAAAAGGAACAATTCTAATGAAGGTACAATCATTCTTTAAAAGTTAAAGAGAATCTATGAAAACAGTGGACTGAATTGTGTCAAGATGGCACAATCATTCTATTAAAGTTTGAAGAGATTCTGATAAAGACTGAGGACATTGTTGTGTTTATGAGGATTTGGTAATAATTTTTCATACAGCCCCTTTTCCTATGATGCTAGACAGATCTGGCCCAATTTGAAAAGAAACAATCCTAATGAAAGTTTGAACAGAATCTGATGAAAACTACAGACTTTATCTTGGTGTAAAATTTTTTAAAATAAAATTTTCATATGGCTCCTTTTCCTGTGATACTTGACGGATCAAGTCTCATGTCAGCATCAACAATCTCGATTATTGTACAATGATTCTGTGAAGGTTTGAAGAAAATCCAATGAAAGCTCTGGACTTGGTTACAAGGATTGTAGATGAAATTCTCAAAAGGCCCCTTTTCCCATGATACTAGACAGATCATGCTTAATTTGAAAAGAAAGAATCCTCAAGATGGAATAATCATTCTGTGAAAGTTTAAACAGAATCCGAAGAAAACTGCAGACTTTATCTTGGTGTAAAATTTTTACATTAAAATTTTCATAAGGCCCCTTTTCCCATGATACTAGACAGATCATGCTTAATTTGAAAAGAAAGAATCCTCAAGATGGAATAATCATTCTGTGAAAGTTTAATCAGAATCCGATGAAAACTGCAGACTTTATCTTTGTGTGAAATTTTTAAATTAAAATTTTCACAATGCCCCTTTTCCTGTGATACTTGACGGATCAAGTCTCATGTCAGCATCAACAATCGTGATTATTGTACAATGGTTCTGTGAAGGTTTGAAGAAAATCCAATGAAAGCTCTGGACTTGGTAACAAGGATTATAGATAAAATTCTCAAAAGGCCCCTTTTCTCATGATACTAGACAGATCACGCCTAATTTGAAAAGAAAGAATCCTCATGATGGAATAATCTTCTTTGAAAGGTTTATAAACATAATCTGATGAAAACTGTTGACTTTATTGTGGTACAAGGTTTTTAAAATTAAATTTCATAATGCTCCTTTTCCTGTGATACTTGACGGATCAGGTCTAATGCAAACATCAACAATCATTATTATTGTACAATTATTCTGAGAATGTTTGAAGACAAGAGGCCCAGTGGGCCTTAACAGTCACCTGAGTAAAAGAGCATCAAAACAAGTGATTTAGGGTTTATTAGAAAAAGATTTTTTAAGAAGTACAAAAATGTACCCCTTTCTGCCCCCGACTGGGGCCCCTTTTACTACAAGCCCCCCCAACCTCTTTTCACAAACTGGAATTGGCATCCCCCAATGATGCTTCTGACCAAGTTTGGTTGAAATCCCCTCAGTAGTTCTTGAGAAGAAGATGAAATATTTAAAAGTTACCAAAAATTACCCCCTTTTGGTCCCCATTTTAGGGCCCCCTGACCCCCCAGCCTTTTAATTTTCACAAATCCGAAAAACCATTACCAAATGATGCTTTTCACCAAGATTGTTTGAAATTGGTTTTGTACTTCATCAGAAGAAGATGAAAATGTTTTTTTTTTAACATGATGAATTTTGACCTCTGGGTGTGGCCCCATACATGACCACAGGGGCATGAATTTCACAATTTATAATATACCTGTCCTAGCTGTCATGCACATAAAATATAAGATTTTTAAAGAAGAACCAAAAATTACCCTTTTTTGCCCCCTATTTGGGCCCCTATGACCCCAAGAACCCCTATTTTCACAAACTTGAATTGGCATCCCCCAATGATGCTTTCTACCAAGTTTGGTTGAAATCCGCCCAGTAGTTCTTGAGAAGAAGATGAAAATGTTTAAAAGTTACCGGATGACGGACGACGCACAACGGACGACGCATGACGACGGACAAACAATGATTGCAATAGGTCACCATGACCATTCGGTCAGGTGACCTAAAAATCCGATGAAAGCTCTGGACTTGGTAACAAGGATTTATAAAGGAAATTTTCATAAGGCCCCTTTTCCTGTGTTTCTTGACAGTTCAAACCCTGTTATGAAAAGAATAAAAGTTATGACCTTCCAATCATTCTTTGAAAGTTTCAACAAAATCTGATCAAATCTGTGGGCTTCATTGTGTTAACAGGGTTTTATTAATTGAATTTGCATATAGCCCCTTTTCCCATGTTACTTGATGGATCTGAACCAATTCCAAAGGGAACTCTACTTACAAAAGTATAATTATTCTGTTTGAGTATAAAGACAACCCAAACTCATCTGTGGACTTACAAGCATTAATGAAGATTTTTCTAATTGAATTTTCCTAAGGCCCCTTTTCCTATGTTTCTCAATGGATCAGACCCAATTTGAAAGGAACAATCCTTATGATGGTACAATCATCATGTGAAAGTTTGAAGTTGATCAGGTGAAATCTAGGGCCATGATGTGTTAACTAAGTTTTTTTTATTAAATTTTCATAGGGCCCCTTTTCCCATGAAACTTGATGGATCAAACCTACTTCAAAAATGAACAATCCATTTAATGTAATAATCATTCTTTTGAAAATTTTTTGAAAACTATGGACTCTATTGTGTTAACGAGGACTTTTTCAATCCAGTTTTTATCGGGCCCCTTTTTCCCGTGGTGCTTGACTGATCGTACCAAATTTTGAAAGGAACAATCCTTATGATGGTACAATCATTCTGTGAAAGTTTGAAGAGAATCCGATGAAAACTGTGGATTTTATCGCATAAACGAGGATTTTTTAATTAAATTTTAATTAAGCCCCTTTTCCAATGATTCTTGACGGATCATACCCAATTTCGAAAGGAACGATCCTCATGATGGTACAATCATTCTGTGAAAGTTTCAAGGGAATCCGATGAAAATTGTGGACTCTATTGAGTAAACAAGGAAAAGTTTAACAGACTGATGGACACATGCATGCACGGACGCCAGACGGGAAAAGCCATCGCTATAGCTCTAGTGGCCTTCGGCCAGTAGAGCTAAAAATGAATAATTTGCTTGTCGCAAGCAATTTCTTCGTTTGACACGATGTTTCCCCATTGTTTTTTGTGAGGGGCATCAAAAAGCATCATTGTGTGGTTTTGACAAAACCTTTCTGTTGGTACTAAGGTCAAGGTCATCCATTAAGGTCAAGGTCACTTCTCAAGGTCAAAATTAAAAAAAAAACTTTTACATTGTCCATAAGGTTACAATGGTAAGTGACATAGCCTGTATATTTCACATGTGCATTGCTTATGACATGACCTTTCTATTGGTATTAAGTTCAAGGTCATCTGTCAAGGTTCGAATATTTTAACTTTTACATTGCCGATTTGAATACAATGGTAAGTGATATAGCCTTCATATTTTACATTTGCATTGCTTATGACATGACCTTTCTGTTGGTATTAAGTTCAAGGTCATTTCTATAGGTCATAATTTTGAAAAATTTAACTTTAACATAATCTTAAAATGGTAAGTGATACAGCCTTCATATTTCAAGTGTTTATTACTTGTGGCAAGACTTTTCAGCACTTACCAAAATCAAAGTAATTGGTTCAGGTCAAATTATCAAGGTCGTTAATTTTCAAATAAAATTGTGACGTCTAGAAACGGGCTAATTTTGACCCTGGGATTAAAATTTTTACAATATTGATAGAGAGCCACTAGATGATGCCGCATACCAAAAATCAGAGCTGTAGGTCTTTTGGTTCAGTACAAAAAAATTTTAAAAGTAGTCACTATGTAAGCTTATGTACCCCCCCACACCTTCCCCCCCCCCCCAAGCATGGCCATTTCTTGACAGATTTTTTTCTTGTACAAGCTTGATAGTCCTTGCCCTATAGACTCTAAATACCAAATGTGAATCTAATCTGACAGCTGGGTCATGACAACAAGATTTTTAAAGATGTACCCTTTTTGGCCCCTAATGGAGTCCCAAGGGAAGATAATTCCATGATGTGTACAAATCTAAGGATACTTCCTGTCAAGTTTGGTTGAAATCCATCCAAGGGTTCTTAAGGAGAAGTCGAAAATGTAAAAAGTTAACGCATGATGCACTATGCACAACACACAACGACAGACAAAACATGCTTGCAATAGGTCACAATCCAGACAAACAGACTGACGAAGTGGCAGCTATATGCTCTCCCTTTGGGGAGCATAATAAACAAGTATGGTGCCAAGTCTGATTGTATAAACAAGTTTGGTCCCTAGTCTGATAGTCTTAACAAGTATTGTCTATGGTCTGAAAATATGACTGTTTGTAGGACAACTGCTCAAGCTGAAAGAAATTTCAGGCAAAACAGTTTACCATTTGGTACAAATATCTTTTACATGTTGAAAGAATGTGGGAAAAGAAGAGACCTTTAATACACTTCCACACAGTCCAGCATTGCTAAAGAAAACTATTCAGGAAATCATTATTGGAAAAGTAGAAACTTCTTATAACAGCTATTTTTCCTTTCTACCTTATAATGCATTTATGTAATTCAATTGCCTTCTTGCATCTTGATTCCATGGTTTGAATAAATTTACATTCACTGAAGAAAATTTTACTCTCACAGTATAATAAGGATACTGACGTCTTTAATATATTTAACCCATTCCCACAAAATGACGCTTTTTGATGCCCCTCACAAAAACAATGGGGAAACATTGTGTAAAGTGAAGAAATTGCTTTCAACAAGCAATTTCTTCATTTTTCTCAGTGTTTTCTAGCCAGAAAGTTGGAACAAGAGCACCGCATACGGGTGCCTACACTCAGCTATTTGGTGATGGAAAGTGGATAAAAGCACAAAATACATATAGAGTTATTCCCATTTATAGTAAAGGTAGCTCTCTTGATAATGAACAAGTGTGCCAAGTTTCAAATGAATGCCTTTAGTAGAATCAGAGATATTACAATATGTCAAAGTTTTCACATGACGATTACAAAAACGATACCAAGGCTATAGCAATACCTTGGATTTTCTCTGAAAACAGCTGAGCTAAAGTCTGAGATTTCATCAACTTTAAAACTGTTGTCTGCAACTTCTTTCAATTTGGACTAGTCTGAATTTTTACTGTCTGGTAATGGTTTAACATCAAATTAGTTTGCCAATTCTAAAAATTCATTATCCTTAATCAGTCTGTTTCCTACACAAAATATGCATTTCACCAAAATGAGCGAGCCAATGAAAGATACAAGATATGTAAAGCCATTGATGCAGAGATTGGTACTTGCGACAAATAGCGCCCTAAAGCAAGATCTTACTCTCTGACAATCAAGGGTCAGAACAAGAATGTGTCTTTTATTTACGTCAAAGTACATTATCAGAGGTCAAGTATGAGGGGGTAACAGCATCCTAAAATCCTTATTCATCAATGAAACCCTATTTTGTGGGTGCACATTTGAATTGTCTAGTCAGGTGGATATTTTCTAATTGTCTTTATTGTGATAAAACTTGACCTAGACCCACACACTTATGCCTTTTGACACTTCAACAGTAAAATAACTTTAGAAAATATTGTGGAAAATGAAAAAAATCTCTTTACAAGCAATTTCTTAATCAACCATAATGTTTCTTCACCAAAAGACAGAGAAAGTTTAAATTTCACCAAGAAAAAATTGGAGAATTTTGTCCATTCTGAAAATTTTGTCATCATACTGCGTAAATAAGTAGGTAAAATATTTCTTGTCTACATTGCTTTTAACATTTATTTAGAAGTAAAAGATATCTAAAGTCTCTCCATTTGCTTTATGAAACAATTAAATTAAGGTGAACTCAAGTCATGCTTAAAGATCATCCTACCTAGTGATCAATGTGTAATTAAAACTGATTAATTAATTGCTAATTGGCTAAATTCTTTAGCAATCAAATAAAGTGGGTAAGTTATCCTACATATCTATCTACATCAAAGGAGAAAGAAATTAATTATTGTAAAGGAATGTAATTGACTGATAACATCAAAGTTTGAATGTTAATTCTTGATACAAACATTTTAATGAGTGCACACTTTTTTTGTATAAATATCAAGAGAAACCATAGGTTGACACTCATTTATGATATTCTTCTGTTTATATACATACAACAATAAATACCAATTGAAATCATGGACATAAGAACAGCAGCCTCTGGTTTAAGAAGTCAATTGATTGTATTCGATACAGCACAGAAACAAATGGAGTTAATAAGTATGTCTTCAATATAAAACATCATTCAAATAGGAGGTGAAAGCTTCATTTCTAAGCATTTTGAAAACAACAAAATAATAAAGAATCAAATACATGAATATTTGTAATAGAATAATTAAGATGGTACCATTAGTTTAATTACAATCCCTAAAGGTTTGATACATAATCATTTTAGTTGACATCATACATTTTTCTTCACACATTTTAATTTTTTTCCACATTTCAGGTGAAGAGATTATAACAGTTTCTCAGCAGACCCTTATATCCAGTATTGAAGGTAATACAGCCAGAAATCTTCAACTGTCCTTACGCCTGTCTGTCCTAGAGGGTGTTCAACAAGTCTATAAAGAGATCTCTGAGAGAAAATGGAACCAGGTATGTATGCACACGTTATTAAATGTGTAGAGAATGTTTTGTTACAAATACTTTTTCTTCTTTTCCCAAATTTTATATGTCATGAATGGCAAAAAGAGGTAATTAAAAGGTGTTAGAAAATTGGTCTTTGTTCAATTACCTCATTCTGACACAAACCTGATTTTTTAAAGAAAACAACAACTTGTAACAAGAAAGCTTATTGCAAAGAGCAAATTTCCCACATCACTTTAACCACAAAAGACAATGTGTGGTTTATAATACTTCAACAAAATTAATTGTCTGGTAATGTTTAACGTTATTGCAAAACCTTTGTATTTTCTGTGTTTCATTCCATTTACTAGTAACTCTCTATTTCCAGGTACAGTCTACAGCTCAGTCCATCATGTCAGAACTACAGAATACAAGTCAAGAAGTACCCACAACATTGTCTTCACCAACAAACACAAGAATAGACAAGACAGCAGTCTCATGGTCTCGGTCATTTTGTGATTTCTATAGAGACAATTAATACTGATATTTTCTGTTCTATGTTATAGATATGTTACAGTGCTACTGTTGTTATTATAATAAATATATATGTTATTAAAATAAATGTTTACAGTAAAACTATCTCACTTTTGTTTTTATCCAGGTAGTGACCAAGTGCTCCCAAGTTGAGTATTAGAAATTTTGATAGAAAATCTGTTCTATTGCTTATTAGATCTGTATCAATGATATGTTCCGAAATATCCATTAAAACATATTGTTGATTAGAATGGGAAAAAATGGAATAAGGTTGACAGACCATCAAAAAAGAAGACTGAGAGACGGCTCTGATCTATCCATAGATATGGGTGTGTGTGTGTGTAGGAGGGGGGTGTTAAAGGACGCATGTCCTAGATCAAAAAGATAAGCTAAAATCTCAAACAAAACTTCAGGAAACATTGTCACGACGCACAAATACAAGAACAGACAAACATCAGTCTCATTGTCTCAGTCACTTTGTGATTTCTTTATGGACAATTAATATTTTTATTTTCTGTTCTGTCATAGATTTGTTACTGTCATAGATATGTTACAGTGCTATCACTGTTATTATAGTTGAAAATAAATGTTTACAGTAAAACTTGTTTTTTAATCCAGGTAGTGACCAAGTGCTCCCAAGTTGAGTAAAAGAATTGTAAAATTTTGATAGATCTCATCTAGTCTATTGCTTATTAGATCTGTATCAATGACATTTTCCAAAATATCCTTCAAAAAATTGTTGAATAGAATAAATAGAAATTGAATAAGTTTGACGGTCAAAAAGGAAGACTAAGAGAAGAAATTTCTTTCAAGGAATCTGATTAAGGTTCAGCTGTGGATCATTCCTGGATAATTTGGTTGAAATCCCTTCACTGTTGCCTGAGAAAAATGTTTTAACATGTTTCACCATTTATGAAGCCCCGCCTATTAAAGCCATGTTAAATCAAAATTCTTTGAAGGAATCTGATAAAGGGCCATCTGAGGATCATTCCTACAAAATTTGGTTGAAACCCATTCCTTGGTTTCTGAGAAAATTTTCAAAGCTTTCACCATATATATCCATCTATTAAAGCCATGTTTTCATCCAATCAAAATTCTTTGAAGGAATCTAATTAACCCAATTTAAACTGTAATCTGAAACTTCTTCTCATTAGGACAAGTCTAAAATTTTGTTGTCTAGTAATGGATTATTGAATATGGCAAGTAAAATATGAGAAACACTTAGAACCTCTCCAAACAAAGGTTATCCCAGCAGACAGCCTGCTCAATGCCCTGGTTGGTCCTGGTGCACTCACCTGAGGTAACTTTTAACCATGAAATTCAATATTGCAATACAAGTGGGCCTATCCATACTTAAACCATTTGGCTAATTAGCTATTGTGAAAGAGGACCAAATAGGGAAAATTTCTGCCAAATTTGGTTGAAATTGGCCAAGGGTTTGGAAGCAGATGATGGTTTAAGACCCCTTTTATTTCTATATAAACGATACCCCTTTTGCTCTGCCCCTGGGGACCTGACAGTAATGATTTCAACAATTTAGAAAGAGTCAATATAATGTTGTTTTATTAAAAATATCCGGGCTCTAGGCCTTTTGGCTCAGATGAAGATAATTAAAGATTTATTTTTTGAATTACACTTTTGTCTCTATGGCAACCAGATTTTCAAAAGAATTCTATTCTTTTAGCTATTCTGAAAGAGAACCACCTAAAGAAGATTCTGAGTCAGGAAGAGGAGATTTTTTTAAAGATTTTCTATAAAATTTCACTTTTATTGCCATGGTAACGAGAGTTTTCAACAGATATTACTTCTGTTAGCTATTTATAGAGGGTTTCACAAAAGGACATTTCTGTCAAATTTCACATTTACAAAATGGTTAATGAGGAGACGATGTTTAAAATTATTTTTTGTTCATATGCAGACCCCCCCAGGGGCTAAACCAATGGGAACCCAAGGGTAATGATTTTTGCTATTTTGAAAGAGGGCATTATACTGATGTTTCCTGGCCTTATGGGTCAGGAGAAGATTTTAAAAATCTTTTTTTTTAAAATTCACTTTATTTGCAACCATAGCTTTCAATGGCTTTCAACCCTTTTAGCTATTTTAACCCTTGTCATGCTGCACCCAGAATATTCCTGCATTGAAAATGGCTTTGGTAGATGAATAGACTAAGTGCAGTCTGATCTTAGTTTACACTTCCTGTCTCTTTAAAACATAGTGAAAAGAGGTAAAATATTCAGCAGGACATGGGTTAAAGGGGTACACCTAAGGAACATTTCTGCCAAATTTGGTTGAAATTGGCCCAGTAGTATTGGAGGAGATGTCGTTTAAAGACATTGTTAACAGATGCCTGCCAAACACAGGGCTGAGGGTGATCACAATAGATTTGAAATGTAAAAAGGTTTGAAAAAAGTTGCGGAAAATGAATGCTTGTTGCAAGAAATTTCTTCATTATCAACAATGTTTTCGACCCCAAAATACATTTTCTTATATTCCACTAACTAAAAATTCTGTCCGCAACTTCTTTCAATTTTGACCATTCTAAAATTTGGTGTCTGGTAATGAGTTAACAAGGAATCCCTGATGAATTTAAGTGTATCTCAAGATGAATGAAATCATCAATATTCACTGCAGGTAACCTAAAGGTGGTATTTTGTAACTCATAAACAAGTGAATGGCTTAACCAGTTTCTGATCCTTTATTGCAAATTTTTTTCTAACTACCACCCACCCATATCTAGGAACTACCACCCAATATCTAGGTGAATATTTTCTAACTACCTTTCAATATCTAGGTGTATATATTCTAACTACCACCCAATATCTAGGTGTATATTTTCTAACTACCACCCAATATCTAGGTGTATATTTTCTAACTACCACCCAATATCTAGGTGTATATATTCTAACTACCACCCAATATCTAGGTGTATATATTCTAACTTCCACCCAATATCTAGGTGTATATTCTACCACCCAATATCTAGGTGTATATTTTCTAACTACCACTCAATATCTAGGTGAATATTTTCAAACTACCACCCAATATCTAGGTGAATATTTTTTAACTACCACCCAATATCTAGGTGAATATTTTCTAACTACCACCCAATATCTAGGTGAATATTTTCTAACTACCACCCAATATCTAGGTGAATATTTTCTAACTACCACCCAATATCTAGGTGTATATTTTCTAACTACCACTCAATATCTAGGTGAATATTTTCAAACTACCACCCAATATCTAGGTGAATATTTTCTAACTACCACCCAATATCTAGGTGAATATTTTCTTACAACCACCCAATATCTAGGTGAATAATTTCTAACTACCACTTAATTTCTTGGTGTTTATTTTCTTGCTTGTGAACCCATAACTGCACAATGCATTATTTTTAAGCACTGAAGAAAAATAACTATGGAATATATTGTAAAATAAGGAGAAATTGCTTGTTACAAGTAATTTTTTCTTTTGACACAGTGTTTTTCACCTTGCAAGACCCAAATAGTTTAGTGTGTTGTAATGGGTTAATTTGAAATTTTGCTAGATACCAAAATGAAAAGTAAATGAAAACTGGAATTGTTGAGAAAACCCTGGGCCAGTTAACATAGTTGATAACACAATGTGCATTCAATCCCAGCCCCATGGCTTAGGATTACACATAATATATGGGAAAATTGAGTCTGGTTAATTGGTATTAGCAGCCTATTGTTAGGATTACTTATAATGGATGTATTTGTGTTAGAAATGATAGGAGCACCAGCTGCATGATATGATTGGCTTGTTGGCTGAATTAGCATGCTCAACTTAATATCAGATGGTTGCAGGTTCAAGCTCCGTTGGAGGCTGGTAGTGTATTTGGGAAGGACACTTTACAGACAGAGTCCAACTCCAACCAGCTGTAACAGTGGATAGCAGTGGTTGGAATCCATTGTCTCTCTGTAACATGTATGGTATCAACTGGAGCTGTAGCTAGGACATTGACGGAAATGATATCAAGTAAAAAAAAACAACAACAAAAGAATATAACTGAAATACTATAATAAACCAGTGTATTGAGCAACATGACAATTAACCGATTACCAGACCACCAATTTTTAGACAAATTGAAAGAAGTTGCAGACGACAAATTTTAATGGAATTTAACCCATTCCCACACGACAAAATTTTAGACTGGCCCAAATTGAAAGAAGCTGCAGACGACAATTTCAAGTTGATGGAATTTTAATTTTTTTCATCTTTTGGGATAGAAAACATTGTGGATAATGAAGAAATTGCTTTTAACAAGCAATTTCTTCATTTTCCACAATGTTTTCTAAAACTGTTTTATTGAGGGGCGTAAAAAGGAGGGATTGAGTTGGAATGGGTTAAAGAATCTTTGTCTTTTTTGGTAGAAAACATTATGGATAATGAAGAAATTGCTTTTTATAAGGATTTTCTTCATTTTCCATAATGATTTCCAAAGCCTTTTTCTTTAGGGGCGTAAAAAGGTGTCACTGAGTGGGAATAGGCCTACATAATCCCGAATTTTAGTGCATGTCAAAAGATAATTATGGAAGTAATTTCTCCTTTTCTCACAAGCTTGTCTACCCTATAGTTTGTTCATTTCTAAAACTACGCCAACTTTAACCCTTGTCAAGCCGAATAAAATTCTTGTTCAGAATTACATTTAACCCGCTAACGACAATAAATTTTAACTTGTCCATATTAAAAGATTGACATTTTAAAGTTTGTGAAATTTTGAATTTATTCAACTTTCTGGGTAGATAAATTGTGTAAAATAAAGAAACTGCTTATCACAAGACATTTCTTGATTTACACAATGTTTTCCCAATTGTTTTTCAGGGGCATCCAAAAGCGTGTGCTGGAATGGATTAAAGGCCTGAATGAATAGAAAGACCCTGATTGAGCTATAATATTTTTTCATTAATGGATTCTATAAGCACCCAATGATTTAACCTATTCTCACTCAGTGACACTTTTAGACACCCGAAAGAAAGAAAAGATTTGGAAAACATTATGGAAAATCCACAATGTCTTCTACCCCAGAAATAAAAAAAAATCTGAAATTTCACAAGCTTTAAAGCATCGTCTGCAACTCCTTTCAATTTGGACCAGTCTAAACTTTTGCCGTCTGGTAATGGTTTTAATGCTAAACAGGTTGTGTAGATCCTGGTCTATACCTACTTCCAGAGCAAAAATAGCCAGGTTCAACATTACAAGGATTAAATGGTTGTCTGCATCATCTTCAAATTGGACCAGTCCAAAACTAATCCTCTGATAATGATTTCATTTGTATCAAAATACTCGTCTGATATTAAATGGAAATCAACACTTTTGAAATGAGATTTTCTGTATGTAAATGAGATGAGGTCCAATGATACATAAAGAGGCTGTTTGAAATGCTATTCTAAAGGATTGGATTGAAATGTAAAGAAGGTAGGTTTTCTAGCAGATACATTTAATACATTCAAAGGCATCTTTAACCCATCACTACAAAACTACAAAATTTTAGAGGTCAAAATTAAGAGAAGTTGCAGATGACAACTTTTAGTTGATACAATCTTCTTTTTTTTAGGTTGTCATGAATTGTGGATAATGAAGAAATTTCTTCATTGTCCACAGTATTTTCCAAAGCTTTTTTCTTGGGGGCATAAAAAGTATTACTGTGTGGGAATGGGTTAAATAACAGTAATGAATATCTCAATCGCAAAATACTTCAGTAGGCTCTGCATCAGTAAAATGATTTGGGCTGATGGGACAATCCTGGTTTTCTCATCTAAGTTTATGCAAGCAACCAAATTTGTGTACAGTAGACCCATTCCCACACACTCAGGCTTTTACACACACTCCAAGATAAGAGCCTAGGAAAACACTGTGAAAAATGAAGAAATTGCTTGTCACAAGTAATTTCTTCATTATTACCTATGTTTTCTACCCTAAAAGATAAATATTTTTAAAATTCCACCAAGTTGAAATTATCGTCTTGATCTCCTTTGGATTTAGACCAGTCATATTTTTATCAAGTGGGAATGGGTTAAAGTAGAACTATGACTTCAAAGTAATGTAGCAATGTCTCTGATACAGGTATTTTGACCACTGATGGTTTAAAAAATTGAATGACCTTTTAAAGATACTTTGAAAGTTAACTTTTGTCAAGCTGAACCATAAATATTCCTGTTTTGGCAGGAGGTATAGACAAGCAATTTCTTCATTATCCACAATGATTTCTACCCTAAAAGACAAAGATTTTGAAGATTTCATCAACTTCAATTTGTCTTCTGCAACTTCTCTGAATTTGGACTGGTCTATAATTCTGTCGTGTGGAAAGGGGTTAATCCAACAAAAAGACAGACTGACATATAGACAATATATCCCATTCGATGCTGAGGCATAAAAATATATTGTACAGTATGACAAGGGTTAAAGCAGAAAATAAGTTGAAACTGATAGATTTCATGATTTATTGATTGGTGTTTGATTAATGCCAAATATCAAGGCTCTGGGCCATATGGTTTGTGAGTAGAACATTCTCAAAGATCTCCTTCCTTAATCCTGCATAAAATCAGGGAGCGCACAGAAAAAGGCTGATTTTCAGAGTATGGTAATTTCTTTAAAGTATTTTGGTAGAGGGCCAATAGATAATGATTAAACCAAATATCAAAGCTCTAGGCCACATGGTTTGGGAGAAGAAGATTTTTAAGATTTCCTCCTTTATTCCTATGTAAGATCAGGGAGTGCTCAGAAAAGGGCTGATTTTCTTTGTATATAATTTTTTTCAAGTATTTTAGTAGGGGGTCAATAGGTGATGATTCATACCAAATAACAAAGCTCAAGGCCTTATAGTTTTTGAGAAGAAGATTTTGAAAGATTTCCTACTTTAATCCTATATAAAATCAGGGATCTCACATAAAACAGCTAATTTTCAGAATACAATAACTCTTTGAGGTATTTTGGTAGAGAGTCAATAGATGTAAGCCTAATCGATAGGAAGCAAACCTATTTATTTTTTCACTGTTTGCCATGGCAAAGGATCTTTTCTGTAAAGTTTGGTTGAAATCTCATGGTTAGTTTAGGAGGAGAAGATTTTTTGTAATTGTCCATCACCTGAGTCCAGAGAATTCTTCAACAAATAAGAGTCCACCAGATGGTGCTACATACCAAATATCAAAGCTCTAGGACTTTTTTTTTGGGGGGGGTGGGGGAGAGTAGATTTTTTTTTGAAAAGTTTTCACTATACAAGCCTATGTTAATCTAGTGGCGTCTGGGAACAGCTTATTTTTGCGTGGGCATAATTTATACAATCTTTTATAGAGGTCCACTGGATGATGCTGCATACCAAATATCAAAGCTGTAGGCCCTCCCCTTTGGGGAAGTAGATTTTTTAAATTTTCACTATATAAGCCCTACATAAAACTTGTGACATCCAGGGATGGGCTAATTTTGACCCTGGAGCCATAATTTACACAATCTTGATAGAGGTCCACTGGATGATGCTACGCACCAAATATCAAACCTCTAGCCCCTCCTGTCTGGGAAAAGAAGATTTCTAAAATTTTCACCACATAAGCCTATGTTAACATTGTGACGTCCAGGAATGGGCTAATTCATACCCTAGGGCAATAATTTAAACAATCTTGCTTGAGGTCCACTAGATGATGCTTCATATCAAACGTCAAAGTTCAAGGCCCTCCTGTTTCGCCAAAGATTTTTAAAGTTTCCTCTAAATAAGCCTAAGTTAAACTTGTGAAGTCTGGGAACTGGCTAATACTAACCCTTGGGCCATAATTTATACAATCTTGATAGAGGTCTACCAGATGATGCTACATACCAAATATCACGGCTCCTCCCATTTGGGAGAAGAACATTTTTATAAATTTCAGTATATAAGCCTATGGTAAACTTGTGACTTTCGAGAATGGGCTAATTTTGACCCTGGGGGTTATAATTAATACAATATTGATAGAGGTCCACTAGATGATACCACATACCAAACATCAGAGCTGTAGGTCTTTTGGTTTTGTAAAAAAAAAAAATCAAAGTTGTATGTAAGCTTATGCACCCCCCATTTGCCCCCCCCCCCCCCCTGCACAGCCATTTCTCAACAGATTTTTTTTCTCTTGTACAAATTTGATAGTCCTTGCCCTAAAGACTCTAAATACCTAGTGTGAATCCAATCCGACTACCGGTTCATGACAAGAAGATTTTTAAAGATGCATCCTTTTTGGCCCCTTATGGGGCCCCAAAGGGATATAACTCTGTGACATGTATAAATCTGAAGCGCCTTCTCATGAGGATGCTTCCTGCCAAGATTGTTTGAAATCCGTTAAAGGATTCTTAAGAAGAAGTCGAAAATGTAAAAAGTTAAAGCACAACCCATATAAACTTTGGCAACCTGTTGCAATACAGGAGTTAAAGCAGTATTTAGTTTCTGATTTTAGTCACCTTCCATGAAGGGCCAGTTAGTCTCTGATTAAAGTGGCCTCTTGATGGGCCATAGAGAAAGGTTGAGGTGCTTTTCTGGATAAATTAATGGCAACCCATTTGCATTCATACCTACTATATCTCTTTTTTTCTTAACACAAACTATAATTAAAATTAATGCTTCAATTTTCTGTCATGGTCCACTAAAGTATTCGGTACAGAAAGTTTGTTTCTTTTTCTATCAACTAACCACAATAATAATTTTTCAGAAACATTTAAATGATGACAGACGCCAATCCAAAAAATGCAGTAGATCAACTATGTTTAGCTATGACAGGAGGTGACATCATTGTCCTACAAGCAGTCATAGAGGATGGAAATGATGTGAACTTTGTAAACAATGTAAGTAGTTTTTAAATAACAACAGTGGGTAATCCGGTGAAATATTTGAGGGCTTTTCCGAGCACCAAATGGTAAACGCGTGTCATACATATATGTGTCTCCCCAAGCCAAGCCGGTATATGGGTAATTCGATTCCTTAACGCCGACCGATCGGTAAGCATTTAATAGATCAATTTTCGCCATGAAAGAATGTGGCTGTAATAATTTTATCGCATCGGTCAGAGTTTGGTACTGAAAGTGATCTACAGAGGCAAAATCATTAACACTGTTGTTTTTTGGTCTAGACAGATCATGGATTAAACGAATGTCACCATTTGGTTTGGGTATAGAAGAAAGAGCACTTACAACGTATGGCCTCGATTTTGCAACAATAAAATTCCCTTCTGTCAATTCCGCATTTATTCGCGTGTTAACTAATTCTTTATTCCTGAGCACTGAGAACGAATTCTTGGTCAAAGATGGTCCAATTTGGTCTATTCTGTCTTCATCGATTATAGAGAATCCGTTCTTAATTCCTTGCAACAAAAAGTCCTTGTCTTCGTCGTCGCAAAGTTCTATTTCCCATATGCTTATCTTTCTTTGGAGGGGTGAAGGGGATCTCGATAAGGAGTCCCCTACTGGCCGTTTTTTGATTCACTCTTGTGAATATATTCACTATGATCCGGCTTGAAACACAACATGCAAATATGCGAGTACTTGCAATTCACTAAAGTGCAACCATTGCGACCGTTGTATTTTGCACAGATCGGTTTTCCCGTTTGAGGGTCGAATCTATCTCTTTTTAGCCCGTTTTTCAATACCGTGCCCGGCTTGTCCAGTTGTTGAGGTAGGCGAGTTCGCAAGCAAAGCTGCATCAGGTATGTGTCGTCCGTACCCCACGGTCTGTTTTTCTCCTTCTGGACTCGCCTGAATTCTGAATCAAATTGTAGCACGGACGTCCAAGCAAAACCTTGAGCGAATGTACCGATTTTGTGCAAGTATTCAAGATGTTGAATAACTTCCGGTAAAGACATACCGTCGTTTCGTATCATGTCCAGCAAGATGCTCATACTACCTTCAAGGTACTGTGCGGGAGTAACGTTGTTCAGTCCGGTCTTCGTCCCTTCGCGGAGCTTAATCTCGAAGTCCCCGAGATTAGCCGTGTGCGAGTCCTGTTTCTGCGATTTAAGTAACAAATAATCGCAAATTTGTTTAGATTTTGTCGAAGACGTTTGTGGCACAAAATTGATAGCCGATTCCTCATGATGAACTAAGCTATTACCTGTGGAGATGTTGTAGACCTCGTCCGCAGTTAATCCCTGATCATGTTTGTTGTTTGCCAGGGAGGCCTTACTCTTTTTCAATGTGTCGGTCAGAATCAGCAGCTGGCCCAAGGGTAGCTTTTTAGAGAAGTGTTTCTGGATATGATCTTCCGTCAGCAGTCTAAACTCGTCAATGTTTGTTATTCCGTTAGAAACTAAAGTATCCACAGATCGTTCATTCAATTTCAATGACAATAGCTCTTCTTTAAAATCCATTTTTATGGTATTTGTTATTATCTATAATATCATAACCATAAACTTAGCAAATAATTCGTGACCAAGCAATACGATGATACGCAAGCGAATGCCCTTATGGGCGGAGCTAATAATGTACCTAAGAACTGACCGCTCTCTTACGCTATCCAATACAAGAGCCCTGCTGTTTGTGAATGGGGCGCCAATGGGTTGTTATTTAAATTCGCTTTACGATTTGTAAACCATCACTATAATGTAAATGTTATAGATCAACTATGTTTATCTATGACAGGAGGTGACATAATTGTCCTACTAACACTCATAGAGGATGGAAATGATGTGAACTTTGTAAACAATGTAAGTAGTTTTATAATGTAAATGTTATAGATCAACTATGTTTATCTATGACAGGAGGTGACATAATTGTCCTACTAACACTCATAGAGGATGGAATTGATGTGAACTTTGTAAACAATGTAAGTAGTTTTATAATGTAAATGTTATAGATGTTACCAAAAACAAATATGTTATTTCACTTTTCTCTATATAAATATCAAACTAATTTAAATCAAGAGTAATCCTATTTATAGCGAACCTAAGCGGATACTTAACCTCTGCAGGGGATCTACGTAGGTGACGTTATCAAATCCACGTAGGTTCCAATCCTGTAAGAGTCAGATATATTAATTCTCCACTAGTTTGAAAAAGACAAGAATCACTGCCTTAGCTGAGAGAACTCAATATACCATAAATAAAATTACAGTATATAGAACCCTTATATGGAGTTTGCTGTAGAGTCAGATAGCTTTATATGCGTTATTTGAACATTCTTTATATAGGGATGTCTTGGAAATGCAGGGGTTAAGGACGTCAGACATTGCATCGCTAGATGGCGATGTTGTATCCGTGTAGGTTCAAATCCCATCAGAGTCTAATTTAATTTACATAATTTTTGTATATATAGAATGGAGAGGCACCTCTACATATAGCAACCAGTCTAGAAAAAGAAGAGTTTGTTTTAGAACTGTTGAGGGCTGGTGCTGATCCTGACTTACAAAATAAAGTAAGGAAAATGTTTCTGTGCTACATTTGTTACATAAACCCATTATCACATAACAAAATTGGTCCATATTCAATGAAGTTGCTGACGACGATTTCTAGTTTTAAGAACCTTAATGTTTTCCAAAATTTTTTAATTGAGGGGTGTAAAAAAGTGCAAATGTGTTGAAACGGTAAAAATTATATAATTTCCTTGAAAACGTATTGTGACATGAAATAATATTGCCTACTCTTTACATTTAACCCTTTCCTATTCAGTGATGCTTTCAGACGTCCCCAAGAAAAAAAGCTTTGGAAAACATGGAAAATGAAGAAATTATTTATTGCAAGTGATTTCTTCATTTTCCACTTTGTTTTTTACAAAGAAAGTTGAAAAATCCAAAATTCGTAAACTTTAAATTATTGTCTGCAACTTCTTTCAATTTGGACCAGTCCGGAACTTGTGTGTTAACATTGTGTACAAGTAAACATATTTTTAGCTTACTTAGCCCATTACCAGATCACAAGATTTTAGACTGGTTGAAATTGAAAAAAGTTACAGATAACATTTCAAATTGCACTGAAATTGGACAAAAAAAGTACCAAATAGGGTAGAAAATACTGTGAAAAGGAGAAATTGTTTGTTACAAGCAATTTCTCCTTTTCCCACAAAGTTTTTCATGAAGTTATGGTGTTAGAAAGTCTCATTGTGTGGTAATGGGTTAATTCACAACTTATCATAAAATTTAAAGGTTTTGCAGACCAAAATTTAAAATGCATTTTATTTGTAAAATAACCACTCAGTAGGATAGAAAATATTGTGTAAAAAGAAGAAATTGCTTGTGACAAGCAATTTCTTCTTTTTCTATAATGTTTTCTCAATCATAAAATCACAAGGATGTTAAAACCAGGGATTGAGCAGGAAAGAGTTATTCAATAAAATTACAATATGACAGATTTCTAGACTAGTTGATATTAAAAGAAATTGTAGACAACAATTCCAAGTGGATGAAATTTTGAAAATCTTTATTTTTGTGGATAGAAATCATTGTGAATGTTGTCCGAAGTTTTTCTCCATGAGAGGCATAAAAAGTGGGATTGGGAGGGAATGGATAATATGAATAAGGAATAATGATGTAAAAGTAGAACCAATGACCTATGACTGGCCCCCGCCCAACTTTTTTCGTTAGCCCAACCCATTGACTCAACAGGAAGTCCAGCTTTAAATTAAAACAGCAATATTTTGCAAAGTTTATAGCCAGTAGCATGTAGCAAAAAAGAAGAATAGTTAATTGGCAACCTAAACGTCATAACTACAGCTTGAATAAACTGTAGTTACGATGTTCAAGTAGCCAAATCAACAAAAAAAAAAGTTAATAAAAATTGCAGCCAATGTCGGAGTTCAAAATTCATTTCTTGTCAAAATGAATGATACCACTGGATGACTGGATCTTTGATTGACAGAAACTGTTGCTATTGGTCAATTGATTATGCATTCAAATTATTTCTTTAACATTCACAGAATGGTCAGACCGCCCTACATCTAGCTGCAGCAAGAGGAAATGAGGCTATTGTGGGCTTATTGCTTGGAACTGACCTACAAATTGACAAGAAAACTTTTGTAAGTGGATAAACTAAATTTGATTTTGACCCAGCCATGGGTAATCTATATAAGAATTGATAGAATCAAAGTTAGATCAAAACAAACAATGCAGTTACAACCACCCAACCTATAATCACTGCCTTAGAAATACCACGTTTGGTTATAATAAATGTGTGTTTTCTGTAATGAGTATAGTACATGTCAAGAACTTTTCTTGAAGGATTTGCACAATTCCTTCACACAAATTGACCGACCATGCCTGTCAAAGAACCAATGGACCAATAAAATCATTCATTTAGACTAGAAATGAACTTTGTACTCTGACATTTACCGATAAATTTGTTGGTTTGGTGACTTAACCCATTACCACACAACAATATTATAGACTGGTCCGAATTGAAAGGAGTTGCATACGACAATTTCAAGTTTATGGGTTTTTTTTGTTTTTTTCAACTTTCTGGGTAGAAAACATTGTGGAAAATGAAAAAAATTGCTTGCTTCAAGCAATTTCTTCATTTTACACAATGTTTTCTCATTTTTTTCTTGAGGGCATCAAAAAGCGTCATTGTGTGGGAATGGATTAAATAACATCACTACAGCTTATACAAGCTACTGCTTATTCAAACTGCAGCTTATTCGACCCATTCTCACATGGCAAAATTTTAGAATGGTCCAAATTCAAAAGAGTTGTAGACGATAATTTAAAACTTATGAAATTTTAGATTTTTTGAAATTTCTGGGAAGAAAACATTGTGTACAACGAAGAAATTGCTTGTAACAAGCAATTTCTTCATTTTACAAAAAGTTTTCTCAATTATTTTTCTGGAGGGGTGTCCAAAAGTGTAACTGTGTGGAAATGGGTTAAGCTATAGTTATGACATTTAGATTGCCAACAAACAAATAAAATTTTTGTTACATTTTACTGACCTTAAATTGTGCAAATGATGCCATTTGATATCTAAGTGGAACTTTCTGATTAAGTTCTGTGGGCCAGCTGTCATCAATTAGATCATAATAATAAAATAGATATAGCGCAGATCCAGCATATATATGGTACGTATTCTATGTAAAAAAAATCTTGTTCATCTGTTAACTGGTCTATTGTTGACCTGGCCTACTGACTACCCTTTCCACACCAACTGATACCAACAGAAAGTTCCGCTTCCATATTCAACAGCATAAGTATATTGGTAGGTTAGTGACCTAAATGTCATAACTACAGCATGAAAAAGCTACACCAAACCAACAAGTGTGATTTGCAAAAATGTTGGCCAATGTTGGAATTCAAAGTTTACTTTAGGTTCAAATGATTAATTTGATTGGTGGATTGATTTTTAATTGACAGCTGTGATTGGCCAATTTTAGTAAACAAGTAGCTCATATATTTATATGATATACTCAATCTTATATTTTCTTTTCTCTTATAGTATACAGAAATGACAGCTCTTCACCTTGCCTGTCAAAATGGTTACACAGATATAGTACAGATGCTTCTTGAGAATGGAGCAGATATTACTATTCTTGATGCCGTAGGCTTTGTATAAATACTATACTATATACATGTATATCTTTCTTATGGCAACTAAGAGTTCTTTGTAAAATAGTGTAGACAAAGATCAGCTTGCACACTGATGCTTAGGAAATGAGCTTACAAAAGCTCATTACTCATGCAACAAATATTAACCCATTCCCACAAAATGATGCTTTTTGACACTCCTCAAGAAATGCAATTGTGAAAACATTGTGTTTAATGAAGAAAGTGCTTGTAACAAGCAATTTCTCCATTTTACATAATGTTTCTTCCAAGAAAGTTTAAACAAAATCTAAAGTTTCATTAAAATTGTCATCTACAAATTGGACCAGCTTAAAATTTTGCTGTCTGGCAATGCGTTAGGATGATTTTTTGATTGTTCGTAACTCATATTCATGCTCACTCTCTCATATGACATAAAACATAAAAATCAATAGCATGAATCCACATTAAAATCAACAAGTGACTTTAACCCTTTTCAGTTCAATCCCTGGTTTTAACATTCCTGTGTTTTATGCTTCAGAAAATATTGTACAAAAATACACACACTAATTTCTACCCTACTGAATGATTATTTTTCTAGTAAAATTGACTTTCAATTGTTGTTTGTAAACCCTTTGAAAGGTCTTAAAATTTTGCAAGACAGTAAAGGGGTTAATGAATTGACCTTGAAGTATGACCTTTACACCTTACTCAATTTTTTTTTTCAAATAATACAAGGACCCATGAGGGAAATAGATCTGCATCGAAAACTGCAAGTGTTGTGAAAGGTCGATTGACTTTGAAGTATGACCTTTACACCTTTACTCAATTTTTTTTCTCAATAATAATAGGACTCATGAGGGAAATAGATCCACATGAAGTGACTTTAATGAACAGAGAACTTGTGTGTATTTCCTTTTATTTCCTTTTATTTACATCGCTACTGTAGCACATGCCCATATGAGCGATGTCCCAAAACAGTTAGTTGTCATGGATACAGGACAAAACTGCTGAGAGCTCTGCCTGGTTCTTTAACATGCTCGGTAGATAGCACTGTCACACAGGGCCTCGGTTTAACGTCTCATCCAAAAGACAATTAGTTTGTTAGTTGATATGGTCAGTCAGCGGTCGAACCCGTGATCTTGAGGTTTGAAGTCAAGTGCTCTACCAACTGAGCTAATCAGGCTGACACAGAGAACTTGTGAAAGGTCCATTGCTTATATATGACCTATACCCTTTACTCAAATTTAACCGGAAAATCTAATCACACTTCTGTTTGAATCCGCTTCACGTATTCATACACAATTTATGGACACTCATTAGAAACATCGAATGATATGATAGTAATGAGTTCCCATTATAGGAGTGTTTTTGGATCGACTAAAAGACTCAGATGGTCATCATTTTCTCTTATATTGCTATACTATATCTTACTAGAAGACACTTTTTAACAAACATGAAAACTAGAAGTGCTTGAGCGCCTGTATTGCTCCACAGGAATGAAGGTACTGATTTTGCAAATTTTGCAAAATTTCAATATAAACTTGATATAAGGAAAATTAATCTAAGTCATTGAAATTTTTGAAGTAGTTCTAGAGAACCATTTCAATTTTTTCATTGTTTTAACAAAAGTCAAGTAATGAAAAATGTTCAATGTATACCATATATTGTATAAAAAAGTTCATTATGTAAAATTTTCACTGTATACCATATATGGACATAACCCACAACCATAATAGCCATGCTTTCAACTAATCAAAATTTTATGAAGGAATCTGACAAACATTCATCTGAGAATCATTCCTTTGAAATTTGGTTGAAATCCAGCTACAGGTTTCTGAGAAATTTACAAAGTTTTCAGTATAAACCATATATAGAAATAACCCCTGCACATTAAAGCCATATTTTTCAATCAATCAAAATTCTTTTTTACATTCAGATAAAAGGTCACCCAAGGATCGATCCAGTCAATTTGGTTGAAATCCATTGACTGGTTTCTGAGAAGAAGAATTTCAAAGCTTTAACCATATATGGAAATCAGCACCGTCCTTTAAGGCAACATTTTTCATCCAATCAAAATAAATCTGATGCAATTCAATAAATGTTCATCCAATCAAAATAAATCTGAAGCAATTCGATAAATGTTCATCCAAGGATCACTTCTGTGAAATTTGGTTGAAATCGAACTGATGGTTTCTGGCAGGAAGATTTTCAAAGCTTTCACCATAAATGGAAATTAGCCCCACCCATGAAAGCCAAATTTTTCATATAATCAAAATAATTTGAAGCAATTCGATAAATGATCATCCAAGGATCATTTCTGCAAAATTTGATTGAAATCCAACCATTGGTTTATGGAAAGAAGATTTTCAAAGCTTTTACCTTATATAAAAATTAGCCCCGCCCATTAAAGCAAAACTTTTCATCAAATCAAATTTCTTTGAAAAAAAATTGATAGAGGGTCACCCAAGGATCATTTCTTCAAAATTTGATTGAAATCCATCCACCGGTTTCTGGGAAAGAAGATTTTTATAGGTTTCACCATATCTGAAAGTAGCCCCATCCATTTATGCCATGTTTTTCATCCAATCAAAATTCAAGGAATCTGATAGAGGGTCACATAAGGATCATTTCTGTGAAATTTGGTTGAAATTCATCCACCTGTTTCTGAGAAAAAGATTTTCAAAGCCTTTACCATATATGGAAATTAGCCCCGCCCATCAAATTCATGTTTTTCATCCGATAAAATTCTTTGAAGGAATCTGATAGAGGGTCACCAAACTATCATTTCTGTGAAATTAGGTTGAAATCTGTTCAGTACTTTCTGAGGAGAAATTTTTCAAAGGAAAAGTTTATTGACAGACAGACAGAAGACCGGACGGACAGATGCACACACGATGGACACCACACCATGAAAATAGCTGTCTGTCTTTCAGCCAGTGGAGCTAAAAACTCAAAATGAGATCTGTTTTCTTTTCTAATTAAAACATACATTATCTATTGATTAACCCATTCCTAGAGAATCAAGCTCTTTTCTAACCTAAAGGAAAAATTTCAGGAAAACAATGTGGAAAATGGCTTGTTAAAAGCAATGTTTTTGTTTCAACTTTTTTTTCAGCCCAAAAGATTTTTAAAAATTCTTTCAACTTCAAAATGTTGTCTTTAATTTCTTGAACCAATCCAAAATTTTGTTGCCCAATAAAACGACATACCCATTCATTACAGATAGGCCAGCCAGCTCTATTCTATACCGAAAGACAAGACATAACCAAGCTTCTTAAGGAACATGCTGAAAACCTACTAACAGAGAGGAGGGCCCACATAGAAAAAGAAAGGCAAAGAAGGCAGGAGTTACTCTGGATGAGACCTCCCCCTCCATATAAATCTTCTGTTGTTCACAGACAGAAGTTCAGTAAAAGGCATCAAAAACTGATGAAATTAAATGTGTTTGATAGACTGACAAGGAGAAAATCTCAACTACCATGAAAATGATTTAACCCATTACCAAATGGCACAATTTTAGACTGGTCCAAATTGAACCGAGTTGCAGACGATAATTTAACATTGATGAAATTTTAGATTTTTTCAACATTCTGGATAGAAAACATTGTGTAAAATACCGAAATTGCTTGTTAAAAGCAATTTCTTCATTTTACACAATGTTTACCCAATTTCTTTTCTTAAAGGGCATCCAAAAGTGTCACTGTGTGGGCATGCATTAAATAGATTTCTTTACCCACTTATTTTCAGTAAGATTGTATCAATTTAAGCTTAGTGTTTAAAAAAAAGTTATCTTTTTCCCCCTTTATTTTTCTAGAATAATAGTAAGTTAGAAATGCATATAACGAAATGTATCAAAAACTGTTTTTTCAGCTATGTCTTATATTCCTATGAGTTCCTGTTCTTTCAATTTACCCAGATGGCAAAATTTTAGACTGGTCAAAACTCAAAGGGGTGTCACACAACAATTTAAAGTTTGTAAAATTTCAGATTTGCTCAACTTTCTCCAAAAACAGCCGAGCTAAAAATCTAGGCTTTTTGTATTAATGATCTTTTTTGACATATTTTATATACATTCAAATACATATTCTTCTTATTTTTGTTGGATTTATTTTGGGACTGTTAAAAATTGTAAAACATTATTAACTCCATCATAAAACACCTCTTTTCTAAGGTACAAAAACTTTATCAGTTGATTAAACCCATTACCTGATGAAAAATTTTTAGTCTGATTCAAATCAAAACTAGTTGCAGAGAACATTTAAACTGTTGCAAAATATGTATTTTCTTTTATCAGATAGGATAGAAAATATTGTGTGATAAAAAAGGAGATTTTCTCAAAAAGTTTTCCATATCTATATTCCATCAATTCTGGATTGTGTGTAAATGGGTTAATCAGAGGTCCATGAGACAAACTGCAGGCTCCTTTTCAAAGGACATATTTCAAATCTAGTTAGAGCATATTTATCTTAATATATTTTAGAATAAATTTGTAACATACTCATCAAATTATATGAAAAATGTGACAGAGAGACCCTCTTCAAGGTCAATCTTATTTCAAGATAAACTATTCTATTAATCTTACAAACTTTCAAAGAAGAATTTAAAAATATCCAGTAATATTTCAAGGATGCATTAAGTTAAACTCTCCCAAATTTTGAAAGCAACTGTCCTTAAACACAATAAACCCTATATATTTAAATAACATTCTGTGAAAATTTCAAGAGAATCTATAGATATTTGTGAATTTTATCACTCAAAAAATTCAGTTTTCAGTTAAATTCTGTATGGCCCCTTTTCCCTTGTTTTCTTCCCTTACTGACACTGCCCTAGCCTTGCCGACTGACCTCCCAGCAAGATAGATTGGCTGAGGTAACAAACAATATTAGTCTGCACAATACATGGAAAGAATTCCTGTTTTGCAACATTTTAGTCCTGTGCAAATTCAAAGGTTTCGCAGACCAAAATTTAACCATATCCTGGTTTTTGAAATTTTAGACTGGTCTAAATTGAAAGAGGATGCAGACGACAATGAAAATTGGATGCAATTCCAAATAAAACCATCCTATGTGGTAGAAAACACTATGGGAAAAGGAGAAATTGCTTATTATAAGCAATTTCTCCTTTTACCACAATGTTTTCTCAAGTATTAAATCACAGTGTCGTAAAATCCCGGGCTTATCCAGGAAAGGGTTAAAGTGGATTAAAAAAAAACACCAGTCAGTAGGGAAGAAAATATTGTAGAAAAAGAAGAAATTGCTTGTCATAATAAAACGGGCATAAAAACCAGGAATTGAACAAGAAAGGGTTGGTATGCAACCTAGACGTCTAAAATTAAGCTTGAAAACAGCTGTATGACAGATGTTCAAGTTGCCTACAAACAAAAATTATAAAATTGATATCAGAGGTCAACAATGACTTCTGGATCTAAATAACCTTTGTCATGCTAAGCCTGGAATATTCCAGTTTTGGCAGGAGGTGTAGATCAATATCAGCCTGCACATAAGTGCAGTCTGATCTTGGTCTACACCTCCTGCTTGTACTTTTCCTGTCAGAGTTGTTTATGAAGTTGATTTCGGAAAGAAATATTGATTTTTTAACAACAAGTTCTATCAGTACTTTCAGCCCTTTGATTTTACAGCAATTCAGTCAGGTAATTTATACAGCACGACAAGGATTAACCCATTCCCACACAGTGACGCCTTTAGACGCCCCTAAGGAAGAAAGTTTTGGAAAACAATGTGGAAAATGAAGAAATTGATTGTTACAAGAAATTTCTTCATTATCCACATTTTTTTCTACCCAGAAAGTTAAAAATAAAAAAATTCATTAACTTGAAATTGTCGTCTGCAATTTCTTTCAATTTGGGCCAGTCTAAAATTTTGCTGTCTGGTAATGGATTAATTGTCAATTAGTTTTTTGATTGACAGCAGTGATCTTTCAATTTTGAAAGGAACCTTCCTGGTGACAACCATCCTATAGTTTCTAGATGAATTAGTCATATTGTGGCCTTTGTTCTGTGAACAACAATTGTTTATGGAGTGACCGACAGACTTAGACTTGAAACTACCTCATTACATAGCTTGCCTGACCTTCAAAAAGTGGTGCTATACAACATTTTAATGTCAACTGAATCCTATGTTTTTGAGATGATCTCACTAGGGTGAACATTGTGTGAAGATCTCTACTTCCACATCAATACTCTTTAACCCATTCCTGTTTAATCCCTGATTTTTATGTCCCGGCAGTTTTATGAATGAGAAAACATTGTAGAAAAAGAAGAAATTGCTTGTAACAGTTTCTTCTATTTCAGTAATGTTTTCTATCCTACTAAATGGTTATTTTTCAAATCAAATCTACTTTAAATTTTTGTCAGTAAAACCTTTGAATTTGGACAGGTCTAAAATTGTGCAAGATAGGAAAGGGTTAAATGATACATCCAAAAGTCCTACAGAACAAGGACTTTCAAAAGCAACTGCTTAGTTGTAGTACTTTATGTGCTAGATTTTTGGCACTTTGACTGAATTATTTACCCTTGTCATGCTGAGCCTGGAATATTCCTGTTTTAGCTGGAGGTATAGACAAAGATCAGACTGCATATAAATGCAGTCTGATCTTAGTCTACACCTCCTGTCTGTCCTTTTGAAACCACAGTTGTTTATGAAATCAATTTTCAGAAGTATTGACAACTGAACAACAAATACTACCAGTGCTTTCAACCCTTTGATTTTTATATGATTCCAATAAGGATTTCATTCAGTATGACAAGGTTTAAAGCTGAGATAATTGGTAATATTTACTTACCACTCCATTAAGGTCATATAAATCTTTATTCTTCTTTATCTTTTCTGTCAGTTTCTTCTGAAGTTCTAGTAAAGCCACGTTTTCCTCTTCTGATGTAATTTGACCAAGAATTCTGGGTAATGGGGGAGGTGGTAATGGTGCAAGAAAAGCCCCTGTACCTGTCTGTAGTTATAGATATAGAAATCTTTTAACCTTTTCACACATAAACCTTGGGGTTTTTTTTACATCTTTAATAAAAAGACTTTGGAAAACATAGTAGAAAATGAAGAAAGAGTTTGAGGCAAGCAATTTCTTCATTACCCTGAATGTTCTCAACACTAAAATACAAAGGTTTTTAGAGTTTCATCAAATTAAAATTATTGTCTGCAACTTCTTTGAATTCAAACTATTCTAATTTTTTTCCTGTGGGACTGCAAAAATTTTTCGGACTGCAAAAAGAATTGTTACTTGGTAGTAGACCAAGGTTAAAAGTTTTCTTCTTGTACATACTTTTGGAATATTGAATGTTAGCATGTAAGTAATTGTCACTTTCAGTCTTGTTGAACTGTACCATGACAAACCAGGGAAGAGTAGGACCTCTTTATAGAAATAGTTGTATAATACTTTCCTGCTTTGCAAAATTTTAGACCAGTCCAAATTCAAAGGTTTTGCAGACAAAAGATAGATGTTTGTGATAGATGAAATTAAATATTGAATTAAAACATGCTAAATTTCATAAACTTAGAATTGTTGTCTGTAACTCCTTTCAGTTTTAACCAGTCTGAAATTATGCTATATGTTAATGGTCTAGCTAGTGCTCCCAGTTCTTTCAGGCCTTTGATTTTTTGATATGTATTCAGATAGGAATTTTATTCAGCATGACAAGGCTTAATTATTCCAATCAAATGAACTAGATTTGAAGAAGCTTTATCGTTACATTGTTGTATTCATGACATTAGGAAAACATTGTGGAAAATGAAGAAATTACTTGCTTTCTGTCCAAAAAGACAAAGATTTTTAAACTTTCATCAATTTGAAAAAGTCGACAGCAACTTCTTTCAATTTGACCCAGTCTAAAATTGCATAAAACAGGAAAAGGTTAAGCTGTTCCATCAAGATAACTCATTTATCTTACTCATTTATTTAACTCATTTAACCCTTTCCTGCTTAAACCCGGGATTTTACGTTGCTGTGATTTTATACTTGAGAAAATATTGTGGAAGAAGGAGAAATTGCTTGTCACAAGCAATTTCTCCTTTTCCCACAATATTTTCTATCACATAGGATGGTCTCTTTTTGAATTGCATCCAATTTTCACTTGTTTTCTGCAATCTCTTTCAATTTTGACCAGTCTAAAATTTGGAAAAACAGGAAAGGCTTAAAAATTCCTTATATCATACCATATTATCTACCAAAAGTCTTTCAGATATTTTCTTACTTTGGACTTACCCCAATGGCTATTATCATATTCTGTCCTACAACAATCTGTACTTTCAGACCAAATAAACCATTCATACTTTTTATCTGAAATAGAATTAGAATGTCTCATAAAAGTTTCCAGATGTCTTTCTTATATAACCCATTCCCACGTATTTACAGCTCTCCAATACTAAATGGTTGTCCCAGGACGACTGCTGTCTAGCCCACAAAGTTTTGTAGGCATCATGCTCTGGACAAGCACAATTTTAGTGTTTACCTTGAGCTGTGACTATGAACTTGAAGCTATCCAAAGAATTCTTTCAAATGGCACATCTACTAATGATGGAGAATAAATGTGCCAAGTTATTTTGAAATCCATCCATAATTGTAGGAGAAATGCTCTTGACAATCACAATTTTAGTATTTGACCTTGAGCTGTGACCTTGACATTAGAACTATCCCAAAATTTCTTTCAAATGTCATATCTACTCATGATGGAGAATAATTGTGCCAAGTCATTTTGAAATCCATCCATAATTGTAGGATAAATTGTTCGGACGGACTTAAAGACTAATGGACTAACTAATGGACTAATGCACCAACGCACATACACCGACTTGTCATAGTGACAACTATGTCTTGCTCACCGCAAGCGACAAAAAAAGTTCTAGAAAACAATGTTTACCCTTGTCATGCTGAACCCAGAGAATTGCAGTTTTGACAAGGGGTATAGACAAAGATCAGCCTGCAAATAAGTGGGTTTTGATCTTAGTCTACACCTCCTGTCTTTCTATTTCAAACGAGAATTGTTTATAGAATAAATTTCAAAGAAGTAATGATGACCTGACAATATGTACTACTCGTACTTTCAGCCCTTTGGGAAATCTGTGAGTTCAATCTTCCAAATATGTTACATCTACCTACTGATTTTAAATTGAATTATTATATAAAAAAAGATACAGTTAAGCTAAAAATCAGCACTTTACCATGTAACATGCAAAAATAAATTCAGTTTAAAATAGGAATTAGACATCAGGCAGATCTGAATTCAGTAAGCAACACATAGTACCCCTAGCTGATGCACCATACCTCAATAGGTGAGCACAAAAAAAACGTAACTGCTTATATGTTAATAGGCAGTTAAAACTGTTTTACACTTACCCATTGACCTGTAGTTTACAGTGCCTGTGATTTACAGTTAGTGAAGAATGTGCGACAAAAATTTATCAAAGGACTGAAAGTACTGAGAAGTTGGAATGCCCTGAAAGGGTCATAACTGTGGAATTCAGTTCAAATTCATTTATTACTTTCCCAGTAAGCCTCCCTCCTTTGAACTTAAACCAGCATTCCAATTCGTGTACATATGTGCATGAATAACACACAAAAACATAAATCCATTTACAGAAATCAAAAACTTGCATTGTCTTAACCCATTCCCAGATAGTGACGCTTTTAAATGACCCTTATTAAAAAAAGCTTTGGAAAACATTGTGGAAAATTAAGAAATTGCTTGTTACAGGAAATTTCTTCATTATCCACAATGTTTTCTGTCCAAAAAGACCAGGATTTTAAAGATTTCATCAACTTACAATAGTCGTCTGCTTCTTCTTTGAATTTGGACTGGTCTAAAATTTTATTGTGTTGGAATGGGTTAAAAACTCGTGTCACGCATAGCAAAATTAGAACTTTCAGAGTAAAAGCTGTAAATCCCACAATAATTGCGTTTTCTTGATGCCTACGATCCCCCTTAATCGCTATAGAATGTTTTAAGCACTGGGTGGCGTGATTATTGTAAAAATGCATTTTTGACCTGAGCCATATTTGTAAACATTGCCTATCTATGGTCACATGACTACCACATGTCACTTGAGATCACGTGATTACCAAACACGGGACGGCGAATTATAAAAAACAAATTACTGCACTGATTATTATCTTATTTTTCAATAATTTAAAGCTAACAAAAGCATGTTTAGAAGTCTCTAAACGAATTTTTATATCATCATTTACATGTGTAATATTATTGTCTTCGGCTACAACTAACTGATTGTCCGATGCAAGTTGAGATGAGAAGTAACCCAAGGTATATTCATATTTAAGAGATCACATGATATGTGTTATCAAGAAACCCGAAATGAAATTGTCTTGTGTTCATTCTGCTGTTTTGTTAAATCTAAGTTGGAATTGCTCAACATTCCAACTTAAAAACTGACCCTGTTATGTACAACAGACGTCAGAGACGGATTATATAGCAAAATATAGCCCTGTCACAACAAGCTGTCAGAGGATGGTAACAGCAATTTAATGCCAAAATTAGGTATAACACCTAAGTAGTAATAGATATTAAAAACCTTTCAATTCAAAATTTAAAGTCAAACAAGAATTTCTAGGTCAAATACCAGTTAAAACTCAACTATAAGCAATATAATTGTAATGAATCTTTGCCTAGAAGATGATATGATGGTCACAAAAGCATGTGCAAAGTTTCAAAGCAATAGCAATAGTAGAAAGAGAGTTATTAAAGATCTATGACAGTAGCACGCAAGGTTTAACCAAGAATTTTTAAGTCTGAAAAGGGTTAAAATTCAACCAAAATGAATGGCAGAGTATTGAATCTTTGTCTAGAGGTTGATATTATTGCCAAAAAAGCATGTACTAAGTTTCAGAGCAATAGCGTAAGTAGAAAATAAACCATTAGACCAACTACGACTCCAGGGAGACTGTAATTACCCCCTTACTCTTTGGAAAATACTACACATAAAAGTCGCCAATGTCATAAATTAAAGTTCACTTCTGGTCTAAATGAATGATATTATTGGTGGATTATTTTTTTGATTGATAGCTGCAAACCACTAATTCTAAAGAGTACAAATAAAATAGGGTTTGATTGAATTCAAAAGAAATTTAATGTTTTGAGGCGAAAAATTTGAGCTTGTTCTATGAGTACACTGCTACACTTACCTTTAATTTGTTAATAAGTTGGTTGTGGAGTTCATACTCTAGAAAGGGTAAATTCTGAAGGAAAAATGAAATACATTCTATACATATGATACAACTTAATCCATTCCCAGACAGCAAAATTTCAGACTGGTCCAAATTAAAAGAAGCTGTAGACCAGGATTTCAAGTTGATTTTTTCACCTTTTTGGATTAGAAAACATAGTGTATAATGAAGAAATTGCTAGATACAAGCAATTTCTTCGTTGTCCACAATGTTTTCCAAACCTTTTTTCCATAGATGCTTAGAAAAGGAGGGATCATATGGAAATGGGTTAGATAACTGACTGATTAACTATTTAGCTCACTGTTTATTTTTTGATTGTCTAATGTAAAACTATCCCAACTTCCCCATCCTCATGCATGTATAAGACGCTAAAAAACTTTTAGGAAAAATTAATAATTACTTTTTCTCAAAAGGACCCTTTTCCAAAAAGATGTACATTTCTATTCACAGCTATGATCTATAGACAAACTTTGCAAAAAGATTGCCCTTACAACTTTGAACTTGTTATATACTCATGTCCTTTCCATTAGGAGATACATAAAGACAAATATATGCACTTATATGTGAAATAGGAAAACTTTTGTAAGGCTTGGGCTGTTCTCAACAGACATACTTGTACATGACTATCACTTAACCCTTTCCTGTTTTGTCAAAATTTTAGAATTGTCCAATTTGAAAGAAGTTGCAGGCGACAACTAAAAGTGAGTGCAATTTGAAAAGTAACTAACCTACAGGGTGGAAAATATTGTGGGAAAAGGAACAATTGCTTGTTACAAGCAATTTCTTATTTTTCCACAATATTTTCTCATGTATACATTCACAGTGACATAAAAACATGGATTGAACAGGAAAAGGTTAAACAATTTACCATATCATTTTGACACTAGGGCAAAGTTCTACAGTATACCATATAACAAAGCAGTTTAACTGCGGTAGTAAACTTTGTAAAGTATGTGTCCAGCTACTAGAAACAAAAGAAAAATCACTGGTTGGACACCTTAACATCGTAACTACAGCCTTTATCACTGAAGATACAACATTTCGAGGGCATAGAGGGCATAGAGCAAAAACATAGTATGGGTCTATACATTGATTTATGTTACTAAACTGACAGAAAAACATAACATCAATATCCAAATTTAAAGTTCAAGTCAAATTACATGATTTATTTGGTCAATTGATTTTAAAACGACAGCTGCTGTTCAACAATTTAAGGATTTAATCAAACTTACATCACTTATTTCTTTAGCATTAGCTTCTGCTTTGTTATCAGATTTAGCTCTACAAACCCTGCAAATGGAATGAAATGAACCACTCAAACAAATACCTAACAAACTCTCATTCTTAAGAATAAGAATTTAAATAAGGTTATCCATTTACAACCTGGTTTTAACCCTCTCCTAGACAACCCAAGATTTTACGCCACTATGATTTCATACTTTGGAAAACATTGTGGGAAAAGAAGACAATTGTGACAAGCAATTTGTCCTTTTCCCACAATATTTCAATCAAATTGGATAATTTCATTTCAAATTGCATCTGATTATCAGTATTGTCTGCAACTTCTTTCAATTTGGACAAGTCTTATATTTTCAAAAACAGGAAAGGGTTAAATCAACCTACACAATCCCCCATTTTTTAACAAATGTTAGTTGGGAAAACATTGTGGGAAAAGGAGAAATTACTTGTCAATTTGTTTTTTCTCACAATGTTTTCTACCCCTTTACTACCCCTATTTTTTATTTTAGAATATTGTCTGCAACATTTTTGAATTTGGACAGTTGAAAATTTTGTTGTCTTGTTATTGGCTAACTAATCCAGTGATCATAGTTTATCACATTAGAATAAAAGCCGCCGTCATAGCGCAGTTGGTAGCGCGTCAGACTGTCAATCTAGAGGTCCCGGGTTCGATCCCCTACGGCGGCACTCATCCTTTCCGACTATTTGTCTCCCACCAATGGGTCGATAATCGTAGACCTATGTGGGATAGCAGCTGGAGGCTAGGAAAGGATGTGATGGCGGTACTGGTGTGAGAAAAACCAGGAATCCATTGTTAGGTGCTCCAGCTGCCACGATATAACTGAAAGATTGTTGAAAGCGGCGTAAAACCCCATTCAAACAAACAAACGAATTATTAGAATAAATGTACAATGCATATGGGGAAACTTTGAAATCATATTGACAAAACTAATTAAATATGATCAAGCTATGTAGTAACAAATTGACATTTCAAAAGATCATACCTGGAGTGAAATATCAAATGATCCTATATATCAAGGATTCAATATAAGGTGTTGTATTCCTTTTTTTTTTATCATATTTGAATCCATCAAGGGAAAAAAAACCTTTTGGTAGTGCAAAAAGTCACAATCCTAGTCAGGGTATGTAGACTTCACACTGTGCAGGCTAAACAGGGTAAATTGCTTTTGCCTATAGCAGATTTTCTGTATCTAAAATAGTTATTCTACATTACTGTTTGCCTATCCCTTTCCCGTTCAAATAAGGGATTTTATGTTCCTGTGATTTTATACTCGAGAAAACATTGTGGAAAAAGAAGAAATTGCTTGTAACAAGCAATTTCTCCTTTTTCCACAATATTTTCTACCACATAGGATGGTTTCATTTCAAATAGCATCCAGATTTCACTGTTGTTTGCAACCTCTTTCAATTTGAACCAGACTAAAATTTCCAAAAACAGGAAAGGGTTATTCTTGTGAGATTTTATCTTATTGGCCACTGTTGGACCCAATCTCATTTTCACTATAATTTCAATAGAGTTTCTACTGGTTCTTTTTTACCTGATGGGTCATACACCTACAAATTAACCCTTTCCAACACAATGATGATTTTTGGAAAAAATTGTGGAAAATGAAGAAATTGTTAGTTACAAGTAATTTCTTCATTATCCACAATGTTTTCGACCCCAAAAGTAAAAAACATCTGAAATTTCATTAACTGAAAACTTTTGTCTGCAACAACTTTGAATTCAAAACAGTCTTAAACTTTACCCTTATGTAATTGGTTAACTCTTTGCCATGCAATCCCAATTTTTTACGCCCCGCCAGAAAAATCCTTAGTAAAGCATTGTGGAAAATGAAGAAATTGCATGTAACAAGCAATTTCTCCATTCCCCATAAGTGATTTTATACAGAAAGCCACAAATATTTGGAATTTGATAAACTTGAAATTGCTGTTTGCAACTCCTTTAAATGTGGGCCAGTCTAAAATAAGATTGTTTGGTAATGAAGGAAATTTTAATGGAATAAAATTGTTATGACATTTGTCTTATATGAAGCATTTCCACATTCTTTGTTTCTTCCTATTATCATTGATTCTCATTGTGATGCCATTTTAGAAAAGAATTGAAACGATCTTTCACTACTGTATACAAAACCATTTTTGACACAGGAAGATATACAGATACATTTTTTCGTTTTCTGTCTGTCTAATTTTGTACAGTTTGCCATGTTTGTGTTTATCAAAGAAAAATTGTAGGTACAGATATAATGAGATTAATTTTACATCAATTTGGAAACAAGTTCTGCCAACTTAGATCACTCCCTTTTGATTCTAGTTCCTAGAAAATCACCAGTACTCACACATGACAGAGCAAAGATCAATAGCCACCCAGAGAATGGAACTTGGGACCCATTGAAAGGGAAGCCAAAGCTTTACCTCTCAACCTCGAGCATCACAGAAAAATTGAAGATATACACATCTGTTATGTAACATATTTACTAAAGAATACATATGTACAAAACAATTCAACTAAGCCATGGCTGAAACATATTCCCTGAACTTACCTTGCTTGTATAAAAGCTCCTTTTCCTATGGTCTGTATCTCTAGTGGTGGATTGATTGTGGTAAATAATACATCTGGAACACTCCGGCGCCTGAATAAAAATATAAATAAAGAATCTACTAGATGGTTATCCCAGGACAACTGCTGTCAAGCCCGCAAAGTTTTGACCATCAACTTGACCTTGACCATCAATATTAGTGTTTAACCTTGAGCTTTGACCTTGAACTTGAAGCTATCCAAAAAGTTCTTTCAAATTGCACATCTACTCATGATGGAGAATAACTGTGCAAATCTATTTTGAAATCCATCTATAATTGTAGGAGAAATGTTCTTGACAATCACAATTTTAGTGTTTGGCCTTGGGCTGTGACCTTGACATTAGAATTATCCCCAAAATTCTTTTAAATGGCACAACTACTCATGATGGAGAATAATTGTACCAAGTTATTTTGAAATCCATCCATAAATGTAGGAGTAATTAACCAAACAAATTTGGACAGATGGATGGACTAACAAACTAACACACATACACAGACTTGTCATAGTGACAACTATGTCTCGCTAACCACAAGCAGGCTGGACAAAAATCAGTAAATAACCCATTACCAGATTTCAAATTTTATAGACTTGTTCAAATTCAAACAGTTGCAGACAACAATTCAAAGTTTAGATTTTGTCAACATTATGGGTAGAAAACATTGTGTAAAATAAAAAATTTGCTTAATATAAGCAATTACGTCATTTAAGACATTTTTTTCACAATTGATTATCTTGTGCCATTGTGTGGTAATGGGTTAACCCATTACCAGACAACAAAATTTTAGACTGGTCCAAATTCAAAGGAGTTGCAGAGGACAAATTAAAGTTGATGATTTTTTTTCCATTAGAAATGCACACCATGGGGTGCCAGGCATTTTTCCAGAAAAGTACCTCGGCCTTTCTCTGTGGCCTGTTGGAGGAGACGACTAAAGTCCTACTCTAACTACTGCTTTCCTCGTAACTCCTGGATTGCAGCTGAGTGGTGTTATTTTAATTTCAAAGTTTATAATTTTTATCTTGATGTAAATAAGCTTTGATATGAAAAGCACTAGCCTGTGTGTAAAATCAAATGTAGTTAAAGGGGGTGTAAAAAAAACCCAATGCAGGCCTACCCCTCTCACATCCCAAATTTAATCTGGCGTAGGAAACATGAAAACTGGCATGCAGTAAGAGGCGATTAAATGGACTTCATTTATCAATTATGCTTCATTCATCATCTATCATTTCATGTCTTGTGTTTGTCCTCGCACATTAAATGACCACAGCTGTCGATACACTGTTAAACACCAATCGATCAATCAATCATGAAATGATTGTGATCTTATTGGATTACCTTGACCGGAATAATAGTAAATGCATCAAACCAAATATAAGGCTATAAGCCTCATAAATTAAAATAGTTTTCGAGAAACAGCAAAATGTTAAGCTCTAGCTTAAGACAGACAGACAGACAGAAAGACAATCTTCTTGATGTAGAGGTGTAAATAAACTCTATTGACCCTTTTCTGAACACATCCATAATATTAGGTCCCTGTGATTTTACAATTGGGAAAACATTGTAGAACAGAAGAAATTGCTTGTAGCAAGCAATTTCTTCTTTTTCCACAATATTTTCTACCCTACAGAATGGCTATTTTTCAAATCAAATCCAATTTAATTTTTTTCTCTGCAATACCTTTGAATTTGGACAGGTCTAAAATTTTGTAAAAACAGGAAATGTTCAAAACAAATATGCTAATAAAAATTGCCTTACCTACAAATTGCACACTTAGTTACTGTAATAGGGAAAGGAGCTGAGGCCTTCTTGTATGGTATGTGGCATACTGAACAGTTGAACAAGGGGCTTCCTTCTTCAGAACTACAAATAAAAAAATGCTGAATATACTTCTTGCATTTTTTATTCAAATTAACCATTCATTGTTTTCAAATTAAAATCTAGACTTTTCTAAATTCAAACGTTCTGCAGGCGACAGTTTACAGTCCAATTTATTTGAAAAAATCATTCAGTAGAATGGAAGATAGAAAAAGAAAAAAATACTTGTCACAAGCAATTTCTTCTATTTCCACAATGTTTTCCCTAGTGTAAAAACACAGGGACCTAAAAACCTGGGATTGATTGGAAAAGGGTCAATAAATAAATCTTTTTTAATCTTCCTGTCTTTATCAAAGCTTTTATACAAGCTCAAATTTTAAACCATGATTAAACAATTCTACCAATTGACAGACAGACAGACAGAGTGGCATCTATAAACACCTCATATTATCTTCTAGGGGTATAAAAACACATTAGTTAAATACTGCATGTTAAAACTAACAAATATCTAATCAAACGGAAGATAGTTGATTGTCCCTACAAAAAGTTTGTCTTACCTGTATCACAAATCAGGGCAAGCTGGAATCAATAATTAAAGTCCATCTTCACAAGCTGCTTTTTCTGAATTCAAAAGTCACACTACCTTGTAATACTTTATTTTAACCTTTTCCTGTTTCTTTACATTTTAGACTAGTCCAATATGGAAGGAGTAACAAACAACAATTAAAATTGGGTGCAATTTGAAAAGTAACCGACCTACAGTTTAGAAAATTTGTGGGAAAAGAAGAAATTGCTTGCCACAAAATATTGTGGAAAATGAAGAAATAGGTTGTCCCAAGAAAAATTTTGATTATCCGCCAGATTTTATACAAAGAATTCAAAATTCTTTTTAAATTCCATCAACTTTACCCATTCCCACATGATGCTTTTTGACCCAACCCAAGAAAACAAATGAGAAAATATTGTGAAAAATGAATAAATTGCTTGAACCAAGCAATTCATTCATTTTCCACAATGTTTTCGACCAAGAAAGTTGAAAAAATCTAAATTTTCAAAAACTTTCAATTGCAACTTCTTTCAATTTGGACCAGTCCAATTTTTTTTTTTGTATGGTAAGTGGCTAAAATTATCATCTGCTACACCTTCCAATGTCAACTTCAGCTCTAAATGAGAGATTCCATTGGTCTAATGATATTTTGATTGGCAGCATGGATCCATCAATTGACCAATCACTGCTGTCAATCAATGAAAATATCCACCAATCAAACTATTCATTCAGATCCGACATTGGCCGCAATTTGTGTGAAACATTTTCATTGGTTGGGGACTTAAATGTCATAACTACAGCTAATTCAAGTAGTAATTACGACATGTAGGTTTCCAACCAACAATAGATCTATTTTTTATTACATGCTATTGACCATAGATTTTGCAGAATAATGGCTTTGAAAATCAAAGCAGGACCTTCTGGATGAGTCAATGGGCGTGACCAGAGGAGCAACTGGGCGGGGCCATTGATTGGTCAATTACCTTTCACATCGGAATGTCCTCTGTGACACCTGATTGGCTAAATTAACATCAACAAACAATTTTTTCCCATGATCCTTCTCCTTGTCTACAGCAAGGTATTTGTCAACCAATGAGGATTGCTGTTGAATACTGGGCTTGGCAATATTATACTGGTCCATGTTTAAATTTACTTTTGCTGCTGTACCCATAGCAGATAATACTATGATCTCATCACTGAAATGATAAAATAAAAAACAAGATGTGTTTGTGAAACACTATGCCCCTGAAACGGGAATTCTTTAGAAACGGGTAAAGGGTTAAAATTTTGACCTTGACGAAATGACCTTCCCCAGTTGCGCCATGTTGAGACCTATCTTCATACCAAATATTAGCATTGTAACTTAATCTGGGTTGAAGTTATAGGAAAATGTTTAGTTGGCAGGTTAAGTTTTGCAGACAGACAGACAGACGGACAGACAGACAGACAGACGGACACGGTAAAACAATATGCCCCCGATCTTAACGATGTGGGGGCATAAATGTGTTAATTGATTGGCTAGATTTACGCCAACAAACAATTTTTTCCCATGATTCTTCTCCTTGTCAATGGCCAAATATATCTATCCTTTATCTGCTCTACTATTATTCCATCACTGTAAAGAAATGTTAACCCTTACCCTTTTTTCAAAATTTTACACTGGTCTAATTTGAAAGAAGTTACAGACGACAATTTAAAGGGGGTTCAATTTACTAAGTTACCAACCTAAAGGTTAGAAAATATTGTGGGAAAAGAAGAAATTGCTTGTTACAAGCAATTTCTTCTTTTTCCACAATGTTTTCTCAAGTAGAACATAAAAGGGACGTAAAAACAAGGGAAAAGGTTAAACAAGATGATATTGTGATTCTATGGCACTCATTTGAGATCAGAATGTGTGGTAATGGGTTAAACAAGATGATATGGTGATTCTATGGCACTCATTGGAGACCAGAATACACACACGCACAGAGATAACTCTAAATGTCTATCGCCATTACATTACCAGGGCATAAAAATAGCACAATTGCTCTTACTAAGGAACCTGGCATTGAGGAATCTGAATAGCTTACTTGAATAATTTGTTCTAAGGTAGGTTAAAGGTTGTCTTTAAAGTGCAGTTAAGAAAATTTCTTACCTAAAACATGGATTCTCATCGTAGTTTATCACTGCATGACTTCTTTGCAGCCTCAAACCATTCCCACAAATTGAAAGAAGTTGAAGACAAAAATTTCAAATTGTAGAAAGTTTTAAAAACTTTGTCTAGAAGTAGAAAACAATGAGGAAAATGCAGAAATTGCTTGTAAATACTCAATTTCTTAATTTTCCACATTATTATTTTCTTGAGGGGCGTAGAAAGGACTATATGGGAATGGCTTTAACTTTAATAATTGATCTAGTTATGTACCAGAGAGATGTTTTCTCACCCTAACCTATATATTCATCGCATCTTTAAGCTCTGGTATTGCTCTTATTTTCAAAATATCTCCCTGTAAGATGTATTTTCACTGTAACCTGGAAATTCTAGTTCTAGTATATGATCTTATCTACATTAGTCCTTACCAAATAGATGTATTCTCACTGTAGCCTATTACTGCATGACACCCTAAAGCTCTAGTATGTGATCTGATCTCAGTTCTGATCTCAGTCCACCAGGCATCTCTTGTCTCTGGTTCTTCTGTAAAACACAGTGATAAATTTTCATAGTGTGATAATTTCACAAGTTCCTCTTTAACTACTCTTTTTTTACCAGACAACAAAATTTTAGACTGGTCAAAATTGAAAGAAGTTGCAGACGACAGTTGTTGGCTGATGGAATTTAAAGAATGTTTGTCTTTTTGGGTAGAAAACATTGAGGATACTGAAGAAATTGCACGCTGTAATTGTTGTTTTTCTTGAGGGGCATCAAAAAGCGTTATTGTGTGGGAATGGTTTAAGAAACATGTCTTTCAGATTTTACCTTTGCATAACCTATTGCCAGAATTCAGTGAATTTTACCCTAATTTTAGACTGGTCCAAATTGATGGAGTTGAAGAAAACAATAACAAGTTTATGAAATTTTAAAAATTTTCAACTTTCTGGATAGAAAATATTGTGTAAAATGAAGAAATTATACATCTCTAGGGGCGTCAAAAAGTGTCATTGGTTGGGAATGCCTTAAGCAAATGATCTTCTTACCAGCATGAAGGTCCTACCTAATGCAAGATATAATACCTTAGAGGTTACAAATCAAAAATGTAAAAAATCTTTGACTTTTAGGGTAGAAAATATCGGATTATGATGATTTTCCAAGTTATTTTCCTAAGCATTTTTCTTGAGTTCTGTAAAAAAAATCGTGGTTTAATTAGAAAGGATTAGGTTGCTTATAGCTCTTTTTTTTAACTAATTCTACATTGTTATCTTCTGCATCTTTCAATTTTGACCGGTCAAAAAAGTTTGTTTATATGTAACTATACCTGGGTTGTGTATCTTGTCCAGAAGTTTGACAGATTTAGCAGCCACTACACCTCCAATATGTACAATAAATCCAGGAGGGAAAGAATTCATTGTAAAAAAAGGGTATTCCTGAAATATAAGTACATACTTTACAGTATTTGGGTTAGATTTTGTCAAAAAGTAGCTTTGAATAAAAATAGACATTCAATGTCATAAAAAGGACACAAGATAAAAAAAAGGCTTTTTTCTTTTTGTATTTGAGAATCTTCTAAACTTCAAACATGAAATAAAATTTCATTTAAACTTTTACATTTACTGTAAATAAAGTGTAAAAAGGCAACCATCTACAAACGTAATCTTTTATTTCTAGGGACTTGTAAATTTCACTTAGGTCTACATCTTGAATTTGGAGTTAATTCTCTACTGAGAGAAAAAATTTTTTTGTAATCTCTGGCCCAGAAGATTTTTATGAAACACACATTATCCCCATAACACAATTATTGAAGAATCATGTTTATTTTAGTGTAAGACTTTGGTTGGGACAATATTAGTTAACCCTTTCCTGGACAAACCTGGGATTTTACGTCACTGAGATTTTATACTTGAGAAAACATTGTGGAAAAAGGAGAAATTGCTTGTAAGAAGCAATTTCTCCTTTTCCCACAATATTTTCTACCACATAGGATGGTCAGATTTCAATTAAATTGCATGCATATTTCATTGTCATCTGCAACCTCTTTCAAATTGGACCAGTCTAAAATTCCATAAAACAGGAAAGGGTTAAATATTATGTTGGGACAATTTTGAAGGGTAAGTGCAAAATTGACCAATGGCTGGCTTTGTTTGTTTGTTTGGATGGGGTTTAACGCCACTTTTAACAATCTTTCAGTTATATCGCCGCGGCTGGAGCACCTAACAATGGATTCCTGGTATTTCTCGCACCAGTACTACCACTACACCCTTTCCTAGCCTCCAGCTGCTATCCCACATAGGCTTACGATTATCTGCCCATTGGTGGTAGACAATTGTCGGAAAGAGTATTGCCGCCGTCGGGTATCGAACCCGGGACCCTTTGAATGAAAGTCCGCTCACAAACGCCGTCTGCCTAATCCATTGACTCTGACAGGAAGTTCTGCTTCCAATTTTATCAATGTTATTTTGAAAATTTGATGGCCAGTAGCATGTTACAAATAAGTAAAATAGTTGGTTGTCAACCTAAATGTTATAACTACAGCTTGAATAAGCTTATACTAAGAATTGTCATCTGCAACTTCTTTCAATTTGGACCAATCTACAATTCTATTGTTTGGTAATTGGATAAATGATATCAAATACCTTCACTGGTACCAATCTGTTGCTACATACCATTAATTCTATGTTTATCTGCTGGGAACAAGCTTCTTTAATCACTTTGCTGGTACCCGATGCACTGCCACTTCCACTACTCCCACCAAGACTGTTTCCTGCAAAATCAAAACCTCATGAGCTTCAACAAACATTCAATCACTTACTTTCCCATGGTTGTAGTAGGAAATTCTAGCCTGTAAAGTGTTCGCAAGGTAAATAATACTGTCAGACAATGGATGATACACTACAGAACTGGACATCATACAACCACAAAGCTCACCTTTGGCAAGTTGTGCACAGGTGAGATAAAACTAAAGGTGTTTGTATCGCTCCACAGGCCTGAATGTACTGATTAATCCATTCCTGTACAGTGACGCTTTAGACGCCCCTAAAGAAAAATGCTTTAGAAAACATTGTGGAAAATGAAGAAATTGCTTGTTACAAGCAATTTCTTCATTTTCCACAATGTTTTTTACCAGGAAAGTTGAAAAAATCCAAAATTTGATAAACTTAAATTGTTGTCTGCAACTTCTTTGAATTTGGACAAGTCTAAAATTTTGTTGTCTGGTAATGGATTAAGTAAATGGTGCTTTCTGGAATTCAATATAAACTGAATCCTCTTGCCATACCTGGCAAATATATCCAGTCACTGAAATCTTTGAAATAGTTCTAGAGAAGCTTTTGAACTTTTCACTGTTTATCAACAGTCAAGTCAGGTAACGTAAAAATAATTTACTAAGTCAGATGGAAAGGTATTTACAAAATTTAATCTTTTTCACTCTATACCATATATGGAAAACCACAATAATAAAAGCCATGTTTTTCAAACATTCAAAAGAATTCTGTCAAAGAGTCACCTGAGGTTCATAACTGTGAATTTTGGTTGAAATCCACCAACAGGATTCGGAGGTTTTCAAAGTTTTCAGAATATATTCCATATATGGAAAAAAGCCCAACCCCCAAAACCACAATCCTTGTTTTTCGTTTAATCAAATTCATTGAAGAAATGTGATAAAGGATAATTCCTGTGAAATTAAGTTGAAATCAGTCCAGTGACTTCTGAGATAAAAGATTTTAAAGTTTTCACTAATCATATATGGAAATAAGTCCTGCCTATTTAACCCATTCCAACTCAAGCCCTCCTTTTTACGCCCCTCAAGAAAAAAGCTTTGGAAAACATTGTAGAAAATGAAGAAATTGCTTGTATCAAGCAATTTCTTCATTATCCACAATGTTTTCTATCGAAAAAGACAAAGAAAATTTAAATTCCACAAACTTCAAAATATCGTTTGCAGCTTCTTTCAATTTGGACCAGTCTAAAATTTTGTTGAGTTGGAATGGGTTAAGCCATGAATTTCAAAAGATCAAAATTCTCTTAAAAAATCTGATAAAAAGTCACAAAAAGACCTTTCCTGTGAAATTTGATTGAAATCAATAGACTGGTTTCTAAGAAAAGGTTTTCAAAGCTTTCACCACAAATGGAAATTAGCCCCACCATGTAAAGCCATGTTTTTCATCCGATCAAAATTATTTGGAGGAATCTGATAAAAGGTCACCCAAGCATCATTCCTTTAAAATTTGATTGAAATCAATCAACTGGTTTGTGAGAAGATTTTTAAAGCTCCCACCATACATGTATGGTATTTTAGCCCTGCCCATTAAAGCCATATTTTTCATCTTATCAAAGTAGGAAAAAAAATATGGAGGGAGGGGGCTTACTGCAACACAATTGTGTCTCTATCTATGAAGGCACTAATGATGGTACAATAACCCATTGAATTTTGTATATAAATCTTACTTCAAAATACCAAACCATGTATGTATTTGAGTGATATACTACATTATAATGACAATTTGACCCCATTTACTTGCTTGTCACTGGGTAGGATAAACGGATATTCCTACCCACAAGGGCTTGTGAAATATTAAAATTTTCCCAAAAGCTCTAGCATATATTGATTGATTGATTGAATGGGGTTTAACACCATTTTTAACAGTCATATCACGGTGGCTGGGGCACCTAACAATGGATTTCGGGTATTTCTCACACCAGTACTACCACTACATCCTTTCCTAGCCTCCAGCTGCTATCTCACTTAGGTTTACGATTATCCACCAATTGGTTAGAGACAAATGTTGGCCGCCCGAAGGGATTGAACCCATGACATCCCATAATTAAAGATTAGGAGTCTGATATGCTAACAACTGCACTATGACGGCTGCTCTAGCATAATTATTATATAAGGTGTATATTGTTATTATAGAATCATACTATGTCTTCTTTACTGCTATATTTAAAACCAAAAATTGAATGTAGATAATGTAGTATCAGGACAATATCAACCCTTGTCATGCTGAACCCGGAATATTCCAGTTTTGGCAGGAGGTGGAGACTAAGATCAGACTGCACTTATGTGCAGGCTGATCTTAGTCTACACCTCCTGCTCATACTTTTCCTTCCCGAGTCGATTTCTAAAAGAAATATTGATTTTTGGACAACAAGTTCTACCAGTGCTTTCAGTCCTTTGATTTGACAGCAATTCAGTAAGGTAATTCATACAGCATGACAAGGGTTAATGACTAATCAAAAAATAAAGTCATGTGTAATTTAACCCTTTATCAGTAGACAAAATTTTAGACTGGTCCAAATTGAAAAGAGATGCAGACGTAAATTTAAAGTTTATGGAATTCTGTATTTTTTCAGCTTTCTGGGTTGAGAACATTGTGTAAAATGAAGAAATTGCTTCATTTTACACAATGTTTTCCCAATTTTTTTCCTTGAGGGGCTTGAGAAGTGTCAGTGAGTGGGAATGAGTTAAAGGTGTTGTGCACCACATTTACAAATGACAAAATAAAAACAGTTATTTTGATTTGTTGAAATAAAGTGAGAAAAGGACAATTTTTTTTTCTTCAGGATCAGTGTCATTGCATGACAATTGGTTAAACTTAATAATCATTCTTTATTTTCATTTCTAGAATGATAAATTAATACATTACTATTTCACTAAATTTTAAAGAAGTTGAAGAAGACAATTCAAGCATGTTTTTGTTAAAACAATAAGAACCCAAAAGGGTGCATGATATTGTGAAAAATGAGGAATTGCATGTAACAAGAAATTTACTCAATGTCCTAAAAGTGTTAATATCTTTTTATCGACTGGGAGGTTAATGCAAGGCACAGAATCTCCATGCAGCAATACAAGTCCAGAGCATATTAATTGATAACTAGTATGGTCAGATGTCCCGTGTCCTGTCATTAGAAACTCAAAGATGTTATGTTGAAAATGATTATATGGGAATATGGCATTGATAAAGGCAAACAAATACAAAGTATGCATAACCTCCAAATAGCTAAAAATTACAAAACAGCTATAGAAAATTTGGCCTAAAAACCCCAGACTGATACTCTCAATATATAACTGATAGACAAGCCCATTGATGCATAATAAAGAAAAACAAATATCCGGTTTAACCCATTACCAGATGGCAAAATTTTAGACTGGTCCAAATTAAAAGGAGTTGAAGATGGCAAGTTAAAGCTTGTGAAATTTCAAATTTTTTTTAATTTTTTAGGTAGAAAACATTGTGAAAAATGAAGAAATTGCTTTAACCAAGCAATTTCTTCATTTTTCAGAATGTTTTCTCAATCATTTTGCTTGGGAAGTGTCAAAAAGGGTCACTGTGTGGGAATGGGTTAAGAGGTAGAATGGATCAAAATTGAAGAAGCTACAGCGAAGCAATTATCAAACAATGATGTGAGGGTGTATCTAACCCTTGTCATGCTGTATAAATTAAGTCACTGAACAGCCGTAAAATCAAAGGGCTGAAAGCATTGATAGAACTTGATGTTCAAAAAAACAACATTTCTTTTAGAAATCAATTTACAAGCATGTGATGTAGACCAAGATCAGACTGCATTGGTCTACATCTCCTGCCAAAACCGTTCAGCATGACAAGGGTTAATCTCCAAAATTATGTTGTCAGAATGTAGTGGTCTCCCATGACCTACCCTCCTAAACAAATTCCTGCTTTTTTTTACCCTTTAACCCTTTCCTGTATAATCACTGGTTTTTACGTCCTTACAATTTTATACTTAAGAAAATATTGTGATAAAAGAAGAAATTGCTTGATACAAGCAATTTCTTCTTTTATCACACTATTTTCTACAACATAGAATGGTTTTGTTTCAAATTGCACTCACTTTTCATTGTCGTCTGAAACATGTTTCAAATTGGGCCAGTCTGAAATTTCGAGAAACAGGAAAGGGTTATGAGAATTTTTTTGTTGAACACAGGGGATAATCAAATTGAATATAACAAGGAATTTCTTAAATATCCACAATAGTTTCTACTTGAAAGGAAAAGAGCCCTAAAGTGTCACCAACTTGAAAGTCATCTACTTCATATGGCCCATATTTTTCAATTCATACCAACTTTGTTTTGTCATCTGCAACCTCTTTCAATTTTGACCAGTCTAAACATTTGTCATCATGGATGAATGATCTCCCGCAACAATCCAGAATTGTTGACGCTATATACAAAGATGACATGGCCATAGAAATGAACAGGATTTCTAAGGACACAGACAAGCTGCCAAAGGTCCTAGCAATGAAAAGGTGATTTAAATAGATGCTGTTTGCTTTTACTATTTTATTACATGAGATTCCTCAGCAGGTAAATATAGGCGATTATTACAGCTAGCACAAGTCTGTATACATAATTAATATACATACAAACAAAAAATAATCCCTTACCTTTTGGGGGTGTACTAATATCTGAATCAGAGGATCTGTTACCCGTGGGCATCAATACCTTTACGGGCGATGTTGAACTGCGGAGGTTCTGAGTGGGCGGGGAAGAGGGCGCTATATGTTCCTCGGGGACCGGAGAGCTGTAAGTGAAATCAAAAGCAAAATGCGAGAGTAAAGTCGAGGGGTTAGAAGGAGAGGAGGGGATAACAGGGGGTGCAGTTAGGGGTGCAAGGTGGGGGCTGGGAAGGGGAAATGACTGAGAGAAATGGACAGAACGTCGATTTGGTGTGCTTGGTGTTGAGTTAGTGCTGATGACTAGAGGCATGCTGATGCGGAGAGGTTGAAGAAATGGTCGACAACTGAAAAAGAACAGAAAAAAGAAACAAATCATGCTACATAATCTACAAATAAGAGAATATAGAGCATGCTTTCTTCGTTTGAATGTCAGTTCAATCTAATGAAAGGGTCTTTTGACTGGTATAATCCCTACATTTGATGTTACTACTTCTAACCCACTGTTGCTATCTAACTCTCTACCATGAGGCCTAAGAGAGCTTGTGTTGCTCTACTTGCTGAAAATGTTCATTAACATTATGTAATTCATTTTCCATGATGTCATCCATTTTTAAAATTTCATAAGCTCTTTAACATCATTCAATTTCAAAATCTTAATCATAAAATTTTGGTGTTTATTTATGTGTTAAATAAGCTCCCCCTCATTTCTTCTATGGACAAAATTTCCTTTCTTTTTTTGTAATCAAGTAACTGTGCATGTCATATGAACAACATGTCTTATATCCAACTTAGATCTGAGGTTTAAGGGACATAATCTGTTTGTTTGACTATTTTACCAAATGATAAGTTGTCTCTCTTACCCCATAAATCCAACATAATCCAACAACTACATATACATGCGTTTGCTATATAAGAAAACTAAGCACCCAATAATAGTCAGGCTTTCTTTCTTTCAATTTCCACATTACTTTCTACCAAGTTTTTAAAGTTTCTTTAACCCATTCCAACTCAATCTCTCCTGTTTACGCCCCTCAAAAAAAAAGCTTTGTAAAACATTGTGGAAAATGAAGAAATTGCTTGTATCAAGCAATTTCTTCATTATCCACAACGTTTTCTATCCAAAAAGACGAAAGAATTCAAAATTCCATCAACTTGAAATTGTCGTCTGCAGCTTCTTTCAATTTGGACCAGTCTAAAATTTTGCTATGTTGGAATGGGTTAACTTAAATGATATTCCGCAACATTTTCCATTAGCACCAGTCTAAAATTTGCTTTCTGTTAAATACTATTTTTCTTTTTATCAACCAACTTTGCAAGTCAATATTGATAATATGTCTTTATGTAAGATACAAGAGAGATAATTTTCTAATTCAACTATCTTTCAAAATGGTAATTTTTGTCTCTACTCCTCCATTTATTAAATAAAATACAACAAGTACATGTTTATACTATACATGGAAAAAAGCCCCACCAATACAAGCCACTTTTAACAATTGTTCAGTCATATTGTGGCGGCTGGAGCACCTAACAATGGGTTCCTTGTATATCTCGCACCAGTACCACCATTACAGCCTTTACTAGCCTCCAGCTGCTATCAAACTTAGGTTTAAGATTACCCACCCATAGGTGAGAGTCAAATGTCAGAAAGGATATGTTCAGCTGGCGGGGTTCAAACCCACGACACCCAATGATTGAAGATTGGGAGTCTGATGTGCTACCGACTGCCCTATGTCGGCGGCCCCATGTTTTTTGACAAATCCAAATAATCTTATTAAAATAAAGAGACCATGAGGTATGGAACATTCCTATAAAAGAATAACGAAATCAAAAGAAGGTTTGAGAGAAAATGATTTTTAAAGGATTTCTTCTTTGGTTGTTATGGCAATCAGTGTTCTTCAAGGAATATTATTGTTTGAAGGAATCTGAATGAGAACCATCTCGGGAATAATCCAGTGAAGTTTGGTTGAGACCAGATCAGTGTTTTGGAGAAGATATTTTTTTAAAAAAAAGTTTAGCTAATAACAGACCGATGCACAGACGGATGCACAGACAGAACTCCATGACAATAGCCCATTATCCATTTAACCCATTACAACACAAGAAAATTTAAAACTGGTACAAATTGAAAGATTTTACAGACGACAATTCTTAGTTGATGTAATTTTAAAAATCTTTGTCTTTTGAGGTAGGAAACATAGTGGATAATGAAGAAATTGCTTATAACAAGCAATTTCTTAATTTTACACAATGTTTTCTAAAGTTGTTTTTCTTAGGGCATCCAAAAGTGTCATTGCATGGAAATAGGTTAAAAGCTCTCTTCCAATCAAAAGATATGATATAAGATATCATCATGTAGGGATACAACCTTTCAAAGCCAATGTAATGTGTTGTTAAGGCAGAGGATTTCAAAAATTTGCATCATAATCAAAAATTAGAATTTAAATTCAACAAGAATTGTCACAAAGGGGACATATACCCCCACCAGTATTTCTTTGTCACTTAAGTCCCACAGTTGACCTTTAAGCTATGTTACCCCAAAATAGTAATGCACCTCTTGGGTCATGGATAAAATTTGTGAAGTTTTTTTAAAAAAAAGTTCTAGATTAGATGACCTAGAGCAAGGAAACAGTTTTCAATTGAAGTTCAATTGTGACCTTGACCTTTGACCTATGTGACCCAAAAACAATAGGGTACTTCCTTGGATCATTGTAAACAATTGTATGAAGTTAAAGGTCAATTAGTTCTAGATTTGAGATCAGCAATGGAAAAATCAATGGATGGATGAATGGACTGACTTACAGACATGGTGAAACCAATATACCCCCCACCTCATAGGTAGGGGGTCTAATTATTTATAAAATAATATTTGTGTGCTTCTTTTTTTTTTTTAATAAAATCTTGGAAATTGGAAGCACAAAGGAGTCGGTCTTGATAAAATAAAAGTTGAGATCACACAGAATCACATAAAATGATATTTTCAATAGCAAGACAAAAGGAGACTAAATTATATTCAATATCTGGTTCAGTATACCAAGCTAAAAAAAACAATCTTGATTTAGTAAAGTCCTAAAATCCTTGATAAGCTTTAGTGATCAAAGAAATGTTAACAATCCCACACAATGATACTTTTAAAGGCCCCTCAATATGAAAGCTTTGAAAACATAGTAGAAAATGAAGAAGTGCTTGTTACAAGCCACATTATCCATAATGTATTCTTAGAAAAAGATTTCAAAGATTTCATCAATTTTAAATTGTTGTCTGCAACTTCTTTCAATTTGGACTGGTCTAGAATTTTATTGTGTGGGAAGGGGTTTACAAGTTCATACTACTTGATACAATAGTATATTTCCTTTATGAGATGACAAAATGTTAGACTGGTCCAAATTGAATGAACTTTCATATAGCAATTTTAATTTGATGAAATTTTAGAATTCTTTGTCTTTAACCCATTCCCACACAATGATGCTTTTAGAAGACCCTCTAGTAAAACAGTTGGAAGACATTATGTAAAATGAATACATTGCTTGCAACAAGCCAATTCTTCACTTCACACTAAGTTTTCAACCCCAGAAGTTGAAAAAATCTGAAATTTCATAAACTTAAGATTGTCATCGGCAAGTCCTTTCAATTTGGACTAGTCTAAAAGTTGCCATTTGGTTATGAATTTAGTGTAGAAAACATTTTGGATAATCAATAAAATAGCTTTAAAAGGTTTTCAGCTTTAAAAGGTTTTCCAAAGCTTATTTCTTGAGGGGGCATAAAAATTTGTTTGATTGTGTGGGAATAAGCTAAGACTCAACAATTATAAAACAGCAAAAGTTTAGACAAAGTTTGGAAACAGTTACATACAAGATCTAACATGTATCTTAGTATGCACAATTTGTAACAGATATTGCATAAATATTGCAAGAATAGGTGAAAATGCTGGCATTTTTGTCATTGTCAACAATATAGCTATACATGTATTTATTCAGAACATCACAATAAAGGATCATACAGTCATGGAATGAAAACAACATCATTTTTTTTAACATGAAAACAGAAACATTACAGGTGGTTCACCTCATTTAGGAAGTAGGAACATTCTAGCTCTAAAACCATTTTAACCTATTCCCACACAGTGACGCTTTAAAATGCCCCCTTAATTTGAAGCTTGGGAAAACATTGTGGAAAATGAAGAAATTGCTTGTTACAAGCAATTTCTTTATTATCCACAATGTTTTCTGCCCCAAAAGACAAAGATTTGAAAGATTTCAGCTTTTTAAAATTGTCGTCTGCAACTTCTTTGAATTTGGACTGGTCTAAAATTTTATCATGTGGGAATGGGTTAAGAGCAATTAATGCTTCCCGAAAACCCTAGATGTTTTTTGTATTATAATATAAAGGTACATACATAATTATACAAACTTATACCTTTTATTTAGTTTCGTGTCTTTTTTCCTATCTGATACTTATTTGTCAAGTTAAATACAACTTGAATTTTCATCTGTTCATGTTTGTTTTCTGGTAATCGGTTAAAAAAAGACTACCATGCTAATCTTAGCTGTAATTTGTTGAAAATGAGATTATTTCTTTTAGCTTAATACGGCTGAGACAGAGAGTATGAAAGTTGAAAATATATAAACTAGAATGAATTATTTAATACACTACAGATATATTCATACCTTCTAACACTTTTAAACAACATCTGGAATTATCAAAATCTACTCAACAGCTAGTAAAAATATCAATTCCTTTGCCAAAAACATTTTATTCAAATCTCAGGCTTTAACCCATTTAAACACAATGATGATTTTTTGATTCTCTACTAAATCGCGAAAATTTGAATTAAACGTAAAAATTTGGCAGTGACCTGCTGTTCTCCTTTTAACCAGAATATCAAACAAAGCCTAGAAATTGTTTGCTAGAAGCTCATAAATTTTCAACTTTATCTGGTATTTATTTCTTGATTTGGACAGGGTTTGAATTATCCTCTGAAACTTCTTTCAATTCAGACTCGTCTGTATATTTGTCTTCTGGTAATCAAGGATAATGAATAGACAGACACACAGACACAAAAATATTAACCCATTACCAGACAGCAACATTTTAGACTGGTCCAAATTCAAAGGGGTTGCAGACGACAATTCAAAGTTTATGAAAGTTTAGATTTTATCAACTTTCTTGGTAGAAAACATTGTGGAAAATAAAGAAATTGCTTGTTACAAGCAATTTCTTCATTTTGCACAATTGTTTTCCCAAATGATTTTCTTGGGGGGCGTCCAAAAGCATCACTGTGTTGGAATGGGTTAACCCATTCCCACACTACAAAACCTTAGACAGGTCCTATTGAAATAAGCTGCAGACAAAATTTAAATGGTACGGAATTTTAGGTTTTTTTCAAATTTCTAGGTAGAAAACATTGTGGAAAACGAAGAAATTGCCTGTCACAAGCAAATTCTTCATTTTCCGCAATGTATTCCTACTTGCTCTTCTTGGGGGGGGGGGGGGGGGGGGGCTCAAAAAGCGTCATTTTGTGGGAATGGGTTAACAGAAATTACAAAATCTTTGTTCTAACCTGAATCACACAGTATATTATGAGGTTCTACCGCTCAACCCAATATTATGGTATCTGGTATTAAGGTTTGGATTTGGTCAAATGAAAATGCATTTTATTTCTAACATACATTCAAACTTGACTTATCCAGCTCAAATGGCAACAGATGGCATTATATAGTAAGTACAATTCAAAAAATGCCAGATAAAGTAGAAACCATCCTATATGATAGGAAATATTCTGGTAAAAGAAGGAATTGTTTGTTAAAAGCAATTTCTTCTTTTTCCTCAACGTTTTCTAAAGTATAATATCACAGGGATGTGAAAATAAGAGATTGTACAGGAAAGGGTTAAACTAGAAATTAAAACAGTTATCACTTGACCCGGTGACCTTCTATTTAACCGTTTCCCGTACAAATACGGGATTTTTCGTCACTGTAATTTCATACTTGAGAAAACATTGTGGAAAAAGAAGAAATTGCTTGTCACAAGCAATTTCTTCTTTTCCAACAATATTTTCTACTACATAGGATAGTTTCACTTCAAATTGCATCCAATTTTCGTTATCGACTGCAACCTCTGTCAATTTGGACCAGTCTAAAATTTTAAGAAACAGGAAAGGGTTAAAATTTACCCAAACATCTTTGAAAATAAATATCATCAGCAAATTTCAGATTGATTGAACCAAATTACTTTGGAGTAAAATAGTTATTGGGGCCACTTTTCCAGTCTTTTTATACTAAGCAATTCATATTCATCATGGTTCATCCTTATGACCTAACAAACATTCTGACCAAGTAAAATCATGATTGAACTCAAATTGTGTCCCTCTTGAGTGTAAACAATAACATGCCAAATCAAGACCAATTTTTCCTGTTTTTCAATAGGGTTTTAGCCTTATTACATGACAAAAATGAATTGACCACCTTCACCAAGCTAGGGCCTCTAAAGTGTTAAGGGATGAAGAGAATATTTTTTTGTTTTCATGGAGGTATGAACCAAAAAAAAAACTAATCACACTGTATGAATACGCAAAGTGGATTCATACATTGTGTGATTAGATTTTTCGGTTCATAACTCCATGAAAACAAAAAAATATTCTCTTCATTTCTTATAATTTAATAGCATCGAGTGAAAAAAAACAAAAGCTTTACAAATTTTGATACCTTTTTGTATGGGACTATTTTGTGCAGAAACATACAAAATCCCCGAGTGCTCAAAATTTTGTTCATGAAGTTATGAATAATTTTTTCGAATAATCAGAACGCTCGTTTTTGATAGACGAAACTAAAAATTGAATTATTAAGCAATAAGGTTGAAAGATTTCCAACGTAAATATTCTTATTTTCAATGGAATTTGTAGGATTCTGACATAAGTCAGTACAATATGTAAGAACAATAGTCAAAATAAGGTACTTAAGCTTTCTATGAAGTTTGAATGAATTCAATAATGAAATGGATGAAAAAAATGGATGAAAAAAAGAAGAGACAAAAATGTTCATCAAAGGGGCATAAATCTTTGTAAAACCAATGGGTGAAAACCAAAATATGATAAATACATCTCTGCCTGTGACTGAATCTACCTGTGAAATTCAAATTCAATCTATGAGAAAATGAGCAGACATGAAGCTTTTATCAAAGAGCCATAACTCTGAGGAAACTATTGATCAAACTAAGTATATATTTTGGAACTTTCTGCTTGATACTGAGTCAATGTGTGATGTTTGAATACAATCCATCAAAAAGTTAATCCATCCTGAAATAAATTTATCTCTCCCTAGAATACAACATAACTCGCACTAATTATACTGGCCAATGACGGAACCAAGATCGATAGCCGCTCCAGAGAATAAAACTCTGGACATTTTGATCTAAAAGCCATGGATAAACCTCTCAACCATAGATACCAAAATCCTCCTTTCTTCAGTGTGTGTGTGTAAGTGTGTGTAAAATAAAATTTTATTATCAATTTTGAAAATTAATTCATGAGTTATATTAACAAGTGTTACTGATGTGGCTTAACCCATTCCCACACAACAAAATTTAGACTGGTCCAAATTGAAAGAAGCTGCAGTTAGATAGAATTTTATATGCTTTCATCTTTTTGAATAGAAAAAAATGTGGACAAGGAAGAAATTGCTTGTTTCAAGCAATTTCTTCATTTTCGAAAGCTTTTATTTTGAGAGGCAAAGAAAAAGACGGAATACAGGAATGGGTTAAATTCTCAAATGATGTTTTGTCTTAAAGTTGTAAATCATCTACATTTTTATTCATCTCCCCCCCCCCCCCTTCAGGAGAAAAGGAACATCCCTGAAAGTGTGTAAAGTATTAACCCTGTGCAGACAATAAAGGCTGACCAGGTTCAAAAACTTTTGCTCTTCAAAGACTTATAGAATCAAGAATAGTCATACTAAATAAGCGTATGTTAAGTCTCAATACAACATCTCTAATTTATCTCTCCTGGATTCTATCTTTTCTCCAAATATTTGTTTTACTGAGTTGGAAAGAGGATACATAATAACATGACGGGTTACAATCTGTTAGACACTCATGACTATATTGAAATTTTAAATGGGTTATTACCAAACTGTTATGACAATACAAGACATTTTATACAACATATTTAACCCATTCCCACTCAATCCCTCCTTTTACGCCCCTCATCGAAAAAGCTTTGGAAAACATTGTGGAAAATGAAGAAATTGCTTGGATCAAGCAATTTCTTCATTATCCACAATGTTTTCTATCCAAAACGACGAAAAAATGTAAAATTCCATCAACTTGAAATCGTCGTCTGCAGCTCCTTTCAATTTGGACCAGTCTAAAATTCCTCTGTGTTGGAATGGGTTAATATTGTGACAGACTTTTGGACATTAATTAAAAATTCATAATTTTGTCATAATTTCCTAATTTTGACCATAGAAATTTCATACAGATATGTGAGTAATTGAGGAAACCAATTCTAACACTCAATTCTACTCCTCAACCCATTACCACAAAATAAAATGTAAGACTTGTGCAAATTGAAATTTCAAGTTGATGGAATTTAGAAAATCTTTGCCTTTTGGGGTAGAAAACACTGTTTGTAACAAGCAATTTCCTACGATGTTCACAATGTTTGCCAAAGTTTTTTTTCTTGAGGGGCATCAAAAAATGGAATTGAGCATGAAACACAAGAAAATCATTGTGGAAAAAAGGAATGGCTTTTTACAAGTGATTTCTTTAATGTCAATAATGTTTTCTTCCATGAAAGACAAATGTTCTTTAAGTGCCACTATTTAACATTGTCATCTGCAACTTTTTTCAATTAGGACCAGTCTAAAATTTTATTATCTGGTAATGTGTTAGGAATTTTGAGTGAAATCCCTCAACCCCTTTTGACAATCCAAAGAGATGATCCTGACAAAGTAGAAGCATACATCCATTAACTGCCCACGGCATTGCCCACATCCATAGCCTTTTTCCTTCAAAACTTGCTTTCGTTACATTGCAGCATATGCCTTTAACCCATTAACCCATTCCAACTCAATTCCTCCTTTTTACGCCCGTCAAGAAAAAAACTTTGGAAAACATTGTGGAAAATGAAGAAATTGCTTGTATCAAGCAATTTCTTCATTATCCACAATGTTTTCTATCCAAAAAGGTGAAAAACTTTAAAATTCCATCAACTTGAAATTGTCGTCTGCATCTTCTTTCAATTTGGACCAGTCTAAAATTTTGTCAAGTGGGAATGGGTTAACCCATTACCACACAATGACACTTTTAACACCACTCATGAAAAATAATTGGAAAAACATTTTTGAAACTGAAGAAATTGATTGCAACAAGAAATTTCTTCATTTCCACAATGTTTTCTACTCAGAAAGTTGAAAAAATCTCTGAAAATTTGATAGCTTGAAATTGTAATCTGTAACTCTTTTCAATTTGGACTAGTGTAAAAATTTGCTGTCTGGTAATGGGGTAACCATGCAAGAATTGCCCATCAAAAATGTCTGCAGATCATCACAAAACTCAAACATTTACCAACTAACCATATAGTAGTGCTATTTCATTTTACATGACTGTACCCTAAACCCATTACCAAATGACAAAATTTTAGATTGGTCCAAATTCAAAGATATAGCAGATGATAATTTTTAGGTGATGAAATTTTAAGAATTGTTACCTTTTTGGGGTAGAAAATATTGCGAATAATGGAGAAATTGCTTGTTACAAGCAATTTCTTCATTTTCCGCAATTTTTTTCTTAAGCTCTTTTTCTTAGAGGCGTCAAAAGATGTCACTGTATGGGAATGGGTTAACTGATGTTATTATAGGTACATTGTATATGGATATTTTTTAGAAAAAGATGAGACCATAGATTCATTTCTGAAAAAACAATTACAAAAAAAAAGAATTTGCATTAAAATGTATTAAGTTACAATATGTCAACTTAGTAGATCTAATGTTTTATGTAATGATTTGTAGGAAAATTACGTTTATGATTGAAGGAGTATACAGTTTGCAAACATTTCCACTTTAATGTTATTTCCCTCTGTGATGGACATCGTGCATGCTTCACACAGAAACATAATCAAATTAAAAAGATCTACAAAACCAAAGTTATGATACCTCACCACTATGAAAGAGGGGAGAAATGAACTACAGAAATGTTCACTTCTCACTTAACCCATTCCCACACAATGACGCTTTTAGACACCCCTCAAGAAAGAAAGTTTTGGAAAACATAGTGGAAAAATGAAGAAATTGCTTGTAACAAGCAATTTCTTCATTTTACACTATGTTTTCTACCCAAAAAGTTGAAAAAATTTAGAATGTCATAAACTTTAAATTGTCGTCTGCAACTCCTTTCAATTTGGACCAGTCTACAATTTTGTCGTGTGGGAATGGGTTAAACCTGTTCTGTGGGTACTTAATTGATGAGTTGCCACTGTCAATCAATAAGTTAATTGACCTCTCAAAATGGAAGTGATCTTGGAACTCTAATATTTATGATAAACTTTTCTGTTGGTTTTGCAACTTAAACACCGTAACTATAACTTATTTAACCCATTACCTCAAAAGAAAACTTCAGACTGGTCCAAATTGAAAGAAATTGAAGAAAACAATTTCAAGTTGATAAAATTTTAATAATCTATATCTTTTGAGGAGAAAACAGTGGATAATGAAGAAATTTCTTGTCACAAGTAATTTCTTCATTATCCACAATGTTTTCCCAATAGTTTTTTTTTATTTTTCTTTTTTGAGGGGCATCAAAAAGCTTTATTGTAAAGGAATGAGTTAAGCAGTAGATACAGCTTTTAGTTTGGACAGGTCTAAAAATTTTACAATACAGTATATGTTTTACGTGTTGGAAAAAATTATGGAAAATGAAAATATTCAATTTCTTCATTATCCACAATGGTTTCTATCTGAAAAAAATCAGAATCAATCAACTGTAAATTGTCGTCTTGAGCTTCTTTCAATTTTGGCCAGTCTTAAATGTTTTCTGCATGTGAATGGGTTAAGATATAAGTCAATGGTGAGTTGTGAGTCACCCCCCACCCCCACCCACCCCCTGGTGATCTCTGAAATGAGACCAGGTAGTTGACACAGTGATTTCGTAGATCTGATTTTAATTCAATTGAATGGATACAGTGACACATAAATACACACTGTGAAATCTGCCGCGGTCTCATGTATGAAATTGTGTGACGTCTCTCGGGGCTGCAGCTCTCTCTGTGTATAAATTTGCTGACTCTTTCAACAATTAACTACACTACAGGATTTTTATAAACTAAACCTACATGAACCTTGAATATTCCCTAAAATCTTTAAAGTCTTTCATAATTAGTCCCACTTTTTGTGAAATAAAATAAACTTGTATCAAGTTACAACTCCGGGGATGGCCAAAATGTGGTTGTTTAATAGAATGATTTTATGTGTTATATGAGGAATCCATTCAACCACATACATAAATTACTGCAGGATTCTCATTTAACCCTTTCCCAGACAAACTCGGGGTTTTACGTCACTGTGATTTGTTACTTGAGAAAACATTGTGGAAAAAGGAAAAATTGCTTGTAACAAGCAATGTCTCCTTTTTCCTCAATATTTTTTACCACATAGGATGGTCAGATTTCAAATTGCATGCATTTTTCATTGTTGTCTGCAACCTCTTTCAAATTGGACCAGTCTAAAATTTCATAAAACGGGAAATGTAAATGGAACTCATTAGAATCTTTTAATTGAGATCCACTGACATAGGATTTAGTTTTAATAATTTCATTTGCAAACCTATCTAATTATAAAGATCCTTTATTTCTGGAATGGAAACTTTGAAGCTGGTCGCCTTATAAAATTGGTTGCTAAATAGAGGTAGTTGCTTGAGCAATATTGACTGTACTATAAAAAAAAAATGTGTGTCTCAAGAAATTTCTCCCTGTGGCACAATGTTTAATGCCTACTTTTATGCTTTTAACCCATTCCCACACATCAAATTGTAGAATGGTCCAATTTGAAAGAAGTTGCAGACGACATTCAAAACGTTATAGAATTTTAGATTTTTTCAACTTTCTGAATAGAAAACATTGTGTAAAAAAAAGAAATTGCTTTCTTGGTTGTTTGTCTTGAGGGGTGTCCAAAAGCATCACTGTGCGGTAATGGGTTAAGTAGATTCACACTCTTTTTTCATTGTTGGCTGCAATTTTAGACAAAGTTATCCCATTCCCAGATGGCAAAATTTTAGACTGGTTGCAGACAACATTTAAAGTTAATGGAATTTAAGATTTTTTTTCAATTTTCTAGGTGGAAAACCTTGTGAAAAATGAAGAAATTGCTTGTTATAAGCAATTTCTTCATTTTCAACAATGTTCTCCCAGTTGTTTTTCTAGAGGGGCGTCCAAAAGCGTTTCTGTGTGGGAACGGGTTAAATCATTTTGTCAGGTAAATGCTGCAAATTACTTTGACATCAGGCCATGAATATAGGAGTTATGCTATGGAGAAGCTCAATTTTAGTATTTTACCTATGACCTTGAAGCTATCTTAAAACTTCTTTCAAATCGCATAACTAATTGTAACAGAAAATTATTATTAACCTTGATGTGTGACCTTGACCCTATCAATATATTCATCAAGATGACAAATCTACTCATGATTGATTAAGAGTAACTATGCCAAATTGTATTGAGATTTAAGCAAACATCTAGGAATTATGCTCCGGTCAAGCTTATTTTAGACATTTGACCTTGAGCTCTGATCTAAATGGAAATATTTGACCTTGGAACTATCAAAAATTCTATCAGACAGCACATCTTCTCAGGAAGAAGAACAACTGTTCAAACTATATTGAATTCTATGCATAGATGTTAAATATGCCAGATAATCTCAAACCAACTAAATGACCTTGATAAGTGACCTTGACCTTAGAGCTATCAAAAAAAATAAATCAATTACATCACATATTGAATGGCATTTCTAGAGAAAAATTGTGCTGAATCATTTTTAATCCTATCAATAGATGCTCTGGTAAAGACAGACACATGGACTGACACAGTGATAAATCCCAAACAATATCCCTATGCTTATCAGTGGTGAAAATAAGAGAACAAAGATAGACCTAGATTGCTCAACCACATCTCCTTGTGACCCATCTAAGCTGAATTTCTAAGCTGCTTCCTAAGATTCTCATGAGTCATATTTGTGTCGAAGGCACTTCTTCTTGGGCATAATTTTGAAGGAAATCTTTGAAAATCTACCTCTTCTTACCCAGATCAATAACCTGGACAAAAAGTCTCATTTTGGTTATGCCTTATTGGTCACAAGGAGACAAAATTAAGCAATCTTGAATTATGAAGAATAAAATCATAGCATTGTAAAATCTCTGATTTGAACAGTAAAGAGTTAAAACTAAAAAATAATTGCAATTATTGTTTTATTTTCACCACTGATAAGCATAGGGATATTGTATGAGCTTTGTCTTAAACCAAAGCAGGACTTCCCATTGGAGTCAATGGGCAGGGATAACAAATTAGATAGGTGGGGAAAGCGATTGCGTTGCTCTTTTGATAATGACAAATTCCAAGAGAGTACAAACCCTGATTGGCAGTGCTGAATCAAATCTCTTTTCACAACTAGTCTCATTTGGAAACAGACTATTTGTCAGTAAAACAAAAACAGACAAAATTTGCACAAAACCAGGTATGCAATGACCTTATCAAAGTCATCTATCAAGAATCGAAGTAATAGTTGCACACAAAATAATTTTGACAATGTCTAATTTTTCCATGATAAGCAAAGCCAATAAATCCTCAAACGCTGATATGCACTAGGGCATATGAAGACTAACATTCAGTGAAAATTTCATCAAAATCGCGTTTGAATCGCCAAACCAACAAAAAAGCTTAACAAAGATGGCAACCAATGTTCGGAGTTCATAATTCATTTTTTGTCTAAGAGAATGATTTCATTTGTGCAATGATAATTTTATTGACGGCTGCAATAAGTCAATTGTCAGAGTAGTTATGCACACAAGGTAAAGTTAACACCCCCTCAGTCAACCGACTGGCTGCCCATCTTTCCCCTACATTCACCAATCTATTAACCAGACTTTTTCTTCGAAAAACCTTGTTTAAATTTTGAAAATCAGATTAGATCCTCCATTGGTCTTTCAGTGTTGGTTTCTCAAAAATGAACAAATTGTACAGTAGAACAACCTTCCTTCATACAGGGAGAATTCTGAAAGCAACAGGTTCTGATAGTTTGTACCTCAAAGTTAACTCATTTTAGTGTGAGGGGTCATAAATTATTGTTTCAGAGAAATACAGGATGGCCTCTTTTCAAGTGATGCATCACATATATACACTTACTCTTTCAATGGAGACACTGCGAGGGGTGATGCTGGAATATCTCGTAGTTTAGTGAGAGTGACAGCGGTCCCGATTCCACGAATAACAATGCCAGACTCTCCTTCCAAGTCAAAACATTGGTTATAACTGAAAGATATACAACATCGCTTAGTAAAGTATTATTGTAGTTATGTAGGCATTCATATGAATTTAAATATTATTTGAGCTGAGGCACCTTATGAAAGCTTTCAGTCACTTCTCACACCAGTACAACACAATATCTAATCCAAGCAACCAGAGATGGGGAATACCCATGCTGGATACGTCTGGCATGATTTTTTCTACGTTCTGACAAGGATATTTTCTTATGACTATGAGTCCAAGGACAGGTAAATCTTGGAATGGTACAAAATAGATCTCAAAAATAACTCATTATAAATTGGACAATTATCATTCTATTGATAATGAAGGGATAGAAAACATTGTGGTTAAGGTCTTATCAATCACCTGATTCTAAAGAGCACAAAAGCAGGTAAAAGCCCACCAGATGATGCTACATACAAAATATTAAAGCTCTAGACATTTCTGTTTGAGAGAAGATTTTTACTATATAGCCTATGTTAAACTTGTGACATCCAGGAACAGGCTAGTTTTGACCCTTGAGCCATAATTTATACAATCTTCATGCTGTGTAACAAATGTCAAAGCTCTAGGCCTTTCAGTATGCGTCTAGAAGATTTTCAAAAGACCTTTCTATTTGAGAGAAAACAATCTTTAAATTCTTCACTATATAAGCCTATGTTAAACCAGGGGCCATAATTTATACAATCTTGATAGAGGTCAAATTTGATAACAAGTCCTCTTAAGAATTTACATCAAATTTGGCCCTGTGGTTAAGGAGAAATAGCTTTGAATGGACAGTGTAACAGACATATGCAGTGGTATTAGCCTTTCATATAAAAACAAAAACTTGTCACTAAAGTCTACCACATTTGTCTGTTAGAAACTTCATTGATGATCAAATATTTGGTAAAACATCCCATTACCCTATAACAGCTGAGCCTCCCATCTCCAAAACTTTCAAGCCTATCTTTCTGGTTAATTGACCTAAAAGATAAATAGATTCATATAAATCTCAATACAAATTATTCTATAATTTGGAATGATTTAACCTTTTTCAGTACAATCCCTTATTTTTATGTTCTTGCGATACAGACAATCAACAAGCAATTTCTTCTTTTGCCACAATATTTTCTTTAAAAAGATGGTTACTTATTGAATTGTACTTTTTTCATATTGTCTTCTTTTACACCTTTGGCCATGGCCATAGTGCAGCTCGTAGCGAGTCAGACCCTCAAGAGTTCAAAGGATTGGTCACAGCAAATATCCTTCCCAACATTCATCTACTTTCAATTGGTGTTTAATCTTAAGCCTAATTGGAATGATCAGCTGGAGACTCTCAAAGGATGTACTGGTAGTACTTGAGTGAGAAATACCAGTAATCCATGGTTAGTTGCTCCAGCCACAGCAATATGACTGGAATACTGTTGAAAATGGTGTTAAACCCCTTTCAAACAAACAAATCTGATACCTCTTTAAATTAGAATAAGTCTAACAATTTGGAAAACAGTAAAGGGTTAATTGAGACCCATTTACATCCATAGTCAGGGTTCCCACTGCCTATCACTATTGTTGCCAAATGCAACAAAAATAAAATTCTGGAGCAAGTTTTTTTCATTCCAAAAGACATGAACAGGATTGTTAATACATACATTTACTTATACTAATATTCGAAATCAAAATCTGAGGGCAAAGTGGGTGTAGTTACTCAAAGGTTTGTATATCCAGTCAATTATGTCTTTGAGACTGTTACAAGATCAGCACACTACCAAATTCAATTACAGTTCTGATAGAAAGCAAATTTGATGAATGAAATGGGTGTTACTTATCATTAAGGATGACCTAATGTTGCTTTTTTAGACGAAAACTATCAGTTTCATGTTGTTTTAAAAATCCTCCTTTATTTCTATACAAGCCCCATCATATTTTCAGTAATTCTGAAAGAGGTCAATATACTGATACTAGATATCAAGGTTCTATGCCTTCTGGGTCAGGAGGAGGTAATCTTTAAAGATTTTTTTTAAAATTTCAGTTTTGTTGCCATGGCAACCAGAGTTTTCAACGCATTTCAATTCTATAGCAACTTTTAAAGGGCACCACTTAAGGATCATTTCTGCCAAATTTGGTTGAAATTGGCCCAGTGGTTTTGGGGGAGATGTCATTTTAAAAATCCTTCTTCATTTCTATATAAGCCTCATCCCCCTGGGGCTCTGCCCCTGGAGACCTGAGGGTGATGATTTTAGCAATTCTGGAAGAAGTCAATGTACTGATGCAAAATATCAAGGTTCTACGCCTTCCGGGTCAGGAGGAGATAATTTTAAAGCAATTTCTCCATTGTCCACAATGTTTTCTAAATCTTTTTTTTTCTTGAGGGGGGGGGGGAATAAAGAGGGATTGTGTGGGAAAGGGTTAAATGGACAAAGACAAAGATCTTGTTTCAATATTTTCCTGTGAAAAAGATTATAGATGACAGGTCTGTCATTAAAAATCAATAATTCCTAAATTTGAAGAGATGATGCTCCTATTTTGATAACCCATTATGTGGCAACAAAATTTTTGACTTGCCGTAACTGAAAGAGTTTGCTGACAATAATTCTAAATTGAACTTTTCTATTTTTGAGAAGATAATATTGATGAAAATGAAGAAATTACTTGTCACATGTTCCCCGAAATCGGTGTACAAATGTGGTATTGTCTGAGAAAGGGTTAATCAGGTTAATTAAGTTTAATTAACAACCACTAAGAAACAAGCATCTTTCTGATTGAACGGATTCATGATTCTTTCAACCTAGTACCAGTTTCTCTGCCCGGCTTTGTTTTGTGATCTTGCAGTTCATATTTCATTTTTCCATTATAAAACTACATACCAGACATTTTAGAAAAGAGTCTCTGTCTGGCCTCATTAGACGACCTTGGAGTTCGTATTTTATCTATCCACTGGTACTCTGGATCATCATTTACCACTAGTTCTTCCACAAACCCATGCATGTACTGGAGCCGGTAACCATTGGGTACTTCTGAGGCTGTAATACAAAGAAGTTTCAATATACTTAGAACAACCTTGTCTAGCCTTTTCAGATTACATATATGAAATCTTGATATATTTAAAAGTAAATGTTCTTGATTTCTTTGAAATAATGAAAAAAAATGCAATATGCAAATGTGTATACCCCGGTAAATAGAGTGTGTATAAATCTTTAGTTTCCCTAATAAATGCACAAGGAAGCAACGAAAAATACTGACAGGGACTTTATCTTTATACACATTTCATCTAGTAAAAATTAAATTGCTTGTTGTGTCTTTTTCTTATATTAAACTCTAATATCAGGGTTATTTCCTCTAACCAAATTAGGGAAAAAAATCACAATGAAGAAATTGCTTGTAACAACCAATTTCTTCATTTAAATAAATTTTCAAAATTTATTTTCTAAGGGGGCTGCAAAAAGCTTTTTTTCTTTCAGCTTTTCAGTATCACAGTAAGTATCATAGCACAGAAGCAAATTTACAAATGGCTAGCCAAGCCAGCTGTTCTCCAACAAGTCCATTTTTCCAAGATTTCAATTTTCTTTAAAGACATAGAACAAAGGCAATTGATTGTTGGTAATCTAAACATCATAACTAAAGCTTGATAAACTATAATATATACAGTAAAAGCACTCTAATTCGACCACTTGCGGTACTTTCTGAATGTGGTCGTAATCGTGGGGAGATTGTAATACTAAGGTTGGGTCGTTTGTTGTCAAGTAATTCATGTTTATTTCATCTTCGATACTTGATACACAAAAATAAAATTTAAAAACATGTATAACAGCGGAATCTTTTGTCATTTTTAAATTTACAATCTTTGATAAGTTCTACTTCCTCTCTTCTCCTTTTTGATCTGTTCCAGAAGTCCGACCTTAGATAATTCATACATAAGTACAGGTTCAAAGTGTCAAACTGTTGATATCATATCTTCTATAATGTGAATACCAAACATCAATTAAGTTGAATTCTAAATTTGATTGCTAATTAACTGTTCTGAACGCCGTAAACAAACTAATTGTAACTTTTCGGATACTTTTTCACTTTTGACTTTTTTACTCGAGTCAAAACCTGTGACATATTCAAATAACAATTAAAAATAATACAAGCTATGCTATAATTTCTAAAAGTGATCAACCATTTTAATCTTTTTGATAGACATAACGCCTTTTATAATAAGGGTTCAATATCACATAATCAAAAATCCTATAATGTATTGACAATGCATTCGTACCCAATTAGTGTTGCTCTTATCAAGTGTGAAATTCGGGTAGTCAGTCTCAAGGTGTGAAGTTACTGGTCGTTTAAGTGGGGTTCAAAAAAGTGTATCCGCTATAGTTGGTACTGAATTTGGTGGTCGTAATTTGGAATAGCAGGGTGCCTGTTTTAGAGGGGTTTCAACACCAGTGAAATAAAGAACAAAAAATTCCATTCTGCAAAAATTCAGTCATAATAGCATGTTGCCCGTATTTCCGGGGAGGTCGTAAGGAGGGGTTTTATTGTAAATGGCTAAGGTCGATATTTCATTTTCAGTCAAAGTGAACATTTTGACTGGTCAATCCACTCTTTTTATTCAAAGTGTCAATCAGTCAACTCTATGATCATTCATATCTTTTTGTTTTTATTTATCATTGCTTAACCCGTTCCCTGATGGCAAAATTTTAGAAAGGAGTTGCAGACGACAATTCTAAAGTGTATGAAATGATAGATTTTTCAACTTTCTGGAAAGGAAACATTGTGTAAAAAGAAGAAATTGGTTGATACAAGCAATATCTTCATTTCATACAATGTTTTCCCAAGTGTTTTTCTTGAGGGGCGTCTAAGAGTGTCACTGTGTGAGAATTGGTTAACATAAACCATTTCAACAAATTACCACACAATCCTGATTTCTATTGACCTAAAAAATATGGCTGTGGAAACTTGTGGGAATACACAAATGTAGTAGGAAATGCTTGAAACAAGCAATTCCTCCTTTGCTCACAATTTTTCTGTCTTATATTGGATTTATTTTCCAAATAACCCACACTTTGAAGAGATGTCTGCAACATTAGTTCGATTTGGCCTAGTTTTAAATTTTGTTGTCTGGTAATGGGTTTACAGAGAGGTAAAAAAAACTTACTACAAAAGAACTGAACTCCACATGATGACTGTCTAAATTTGTTAGAATCACTGAACAGGTCAATCTTGACAATCACATTCAAATCTCCTCTAATACCTGAACATTAGAAATAGGAATCTAATATGTTACTTCAAACTATGCTATAAACACGATGCAAAGGAACCACATTGTAATAATCTTCAATTATGGTTTACAAACAACAAGATTACAAGAAAACTATGAAGGTTTAACCCATTCCTAAACAAGAAAATTTTAAACTAGTTCAATTGAAAGAAATTGCAGACAACAAATTCAGACTACTGATAATCTAAAATCTTTGTCAGACAGCAAAATTTTAGACTGGTCCAAATTGAAAGGAGTTACAGACAACACTATAAATTTTATGAATCGTTAGATTTTTTTTACTTTCCAGGGTGGAAACTATTGTGTTTAAGGAAGAAATTGCTTGTGACAAGTAATTTTTTCATTTTTTACAGTGTTTTCCCAATTGTCAACAAGGTGCCAAATTGTCACAAGATACGCCCGTCAAACTGCTTAATATTAACTGGGGGTTTGAATAGAACTGATGTTATTTTGAATTAATATTTTTTGTCAAACAAAGTTTGAAAAACAACAAAGGACAATAACTCAAAGTATACGCTAGGTAGAGTTATGGTTCTTGTACACTGCACTCCCATTTGGTGAGCTCTATCCATCCATGAAGTTTCATGATTCTAGCTATTATACTTTTAGAAATATACTCCGGACAAGATTCAAGTATGAAAAACAACAAAGGGCAATAACTAAAAAAATAGGCCAGGTAGAGTTATGGTTCTTGAGCACTGCACTCCCTCTTGGTGAGATCTATACACCCATGAAGTTTCATGATCCTAGCTATAATTCTTTTAGAGATATACTCTGGACAAGATTCAAGTATGAAAAACAACAAAGGGCAATAACTCAAAAAATAGGCCAGGTAGAGTTATGGTTCTTGTGCACTGCACTCCGTACTGATGAGAAGAATATAACTGCCAAGTTTAAAGTCAATCGGACTAATGGTGACAGAGTTATGCTCCGGACAAAGAAGTGGACACCGCCTGGACGCCCGGACAACTGGACGCCCAGACACCACGGGTGATCCCATAATATGTCCTGCCTTCGACGGGGGTATAAAAATGAGAAATTGCCTTTTATAAGCAATATATCCTTTTCCTATAATTATTCCTAAATATATAACTTTCCAAACCCATTCCTGTACAATCCCACTTTTTACACCCCTAAAGGAAAGGACGCCCGGACACCACGGGTGATCCCATAGTACGTCCCGTCTTTGACGGGCGTATAAAAATGAGAAATTGCCTTTTATAAGCAATATATCCTTTTCCTATAATTATTCCAAAATATATAACTTTCCAAACCCATTCCTGTACAATCCCACTTTTTACAACCCTAAAGGAAAAAGCTTAAAGTAAACATTGTGGAGAATGAATAAATTTCTTCAATGTCAACATGGTTATATACCTTATACCATTACCAGATAGCTAAATTTTAGACTAGCCCGAACTGAAAAAAGTTGCAGGCGACAATTTAAAGTTTATGAAATTTTGGATTTTTTCAACTTTCTGTGTAGAAAACATTGTGGGAAACGAAGAAATTGCTTGTAACAAGCAATTTCTTCATTTCCCACAATGTTTTCCACAGCTTTTTACCTTTTGGGTGTCTAAATGTGTCACTGAGTGAGAATGGGTTAGAAGGCAAATATTTTGAAGTTTTACCAATTTTAAATTATTGTCTGCTCATCCTGTGTAGAGATGGATCTTAGTCTACACCAACTGCTTGTCCCTGTTTAGCAAGAGCTGTTCATAAAAAATGATTGTCAAAAAATTATAAGCTCACTGTAAGAGCTTCCAGTCTTTACAGTCCTTTAATTTAAATGTATTTTTTTTCAGCCAGCGGATTTTACTCAGCATGACAAGGGTTAATATGGCATGAAAGTCACAAAGAAAGGAAAATGCTGAACCTTGAATTGGCATTTTTGTTTTATACTCAATCTGAAAGATGAAATAAAACTAATAAAAGACTAACCATGCATGGTATCATAGATTGGAAACCATCCTGAGATGACCGACGGACTGTCCCTCACCAGTAAGGGGTTCAAGTCTATGTACACTTTACCAATGGCATCATGGGCACTATAGGTGTCATGGTCAAGCACTCTACAAATTAAACAGGTTAAGTTGGTTAACCCATTACCAGACGACAAAATATTAGATTGGTCCAAATTGAAAGGAATGTTTTTTGAGTTGCCTAAGCCTAAATAACTTCTAGTTCTCAGATATATTACCTTAATTACAGATACTGACTTTGAACTTGTCACACATATACGTACATTGACAATATTTACCTGCAAACTAAATGAGACCATTATCTTCCATTTCAAATTAAGCTTTAACTCATTCCCACATTATTCTACTTTTTTATGCCCCTCGATAAAAAAGCTTTACAAAAAAAATGGGAAAATGAAGAAATATTTTGTAACAAGCAATTTCTTCATTTCCATAACAATTTATACCCTGAAATAAGAATATTTTTAGAATTCTTTCAGCTTAAAATTGTTATCTACGACTTCATCAAATTGTACGAATATTTAATTTTGTTTAACCCGTTCCCACTCAATGTCACTTTTAAACACCTCTCAAAATGAAAGTTTTGGAAAACATTGTAGAGAATGAAGAAACTGCTTGTAACAAGCAATTTCTTCATTATCCACTATGTTTTCTACCCCAAAAGACAAAGATTTTAAAGATACCATTAACTTTAAATTGTTGTGTGCAACATGTTTCATTTGGACTGGTCTAAAATCTTATCATGTGGGAATGGTAGTAGCATGTTGACCCATTTACAGACAATCATACTTTAGACTGGTCCAAAATCAAAGAAGTTGCAGATATTATGACGCTTCAAAAGCTCTGTCTTTATGGTCAGAAAATGTTGCAAACTAGAAGGTTGTCCCAGGACAACTGGTGTCGAGCCTGTAAAGTTTTGTAGGCATCATGCTCCGGACAAGCACAATTTTGGGTTTGACCTTGAGCTTCGACCTTAAAAACAGAACTATCCCATAAATTCTTCCAAATGGCACATCTAATCATGATGGAGAATAATTGTGCCAAGTTATTTTGAAATCCATCCATAATTGAAGGACAAATGCTCTTGACAATCACAAATTTAGTGTTTGACCTTGAGCTGCGACCTTAACATTAGATCTATCCAAAAAATTCTTTCAAATGGTACATCTACTCATGATGGAGGATAATTGTGCCAATTTATTTCAAAATCCATCCATAATTACAGGAGAAATGCTCTTGACAATCACAATTTTAGTGTTTGACCTTGAGCTGTGAGCTTGACATTAGAACTATCCCAAAAATTCTTTCAAATCGCACATCTACTCATGATTGAGATTAATTGTGCCAAGTTATTTTGAAATCCATCCATAAATGTAGGAGTAATCATCCTGACAAGCACAATTTTAGTGTTTTACCTTGAGCTGTGACCATGACATTAGAATTATCCCAAAAATTCTTTCAAACAGCACATCTACTCATGATTGAGATTAATTGTGCCAAATTATTTGAAATCCATCCATAATTGTAGAAGTAATTGTCCTGACAAGCACAATTTTAGTGTTTGACCTTGAGCTGTGACCTTGACATTAGAACTATCCCAAAAATTCTTTTATATGGCACATCTACTCATGATGGGGAATAATTGTGCCAAGTTATTTTGAAATCCATCCATAATTGTAGAAGTAATTGTCCTGACAAGCACAATTTTAGTGTTTGACCTTGAGCTGTGACCTTGACATTAGAACTATCCCAAAAATTCTTTTACATGGCACATCTACTCATGATGGGGAATAATTGTGCCAAGTCATTTTGAAATCCATCCTTTAATGTTGGAGTAATTGTCTGGACAAATTCGGAAGGACGGATGTACTAATGGGCTAACTAACGCACTTAGGCACATACATTGACTTGTCATAGTGACAAAACTATGTCTCACTCACCACAAGCAGGCTCGACAAAAATAAAGATATCGTTTCTAACAAGCAGTTTCTTCATTTTCCACAATGTTTTTCAAGTCTTTTTTCAAACAGCATCATTTCGTGTGGGAATGGATTAACCCAAAAATTTTAGATTGGTCCATATTGAAAGAATCTGCAGACGTCAACTTCAAGTTGATGGATTTCTTATATATTTGTTTTTGTCTTTTGGAATAGAAAACATTGTGTACAATGAAGAAATTGCTTGATACAAGCAATTTCTTCATTTTTCACAATGTTTCTAAAGCTTTATCTTGAGGGGTGAAAAAAGGAGGACTTGTATGCCAATGGGTGAAGTTCACAAATCTAAGTTCTGGAAGCTCATTCTGTCACTCTAAACCTTACCTCACAAATTCAAACCAGTCAGTTCTCTCAGAGATCTAAAAATATCCTGCCTTAGTGAAAGAAACTATTTCTATAACACTTCATATCTGCCATAAATCTAAACCACTCAGAATTATAATTAGTCTCATACCTGAACTCATTACCACATGAGAACATTTTAGATTGGTCCAAATTGAAAGAAGTTGCACACGACAATTTAAACTTGATAAAATTCTAAATTCTTAAACTTTCTGGGTTATAAAGCATTGTGGAAAATGAAGAAATTGCTTGACGCAAGCAATTTCTTCATTTTACACAATGTTTTCACAATTGTTTTTCCTGAGGGGCATCATTTTGTGGGAATGTGTTAACTAACCAGAGATCTGAGGCTCATCCTGTGACAATCCACCTTTTGCCCAAAACTTCAACCAGTCAGAATTATCAAGGGTTTACTTCCTTAACTTACCTACATTTTAAAGATCATCCTAAAACATTTTAACCTCAACCTCAAATTTAACCAATTCACATTTGACAAAATTCTGGGTAGAAACATTGTGTAAAATGAAGAAACTACTTGTTACAAGCAATTTCTTCATTTTGCGCAATGTTTTCAGAATTGTTTTTTTTGAGGGGCGTCCAAAAGCGTCACTGTGTGGGAATGGGTTAAACCAATCAGAATTCTCAGGGGTCTCAAATCTTAACTTACCTTAGTTCTAAAGGCTCATCCTGTAATACTTCATCTTCAACCTCAAATTTAAACCAATCAGAATTCCATTGTGGATTGAGAGACTTTTTGAATACATCTGTCTTCAGAACCTCACTACTAAATCGAACCTGTAATAAAAATGTAATATATTGTTTAACCTATTACCCCACGACAAAATTTTAGACTGGTCCAAACTGAAAGGAGTTGCAGACAATATTATAAACTATATGAAATTTTAGATTTTTTCAACTTTCTGGATAGAAAACATTGTGTAAAATGAAGAAATTGCTTGTTTTTTCACTCAATATTTTCCTAAACGGTTTTCTTTTGGGAGCGTCAAAAAGCGTCATTGTGTGGGAATGAGTTAATCATGTCAGCTCCAACTAACCCTTTTTTACGATATGATCATGGTTGATACTATAAACAGAGCCCAATTGACACTGTTCTCAGTCACTAATCACACATACTTTTCTAATACATTAATTGATTGATTGAATGTGGTTTAACACCACTTTTAACATTTTTTTCAGTGATATTGCAGTGGCTGGAGCACCTAAATGTTGATTCCTGGTATTTCTTACACCAATACTATCAATTCATCCAGAGCCTCAAACCAGTCAAGTCACATGGTTTTACGTTTATCTACCCATTGGTTGAAAGGCCACTGATCAAACCCTAAACCATCTGATTCGGAGTCCTATGCACTACCACTGCACTATGGCCGCAGCCTTTCTGATCCACGAAGAGTTTAACCCATTCCCACTCAATGACGCTTTTAGACGCCCCAAAGAAAAATACCTTTGGAAAACGTTTTGGAAAATGAAGAAATTGCTTGTTACAAGCAATTTCTTCATTATCCACAATGTTTTCTACTCCAAGAGTAAAAGAAATCCAAAATTTCATAACATTTGATTTGGCGTCTGCAACTCCCTTCAATTTGGACTGGTCTAAAATTATGCCGTTTGGTAATGGGTTAAAGGTAATATCATAAAAAAATATTAAGCAATTTTGTAAACTGTTTTTTAATGTCGAAGTCTGATTTCTGAAGTAATACATCAATAAGATACATGTCTTGAAAGATGAGCAAAAAAGTCACAGACATTGTAGATTCCCATTTTTCATCAGCTGATTTATGTACAATTGTAACAAGTTTTAAACAAGAGGACCATAATGGTCCTAAATCTCTCCCCTGAGTATGATGGTTCATGGCTTTATGATATATAAAAAACAGCAAAGCCCTCTGTTTAATTATTTTGGAGAAGATATTTAAGTATTTTCTCATTTAATCCTAAGTATATTGATGATCCCACCATATAGCGTTACTTTCCTGAATACGGTAATTTTTTGAAGCACTTTGGTAAAGGGTCAATAGACATCAATACATACAAAAATCAAAGGTCTAGGCCTAATGGTTTAGGAGGAGACTTTATAAGACATCCTTCTTTATTCCTATCTAAAATCAGGAATTGCACAGAAAAGGGCTAATTTTCAGAGTACGATAATTCTATGAAGAATTAAATCAAAGGGTCAAAAGATGGTGATTGATTCCAAACATTAAAGCTCTAGACCATATGGTTTGGGAGAAAAAGATTTTCAAAGATTTATTTATTCTTCCTATGAAAAATCAGGGATCACACAGAAAAGGGCTAATTATCAGAATACAATAATTCTTTGCACTTTTTTGGTACAGGGTCAATAGATGATGATACATACCAAATATAAAAGCTCTATGCATTATGGTTTGGGAGAAGAAGATTTTCTAAGATTTCCTTCTTTATTCCTTTGTCAAATCAGGAATCACTCTAAAAAGGGTTTATTTTCAGGATATGGTAATTCTTTGCAGTATTTTGGCAAAGGGTCAATAGGTGATTATACATACCAAATATCAAAGCTCTAGGCTTAATGGTATGGGAAGAGAAATTGTTCATAGATTTCCTTTGTGAAATCAGGGATCGCACAGAAAAGGGCTAATTTTCAGAGTACAGTAATTCTTTACCAAATATCAAAGCTCTATGCCTTATGGTTTAGGAGTAGAAGATTTTTCAATTATTGCTTACGGATAATTGTTTTAATAATTGTTTACAGATGGACAGATGGGCACCGGACATTTACCTTCAGCAGGTTGTGCTAATGGTGAGCTAAAAAGTGTCAAACTGATGTCAGCAATTGTAGAATGTAATATCATTATGCAGTCACATTAAACCAACAACCAGATGATTTCTTATTTCATGGCCATTCAAGAAGCAGCAATTGTACTATCAATGGTAGCACGCTGTTGATATGCCAGCGAGATGTCAACAACTAGTAATTGATATACCGGTAAGATGTCCATGACTGGTTCTAAAGAAAGTGAAAAGAGGTATTGGCAAGTAGACCTGGATTTCCACAAAAAGTCTTAACCCACTACCAATGTGTCAGAATGTTTTTGACAGATGCTTGACTAATTTTCAAGGTAATATGGAATCACAATAAAACAAGTGCCCGGTATCTATGTGAGTGCTATTATCAAACCATCAGTATCTTAGCTAACTAACTCTTAACAACTTCTACTCTACTTCCTATCATGGTTGGGCAACCCAAACCTCATAACAACAGCTTGAATAGGATAGAGTTATGAGGATGTGATTGCCAATTAATGATATTCAAAAATATACAAGTCTGAGTTTGCAGGCCAGCTCCTTGTTATGGTATGATACTGAGCCATGGTCAAGATAAAAACTATTTTAAATAACTATGAATAGAGACACCATCAACAGTATTGCTTTTAACCAATTATCACCATATTAAATTTTAGACTGGTCCAAATTGAAAGATTGTGCATACAACAATTTCAAGTTGACTGAATTTCTAACAAGAAGTATCTGCTTTTCCAAGTAGCTTTCTTGTAACTCTTTGAGCGGCATCAAAAAGCAAGATAGTGTGGTAATGGGTTAACCTTTTGTTATATAATTTACCTCCACAAAAGCGTCAGTAAGATCTGTAGACCTGTCCATGACTGGCAGTCCTCTACCTGCCACAACTTTCACTTTCAACTTTCCAGGCATGATGGCTACCAACGAGCCTCGACCATCCTAACTGCAAACATAAACAAGACACATTTTCCATTACCATGCAACAAAATCTAATGACTCTTCCAAATCGAAATAACTTGCAGGCAACAATTTCAAGTTGATAGAATTTAGAATACAGTTAGATATTGTATACCAGATTCTATACTTGAGAAAACAATGTGGAAAATGCTGAATTGTCTATATAGTTTTCCTGAATATTTTCTTGAAGGATGTAAAAAGGCTGGATTGTGTGTGAATTTGTAAACCCTTTCCTGTACAAACCTGGGATTTTACATCACTTAGATTCTATACTTGAGAAAACATTGTGGAAAAAGAAGAAATTGCTTGTTACAAGCAATTTCTCTTTTTCAAACAATATTTTCTACCACATAGGCTGATTTCATTTGAAATTACACCCAAGTTTCTTTATCGTCTGCAACCTCTTTCAATTTGGACAAGTCTAAAAAAAATTTAAAAAAAAGGGAAAGTGTTAAGTTAATTTTTTGTAGCAATAACTATTCACAAATAGCTGCTACTTATCAGAAAAAGAGTGAATGTTTAACCTGTTCCCACATGAATTTAAGACTCGTCCAAATGACAAAGTTGTAGACGACATTTCAATATACAATTGAAAAGGGGAAAGTGCTTGTTACAAACAATTTCCCTTTTCACACAATGTTTTCCAAAGCTGTACTTTTTCAGTGCGTAAAAATGTTGAATTGAGTGGTAATGGGTTAAAGGGTTAAATGATTCATAAATAATCATGTCTGTCTGGCACTGCAGTATATATCTCCAACACTCATATAAAACTATTTTGATCTTAGGTTAACAGCTAAAGCAAAACATCTGAGACCACATAAAGTAAACAATATTAACCCATTCCAACACAATGATGATTTTTGACATCCCTCAAGAAAAGCAATTGAGAAATCATTTTGCAAAATGAAGAAATTGCTTGCAACAAGCAATTTCTTCATTTTCCATAATGTTTTCTACCAAGAAAACTGCAAAAATCTATAATTTTATAAACTTTCTATTGTCGTCTACAACTCCTTTCCATTCGGACCAGTCTTCTTTTCTGAATAACAAAATCTTTTAAAAAACAAAGTTTGCATATTATTTCAAAATTATTCCCATGTATATTGTACTTTCTTTCAGTTTAACAAAAGGCATGATTTCTTTCAAAGTCCATCGATTCAATTACATATTGATTCAATGACCCATTGCATGAAAAATATTAACCCATTCCAACACTATAACACTTTTTTGATGCCTCTCAAGAAAAAAATTGGCAACCATGAAAGTTGAAAAAATATAAAATTTCATCATCTTCAAATTGTCCTCTGCAACCTTACAATTTGGACCTGCCAACAATTTTGCCATCTGATAATGGTAATTTCGAAAGGAATGATTCTTATTTTGATTTAATCATCCTGTGAAAGTTTGAAGAGAATTTGATGAAAAGTGTGTTTACCAGTATTTTTAATGGATTTTTTAATTAAATTTTCATAAAGCCCATTTTCTCATGTTTCTTGACAGATCTGACCCAATTTCGAAAGGATTGATCCTTATGACATTACAACTGTTTTGTGAAAGTTTGATATCGCAGATACTATAACTATCTGTGTAACAATCAAGTCTTCTCAATCTGACACTTATATGGCAATCGGCAGCTACATCTACAATACATCAACAAAAACCACAGAACAGACATGCCATTTGTCCAACATTATGTGGGACAGTACCGAAGTCTGTCCTGGTGTCTACGTTCTTTTAAGATGTCCCAAGAAAACCATAAATTTTCAGCAGCGAAATTCCTGTGAAGAGTATTGGATAGTTAAAGTAATAGTATAAGTGCCAAAATAATGTAACTATTGATCATTGGATGCGTCTAACACCCACCAATCACCAGTTTAAGGACAACTTTCACACCTTTACTGATATAAGACATTCAACGGTGACCCACGAAGAGTCCTTATAAGGCTTTATCAAAATGCAGTTAGTTACCGTTATACATTTACCCATCATTTTCGCACTTGCCATATTACCTTACATCAGCGATTTTTCTCTGTTGGGTTGTCAATCATTTGTTTCGCTAATACCAGGTCGTTTTGATATCAAAATATTGTAATTATAGCTTAGTTCAGTTGTAGTTACGGTATTTCTGAAGTTAAGCAGTGATGTCTTTTTTATTCTTTGAACACAGGAGATTCCTTGGGATCAATGCTCAGGTCTTTTGGATGCAATTTAGTCGTCATGTACGTCTATTTTTGGATGATTTTTTAAAATTAATTTATCACATGCATAAGTTTAAACGCAGTTGTTAATACATGTTTGTCTAAGTTACAAAACAGATTGAATTTAAATAATCCTACGTATCCAAAATCAGTAGAACCCAGATAATTCAATCTATAGTAGCAAGTAAACAAAAAAGACTGCTTTAAATATATTGTTAGTTCTGTCAATTGGATTCAACAAAGAAATAACAAATCAGAAAATCATACTTCAAGGGTGGATTTTGAATCAAGGTTAGAGTTTTGAACAATGAATCACTAATTGTCTACAATTAATAAATGACAAAGATTTGTGCACAAATTCTTCTCTGGAATAATAATGTAACATGTGGGTGACCCTCTCGAGTCTGTCTCTTTGATGTATGTCACTGCCCTGCGCTCCCGTATGGTAGAATTGATAGGCCCGAAATGTAATCATTAGCTGTGTTTTCCATTAACAGACACTGGCGTTGAAAGAAAACCTCTATGACCGTGATCTGTTTTTGTTAAAGTTAAAACCACCAATCTTACAATTACATTTTTGGATAATTAGTTTATGAAAAAGTAAGTTACAATTATAATTAAAACCACTTAAGCTCTTTATTTTCAAAACATTTTTGATTGTCGGGCTGAAGGGCTGAATGGAAAAACTTGTTCGTGATTGAGCATGTGTGTGTGAGCACGAGTGTGGAGTAAGGTCACCCAGCAAAGTACTTCCAGGGTCGTAGGTTCTAAAATAGTTCCTAAGATAAATATCAAGCCCTTTTCAAGAAGGCAGTGTGCTTTAAATAGGTATTTTCAGGGCTCTGCAGACTCCCAGAGTTTGGGGAGAAGTCACTTCTCACTAGTCTGAGAATTGGAAGAAGTTTTTCAAAATTGGGAGAAGTGGTGAGACTTTCAGTAGAAGTGGATCGCATTAAAAATTCAGTTTTTGCTCGTGTTCCTTGTTTCTATCAGAAAATAAAATTGCTTTATAACCAAGTAGTTGCATTTTATATTATGCATTATGCAATTAACATAGAAAATACTGCTTATTCTTTCAGTCCTCAATAAAGATCTTATTCCTGTGAACAAATACTTTTGTATTTTTCTTTTTTTAGGTTTGAGAATTCAAGAATTTGATTCTGAATTTTTTTTTTAAACTTCATAATAGATTCATATATGACAAAAAGTCAACTGATAAAAAAATGCAAATAGTGTATAGGCACTCTGAAAGAAATGAGTAGTGTTCCTATTTAAAGCAGAAAATGAGAAAAGATTTTATTGTAACAACATGTATTTAATCAAACCATTACCAGAAGAAAAAATTCAGACTGATACAAATTGAAAAAAGCTAAATAAGACATTACAAAGTGAGCTTAAATAAGAAAGAAGGTGCCAAAGAGGGTAGAAACATGTGGGGAAATGATAAATTACTTGCTGCAATCATTTCCTCCTTTTTCCATAGATTCCCATTAAAACATTTCAAGATGTCAAAATGGGGTATTAAAGTCTGAGTTAAAGTCTGTCCACTTTACCAGATAACATATAAATGTATAAAAATTGTCATTAATTGGTCAAAAAAGGTCCTCTGTGATTAATTCAGTTATAGTGTGTATAGGGTAAGGGCTACTGCTGAGTACACAAAACCAGACTGTGTACATGCAGAGATTTAAAGTTAACACAGGATAATTTGCTCAATTTTATAGGATTACATGTTATTTAAAGGAATTATTACCAACTCAAGTAAGTGAAATTTAGTTTTGGAAAGAATGTATCATAACAAGAAACTCAGGAAAAGATCGTAGCAGCCTTTAAATTTTTTGCCATAATTTTCTTCACTTGTTACAATTAAAGCAGATAATTCAAATTGAAGGATTCTAATAAGAATTAATTTACTCTACATAGATTTTCGGCAGAATTATTCTTCATCAAGATTTCAAATTTCTAACAAAATTTTGACTTCTGGTTTACAAATGACACGGCGTCCTTAAATGTCGGCCATTAGTGAAAGTAAGCAACAAATCTTGTAGACTGATGACAACTTAATTTACAGAAATAATTAAAACTTAAGAAGGGAAAGGATTTTAAATAAAGATTTCTGGTGCCGATAATATACAAAGCATTGCCGAAACCAATCAGCGTAGGTGTGAATGAAGCAAGCATGTTGAATATTAGCTGCCAGAACATACCCCTCTTTCTGATAATCTGCTGGCCTCGTGACTATCGATACACGCTTGAATTACGATCAAAGGGCTTCCGACCGGCAGTTGCACACTGTCCCCTACTTTTATAGCCACTGGGCCAGATTTGGGTATCACCTATTGTATCCAGGCGACTTCCCAAAATTCCAGGCGACTTCGACTTCGCTTTGATCAGCAAATCAGGCGAAGTTTTTTGAAACCAGGTGACTTTTTCACCTGAGTCGCCCATTCTGCAGAGCCTTGATTTTTATTCTTGTTATTGTCACCACATCTTTTGAAATACATTGTCTGGCAACAAATGAGCTAAAATATGCTCTCTTTTCCAGGACTAATTTATTGTGTATGGATGTTGATGAACCCCAAGTTATTGTCAGTGTGCAGACTGCCATTGGTTGGAAATTAACATGATATGTGTGTTTGACATGATTTTGTGAAAATCCAATTGGTGATGGTAGGTCAAACACAGACATTTCAAGATACCATTGTGTTATAGATACACTTTGACTGTAGTAACATCACAACGAATATTGTGGAACCTGTGGCCGTTCGTCAAAAACGAGTAATTTACATGTACTCAGTGACATGCGACCATGTATGGGAGCTTTTTGCTGTTGTTATTTTGGTTGGTTACTTGAGGGGGCGTCCCGAAAAAATGCTGTAAATCCCGGAAATTTTAGTCTAATGTCCAGGAATCGGTTGAGAAAATTATGGCATGTCTGCCACAGAATAATCATAGCGATAATTGTAAGCCTGTTATATCGATTAGTTGCAACCATCCAGACAATAAAGTCCGTCCGAAAATATAGCAACTTCGATTGTTTATGAACAAAAGTCGTTCTTCGTCTTGGGGTATAAAGATCACTTAAGATCACGATGTTATTAAAATAATAAGGACATTTACTTTGTTGACAGGGTAAAATACTCATTTGACAAAGATAACAGCGAGTATCGTCCGCCTTACCATAAAATTCTGCAGTATTTGTGTTGCGTTTTGTTTGACACTATCGTAAGAATTACACCCGGCTTGTCAACAGAAAACATTCACTAGTGTAGATATTTAAACAAGTCGATTTGTATTACGAATACACTCGCCACTGCCTTCTAAAATATAAACGCAGGAAAAAGATTTAAATATACATGATCAAAAGAATTGTCTCGTGTTTTAATGTTATTTATTGTGACCTAGTAACCGGCCGTCTACCTGTTTAAAATTAGGTCAGAAACGAGGGTAAATTTTACATATTGAATAGCCGTTGATATGTTACAATTTTATGAACCGAGACCAAATCAAAATTTCAACGTTTAAGCACGTAAGTACATGCTGATTGGCATGATTAATTCAGAAGATATTGTACATGCCTACCCATAAATAACAAATGGTGCAATGGTTACTTTATGGTTGATATTATCAGTTTCTTTTTTTTTTTTTTATATATATATATATTGAGGGTAGCAAAACACATTGCCCATGTTACCAAAATTATACAAAATTTCAGACTGGTCTAAACCGAAAGAAGGAGCAGACATCAATTTCAATTTGATGGAATTCTACATTTTTTGTCTTTTAAAGTTTGAAAATTTTGTTGATAATGAAGAATTGGCTTGTAACAAGCCATTTCTTCATTTTCCACAATGTTTTCCAAAGCTCATATTTAGAAGGGCTTGAAAAAGGGCAGGACTGTTGAAATGGGTTAATATGATTTTGAAAATACTCATGAATTACAGAATGTGATTGCAAATGTATTTCTTTGCAACAGACAACTACATTATACAGAGATGAACTTGACTGATCATTATTTGAATGAAAAAGAAAACATTGTAAAAAAAGGAGGAAATGAGTTTTATCATATTAGAAAATAAAATGCACTTACAAGGTAAGTGTTTTTATCCTTATAATCTAAATTATGTGACAGTGTGATTGCCTTGGCCACTCCGCATTTATTTTCATTTACATTTCATCATTATTTTATGATTAAGTGAAAGTTATAAAGTGGAAGTAAACAATTCTCCAAAAATTCTTCAATTTTTTTTTATGTAGTTTTAGGATATGCATCCAAGATTTCGTATACGGCCAGCCTTTTCTAAAAGAAACCCACTTTTTTAAAATCTCCATCATTCTTTTAAAGAGAAACATTGCCAAGGTAGGAAAACCCCTGTACAAAAAATATTTTCTTCTTTTGAGAATGTTTTCAAATCTGAAATACATATGTAATCTTCTTTGTTTAACATCCTGTCCTGGTTTGATGTCTTTTATTCATCTGCTGTATACCTGTTAACCTTATCACTCCCCAGGCAACAATTATAGCTCAATCTTCATGGGACTTGGTAAGAATGTTTGCAAAAATCATAAGGATTAACCTTATTGAAAATCAGAGGCAAAAATTATGGCTCAATCTCTGTTTTTGAAAGAATGTTTGTCAGGTCAGAAGTATGAACTTTACTACTGAAAATTAGTACATTCATTTGGTAATTGTAGCAAAAGAGGCCTCAATGACAATCACTGCTCACACTATAGAGGACATAGTTATGGCTCATTTTCATGAAACTGCTTTGAAGTTTTATTTTCATGTTTCTTTTATTAATACAGAATTCTGTTGAACGATCTAGGGCCATCTTTGTACTCTTATTCTACATAAGATATTTAGATTTCACTTAATTCAAGAAGATTTGTCTACAAAAGGCTGCTATAGATTAAGTTTGAGTAATATTCTAGCTTAGTGATTTATCCCCATTTTTTTTGCACATGTACTTAAAACAATTGTTTTGGTCTAAATGGGTTCAAAAACGTTTTCCTGATGTTGATGTATAACACACTAGTTAGAGCAGTATATCATGGAAAACTAATTCAGTTGGGAGAAGGTTTGTAATTATCACTGTTTGGTTAATTCACAACTGACCAAATTATGCCATGATATGCTGATACATTACAACAGGTACCTTGATTGAGGTATAATACCTTGATTCTGATTTCTCTCCAACCTGATGAGGAAATGTCACAAAATCTTAACCCTTGTCATGCTGAATCAGGAATATTCCTGTTTTGGCAGGAGGTATAGACAAAGATCAGCCTGCACATATATACAGTCTGATCTCAGTATTCAACACCTGTTTATCCCTTTGATGCCAAATTTGACCGTAAAATCAAGTCCTGAAAGAAATATTGAACCAAAATTACTGCTTCAATTGCATTCAGGCCTTTGATTTTAAAGCAGTTTTAAACAGGAATTTATTCAGCATGACAAGGATTAATTCTTTTCTGTAGGTAAAGGCCGGCAAAGGACTACTTGTGTCTCTGGACCGCGTGGACGCAAATTGAAAGACCAAGGCTAAACCCTTTGCAACTGGATTGTAGAGGCTAAAATACATCGTTAGCTTACTGTAAAAACATCATACTTTGTATAGACACTTAAAATGTTTTTGCACTAAGACACTGACATGTACTTTTGTACAATACCTCTCTCTCTCACTACTTGTAAACATCTGGATTCTTTAGAAACATGTTGAAAATGATAGGTTTAATTCCATATGTACAAATTTTCTCGATTAAACACATACATTGAGTGCATACAAAGTCTGACAATACAGAAATAATCCAAATCTGTGAGTGGCAAACACTGTTTGGGGAACTTCCATGTATGGTCTTGTTAATGATATGTTTTTTTTTTTCAAAAAATAAAATTTTGTGATGAGCACAACTACGCATACATTATGAAATGTTGAAAACATCATATTTCAGATTTTTCCCAAACAATTTTCACTTTTAACGCGCCAAAATTATTCGTAGGTATATGATAAATAGAATAGTATAATGCAGTATTGATTCTGACCTATCTCCCTGTATTGGAAAATTTATGGCTCTGATCCAAGACCATGTGTCAGATCAACACTACACCTTGATACTTAAACATGCAGAGCTCATAGACAAAGCTAGTCCATTCAGAGAAAAGAACCCTCAACAATAATACTTCTTTATCTTTATTCTTTTTTCTGAGGATAAAATATATTAAGAAATATCTTGGAATCGAAAGTTTAATACTTATTGTATTTACATCTTATTTTCCCTTTCAGTTTTGTGGTGACACAGCAAATGACAATGACATTTAGATTGGTTTGTGTTTGTGTTTGGCTAACCCTCACATTAACTGTGACTGGGAAAAGACCAGCTGATGTGTATACAGAAAGACTTCTCTCTCTTGAAAATTATACTGATGAATCTCAATTGAACCAATCTCATATTAAAGACCTGATAAGTGTGTTGGAAGAGCGATCTTTAAAAAGTCTTTACATGGAGCGACTACAAGACCTGTATGAAGGAGTCCTGGAGGATGCTGGGAAAATTTCACAGATTTGTCACAGTCATCTCAATCTGACCTTTGAGGCGATATTTCAGGAGCAACAATGGGCTTTAAGGAGTGAGTTGTCTCCCTTTTATTACAGACTATCTGATTCTTCAATTGACTGTTTTCAAAGATCATACCCAAGCCAGTCTTTGGTTGCCTTATTTCTCCTAATAAGAGCCTCCTCCCTTGTCATAGCTCACCCTATGATATTACCGTAAAATATCCAAAGTTAGTGGATTGAAATCACCTTGATATAAAAAAGGGACGAAATTTTCCTCTAATTTGATGGTGATTTCCTCTAAACAATAATAAGATGAAATCATTTTCAAACCAGAGGAAAACAAACAGAATACTGATATTCATTTAACCCATTCCAACACAGCAAAATTTTAGATTGGTCCAAATTGAGAGAAGCTGCAGACGACAATTTCAGGTTGATGGAATTTTGAAATTTTTCGTCTTTTGGACAGAAAACATTGTGGATAATGAAGAAATTGCTTGATACAAGCAATTTCTTCATTATCCACAATGTTTTCCAAAGTTTTTTCTTGAGGGGCGTAAAAAGGAGGGATTGAGTTGGAATGGGTTAACACATATTTCTAGTATTTTTTTAATACTGTATATCGGGTACAAATAAAAGATCCCAGTCAGTGGGCTGCATAGGTTTTGGAAGTGCTTAGGAAACATACCGTATGTATACTTTTAACCCTTGTCATGCTGAATAAAGTGCTTACCAAAGTCGCATTAGTATCAAAGAGCTGAGAGCACTGGAAACCCTGGTTGTAGTAATGATTTCTTTTGAAAATTATTCTCATAAACAATTCTGCTTTGAAAGGAACAAACAGGTGGTGTATACAAAGATGAGACTGCACATATGTGCGGGTTGATCTTTGTCCACACCTCCTCAAAATCAGGAACAATTCCTGTTCAGCAAGACAAGGTTTGATTTAAGTTACTTTGTATCAGTGAAAGTTAAATCAATGTTTTGTGATCTTTCATATCATCATACCTTTAAGTGTTGATTAAATGCCTACAACAGAGCTAATGTACTACTCAGAATTTAATTAGGATCACATTTTCAATTCAGTGATTTAATGCTAAAAAAATCGACTCAAATATTTTTGTTTAAATGATAGGTTAACTCATTCCCACACAGTGATGCTTTTGGATGCCCTTCAAGATTAATTGATTGATTTAATCAGGTTTAACGCCGCTTTTAACAGTATTTCTGTCATATCGCGGTGGCTGGAGCACCTAACAATGGAGTCCAATGGTATTTCTCACACCAGTACTACCACTACATCCTTTTCAAGTCTACAGCTGCTCATCCCACTAAGGTTTACTTTTATCCATCCATTAGTGAGAGACAAATGTCAGAAAGAATATGCACAGCTGCAGGGGGAAAGCCCTTCAAGAAAAATGCTTTGGAAAAAATTGTTGATACATTTAGCAAACTTTTATCAGTTATCACGAATTTTAGATTGATATCCATTTTTATATGGCAGATAGATATTTAAGACACCACCTTGGTCAAGATCAGATGAATAGGGACATTTGGCTGCCTCATTTTGGGTAATCCCAAAGGCATCTTATTATGTTGCACATTTGCATGCTGGAGGGCAAAAACACTCAACCAATAAGGTTCAAACCAATTTCAAATGAATCGGGCATGGCGTCACCAAGTTGACAACACAACAATGTTATTTAGCAACTTTCAGAATGCTATCAGTGTGCACATACCCAAATCATCAGAAATCAGTTGCATTGTGTTGGCCTTAGGTTGAGACAACCTGCAATCTGGGTTCTATTGACCTAATATCACACTCAAATATGTTTAGCATTGGGCACAGGATCATGTCACTTGGACCCAAACTGACTGGGCTCTGTTTTTTGTACTCAGATGAGAATTGACTCAAACCTTAAGTTTTGATAAATGTTATGTTTCTATGTTTATTGTAGAATTCCTGTTATAAATTATAATTAGCCAGTATAATGTTTCATTTTCACGCACTTGAAGTAGAACTAAAACTACTACACATCTTTAATTTTGAATTGAATTCTCAGTAAATTTTCATTCGAGTACAAAAATAATCTCAGGCCCAGTCCTGTTTACAGATGAGTCCAGGTTTTTGTGGACTTTACTGATAGACATGCTAGGGTATGAAGAATGACAATTGAATTGGTTTGGTGGGGGCTTAGTCATGGTTTGGGTGGGAATAAGTGCTCATGGTAAAATGGACCTTCACATCATTGACAATGGCATGTTGACGGCTCTCAGTTAAGATGTTTACAATCACCCATATGCAGGTCCTGTTTGTGTAAATTTCATTATCATGGATGACAATGCATGTGCACATGGAGCCTGCATCACTGATTATATCTCAAACAAGCCACAATCGTCCATATGGAATGGCCAGCTAGGTCCCCGGACCTAATCCAATAGGGCATGCTTGGGATATAGTACAGACAGCTGTTTCATCGTGCCCCATGCAACAAGCATCTGTACAGGAGCTCAGACAGGCTCTTCTGAAAGAATTGAATCAATATAAGATCAGGGGGCTTATTAGCAGTATTTTGAGTTGTTTTACAGGTGGTAATTGAAGCACGGAGGATATTACACACGCTATAAATGTATCAAAACTTCTAAATTTTGGAAATACTTGATATCTTTATTTGCAAAGTAGCAACAAAAACGTTGATTTTTTACAATTACGTCCCTTGTGTAAGCCTTACTCTCAAAATAACAGTGAAACATTTAACCCATTCCCTCTCAAGGAAAACATTTGGAAAAATATTGTATAAAATATAGAAATTGCTTATAACAAGCAATTTCTTCATTTTTACACAGTATTTTCTACCCAGAAAATTGAAAAAATCTAAAATTTCTTAAACTCTAAATTGTCGTCTGCAACCCCTTTCAATTTGGACCAGTCTAAAAGTTAGCCGTCTGGAAATGAGTTGATATATAAAAAAAATCTGAATATCTAAAACACTTAAAGCTCAAGGAAACACAAATGTATTTGTAAAATTTCCTCAATATACAAAAATATTCAACAAGAAAAAAGTGATCCTTAGCAAATTTTGAGTTGTATAACATTAACCCTTGTCATGCTGAACCCGGAATATTCCGGTTATGTGCAGGCTGATCTTAGTCTACACCTCCTGCTCATACTTTTCCATCCCGAATTGTTTTAGAGGTTGATTTCTAAAAGAAATATTGATTTTTGAACAACAAGTTCTATCAGTGCTTTCAGTCCTTTGATTTGACAGCAATTCAATAAGGTAACTTATACAGCATTACAAGGTTTAAAATAGCTTTTCAAGAAAAGAGGTACAACCTTTACTTTGGTGTTTACTTTATACAAAGCAAAATACTCAAATCTGTTGAATACATGTTCATCTCTTAGTTATCTTTCTTAAATATGAGAAAAATAGGTATACATTTACTTTTTTTTTAAAACTTGTTACTGTTGTACATTCACTTAGTTGTTGAAAAAAAAAATCACAATTAACCCTTGTAATGCTGAATCCTTGTCTTTGTGGTAGGTAAAGACGAAGATCAGCCTGCTCATAATGTGCAGTCTGATCTTTATCAATGTCAGCCGCTTGTCCTTTCAAGCCAGAATTGTTTATAAAATCAGTTTTTAAATGAAATATTGACCTGTAAATGGTGCTTCTAGTGATTTCAGCCCATGGATTAATGTTCAATTTTAAACAGGATTTTTTTCAGCACGACAAGGGTTAATATGTTATAGCTGGACAGATAAGCCATTGTCATGTTGAATATAATCCTTTTTAAAAAGTTGCATGTTAATCAAAGGGCTGAAAGCTCTGAAATTACCACTTGTTGGTGAATATTTATTTTGAAATTTAAATCCCATTAACAACCTTGACTTAAAAAGGACAGACAGGCGGTGAGGACTAAGATCTGACTGCACTTATGTGCAGGCTGATCCTTTTCTATACCTCCTACAAAAACAGGAGAATTCTGGATTCAAGATGACTAGGGTTAGATATAGAAATCTTCTTCATTTCCAGTGATAGATGCTATAGGGAAAGTCCCTGCGGGGGTTTTGAACTTCGATACATTATGGATGGGAAACTTTGATGAGTGTGTGAATATTACTGCGACCATCTACAATGGACCCAATGAGACCATACCCACCAATCCTTTCAAAGGGCGATATTGTAAGGCGGGAATACCATTAACAAAGGCCCAGGCAACACCAGGTGTTGAGGTAATCAAGATTTAGTAGATGAATTATTATTGCAACCATTTGCCTCCTTCTTCAAAAAAAAAAAGAAAAGAAAAAGAAGAAATAGATGAAGAAAGTTAAATCACCTGAAAAACAAAGAGCAGTGTATGTTAACTTGTTATTTGTTTCTGAGGACAGAAGACTTGTATCAGTTTAACAAACACTGAAAACATGATAGAATTGTGTTATTACTAATACTAAGTACCTTAAAAATTATATTAAATGCCCATATGCTAATAAACGCCCACCCAACTTCGGACGTCAAAATCAACAATTTTTTGTTTGATTTTTGGAAATCTTGAAGCCTCTAATAAACGCCTAGTCACCAAATCTTGTTTTTGAAATTTGGAGAAACATTTTTTAGGAGTTGATGTTTTGTACAAAGATTGCCTTTCACTTTTTGTCAACCGCTGCTGAAGCTTAGGTACTTTACTAGGTATTTTACTTTTAAAGTAAAGATTACCTGTAGCATGAAAAATTCTCATAAGTTTTTGTACTTAATCCCAGAGAGTATGTCACCTAAAATTATACGCAGAATGACGGGCACCGCAGAATGATTATGGTCTAACTTATCACAAGACACGCTGTCAACTCCGGAAACTCGACCCGAAATACCTGAACACCTGGCATAGGCTCCTTTGATCACCTGATCTACCCTTTGCAGTAAAATAAAGCTACCCAATTATCACATTTTCATGATTGCCTCAAAGTGTACTTAATTGCTAGTGTTTAGATTAAGGATTGGATTTTTGGAATATAGTGAGAAAAAGTAAATTTGTGGTAATCTTTTCATATTTTCTCTTTGCTAACTAGCTTGTTCCAAATAACTATTTCATCCCAAGAAATTGAATGATTTTGATTGCAAAAAAGGGATAGTTTGGCAGGATAACATCTCTTCTTGAAGATGTTTTACCGAAAACAAACACATATGATCCCGCTCAAATTGCATAATTTGTGTTGTAGACCAATGTTGCCGTCGACGGCTTTTGAAAAGCCGTCTTTTTTTTCAAAGTCGACAGTGGTACCTGTCTAATTGGCGTTGATACTTTATTTGTTTGGACAGGTCTTAATTTACAAGTTAGTCATCTTAATTTATATTGATGCAACATTTCAGGACTTAACTTTTTGCCTGAGTTCCTACAAGATCGTACATGATATCAAGAATTTTTGACCACTTTTTGAACTTCTCTGGTAAATGTAAACAAGCTAAAAATTCTGATAAATTATGAAAATACTGTAAAAATATTTTGCGACTATTAAATTGAAAAAATGAACTCTTTCTGTGAAGTATCAACTTCAGTCAGGCTGTGTGAACTACCCAGACTGTCTGGAGTTAATTCTTAACCAATTACCAGATGGCAAAATTTTGGAATGGTCCAAATTGATAGGAATTGCAGACTTCAGTTTCAAAGTTTTCTGGAATTCTAGGTTTTTTCAACTTTCATATTACAAAATGTTTTTCCACTTTTTTCTTTAGGGGCGTCAAAAAGCTTCTCTGTGCGTTTAAACCCTTAACCAAATGGCATCATCTTAAATTGGTCTTTACTGAAAGAATTTGCAGAAATTTGAAAATATTTGTCCTAAAGGAGAGAAAAGGATAAAACGAGAATTTGCTTGCAAGAAGCAATTTATTTCTTGCAATATTTTCCCTCAAATATTGCCGTTCAGCCCATAGAAAGACAGATTGCGTGGGAATTTGTTAAACAGTTACAGAATGATCTTTTTATACTTGATATGTCTTTTTCTGTTTTTCAGTCTCCAGTTTGGGTATGGAAAGGCAGATGAGGTGGGAAATGGGTTACAGAATGATATCTTTATACTTGAATTGTCTTGTTCTTTTTATTTCAGTCGCCTAATATTCCTCCTGGATATGCACAGTTGGGTCTCTGTGTCCCGAATTCATGTTCTGCTAGTGATGTCAAAATACTTGTGAATTCTCGTAAGAACATTTTGTTTTGCCCTTTAATTTTGGAACTGTAAGTATGATTGTCCCGATCGCATGATGAAAAACTTTTATCTCATTATTTGAGAACAAAATTTAAGACTAGTCTAAATTGAAAAAAGTTGCAAACAACATCTAAAACTGCATTACAACTGGAAAATAAGTGCCAAATAGGGTAGAAAATATTGTGAGAAAAAGAGAAACTGCTTTTTACAAGCAATTTCTCTTTTCCTCTCAAAGTTTTCTCCATGATTGTAATTTTTCAGGGCATTAGAAAGTTGCCATTATTTGGTAATCAGTTAACTTAATACCAGAGTAACAAAATATAGACTTGTCCAAACTTTAGTAAATGAAATCATAAAAATCCGTCTTACTTTTGTTGAAAGCAGGATTTTTTTATAATACCTTTATGAGAAATATTTGTTCAATTATTACATCTAAGGTGTGTCGAAAGATGTTTAATCAAAACTTCCAATACATGCCAGTGGTCCAGATATGGGGGGAGGGGGGTTCAACAGCATTCTAAAATCCTTATTTCTCAAAGAAACCCTATGTAGTGGTACCAAGACAATTCAAATGAGTACCTACAACATAGGGTGTATGGCAGTATTTGTGAAATATTTAAATCTACAATTAGATTTACACCCTTTATCTATAGCTCTGCATTCAATATTAAAATGTTCAACCACATCAGAGTTCTTAGGATTTTTGAATGAATGAATAACAAAATCAATTTTTTTGGTGGTTCATGTATATGCAAGATGAATCAAAGGCTGCCAGGAAGTCTTAACATAAGACTTTGATTATGGACATTCCAACATAAAGTCTACGGTACTACATTCATTTATGATAAATCTTAGATTCATTCCCCTTTCTGATATTATACTCATTTAACCCATTACCAGATGGTTAAATTTTAGTTTGATCCCTGCTGGCGGCACATATCCTTTCTGACATTTATCTCTCACCAATTGATGGATAATAACAAACCTAATTGGGATAGCAGCTGGAAGCTAGGAAAGGATGTAATGGTGGTACTGGTGCAAGATATACCAGAAATCCATTGTTAGGTGCTCCAGCAGCCGAGATTAGACTGAAAAAAAAGCAGTGTTAAACAGCATTCAAACAAACAAACAAAATTTTAGACTGGTCTAAATTCAGATGGAGTTACATATGACATTTCAAAGTTTGTGAAATTTTGAATTTTATCAACTTTCTGGGTAGAAAACATTGTTGAAATTGAAGAAATTTCTTGTTGCAAGCAATTTCTTCATTTTACACAATGGTTTGCAGATTGCTTTTCTTGAGGGGTATCAAAAAGCCTCATTGTGTTGGTTGAAGTTTCTATAAGATGAGGGGCATATTGTTTTCCATCTGTCAGTCAGTCTTTCCGTCTGTGATTTGTAAACTGAACACTAAAACTTAATGTTTTGCTCTTATTCAAACACCATTACAGATAAATGGCTAATTGGGTTCTTTGCATCAATAAGCATCAGTTGGTTGAAATGATCAGGGTCATCCGTCAATGTCAAGGTCAAAGTCATTTATCAAAGTCAGAAGTTTTGAAATTTAATGCAAAAAACATTTTGCTCCTAGTCAAACAAGGTTAGAGTCACTCATCAAGGTCACTTAAACCTTATCACCCTAGAAGAATTAGAACAAAATCAACAAAAATAACCACATCTATTTTCATTTGAAGTTATATGATTAAAAGATTGTACCAGTTTATGACATGTTTATGGAAATACTTCAGCCAATAATACAAAAGGTTACATGGTAAGTTTAGTTGTTGGTATGATAATAGAGCATTACATAAAAGGTTTAATGTCTATGTAATTCAGAAATACATTTTAAACTTTGTTTCAGTTTTGGGCCTTTTAAAATCTCTCAACATCACATTAAACCCTGCTGTGACTGTGTGCCATAAAGAACACTTAGATATCGACTCCAGAGCTGCTTTTGCAATGTAAGTTATGATCTATTAACCCTTGTCATGTCAATATTCCGGTTATGGCAAAAGGTGTAAACTAGGATCAGCATACATATAGGTGCCGTCTGATCTTGGTCTACACCTCCAGCTTGTACTTTTCCTGCCAGAGTTGTTTATGAAAAAGATTTCTAAAAGAAATATTGATTTTTGAACAACGAATTCTATCAGTGCTTTCAGCCCTTTGATCTTTTAGCAATTCAGTAAGGCATTTTATACAACATGACAAGGGTTTATTCAGACATGAATCTCACACAGACTATATTGACTCCAGAGGTGCTTTTGCAATGTAGGTAATGTTCTAGGCATTATGGCATGAATATCATACAGACAATGACCATAAAGATGCTTTTGCCATGTAAGAAATGATCTAGGTATTGTGACGTAAATGTCATAAAGACAGTGGCTTAGAGCTGTTTTTGCCAAGTAGGATATGATATAGGCATTGTGTCAGAAATACCATACAGTCATTGACTAAAGAGCTGCTCTTGCTTAGTAAAATATGATCTAGGTATTGTGACATTAATATCATAATGACATTGATTTCAGAGTTGCTTTTGCCATGTTAGCAATGATTAAGGCAAAATGACATAAAGAAAAAAGTTTAAAAATATTGTGGAGAATGAAGAAATTGCTTGTCACAAGCAATCTCTTCTTTCTCCACTATGCTTTCTACCCCAAAGGACTTAATAAAGTAAAATTACAGAAATTTTAAAATGTTAAAATTATGGGTCAATCATCCTACCTTTTGAAATTACGGATCAATCTTTCTATGTGTTTTAAAGATATGGATCACCTATCTCGGATGGTATATTATTCAACAGAATGATACTTATACAGATTACCAAACCAAGTTAAAAACTGACAAAACAAAATAATTAGAGCCTATAAAGAATTTTTTCCTTTTTCCCCAAAAGATATCTACCCTCAATCATTCAATTTTTTTCGAAAATGGTTAAGTATTTTAACTTGGGCTTCTTAAAACCATTCCCATGAGACAAAATTTTAGACTGGTCCAAAGTCAAAGAAGCTGCAGACACAAATTTCCAACTGATGAAATTTAAAAAATCTTTGTAAGTTAGGGTAGAAAATATTGTGGACAATGAAAAACTTGTTTGTTACTAGCAACTTCTTAATTGTCCACAATGTTTTTCAGAGGTTTTTTTCTTAAGTGGTGTAAAAAAGTGGGAATGGGTTAAATCAATAAATTCTTCCATCTTCTCATCAAGATAATTAATTTCTCAAACAGCTTTGGTTTTATTCTATTCTCACTTAATGACTACCGGTATTTTACATGCCCCCAGGAATAAAGCTTTGGAAAACATTGTTGAAAAAGAAGAAATCACAGGATTGTATGAGAATGGTGAAAGCAAAGCTAGCCTTGAAGTGTATGTCTGAAGGTTCTTTGAAGAAAAAAAGAGGAATAAAGCTTTATATTCATTTCTTTTCTAGCACTGTGCTTGGGATCCTATTAGCATTATTAATTGTTGGGACTGCTTATGATGTATTTGTGATACATAAACTACATGTCAGTCCTGACGAAGACTACGACGAAGATCTTAAATCTGGAGAGGAGGCAGCGCCATTAATTCCTGGTCAAGACTCTAATGTTAACAGCAATAATTTGAATATTCGTTACCGGGGATATGGGGCTGGAGAAGTGGCTGACAGACTTATGGCACCAATTAGTAAAAATATTCAGGAGCAGCAGGAATCAGGTATTCATTGAGATGAAATAATCTGGTTTGCTTACAGTATATGCTCATAGTAAAGGATAATTCAGATATTTATAAAACTTTGTGAATTATAGATTTAACTCATTACCAGACAGCAAAAATTTAAACTGATCTTAATCAAAAAAATGCGGATAAGTATTTCAAGTTGATTGATAAACTTGAACGAAATGAATAATGGAGAGATTGCGTGTAACAATTTTTTTTTCTTTCAAATTTTACATTGCATTCCAAAAAAATTTTCCTTAGACATGTAAAAAAGATTGTGTTAGAATGGGTAAAGTGAAAGGGCAGTAGAAATGTCAAAGTGAAAAACTCACAGGGTAAGCTAATATCACTCAGTTTACAATGATTTCAAAAGCAGAACATAATTTTATGAATTTCTTTTCAATCAGATAATTAAGAGTTAATCAAATCAATGTTGTGAGATTTTCTTTGAGACTGTTGATCTTAACCAAGCACAGAATAGAAATAATAGTAAGCAAGCAACATAGTCTAGAATAAAAATGCTAGTAAGTGAACAGAAAGTCTAGAACAATATTGTAAGTAAGAGAGCATAAATGTCTAGAATAAAAATGTTAGTAAGGGATCATAAAAAGACTAGTAAAGCAATGTTAGTAAGCAAGCAACATAGTCTAGAATATAAATATAAGAAAGTGAACTTCAAAGTCTAGAATAGAAATATTATCAAGTGAGCAACAAAATCTGGCAACAGTAAGTGAACAGTTAAGTCAAGAATAGAAAAGTTAGTAAAAGAGAAACATAGTCTAGGATAGAATGTTATTTAGCAAGCAACAAAATCTAAAATAGAAATGTTTATAAGTTAACAATAAAACTTAGAATAGAAATGTTAGAAGGAAGGCAAAATTGTCTAGAATAGAAATGCTAGTAAGAGAACAACAAAGTCTAGAATAGAAATGCTTGCAAGTGAACAACAAAGTCTATAATAGAAATGTTAGTAAGTGATCAACATAGTCAAGAGTAAATATGTCAGCGAACAATAATATCTAGAATAGAAATGTTTGTATTTGAACAACAAAGTCTACAATAGACATGCTAGTAAGGGTGCCTTGGCAGACTACTGGTTTATAAGTTTTCTATTCTAATACTTTAATCTTTTTTTACATAAACAATAGTTTTTGTACTTTAAACATGTTGTTAAAATCCTAGACCAAAGAAATGCTGCATTATTGTGTGCTTGGATGAGGTGAGGATGGAAATTAACCTTTTACCAGACAACAATATTTTAGACTCGTTCAAATTAAAAGAAGTTGCTAATGACATTTTAAACTGTACTAAATTTAGGTTATAATTGTCAAGTAGGATAGAAATCAATTTTACCTAGAACTTTATGGCTTTAAATTATCAAAATGGGCTACAGGCTCATATACATCAATGCAATTAATTAGTCTAAAACTCAATTTCTTGAAAATTAAAAAAAAAAGTCATCCATGACCCAAGGTGGTTCCCTATTTTTTGGTGCATAGCAAGATTTTCTTGGTGCTTGAATATAACACTTTTTACACCTTTGAACCATCTAAATGAGTCGTGTTTAAGTCTTATAGACCTTAATGTGACTGATTAGTCTAAAACTCAATATCTTGCAGGTACATTTGCGAAGATAATGCAGGCATTCTCTGTGTACACAAATGGATCCAAACTTCTCTCTACGAACACACAAGCTGGAAACCTGGAGCCCATCAATGGAATAAGGTTTATAAGTCTGTCCTGGGTTATTCTAGGACATTCTTATGCCTTCATCTTGTATGATGCAAGTAAGATATTATACAAGCATATGCTTGACAATTCAAACAATTGACTCTGGCACCTCCTACTGACTCTGATGGCCATGTCCACTGACTATGTTAGGAGGTTCTACTTCTATGTTATACAAATTTTTCAAATTTTATGGCATGTAAAGTGTAAAAAAGTAAAATGGTTGTTAGGTGACTAAACATAGTAGATACAGCTTGATTAGCTGTAGTTATGAATTCAATAAATTCAATTAATTTTTTGTTGACAGCCGATTGGTCCATTATACGTTAGCACCAAGTAAAGACGTTTGCACAGTCTGATCTCAGTCTTCTCTATGTGCTCTATGGATAGATACTGGTTCAAGGCTCCTCTAGATGATCAGGTCAAATTCTACAAGCAATAATTTCTTCTTTTTTCACAATGTTTTCTACCCATAAAGTTGAAAATATCTAAAATTTCATAAACTGTAGATATTTGTCTGAAACTCTTTGATTTAGACCATTCTAAAATTTTGCCATCTGGTAATGGGTTAACAGTTTTGTGCTAACCAATTGATGTAACAAACTTCATTGAGATGGTCATCTTGTCTCTCTAATTTCTTCTGATGAATTTGGGTCATTGGCAATTGTTTAGCGATTTAGAATTCAATGGACAAGTTTTGTAAAAGATTAACCTAAGAATATTCCTATCATCTTTGGTCCAGGTTTGAACAGGAAAGGGTTAAACAGATTCACTTGGTACATAGCCAGCTGAGAAAATACAATATTTTTTCTGGTAAACAATCTCTAATTTTTACAAATCTATTTTCAAGAATATTATCATATAATTTTTTTTTCAGAGAATATTTACACTTTCATATTAAAGAAGTTGGAGACCTTTAGTGCTATGGTATTGATCAATGCTACATTTGCAGTGGATAGCTTTTTCCTATTGAGGTTGGTATTTTTGCTATATTATAAGTCCCATAACAGCAAAGCTGAAGGGATCTTTAGGTTTGCTCTCCATTTTTTATCACCCGTATTTGTTTAAGTCCTATCAATTAGTTTGCAAGATTTTTTTTTTAAAAATTTATACTTGCAGATATTGAGATAATTTGTAGTGTGTGATCAAGTTTGAGTTTTGTTCCAGTCAACAAGGGCTCTAATTGGCCAAGGTGATGTGTTTCATCTAACTAGAGCTTTGTCTTGAGTTTTCACCAATCAAATCATTCATTCTACTGGGAATCAAGCTTTGAACTCCCACATGGGTCACCATTTGTGTGAAACATTTTTGTTGGTTTGGTGACTTAAACATCGTAACAACAGCTTATTCAAGCTGTAGTTACGACGATTAGGTCGCCAACCAACAAATCTACTTTCTTGTTACATGCTACTGGCCATAAATTTTGAAAAATAACACCGTTTAAAATTGAAATGCAATTTCCTATCAGAGTCAATGTGCTGGGCCAATATAGAATGTAGGCAGGGTCAGCAATTGGTCAATTGAGCTTGTCCTTGACATATCCGACCTTTTCATGAATGGCAGGAACTGTGCAGTTCATTTAGAATATTTGCTGATTATCTGTAGAAGCTGTTTCATTTAGTACCAATCTATAGGGCACAAAGTAAAGACTCTAATCAGACCATGGAAATGCAGGGGCTGATCTGATTCTTCACTTAATGCACATATTAAATTGTTGGAAAGGTCACCCTAAGGCTCAACTTGACTTTTAACCTATTTCATGAATACAGACTACATACTTTCTTCTAGCATTTTTTTTTTTTGAGAAATGTTATTGACTTTTTAACTTTTTTCCACACTATGACGCTTTTGGATGCCCCTTAAGTACAACATTGGGAAAAAAATTGTATAAAATGAAGAAATTGCTTGTCATAAGCAAATTGTTCATTTTTCACAATGTTTTCTCCCAACTAAGTTGGAAAAATCCAAAGTTTTATCAAGTTTAAATTGTGGTCTTTTCAATTTGGACCAGTCTAAAATTTTGTCGTCTGGTAATGGGTTAAATTTTCCAAGCATATGGCTCTATTGTCCAGAATGTACGTCTTTTATTATCAAATATGTCAACTATCAACATCACTATAATGATAATGTCCCTTTTTATTTCAGTGGTTTATTGGTTGGCTATCTGACCCTGAAAGAGATGAAAAAAGTGGGAGGAGTCAGAAAATTTAAATGGGTCATGTTCTACTTTCACAGATTTTGGAGGTAAGGATCTTCTCATGAGTGTCATGTTGCAAGATATGAAAATCAAAACAGATGAATTTTACATTTTATATGCAGATTGAGACAAACAACTGCAGGTAGAAACTATGGCTTTTATATTGAGGAAGACACTGTGAAAATATGATAGAGTTTTTGAAACTAGAATACTGGTAAATCCAATTTTTACAAAAGGACTGCTCTCATTTGTTTTAAAACACTAGGATGATTTAGGAAAGTATGAATTCTTTTTAGTTGTAGCATATTTAAAATTTAAGTGAAACAGTGAAGAAAAAAATGTTATAGCTATTTCCATGACAACTTTCATCTCAGATTGGCAAAAGGAACCTATTAGAATTTAGACAAATGTGAATTGAATGAATTTTTCACAAAATATTCCTATTCACCGTATCCTATGCATATTGTTGGGCTTTTGTCATTTTAATCTTCATCATAGAAAAAGGGTACGGCAAAATTTCTTGTTAATCAGTTACCTGATGGTAAAACTTTGGATTGATCCAAATTGAAAAATATTGCAAAGGACAATTCATAGTTAATGATTTTTTTTTCACTTTTTGGGTAGAAAATATTGTATGAAATTAAGAACTTGTTACAAAAAAAATTCTTCATTTTACACAATGTTTTCCTGATAATTTTTTTCTTGAAGGGCATCCAAAAGTATCATTGTGTGGGAATGGGTTCATGCAACTCCTTCATTTCTAGACAGATTAGCATAAAACTTTACAGAACGTTCCTAGTCACCTGACCTTGTCCATAGTATCAGAATTTTACCATTCTAGGTTGCTTCACAAAGAAGGGACCTTCTTCTGGCTGTGTATAATCTGAATATGACTCTCTTGTTTCTTTTTTGTTTCAGACTTACCCCACCGTATGGTCTTGTGATGCTGTTATACATTCCCCTATTAAAATACTGGTCAGATGGACCATTCTGGCCACAGGAAGGTGTTGAGAACAATTATTGTAAGGATACTTGGTACAAAAGTCTGTTGTATGTCAACAACTTATTTTCTGCCAGCAACACGGTAAGATATCCCAGTACCAGAAAACAAAACTATGCACATGTTTTTGTGACCATCATGTCATCCCTTTCAGAGTTCACAGTCATCATTTAAAAATTACGCATTATTCTGACATTGATGTTGTGGGTTAGGTTATGTTGACATTGACTTGCTTTCCTGCACTCAGAATAGTCGAGTGTTGCTCTTGTTTTTATCCACTCGCCATGCATGATGTAAGATGGATTTACAGAAAAGGTAATTTTTTTCTAAGATTAGTGTCTCTTTTATTTAAGTTGAAATTTTAGAATCTATGAGAATTTGATGAATCTTGGCAGATTGTAGTTAAATAATGATATGGAATTCTGGAGTGCACTGAGAATGCACATTTAATCCAAGCACATACTTGCATTTTTTTTCAATTCAATTTTTCACCTACCGTTGGTGACCAAGCAATAGGGGTATATAGTGGTATGCTGTATATGCTTCCACTTTGATTTGAAATTGTCTCATTTTGCAAAGTTGATGACCAGTAAGATGTAACAAAACATTGAAATGATTGGTTGGTGACCTAAACTAAACTGTAGATACAACATTTAAGTTGTCAAACAAACAATAAAGTTTAACAAATGTCAGCCAATGTCGTAGTTTCAAGTTCAAATCTGAGGTGCGTCTTTTCGTCGAGATGAAAAATCCTGCTAAATAAGATTTTTGAGACCCCATAAAGAATGATTTTTATTATTTTGAATGAAAACATTTGAAGTCACAAAAGTCTACTTGTTTAACCCAATTCTGAATTCGCATTAAATTCCTCAATAAGAATTATTAAGATTCTTATTTAGCAGCTTATAAATCTTAATCAAAAGAATGATTTATCTTGAATATCTAAATAAGATTCTTAAAAGTCTAGACGAAAAGAACGCACCTCTGGTCTAAATGAATGATTTGATTGTATGAACGAGTGTTTGATTGACATTGATGATCCTTTAACCGGTTTGTTGTGTCTATTTCAGTGTATGGTCTGGGGATGGTATCTAGCCAATGATATGCAGTTTTACATTATCAGTCCCTTGTTCCTCATTCCACTATATTGGTGAGTTTTTCATTATACCAATATTGTCAAAACTGAGGATACCTATGTTATTGTGCATGACCCTCTAAGGGCCATGAGCTTTGATGACCTAATTTTTGGATGTTTGCTTTCAGCGCCCCCATTTCAGCGCTGTGAGAACCACCTATACGATATAGCATACTTAACTAAAAAACATGAGTTGCAAAATTTACCCCTAGAGAAAATATTTCACAAAATTGGTAGCCATGTTATAGATGCCTCAATTCAAGTAAATTAAAAAAAAGAATTACTACACCCATTCCAACACAATCCCTCATTTTTATGCCCCTCAAGAAAAAAGCTTTGGAAAACATTGTGGACATTAAAGACATTTCTTGTTTCAAGCAATTTCTTCAATGTCCACAATGTTTTCTACCTCAAAAGACAAAGAATTTTCGAATGCCATCATTTTAATAATTGCCGTCTACATTTTCTTTCAATTTGGATCCGTCTGAAATTTTATCATGTGGGAAAGGCTTACATGAGTTACATCCTATGTTAAAGAAAACTTTATTACCCATATGATAAAGAAATTCAGGCCAGTAGAGCAAATCAGGGGCTTGAGCATTTCTAGTTGCAGTTTTACATGAATAGTCCCTTGTTTCTCCCTTTGTCACTAACCCTTGTCCTGCTGAATATTTTCCTCTTTTCACTTCATTTGAAAACTTTGACATAATAAGATAAATCTTGTGTTCAAAAACTTCTCTAAAAACAACAACAATAAGCTGGTAGTTTAGGCTAAGATCAGACTGCATGTCTTTGCAGCCTGATCTTGGTCTGTAGACTTGCCAAAGCCATTGTCAAAGAAGGATTATTCTGGTATCAGTATAACAAGGGTTAAGTTTTATAGCGATATGGCTTTTCATTTTTATGCCCCAGCATCGATAGATTGGGGGCATATTGTTTTACTGGTGTCCGCCTGTCTGTCTGTCCATCTGTCTGTCTGTCTGCAAAATGCAAACTAAACATTTTCCTATAACTTCATCCCTAATTAAGATACATTGCTAATATTTGGTATGTAGATAGGTCTCAACAAGGCGCAACTGGGGAAGGTCATTTCATTAAGGTCAAGGTCAAAATTTTAACCCTTTTCCCTACAACATTACTCAAAAACTTAACCTGCCAACTAAACATTTTCCTATAACTTCATCCCTAATTAAGTTACAATGCTAATATTTGGTATGTAGATAGGTCTCAACAAGGCGCAACTGGGGAAGGTCATTTTATCAAGGTCAAGGTCAAAATTTTAACCCTTTTCCCTAAAAAAATACTCAAAGACTTAACCTCCCAACTAAACATTTTCCTATAACTTCATCCCTTATTAAGTTTAAATGCTTAATTTTGGTATGTAGATAGGTCTAAACAAGGTGCTACTGGGGAAGTTCATTTCATCAAGGTCAAGGTCAAAATTTTAACATTTTCCCTAAAACATTACTCATAAGCTTAACCTGCCAACTAAACATTTTCCTATAACTTCATCCCTAATTAAGTTACAATGCTAATATTTGGTATGTAGATAGGTCTTAACAAGGTGCTAGTGGAGAAGGTCATTTCATCAAGGTCAAGGTCAAAATTTTAACCCTTTTCCCTAAAACATTACTCGAAAACTTTACCTGCCAACTAAACATTTTCCAATAACTTCATCCCTTATTAAGTTTAAATGCAAATATTTGGTATGTAGATAGGTCTCAACAATGCTCAACTGGGGAAGGTCATTTCATCAAGGTTAAGGTAAAAATTTCAACCCTTTTCCCTAAAACAAAGAAAAAAAACAATAAAAATCACCCGTTTCTAAATTCCTGTTTTGGGGGCATTGTGTTTCACAAACACATCTTGTTTAATTTTGAATGCACTTTAACCAATTATCAGACATCAAAATCTTGGACTGGTTCTAGTTTAAAGACATAGAAGACAATAATATAAATTAGATTGATTGGAAAATGAATGTCAAATAGTGTATAAAATATTGTAGAAAAAAGGAGAATTTGCTTCTTGCAATCATTTTCCATTTTATTACTGTTTTCCATAGCTAATTTTCTTCAATATATCAAATTGTAGTATTGTGAGGTCATGGGTTAAATGGTTGTCTGCCAAGTTTTGTAATTTGGTCAAGTTTGAAATTTTATCATTTTCATTGAAAGTTTTCGATTTATTTCTGCCACAGGTCTGGTGTTGCTGGTACCCTAGTTTGTCTACTAGTGCTGGTTGGAAGCTGGGTAGCAGGAGGGGCCATTTCCTCAATTAATGATTATCCAATGGGTTTGTTTGGTGGGAAAAACTCTCTAGGAGGGTAAGTTGGAAAAATAATACATATTTTGGACCAGCTTTACCTCTTTTTAGCTCACTTGGCTATTGTGATCAGTAATTGTCCGGCGTCTGTCTGTCCATCTGTTCATCTGTCCGTTTGTAAAGAATTATTGATAAATCTTCTCCTCCTAAACCATAAGGCCTAGAGCTTTGATATTTTGTACATATCATCACCTATTGACCCTCTACTAAAATACTGCAAAGAATTACTGTACTCGTAAAATTAACCCTTTTCCGTGCGATCCCTGATTTTACAAAGGAAATCTTTGACAATCTTCTCCTCCTTAACCATAAGGCCAAGAGCTTTTATATTTGGTACATATATCACCTATTTACCCTCTACGAAAATACTGCAAAGAATTACTGTATTCTTAAAATAAGCCCTTTTCTCTGCAATCCCTGATTTTTCCGAGGAATATAGAAGGAAATCTTTGAAAATCTTCTTCTCCAAAACAATAAGGTATAGAACTTTTATATTTGATATGTATCATCATCTAGTGACCCTTTACCAAAAAACTTCGAAGAATTATCGTATTCTTAAAATTAGCCCTTTTCTGTGCGATCCCTGATTTTACAAAGGAATAAAGAAGGAAATCTTTGAAAATCTTTTTCTCCCAAACCATAAGGCCTAGAGCTTTGAAATTTGGTACATATGATCACCTATTGACCGTCTACCAAAACAATGCAAAGAATTACTGTCTTCTGAAAATAAGCTCTTTTCTGTGCAATGCCTGATTTACAAAGGAATGAAGAAGGAAATCTTTTAAAGTTTTCTTCTCCCAAACGATAAGACCTAGAACTTTTATATTTGGTATGTATCATCACCTATTGACCCTCTTCGAAAATACTTTGAAGAATTACCATATTCTGAAAATAGGCCCTTTTCTGTGCAATCCCTGATTTTTCAAAGGAACAAAGAAGGAAATCTATGAAAATCTTCTTCTCCCAAACGATTAGGCCTAATGCTTTGATATTTGGTACATATCATCAGCTATTGACTCTATACCATCAAACTTCAAAGATTTACCGTATTCTGAAAATTAGCCCTTTTCTGTGCGATCCCTAATTTTAGATGGGAATAAATAATGATATCTTTAAAAACCTTCTTCTCCTAAACCATTAGGCCTAAAGCTTTGATATTTGGTATGTATTGCTGACTATACTTCAAAGCATTACAATGTTCAGGAAATCAGCGCTATATGGTGGGATCATCAATATTTTTAGGGTTGAAAGAGAAAATCCTTAAAAATCTTCTTCGAAATAATAAGACAGAGGGCTTTGCTATTTTGTATACAGTCGAACCTGTGGTATGCAGCCAGCCAAGGGACAGGTCAAAACTGGCCACATACGACAGTTGGCTGCTCAACACAGATCAGGTTTTTTTGGGGTTTTTTTTGGGGGGGGGTACAACCCCGTTGACATAGGGTAGTAATGATAGAATGATGCGTCTACTTATCTGAATGGCCACATAAAATGTACAAAATAAAGAAAGACAATTGTTTAAATTAACAAAAAATAGTTACACACCAATATTTATGTATTCTTAATAAAGTATTTCTATTCATTTTTTAATTTGCACAACCCAAACTCGGAAGCGACGACCGACCTGGATCAAGAACCTGAAGAACATTGACGTGTTCGTCTAGAGTTAAACATTTACGGGGCATTGCGGTCGGTGCACGATAATTCGTTGCATGATAAAACGTCAAACGACTTAAAATCGAGACCGAAGTTCCTGAAGAACACTGACGTGATCGTCTAGAGTTTAACATTTACGGGGCATTACGGTCAGTGTGAGATAATTCGTTGCATGATAAAACGTCGAACGACTTATGATCGAGACCGACGTTCCGTTGAATTTATTTTCTTCGAAAGTTCGCCGAAAAATATATTTTAGATACTCTATTACGACCGTATGTATCCTAAATACCGGTATATAATGTCTATGAACCGCTTGGAAAGAAAATTCGGATCCAGACCCGCACCCATTCCAACGCGATCCAGATTTTTTTTACGCCCCTAAAAAAAACTTCGGAAAACATTGTCGGAAATGAAGAAGTAGCATTAGCCATAATATTTCTACCGCAAAAGACAATTATTAGTAAGTTAAAAGTACTACAACTTCTTTGAATTTGGACCAGTCTAAAATTTTGCTGTGTGGTAAACTTACAAACTGGATACGTAACTAGACTTCATATCAAATCCATCAAAATCGATTTATTATTATCAACATAACTCGGCACTTATTGCATTCAACCGAAACACGTTGATAGAGTACACCTTTAAGTGGCGTGTTCATGTTTATCTCACGTTTTGAAAAGTTTATGCACAAGATTAGCCAGACGCGTTATTGATTTTTACATGACACCTGTCAGCAGTTAGTCGGGTCGCGTGACCGTTTAAAGGGATATACATGAAGTGCAAATTGGACAATTAAATGTGACCGCTGGCCACATACGACAGATTACCACTATTCACAGTAATTTTAAAGAGCAAATTGCACGGGCGGACGTCGGATGGCCGTTACACGCAGATTGGCCGCTATTCTCAGGTGACCACTAACACAGTTTTGACTGTATATCATAAAGCCATGAACCATCTTACTCAGGGGAGCGATTTAGGACCAACTTGTTCCTCTTGTCAGGAATCTAGATTAGTTTATGATATATGATATGGCCAGAAAAAACAAAGTACAGTCATGATGTGTTTATCCAAACACTTTGGTTCCAGGTCGTAATGTCTAGAATAAGGGTAAGGTCCGGATAAGCAATCCCTTATGAATATCTAACATCATGTACTTTTGTATTATAGCGCAGGTAAGAGAAAACTGTCGTATCGATAATAATGGTATTGGACAATTAGGACAGTTCTACATTTTCTCAGTTGATACAATACTTTTGAATCTGACAATGACTAGAAATGATAGATGGTTATTGCATTTGATTTAAAAAGTAATTGCCTTTATGAAAAAACAAATCCATTTTATCTTTTTGTAAATTATATCAGTAATTTAAAAAAAAAATCAGACAGCCGAATAAATCATAGTAAATTTGTCCAAATAATGACAAGCTTACAAATTCTCACAGGGTAATATATTCATTTATTTCGTTTGTTTGATCAGAAAGCCTTGGATTAATTTTTGGATGTCAGGTAATCAGGGTTTTTAGAGTCATTCTATTTCAATGGATAAACTGTCGAGACTGGGGTTTCGGCTTGTTGGTGACAAATTGGAACGAAACAAGTGGCGACAAATTATAGTGAGTCCATAGGAAGTACTATTTTTAATTTTCCAAAAAAAAAAAATTCAAGGATAAATGACACTGGGAGATCAAATTCAAATGAACGGCACAATAGGTATCAACACGCAAGTACAGAATATTGATAGTCATGTCCTCACTTTCACATGCATCCAATGATACGTTAAGATGGTTAAGGCTTGATCCTAGAATGCGAATAATCCAATTTAAAGACATCCATATAAACATGTCCCGCCTTTACACAAAACATACAATCTTTAGGCTACAATAACCCCATAACTACAGCTTTTTTTAGCTGTTGTAAGGATGTTTTAGTCCCCAACTAGCAATATAGGGATTTTATATTCAGTAAGCCAAACCGCCTTTACCCATTACCAGATGGAAAAGTTTTAGAATGGTCCATATTGTAAGGTGTAACATACAACAATTAAGAATTTTTATATGCCATCGGAGGCAGTCGCATATTGGCGTCAACTTCTCCCTCTGGCGGTCCGTCCATCCGTCCGTCTGTCTGTACGTACGTCCACTTTTCTCGTGAGCCCAACTCCTCCTAAGTTTCTGGATGGATCTTTTTGAAATTTGGTCAATGTCATCACCTTAATTGGTAGATGTGCATGAAGGAAGTATTTTATGGTTCACTGATTTTTGCCTGATTTTTGCCCCCTTTTAACTTAGTCTCTGGGGCTTATTGAAATTTGCAGCCATGTGAATGCAACTCCTTCTAAGTTTCTGGCTGGATCTAAGGGAACTTGGTGGATGTTATAACCTAAAATTGGTAGATGTGCATGAAGTAAGGATTTTAGGGTTCAATGATTTTTGCCTCAGTTATGCCCCCTTAAAACTTAGTATCTGGGGCTTATTGAAATTGCAGCCTTGTGAATGCAACTCCTCCCAAGTTTCTGGCTGGATCTAAATGAAACTTGGTGGATGTTATCGCCTTAATTGGCAGATGTGCATGAAGTAAGGATTTTATTGTCCATTGATTTTTCCTCAGTTATTCCTCCTTAAAACTTTGTCTCTGGGGCTTATTGATATTGCAGCCTTGTGAACGCAACTCCTCCTACAATTCTTGCTGGATCTAAATGAAACTTGGTGGATGTAATCACCTTAATTGGTAGATGTGCATGAAATAAGGATTTTATGGTTCATTAATTTTCCCTGACTTATGCCCCCTTAAAACTTAGTATCTGGAGCTTATTGATATTGCAGTCTTGTGAACGCAACTCCTCCTAACTTTTAGTCTTAATGTAAATGAAACTTAGTCAATGTCATCTCCATAATTTGTAGGTGTACATGGATCAAGGATTTTATGGTTCATTGATTTTTGCAAGAGTTATGCCCCTGGGCCCTTTCAATAATACATAACAAACAGTTTGAACTTGACAATTTATAAAGGTAGTCTGCAAATGTTTTGAATTTGGTTCTGTCAAAATAAGTAATGTCTACAATTTTTTTTCTTGAAACAGCAGTAAAGTGGCGGCGTATATTGTGACGATGGCACTCTTGTTGAAATTTTAGGCTTTTTTTTTTTTTTTTTTTAACTTTTTAGATAGAAAACATTGTGTAAAATGAAGAAATTGATTGTTGCAAGCAATTTCTTCATTTTATCCAATGTTTACCCTATCTTTTATCTTGAGGAGTGTCAGACAGCAATATTGTGTTTGAATGGATTAACAAGAGTAAATGTATGTATGTAACCCTTCATCAAAATGCTTCTCTAATGTCACTTTCTTTACTGTATGTCACTGTATAAATGAACAACTGTTTATAGTAATCTACACCTTGTAAGTTACCCCTGGTACAAATTGGTTCAGGGGCAGGCTCTATTTTAATTACCCCAGTACAAAGTGATATCAGGGACAGGCTCCATTTTAGTCACCCTTAATACAAAGGGATATCAGGGGCAGGCTTCCTTCATTTTACTTACTCCTAGTATAAAGTGATATCAGGGGCAGACTCCATTTTAGTTACCCACTAGTACAAAGTGATAACGAGCAGTTTGCATTTGCACTTGTAAAACAATATATCAGGGGAAGGCTCTTTTTGAGTTACGCTCAGTATGAAGTGATATCAGGGGCAGGCTCCCTTCATTTTAATTATCCCTAGTTCAAAGTGATATCAGGGGCAGGGATCCTCCATTTTAGTTACCCCTTTTACCAATTGATATCAGGAGCAGACTCCATTTAGCTACCCTAAGTGCAAGGTGATATCAGGGGCAGGCTCCCTCCATTTGAGTTATACCTAATACAAAGTGATATCAGGGATAGGCTCCATTTTAGTTACCCCTAGTACAAAGTGATATTCGAAGCAGGCTAGTTTTTAGTTACTCCTTGTACAATGTGATATCAGGGGCAGGCTCCCTACATTTTAGTTACCCCTAGTACAAAGTGATATCAGGGGCAGGCTAGTTTTTAGTTACTCCTTGCACAAGGTAATATCAGGGGCAGGCTCCCTGCATTTTAGTTACCTCTTGTACAAAGTGATATCAGGGGCAGGCTCCCTCCATTTGTGTTACCCCAAGTACAGTGTGATATCTGGGTCAGGCTGGATTTTAGTCACTCCTTGTACAAAGTGATATCAGGGGTAGGCTCCCATCATATTGATTACCCCTAGTGCAAGGTGATCTCAGGGACAGGCTCGATTTTAGTTTTCCTAGTATAAGGTGATATACAAAAGATTTCCAGAACTTAGTGTTCTGCAAAGTTCATAAATAGATTTATCATTATTTTGGAGTCTATTCAATCAGTTCCAAGTCACAGAATTTTAGAATAGTCCAAATTTAAAGTAATTGCAGACGATAATCTAAAATTGATGAAATTCTAATCATTGTCGTATTGTAAAGAAAACAATGTGAGAAAAATAAGTTCCTAATTATAAGAATTTCTTCATTTTCCACACTGTTTTCCAAAGCTGTTTTCCTGAGAGGTATCTTAAAGTGAAATTTTGTTGGAATATGTTAAAAATCTTTTTTGTGGATTTTTCTTGATTGGACAATTGAATAATGTATAGTTGTTAACCATGTTCTCAGTTATGATCACAGTCTGGACTGGATAATACTGTTGCCTCAAAACATGAGAATCAATATAAAGTAATTACATTTTAACCTATTACCTTATTACAAAATGTTGAACTAGTTTAAATTGAAAGCTGCTGACAACAGTTTCAAGCTGGTGAAATTAGAAAAAACTTTTTTCTTTTACATTAGAAAACATTATGGACATTGAAAAAATTGCTCTGTCAAGCAAATTCTTCGTTGTCAAGAATGTTTTTGAAGCATTTTTTCAAGAGGGGTAAATTGTGTTGGAGTAGGTTAAATAAGAATACATGTAAAAACTATTACAAAAGAACTAAAGGTTACCAAAATTTGTTACTATTATCACTGAAGTATCAAAAAGTAATCAAATCCATTATGTTTAGCTAAACTCAAGGACAAAGTGACGGATTGCTGCCAGTCGTAGAAATTCAGATTAAGAATTATAAGCAATTCGAGTTGTAACTTTACAATTATCACTAGCTCAAATGAAGATTCACAAGCCTGTAAAAACTTATGTGTAACCATTTAATAAAATCAAAGGGCCATTATTTTACAAGCATGTAATGCTAGATATTAGAGCTTTTTAGCTCACCTGAGCATGAAGTGCTCAAGTGAGCTATTGTGATCACCTTTCGTCCGGCGTCCGGCCAGCGTTCGTCATGCGTCAACAATTACTTTAAACAACATCTCCTCCCAAACTACTGGGCCAATTTGAACCAAATTTGGCAGAAATGTTCTTTAGGTGGTCACCTATAAAGATATCCAAAAGAATTGAAATCCCTTAAAAACTCTGGTTGCCATGGCAACAAAAGTGAAATTTTAAAATAATCTTTAAAAATCATCTCCTGACCAAAAGGCATAGAGCCTGGATATTTAGCATGAAGCATCAGTATATTGACCTATTTCAAAATAGCTAAAATCATGACCCTCAGGGTGGAGCCCCAGGGGCTAGGGTTTATATAGAAATAAAGAACAATTTTTAAATAATCTCCTCATAAACCACTCGGCCAATTTGAACAAAATTTGGCAGAAATGTTCCTTAAGTAGTCCCCTTTAAACATTAAGTATGGCCTTTTTGTATCATTATCCTAACCTTAACATGAAATTAGACTGTTGAAAGAAAAAGTGCCTTTATCTCAGGTGAGTGCCCCAGGGCCAATGGTCCTCTTGTTTTCAAGCTGAAATCAAATTTTACTAGTTTTTTACTGTCTGAATAGTGCGAATTTCTATCACTGCAATGCTGTCATTTGATTACCCAATCAAATTATTAATTAAGAATAAAGTGAACTTTGAATATTGGCATTTGCCAACATTTATGTTTAGCATTTTTTGTGGGCTTGACTGTATTCAAGCTGCAGTTACAACATTTAGATCATCAACCAACCATTTTACTTTTTTGTATTGGCTTTTCCTATTGGTCATAATTTTTTTAAAAGTAATGCTATTTGATATGTAATTAGAGCTTCTTGTCAGGGTTAAGTGAGCATAGACAGTGGTTAATTATGAGTATACTGCTGTTATCACTAGATCATATCTCATCTTATTTTGATCAACAGGAACATCCTTGGTTATTTTGATGACCTGTATGTCAAACCGTATGTTAGAATTGGACCATATATTATAGGGTTGTTGGTCGGTTACATTCTGTACAAAACAGAGTGCAAATCAAGATTATCAAGGGTGAGTAAGTGCTAATCACGTCTATATCATGTCTAAATGATCATGACCATCTTGAGCCCTGACCATGGTGACATTGTTTTATACCCAAAGAGTCATACATGTATTATGTTATGGTATACTGTCCACCTTCTATTAGCAATTTTTTCATGTTGGCAACTCCTACAGTTTCAATTGTATTGAACCAAATTGGGAATGGCAATCAGAAAAAGAGAATTTGAAACAATAATCCATCAGGTTTTTTTTGTCAAGTTTAACCAATTTCCACACAGTTACACTTTTGGATGCCCCTCAAGAAAAACAGTTGAGAAAACATTGTGTAAAATGAAATGCGTGTCACAAGCAATTTTTTAATTTAACACTACGTTTTTACCCAGAAAGTTGAATACCGGTAATATAGGTTTCATAAACTTTAAAATGTTGTCTGCAACTCCTTTCAATTTAGACTAGTCTAAATTTTTCTTGTGTGGTAATGGTAATGCCAATGTCATAAATGGTCATCATTGGCAAATCTTAGGCATAACGGATACATACAGAGTCTATCAGAAAGACACTTGCCATCACTAGTTTTGTTGAAAAACAAGTGTCTGGAAATCCGACATGATTCTCTATTCATTTCATGCTGATTTCTATATCAAATGAAATAAATAAATAAGAGGATTCTTTAGTAAAACGCCCTCTATGTGGTCCGCCCATGAGGAATTATCCAATCAGACATCAGATGGAAAATAACTGTCTTCTAAGAGTCCTTAGGCCATTTTGTTCATTCATAAAAATTGCTGAATGACTGGCTGTCTACTAGTAAGGAATAACAACAAGGATTGTCGTAACACCAGCCCCCCCCCCCCTCCCCGAAAAAAATGAAGAAAGATTTAGATATTGAACTTATTTCAGAAATCAATGATTCTGAACATAATGTTACTTAACTCTGGTGTTCAAGTTGTTAAGGCAGGACTCCGAGTCCAGGGGTTCCCAGTTTGATCCCAGGCTGCGGTGAATTTCCTTTCAGACATTAGTCTCCCACCAACGGGTGCATAATTGTATACCTATGTGGGATGAGCAACTTGAGGCTTGGAAAGGATGTAGTGGTAGTACTGGTGTGAGAAATACCAGGAATCCATTGTTAGGTGCTGATATGACTGAAATACTGTTAAAGGTGGTGTTAAAACCCATTCAATCAATCAAGTTGCAAAAATGTGATTCCATCAGATAAAATATCAAATGTAATCCTGTAAAATGGGCAATCTCCAATCTTTTATTTCCTCAAATAAGATTCATGCTTTTGAACTTGTTGATTAAGTTTAAATGAGAATGGTAGGGAATTATTAAATTATACTGTCATATCAGTTAATAGCAAAATGAAAAGTAACTTTTTCTTTCACTTTGTATTGATAAAAAAAATGTACCATTTATTTTGCTAATAGCAACTTTCATTTAGCAAGTTGGAAAGGTAGGTACTCACATTTTTTGCAAGTGGGAAAAAATGTTAATTTTCAACCCCTGTTGAACTGATACTTGCTACAAGGAATCTCTATGATGTCTTGTTATACTTGAGCCAAAAAATATTTTGATCCCTAAAGTTGTTTTTGAATTAGAGTTGAGTTAGAGATAATCTTCTACCAAACCAAAAGGCCTGGATCTTTCAGTTTTTTATGCTCATTCACATTTTGGAACCCATGAAACATATTTCAAATTATAACTTTTGACTTCCTAGCAAAACTTGCTGTCAACCATATGATGTAGCCTTTATTTTACAAATAATTGTTTAGATTATATTTTGTATTAGTTACTGACAAAATGTTATTTTGTAGGTTTAAAGAGTCAGTCAGTTTCAAACAATTTCAGGTCCAGAACTTGATTGGCTGGGTTCTTGCTGCCGTGTGTTGTTTGTCCACAGTGTATGGTAATTATGAACATATCAGCGGAAAAGTATTGAGCAGTAAACATGTCAGAGCTTTGTATAATGCTCTTGCTCGTTCTGTGTGGGCCATGGGTGTAGCATGGGTCATATACTCTTGTGCAACAAGACATGGAGGTAATTTTTTCAGACAGTCTTTCTATAAACTAATTTCTCTCAAGTACAGCAGTGACTCATGTCTTTTAACCCTAGTGGAGAATCAATATTATATTATACTATTACAGGACTTGAACCTACACTAATATGGCTACACTACCTTGGGCTCTAATGTCTGACGTCCTTACCAACTGCAATACAGAGACCTCTCCAAATGATTATTTTCAAATAAGGCATATAAAGCTATCTTACACTACAGCACTCTCCGTCGTTGGGGTCTGATTTTTTCAGAAATTCTGTTTATATAGTGAACTCTTTCAACTACAGCAGTGACTTCTGTCTTTTCCATCCTAGTGGAGAATTAATATCATGCTGTATTTGACTCTTACGGGAATCAATGCTATGTGGATACAGCAACACTGCCTAGTGCTAGGGGCATTTCTGTATCCATGTAGGTAAGAGTTGAATGTAATTTTTTCACACACCTCTAGAAAAAAGCTTTGGAAAACATTGTGGAAAATGAAGAAGTCATCTGCAAATCCTTTCAAGTAAGACCGGTCTAGAATTTTGCCATCTGGTAATTACAAATTAAAGTGGACTTTTGATCCAAATGGTATGTCATACTTTTGTGTCAGTAAATGATTGTCCATAGTAAAACTTCATACAAACGAGGATACTTCCCAGCACAAGATTGATCAATAAGGTAAGACCAAATGTGTAGCCTCTGTAAATAAAGACGTTATTATAACATTTATCAATATTATTGTCATACTCCAAAAGTGTGTTTAGTGTGTCCTTGATTCTACTGATTATGTTTTAAAATTTCAGGTATTGTCAACAGATTTTTATCCTGGAAGCTTTTTGTACCCCTTAGTAGACTGACATACCTGGCCTATCTTATACATCCGGTGGTGATAGAGGTGTATTACCTCTCTAAACGAGAAGCAACATACATCACAGATTTTGAGGTGGTAAGTGTAGTCTGTGTTCTAGGCTAGAAACAATAGACTGGTAAACCTATCTTATAAAACCTGTTATTATAACATTATCTTATTTCTCTAAACATAAAGTAACAGTCATCACAAGTCTTGAGATGGTAAGCTTGAGCTATGACATTCAACTCTTCTTTCCAATGTTTTCATGCTTATTGAAAAGTCTCAAGGTCACATACCAGCTCTTACCTAATACACTTGTTTAAATAAATGTTATTAAAACAGAAAGAATATGCAGATTGATCTTTTAACCCATTCTCACTCAATGACAATTTTAGATGCCCCAATAGAAAAGCTTTGAATAACATTGTGGAAAAGGAAGAAATTGCTTGTTACAAGCAATTACTTAGTTATCCACAAAGTTTTCTGTCCCAAAAATAAAAAAAAGTCCAAATTTTCATGAACCTTAAATTGTTATGTGCAACTCCTTTCAAATTGGACCAATCTAAGATGTTGTCCTCTGGTAATGCCTTAACAAAATTTAGTTTATTTTGTTACTCATAATCAGATAATTTTGTTGGTAAACCAGTTTATATGTTTATTTACAGGCATACTTCTTCTGCGGCCACATGTTGGTATCGTATGCTGTAGCCTTTGTGCTCAGTCTGGCATTTGAAGCTCCATTCATGGGTCTAGAAAAGGCTCTGTTAAGACGAGAGAGGAAACACTGAAAGAAGAGGAGAATTTTAAACCTGATCTAACAGATCATCAAATGAATAGCATTCTAGAAATCAGGTTTTAAGGCTGTCAAGTTTTTGATGACCAGATACAAATATAAGACTGGTCTAAATCTTTAGAGGTAAAATCCATATTTTTTCTTTGGATGAAAATTAGAAAGGAGCATTCTTGAAGGTAAACAAGTGGTGGGAAAAGAACAAACCATCATATGGTCAGGGAATCAAGTGATTGTATGAGAAAAGGCTAACAGTCCATTGCTTTTACAGCCTGATATTTTGGAAAACAATGTTAATCCATAACTACACAATGCTGATTTTAGATGGCCTAAAGTAATATGACCATGGAAAAACTTTTTTGAGGAAAGAACAAATTGCTTGTTAGAATTACTCATTTTCTCACATTTTTTATCCAATTAGAAAGTTTATTGGACCAGTCTAAACACTCTTTGAAAAATTACCAGATGACAAAAATTTATACTGGTCTACATAAAAAGAATTACAAAGTATGTTCAAGCCATTCCCACACAATCCCACTTTTTGATGCCCCTCGAGAAAAGGGTCTGTGAAAACATTGTGTAAAATGAAGACATGACTAGTGTTAGACAATTTCTTCAATTTTCATAATGTTTTCCATTCTGAGAGATAGTGATTTTAAAAATTTCATGAACTTGAAATTGTCATCTGCAGTTTCTTTGAATTAAGACCAGTCTAAAATTCTGTGGTATTGGATTAAATGAAAAATGATTTGTTTGGCTGAGAACATTTTGATAAGAAGGAGAAATAACTTGTTACCTTCAATTTCTTCTTTTCAACCGCTGCTTTACATCGCTATTGTTATTCAGGGCATCAAAAGGCAGGATTGGTTGTAAAAATCTCAAGGAGAAAAAGATTTGAAAGTTTTGAATCATTTAGCTCTGGCTATTAAACCATTCCCACTTGATAAAATTTTAGACCCGTCCAAATTTAAAGAAGTTACAGACGCCAATTCTAAATTGATGAAATTTTCAAAAAAATTTTGGGTAGAAAACATTGTGGATAATGAAGAAATTGCTTGTAACAAGCAATTTCTTGATTTTCCACATTGTTTTCCAAAGCTTTCATATTGAAGGGTGTTTAAAAGCGTCATTATGTGGGAATGGGTTAACCCATTACCAGACAGCAAAATTTTAGACTGGTCCAAATTGAAATTTTAGATTTTTTTCAACTTTCTGGTCAGAAAACATTGAGTAAAATGAAAAAATTGATAGTCATTGTCTTTCTTGAGTGGCGTCCAAAAGTGTCAAGTGTCGGAATGGGCTAACCTATTCCTTCACAATCCCTCTCTTTTCTCCCCCTCTTGAAAAAAATCTGGAAAATGGTGGTAAATGTCCAATAACAAACAAATTCACCATTTTCCACAATGTGTCTACTCAGGAAGACAAAGATTTTTTTCTAACTTCATCAACTTTGAATTGTTGTTTTCTAGTTCTTTAACCCTTCCCTGCACAATCCCTTGTTTTTATGTCCTTATAGTTTTATACTTTAGAAAATATTGTGGGAAAAGATTGAATTGCTTGTTAATCAAAAAGCATTGTGGGAAAAGAACCAACAATATTTTTTATCCTGCAGGTTGGTTACTTTTTGAAATTGCCCCCACTTTTAATTGTCGTCTACAACTTCCTATAGATTGGACCAGTCTAAAATTTTGAAAAACGGAAAACCATTACTAAGGACCATTCTGAAATTTTGTTCGCTGGAAACGGGTTTAATAATGACAAGAAGGCAATGCAGACTTTTCTTTGTTTTCTCTGTGAGGAAATGAGTGATTTCAGAAATTGTACGCTGGCACACAAAGTTGTTCCTTACAACACTTGTCTCAACTTGGTGATTTTTTTCTCATTTGATACCTTTGCATGATATGTTGCACATATATTATAGAAATTAGGGGAATACTTCTGTTTTCATTTAGGTATGAAACTAAAAAATCGAATCAGTGTGATTAGGCTTCTAGTTTCATATGTCAAAAAAATATTCTCTGTATCTCTTGAATTATACATTTCAACAGAAAATTTCCATTGTAAGAAGGTATTATGTACTTTTACAAAATGGATACTATCATGATATTTGTAATAAACCATTTGAAAATACATGTATATTCTTATTCTGAAAACTTGATTTAATAGATTTTGTTACTATTTTCTTTTTTATAATTTGTTAAATATAATCAGTATAGGGTAGATAAAATAGTAGTCTTATAAATTATGATAGATTACAATTTATACTTATTGTATTTTTATATACAAATATATTCTATATATATATATTTACTAAGATTAACCCATTCTTGCACAATGATACTTTTTGATGTCCCTCATGGAAAATAGATGCATTGTGTCAATGAAGAAATTGCTTGTGGTAAGCATTTGTTTCATTTTCCACAATGTTTTCTACCCAGAAAGTTGAAAAAATAAAAAAATTCATAAACTTTAATTTGTCGTCTGCAACTTCTTTCAAGTTGAACCAGTCTAAAATTTTCCCATGTGTAAATTGGTTAACAGCTATCCAGTGATGGACAATTAAACATAATCAGTGGTATTAATGCATTACCAAAAAAGAAACTTTTAGACTGGTTGAAATTGAAAGAAGCTTCAGTCGACAATTTCAAGTTACTGAAATTTTAAAAAATCTGTCTTTTAGGACAGAACACATTACTAGGCCTAACCCATTACCAGACAGCAAAATTTTAAACAATTGAAAGGAGTTGCAGACGAAAATTAAAATTTTATGAAATTTTAGATTTTTTCAACTGTGTAGGTAGGAAACATTGTGTAAAATGAAGAAATTGCTTGTTACAAGCAATTTCTTCATTTTACACAATGTTTTACCACTTGTTTTTATTGAGGGGCGTCCAAAAGTGTCACTGTGTGGGAATTGGTCAATTATGATACTATTCTAAGTGTCTATGCAATGTAAAGACACTCAAAACAGTTTCATGATTAACCCTCGAATTGTGGACAATGAAAAAATTGCTTTATAACGAAGAAAATGCTTTTACCAAGCAATATCAATATTGTTCATGTTTTCCTAAACTTTTTTCTTAAGGGACAAATAAAGCGGGATTGTGTGGGAATGATTTAAAAGATTTATATTCCAATGGTCAAAGTCCAATTCTACTTGTAGTTTTATTTGCATTGATATAATTAAAATCAGGGCTAACTCAATTTAATGAGAGCTAATTAATATTTACTGTATACAGTTCCTACTCATTATAAATTTTTTTAACCCTTTACAAGAGGATAAAATTTGAGGCTAGTTCAAATAAATTGCAGACAATTGGAAGTGATTTGAAGTTGAAAATAATGCCTTGTAGATGGGGAAAATCCTTTTTAGAGGATAATACTCCTCCTCTCATGAGGTTTACCATAGATAGTTTTAGCATCAAATTGCTGGACTGTATATAAATGGGTTTAACGTCACGTTTAATTCTATTTCTATTGTTAATATTACTCCACATACATTTCTTTATATATTTTGATTTTTTATCATCAGGGTTTCATCACTTGTTGCCTACCACACAAAAAGGGGGTTACTTGTCATTTATGTGCATTCAAAATAGCATTTTGATTGATTTTGAAAAAAATGTAATAAAATGATTTTCATCATGTGACCTAAGACTAAAAGAGATTTGTGAATTACATGTATTTTGAAAAAAATTTATGTGTTAAACTCCTAACAGAATGATTGTCATCACATGATGTAGAGTTTATTTCTGCATCATTCAGAAAGGTTGTTATGTATAAAATTCCTCCTCCATTTGCTTAACCCATTCCCACACAGTGACGCTTTTTGATGCCCCTCAAGAAAACAACAAGCAATTCCTTCATTCTCCACAAGGTTTTCTACCCAGAAAATTGAAAAAATCTAAAATTTCATGAACTTTAAATCATTTTCTGCAACTCCTTTCAATTGGACAAATTTAATATCAAACCCATTCCCACTCAATCCCTTTTTATGCCCCTCAACAAAAAAGGCTTTGAAAGCTTTTGAGAAATGAATACACATATCTCATAATGTTTTCTATCCTGAAAGACAATGGTTTTAAAATTTTTTCAACTTGCAATTGTTGCCTGCAACTTCTTTGAATTTGGACGAGTCTAAAGGTTTTATCACCTGATAATGGGTTAAGCTATAGTCAACATACAGCTAAGTTTTTCAGTTTCAATCTTGGCTGTTGTTTTTTTTAATGAATTTCGGCTGTTTTCTAAGAAATTGATTAATCCTTACTATTTATGACCTTTAATTAGGTCTACACTTATATATGTGTGATTGGTTGCTTTAACAAAAATGTGATATCATAAATAGAATTGAACATTTTTAGTACCTCATTTATGTTTTATATAATTCCATGTGTATATCTAGAGTAACATGTGCTGATACCTGTGAAATTTCATTAGATTAATCAGAATGAAGGTTGTAATTTTAATTGTTGTTTTTCGCTAATTGCTGTTGTTCGACTTTGATTAATGCAGGGCACCAAATGGTTATGCTAAGACAAATTGGAATGATTCTTGTATTGATATTGATCTCTCCTTTTGCAGTTGTTACTCCTCAACCCATTCCCACACAGTGACACTTTTGGACACCCCTCAAGGAAAATGCTGTAGAAAACATTGTGGAAAATGAAGAATTTGCTTGTTAAAAGCAATTTCTTCATTTTCCACAATGTTTTCTACCCAGAAAGTATCTCTCAGATATCGCCTTTACCTGACAACAAAATTTAAGACCGAAAAAAAAATGCAGAGAACAATCTAAATTGAGTTTGAATAGAAATTTATGCATGAAACATTAGAAAATATTATACCATAGGTGAAAAAAGGGAATTTCTCCCTTTCTTGCAATGTTCTCAACATTCCAAGATGAGGGTTTTGCTGAAATGGGTGAAATCACTTGTCTATTTTCAAAGGGTAACAATTGTATGAATCAGTGTTGAACTATTGTAATTGCCAATACATTTATAGACTGTTGCAATAGTTTAACATTAACCATGAAATTTTGACTAAAACAAAGTAGATTAAAATATTTTTCAATAACTTATTACTTTCTAGACAGTCTCACTCACACAGTACCAGTGTGATTGGATAAGATTCAATGTATACTTTTATCTTGTTTATTAATTTTAGATATCTTTATCTAGTTTTAGAAAATAATGAATATTTACATTATTTATTTACTGTAGAGATCTGTGGTTTTAGCCAAACTGTTTTGTAGAAATCACAAGGTATTGCTGTAACCTCGGGTCAAAATACGATATCTCGCGTCATGTGTGTGGCCAATGTTTTGTAGAAATCACAAGGTACTGCTGTAACCTTGGGGTTAAAATACAATACCTCATGTCGTGTGTGTGTCAAAAAAGAGAGTTATGGCCAATGTTACGAAGATATTTTTCAATTTATCTTATATCTATTATAACTGATGGATCACAACTGTCAAAGAATCAATCAACCAATAAATCATTCATTTAGTGAATTTTGAACTCTGATATTGGCTGATATTCATGTGCAGCACTTTTGTTGTTTTTTTGAAGCTTAATTAAGCTGTACTTACAATGTTTATATAGCCAACCAACCTTTTTATTTGTTTGTTACATGTAATTGGCCTTGAATTTTGTAAATTAGCACCATTTAAGTGTAACTTTATGTCAGAGTATGTTGGGTGTAACCAGCGATCAATCAATGAACACATTACCATGCAATCCTCCTTATTGATGTGCTGAAGTAATATGGTTTTGTACAACTTTGTCAGAAAAAGGAGAAATTACTTTTGACAAGCATTTTCTCCTTTTCTCACCAGATTTTCTACCTTATTTTGCACTAATTTCCCAATTTTACCCTAATTTTGAGTTTTACTGCTTTAAAATTTTGTTTCTAGATATTTATACCCCCAAAATATATTTGGGGGGTATATAGGAGTTAGCTTGTCGGTCTGTTGGTACGCCCGTTGGTCGGTCCGTCTGTCTGTAGCTTTTTCGTGTCCGCTCAATTTCTCAGACGGACAGATTTCATTCAAACTTCAAAGATATAATCAGTATCAAGCAGAGATGTGCATATTCCATTTTGGTAACGGTCCATTGATTTTTAACAGAGTTATGGCCCTTTGGTGAAAAATCGTGTCCGCTCAATTTCTCAGCAACCATTGGACGGATTTGATTCAAATTTCACAGAAAGACTCGGTATAAGTCAGACATGTGCATATCCTATTTAGTTATGGTCCATTGACTTTTGACCGAGTTATGGCCCTTTAGTTAAAAAGTCCGTTTTTTCTAATGGCCCTTTGGGAGATAGCACTTGTACATGGACAGGGCTGTTGGGGGGTATTAGTCCGCTTTGCGACAATGTCTAGTTTTAACTTGGTGTATATAAACATGATTATTAGGAAAAGAGTCATCCATACCTTAAAGGGAGGCATTTTCAGAGAGTTATACTTATTTGTCCAATGAGTTTGTTACTTTCAAGCATCAACAGCCAAGCACAGCACCCATTTGCAGTGCTTATGTTTTACTTTCTTCTTTGTATAAAGTCTTAAACTCTTTTTTTCAAATGCTTTACAACTGTTTGTTATTATTGTAATAAAATTTTATATTTGGAAAAAATACATGAGTTTATGTCATTACTTCTGATTTACTTCCTTTTCATTCTATAGGTACTTCACTAACAATGGCTTCCCTCCTTTTGACTCCGCCAGGAAGTTCGGCTTCAATTTTTGACAGTGGTATTTTGCAAAATTAATGGCCAGTTGCATGTTACAAATAAGTAGAATGGTAGGTTGTAGACCTAAATGTTGTAACTACAGCTTGAATCAGCTGTAGTTATGAGGTTTAAGTCTCCAAACCAACCAAAATGATTCACCAAACGGCAGCCAATGTCGGAGTTTAAACTGAACTTCTATTCTAAGTGAATGATTTCATTGGTCGATTATTTGATTGACAGCCAGCATTGGTCAATTGAAAGATGCAGAAGATGACAAGTCAAAATCAGATACAGAAGAAAATATTTTGAAAAAAGAAAAACTGCTTGTTGCCAGAAAATTCTTGTCTTCCAACTGTATTTTATCTCAGCTGATTTTCTTCAGCTAGTAGAAACCTTGGATTGTGTGGTATAGAGTTAACTGCCAATAACTCCTTTTGGAAGCTTTGGGAAAACACTGCAAAAATGAAGAAGTTACTTGTTACAACAATTTTTATGTTATACACAATGTTTTTTTCTCAAAGACAAAAAAAGAAAATTTCATCTACTATCAATAGCCTTCAGGTAAAACCCAAATCTTATTTTTAGCATCAAGTTGAAAATAATGTTGGTCACATCATATCATTCTATAGCCTGCAATGCAAGTGTGGCCTGACCTGTTTCTGCTTGTCAGTCAGCAAATTGGACACACACAAATCATATGGAACCAAAATCATTCACTAAAGATCTTCAAAACAATCAATGCATGAATGTCAATTAATTCTTCTATCTATTGCATGTCAATGTTGTAAACATAGCCATGTTCCTTTTTGTGAAAAAAGAAATTGGCCTACCAGCCATCATTAAAATGACATTTTTGCTTAGAAACTGGAGCATATTATAAAGCACAATTCCACTAAACCTTTTACATATCAGCATAGAATTCAGTTGGTGGAAATCTGAGCTGTGATCGAATCTTACAATATACCCTCTGTTGAGAGATTTTTATATCAACATTGAAAATTGTATTTTACTATAGTCTATAACATGTGTTGAAAATACCCAGTACAGCTCATATGAACCTCATGCACCGCATACTTTAAAATTGTTCAATGCGGGAATGATTACACAAGTTTTTTGTTAGATAGCATGCAACTTTATAATCATGTTAAAAAGTTATTGGCTTTCTCTTTGCACTTAAAAAGTTCCCCTTGTATTATGTCCAGATGTTAAATCTCTGTTCTTATTATTACTTTTGCTCTAAAACTTTGTGTGCCAGATTCATTACTTGAAGATTTGGTTATCCCATTATCAGACGGCAAAATTTTGGACAGGTCCAAATTGAAAGGAGTTGCAGACTACATTTTAAAGTTTATGAATTTTTAGGTCACATGACCAAAGGTCATGGTGATCTATTGCGATGGTGTTTTGTCAGGTGTTGTGCCTTAACTTTTTACATTTTCGACTTCTTCTTAAGAACCTGTGGATGGTTTTCAACCAAACTTGGCAGGAAGCATCCTGATGGGAAGGCACTTCAGATCTGTACATGTCATGGTGTTGTCTCTCCTTGGGGCCCCATAAGGGGCCAAAAAGGGGCAAATAGGGTACATCTTTAAAAATCTTCTTGTCATGAATTGGATTCACATTTGGTATTTAGAGTCTTTAGGGTAAGGACTATCAAGTTTGTAAATGAAAAAAAATCTGTCGAAAAATGGCCATGCTGGGGGGGGGGGTAAAGGTGGGGAGTGAATTAGCTTACATATTGATAACTTCGAGAATCTTTTTCTACCAAACTAAAAGTTCTATAGCTCTGATTTTTGGTATGTGGCATCATCTAGTGGACTTCTATCAAAAATATATAAATTATAACCCCAGTGTCAAAATTAGCCCGTTTCCAAATGTCACAAATTTAACATAGGCTTAAATAGTGAAAATTTCGAAAATCTTCTCCAAAACTAGAGGGCCTAGAGCTTTTATATTTGGTATGTAGCATCATCAAGTGGATTTCTATCAAGAGTGTATAAGTCATAGCCCCAGAGACAGAATAAGCCAATTCCCTGGAAGTCACAAGTTAACATAGGCTTATATAGTGAAAATTTTTAAAATCTTCTTCTCTGAAATGAGAGGGCCTAAAGCTATGATATTTGGTATGTAGCATCATCTGGTGGATTTCTATCAAGATTGTATAAATTATTGATCCAGGATCTAAATGAACCCATTCCCGGACATCACAAGTTTTACAAAGAGGCTTATAATTTGAATTTTTTTAAAAATCTTCTTCTCCCAAACAGGAAGGCCTAGAGCTTTGATATTTGTTATGTAGCATCATCTGGTGAGACTCTATCAAGGCGGTACAAATTATGGCCTAAGGGTTATGATTAGCCCATTCCAAGATGTCACAAGTTAAACATAGGCTTGTTTAGTGAAAACTTTCGAAATATCTTCTACCCCATAACTAAAAGGCCTAGAGCTTTGATATTTGGTAAGTAACATAATCTGGTGTACTTTTATCTGTTTTTGTGCTCTTTTGACTCAGGTGACAGATAAGGCCTGTTAGACTTGTTCAATTTTCTGAATAGAAAACATTGTGTAAAATGAATAAATACTTGTTACATTTTCTTCATTTTACACAATGTTTTCCCATTTTTTTTTCTTGAGGGGCGTCCAAAAGTATCACTGTGTGGGAATGGGTTAAAGTTAACATGCAAGTCTGTGTAACACGTAATATCTCTGTAAATATTGAGGCTTTTGATTTGATCCTTGGCTGTGGCATTTCCGACATTTGTCTCTCACCAAAGGGTTGATAATCGTAAACCTAACTAGGATAGCAGCTGGAGGCTAGGAAAGGATGTAATTGTGGTACTTGTGCGAGATATACCAGGAATCCATTGTTAGGTGCTCCAGTCGCTGCCATATGACTAAGAAATTGTTAAAAGCGGCTTTAAACCCTATTCAAACAAACAAAGAACGCTTTTGCTTTGAAATTTGCAGTTGATTTTAGGGTCATAAATCAATTTGACAGGCAAAGAGTCATTGCTCTGACATTCATTTTAGTGGTATCTTGACTTTAGGTCACCTAGGAAATTCTTGGTTAGAGTTTCATGACTGTACAAGTATGTTCAAAATGTGTTTTCTTGAGTCTTTCTGTCCAATGCCTGAATTTTACGTCCCTGTGATTTTATACCTGAGAAATTATTGCGGAAAAAGATGAAATTGCTTTAACAAGCAATTTCTCCTTTTTTCACAATATTTTCTACCACATAACATGGCTTCATTTCAAATTGCACCCAATTTATTTTCATTGTTGTCTACAAACTCTTTCATTTTGGATAAGTCTAAAATTTTGCAAAACAGGAAAGGGTCAAACACTAGTCAAGTCTTGCCTTTAAATTTTGCAGATGTATTAGCCCATATTTATGACTTGTCCAAATTCAAAGAAGTTGCCAACAACAATTTTTAGCTTGACTATTTGAAGAATAGGGGGTCTATTCTGGTCACCAGAGTGTCAGTATAGGCATCGATGTTGGCGCAATGTTTTGGTTAAACCTTACAAGTGTCTTATCTTGTTGGTTCTACTAATGCTTTGCTTTGAAACTTTGCTCATCTTTTGTGGCAATAATGACAGCCTAAAAAAGAGATTCAAAACTCTGACATTTATTTTAGTGAAATTTTAACCCTTTTGGACTTAAAGATTCTTGGTTAAACCTTACATGCAACTGTCATATGTCTCTAAAACTCTGCACAATACTTAGTAACCAGCATATCATCATCTAGGCAAAGATTAATTACTCAGACACTCATTTTGGTGGAATTTAACCCTTTTTTTGACGTAAAACTCTTGTTTGAATGAATTTTTTAATGAAAGATTTTTTATCTCTATTATTACTTAGGTATTATGCCTAATGTCAACATTGAATTGTTTTTACTTTCCAGCACTCAGAGTAGTCAAGCGTTGATGTCCTCTGACAGCTCTTGTTTGACTAAGAAGTTAAAAATTTACATGCAAATCTGTACATAATGTTGTTTGGAACTACTCAAGCTTTTTCTTTAACCCATTCCCACACAAGTATTTTTTAGACTGGCCCATATTGATAGAATTTGCAGACAACAATATTTAGTTTGTGAATTTAGTTCTTCTTTCTTGAGTGGCGTAAATAAACACAGAATTGTGCTGGAATGGGTTTCCATGAAATATGTTATGTCCCTGCATAGTTTGAAACTTTGCACATGTGTGCAACCCATTCCCACACAAGCCAGCTTTTTTATGCCACTCAAGAAAAACCATTTGGAAAACATTGTGGAAAATGAAGAAATTTTTTGAAGTATGCAATTTCCTGTAATTATCCTGTTATGTTTACTCCCAAAAAAGACAAAGATTTTTAATATTTAAGCTATCAAAAATTGTCATTTACAACTTCTTTGAACTTTGACCACTCAAAAAAAATCATCTGGTAATTGGTAAACATCATGATTTAACAGTCATGTATCCATTACAATATCATCTGGATATAACCAGAGGAGAAAAAAGTAGCAGCCTGGCTGGGATTCAAACCCTGGACCTCTCCCTTACAGGGTGAGTGCTCTACGAATTGAGATACCAGGCCACGTCTGAACTGGGGCTAGGTATAAATCTATTTATAGAAAAGGTGACCCTACTGCACTTTACCCTACAATATGGGTATTCCCCTTGACCCAGAGGGGGCCCTAGTTGCTTTCAGCTTTTCAAGGGTAACCAGACTATCCTTTCAGAACAATATCCCCTTCTATTTTTTTTGACAAGGCGTACAATATTCCCTTCCTAAATATAACAGGGCAGATTGATACTAGCCCCTTTGTCATTCTATCTATCTATATATTCTGCCCAACTCCCCTTTCGGGTATTACTGGCAAACTTGACAGAATTTCATTAAAATCAAAGGCATGACAGTACTAGGTGCAACTATTCTTTCTTTTGAAAGTTATCTTTTGAATTACTCTGGCTTAAAAAGGGTCAAGTAGAATGTGCAGACTAAAATCAGCCTGCACATATGTGCAGGCTGAACCTTGTTTATACCACAAGCCAAAACAGGAATATTCCCTGTTCAGCATGACAAGTGTTAAATACTTCAGGGATAGTAATTGTGGATAACTATTCTTTATGCATAAAATCTTTTTAACCCAATCCTACACAGTGACATTTTTTGACGCCCTCAGGAAACAAGCTTTGGAAAGTATTTTGAAAATGAACAAATTGCTTGTAACAAAATTTCAAAGACTAATTTATGTCTACTGCAGCATCTTTGAATTTGGACCAGTCTTAAATGTTGTCATTTTCTTCTTTGTATAAAGTCTTAAACTCTTTTTTTCAAATGCTTTACAACTGTTTGTTATTATTGTAATAAAATTTTATATTTGGAAAAAATACATGAGTTTATGTCATTACTTCTGATTTACTTCCTTTTCATTCTATAGGTACTTCACTAACAATGGCTTCCCTCCTTTTGACTCCGCCAGGAAGTTCGGCTTCAATTTTTGACAGTGGTATTTTGCAAAATTAATGGCCAGTTGCATGTTACAAATAAGTAGAATGGTAGGTTGTAGACCTAAATGTTGTAACTACAGCTTGAATCAGCTGTAGTTATGAGGTTTAAGTCTCCAAACCAACCAAAATGATTCACCAAACGGCAGCCAATGTCGGAGTTTAAACTGAACTTCTATTCTAAGTGAATGATTTCATTGGTCGATTATTTGATTGACAGCCAGCATTGGTCAATTGAAAGATGCAGAAGATGACAAGTCAAAATCAGATACAGAAGAAAATATTTTGAAAAAAGAAAAACTGCTTGTTGCCAGAAAATTCTTGTCTTCCAACTGTATTTTATCTCAGCTGATTTTCTTCAGCTAGTAGAAACCTTGGATTGTGTGGTATAGAGTTAACTGCCAATAACTCCTTTTGGAAGCTTTGGGAAAACACTGCAAAAATGAAGAAGTTACTTGTTACAACAATTTTTATGTTATACACAATGTTTTTTTCTCAAAGACAAAAAAAGAAAATTTCATCTACTATCAATAGCCTTCAGGTAAAACCCAAATCTTATTTTTAGCATCAAGTTGAAAATAATGTTGGTCACATCATATCATTCTATAGCCTGCAATGCAAGTGTGGCCTGACCTGTTTAGAACTGCTTGTCAGTCAGCAAATTGGACACACACAAATCATATGGAACCAAAATCATTCACTAAAGATCTTCAAAACAATCAATGCATGAATGTCAATTAATTCTTCTATCTATTGCATGTCAATGTTGTAAACATAGCCATGTTCCTTTTTGTGAAAAAAGAAATTGGCCTACCAGCCATCATTAAAATGACATTTTTGCTTAGAAACTGGAGCATATTATAAAGCACAATTCCACTAAACCTTTTACATATCAGCATAGAATTCAGTTGGTGGAAATCTGAGCTGTGATCGAATCTTACAATATACCCTCTGTTGAGAGATTTTTATATCAACATTGAAAATTGTATTTTACTATAGTCTATAACATGTGTTGAAAATACCCAGTACAGCTCATATGAACCTCATGCACCGCATACTTTAAAATTGTTCAATGCGGGAATGATTACACAAGTTTTTTGTTAGATAGCATGCAACTTTATAATCATGTTAAAAAGTTATTGGCTTTCTCTTTGCACTTAAAAAGTTCCCCTTGTATTATGTCCAGATGTTAAATCTCTGTTCTTATTATTACTTTTGCTCTAAAACTTTGTGTGCCAGATTCATTACTTGAAGATTTGGTTATCCCATTATCAGACGGCAAAATTTTGGACAGGTCCAAATTGAAAGGAGTTGCAGACTACATTTTAAAGTTTATGAATTTTTAGGTCACATGACCAAAGGTCATGGTGATCTATTGCGATGGTGTTTTGTCAGGTGTTGTGCCTTAACTTTTTACATTTTCGACTTCTTCTTAAGAACCTGTGGATGGTTTTCAACCAAACTTGGCAGGAAGCATCCTGATGGGAAGGCACTTCAGATCTGTACATGTCATGGTGTTGTCTCTCCTTGGGGCCCCATAAGGGGCCAAAAAGGGGCAAATAGGGTACATCTTTAAAAATCTTCTTGTCATGAATTGGATTCACATTTGGTATTTAGAGTCTTTAGGGTAAGGACTATCAAGTTTGTAAATGAAAAAAAATCTGTCGAAAAATGGCCATGCTGGGGGGGGGGGGTAAAGGTGGGGAGTGAATTAGCTTACATATTGATAACTTCGAGAATCTTTTTCTACCAAACTAAAAGTTCTATAGCTCTGATTTTTGGTATGTGGCATCATCTAGTGGACTTCTATCAAAAATATATAAATTATAACCCCAGTGTCAAAATTAGCCCGTTTCCAAATGTCACAAATTTAACATAGGCTTAAATAGTGAAAATTTCGAAAATCTTCTCCAAAACTAGAGGGCCTAGAGCTTTTATATTTGGTATGTAGCATCATCAAGTGGATTTCTATCAAGAGTGTATAAGTCATAGCCCCAGAGACAGAATAAGCCAATTCCCTGGAAGTCACAAGTTAACATAGGCTTATATAGTGAAAATTTTTAAAATCTTCTTCTCTGAAATGAGAGGGCCTAAAGCTATGATATTTGGTATGTAGCATCATCTGGTGGATTTCTATCAAGATTGTATAAATTATTGATCCAGGATCTAAATGAACCCATTCCCGGACATCACAAGTTTTACAAAGAGGCTTATAATTTGAATTTTTTTAAAAATCTTCTTCTCCCAAACAGGAAGGCCTAGAGCTTTGATATTTGTTATGTAGCATCATCTGGTGAGACTCTATCAAGGCGGTACAAATTATGGCCTAAGGGTTATGATTAGCCCATTCCAAGATGTCACAAGTTAAACATAGGCTTGTTTAGTGAAAACTTTCGAAATATCTTCTACCCCATAACTAAAAGGCCTAGAGCTTTGATATTTGGTAAGTAACATAATCTGGTGTACTTTTATCTGTTTTTGTGCTCTTTTGACTCAGGTGACAGATAAGGCCTGTTAGACTTGTTCAATTTTCTGAATAGAAAACATTGTGTAAAATGAATAAATACTTGTTACATTTTCTTCATTTTACACAATGTTTTCCCATTTTTTTTTCTTGAGGGGCGTCCAAAAGTATCACTGTGTGGGAATGGGTTAAAGTTAACATGCAAGTCTGTGTAACACGTAATATCTCTGTAAATATTGAGGCTTTTGATTTGATCCTTGGCTGTGGCATTTCCGACATTTGTCTCTCACCAAAGGGTTGATAATCGTAAACCTAACTAGGATAGCAGCTGGAGGCTAGGAAAGGATGTAATTGTGGTACTTGTGCGAGATATACCAGGAATCCATTGTTAGGTGCTCCAGTCGCTGCCATATGACTAAGAAATTGTTAAAAGCGGCTTTAAACCCTATTCAAACAAACAAACAACGCTTTTGCTTTGAAATTTGCAGTTGATTTTAGGCTCATAAATCAATTTGACAGGCAAAGAGTCATTGCTCTGACATTCATTTTAGTGGTATCTTGACTTTAGGTCACCTAGGAAATTCCTGGTTAGAGTTTCATGACTGTACAAGTATGTTCAAAATGTGTTTTCTTGAGTCTTTCTGTCCAATGCCTGAATTTTACGTCCCTGTGATTTTATACCTGAGAAATTATTGCGGAAAAAGATGCAATTGCTTTAACAAGCAATTTCTCCTTTTTTCACAATATTTTCTACCACATAACATGGCTTCATTTCAAATTGCACCCAATTTATTTTCATTGTTGTCTACAAACTCTTTCATTTTGGATAAGTCTAAAATTTTGCAAAACAGGAAAGGGTCAAACACTAGTCAAGTCTTGCCTTTAAATTTTGCAGATGTATTAGCCCATATTTATGACTTGTCCAAATTCAAAGAAGTTGCCAACAACAATTTTTAGCTTGACTATTTGAAGAATAGGGGGTCTATTCTGGTCACCAGAGTGTCAGTATAGGCATCGATGTTGGCGCAATGTTTTGGTTAAACCTTACAAGTGTCTTATCTTGTTGGTTCTACTAATGCTTTGCTTTGAAACTTTGCTCATCTTTTGTGGCAATAATGACAGCCTAAAAAAGAGATTCAAAACTCTGACATTTATTTTAGTGAAATTTTAACCCTTTTGGACTTAAAGATTCTTGGTTAAACCTTACATGCAACTGTCATATGTCTCTAAAACTCTGCACAATACTTAGTAACCAGCATATCATCATCTAGGCAAAGATTAATTACTCAGACACTCATTTTGGTGGAATTTAACCCTTTTTTTGACGTAAAACTCTTGTTTGAATGAATTTTTTAATGAAAGATTTTTTATCTCTATTATTACTTAGGTATTATGCCTAATGTCAACATTGAATTGTTTTTACTTTCCAGCACTCAGAGTAGTCAAGCGTTGATGTCCTCTGACAGCTCTTGTTTGACTAAGAAGTTAAAAATTTACATGCAAATCTGTACATAATGTTGTTTGGAACTACTCAAGCTTTTTCTTTAACCCATTCCCACACAAGTATTTTTTAGACTGGCCCATATTGATAGAATTTGCAGACAACAATATTTAGTTTGTGAATTTAGTTCTTCTTTCTTGAGTGGCGTAAATAAACACAGAATTGTGCTGGAATGGGTTTCCATGAAATATGTTATGTCCCTGCATAGTTTGAAACTTTGCACATGTGTGCAACCCATTCCCACACAAGCCAGCTTTTTTACGCCACTCAAGAAAAACCATTTGGAAAACATTGTGGAAAATGAAGAAATTTTTTGAAGTATGCAATTTCCTGTAATTATCCTGTTATGTTTACTCCCAAAAAAGACAAAGATTTTTAATATTTAAGCTATCAAAAATTGTCATTTACAACTTCTTTGAACTTTGACCACTCAAAAAAAATCATCTGGTAATTGGTAAACATCATGATTTAACAGTCATGTATCCATTACAATATCATCTGGATATAACCAGAGGAGAAAAAAGTAGCAGCCTGGCTGGGATTCAAACCCTGGACCTCTCCCTTACAGGGTGAGTGCTCTACGAATTGAGATACCAGGCCACGTCTGAACTGGGGCTAGGTATAAATCTATTTATAGAAAAGGTGACCCTACTGCACTTGACCCTACAATATGTCCCAATGTCAGTTAAAAACTAACCTAGCATAAAGCATATCATCACCGCTGGTTTTTTACATTGGGCGCAAATGTAACAAGAGGATAAAAAGTAGCGGCCCAACAAGGATTCCAATACTTGCTCTCTCATATTACACAGGGAGTGTTCTACCATTTAAGCTTCCGGGCCATATTCAGATTCAGTGTCAATTTAACTCATTCCCAGACAGCAAAATTTTAGACTGGTCCAAATTGAAAGGAGTTACAGACAACAATTCAAAGCTCATGAAATTTTAGATTTTTCAACTTTCTGGGAAGAAGATATTGTGGAAAATGATGAAATTGCTTGTCACAAGCATTTTCTTCCTTTTCTCACATTTTTTCGGAATTGATTGTCTTGAGGGGCGTCAAAAACTGTCAATGTGTGGGAACGGGTTAGATATTCATGAAATAGATGACCCCCATTAAATGTACATTTTGCTCAATTTCTGCCCATATGGGCTGCAAATTACAATGCATCCTGGGAAATACATCTGAAAAAGCAACGCAATTTACCCTATTCTTAAATGCATTAAATTTTTCATATTCCCAAAATGTACTAAAATCATTATGGCTTCAAAAGCCATTGGCATGCGATTTGGCACCGGTTTTAACCCTTTTCTGTTTTTGCGAAATTTTAGATCTGTCCAAATTCAAAGGTTTTGTATGCGAAAATTTAATTTGGATTTGATTTAAAAAAATAACCAAACAGTTGGGTGGAAAATATTGATACAAGCAATTTCTTCTTTTTCTACAATATTTTCTCAATTATGAATTCACTGGGGCGTAAAAACCAGTGAATGAACAGGAAAGGGTTGATAACTCTGTCAGTCTCAAAATATTTCCTAAAGACTTGACAGCTATGTCTATAGATCTTATCTCCTACTTTCATTGAGCCAGTGAAAAGCAGTCCAAGTCAATATGTCAATAGTGCGATGGATTCAGGTGAGGTAATTTATAGTAGTATGCAAATTAGGAAACCTCTAGCTGCTGTCATAGCACAGTTGGTAGCGCATCAGCATTCTAATCTTCAATCATGGGGTGTCATGGGTTTGATACCTGGCGGTGGCATACCGGTATATCCTTTCTGACATTTGTTTCTCTCTAATGAGTGGATAATCGTAAATGTAAGTGGGATAGCAGCTGTAGACTAGAAAAGGATGTAATGGTGGTACTAGTGCGATATATACCAGGAATCCATTGTTAGGTGCTCCAGCCGCTGCAATATGAATGAGAAATTGTTAAAAGCAGTTTTAAACCCAATTCAAACAAACAAGACGGATAAATGACTATTTGTAGTAAATATAGATGAAGTCGACCAATATAGGTTTGAGAATCCTGTCTCTAGATGGATTAGTTTTGTCTACCATCTCTTCATGTTATATTTAATGGCAGTGGTGGGATATATTTAGTGGCAGTGGTGGGATATATATAGTGGCAGTGGTGGGATATATTTAGTGGCAGTGGTGGGATATATATAGTGGCAGTGGTGGGATATATTTAGTGGCAGTGGTGGGATATATTTAGTGGCAGTGGTGGGATATATTTAGTGGCAGTGGTGGGATATATTTAGTGGCAGTGGTGGGATATATTTAGTGGCAGTGGTGGGATATATATAGTGGCAGTGGTGGGATATATTTAGTGGCAGTGGTGGGATATATATAGTGGCAGTGGTGGGATATATTTAGTGGCAGTGGTGGGATATATTTAGTGGCAGTGGTGGGATATATTTAGTGGCAGTGGTGGGATATATTTAGTGGCAGTGGTGGGATATATATAGTGGCAGTGGTGGGATATATTTAGTGGCAGTGGTGGGATATATTTAGTGGCAGTGGTGGGATATATTTAGTGGCAGTGGTGGGATATATTTAGTGGCAGTGGTGGGATATATTTAGTGGCAGTGGTGGGATATATTTAGTGGCAGTGGTGGGATATATTTAGTGGCAGTGGTGGGATATATTTAGTGGCAGTGGTGGGATGATATCAACTGCAAGTTCAAAGTTGCCTTACCAACAGATCTCCAAGATAAGATAGACTGGTACCGCTGTTGACTTTAATAATGGTAATTTGTAGTGATATGCAAATTAGGAAACTTCCTGAGAGATAAGTGACTATTTTAGTTACATATACACAAAGTTGACCCATTTAGGATCCAGGGTCCTTAAGTGGATTAGCTTTGTCTACCAGCTTTGCTCGTTACAAAAGTAAATAAATTCAAATTAATGCTCTTGACTGAAACTGGTATTGATTAAAGATAGAAATAATAATTAGAAATATTGACAGCATTAACCCATATCCGCACAATCCCCACCTTATACTCCTCAAAAAGCTTTGAAAAACATTATGTATTGAAAAAACTATTTCTATAAAGCAATTCCTTCATTTTCCACAATATTTTCTGTCCCGCAAGATGAAAATCTAAAATTCCATCAACTTTAACTTGTCGTGTGCAACTCCTTTCAGTTTGGAGCAGTCTAAAATTTTGATGTCTGGTATAATTGGTTAAATTTGGATGCATAACAAAGAATAACACTGTAGGAATTTTCTCATTTAACATTATGCTGTCTGCCCTATGCTGCACCTATTTCAACAATTCAAATGCAAGGTGAATTTGGACCAGTTTACAACTTGTATGTCTGTCTGTCATTGCATGAAACATTCATTCCACAAGGGAGACTAATCTTATATAAAAAAAATATGATGCAAATAATGGTTACTTCCCTTGAAGTAGGAGTGACCATCAAAATCCAATATGGCTGCGCCCATGTCGGCTTTCATAAAGATTTGACTTTTTTTTGTTTCACTTCAATATGATGCGGTAGAAGTTGACAAAGAGTTGTAAAAATGAGCATTAAAGCTTTTGACCTAGTTCCTGCCATTGAGCGGGTACAGCTTATGTCAGATAAAGCAAGAACACAGGTATTATGTTCTGCTTACTGTCACTGGCAGAAGCTTTTACCCTTTTCCCTTTTTGAAATTTTAGACAAAGAATACTTTGGTGAAGATATTCGATAACTTACTTTAACATTTGTTTTGCAATTGGCATTTCTCAGATCGTGATTGTATCCAAGGCTTTTTATATGTCCTTTTAATTGCGATAATCAGATCATTTAAAAAAAAATATATAGTGCAGTATGAAATATCTTAATTAACTACCCCCCCCCCAGTCTTTAAGAATAACACACAGATCTAAATCTTAAGAACTATCTGTTTCTACTTTATGATAACACGATAAAAAGGGAAACTCTTATTTTCATTGTGGAATACCATGTTCACTAGAGAGAGAGAGAGGCAATGGATTGAAACCACTGCTACTGACGTACAAAGAAGGGTGTGCTAGGGCTCTGCTGGCTGTATAGTGTCCTGCCCAAAAGACACTACTTGCCTCCAGTGGTATTGAGTTACATAAATGCTCAACCCATTCCCAAATGACAGAATTTTAGACTAGTCCAAATTGATAGAAGTTGTAGATGACAATTTTAAGTTGATGAAATCTTTAAAAATCATTGTCATACTGCCCGATAACTTGACAGATGACAGATAACCGCTGTTAAAAAATCATTCACTTTAATGAAAGGACATAAATGAATTGCATTTTTGTTTGGTTGGAAACTTAATAAATGTAACTACAGCTTATTCAAGATGGCTTAAATCCTCTTTCAACAATTTACTTTTTGTTTATTTCCCTGGTTATACACTTGGAAACAAACAACATTTGATATCTCGATCAAAGCACATTGTTATGGGGAGTGGGTATGGCTTGCAAAATGATGGCAGGAGGACAAGTATTAATAGACCTTTTCACGCAAAGCGCCAGATGACTAAAAAGTCTACATCCGTTTGACGCTTTCAAAAAATAACAACAACAACATTTTCCCGTTGCGGGGAGTTTTTACTTCCGGTTTGAAAAACTCAATAGAAAATAAGAAGGCTCGATACGACCCCGAACTTTAACAGTATTAAAATGTCAGAAAACAAGTTTCTTTTTGTGAAGTCAGTGCTTACAAATCCTAACAATAGATGGGAAAATGGTTTGAAAAATGTTCCGGCCTTTGACATATCAAAATTTAAAAAATCAGGGCTCTGCAGAGTGGGCGACTCAGGCAAAAAAGTCGCCTGGTTTCATAAAACTTCGCCTGATTTGCTGATAAAAGCGAAGTCGAAGTCTCTTGGAATTTTCGGGAAGTCACCTGGATACGATAGGTGATAACCAAATCTGGCCCAGTGGCTATAAAAGTAGGGGACAGTGTGCAATTATACAACTGCCGGTCGGAAGCCCTTTGATCGTAATTCAAGCGTGTATCGATAGTCGAGAGGCCAGCAGATTATCAGAAAGAGGGGTATGTTCTAGCAGCTGATAGTCAACATGCTTGCTTCATTCACACCTACGCCGATTGTTTTCGGCAATGCTTTGTATACTATCGGCACCAGAAATCTTTGTTTAAAATCCTCTCCCTTCTTAAGTTTTAATTATTCCTGTAAATTAAGTTATCATCAGTCTACGAGATTTGTTGCTTACATTCACATAATGAGAAAAATGGCCGACATTTACGGACGCCTCGTCATTTACCAGAAGTCAAAATTTTGTTAAAAATTTGAAATCTTGGTGAAAAATTATTCTGCCGAAAATCTACGTAGAGTAAATTCATTTTTCATCAGAATCCCTCAATTTGAATTGTCTGCTTTAATCGTAACAAGTGAAGAAAATTATGGCAAACAATTTAAAGGCTACTACGATCTTTTCCTGAGTTTCTTGTTACGATACATTCTTTCCAAAACTAAATTTCACTTACTTGTGTTGGTAATAATTCCTTTAATAACATGTAATCCTATAAAATGGAGCAAATTATCCTGTGTTAACTTTAAACCTCTGCATGTACAGTCTGGTTTTGTGTACTCAGCAGTTACCCGTACCCTTTACATGCTATAACTGACTTAATCACAGAGGACCTTTTTTGATCAATTAATGACAAGTTTTATCCATTTAGGCCATATATGTTATCAGGTAAAGTGGACAGACTTTAACTCATTAACACACAATCCCCCATTTTGACATCTTGAAATGTTTTTATGGGAAACTGTGGAAAAAGGAGGAAATGATTGCAGCAAGCAATTTATCCATTCCCCACATGTTTCTACCCTCTTTGGCACCTTCTTTCTTATTTAAGCTCACTTTGAAATGTCTTATTCAGCTTCTTTCAACTTGTATCAGTCTGATTTTTTTCTTCTGGTAATGGTTTGATTAAATACATGTTACAATAAAATCTTTTCTCATTTTCTCCTTCAGATAGGAACACTACTCATTTCATTCAGACCACCTATACACTATTTGCATTTTTTTTATTAGTTGACTTTTTTATCATATGTGAATATACTATGAAATATTAAAAAAGAATAAATTTAGAATCATTTTTTTGAATTCTCAAACCTAAAAAAAGAAAAATACAAAAGTATTTGTTCACAGGAATAAGATCTTTATTGAGGACTGAAAGAATAAGCTGTATTTTCTATGTTTATTGCATAATACATAATATAAAATGCAACTACTTGGCTGTAGAGCTATTTTCTTTTCTGATAAAAATGAGGAATACGCGCAAAAACTTGATTTTTAACGCGATCAACTTCTCCTGAAAGTCTCACCACTTCTCCCCATTTTGAAAAACTTCTCCCAATTCTCAGACTAGTGAGAAGTGACTTCTCCCCAAATTCTAGGAGTCTGCAGAGCCCTGAAAATATTAAGTGGAATCGCGGGACAAATCGTTTGACAAAGAAAGCGTCCGGGCCTACAAGTCGTTGAAGGCGTTTAAATACTTTGAAGAGGGATTTGTCCAGAGACTCAGTCACATTGAAAAAATTATGGAAAATACCAGCTTGTATTTAATCAGTTCCCGTGTCCTTGCTTCATAGCAGGGAAAATCCTACCAAACTTACGTTAGATTTTAATTGAAATCGTACCTCGCAGGGGATTTGGCAATGCAGCATTTCGCATTCTGTCATTTCATCTGACCCCTCATGTGAAATCTGAACTTCGTTCTGCACATTTCTAAGATAAAATTCTGGCAACAAAACGCGTTTCTTGGTGTAACACACGCTACAGTTTTCTTTCACAAGGGTTTCTACTGCTCCGTCATATTTGGACGATTTCATACTGGAAGCAGTAGCTCTCCTTTGCCCCAATGTTACTGGTAAAGTCACCGGAAGATTCATTGTAGGTATAAAGTCCACAGACGTTGGATCATCACTTCTCTTCCCATTCACAAAATGTCGACCACAAAATAAAGAATTATTCGTTGGTGCAAATTTATTTCTTCCATGGAGGACTCTTCCAGTTGCCTTTTTCCATAATTTTCTTCTAGACTCCGGTTTCTTCGGAATTTTATGGAAGGATATATTAGAGCTATGCCTTGTCGATCTACAATCTGCCACGCAACAATTGTCATTTCCACCCATCTTTTTAGGATAATATATATCCCAAAGCAAAAAGTATCCACTCAAAGCGTATTCAATTTTATTTTTATTTTGGTAAAAGATTGAAATGATAATGATAAATAAATAAACACCATGCAATAATATACCCGTGCCGATTGAAAACGACGTCTGGTCGGATTCTTTGATTCGTCGATCAGGGCCCAGTGCTTGGCGGCATATCGGTTGAAACTTAAAAAGACAAATTTGTTTCATCAATTCCTAAATTTTGCTAATATACATAAAGAGTGTGCGGTGTTGTTTATTGGATGCTTGGTGACATGTTGCCGTCTACACATAACACCATATAGATATGTGATATACCAAAGGGAACCCTTTACATCAAGACTGTTTACCGAACAGCACTCCATTGTAATCATTACATTTGATTATTTCTATTTATCATTCTTTTCTTCGCACTATTAACATCGTCATCATACTATTATGATTTCTGTAATAATCATTTTTTCGTTAATATATAGTGCTCTCAATTTTGAATTTCCATATACACTTTTTAATCGGTATATGGCATATCTAGACGAAAAGCAGATTATATAAATCAAAGAATATATTTTCTCCTTTCCTCCAACACTTCTATTACCAGAAAACTGCGAATGTCAATTTGAGAAAAAGCATATGAAAACATTGTGGAAAATGAAGAAATTGCTTGGATAAAGTAATTTCTTCGGTAACCACAATATTTTTCCTGTCCCATAAGGAAAAAAAGAAAATAAATAAACAATTAAATTCCATTAGCTCTAAAATGTCATCTGCAGCTTCTTTTGGACCAGTCAAAAAATGCATTCATATTAAAAATATGTCTAAAATATCTTATTTCGTAGGAGATATTATTGTATGAAAGGGTAATTTTCGCAAAACTCGAGGTACGTAATGTTTCATATGGCCTAGACACCAGGTCGTTTTAAACTTAATTTTGTTACTATTACACGGTAATATCATCAATTATATATCTGCCCACATATTGAAACCCTTTTTGCACCAAAATTTTGATTTTTAACCTTTAATTTTGCTCGTTCAAAATAGACAATTTATATAGGATTATATAGTGATAAATTATCGACTCCCCGCAATCGATCACGTGACAAAGTCTCGGGTAAATATCCCCTTTAACGAGATTCGATTTGACGCATGCGCTGTGAGAACGTGAAAAGGTCTATTCTGGAATTCTTTGGATCTTAGTGAAATACTGTTTGCGGTTGCTTGCCACTATTTAAATTAATCCATTACCAGAAGACAAATTTTCAGATTGATCCAATTTTAAAAAAGGTGTGATAACAGTTTAAGCTGATGTTATCTTTTTAACATATTTTGTTTTTTGATACTGAAAACATTGTGGGTAATGAAGGAATTGCTTGTAATGTTTTCCAAAGCTTTTGTCTTGAGGAGCGTCAAAAAGCTTCAGTGTGTGTGAATGGGTTTAATATTTCTTTGAGAGAGCAGGTCAATTATATTCTCCAAATCTGTAAAACATGGAAATTTTTTACATTTTACCAAAAAAATCTTATACTTAATGATAAACTTAAATATTACCACAGAATGAGGCCTAAAACAGTATGCCTTCTACAGAGTGGGAGACAGAAGTATTTTCTGTCCATAAGATCTGCTTTTCATTTCCACACAAATTCTGAAACTGTATAGCCAATTATGATGAAATCTAACTCTTTCAGCTTTTTTCCACATTATTGTCTATCATATAGGATTGCTATTGTATTTACTTAAAAAATTTTCTAGTACTCCTTCGAATTCAGAAAAGTCTCAAATTTTGAAAAAGAGTACAGGTAAAGGGTAAAGCCCATAAAGGAGTCCAAATTGAAAAGACTGCAAAAATCAACAGAAAGTTTGTTCAGATTGAAAACTAAGGGCCAAGTGAGGTATAGACAGTGTGAGAGAAGGAAAAAAATTGCTTGTTACAATATTTGTAACAAATATGTTTCCTGTGCACTTATTTCACTGGCACCTAAAACCACTGGGCCTAGTCTTCTGTACTGTTGATGGGTTTTTTCCTTTTAGGATTAAATGTAAACTGCTTCATATTTAGATGTTGGCATTAATAGTTATCAATTCCATTAGGACTGCCCTACTCTGAATATTATACTTTTCTAATACACCAGATAATGTCATCTGGGGTATTAATGACAGCAGGTGATGTCAGGTTGATGATGATGTGACAAATTTTAACCATACAGTTCATGAATTGATGCAAGTTTACATAGAAATTGTTACAACTATTTATCCTTTTTTCTTACTTTTGCAGATCGAGTGTATTGATGTCTGTGGTAAAAATGTTTACATTGGAACAAATGACTGGTATGTCTGATTTCTGTCTTTAACAAAATCAAAATACTTTTAATGATCTTTGGCATCACACAATTTCAGTTACAGTCTTTGAGACACATAGAAAATATCTTTTAGACAAGATACCAATACCAGATAACAAAAATTTAGACTGCTCCAAATTGAGAGGAGTTGCTTACAACAATACAAAGTTCATGAAATTTTAGATTCTTCAAGTTTCTGGGTAGAGAACATTGTGGAAAATGAAGAAATTGCATGTTGCAAGAATTTTCTTCATTTTGCACAATGTTTTCCCAATTGTTATTTTTGAGGGTTGTCAAAAGCTTCATTGTGTGGGAATGGGTTAATAATAGCTTGTTCCAGTCTACCCAGCTGTAAACAGTGGGTTTAACCCGCACCATAAAACTTTAGACCTGTCCAAATTCAAAGAAGTTGCAGACAACAGTTTAGAGTTTATTAGATATTTAAAATCTTTATCTATTGAGATAGAAAACATAGTGGATATTGCAGAAATTGCTTGTAACAGGCAATTTCTCCATTTTCCACAATGTTTTCCAAAATTTTCATATATTAAGGGGGCTTTAAAATAAGCCTCATTGTGTGGGAATGGTTAAATCCAATGCCTCACTCTTACAGGTGTGAAAACATCTGAATTGAGTGTTTGAGAGCAATTCTACAAGCTAATCTAGCTTTGATAAATTATCATAAACTCAACAAGGATAAATAATACTAAAACTCAACCACTGTTTTGATTTATCAATTTCAGTTTTGTAGTTCATTACATATTAGAGGAGAAGAGTTTGACATCAGGAAAAGTCAGTTTTAGGAGTGATAAACAGGGCCATAAATATCTTACATTGGTAAGTTTATTATCCCCCGCCGTGTCGGCGAAGGGGATATAGTAATGGTCTCCATCCATCATTCCATCATTCCGTCATTCTGACACTAAACTTGTCCGGAGCATATCTCTGCAAGTATAATTGCTATCAACTTGAAACTTCATAGGTCGATAGATCTAATTGAGGAGAAGTGCAGTGCACAAGAACCACAACTCTTGCTTGCATAATTTTCGAGTTATTGCCCTTTGTTGTTTTAAAGACTTAGATTTTGTCCTGAGCATATCTCTGAAAGTATAATAGCTATTATCGAACTCATTGAGAAGAAATGCAGTGCACAAGAAGCCTAAATCTAACTGGCTTCAGTTTACTATCAAGCGTTTAAGGCGGGGGATGGCCATGTCTGACATGGCTCTTGTTTGTAATAATTATTTTCTATATTTTAGCTCACTTGAGTACGTAGTGCTCATAATGAGCGGTTAGGATTGATAGATATCAGTCATCTGTTGTCTGTCACCCGTCCACTTTAGCTACATACTACATCTCCCCCGAAACGGCTGGTTCAATTATTAAATAATTTCATGTAAATGTTCCTTGGGTGGCGCTTTACCAAAATAGCTTATATTGTTCCATTCCAATACACGCTTTGGCTGTGAGGCCCCAAATGGGGTTCAAAATTTAGATGTTTCAAAAAATTCTTGTCGGCAGCTACAAGGCTGATTTGGTGTGTAGTATAACCTAGAGGGCCTCTTTCATGTTTGCTCAAATCATGATCCCTGGGGTCAAATTGCCCTGCCCCAGGGGTCACTTGGTTTACATAGAACTTACATAGGAAATCTTCAAAAATCATCTTCTCCAGAATAACAAATCCTAGAGCTTTGATATTTTATATGAGGCATTACCTAGTAGACCAGGCCTGTAGTAGACCGCAACCAAGTTTCAATTTTTGTTTCATTAGAAACCAAGGATATCTTTATAAACTGATGGACTTCTTTGCAAGTGATAATTTCCATAGTAACCAGTGACTTCCATATTAAATAGACTTTTTAACACTAGGGGTGCTAATCTCACTCTGGGGAAATATAATCTTTCATGTGAGGAAGCGGACTAATTACTAAAAGAAGTTTTTATTGTTTAGTTACGATTATATTTTGTCTCCTTGCGTAGGTATTTCAGATTTTTATACTTCATGGAATTACCTCCCCTTGGATCCCCTTAAGGGGCCAAAAAGGGTACACCTTTAAAAGTCATCTTTTCATGAACCAGCTGTCAGATTGGCTTCACATTAGGTATTTAGAGTCTTTAGGGCAACGACAATCAAGTGGGGGGGGAGGTTAGAGGGGGTGTATAAGCTTACATAGTGACAAATTGGAAAATCTTTTTCTACCAAACCAAAAGACATATAGCTCTGATATTTGGTATGTGGCATCATCTAGTGGACCTCTATTATTATTGTATAAATTATAACCTCAGGGTCAAAATTAGCCCATTCCCAGATGTAACAAGATTAACATAGGCTTATACATGTATAGTGAAAATTTCAAAATCTTCTCCCGAACAAGAGGGCCTAGAGCTAACATATTTAGCATGTAGCAACATCTAGAGGATTTCTATCAAGATTGTATAAACCATGGCCCCAGAGACAGAATTAGCCCATTCCTAGACATCACAAATTTGACATAGGCTTGTTTAGTGAAAACTTTAAAAAATCTTCTTTTCCCAAACTATAAGGCCTAGAGCTTTGATATTTGGTATGTATTATGATATGGTTGACATTTATCTGTTTTTGGACTCATGTGACTGATAATGTCCTATGTGCCTCTTGTTTCATTTCATACCTCCATGAAAACAAAAAATAATATTTTTATTTCTGAAAATTTAATGACATCATGGGAAAAAAGTAAATTTTTTGCAGATGTTGATACCTTTTTGAGAGCTATTTTGTACACTATACAAAATTGATACACACTCAAAAGAGTGCTCGTTTTTGATTGATTAAAATGAAAATTAAAGTTTATTAATATGATAGATATTCTGTTTTCAATCTGTACATCTGTATGTCTAGAATTGAACTGTACATCTTGAAATTTTCTGGTGTCCTCAGGGTCAACACTAACACTGGTCCTCAGTCCTCAGGCTGGTTTATAGGGAGGACAGGCAGAATTCCTAAACTTCTGGTCTTATATTTCCTCCATATCATGAGTCTCTCCTTTTTGCCCTTAGTCAGTCAATCACTGGTTTTCATGAATCATAAATATTTAATTAAGAAAAACAGTATGCGAAATGAAGAATTTCTTGTTTTCTCACACTTTTCCAATCAATAGTTTGCTTCCAATCATATCCATCAGACACTATTAACTTCACTTTACAGTTACTGCAATATTCCATAAAATGGCCATAGATTTTGTGGACCTTCAATTACAGAGGAGGACCTGTAAGAACGGACCAACTGTTCCTACATGCCTATGTCAAAATTCAGGTGGTGTTGAACTCTGAACTTCATATCTATCTCAATATTCTTTATTTGGTGTAAAGGTAGCTGTAACAGATACACGTCTGATGAAGGTTATTTAATCAAGGTCAAATTGATGTCCCTTATGAGAAAAGAATACCTGAACACCTAACCCTCTTCAATTTACAAGACTCACATTAGTAATAAGGCACCTCTGTTGAATAGGCATCTGTTTGACAAGGTCAACTATCTATTCAAAGATACAGTTGGAATAAGTGTTTCATAAATGCATGGTCTTGTTTTATGCTTTGATAGCAAATGATGCTAAAGATAACTGACATGCTAAAACAAGTTTGTATATTATTTCAGAAAAAGCCAATCCTCCAGTTAAAAGCTGCCTCTGCTTTAAACAGAATTCTAGTGCTCTGTGATAACAACTTGTCAATGTTAAATATGCTGGATTTAGAGGTTTGTAAAACTTGTAATAAGGGACCTTTCAAAGGACAGCCAAAAATTGGTTGCTGAATAGAATGGTAGCTTTGTACATTATTAGCTCCCCTGAGCACGAAGTGCTCTGGAGGAGCTATTGTGATTGGTCATCGTCCGTCTTCTGTCCGTCCTTCCGTCTGTCTGTCTGTCCATCCGTCCGTTCACAATTACAAAAAAATCTTCTCCTCCTAAACTAACCATGGAATTTCAACAAAACTTCACAGAAATGATCCTCAGGTCATGCTCTTTCAAAATACTTCAAAGAATTGAAATCCATGAAGAACTCTGGTTGCCATGGCAACGGAGTTAAAAAACTTAAAAAATCTTCTCCTCCCAAACGGTAAAGTCAAGAGCTTTGATATTTGGTATATATCATCATCTATTGACCCTCTACCAAAATACTTCATTACCGTATTCTAAAAATTAGCCCTTTTCTTAATGATCCCTGATTTTACATAGAAATAAAGAAGGAAATCTTTAAAAATCTTCTTCTCCCAAACCATAAAGCCTAGAGCTTTGATATTTGGTATACATCATCATCTATTGACCCTCTACCAAAATTCTTCAAAGAATTACTGTATTCTGAAAATTAGCCCTTTTCTGGGCGATCCCTGATTTTACAAAGAATTAAAGAAGGAAAACTTTTAAAAACTTCTTCACCAAAACCATAAAGCCTAGAGCTTTGATATTTGGTACTTATCTTAATCTATTGACCCTCTACCAAAATATATCAAAGAATTACTGTATTCTGAAAATTAGCCCTTTTCTTAATGATCCCTGATTTTACATAGAAATAAAGAAGAAAATCTTTTAAAATCTTCTTCTCCCAAATCATAAGGCCTAGAGCTTTGATATTTAGTAAAAATCATCATCTATTGACCATCTACCAAAATACTTCAAAGAATTACCGTATTCTGAAAATTAGCCCTTTTCTTAATGATCCCTGATTTTACATAGAATTAAAGAAGGAAAACTTTAAAAATCTTCTTCTCCCAAACCATAAAGCCTAGAGCTTTGATATTTGGTACTTATCTTAATCTATTGACCCTCTACAAAAATTCTTCAAAGAATTACTGTATTCTGAAAATTAGCCCTTTTCTGTGAGATTCCTGATTTAACAAAGGAATAAAGAAGGAAATCTTTTAAAATCTTCTTCTCCCAAACCATAAAGCCTAGAGCTTTGATATTTGGTATTCATCATCATCTATTGACCCTCTACCAAAATTCTTCAAAGAATTACTGTATTCTGAAAATTAGCCCTTTTCTGTGCGATTCCTGATTTAACAAAGGAATAAAGAAGGAAATCTTTGAAAATCTTCTTCTCCCAAACCATAAAGCCTAGAGCTTTGATATTTGGTACATATCTTCAGCCATTGACCCTCTACCAAATTACTTAAAAAATTGGCCCTTTTCTTTGCAATCCCTAATTTTAGTTAGGAATAAATTATGATATCTTTGAAAACCTTCTTCTCCTAAACCATTAGGCTTACAGCTTTTATACTTGGTATGTATTGATGTCTATACTTCAAAGCATTACCATATTCAGGGAATTAGTGCTATATGGTGGGATCATCAATATTCCTAGGATTAAAAGAGAAATCTGTAAACATCTTCTCCAAAATAATTAGACAGAGGGCTTTGCCATTTTGTTTATATCATAAAGCCATGAACCATCATACTCAGGGGAGTGATTTAGGACCATCATGGTCCTCTTGTTAAATTATCAAATTTTAAATTGTACATTTATAAATTATTGATTAATTCTAGCTAAATCCTATGTGTTAGATCTCATTAAAATTGTCTCATTGAGACAATTATAAAGAGTTCAAATAACAAAGGATTCAATGACAGTATCTATTAAAGCAAATTCGTCAACTTCTCAAAATTTAATGGTATTTGGAAAGGTAACTTTAATTATGGTTGCTTAGTAAAATAGACACTTAATAGAGGTGGTTCCTTAACCCATTCCCACACAGTGATACTTTTAAACGCCCAATATAAATGCTTTTGAAAACATTGTTGAAAATAAAGAAATTGCTTGTTACAAGAAAAATGAAGAAATAGACCTTTTCACGATCTCACAGCGCATGCGTCAAAATAAATCTCGTTAAATGCGATATTTACCCGAGACTAAGTCACGTGATCGGTTGCAGGGAGTCGATAAATTATCCCTATATAATCCTATATAAAATGGCTATTTTGAACCAGCAAACACAATGCTTAAAAATCAAAATTTATATGAAAAAATAGTTTCTTCATGTGAGCAGATATATGCAGGCTAGTAGTAGCGAGTAATCTTGATGATATTATTGTTTTTTGGAAAGCGAATTGAGTTTAAAACGGCCTGGTATCTAGGCCATATGAAATATAAAGTACCTCAAATTTGGCGATAACAATACTATTTCCAATGTATTAAGATTTTTTGAAAATATCTTTACGAACCCCCACACACGCGCGCATACAAGAAAGGAAAAGAATAACAGTTAAACTCTCGATGAACACTTTGATGAATTATGATATAAACAAATAACTATAAGTTATTTGTGCCGGAGATTGATTTTTTTAATATTTACAACTATTGACACTTCACAAAGGACATAAGCAATCTTGATTTTTCTAGCACGCAGAATGGTTAAATTTGCAAATTTGTGTCAATTACAGGCACGTCATTCATTGCAAACAACGCCCATCACATGGTAGGACTGTCACAAGTGACAATAATCCTGATTGACATGATTATATGTTTATTTCTAAAGTCATACTACTGACCTGATTTTGGACAATAAAGATAAGATATATGCCATGTTGATACCAATCTCCTAAAGTCTTCACCTAAGTGCATATATTTCTTATAAAAAAGTTTCCTTGTTACAAAAGTTAAGTGTTTAACTGAAACATTGTGAAAATTAATAAGAACAAAGTAGGCGTCCTGTTTTTGAAATATTTGTTTCTGTCTGTGCGTCCACCAATGTAGATCTCTCTCTCTCTTTCTCTCACTCTCTTCTTTTCATTTCTTAATATCAAATAAGCCTGCACGACAGCATATCAGTTGCTTTTTCAAACATTCGCTTCATTGTAACAATAGAAAAGTGGGAGAAAAGGAGGAAACATTTTCTTGTTATGAATAATCCACTTTACGCAAAAAATACCAAGCGATGAATTAAAAAGAATATATTATAATGCGAAAATAGGGAGCATTATCTCGGCGATAAATGATATAGATCGTATTGATGATGACGATGTTATTAGTGCGAAGAAAAGTATGAAAAAAAAAAAGATTTTATGTAAAGAAAATGAAAAGAGAGCGTTGATCAGAATAATGATCTGGTGACAGCCATAATGCAAAGGGTTCCCTTTGATAAATCACGATACATATGGATTATTATGTAACCAGCAACATGTCACAAAGAATCCGATAAACACTCTTACATTTTATTGATCAAATTTTTGATTTGTTGAGACAAATTTTATCTTTTCATGTTTCAACCAATATGCCGCCAAATACTAATTACATGATTGATCAAAGGATGCGACCTGGCATCGTTTCAATTGGCACAGGTGTATGACACGGTGCCGGTTTATCTTTTGAGCATTTTTCCACAATTACATAAAGTGAATACGTTTATTTTCATTGAATGGAATTAAATTTTTTTCGCTGGAGGATATATTTCGAGGTAGGCTTTCATTTTAAAATATCTTCCTTTGATATGAGAAAAATGTAGCCTTTCTTGTAGATCAAGGGGCCGATATGCACATTATAACCAGAATATCATCGATGGGCTAACAAAAGGTCGTAAATACAATTTGAGATAATTTGTAGTTCAACATTTTGGTCACCCAACGAAGATACAATGTCTGAAGGATATTGATCTTTAATTTCATCGCACAAACTATCGTAACTTCAATATTTCCGGGGGCAAAGAACATGACTTTTGGTGATTCTGGGGTTGCCGGATACAAAACATATCGATGACCTTTGGAGCATTCACCTTCATACATCACAGGCATTTGTTTCAACTTATACAATATACCGGGTTTTTATACCATTTCTTGTATATGGTGAAAATAGATCATGAAACAAAACTCCTGTCATTTAGGCTAATAGAATAGGGTACTTTTAATGCTTCTGAAGAACATAACTGGGACAACAGTGAAAAATAATATTGTAACAAACAGATGTTACATTACTAACACTATCATCTACATCCTTTAGCCTTATATTTCTCAGTCTAAAAACTCGAAAAAAGAAGTTAAAATGACTGGGCGTAATTGTTAGGCTTTTGAAAAGCAAAACCGGAAGTAAATCCTCCCCGCATTGGAAAATTGTTGTTGTTGTTTTTCTTTGAAAGCGTCTAACGGATACAGACTTTTTAGTCATCTGACGCTTTGCGTGAAAAGGTCTATTGCTTGTTACAAGCAATTTCTCTATTATCCACAATGTTTTCTACCTCAAAAGATAAAAATTTCAAAAAAATTATCAACTTAGAATTGTTGTCTGCAGGTTCTTTGAATTTGGACCGGTCTAAAATTCTATCGTGTGGGAATGGGTTAAGAAGGATTGACTACATTCCCAATTACAAAACAATGACTACCCAACATTTGCAGTGTTTATTGTCTCCTTAATGGTTTTCATAAAAATGGTTTCCCTTGTTGCTTTGTCTTTTGCTCAACTCTTATTACAACTTTCTCAAGTGAGCTATTGTAATCATCCATAATTACTGTCTGTCATTTTTGGCTTATCATTGAACAATTTCTCAAAATGACATTTCCTCCCAAAGCACGTGGCCAATTACAACTAAATTTGGTAGAAATATTTGTTGCGTGGTCCCCTCTTAACCTAGCTAAAAGAATTTAACTCAGTGAAACTGTAGTTGCCATGGCAGCACAAGTCAAAATTTAACCCATTCCCACACAAGCCCTCCTTTTTACGCCCTTTCAGAAAAATGCTTTAGAAAACATTGTGGAAAATGAAGAAATTGCTTGTATCAAGCAATTTCTTCATTATCCACAATGTTTTCTATCCCAAAAGACAAAAGAATTTAAAATTCAATCAACTTCAAATTGTTGTCTGCAGCTTCCTTCAATTTGGACCAGTCAAAAATTTGCTGTGTTGGAATGGGTTAAAAAGAAAATCTTCTGCCCCTTGACCCAGAAGAGGTAGAGATATTTTGCATAATGCATCATTACATTAACATCTTTCATAATTGGCTGTGGCCATGGCGCAGTGGTAAGGCATCAGACTCTCAATCATGTGGTCTAGGGTTCAATCCCCTGTTTGCAGCAAATATCATTTCCATTATTTGTCTCTTACCAATGGATGGATAATTGTGAACCTAAGTGGGATAGCAGCTGGAGGCTTTGAAAGGATGTTGTAGTAGTACTGGTGTTAGAAATACCAGAATTCTATTGGAATTATTCCAAAACATTCAACAAAAATAATAAGAAACCATTATCGAGGGTCAAAAGCATCAATAATTATGACGATAGAAATGGAAAGATCAAAATAATTCTACGCGATAAGCCTACATTTTATGAAAGAAGTTAGGCTATTTAAAATGTGACCTAATACAATTTAAGGTTTGATTACATAGCACCATGACGTTTTAACTTTCACTAGTCGTTCAAACAACTATCTCGGTCTCTGAGATTAACAAAATTGCCATAAAGTTTACTCATCAGCATCTGTGTATATTCCAAAGATTAGCAAATATTTTTGGTGAATTATCGGGTGCAAACAAAAGTTGAAATTGACAAGAAAAGTACAAAATACTCATTCCAGAGAACTGCAATCATACCCTCATTTTGCATATTGATATAAAGAAGGCTTTTGTTTGATTTAGTAACCAAGTAAATGATGGATTGTTATACGGGCACAACGAAGTTATGGGGGGGAGGGGTATACTGGAATCAGGTTGTCCGTCTGTTTGTCTGTCTGTCTGTCTGCCTATCCTTCCGTCCGTCTGTGGACATAATTTTGTGTCCTCATCTCCTCCTACATTTCCAGACTGATTTTGCTGAAACTTTGCCGAAATCTTCCTTGCAACTGTATCAGGAGTTATGCCCCTTTAAATTATCATCCTAAATAGAATATGTAAACTGGTGTTCTCTCTTCAGCTAAAACTACTGGACAGATATTGATCAAACTTAGCAGAAATGTTCCTTTGGTCAAGCTCTTCCAAAGTTGTTCAAAGAATTTAATTCCATGCAGAACTCTGGTTGCCATGACAACAAAAAGGGCGAATTTAAGAAAATCTTTAAAAATCTTCTTCTCTGAAACCATAAGGCCTACAGCTTTGATATTTGTTATGTAGCATTCCCCATAACAAAATAAGCCATAGATTTCATTTATCCACATTTAGGATAAATAAACAATAAACTGAAAACAATTTTTATCCAATCCAATTCTTGCCTTAAGATTAGCCTTTTCTCCATTGAGACACCCTTCGATGCATAAAATATTTTTTTATCAAAGGATTTTGAAAACACTATAGGACAACTTCCAACTGTACATAGTGCGCAATTGAAAGCTTTCCACTCCATCTGAAAATGGTGATAGAGCGCACCTGAAAAAAATAATCAATGCATTTCAAACGGACAACATTGGAAAACATTATAGCAAAAGAAACAACCAACAAGCAATTGCTTCATTTGTAACAATGCTTTCCACTATTGTCAGGGAAAATAACCCAATTTTCTAAATTAAGTTTATATTGGTCCATCTGTTACACAATTTTATTTCCGCTTCTTCTCCTTCAGTTCTTCACCAATTCGTGGAATCCTTTCTATCATGGGAACTTTTGCACCTGCAATTTTCATTATTTCAGGAGTTTGCTCCTTTTAATTATTTTTCAAATAGAATATATAGAGAAGAAAAATTGTGACCTCTTCTTCTTCTACAGATTTTTACCAATTTTGCTGAAACTTTAATGGAGTCTGCAGCTGCAGTTTCCATTATGATTAACTATATCAAGAGTTATGCCCCTTGATTTGTTTTCTTATATACAATATATAGAGAATAAATCATAACAGGTTGACAGATTGAAAAAATAAAAGTGGTTCACATGTTTATTTCAGAATATCAACTCCATGTTCGACGTTGCACGAAATCCATAATTTCCAGCTTCAATGTTGAACAAAATCCCTAATTTTTTACACAGTCATTGCCTCTCATTTACTTATTTGTAAAAGAAAATTGTCCACTTGATAAATCATGAATGGCCAACATTTCAATGGTTACAATTTGGCCTCATTTTAAAAAAGTGGAAGTTGGGGGTATTTGTTATCCCTTACAGGTGACAGTTCTAGTTTAAACTGTTTACCTTCCTCCGAGGGTATATATAGCTTTATACATGACAAGAATGTCTTTCTTGTTTAATTTCTGAGACAAGACTTTAGTAACATGTCTGGTTAGGACAAGATTAGGTCACTTGTGCTATTTTACTTGTATAGTCATTAACTCAGGTGAGTACTTCTGGGCAAATAGCCCTCTTGTTAAATTTTTGATTTTGGACTAGTCTAAAAACTCTGTTATCTAGCAATGAGTTATAAGGATCATAAATTAGTTGATGAATGATGGCTAAGATATCTTGTTTCGTTGTATCAAGGTGGAAAATGTCTGGAAACCATGAACATGTGTGTCTAGAAAAAATCTAAAACATGTCCTCCGTCTGTATATTTCAGCTATGAAAATTACTTGATATAATGTGATAATGCTGCCTAGTTAGGGTTAAAAGTGAAGGAATTTGAGTTCAGCCATTTCTAAACATTGACACTTTTTGATGCTGCTGAAGAAAAATAATCAGGGAAACATCTTGTAAAAGGAGAAAATTGCTTCATTTTACACTATGTTTTCCGCAGTCAGTTAAAAAAGCTAAAATTTCATAAACTTTAAATTGCCATTTGCAACTCCTTTCACAATTTAGACCAGTCTAAAATTTTATTGTGTGTGAATGGGATAGAGTAAACACGGAAGATTATAAGGTTTTTCTGTGCTGATTTCTTTCTTTACATATCTTTCCTATTTTATAGGCTAAGAATTCTGTTACTTGGTAATTTAATTTTAAGTTTCGCATATCAAAAGTGAGTGTTCTGATTGGCCGAAAAAATTTATTCATTCTTTTATGAACACAATTTTAAGCATGCAGCTATGTTGTATGCTTCGGCACAAAATAGTTCCTTGCAAAAAATTATCAAAATTTGTGAAATATTTACTTTTTGCTCAGTGTTTTTTTTTTACATTGTATTAGAAATGAAGAGAATATTTTTTGTTTTCGTGGAGGTACGAAACAAAAAATCAGATCACACTTATATATGAATTCTTTTCATTTCTTAAAAAATCCAAAGGTTTATATTTACTGATGTTGTTTCAGCCTGCAGTGGGAGGGGCTAAGATTAAAGGTGTGACACATTTCTGTTTGAATGAGAATCCAACACAGGGCAGTCCATTTGCGGTGGAGGTGTGTGTGGCATTAAAGAAGAAATCTTTACAGATTTATAGTATAACAGATGACAGAATGATACATGTAAAGGATATATCTCTGACTGAACCTGCCTCCGTTATTGTAAGTACAGGGAATAATCTTGGTATTGTACCTTGTGCAAAGTTTAACCCATTACTACACAATGGCACTTTCTGATACCCTGAAGTAATATATTCATGGAAAACTTTCTGGAAATGGAGAAATTGCTTGGAACAAGCAATTTTTCCTTTTCTCACAATGTTATCTACCCTATTTGGAACTTGTTTTCCTAATTTAGCACAATTTGCAATGTTGTCTGCAAGTTCTTTCAATTTCAGCCAGTCAGAAATTTAGTCATCTGGTAATGGTTTTAGTGTTTAGGAAAACCCTACCTACTGAATGAAATAGCAGATGACAGATTTAAAGGGATAATGCAAAGGACTTATGTCTGTCTAAACCTTCTTCTGTTTTTATGCCCCCACCACTTAATGGGGGGGGGGGGGGCAAATAGACAAATAGATTTGCCTTTGTCCGTCCGTACTTCTGTCCGTCCTGAAATTGTCTGGGGCATATCTATGAAAGTATAATAGCTATCAACTTGAAACTTCATAGATGGATAGACCTCATTGAGGAGAAGTGCAGTGAACAAGAACCACAACTCTTGCTTGCATAATTTTGGAGTTATTGCTCTTTGTTATTTAAAAGACTTATTTTTTGTCCAGGGCATATCTCTGAAGGTATAATAGCTATCAACTTGAAACTTCACAGGTGGATAGACCTCAATGAGGAGAAGTGCAGTGCTCAAGAACCACAACTCTTGCTTGCATCATTTGGAGTTATTGCCCTTTGTTATTTTAAAGACTTACATTTTGTCCGGAGCATATCTCTGAAAGTATAATAGCTATCAATTTGAACTTCCATAGGTGGATAGACCTCATTGAGGAGAAGTGCAGTGCACTAGAACCACAACTCTTGCTTGCATAATTTTGGAGTTATTGCCCTTTGTTATTTTAAAAACTTTCATTTTGTCTAGGGCATATCTCTGAAAGTATAAAAGCTATCAACTTGAAACATCACAGGTGGATAGACCTCATTGAGGAGAAGTGCAGTGCACAAGAACCACAACTCTTGCTTGTATAATTTTGGAGTTATTGTCCTTTGTTATTTTAAAGACTTACATTTTGTCTGGGACATATCTCTGTTAGTAGTTCGATCCCCGACGGCTGCACTCATCCTTTCGAACTAATTGTAGACCTATGTGGGATAGCAGCTGGAGGCTAGGAAAGGATGTAATGGTAGTACTGGTGTGAGAAATACCAGGATTCCATTGTTAGATGAGCAAGCTGCTGCGATTTAACTGAAAGATTGTTGAAAGCGGCGTAAAATCCCATTCAAACAAACAAACAAATCTCTGAAAGTATAATAGCTATCAACTTGAAACTTCACAGGTGGATAGACCTCATTGAGGAGAAGTGCAGTGCACAAGAACCACAACTCTTGCTTGCATAATTTTGGAGTTATTTCCCTTTGTTATTTTAATGACTTATATTTTGTCAGGGGCATATCTCTGAAAGTATAATAGCTATCAATTTGAAACTAAACAGGTGGATAGACCTCATTGAGGAGAAGTGCAGTACACAAGAACCACAACTCTTGCTTGTATAATTTTGGAGTTATTGCCCTTTGTTATTTTAAAGACTTACATTTTGTCTAGGGCATATCTCTGAAAGTATATTAGCTATCACCTTGAAACTTCATTTGTGGATAGACCTCATTGAGGAGAAGTGCAGTGCACAAGAACCCCAACTCTTGCTTGCTAATTTTGCAGTTATTGCCCTTTGTTATTATCAAAGATACCGTTGGGGGCATCTGTGTCCTTTGGACAAAGCTCTTGTTGTAAGTACTTTAGATTATCTTGTTGACAATCAATTGAATGATAGGTTAGAAGAAATAATCCTGAAATTATAGGAAAATTTATATTACGGGGAGAGCTATCATTGGGGATGGAGTGTTTACGGGGAGAAATACTGTAAGTTGCAAATAATGTTACAAAGTAGAAAGCACCACAGCACCATAGTAAATCACTTGCTCCTTTTTCCTTCAGAGCCTTTGATGTATTATATCTCAGGGCCAAAATGATAAATGAAAAACTAATGGGATCTGCAACAGATTATTGTTCACAGTTTTAGTTTAACATTGAAGGCCAGTCTAGTCCTTCTCTAGATTACTTTAGCCAAATTATGGGACTTGCTTTATGTGTCAATTCAATTTTTTCTGAGTTGTTTTGATTGTATTTCTGATTATTTTCAGGGTCTAGATGGCAGTGTTGTATGTGCGGCCATGTCTACTATGTATTGTATGGTGAATTACGAAACCAATCAACACACAGATCTCTTTCCTATAGACTCAGAACACACCCATCCAGTTGTCAAGAGAATCAGTAAGGTAAATCATTATAGATATATTACAAACACTCACTCAAGGTTTATATTATTTACCAGGTTTGAAATATATCTCATCACATTTAATCACAACAGAATGTTTTGTGTTATATTGTATGTACTGAAAAATTTATAATTAAGTGGGTCTAAAAATTTGCTTTTTCCTCACATTTGACAATATGCTTGCATTTATTTTTCATGGCTATTCGAAAATGAAAAAATTGCCAGTGATATTTTTTCTGTTTTTTAACCCACAAGTAGGTATCAATTTTATGGTAGACACAGTTAATCATTCTTCTCAACAGTCATGGAAGTTGTTTATCCATTCTTGAAAATTACAACTGGAAACAAACAGCAGGAAGCTGAATCGTTGATGTTCATAGTGATATTGGGCAACTTGGACTGGTACTAATATTTTTACCAGAATCCCACACAATTCCGCTTTTTTATGAGCCTAAAATCTTTGGAAATCATTTTGGAAAATGAAGAAATTGCTTATTATAAGCAATTTCTTCTTATCTACAAAGATTTCTACCCAAGAAGACAAAGAATTCTAAAATTCTAACAACTTGAGACTGTTTTCTGCAAAATGTTTGAATTTAAACCATTCTAAAATTTTGTCCTGTGGCAATGGGTAAACTTATATCCTAGACTGGTACTGGGCCTACTAGACAAACTAGTTTAACCAATACCCATAAAATCTTGCTTTTGTAAGCCCCTGAAGCAAACAGCTTTGGAAAAAAGTGCAGAAATGAAGAAATTGTTTGTAATAAGCAATTTCTTCATTTCCCACACTGTTTTCTACCCTACATGACAACAGTTTTTAAAATTTTATCCATTAAAAATTGTTCTCTGCTACTTCTTTTAATTTGGACCAGTCCAAAATGTTGGTGACAGGTAATAAATAAAGGAGTTTGTGAATATTTAAAAAGAAATGTTACAGTCAAAAAACATATTGATCATATGAAAAAAATCACATGTATTTTGTGCATTCTTTTATCATGTTTTCCGCCATTATAGCGCAGTTGGTAGCGCGTCAGACTTTCAATCTAGAGGTCCCGGGTTCGATTCCCGACGGCGGCACTCATCCTTTCCGACTATTTGTCTCTCACCAATGGGTCGATAATCGTAGACTTATGTGGGATAGTAGCTGGAGGCTAGGAAAGGATGTAATGGTAGTACTGGTGTAAGAAATACCAGGATTCCATTATTAGGTGCTCCAGCCGCCGCGATATAACTGAAAGATTGTTGAAAGCGGCGTAAAAACCCATTCAAACAAAACAAATTATCATGTTTTGCTATCTTTTCTCTAATTTACAGGAAGAATTTTTATTGAGTGGACCAAGTGCCTTGGGTATGTTTGTGACATCGGAAGGTATTTCACAACGTCCACCGTTACAATGGTCGGAAAACCTGATTAGTGTAGCGTATGTCCATCCTTACATCCTTGCAATGAATGATGAATTTATTACTGTACATAGGTAAGTATGTTTTGTGTGTGGTCAAGAAATATCTCATACATGATTTGATGTTAAACGTAAATACTAGAATTACAATAAATGATTTTTTTGCAAATTTGTGCTAGTTCAAATACAGAGATGTTGCAAAAGACAATTTATAGTCGATGAAATTTCAAATTCTTTTGTCTTTTAAGGTAGAAAACATTTTGGATAATGAAGAAATTGCTTGATACTAGCAATTTCTTCATTGTCCGCAATGTTTTCTTAGTTTTATTTCTTGATGGTGTCAAAAAGGTTGATTGTGTGGGACTTGGTTACTGAGCCAACTGTATAATCTTTTGTAAGAAAGTAAAACTTGATGTGCTTCAGATTAAAATATTTTTAGCTTGGTTTTTTGCATAAATGATTTGATGTGTTGTCTTTGGGTGCCCTGCATCAGGGTTCTCCCCAGGCCATTATGGCGTATCGGCCCCGATACGCCTTCATTTATTAAGAGAGTTTGCCGATACGCCTTCAGATCGCCCATACGCTTAAATTTGGTCACCGATACGGCTTAATTTCCAGAGGAAGAAAGGGTCAAGCAAACCAATAAAATTGGTTGCAGAAGCGCGGACACGACAGGCTCTTTATCTATATTGTTGTATACCACGTATTACATAACATCTCTATTGATAAGACCCTTACACTCTTACTAATTGGTGATTATCAATTTTTTTCTCGCGTTTCCCACTGGTACTTCGATATCAGTCACCAAGCATGATAGGTACCAATATGTAAACAATGAATTCAAAATGGCGACCTGGTTCCGGAAAATTGTCACTTTGGCTGAGATTGGTCTAGTAAAAAGTAAAAGATGTTGCTATTTGGTGTGACAACTATCAAACTAAAGCCACAGTGGTTTAAAATTTTTTGAAGGAAAGATTTATTGGGTCAGTTTATTTCATACAAACATACCCTTTTCGCGATCTTTTTTATTTACGAGAATTTGCCAAAATAATAAAGACAGATTTGTATAGAAGCTATCCTAGTTATACTAAGCTCTTGTTTTCAACTCAGTTTAATAATTACACACATGCATCTTTTGGAATAAGTCCATTTATTTTTTATCCAACATGGAGGGCATTATCTCAAACATTCGTACCCTGGTTTGTTCAACCCATTTTTTCAATAAATTTGTTTTAAAAGTTTGATGAAAAAAATTATTATACTTTTAGTAATCATCTAATAATAACTCATCCTCTCATGTTTTTTACCCAAAAAGAAATAATACCCCATAAAAATCAAAGTGCTGAAAGCACTTCAAGAAAAGAATGCCTTAGACCAATTAGGGATTTCTTTTTATAAAAAAGTATTGGTTTAATAATTATTTAGAATCAGGAAAAGATCATTCACGCTATAATATTTGGAAAACAAAATGCTCTTTTGAAAATCAAAGTGCTGAAATCACTTAAAGAAGAGAAGAGTAAAGACACTTGTTTAATAAATTTGATCAAGTTTCATGTTATGATTTGAGAAATAAGGTTAAGATTAGACACTGCTGATATATTATACATTTTTTTATTGAAATCAAATAGATGAAAGTACTGGTAGAAGAATAGTTATAGTGTCAGACAGTCGAAGGCTTCTGAATGGGCAAATAATGAGCATTTCAAATTTTACACAGAGAATCTAATGGAGCTCTTTAAGATGCAAAATTTGAAAATGAAACCAGGTATTTCACACAGGAACCTTATAAATACATTTTTGAAATTACTGATAATAATTTCTATTTTTTTCTGATGAAGGGCATTTTTTGTCAATACAACACTCCATGCTTTGATATGATTTTTGGACAGAGAGTTGAAGTAAGCAGAGTAATGTCACAATTGGTTGGTATCAAAATAAGCCTCAGAATAGATAAATCAACTTATAATAATTAAAAAGTTGAAGAATATAATTCAAGAATAACTCTCAATAAAACAACAAGATGTCAATAATCAAGCTAAAAAGCACTTTTAATGACCTTTATTATGTATAGTCATAACAAGATGTTAACAGTCAACACACCGCGCATTTGCCACTACGCCTTCAAAAATTTCTGGGGAGAACCCTGCTGCATTATTGTTATCATTCTGTATTATCTACAATTTTTTCTACCCAAAAAACCCAAAGATTTGTAAAATTTCATGATCTAAAATTTATTATATGCAACCACTTTGATTTTGGACCTCTCTTAAATATTGTATGGGTTAATAGAAAGAAAAAGAAATCAACCCATTACCACACAACAAAATTTTAGACCGATCCAAACTGGAAAGAGTTGCTGATGACAATATAAAGTTGATCGAGGTTTAGCTTTTTCCAACTTTCTGAGTAGAAAACATTGTGGAAAATATAGCAAGCAATTGGTACATTTTACACAATTTTTTCTTAATTGTTTTCCTTGAGGGCGTTAAAAAGCGTCATTGTGTGGGAATGGGTTCAAGGAGTCATTTTTTTTTATAGAAATACCTTTCCTTGTATTCCAGTATTTTAGATCAACAACAAAAACAAGCCATCCCTTTTCAAGGTGGAATCTTCCTTGGTGATTTTGATGGAAGAATTTTTGTGTCATCTACAAAGGAGATTTATTCCTTAGTTCCAGTAGCCTGGGAGAAACAGGTAAGTTGAACAGTTTAAATTAACTTTTTTCAGTCCAAATATTAATAGAATCAGGGGCTTTTTGATCCCATTTATTTTCTTGAAAAAAAACTTCAACATTGGTAGTTACTAGTAAATGTGAAAATGCCTATCTTTTGGCGTCAAAGTCAAATGTTAAGCCATTTTTATGAAGAATTGCAGTTGGGATTGAAGTTTAGAACTTTATCAGAGGAGGAGAAGCTTCTCTTTTTTTCTGTTCAACTTTCTCAATCTATAAAGCTAACCTAATCTTTTGGCTGAAAAAAAAACTCTAGGTAAGAGGAAAGAATGATAAATTATAATTGCTCTTTCTGCTCACAATTTATATGTAATATCAAAACTATGTTAAGTTCAATTCTCATATTTGACCTGATGGTACCCTTCATTGATAAGTATCAGCTAATGACAAGGTCATAACCCTTATAACCCTTTCCCACTCAACAAAATTTTAGACTGGTTCCAATTGATAGAAGCTGCAGACAACAATATCAAGTTGATGGAATTTAATTTTTTCATTATACAAGCAATTTCTTCATTTTCCTTAATGTTTTCCAAAGCATTTTTCTTGAGGGCGTAAAAAGGAGGGGTTGTGTGGGAATGGGTTAAACAATTTCTGTTACTAGGATATAATCATTTAACCCATTCCACCACAAAAAATATGTAAAGTGGTCCAAATTGAAAGAATTTGCCAACAACAATTTTGATTTTGTAAAATTGACAAGATCTCTGTCTTTTTGGATAGAAAACTTTTGTAAAGAAGAAATTGTTTATAAAAAGCAGTTTCTTCATCTCATTGTTTTCCTGAACTATTTTCTTGAGAGGCGTGGAAAGGCAGGATTGTGTCGTAATGGGTTAAGACACATCTTGTGTATCCTAGTCCCTCATTTGAATCATCTTAAAAATGACTCTAGAAGAATTGAGATGTCTTTTAACCCATTCCCACACAATAGGACTTTTAAATGCCTCTCAAGATGAAAGCTCTTGAAAACATTTTTGAAAATGAAGAAATTGCTTGTTACAAGCAATTTCTTCATTATCAACATGTTTTCTACCCCAAAAGACAAAGATTTTAAAGATTTCATCAACTTAAAATTGTCGTCTACAATTTCTTTGAATTTGGACTGGTCTAAAATGCTACCGTGTGGGAATGAGTCAAGAAATATGTTTATAAAACTAAAGGAAAAGAGAAATTACTTCTATAAAGCAATCTTTCTTTTTTTCTCAATATTCTTTATGTTATGTTGCACTCATTGTCCAAGTGCACCTTGAAATATCTGCAAAAAAGCATTCTAAAAAACTTCCATTCGGTAATCGGTTAGATAAACTGTATTCTAAACATTCTTATTTTAACTGCACAGGTTCAAAGTCTGCTGGCAGACAAGAGAACACAAGAAGCTTTAGATTTAGCAAGGAATGCCAACCATGTAGGGCTAACAAAGGACAAATTTTTGAAGGTTTGTTTATATGATAGTCACAAAAAGCTATATTTAGCTCTAATTGCAAATAATGAAAGGCTAAAAAAGGAACATTTTCAAAAGTTTGTTCTATAATCATTAAGAATATTAGACTTAACTAGAAATACCCGCCATTTAGCGTTACAAATGACAAAGTTTTGAAGGTTTGTGAATCCATTTTCAGTATCTATAACTCTTTTGACAAGTTATTGAGATTTCTTTGAGGATTACTATTTGATTATTTCATAGTCAGACTAGAGAAATTAACAAAAAACTCACTCAATGAATCTGGTTATTATGTAGTCAGACTAGACAAATTAACAACAAACTCAATGAATCTGGATAATTTCACCTGCTCTTTCTTAAGTGGACTAGATATTTACTCCTTAAGCATGTAAAAAAACATTTTCTTGATTTTATGCTATTTTGCTTTTTTTTATGCTCCCCGAAAAATTTTTCAAGGGAGCATATAGTCGCCGGCCTGTGCCTCCGTCCATCCTTCCGTCAGTCCGAAGTCACATCTCAGCAAACCCTGGGCCTAATATGACGAAACTTCATATATAATCTTCCTAGGAAATTTCGAAGACCAGTTTTTTATCTTTCTTATTTCAAGGCTGCGTCAGGGAAAAAGGGGCTTTAATGTAAAAACTACTTTTTTGCCAATTTCTCCAAGACTAATTGTTAGAATTTCATGAAACTTCGTATTTGAGTAGCAAATCAGATCCCCTTGACCTTAAACTAACAGGAATTTTCGTTTGAAAAAATGTGTCATGGGAAAAGGGGCCTTAATGTTATTACCTTTACGTTAACTGTCTTTTTCCCCACAAAAACTAAAATTGGCAATAACTTTTGATTGGTTACAGATAAAGTCTTCATATTTCACATGTGCCTTGCTTGTGACAAACCCTTTCTATTGGTACCAAGTTCAAGGTCATCATTCAAGGTCAAGGTCATTTCTGAAGATCAAGATTTAGAAAATCTTAACTGTCTATAAGTTTAAATGTTAAGTGATATAACCCTTCATATTTCACATGTGCATTGCTTTTGACACGGACTTTCTGTTGGTACTAAGTTCAAGGTCATCTGTCAAGATCAAGGTCATTTCTTAAGGTCAAAATTTGAAAATTTTAACTTTAACATTGTCTATAAGTTTTCAATGGTAAGTGATATAGCCTTCATATTTCACATGTGCATTGCTAATGACATGACCTTTCTAGTGGAATTAAGTTCAAGGTCATCTATCATTGTCAAGGTCATTTCTTAATGTCAAAATTTCGAAAATTTTAACTTTAACATCTCCCATAAGTAAACAATGGTAAGTGGTATAGCCTTCATATTTTAGATGTGCATTGTTTATGACATGGACTTTCTGTTGGTACTAAGTTCAAGGTCATTGGTCAAGGTCAAATTGTCAAGGTCATTAATTTTCAAATATTCCTCCTCCACTAATTTCCAATATTTTTTGTTACTTTACATAAATGTTGTTAATTAAAAGCCATAGGCAATTTCTATTTCATTTTTTGACCCAATGAGCCTTACCATGCTAAAAGGGGGCTTAATGCCATGTAGCTTTACATTTTGTATATATCCCATTCTAAAATAAATCAGTTTATTGTTTCTGCAAGACTACTCAATAAAGAGTCTTCAATTTTTGAATGCAGACATTTTTCATTGATAACTTGGATAGTGAAGGTAAAATATTTAACCCTTTACCATATTATGATATTGAATTTTACTAGAATCAGGCCTGTGAAGCCAAACAGCTTCCTTCAATGTTTGTCAAACTTCCAAATTTCTTGTGAACTGAACTCTCAAACTATAGTTGCATTCATTAAAAAGTTTTATATCCAATAATGGCAAATAGTTCTGTGACAAAAGCCTTATTCGGGGAGCATAATCCTTCTCCGACGGCTCTTGTTTTAGCTCTTTTTACTAATATTCTACTTGTGAAAAATATCCCTTTACTTTACCGTCTTACTTAGCAAAGCCTGAAAATAAAACTTATCTTTTCTGCTTATTGAAAGATAGAATAGAATCTAAATTTACCTTACAGGACCATGAATTGGTAACAATCTTTTAAATCATTATTCTGAAACATATTTGAAGCTTTTTGAATAAAAAATTGATTAGAGGGTTGGACTTTAGACAGATTTTAGTCCTATATGAAAGCACAAAAATTTTGATGAATTATTCAATCCACATTCTTTATTTCAGATATTTAGGAGATTTCAGCAGCAGGCTGCTTTTATAGAATTTTCTCGTCAGAATTTTGATGAAGCTTTAGAATATTTTAAAGGAGGTCAAGTTGACATTAGAGAGGTAAGAACTGTTTGTACGGCATATTTTGTCCATTATTCTGATTATCGACAGGATAGTCTTTCTTCTACCTTTAACTTTTATCCCTTTACCTCACAAGAAAAATTTATACTGGTCCAAATTGAAAGGATTTGAAGACAACATTTTAAAGTTTGTGAAATTTTAGATTTTTTCAACTTTCTGGGTAGAAAACATTGTGTAAAGTGAAGAAATTGCTTGTGACAAGCAAATTTTTCATTTTACACAAGATTTTCCTAGTTGTTCTTGAGGGGTGTCCAAAAGAGTCACCGTATGGGAACGGGTTAAGGAGTATTTATGTTTAGCATAAAACCGATAGTGTCCATCAAATCTCAGCGATATTCACTTCACCTGTGATATATAGTTTCCTGACAGTTCACAAACAATGTATTGAAGAACTTTCCTGCAATGAAATAGTTTGGCAGAAGCAATTTTACCAACAGCAATAGAAAAAGCCATAAAAATTTTGGTCGGCAGTGGTCAACCCTATTGAAACTTGTATTAAGTGGTCTCTCAAGGATCTGCCAAAATGTCATCATTTAAGTGAACAGTTGCTTAATGCACTGTATTGTGACATACCGTATATGAGGCATCAATTAAACTGTATACATAAATCATAGCAGGATTCTCACTTAATCCTATCTTGATGAAACTATTACATTATTCTTATTGAGACTATTTTAATGAGATCCATTTACATAGGATTCAGATTTGTTTATTTTAGTAGCAAAGGTGGCTAATTATGAAGATTCTTTGTTTTTTAACCCTTTCCTGTACAAACACGGGATTTTACGTCACTGTGATTTTATACTTGAGAAAATGTTGTAATGCAATTTCTCCTTTTTCCACAACATTTTCTTCCCTACTGAATGGTTGGTTTTAAAATTCAATCCACATTAAATTTTTGTCTGCAAAACCTTTGAATTTGGACAGGTCTAAAATTTTGCAAAACAGGAAAGGGTTAAAAGAGAATTTTGATATTGGTCGCTTAATGAATGGTGGCTTAATAGAGGTGGTGGCTTAAGCAAGGTTGACCGTATCAGTTATTGATGTATGTTTTCAGGTGATATGTTTGTATCCTAGACTGATGCCCTCCAACACAAATTTTCAGCGCAGTATACCTAGTTTACATGAAATAGCCGACATTAACCAATTATCAAAAGGGGACAAAGCTTTAGTGGCCAAGTATAAGGACTTTTTAAGGGGTTATTTAGAAGAAATTAGGGGAACCAAAGAGGCACATGGCCTAAAACAGGTAAGGATTATAAAACATTTTACCCTGCAAACAAACAATCTTGACAACATTCAAACCCTTGTTCCGCAAGAACAATGAAAAAGTTACTTTGTGAGGGCTTGATTTTATGAATTAATAGGTTATTAACTTCTTTTACTTTTGACAAGATTTAAAACCTGTTGTAATGAAAAGGGTTAACAAGACAAATGGGTAGCCAGAACAAAGAATTAACCCATTCCCCCACACAGATGCTTTTTAACGCCCCTCAAGAAGTAACATTTTGGAAAACATAGTGTAAAACAAAGAAATTGCTTGCAACTCACATTTTCTTCTTTTTCCACAATGTTTTCTACCTTGAAAGTTAAACAAATCTAAAAGTTAATAAACTCTATTATGTCGTCTGCAACTTCTTTAAATTTAGACTAGTCTAAAATTTTGTTAACTGGGAATGAGTTAAGGACAAATTAGTAAGAAAAATATTTTCAAATTCAGGTCATATTACTGTGGTTAAATGAAAATGAGAACCTAATGTTTCTAAAATACATTATTTTGATACAGCTCTAGAATAAACAACTCATACATTGACATTTCATGTTTAACTTAGTCCATTTATAAGTGGATGCAATATGATCCACAGGATATAGATGTTGCTTTACTAAAACTGTATGCAGAGGTCAACTCCCCTGAATTACTTCCCCTTATTGAGGTTGATAGCGGCTGTGATTTAAAAGATTGTGTAGAATGGTTAGAGAAATATGGTAGACATCATGCTCTTGCCACCTTGTATAAATATCATGGAGAAAATGATAAGTGTTTGAGTATATGGACCAGGTGAGTACAAAGAATTACTTCCCCTTAAGTAGGTTTTAATAAAAATTGAAAAAGCTGTTGCTATGGTGCTTTGGAAGTCCATCAACCATGTCATATGAAATGAATGTTGATGGAGAAGAATGGTATTTCTATATTTAATCAGTATCTTTGAAATCATCCTCACAAGTGAAGGGATATGGAGATCATCTTTATCTCAGATATCCCTTCACCTAATGAATAGGTATTTTCTGTACTATTTATTTGTAACCAACCAATCAAAAGGTCAAAGGCGATTTCTGTGACTGCCAATCACTGAAATTTTTTCAGACAGCTTTGGTAAAACCTAATCCATCTGGTAACATTGCATGATGTTGTACACCGCCTAATCCTTTTTTCCTCCGGCAATTACATAATCTGATATTGATGGTAATATATACTATAAACTATAATTTTTATCGCTAAAACTTCTGTATAAAACTTGACAAAAGAATTCTAATAGAAAAGAAAACAAGTTCACCTTTCTTTTTTGATGATTTGAAATTCTTTTCTTTTTGATTGTTTTCATCTTTTTAAAAATTTGATTTATTGATTTATGAATTTTACTTTAACATGCAAAAAGTCAAGTTCTGTGCATAGTTAAATTGACATGCCAATGTCATGGATTGTGTGTTTATATCCTAACTTTTCGTAAAACAATAAACACACACCGCTTGATATAGTACTTATAAAATCATTGAGAGAGACAGACAGAGAGAGAGAGTGAGGGAGAGAGAGAGATTTTCATGTTGGAAATTTAGACGAAATTTAAACTGGTTGAAACAATGGCCCATTTAATAGATTTTTGAAACAATGGAACTAAGCATTGGTTACATACAGGTTTTTACGAGAATACTTAAAGTATGATAACATAAGTTTGATATCAAAATCAACATAAGAAATGGAAATCATTGATTAGAAACTATATTTTACTTTGTTTCAAGTAAAATTCGAAAGTCTGTATATTTATGGTTTCATGTGATTCGTGTGAAGGGGTTCATTTCACATTGAAATTAAAATACATTTCTTTACTTTGATGATAAAAATTCTATAGTAACACGGGAAAGGGTTAAACGTGCAACTGTGCACAACTAGTAGAGAATTACAGCCTCAGGGCCTGTGAACAAGGCGGACTTTATTCCAAGATTCTGCCCCTTTAACCCTGGTTTGTAAAAGGCCTACTGATTGGCCAACCTCATTTTCCTTTCCGTGAGGTCACACACTCTGAAATTCTTTGTTCTATTTGCCAAGGGTTAGATAAGTAGAACATTCGCCTCCCTTGGTACAACAAGATTAGGGCATGTGGACAAGGTGGACTGTATTCCTAGACTCCGCCCCTTTAACCCTAGTTCGTAAAAACTATACTGATGGCCAACCGCATTTTCCTTTCCGTGATGTCACACGCACGGAAATTCTTGGTTCTATTTGCCAAGGGTTAGATAAGTAGAACATTCACCTCCCTTGGTATGACAAGATGCTTTGAAATATACTGGCCCACAATTAGAGTCTTCTATTCTCTTGATTTAACCCATTCTCACACAATGACGCTTTCAGACCACCCCTAAAGAAAAACAATTGGGAAAACATTGTGTAAAATAAAGAAATTGCTTTACACAATGTTTTCTGTCCGGAAAATTGAAAAAAACAAAAAAGCAAAAATTAATACGTCATCACTGACATCAGAGTTTTAAGTAAACAAACCTTAAATTGTGGTAGGTCACAATTTAAAATACAGAGACTTCTTTCATGCATTGTAGGCTTACCTAGTAGAATTATGTTGATCTTATAATTTCAATCGTCATATTCATTTATGCTTTTGAGTCTGAGGTATGGTTTTCATATTAATTTTATAGTGTGTTTTGGGGGAAGATATGGCTTTAATATTTGTATGGTATCTATGTCATTTGACCCTTTACCAAAATACCTTGTAGAATTACTGTATCCTGTAAATAAGCCATTTTCTGTGCAATCTAAAATTTTAGAAAGGAATAAAAAGGATATCTTTGAAAATCTTCTCCTTCGAATCCATTAGGCCTAGAGCTTTGATATTTGGTATTAATAATCATCTAATGAAACTCTCCCAAAATACTTCAAAGAATTACTGTACTCTGGAAATTAGCTCTAAATGGTAGGATCTTCAATATATTTAGGTTTGAATGAGAAAATCTTTAAAAAATCTCCAATATAATTAGGTGTAGGGCGTTGATACTTTGTTTATATCATAAAGCCTTTAGCCATAATACTACGGGGGAGCAATATAGGACCATCATGGTCCTCTTGTTTGTCTTGAGTTTAAAATATTGCGGATAAGGAAGAAATTGCTTGTAACAAGCAATTTCTTCATTGTCCATAATGTTTTCCAAAGCTTTTTTCTTAGAGGTGCCAAAAATCATTACAGTGTGGGAAGTAAAATTGTAGGTCATTTAGGGAAAACAGCAGTTACTTAGAAAACCTGATTGCCACTATAAGGTCCTAAAGGTGTCATAGTATATATGTTGCTGAAACTTTAATTTGGAATTTTTCTTAACCTTTTACCACACAATGATGCTTTTTGACTTTCCTAAAAACAATAATTGGGAAAATATCGTGTAAAATGAAGAAATTGCTTGCTTCAAGTCATTTCTTCATTTTTCATATTGTTTTATCCCATAAAATTGAAATATTCTCAAAATTTCACTAACTTTAAATTGTCCTTTGCAACTCCTTTGAATGGGAGCAAGTGTAAATTTTTGTTGTCTGTTAATGGGTTAATATAATAAATTCACAACGTTCAAAATTTGTCCTTCGTCATATACACTGAGTCCATTTTCTCAACAACAAACAAGATTTGATAACATATTTAGAATATGGTATAATGTGTTGGTCGTCTTCAGGATGGATTAGGTTTTTGGGATTTTTTATTTCCTTTTTAGGTTGGCTAATGATGAAATCCAAGATGACAGTTTTCCTGGTTTAGAGTTTGTTGTTAATTTTCTTGCCAGGTTTGTAAAACATTTTTGATGCCCCATATTGAATGAGCAAGGATATATTGTTTTAAGATTGTCTGTATGTCTGTCCATCTGTCTGACAAAAGCTTTACCCATTCCCACACAATGACGCTTTTAAACGCCCCTCAATAAAAGCTTTGGAAAACATTGTGGAGAATGAAGAAATTGCTTGTTAACAAGCCATTTCTTCATTACCCACAATGTTTTCTACCCTAACAGACAAAGTTTTTGAAGATTCCATCAACTTAAAATTGTCAGCTGCAATTTCTTTGAATTTGGACCAGTCTAAAATTTTGTTGTGTGGTAACCCATTTGTGAGAGACAAATGTCGGAAAGAATATGTGCCGCCACCGGTGATCGAACCCATGACCCATTATTGAAGATTAGGAGTCTGGTGGGCTACCGACTGCGCTATGACAGCGGCTAGTAAACTTAAAGCAAAAACTCATCATTTTGTTGTTAATCAAAAACTGTTGAAGAAACATAGCTCATTTTTAGGATGTATGTTCCTTGCATTGATCTGCATCAGTTGGTTGTAAGGTCAAGGTCATCAGGCAAGGTTACTCATCAAGATCAACTTAATGCAAAAACAACATTTCTTTTTTTTTTCAAACACTGATTAACCCTTTCCTGTTTCTCGAAGTTTTAGACTGATCCAATTTGAAAGAAGTTGCCTAATTAAAATTGGCTGCAATTTGAAAAGTAACCAATTTACAGGTTAGAAAATGTTGTGTGAAAAGAAGAAATTGCTTGTGCAATTTCTTCTTTTCCACAATGTTTTCTCAATTAAAAAATCGCAGGGACGTAAAAACCAGGGATGAAACGGGAAAGGGTCAAGATACATGACTCATATTTGGGACATAGGTTCCTTGAATTGATAGGATTAGCATTAGTTGGTTATAAGGTTTGTGTCATTCATTGATGTCAAGGTCACTTATTAATGTCACATTCTGAAAAAGGCTGTTACAGTGGTATGATGTTTCACAAACAAATCTTGTTCACACTTTACGATAAGGTTTGGATGAGGCTTCCACTTTAAATTGTTCTATAAAAATTCTATAAAGATTTTTTAACCCTTTTCATGCTGTTTAAATTACCTTACTGGATTGCTGTTAAATCAAAGGGCTGAAAGCACTGATAGAACTTGTTGTCCAATAATCAATATTTCTTTTAGAAATCGATTTCACAAACAATTTTGGCAGGAAAAGTACAAGCAGGCGGTGTAGACCAAGATCAGACTGCACTTATGTGCAGGCTGATCTTCGTCTACACCTCCTGCAAAACCCGGAATATTCCGGGTTCAGCATGACGAGGGTTAAACTATTTGGGGGTTTTTGCTTGACGTTGTTAAATTATAAGAAATGAAGACAGTGTGTTTTGTTTTCATCTCTTCATCTCTTGAATGTATTTGTTTCAGTTTAAATGACCATGACTTAGTTTGGAAGTATGTAGACTGGGCTTTAGAGAAAGATCAAGAATTAAGTATAAAAGTAAGTTGATTTTTATTATGATTCTGATTAGTATGGTTATTTCTGAATTTAATGTCAAGGAAAAAAGAATAGAAAACATTCACTTTCCATTTTTATTTGAAAATGAACTTCTTAGTTAAATTATTTAAGTTAGGTCCATAATTTTACTATCAGGTTCAAATCTACATAGAAAATTAAGAGTATATATATTATAAAGTACTATAAAGGGTATTTGAGTTATATTGGTCTAAACAGTTGACTTTACATGTATTAGTTCAAGTGCTTTTGATCATTATGAGGTTATTATTTAGTAAATAAATGAACTAAATTGGTACCCTTAACCTATTCCCACTTGACAAAATTTTAGACTGGTCCGAATTGAAAGAAGATGCAGTCGACAATTTCAAGATGATGGAATTATAATTTTTTTCATCTTTTTGGATAGAAAACATTGTGGATAATGAAGAAATTGCTTGAAACAAGCAATTTCTTCATTTTCATAAATGTTTTCCAAAGCTTTTTTCTTGAGAGGCGTTAAAAGGAGGGCTTGTGTGGGAATGGGTTAACCCATTATCAGACAAAAAATATTACACTGGTCCAAATGAAAAAAGTTGCAGTGCCAAACTTTTCAGCCAATGAAATTTCGAAAATTTTGGTTTATAAGGTAGAAAATATCATGGAAAATGAAAAATCGCTTTTTCAAGCAATTTCTTCATTTCCTAGTGTTTACTCAAGCTTTTTTTTTGAGGGATGTGAAAAAGCATATTTGTGTGGAAATGGTATTCAGATATACAGTTGAAACAGTGTTAGCAGTCACATAAGAATACTGGCCAATCTGTGTATAGCGGCCATCCCAGGCCTGCCTGTGCAATTTCCTCTTTAAAATCACTGTGAATAGTTGTAATCTGTCATGTGGCCAGCGGTCACCTTTAATTGTCCAAATACACTTTAGGTATATCCCTTTAAACAGTAACTGGACCAGACTAACTTCTGGCAGGTGTCTTGTAAAAAATCAATAACACGTCTGCATAGACTTTTCAACATGTGATACAGAGTATGAACACATCATTTAAAGGTGTACTATGGTTGGTTGAATGTTATTAGATCTAGTTGATTTATCAAATTTGATGGATTTGATATTATGTCTAATTACATTTACAGTTTCTAAACCTGCAAAGATGGGTAGTAACGGAATTTATTGGATTATTCTTTATACTCTATGTTATATTTATACCAGTATTCAGGAAACAAACAGTCCTAATGTATTATTAAAAGAAAAGATTCAGAGAACTTTCATTGAAAATAAATTCTACCAAATGTCTGTCTCAGTTACATGTCCTTTTGATGATTTATCACTAACACCAACTACAATGTTCAAGAAATGCGAGAGTGACGCGTTAAAGTTCTTCAGCTTCTTCATTCCGGTTGGTGGTTGCTTCCATGTTCGGTGTTTGACAAATTAAAAATGAATGGAAAATACTTTATTCAGAATGTCTGACCTAAAAACATAAAGGTAATCCTAGAGACAAGTATATTTATGTTTCTAGTAACAAAGGTATATTTGATATTATTTGTTAATTGAAACATATGTTTTCTTGTATATTCTTCATTTTCATGCGGCCAGCCTGATAAGAAGACATGTACTTGTATCAGGACCACTTTATGTTGATGATGTTGTTTGAAAAACTGATATTTTTATAGCAGCCAACTGTTAAATGTGGCCAATTTTGGTCTGTCCCTTGGCTGGCTGCATATGACAGGTTCGACTGTATCAAATTTATGAAGTATACTTATCATGGGTACTCATCTGATGATTACAGGTCGATAGTGAATTTCAAGTTTGTATACCAGGAAATTTGTTATAACAGAGCATTTATGGTTAACCTTTTCCCACTTGACAAAATTTTAGACTGGTCCATATTAAAAGGAGTTGCAGACAACAATTTCAAGTTGATGGAATTTAAAATGATTTCCTCTTTTTTGATAGAAAACATTGATACAAGCAATTTCTTCATTTTCCACAATGTTTTCCAAAGCCTTTTTCTTGAGGGGCGTAAAAAGGAGGGATTGAGTTGGAATGGGTTAACCCTTTCCCATAATGTGATGCTTTTGGATGTCCCTCAAGGAAAACATTTGAGAAAACTTTGCGTAAAATGAAGAAATTGCTTGTTACAAGCAATTTCTTCATTTTTCACAATGTTTTCTACTCAGAAAGTTGAAAAAAAATTAAATTTCATCAACTCCTTTGAATTTGGACCAGTCTAAAATTTTGTCATCTGGTCATGGGTTAATAGTAGTATTGTCTGCTAATTTCTAAGACCTTGATACTGCAGTTTGCTGGTATTCAAGTTTGTAGTTACAATATTTCAAAAAAACTGACAAAACTGACAATACTATTTGTACTTTGATTCCAGATTTTTACTGAACGTCCACCTAATGAACCTCAAACAGAGAGACTACGGCCAGATACTGTAATAGATTATTTACACAGATACCCTAAAGCTGTTGTGACTTATTTAGAATATCTAGTGTTTCAAAAGAAACTTGAGGTTAGTCATTTCAACACATAACTTAACAGAACATATTTAATCAAAATATGAAAAAAGTATCACCAGGGAAAATAAGTATTTTAGAACAAAAATGAATAATTTTGTTACCAAACGAAAAAAATATAGGCAATTCCAAATTGAAAGATGTCAGACTGCATCTCAATTTGTGTCTTAATTGAAAAATATTGTGCTACAAGCTTCCATTATGTGGGATTATGTGATCAGGAGTAAACTCAAAATTCTGTATTTTAACCCTTGTCATACTGAACCTCGAACATTCCGGTTTTGGCAGGAGGTGTAGACCAAGATCAGCCTGCACATAAGTGCAGTCTGATCTTGGTTTACACCTCCTGCTTGTACTTTTCATGCCATAGTTGTTAATGAAATTGATTTCTAAAAGAAATGTTGATTATTGAACAGCAAGTTCTATCAGTGCTTTCAGCCCTTTGATTTTACAGCGATTCAGTGTGGTTATTTATACAGCATGACAAGGGTTAATACGGTATTTTTATCTCATTATTCCCCCAGGGCACTTACTATCTTCATGAAAATTTACTTCTAGTTGGAATTTGCACTCACAATCTTTTAAGGTGGCAACTGCTGTTTATCTTCATCTAATTCTGTGCTCTTTTTGAACTGGAAGTATCCATGTTTCTGAAACCTAGATAAGAAAATTTGTTGATTGCCAAAAAATATGCTCAAAGGAAGATGTTATGCTTAAATATGCAGCAGATATTGTGTTCACAGTAGTCTGATAGGTAGGAAGTGGTTATTTGTGGTTAGGAAAGGTTCTGCAGAATTCCAGGTTATTTTTAGATATCATGAAATTTTGTTGTCAACACCTCATGACCTCATTTTGCATATGATCCTAAGTCAATAGAAGGTAACAGTGACAAGGAAAACAACCTAAATTTTGTCACATCAAGTAATGAACTACATTAACCCATTCCCTCACAATGACACTTTGAAACACCCCTAAAATTGAAAGCTTTGGGAAACATTGTGAAAAATGAAGAAATTGCTTGCTACAAGCATTTTCTTCATTATCCACAATGTTTTTTTTCCTAAAGACAAAGATATTGAAGATTTCATCAATTGTCGTCTGCAACTTCATGGAATTTGGATTGGTCTAACATTTTATCGTGTGGGAACGGGTTAAGTGTCTATATTCATATAACTTCTTAAGACAGTTTTGCACTGATCTTTAAAGTATTGAAGACTGGTTAGTGAACATAGCTCATTATAACGTAACAATGTCAATGGTTTGACAGAACCTTAAATGAATGGGGGAATTCAAAGATTATGCACACCACGTGAATGGCCTAGCATTCATTACAACTATCTCTGCACAACCTAAAATAGACTGACAGCCTACATAGGCTTTTAAGGAAATACCCTTGATCATATTGATGAACAATATCTGATTTTTGCAAAACAATTTTCAGAAGAAAGTATATTTGAGAGAATGAATAAAGTTAAACTCTGTGACATGAAAAAAAACAACATTGATACGGACCTAAAATTGATTTTAATTGATTTCAGAAAGAGAAGTACCACACCCATTTAGCAGTATTATACTTAGATAATGTTTTACAACTCATGAAAACTAACAATGTGAAAAAAGAACAAATTGATATGGCAAGGTAAGGCATGTAAAAATACATTTATGTTAACCCATTACCAGATGGCTAAATTCTAGAAATGCCAAATTTGAAAGAAGGTGCAGATCACAATTTAAAGTTTAAGAAATTTTGGATTTTTTCAACCTTCTAGGTAGAAAACTGTAATGAAAAATGAAGAAATTGCTTGTGACTTTAAGGCCATTGATATTTGATGTATATCATTGTCTAGTGACCCTCTACCAAAAGACTTCAACAAAAGACTCTACTCTGAAAGTAGCCCTATATTGTGCGATCCCAGATTTTACATAAGAATAAAATGGGTAATATTTTGAAAATCTTCTCCTACTTAACCAGGAAGACCTAGTGCTTTGATATTTGGTACATTTCTTTGCCTAATGACCTTTTATCAAAATACCTCAAAGAATTAGTCTACTATGAAACTAGTCCTGTGTAGTGATATCCTAGATTTTACATAAGAATAAAGACTAAATCTTAACCCTTGTCATGCAGAACCCGGAATATTCCTGTCTGGGCAGAGGTATAGACAAAGATCAGCCTGCACATATGTGCAGTCTGATCTTAGACTACACCACCTGCTTGTCCCTTTAATCCAGAATTGTTTATAAAATCAGTTTTCAAATGAAATATTGACCTACAACTAGTACTTCTGGTGATTTCAGTCCTTTGATTTTAGCTGAAATTCTAAACAGGATTTTATTCAGTATGATAAGGGTTAATAAATCTTCTCCCCCAAAACCAATAGATAATATTGTTGCTCTAAGATCAAATTAAGCTATATGTTGTCAAACACTGTACCTCAGATAAGAATTAGCCGCCATCATAGCACAGTCTGTAGTGCGTCAGACTCCTAATCTTCTATCATGGGATGTCATGGGTTTGACTCCCGGCGGAGGCACATATCCTTTCCAAATTTTGTCTCTCACCAATGGGTGGATAATCGTAAACCTAAGTAGGATAGCAGCTGGAGGCTAGGAAAGGATGTAGTGGTAGTACTGGTGTGAGAAATACCAGGAATCCATTGTTAGGTGCTCCAGTCACCGCAATATGACTGAAATACTGTTTAAAGTGGCGCTAAACCCCATTCAATCAATCAATTAATCATCATTTTGGCTCAATCATCATGTAACTTGGTCAGGATAATTGTTAAGTCATAAAGATGAACCTTAAAGATTATGGGAAGGTTCTATATGATAACACAGGAAAAGGGGCCATAATGACAATTTCTATCTTTTTACAATATAGAAATCATAGTTTTGCCTCAATTTTCATGAAACTGATTATAGTTATTTGTCTCTAGTTGCATTTTTTAAACAGCAGACAGTTCAGGTGAGTGATCTAGGACCATCATGGTCCTCTTGTTATCTGTTTTTATCTCTTACGACTTAGGTGACCAATATGGCCCTATGGGCATTTTTTTCAGTAAACATATTTTTATGTGCATATATTACTTTCTTTTTTAACCTTGAATTAAGATGAAGCAATAACTTGAGTTCAGTGTATATGTGAGAAAACTTGTATATTTCGCCTTTCAGATCTAAGTTACGGCAGATGTTACAGATATCTAATTTATACCGAGTACAGCTGATACTTGGCAAAGCCAAAGAACAGGAGATGCATGCGGAATGTGCAATATTATATGGAAAGGTAGGCAAGTGGACTAAACCTTTTGTTTTTTTGGTCAATTTCTTGATAGAATAACAAAAGGGTTTTTTTTAATACTATTTTTTCAGGTTTCACTTGCAAGTTGCATTTGATGATATGACAGTTTTTAGGCTAAAGATCAAGGCAAAGGGGCTTTTGAAAAGTCAAAGTCTTTTTCTTCTTTTTGGATAGAAAACATCGTAGATAATGAAGAAATTGCTTGATAAGCAATTTCTTCATCTTTTACAATGTTTTCCAAATCTCTTTCATTGAGGGGCATAAAAAGGAAGGATTGAGTGGGAATGGGTTAGAAAAAATCAACCAATCAAAAACATTCATTTTACCCACAACTTTCTGCGATGTAATTTAACCCATTCCCACACAAAAAATATTTAGACTGGTCCAAATATAAAGAAAATGAGACAACAATTTAGGTTTCTGAAATTTAAAAAAATAACAATTTCTATTTGAATAGAAAACAATATGAAAAATGAAAAAAATGCTTGTGACAAGCAATCAAAAAGGGCATTAAAAAGTGGGATTGTGTGGGAATGGGTTAACCTATTCCCACACAAAGACACCTTTGAATGTCGCATAATATGAAACCTTTTGGAAACATTGTGGAAAATGAAGAAATTGCTTTTTACAAGCAATTTCTTCATTGTCCACAATATTTCAACCCTATTAGACATATATAGATATTGAAGATTTCATCAACTTTAAATTGTCGTCTGCAACTTCTTTGAATTTGGACTGGTCTAAAATTTTATCATGTGGGAATGGATGCTTTAACTATCCCTTAATGAAATTGAGTCTTATTTACCTTTCAGCTTGAAGACCACGAGAAAGCGTTACGAATTTTGGTGCATAAATTACGAGACTATGTGGCAGCGGAGAATTACTGTTTAGTGAACTCACAGGGCAAGGAACAAAGTTATAGAAAGAGATTATTTCATGTTTTACTGAGTGTTTATCTAGACCCAGCTAATGAGTAAGTTTTGATATTTAAGTTTTTGTATAAACCAAACAATTTACTGTATAATTGTTTTTGAAGTGTTGAACATAGCTATTTTTTTAAGCATACCTGATACCTTCTTTGGATGAAGTTTTACCAAAGTTGTCGAAATAGTTTAAACCAAGCCTCAATTTGGGTTGCCACAAAAATGAGATGGATGGAAATTAGGAAATCTTTGAATATCGCCATAATCAGAGTCAGAGCCTTGATATTTGGTATGTAACAGCACATTAAGGATTTCAACCAGGTTTTATCATATTTTGTTCCAAAGGGATTATATTTTCGGCTCAATCCTGCTTTTTCATTACCCTCAAGAAATATAGAAAAACATTATAGACAATGAAGAAATTACTTGTTACAAGCAATTTCTTCATTGTCCACAATATTTTATATCCTAAGACAAATATTTAATGAATTACACTAAATTGAAATTGTTGTCTACAACATCTGTAAATTTGGACCATTTGAAATTTGGTCATATGATAATGAGTTAATCTAAATTGCAGAAAGAAGGAACTGATGGTTGCCCCTGCTATAAGCCTCCTGAACAGCAATGATGCTGATTTTGATGTTGCCAAGGTAGGATTTTTACTGATAGTCTTTCATCAAATGTATATATGTGATAACCCTCTGCCACACAATCTCCATTTTGGACCCCCCCCCCCAAGAAAACTTAAAGAAAAGAAAAGAATCAAAAACCTAAGAAATTGCTTGCTTCGTACAATGTCTTCATTGTCTACATACTCGTCTATCCAGAAGACAGAAACATATAAAAAAAAATTCATTTCAACTTTCAATTGTCTGCTGCAACTTCTTAGAATCAATTCTAATTTACAGTTTATTGAGAGTCATGAGGATGGTTACTTCTGAAAATTAATAGGTTATGTCAGAAAACACAGGAAAGGGTGTCTCAAAATAATAAAGGGGTTAAAGCCAACTTGTTATTTTTATTTAATGTATTCTTCTTTAACCCTTTCCCATTTCCCAATTTTCAAAATTTTAGACTAGTCCAATTTTAAAAGAAGTTGCAAACGACAAATGAAAATGAGTGTAATTTGAAAAGCCTAGAGGTTAGAAAAAGTTGTGGGACTCGAAGAATAAGCAATTTTGATATAAGCAATTTCTTCTTTTTCCACAATGTTTTCTCAAGTATAAAATCACAAGGATGTTAAACAAGGGATTATGCTGGAAAGAGTTAACTTTCTTAATCAATAGATTACTTTAACCTTTTCCTGTTCAATCACTGGTTTTTACGTCCCTGTGTTTTTATCCTTGAGAAACATTGTAAAAAATAGTAATTGCTTGTAACAAGCAAATTCTGCTTTTTTTATGCCCCTGCATTGATAAGATTGGGGGCATATTATTTACCGGTGTCCGTCTGTCTGTCTGTCCATCTGTCTGTCTGTCTGCAAAACTTAACCTGCCAACTAAACATTTTCTTATAACTTCAACCCTGATTAAGTTACAGTGCTAATATTTGGTATGTAGATATGTCTCAACAAGGCGCAGCTGGGGAAGGTCATTTCATGAAGGTCAAGGTCAAGGTCAAAATTTTAACCCTTTACCCGTTTCTAAAGAATTCCTGATTTGGGGGCATAGTGTTTCACAAACACATCTTGTTTCACAATATTTTCTACCAAACTGAATGATTATTTTTTTAAAAAGGATCAACTTTAATTTGTCATCTGCACGGCCTTTGAATTTGGACCAGTGAAACATTTTTTAAAACAGGAAAGGGTTAAGGGAAAACTTTATAACCAGTAAGGCATCTCAAGCCCTAACAGACTGCTTGTTTGTTTGACAATTGTAATTAGCTGTATCCAAGAGACAAATAAAAGAATTTCCACAAAAACACCTGACATATGATACATCTGTAACCCATTATCAGACGACAAAATTTAAGACTAGTCTCATTGTCATGTTGTTATGAAATTTCAAAAATCTCTGTCTTATGGGTTAGAAAACATTGTGGAAAATGAAAAAATTGCTTGTGACAAGCGATTTCTTCAATGCACAAAAGGTTTCCAAAGTTTTTATTCCTGGGGCATCAAAAAGCCTCATTAAGTGGGAATGGGTTAAACATCTGATACAGTGAGCAAACTTGATGGGTGGAAGAAAAGTTTTTGAAAATATACTTCTTTGCAACCAGAAGGCCAAGGGTTTTTACCCATTCCAAACAAGCAAGCACTTTATAGGACCCCCAAGAAAAATGTTTTGGAATATATTGTAGAATATAAAGAAATTGCTTGTAAATTTGTTTCATTTTTCACATTGTATTTATACCCCTGCAATACAAATGTTTACGAGGGTATACTGAAATCAGCCTGTCTGCTGTCTGTCCGTGTCTCCGTCCATCTGTCTGTGTACAAAATTACAGCTAATTATACTGCCAATTTTGTGTCGCAAACTCCTCCTTCAGTTTAGCTTCAATACCATTGAAACTTTAAACAAAGATTAACCACATGTTGAAGTTTTGCAAGATGCAATTTCGAAGTCTTAATTCCCCCTGGTTCAAGAATTATCTCCCCATTACTTTAGACATTATTTATGCTTTGTAGACATATACAGCTAAGTCTACTACCAATTTTGTGTCGTGAATTCCTTCTTCAGTTTTGCTTCAATACCATTGAAACTTCATACAAAGATTAACCACACATTGAAGTTTTTGAGACTTAATTTTGAAGTCTTAATTCCCCCTTGAACTTAGACATTATTTATGCTTTGTAGACATATAAAGCTAATTATACTACCAATTTTGTGTGATAAACTCCTCCTTCAGTTTTGCTTCAATACCATTGAAACTTTATACAAAGATTAACCACACATTGAAGTTTTGCAAGACGTAATTTTAAAGTCTTAATTTTTTCCTGGTTCAAGAATTATCTTCCCTTGAGCTTAGACATTATTTATGCTTTGTAGACATATACAGCCAATAATACTACCAGTTTTGTGTAGCGAACTCCGCCTTTCTAGAAAAACAAAGTCAGTAGCTATGTCTTTGTATTTTAAAGATCTCATAACACTGAAAGCACTTGCAGGGGCATTAAGTGATATACTGTGACAAGTTCTAGTTTACCCTGGAATACTAAGCTTTTTAAAATTTTATCAACTTGAAATGGTTGTCTGGATCATCTCTCAATTTCAGTCTGAAATTTTGTCAACTAGTAAAGGGTTAATACCTAGTATCAGCACCTCCTTGGTACCACTGTCAAGTTTGTTCAATTGATGACCCTGGGGTCATATTTTTGTCAAACTTGTGCTCTATCTTACTTTGAAACAAAGATAAAATCCTTTAAAAATCTGCCCCGGATGCAGAAGGGCAAGACCTTTGATATTTGGTATGTATCACCTTCTATTAGACCTCTACCTGCTTGTTTTAACTTCATTATATGAGCAAAAATCTCCTAACCCTTTCCTGTTTCTCAAAATTTTAGACTGGTCCAATTTGAAAGAAGTTGCAGACAACTATTAAAACTGGGTGCAATTTGAAAAGTAACCAACCTATAGGATTGAAAATATTGTGGAAAAAGAAGAAATTGCTTGTTTTCTTCTTTTCCCACAATGTTTTTTCAAGTATAAAATCACAGGGACGTAAAAACCAGGGATTGAACAGGAATAGGTTAATTTTGATTAAAGGTAGGAGCAGCCATATGAGTAAATTATATGAATATGAATACAGCTGAACAGAAAATAGTGAGTTTTCTTATAGATATTTGAAATATCATGCTTTGTAATTCTGTAAGAAATTTAAATTCATTGTTTTCGTTATGAGGCTTCTATTTCCATACCCTGTTTTGTTTATATTTTCAGGTTATCCAAATAATTCCAGACTCCTGGTCAGTGAGTTTATTGTCCCAATTTCTGAACAAATCTGTCCGACAAAATATGAACCGTAATCGGACAACACGGATAGAACGGATGATGGCAAGGGGAGAGAACTTACAAGTCAAACAAACATGTATAGAATTACAAAAAGATCCAATAGCAATGAGTGAAGACAAGTGAGTTTGATATGAAATATTAAGAATAAACCTTTTCCTCAAACAGTCGTATTACCTTTTGTTTTCTATTGAAAATGAAGAAAATAGAAATTATGGTAAAAAATTGGAACAATCTATTTTTGTAACTTCATATTTTCATTATAAAAGAGTTATAACATTTTTGTTAACTAATTCCCACACAATTACCCTTTTTGTCGCCCCTTAAGAAAAACAATTGAGAAAACATTGTGATAAATGAAGAAATTGCTTGAAACAAGCAATTTCTGCATTTTTCACAGTGTTTTCTACCTAGAATGTTGAAAAAAAAAAAAAAAAATTTCAATAATGTTACATTGTTGTCTGCAACTGCTTTCAATTTGTACCAGTCTAAAATATTTCTGTGTGGTAATGGGTTAATAAATACTTGTATAAATTTTCCAATCATGGCTCCAGGTCTGGGGAGAGCTGATGTACCTTCATGCTCACTATGGATTATTTCAGTCCTCTACAAATTTTCGTAACAATCATTTCATACTTCATTTACCATTGATACAATGTTTTAACCATATAAAAACATGTATAAACAGTCTTTTACAGTTTCCTTTTATCTTCGACACAATATTACTAGTCAATATATTTTTATCTCTTTGAATTTACAAAAGCTAGATTTCTCTATTCGTTTCTAGCACACAAAATGACTTCAGCTGTTGTACCATGAAACCACATTCATTAATTCATTTGTTAATTCAATTATGAAAACTTATATCAGGGCCCGTATTCACCAACGCATTCTAAATTGATTTAGCCGACTAAATCCAAAGACTAGACTAAATTGAATTTAGTACGTATTCACCAACCTATTCTAAACTTTAGAATGAACTAAATTTAGGGAAAATTCTTCATTATTCCAAGTCTAATACCTACCGTACTAAATATGCATTATTAATGTAAAAAATGGCCCCCCGTTAGCTACATTATAGTCCTGTAGAGAGAATAATGTAAAATAACACGAAAAGAGGAAAATTATTTCCCTTTGGATTAAATAGAGGTTGTCGGTCGCATCTGACATGTATGACGTCACTGATATTTCTGACGTAATATAAGATAGTGTTTACAATGGTGACAGAAAGTTCACTCTTGCAGCTCTTCTCATAGTAATATTTACCGATGATTTCAAAATGGATTTAAATTTTAAGTGAAAAGGATGCTAAACGAGGAAAGTCTTCGCCGCGTTTTCAAAGTTTCGGGTGTTCTTCAATGAACTCGGAACCGAAAATGACAGGATGGGAGTTCGAAGAAAAAGGCAGATTGTCATTTCATCTCAAGCAGTGGAAAGCTTTGTGCATTTTCAATCAAGATTCTTTTGCTTGGGTGCTGATACTTTCTGCAATGCAACACGGATTTTAGTCAAGTTACAATCAACATCCTCAAAAATATCTATATTGTCTGGAATATTTGGAAAGAGATCGACAGAAGATTGAGGTGGGCCATGTTGAATTTTGAGTTATTGTTTTGTTCGTTTTATTGTGTTTTGGTGTGGGTTTTTTTTTTTTTTTTTTTACGACTCAAAATAAAACAATTATCAGAATTAATGCTAGCATTGCACATCCGCTGCTTGTTTTTCCATCGCCGTCTTCAATTCGAGCCGATGGGCCGCGGCAGGTTTATGATTGATGATAATAATGAAAATAATAAAAAGGCACCAAAAGGTTTCTACGTAGTCATAGACAAATATAAATAATCAACAAACTTAGAGATGCTATTTCATTTTTTCATTTCATTTCTAATTACTGTAGTGTAACCCTTTCGTTTTGCCGATTGACTAATCTTCCCATTCCCCCGGTCAAAGCGATCCATATAGGATTTCGATCAAGGATAATAATCCGTTCTAATTAATCGATTTCGATCCATTTTTGTGTTAAAGACTAAAGATTTTGCAAAATATATATTTTTAATTTGGCTATATGATGGGTTTAAGGGTAAAAGCTGGCTACTGTTTTGAAATGCGCTTGTAAGAAGTCGGGAAACCAGTGCAGGTGCGCGGTCGCTTATGCAATATACAAACCGTTCTAATTGAAGTCTGTTCTAAATTGTGTTGGTGAATACGAACTTTAGTCTATTCTCGGAATAGTATGATCCTTACTATTAAGCCTAGACCCAATTCTAAAACTTAGAAAAGTTTGGTGAATACGGGCCCAGGACTACGGAGTTTATTTTACTTATTTTCCTTTTCTATTTCAGAAACTGTGCTGTGTGCAATAGACCATTTTCAGAACCAAGTTTTGTTCACTATCCAAACGGAATATTGACTCACGTACATTGTGCTAAAAATAAACATGTGTGTCCGGTGACTGGTAAATTATTTAGTACGAAAACATCGTCATGACAGCAGGATATATTACTAGACATACACCATTTATTTGATTACGCTAAAAGTACCCTTTCCCCAAAGAAATTAACTTGTTAGCTAGGCTCGAGGTATTGCTGTAGCCTTGGTGTCGTTGTCGTTATTGTTGTCGTCATCTTGTGTAAAACTTTTACATTTTGTGATATCTCTGGTTCTACTAAAGGCATTCACTTGAAACTAGGCACACTTGTTCACTATCAAAAGGGCAACTTATACTATCAAGGGGGATAACTCTAGATGCATTTCATTCACTATCCAGCACCCAACAGCCGAGCGTAGGCACCCATAGGCCGTGCTCTTGTTTTCATGACTTTGAGGTAAAGAGGTAGAACAATATTGAGAAAAAGGAGATATTGAACCAAACAAGCTTTTATCATTCTCAAGTTTTTCAGTGCTGCATGAAACTATGTTTTAACCTGTTACCAGACAACAAAATTATTAACTGGTCCAAATTCAAAGAAAACAATTTTAAGGTTGATGAAATTTTGAATCTTTTGTCTTTTAAGGTTGAAAACATTGTTGACAATAGAGAAATTGCTTGTAACAAGCAATTTCTTCATTTTCCACAATGTTTTCTAAAGCTTATTTTTTTAGAGGCATCAAAAGTGTTATTGTGTGGGAGTGGGCTAAAAAAGAATTTCACCTGAAACTTGATGAACAACCCTTTACCTCACAAACTGGTATTTTGGCCTTTCTTGGGAAAAATAGCTGCGATAAACATCATGGGGAAGGAGAAATTCCTTGAAACACTCAATTTCTCCTTTTCTCATAAAGCGTCCTACCCATAAAGTACTTGTTCTACGCATACTTTGATCCATTGTCTGCATAGATTTTCAAATAGAACACTCAACAGAAATTTTGTCACATGATGGCTTAATATCAGAACAGGTATAATTTTGTTAATAGGTTTGGTGAGGGTCTAAACATCATTAGAAGAGGCAGGTGGAACTCTATTCCTACCTTTTCCCGCCAACTCCTTCCACAAAATTTTAATCTCATAGATAAATTCAGATATACTGATGATAAAATTGTGAAGAAAGGATAAATCATTTGTAACATGCAATTTCTCCTTCCCACAATGTTTTCAATATCACAATGCACACTCTGATTAAGGGTAAGTCTGCACCCTAATTCAAATTGGATGGGTCCAAAATTGAGGCAGGGAAAGAACTTATGCCAATTAACCTTTGTCATGCTGTATAAATTACCATACTGAATTGCTGTAAAATCAAAGGGCTGAAAGCACTGAATGACTTTGTCGTTGAAAAATAAATATTTCTTTTAGAAATCAATTTCATAAACAACTCTGGCAGGAAAAGTACAAGCAGAAGGTGTAGACCAAGATCAGTCTGCACTTATGTGCAGGCTGATCTTGGTCTACACCTCCTGACAAACCGGAATATTCTGGGATCAGCATGACAAGGGTTAATAATGAAGTGGAATTTCCTGTCCAAGCTCAGTGGGCGTGGCAAGTTATACCACAATCAGAAGTTTTAAGCAATAAAAAACAGTTTAACCTTTTACAACACAACACGATTTTAGACTGGTCTAAATTCAAAGAAGTTACAGATAATAATTTTTAATTGATGAAATTTTGAAAATAACTGAAAATATTTGTTATTTTGGGGGGTAGAAAACGTTTTACAAAATGAAGAAATTGCTAGTAACAAGAAATTTCTTCATTTTCTACAATATTTTCCAAAGCTTTTTTCTTCGCAAGCCTCAAAAAGTGTCATTATGTGGGAATGGGTTAAAGAACCATTTAGTCAAAGTCTTGTTTAGTAAGAAAATTTTTGATTGAAAAAGAAAACACCATGAGGTTGCTTGTGATGTGGCTTTCATGAGAAAAATTACCTCACAATTTTGTTAGTTCATGTTGGCTCGGGCTCAAGGCACTCTCAAAGTCTGGGCTTGTCGGTTTTTCTATAACTAATGTCAGTGATCTTTTATCTTTCATTGGCCAGTAGACTTTGGTGCAAATCCTGGAGAGTGATGAATCTAAGTTGTAAGAACTTATTTCTAAATCAAGGTGAATGAGTTTATTTTCCCTGGCTCTTGATTCTTCAACAACACAGAATAACATTTACCATTGTATTGAAAAGAATATTTTATGAAACACTTATTTCCTCTGAATTGTCCAGTCTTCTGATAATAGACCATGGTGATAGCCCCACCTTGCCATTTGACCGTATCAATAGCAGATATGTATCAGTGAAATACAGAACTTGGAGAATATGATTAACCCATTATCACACAGTAAAATTTTGGGCTGGTCCAAATTCAAAGAAAACGCAAACAACAATTTCAAGTTAAGAGAATTTGGAGTATCTCAGTATTTTTTTTGTAGAAACCAGGGTTGAAAATGAAGAAATTGTAATTTCCTAATTTCTAACTATGTTTTCCTCAAGTCTTTTCTTGAGGGGCCTAAAATTAGGGAATGTGTGGAAAATGATTATTGTCTCTTAGAACAAGCCTTTTAACCCATTACCATTCAACAAAATTTTCGACTGGTTCAAAACTGAAAGTGGTTGCAGAGGACAAAACAAAGTTGGCCTATATTGAAAGATAAGAGCTATGTGTGGTATAAAACAGTATAAGAAAAGTATTAGGATAAACTGCTTGATTCAAATAATTTCTCCTTTTCTAACAATGTATTCAACAGCTATATGTCTTCGACACATAAAATGCAGTATTGTGTTTGGGTATGTATGAAGCAACCATATTATCATTATTATTTTGGACAGATGAACCATGGAAAACTTTACTTCTTTGATTAATCTTGATGTTTTCCCAATTCCCACACAATTCCTCCTTTTTACGTCCCTCCATAGGCTTTTGATACATGATGTAAATTGAAGAAAATTGAACAAATCTAATTATCATAAACTTTCAATTGTAATTAGCAATTTCTTTGAATTTAGACCGGTCTAAAGTTTTGCTGTCTAGCAATGGGTTAATGTATCATTTCTGGTAGGGGACTCGGGAAGGAGAGAAGAAAAATAAAAACAACACTCGACATCTTATTCTATGTCTCATATATAACTATAGATTTTATTTCTTGGATATAGTTATAAATATTGTGTCTCAGACATAATCATAAAGGGCATTTAATTGGTTACATTACTACCTTGTATTCTATAGGGAACAGTCATTATATGTAGAATTGCTATCTAACCATTTCTACGCAATCCCGCTTTTTGACGCCCCTCAAGAAAAGGTTTTGGAAAATATTGTGAAAAATGAAAAAAGTTGCTTGATACAAGCCATTTCTTAATTATCCACAACTTTTCTATCCCCTTAGATAAAGATTTTTAAAATTTAATATACCAAAAAATTTTCATCTAAAACTTCATTGAAGTTTGAACTCCTGTTGGTTAGTAATTGATGTAATGACATAATATGATTGCATGATGTTTTATGGTATTGAAATTTTCCTGAATTTCAAAGAATTTTCTCAAAGGTTTTTACCGGAAAAAGACTGCGTCGCTGTATTTTCTTGAACGTATTACCACTCAATCCCACTTTTTTAAAGCATCAAAGAAAAAAAGCTATTGTAAACATTGTAAGAATAGAAGAAATTGCTTATCATAAGCGATTTCTTCTGTTTTCACAATGTTTTCTACCTCAAGGCATTTTGTTGTCTGCATCTTCTTTTCATTTAGGCTCAATATACCTCTTAACCCAAAACCAGGCAGTAAAAATTTAGAGTGGTCCAAATTGAAAGGAGTTGCAGCCGACAGTTTTAAAGTTTATGAAATTCTAGATTTTTTAACTTTCTGAGTAGAAAAGATAGTGGAAAATGAAGAAATTGCTTGTTACAAGCATTTTTTATTGATTTCACACATTGTTTTCCAATATTATTTTTCTTGTGAGGCGTCAAAAAGCATCATTTTTCGGGAATGGGTTAACCCATTCCCGTTCAAATCCCTTCTTTTTATGTCCCTGTGATTTTTATACTTGAGAAAACATTGTGGGAAAAGAAGAAATTGCTTGAAACAAGCAATTTCTTCTTTTCCCACATTTTTATACGCCCGTCGAAGACGGGACGTATTATGGGATCACCCGTGATGTCCGGGCGTCCGGTTGTCCGGGCGGTGTCCACTTCTTTGTCCGGGGCATAACTCTGTCACCGTAAGTCCGATTGACTTTAAACTTGGCAGTTATATTCTTCTCATCAATACGGAGTGCAGTGCGCAATAACCATAACTCTACCTGGCTTATTTTTTGAGTTATTGCCCTTTGTTGTTTTTCATACTTGAATCTTGTCCGGAGTATATCTCTGAAAGTATTATAGCTAGGATCATGAAACTTCATGGGTGTATAGATCTCACCAAGGGGGAGTGCAGTGCACAAGAACCATAACTCTACCTGGTCTATTTTTTGAGTTATTGCCCTTTGTTGTTTTTCATACTTGAATCTTGTCCGGAGTATATCTCTAAAAGTATAATAGCTAGAATCATGAAATTTCATGGATGGATAGAGCTCACCAAGGGGGAGTGCAGTGTACAAGAACCACAACTCTACCTGGCATATTTTTTGAGTTATTGCCCTTTGTTGTTTTTCATACTTGAATCTTGTCCAAAGTATATCTCTAAAAGTATTATAGCTAGGATCATGAAACACCATGGGTGTATAGATCTCACCAAGGGGGGGTGCAGTGCACAAGAACCATAACTCTACCTGGCCTATTTTTTGAGTTATTGCCCTTTGTTGTTTTTCATTCTTGAATCTTGTCCGGAGTATAACTCTAAAAGTATAATAGCTAGAATCATGAAATTTCATGGATGGATAGAGCTCACCAAGTGGGAGTGCAGTGTACAAGAACCATAACTCTACCTGGCCTATTTTTTTAGTTATTGCCCTTTGTTGTTTTTCATACTTGAATCTTGTCTGGAGTATATCTCTAAAAGTATAATAGCTAGAATCATGAAATTTCATGGATTGATAGAGCTCACCAAGTGGGAGTGCAGTTTTCAAGAACCATAACTCTACTTAGCATATTTTTTGAGTTATTGCCCTTTGTTGTTTTTCATACTTGAATCTTGTCTGGAGTTTATCTCTAAAAGTATTATAGCTAGGATCATGAAACTTCATGGGTTTATAGATCTCACCAAGGGGGTTGCAGTGCACAAGAACCATAACTCTACCTAGCCTATTTTTTGAGTTATTGCCCTTTGTTGTTTTTCAGACTTGAATCTTGTCCAGAGTATATCTCTAAAAGTATAATAGCTAGAATCATGAAATTTCATGGATTGATAGAGCTCACCAAGTGGGAGTGCAGTTTTCAAGAACCATAACTCTACTTAGCATATTTTTTGAGTTATTGCCCTTTGTTGTTTTTCATACTTGAATCTTGTCTGGAGTTTATCTCTAAAAGTATTATAGCTAGGATCATGAAACTTCATGGGTTTATAGATCTCACCAAGGGGGTTGCAGTGCACAAGAACCATAACTCTACCTAGCCTATTTTTTGAGTTATTGCCCTTTGTTGTTTTTCAGACTTGAATCTTGTCCAGAGTATATCTCTAAAAGTATAATAGCTAGAATCATGAAATTTCATGGATGGATATAGCTCACCAAGTAGGAATGCAGGGCACAAGAACCATAACTCTTCCTGACCTATTTTTTTAGTTATTGCCCTTTGTTGTTTTTCATACTTGAATCTTGTCCGGAATATATCTCTAAAAGTATGATAGCTAGAATCATGAAATTTCATGGATGGATAGAGCTCACCAAGTGGGAGTGCAGTGTGAAGAACCTTAACTCTACCTAGCCTATTTTTTGAGTTATTGCCTTTTGTTGTTTTTCATACTTTGTTTGACAAAAAATATTTATTCAAAATAACCTGTTCTATTCAAATCCCCAGTTAATATTAAACAGTGTGACAGGCGTTACGTATCTTGTGACAGTTTGGCACCTTGTTTTCTAATGTATAGGTTGGTTACTTTTCAAATTGCACCCACTTTTAATTGTCGTCTGCATGTTCTAACAAATTAGACCAATCTAAAATTTTGAAAATGGGAAAGGGTTAAGCAAGAGAAGACCATCATAAGTCCTCAATAAGTGCATTCTGCATTAAATCAAAACTCTTTCCTCTATTGAAACATGCATATAAATTCCTAAAATCAATGTCCCTTCACCAATTAAAAGATTGGAAAATATTAGACTAGTCCAAATTCTAAAAACATCCAGACAAGAATTTCAAGTTGATGAAATTTTAATAATCCTTGTCTTTCTGGGTTGAAAACATTTTGAAAAAAATGATTAAATTGTTTGTAACATGAAATTTCTTCATTTTCCACAATGTTTTACCATACTTTCTTCTTGAGGAATGTACTTAAGCCAGGTTATGTGGTGGGAATGGATTATTATGTTACAATGATGGTTTGCTGGCATCTCTTAACCCTTTCCTGGTTTTTGAAATTTTAGAATGGTCCAAATTGAAAGAGGATGCAGACAACAAGGAAAATTGGATGCAATTCCAAATAGAACCATCCTATGTGGTAGAAAACACTGTGGGAAAAGGAGAAATTGCTTATTATAAGCAATTTCTCCTTTTTCCACAATGTTTTCTCAAGTATATGGTTTATCCAGGAAAGGGTTAACCCATTACCAAACAACAAAATTTCTGATTGGTCAAAATTGAAAAGGGTTACAAATGATAAAAATTGTCAGAGGTTTTCATTTCAATATGAACTCTTTCCTGTACAGTACCAGGATTTGAAGTCCCTTTACTTTGATACTTAAAAAAAATTGGGAAAAGAAATTGATTGTAACAAGTAATTCCTCCTTTTCCCACAATATTTTCTACAACATAGGATGGTATGTTTTCAAATTGACTTCCCTTTTCATTGTTCTCTGCATTCTCTTTCAATTTGGACCTTTCTGAAATTTTGAAAAAGAGAAATGCTATTTTGTAAAATATATGGCCAGTAAAATGTAACCAAACAGTTAGCCCATTACCATACAGTGACACTTTTAGACACCTCTCAAGAAAAATAGTTTTGAAAACATTGTGCAAATTGACAAAATTGATTGTAATAAGCAATTTTTTCATTTTATACAATGATTTCTATCCAGAAAAATGAAAAATTTAAAACTTCAAATTGTCATCTGCAGCTTCTTTCAATTTGGACCAGTCTAAAATTTTGTTAAGTGGTAATGGGTAAATTGGTTAGTTGGTGACCTGTTTACCGATTGATTCTTTGATTGACAGACACAGTCCATTAATTGATGGATGGCAGCTGTCAATCAAAGAATCAATTAACCAATCATATCATTCATTCAGACCAGATGTTAACTTTGAACTCCTACATTGGTCCTTATTAATGTGAAGAATTCTGTTGGTTTGGCGACATTTAGTTGCATTTACTTCTAATTCAAGCTGTAGATACAACATTTAGCTTAAAAACCAACCATTTACTTTTTTGTTAAATGTTACTGACCATTTACTTTGCAAAACGAAGCCGTTTTAAATAAAATGGAACTTCCTGATAGAGCTCGATAAGCTTTGCCTGCAATTGGTTTATTTGCTTAACCCATTCCCACACGACAAAAATTTAGATTGGTACAAATTGATAGGAGTTGTAGACGACAATTTAAAGTTTATGAAATTTAAGATTTTTTCAACTTTCTGGTTAGAAAACATTGACATTGTGCAAAATGAAGAAATTGCTTGGTTCAAGCAATTTCTTCATTTCCCACAATGTTTCTCCTTTGTTTTTCCCTAGAGGTGTCAAAAAGTGTCTCTGTGTGGAAATGGGTTAAAAGATTGGAGAGTTTGTTGATTTGAAAGAGATTATGACAAAGGGATACATGAATGAAGCTGCATGTTTTTTTTATTATTTGAGTCACAAAGTTTTAGACTGGAACTAATTGAAATTGGAATAGAGAATACTATGTCTTCCAATGAAAGGGTGGTCTTCTAATGTAATTCAATTCAAACCTGTACTGTTTTTTACAAATTTTGAACCTTGCCAAATTCAAATAGGTTGCAGACAATATTATAAAGTAAGTGTTATTCAAAAAGTAACCATCCTAGATGATAGAGAATACTGTGGAAAAAGAAAAGAATGCTTGTTATAAGCAATTTCTTCTTTTTCCCCAATATTTTCCTAGGTATAATATCTGAGGGATGTAAAATTAGGGATTGTATGGGAAAGGGTTAAACAGATAGCAGAAATGTAAGGTCGTTCAAACTGAAGGAAATTAACCTTTGTAATGCTGAACCCGGAATATTCCTGCTTTGGCAGGTATAGACAAAATGTGCAGTCTGATCTTAGTTTGTACCTCCTGTTTATCATTTGAAAGCAGAATTTGTCACAAGATAAATTTTCAGTCTAGATACATTTGTATTGACCAATAATTTGGTGCTTCCTGTACTTTCAGTCCTTTGATTTAATTACAATTCTATTGTGGATTTATAATTCAGCATGACAAGGGTTAACCCATTCCAACACAAAGACACCTTTAGACCCCCCTATAGCAAAAAACTTTGGAAAACATTGTGGAAAATTGAAGAAATTACTTGTTACAAGCAATTTCTTCATTATCCACAATGTTTTCTACCCTAAGAGATAAAGATTTTTAAAATTTCATGAACTTTTAATTGTCGTCTGAAACACCTTTCAATTTGGACCAGTCTGAATTTTTGTAATGTGGGAATGGATTAAGACACTAAGGCAAACTCACAAAAAAGACTTAGAAGGCTGTGAAAATTGTTGAAAGTGAAATGTTACAAAGATATAATCAAAAGGGGTTTAAAATCTGTAAGTGGGTTATCAAAATGTTTGATTTACATTGTCATGTACTGGAAGTAATTAAAACAAAAGTAAGATATATTTTGTTGCTGTTTTGTTGTTGTAGCTCAGCTGAGCATAAAGTGCTTTCATCATTAATGTGCGTTTCTCAAACATAACTGCAGCTAATTTATGCTGTTGCTATGATTTTCTGTTACCAAAGAATGGCTTTTAGCCCATCCCAACAAAAATCGAATTATATATAAATATGAAAATAACTGTTGTATAGAATAGAAAACATTGTGAGAAAATGGGTAATTACTCATAACAAACAATTTTTCCTTCTCTTGCAATGTTTTCAAAAGCTTTATTTTTCTTCTGCGCATAAACATCCAAAAACAATCCAACTTTTCTACCCTCCTCGAGAAAAGAGTTTTGGAAAACATTGTGAAAAATGTAGAAATTGCTTATAGCTCAGTGTGCATTCACCCTTATTAAGAAATCTTGATTAATGAAAGTAAAGAGAACTCCATCCTATAACGTCTCAAAAATATTGAGACGCTCCCTGACGCTAACACTGTTCACCCGTCTGTCACTGTTCTTACGATGTAAGATATGTTGACGCATCTCTGCAGCTGACATTGTGAGGATTAAACCTTCAGGGCTCGATGGTGGAGATGGTGCGTGTCTTTTTGATGGCTGGAAATAAATAGAATAATAATTTAAGCTATTATAAGACACCCCTTCTTTTGACTCATCTGTCAAATGATAATGAAACATGGCAGAAATCAGAGCAATGGACCATTCACAACCATCAATCAGGGAATCAACCAACCAATTAAAATATTTTTCACACTAGACCTGAGCTTTCAACTCCCACATGGCTGCCATTTTTGTTAATCTTTTTTTTTTTTGGTTTGGCAAGCATCGTAACTCCAGCTTGGATAATGTAGGAGTTCAAACTGAACTTTCAGTCTCAATGAATGATTTCGTTGGTCAACTGATAATTTGATTGACAGCTGCAAATGGTCGTTTGACAGATTGCCAAGGACAGTTACAAAATCAACTGACAAAAGAAATTGTTTATTTAGACCTTAACCCATTCCCACTCAGTGAGGCTTTTAGGGAAGCTATAGTTATAACATTTAGGTCTCATACCAATGATTTCCTGTTTATTTTGTGGCCATCACCATATATTTTACAAAATGATATTGTTCATCATCTCAGTTTAACTACCATGTCAGTGAGCAATTTCTGTTAGTTTGTTAATCTATATAGGATAATTATGTTAACCCATTTCCACACTATGATGCTCTCAAGGAAAAAAATAAGAAATTATCGTGGAAAATAAAGAAATTGTTTGTAACACAAATGTTTTTTATTCTCCTTTATAACTTCTACCCCAAAAAGATAAGGATATAAAATTTCATCGAAAGAAATTTGTTGCCAGCAACTTCTTTTAATATTGACCAGTCTAAAATATTGTTGAGTGGTAATGGGTTATTTGAGCCATATTACCTAAATACAATCCGCTCTAAATGTGTTAATAATATATCTTACCCTATATTGTAACCTCTTCTTCAATGGAAAACATTTTATCTGAAAGATGCTAAGACATTTTTTAAAATAAACATGATGTTAAATACAATTGACTAATACATTAAGTACATTTCCAAATATTTTACCCAGAAAAATAATTTCATTTGTGTACTGTGGGAAAAACAATTGCTTGAAAATTTGGAAATTGCATTGTTTGTCTCAAAGCTTTCATATAAAATCCAAATTTATGAATTTTATAAATCTAATGTTACATAAAAATTGGTGACATGAACAATATTCCTATTTTTCATCAGCTGATTAGGATAAAATAAAGTTAGACCAACATCAGTGATTGCAGGGGAAATGTTTATTTTGCAATCACATTGAACTGATGAGCAGACATGTTATTTTGCAGCAAGAAAGCATGCTGTCGAGATGTCAACTACTAGTGACGAATAAGCAGGCAAGATATCGACGCCTAGTCACTGATATCTTACACAAGTGAAAGAATATTAAAAGGGTTGAAATTATGTCTGTGATGTGTGCAAAAACAGCCGAAGCCCTCTAGATAACCAGCCTTAGATGCGCTGATCACTGGCAATAACTCATTAATCCTATACAGACTTTCACAAAATTAAAAAAAAATAGATCATAACTTTGAGGTAAATATCACCAAAGCATCATCGACCTAAGAAAACTGGCTGTTAAATTGGGGATGCAGTAATCCATTGGTGATCAGTCGCCTTTTTTATCACCGATTCCACAATGGTCTTTGGTAACCCATCGATGATTCATTTCTGTGACAGTAGCAAGTGAAAGAGGGAGATATTTCAACATGCCTATAAACATTCCCCTATATAAAGCTAAGTTCTACAACTATGATATTATAGGCACTTTTATAGACCTATTGTCATGCCATTTCCTAGATTTTTGCAGCATTATAGAACAATTTGGAATGTTAAAGTGGAAGAAATTACATAAAAAAGTTAACCTGTTACTGTCTTCAAAATGTTGCACCTGTCCAAATTTAAAAGGGGTAGCACACAACATTATAGAGTAAGTACAATTAAAAAATTAACCATTCTCTATGATAGAAAACAAGAGGCCCAGTGGGCCTTAACGGTCACCTGAGTAAAAGAGCACCAAGACAAGTGATTTTGTTTGAAAGAATTAGAAAAAGGTTTGGTTGAAATCCCCTCAGTAGTTCTTGAGAAGAAGATAAATGTTTAAAAGTTACCAAAAATGACCCCCTTTTGGTCCCCATTTTAGGCACCCCTAACCTCCAGCCTTTTAATTTTCACAAATCTGTATAATCAGTACCCAATGATGCTTTTCACCAAGTTAGTTTGAAATTGGCTTAGTACATCATCAGAAGAAGGTGAAAATGTGAATTTTTTAACATGATGAACTTTGACCTCTGGGTGTGGCCCCATACATGACCCCAGGGGCATGAATTTCACAATTTATAATATACCTGTCCTAGTTGTCATGCACACAAAATATTTAAGCTCTGGCATGAACGGTTTATTAGAAGAAGATTTTTTAAAGAAGTACCAAAAATTACCCCTTTTCGCCCCCTATTTGGGCCCCTTTGACCCCCAGAACCCCTATTTTCACAAACTTGAATTGGCATCCCCCAATGATGCTTTCTACCAAGTTTGGTTGAAATCCGCCCAGTAGTTCTTGAAAAGAAGATGAAATATTTAAAAGTTACCAAAAATTACCCCCTTTTGGTCCCCATTTTAGGGCCCCCTGACCCCCCCCCAGCCTTTTTTTTTTCACAAATCCAAATAACCATTACCAAATGATGCTTTTCAACAAGTTTGTTTGAAATTGGCTTTGTACATCATCAGAAGAAGATGAAAATGTGATTTTTTTAACATGATGAACTTTGACCTCTGGGTGTGGCCCCATACATGACCCCAGGGACATGAATTTCACAATTTATAATATGCCTGTCCTAGTTGTCATGCACACAAAATATTTAAGCTCTGGCATGAACGGTTTATTAGAAGAAGATTTTTAAAGAAGTACCAAAAATTACCCCTTTTTGGCCCCTATTTGGGCCCCTATGACCCCCAGAACCCCTATTTTCACAAACTTGAATTGGCATCCCCCAATGATGCTTTCTACCAAGTTTGGTTGAAATCCGCCCAGTAGTTCTTGAGAAGAAGATGAAATATTTAATAGTTACCAAAAATTACCCCCTTTTGGTCCCCATTTTAGGGCCCCCTGACCCCCCCCCCAGCCTTTTTATTTTCACAAATCCAAATAACCATTACCAAATGATGCTTTTCAACAAGTTTGTTTGAAATTGGCTTTGTACTTCATCAGAAGAAGATGAAAATGTGAATTTTTTAACATGATGAACTTTGACCTCTGGGTGTGGCCCCATACATGACCCCAGGGGCATGAATTTCACAATTTATAATATACCTCTCCTAGTTGTCATGCACACAAAATATTTAAGCTCTGGCATTAACGGTTTATTAGAAGAAGATTTTTAAAGAAGTACCAAAAATTACCCTTTTTTGGCCCCTATTTGGGCCCCTATGACCCCCAGAACCCCTATTTTCACAAACTTGAATTGGCATCCCCCAATGATGCTTTCTACCAAGTTTGGTTGAAATTCGCCCTGTAGTTCTTGAGAAGAAGATGAAAATGTATAAAAGTTAACGGACGACGCACGACGCACGACGACGGACAAACGATGATTGCAATAGGTCACCATGACCATTCGGTCAGGTGACCTAATAATACGGATAAAAAAGAAATTGCTTGTCATAAGCAATTTCTTCTTTTTCTAGAATGTTTTCTATATCATAGTATCACAAGGACGTAAAAATCAGGAATTGTGGCCTCTAGAGTGTAAACAAAGAAATTGTAATTAAAGCCCCTTTTCCTGTGTTTTCTGAGAGATCCTTAAAATAATCAATAGGGTTCATCTTTATGACCTTAATATTATTCTGGCATAGTTCCATGACCATTGAGCCAAAATTGTGGCCTCTAGAGTGCAAACGGAGAATTTGTCATTAAGGCCCCTTTTCCTGTGTTTTCGGATAGAATCCTCCCATAATCAATAGGGTTCATCCTCATGACCAAACAATTATTCTGACCAATTTTTTTGAAGATTAACCAAATATTGTTCCCTCTAGAGTGTAAACAAAGAAAATGTCATTTAGGCCCCTTTTCCTGTGTTTTCATAAAGATCCTTCCAATAATCAATAGGGTTCATCTTTATAGCCTAATTATTATTCTGGCAAAGTTTCGTGAAGATTTTTGCCAAATTTGTGGCCTCAAGAATGTAAACAAAGAAATTGTCAATAAGACCCTCTTCCTGTGTTTTCAAATACAATGTACGTAAAAATCATGAATTGTGCAAGAATGAATTACCACAGCTAGTCTGTATAACATTGTAACCAAAGTATTCTAGCAGTGCCTCTAGTAAACAAGAACACCGCCTATGGGTGCCTATGCTCAGCTATTGGGTGCTGGATAGTGGATATAATGCATCTAGAGTTATCCCCCTTGATAGCATAGGTTGCTCTTTTGACAGTGAACAAGTGTGCTAAGTTTCAAGTGAATGCCTTTAGAGGGACCAGAGATATCACAAAATGTCAAAGTTTTCGCACGAGAACAATAACGACACCCAGGCTATAACAATACCTCGGGTTTTCTCCAAAAAGCCGAGCTAATGAGTATTGTAGTACGTGTGTGGCAAAATGTGCAAAATTTCTTGTTTTCAATCCAACCTGCCAGTTTGTATGAACAAAGGATGTAGCAGTGACTTAACTCATCACTAGATAACAAAATTTTAGACTAGTCCAAATTAATTTTAGTGGATGAAATATAAAAATCTGTGGATTTGGGGAAGAAAATGTTTTGGATAAAAAAGAAATTGTAACAAGCAATTTCTTCATTTTCCACACAATGTTTTCCAGAGTTTTTTATCTTCAGGGGCATTAAAAAGTGAGATTGTCTGGGAATGTTCAAATGATAAAATTTTTAAAAATAATATGTGCAATATATTCTATGATTTTTTTAATGCTTCCTAGTGCTTCAGGGTGCATTGATGTGTCATAAAGATTGCATTATGAATAGTGTCATATTTTATGCAGTAACATTAAGTTACATCATGCATGCATGCAGATTGTATTCAATGTTCAAAGGAATGGCATTCATGACTGTTCTAGAGTATCTCAAAATCAGAAATAGTTTGTTCGATTAATATGGGTTCAGTAAACTGTAATCAAGTAGTTTTATCGGAACATTATTACAGAAAGACAGATTTATGTTTATTCGATTGAACCATGAATGAACTTCCGTGCACATGTTAAGATTGAGAAAAAATAAACATCGGCATCGAAAATATCGAGTTTTTTAATCATTCGACATCGTATAGTACATAAAATGGTAGCAGAGCGAGGTTAGATTATATTACAAGATGGATGAAGCTAAAACAAAATTGATGGACGAGATATTCGACCTTAGGCTGCAAAAGACCAGATGTAAGTCGGCCTTCACAAAAACCAAAAACAAACTCACACACTTTGTCTCCGGTGAAGACATAGTCAACAAAAACGATGTAAGGGACATTCAAGACAAATTTGATATGGCCCAAGATAATATATCTGCAGTTTTACAGAGCCTTTGTGTTTCTTATAAGAGATTGGAAGACACAGAAAATATTGAGAAAACACAACAAGAAATAGAGGCAATAGACTCAATTTATAGTAAAACACATGAATTTGTGCATCAGAAAATAGAGACAATGAAAAGCACAAGTGATGTCAGTGAATCTACAAAAGAGACAAAACTGGGCACTGACATGTGGCGTCAAATGAAGCGAGTCTCCATTCCTGTTTTCGATGGAAATAAACACAAGTACCCAAGCTGGAAAGCAGCATTTGAAGCTTGTATAGACAAAGCACCTGCTACAGGCGAGTACAAACTCTTACAATTAAGACAATACCTATCAGGGTCTGCATTACATGCTATAGAGGATTTAGGTCATTCCGCAGCAAGTTACGAGGCTGCAAAAGAGCGCTTAGACAGAAAATTTGGTGGTTCAAGACGTCAAATAGCCTTATACATTGAGGAATTATCCCGTTTTCCTCCAATGAAAGAGGAAAATGCACGAAATATTGAAAAGTTTGCGGACTTACTGGATATAGCAGTTATAAACATGAAAGAAGCAGATCATGAGGAAGATTTGGGTGCTGGTTCTTTGTATCACATTCTTCAATGTAAAATGCCAGAGAGTATGTTGACCCGTTATCACAGATGGATCTTCGAAAGTAGGGAAGACGAAAATGTTGAAACCCTAAAAAACTGGATTAATCAAGAATCATCCTACTATACAATTGCTAATGAAACGATTCATGGGCTTTCACAAAATAAGAATAAGAAACATTCACAGAATGATCGGTCATATTTAACCAACTCAAATACGCAGAGTCCGTGTAAGATTTGTAATGATTTCCACCCTATTTGGGAATGCGAGCATTTTAAAAAACTTTCAATATCAGAAAGATGGAACAAGGCCAAATCATTAAGACTTTGTTTTCGTTGCCTAGGATACAACCACATGGGTAAAGATTGCAAACGAGCAGGACAGTGCAAAATAGACAACTGCCAGAAAACACACAATAGACTTTTACATGATTCTTTCACCAGCTATCATGCATCAGAGTTAAATGAAAACGCTGCGGAATTTATCCCAAATGAAGCCACCAACTTAGTTCAAAACATTAGTCAGCAAGTCTTTGCAAGTAATCAAAAGAATGAAACTATAGCTTTAAGAACTGTTCCAGTAATTGTCTCCGCAAATGGAAAAAAGGTAAAAATTAATGCTTTGCTTGATGATGGTAGTACCAAAAGCTATATCAATCAGGACGTTGCTTCAGAGTTGGGGCTACAAGGTCAATTTGAACAGGTCAAGGTCAACGTCATGAATGGTCGGTCAGAGATTTTGAATACTATGTCAGTGAACCTTGAAATGCAAGGTGTAAATCATTCAAGTGAGAGAATGTCTGTAGAAGCCTTCACAACTACAAAAGTAACTGGGAATTTAGTTCCAATTGACTGGAATAAACATGTAGGAAAATGGACTCATTTACGAAACATAGATTTTCCATCACTTGCAAGTAAGCGAAAGATAGATTTATTGATTGGCTTAGATTATTCTGATTGTCATAAATCACTCAAAGAGATTCATGGTAGGGTAGGTGAACCGATTGCCAGATTGACTCCATTAGGCTGGACATGTGTTGGTGCAGTAGGTTCAGGAGTAGATGAGACATACAATTCAACTATGTTTACCCAGAGCATCCAGAATACTAACATTGAAAGAACATTAAGACAATTTTGGGAAATCGAAACTTTCAGCGAATGTGGTGTAACATTGTCAACAAATGAACGAAAAGCATTGAACATTGTTGAAAAGTCAATTATAGAAGAGGACAATTTCTATAAGGTACCAATCCCCTCGAATGAGAAGAAAGATACTTTGAATAATAATTATCAGTTAGCTCTAAATAGACTTGAAAGTACTGAGAAGAAATTGAGAAAAGATCAAAATGTATTTGAAATGTATTCAAAGACAATTGAACAATATCACGACAAAGGTTATATTAAGAAACTCCCTGTAGAAAGTGTAAATGATGAAGGTGTCTGGTATATGCCACATTTTCCTGTTGTACGGTTATCAAGGAAAACGACAAAGGTTCGAATGGTTTTCGATGCATCAGCAAAGTACAAGGATGTATCGTTGAATGATGTCATTCATCAAGGTCCAAAACTTCAGAGAGATTTGTTTGAGATACTGTTACGATTCAGAAAAAACCCTGTGGCACTAGCGTGTGATGTATCAGAAATGTATTTACAAGTCGGCTTATTGAAAGAGGATCAACCTTTTCATAGATTTCTGTGGAGACATCAACCATCAGAAGAGCCGCAAATATATGAATTCAACAGATTAGTGTTTGGTGTCAATGCTTCGCCATTTTTAGCACAGTTTGTATCTAGATACAATGCAAAAAAGTATCAGAACATTTTTCCATTAGCTGCAGAAACAGTAATGAAATCGACCTACATGGATGATGGACTCGATTCAGTGAAAACAATAGAAGATGCTATTGATCTCTATTACCAGTTGAAAGAACTTTGGAAAAAAGCAGGAATGCATGTCAGAAAATGGGTATCGAATTCACCAGAAGTGCTTGAACTTATTCCAATTGAAGATCGCTCTTCTCAAATAGATCTGTCTAAGGGAGAATTGCCTTCATTAAAGACTTTAGGTGTGTTATGGCTTGCTACTGATGACTCATTCAGTTTTAGTTTTCGCGTACCTAATATTGCAAAAAACATTACAAAAAGAAACTTTCTCAAAGTTATCGCGACCATATTTGATCCGTTAGGGTTTTTAGCACCATTCATTATGATAGGAAAGATGTTGATGCAAGAAGTTTGGATCAGCGGACTGGATTGGGATGATCAAATAAGCCAAGAGACTTCATGTAAGATAGAGCACTGGTATCATGACCTAGAGAACTTGAAATATATTAAAATTCAAAGGTGTATTACAATTCAATCAAGCAACAGTGAAATAGACACTTCAATTCACACCTTTGTTGACGCATCATCAAAAGCATATGGGGCTGTAGTGTATTTAAAAAGTTCACATCAATATGATAGTTCCGTCAGAATGATAGCAGCTAAAGGCAGGGTTGCTCCGTTACAGTCTATCAGTACACCAAGAATTGAATTACTAGGCGCAATAATAGGTTTAAGACTTACTCAAGTAGTGTGCAAAGCATTAGATATTCCAATAGAGAGTTCAACATTTTGGTCGGACAGTATGAACGTGTTATTTTGGATAAGAAATCATAGTAGACATTTAAAACCCTTTGTAGCTAACAGAATTGGAGAAATTCAAAGTCAAACCACTCCAGCTCAGTGGCGATATGTACCCTCGGAGAATAACCCAGCAGATATTATCAGCCGTGGAATGACAGCAAAAGAGCTTAATGCTCAAGATTTATGGTGGTATGGACCTAAGTTTTTGAAAGATGAAGAGAATAAATGGCCAGAAAATAAAGTTGAAAAGCTTCTCGAATCTCGGAAAGAAGTGAAGAAGTCAAAGCAAGAAGACTGTTTGATCATTCATCGGCCAGTGACAGATGAATATTGGAGGCTCAATCCCGAGCATTTTTCAAATTGGTTGCGTTTAGTTTGCGTACTAGCCTGGATCTACAGATTCTTGAGTAACTGTAAAGGTGAGAAGTTATCAGGTTCGTTAAGTTGTGACGAAATGAGAGACAGTGAAAATAAACTGATTTGTCTAGCACAACATGAGTCGTACAAAGAAGAGTTGAGTGCTATGAAAAGAAAAACATATGTATCAGATAACAGCAAACTTATTGGGCTTAACCCAAAAATTGACAAAGAAGGCATTTTAAGGGCTACCACGCGATTAGTAAATGCTGAATATTTGCCGTATGAAACAAGATATCCGATCATATTACCAAACAACAATAGAATAACATTTCTTATAGTGAAACATTATCATCGACTCCGAAAACACAGTGGCACAAATGATGTATTAGCAACATTGTCAAACAAATACTGGATCATTCATGCGCGAGAAGAAATTCGTAAGGTAGAAAAAGCATGTATGGAATGTCGTCGTACAAAAGCAAAAGTGGCAAAACAGATCATGTCGCCACTTCCTGAAATAAGACTCAATATGCCATTAAGAGCATTCGCGCATACTTCGGTAGACTATGGTGGGCCATTTGTTACTATACAAGGGCGCGGAAAGAAACGAGAAAAACGTTATTTATGCTTGTTTACGTGTCTTGCATCTAGAGCAGTGCATTTAGAAATGGCATATGGACTGGATACAGACTCATTCTTGAATGCATTCTTCAGATTCGTTAATAGAAGAGGTGTGCCTATCAAAATGCTCTCTGACAGGGGTACAAATTTCGTAGGCGCTGATAAAGAACTGAAAGAAATAGTGAAAGGTATAGACACTGAACAAGTAACATTGAAATCGGCCAAAAATGGAATTTCGTGGCAATTTAATCCTCCGAATGCACCTCACTGGGGAGGTGCACACGAGATAATGATCAAATCTGCTAAACGTGCTATATACGCGATACTTAAAGGAGCAGATGTCAACGATGAAGAGCTTTTAACGGCTTTCTGTGGTGCGGAAGCACTTATCAATTCGCGACCATTGACATATCAATCTGCGCATCCTGCAGATTTACCACCATTAACACCAAGGCTATAGACAGTATTACCTACAACCCTACCAGAAGGTGGCGTAGAGTCCAAGAACTCATTCGTCATTTTTGGCAACGTTGGATGAAAGAGTGGCTACCGAGTTTGTCACCAAGGAAAAAGTGGTTTCGAGAAAGTAGAGACTTAGAAATAGGTGACATTGTGCTTGTCATCTCACCAGAATCTCAGCGAGGGCAGTGGCCTTTAGCCATGGTCACTGAAACATTCCAAGGAAAAGATGGTCATGTGAGAGCGGTGAAAATTCGTATCGGCAAAACAGAATACATTCGACCGGTATCAAAACTGTGTCCGCTAGAGGATGTCCGAAATCAAGTCATTCAAAAGTAAATGCAAAAAAATCAGGTTTGCTCAGGTTTGCTCTGTGATTAAGGGACATAATAATTCCCATGAGCTACCTGTTAACAATAAAAACCTTTCAAATAATTTTTGATATAAAAAGTCTGGCTTGCTCTGTGGTTAAGGGGCATAATAATCCCCATGAGCATCCACTTCAATAAGAAAATACTTTTTAAAAAGTCAAATCAATAATCGAAAAGACAATCGAAAACAGACAATCGAAAACAGACAATCGAAAACACAATTGAAAAAAGACAATCGGGGAAAAATCAATAAACGTACAATTGAAAAGACTATTGATCAAGGACAAAACAATATTCTATATTTAGAACTTTATTAAGTTGATATGTTTCATAAAGGCTAGCCAAAATTTGTGTATTATACATGTTTACACATAAACATTTTAGAAGTTGCACTATTGTATGCATTGTAAACAACTGATTTATTATGTAGCAGATCTTGAAACTTGATTCAGATAGATTAGTATTAAAAGACTGTTGGAAAGGAACGATTGTGCGTGTGTCAAGCATATTTTTTCCTTTTCCACAATGTTTAGCCAATTCTTGTGTTATATAGTAAAGAATTCATAGTTTCAAAGTTCTAGAATTATTAAAACTTGAAAAGTGTGAATTTGCAGGACATAAAAAAAAAAAATGTAACTTCAGATAAATTGTTGTTTTCAATTTAATAGTAAAGTTGATGAAAAAGGAGAAAATGCAAGTGATCAGTAATTTCTTCTTTTCCTTCAATATTACCAAAAGCTTTCTCTTTATAAGAGTATCAAGTCAGGAGAATGTTTTGAAAATGGTTATATTTAGTAAAAGAAAGAGATGAAATGTAATTGTTGTATAATTCAAGGCACAGGGAGCAGTTACGTATGCTGGATATTAGCTAAAATGACCCAAAAGTCAAACCAGGCCTTTTAGAAATACTATATATAGACAAGGGATACAACTCAGAATTCCTCAGATCCCACCCCTGTCTGTTTCAAATGCCTCTAACAACTACGCTTCTTTGTTTACACATTTTACAGTTGTGCATATTCGTCACACATATAATCATTTGTAACATTGACCCATCCATTCCACGAAAACTATACAGCTTTCGGAGTACAGACAACTTTCTTACAGAAATACACCTCAATTTTGCTCGTTTGTCGAGAAGTAGCACCTTCACTTTTCATCAGTAAATAGCAAATCCCAGATAAGCCACTCATTTCTATTATGCATAGAGCAATGGTAAATAATAAATTAAATACATTTTTACCTTTAAGTAGTTAATTCTGATGATTCCAGAGCTCTCCATAGCTTATTAAGTGTTACATCCTTTCTAGAAGTCCAAAGGCAGCCATGTTGTTTTTTATGATAATGATCCATAAAGCACAAACGGATGCAAAAATGTGTAAAAAGGGGTAATGGACAAGAAAACCACCAAGCGGGATGTAAATGCCCAGAAAAGAACAACAAAATGGATTTCAGAATAGACTAGATGAGAAAATTTTATTCGAAAAGTACTTATAGCACCATTATAGTTTAAACAAAATATTCATTATTTATCAATGGCTCTCTAATCATTTACTAGAGCCCAAGATATTGAACTGCAGGTATTTGAAAGTTAGTTAAAAAGCATTAGTTAGGATTAAAAAGAAATAATTGAAAAAGAATGGGACTCTATGAGCTACAATTAGTTCAGGCTTCCACATCGTTAACTTGAAACAAGTTTAGACCAAAGATTGACCCCTGTGGAATGCCAGATAAAAGCCATAGCTCAGCCTCACCTATGATGACTTCTATTTGGCTTCCAAGAAGGAAAAGTGAAATTCAGCAAAGCGCCTCACCCTACATACCATGCAGCTGCATTTTTGTAACAAAGTTAAGCTGTTGACTTAAATAAGTACATTGCTAAAATGAAATATCATAATGTTTGTTCGTTAGCCAAAATTTCTTATTTTATGAAAAGTCTTGAATTAATCATATATGTTATGTTTCACTAGACAAAACACTCTCTCATCTCTTAATTGAATCTTCACTAGCTGAATCTCTAAATCAAAGGAAGGTTCACCAGCAGGATTGAAAGCATTGGGAAAATAGTAATATATAAATAAGTATAATATTTTTTTCCGGAAATGGATTGAAAAATAACTTTCAGTATGCAGAAGTTTATGAAACAGTATGATATGCTATTTGTTGATAGCCAATCTGAAAAATAAATATGAATACATGAATGTTTTACACAGAAGACTATTCTACAGTCATTTGTTTAAATTTTTATTGGATTGGACGCCAACTGTGGTAGTTATCTTAGTAGTCAAAACATGTTTATTTAAATGATATTTGGATTATATATAATTTGGATTGATTTTTTCTCTGTAAATTCTTGGTAACACTTACGATTTACTACCTATGTATAGCTATAAATAAGTAAATTACCGGTACACTAGAAACAGAGTATATTGTTAAATTTTATACACGTATACATGTAAGTACTATCAAATTATTTTTGTAAATGTTTCTTTGTAAGAAGAAGTAAAACCAGTATGAGTTGATGTAAATCTACTATTTAATTATAATAATTGTTATAATTTATTTTGCATTTCTCATTAATGGGTTATGCTTTAACTGTGATTCTTATTGAAATTTGCACATAAAATTTGCATCATTTAATGAAGGGAAAATGTTTTAACACACAAAGTTAAAAGCAAATACATTCAGCATAGCTATCTATACAGTCTCTGAATCAATATTACTCAGAAAATTTGAGGATTAAAAGATGTATCTTATCTCCAAAAGCAGCCTGTTCCGATTTTGTTTCAATACTCATTAGATATAATTAAAAATGTCTATTTCTTATTTCTCATGTCGTTTTTTTAGTTTTATTGAAATACCTATTTCTTTGCTTTTGATTAACAGAATCTTGTGGAATACCTATTCTCATTAAAAAGTAATAAATGAGCAACTCGAAAGGGAGATTATCAAAAACTTAGGGAAAAGAGGAGCACTCTTGTTACCTATATCACCACAGCTTTATCTTTAATCTCTGTGGATTTTCTCAAGAAAAATGCATATTTTGGGATTTGTACAAACTTCAGAATATACCCTTTTTAGAAATTGGATGTCTTGTATCAGATTAGAGAACCAGTGATACACATTGGACATGTAATTCAATTTTTATATCATATGGTAACGAGTTATAGATGAGAAATTATCATTTCAACCACCCTCTATTTCAGTCGTTGGCCTTTATTGCAACTTGCGTCCCTACTTATACCCCCTCCCCCCCCCCCCTCCCCAATTTTGCATCTTGTTTGCTTTTAAGGACATTTCAGTTTATTTACAAAATGGCTGCCTTTTGACTTTTGGAAAGTGTGTAACACTTCATAAGCTTAGGAGAGCTCTGTAATCATCAGAATTAACTACTTAAAGGTAAAAATGTATTTAATTTATTATTTACCATTGCTCTATGCATAATAGAAATGAGTGGCTTATCTGGGATTTGCTATTTACTGATGAAAAGTGAAGGTGCTACTTCTCGACAAACGGGAAAAATTGAGGAGAATTTCTGAAAGAAAGTTGTCTGTTCTCCGAAAGCTGTATAGTTTTCGTGGAATGGATGGGTCAAGGTTACACATGAGTATATGTGTGACGAATATGCACAACTGTAAAATGTGTAAACAAAGAAGCGTAGTTGTTAGAGGCATTTGAAACAGACAGGGGTGGGATCTGAGGAATTCTGAGTTGTATCCCTTGTCTATATATAGTATTTCTAAAAGGCCTGGTTTGACTTTTGGGTCATTTTAGCTAATACCCAGCATACGTAACTGCTCCCTGTGATTCAAGGTGGATTGTGAAAAATAAAATGAAACAATGTCTTAAGAGTTGCTTAGATAAAGCTTCTATTTTGACAAAAGTGATTCATTCTTAATAGTATGAATAGAACGAGGGTATCAATTTAAGGTTATAGTGGTTTAATTTGTTGGTTTGTTTTGGTGTAACAATATTTCAATATATTGTTCTCTATAGTATGATCTTGGCGATCAATCTAAATGGAACAATAGAGTGATTCGTATGTGGTAATCGATAATATTATTAGAATAGCAGACACCGTATGTTGATATTGCATATCAAAGAGGGGAGAATGTTCTAGAGTATCTCAAAATCAGAAATAGTTTGTTCGATTAATATGGGTTCAGTAAACTGTAATCAAGTAGTTTTATCGGAACATTATTACAGAAAGACAGATTTATGTTTATTCGATTGAACCATGAATGAACTTCCGTGCACATGTTAAGATTGAGAAAAAATAAACATCGGCATCGAAAATATCGAGTTTTTTAATCATTCGACATCGTATAGTACAATGACAAAATACCACTTCAACAACCTTTATTAACTGTATAACCCATTCCCACACTATAAAATTCTAGACCAGTCCAAATTCTAAGAAGTTGCAGATGACAATCTAAAATTGTTGAAATCTTCAAATAAACCTCTTTGCTTTTTGGGGTAGAAAACATTGTGGATAATGAAGAAATTGCTTGTAACAAGCAATTTCTTCATTCTCCACAATGTTTTCCAAAGCTTCCATATTGAGGGTCATTTAAAAGCGTCATTGTGTGAAGATGGCTTAAAATAAAACTATTTAAAACATTGTGGGAAAAAGAGAAATGGCTTGTAACATGCCATTTCCCCTTTTTGCCCAATGTTTTTACCATATTCAATTATTACTTTTCAAATTACGCACACTTTGAAATGTCGACCTCGACTTCTTTCAATTTCGACCAGTTCAAAAATAGCTTCATGATGTTGGGGCTAGTGCCAAAATGTAGCAAGTGCCTGTATAGATATATTATAGTGTTGCATTCACTAACCCATTATTTGATGACAAAATTTCAGACTAGTCTAAATTCAAAGAAGTTGCAGAAGACTTTTCAAACTGGCTTAACCCATTCCCACACAATAAGATTTTAAACCAGTTTAAATTCAAAGAAGTTGCATACGACAATTTTAAGTCAATGAAATCATTAAAATCTTTGTCTTTTGGGGTAGAAAACATTGTGGATAATGAAGAAATTGCTTGTAACAAGAGGACCATAATGTTACTATATTGCTTACTTGAGTCTTCTTGCAATAAAAGCAAATTTCAAGCACTGGTTACTCTAGCAAATAATTTATCTAAAGAATTTCTTAAAGATTTCATCCTTCATTTCTGTATAAAATGAAGAATCCTCGTAAAGCCAAATTGAAACAAAGGGTAATTATTTTTGCAACATATGAAGAGGGAAAAACATTCAATCTCTATACCTCACTAGAGGATCTCTTACAAATTGTTTTTATGTAAAGTACGACGGGCAGGGGGAGCCAAAAATGGACCCAAAGGACATTATCTTAAGAAGAGAAAATATTGTCACTAAACCAGGATTCAATTGCTTCATCAAAATCCATCTAGAATTGTAGGAGTAGCTGCACAAGCAAGAATTTTGACAATAAATCTCCTTTATCCATGATGTAGTATTGAGTAATTATTAAGAGATGAAGAGATTTTTTTGTTTTCATGGAGGTATGAACCGAAAAAACAAACCACACTGTATGAATACGCGAATTCATACATTGTGTGATTAGGTTTTTCGGTTCATACCTTCATGAAAATAAAAAATATTCTCTTCATTTCTAATAATTTAATAGCATCGAGCCAAAAAACCAAAAGCTTTACAAATGTTGATATCTTTTTGTATGGGACTATTTTGTGCGGAAGCATAAAAAATCACTGCATGCTCAAAATTTTGTTCATGGAGTTATGGTGGTTTTTTTTCAACCAATCAGAATGCTCGTTTTTGTATGGGACTATTTTGTGCGGAAGCATAAAAAATCACTGCATGCTCAAAATTTTGTTCATGGAGTTATGTTGGTTTTTTTTTCAACCAATCAGAATGCTCGTTTTTGATAGACAAAACTAAAAATTAAATTATACGCTAATAATATGTCCTAGGTCAAATGAACAGTCCAGTATCTGATGTTTAACGTCACCTCCTATTGTCATGGAAAATTGTCACAATGTTATTATTTCAAATAAATAGAAACCACTGCTCACATTTCTTTAAATGTCTACATGAAGCATATGTAATTCCCTTCAATTGGAATCAAAAGCTTGCTTTATTTTATAGCTAGACATGATTTTTCGGCTTAAAAAATGATCAACATATTTTTATAGGGTGCTTAGAAAATACTTTAAATGTTAATGAATACATTGTCCTGTAAATCAGTATGCAATTTATCAACATAAAAGCATGCAAGTTATGCTGTAATGCACTTAGCTTTCAAGTTTTTTTATGCTCATAACAGTTTTATAAAATGTCTTAAATATTAGAGTTCCAAAACTTGTGATGAATAATGTCTGATTTTTTTTAACACTGACAGATAGCCATCATTCCTTCTAAGGCTATTTTTATGCCCCCAATGGGAGGCATATAGTAATCAACTGTCCATCTGTCCGTCCATCTGTCCTGCTTTCGTGTCCCCTCTGTAACTTCTACATGCAATAGTGGATTTCAATATAACTTTGAAAAATTTGTTCAGAGCTATATGACAACATGTCGTGAAAAAGCCCCAGGTTCCTATCTCAAAGATCAAGGTCACAATCTGGGGTCAAAGGTAAAAAATCGGCACTTTTTGCCGTGCCCACTCTGTAACTTCTATAATCCTGCACGCAGGTACAAATTTCTTTCATACAAATGTTCACTAACTTCAGACGACGTGTCATGGAAGAGACCCAGATTCCTATATCATAGGACAAGGTCAGATTCTGGGGTCAAAGGTAAAAAATCGGCACTTTTTGCCATGTCCGCTCTGTAACTTCTATAATCATGCACGCAGGTACAAATTTCTTTCATACAAATGTTAACCACCTTCAGACGATATGTTGCGAAAAATACCCAGGTTCCTATCTCAAAGGTCAAGGTCAAATTCTGGGGTCAAAGGTAAAAAATTGGCACTTTTTGCCTGGTCTGCTCTGTAACTTCTATAATCATGCACGCAGGTACAAATTACTTTCATATAAATGTTCACCACCTTCAGACGACGTGTCACGAAAAAGACCCAGGTTCCTATCTCAAAGGTCAATGTCACAATCTGGGGTCAAAGGGGCGTCCAGAATGGTTATATTGCGTCCGGAATGGTTAAATTGTATTGACTCTCTTATTCTTCAATGGATTGCTTCCATATTTGGACAGATTCTTAATTGGAAGGACCACTTTATATGACCTTGACCCAGTGACCTACTTTTGACCTCAGAAAAATCAGTCCATAATGCATTTTTTAATTTCATTCTGTATTTATAGAAATTATTAAATGTATTAAAATTTCATTTATTAAAAACCCAGACGTATAGATCACAAATGCATGTGGTTGTGTTTACAAAACAAATCAAAGTGCCACATGCTTGACCCTGTCCTTTGGGGGCATTTATCACATGACTATGACTAGCTCTTGTTTAGATTTTTTCTAGAATATCAGCCAGTCACGGTTAGGTATCACAATGAAATTGAATTTTGTAATGAGCTTCCATCACAATGAATGATGACGGCTACCCATCATATACTAGACTGATGACAAATATTTGGTGAAAATTCCATCAAAATTGGTCAAGAACTGTAGGAGTACTTGGCATGCCATCTTGTCGTACCAAGGGAGGTGAACATTCTACTTATCTAGATATTAACCCATTCCAACACAGAGGAATTTTAGACCGGTCCAAATTGAAAGGAGCTACAGACGACAATCTCAAAATGATGGAATTTTAAATTTTTTCGTCTTTTTGGATAGAAAACATTGTGGATAATGAAGAAATTGCTTGATCCGAGCAATTTCTTCATTTTCCACAATGTTTTCCAAAGCTTTTTTGTTGAGGGGCGTAAAAAGGAGGGATTGAGTGGGAATGGGTTAAAGAAAAAGATGATCTCGATATCCCTTCACTTGTGAGGATTTTGGCATGCAAGATAAAGTGAATTCCCATGCAGCTGACAGCTCACATGCCCAACTACTCACCTAGCTGCCCCCCTTCAGCCAACTTTTACTCATCTATTGATCAGTTTTTAGACTACCTGGATAAAACTTTTGTAAAACAAGCAAAATCACATGCAAAATATTCAAAAATTAATCCTTTTGGTTTCTCAAAAAAAATATTTTTAAAGATTTCCTCCTTTGTTTTTTATGTAAAATAGGGTGCACCAAGGTGGAGTCCAGATGAAACTTCTGGAGAATTATTTTCATAACTTTAGAAGAGGGTTACCATACCATGTCGCATGCACAATTTGAAACCTCTAGGCCTTATGGTTTCTCATAAATAGAAATAGATTTTTTTAAGACATTGTTTCTATGAAAAATATGTTGTTTGGGCGGATCCAAAATGAGTTGTAGTAGAGGGTCACCAGATAGTGTCACATGCAAAATTTGGAAACTCTAAGCTTTAATCCTTTCCTGTTTCTCGAAATTTTAGACTGGCCCATTTTGAAACATGTTGCAGACGACAAAGAAAATTGAGTGCGATTTGAAACAAAGCAATTTTATGAGGTAGAAAATATTGTGAAAAGAGAAGAAATTGCTTCTATCAAGCAATTTCTTCTGTTATCACAATATTTTCTTAAGAATAAAATTGCATGGACGTCAAAACCAGTGATTATACAGGAAAGAGTTAAAAATTGTCAAACATGGATTTACTTTTTTGTTTCACTGTAAAATGGGGTGTGCCAAAGCAGAGCCCAAGTTAGACCCACAGGGCATTATTTTTAAAAATTAAGTAGAGGGTCATCATACTATGTCACATGCAAAATTTTGAACCTCTAAGCCTTATGGTTTCTAACAAGAATTTCCCTCTTTATTCCTATGTAAAATAAGATGCCCCTCGTAGGATCCCAAATGAGATCAAAGAAGCATTATTAGCTTGACTATTCGAAAGAAAAGCAGGCTGTTTCAGGCACACGGGCATCGGCGCCAGCGGCGTAATGGTTTGGATAAACCTCCCATACAAGTGTCATATCTCAGTTTCTACTAATGCTATTGCTATGAAACTTTGCATATGCCTTTGCGGCAATGATATCAGCCTCCTGACACAGATTCAATTTTAGTGGAATTTTAAACCTTTTTGGACTTAAAAATTCTTGGCTACACCTTATGTGCAACTGCCATATATCTTTGATAACTCTCTTTCTACTAATTCTATTTCTTTGAAAATTTGGACATGCTTTTCTGGCCATCATATCATCTTTTAGTCAAAGATTAATTACAATTACATTTATTACAGTGGAGTTTTAACCATTTTTGGACTTGGAAATTCTTGGTTGAACATTTTGTAACTATCATTAATCTTTAATAACAATGCTATTGCTTTGAAACTCTGCACATGTTTTTGTGACTATAAAATCAGCCTCTAGACACAGATTCATCACTCTGATATTCACTTTAGTGGAATTTTAACCCTTTTCAGACTAAGAATTCCATGGTTAAACTTTACCTGCATCTATCATAATATATCTTTAATAACTCTACTTCTGCTAATGCTATTGCTTTGAGACTTTGCATATTTCTTTGTGATCTTCATATCATCTTCTAGGCAAAGATTCAATACAATTAAAATTATTATAGTGGATTTTTAACCCTTTTCATACTTAAAATATCTTGATAAACTTTACATACAACTGTTTTATATCTTTAATAACTCTCTTTCTACCAATGCTAATGCTTTGAAACTTTGCACATTTCTTTTTGACCTTCATAATCATCTTCTAGACAAAGATTTATTACTCAGACATTCATTTTAGTGGAATTTTAATCTAAATTCAAAAGTGTTGCAGACAAAAATTAAAAGTAAATTTAACATAAAAAATAACCATTCAGTAGGGTAGACAACATTGTGGAAAAAGAAGAAAGTGCTTGTTTCAAGCAATTTCTTCTTTTTCTACAATGTTATATCACGTATAAAATGTCAGGGACGTAAAAATCGGTGATTGAACAGAAAAGGGTTATACTTAGGTTAATTAAGTAGGATAATAGGGTTAGAAAAGAAACTGCGAGGACATAAAAAAGAAACTGTTTGTCATTAGCAATTTCTCTTTTCTCCACAATTTTTTTCCATATCATACAACTCGTCAGGGGCATAAAATGGGTTGCAGGGTAAAAGTTTAATTAAGGTATGTTTTGTAAAATAAGCTCAACCCATTACCACACAACAAATTTTAATCTGGTCGTAAATTCAAAAAAGTTTTTACTTGATTGAATGTTAAATTTTTTTTTCCGTTTTGGAAGCCAATTGTAGATAATGAAGAAGTTGCTTGAAACATACAGAATATATTGTAGGAAAGGAAAAGTATGGTAGACATTTTGCTTTAGTCTACCAATGTTTTCAAAACTTAGTAATTCCAAGTGTCAAAATAAAGTTTTGTATAAAAATGGTGGGATTAACCCTGTCCTGTTTTTCAAAATTTTAGACCTGTCAAAAGTCAAAGGTTTTGCAGACGGCAATTTAAAGTAGATTTTTTTAAAAGTAATCATTATGTATGGTAGAAAATATTGTGGAAAAAGATGAAATTGCTTGTTACAAGCAATTTCTTCCTTTTCCACAAAGTGTTCTCAAGTAAAAGAATACAAGAACTAAAAACGAGGGATTGAACTGGAAAGGGTTCAATTAGGATCCTTCTTAATTTTTGTTATCTGGTTAACCCATTCCCACAAAATGACACTTTTGGACGCCCCTCAAGAAAAACAATATGGAAAAGGTGAAATATTAAGAAATTGCTTGTACCAGGCAATTTTTTCATTTAACACAATGTTTTTTACTCAGAAAGTGTAAAAAATCTAAAATCAAAACTGTCGTCTGCAACTTCTGAAAACAAAGTGAAAAATGAAGATATTCCTTGTAACAAGCAATTTCTTGATTGTCCACAATGTTTGCCATCCCAAAAGACAAAGATAATAGAAAGTTCTAATTTAAAACTGTTGACTGCAACTTCTTTTAACCCATTACTACACAACAAAATTTGAGACTGGTTCAAATTGAAGGGAGCTGCAGACAACAATTTCAAGTTGACAGAATTTTAGATTTTGTCGACTCTTTGCATACAAAAACTTTGCAGATAATGAAGAAATTTCTTCATTTTACACATTGTTTTCCTTATTGCTTTTCTTGAGGGGTGTGTAAAACCATCACTTTGTGGTAATGGGTTAAACCTGGTTATGTTGAATTATAAATCCTCTACATCATTGTAATAAAATCAAAGTACTGAAAGCACTTGAAGCAATAGCTATTGGTTAATATAAATTTTGAACATTATCTTACAACCAACTTTGGCCCCATTCCCATACAAGAAAATTTTGGACTGGTCTAAATTGAGAGAAGCTGCGGACAAAAATTTCAAAGTAATGGAATTTTAAATTCTTTCGTCTTTTTGGATAGAAAACATTGTGGATAATGAAGAAATTGCTTGATACAAGCGATTTCTTCATTTTCCATAATGTTTTCCAAAGCTTTTTTCTTGGGGGGGGGGGGGGGGGGCGTAAAAAGGAGGGATTGTGTGGGAATGGGTCAAATTGGACAAGCAGATGGTATACACTAAGATCAGACTGCACATATATGCACGAATGTTCCAGGTTCAGCATGACAAGGGTTGATATGCACCTGTGTAAAGTTTTGTCGTCTGGCAATAGGATTAGAGTGAAATTATTTATAAATTTCACATAACCTAAATATGATGTTATTAATCTTTCACACTTGCCTGGTTCTCTATGATTCATCATAATTAAGTAGGCAGTCATACTTCATCAACAAGCCTACATAATAACTGTGTTATTTATGATTTAATCACATGTTCATTATTTCCCACAAATATCCCTTTTGTTGTCGTTTGTATTCATTGTTGTTTTTAGCTGGGACTGAATCTTATGGTTGCTTGTGCTACAGGAAGCTGGTTATCCCATACCAGACGGCAAAATTTAAGACTGGTCAAAATTGAAAGGAGTTGCAGACAACAATTAAAAACTTATGAAATTTTAGATTTTTTCACATTTCTGGATAGAAAACATTGTGTAAAATGAAGAAATTGCATGTTACAAGCAACTTCTTCATTTTCCACTATGTTTTTCCAATTGATTTTCTTGAGGGGCGTCCAAAAGCATCACTGTGTGGGAATGGGTTAAGTGTTAACTTCAGTAAGACTGAAATATTGTTGAAAGTGGTGTTTAGCCCTATACAATCAAAAGTAGAAATAGAAGGGTGTCACTAGAGATTTGTTATGGAAACAGCCCTGCCAATTTTCATTAAATATGATGGTTATCAAGATGTTTATCCTATTCCCAAACAATCCCATTCTTATTCAAACCTTACGAAAACAGTTTAAAAAAAATGACGAAAATACATTGTTTTCTTCCAAGCTAGACAGAGCTTTTCAACCCTTGTCATACTAAATAACATTCTGTACAGAATTGAAATAAAATCAAAGGACTGAAAGAACAGGAGGCAATTGTTGGTAATAATTATTTTTTTGAAAAAAAATTTGGCTTAAAGTGGATAAGCAGGTGGTGCAGAGAAAGTTCAGATTGCATGTAAAAGTGGGCTGATATTTGTCTATACCTCCTGACAAAAAATTAATACTGAGGGTTCAGCAGTTAAAATTCTATCAACTTGTAATTCTTGGCTGCAACATATTTGAATTTCGGCTTACCTAAAATTAGGCTGTGTGGTAATGGGTGTATTCATTCCTACAAAACAAAATTTTAGACTAGTCCAAATTTAAAGAAGTTGCAGCCAGCAATTTCAAGTAGGTGGAATTTAAAAAATCTCTGTCTGTTAGGGTAGAGACATTGAGAAAAAATGAAGAAATTGCTTGAAACAAGCAATTTCTTCATTTTTCACAATGTTTTCCCTAGCTTTATTCTTGAGAGACATAAAAAAAAGAGGAATTATGTAAGAATGATTTGAATGAATCCTGGATGGCAGATGACACACTCACACACATACGCTCACTCACACATATAGAACAGAAATGGACTATCAACCTCAATATTTCAAGACATTTAACCCATTACTACACAGCAAAATTTTAGACTGGTCCAAATTGAAAAGAGTTGCAGACGACAATTTAAGGTTATGAAATTTTGCATTTGTTTAACTTTGGAGTAGAAAAGTTTGTGGATAATGATGAAATTGCTTGTAACAAACAATTTCTTCATTTTCCACAATGTTTTCCTCAATCTATTTTTCATTGCAACATTGATAGGAAAGAGTTAAGTCAGTTTGGCGACTGAAAAGTCATAACTTCAGCTTTTCAAGCTGTACTTGTTACATTTATATTGCCAGCCAACCATTTTACTTTTAGGTTACATGTTTTTGGCCATAAGTTTTGCCAAGGCTGTGATAATACCACAGTTTTTTTTCAAAAACGTCTGAAACCATTTGAACACAATCATGCAATTTTAAGCTCCTCCAAAAACAATCTTGGTAATATTGTGAAAAATAAAGAAATTGTTTGTTACAAGCACTTTCTTTATTATCCTCAATGTTTTCTACCCCAATTAAAAAAGATTTGCAAACATTTCATCATACAAAGTCGTCCTGTTTAATTTCTTCAAAGATGGACCGAGCTTTGTAAATACAGCATATTCAAGCTGTAGTTTTGACATTTTTATAGCTTATAGTCAGTTTGAAGGATCAAATGAATTCCCTGGAAAAGAATTGATCAACTGAAGGAGGTTAAGACAAGTACTGGTAAATTCTAGTCTAATGACGTCTTGTATAGCCAATTTGTTTAGCAAATTGTCTTTTTTACACAATCTTACTTTTTATACCCCTAAAGAATAAAGCTTGAAAAATATCGTGGAAAATGAAGAAATGACTTGTAACAAGCAATTCTTCATTATCCACAATGTTTTCTAAATAAAAGACAAAGGTTTTTCAAATTCTGTCAAGTAATAATCGTCATCTACAACTTGTTTCAGTTTCGGCCAGTCTGAAGTTTTATTGTCTGGTAATCAGTTAAAATGTAAATTGCTGTCTGATGTCATCTCGTCGAGCCAATTTATTTCACAAATTGTCTTTGGCTTAAACGTCTTGGTTGGAATTATAGGCTCAGACAGAGTGCTTATGCAATTACTTTCTGGAAATTTACAAAATATCTCAGGAAAAAGCAGGCTCTTCCAGGCATTAGGTTAAGCCATTACCAGATGACAAAGTTGTAGACTGGCCAAATTGAAAGGAGTTGCAGATGACCATTTAAAGTTTATGAAATTTTAGATTTTTTCAACTTTCTGGGTAGAAAAAAACCTTTTCAAAACTTTGTAGAAAAAAGAAGAAACTGCTTCTTACAAGTCCAAATTTCAACTTAAAAAATTTCTGTCTTGAACTTATCAAAATTTGGGCAAGTCTAGTATTTTGTCATGTGGGAATAGGATAAAGAATTTGTTTAACCCTTTCCCGTTTTTGAAAATTTTAGACGGGTCTAATTTGAAGGAGTTTGCAGACGACAATTAAAAGTTGGTGTAATTTAAAAATAACTGACGTAAAGGTCAGAAAATATTGTAGGAAAGAAGAAATTGCTTGTTACAAGCAATTTCTTTTTTTCCGACAATGTTTTCTCAAGTATAAGATCACAGGGACGTAAAAACAAGGGATTGTACAGGAAATGATTAAGGTTACACCCTGCTTTGAACAATCTTTCAGTTGAATTACTTTCAGTTGTATTACTGTGAAATTTACTTGTTCATGTGATTCTTTAATCCATTACCAGACAGCAAAATTTTAGACCTGTCCAAATTGAAAGGAGTTATAGACTACAATTTAAAGTTGATGAAAGTTTGGATTTTTCAACTTTCTGAGTAGAAAAAACATTGTGGAAAATGAAGAAATTGCTTTTTACAAGCAATTTCTTCATTTACACAATGTTTTCCCAATTGTTTTTCTTGATGGGCATCAGAAAGCATCACTGTGTGGGTTGATATTTCCAGTACAAGGCTGGGACTATAAAGTGTCTTCCAAAACACTTCCCCTTCATTTTAGCATTGAGGCCAGAATTGACCCGCCCACTGACTACCTAGGCCCGCCCATTTTCTCTGACATGAAGTTCCACTTCAATTTTTAACAGCGTTATATTGCAAAATTTACGGCCAATAGCATGTAAAAAAAGTAAAATTGTTTGTTGGCCACATAAACATTGTAACTACAGCTTATTCAAGCATTTAAGTCACCAAACAAAACGTTATCAAAATAAATGACGGCCAATGTCGAAGTTGAAAGCTCAGGTCTAGACTGAATAAATAATTTGATTCATGGGTTGATTTCTGGAGTGACAAGCATGACTGGTCAATTCGAATCCATGACCTAACACTTCTGGCCAGTCAAAAGACTGTCTACAGCTATTGGCCATAAATGTTCACATCATCTTCACTCATATAGAAAGCAAGGGACAATGAAAGATTCTAGACAAAACAGGGCCATGGCAGTATTGCCTCTAGAGTGCACAAAAGGTTTCTTTAAAATTGACCTAGTGACATAGATTTTGACCTCATGTAACCTAATATCAGACTTACAGATTCATGTATCATGGAGACAAACATTCTGACAAAGCAGTTAAACCTGTTCTTCTACCTTCATACCAAATATAACATTCTGACCAAGCAGTGAAACCTCATACCAAATATAGGCATTCTATTTTGAAATAGTTTTAAAGTAATGCTTAGACAGATATGATAAACACAACACCCCTATTGAAACATATGAATAGCATTTCACTCTTATTTTCACACTGTAAAGGATCACAAGTTTTCATATCAATTATTCTTAATTTTACTATGTTTACTGGTGGCTTGCATCAAAGATTGTGGTTGTTATGGTGTGAGAAACAGCAGTAAGGCATGGTTCAGTCACCAGCCACCGTAGTATAAATGAAATGCTGTTGAAAGTGGCTTTGAACCCAATATAATCAATCATTTGGGAAAGGGTAAAGGATGCTATTAGCAAAGAAAACCCAGTTATAAAGAAGGTGTTGTCACTTTCCTAATGATTACTATCTAAGTAAATATTTGTTTCTATGGCAACTTACATAAGAGTCTCCAATAATCTAATTGCTTATAAAGCTTGTTTTTTATTGTCACTTTGATTTAACAGTCTTCATCTCAGAAAGAACTTTTACAATATTTTAACAAAAGCTGTTTGAGATGGATTTTGCTCCTGGAATAAGTCATATCCTTTTAACAAAACTTTAAAAAAAAAAAAATCAACGGAGGCAAAAAGTACTGTACTAAAGTATTAATTTTCAATCTATCCATCATGATAGTGCTGTCTCAAAAAAAGATGAAATCCTGAAACACTTTGCTCCTGTAGCAAACTTTTTTTCTGGAGTGTGACCTTAATAAGTAACCTCTACCTTGAAGTTGATGGATGACCTTGACCTTGCAACTAAATGTTGCCTATTTAATGTAAGGAACCTATATTCCAAACAGCAAAAAACCCCATTGGATCCCATTGGAGCTCCACATAAGAGCAAACCTACTTACATGAACAAAGAAGGTAATCTTTCTAAAAACTTATCCTGATGAAACGTAAAGCATTTGATTATTGCAAATAACATTAACCGGTGACCCTATGCAAATAATTATCAAGCCCCTCGGGTCCCATTTTGACTAAACCTTTAAGTATCTGTAAAATCGTGGATTACATGTTACAGGGATAATTTTCACTTTAGACTAATTCTTTGAAGTATTTTGGTTGAGGGTAGTCAATATGTACCAAATATCACAGCTCTAGGCCTTATGGTTTGGGAGAAGATTTTTAAGTTTACCTTCTTTAGTCGACTATAAAATCAAGATTGTACAATATTGGGCTGGCTAATTTCAGAGTAGACTAGTTATTTGGAGTATTTTGGTAACAGGATCAAAAGGAATTGATACATTCAATCAAAGGTTTATTAGGTAATGATATATGCATGTACCAAATATCAAAGCTCTAAGTCTTGTGGTTTGGGAGAAATTTTTTTAATGTTATCACTTGGTTACTATGGAAACCAGAGCTCGTCATGGATTTCAATTCTTTGAAGTATTTCAAAAAGTATGACCTAAGGATAACTTCTGTGAAGCTTCGTTGAAATCCCATAGTTAAGTGAAGGTTATTTTGTAATTGTGGACGTAGGGACGGACGGACAGATCTGACTGCACTTATGTGTAGGCTGATCTTAGTCTATACCTATTACCAAAACAGGAATATCCCAGGTTCAACATGATAAGGGTTAAAAGTGTCCTCCAATATCAAGTTTTATACATAGACTAACCTTGGTTGCAAATGATACATTTGAACCATGTTTAAACTACAAATATTAAATTACTATTTCTTTCATCATACAAAAATCATGATACTGCTCCATGATCTATTTTTTGTGTGACAGTCACGTGAAAACTGATCATTTCCAAACTGCCAGAAAGTTATAATCTTGCTCAGACTGCTGATTTTGCAGGTTGAACAGGGTTAAATCTTTACTTTTAAGATTTTCTGAAAGTTGGTAATTCTACTTTGCTATACCTTGGTTTTTTTTAAATGTCATTCATCTGTGCTGTATTTGATCTCAGTTTCCAAATAATTGGTGGATCATGTCTGTCAATCAAAGATAGACTGGCCAATAAAATCATTAATTAACCCTTTCCCATTTTTGGAAATTTTAGACTACTCCAAATTGAAAGTTTGCAGACGCCAATGAAAACTGGATGCCATTTGAAATGAACCCATTGCTTGGTGCAAGCAATTTCTTCTTTTTCCACAATGTTTTTTCAAGTATAAAATCACAGCAATGTAAAATCCAGTGTTTGAACAGGAAAGGGTTAACTTTGATATCTCAGACAAAGTGGTGTGGCCAGCCATGATGGTAGTTAGTGGGCATGACCAGCTATTTGTTAAATATTTCCAGAATTCATAGACAAATCGTTTTTTCATGACAGGCCACAAATGAATAATGATGATCAAGTATAACTGATCAAGAGGTAAATTTGGGCCTGAATCACCTGTCTGGAATTCAAGAGAGTCTGTCAGCAATTAATCTATTGTAGCTGTCAATCAAACAAGAGCCACGTCAGACATGGCCATCCCCCACCAAGAAAGCTTGATAGTTGAGCACTGAACTTTTCCTCAACGAGATCTATCCACCTATGAAGTTTCAAGTTAATAGCCATTATACATTCAGAGATATGCCCTGGACAAAATCTTAGTCTTTAAAACAACAAAGGGCAATAACTACAAAATTATGCAAGCAAGAGTTGTGGTTCTTGTGCACTGCACTTCTCCTCAATGAGATCTATCGACCTATGAAGCTTCAAGTTGATAGCAATTATACTTTCAGAGATATGCTCCGGACAAGTTTAGTGACGGAAAGATGGAAGGACGGACGGAGACCATTACTATATCCCCTTCACTGAAACGGCGGGGGATAATAATCACTTAACCAATGAAATCATCATTGAACTTGGGCATTGACTGCCATTTATGTGAAGCACTTTTGTTGATTAGGCAACTTAAACAGGATAACTACAGCTAATTCACACTGTAGTTACGACGTTTAGGCTGCCAACCAACCATTCTATTTTTCTGTTACATGCTACTGTCAATAAAGTTTGACAAATAATGACATTCAAAATCGGGTGGAACTTTCTATCGGAGTCAATGGGCTGGGCCAACAGAGTCAATGGGTGTGGCGAGCGATTGGTCAATTTTTATAGAGGCCCATTTACTGATGCCTCATATGAAACATCAAGTAGATGAAGAGAACAGCTAATCTTAGAAAAATCCAATTTTCAGCAATTGTTATTCAGGTATGCTCAAAATGCAGCATATTTAGGCTTATTTGTATAAATAAATCTTATTAATTTTATTAACCAGTCTGGTTTAAGACAGTATTAAATGAAGTAAGTCGACCTTCATAAGTGACTTTGACCCTGATGGATGACCCTTACCTTAGAACCAACTGATGCCTATCAATGCAAGGAACCTATGCCTTGTGTATGAGCCATTTATATTGAAAAGTGTTGGAATAACAGCAAAATGTTCAGATTTTGCATTAATTTGCCCTTTGTAAGTGACCTTGATGAATAACATTGACTGTATCAAAGCAAGGAACCTATGTCACAATTAAGAGCCATAAATCTTTAAAGCTTTTTCAATAATAGCAACATGTTAAGTCTTTGCATGAAGTTGACCTTGATAAGTAACCTTGACCTTGATGGATTACTTGGACCTTAGAATCAACTAATTCCTATCAATGCAAGGAACCTATGTCCAAAAAATGAGCCATGTCTCTTGAAAGGTGTTTGACTAACGGCAAAATATTATTTTTTGTATCAAGTTGACCTTCATATGTTACCTTGATGGATGAGCTTGACCTTACAATCAACTGATTCTTATCAATGCAAGGAACCTTTATACCAAATATGAGCAATGTATCTTGAAAGGTGTTTAAATAACAGCAAAATGTTAAGTCTTTGCACTAACTTTACAAAATTTGTGACCTGGATAAGTGACCCTGACCTTTATCTTATCAATTTATTCCTATCAATACAAGAATCCATTGTCCCAAATAGGAGCCATATATCTTGAAAGGTGTTTGAATCAGATCAAAATGTCAAGTTTTTGTGTTAAGTTTACTGCTTTCAGTCAGGGGGACAACAAAAATTAGTAAAATAAAATGCCCCTGATCTTATAGATGCCCAAATATAAAGACAAAAAGATTGCATGTCAACCTTAAATTCCTAAATACAGCTTAAATGAGCTTTATGATGTTTAAAATAGTCAAACGAAAAATTTTGTGGCGGCACCTATCAATGGATTCCCGGTATTTCTCACACCAGTACCACCACTACATCCTTTCCTTGCCTCGAGCTTCTTTCCCACTTAGGTTTACGATTATCCACCCATTAGTGAGAGACAAATGTCGTAAAGGATATGTGCCGCCACCAGGGATCAAATCCATGACATCACATTATTGAAGCAATTTGACGTGAGCACCAGCTTATAAACAAAGATTTTTGCTTGTAAATTTGAGTCAGAGGATGAAATTTCCAACAATTCCACATATGAGTGAAACACAGAAATTGCACAGCTTTGACAGTCACAAAGTGATTATATTCCAGTCAGTATCTATCTATAGAGGGCTTAGTGAAGACTCTGACCACACTAGGTAGATACACAGGTTGATCTAAGTCTTAACCCTTGTCATGCTGAACCTGGAATATTCCGGTTTTGGCAGGAGGTGCAGACCAAGATCTGCCTGCATATAAGCGCAGTCTGATTTTTGGTCTACACCTCCAGCATGTACTTTTCATCCCAGAGTTGTTTATGAAATTGATTACTAAAAGAAATATTGATTTTTTAACAAGTTCTATCAGTGATTTCAGACCTTTGATTTTACAGCAATTCAGTAAGGTAATTCATACAGCATGACAAGGGTTAACTTGGGGTACATTATTATGAAATTATTTGAAATGTCAGTTAATTGTGATACTGTTCTAAGTATCTATACAATTTATAGACACTTAGAACAGAAATGCAATTAACCCTTGAACTTCTTTCAACTGGGAAGTCTAATATTTGTATGCTTTTAATGCTGCTTTGAACAATCTCACAGTTATGTCATAGCAGATTTCATTAGGTATCTGCAGAACAACTAGGTCTCTGTATGTATTTCAAGGGCCAAAGATACATACGTAATCAGCAGTGTTTCCGGGATTGGAACCAACATTGTAGACACCTTCCAGGTCACGAGTCTACCATCTTAACCATTGAGCCAAGAAGGACCATCTTTGGAGTCTAAAGCTGTGTTGCTAGTACCTTTCATGCTGAACAAAATCCTCTACAAAATTACATCAAAATCAAAGAGCTCATAGCACTGGATGCACTGATTTTACGTTAATAAGTATATCAGACCCCTGTTTTTCAGAATTTGGACCCTATTTTCTAGAAATGACACCCAATATTTCTTGGACAGCCTTCTTTATCTAATTTGAAAGGGGTCATTATATGGCAAAAGGACCCCTAGTTTGGAAGTCTAGGGAAAACCCTGTATATTGAAATTTTATTAACGACTCTGGTTTAAAAGAGACAAGCAGGTGGTGTAGACTAAGATAAGACTGCACATTTGTGCAGGCTGATCTTAGTCTATACCATTTGCCAAAATAGGATTATTCAGGGTTCAGCATGACAATGAACTGCAGGGGGATTTTATAAAGAAAATCAACTCATTAATTCCTTTATACAGATTATATATTTCAAAATTTTACAAATTTGTGCTCAATAGTCTCTGAATAAGTAACTATATATATATACATGAAAACAAACAATTATGTAATGAATTTATTGACATACAACCATTTGGAGAAGTAAGATTTGTTTTTGTTTGAATGAGTTTAATACCACTTTTAATAGTATTGTTTGAAGTTAGCAGAAGTAAAAAGTATCGCAAGTCTGTGTGAATAGATATGTACTTGCAATAGTTTGGCACAAACCCATCTATGTGTAAAGCTCTGTTGGTAAAGGGTTAAACAAACTTTTAGAAATTTGACCTTTTCAGATTAAGAAGTAGCTATGTAAATTATACTTAATCTTTATTTTGTTTCATTAGCATTTAGATTCAACATAAAACTGCAATATTAAAGATAGGTGATAGATTCAGTACATTAAGTGTATGATAAAGGGAAAATAGTTTGCCAAAAGGCTTCAACCATTTCAACAAAAACAACCTTTTGCTGAACAGGACCACACCGATTGTAAATGAAGTGTCTTAGTAAATAGCAAACAAATTATTTATCTTCAAGTTTTAGTTTTTGTATATTTGATATTTTGTAATATTCTATTAAATGTATTTTTCTATCATGTTTTAAATTCCAACCATTTGCCACCATTTTTTATTATAAACATTTTGATAGCAAAATAAATCAGTCTTCTATGTTAACCTATCCTACACAACAATTTTTTAGATTGGTCCAAATTCAAAGAAAGTGGAGAAAACAACTTAAAGCTGGTGAGATTTTAAAAATCTTAATCTTTTAGGTAGAAAATGTGGGTAATGAATTGTCCACAATGTTTCCAAATCTTTTTTCTTGAGAGGTGTTAAAAGCATGATTACATGGGAATAGGTTAACTTGTAGCTAGGTAATAAAATGGTTGTTTATGTTGATTTTTTCATAGAAGTTTTTGTTAGTGAAAGCCGTTCCTAACAAAAAAAATGACTTGATAAAACAGGAATGCACTTTACAACAATATGAATTTAACATGCATATTAGCTGAAATGAAACTCGTCTTCAACAACATATACTTTTTGCTTACAAAATGCTGATTGTAGTTTGGAATGGCTTATAAACAAAATGAGCAAATATCAATGGAACAAATCTAAAAATATAATCAATCCACATTAATAATCAGTCCAACACCATAATTTAACTCATTAATACAAAACTGTTGTAAATACTTTTAAAAAAGTAAAAGCAGGTACACTTATTTTGAACTGACACTTTGAAATAAGCAATACATCTGGTGTTATGGTGTTATGTAAATCAACAAACTTCTTCAAATAAAGAACTTAAAACAGTTTATTCATTTAACATTTCAAAATGATTCAATCTGATTGGCTGAAATTTCATTTAATATTCCCATAAAACAAGATGTGTTTGTGAGCCACCATTCTCCCTTGTGATCTTGATAAGAAACCTTGACCTTTATGGAGGACCTAAACCAAACAGCCAAGTGTCGCCTATCAATACAAGTAACCTTTGTCCAAAATATGAGCCATGTATTTTGAACAGTGTTTGAATACGGGTACAATATCATGTTGGTCAAGTTTTGCAGACAGACTGACTGATAGACAGAGAGACAAACAGAGGTAAAACAATATGCATCCCATCTTTCCATGTAGGGGGCAGAGAAAACCATTTAATAGCTTAACCACACAGTAGTGTCCAAATTTGGGCTTCTTTGACAACTTTTATTATATATGTCATCAATAAGAAATGAAGAGATTTTTGTTTTCATTGACATATGAAACTAAATACCTGGGTGTGTATCTTGCTTCAATGACAAAAAATGTATTCTCTTAACCCTTGTCACGCTGAACCTGGAATATTCCGGTTTTTGGCAGCAGGTGTAGACCATTATCAGCCTGCACAGAAGTGCAGTCTTATCTTGGTCCACACCTCCTGCTTGTATTTTTCCTGCCAGAGTTGTTTATGAAGTTAATTTCTAAAAGAAATATTGATTTTTTAATAACAAGTTCTATCAGTGCTTTCGGCTCTTTGATATTGCAATAATTCAGTAAGGTAATTTATATAGCATGACAAGGGTTAAACAACATGATGGATTTGATGGTTAAAGAGTGCCATGAGAAATTGCATTCTTTATCCTGCACCAACAAATGGAATCAGAGAAATATTCTTTTGAGGAACCCTGAAAATATTGAGATCTGGAGGACAATGCTTTATCTTTTATTAACCAAAATACGGTCAAAATGTTTTATCTCAGTAAAGGATAAATGAAATGATGAGTGATTTATATTACTCTTTTAAACAAATTATAACGACTGAATGCACTGATTAACATGAACAAATTAACTATCGTATAACTCCTAATAAGCACCTGTCTCTCCTTCTTGACACAAGTATTCAGGTGAGTTAGCTCCCTTTTTGAAAGTAAAACAAACATCATTTTTACAAAACAATGTTTGATGCATTGCTTAAAATTTACATATCAAAATTTCATGATATAATATCTGAAGTAGTTCTTACTAAACGTGTAAACCGATGACTTTTGGAAGTTCGAGAAAGACATTTAAAAATATACTTGAAAGAATGCATTTCCTACCACCCTATTTAACCCTTTTCTGTTTTTCAAAATTTCAGACTTGTCAAATCTAAAATTACATGTAGTTTCAGTGAAGAATTAAAAGGGAGTGCACTTTGAAAAATAACCAACCTACAGGGTAGAAATTATTGTGGGGAAAGAAGAAATTGCTTGTGACAAGCAATTTCTTCTTTTCCCACTATGTTTTCTCATATATAAAGTTACAGGGACGTAAAAACCAGGGATCGAACTGGAAAGGGTTAAGTTTATGTATAATGAAATTACTACTACTATTTTGTAGACACGACGAGATAAACTGCAGTCATCAAAGTAAACGTCAAATATTTTTAGCACTGAATTCCACAAAATTGTTTTTGAATGTTTAACAGAAATCATAGAAGCAATCAAACATCCACACAAAACTGGACTCATTCTTAACAAACACAAGCAAAATGATCTAAATTTTCTTCACATAACATAGGTAATCTGGCCTCTATCCATGTTATACAACAATCCGGAAACAGTCAAAGAAAGATACTAATAATCTTTTTCCTGAAACATTTCCTGGTATAACCCATTCCCATACAATCCCCTTTATTACACCCCTTGATAAAAATTCTTTAGTAAGACATGTCGAAAAATAGAGAAATTGCTTATAGCAAGCAATTTCTTCATTATCAAGAATGTTTTCTATCAAAAAATACATTTTTTGTAGATTTTTTAAAAACAGATTTTTTAAATTTCACCACTTAAAAATTGCTGTCTGCAACTTCTTACAATTTTGACCAGTCTTAAATTTTGTTGTCTTGAAATGGGTCAAACAAGTAGCATACATTCAAACAAGCATAGAATAAGTTAATGAAATAGTATTTCAAGTCCTGTCAGGATGACAAATGTACAATTTCTATGAATTTCTACAACATAAACATGGTGCATATGTTATTGAAATTCTTTAGCATTACCATGACAAACACCTAGAAATATTATAGTCTTCCAAACAGATAACTGAAATTTTAACCCATTTACAGATGACAAAATTTTAGACTGGTTCAAATCAAAAGGAGATGAATGTTTGGACCAAATTCAAATTGCAGTGTTAACAACAAGGCCTTTTTTTAATTACGTTTCAGACCTTAGAATTTTGGCATTGTTTCTTGGTCATCTTTCATAACCATATAGCCCTTTCCCACTTTTTTATGCAATTCAAGAAAAAAGCTTTGGATAACAGTGAAGACCTTTGGGCAACAGTGTGGTCAAAGATTTGTTTGTTTGAATTAACACCACTTTTAACACTTTTAACAATTTTTCTGGTCATTTTTAAGATAATTTGGCAGGGGGGAGAGGGGGAGTGTCTATTTGAGTAGAAAAATTGTGGATAATGAAGAAATCACTTGTAATAAGTAACTTCTTTGTCCAAAATGTTTTCCAATGCTTTTTTTTCTTGGTGTCCTTACAAAATGTTATTGTATAGGAATGGGTTAAAGCATTTTGTTCATTTAATGTCCACAAAACCTCTCCTGCTCAGAGTTGTAAAAATGTTATCTGTGCGGTTATGGATAAACTCTGAAGAAAAGCCAATAATCATGAGTAATTTTTTTTAATGGGTTTAAATGCCGCTTTAAAAGTATTTCAGTCATACTGAAGCAGCTGGAGCACCTAACCATGATTGAAAGTCCAATGTGCTACCAACTGTGCCAAGGCTGCAGCCTTATAGTTATACTCTTCACAAACTTATAATGAAGACATTGTTAATTCTGTTATAACAATATGGGAGGGTTAAAAATCAGTTAGATAATGAAGCGATATAGTAACAGTAATTTTTTCTAAATAACTAATAGAAAATTGTCTATGGTAATCACAGCTTTTGGAACATATCATATTTGCTCTTGAAGTCCATATTTGACCTCTGCTTTGGATCAGCTTTCTTCTTGGCTGCTATTCGCTCCCTCATTTCCTTGGCAGATAAATTCATGCTGAGGAAATCCCCTCCACCATTGGCTTGTACTGCTGGTGCACTGTTTGTAACTGGCTCCTATAAAGATATATATGTATATATGTAGGTACATGCACTATTCTATGTTACGTATATCGTGAGTAACATTTGATAATATAGAGCTACAGAGAAAGGGGGCAATTTAGTTTTAAAACAAAAGCACCACATACAGGTGCTAATGCTCAGCTGTAGGTGCCAAACAGTGAAACGAAAATAGATTAAAAACATGACCTTTACTTCTTCTATGAGGTGATGCTGGAATCAAGTGGAGTACACTTACTAGTTTCAAGAATGGAGAATTGAATAAAATCCTCTGAGAACTGGACCATAGAGTAAAGAGGTGTAAGCAAAGCCAAAATCTGAAATTTCTTTGTGACCTTAACCTTAACCCATTCCCACATAATCTTAATGTTTAATACCCCCAGAAAAAGGCTTTGAAAAATATAATGGAAAACTAAGAAAGTCCTTGTTTCAAGGCATTCCTTTATTTTTTAATGTTTGACCTTGAACTTTGATCTTGGAGCTATCGAAAGACCCAGAAAAATGTGTCAGGGTAATATCATAATTCACATGTGAAGTTTCATCCAATTTGGCCTGAGGATTGTGGAGATATCAAGGCAGAGAGATGGACAGAATGATGTAAGGACAGACAGATGGATGTAGCGGAGGCCAATGCTCTCCCTTTGGGGAGCATAAAAATTTTCACAGTCATGGAGGCCCCACTCTAACGCTTGTCATATGACCTTTAGCTTTGATCTTGAACTTGGAAGATTCCAACAGAACTTTGCCAATAACACTAGTACTCATCAAGGGGAACAACTGTGTCAAGATATTTGAAATACACCAATTAACCTAGAAGATTAATTCCAGACAAGAAATGGACAAAAACACCTGACCACCTACCAACTCATACAGGGACCCGAGTAATTCTATATGCCTATTGCCATTACCTTGCAGGACATAAAAAAACAAGAGGGTCATTGGCCCTAAAGCACTCACCTGAGTCAATGGCTATAGAAGTAAGATAGCACAAGTGACCTTATTTTAGCCAAAAATGACCCATTATCAAATCTTGTCCAATAAATCACAAACATTCTTACCATTCTTACTTGGAAAGAAGAGTACTTTATATTAGACCTTGTAACCTAGTATTTGACCCCATATGACCTTATATCAAACTTGACAAAGATTTTTATTAAGACAAACCTCTGAAAAAAATATCGAGTCAATTGAGTAAAAATATAGCCTAAAGAGTAAAAACATGTTTTTTCTCAGTTTGGCCCAGTTTTTTACACGAATGACACAAATTTGAACATGGTTGAGACATTTTGAAAACAGATATTCTGACCAAACATTAAACCAATAAGGCCAAAAATGTGACCTCTGGGGTGTAAAGGTCTCCTAGGATTTAGCCCAGTGACCTAGTTTTTGATCCTATGTCAACAAAAGTCTAACTTGGCCAAGATACCATGGAGGCAAACATTCTGGCCAAATAACAATTGAGCCAAAAATAGGTTTTCTAAAGTAAAAACAATTTCCAGGATTTGACCTAGAGACCTAGTTTTTTACCCCATGTGACCCAAATTTAAACTTGGCTAACATCAACACTAACATTCTGACCAAATGTCAATTCAGTTGAGCCAAAAATGGGACCTCTAGAGTGCAAGAAAGTATTTCTAAGATTTGACCTAGTGACCTAGTTTTTGACCAGATGAGACCCGAATTTTAACTTTTTGAATTTGAATTTTTTGAGCCAAAAATATGGCCTCTGGAGTACACAAGATATTTCTAGATTTTATCTATTGACCTAGATTTGAACATGGTTTAGATAACATGGGAACAAACAATCTGACCAAATATCATTTGAATTGAGACTAAAAAGTGGCAGAGTGCACACTAGATTATTTCTAGGGTTTGACCTACAGACTTAGTTTTTGACTCCATGTGACCGAATTTTGAACTTCACTGAGATATCATGTACGAAAAACATTCTGAAAAAATATTTCATTTGAGCCTAAAATGTTGCCTCTACACTGTACACAAGATTATTTCTAGGATTTGACCTAGTGATCTAGTTTTTGACCCCACATAACCCAATATCAAACTTGACTTAGATATTATGCAGACAAACATTTTAACCAAATATCAAGACATTTGAGCCAAAATTATTACCTCTGGAGTGCACACAAGGTATTTCTAGGATTTTACCTAGTGACCTAGATTTTGACCTTACATAACCCAATATCAAACTTGACCTTAAATTTATGCAGACAAATATTCTGAGCAGTATCAGTTCAACAGAGCCAAAAATATGACCTCTGGAGTGCACATAAGGTATTTCTAAGATTTAACCTTGTGATCATGTTTTTGACCTCATGTGTCCAAAATTGGAACTTGGCTGAGATAACATTGAAACAAACATTCTGACCAATTAACATTTGACTTAAGCCAAAATTTGGCCTACAGAGTGCACAAACTAATTTCTAGGATTTGACCTAGTGACCTTCTTTTTGAACCCACTTAACGAAATATTGAACTTGACTGAGGTATTATGCAAACAAATATTCTGACCAAATATCAAGACACTTGAGGCAAAAATGTGACCTCTAGACTGCACACAAGGTATTTCTAATATTTGATCAAAGTGACCTAGATTTTGCTCCCATATGACCCAAATTTGAACTTGTCCGAGGTTTAATGGAGACAAACATTCTGACCAAGTTTCAAGACATTTGAGCAAAAATTGTGGCCTCTAGAGTGCACACAAGATGTTGACACACGACAGACACCAGACACAGCTAGATCACAATAGCTCACCATGACCACTTTGTGGTCAGGTGAGCCAAAAAGCCAGATCATGTGGTAATGGGTAAAAAGGGGCTAGCATTCTAAAATCGTTTTTAACCCATTAACTCACAATCCCTTCTTTTCTCGCCCCTCCAGAAAACACATTTGGAAAAAATTGTGGAAAATGAAGAAACTGCTTGTATCAAGCAATTTGTTCATTATCCACAATGTTTTCTATCCAAAATGACGAAAAAATTTAAAAACCATCAACTTGAAATTGCTTTAAGCAACTTCATTCAATTTGGACCAGTCTTAAATGTGACATGTAGGAAAGGACTAATGAAAAGACAAGTTGTGTTTATTGATGTCAGTTGTCTTGACAAGACAGTCAAGACAATTCAATCGGGTTTAGAATTATAATCTTAAATCAAACTACCCCTTCCATCTTATACAGTAAAACAAGAATATTCCCTCCCCCTTGCAGTTTTTGGCTTGTCAGAATTCGAAATAGGTGACAACTTGTTCTATACAATCCAAGAGAAAACAGAAACCTTCACCTTACATAGTTATGATTAGAATAATATTGAATACTGTTGCCATAGTAATAAGTGAGTATAGATTGTGGCTATTATAATTTGTGAGCAATATTGACTTGATATGCACTAATAATTATTTATATTTAGTCATAAAATGAAACAAGTTAAACAAGCTCCTATTCAATTTATAAACATCATGTGACATTTATGAATATTTTTGATTTGATGTTGAGTTGCATCTCTGTATAATGTTTTGCCATATTGCTTTTTATCAGTCATATCCAACACCTAATAAAAGACACACAGGATTGTTATACAATATTTCATAGTATGATACTAAGGGGATTTAAACCTAGCACTGGTGTGAGAAATGACAGTAAATCATGGTGCACCAGCTGAGTCAACGTTACTGAAAGTGTTGAAAGTCCTTTAACCCTTTCCTGTTCAATCCCTGGTTTTTAACGGTCCCTGTGAGTTTATACTTGAGTAAACATTGTGGGAAAAGAAGAAATTGCTTGTGACAAGCAATTTCTTCTTTTTCCACAATATTTTTTAAACTGTTGGTTGGTTACTTTTCAAATTGCACCCAATTTCAATTGTCGTCTGCAATGTCTTTCAAATTGGACCAGTCTAAAATTTTTGAGAAACAGGAAAGGGTTAGCCCATTACCACTCAACAAAATTTTAGACCGTTCCAAATTCAAAGTAGTTGCAGACAACAAATTTTAGTCAATGGAATTTTAAAAGCTTTACCTTTTATGGAAGAAAACATTGTGGATAATGAAGAAATTGATTGAAAGCAATTTCTTCATATTCAACAATGTTTTCCAAAAGTGTTTTTATGAGGGATGTATAAATGGGAATTCGTTAAACCCCATATTTATTATTACAGAGCAAGACAGGAAGCTGTATAAAGTAAGCCTATCAGTAAAACATGATGGTTTTAATGGATACTTGACACTTTTACCCTGTAATTAACAGTCCAAATAGTGTACCCATGTAGGGTGTCAAAGGAATTCCCTTTTGAAGTATCATTTAACCCTTGTCATGCTGAAACCAGAATATTTCTGCTTTATGGTCACGGCAAAATTTGGTTGAAATCCAGCCAGTAGTTTCTAAGAAGGCAACTTGAAAGAAGTTTGTGGATGGGTGCACTCACACACACATGATGGACACAATGCCATGAGGATGGCTTGCTGTACTTAGGCCATTGTCGATAATAAACACAAAACTTACTGTTCTAGTTGGGCGACTCTCTCCATTTGTAACTCCAGTCGATCCTGCAAAATAAAAAGAAAACCATGAGTTATTTCAAACATATACTCAAAATATATTCTGTGGCAATGTACAGTTTAACCCATTCCCACACAATCACCCTTCTTGTCACTGTAGGAAAAAAAAGCTTTAGAAAACAATATTGAAGACAAAGAAATTGCTTGTTACAAGCAATTTCTTCACTATCCACAATGTCTTCTATTTTAAAAGACAAACAAATTTAAATTTCAGCAGCTAAATATTGTCATCTACATTATCTTTGAATTCGAGCTAGTCTAACATTTTGACATCTGGAAATGGATTAAAATATCCTGGTTATTCCATGATCATAAATAACAATGCGGTCTTCATCTTTTTTCAATTTGGATGAGTCTTGAATATTGGTGCCCGTTGAAGGGGTTCACTATTATGAACAGAATTTGTTACATAAATATACCTTGAAGAATATTATTTCCATTCTCACATTGCGAGTTCAGCCTATCTCCCATGATTTCTAACCAACACATACAAGAGCTAAATTACATAACACAGTTCTCGCAACATTCTCTCCAGTGTTATTCCAATACCATATATAGCAGTTCCCCAGAAATAACATGTAATTAAATTCTATACAAAGAATCTTTTTTCTGCCAGACTCAAGACAGAGCAACAATATCCAGATTTTCTGTTGTATTGGGCGTTATGCAAGTCTAACTTGCACACAACAATTCAAAGATGATGTTACTTGCCAAAGAAGTGTTCAACAGGGTAGTATACAGTGTCAAAATAGGAGAAATTAATTGTCACACACAAATTGTTTTCTTCTTTTTTTGTGACACTTTGCATATTTTTTGTTTTTTCTTTGGCACATAGACATGTCAGATTGAAAGTTAAGTCAAAGGTCAAGCCCATAGAGTTAAGTTGCATAAAAGTGTCTTGATCCATTAACAGATGGCATAGTTTCAGACTAGTCCAAATTGAAAGGAGTTGCAGACTACAATTTTATGTTGGTAGAATTTCATATTTGTTTCAAGTTTCTGGGTAGAAAACATTGTGGAAAATGAAGAAATTGCTTGTCACAAGCAATTTCATCATCTATACATGGTTTTGCCAATGGTTTTTCTGCAGAGACGCTAAAAAGCGTCATTGTCTGGGAATAGGTTAAGACCGAAGATGGGAGATGTTTATATTAAATGTGTATGATATTTTTCACTCATTCCAATACAATCTACCCTAGAGTATTATGTCCATGAAAATTTTGTTGTATAAGAAGAAATTGATTGTTACATGCATAAAGTTTTCTAACCTAAGTGATGGTTAGTATTCACACCAATTTTAAATTGCTGTCAGCAAACTCTTTGACTATGTACCGATTTTAAATTCTGTTGTCTGATATAGGGATAGGTAACAATATTGATGGTTCAAAAGGTTCAATGTCAATCCCATTTTTCACAGATGAAAAATCTGTTTTAGTTGTCAGACCTCGTCTAGGGGTCACACTGTCACTTGGTAGATAAACTATTCACTACCACATTCCTGTTGACATAGGATTAGCAATAAAGATAAGGACAACAAAATAATATATCAGGTAAATACTGACTGGGTAGGTAAAAGCCCAGACAGAATAGAAATTAAAATCCATGTACCAATTCCCACACTGCCAAGCCCTCATTCTTTGGCAAATAAGAAATTCACAAACAATTTTGCAAAGGGTCACCCAAGGAATATTCCTGCCGAGTTTGGCCCAAATTTTGGTATACAAAAAGAATATTCATGTTACATGTAGATTATTTTGGAATTCCTTAGGTATTTTTTAATTCATATAGCCAATTAGTAAAGAAAAGCAAAGGTGGTTGAAAAATTGAGCTTAACCCTTTCCCGTTCAAATACGGGATTTTACGTTCCTGTGATTTTAAACTCAAGAAAACATTGTGGAAAAAGAAGAAATTGCTTGTAACAAGCAATTTCTCCTTTTTCCACAATATTTTCTACCACATAGGATGGTTTCTTTTCAAATTGTATCCAGTTTTCATTGACGTCTGCAACCTCTTTCAATTTGGACTAGTCTAAAATTTCCAAAAACGGGAAAGGGTTAACAGCAGCAATTGTCTATAACGTAGGCAATAGATACTGTGCGTAAAACACGGTACTCAAATCTCAAAGGGTAGGACAAACAATTCAGCATATCTTGTCTTGGTAATAACTATAGCTTGAATAAAATCAAACTATGCAAATTTATTTCCCTTTCAATTTGGTTTTAAGTAGACTTTTGACTTGAGTTTCAACAGCTAGTATCATGATTATAATAATCAAATGGCAGGACAATCTTTGTCCCACCTTTTGGGAAGTGAGGCGTGCACATGCCAGTCTCTTGAACGATTACTGCTATTGGGCACTACTTTATCATAGACCACATTAAACAAGATGATAATTTTTAATCTTAACTCTTGTCATGCTGAACCAAGAATCTTCCTGTTTTGGCAGGAGGTATAGACAAAGATGACAGCCTGCATATATATACAGTCTAATCTTAGTCTACACCTCCTGCTTATCCCTTTTAAGCCAGAGTTGTTTATGAGAAAAATTTTCAAGAAATTATTTGCCATCAATAATTGAATCCAGTACTGTCAGCCCTTTGATTTTAATACAATTCCGAAGAGGATTTTATTCAGCATGACAAGGGTCAATACAAGATTACCCAATGCTGTACCACATGGTAAAGCAAGACACATTGATGATCATTATCTAATGATGACAACACATTGATGGTCATTATCTCATGATGACAACAATCATAAACAAGCCCCAATAAATATTGTCAGTGTCCACCCACATCTACAGGTGGCCAGGAGATAAACACTTAGGTCATAGTATCATATATTTACAGGACAATCCCAATGATACAACACAATTCTTATACATTTTGATTAACTCATTCCCACTCAATGAAATTTTAGACTAGTCCAAATTGAAAGAAGTTGCATTCGACAATTTCAAGTGGATGAGATTTAAATAAATTTTGTCTTTTGGGGTAGAAAACATAGTAGATAATGAAGAAATTGGTTGGTACAAGCAATTTCTTCTTTTTCCACAATGTTTTCCCAATTATTTTTCTTGATGGGCTTCAAAAAGTGTCATTGTGAGGGAATATGTTAACAAAGACATAGTTATGGAAATCATAGAGGGGACAAGAGATTTTGCTTAGCTGTAGAATTGCAGCCATAACCAATAAGGAACACAGAGTTGTGGACTGATTATCTACCCTGGAATAACTAGACATTGTCGCAAAGCAGACTAATACCCCCCAACAGCGCTTGTCCATATACAAGTGATATCTGCAAAAGGGCCATAACAGTTAATTGACTTTTTTAATTAAATGGCCAAAAATCTGTCAAAAATCAATGGACCATAACCAAAATAGGATATGCACATGTCTGACTTATACTGAGTGTTTCTGTAAAACTTGAATCAAATCCATCCAATGGTTGCTGAGAAATTGAGCGGACACGATTTTTCACCAAAGGACCATAACTCCGTCAAAAACCAATGGACCGTAACCAAAATAGGATATGCACATCTCTGCTTGATACTGATTATATGAGTGAAGTTTAAATTAAATCCGTCCAATGATTGCCCAGACATTAAGCGGACGCGTAAAAGCTACAGACAGACAGACCAACAGACTGACCGACAGACGGACCAACAGACAAGCTGACTCCTGTATATTAATCATGATACAAACCAGCAAGTGGTTGATTACCCTTACCTGTTTATTGAAATTTTAGACTGGTCCAAATTGAAAGAGGTTGCAGACAACAAGGAATATCGGATGCAATTTGAATTGAAACCATCCTACGTTGTAGAAAATACTGAGGGAAAAGGAGAAATTGCTTGTTACAAGCAATTTTTCTTTTCCCACAATGTTATCTTAAGTGTAAAATCACTGTGACAGAAAATCCCAGTTTGTACAGGAAAAATTAAGTGGAACTAAATAATTAGAAAAAAATATTTATTTGGAGAAATACAGTATTTACTAATGTTAGGAGAATGATTGTTTGATTGAAAGGGGTTTAACGCCACTTTTAACAGTATTTCAGTAATGCCGCTGCAGCTGGAGCACCTAAAAATGGAATCCTGGTTTTTCTCACACCAGTACTACCACTTCATCCTTTCCTAGCCTCCAGCTGCTATCCGACTTAGGTTTACAATTTTCCTATCCATGGTGAGAGACAAATGTTGGAAACGATATGCCCTGCCACCGGTGATCAAACATGTGACATCACATGATTGAAAATTGAGAGTCTGACGCGCTACCAACTGTGCTATGACAGTTGGCAGAATGAATAGGATCTACATTATTACATTGATTCCCAGATGACAAAATTTTAGACCAGCCCAAATTGAAAGGATGTGCTAACAACAATCTCAAATTTATGAAATTTAGAAAATCTGTGTCTTTGTGGGTAGAAAACATTTTGAAAATGAAGCAATTTCTTCATTCACCACCATGTTTCCCTAAGTATTTTTAATGGGTGTTAATGGCAGGATTGAGAGGGAATGGGTTAACAATGTTTGGAGTATTGAACAGAACCAATTAAAATGATAGAGTGTAATATTGCAACAAGTCATTGTATTCTTGATTTCATGATTTCTGTATCATAGAAACTAACCGACCATCTAGTGCAACAAACAAAATGATTGCATGTCAAGGTGATGATAAAAGTTTGTTGTCAAGGTGATGATAATAGTTTGTTTTAAGATGTCATTTTTCTGTATCAAATCATTAGGCCAATCAGTGTAAACAGATGAAGATGAAAGATTAGAAGCAACCAAATACTGCTTTTGGGCTAACAGAAGCTGCTTTTGGGCAAAAAAAGGCTGCTTTTCAGCAAATGCAAAGGCATCAGGTAATTTTGTATATCAAGTAATTGCCTTTTTTCTGACAATTTTCAACAGAAATGAATCTTAATTCAATTATAAAATTCAATTTGTATGGGATTTTAGGCAACCCATTACCAGACAACAAAATCTAGTCCAGTCCAAAGTGAAAGAAGTTGTGGAGGACAGTTCTAATTGTATTTACCCTTTCCTGTTTTTCAAATCTTGTCCAAATTCAAAGGTTTTGCAGATAAAAAATTTAAAGTAGATCTAGTTTGAAAAATAACCATTCAGTGGGGTAAAAAACTTTTAATTGTCTTTGAGTCATATCGCGGTGACTGGAGTACCTTAAAATGGATTCCTGGTATTTCTCACACCAGTGCTACCACTACATCCTCTCTGAGTCTCCAGCTGCTTATCCCACATAGGTTAACGATTATCCGGCCATTGGTGGGAGACAAATGTAGAAAAGGTATTTGCCGCTACCGGCAAATAAACCCTAGACCTCATGATAGAGAGTCTGACGCGCTACCAACTGCACAAGGCCTGTGACTCTTTCATGATAAGCAACTTCTTTTTCAAAATCATTTTCTATACCATGACACTTTTATCTTGGTAATACTAGATATTTGTAACATCAAACAAGAGCAACGCCTACGGGTACCTACGCTCAGCTTTTGGGACAAAATGCATCTAAAGTTATCCCCCTTGATAGTATTGGTTAATCTTTTGATAGTGAACAAGTGTGCCAAGTGTCAAGTGAAAGCCTTTAGTTGAACGAGAGATATCACAAAATGTCAAAGTTTTCGCACTGCCATGACAAAGACACCAAGGCTATCGCAATACCTGGGGTTTTCTCCGCAAACAGCCGAGCTAATAATTGTGAAATTTATTTTTGTTATCTGTTCGTCAAAGCTTTTCAAAGCAGTCTTGCGACTCATTCTAAATTATTTGTAGAGGCCTCTGTAAACAGTTCTAGCCAAGATTTCATGATTCTACGCAGAAAATTGGACAAATCTAAATCTTCACCAAGTTTAAATTGTCGTCTGCAACTCCTTTCAATTTGAACAAAATAGAAAGATCCCATCTGGTAATGGATTAAGTTGGTGTCTCACAGTGACTTGGATTAGACACAGATAACAGCCCAGTACAACATGGTACATTGAAATTAACACTCTGCAGGATACGACCATATATGTAAAATCATGTCCCATTTCAATAAGTAGTGCATCATTTTGTAGGTCACTTTAACTGATTACCAGAATAACTTAATATTGTATACTTTTGTCATTTGGACCAGTCTATAATTTTGAACAACAGGAAAGGGATAACCTATTCCCATATGACCAAATTTAAGACTGGTTGGGTTCAATTTCTTAATATTTCCACAATTTATTTCAAAGCATTTTTCTTAACCCATTATCAAATGGCTAATTTTAGACTGGTCTAATTTCAAAAGAGTTGCAGACGACAATTTCTGAATAATGAAATTTAGATTTTTCTACTTTCTGGGTAGAAAATATTGTGTAAAGTGAAGAAATTGCTTGTAACAAGCAATTTCTTCATTTTACACGATATTTTCCTAATGGTTTTTCTTGAGGGGCATCCAAAAGTGTTACTGTGTGGATATGGGTTAAGGACATCCAAAAGCAGGCTTATACAGGATTGGGTAAAACCTTTTCATGTGTTGCTGGGTAGGATGTTGAAAGACAGGACACCAAGAATATGTTGTTGTTTTTCCCCATTTATAGGACATAAAATTGTTCCCCATTCCAACACAATCCCGCTTTTTTACGCCCCTCAAACATTTGAAAAATTGGTGGAAATTGAAGCAATCGCTTGTAACTTATGCAGTTTCTTCATTTTCCAAATTTTTTACTACCAAGAAAGACAAAGGTTTATAAGATGTCATCAACTTGAAATTAATTTGGACTAATCTATCCTTTTGTCTCTGGAAATGGTTTAGAAGACTCCAATTTTACTGTCTTTACATTTAACAACATATTTGTGTTTTTTTTTATAAAAATGTTTTGATTGCATTACCAGGAAAAAAAGATTCAGAAATCATTTTGTGAAAGCAAGATAGTGTTACAAACAATTACTTCTATATCAACTATGTTTTCTACCAAAAAAAGATAACGTGCGGGCCATGATGGTCCTGAATTGCTCACCTGAGATACTACCATGTATTAGTAAATTTTCAATTGATTTTCTTTCCCTGCATTTTTTGACCAATTCCCACACAACAAAATTTTAGACTGGTCCAAATTGAAAGGAGTTGCAGATGATAATTTAAAGTTTATAAAATTTAAGATTTTTCAACTTTCTGGATAGAAAACATTGTGTAAAATCAAGAAATTGCTTGTTACAAGCAATTTCTTCATTCTACACAATGTTACCCCTGTTTTTCTTGAGGGGCATCCAAAAGCGCACTGTGTGGGAATGGGTTAATTCACTTAAACTTCCTTCTAAATTCTTTTACTTCTCTTATTAAGTCTTGAACCAAAATTGGGCTCAGTGGATAAATTCTTCGAAAACTACTGTAAGTATCATTTCTTTGTAAATTCCAGGTACCAACAACATAGGGCTTAAATGAATCACATAATCATGACCTGAAGCAGTTTGGTAGATGACCTTGAGATAGTGCTACATACAAAATTGAAAGCTCTAGGCCTAACAGTTTAAGAGAAGTGGATTTCTAAAGAATTACTTAAAAATTCCTTTCAGATGCCATAGCGACCAAAGTTATTGATTGATTCCGGTTTCTTGAAGTATTTTGGAAGGCCATCACCCAAGGATCATTTCAGTAAGTTAAGAAAGAGATGATATTCAAAGAACTTGTACTTAACTTCTATGTAAAATCTAAGAACCCACAACATAGGGCTTATATACACCACATCATCATAACCTGAAGTACTTTGGTAGAGGACCAGGAGGCAACAATATATGCAAGATTTGAAAGCTCTATATACCCTTTCTGATTAGGAGAATCTTTTTTGAGAATTTCTTAAAAATTCCTTTTGGTTGCCATTGCAACTAGAGTTATAGATGGATTTCAATTTCATTTCAGTAAAACTTTATTGAAATCTGATTGGTAGTTTAGGAGGAGAGGATTTTCAGAGATTTATTCACAGACAGAGGGATAGACAAATGAGTTATCATAATATCTCCTAAGAGTATTTCATGCTCAGGAGAGCTAAAAAAGATTTGATTTCATCAACTAGAAGCTACATGTACAACAATTTTAAAATTGGACGAGTCTAAACTGTTTTTGTTTGGTCATGGGTTCACTATATAATCTTAACCCTTGTCATGCTGAACCCGGAATATTCCGGTTTGTGCAGGAGGTGTAGACTAAGATCAGACTGCACCCCCTGTAATTTTCCTGCCATAGTTGTTTATGAAGTCCATTTCTTAAAGAAATATTGATTTTTTAACAAGTTCTATCAGTGCTTTCAGCCCTTTGATTTGACAGCATTTGAGGAAGGTAATTTATACAGCATGACAAGGGTTAAGTTTGGAAAATAAGGAATTGATTAAATGATAAAATATTGCATATCATGGTTTAAGAGGGCAAAAGACACCAAATATCAATGTAAAATAATGCAAAAACAAACATTACATCTAGGTAGGATGACTCTACTATTTATGGCTAAATGGATCTTGTATAATGCAAAGCAAATAAGAAGTAAAAAGAAATTTACCACCTACCAATAACAAGGAATTTTTTGCATGCATTTTATCTCCCTTATAAATAAATTGAACATGTTTGTTTAAAGTGAGAAAGGTAAACAAATGTTAGTTTTTGCAATACTTACTCGGTACTAATGTTTTTAGAATAATAGATACTGTTCTAAATGTCTATAAATTTGGAATGGTATCTCATATAACCCTCAAAAACATTCTTGACAATTTTAAGGTAGATTGAGAAAAAACTTATGCGTCTCAACCTTTGTCATGCTGAACCCGGAATATTCCTGCTTTTGCAGGAAAACAAACAAGTTGTGTTTGTGAAACACAATGCCCCTACAACAGGACTAAATGTTTGACCTTGGTATGTGACCTTGACCTTATCACATGACCTTGACCTTGACATGAGGAGATGCATATTAAGGAGATGTATCATCATGCCAAATATGAGCATTGTAACTTGAATAGGCTAGTAGTAATTGGCAATGTTAATTTTTTTTGTTAAGTTTTGCAGACAGACGGAAAGACTGAATGATGGACAGACTTACAACGGTAAAACGATATGCCCTTGATCTTTCAATGCAGGGGCATAAAAATAATTACAACAAGAGGGCCGTTGGCCCTGGGGCGCTCACCTGAGATAAAGGCAGTTTTTCTTTCAACAGTCTAATTTCATGTTAAGGTTAGGATTATGAAACATGTGGGCCACAATTACAAATAAAGACTATGAACCTGGGGATCCAAAAGTCTAAATTACAAATTCCAGGGCTTAGGTGCTGATTTAAAAGAAGGAAAAAACTTTTTCCATGGGTTATAATTTCAGAAATAAGAAAGATGTCTGTGAACAGATGCTTCCTGCCTATATACCCCTCCCCCTGGGTCAGCCCCTGGAGGCCCTAGGATCATAATTTTAGCTATTTTTTAAGATTGTAAGAGATCAATATACTGATGCTTCATGCAAAATATCAAGGCTCTACACCTTCTGGGTCAGGAGGAGAAGATTCTTAAAGATTTTTTTGAAACTCCACTTTTGTTGCCATGGCAACCAGAGTTTTAAACTGATTTCAATTCTTTTAGCTTATTTTAAGGGGGACAACCTAAGGAACATTTCTGCCAAATTTGGTTCAAATTGGCCCAGTGGTTTGGGAGGAGATGTCATTTAAAAAATTGTTCTTTATTTCTATATACCCCCACCTCCACCCCCGGGGCTCTGCCCCTGGGGACCCGAGGATCATGATTTTAGCTATTTTGAAAGAGGTCAATATACTGATGCTTCATGCAAAATATCAAGGCTCAAAGCCTTCTGGGTCAGGAGGAGAAGATTTTTAAAGATTATTTTAAAATTTCACTTTTGTTGTCATGGCAACAAGAGTTTTTTATGGATTTCAATTCTTTTAGCTATTTTTGAAGGGGACCACCTAAGGAACATTTCTGCCAAATTTGGTTCAAATTGGCCCAGTGGTTTGGGAGGAGATGTCATTTAAAAAATCGTTCTTTATTTCTATATAAGCCTCACCCCCCTGGGGCTCTGCCCCTGGATACCCGAGGATCATGATTTTAGCTATTTTGAAAGAGGTCAATATACTGATGCCTCGTGCAAAATATCAAGGCTCTACGCCTTCCGGGTCAGGAGGAGAAGATTTTTAAAGATTATTTTAAAATTTCACTTTTGTTGTCATGGCAACCAGAGTTTTTTATGGATTTCAATTCTTTTAGCTATTTTTGAAGGGGACCACCTAAGGAACATTTCTGCCAAATTTGGTTCAAATTGGCCCAGTGGTTTGGGAGGAGATGTCATTTAAAGAAATTGTTGAAGGACAACGCACGACGGCCGGACGCCGGACAAAAGGGGATCACAAAAGCTCACTTGAGCACTACGTGCTCAGGTGAGCTAAAACTCATCTTGACCAAGTTGAGATTATAAAATCCATTCATAGATATGGAATGAATGTTTGTCACAAGCTCATTTACATCAATCTGACCTTGACCCGAGACTTTGAACTTGAAGCCATCCAAAGTTTTGTTTCAAATGTCACTCTAGGGCCCTCTATCCAAATACCAGATACAAAATTTTAGGTTTGACCAAATTGAAAGGAGATTCAGCCAACACTTTAAAGCTTATGAAAGTTTTTGTTGTCTTTTCAACTTCCTGGGTAGAAATCATTGTGGATAAAAGCAATTTCTTCATTTTCAATAATGTTTTCTCAATTGTTTTTTAGAAGGGCGTCAAAAGGCATCATTTTATGGGAATGGGTTAACAACTCATAAGTTCCTAGTCCACTACTCTAATTAATGGGAAATCAGTGTTGGAATGGGTTAATATAATGATAGATTAGTTCATATCTATTGTTATACTTCTATGGTTACAGTTGATTCAAGGAAGTTAACCTTATCCTGTACAATTCCTAACTTTTAGATCCTTGTGATATTATACTTGAGATACACATTGTGGAAAGAAGAAATAGCTACCAACAAGCAACTTCTTCTTTTCCCACATTTTCTATCATATTGGATGTTTATTTTCTCTATAAAGTGGTTGCCTAAATTTGAACAAGTCAAAAACATCTGACTAAAAAAAGTTAAAAACAGTCAAGGGTTAAAAGCCTCTTACCTGACGTTTTTCTCGTTGTTTGCAAGAATCTGACGTTGGGCATTGATGATGTGACAGTGATTCCGCGACTCTTAAAGTAGTTGTCTGCTTCTTGATCTACAACCAATAATTTTGTTTCATCACCGCCCTCCTTTATTCGGGAAATCACTTGTCTGTGGGATTCATCCTCAATATTAACTCCATTAACTTCTATAATTCTATCACGCTCTTTAAGGCCCCCATCTTGAGCTGGTGAATTGTCATCTATTTTACCGATATATTGTGCACCTTTTTCTTTCTCCGCATGTAAATTAAATCCGTATCCATTGAAATCAGGCCACTTGACAATATGACATAATCTTGGAGAAAACTCCATTGCTGAAAATGAGAAAAAAAATTATTATATACCTATAAATGACATGAAGTAAAATCTGGCTATCTAATAATACAACTCAACAGAAAAAAATCCGTATTCGATGTGTTCTAAAAAAACGTATTCCTTGAGTATCGTTAAACACAGACTACCTTTTTGTGTATTGACGTTCTGGTTTTTTCGGCAAATGGATATTTCCTAATCATTTAAGAGAATTTTTTTAATGTTATGTCTTAAAGGTATATAACAAAAGGTTTGTTTGTTTGTTTGAATGGGGTTTTACGCCGCTTCAACAATCTTTCAGTTATATCGCGACGGCTGGAGCACCTAACAATGGAATCCTGGTATTTCTCACACCAGTACTACCATTACAACCTTTTCTAGCCTCCAGCTGCTATCCCACATAGGTCTACGATTATCAACCCATTGGTGAGAGACAAATTGTCGGAAAGGATGAGTGCAGCCGTTGGGAATCGAACCTGGGACCTTAGATTGACAGTCCAATATAACAAAAGGAATATTACAATAGTGTGTTTTTCAATTTGTTGTCATCATATTCCAGAATTGTGTGTAGGTATTTTTTATTGGATGAGCCCCAAAAAATACCTAAACACGTTTCGAGAACACAATCACAACTAATTGAAAAACACACTGTTGTAATATTCCCAATATATCATTTGAATATTATATTTATGGGAATTTCGTAGTTGATTAACATTTGTCAACATCATATTATCTGTTGTTATGCTCCTAGGAATGATACAAAAGACAGACATATCTGTTGTTATGCTCCTAGGAATGATGCAAAAGACAGACATGAAGCTCTAATATCTGAGTTCTGATTCTGTCTAATGAATATTTCTGGTTTTCAATTCTTATAGATTGAAATGGTTGTTAAGAGCAAAAAAAATTCAAATTAGAGAAAAATCTATATACAATATGTCAAATTGAGATCTTTTATTAGGGAGGGAGTGTTTATCTGCAGAAGTACAGCAAAGTCACGCCAATGAAGACAAAGAAAAAATAGTGTAATTACTGTATATTCAACTATTTGCAACCACGTCAACTGCAATTTTGTCAAATGAAATTGTCACTAGTTTACTATACCATCATTCATACAACTTATTTAAGCTGCAGTTACAATGTTTTGATTTCCCACTAACAAAACACTTCAGACAAGATACCAATGATGAATTATAATTTTACAGTGCAGTCATTTAAAGCATTTGAAGTGTAAAAGACCCATGATTTTAACCCTTGTCATGCTGAATCCAGAATATTCCTGCTTTGGCAAGAGGTAAAGACAAAGATCAGGCAGCACATAGTCAGATCTTAGTCTATACCACCTGCCTGTCCTTTTAAGCCAGAATTGGCTATAAGATGAATTTTCAATAGATATTGAACCCATAATTTTATGCTTCTAGTGCTTTTAGCCCTTTGATTTCATTGTGATTCTCTTGTGGATTTAAATGGTTAACCCTTTCCCGTTTTTGGAAATTTTAGACTAGTCCAAATTGAAAGAGGTTGCAGACGACAATGAAAACTGGATGCCATTTGAAATGAAACCATCCTATGTGGTAGAAAATATTGTGGAAAAAGGAGAAATTGCTTGTTACAAGCAATTTCTTCTTTTTCCACAATGTTTTCTTGAGTAAAAAATCACAGGAACGTAAAATCCCGTATTTAAACGGGAAAGGGTTAAATTCTTATCAATCAACCCCCTTCAAACTTTTTTTTTTTTTGTTTTGTTGGGATTTAATGCTGCTTTTAACTTTTTTTAGTCAGATGGCAGCGACTGGAGCATCTAACCATGGATTCTGGTTCTTTCTCACACCAGTACTACCACTACATCCTTTCCAATCTCCAGCTGTCATCCCACTTAGGTTTATGATTATCCACCCATTGGTGAGAGACAAATGGGGGAAAGAATATGTGCTGCCACCGGGATTGAACCCTTGACATCCAATAATTGAAGATTGGGAGTCTGATGCGCTACCAACTGCACTATGGACAAGAGTCTATAAAAATAAATGTTGAATGGAAAAACCATTTGAATATAAGTCTTTCTTTAACAAACAGCATGCTGTATATTCAAGCTCATTAGTGAACAGCTTGCATAAAATCTGTTTATTCTATTTTGTTTTTATAAATTTATGAGTAATAGCAGCAAAACTGGTAACAGTATTTCTCCAAAACAACACTCACATGCCTAACATAGATAAGATTTAATGTTGTACCTAATCAACAAAGCAAAAATTCTATTGAGTTCCGTTCCTTTATTGTCGTATTTCTCTTATTTGATTGTTCAGAGGAAAACCGTCTTCAAATTATTTCAATCAAGTGTACAAAATATAGATTACTGTATTACTCAGTGATTCAAAATGAGGGGGGGGGGGGGGGGGGGGGGGGGGAGAGAAATGTATACTATTGGGCAGAAGCATTTATCATTAAGGTAACTTTGTGGCATAATTATTTACAGATTTTGAAGGTAGTCCTCAATCTTCTAGAAATTATGTTGTTATTTTTTTTCTTAAACTTCAGAAGTTTGCACCAGGAAAGTACAATTGAAAACTCAAAAGGATATGCTGATCAGAAAGTTAAGCTAAATCTTTACAATAATTCTTGGTTCTTCAGTAGAAATTCATAGTATAAGACTTACTTGGTAAAAACAGCTCAATTACTTCCCAGTACAACACTTCAAACAAACAAAGGATGACACCAACTATCTTTAAGTAGCAAAGTTCACATATTGTTCATTAACCTGGCTTTATTGATTCATTATCATTTATTTCCCCAATATACTATTATTTATAATTAGATGTCTAGTGTCTATGAATAGGGAATATCATGCTACAATTGATACAACATCTTGTATTTTCCTTGAGCTGCACAGGAAAATTTGGATATCAAATTCCTCTGCAGCAAGAAGCAAATGCAAGATGTTGCATCGCTATCAAAACAAAATATTCCATTTATTATATACCTATTATGTATCAAATTAATATGATGAAATAATAATAAAAATCTGTATTTATACAAACATTTCCTTTTCCATTCTGATTATGTTTATTTGTATTATGACGTCATATATATAATGAAAATCATGTCATCTTAGACTACCTTATATGGAACCCTTTTGGACACTGTCAGATATGGATATTTTCTGATATGTCTGATCTGTTGTCGTTGATAGTTTATATCTTACTAGAAACATTTAAAACTTTATACTATCATGATAAGATGTCTGGGGTCTATATAACAGGGTTGTCCACAGTTTGTCATGTTGCTACATTGTACATAGGGATATAATCATTCAAGTAAGCAAATGGTGCTTACTCTGTGTAACCCCAGCCAGCTAAGGGCAAATAATTAAACAAGAGGGCCGTTGGCCCTGGGGCGCTCACCTGAGATAAAGGCTCTTTTTCTTTTAACAGTCTATTTTCATGTTAAGGTTAGGATTATGAAACAAGTGGGCCACAATTACATATAGACACTATGAACTTGGGGATCCAAGTCTAAATTACAAATTCCAAGGCTTTAGTGCTGATTTGAAAGAAGGAAAAAACTTTTTCCATGGGTTATAATTTAAGAAATAAGAAAGAAGTCTGTGAACTGATGCTTATTGCCTATAACCCCCCCCCCCAGGGCTCTGCCCCTGGGGACCCGAAGATCCTGATTTTAGCTATTTTGAAAGAGGTCAATATACTGATGCTTCATGCAAAATATCAAGGCTCTACGTCTTCTGGGTCAGGAGGAGAAGATTTTTAAAGATTATCTTAAATTTTACTTTTGTTGCCATGGCAACCAGAGTTTTTAATGGATTTCAATTCTTTTAGCTATTTTTGAAGGGGACCACCTAAGGAACATTTCTGCCAAATTTGGTTCAAATTGGCCCAGTGGTTTGGGAGGAGATGTCATTTAAAAAATCGTTCTTTATTTCTATATAAACCCCACCCCCCTGGGGCTCCGCCCCTGGGGACCCAAGGATCATGATTTTAGCTATTTTGAAAGAGGTCAATATACTGATGATTCATGCAAAATATCAAGGCTCTACGCCTTCTGGGTCAGGAGGAGAAGATTTTTAAAGATTATTTTAAAATTTCACTTTTGTTGCCATGGCAACAAGAGTTTTTAACGGATTTCAATTCTTTTAGCTATTTTTGAAGGGGACCACCTAAGGAACATTTCTGCCAAATTTGGTTCAAATTGGCGCAATGGTTTGGGAGGAGATGTCATTTAAAAAATCGTTCTTTATTTCTATATAAACCCCACCCCCCTGGGGCTCCGCCCCTGGGGACCCGATGATCATGATTTTAGCTATTTTGAAAGAGGTCAATATACTGATGCTTCATGCAAAATATCAAGGCTCTACGCCTTCTGGGTCAGGAGAAGAAGATTTTTAAAGATTATTTTAAAATTTCACTTTTGTTGCCATGGCAACCAGAGTTTTCAACGGATTTCAATTCTTTTAGCTATTTTTGAAGGGGACCATCTAAGGAACATTTCTGCCAAATTTGGTTCAAATTGGCCCAGTGGTTTGGGAGGAGATGTCGTTTAAAGAAATTGTTGACGGACGACGCACGACGCACGACGCACGACGCACGACGCACGACGGACGACGGACGGACGCCGGACGAAAGGCGATCACAATAGCTCACTTGAGCACTACGTGCTCAGGTGAGCTAAAAAAAATACAAGAACAAATACCTAACATACAGCTGTTGAAAACTGGTTTATGAATTGATAGGGGTTTAACGCCACTTTTAATAGTATTTCAGTCATATCATGGCGGCTGGAGCACCTAACAATGAATTCCTTGTATTTCTCACACCAGTACTACCGCTACATCCTTTCCTAGCCTCCAGCTGCTCACCTCACTAAGGTCTACGATTATCCACCCATAATTGGGAGGCTAATGTTGGAAAGGATATTTGCTGGGGATTGAACCCTGGACCCCTTGACTAGGAGTCCTACACTCTACCACTGAGCTATGGTTGAAGCCTCTTAAAAATTCAAGTTTAACAAGAAGGACATTGGCCCTGGTTCAATCACCTATGATAAAGGCTCTAAGCTGTCTGGGTCTGGAGATGATATTTTATTAATTTTTGCTTTTGCCAAAATGGCAACTAGAATTAATGATTTTTTGCAATTTTGATAGAGGTCAATAAGCAGATGCTTCAGGCATAATATTTTTATCACTTTTGTTGCCATGGTAACCAGGATTTCAAATAGTTTTCTATTCTTTTAGCATTTTTAAAGGGTGTCTTAAAAGTAACATTCCTGCTTAATTTGCTTGCAATTGGCCCTGTAGGTTAGGAAATGTTGTTGTTTTAAAAATCCTTCTTTATAGACCCCACCCCTCTGGGGCTCCACTCTTGGAGACCCATCAGTATGAATTCCTGAATTTTGAAAGAAGTTTATGTACTGATGCTTAATGCAAAATATCCAGGCTTTACATTTTGGTTCAGGACTAGATAACTTCTAAAAAAATTTCAAATTCTACTTTTGCTGCCATGGCAACCAAAGTTTTGATGGATACCATTTTTTATTAGCAACTTTTTAAGGGGGGCCATTATGAAACATTCCTGCCAAATTTGGTTGAAATTGACCCAGTGGTTTAAGAGGAGATATCATTGACACTTGACTCTGGATGGACAATGCATGCTGGAGAGAATGTGATCACAAAAGCTCACCTTGAGCACTTTGCCCTCAAGTGAGCTAAAAGGGGTCATAATTAGGAAAAGTTAATTTAGAGTTCCCCCCTTAACCAGTGTTTAAATACAGTCAAACTTCATTTACTCGAACACGGGAATTCTCTAACACAACAGAAATTTCGAACAAGAAACTTGGTCCCCGCAAAAAGTATTCATGATTCATAGTGTTCAACCTCGGAAAACTCGTTCACCTTTGACGTCAAACTCTTTTTAAAGTCCCAAACTACAAATCACTATATATTTCATCTTGAACAGTCGAACAAAGGGTTGGTTGACAATCATAAGCTGCAATGTTGAATGAATTTTCACACATTCAACATGTTAATCTGTTTATGACACCTTACTGTCAAACGATGCTTTGTGTGTAAAAATAACCTGTTCCGAGAAATATACAATTTTTCTATTATTTAGGAATAATTGTACCTGGTATTTATTGTTTGCATAATCATCAACATAAAAATCTGAGAAGATTATTTCATTGGAGAATTTTTTTGTACGAATTCCAAAACACCTTCGGAATCTGATGATGAAATGATTCCACAGCGAGGACCGCTACTATCGACGGCTGCCGATACTCTTGAAAAGAAACTTTAAGGCACTTGTTGTGCTTGAAAGGCATTCTGCCCTTTTTCAGATAGATGAAATAACACTTTGACCAAATAGGTGTAGAATTTTTAATGCTTTATATTAAAGATCTGAAATTTGCAAAAAAACAAATGAAGCCGCTTACGTAACCATGATCATTGAAAACAAATTGAACATAATCTGTTTGTTTAGAGCAATTGATTTTGTCAAATTTTATGATTTCTTAAAAACATGTCGGTAAATTATTCACATTAAGGTTTGAAAACATTTATTCATATGTTGGATTTATGAAATACAAAACTGGTTAAGCTAGTAAGTGACCGTGTCTTCGGATACTACCTACCTAGGACAAATGATATTGCCTTATCTGATTTTTGGATCATTCGAACGTCCAAAATCTTGAACAAATTAGCCAATCCCTGACGTGTTCAAGCGACTGAAGTTTGACTGTATGTTAAGTTTTTGCTTTAAGTTTACTACTCACAGACAGACAGACACCAGTAATAAAATATGCCACTAATCTTATCAATGCCAGTGCATAATATAACAAGAGTGCCATAGTCACAATATACGCCACCACTTTGCTGCTGTTTCATGAAAATAATTGTAGACACCAACTTAACACTACTAAAACACTAATAAAACTAACACAGAACAAAATTCAAAACATTTGCAGACTACCTTTTTAAATTGTTAAGTTCAAACTGTTTGTTATGATTGATAGATTGATTGAATGGGCCCAGAGACTAAGTGTCAAGAGGCATAACTCTTGCAAAAATCAATGAACCATAAAATGGTGATGACATTGACCAAGTTTCATTGAAATCAAGACAAAAAGTTAGGAGGAGTTGCGTTCACAAGGCTGCAATTTCAATATGCCCCAGAGACTAAGTTTAAAGGGGGCATAACTGAGGCAAAAATAAATTAACCATAAAATCCTTACTTCATGCACATCTACCAATTAAGGTGATAACATTGACCAAGTTTCATTTAGATCCAGCCAAAAACTTAGAGGAGTTACGTTCACAAAGCTGCAATTTCAATAAGCCCTAGAGACTAAGTTTAAAGGGGGCATTACTGAGGCAAAAATCTATGAACCATAATATCCTTACTTCATGCACATCTACCAATTAAGGTGATAACATTGACCAAGTTTCAAAAAGATCCATCCAGAAACATACAAGGAGTTGTGTTCACAAGGCTGCAATTTCAATTAGCCCCAGAGACTAAGTTTAAAGGGGGCATAACTGAGGCAAAAATCAATGAACCATAAAATCCTTACTTCATGCACATTTACCAATTAAGGTGATAACATTGACCAAGTTTCAAAAAGATCCATCCAGAAACTTAGGAGGAGTTGCGCTCACGAGAAAATTGGATGTACGTGCAGACAGATGTACGGACAGACGGATGAACGGATGGACAGACGGAGAAGATTACGCCAATATACGACCGCCTCTGGTGAAGGTGAAGTTATAAGTATTTCTTTTTTACCAGGTAAATTGACAAGGTCAGATGATCAAGGTCATTATCTCAAATGAAAACCCTAATCCTGCTGTGTGCATGTATGAAATATGAGCACTGCTGGATGAACATGACTAAAAAAGAAAAAGTTGGTGTTTTTTCAAAGATTTGTATCAACGTTTAAAGGTAAAAGTAATAAGTTCATTAGGTTAAGGTCACTGTCTCAAATGAAAGCCCATCTCCTGATGAGTGCATGTATGAAATATGAGCACCCCTTGATGAAGATGACCAAAAAAGAAAAAGTATTTTTTTCAAACATTTTTAAGTAAGGTCAAAGACAAAAGTTCATAAGGTCAAGGTCATTGACTCTAATGAAAGCCAATTTCCTGATGTGTGAACTAGAACTTGTAAGAGGAGGTGACATCATGCTATTCAGCAGACAGCCAACACTGTATGGATTAACCCTTTCCTGCTTTGCAAAATATTCAAAATTCAAAGGTTTTGCAGTCACAAATTTAAATTGGATTTAATTTGAAAAATGACCATTCAACAGGGTATGAAATATTGTGGAAAAAGAATAAATGGCTTATCACAAGCAATTTCTTCAATTTCTACAATGTTTCTCAATTATAAAATCACAGGGATGTAAAAACCAGGGATTAAACAGGAAATGGTTAAAAGGAAACAAATAATTTTTAGTAGTCTTGGTACCTTGTCATTTTGAGCTCCGACTTTAAAAGATATAAAGATGATTGCGTTACCTGGTGCTTCATCCTGAATTTCATCTTTGTCAACGTTACATTTTGATACAACATCAGATGAGCTAGACACAACTGGGATTCCATTATTTTTGTAGTAATCATCGGTTTCCTTATCTACGACAAGAAGTTTGGTCTCATTTCCACCTGCCTTTATCTGCATAATAACGTCTTGGTGGGTGCTTTGTTCTATATTCATACCATTAACCTCAACGATTCTGTCCCCTTTTTTAAGGCCCGCCCCATCAGCAGGGGAGCCGTCATCTACAACACCTATATATTGTCCCTGAATATCTTTCTCGCCGTGTAAATTAAACCCGTATCCATTAAAATCTGGAACTTTAACTAAGTGGCACAGACGTGGATGATATTCACTTGGTGGACTTGTTGCTATGACAACCGGCTCAGGCTCAACCTCAGGTTCTGGTTCTGGCTCAGGTTCTGGTTCAGGTTCTGGGGTTGGTTCCCTTTCAGGTTCCTTCTCTGGTTCTTCATTTTCCTCTTCATCTTTCTGGACATCGTTGTAGCTTGGGGGATCCTCAGGAGGTTCAGTGTCAGGGGGAGGTGGGGGAACTTCTTCATCTTCTGTAAATAGAACAATAAGTAATTGATAATAACTGTCATCAGAAATAAATGACAGGCAGTTTTAATAGGTGAAGGTCACAGTGCATCTGCAGTCTTATTTGTGTTTATAGTTCCTGCAATACAAAAATTTTGATCATCATAACAAAAGCTAAACATATATATAAAATATCCACAAAAAGAAGTCATTTTCAAACATGATATGCATTTGACCTTGAAACTCTGTATGATAACCTTTCAAATTCTATCTTTCATTGTTATTCCTGTAAATTTAACCCATCACCAACAAAAATTTAGAGAGGTCCAAAATCATAGAAATTGTAGATGCCAATTTATAACTGGTTTAATTATACAACAAAAGGGTCAAGATGGCCCTAGATCACTTGCATGAGTCCATCACAAAAGCTCACCTGTCATGATGAGCACATTTTGCAGTGAACTAAAAAGTATTTACCTATTATGGTACAAAAGTTGATAATAAAGAAACTTTTTTGTTATGAGCTATTTCTCTGTTTTCGAGAATGGTTGCAAAAACTTTAATTCTTGGGGGTATTAAGAAAGTGAGTTTGTGTTGGAATGGGATTGTTAGTCGCAATTTATCAACTGAAAGAAAAGAAATTTTATCTTGTCCATAGTTTAGAAAATTAAGTCATTTTAAACAAATTATAGAGGAACCCCCTTCAACATCTGATGTTATATAAAAGTGACATGAAATTTATAATAGATAAAAGTTTCTTTGAAGTAACAAAGGGATTATTTTTACATTGAAATGTTAAATCAATAGAATTGACACAATCTCAGATAATGGAATTCCATCTTAATCCTGACTTTTTAGAGAAAATGAATAAATCAGTCAATGTGGAATCATCCTTTGACTAAAATGTAAAGATGTGGAATTATCCTTTAGGTTTGCTTTAATAGTTTAACCCATTACCTCACAGCAATATTTTACACAGGTCCAAATTGAAAGGAGTTGCAGACGACCATGTAAAGTTTATGAAATTTTAGATTTTTTCAACTTTCTGCGTAGAAAACATTGTAGAACATGAGGAAATTGCTTGTTTCAAGCAAATTTCTTCATTTTACACAATGTTTTTTCCAAATTGTTTTTCTTGTTTTATCCACAATATTTTTGCCCTAACCTGTCAACATACATTTGTTTTTGATTGATTGATTGAATGGGGTTTAACGCCACCTTTAGCAGTTTTCAGTCATATTCAGTCACGGCCGCTTGAGCATCTACTCATTGATTCCTGGTATTTCTCACACCAGTGCTACCAATACATCCTTTCCAAGCCTCTAGCTGATCATCCTATGTAGGCTAATGGCTATCCACCAATTGGTGAGAGACAAAGATCGGAATGGATATTTGCCGCGGCCTTGGATCAAACCCTGGACACGCTACCAACAGCCCTATGGCTGCAGCCAACAACAATATGGTTTAACAAGGTTTGAAGATAAACATGGCTGATCCAGAGGAAAGTGGTCATTCAAACAGGGATTCTTTGATCACAATTCACATATATTATTCTGGGTAAAACTACAACTCTGTACAATGATTAAACCCTTGTTCTGTTAAACCAGTATATCTATCTTGACCGGAGGTGTAGAATAAGATCAGCCTGCTCATATTTAAAGTCTGATCTTAGTCTACACCCCCTGCTTGTCCATTTCAGACAAGATTTATCTATGAAAACTATTTTAAAAAGAAATACTGACCCACATTTTACCCAGATTTAGACTGGTCCAAATTGAAAGGAGTTGCAGATGACAATTTAAAGCTTATGAAATTTTAGATTTTTTCAACTTTCTGGGTAGAAAACATTGTGTAAAATGAAGAAATTGCTTGTATCAAGCAATTTCTTCATTTTACATAATGCTTTCCCGTGTATTTTTCTTGATGGGCGTCTTGAAGTGCCACTGTGGGGAAATGGGTTTATCCTCAAGGTGTTTTCAACCCTTTGATTTTAATGCAATTGACCAATCACCGTTGTCAACAAAATAACCAGTCAACCAATGATATCATTCATTTAGACCAAAAATGAGTTTTGAACTCCCACACTAGCCACCATTTTTGTTCATCATCTTTGTTAGTTTGGCAACTTAAACATCCCAACTACATCTTATTCAAGCTGTAGTTATGATGTTTATGTCACCAACCAACTATTCTACTTCTTTGTTACATGCCACTGGCTATAAATTTTGCAAAATAAAGCCGCTTAAAATTGAAGCGAGACTTCCTGTCGGAGTCAGCAGGTGTGGCCAATGAGTAAGGGGGAGACCAGCGATTGGTCCTTTATGAACAAGGTTAGGTTCAGCATGACAAGGGTTAACCCATTCCCACACAGTGACGCTTTTAAACACCTCAAAAATATATAACTTTGGAAAAGATTGTGTAAAATGAAGAAATTGCTTGTGACGAGCAATTTCTTCATTTTACACAATGTTTTCTACCCACAAAGATGAAAAAAACCTAAAATTTCGTTCATGTTAAATAGTTGTCTAAATTGTACATTTGGACTGGTCTAAAATTTTGTCGTCTGGTAATGGGTTTATGTCCATGAATAGATGGACTTGTAGGCAGACAGCCTCTAGGAAGCCGGTAACTGTAGAGGCTCTACAAGCCAACAATCACCAAACATCCCAGTCTCAGTGACGTTCTCATTTTAGCTTAAAAATTTTGTAGTTTCACTAAATATTATCAATGATTGAAGAATGTTGAAGAGCCAAAAGCATTGTGGGAAAGAAATAAATTTGGTTTATTAGGGCTTCTTGTTTTAACCAATGTTTTTTTTTATTTTATATATGGTACTTCTTTGGTTTACATACAATTTGAAAACATCTTCAACCTCCAGTCAAAACTAAGTAATAACTGCTGAACAGATAATGCAACCAAGATATTTCTATAAACAAAGGTTATCTCGGAAATGTCAAACCATCCATTAACACGGAAATGTAATTGTTTGTTTACTGTTGATCAAGTGTTTGTCGTAGTGTCATTTAATAGCACACAAAAAAGTGCATCATGCATTTGAACTGCGGTGGTCACATATAGACTGAAAAAAAATATCAACCTTTGTCATGCAGATTCCTGAATATTCCTCCTTTGGCAGGAGGCATAGACAAAGATCAGCCTGCACATATGTGCAATCTGATCTAAGCTTACACCACCTGCTTTTCTTAAAGCATTTTTTTTCCATTTTCACAATATTTTCTACCAAGGAAGTTGAACAAAATCTAAAATTGAATCATCATCTACAACTCCTTTCAATTCTGACCAGTCTAAAAGTTTGCCGCCTAGTATTGTTGTCTGCGCATGTCATATTCTCCAAAGATTGACCTGTCTTGCGTATCGCTTAGCCAGATTAGGATAAATATTACTACGTCGTATGCATAACTCCATATTATATCACCAAAAAGTAGAAAGTGGATAATTGCAATAAAACCTACAATTGTGGATAAATCAAACATAACTGTCGCCCAAAGTTAATTAGAAAAATAATTATTGTAAATTGCGAAAGCATTCACGTCTTACATGTGCTCCAAGAAGAGGCATCAAGAATTGAAGCATGCATTGAATGGGCGCTGACATTTTGAATGAAGGTCGACTGAATCGGCCGAGTTGCCACGAATGACACTACCCAGAATGCTCAAATTAGAAAGGTCGGTATTTGAAAAATGCCACCTATCGGAAGATAACGGCCTAGTATTGTATTAAAGAGTCAAACAAATGTTTTCAGCAAGTCTACTAAATGTTAAGTTTGAGAAACACAATGCCCCTGCAACAGGACTAAACTTTTGACCTTGGTAGGTGACCTTGACCTGATCACATGACCTTGACCTTGAGATGAGGAGATGCGTATTATGGAGATGTATCATCATGCCAAATATGAGCATTGTATCTTGAATAGGCTGGTAGTAATTGGCAATGATAAGTTTTTTGGTTAACTTTGTGCAGACAGACATGACAGACGGACAATGGTAAAATAATATTCCCCAATCTTTCTATTGGGGGGCATAAAAAATATGATCTGTAGTATTGATATTGTAACCAAGTCCCCTTTTTACTTAATATTTGGTGCAATGTCTCAGCAAAAAAATCCTTTCTCATCACAATGAAAATATTTTCAGTAAGTTTGTAAATAAATAGAGTCAAAATGCTTGGTCCAATATGTTTTTAAAATAGGTTTGCAGTCCCATGACAAGCCACTTAACCCATTCTTCTTTATACATCCCTCCCCCCTGGATAAAAAAGCTTGGGAAAAAGCATGCTATGAAGCAATTGCTTGTCACAATGTTTTCAATCCAGCACACCAAAGAATTTCCTGAACTCCTAATTGTAATGTTCATTTTCTTTCAACTTAAAGCATTCTAAAATTTTATCATTTGGTTATTGGATGAATTGGTTATCAATGACTTTGTCTTACAAAGAAGTACATTTTTTTTCTAAGAAAACACTTTTGTACAATTACTAACTTATGTATGATCAATGATGAATTGTCCTGTCAAATATGATTGTCAAACAACAGGTATGTATGACAGCTCTTCATGACATATATAAATATATTGCTATCCTTTAATATTACAATTTCCACATTGTTATAAACTTTCAGTCTACAATAAAGTAGATAATCATGCAACCATTTACCAAATGACAAAACTTGAGACTGGTCCAAATTCAATGTTAACCCATTACCACACAAGAAAATTTTAGACTGCTCCAAAATAAAAGTTGCAATTTATATTTTATGAAATTTTAGGTTTTTCAAATTTTCTGAGAAGAAAAGGTTGTGTAAAATGAAGAAATTCCTTGGTGCAGGCTTTTTACACAATGTTTCTGAATGTTTCTCAATTGCTTTTCTTAAGGGGCATCAAATGTCAGTGTGTGGGAATGGGTTAATGAACCAGCGCCCTAAGATTATCGTTTATGTTCCCTGAATATAGCCCTGACACAAAAGTATAAAAAAATACAGGGAAAAAGAGTTCTGAGAAACAGATAGACAAAACAGGGAAAAAGAGTTCTGAGAGACAGATAGACAAAACTGCATGTGTATGCTGAATTTTAATGTTTGACCTTGAGCTGTGACCTTGACCTTGGGGCTATCTGAAAATATCTTTCAAAAGGTGCATCAACTCATGGTAGAGAACAATTGTGCCAAGTTATATTGAAATCCATCCATAATTGAAGAAGCTAGATTCTTGGCATGCCTGATTTAACCTTATTTCAACCTTGAGCAGTGACCTTGATTCTACCTGTAATTTTTTTCAAATGGCACATGTAACCATGATAGAGAACAATTGTGCCAAGCTATATTGATATCCATCCCTAATTGAATGAGTTTTATATTCTGAATAAGCTCAATTTTAAATGTTGACCATGAACTGTGACCTTGACCTTGGAATAAAAAATGGGGAAAAATATGTTAGCACAATATCATAAAGAATTCACATACCAGGTTTCATCCAATTTTGCTCAAGGGTTGTGAGGAAATTGAGGCAGACAAAAGGATGGACAGACGAAGCAGTGGCTACATGCTTGCCCTTCAGGGCGCATCACAAAATACGAAAAACTGATGGCAACTTCTGACAAAAATTTAGGAACAAATACTTTTTAATATTAATGCATGTAATATTTCATTTATCACTAGAGTAAAACTTTTTAAACTAATTTGACTACTTCGCATTTAACATTAGTATCCTTTTTGTAACATTACAATCAACACATTGTTACAAATTTATAGTCTGTAATATAGCAAAGAATTATTTTTTTTAGATTTTAACACATTACAAGAAAACAAAAATTTAGACTGGTCCAAATTCAAAGAACTTTCAAACAACAATTTTAAATTCATGAACTCTTAAGGATTATTTTTTGGGGAGGTAGAAAATATTGCGGATAATGAAGAAATTCCTTGACAAAAATTTTTGATGCAACTTATTTTTAAGATTTTTCCTCTTTTCTAACTTTTTTTCATCTCTTCGAATTTGGATTTGTTTAAAATTTCATCATCTGATAATTACGTCTATAGACATAAGAATGGAAGTGTATCTGATTCATCATTGCACATTTCTATTGACATCAGCCAATCACCAGTCAGAATACATAATTACCATATGATTAATTGCCTGTCAAACAGGTAACCTTTACATATTGTAACTGTGATTAACCTCTACAAAATAGCATTAACCCTCTCCTGTACAAACCAAGGTTTTTCAAGGAATTTAATTCTTTTAACATTTTTTCCACAAAATCCAGCTTCCTTATGCCCTTCCATAAAAATGGCTTGGAAATCATTGTGGAAAATGAAGAAATTGCTTGTTACAAGCAATTTCTTCATTATTGACAACGATTTCTAAATAATAAACTAATAATTCTAAAATTTCTAACAACTTTAAATTATTACCTACAGTATTTGAATTTTTACTAGTCTGAAATTTTGTCAACTGGGAATGGGTTGAATCAGTCCTGTACAGTTTCACCAAGATTGCCTTAATTGGTTAGGAGGAGGAGATTGGATGCATGACATAAAAGATGCATATGGCATTCACAAAGCTCACCTTGGGACTCTGAGCTAAGGTGACCTATACAAGATGCATATGGCATTCACAAAGCTCACCTTGGGACTCTGAGCTAAGGTGACCTATACAAGATGCATATGGCATTCACAAAGCTCACCTTGGGACTCTGAGCTAAGGTGACCTATACAAGATGCACATGGCATTCACAAAGCTCACCTTGGGACTTTGAGCTGAGGTGACCTTAAAATAAGATCCTACTCATTTTGAATATTGATCAATGATGTAGCCCAAACATGGTTGGATTATAGAAATTCTGTCCCAGTTATAGCCAATAAATACAATATTTTCATTTGGATTGGTTGACTCATCAGTATTTTATGAGATTGTGGTCGATCTATTATCATGTGAATGTGTGGGTAGCAGATGGGTGGAGCTGGACCTTCCCTTTTAAACCATTACCAGACAACAGAATTTTAGACTGATCCAAACTGAAAGGAGTTGCAGACGACATTTTAACTTTAAGAAATTATACATTTTTCAACTTCCTTGGAAGAAAACATTATGTAAAATGAGGAAATGGCTTGTTTCAAGCCATTTCTTCATTTTGAATAATGATTTCCCAATTGTTTATCTTCCCAATAGCTTATCGTCACTGAGGTGTGTTCAAAGGCAAGACACTTAATAGCCAGCCAAAGTCTACCCAGCTGTAAAAGTGTGTATCAGTGGGATTCAGGGACTGCCTCTCTTTAAGGGACGTGAAAACATCTGGTTTGTGAGTGTTCGAGAGCGACTCCATAAGCTTAAAGCTTTTGTCGCAATCAATCTAAAAAAAATTAGTATAAACTAAAAACTAAACTAAGCCATTGGGCGATCCCTTGCCCCACCCACTGACATCCAACATAGTAGTTTGACTGAGGTATTATTTTGTAAACTATTCATTGGGAATATAAACAAAAGGGAAACAAAAGGGGAAATAAATGCTTGAGTGAGCTGTTGTAATGAAATTTAACCCATTCCCACACAGTTACACTTTTTGACGCCTCTCAAGAAAAAAGCTTTGGAAATAATGTAGAAAATGAAGAAATTTCTTGCATCAAGCAATTTCTTCATTATCCACAGTGTTTTCTATCCAAAAAGACAAAGAAATTTAAAATTTCAACAACCTGAAATTGTCATCTGCAGCTTCTTTCAATTTCAACCAGTCTAAAATTCACCGTCTGGTAATGGGTTAAATTGCTTAACCAGCACAAATGCTTAGCATAAATGATAGTATTCAAAGTTCAATATCAGTCTTGATAGGTCAAACAATTTTTTGACAGACAGCTAAATATCCATCAATTTAACCTATTCCAACACAATGACGCTTTTGGACTCCCCTCAAGAAAAAAATTTGGGAAAACATTGTCTAAAATGAAGTAATTGCTTGTAATCAGCAATTTCTTCATTTTCCACAATGTTTTCTATGCAGAAAGTTGAAAAAACTAAAATATCATTAACTTTAAATTGTCATTTGCAACTCCTTTGACTTTGGACCAGTCTAAAATTTTGCCGTGTGGGAATGGTTTAAAACAAAAACTTCTACTACAACACAACACCAAGCATATAGTTCGTCAAAGAGTTTTTGTTCAAAAACAGCCAAAAACTGAGAGCAAAATTACTAGATATATAAATAGACATAATTTGATATGAATGAATGAAGTTTAACAAGGTCACCAAACAGGTTCATTGAATTAAATTACAGTCTTCATAAATGTCTTAAAATCATCTTACAAAAGTGTCTAATTTCAACGCTCATATACAAAAGAACTTCCTGCCTTATTACTACATTGAATATATCATCATGTATTAATGTCCTAAAGTTTCACTCATTCCCAAACGACAAAAATTTAGACTTGTCCAAATTCAAAAGTTGCAGATGATAACTTTTAGTTAATGATTTTCTTTTGTAATTTGAGGTTCATAACAATGTAGACAATGAATAAATTGCTTGTAACAACTTATTTCTTTATTGTCCACAATGCTTATTTACTTGAGGGCATCAAAAAGCATTATTGTGTGGGAATGAGTTAACTAAGGCTGTAGTAATGGGTTTTCAATAAACAAGAGGGCTATTGGCCCTAAAGTGCTCACCTGAGTCCATGACTGCAGAAGTTATCACAGTAACAGTGACCTAATTTTGGTCAAGTCACCAGTAAGCTATATCTTGTATAAGAAATCAGAAACAAAACACATTCTTACAAAGATTCAGAATTTTTGTGCCTCTGGCTGAGAAATGGAGACCACCATATTGACCTAATTTGAAGGCAATCAAGCCAAATGTTCGGCCTCTAGAGAGCACACAATCATTTCTTTATGTTTAATCAGGTGACCTAGTTTTTACCCCATATCATCATATATAATTCTGACAAAGAATTAATGGACGCTAGCTAATATTCTGAACAATATCAAGGCATCTAGCAAGCAAACAAGATTTTTTTAAGATTTCAACTGAAGACAAATTTTTGACCCAATATTAAACTTGGACAAGATATTATAAAGACAAATTAAACATTCTGACCAATTATTCAGACGTTTAGTAATTTGAACCCTCAATTTGGCCTCTAAAGTGCACACTAGGTTTTTCAAGGTTTGACCTAGTGACCTAGTTTTTTAACTTAAGTAACCCAAGATCTAACTTGACCAAGACAAACATTCTGACTAAAAATCAAGATATTTCAGTCAAAAATGTGGCCTCTAGAGTGACATTAGGTTCTTCAAAGATTTGACCTTGTGACCTAGTTTTTTACCCAATATGTCCTAATATCAAAGTTGACTGAAATTTCATTGAGACGAATCTTCTGACCGTATTTCAAATATTTTGGACAAATACAAGACATGGAGCCCAAAATGTGACTTCTAGAGTACACACAAGATTGTGGCGGACTCCAATCGACGAACGACAGACTAAAGACACAGAATGATCACAAAAGCTCATCAAGAGCACCGCATGCAAATGCCAATACTCAGTCATTCAAGTGTGTAATGGTGAATAAAACTTCTAAGTAAAAAAGGGCATAATTGATTCAAAATGCATTAAGAGTTATACCCCTTGTATAGATAGCTCTTTTTAAAGTGAACATATATTCAAAGTTTCAAGTGAATGTGTTCCATAATACCAGAGATACTACTAAATGTCAATGTTTTAGGACGACGACAAATATGGCCATAGCACTACCTCTGAACTTCTCTTAAAATAGCTGAGCTAAAAATCAAATCAAGCATGAAGGATTTAGAAAATTTTATTAACTGCAAATACCTATTTACAGTTTTCCTTTTAAAAGTATCTAAATCTTAATGGGCGATGGTATCAAATTGCAATATTTGATCATACTGTCATGAAAGAAAAAAATAATTAAGAGGGGGACTATCTCAGGAGAACATGAAAGACTGTTCAGGTGGACCAAAATAGTTGGCAATAGCAGGGTTCATGTTTAACTTGTAAACCAGGGCTTTGACCCTCAAAAAGCTGAAAATATCCTGTTTTGACTCTCAATTTTTTTCCAGGTACTCATACAGTCCCAGCCTGGCTTCCTTTCATTTCTTACATTAATACTATCTTAACAATCATCTTCGAAAGAACCGAAACCTATGTAAACGGTGAGCTGAAGGGTGAGCTAGGGTAAGAAACTAGACTTTCAAACTATTACAATAAAATCCCACTTTTTTAACCCCTGAGAAAAAGGTTTTGAAAGCATTTTCTTAATTTGCCATAATATTTTGAACTATAAAAGAAAAAGATAAAAACTTCATCAACTTAAAAAATATTTTGTCTGCAACTTCTTTCAATTCTTACCAGTCTAAACAAAATTTCATTTAGTAATGAATTAAGTGTTCTTTTGACAATAAGCAAGACATGTTGCAACATCAGTTTTATTATTAAATCTTTGCAAGATCATTGGCATAGCTGGAGAGTTTTAACTTAAATAATCCGAAATGTTCAAGCCAATATACCAAAAACAAGGTTACAAGATACAGAAAGCAACCAACTATGAAAATCAGTTATATTTAAATCTGACAATTAATGAGGGAAACAGATTGCATTACATTCCCCTAATTTGCATAATGCAATTACTTGTGGTTAGACATTATACATGGTTTGAATTCATTATCATTTACTTCCTTCACTCTGTTAAAACTCCACCTTTCTATAATATAGCAAATCCAAACCTATTCCCCCAAAACAAAATTTTAGACTGATCCAAATTGAAATAAGTTACAGACATCAATTTCAACAGTATTTCAGTCATATCGCGAAGGCTGGAGCACCTAATTATGGTTTCCTGGTATTTCTCACACCAGTACTACTATTACATCCTTTTCTAGCCTCCAGCTGCTATCCTGTTTAGGTTTACGAGTATCCACCATTGGTGAGAGACAAATGTCGGACAGGATTATGTGCTGCTGGAGATCAAACCCAATTACATACACCACATAAGCAAACCTTTCAAAGAAATAAAGGAAATAAAGTAGAACATTTTATTTAATACCTTTTGATGGTTTACACAGGTCTTCCTGAGATAGGAACAAGAGGGCCATCAGCCCTTGCCTAATCACCTGAGATAAAGGCTTTATATGACTAAGGGTAAAGAGGATAAAATTCTTAAACAATATTCTTTTAAGTTCACTTTTGTTGCCATTCAATCAGAGTTTTAAATGGATTTCAAAAGAAGGTTCCTGCCAAATTGTGTTGAAATTGGTCCAATAGTTTAGGAGGAAGTGTCATTTAAAAAATTGTTCACACAGAACAGGCAGAATGTGATCACAAAAAGGTTACCATGAGATCTTTGTGCTCCGGTAAGATAAAAATGATAAACTCTGGGTTTTCATAGGTTTTGAAATGCTTTTTGATCCTTTTAAGCAACTTAACCTATTCCCACTTTATGATGCTTTTAGATGCCCCCCCCCCAAAAAAAAAATTCAGAAACCATTGTGGAAAATGAAGAAATTTCTTGTTACAAGGAATTTCTTCATTATCCACAATGTTTTCTACCCAAAAGCTAAAAAAATATTCAAACTTTCATAAGCTTGAAATTGTTGTCTGCAACTCTTTTCAATATGGACCAGTCTAAAATTTTGTGTCTGGTAATTGGTTAACATAGTGAACAACAATTACTAAACATTATAACTAATTTTCACTCATGGCACATTTAGATTTTGTTGTTTAACCCTTTCCTGTTCAATCCCTGGTTTATACGTCCCTGTGATTTTATACTTGAGAAAACAATGTGGAAAAAGCAAGCAATTTCTTCATTTTCCCCAATATTTTCTACCCTATTGAATGATTATTTCTCAAATGAAATCAATTTTATATTGTGGTCTGCAAATCCTTTGAATTTGGACATGTCTATAATTTTGCAAAACAGGAAACAGTTAAGATGAATTGACTTTACAAGGAAATAAATAAATATGCTCCATGTATTTTCTAGAGTATAGAAAAATAAGTTGTCATCATATCAATAGATTTAATCAAGAAATACTCAAAATAACTGTTCAATATAAAATATAAAACATATTGAACTCCTATTAGTACAATACTTTTTTTGGTGAGTTTTAGTAAAGCCCTGAGGAAAAAAATTACATGTAGCAAAAAATAACCCTTGTCATGCTGAATAAAATCCTTTATCAAAACAGCATGAAAATTAAATGGCTGAAAGCACTGTAAGTACTATTTTTGGGTCTATGTCTATTTTGACAATTACATAAAAGGGACAAGCAGGTGGTGAAGACAAAGATCAAATTGCACTTATTTGCATGCTGACCAGTCTGTCTATACCTCCTGAAAAAACAGGAATATTCCGGGTTCAGCATGACAAGGGTTAATATGTAACTAAAAGTTTCTATTGTTCCATTGCTTTATACCATAACTTTGCTTATAAACAAACATTCAATTTGAGTAGCCTTCTACTTTTTCTCTCATTTTAGACAAGACTTTAAAAATCATTTTTTCTGTTTAAGAAATAACCAAACCCACCATCAACTAATCCATTTTTATCATCTGCATTAACTTGAACTTCCTCTGGAGCTGGTGGCAAATCATCATCGCCCTCATCATTATCATCATTACTAGTAACAACAACATCAACATGTTTTTCAAGATTCTCTACTTCATCATTCACTTTATCATCTTTATCATCCTCAGTTGCTTTTTCATCAGAAATCTCCTTTTCCAAAGCATCATTTAATACATTATCAAGATCCTTAACATTGCCATTATCAAGATTTTCAGTGTCTTTATCAGTTTTAACAACTGTTACAGTAGCATCTGAGTTTGCTGACTGTTCATCAATATTTGAGTTCTTTGCAGTATTATCTGATTCTGTGTTTCCTTCTGTGGTTATACCTTGACCAAGTACTGGGCTCGACCTACCATTTTCTCCTTCCATGTTTCAAAAATTGACCTTGACAATAATTTATACAGATATAGTTATCTTTCCTTTTATCACATTCATTCAATATTCAAAACTCAAAAGGTATATTTTTTTTCAATGTGTAATTAATACAGTATTTATGTTAATTCACTTTTAAAGAGCACAAAATCCAATGCTTCATAAACTTATACAAATTCTCTTTCACACTCCGTTGACTGACTCATAAAACAATGACACAAAATACCTTAACTAGTCTGTTTTATTTCAAAATCGTAAAACCGAGGAGGCAGTGAAAAACCAGTAAACCTTGAAGTGTGCAAACGGCTCTATTAAATGGGAACAATGTGCCCCCTTCTCTTATCACAAAATACCTATGTGATTGACATTTAACAGGTACAAATCTGCAGGGCTATGATATATGACAACACCCTACCATTGTCAAACCATTCCCTGGGGTCTTTAACCCATTAACAGACAACTTTTTTTTTATTTGTATTGAAAATGACTATTTGAAATTCATGAAATTTGATTTTTCTATATCTTCATGGAAGAAAACATTATGACAAGCAATTTCTTCATGTTCCAAAATTTTTTTCTAAGCTTTTTTTCTTGGTGGTGTTAACAAGCAGTATTACATTGGAATGGGTTAAGAAATATTTTGGAATGGGGAAATAGTTTTATAATGTTTTCTATCCTTTCTATTTGGCACTCATATTTCAGTTATAACACACTCTGAATTATTGCCTGTAACTTCTATCCATTTGGATGGGTCTTGAATTTTGTCATCTGTTCATGGGTTAATTACATGACAGTTGTGTGTAATTAAAGAGCATTTATTGCAGCTGTCAAATAACACCAAAAATTCTTGACATCTTTTTTAAGAAATGTTATAACCCTTTCTTGTACAGACCAAGGATTTTATGTCATTGAGATTTTATACTTGAGAAAACATTGTGGAAAAAGAAGAAATTGCTTGTAACAAGCAATTTCTTCTTTTCCCACAATACTTTCTACCACATAGGATGGTTTCATTTGAAATTGAGCCCAATTTTCATTATTGTCTGCAACCTCTTTCAATATGGACCGTTTTAAAATTCAAACAAGAGCACCACCAACAGGTGCCAACGCTCGGCTGCAGGTGCTGGATAATGCAAAAATTCTAAGTCGAAAAAAGGGCATTACTCTTTCAAAAATGCTTTTAGAGTTATCCCTGTTGATAGTCTAGATAGCTCTTGTGATGGTTAATACACATGCCAACTTTCATGAGGATATCTTCAATAACAACAGAGATATGACCAAGGTTACAGTTTGTCATGCCAACGCCAACACCAACAACGCTAAAGTGATGACAATACCTCAGGTTTTCTCTGAAAACAGCAAAGCTAAAAAACAGGAAAGAGTCAAAGCGTTGTAAGTTGGCAATATGGAGGAGTAAAGCTCCAAGACAAAAATAGAGTCTATCAAAGAATAGGGTCTCATGAAACAGAAAAGACTTCATCAGAAAATTCTTTGCAACTAAAATTCTTTGGTTCTGAAACTAAACAGGGAGGTGTCCTTTTATATCCGCCCACATAACTGTAAACGGTAATGAAAATATTTGTCAAATTATTGATCCAAGTTGCCTTGGAGAATTGGGGCTTTTCACAGAATTCTGTCTGATAACATTATTTGTGTTTATCAAATTACCTATTGATGGGATTCAATATTATAAACTTCATTCACAGATTGACTACTCAAGTCTAGAGGTAAACCCTTATCCAAATAAAGCTAAAATTGAGAGGTTAGCGTAAACAAATTTAACCCTCTCCTGTACAATCCCTTATTTTTATGTCCCTGTGATATACAACTTGAGAAAAAATTGTAGAAAAAAAAAGAAATTGCTTGTAACAAGCAATTTCTTCTTTTTCCACAATATTTTCTACCACAGATTTAGATTTAGAAAACATTATGTAAAATAAAAGAAATGCTGCAATTTTTACAAAATGCTTTCCCAACTGTGCTTCTTGAGGAGCTTAAAAAAGCATCATTATGTGCGAATGGGCCCACTCCCACACAATCCCACCTTTTTACGCCCCTCAAGAAAAAATCTTTGGAAAATATTGTGGGCATAGAAGACATTGCTTGTATCAAACAGTTTCTTCATCATCCACAATATTTTTTATCCAAAAAGACAAAAAAAATCCATCAACTCTGCAACTTCTTTCAATTTGTACCAGTCTAAAATGTTGTTGTGTGGGAATGGGTAATAGATGAAGTATGTGCCCATTGTTCCATGAACCAGACGTAAAATTAAATAAACTTCATGCTATCTACCTGTAAAGAAAAAAGAAGATATGAATTGTGAAAGATGCCTGAACCAAGTGTGGGCGGCAAGCTGATAGCACGCCCAGTTCTCTTTTAATTTTAATCATAAAATTGATGTTCCCTCTTAACATTTTCTTTTTAAAGTTCAGTATTTTATTTCTAAACCATACAATCAGGTACCCTTGGATACACTGAGGCCAAAGCAGAAAGAGCTCTGCTAATTGCTAATTCAATATAGTTTTGACATGAAACAAGAACTAATTTAAAGAAATGAAAAAGTAGATGAATGACAAGAGCCTTCAGAGATGGATTAAACAAACTGACGAAGCAATGACTATTTGCTTGAGCTTCTCCAGACATGCTTAGTTCTAATGTTCCACCATCAGCTGTGACCTTGACCTTTGAGCTATCTGAGAATTTGTTTCAAATGACACATCAACTCATGACAGAGAACAATTGTGCCAATTCATATTGAAATTCATCAATAATTGTAGGAGCTTTGCTCAAGACTTCTTAATTTTAACATTTGACCTTGAGCTGCGACCTTGACCTTGGATCTATCTGAATATTTCTTTCAAATAGTACATCTTCTTATCATAGAGAACAATTGTGACAAGTTATATTGAAAGTCCATCCATAATTGAAGGACCTATACTCTGGCAAGCTCAATTTTAATGTTTGACAAACTGTGACTTTAGAGCTACCAAATAACCAGAAAAATTGCCTTTGTGCGATGTCATAATGAATTCACAAGTATAGTTTCATTCAATTTGGCCAAACGGTTGTGAAGAAATTATAAGATACTGGACATCTTGGATCATTCACTACGATTCCTGAGTTGAATCCTATTACAAAAAATCCATTCATTCCTAGGCGTGAAAAGGAGATACTACATACATAAGGGGAAGGATTGCAGTGGATGGACAGAATGATTGAAGGACCAACACATGCTTACTTATTGGGGAGCATAAAAATGACAAATATGATATTCCCTCAAACTCCCGCTTTTTTACACTCCCAAAGAAAAGACTTAAAGAAAACAAGATTGACAAGAGCTCTCAGTTTACAGCACCGCTCGACTATTCTGATAGTAACATCAATTTAATGTTGGCATTAGGCATAATTCCACAACATGAATGTAAGAATTATGCTAAATTTGGTTCAATTAGGAACCATCTTTTGGGACGAATTGTTGTTTAAAGCAGTTTTTGAAGAACCAGGAACAACAATGATGCACAACACCAGACATAGGGCAATCACAATACTTTACTTGAGTACTCTGTGCTGAGGCTGGTTAAAAAGACCATTAGCATACAAAACATAATTTTTGAGATGTCAACAAGCGTGTTTAAAACCCATTCCCACTCAATGAGGCTTTTAGACGCCCCCATGGAAAAAAGCTTTGGAAAACTCTGTAATTTCTTGTTTAAAGCAATTTCTTCATTACCAACAATGTTTTCTACCCCAAAAGTAAAAAACTCCAAAGTTTAATAAGCTGTAGATTGTTGTCTGCAGCTCTTTTCAGTTTGGACCAGTCTAAAATTTTGCTATCTGGTAAATGGGTTAAACCATTCCCACAGAATGACATTTTCAAATGCCCCCCAAGAAAAACAGTTTGGAAAACATTATGCAAAATGAAGAGATTACTTGAAACGAGCAGTTTCTTCATTTGACACAATGTTTTCTACCCAATGATTTGAAATAATCTAAAATTTCAGAAACTTTAAGTTTTCTTCTGCAATCTTTCTGACTGGACCAGTCTAAATTGTTGTCAAGTGGGAAAAGCAGCACTGACCACTCCTCAACCTAGAACCCATTTCAGAAAGAAACTAATTTTGCTTCATGATTTCAGCAAGCCAAGCAAGTTTTTTGTCGTTTTATAAAAGTAGATAATGAGAAAATCTAAAAGTTTTAGAATTAATTGGATCCTAGTCTGAACAACCAAATGAGCTGCAGGAATTTAATGAGAACGGCTATCTGCCCACACACTTCATTATGGACGATTCTCTCAAAAACTTGTCTCTTTCAAGTACTTGTACTTTCTTCATAGCACCTTATTAAAACTAGGTCTGTTACCAGATAACAAAATTTTATACTGCAGTTGAAGGTAGTGGATATTGAAGAAGCAATTTCTTTATCTTTCATGTTTTCCAAAGCTTTTTACTTGATTGTTTGAATGGGGTTTAACGCCGCTTTCAACAATCTTTCAGTTACATCGCAGCGGCTGGAGCACCTAACAATGGATTCCTGGTATTTCTCACACCAGTACCGCTATCACATCCTTTCCTAGCCTCCAGCTGCTATCCCACATAGGTCTACGATTAGCAACCCATTGGTGGGAGACAAATAGTCGGAAGGATGAGTGCAGCCATCGGGAATGGAACCCGGGACCTCTAGATTGACCTCCAACGTGCTACCAACTGCTTTTTTACTTGAGAGGTATAAGGAGTGGCATTGTGTGGAAATTGACTAAAAAGCTTTATCATAAAGCATTTTTTTTATAACAGTTGATGCAAAGACAATTTACAGGCAAGACATTTCAGAGTTTTATCTTTTATCTCTTTGGGTAAAAACATTGTGGAAAATGAAGAAATTCAAGCAGTTTCTTCAATATTTACAATTTATTCCTTAGCTTTTTCCATGCAGATAAGAGAGGAATTTTCTGGGAATGGATTAAGGAATTAAAAGTCTACGTAATACACATTACTAAAAACAGAATCCATAGGCAGAAGTAAAAACCTTAACCCATTCCCTCATTGCACAATTTTAGACTGGTCCAAATTGAAAAAAGTTTCAGCGGTCAAGTTCAGGTTAACCCATTACCAGAGGGCAAAATTTTAGACTGGTCCAAAGTGAAAGGAGTTGCAGACAACAATTTAAAGTTTATGAAATTTTCGATTTTTTAACTTTTTTGGTAGAAAACATAGTGGAAATTTCAAAGAAATTGCTTGCTACTCATTTTTCACAGTGTTTCTTTCTTGAGGGGCGTCCAGAAGCGTCACTGTGTAGAAATGGGTTAATAATGAAATTGTAAAACTATGTCATGTTCGTTCTAAGATAATAGATTAAAGGAAGGCAAGAAACAAGATTTGTATGACAGCATTGAAACTATCCGACTGAGGTGTTTTATTACAGTTTTCATGTGTGTATGTATATGCCTAATCTTGCATATAACAAGTATAAAACATCTACTTTTCAAACTCAACACTTTACAAAATAATATTAACCTTTTAGGTAAAATTTATCTTTTTTTTTATATAATTATTAACCCTTGTTAATATTTCGGTTTGGGCAGGAGGTGTATACTAAGATCAGCCTGCAAATTATTGCAGTCTGATCTTAGTCTACACCTCCTGCATGTACTTTTCTGCCTTAGTTGTTTATGAAATTGATTTCTAAAAGAAATATTGATTTTTTAACCACAAATTCTTTCAGTGCTTTCAGCTCTTTGATTTCACAGCAATTCAGTAAGGTAATTTATATAGCATGACAAGGGTTAATTTGAGATGCTTAGCTTCATTCTTAGAAGAACAAAAGTTGATTGCCAGATGAAGAGAAAGTAATCTTTGATATTTTCTATAAATTAACTTTCACACAGCAGACTTATACCCCTTTTGATACCTTTGACACCTAAAGAAAAGGTGTACCTCCTTTAATCATGGATGATATTGCATAAAGTGAATTGGGTTTAACGCCGCCTTTAAAAAAATTCAGTCTCGTGGCAGCTGGAGCACCTAATAATGAATTCCTGGTATATCACACACCTGTACCAGAATTACATCCTTTCCTAGCCTCTAGATGCTATCCAACTTAGGTTTTATGATTATCCTACCACAGATGAGAGACAAATGTCGGAAAGGATATGTGCCACCGCCAGGGATTAAACCCATGATACCCTGTGATAAAGTTTCAGAGTCATAGATCAAATAACTTATGAGCTAGAGCAGGAAATGGTTTTCAATCAAAGTTCAATTGTGACCTTGACCTTTGACCTATGTGATTCAAACAATAGGGCACTTTCTTTGATTGTATGAAGTTCAATGGATGTAGTTAAATGAGTTCTAGAGTAGGAGCAGGGAAACCAGTCTACATTATCCCATTTCCACACAGTGATGCGTTTTGACATATGTGAAGACAAATTATTGGGAAAACATTGTGTAAAATGAAGAAATTGCTTGCATCAAGCAATTCTTCATTTTCCACAATGTTTCTTACGAAGAAAGTTGAAAAATCTAATAATTTTAACTTTTATAGAGTCGTCTGCAACTCCTTTCAAATTGGACCAGTCTAAATTTTTGCCATCTCATAAATGTAAATTGTAGGAATGTCAAGTGCAGCCCTTCAAAAACAAACCCTGGTCAAAATGTGCTAATTGATCTGGGTTAACTTTTTTTTCATTTTAAAAAGTTTTTGTTTATTCAATTTTGATTAATTACACAGCCGAGAAATCCATTAACTTAATATTTCAACTTATTATTTGTATATCAAAAAGGGATTGGAAATGAGATCAGACACAGCATAAGTCAGTTTATCAATTACCAGAAGACAACATTTTAGACTGGTCCAAGTTGAAGAAGTTGCAGACGACAATTTCAAGTTGATGGATTTGTTTGTTTGTTTGAATGGGGTTTTACGCCGCTTTTAACAATCTTTCAGTCATATCGCGACGGCTGGAGCACCTAACAATGGAATCCTGGTATTTCTCACACCAGTACTACCATTACATCCTTTCCTAGCCTCCAGCTGCTATCTCACATAGGTCTACCATTATCGACCCATTGGTGAGAGACAAATAGTCGGAAAGGATGAGTGCCGCCGTCGGGAATCGAACCCGGGACCTTTAGATTGATAGTCCGACGCGCTACCAACTGCGCTATGACGGCGGCTTCAAGTTGATGGAAGATTCTTTGTTGTTTTCAGTAGAAAACATTGTGGATAATGAAGAAATTTCTTATAACAAGCAATTTCTTTATTTCCCACAATTTTATCTAAAGCTACTTTCTAGAGGACGTAAAAAAGTAAGCTTGTGTTAGGATGGGTAAAGGTTATTCTACAACCAATCTCAAAATCAACTCTTCCAATTAAGTAAGGGAAGTAACTCAAGCATACACAAGACATTTTAACTCATATTACTGTCCCTTGAAAGGCACACAAACACCCCCCCACCCCCCCCACCCCCAACAATACTACACTGCCTTACTATGAAATGCTGTTCAGTATTATATTTTCATGGTTGGTGGATATATTAGACGAAAAGGATAAGAAAGGAAAAACTGATTAAATTCTGAACTGGATGACTGATAACATTACCCTGCCAAGCTTGATAAAAATCCCTACCCTAATGATAGATAAGACCCTTACAAAAATTGCATTTCTTATCCAGTGAAACTTTTCGACATCAACGACTCTTTTTTCATATTTTCAACCTTGTGTTTCTATAAAGTGAAGAGTAATGACTAATATCCTTGTTTTGTATGTGTGTAGATTCACTCATTGAATGACTTCATCATAGTGTCATACAGACACACTCTTCTTGTTGTGTTGGGGTTTCAGTTTTTTTGTCCTTGAATTAAAAGAATGGAGTTAAGCAATTACCAGACTACAACATTAAAGACTGGTCAAAATTCAAAGAAGTTGCAGAATGCGCAATTGAAATGTAATCAGTTCTTTTATTTTTGCAATTGGACAAGTTAGAAAATACTGCTTTTCCTTAGTTATTTTTCTTAAAGTAGGAAAAAAATAAGGTCTATGCGGTAAAGGATTACTTGCACAGAACAATAATTCCAGCCTATGCTAGAAATAGAATCAATGGCCCAATTATCTTACAGAAAAGAAGATATACTAACCCTTATCATGCTGAATAGAATTATCTACAGAATTGTATTAAAATCAAAGGGCTGACAGTACTGAATTCAAATATTGTTGGTTGATAATTCTTTCAAAAATGTATCTCATAACAACTCTGGCTTAAGGGACAAGCAGGAGGTTTAGACTAAGATCAGACTGCACATATGTGCAGGCTGATCTTTGTCTTTACTCCTGCCAAATTAGGAATATTCCAGGCTCAGCATGACATGGGTTAACTCAATAGATAACAGAACATCATTATGCAGGTCTTTTGCTAGCATTGGGGAGTCATCAACTCCTTCAACATGGAATTCTGGTGGTCAAAGCTGATACTGATGGGATCAAAACAACAAATAGAGTGAATCATGGGCATAAATTTGAAGGTTTAGGTCTTAACAGACTTAATTGTATAGATGAAATTTTCAGACTCAAAGCAAATACATTTATCCTGGTCCAAATTGAAAGGAATTGCAGACAACAATTAAAAGTTTATGCAATCTTAATTTTTTCAACTTTTTGAGAAGAACCATCGTAGAAAATGAAGAAATTGCATAAACCAAGTTGTATGGAAATCCATCCATAATTGAAGGAGCTTTGCTCTGGACATGCTTGATTTAATATTCCATCTTTAGCTGTGACCTTGACCTTGGAGCTATCTGAATTCTTTTTTCAAACTGTACTTCTACTCATGATAGGGAATTTCTGAGTTTAAACCTATTTATTTTACATCAATTGGGAAACAAGTTCTTCCGACTTAGGTTAATCCCCTCTCGATTCTGCTTCCTGGAAAATGTACCAGTACAGCTATGTTCTGGACATGATAGGAAATAATTGTGCAAAAGTATTTCAAAATCCAGCCATGCTCAATTCTAATGTTTGACCTTGAGCTGTGACCTTGACCCTAGAGCCAATTAATATTTCTTTCAAATGGTACATCTACTCATGATAGAGAACAATTGTACCAATTTATGTTGAAATTCATCTATAATTGAAGGAGCTATGTTCTGGACAAGCTCAAATTCACTGTTTGACCTTAAACTGTTGAGCTATCCCAAAACCAGGAAAAAACGCTTAAGCGCAATATTATAAGAAATTCACATGTGAAGTGTCATCCGATTTTGGCCCAAGAGTTGTTCAGAAATTGAGGCTGATGGATGTACAGACAGACAGCTTGAATGACTGAAGGACGGACAGATGACAGGTGGCTCTATGCTTGCCCTTAGGGGTGCTCACCCTTTGTAGAGCATAAACAGATGTGCTTATATAGGAGCAGTGAGCATCATATTCTACACACTGAAATAGACTGTGTAAATACTACAACAATACCTCTGAAAACATTACTGAACTTAACCTTTGTTATGCTAAATAAAATCATTTACATTAAAAACTATATTGAAGCCATTTTTGCCCTAAGGGGAAGAAACATTATTTCAAACAATCTATTGCTTATATGGTCACTTACGCAAACAAGATCCTTCTTAAATTTGATATGCAAAAGGCAAGTATGAGTGAAGTTCTCTGGAAAGAGCATTTTGTGTTTTTCTTGTTGATTTCAATTTGTGTTTGTTTACATTTTGAGATGAATGTATCTGATTTTTCATCAGTAATCTTCAGCATTGATAGTTATATGCAAATGCACAATTGACCAAAAATTTACGGATGATTTTGTTAATCTCCGTGAACTAGCAAGTTGTTTGAATGACAAGGGAAATGTTAGAACGTCATCACTGATGTCGTAACTTGATGTAAACATAGCTTGAATTGTGGTGGGTCACAATTTAAAATTTTGAAACTTCTTTCGCGAATTATAGGCTTACTGCATAGAATTATGCTGATCTTATAATTTCAATCATCATATATATCTATGCTTTTGAGCCTAGTTTTTCGTATTAATTTTACAGTGTGTTTTGAGGAAAGATATGGCTTTAAATTATCAGTGTCTCTATTGAATGATGATTTTATAAGCAGCTATTAACCCATTCCAACTCAATCCCTCCTTTTTACGCCCCTCAAGAAAAAAGCATTGGAAAACATTGTGGTAAATGAAGAAATTGCTTGTATCAAGCAATTTCTTCATTATCCACAATGTTTTCTATCCAAAAAGACGAAAAAATTCAAAATTCCATCAACTTGAAATTGTCGTCTGCAGCTTCTTTCTATTTGGATCAGTCTAAAATTTTGCTGTGTGGGAATGGGTTAACCGGGAGAAGCAGGTTGTGAATACTAAGATCAGAGCTTTGTCTATACCTACTGCTACATCAGGAATTTCCTGGTTCAGCATCACTAAGTTAACCCTTTCCCGTTTTTGGAAATTTTAGACTAGTCCAAATTCAAAGAGGTTGCAGACGACAATGAAAACTGGATGCCATTTGAAATGAAACCATCCTATGTGGTAGAAAATATTGTGGAAAAAGGAGAAATTGCTTGTTACAAGCAATTTCTTCTTTTTCCACAATGTTTTCTTCAGTAAAAAATCACAGGAACGTAAAATCCCGTATTTGAACGGGAAAGGGTTAAAGTTAAGTTTAAATAAGATTGGTCAACAGTCAACATAGCAATACAGAGAATGAGGAAGTTCTTTTGGTTGCTAAGAAAACAGGATAAACAGGGGAGATTAAAATGATCTTTAATAACAATTTTGTTATTTAACATAAATGTCTTCAAAACAAAACATAGTTGTGAAAAATGAAGGCCCTATCAATAACCTTTCTAAAGATAATAGTCATTTTGCCTATTCTTGACCTTGATGTGAGATGGACTTGGTACATAGTGTCCTAAAAGCTTACTGATTTAATGTATGATAAATCCTGCTACTATAAACAACTTAATCCTAGTCATGCTGAATGAATCTTTTTCAAAAAGATGCATTTGAATAAAAGGACTGGAAGCACTGGAAGCTCTTACAGAGGTTGATTGACTTAATGGGGTTTCACTTATACTTTAATAGTATCTAAGGGTTAACAATGTAAATCCAGGCTATCTGTGACTTTCCAATGACTAGAAATATGTCACAGAGATGGAAGCCACTGCATAATTACATGACCTTCAGTTGTGACCTCATACTTGGGAGATCTTTACACATGATAATAGTACTCTTTAAGGGGAACAACTGTGCCAAGTTATTTTTAAATCCAGTCAAAAATATAGCAGATAATAGGATAATAGGAAATAGACATTCTTAACCCTTGTCATTCTGATCCTGGAATATCCCTGCTTTGACAATAGCTTTAGCATGCGTTTAGACTAAGACCAGCCTGCACAGAATGATGTGCAGTGAGGTGGAATTCAGTGAGAATGGGTAAGGCAGTATAATATAGAGAAGAAATATGAGAAAGGAGAAATGCTGATGACCAACATTTTTGTTCTGTTATATTTTCTTTTCTTTCTGATACAAAAAAATCACAGTAGTTTCCTAATTTCACTGTTTCTCACCTATAAAAGTATGTCAAAATATGATAGGAGGAATAAGTGCAGAAATATAGCAAGTACCTCACTTACAGTAGTTTACAACTAACCAATTAATATGTTGTCATCAGTTGAAGTACTGATGGAATGACATGAAGGGTTAAGCTTACTATTATCTTAATGTTCCCTTGTGTAGTGATAAAAGTTCATTCCATCAATCAACTCTCAGGTGAATTTACTTATCATAAAAATCCACAAAACCTTCCTAAAATTGGCCACCCTCTTATGCTGGACAACCATTCATTACCCCATTCCCACACTTTCTGGGGCCCCTCAAAAAAATAGGGTTCGGGAAAAAAATGTGAAAAATACAGAAATTGCTTGTAACAAGCAATTTCTTCATTTACAACAATTTTTTCTACTCAAAATGACCAAAAAACGTACAATTTCATAAATTTTAAGTTGTCAAATGCAACTGTTTTAAAATTGGATCAGTTTAGAATTTTGTGGTCTGGTGATGGGTTAATCTGATCGCTAAAGATGAGGAGGTAAAATCCAAAGTTGCAGCTCCTCAAAAAAAACAAACAATCCTTATGTTTAGGGTTATCATTTCAATTGTAAAATAGTCAGTTGTTGATTTGAGACATTTTCAATGAGAACAAAAACAACATAGGATTTGTGTAAGTACAGTTGAAATAATAACATCTTAAAACCCTTTCTACTATGGTAGTTAGGGCTGACTATCGGCTAAGAAAATCACTATCGCGATTTTACTATCACAGTATTGATATCGTGATACTATCACTATCGTCAGAAATCAATCGCGATATATCACAATACTATCAGTATATGTTACTTTGTTTATTATATATGTTGATCTGTATAGAAAGCATAGTCTACAGGCGACTCTCTTTTTATCAATGTTTATGCCTTCCTTTTTGAAGCCAAAATAGTCCCAAACATGGGACTTTCCACTTTTGTTTTTCACAATCTCGAAATTTGCAGCCATGTCAGACGACAAAAATACATAAAACAAAATAACTTGATATAGTGTGCTCAAAAAAAGCAATTAATAAACGTAATTAATCGAATATCATTTATGATTGTCTTATTTTTATTTTTTCGATAATTCTAGTGCTGGGAATTCATAAAACATTGATAACAAGTCTTAACTTAACGTGCTTTTGGATTTTTGAGAACCTTTTCACTTTGTAAATCGAAAGTTAAAGATCAATTCCTAAACAAAAAAAGGAGTATGGAAGAAACAAAAACAAACGTGCCTGTCACGTGATAATAGAAATTGAAAGTAGGATAAGTAACACAGAAAACTCGTTCTCCCACTATCTCTCTCTCTCTTTCTCTCTCTCTCTCCTTTTTTAACCCAAGAGCCCAAGAAGACATTGAATTTCTGTGTAAGTAAGCTTTGAATATTTACTATCGAAACTATGAATATTTTAACAAACAATTGCAATAATTATCGATGTCAGGGAATTGCAATCGATACATCGACATCGTGACGGTCACTTTTACAATACATTGACCTATCGATCTATCGTTACACCTCTAATGGTAGTGTAGATACAGATACCCTTACCTGAACTGCATGAAGTTCAAAGTATGAAACATAAAGTGAAAGAAACATAAAAACAGCCTGCTTGGCAAATTCTAAAATGTGACCTTCACTTGTGACCTCTGAACTTGGTAAATACACTGCAACTCCTCTATAACTCTACCCGGCACAGCGCTGACTCCATTATAACGCGGGATCCGCTTGGCTCCAAAAATTTGGGAAGGGGGGGGGCATTTTCGGTTGCAGATGCTGAGATACGACATTAATGCTGATTTGGCCGCGATTTTTTCATCCCGTCTTCGGCCTGCTCGAAGAAAAGGGTTGCACATAAAAATTGATAATTACCCCAAGCCAGGTAAGTTTTTAACACCTTACCTAGACGGTCCTGGCCATTAATGCACAAGTTCAGAGGTAATTGCTTTGTTTGATTGGTTACACGCATAGTGTTTCAATTTACAAAATCGGTTTGATTGTTTGGTCTTACTGTTTGACATTGAGATGAACAATGCCTTAGGTCATTGATATTATTTAAATCAATAGAGAATAGGCACGCACCTCGGTATCCTTCAATTACAAACCTTGAAGGTGGTGCGATTAAAATATCACACTGTTTCACTCTCGGCGCTCTTAATTTTCTACAGTCCCCGGTAGGACATGTTCTTAAACAAGAGGACCATGATGGTCCTAAATCGCTCACCTGAGGCATCTGCAAATTATAGTACTTTTTTGTAGAAAAAAGACACAACTTGAGCAAAATAAATAGAACAAATATAAGATTTTGGGCTTTGTACAAAACAAACCAGTAATGCTTTAAAATAAAAATGAATGCCTTTGGCTTCATAGTTTAATTGATTACCAAACTATCCCAGAATTTGTCACCCTCAGGGAAAGAGGTTTAAAAAAGCATTGTGAGAAAGCAAGCAATTTCTCCATTTCTATTTAAGAAGAATCCTTTCAATGTGATTTATGCAATTTTCAATCCCAGGAGCAGAGACATTTTTTAATCCTAAGAGCATATTTTCCTGTAACATAGTACAAATTATTTAGTCATGCTACATACCAAATATGAATGCCCTTCATCTATGTTTCAGAAGGAGAAGACTTTTGAAGTTGCTCTAATTGGGTGTTTTCCAATATTTGGGACCTCTGGGGCAGTGCCATGTTTTATCCCAGGACTAAGATTTTAGCTAACATAGTAGAGAACCATCTGGTTATGCTATAAATCAAATATGAATACCTTAGACTTTGTAGATTAGGAGGAGAAAACTGTTGAACATGGTCTAATTGAGCATTTTTACGAACTTTGGACACCCAAGGAAGGGGTGTTTTTTAACCTACAGGCATAATTTAATCAAAATTGATAGATAACAGCCAGGCTATGCTACATTCAAAATATAAATGCCCTCCGCCTTAAAATGAAGAATTTTTTTCAACATACTCAAATTTTGCGTTTTTTCCAAATTTTTGGACCCCTAGTCAGGGCCTTTTTTGACCCTTGGATGAAAACTTTTTTTGATATAGTACAAAACCATCTAGTTATGCTCCATACCAAATATGAATATCCTAGACCTAATAGTTTAAGAGGAGAAGCCTTTTGAAATTGCTCTTATTAAGAATTTTTCCAAACTTAAGACCTCAGGGGCGGGGCCATAATTTACCCCAGAGATTAAATATTTAAAAACTTGATAGAGAACCATATGATTAAGCTCTTTACAAAATATAAAGGCCTTTGGCCTTGTAGTCTATGACAAAAACAACATCAAAGATTTACTAAAGATTCCAATTTTCATATGCCGCGGCAACCAGAGTTTTTCACGGAAAGAAATTCTTTTAACAACTTTTGAAGAGCTTCATCCAAGGAACATCCAGGCAAAGTTTCAGCTTGATTGGCCTACTGATTCAGGAGAAGAAAATTTTTAAAGATATTTAAAGAATTACTAAAGATTCCCATTTTCAAATGCCGCGGCAACCAGAGTTTTTGACGGAATTAAATTCTTTTAACAACTTTTGAAGAGCTTCACCCAATGAACATCCCTGCAAAGTTTCAGCTTGATTGGCCAACTGGTTTAGGAGAAGAAGATTTTTAAAGATATTTAAAGAACAAGAGGACCATGATGGTCCTAAATCGCTCACCTGAGGCATCCGCAAATTACAGTCCTTTTTTGTATAAAAAAGACTTAACTTGAGCAAAATAAATGAAACAAAATATATGATTTTGGGCTTTGTACAAAACAATCCAGTAATGCTTTCCAAAAAAATGAATGCCTTTGGCTTTATTGTTTAATCCATTACCAAACTATCCCAGAATTTGTCACACTCAGGAAAAAAAGGTTTAAAAAAGCATTGTGAGAAAGGGAGAGACAAGCTATTTTTCAATTTCTATTCAAGAATTCTTTCAATGCGATCTATGCAATTTTTGACCCCAGGAGCTGAGACGTTTTTTATCCTACGAGCATTTTTTCCTATAACATAGTACAAAATTATCTAGTCATGCTACATACCAAATATGAATGCCCTTCACCATATATTTCAGAAGAAGAAGTCTTTTGAAGTTGCTCTAATTGGATGTTTTCCAAACTTTTGGACCTATAGGGCAGTGCCATGTTTTATCCCAGGGCTAAGATTTTAGCTAACAAGATAAAGAACCATCTGTTCATGCTATATACCAAATATGAATGCCTAAGACTTTGTAGATTGGGAGGAGAAGACTGTTGAACATGGTCTAATTGAGCATTTTTACGAATTTTGGACACCCAGGGAAGGGGTAACCTACAGGCATAATTTTAATCAAAATTGATAGATAACAGCCAGGCTATGCTACACTCAAAATATAAATGCCCTCCACCTTAAAATGAAGATTTTTTTTAACATACTCAAATTTTGCGTTTTTCCCAATTTTTGGACCTCTAGTGCAGGGCTGTTTTTGACCCTGGGAGGACAACTTTAAGTGATATAGTACAAAACCATCTAGTTATGCTACATACCCAATATGAATATCCTAGACTTCATAGTTTAAGAGGAGAATTCTTTTGAAATTGCTCTAACTAAGCATTTTTCCATACTTTAGGGGTGGGGCCATTTTTGACCCCAGAGATTGAATATTTAAAAACTTGGTAGAGAACCATATGATTTAGCTCTATACAAAATATAAAGGTCTATGGCCTTGAAGTCTATGAAAAAAACAACAACAAAGATTTACTAAAATTTCCCATTTTCATATGCCGCGGTTACAACATTTTTTCACGGAATGAAATTCTTTTAACAACTTTTGAAGAGCTTCACCCAAGGAACATCCCTGCAAAGTTTCAGCTTGATTGGCCAACTGGTATAGGAGGAGAAGATTTTTAAAGATATTTAGGAATTACTAAAGATTCCCATTTTCATATGCCGCGGCAACCAGAGTTTTTGACGGAATGAAATTCTTTTAACAACTTTTGAAGAACTTCACCCAAGGAACATCCCTGCAAAGTTTCAGCTTGATTGGCCTACTGGTTAAGGAAAAGAAGATTTTTAAAGATATTTAAAGAATTACTAAAGATTCCCATTTTCATATGCCGCGGTTACAACATTTTTTCATGGAATGAAATTCTTTTAACAACTTTTGAAGAGCTTCACCCAAGGAACATCCCTGCAAAGTTTCAGCTTGATTGGCCCACTGGTTAAGGAGGAGAAGATTTTTAAAGATATTTAAAGAATTACTAAAGATTCCCATTTTCAAATGCCGCGGCAACCAGAGTTTTTGACGGAATGAAATTCTTTTAACAACTTTTGAAGAACTTCACCCAAGGAACATCCCTGCAAAGTTTTAGCTTGATTGGCCCACTGGTTTAGGAGGAGAAGATTTTTAAAGAAATTGTGGACGGATGGACAGACGGACAGACGGACAGACGGACAGACGGACGGACGGACGACGGACAACGACCGATCACAATAGCTCACCTCGCACTTTGTGCTCAGGTGAGCTAAAAATGCGCGACCGTGAACTAAGCAAAATTGTCTGAAGCCTTCTTTTTATTTCACTTCATAGTTTGCTGGTATCCGGAGCTCGTAGAAGATAGATGCTTCAAGATAAAAACGCTACAATGTGCTTTGAAAACGATCAGTCGTAGTTGCGATGTTTTGCTAAATACAGAAAATACGTGAATTTTAATTGTAAACGTCACAATATCGGAAGATTCTCATCCTAAACGGGATAGATAATATAAGTAGATTAAAATAAAATACCGTTATTTTTCCGCATTTCTTTCAATAATCCCATTCTGTATTATCAAACACTCAGCAAAAAGCTCGTCAACAAATTTGAAGTAAAGGTTTTTCGGGTACAGTTTATTTTATTCTGAGGGAGGAAAGGTGATCAAAGGCGCCGCCGCCAGATGTTCAGCTATTTATGGAAGAGTTTTCGGAGTTGTCACGTGCCTGACGCGTACCCCGTGAGAATTCTTGCTGTCCGAATTTTTTACTCTTGTAGTTATGAAACCAGTCATTCCGCGTCTCAGATATTTTTTGATTAAAATGACCTTTATTTTACGATTAAAAGTTAGCTGCTATAAAGTTTAATCAAGTTTGTATATGTGCAACTGGTCGGTTTAAATTCCCGATTTGTAAAATGACTAGGTTCAGATAGAGTTCTTTGTTGATTTATTGTTACCGTATTTTCAACAATGGTAAAGAAATTAGACCAAGTCCATTACCGCCAAAGAGGTTCGAAGGTCGATCCACGCGACATTTTCTCAAGGCTTCAGTAACCCCCGGTGTTCAACAACTCGTTGGTCTCCAAGGAGACGTCGCTATGCGAGATACTTAGATTTTATCCCTTTTGTCTATGGATGGAAATATTTACGGCTTAGTCAAACTAAATTCAATTAGATTGATGCCGACGACTATCGTAATAATAAACAATGTCTCGGGTAAAAGTTCTAGCTTCTTAATATTGGGTGAAAGAGTACCACAATTTGTAGACCTGTAGAAATTTACGGATTATTCAATCCTGATAGACTGGGAAGGTAAGGTTAGAATTTAATTCTCCGCATGCTGAAATTTGTCGGTTTCTGCTAAAATCTCGTAACTACAGTTGTTGTTTTTCATTTCCGACTAGTAACTTGTATAGAATTAAACTTGTTACAGGAATTTTATCACGAATTATCGGGTGTTTAGTTCTGATTCCGACGGTTGAAAATTTCAGTTACGGCGGGGGGGGGGCAGCGTTATAGCATAATAACTCCACTTCTTCCGCTGTTTCATTTCTTGGACCCCACCAACAGCGTTATAGTGGAGCTGCAGTGTATTGAAAATTGCCATTCAGCCATGTCATTGACCTTGATGGTAATAAAACAGACATTTTGAATGTCAGTAAGACATTTTGAATGTCAGTAGACCTGAACAAGAAAATTGAAAAAAAAAAAAAAAATTCCATCAACTTGATTGATTGATTGAATGGTGTTTAACACCACTTTTAACAGTATTTCAGTCATATCGTGTTGGCTGAAGCACCTAACAATTGATTCCTGGTATTTCTCACACCTGTACCCATCAACTTGAATTGTTGTCTGCAACTCCTTTCAGATCAGACCACCGCTCAAACATTTAGTTGTGTAGTAAAGGATTAAGATTATGCCCATTGACATTTTATTATCTATATGTTTCAATTAATTGTGTTAATTAACACATTCAAAAATGAATACTTTTCTTTTTAAAAGTAATGATTGATCTTGTTACATCTCTTACTGATCTTCTTTATGAATACTATTGATTTATATTTTCATTTATTCTATTTCTGAAGTTTTCTGAAGCACAACCAACAAGTAAATAAATACTGATCTTAAAATTTTTTTTCAGTTTAAATCGAAGTACTGAAAGTGCTGTAAGCTAGCAAAGCATTGTTTTGTTCAGAAATTTACTTTGTCAAACGTTATCATGGGAAAGTAAAGAATAGTTGTGGAAACAATGTGGATAATGAAGAAATTCATTATCCACGTTGTTTTCTACATAAGAGAGATAAATATTTTAGAATTTACAACAATTTGAAATGTCATCTGCAACTTGAATACTCTGATCAGTCATTGTGAACACGATGTGCTCAAGAGAGCTAAAAATACCTATTAGATGACCTTGCAGGTATAGATTGAAATACACATGAACTACTTTTTATGGCGTAGGCATTTGACAGATTTAGTGATTAAGCCTCCAGAGGCAGTTTGCACTCATTGAACTTTGAGACGACCTCAAAATTTTGTTGGTTAACTTAAGCTATCAAAGCTGATACTTTGCTAGCTAAAAAGCCTATCATAATGGTTGCTTAGTTGAATGGAGTTTAATGCCACTTTTAACAGTACTTCAGTCACTGGAGCACCTAACAATGGATTCCAGGTATTTCTCACACCAGTACTACCATTACATCCTTTCCTAGCTTCCTGCTGCTATCCCACTTAGGTTTAGGACTATTCACCCATTGGTGAGAGTCAAATATCAGAAAGAATATGTGCCGCTGTCCAGGGTAGAACCCGTGACATCCCATGATTGAAGATTGGGAGTCTGACACCCTACCAACTGCGCTATGACAGCAGCCCTACTGTAGTGGGAAACATAAACATCTAAGCTATAGCTAATAATGAGTTGTAGTTACAGGTTTGGTATCCCATAGACAATTCCAATTAAAGTAGTAAAGTGTATGGTGGTGCAATGTCACATTTTTCATGACTGCACATTTTCAAACTATTCCAGCTTTGACAAGTGTATAGACTAAGGTCAGCCTGCACAGACATGCAGTCTTATCTTAGCTACACCACCTGCTTATTAGTGTTGTTGCGAGAGAAATCTTTGAATACAAGGTTGATCTAATTAAGTTTTCAAATATAGCTGGTGAAAAGAGGAAATATTTTCAGCAAGACAAGGGTTAAGAGTTGAAGTATTATAAGTTCTATGATGCATTACATAAAAACATAAATATGAAATAAAAAAAGGTTGTATTTGATCAACATGAACTAACATCACTTTGAACAAGTACAGTTTGTAAATAGACTAGAAGATAATGATAGTGTATTTATAGACTGGAAGAATTTAGGAAAGTGGGTAAAAAGTAAGAGCTTCCCTTGCAGCATGCCCATCATGTTTATTAGGAGAAATACGGTATCTCTAAAGTAGTGTAGAATTTTGTACAAAAGTATGGGAGTCTACATGTCCAATACATGTCAATGGGTTACTTCTAAAAATGTTCACCTAGGGTTTGAATTATGGTGTACTTACATGGTTTTTCATGTATCAAATACAATATGTATTCTCATGTTACAGGCAAATTACTACAGTCTATATACTTGAGCTAAGATTTGTTACACATGAAAAAGCAAGTGGTTGGGAAAAGAAAAATTAATACTATCTTCTCACATTTGAATTAAATAGTTACATTTACCCCATTCCTACAAAATTCCACTTTTTTACACCCTCCATAAAAAAAGCTGAAGAAAACAGATGGAGGGATGGAAGCCAGACGATGACCATTCACAATAGCTCTACCAGAGCACTTGGTGCTCAGGTAAGCTAAAAATTTATTTGGATCAACTAGAAATTGTCGTCTGCAGCTTCTGTTATTATGTTAGGAATGGGTTAAATATGGTAAGATATGTTTTATTTTGTGGTGCCATAACAATTGATAGAGGGACAGTTTATTGAAGAGTAAAGGGATGAATGAATCTAGCTGATAAAGGGAGATAATAATTTATGATAGCTTTTCATTGTATTTCTAGCACCATACCTCTGTAACTATCCTACATTGTATTAAGTGTTTGGAGAGAAGATTTAACCCATTCCCACACAAGCCCTCCTTTTTACACCCCTCAAGAAAAAAGCTTTGTAAAACATTGTGGAAAATGAAGAAATTGCTTGTATCAAGCAATTTCTTCATTATCCACATTGTTTTCTATCCCAAAAGATGAAAAAATTTAAAATTCCATCAACTTCAAGTTATCGTCTGCAACTTCTTTCAATTTGGACCAGTCTAAAATTTTCATGTGTTGGAATGGGTTAAGGAGATGACAAAGTTGTTGACTCTCTCAAATTGAATTTGTTGACTGACTCGAATATCAAAATATCTGCAGATAAATAAATTGAATCTAAACATTGCTCTAAATACAATTGCCTGACAAGGGTTTGTGTTTGAAGCATAAACCAGGGTTTTGACCCTCTAAAGTCTAAAATACCCTATTTTGACCCTTAGAAATTTCTCCCAAGGCTTTTTTATTCCTCAACTTATAAATGATATATATTGGATGTTATTGAAAATTGTACAAATTATTTTCTATAATCAGTTGCATTTTATCCATTCCCACAAGATTTCTCCTCTTTACACCAATCAAGAAAAAACTTCTGAAAACATTGTGGAAAAAGAAGAAATTGCTTGTATCAAGCAATTTCTTTATTATCCACAATTTTTTCTATCCAAAAAGAATTTTAAAATTCCATCACCTCAGAATTATTGTCTACAGCTTCTTTCAATTTGGGCCAGTCTGAAGTATATCAAAACTTCAAATAATATTTATACGAATGAATCTTTTTTGTTGTTGTTGTTTTGACCCCTTCAAAATCAGTTTTGACCCCTAGTATTTCAAGGCCAAGGAGTCAAAGACCCCCTAGCATAAGCCCTGCTGACAAATTGCTGGAATGTTGAAATATACTCAACCACACTACAACATCAGCATTTTGATGGTTAACACATTCCCACACAATGACGCTTTTAAACGCCCCTTGTATAAAAGCTTTGGAAAACATTGTGGAAAATGACATTTCTTGTGACAAGCAATTTCTTCATTATCCACAATGTTTTCTATCCAAAGAGACGAAGAAATTTAAAATTCCATCAGCTTGAAATTGTCGTCTGCAGCTTCTTTCAATTTGGACCAGTCTAAAATTTCACTGTGTGGGAATGGGTTAATTGGGATACTGTTCTGTGTGTCACTCAGTGTGGCAGTTAACCCTGGAGCTGCTCATGCCATTATATGGAAATGTCTGATAATTATGCCCTAACCCTTTCCTACACAAGATAAAAGGCTCACAAAAACATTGTGGAAAAATGTTTGTTAAAAGCAATTTCATCATAATCCACAATGTTTCCTAGTCAAAAAGAAAAATATTTATTATATTTTATAAAATTAAAAATTGTTGCCTGCAACTTACTTCAAATTGGACCAGTCTAAAGAAAAATCTTCTAATAATGGATTAATCAAGGATTTCATTAGGCAGTGTGTGCCAACCCTTTCCCATTTAATCCCTGGTTTTTACATCCCTGTGATTTTTAAAATGAGAAAAAATTGTAGAAAAAGAAGAAATTGCTTGTAACAATATTTTCTACCTCAATGAATGGACATTTTTCAAATTAATTTCACTTTAAGTCTTAGTCTGCAAGACCTTTGAATTTGGACAAGTTGACAATTCTGCAAAACAGAAAAGAGATAAGCTAGCTCAGTCCTTAACTTGCTTGATATCATTTCTTGAACACTTATTTGGCTAACATCTTTTGACATTTGAGAAAACAAACTTTGACATGCGTCATTTGTATCCCACCATTGGGCAAATAATAAGCAGTGCACACAAGTGGGATGAGCACGACTAGGCTATGGTTGTAGTGGCATGACTAATGACATAGCCAAGACCAGATGCAGCAGCTGCTTCAAAATATCTGAAATACAGTTTCTCTGAATGCAGTTTCTCTGATAAGTATACAAGAATACAAGATCTTTATTACAAATTTTCAGCCAACATAGGAGCATGAATAGATTTGTTTGTTTAAATGGAGTTTTATGCCGCTTTCAACAATCTTTCAGTTATATCGCAGGGGCTGGAGCACCTAACAATGGAATCCTGGTATTTCTCACACCAGTACTACCATTACATCCCTTCCTAGCCTCCACCTGCTATCCCACAAAGGTCTACGATTATCGACCCATTGATGAGAGACAAATAGTCGGAAAGGATGAGTGCTGCTGTCGGGAATCAAACCCGGGACCTTTAGACAGAGAGTCCGACGCGCTACCAACTGCGCTATGACAGCGGCTGAGCATGAATAGAAGCATATTATAATAATAAACAAAAGAAGAACAAAATAAGAACTCTAATTGACAGATCTAACAATATTTAACCCTTTCCTGTTCAATCCCTGGTTTTTACATCCCCCATTTTTTTATACTTTAGAAAATATTTTGGAAAAAGAAGTGTCACATAAGTGTATAAGACACAAAAGAGATAAATTTTGTGTGCAGTTATCACAAGGTCTCCAGTGAATGGGAAAAGACAGAGGCACAGGAATATTATGATATCACTATTACATGTTTAATTCACCTTTAAAGGATAAAATTCAGGAATGTAGACAATTACACCCTTAAAACTCATCACGCCTGAGTAACAGATTTGCAACTGACAGATGGAAAAGGCAATACAGACTTACAGATAGAGGGCATTGTTTGTATTTAAGCTTTAAGTATTTCACCAATACTGCCATAAACCCTATGTTGTAGGAACTCATTTGAATTGTCTCATCAAGACAATTAAAATGGGTACCCCTCAACATAGGGTTTCATGGTTTCTTATCAATTTCAACTCATGTTTGTTTACATTTTGAGACCGAGACGACAGTGCCTGATTATTGACCGGAAGTGTTCCCTTATCTGCAGCATGAACTGTTAATTACACAGGTGCTGATGACTTAACATTACAGACAATTTTGTTAATCTCTGTGACCAAGATAGTTGTTTGAACAACCAGCGAAAGTTAAAACATCATCAATGACGTCATGGTTTTATGTAAACAAACTTTAAATTGTGGTGGATCACATTTTAAATAACGTAACTTCTTTCATGAAATGCAGGCTTATCACGTAGGATTTTCTTTATCTTACAATTTCAATTGTTATAATTACTGATGCTTTTGACCCTCAATAATAGTTTTCCTATTAATTTTGTTTAAAATTTTGGGGAATTTAAGATATGTCTTTAAAATCAGTTATAAATTCTGAAGACAATTTGAGGGGCAGGGGTGTAGAAATTTCAAATGCCAGACTTGTCCTACATGTGTTTTTCTCCTTTTGGACATATCTTTTTTTCAAGAACACTAACAGTCCTGGGATAAGTAAAAACCAGGAGAAATCTTGAATTGGTACAAAATAAATATAAAAGATAAATCATTAAATATCTAAAATTCATTACAAGGTTTATATTAAAGGGTAGAAAATATTGTGATTAATAAAAACAATGCTAGATTTCAGCATTGTCTTCATTTAACAAAAATGTTTTCTGCAAATTTATTTCTACAATATTTGTGGTTAGTAATCCTGGACAAGTAGCCAAACATATGAAATCTACACTAACACTAGGTCTGCAATAAAACCAGCTGATGCTACTTAACATTGACTTACAGAGGACTTACTGCCCCTACCTGCACTCTGTCACTTAAGTAGCACAGTAACTTGTCTTTTGACTTATATTCCCCAAAACAATAGGACACCTCCTTGGGCCATGGATGACATTTGCATAAAGTTTCAACTGATTGATTGAATGGAGTTTTAACGCCACTTTTAACAGTATTTTAGTCATATTGTGAGGCTGAAGAACCTAACTATGGATTCTTAGTTATTTTAAACACCAGTACTACCTCTACATCCTTTCTTATCCTCCAGCTAGTCATCCCACTTAGGTTTACAATTTTCCACCAATTGGTTGGAGACAAAATCTAATGTCAAAAAGGATATTCATCCCGGCTGGGGATCAAACCCAAGACCCCATCACTAGGAGTCATACGCGCTATGGCTGCAGCCTCATAAAATTTCAAGGTCCTTGGTCAAATGGCCTATGAATTAGAGTACAGAAACGGTTTTAAATCAAAGATCAAACGTGACCTAGACCTTACAACCATTACACATGTGCGCCAAGTAAAGACTCAGATCCTTTTACGCCCCTCATAAAAAAAACTTTTGGAAGCATTGTGGATAATGAAGAAATTGCTTGTATCAAGCAATTTCTTCATTGTCAGCAATTTCTTCTATCCAAAAAGACGAAAACATTTAAATTCAATCAATTCAAAATTGTCATCTGCAGCTTCTTTCAACTTGGACCCGTCTAAAATTTTTTTATCAAGAAATTGGTTAACAAGTTAAGGATTCAAATTAATGAAGAGTGAGATAGATATCACCAAATGTGATCAAAACATTACACTTTATATTCTTTGTTTTTAGATACCACTCAAATCACACCAAAATTGATATACAGCCTCTTCTACAGCAATAGACAGTATCTGCCTGATTTTTGTTTGGTTGAATGGGGTTTAATGCCACAGTTACCAGTTTATCAGTAATATTGCGGCAACTGGAGCACCCGACATTGGATTCCTGGTATTTCTTATACCAGTATTACCACTACATCCTTTCCAAGCCTCCAGCTGCCCATCCCACTTAGGTGTACGATTATCCAACCATTGGTGGAAGACAAATGTCTGAAAGGATATTTACTGTGACCATGCATAGAACCCTGGACCCCATGATTAGGATTCCCTATGCTGTTGCGGCAGTTGTATTTGAAGCATGAGATATTATTTGATAGTCATACACAGTCTCAAATAGGAAAGCCATTACCATATGAGAGAATTTTAGACTGATCCAAACTGAAAGAACTTACAGACGACTATTTCAAGTTAATGAAATTTTAACAGTATAAAGCAATTTCTGAATTTTCCACATTTTCAAAAGCTGTTTACCGTTGGGGCTATTAATTAGGGAGATTTGTGTGGGAATGGATTAATCTGGCAAGTATTGACCTTGAAATTTCTCCTTGAACTTGGTTTTCAATATTGAAAGCAAGCAGGATTTAAGCAATTCGAAATTTTTGCCAACAAACTTATCATAGGGGTGTTGAATCCCCATGCAGATTTGTCCAAGATGGGCCTTTCTATTTGCTGACAAGCACCTTTTCCAAGGCCAATTGTCCAAGGCCAAGTTAATACCAGGACTTTAAATCTTGGACAGGTGCAAATAATATATCAAAAATTATCAATAATTATATATTTGAAAATTATCATGTTAGATTGGAGGATAGAAAATATTGTGGTTAATGAAGAAAATGCTGGGTTCAGCATTTTCTTCATTAACAACAACATTTTCTCAAAATTTGTCCCTTCTCTTTTGTAGACAAGTTAATTACATTTCTAGACAAGTAGATAATCATGTCTTGCTTGTTTGTTGAAAAGCAGAGAAAATCTGTATTTCCACATCAAGCAATTGAGCAAATTTAACCCATTGCAACTCGAGCCCTCCTTTTTACGCCCCACAAGAAAAAAGCTTTGGAAAACATAGTGGACAATGAAGAAATTGCTTGTAACAAGCAATTTCTTCATTATCCAGAATGTTTTCTATCCACAAAGACGAAAAAAATTGAAATTCCATCAACTTGAAATTGTCGTCTGCAGCTTCTTTCAATTTGGACCAGTCTAAAATTTTCTTGTGCTGGAATGGGTTAAGCTTTTTATGTTGACGTCACCCAAAACATCTCAAATCAAATTATTTGATATATGCCCCACGGATGCAGCTCTTGTTTCGGAGAATGTTGAGTTTTTTCAATCAAGTTGTCTCTTGTTTCAGACAATGCTGAGATTTTCAGTCAAGTTGTCTCTTATATCGAGTAACTTTAATTATTCTAGCAGAAATATGAAACATTAGAGAGCAGCCACTGATTCCCAACACCCTCTGGCTGATAGATCAATATAAACTGATAGCTTCAATACCAGATCAGTGAACTATATTGTGTAACATTGTTAACCCATTCCAACACAACAAAATTTTAGACCAGTCCAAATTGCAGGGAGCTGCAGACAACAATTTCAAGTTGATTGAATTTTATTTATTTTTTTTTTTTTTGTCCTTTTGGATAGAAAACATTTTGGATAATGAAGGAATTGCTTGTTACAATTAATTTCTTCATTATACATAATGTTTTCCAAAGCTTTTTTCTTGAGAAGGCATAAAAAAGGGGAAGGTTAACAAGCATCATTTTCCCCTTTTTTCTTAAAACTTCCCAGTCTATTACAGATACTTGATGACACTATAGGCACTCTCTAAAGAATAGAGTTTTTGAATACATTGTAATAAGCAATTTCTCCCTAATCAACAAAAATGTTTTCAACCCAAAAGGACCAAGATTTTTGAAATTCCACAGACTTTTAATTGTCATCTGCCATTTCTTTGAAAATTGACCAGACTAAACTTTTATCATATGGGTTAAAACATTACCAGAAGGCAAAATTTAAGGCTGGTCCAAATTGATAGGAGTTGCAGACAACAAACTTTTAAGAATTCTTAGATTTTTCGAACTTTCTGAGAAGATAACACATTCCTGAACAATGACACTTTTTGATGCCCCTAAAGAAAAACAATTTGGAAAACATTGTGTAAAATGAAGAAATTGCTTGCAACACAATGTTTTCTACCCAGAAAGTTGAAAGAATCTAAAATTTTATAAACTTTAAATTGTCATCTGCAACTCCTTTCAATTTGGACCAGTCTAATATTTTGCCCTCTGGTAATGGGTTAAGGAATATTAGGAAAAATTAAATTCTGCTATAAAACATGAAAATAATATACTATTTACATAATAGGTAATTTATATTGATTGATGAATTTTAGTAGGTAATAAGTAATCAATCAAAATTATATCCTTATGCATGGTTTGGCTGCCATCATAGCGCAGTCGGTAGTGCGTCAGACCCCTAGTCTTCAATGATGGGATGTCATGCGTTTGATCCCCGCAGTGGCAAATATTCTTTCCAACATTTGTTTCTCACCAGTGGGTGGATAATCATAAACCTAAGTGGGATAGCAGCTGCTTTGAGAAATACCAGGAATCCATTGTAAGGTGCTCAAGCCGCTGCGATATGACTGAAATACTGTTAAAGCGATGTTAAACCCCATTCAATCAATCAAAACAAAGTATCATGTTTAACAAAGATCAAATCCCCAGACAACAAAATTTAATACTGGTCCAATTTGAAAGATACTATAGAAGACAAATTAAAACTTTTTTAATTGAAAAAAATTATTTGTATAGGGTAGAAAGCAGAGCAGGGAAAGAATTCATTCATTTCATTTCAAGAAATTTAATCTTTTCCTGCAATGTCTTTTTTAGTATTAATTCATCTGACTGTGAAAAGGAATTGATTCTGAGGAAAAGGGTTGACCAATTCCAACACAGTGATGTTTTTAAACACCCATAAGGAAAAACAATTGGGAAAACATTGTGTAAATTGAAGAAATTGCTTGTAACAAGCAATTTCTTCATTTCATGCAATGTTTTCTACCCAAAAAGTTGAAAAAAATTAAAAATTTCATCAATTTTAAAATGCCCTCTGCAACTTCTTTCATTTGGACCAGTCTAATTTTTCTTGTGTGGTAATGGGTTAAGTAACACTGTTGTAAAATTTCTGGCTATGGCAAATGCATTCCAGCAACACAATTTAACTGAAATATCTATATATATATATATATTTTCATATATTTTGACTGAAATATTATACATGTACTTCAATTGGTTGTTTACAAAAAAAACCCTTAAAAATAACTACATTTGCAACTGTTTTTCTAACCGGATTATGCCTGATGGCAATAATGTGTTTTTTGACAAAGACCGATATGCTTCTGTGCTTACATAATGCATGTTAATATGTTCAAATTTTATAGCTTATAAAGCGAGACTAGATGGTCATCCCAGGACAACTGCTGTCGAGCCCACAAAGTTTTTACCATCAACTTGACCTTGACCATCAATTGAACTTGAAGCTATCCAAAAATTAATTCAACAACTCTTTCAAATAGCACATCTACCCATGATGGAGAATAATTGTGCCAATTTATTTTGAAATCCATCCATAATTGTAGGAGAAATGCTCTTGATCATCACAATTTTATTGTTTGACCTTGAGTTGTGACCTTGACATTAGAACTATCCCAAAAATTCTTTCAAATGGCACATCTACCCATGAAAGAGAAGAATTGTGCCTAGTTATTTTGAAATCCATCCATAAATGTAGGAGTAATTGTCCAGACCATCACAATTTTAGTGTTTGACCTTGAGCTGTGACCTTGACATTAGAACTATCCCCAAAATTCTTTCAAATGCACATCTACTCATGATGGAGAATAATTGTGCCAAGTTATTTGGAAATCCGTCCATAAATGTAGGAGTAATTGTCCGGACAAATTCGGACGGACAGACTTACACACTAATGCACATACACCGACTAGTCATATTGACAACTATGTCTTGCTCACCTCAAGTGGGCTTGACAATAACTAGTTTGTTTCTGATAGGCATTAACCCTCTCTCTTATAATCCCTGCCTTTTACAAAGACAATTCAAATGCGTATCCACAATAATGTGAGGTGTAATCATTTTAGAGACCTCTGGATGCCAGTATATCTACACAATGGGGTATAATTATCCACCCTCTAACCCAGGGTTCTGATGATCACTATCAAATGGGTTAAGAATAATAGTCATAAACCCCATCTTTATTAGCGGAGTAAGAAAACTAGGGGTGTAATCAACTAAATGTAAACAGTATATAAACTGTGTGTCAATATTACCTTTGTGATCTTGGTCAGTAGCCTTTGTACAGATCTAGGCCTTTGATTGGATATACACTAACTTCATTGAAAAATTACCTAACCCTGTCAGGCTGAGCCCAGTATATTCCTGTCTCGCAGGAGTTACAGACAAAGATCAGTCTGCACATATGTGCAATCTGATCTTTGTCTACACCTCCTGCTTATCCCTTTTTCAACCAGGGCTGTTTAAATAGTTACTTTTTAAAAGAATGTTAACCACAATTGGTACTTTCAGTGATTTCAACCCTTTGATTTTAATGAAATTTTCTACAGGATTTTATTCTGCATAACAAGGGTTAAATTTTGTTAACTCTCTCCTCTTTTCAAATATTTAGACCTGTCAAAATTCAAAGATTTTGCAGGCGACCATTTAAAGTTGATTTTGAATGAAAAATAATCTATCTGTAGAGTAGAAAATATTGTGGAAAAAGTAGAAATTGCTTGTTACAAACACTTTCTTCTTTTCCACAATGTTTTCAAGTGTAAAAACACTGGGATGTAAAAGTTAGGGATTAAACAGGAAAGATTTAACCCATTCCAACTCAATCCCTCCTTTTTACGCCCCTCAAGAAAATAGCTTTTGAAAACATTGTGGATAATGAAGAAATTGCTTGTATCAAGCAATTTCTTCATTATCCACAATATTTTCTATCCAAAACGACGAAAAAGTTCAAAATTCCGTCAACTTGAAATTGTTGTCTGCAGCTTCTTTGAATTTGGACCAGTCTAAAATTTTGCTGTGTTGGAATGGGTTAAGGGGATCCTGATACAAACTGATATATAACTTATTTTTAGAAATTCATACCACGTACCAACCTGTTTTGACCCGCTGTAAAAATTGCAATTAAGACATTGTGTAGAAAGGAGAAAGTGTTTTTAGTAAGCAAATTCTTCTTATCTCACAATGTTTTCTACCCTATAAAGTACTTATTTTTCAAGTTAATAACTCTTTAAAATGTTGTCTGCAACTTCTATCAAATTTGAGCAGTCTAAAATTTTGTCAACTGATTTACCACTCAGTGCTTTGATGTCCTTGAAAAATTCTCTCTATGATAATGAGAAGTATTGAGGTTAACCCTTTCCTGTTTTGCAAATTTTAGACCTGTCCGAATTCAAAGTTTTAAAGACAAAAATTTAACGTGGATTTAATTTGGAAAATATCCATTCAGTAGGCCAAAATATATTGTTGAAAAAGAAGATATTGCTTGAGACAAGCAATTTCTTCGTTTTGTACAATTTTGTTCGCAGTATAAAATCACAGTAAAGTAAAACCCCAGGTTTTTACAGGAAAGGGTTAAGGAAATAGGAGCTACATTATGTTTGTTTAAATGGGGTATGTTTTTAAGAGAATTTCAGCCATATTGCATTTGTTGGAGAACCTAACCATGGATTCTTGGTATTTCTCATACCAGTATTACCACTACTCCAACAGCTCATCCCACTTAGCTTTAATATTATCCACCCATTGGTGCAAGAAAAATGTCAGAAAAGAAATTATTTGCGACCGGGGATCTGGACCCCATGATTGAGAGTCTGACGCACTACCAAGCAAATTATAGCATGTGACATATGCACATGGCCAGTACCATTATTTAGATACAGTACCCAGCTTTGACTGCTTAAGCCTAATCCTTATTTAATAACGTTGTACAAAAAGTGTCTGTAAGCAAAGTTTTACTGTGACAACAACAAAATGGGGTTCAAGGAATCTGTCAGTTGGTGCTATAAGGATCCTTACTAAAGGTTTAGGAGTCCCTCATATAAATATTGACTGTTTGTTAAATCTATGAACTAATTATTGAAGTTACAGATAGTCGTAAGTATAGTAGGAATCAACTCATTCTCAGATGACAAAATTTTAGACTTGATAAAATTGAAAGCCACTGCATACTACGATTCAAAGTTTGTATTTCTCCTTTGTTTCCCATAACTATATCCTTTTAGCGTGTATAAATGCGGGATTGTGTGGGAAGTGTTCAGAACTGAGCAGTAATTTTCTCTGAAGTTGAGACTAGAAGGTTTTTGCTTCTCAATACTTTACTGATAACTCATAACCTAAACAAGAGGGGCATTTATTAGACTTAACCCATTCCCATACATTCCCTCCTTTTTATGCCCCTCTAGCAAAAAGTTTTCATAAACATTGTGGAAAAAGAAGAAATTGCTTGTATCAAGCAATTTGTTCATCGTCCACAATGTTTTCTATGCAAAAAGGCGAAAGTCATTAAAATTCTATCAACTTGAAATTCTATCAACCTGTCGTCTGTACATTCTTCCAATTTGGACCAGTCAAAAATTTTGTTGTGTGGGAATGGGTTAAGCACTCACCTGAGTCAGTGGCTGCAGAAGTTCAAAGAATTTTTTCCCAAAAGTGACACAATATCCAATCAATTGTCTTAGACAATGTTCAAGGTATTTGTGCAAGAAAAGAAGCTGGTATATGATTCACATGGCATACAATTTTTTTCAGATTTGACCTAGTGACCTAGCTTTGACCCAAATTGACCTAAATTCTAACTTTGCTGAGAAATAATAGATACAATTATTCTGACCAATGTTCAAGTCATTTAAGCCACAAATGGGCTTATAGAGAGCAAACAAGATATTTCTAAGATTTGACCTAGTGACCTAGGTCAAATTTGAATTTGGCCTAGATATGATGGAGATTATCATTCTGTCCAAAAATCAAGATATTTGACCTAGAAGAGTGCATTCTGGAGTGTAAACAAGGTATAAGTAAGGTTTGGCCTAGTCTTTTACACAAGATGACTAAAATTAGAACGTCACCAAGATATCATGGAAACCATCGTTCTGATCCAGTTTCAAGACATTTGAGCCCAAAATGTGGCCTCTAGAGTGCAAACGAATCTCATGTTGTAACAAGCACACAAGGATACAGAATGATCACAAAAGCACACCTTGAGGATGTTGTGCGAACATGAGCTAAAAAAATCTTCAATTCTTTTCTGAAGTTTAGCTCCAGCAGGTCCATGGTACTCACAGGGACCTGGCTACTTATTTGTGAGTGTCAGACTCCTAAAATCTATGTCCTTTCAAACCCTGCTGTGAGCCAAAAAATTACCAAATTATTTGACTAATTTTGGAAAAGGAAAAACAAGTAATGTCAAACTGTCTCTCTCTCACTACTTCATTCTTTCTATAATATTTTCCCCACTAAGTGTTAAACTGTTTTGCAAAATAGTTTTACCTGGTAAAAATATTTGCATAGCATTTAAAGATTCCATTCATCGACTGAAATAATGAATCTTGTGTGCAATGTCCAACAAGTTATTGTTACAGTACACAAAAGATCAAGAAGAAACACAAAGCAAGGGAACAATGCAAAATCATTTTAACCATATGTGACCTAGGAAATAAAAATATCAACATCAATGCAGGTTTTTAGTTAAACATAAAACAAGATAACTTTTTGAAACATTAATGCCACCAAACCAGCATTTTTTCATAAGTTAAACCTTTATAGATAACTATGACCTTATCAATTGATCTTGACCTTTTAATCAGTAGATGCGCGTCAGTGCGAGCTATCATCATGTCAGTTGTGAGCATTGTATTTTAACCCATTCTCTCACAATGACGCCTTTTGACACCCCTCAAGAAAACAGCTTGGGAAAACATTGTGGGCAATGAAGAAATTGCTTGTTTATTGTCCACAATGTTTTCTTCCCTAAAAGGCAAGAACATTCTTGATTCAACAAACTTAAAATTTGTTCAGCATGACAAGGGTTAAGAAGGATATTTTAACCCATTACTAGATGAAAAGTTTTAAGACTAGTCGGAATTCAAACAAGTTGCAGACGACAATTTTTTTAATGAAATTTCAAAAACATTTGCCTTTTGGGGTAGAAAACTTTTTTTAATAATAAAGACAAGCAATTTCTTCATTTTTAACTATGTTTTCCAAAGCTGTTTTCATGAGTGGCATCAAAAAGCATCATTATGTTGGAATGGCTTAAGTGATCTAGGATGTAAACTTCTTGTTTAATTTGTTTAATCTTTACCAGATGGCAAAATTTTAGACTAGCCCATAATTAAGAAGCTGCAGCTGGCAATGTTAGGTAGATGAAATTCTAAGAATCTTTGTCTTTCTGGGTTGAAATTATTGAGCAAATTGAAGCAAGGGTAAGATTGTGGCATTAACTGTAGACATACAGCCCTGTTTATCCACACAATAATGCTTTTTGAAACCCCACCCCACTCCCTCGAAAAAATTATTTGAAAAAAAAATCATCATTTTCAATATGTTTCTTTTCAAGAAAGTTGGTAAAATCTAAATTTCATAAACAAATATGAATGCATTACATCTTATACATTGGGAGAGGAAGATGTTTGAGCATGCTCTTATTGAGCGTTTTTCATAAGTTAGGGCTATTTTTGTCGAAAGGATATAAACATGGTAGATAACAATAATGTTAATGTCATGCTATGTTTTAGATATAAATACTCTAGGCCCTATATTTAAGAAGAAGAATTCTTTCAAATTAAGCCATTTACGCAATTCAACCCCTGGAGCAGAGGTTTTTTTATCCTAAGGGCATATTTTCCTGTAACATAGTACAAAAATATGTAGTAATGCTACATACCAAATATGAATGTCCTTAACCTTATATTTCATCAGGAGAAGACTTATGAAGTTGCTCTAATTGGGCAATTTCCCAGATTTTGGACCTCTGGGGTAGGGCCATGTTTTATCCCAGAGCAATGATTTTAGATAACGTGGTAGAGAACCATCTGGTTATGCTTCCTACCAAACATGAGTGCCGTAGACTTTATAGATTGGGAGTAGAAGACTGTTCAACATGGTCTAACTGAGCATTTTACAAACTTTGAACACCCAGGGAAGTGGTGTTTTTACCCTGCAGGCATAATTTAATCAAAATTGTTACATTACAGCCAGGCTATGCTAAATTCTAAATATAAATGCCCTCTGCCTTAAAGTGAAGATTTTTTTGTTCTAACTTAATCAAATTTTGCGTTTTTCCCTATTTTGGACTTCTAGTGCAGGGCCGTTTTGACCCTAGGAAAACAATTTTAGGTGCTATAGTACAAAGCCAACTAGTAATGCTACATACCACATAAAAATGTAATAGACCTTAAAGTTTACGAGGAGAAGTCCTTTGAACTTGCTCTAACCAAGCATTTTTCCAAGCTACTTATGAAGTATAAATGCCTTTGGCCTTGCAGTTTTTGAAAAAAAAATTAAAGATTTACATAATTTCCCATTTTCAAATGCCGCAGCAACAAGAGTTTTTTATGGAATTAAATTCTTTTAACAACTTTTGTAGAACTTCATCCAAGGAACACCCCTGCAAAGTTTAAGCTTGATTAGCTTACTGGTTTAGGAGGAGATTGAATTTGTGAACGGATGGACGATGACCAATCACAATAGCTCACCTCGCACTTTGTGCTCAGGTGAGCTAGAAACTGGAGAAAGTTATGAATTTTTGGTGCAAAAACACAGCTTTGGCAGATTACTACATAGGTTAAATGGGCCTTAGTGGTAACTATCCCCTCTTTATCTAGCTGTATGTGGTTGAACATGGTATGTTTTATCTTCTGATAATTGACTCAGGTCTTGATAAGAAGGGGAAAACCAATTCCCACACGATCCCACTTTTGTATGCCCCCTATAATCTTTGAAAAACATCGTGGAAAATAAAGAAATTGCTTTTAAAATTTGAAAAACATTGTGAAGAATGAAGAAATTACCTGTATCAAGTAATTTCGTCATTATTCACATTGTTTTTCACCCCAAAAGATAAAGATTGTGAAGATTTCATCTACAAAAAATTGTCGTTTGTAACTTCTTTTGATTTGGACCAGTCTAAATTTTTGTTGTATGGGAATGGGTTAAACCAGTCTAAAAATAAAAAACCTATTTTTTGGGGTACTCATCAAAATAATCATATCAACCGTACAATTCAAATTAGTTCCAACAACACAGTTTCAAAGATACCAAATTTGACCTTCTTTGACCCTGACCTTGGCCTAAAACAAATGCATTGTTTTTGATCATATCAAGACGTCCCAGTAAATTAAAACATTATGATAATCAGACCATACTTTGTAACAATCTTCAATAACCTTAAGAGGAAGAGCCTGAATGTAGCCCAGCACTTGCACATATTTTAAGAGCCTCCATGTAACCAAGCATACTTGTGCACCTTTAGAGTAAGAGCCAGAATGTAGCCCAGATCTTGTTCATCTTCAGGGGTAAAGCCTGAATGTAGACTAGCACTTGTGCACCTTTAGGGTGACAGCCTGAATGTAGCCTAACACTTGTGTATCTGAAGGGTAAGAGCCTGAATGTAGCCCAGATCTTGTGCACCTTCAGGGGTAAAGCCTGAATGTAGACTAGCACTTGTGCATCTGAAGGGTAAGAGCCTGAATGTAGCCTAGCACTTGCACATATTTTAAGAGCCTACATGTAACCCAGCATACTTGTGCACCTTTAGAGTAAGAGCCAGAATGTTACAGCCCAGAATTTGTGCATCTTCAGGGGTAGAGCCTGAATGTAGACTAGCACTTGTGCACCTTTAGGGTGAGAGCCTGAATGTAGCCTAACACTTGTGCACTTATAGGGTGAGAGCCTGAATGTTGCCTAACATTTGTGCATCTTAAGGGTAAAAGCCTGAATGTAGCCTAACACTTGTGCACTTATAGGGTGAGAGCCTGAATGTTGCCTAACATTTGTGCATCTTAAGGGTAAAAGCCTGAATGTAGCCTTACACTTGTGCATCTTTAGAGTAAGAGCCTGAATGTAGCCAAGCACATGTACACCTTTAGGGTAGAGCCTGAGTGTAGCATTACATTTGTACAGCCTGAATGTAGCCAAGCACTTGTGCATCTTAAGGGTAAGAGCCTGAATGTAGCCCAGCCCTTGTGCACCTTTAGAGTAAGAGCCTGAATGTAGCTAGCACTTGTCCATCTTTAGGGTAAGAGCCTAAATGAAGCCTAGCACTTGTGCACCTTAAGGGTAAGAGCCCGAATTTAGCCTAACATGTGTGCACCTTTAGAGGAAGAGCCTAAATGCAGCCCATCACTTTTGCACCTTAGAATAAGAGCCTGAATGTAGCCAAGCACTTGTGCACCTTTAAAGTAAGAGCCTGAATGTTGACCAATGCTTGTTCACTTTTAGTGTAAGAGCCTGTATATTGACCAGCAGTTGCACTCAAATGAAAATATACAATGTGTTAAACATTGTGCAAATCACACCACAGGTTTAAGATGTATTAAGGCAATGTCAACATCTAACATTAACCCATTCCCAAACAATTGCTTTTTCAGAATTGTTGTCTGCTACAGTGCTACCTGTCAGTTTAGACCAGTCACAAACCTGGCAATATACACATTTGTGTTATTCCAACTTTATAGCAAGCAGTAAGTTGTTTTAACTCATTCACACACTACCTTGCTTTTTTTAAACTAAAAAAAATAATTAATAATTTAGAAAAACATTGTGGAAATGAAAGTGTTTGTGATAAATAATGTCTTAATTATTCCCAGTGTTTACTTTCCTAAATGACAAAGATTTTTGATTTACAGCAAATCTTAATTGCAGCCTGAAACTTCTTCAAATTTGCATCGGTCTAACAGTGATCTTGGTTGCAAAGCCCTGGTAGCTAGATTATGGAGTTATTTTTACATGGCCACTTGTCTGGGGACAAGAATCTTGGAATGGTACAAAATAGATCTCAAAGATAACTCATTATATTGTATGATTTTTAAATATATTACACTGAAGGGTAGAATATATTGTGGTTAATGAAGAAAATGTTGAGTTCATTCATAACAATGATTTCTCAAAAATTATCCAATCACTGCAGACTACTTCACTTTAATTCTGGACAAGTGGATTGATTGAATGGGGGTTTAAGCCTCTTTTAACAGTATTTCAATCATATTGAGGCAGATGGAGCAACTAACCATTCTTTCCGAGGCTCTAGCTGCTCAGGTTTATGATTATCCACCCATTGGAGGGAGACAAATGTCTGAAAGGATATAAGCGGCTACTGGGGTTCGAGCCCTGGACCTTAAGATTGAGAGTCCCAAGTGCTACCACTGCCCTGTGGCTGCAGCCTCTGGACAAGTAGGAAATCATATCTTATTTGTATAGGCACAAAGGAGGAAATCTGTATTCTATACCACTGGGGGAACACTTCATAAATAACAGGTATTTTTATTATAGTATCAGTTATTTGTCATTGTGCCAATTTTATCTGATAAGTAAGAGTTTAAACCTGTACCCTAAATAAACTCAAACATGAAGAAAAAAGATAACACAAATTAATCATGACGTGATTAAGTAGCCCCTTCAACAGAATCTTTTCATTTTATTTTCTAAACCCATTCCCACACAAATCTACTTTCTTAAGACCTATGAAATATGAGGAAAAACATTGTGGAAATTGAAGAGGTTGACTAGAATTTTCTACTCTCATTGATAATGTTTGTTTTTTTCTTTATTTCCAAAAAAAATGGGTCAACTACAAATTTTCATTTGCAACATCTTAATTTTTGTTGTCTAGTAATATTGACCCATTACCACTCAAGGAAATTGTAGACTGGCCCAATTTGAAAGAAATTGCATACTACAATTTAAAGTTTATCAACATTAAGCATTTTTTGTCTTTCGGGAGAAAAAAATTGTGAAATGAAGGGATCGCTTGTTACAATTTCTTCATTTTACATAACGTTTTCCTAACCTTCTCTTCTTGAGTGGCGTCAAAAGTGGGCTAGTGCGTGAATGGGTTAATACAAATCTTTTAAAAGATTCTGAATTCTACTTCAGTGTATACATGTCTAGTTATACCTATTACCAGATGGCAAAATTTTATACTTGCCCAAATTCAAAGGTGTTGCAGACAACAATATGAAGTTCATGGAATTTAGACTTTTTTATTTTAACTGTCTGGGTGGAAAACACTGTGGAAAATGAAGAAATTGTTGAAATTGTTTTCCTTCGTCAAAAAGCATCTTTATGTGGAAATGGATTTGATCAATTTAAACCAGTGATATATTGATATGTTTTTCTAGAGAGCTCATTTCTAACAATTGTCAGGCTGTATCCAAAATATTCTCGCTTTGATGGGAATATAAACTAAGATCAGCCTGCAGATATGTGCAGCCTGATCTTATTTTTCACCCGCTTATCCCTTTTAACCCATTCCCACTCAGTGATGCTTTTAAACACCCCCAAGCAAAAGCTTTGGAAAGCATTGTTGAAAATGAAGAAATTGCTTGTTTCAAGCAATTTCTTCATTATCCACAATGTTTTCTACCCTATAAGACAAAGATTTTAAAAATTTCATCAACTTGAAATTGTCGTCTGCAACTCTCTTGAATTTGGACTGGTCTAAAATTTTATCAGTGGAAATGGGTTAAGCCAGGTTTTTTATAAGATAAAGTTTCCCAGATAAATGGTCCCAATACTTTCAGCACTACGATTATGTGAAAATCCTGGAGAGTATTTTATTCAACATGACATTAGTTAATATCTATATTTATACCTTCGTCCTCGGTGCCTGGGCGTGGCGGGGTAGACAACCGTACCACCTCGGTCATGTCGCTGGAAACGACGAGTTTTCGCTCCTTAAAGTGAGTGTCAGTGTCGGAGTCGACGAGCAACATGGTCACAGAGTCACCAGCAGCCTTGATTCGGGTCACAACCTGCGAATGGTTCTCGTTTCCAATATTGACACCCTCAACTTCGACAATCCTGTCCCCTTCTTTCATTCCGGCGGCTTCTGCAGGCGACGCATCGTCAACTTTCCCGATATATTGTCCCGCGCGGCCCTTCTCTGCGTGAAGATTGAACCCGTAACCATTAAAATCGGCCCATTTCCTAATCGTGCACAAGCGAGGGTGATATTCACTTTCGTCACCCATTTTAACTAGTTTTAATTCACTAAAAATATAGCCGTTCCCTTCACCTGGGATTATCTGAGAACACCGTTCAAGATGGCGGATGTCACTGGAAAGTCACATGACAAAATTCAACCAATGAAAACAAGGTCTTGGGCAGGTAACTCAGGTGCGTGTACTGTCACTTTCTGGGTGTTTGACCACATTAATGACTGGGTACAAAATTTAATGTCCATGCATCAACGCACTAGTTTACTTCTTACTCTAGCTACAACCTAACTGGTCTAATTAAGCTTGAAGTTGGGAAAATTTTATAAATCCCGAAAAAAGTCAAAAGTCTAGTATTTCATGCAGCAGACGACATGATTATATTGGTAAAAGGTCGGATTGATGAACATCGTCAGAAAAGGAGATACATAGTTACCATGGTTACCAGGGATCTGCATATTCCGTTTTTGCATGCTATGTGTAAATCGAACTCACTTATTCAGTTTTGTTTATCATAATTATGTTTATTTGAAGGCAGAAAGAATACACAATATAGGCCTACTGACTCGCTCTACTTAGTACCGATCCGGGCCACTGTATTAAAACTTCAAACGTAACGGCGTGACTTGTCACAGTAACGCTGACCCCGCCCCCTTACTCTTCTAGCCACGCCCACTGACTCCACCAGGAAGTCCCGCTTCGATTTCAAACGGCGTTATTTTGCAAAATTTTTAGCCTGTAGCATGTAACAAAATAATGATGTGGTTTGTTAGGGACTGAAACGTCGTAACTACAGCTTGAATAAGCTGCTGTAGTTACGACGTTTAAGTCACCAAACAAAAAAAAAAAAAAAACAACAAAAAACAAAAAAGCTTAACAAACATGGCTGCCAATTTTGGAGTTTAATGCTCAATTCCGGACTGAATAAACTACTTAATTGGTCGGTTAATTCCTTGATTGACATCGCGATCGGTCAATTCCCAACTTCAAACCAATTCAAGATTGTCCAGCAACTAACATAATGATAATTATACATGTCCTTTAAAGATATTAACCCATTCCCACACAACAAAAATTTAGACTTGTCCAAAATGAAAGAAGCTGCAGACGACAATTTCAAGTAGATGAAATCTGAATTTTTTCATCTATTTGGATAGAAAATATTGTGGATAATGAAGAAATTGCTTGATACAAGCAATTTCTTCATTTTCCACAATGTTTTCCAAGGCTTTTTTCTTAGGATGCGTAAAAAGGAGGGATTGAGTGGGAATGGGTTTAATTCTGTTTCCACATGAAAAAAATTATGATAGGTTGAAGACAGTTTCTAGATAGGACTTTTTAACGAAACTTTTTAGGTTTTGATTTATTTATTTTGCATCGATTGGGAAGCTTGTTCTTCAACATTGGATTGTTCAATCCCCGACGGCGACACCCATCCTTTCCGACTATTTGACTCTCACCAATGGGTCGATAATCGTAGACCTATGTGGGATAGCAGCTGGAGGCTAGGAAGGGATGTAATGGTAGTACTGGTTTGAGAAATACCAGGATTCCATTGTTAGGTGCTCCAGCCGCCGCGATATAACTGAAAGATTGTTGAAAGCGGCGTAAAACCCCATACAAACAAACAAATCAACATTGGATTAATCCCTCTCGATTCTGCTGATTTGGGTATTCACCTGTATGCATACTCGCGCCGATTGTGTGGGTCAATGAAATAACAAAGACCGAAAGCCGCTCCCTGGAATTGAAATCGATACCCCTTGATCGGGAAGCCCACTCGACCACAAAACTCGCTACGAGGTAGCATGAAGAAATTAATCGTCTGTTAGGTTTTATTACCAAACTAGTCTTTCTCATAGATTTTACACCAGGCAGACCGGCATGACACTGGGAAAAACGGAGGAGATGCTGGATACATTCAATTTTTAGCGATTTCTTGCAAGCTTCAGACTATTGACAAATCTCGATTGTCAATCAAAAAATCTATCGACCAATCAAATCATTCATTGCGAGCGGAAGTGACATTTAAAATCTTATTTGATTGGCGACTTAACCCATTCCAACTCAATCCCTCCTTTTAACGCCCCTCATCAAAAAATCTTTGGAAAACATTGTAGAAAATGAAGAAATTGCTTGGATCAAGCAATTTCTTCATTATCTGCAATGTTTTCTATCCAAAGACATGAAAAAAAAATAAAAATTTCATTAACTTTAAATTGTCGTCTGCAGCTTCTTTCAATTTGGACCAGTCTAAAATTTTGTTGTGTGGGATTGGGTTAAACGTTATATATACAGCTTTGAAATCGAGGGAGAAAGGGGAAAAAGAAAGAAGTGAAAAATGCACTTCGGTTTTGTAGATTAATCTCTGGTTACTTAGTCAAATAATTGAGAAGTCATGCTGAATCTGGAATATTCTTGTTTTGGCTGGAGGTATAGACATATGTGCAGTCTGATCTTAGTCTTCCCCACCTGTATGTCTAATTCATGTTAATTGTTAATGATATCAATATTTAAAAGAAATACTGATCCACAAGTATTGATTCCATTGCTTTAAGCCCTTTAATGTAACTTAGAACAAGAAATTAATTCAGCATGACAAGGGTTTATTGAAGTAGAGACATAAATATACATATTCTATCTCAATGATCAAAGGCACAACTCAAGCTAATTTCTCTCTCTCTCTCTCTCTCTCTCTCTCTCTCTCTCTCTCTCTCTCTCTCTCTCTGTCTCTGTCTCTCTCTCTTTTTATCTAACCACTAATTTTAACCCTTTCCCGGTTTTGGAAATTTCAGACTAGTCCAAATTGAAAGAGGTTGCAGACGACCATGACAAATGGATGCTATTTGAAATGAACCCATCCTATGTGGTAGAAAATATTGTGGAAAAAAGGAGAAATTGCTTGTTACAAGCAATTTCTCATTTTTCCACAATGTTTTCTCAAGTATAAAATCACAGGAACGTAAAATCCCGTATTTGAACGGAGTTAAACACTTCTAACCAGTAAACACTCAATAACGCCTTTTGACAACCCTTTAGAACTACACGAAGGAAAACATTGTGAGAAAAGGAGAAACGGCTTTTTTAAATTTGCACTATTTCAATTTGTTCGGAAATTGTTTGAGCTGGACTGTTTATGTTTAAGTGTACATTATTTTGCTTTATTCTAATTAGAAAGGTCATGTTCTATGTTTAGATTTTTAATTATTTTTTTTTTTAACATATTTTAGTGATAAACGCATGTACATGAATGAGAATATATTAATAAATATAACAACTACAGCTATCGCAGTTTGTATAAAAATATGATATTAACATAATTGATTAATCAACTGCATTAATTACCTAATGTAAGTACCTGGTCTGACTTTAATTGTAAATCTTACCGTTTCCTTCTCACAATTCTCAGTGTTCTCGCCCCAATCACACCTCTCATAAACAAAAATTATACACTTATTTGGAATTAATTCTCAGATATAAGGTAGGTATAGACCAACTCAGAGATCAGACTTTCCATACAGGCACTCGTATTTATGTGTTTATATTCATACAATGTTGGATTATGTTCTATTAACAGCATCAGTGGATGTAAATGTACGTATTTCTTTTTCACTTTTTTTTCTAGAAATAAGCGCTGGATCGAAAATATGTCAATTCGAGGTGTTGCAGACTACAGTAATTAACCTATTCCCACACGATGACGCTTATTGACGACCCTCAAGAAAAATGACTGGGAAAGATAAATATTATTCTTATTACCAGACGACCAATTTTTCGAATGGTCTGGACTTGAAGAAGTTGCAGATGATAATTTATCAGTGATGACATTTTGAAATCTTTTTATCTTTTGGAGTTTAAAAAAAATGTTGTTAGAAATGAAGGGATTGTCTTTTAAAAACATCCAAGTGCTTCATTTCCAGCAATGGTTTGCAAAGCTGTTTTCACGAGGGGCGTCAAATGCGGGATTGTTTGGAAACGGGCTTCATTTGACTTTATGCCAAGAAAACCGTCCCCGATTTTTTCTGAAGAATGAAGACCGAGGTATTTTTTCAGCTAAGGTTTAGACAATTTTGAAGGAAAAAGGCCAACGAAATATTGAGTGTAATGAGGAAAAAAGACATCTTCTTTTTAATTTTCTGTTGGAGTTTAAGCGAATAAATTTGAAAGGGGTCAGTATTGAAACAGTTCTTTCCGATTTTCATATTATGTTACAGACCAGATTAGTCTCTGTCAGGACTAGCATTTTTTACCCTACTCTAAATTCATTCCCACGCAAACTCGTCTTTAATGGTCCACGAGACAAAAAATGCAAACATCGAGTGAAATGAAGAAATTTCTTGTTTCAAGAAATATCCTCATTTCCCAAATAGTTTTCTTCCCTGAAATCCAAAACTATAGTGATAATTTCTTGAATTTGAAATTGTCGTCTGCGACTTCTTTGAGTTTTGACCATTCTAAAATGTTGTAGTCTTGAATTGGGTTAACTCATCCACTTGTTTTCTACAGGATAGCACTTTAGTCAAAACAGCAGAGACAAAGCTTGTAAAAAGAGTTCGGTATCTTGGTATTTGTATAAACCCACCAGAAACTTCAGAAACGGCGACATACAGCATGTGTAAGACAATGTTCGGAGGATCAGGCACCGAATCTTCTAGCGATATCAATACCGTGTTAGATAAAGAAGACGACGTTAAATTACTCCATAGAGAATTAGACGAAACGCTAACTGTAATTGAAGAGACCGTCAGCGAGTTGACTCGTCTAGACAGCAGCATCAAAAGGCATTCGGACCCACAAAAACTCTCGAAATCAAACAGGCTAACAGACAACCAACTATACCCGGCGACAGATGCTAGAATAGAGGATAGTGGTATTGGAGATAAAGTCCGACAGGAAGGTTTGACTACCAATTCTAAACTTGAATGTCTGTTAGACTCATCTTTCCAGATTACCGACAGAATCATGAAGAAAGCACAAACTATCTCGTGTCTGACATACAGAGAAATTCGCCTAAACACGAGATGTTCGGACAGGAGGGACCAAAGTCTACGCAAGTCAAGATCTGCAGGGACCGCTACAACATACTCCAGACTAAAGAAACGGCACCATAGAGGTTCTAATCACCTTGATACACTAGACGATGACGAGCAAATTGGAATGTGTTGCCCAGATAAGGATGAACCGAACGGGAATTATTCGAAATTAAAGAAGCGAACGATTGGAAAATTGAAGAGAACTGCAGTTGATGTGAGCGGGGACTCTACTTTACAGATGTCAGATAACTTAAGTGAGGAAGAAGACGTCGAAATGTACAAGACAAGCCGGGTCGAATCTCCGATATCTTGCTGCTTCAAAGAATCCGAGGATACATGTATACCTGCCAGCCAAGCTCATCCATTAGAACATCTGATCAAAGATCGATTACAATCGTCGAAAAAGAGGTCAAAACGACGTACAAATGTATGGAGTCTATTTGACTGTAAAAAGACACTCACTTCTGATGAAAATGATAAAAAGTGTGTGGAATCGGATCAGAAGAGTAAAGCCGCGGCTCTTGAGGACTTTATAAACAGGCGAAGATCAACGCAGATCAGGGAAGAAACACACAGACAGACATTCAGTGAAACGATGAAAGTTTCAAATTATACAGATAGAAGGAATTCAATTAACTCTACAAGACTTTCAGAACTGAGTTATTCTTATTCTTCAAAACACAGATTACTTCAAAATTTGCGATTTAAGAAGGGACTTATTTCAGTTGCAACTTTACAGAAAAGTCTGGCTCCTCGGTAACATGAACTAGACGACAAAGTTTTATAGACTTACAAGTTATAGTGAGTGATCAAAGGTAAATTTTATCTATACGTGTATAGCGAAAAAATTGACATTTGATTATTCACTATAACTTGTACATCTATACTCTCTCGATTTTTGTCCTTCTCGAGTTTAATTTTTCTAAAAAGGATATTACCATAATCGTTTGTGAAGGGTTTTATTGTGATCAAACCCATTCCCACACAGTATCGCTTTTTGCGCCCCTGAAGAAAAAAGCCTTCAAAAATAATGTGGAAAAAGAAAAAACTGCTTGTTACAAGCAATTTCTTCTTTATCAACAATATTTTCTTCTTCAAACGTCAAAGATGTTTGAAAATACATCAAATTAAAGTTGGCATCTGAAATTCTTTCAACATGGACCAGCCTTTTTTACGTCCCTAAAAAAACTTCAAAAACATTGTGGGAAAAGAAGTAACTGCTTGTTACAAGCAATTTCTTCTTTATCAACAATATTTTCTACTTCAAAAGTCAAAGATGTTTGAAAATTCATCAAATTAAAATTGGCATCTGAAATTCTTTCAATATGGACCAGCCTTTTTTACGCACTAAAAAAACCTTCAAAAACATTGTGGAAAAAGAAGTAACTGCTCGTTACAAGCAATTTCTTTTTAATCAACAATATTTTCTACTTCAAAAGTCAAAGATGTTTGAAAATTCATCAGCCTAAAATTTGCATCTGAAAATTCTTTCAATATGGACCAGCCTATTTTTTCAAGTGAGAATGGGTTAAAATACTGTTAAAACACCGCTACCACCACCAACAACAACAACGACAATAACTCGCCATGCTGCTGCGAATTTAACCCATTCCAACACAGCAAAATTTTAGACTGGTCCAAATTGAAAGAAGCTGCAGACGACAATTTCAAGTTGATGGAATTTTGATTTTTTTTTTGTTGTCTTTTTGGATAGAAAACATTGTGGATAATGAAGAAATTGCTTGTTACAAGCAATTTCTTCATTTTCCACAATGTTTTCCAAAGCTTTTTTTCTAGAGGGGCGTAAAAAGGAGGGATTGAGTTGGAATGGGTTAACACGATTTTGGCGGACCAGACTGAAAGTCGATTCAGTCTTATATTCTGAACAAACCCGGGATTTTACGTCATTGTGATTTTATACTTCGGAAAACAGTGTGGAAAAGGAGAAATTGCTTGTAACAAGCAATTTCTCCATTTCCCACAATATTTTCCATGACATTAAATGGTTTTATTTCAAATTGCATCCAGTTTTCATTGTCGTCTGCAACCTCTTTTAATTTGGACCAGTCTAAAAACCTACCGTCTGGTTATATGTTAACTGCGTTTGTCAAGACAATAAAAAATTCAAACTTTCCAAAACGGCTTAAAATACATTTGATCTCCGTAGAATTTATTCCGGACTTGTTTCTTTTATTCCACTTCGATATGTCTTGCCGTATGACTGTAAAAAAAAAAAAAAAAAAACAGCACTGCAAAAATTGCAAATCCTAACTTTTTGCCGGCAATCAGACGATGTGTCGATTATATCTTTTCCTAATGCTTAATCAATATTTCTGTGTGAATGATATCTTTGAAAACATCATGCTGAAAGTCAAATTTGCACGCGACAAATCGTCATTTCCCCTTTAGAGCGATGTTTTCTACAAATAAGAGAAAACAAATCAGATGTCTATGTCAGTATTCTTTGAAGAAGCTCATCCTCTATTGGAAGGCAAATCGTTGGTTGGCGAAATAAACGTCATGACTACAGCTTGAATAATCTGTAGGCAAGACGTTTAACGCGTCAAACCAACGAATTACATAAAAATTGTGATACATATTGGCGGTTAAAGTTAACATCCGGCCAAAATGAATGATTTAAAGACAGATCGATTTTATAAACGACAGTGGATTAAACAGATTCCGGCCTGTGCGGGAATTCAAGCCTAACGACGTTTGATTGGCTCTAAGCATTAGGATACCTTTAAGAAATTCGTTACAAAAAGTGCCAATGTAAGCACTTTAATAATAACACGGATAATAACTCTGAGTGTCCCAAAATTCAAAGACATTCAACGTGCGTCTAAACAAGTTATTCCTAGTTAATCCCACATGACAAAACTGAAACTAGTCCAAATTCAAAGAACTCGGTTACAGACAACATTGTCATGTTGTTGAAATCTAAATTTGTTGTATTTATGAAAAGAAAACATTATTGGAAATGAAGAAATTACTTGTAACAAACATTTTTCTATCATCTTATACAATGTTTTCCAATCCCTTTTCTTGAGCAGAGTAAAAAGCGTGATTCACGATGTGCCGGTCTCACCCGACTAACGATTTTCAACATATTTCTACACGATGAGAATTTTGCTTTTTTACGCATGTTTGTCCTTTCACAAGTAAAGCATTTGATTTCCATTTAGAACTTAAAATGATTCAAAAAGAAAAATAAAACGCCCGAAACATATTTCGTTCTGAAATCGTGCATTGGGCGGAATGAAAGGATATGAGAACAAAAACTTTTGTCCAAAATATGACCTATTGACCTATTTGACATCCTGAATTCTCGCCAAAAACGAGATCACGAGAATCGATCTCTGGGGTCAGTTGGTTTCCAGCTCTTTTCCCGGTTTTAGGAACCAGACTTTTGTTTACTTCTGGCATCTCGTTCCGAAAACTAGCCCGAAAATTGAGCGATATTTACTGCAAAAGAATTCGTTGACAATTTTTAGAATAATTAATTTTAGTTAGATGATGACGTGTACTACGAGATTTCAAACATTACGGTAGTTAGACATCATCCATTTAACCGAGACGATCTGTTTTGCCGATCCGGTCTGATACTAGAATTGTCAGTAAAATTGACTGTTTATGATTAAAAAAAAATGTTTCAATTTATATGTGCTATTGTTTCTAGAGCTAGCCTCGTTCTTTGCCATTGTGAGGTGTTTGAAATAAATGCATGGCAGAATGGAGAAAATGATGCCGAGAATTGCATTTTTCATCAGCAAATGCTTTAACAAAAAATATCGAAGATTTTGCAAAAGACTTCTTTGTCTGGTTATCTTTATCTGTTTTCGGGAATAATCATTAACAACTCCAGTAACTAGCCAACCCTTCCAAATAAAATTCCTGCTTACATCAAGTTGAAATCTAAATGACTTCTAGATTTATCTTCATTTCGGCAATGGAGAACCCTTCCACTAATAAAATTTTACTCCATAGTTAAATTTCTCTGACTTGCCCATTGTGGAGCAGGACTGTCCCAAATCTTTCAAAGTTACCACAATTTCAAAATGGCATTCCAAATTTGTGTAAAAATACTATTAAGGTAGTATTTCAAGCATTAGTAAGTGTTGTTCCCTCTTACCACAATGATTTCAAAGATTTCTTTAGAAAGATAAATATTTTTGGGTAGAAAACAATGTGGAAAATGCAAAAAAGTACTCGTAACATACAATTTCTAAGTTTTCCTAACTTTTTTTTCATAACTATTTTTTTGAGAGACACAAAAAGGTGGGATTGTGTGGGAATGGGTTAAACCAATACCTCACAATTCCAACTTTTTTTCCAATCAAGGAATCATATTTGGGAAAAACATATTGACGAAAAGAAGAAATTACATGTTGCAAGCAATTTCTCCTTCTCTCACAATCATTTCTGTCCGATATCAAAAAATCACAAACCCTTTTTGATTTGATCTTTATTCTTTAATTACTTGTTGTCTGCAACTCTTCACATAGAATTTTGTAGTTTGGTTATCGGTTAAGACCATTATGTTTCTTTGAGTCTTGATACATGGGGAATCCCTATGTGTTTAATATTTGGTATTAAATATAATTGATATTTCATTGGTTGAAGGGTTAACATTATTTATACAAGTATCTGTTTAATTAGACAGGGGTCTGAAATTTAAGATTGTTGCACTATATATAATCACCAAGGTAACTCCCTATGTGATCCCTTGATTTATTACCAATATACATAACAATAAAGAACAAAGATAATATGATGTTAGTAGACCCTTAATTCTCCCTCATTGTTGTGAATGCCTTTGATGCATGAATATTCATCCACCAATTAGTCACTAGTACTCACCATTTCCCACACAATTCCACTTTTAACACCTTTCAAGGAAAAGGCTTTAGACAATTTTGATGAAAATAAAGAAATTGCATGTTACAAACATTTTTTCCCACAATATTTTCAACCTCAAAAGACATTTTTTTTTTCAAATTTCACCAACTTAAAACTTTTGGCTGCAACTTCTTTAAATTTGAGCCATTCCAAATTTTGTGTTGTTAAAATAGGTTAACCAAATACCAAAATGACAAAAAAGTCCATTTTTTCCAAATTTAAAGATCATGCAGATCTTGATTATGTTTGGTTGATGAAATTTTAAATTGTTTTGTGTTTTGAGATAGAAAAATTGTTGGATATTGAAGAAATTGCTTGTTACAAGCAATTTCTTCACTTTCAGGAGTGTTTTCCTGAGCCCTGCCTCTTGTTCAACCTTGCTCAATCTGTTATTAGTTTAAGATTTATATTTGGGCAGGATATTATAAAAAGCCTTCACAAAACATGTTTGCAAAAAATTAACTTGTGACTATGATTGAAAGTGATATGGACAGCCTGGACATACAAACATTGCCTTAACCCATTACCAGAAGACAAAAGTTTAGACTGGTCCAAATTCACAAAAGTTGCATATGGCAGGTTTTAGTTGATGAAATTTTAAAAAACCCTTTCATCTTATTGGATAGAAAACATTGTGGATAATGAAGAAATTGTTTATGATAAGTAAATTTCTCATTTTCCACAATGTTTTAAGAAGCTTTTCTTTTGAAGGGCCTCAAAAGTTGGGTTGTTTGGGAATGACTTGAGCATATTTGCTAATCTTTTTTTCTACAGAGAGCACAGTGAAGACTTTGATCAGACTGAGTTTTAGCAATCGGTGGATCTTATACATGTATTGCCCAGGATATGTTGTCCTGTTGCCTGATTGATCTATGTTGGTCAGCGAATCATGAGTGTTAACCCTTGTCATGCTGAATAGAATCCTTTCCGAATTGCATTAAAGTCAAAGGGGCTGAAAGCACTGGAAGCAAAATTTATTAATCATTATTTTCTTTTGAAAATCAATGTGATAAATATAATGACTTGAATGATACAAACAGGTGGTGTAGACAAAGATCAGACAGCACTTATCTTCAGGCTGATCTTTGTCTATACCTCATACTAAACAGGAATTTTCCGGGTTAAACAAGACAAGAGTTAACACAATTCTGTTCATAATAATTATGTAAAAATTTCATGACAGAAAGAACTACATAGAGAAATGTGAATTTAGGTGAGAGATTTCAACATACAGCAGACCTATATAATATACTGAAGACATTGTGGTAAAGGCAGAAATGATCAACTAGACCAAATCAGTTTCTCAACCCATCATATTACAGTTAGTTATTTAACCCTTTCCTGTACAATCCCTTGTTTTCAAGTCCCTGTGATTTATACTTGAGAAAACATTGTGGAAAAAGAAGAAATTGCTTGTGACAAGCAATTTCCCCTTTTTCCACATTATTTTCTAACCAGTGGGTTGGTTACTTTTCAAACTGTACCCACTTTTAATTGTCGTCTGCAACTTCTTTCAAATTGGATCAATCTAAAATTTTTAAAAACGGGAAAGGGTTAAACCCCCCTGTAATATATAATTACAGCAACTATCAGGATTTCATACAGCGTCTTTTGCATTCAGCAATTTTTTCACATCTTTATTATCAGCAGATTCAAGCTGCTCATCAAGATTGAGGCTACTACTTATCATATCCAACCCAAATAGAGACAATAAAGTTACAGTTAATTTGTCAGCAAGTCAGAGATAGAACTCAATGCCAAACCATTGACACTGTGCCATGTTTTATGAACTGTTGAAAATAAGTAATGGGCCTTTACCCATTATCACATAATGACACTTACTGACACCCTGAAAAAATACAATAATGGGAAACTTTATGGGAAATGGAGAATTTCTTGAAACAAGCAATTTCTCCTTTTCTCACATCGTTTCTACCCTATTTTATGATTAAAGCATTGTTTATTTTCTGGTGACTGCAACTTCTTTCAATATATGCACCAGTCAGCTGGTGATGGGTTAATGCACATTTAGAAAATTTTTGTGGTAGGACCTATCTGTTTGCATTTACCTGAAGGTCATCTTTGAGGTCATTTAAAGTTGAAATAGCTGCAGATGTTGCAGCTTCAGTGTAAAACACATTTTGTTAATCTATACAACTAGGAGAAATAATAACACTTTTTTGACTCAGAATTGAAAAAATATTTTTGGACTTTATGTTAGATCACTTCATGTACACACAACATTGATCGCAGCAGCAGTAGCGGAAAATGTCGGTAGCGAAACTTTTTGGGACGAATCCGTAATCAGCGTTTTCCCAGGACTTTATAAAAAAAATCGTCCAATAACAATACGTAAATGAATAAAATTATTTATTCTATCATATGTGACTTTGATTTGTAAAAGTCACTTTGAATTACTTGATTTACGGACTTCAAATACGTTTCCGATAGCTCAGGTACCGTACGTAGTTAAAAGGTAAAAACTGTGATAAAACATACAAAAAAAATTAAAATCATGGTCAATAATATTCTTCTGATCGATCCCGAAATTAATCGTATTTTTCTGAATTTTATTCAGTAATAGTTTGTTCAATATCAACTAAAAACTTTGCATAGAGTAAAGAACGATCTCGGGGGTTAATTCCCCAGAGCTCAAATCTCGCGGTAAACGAGAACGAGATTTCACCTTTTCGAATTCGTCAGCTTTAAAGGTGATCGGTCAACTCGGACCATTTTCATTAAGGCCCATCGGTAACTCGGTCAAACGTTTTATTCGGTCCCAATGTAATTTTATATCCAATCAATTATAATATTGATTACTTATTAAGTATAGTTATTAAAATTACGTGTTCAATCATCATTCAGTTATGAGGAAATTTAAGTATGCATCAGCTGCAGATGGAAAGAGTTGAATTGAAATTTAACGGTCTTTCAAATTTCATGCAATGATCCGATATAATGATATCAAAACACAAAATAATGTATTTTGAAAATTTCAAAGATAAATATAGTAAGGCAATAGACTACTGCATCATTTGTACAAAACTTAAACATATTCAAAGAATTATGATATATTTTACTATAGATTATTTGTCGGGGCCGAGTTATTCGATGGGTCGAGTTCTCTGGTAACCCCTTTAAAGACGGTCTTTAGATACCTTAGCACATCGAACTTACTTTTTATAAAAAGGGGTGTGCGAACTTACATTTATCAATAACAGAAATTCAACTCGTATGCTAACACCGTCTACGTGTCGTCCGTTTCCGGTTTTGCTGAGTTCAGTCTACAAACGTTAAAACTTTATGATTTTATCAAATTCTTTTCATATAGCAATGTCCTGACACAACTGCCCTGTAAGTTGATCTATGAAGATGTCAATTTGATGTTTCTGTTGCTTTTGATTAACGGTCAATTATAGGTTGTTGAATTGAAATGGGTATCCGCGTTTTGTAATTGAGACAAAGTGTCAAAACCTTCCCAATTCTTTACATTCACGAACCATTCAATACAATATCAACCCTAAAAGATAGCATGATCCGTTATCACGCAACAGAGTTTTACTAGACTTGCCCAAATTTTAAAGAAATTGCAGACGATCATAAGTAGTTGAATGAATCTCTAAAAAATCTCTGCCATTTTAGGTTGAATACAAAATGGAAAACGGAGATATTGCTGGTTATATCTTATAGAATGTTTACTGAAATGTTAAATTGCATGATTGTGTTGGACTAGATAATAATGGTTTCTAAAGCATATTTCAGCTTTTGGCCAATACATCTTAATTCTGAAAACAGTGAAATATCATTGATGTTCTTATGTTAACCAAAGTAACTCCTTACCCATTCCTATGCAATGACACTTTGGACATTGTCAACAAAAACAGTTGTGAAAACAATGTGAAAATTGAAAAATTGCATGAATAAAGCAATTGCTTTTTTTCAAAAATATTCTCTACGTAGAAAGTGAAAAAAAAATCTGAAATTTGATAAACTATAAATTGTTGTCTGCAACTGCTTTAAATTTGGATCAATCTAGAATTTTGCTGTGTGAGAATAGGTTAATTGTAACATTTCGAGCTAGTACACAATACCTATCCCTTCAGAGAAAAGGATTCTTAATCCTAAGCGGCTCGACCTTGTATATATATATCAGGGCTCTGCAGACTCCCAGAATTTGGGGAGAAGTCACTTCTCACTTGTCTGAGAATTGGGAGAAGTTTTTCAAAATGGGGAGAAGTGGTGAGACTTTCAGGAGAAGTGAATCTCGTTAAAAATTAAATTTTTTTTATCGCGTATTCCTCATTTCTATCAGAAAATAAAATAGCTTTACAACCAAGTAGTTGCATTTTATATTATGTATCTGTATCATGCAATAAACATAGAAAATACTGCTTGTCCTTTCAGTCCTCAATAAAGATCTTATTCCTGTGAACAAATACTTTTGTATTTTTCTTTTTTTGTTTTAGAATTCAAGAATTTGATTTTGAATTTTTTTTTTTTTTTAATATTTCATAATAGATTCATATATGATTAAAAAAAAGTCAACTAATGAAAAAAAATGCAAATAGTGTATAGGCAGTCTGACTGAAATGAGTAGTGTTTCTATTTGAAGCAGAAAATGAGAAAAGATTTTATTGTAACAACATGTATTTAATCAAACTATTACCAGAAGAAAAAATTCAGACTGGTACAAATTAAAAGAAGCTAAATAAGACATTTCACAGTGAGCTTAAATAAGAATGAAGGTGCCAAAGAGGGTAGAAACATGTGGGGAAAGGATAAATTGCTTGCTGCAAACATTTCCTCCTTTTTCCACAGTTTCCCATAAAAACATTTTCAAGATGTCAAAATGGGGGATTGTGTGGTATTGAGTTAAAGTCTGTGCACTTTACCTAATAACATATAAATGGATAGAAATTGTCCTTAATTGGTCAAAATAGGTCCTCTGTGATTAAGTCAGTTATAGTGTGTAAACAGGGTTTTCATTAGTTCCCAAAAGTCAAGAGTCATTGACCCTTGAGCCAAAATTTCCAAGAGTCAAAATTGAAATCCAAAGAGTCAAAATGCGATATGCCCCCCGGAAATTTAGAGAAAAAAAAGGTTTTATCTTTTTGCAATGGTGCCTTAGTAGTGTTTATTTATTTACTTTTTTTAGCAAAGGTGCCTTAAAAGTGTTTATATATTTTTATTTTTATTTGGAATGGTGCCTTAGAATAAACTCTGTCTCGGATTGAAACATTTCTCCAAATTGACATTACTCTACTTTTCAATATAAGGTGAATATTGGGGAAAGTTTAGTATACATTATTAATTTGAATCAGTTTTAGAAAATCTCAAGAGCACTAAGAGAATCAAATTATCTTTATTTTTCATTTAAAAGAAGTGCCGATTTTATGCACGAAAACCAATGACATTTCTTTGGCAACATTTTCTTTGGTTTCATTTTACTTCTTGATTATATTCTGTGAGCTTTTTTATAAAAGAAATAGCAAATAAGTAAATTTCAGTAGGATTAGAACTCTGAAAATTGGTTTCATCATTAATTTCACAGGTGTCAAGTACCTGTCAATTACGATCGTCAATGCATGTCCATCACTCGAGAGTGTTAATTACTAATCAAGCTTGGTGTTATCCTTGATAAGGGTGTATAATTTCATAATCAACTAACCATTTTCCAATAATTTTGGCACACTTATGATGACCCTTGACGCACGGCTGCTAATTTTCGAGAGTCAAAATGACGCACAGTGACAAATTTTCGAGAGTCAAAATTGCTTCTTTTTGAATTTCTGTGCGTCAAAACCCGAGGTCTCGGGTCAAACGAAAACCCTGGTAAAGGGTAAGGGTTACTGCTCAGTACACAAAACCAGACTCTGTACATGCAGAGGTTTAAAGTTAACACAGGATAATTTGCTCCATTTTATAGGATTACATGTTATTTAAAGGAATTATTACCAACACAAGTAAGTGAAATTTAGTTTTTGGTTAGAATGTATCATAACAAAAATCTCAGGAAAAGACCGTAGAAGCCTTTAAATTGTTTGCCAAAATTTTCTTCACTTGTTACAATTAAAGCAGATAACTCAAATTGAAGGATTTTAATGAAAAATGAATTTACTCTACGTAGATTTTTGGCAGAATTATTTTTCATCAAGGTTTCAATTTTTAATTGGTCGTAGACCAATTTATATAACCATAAATTCGAGATTGTCTCGCTGCAATTTACCAAAACTGCCTTTAGCCCAACTGGACGTATATTCTGACGGGAAAACAGAAAAAAAATCATTTCATTTTACAAGTTAAAAATTGTCAAAAGGAGTAAAGGAAAACTGGACGGTCACATGCTTTAAAGATGAATGCTTCAAGAATTTTTCGCTAGTGATGAACGCGTCTAACCAACCCTTTCTTTCAATCATATCGAGGTGTAAACAAAGATGATACTGCCACTCAATTATTTTCCAGCCATAAGTTAATCTAAGTTCTGAAAGTTCTTCTGGGGAGCAAATTTGATTATAATGCTTTCAAGCTATCTAAAGAATTCGCCCAAAGAATAGTATCAATTGTTTTTTCCTTTGTTTATAATCAGCGCTGTTTAGGAACTTGTTAATTTCTACCCAGAAAAAGAGAGGGTTTTGAAATTTCATGAACCTGCTGTCAGCATCTGCTCTTAAACTTGATTAATCATATTTCCATAATTTTTCTGTTTTGGCTTTATAAAAAAAGCTTGCAGGGATGATCTAACCATGACTATTTAACAATCGAGAATTTTTAAAAATTTAGTTTTCACAAAAAGTTGCTTTTTTGTCGGTACCCATGTTGCATCAAGGTCTTACGTTCGTGTAAAATAATATTAGTTCTAATTAACATTCACGGAAATATCATAAACTAGGATAGAACCTACGTGTTGTGAAAGTAATAGAAATTAAAGTTGTTTTACCCTAATTCTAAAGTCGGAATGTAACGATATGTCCAATTTCTCAGTGACGACCAATTACAGTGCGTACGGCACTTTGATTTAAAATTATTTTGACTTCTGGTAAATGACACGGCGTCCGTAAATGTCGGCCATTATTCTCATTATGTGAAAGTAAGCAACAAATCTCGTAGACTGATGATAACTTAATTTACAGAAAAAAATAAATATTAAGAAGGGAAAGGATTTTAAATAAAGATTTCTAGTGCCGAGGGTATACACAGCATTGCCGAAATCAATCAGCGTAGGTGTGAATGAAGCAAGCATGTTGACTACATACCCCTATTTCTGCTAATCTGCTGGCCTCGCGACTACAATACACGCTTGATACAGGCTTGATTTACGATCAAAGGGCTTCCGACGGACAGTTGTATAATTGCACACTGTCCCCTACTTTTATAGCCACTGGGCCAGATTTGGTTATCACCTATCATATCCAGGCGACTTCCCGAAAATTCCAGGCGACATCGACTTGGCTTTGATCAGCAAATCAGGCGAAGTTTTATGAAACCAGGCGACTTTTTCGCCTGAGTCGCCCACTCTGCAGAGCCCTGTATATCACTCCAAATAGTCACTTGACTTTCTCAAGGTTCCCTAATTTACATATCACTGCAAATTACCTCCTCAGAAAATGTTACATAGTAACATGTTTGACTTGTTAATCTTTTAGATTCAAACAACACCTGTGAAAATGAGACGTGCTGCTGTTGCTAGTAAGGTACCACAGTCACGAGCACTAAAAGCTGTTAAAGAGCTAGATGCATTCCCAAAGGTACCAGACAATTTCAAGCAGACAACTGTTTCAGGAGGTGGAGGTATGTTACAAGATGAAGAGTAGAAAAGGGGAGAGAGAGAGAGAAAGAAAGAAAGAAAGAGAGAGATACTTGATATGGGATTTGAATCCAAGATACCTTAACACACACATAAAAACCTCAGATCTGTTGATTTAGCTTGCTGCAATAACATAGCCCTAAACATATAGGAGAGGGCTTCAACCCATCCTCTTTGCTCTTTGTTGCAGTTCCTGACATAGTATGTTTAGTGATGAGAGATTATATAGGCAGATTGATTTCATAGGTATGTTAGTCACATTCTATCGAAAGAATCAGGGTGTCTGTTGTTCTTTTAATACTGATTTCTTTTTAGTTTGAAAAAAATCTCTTACTTTGGTAGTCATAACATTGTTGGTCATGCAGGGCTCTGCAGACTCCCAAAATTTAGGGAGAAGTCACTTCTCACTAGTCTGAGAATTGGGAGAAGTTTTTCAAAATGGGGAGAAGTGGTGAGACTTCCAGGAGAAGTGGATCGCGTTAAAAAAGTTTTTGCACATATTCCTCATTTCTATCAGAAAATGAAACAGCTTTACAACCAAGAAGTTGCATTTTATATTATGTATTATGCAATAAACATAGAAAATACTGCTTATCCTTTCTTTTTTTTTTTGATATTTCATAATAGATTCATATATGATAAAAAAAAGTCAACTAATAAAAAAAATGTAAAAAGTGTATAGGCAGTCGGAATGAAATTAGTAGTGTTCCTATTTGCTTGCTGCAATCATTTCCTCCTTTTTCCACAGTTTCCCATAAAAACATTTCAAGATGTCAAAATGGGGGATTGTGTGGTAATGAGTAAGTCTGTCCACTTTACCTGATAACATATAAATGGATAAAAATTGTCATTAATTGGTCAAAAAAGGTCCTCTGTGATTAAGTCAGTAATAGTGTGTAAAGGGTAAGGGTTACTGTTCAGTACACAAAACAAGACTCTGTACATGCAGAGGTTTAAAGTTAACACAGGATAATTTGCTCCATTTTATAGGATTACATGTTATTCAAAGGAATTATTACCAACACAAGTAAGTGAAATTTAGTTTTTGGATAGAATGTATCATAACAAGAATCTCAGGAAAAGATCTTTTAAATTTGTTTGCCATAATTTTCTTCACTTGTTACAATTAAAGCAGATAACTCAAATTGAAGGATTCTTATGAAAATGAATTTACTCTACGTAGATTTTCAGCAGAATTATTTTTCATCAAGATTTCAAATTTTTAACAAAATTTTGACTTCTGGTAAATGACACAGCGTCCGTAAATGTCGGCTATTATTCTCATTATGTGAAAGTAAGCAACAAATCTCGTAGACGGATGATAACTTAATTTACAGAAATAATTAAAACTTAAGAAGGGAAAGGATTTTAAATAAAGATTTCTGGTGCCGATAGTTTACAAAGCATTGCCGAAACCAATCAGCGTAGGTGTGAGTGAAGCAAGCATGCTGCAGGGGTGTGGAATTCCCATGCCCGACTTGTCCGACACGGGCTTTTCTACATGCGGGCAAGTACATTTTTCTAGGTTACTTGTCCATGGACAAGTAAATATCAGGGCAAATCTTGGAATGGTACTAAATAGATAGAAGAGATTTATGAGCATAATGTTTGTATCTATGGCTAGAAAATATTGTTTTAAATGAAGAAAATGCTGAGTTCCAGCATTTTCTTCTTTAAAAATAACGTTTTCTCAAAATCTATCTGTTCTTCATCTTTTCACGGGCAAGGCCATTTTGATCCTGGACAAGTAGAAAATCACATTTTACTTGTCCATGGACAAGTAGAGAAAATCCGTATTTCTACATCCCTGTGCTGACTATTAGCTGCCAGAACAAACCCCTCTTTCTGATAATCTGCTGGCATCGCGACTATCGATCACGCTTGAAATACGATCAAAGGGCTTCCGACCAACATTTGTATAATTGCACACTGTACCCTACTTTTATAGCCACTGGGCCAGATCTGGTTATCACTTATCGTATCCAGGCGACTTCCCGAAAATTCCAGGCGACTTCATCAGCAAATCAGGCGAAGTTTTATGAAACCAGGCGACTTTTTTGCCTGAGTCGCCCACTCTGCAGAGCCCTGTTATGAATAACTGATGCTGGAAAAAATGAATAAAAGAAATTAGCTATCAAAATAAACTAGAAATTAGCTATCAAAATAAACTGTCTTCTAAATAGGACGACCCAATTTTTCATTTGCTGTCGTATTGATAGGAACCATGAGATCTTAAGAGAACTTGCTGGCACAAAAATTGCTGACATTTTGTTTGATATGGCGGTAAAACTCGGATTTTCTGATGATGTAGCAAACCAAACTAAAATTGGGGAAAAGTGGGTAAATCTTAACGGTCCAGACTTGGGGATTAGTTCCAAGTCTATAGTGTGAAACTCTGACTTGAGCTGGATGTGATTCATTTGGATTTATAACCAATATCCTTGCTTTTATCCAAAAAGGGTAAACTTTGGTAAATCTTAGTCAAAAAGCTATGAAAACGTGAATATTGACAGTACTGTAAAATAAGTAAGTTCTGACAGAGTTGGAAAAAAGGGACATTTTGGTGGAAAACTGGGACATATTTATAATTGCAGGGCAAAGTTGGACACTCAAGAAAAAACACCAATTAAAGACCCTGACTTAAATTATGATTGACCAAAATCTAAACAGGAAGCAGAAGAACTAGTTTAGAAATATAATGAGTATTGAAACATTGTTAATATAGTGTTCTAGATGTTAAATATTGGCAATATCCTATATCCAAGGCAGACCAGTGGGCCAATTAAAGTCTTCTGTTAAAGATCGGCCGAAACTGATAATGAAGATAATGTTTGTCAAATTCAAATTATTTCATTATTTCCTGGTTCTGATGATAAATATTATTATAGAACTTTTTTGACTTGATATGAGATTGAGACTTTACAGAATAGAAAACTTTAGTCAACAAGATTAATGTCTGAAATGCTACTTTGTATAAAATCTGCAGTCTTAAAAGTAAAAGATGTAATGTTCTAATGGTGCATGATGACCAATACTGTTTCCTAGTGGGGTTAGTTATCCCTTCCTACACAATGATTTTTTTGAAGCTCCCTGAAGAAAAACAATTGGGAAACATTGTTGAAATTGAAGAAACTGCATGCATTTTCCACAATTGTTTCTACCCAGAAAGCTGAAAAATCCAAGATTTTGTTAATTAAATAGGACAAGTCAATTTTTTTGCTTGTTCCTTGAGTGGTTGCTAAGTACCGATTTGATTATATATTCTTATGAATTTTTATGCCCTGCCTATTTCGGCTCATGTAGTTTTCATCCTGTCTGCCTAATTGTCTGTTACTACGTTTTTGGTTTGTCTGCAAAAACTAAATTTTGTTTGAATTTTTTACTGGTGAGTGTTAGGTGAGTGTTAGGGCTTTTATATTTCAAATGAAATGGTGATTCCTTACTTTTGTAACAAGATGAAGGTTGTTTATCAAAGTCAATGTCAAATATCAAGGCCACATTTCCTGAAATTGGCAGTTGGCTGGGCATTCATGTTTAAAAATTATTCCTTGTCATTTGAATATGGGAAAGAATAATCTATTTCCACACAACAAAATTTCATCTGGTCCAAATTAAAAGAAGCTGCAGATGACAATTTCAAGTTGATGAAAGGTTGGGGTTTTTTGCTTTTTTTGAAAAGAAAACATTGCGGATAATGAAGGAATTACTTCAAGTTGATAAAAGGTTATTTTTTTTTCTCTTTGAATAGAAAATATTGTGGATAATGAAGAAATTGCTTGATACAAGCAATTTCTTCATTTTCCACAATGTTTTCCAAAGCTGTTTTCTTGAAGGGTGTATTGTTTGTGACTGGGTTGATCATCTGTCCTATATTTCTTTTGTAGTATCCGTGGTGACATTTATTGTAATAATCATCCTTGTGATCTCAGAAATCCATTACTACACAAGATCTGAGTTGAAGTTTGACTATGTTGTGGATACAGCGGTTGATGGGTAAATATTTTAGAGATCATGGAAGGAATCTCAGGAGTGGAAGGAGGAGATAACAATCTTGTCATGCTGAACCAGAATATCCATGTTTTGGTATTTTAGCCTACACATCCTGTTTTGGGTTTAACCCTTTCCTGGTTAATCCCTGGTTTTTACGTCCCTACGATTTTATAATTGAGAAAATATTGTGGAAAAAGAAGAAATTGCCTGTCACAAGCAATTTCTTCTTTTTCCACAATATTTTCTACTCTATCCAATGGTTATCCTGTAAATTAAATCCACTTTGAATTTTCGTCTGCAAAACCTTTGAATTTGGACAGGTCTAAAGGGTTAAGCTACAGTTATTTATAAGATTTATGAATAAGATAATGATTGGCCTAAATTTAGGGCCTTTCATATCTTTTAGCCCTTTGATTTTCACGCAGTTCTAAATAATGATTTTATTCAGCATGATAAGGGGTAAATTAATACTTCTCAATTAAAAGTCTACCATTGATTCCAACAAGACAAATCTGTCATGAGTAGCCAACTTGTATCTTAATCTGTAACCTTTCAATCCCATTCTAGAAACCTTTAGAAAACAGTTTGGGAAAAGAAAAATGTTTGAAACAAAAGAATTCTTCATTTCTCTCAATGTTTTCTGTCTTATAAGGTACTCAGTTTTCAATTCATACTTATAAATGAGCATGTGTGAAATTTTCTACTATTTTACATGTGAACCCAAGGCTCATTGGCAAAACTGTCTGATTAGAGTCTACACTATACACTCTATAGATTGATACTGGCACAAAATCTCTTATGACGGTCAGTGAATAGTCTACATGTGCTCTGAGCCAAATGTCTGCACTTCATACACATTAGAAATCATTCAAACTGTGCCTTACATGTTCATTATTCCAGCCAATAATATCTTTGAATTTGGACAAGTCAGATTTCTTAGTCAGTTTAATGTTAACCCATTCCCATACAATAATGCTTTTTGAAAACAATTGGGAATACATTGCCTTTTTTCTGCAGTGTTTTCTACCATGAAATTTGAAAAAGACTAAGTTTTGATTAACTTTGAATTGTCCTTTGAATCTACTTTCAATTTGGACCAGTCTAAAATGTTGCTGTCAAGAGATGGGTATTGAAATTTTCCATTTGATTAGAATTTCAAATTACTTCTTCATGCCCCTGCCCAGAGCTTTTGTATTCATATATAAGTGAGTTATGTCATTTTAACACTTTACCACACACAAAAGTTTTAGTTAACCCTTTCCTGTTTTTGGAAATTTTAGACTAGTCCAGATTGAAAGAGGATGCAGATGACAATGAAAACTTGATGCCATTTGAAATGAAACCATCCTATGTGGTAGAAAATATTGAGGAAAAAGGAGAAATTGCTTGTTACAAGCAATTTCTTCTTTTTCCACATTGTTTTCTCGAGTATAAAATCACAGGAACGTAAAATCCCGTATTTGAACGGGAAAGGGTTAATAGAATTTTTTCTTAACTTTCCCTTGTGTAATTTCTTCATTTCCCACCATGTTTTTTCATGATGAACATGAAAAGTAGGATTATGTGAGAATGGTGTTTGTTAATTAATTTCTCAATAACACTGAAATGTCTGGTGTGTACCAACAAAAACAATTTTGGTTTAGAATAATTTGGAACATTATTTATGTCTCATAATCTATTCCCACACAATGAAGCTTCTTAATGCATCTGAATATAAAAGTTTTGGAAAGCACTGCCCGTCACAAGCAATTCCTTCATTATCCAAATTTGTTTTCTATCCCATTTGACAAAGATTTAAAAGATTTCATCAACTTAAAATTGTTGTCTGCAACTTCATTGAATTTGGACTGGTCTAAAATTTCATCGTGTGGAAAATTGTAGGGTGGAGACGACAAATTAAAGTTGATTATAATTGAAAAATAATCATTCGGTAGGGTAGAAAATATTATGGAAAAAAACCAAATTGCATGTAACATGCAACTTCTTCTTTTTCCACAATATTTTCTCAAGAAAGGAAACAATGGAACTAAAAACCAGGAATTGAACAGGAAGGGTAAAATAATTTTAATTTTGAACTGCTGTCTGCAACTTCTTCCAAGTTGGATTTGACTTGATGAATATCATAAGATAATGGCCCTTTCTGAAAACGTGGTTTACTTCCCTTTGACCCAAAGTCGTTAGAGTGATTTCCCTTTGTACGGGTAGCAAATTTTGATAGAATTCCGTGAACCACGGAGGATGACGGCTTTCTACCAGACGAAAACATCGACTTTTCAACTTTAGAATTTGCTATTTGAAGAAATACTTGCGTGTCAGTAATTCAAAAAGAAAACTGAAAACTAAGGTGTTTTTAGACCGACAGCTTAATTTCAAATTATGTGTTTCAACCAATATTGCATTAAAAATAACCTTGACAGATGTATATTATATGTCAAAGTTATATTAGAATGAAGTCTTATGTGAAAAGATTATTTATTTGTTTACCAGCCATTTTCCTCAAGATCTTTTCCTTAACATAAGTAATATTTATCTATAACATAGAAAAAGGAATGGATAAAGAATTATACTGTAGAAAAAAAACAACAAAAAAAACCCAAAAAACTCTCCTATCTGAAACAGGATTATTATCATATTAACATTTGAAAATATGTCCAGCATCATCAAATACACGTACTTGAAATAGATTAACCTATAAATATGTTACTGTTTTGCCAAATTTTAGACCCGTCTAAAAATCAAAGGCCTTGCAGACGACAATTCAATTTTATCTTAAAAATAATCATTCAGTAGGATAGAAAATATTGTGGAAAAGGAAGAAAGGAAGAACGCAAAAACACAGGGACGTAAAAACCAGGGATTGAACAGGAAATTGTTATGGGGTTGCAAATTAAAACCAATATATATCATGGTTAAGCATTGTCGTGTGTCCTATCAGCATGTCATGTTTGTAATTTACTTTGATCATAAGAACTCATCTCTTTGTCACATCTGCTGTATTTAAGTTTTTTTGGTAAATAATCCTTGCAAACCCTTTAATATTTTCTTGTTTCAGTTTCGGAAACTTGAATGAGAAGTCCATTATTTTCAAAAATATTTCCATCAAAACTGTATTTATACATTTTTTCTCTTTTATCGAAGATAACTTATTTTGACAAAGGTCTAAATTTTACCTCTCATTTCTTTTCGTTTACTTTGATGGATTATGTTATAAATTTCTCTGGAATAACTTTGTGCTCATAAATTTTGAAACAATTTTAAAGAAATAACATGATGTATATTATTTCAAGGGGTATTCAAAAGAAAGTCATCATTAGACTTTGACAACATTTTGTTCAAGTTTAATGTGCAATAATTTCTACATCTCTGCAATGACTTAAGATTTGTTTCGAACATTCGCTCATTTCTAATGGGCCTTACAATGTAAGTCAACCTTTTAACCCCTTACCAGGCAAAATATTAGACTGGTCTTAAATGAAAATTGCAGAAGGCGATTAATTTCGGGGATGAAAAGGAATTCCTTGCTACAAGTAACTTCTCCTTTTCTCATTATGTTTTCGACAGTTTATGTTCTCTAGTGTGTAGAAAAAAAGAGATAAGGAGGTAATGGGTAAACCAATTCCCACACAATTGCTGCCTTTTGACACCCTTCAAGAAAAGCGATTTGGAGACATTTTGGATAATGAAGAAAATGTTACAAGGTTGGAGCAATTCCTTCATTGTCCAAGATGTTTTCTGCCATAAATGAAGAATTATTTAATTTAACCAGATTAAACTTGTCATCTGCATCTCCTTTGAATTGGGACCAGCATATCAATATTTTGTTGTCTGAGAATGGGTTAACCCATTCCCTCAACATCCTGCTTTTGTTATGTGGGAATGTGTTAACTAGCTTCCGCTTATTTACGCCCCTAAAGGAAACAACTTTGGAAAACATTGTAGAAAATGGAGAAATTGCTTGAAACAAGCAATTTCTTCACTTTCAACAATGTTTCCTACCCTATACATGAGATGTTGTTATTTGTAACTTCTTTCAATTTGGACCAGTTATATTGTTTGTAAAGGGAAAGCAAGGATTTATTACCCAGGCAATCATTGGAGTTGAATCTAGTTTTGCTGTTTACTAATAGCTCTTATTTGGTATCTTACAAAGGATCGTTCACCTCTGAGTGTGATTGCATCTTACCTCTAATAAAATGTGTTTGATCTGAGGAAACATTTTGACTTTTTTACTAGGATGCGCATTTCAAAGCATTTCAACACATAAATTACTATATTTCTTTATTTTTCGAAGAAAGCAAAAGATTTGTTATTCAAAACAGATATGGTGTACACAAATGAAATGTGAACTTCAAACGAGATTTATATGCAATATAAAGGAAAGTATTTCCTAGGACCATTTTTGAAGTTCACATATATTATATCTGAAAATGTTGTCTGTAACATTAATTTTGACCAGTCTAAAATTGCGTTATTCGGTAATAGGTTAAAGACATGGGACCAATCATTACTAAGGCCTTATTTACTTTATAATCCTTTTCAGAGACAAGTCACTCTAAGAGGAGATCTTTTTGTACATATTTTATTCATTATATATACTCTTTGTCCCTATAAACAGTGGTTACTCTTATCCGAACTAGAGTTTGAAACTCGCTTTTTTTTTAGCGGCAAGCTTTAGTGGTGGTACCGTGTCCATCGTCTGTCATGATAGATTGGCCATCAACTATTTTCCGTCGATAATTAAAGTATACGGAACAATAAACTCGATTTTTCTGAGTCGATTTAGTTAATGCCTTATTATCTGCCATTCCATCTAGATTTGCTACCCGGAAGTACAATTGGGACCGTTTTGTAGTTTCACAACGTGGCAGAGTATTCAAGCGCAATAACTCTTTCAACATATTTTCGGAATTGGCTATAACTTAAAGCTGACAAAAACATAAGTCAAGTCAAAATAGTTTGGCTAGATTAACCCTTATCATGCTGATTATGGACTATTCCTGTTTTGACTTTATCTTGACAATAGCAGTGGTAGATGTTTAGAGAAAGATCAGCCTGCACAGATGTGCAGTCTGATCTTAGTCTACATTATATGCTTGTTCTGTAAGTGTTGAGGAAATATTTTAACACAAATTAGATCTAAATCTGACTAAAAATTGAAATCTTGTAAAGAAAGGATAAATATTCAGCAGAACATGGGTTAATGTCATTTGATAATAAGCTAAAGCAGACAAAAACGGAAGACCTGTCTAAAATGAAAGCAAAGAATACAAGGAATTCATGTAGGAATATTTATTGGGGGGAATAAATTGTTTTGATCTTTAATCCATTTAAAGATAATGAAATGTTAGACTGGTCTTAATTCAAAGAAGTTGCAGACAACAAACTCAAGGTGATAGAATTTTGAAGAGTCTTTTGGGTAAAAAGAATTTGCGGATTATGAAGAAACAAGCAATTTCTTCATTTTCAACAATGTTTTCTAAAGCTTGGGGGGGGATTCAAAAGCAGGATGGTGTGGAAATGGTGTAATTGAAGCACGTAAATTTTCTAGTAAATTATAAATTTGACGTATTAAAATGATTTATATTCCAGCAAACTGAAAATCAACATTGACATGACAGTGGCCATGACCTGCAACAGTAAGTATGAATATTCACAATCAGTGTATATTTCTGATTTAGCTTAACCCATTACCAGACGGCAAAATTTTAGACTAGCCCAAATTGAAAGACATTGCAGACGACATTTTAAAGTTTATGAAATTTTGGATTTTTCTAACTTTCTGAATAGAAAACATTGTGCAAAATGCAGAAATTGCTTTTAACAAGCAGTTTCTTCATTTTACACAATGTTTTCCCAATGGTTTTTCTTAAGGGGTGTCCAAAAGCGACACTGTGTGGGAATGGGTTAAAGGGGAAATAAAGATAAATAAAACATTAACATCAACAACAATCCAAACTTCACTCAGGGCTTGTGTTTGACTCGCAAACTAGGGTTTTGAGCCTGTGAAATTTCATTATATCCTATTTTGATCCTTAGAAATTTCAGCCAAGGGGGTCATTTTTACCCCATTGGGAGAAATTTCTATGGATCATAAGAGGATTTATCCATCAAATGTTATTGAAAATTGTACAAATTAATTTCTTACTTTATATAATTACAAGGAAAGGTCACTTTGCACTTTAACTTTTGGTCACGGAATTCAATGAACTTGCTACATCTTTACTTTATCGATCATGAGGGACTGAGCCATAATGGGGATAAGGCCTATTGATGTATAGAGAATTGTTAGGCAGATTTGTATCAAAATCCTCAACTTGAAATTAGAATTGATTTGACTGTTGAAAGTAAAAGATCCTTGTCTAAGGCAAGTGCATCAGGGCCAATTGCCCTCTTGTCTTATATTTACCTGGAGATTTTCAGTTATTTTATAAGATTATTTAACCCTTTCCTGTTCCCTGTGAAAAGGGTAAGCAATTTCTTTTTTCCCTCAATATTATCTACCCTGTATGTTGAATAATTTTCAAATTGCTTTCACTTTTAGTTGTTGTCTGTAGCTTTTTTCAAATGGGACAGGACAAAAATTATGAAAAGCAGGAAAGGTTAAAAAAATAATTGAGTTGTAATAAGCTGATTTATTTCCCTTCAGAAATTGGTGCTGATGTGTTAGACCAGACAGGACAAGATACTCAAAGTTTTGGTAAATTGAACATGGAGAACACTCATTACTCACTGTCAGTGAGACAACAGAGATATCATGAAATCACCCAGCAGGTCAACCAGTATATGAGAGAGCAGTATCATGCCATCCAGGAGCTAATGTGGTTGTCTGGTCACCAACCAGGACTAAAGCTTGGCATGCCTGAGAGGTAAGCTGTGGTTTAAACTTGCTAACCTTTAAGAACAAAATTCACTCTTGTTCACTCTTGGAAAATAGCTAAAAGATCATATCGATGGATCAGCGCGAAACAGTTGTAACTGCCTATAAACATATAGGCAGTTACAACTGTTTCGCGCTGAACCATCGATATATCATAATGTGTATTAACTTGGAATGGAAAAAGATTAGGGTCTCTGTCTCTGTGTCAGTCAGTCTGTTTCAGTCAGTCTGTCTTAGTCTGTCTCAGTCAGTCTGTCTTTTCATCAGTCTGTCTCTGTCAGTCTGTCTCAGTCAGTCTGTCTGTCTCCTTCATAACTTTAACTTTCTTGGCAAGAATGAGTTTTAGAATGGTTGTTAGGTCATAAGGGTTAACCCTGTTTGAAATGAGGGAAGTTCTATTTAAAAACAATGAAAAGGGGGTTTAACTTCGTTTCTGTTTATGCTCTAGGTTCAACCATTTTGGATTTTTTTAGCTCTTAGGGCTACCTTAAGCTCACATGATCGTACTATGTCTAGCATCTGTAGTCTATTGTCTTTTGTGTGTCGACATCTTGTTGGAACTCGAAAGGTCACAATTTTATCTTGAATGTCTTGAAACTTGGTCAGATTGTTTGCCTTCCTAAACCCTTGAATAAGTCTGTTATTGGGTCAAATGAGTTGAAAATTAGGTCACTGGGTCAAATCTTCGAAAGACCTTTATGTGCACTTTTGCCTCAAATTTCTTGATATTTGGTTGGAATGTTAGTATTATTGATATCTTGATCAAGTTCAATATTTGGTCAGATGGGGTAAAAGATTTGGTCACCAGGTCAAATCTTAGAAATACCTTTTGTGCACTCTAGAGGACATATTTTTGCCTTAATTGTCTTGATATTTAGTCAGAATTTGTCTTCATGAAACTTCTGTCAAGTTTGAAATTCGGTCACAATGGGTCTCTATTTTTGTATACCGTAATAAATCTGGATGTCATATTGATTGATTGATTGAATTGGGGTTTAAAACCTCTTAACAGTATTTCAGTCATATCTCGACGACTGGAGCACCTAACTGTGGTTTCCTGGTATTACTGTTTAAAGTGGCATCAGACCCCATTCAAATAAACAAATCAATGAAACAACATTTTTCATTGCTTCTTTTCAGCTAGAAAAGCTGAATTTTGCTGTCATTTAATACAATGTACAATGGTTCTATGTTTATGGTTAACACCTATCTTTTTTTCTATTTTTTATTGCATTGAATGTACAACAGCTTATGGCATACTGAGAATTGGCCAAAAATCAGCTATAAACTGCCAAAAAAAAGATTTGTGATGATATTCCTCTATCGGTACATCTAATTTGGCAAAAGCAATTTCTTCATTATTCACAATGTTATCCAAAATTTCATAAGCTTTTAACTCATTACAATTTGGACGAGTCTAAAATTTTGTTGTTTGGGAAAGGGTTGAACCAATCTTGATTTATTTGATGAAAAACTAATAAGATTTACCTGTTCTAAGCAGTACCTTGCTCTAACCAATCTCTGGATACAATCATGGAGTGGACTGTAAATTACAAAATGACAGAATAGATTACTCAACCAATGAAATCATTTCAGAGAAGACCAAAGAGACGACGCCTATGACGCATGCCGTGTACACGGTAGTCTGGAGCTGAATAAAGTGGCTGGAAACTTTCATATCACAGCAGGAAAGTAAGTAGTTAATGTGAATCTTTTGACATATCTTGGGACAAGGAGTTTTAGACTGGGCAGTTGAAACTTAAATTGAAAGAAGTTGAGGACAAACATTTCTATGGGTCTATGTTTGGAAAGAAGTATTGTTTAGTGTAGAAAATATCATGATGAAAAAAGAAATTATTTGTGAATTGTAGCTTCTCCTTTTCCCAGAATGTTATCATTAATATTTTTCTCCAAGGTCGTAAAGAGTTTGAATTGTATGGTAAACTGTAAAACTGTTTGACCCATTCCCATAGAATGGCACTTTTTGATGCCCCCATTAAAAAAATTGAAAAAATTGGAACACATTTTGTAAAATGAAGAAATTGATTGAAACAAGCAATTTCTTCATTTTTCACAAAATTTTGTAAACAGAAAGTTAAAAAAAAGAAATTTCATAAACTTTAAATTATTGTCTGTAACTCCTTTTATTTTGGACCAATATAAAATTTTGCCCTCTGGTAATGGGTAAAGTTCACCGCTAGTTTTAAGAAAACTATCTTTTGGTAGGTAATTCATGGACTCAGGCTTTTTACAAGGTATACACAGGGGGTTCATGAGTAAGTGATTTAACTGAGAGTAGTAAACAGATGATTAACCCAGTACCAGATTGCAAACTTTATAAGTGTCAAAATTCAAAGTAGTGACAGAAGACAAGTTAAGTTCTTTTGGGTTAGAAAACATAGAAAACAAATGAAGAAATTCCATGTTACAAGCAATTTTTTAATTTAACAACAGTTTGCCAATTTGTATTTTTTATTGAGGGGCGCCAAAGTGCTATTGTCTTGGAATTAGTTAAAAAGTTTAACCCATTACCATACAATTCCAACTTTTTGCAACCTTGAAGGAATTTTGCTAATTGTTTTTCTTGAGGAAAGTCAAAAAGCATCATTGTTTGAGTATGGGTCAAGAACCTTCAAAAATAGTTGTAAGGTAAACAATATGATCAACAAAGATGGAAATTATTGGTAATTTGTTATCTGTAGGCAGATTTTCGGACTGTAGAATCCTCCATGTTCCTAACTCGTCAGTCTTTTCTTAACCTTTGTCATACGGAATAAAAATTCTCTTCAGAATTGCATTAAAATCAAAGGGATGAAAAGTATTGATTTTATGTCGATATCTGTTTTTGAAATTTATCTTATAAAAAACTCTCATGGGACAAGCAGCTGGTGTAGACTAAGATCAGACCAATGTGCTAAAGAGAAATCTCCCCAAAACAGTGTTGTTAGGAGTTGTATTTCATTTTTTTTTAAAAGCTGTGCATCAGGGTAGAATGGTCTCCTTTAATACTCAAGTCGCTGTCATAGCGCAGTTGGTAGCGTGTTGGACTGTCATTCTAGAGGTCCTTGGTTCGATCCCCGACGGCGGCACTCATTCTTTCCGACTATTTGTCCCTCACCAATGGGTCGATAATAGTAGACCTATGTGAGATAGCAGCTTGAGGCTAGGAAAAGATGTAATGGTAGTACTGGTGTGAGAAATACCAGGATTCCATTGTTAGGTGCTCCAGCCGCCGCTATATAGCTGAAAGATTGTTGAAAGTGGAGTTGAACCCCATTCAAACAAACAAATCCTCTAACACACTTAATTTGGAGAAAGATTTAATCCATTCACACACAAATGACACTTATGAGGCAATGGTTTAGAAAAAAATTGTTGAAAATGAAGAAATTGCTTGTTACAAGCGATTTCTTCATTATCCACAAAATTTTCCATCCCCAAACACAAGAAATTATAAAATTTCACAATCAAAAAATTGTTTTCTGTAATTTCTTTGAATATGGACAAGTCTAAAATACTGTTAAAAGAGGTATTAAACTCCATTCAGTCAATAAAACAATTACACATGTACTTGAGGTGCAGACATGGAGCAGCCTGGACATGTACAAGGTACATTAACACATGTAATACGGAACCTGGAATGATCCAGCTTTTTCAGGAGGATTAAAACTAAGATCAGCCTACACATATGTCCCTAGAAGTCCAGAGTTGTTTTAAGAATTAATTTTCAAAAGAAATATTGACTCCAACTATGCTTTGAGTGCTTGCAGACCTTTGACTTTTATGCAATTCTAAGATGGAGTTTTATTTTGCATGACAAGGGTAAAGCCGCAAGCTGCATGAAGAATATTTAATCGTCATCATTCTAAAAGCTTGTAACTACAGCTTTATTAAAGCTGTAGCTACAAGGTTTTAGAACAACAATGACAATTGGCTGATTGTTAGCCTATTCCCACACAATGATGCCTTTAAACGCCACTCAACATGAAAGCTTTGGAAAACATTGTGGAGAATGAAGAAATTGCTTGTTACAAGCAATTTCTTCATTATCCAAAATGTTTTCTACCTTGAAAGACAATGATTTCATCAACCTGAAATTGTCGTCTGCAACTTCTGTGAATTTGGACTGGTCTTAAATACTGTTGTCTGGAAATGGTTTACAGGCACTTGTGAGTTAGTAGCTATCTGCAGAGTGTATAGTTAAGACTGATCAGGCTGTTGATTTTGTGTGGAGTCTTTATTTGCCTCATATGGGAAAATCCTATAAACACAATGCCTCCTAATCCTTCAATCATTGGATGTCATGGAATATATCCCCGGCGGCGGCACATATCATTTCCTACATTTGTCTCTCACCAATTAATGGATAATTGTAAACCTAAGTGGGATAGCAGCTGGAGGCTAGGAAAGGATGTAGAAGTAGTACTGGTGTGAGAAATACGAGGAATCATTGTTAGGTGCTCCAGCTTCCGCAATATGACTGAAATACTGTTAAAAGTGGTGTTAAACCCCATTCAATCAATCGATAAAACACAATGTACTTTTGAATGAATTAGACCCCAGAGAATCTAGGATTGATCTTAGCTGGTAAATACAAACTTGGGATCTTTCTAATTAATCTGACATTATGTAACAACCGCAGACATGTATTTATAGATCAGTGAATTTCCTTGGACGTGGCCATGCCCATATGACAGTTAATATGAAAACCCATGGTAAGGCTAGTTTGTACAAGAGAGATAGTGGCACACGTACACACAGGAAAATTCTTTATAAACCCTTGTCATGCTGAAACATGAATATTCCTGTTTTCACTAGAGGCCTAGCAAAAGATAAGCCTGCACATAAGTGCATTCTTGTGCAGTCTGATCTTAGTCTACACCTCTTTTTTGTCTCCAACAAGCCAGTGTTGTTTATGAAATAATTTTTTCAAAATGAATTTAATCATGCTTCTGGTGATTTCAGACCTTTGGTTTTAATTCAAATTCAGAAAAGATTTCATTCAGTATGGCAAGGGTTAACATTCATTCTTTTACTTTGTATTCTAGTCTAAACTTGCTGTTAATAAACCATTAAAAGTGAAATATTAATCTGAAATTAATATATGAACAAATTAATTTTAGTTTCAACAATTAAGATTCAGGTATTTTGATTGGCTGAATTTTTTTCTTCATACTTTCATGAACATAATTTTGAGAATGTACTTATTTTGTATCCTGTTATATAGAATATAGATCAGATCTTCTTATTATATCTCTTCTATGAATATTCATTCATGTATAATACTAAAATATATGTTGTGAAAGTGAAAGAGTGAATGAATTCTTTCTGTTTAGAATCTATCTTCTTTTTTTGTGTAAGATAACATATACTTTCTAAGTTATTCCAAACTAATTTTTTCTAATTACCTGAAGCAAAATGATAACAAATGATAAAATTCTGTATTAACCCATTACAAGATGTCAAAATTTTCAAAGATCTTGCATATCTCAATTTAAAGTTGACAAAATTTTGGATGTTTTTGTCTTTTAGGGTAGAAAACATTGTGAACAATGTAGAATTTGCTTGTGATAAGCAATTTCTTCGTTTTCCAAAATTTTTGCCTGAGCTTTTTAGTCTCTACCGGCAAAGCCAAAGGGGACTAACGTTCGTCTCAGTCCGTCTGTCTGTCCGTCTGGACATATCAGTTTTCCGGACTTTTTTCCTAACCTTTGGAGATATTGAGCTAATTTTTGGTATGTAAGTCCCTATCAATGATTTACAGAACAAGTTTGAGTTTGGTTCGGGTCCATTGATTTTTGAGGAAGATAGGGATGCTGGACTAAGAAAATCATTAAGAAATTTCAGTTTTCCGGATTTTTTTTCTAAACCCTTTTTGATATGAAGGTGGTTTTTGGTATGTGGGTCAATATTGATAAGTTACAGAACAAGTATAAGTTTTGTTCCGGTCCATTAATTTTTGAGGAAGATATGGATGCTAGACTTTGGAAATTACAGTTTTTCCAGACTTTTTTCTTAACATTTGAAGGCATTGAGCTGATTTATTGTAAGTGAGTCAGCATTGATGAGTTACAGAATGAGTTCAATTTCTGTTCCAGTCCATTGATTTTTAAGCAAGATATGGATGCTTTTGCAAAATAAGTTACTTATTAATAATATTGAGTTTAATTGAAGTCCATTGCCATTCCAAGGCTTGTAAAGGATGTTAGGGTGGTACTGGTGAGAGAGATACCAGGAATACATTGTAAGGTGCTCCAGCCACTGTTATATGACTGAAAAAATTGTTGAAAGTGGTTGCATGAAGTGATCAAGGCAAAATATTTTGATAACCCTATGTCTGAAAAGCATTTATAATCCTAGATAGATTTTTTAAAGCTTTTGTTCAAAGTTTATTTGGGCTTTAGGGTCTTAATTCTCTTGGAACAGATGACTTTATGAAGTATAATTAGCAAACAACAAAATGAGACACCAATTTTTTATGCTTGTTTGTATTTGTGTACACTAGCAGAGACGTAAAAGAGGGATAATACTGTTCTCAAATTACTGTTCCCTTAAACCAAAGGGGACTAAATGTTTGCATTCTTTCTGTCTTTCTCAGTCAATCAGTTTTACGGACTCTTTTTTTAAACAGTTGCTGATAATGAGCTGATTTTTGGTGCATGGGTCAAAAGATCAAGTTTAGTTTTGTTCTGGTCCATTGATTTTTGACAAAAACTTGCCTTGTACTCTTGATATATTTAAGGAAATGAGGTAGGATAGAACATGTGGAAAAAAAAAGAATGTGTTGTTTACTTTAGTTGTCTAAATTCTTAACAAGACAGTCAAAGTTCGAAACCTCTCCAATTTGAAAGAGGGTGCACAAAACCTTTCATAGATTACTAAAATTGAAAAGAATATATCTATAAATAAGTTTAAGATTAGTAATTATTTTCTTTTTTGACAAATCATTGTGAAATTATTTTTTCTGTTGCAAGTCAAAACTGTAGATATTCTGGTTTAGTATAGTCCAGGATCAAAATATTATAGTTTCAGCTTTCAATGTCCTGTACTTAACCCATTCCCACTCAATAATGCTTTTAGATGCCCCCTAGAAAAAAAAATGGTTGGAAATAATTGTGGAAAATGAAGAAATTGCTTGTTACAAGCAATTTTTTTCATTTCTTTAATGTTTTCTACCTAGAAAATTAAGAAAAAAATGCATAAACTTTAAATTGTTATCTGCAACTCTTTTCAACTTTGGTCAGTCTAAAATTTTGCTGTCTTGTAATGGGTTTAAACGCCTGCCTGATGAAAAGGAACTTATGGTCTTAGATATTGCACATTGGATATAGATTTCTTAACAAAATTATTTAAATGAAATATTCTTAGCTACACGATGTATCAGAGTTTTGAAAAGATAAAATTTTGTCCTTCATAGGATTTAGGAGCTCTGCAAGAAAATCTACCACTGTTTTCTTTGAAATTGGACCAGTCTAAGATTTTGTTGTCTGGTAATGGGTTGAATATGTCTCTTTTTATGGGGACTGAAGGCATTTCTCATTAATAGAATTTCTGGTTAAATAATGTGATTTTGAATGTCAAATCAGGCTTTGAAACTGCATTCATTTTCATGTGATACTAATCAGAGTGATTCAGGTTTTAATTAGCTGAGCTTTTGTGGAGCTTCAGATACTACACTAACTTTTAAAACTTTTCTAATCCTACTTCACAACTAGAAATTTAGCTTTGGAGATTAATTCATTTCATGCTTACTAAAAACAAATATTTCAATCTGCCAAGATATTTTCCTTTTTAGCTCACCTGAGCACGTAGTGCTCAAGTGAGCTATTGTGATCGTCTTTTGTCCGGCGTCCGTCCGTCGTGCGTCGTGCGTCGTCCGTCAACAATTTCTTTAAACGACATCTCCTCCTAAACCACTGGGCCAATTTGAACCAAATTTGGCAGAAATGTTCCTTAGGTGGTCCCCTTCAAAAATAGCTAAAAGAATTGAAATCCATTAAAAACTCTGGTTGCCATGGCAACAAAAGTGAAATTTTAAAATGATCTTTAAAAATCTTCTCCTCCTGACCCAGAAGGCGTAGAGCCTTGATATTTTGCATGAAGCATCAGTATATTGACCTCTTTCAAAATAGCTAAAATCATGATCCTCGGGTCCCCAGGGGCGGAGCCCCAGGGGAGTGGGGTTTATATAGAATTAAAGAACGATTTTTTAAATGACATCTCCTCTCAAACCATTGGGCCGATTTGAACCAAATTTTGCAGAGATTTTGCTTAGGTGGTCCCCTTCAAAAATAGCTAAAAGAATTGAAATCCGTTAAAAACTCTGGTTGCCATGGCAACGAAAGTGAATTTTTAGAATAATCTTTAAAAATCTTCTCCTTCTGACCCAGAAGGCATAGAGCCTTGATATTTTGCATGAAGCATCAGTATATTGACCTCTTTCAAAATAGCTAAAATCATGATCCTCGGGTCCCCAGGGGCGGAGCCCCAGGGGGGGGGGGGGGGGTTATATAGAAATAAAGAAGGATTTTTTAAATGACATCTCCTCTCAAACCACTGGGCTGATTTGAACCAAATTTGGCAGAAATGTTCCTTAGGTGGTCCCCTTCAAAAATAGCTAAAAGAATTGAAATCCATTAAAAACTCTGGTTGCCATGGCAACGAAAGTGAATTTTTAGAATAATCTTTAAAAATCTTCTCCTCCTGACCCAGAAGGCATAGAGCCTTGATATTTTGCATGAAGCATCAGTATATTGACCTCTTTCAAAATAGTTAAAATCATGAGCCTCATGTCTCCAGGGGAAGACCCAGGGGGGGGGGGGGTATAGGCATGAAGCTTAAGTTCACAGACTTCTTTCTTATTTCTGAAATTATAACCCATGGAAAAAGTTTTTTCCTTCCTTCAAATTGGCACTAAAGCCTTGGAATTTGTAATTTGGACTTTTGGATTCCCAGGTTCATAGTCTTTATACGTAATTGTGGCCCACTTGTTTCATAATCCTAACCTTTACATGAAATTAGACTGTTGAAAGAAAAAGAGCCTTTATCTCAGGTGAGCGCCCCAGGGCCAACGGCCCTCTTGTTCGAAACCAGGTCTTAATCTGCGTTAATCACACATGAACAGACTTGATATACATGTATATCACCAGTTGAGATTTCATGTTAATTTAAATCAGGTTAAATATTCAGTACAATATTTTTGTTTTGTTTATCATTTATCAAGTTTTATAAGTAGGCCAGGCTTGTTGCTTATCTCCAGGGCTCCAAAATTCCTAAAATTTTAACTTATCCTGTATGATGAGAAATTAAAGTTTTAAAATTTCTGTTTCAAAAGTCTTTCAAACTCCACTCATCCTAGAAGGAAAAATTGTCCAGCACAAGCAGACAAGTAGAATTTTCAAGCCCTGGTCATTTGGCTCATCATAAGGCCAGATTTGAGATTCAAGGATTATCAATTAGATTTTACCCTTGTTATGCCTGGAATATTTCTTTTTCTGGCAGGAGGTATAGTCAAAGATCAGCTTGCACATATATGCAGTCAGATCTAAGTCTAAACTACCTGTTTGACATTTTAATTCAGAGTTCAGAATTAACCAACAAAAATATTCACTCAAAATATCATAGCCTTCTAGTGCTTCCAGACCTTTGATTATAATACAATTCTGAAGTTTGATTTTATTCAGTACCTAAAGGTTAATGATTGTTGAACCCTTGTCATGCTGAACCCTGAATATTCCTGTTTTGGCTGGAGGCATAGACAAAGATCAGCCTGCACATATGTGCAGACTGATCTTAGTCTACACCACCTACTTGTTCCTTTTGAGATTAAAATTGTTCATAAAATTAATTGACTAAAGAAATATTAGTTCTCTGTAAGAGCTTCCAGTACATACAATCCTTTGATTTTTGTCTTTTTGAAACAGATTTTATTCAGCGTAACAAGGGTTATTTATAGGCAAGATTTAGTATTTATCACTGGTAGAAATTTGATATTTATCACTAGTTTACAGCCATATTTTATTTCTCTAGCAGATTCAGTGTTTATCACATTACTAAACTTATCAACAGATCAGATTCTTTGTTTATCACCAGATCAAATCCAGATTTTATCACCAGATTCTTTTCAATGTTTCATCTTGCTTCTTTAGGTATTACCCACAGCTTAATTTAGGCCTTGGACATGTCCACCTTGAAAACTTTCTGTCTGACACGGGTAAGGATGTAGAATGGAAAATTTCCTGAATGCATCTTGGAATCCTATCTGTTGTTGCCTTCTAGTCTTCCCTAGAAAACTGTTTGTGAATATATTTTTGGCATGATAGTATTTTTACACAAAGTATTACTTTAAAAAGAAGACATTTTAGTTTGATTCATGTATAATACAGTTTTCTTTAAAAGTCCAAATATTTGAATACATGAAAATGCTTTCTTGAAATGTTCAACCCATTATCAGATGACATAATATTAGACTGGTCCACATTGAAAGAAGTTCCTGATGACAATTACAAGTTGGTGGAATTTAGAAAATCGTCGACTTTTAGGATAGAAAAACATTGTAAAAATTGAAGAAATTGCTTGCCACAAGCAATTTCTTAATTGTATGCAATGTTTTCCAGAGCATCTTTCTATAGGGGCGTAAAAAAGCGCCATTGTGTTGGAATGGGTTAATACATGTTCTTTTTCTTTAACTCATTACCAAACAGCAAAACTATAGACTGGTCTAAATTGAAAGGAGTTGAAGACAACAATTTAAAGTTAAGGAAATTCTTACATTTCTTCAACTGTATAGGTAGAAAGCATTGTGGAAACTGAAGAAATTGTTTGTTACAAGCAATTTCTTCATTTCACACTTTTTCCCAATTATTTTTCTTGAGGCACATCAAAACATTCATTGCGTGGAAATGGGTTGAAAGGTTTTTTCCATAGATAAGTCAAAAGACGTTATTAGTCTACCTGAGCTCAAAGCGCTCAACCTGTGCTATTATGATTGCCCACTGTCTGGCATCTGTTGTCGTTGTCATGCAACATCATTGTAAGACATCTGTTAACAATTTTTTTAAGTGTCTTTCTTTTTTCTTGAATCAGTGGGCCAATCAGCATGAAATATGGCAGGGATGGTCCTTCGGTGAAACTCTTCCAAAAATGTTCAAATGGTCAAAATCCACCTAAAACTCTTGTTGCGATAACAGCAGGGTGAAAGTAGTGAATCCATTGAAAATCCTCTTTTCTCAGATACCAGAAGGCCAGGAGCGTTGAGATTTTGTACAAAGAATGTTCATGAAGTTTAGATTCATAAAAATATGTTGGCTTGGAAGGGAAAGGCTGATCAGGCTTAGAGTAATCGTGAAATATTTCTCAGTTGAGCGCTTTAATGCTATTTTGGCCCTCTTGAATGTTAATGAATTATTTTATTTTATTTTTCTTTTGAGGTAGGAAACATAGTGTGGGAATTGGTTACAATGTTTGCCAACCATCATATTGGTTCGGCAGTAAATAAGCAGAGGATATTTGTTATCTTTAGGTCCTATCCTCATCCCAAGGGTCATATACACATAACTGGTATGGTTGAACCTTATGGTAAGTATAGACCATAAATCTTTTTCAGTCTCCCTGAAAATCCTTACAACACAATAAACTTTTAAAGTGGTTCAAATAGACACTGGATGATAACTGAAATACCTGGTAACTTGAAAGAAAACAGAGATGACCTCTCATTGAATGTCTTCCTCCAAAAATCTAAGATTGCATGGTTTAGAGTAGTTACTGTAGTCATGCATTGTTTAGAAATTTTAATATGTAAATCGATTACTTATTTGCACAAAATATAGAGCAATATGACGTGAAAGATAGTTTTAAATAGTAATTGGAAGGTTCTTCTGATTGAAATGAATGATAATGTGATTGGTCATTTGATTTTTAGCTCCACTTTCTAAAGGCCAACATGGCATTGTGTCTGTTGTTTGTGCATGTAGTGTAATAAATATTTTCTCAGAAACTACTGAGATCCATGGGTGACCCTATATCAGATTCCTTTTTGAATTTTGATTGGATTAAAATGTTTTTCATGGGTGGGTAAATTTTCCTTACGTTATGTATAGTAAAAAATGTGAAAATCCTTTTTTCAGACACTACGAACACGGCCTTAAAGAGGGGGCTTTTTATCCAATATATAGTTTACATGGAAATCATGAACATTAGACCTTGGCCATTGTGTGTATAGTTGTAAATCTAAGTGTGATAAGGAGCTTGAGGCTCAGAAAGGATGTAGTGGTAGTACTGGTGTGAGAAATATAAAAATGAATCCGTGGTTAGGTTCTCCAGCCACTGTGATGTGACTGAATTACCGTTAAAATAAACTGGAGCAATATGAGTGCCTCTTATTTGACTGGCAGTGGTGATCTATCAACTATCAAGGTGTTTGGATAATGTTTTGGTTCAAGTTACTAAAAGCATGTAATAGTTACCAGTAATACCTTTTACAACCCATTACTGCACAATTTTAGACTGGTCCAAATTGAAAGTGGTCGTTGACAAAAATTTAGAATTTTAGATTTTTGGGGTAGATAAATTGTGTAGAATAAAGAAATTGCTTGGCTCAAGCAATTTCTCTATTTTACATAGTGTTTTTCCAATTGTTTTTCTTTAAGGGCACCAAAAAGTGTCATTGTCAATGGGTTAAATCTCAAGTTATTCTTTTATTCTGTGAAATTTTTCTTGTGTGAATTTTACCCATTCCCACACAATGAAGCTTTTTGACGCACTTTAGAAAAAAAAGCTTTAAAACATTGTGGAAAATGAAGCAATTACTTGTTACAATTGTTACCACACTTTACTATACAGAAAGGTGAAAAAAACCTAAAATTTGATAAACTTGTCATCTACAGTTTCTTTCAATTAGGACCAGTCTAGAACTTTCTTGTTTGGTAATGGGCTAAAACGATATGCTTAAGCACATTACACACTCTATTTTAGTAATACAATTCCCCCTTTCCTAAATTGAAAATTCTGATGACAAAATTTCTATTATTTTAGCTATTGCTTGAAACTCTGAACATCCTTTTACAAAGGATTTTTTTTGTTTTGTTTAACCAAACAGCCATTTGTACTGGAAAGATATGCTCCAGTCATGTGATATAAATTACAGAAAAAAAGGGCTCCCAAAAATTTCACATTTGTTACTATGAAAAAGTTTCACAATATTAGATCACTCTCAAAATTAGCTATGTAAAGACATTGTAAAACTTTGTTAAACTTTTTTTGAGCACTTCTTACAAATAATACTTAGTAAATCACTTGATTCTCCCTTCTCAGTACAATTTTCCCATGTAGTTTTACACTTTTACATTCTCACAGAACAAAAATTTTAATTAAGAGATAAAGAGAATATTTTTTGTTTTCATGGAGGTATGAACCGAAAAAACTAAACACACTATGTATGAATATGCAAAGCGGATTCATACATTGTGTGATTAGGTTTTTCAGTTCATACCTCCATGAAAACAAAAAATATTTTCTTCATTTCTTATAATTCAATATCATCGAGCGAAAAAATCAAAAGCTCTACAAAATTTGATACCTTTTTTTGTATGGGACTATTTTGTGCGGAAGCAAACAAAATCACTGCGTGATCAAAATTTTGTTAATGGAGTTATGAATAATATTTACGACCAATCAGAACGCTCGTTTTTGATTGACGAAACTAAAAATTAAATTATTGATTTGTATTGGAAAAAGGTTCAAAAATGAAACTAGAATTAGAGGAAATCAAATGAGAGTTATTTCTTTGACAGAATTTTCCCTTTATCTATTTTGCAATGCTCCTGCTAGAGTGAATTAGGAAAAATGTGTTAGTATGACCTGATGTCAGATTTTTTCTTTTTAACCCATTCCCACATTATCCCTCCTTTTTATATGTCTGAAGAAAAAAGCTTAGCTTAACATTGCGTAAAATAAAGAAATTGGTTATATTAAGCAATATCTTTATTATTGACAATGTTTTCTATCCAAAAAAAAAAAAAAATTCTCTCAACTTGAAATCATTGTATGCAGGTTCTTTCACTTTGGACCAGTCTAAAATTTTGTTACCTGGGAATGGGTTAACCAATTAGCACATGATCAACATGTTAGTATTTACAAGAAGAAATATGGTAGAAAGTTCTCAGACTTTTGTTTTCTTCATCTTTGATATCATATGATAATTCTGGAATAACTTTTTAGTTCAGGATTGGTTTGTGGGCGGGAAATAGGGAAAATATATTGCATTAGTTAAGAATGGTATATACTTCTTTTCCAAACTGCCTTTTGGATTTAGAGCATGTTGATATATGAATAATCACTTTAAGTATGCTTTTTGTATAAGTTATAACTAAGTAAGTTTATTCTGGCTGTATCATTGAGGGTTATAAAATGATTTTTTACATTTCATAATTGTTCAAATCTTTGAGCAATCACAAAACTTTACAAGACATTTGATTCTTTGTCTACTTTTCAATTAATTTCTTCAATCTTTCTTTTATTGTTTCAAGATTTTTGTAAAGCCAACTTGCAATGAGCAAAGCAGAGTCATCACTACAACAAGAAGTGTATGTGGATTACTGAATTACTGCATTAGTGCATCAGTCTGACCAAATTTGTCCGAACAGTAACTCCTACATTTATGGATGGATTTCAAAATAGCATGGCTCAATAATTTGAAGCAAATTAAGTAGGTCCAAGGTAAAGGTCACAGCTCATGGTTAGCCATTCAAATTGAGCTTGACCAAAGCATATCTCCCACACTTCGGTGGCTTAGTGAAAAAACATCATAAGTGTCTATACAAAGTAATGTACACTAAGCTATCAATTTGTGGATAGATTTCAAATTAACTTGGCACACTTGTTTGTCAGCATGAGTAGATGTGCTATGTGAAACAAATGTATTACATTTAAACATTCAATTATTTGTGCCATGACTTCCTTGGATTCACCAGTACAAGGCTTGGGCTCTGAAACATCTGGCCTAAGACATATCAATGTGACCAGTGGTTCAGCTGGGTATGCCCTTGGGCAAGCCATTTTGACACTGGCTATACCCAGGAAGCACAAGAATAATGGAAGTTGGCTATCATATAGATATTCTAATGTTGTGTTGGCTGTGTGTCATTGCATCTGTTGCTTCATTTACTTTTCTTTACAGCCAACTTAATTGCAACCAAATTTCACTGAAATGATCCTTGGTGGACTGTTTATCATATTCTTCGTAGAAATTTTGATTTGATATAAGACATAGCTTTTTCAGGAAGAGGGTGGGGAAGGGGCTTATTTCCATTTATGGTTTACAATCTAAAGCTGAAAATATTCTGGTGGCAAAGTTTTATGCGGGTTTCAACCAAATTTAATGTGAATTATCCTTAGTTGACCAAATGTCTTAAACATAATGTGATTTGTTAAAAATGGTTTATTTAATTTTGCCAAATTTTGTAAGATTTATTAAAGGGAGAATAAATGCTGCTTGACAGAGTAACTCAATTACATCAGTTACTTCCCTTATCATTTTTTTGAACTGGAGAGTTTTTGCGTAAGAGTTGCTTTCCTTGTGTTTTTTGTTTCAGAAAATCTTTTAATTCTCTTATAACCAGATTAAATTTTTTTGACCAAGCTGAAGACAATTTTTAGTTGGTGAAATTTAAATGTTTTGCCTTTTAGAGTAGGAAACACTTTTGACAACGAAGAATATCTTTATTGTCATTTACACTTTTCCAATGTTATTTCTTGAGAGTAATGAAAAAGCAGGTTTGAATGGGAAGGTTATAAAGTGAATTTAAGTTTATAAAAGCCTATATACTTTCAAGTGCTTTTAGTTTATTTAATACCTACATTTAAACATTTTATAAGCTCGGCTGTTTTCGGAGAAAACCAAGGTATTGTGATCACCTTGGCGTCGTTCGCGTCTGTGTTTGCGTTGGCGTGACAAACTTTAACCTTGGTCATTTCTCTGTTGTTATTGAAGATATCCTCATGAAACTTGGCATGTATATTGACCATCACAAAAGCTATCTAGACTATCAAGGTGGATAACTCTACAAGCGTTTTTGAAAGAGTTATGCCCGGTGCATTACCAAGCACCTGAAGCCGAGCCTTGGCAATTGTGGGCTGTGCTCATGTTTCAATTCATAATTGAATATCAAAAAAGCATACACTAGAAAAACATGTCAATAAGCAAAAAAGTAAAAAATTGAGAAGTTTTCCAGTTTGAATCAGTATTTCCAGTTTCAGCAGTTTTTCCAGTTTTGCCACAGTTTTGCCAGTTTGAAACAGTTTTGAAATGAAACTATACCATACATTGTGCACAAAAATTTTTAAGGAAGTGATTCTTTTACACCTTGTATATGCTTCTAGCTTTAATGGAAGAAAATTTTGATATTTCACAAGACAAAACATTGATTGGATTATCTAATTTTTCTGTGCAGGGAAAAGCAAATACTATATGTTGGATTTTCATGGTATTTAACCCTTGTCATGATGTATAAATTACCTTACTGAAACGCTGTCAAATCAAAGGGCTGAAAGCACTGATAGGACTTGTTGATCAAAAATCAACATTTTTTTTAGAATTCAACTTCATAAACAACGCTGGCAGGAAAAGTAAAAGCAGGAGGTATAGACTAAGATCAGCCTGCACATAAGTGCAGTCTGATCTTAGTCTACTCCTCCTGCCAAAACCGGAATATTCCGGGTTCTGCATGACGAGGGTTAACATAAATCTACACATGTAGATGGTTTTAAAGTAAAATTTTGCCACACAAAATGATATATATCATATTATTGATGTAATTTTAATACGTACTTATTATTTTTAACATCTTTGATTCTCAATGTGAGGCCATTTAGGCATGAAACACTATATTTTGGGGAATAGTATTTGACACTCAGATGTGGACTTTTAAGCTCACCTGAGCACAAGTGCTCAAGTGAGCTATTGTGATCATCTTTCGTCTGTCGTCCATTGTCCATCAACAATTTGTTTAAATGAAATCTCCTCCCAAACAAGTGGGCCAATTTGAACCAAATTTGGCAGAGATGTTCCTTAGGTGGTCCTCTTTAGAAATAGCTAAAAGAATTGAAATCCGTTGAAACTCTGGTTGCCATGGCAACAAAACAGAAATTTTAAGAAAATCTTTAAAAATCTTCTCCTCCTGACCCAAAAGGCGTAGAGCCTTGATAATTTGCATGAAGCATAAGTATATTGACCTCTTTCAAAATAGCTAAAATCATGATCCTTGGGTCCCCAGGGGCAGAGTCCTTAGGGGAGTGGGATTTATATAAGAATAAAGAACGATTTTTTAATGATATCTTCTCGCAAACCACAGGGCCAATTTGAACCAAATTTGGCAGAAATGGTGGTCCCCTTCAAAATAGCTTAAAGAATGGAAATCTTTTGAAAACTGTGGTTGCCATGGCAACAATAATGAAATTTTTAAAATAATCTTTAAAAATCTTCTCCTCCTGACCCAAAAGGCGTAGAGCCTTGATTTTTTTCTTGAAGCATTAGTATATTGGTCCCTTACAAAATAACTAAAATCATGATCCTTGGGTCCCCAGTGGAGGAGGAGGGTGGGGATGGTTATAGGCATGAAGCATCAGTTCACAGACTTCTTTCTTATTTCTGAAATTATAACCCATAGAGCCAAAGGGTAGAAAATTTTTTTTCCTTCTTTCAATTTGCCATAAGCCTTGGAATTTGCAATTCAGACTTTTGCATCCCTAGGTACATAGTCTATATATGTAAGTGTTGCCCACTTGTCTAATAATCCTAACCTTAACATGAAATTAGAAAGAAAAAGAGCCTTTATCTCAGGTGAGCGCCCAAGGGCCAACAGCCCCCTTGTTTCCTAACATGTCCGATTTTGCCCTTATGTATTTATTCCTCTAGCAAAATTTGTAGGCATATGATAAAAATAGTTACTTACTCAAATTCCATTCATTAGGTTGTGATTTTTTTCAGCCTATCACAATTTACAACTTTTGCTTAATTTAACCCTTTTCTGGATAAATCCGGGATTTTACGTCACTGTGATTTTATATTTGAGAAAACACTGTGGAAAAAGGAGAAATTGCTTATAATAAGCAATTTCTCCTTTTCCCACAGTGTTTTCTAGCACATAGGGTGGTTTTATTTGGAATTGCATCCAATTTTCATTGTCATCTGCATCCTCTTTTGATTTGGACCAGTCTAAAATTTCAAAAACCAGGAAAGGGTTAAATGAAATCTATAAACTAAGCAGAATTTTATTTTACGTCATATAAAGCTGTTTTATTTCTTCACAACCTACATCATTATCTTACTTTCTGCTCATATATGCAGGCTGATCTTGGTCTATAACTTCTGCCAAAACCGGAATATTCCGGGTTCAACATGACAAGGGTTAAGTGTCTATACAATGTATGGACACTCAGCACAGTATCATAACTCACCCTCGAACTGTCTATTTACAGAGTATAACTTCACCCACAGGATTGATCATTTTTCATTCGGAGACCGATCTGGAGGGATCATTAATCCATTAGACGGAGAGGAACAAGTCACTAAATCTAGTATGTATAATATGTATAAACTCTTAACAATGAATTTTTCAACTATTTAGAACTACAGTTTTCAAACTTGATGTACTTCAATACTTCAATCTTTTACTCACGACCAGACTATAAAATTTTAGACTTGCCCAAATTGAAAGAAGTTGCAGATGACATTTCAAATTGCATGAATATTGGAAAATGTGTACCAAATAGATGCAATTTCTCCTTTTCCCATAGTTTTCAATGATTGTATTTCTTTGAGGCTTCAGAAATAGTCATTGTCTGGTAGTATGTTAAAATAATACTCTCATAGATGTATGAACAAAGAAAAAAACTTTGTCGAAAAAAATAATATTTCATGGGAATGGATTTTTATTTTAGTATGACTAATGCATTACCAGATGGCACAAAAATAAAAAATCAATCCAAATTCAATGATGACAATTTCAAGTTGGTAGAAACATAAGATGATTCTTTCTTTCTGCAACAAGCATTTTCTCAATTTTCCACATTGATTTTCCAAAATCTTGGAGGTCGTAAAAAAGTTGGATTATGTGGAAATGGATGAAAGGTAGCCATTAAATACAAAAGAAAAGATAGACATTTAGTAGAAAATTTACCAGCGATGAGATATTGTTGGCAAATATTTAACATTTAGAAGTATGAAACCATTACCAAAGCAAAATTTTACACTGGTTCAAATCGACAGGAGTTGCAGTCAACAATTTAAGGTTGATGAAATTTTTTATTTTTTTCAACTCTGGTTAGAAAACACTGTGAAAATTGAAGAAATTGCTTGTTGCAAGCAATTTCTTCAATTTCTAGAGGGCATCAAAAAGAGTCATTGTGTGGGAATGGGTTATAAAAGCAGAGTACTGCCTAACTTGAGCATAGCTCCATTGATCATTTGATACATTATCAGTTATATCATTCCTGAAAATATTACAAAAAATGTGTAATTCTACCTCAGTGAGTAATGAGAACAAATTTTGTCAATTGCTTCAACCCTTTCCTGTTCAATCCCTGGTTGTTTTTAGATCCCTGTGATTTTATGTGGCTTTTAACACCATTCAATCAATCAACCTAATACCAATGTCCAATTTGGACCAAACAAGGCAAGAATGTTCCTTGGCCAACCCTTTTCAAAACTTGTTAGTGAAATTAAGATTCATGAAAAAATGGGGGCTTGGTAGGTTTGGATTTTTATCAGACCTAAAGAAATCATTCTATAATTCTTTAAAGATATTGGCCAATTTGATCTAAACTTGGCAAGAATGTAACCTTGTGCAACCCTTTTCAAAACCTATTAGTGAAATTTAGATTCATGAAAAAAATGGCTGCATTGCATTGTGGGGCTTCAGACTTAAAGAAATCACATGATAATTCTTTGAAAACCTATTTCTTGCAAATCTTGGCCAATTTGGACTCAACTTGGGAGAAATGAGGCTTGAGTGACACTTTTCAGAACTTGATAAAAGAAATTTTGATTTGCAGAAAATAGGGGCTTGGCAGGCCAAGGCTTATCAGACTTAGAGAAATCATCAAGTAATTCTTCAGGATCTCCTCCTCCTTAACCACATGGCCAATTGACCAGACGGTGGCCCTGCCTACTTAGTTCGCTAGCTCTGCCCATTGACTCCTACAGGAAGTCCCGCTTTGATTTTGAACGGTGTTATTTCGAAAATATTGTAGCTAGCAGCATGTTACAAATAAGTACTAAAATTGGTTGGCGACCTCAACATCGTAACTACAGCTTGAATAGGCTGTGGTTATGATGTATAAGTTACCTAACCAGCAAAAAAGGTTATCAAAAATGGCAGCCCATTTCTGAGATCAAACCTCTTTTCTGGTCTAAATGAATGATTTCATTGGTCGCCTGGATATTTTATTGACAGCTTCGATAGGTCAAATTAGACTTAGCTTTGAAGGAATTATCTTTGTGTACCCCTGTTCAAAACTTGTTTGCCCCGGCGGCTGCACATATCGTCTCCGACATTTGTCTCTCACCAAGGGATGGATAATTGTAAACCTAAGTGGGATAGCAAGAGGCGGCTAGGAAAGGATGTAATGGTAGTTCTGGTGTGAGAAATACCAGGATTCCATTGTTAGGTGCTCCAGCCACCGCGATATTGCTGAAATACTGTTAAAAGTGGCGTTAAGCCCCATTCAATCAATCAACCTATCAAAACTTGTTTTAAATGTTGATTATTAAGAAAGTAGGATCTAGGCAGGGCCAGCCAATCAGACTAAGAGAAATTATAAAATTTTCTTTGAATATCTTTTCCTCCTAAACCCCATTTTTAAAAACCTTTCTATTAAATTCTCAAATAAAGGCATGACCAAACGGACATATCATACAAAATTATTTAAACAACTTCACCTAAACCACTTGGCCAACTTGTATCAAACTTGGGTAACCCTTTTTAAAATTTGTTAGTAATTTCTTAATTTGTAAAAAAAGGTGGTTTGGCAGGCCTGGGCTTATCAGACTAAAAGAAATCATAAAATCCTTCTCAGGTGAGCCATTTAGGTCCATTTTGTTTGTTCACTATCTGCATGTCAAGATTTTGTTTATATGATTATACATATAACATAGAATAAGGAGTTAACAATTTCACTGTTGTTATTTCAGACTATCATTTGTTCCAATATTTCATGAAGGTTGTTCCAACAGAAGTCAGAACTTACAGTAATCAAATTGATACTTACCAGTTTTCTGTCACTGAAAGGGTAAGTTAATCCTCTCCTGTACAATCTATGATTTTTACATCCAAGTGATATACTTGAGAATAAATTGTAGAAAAGAAGAAACAAGCAATTTCTTCTTTTTCCACAACATTTTCTACCAAATAGGAAGCTTCTTTTTGAATTGTAAGCATGATGTTGTCTGCTACTCCTTTGAATTTGGGAAAGTCTAAAATTTTGGGAAACAGTAACGGATTAATTTGCATTATCAACTTTTTACTGCTTTGTTGTTACTAGAGATATTTAATCTATTACCAGACCGTAAAATTTTAGACTGGTCCAAATTGAAAGGAGTTGCAGACAACAATCTAAAATTTTTGAAGTTTAGGATTTTCCCAACTCCTTGGGTAGAAAAGATTGTGGAAAATGAAAAAAATACTTGTTGCAAGTAGTTTCTTCACTTTACACGATGCTGTCTTTGTGTGGAAATGGGTTAAATGAAACTTGAAGTTGAGAGTAGGTTTTTGATATCAAAAGAAATAACCTTTATAGGAGGAGGTTTCAATAAAAAAATACATTGACTAATCAAGTCATATAGGCATTAAACTTTGACCTGATACATTTATATTAACTATTTTTTGTTGATTTGCCGACTGAATTGTTGTAACTACATTTTGTTGGAAGATGGAGTTACTACTACAAGGTTACCACCCAATTCTGTACCTTTCATCTGGTGTCCCTTATAACATATTTACATGATACAAAATTATGTTATTTTATTTCCTCAGTCCAACTGGTAGGTTGTAGGTAATTTGGCATGGCAAGCGATCAATCAATTTCATTTTGTCAGATTTATTCACAGTCAAGTCCCTGATGGCCAAGTATCGCATACTTGCAACAGTGTTTTCTGTTTGAGTTAAAAATTCTCCAAAAAATAGTCCAGTTAACCCTTTACCGTTTTTCAAAATTTTAGACTGGTCCAATTTGAAAGAATTCATAGATGACAATGAAAGGTGAAGGAAATTAGAGAAGTAATCAACCTAAAGGTTAGAAAATATTGTGGAAAAAAAAGAAGTTTTTTTCTTTGCCAACAAATTTTTCTCAAGTATAAAATCATAGTACATTATAACTATAATATATAGTGTTTACAAGTTTTTTTCTTTTTTCTATTCCACAGAATAGAAGTATAAATCATCATGCTGGCAGCCATGGAATGCCTGGAATATTTGTGAAGTATGATCTGTTCCCATTTAAAATCCGGGTTGTAGAAGAACATCGTCCATACAGCCAGTTTCTCATTCGACTTTGTGGAATTGTTGGGGGAATCTTTGTGGTTTCAGGTGTGTTTCAAATGCATTACCTGACATGCAAAAAATGAATCCTCTAAATCCATTTGGACACACTGAAAAAAGTAGCTTTAGAAAAGATTGTAAGAAATGAGGAAATTGCAGGTCAAAGGTCAAAGTTTTACCTTGTCTTCATGTTTTGATAGTATCTCCATATTCTTTCATATTGTAAATGCTTATACATTTTGATGTGAGCAGTTGCACTGTACTAGATGCTGACTTCTCTGCCAAAGGTAAACTTGATCTCAGAAAAAATTCATATTTGTTTCTGTCCGTCTGTCTGTTGGTTTACTACTTTCGTTTTCATGCTTTAGCTCTAAAGCCACTTGACCTCTAACCATTAAACATTGCCAATGATCCAAGGAAGTGCCCTATAGTTTTTTATCAATAAGGTCTAACGACAAGGTGACAATTCAATTTTCAATGAATTTTTTCTCTATGCTCTGACTGATAAGCTATTTGAGTAGGGGTATAAGTCCGCTTTCAACAATGTGAACCAGCATCAAGATGCTTTGTGCACTTTTGGTCAAATTAGCTTTTTTGGAAAATTCGCTTCTAGAATATATCTTGCTGTGAAAAACATTTGGCAACTGTAGTGTGTCATTAAATATATTTAATGTTTAGATCATTTAAGTGATACGTGCATATAACACAAAAGTTTTATGCATAAAGGTGCAATGTACAATTTTTGCATGTATCAAGCTCCTATTTGCCACATAGTCGCTGCATAGCGCAGTCTGTAGTGCATCAGACTCCTAATCTTCAATCGTGGGGTGTCATGAGTTCCATCCTCAGCGGCGGCACATATTCTTTCTGACAATTGTCTCTCACCAAGGGGTGGATAATCGTAAACCTAAGTGGGATAGCAGCTGGAGGCTAGGAAAGTATGTAGTGGTAGTACTGGTATGAGAAATTTTGGGAAAAAATGACTGAAAGATATTGGCCAAAAACGAGTCTGATGAGGACTGAAACATTCAGACAAATATGAAAACACTATTATATATACATAATCCTAATGTGTTTCTAAATAGAAAAACTTGAATTAAACCAAAACAACAGTTTTATTGGAGACTTCATTTTATTCTTGTTTACTTTTATAAACACTAGTTCACCGAGTTAGATTCATATATATAGAAGAAAGGTACATCAGGTAATCAGAATTAACTATTTCTTTGATGCCAAAATGATTTATATAATTAGTATGTTATGAACATTGCCAAAATATTTTATACATTACAGTTCAATATGGCAAATATCCCTTTCATGATTAAAAGTTGTTTAGATATGTTAGAAAATATTTATGCATTAAGTTGCTATTTACCACATAGCACCTTCATGTACAAAATATCATTTAAATTCTGTGCATGCATAATAATAATAATGAAAATAATAATAACTTTATTTAAGGAGGCTACACATTTGGTTGCCCAATCTTCCATGGGGGCCTCTCAAAATATCATATATTACAACAATGAATTTTAACAAAACAATTGATATATACAACAATGATACAATATTACTGCAATAAGAAGATATAATTGTCATTCAAGCATTGAAGTTGTATACATATACATACATACACATACATACACACATATAAAAAAATAGATAGATAAAATTGCTTCAATTGAGAAAGAATTTGAATTTTTTTCAAAGATGTTTTGATATACAACTGACACAGAAACAACAACAACCAAATATATATATTCACTACTTTAAAAACTTTAAAACCAATTAGTTTAACAATGTGATATTATTGCCAGGTAATAACAGACAGGAATAAGACCTGCTTAAGACAGACCTCCTGGAAACTTCCACTGTAAATAATTTGATTTAAATCTTCCAACTGAGTCTGAGTTTCTAACTGAGAGAGGCACAGTATTCCAAATGACCTACAAAAGATTTCTAGTATTGGTTTTGGTACAAATAAATGTTGTTTTTCTGGAGTTTTCAGTCTAAGATTGTGGTTATCCGACACCTTTAAACATTTTTCCTGCAGGTATTGTGGGGCCTTATCACTCTAAGTGGCTTTGTACATAGGAACTGCCTTTTTATAAAGCACTCTATCATTAAATCTCATCCATCCTAGTTGGCTCTACTGGCCGAAGGCCACTAGAGCTATAGCGATGGCTTTTTCCCGTCCGGCGTCCCTGCTTCCGTCCGTCTGTCTTCCGTCCGTTAAACTTTTCCTTGTTTACGCAATAGAGTCCACAGTTTTCATCTGATTCCCTTCAAACTTTCACAAAATGATTGTACCATCATAAGGATCGTTCCTTTCGAAAATGGGTATGATCCGTCCAGAAACACGGGAAAAGGGGCCTTATGAAAATTTAATTAAAAAATCCTCTTTAACACTGTAGAGTCCACAGTTTTCATCAGATTAAATTCAAACTTTCACAGAATGATTGTACCAACATAAGGATCGTTCCTTCCGAAATTTGGTATGATCCGACAAGAAACATGGGAAAAGGGGTCTTATGAAAATTTAATTAAAAATTCCATTGAAAATCCTCGTTTACTTGATAAAGTACACAGTTTTCATCAGTTTCTCTTCAATCTTTCTCAGAATGATTGAACCATCATAAGGATTGTTCCTTTCGAAAATGGGTCTAATCTGTCAAGAAACACGGGAAAAGGGGCCTTATGAAAATTTAATTAAAAAATCCTCGTTAACACTCTAGAGTCCACAGTTTTCATCAGATTGTATTTTAACTTTCTCAGAATGATTGTACCATCATAAGGATCGTTCCTTTCGAAATTCGGTCAGATCCGTCAAGAAACACAGGAAAAGGGGCCTTATGAAAATTTGATTAAAAAATCCTTGTGAACACTCTAGAGTTCAGAGTTTACATCAGATTCAATTCAAACTTTCACAGAATGATTGTACCAACATAAGGATCATACCTTTAGAAATTTGGTCAGATCTGTCAAGAAACATGGAAAAAGGGGCCCAATTAAAGCTTAATTAAAAAATCCTCCTTTATGTGACAGAGTCCACAGTTTTCATCGGATTCTCTTCAAGATCGGAAATGATTCCTCAAGAAACATAGGAAAAGGGGCCTTATTAAAATTTAATTAAAAAATCCTTAATAACACTCTAAGAGTCCACAGATTTTATCTGATTGACTTCAAACTTTCACAGAATGATTGTACCATCATAAGGATTGTTCCTTTCGAAATTTGGTATGATCTGTCCAGAAACACGGGAAAAGGGGCCTTATGAAAATTTAATAAAAAAATCCTCGTTAACACTCTAAAGTGTACAGTTTTCATCAGATTGTATTTAACCCATTCCCAAACGACAAAATTTTAGACTGGTCCACATTGAAAGAAGCTGCAGACGACAATTTGAAGTTGATGGAATTTTATTTTTTTTCATCTTTTGGGAAAGAAAACATTGATGATAATGAAGAAATTGCTTGTAACAAGCAATTTCTTCATTTTCCACAATGTTTTCTAAAACTTTTTTATTGAGGGGCGTAAAAGGAGGGATTGAGTTGGAATGGGTTAAACTTTCACAGAATGATTGTACCAACATAAGGATCGTTCCTTTCGAAATTTGGTATGATCCAACAAGAAACATGGGAAAAGGGGCCTTATGAAAATTTAATTAAAAATTACATTAAAAATACTCATTTACGCGATAGAGTCCACAGTTCTCATTGGATTTTCTTCAAACTTTCTCAGAATGATGATACCATCATAAGGATCGTTCCTTTCAAAATTTGGTCAGATCCGTCAAGAAACACGGGTCTTATGAAAGGGGCCTTATGAAAATTTGATTAAAAAATCCTCGTGAACACTCTAGAGTCCAGAGTTTACATCAGATTCAATTCAAACTCACAGAATGATTGTACCATCATAAGGATTGTTCCTTTCGAAGATTGGTCTGATCTGTCAAGAAACAAGGGAAAAGGGGCCTTATGAAAATTTAATTAAAAAATCCTTGTTAACACTCTAGAGTCCACAGTTTTAATCACTATGTATTTAAACTTTCACAGAATGATTGTACCATCATAAGGATTGTTCCTTTGGGAATTTGGTCAGATCCATCAGGAATCAAGGGAAAAAGGGGCCTTATGAAAATTTTATCGAAAAATCTTTTTTCATCGGATTCCCTTCAAACTTTCACAGAATGATTGTACTATCATAAGGTTTGTTCCTTTCAAAATTGGGTATGATCTGTCAAGAAACACAGGAAAAAGGGGCCTTATGAAATTTTTAATAAAAAAATCTCATTAATAATCTAGAGCCAACATTTTTCATCGGATTCTCTTCAAACTTTCACAGAATGATTGTACCATCATAAGGATTGTTCCTTTCGGAATCTGATATGATTCCTCAAGAAACATAGGAAAAGGGGCCTTATTAAAATTTAATTCAAATATCTTTGTTAACACTCTAGAGTCCAGTTTTCATCTGATTGACTTCAAAGTTTCACAGAATGATTGTACCATCATAAGAATTATTCCTTTCAAAATTTGGTGTGATCAGTCAAGGACCATGGGAAAAAGGGGCCCGATAAAAACTGGATTGAAAAAGTCCTCGTAAACACAATAGAGTCCATAGTTTTCAACAAATTCTCTTCAAACATTCCCAGAATGAATATTGCATTAAATGGATTGTTCCTTTCGGAAGTAGGTTTGATCCATCAAGTTTCATGGGAAAAGGGGCCCTATGAAAATTTAATAAAAAAATCATAGTTAACACATAATGGCCCTAGATTTCACCTGATTGACTTCAAACTTTCACATAATGATTGTACTATCATAAGGATTGTTCCTATCAAATTGGGTCTGATCCATTGAAAAACATAAGAAAAGGGGCCTTAGCAAAATTCAATTAAAAAACTCTGAATTAGTGCTTTTAAGTCCACAGATTTCATGGGGTTGTGTTTATACTCAAACAGAATAATTATACTTTTGTAAGTATAGTTCCCTTTGGAATTGGTTCAGATCCATCAAGTAACATGGGAAAAGGGGCTATATAAAAATTCAATTAATAAAACCCTGTTAACACAATGAAGCCCACAGCTTTGATCAGATTTTGTTGAAACTTTCACAGAATGATTGGAAGGTCATAACTATCATTCTTTTCATAACAGGGTTTGAACTGTCAAGAAACACAGGAAAAGGGGCCTTATGAAAATTTCATTTATAAATCCTTGTTACCAAGTCCAGAGCTTTCATCGGATTTTCTTCAAACATTCACAGAATAATTGTACAATAATAATGATTGTTGATGTTTGCATTAGACCTGATCCGTCAAGTATCACAGGAAAAGGAGCATTATGAAATTTAATTTTAAAATCATTGTACCACAATAAAGTCAACAGTTTTCATCAGATTCTGTTAAAACTTTCACAGAATAATAACTTCCATCATGAGGATTCTTTCTTTTCAAATTAGGTGTGATCTGTCTAGTATCATGGGAAAAGGGGCCTTTTGAGAATTTTATCTATAATCCTTGTAACCAAGTCCAGAGCTTTCATTGGATTTTATTCAAACCTTCACAGAATCATTGTACAATAATCACGATTGTTGATACTGACATGAGACCTGATCCTTCAAGTATCACAGGAAAAGGAGCCTTATGAAAATTTTATTTTAAAGATTTGACACCAAGATAAAGTGCAGTTTTCATCAGATTCTGTTCAAACTTTCACAGAATGTTTGTACCATCATAAGGATTGTTTCTTTCCAAATTGGGCCTGATCTGTCTAGTATCATAGGAAAAGGGGCTGTATGAAAAAGTATTACCAAATCCTCATAAACACAACAATGCCCTCAGTCTTTATCAGAATCTCTTCAAACTTTAATAGAATGATTGTTCCATCATTTGGATTGTTCCTTTGTAAATTAGGTCTGATTGGTTAAGTGACACAAGAAAAGGATAAAAATTTTATTACAAAACATCATTATTACAATAAAGTCCTCAGTCTTTATCATTTTTTTCAAACTATCATTTGGATTGTTCCTTTGTACATTGGGTCTGATATGTTAAGTTTCACGGAAAAAGGGGCCTTATGAAAATTTTGTTACAAAAATTCTTGACACAATTCAGTCCACTGTTTTCATTGATTCTCTTTAACTTTTAAAGAATGATTCTACCTTCATTAGAATTGTTCCTTTTGAAATTTGGTTTGTTCTGTAAAGTATCATGAGAAAAGGGGCCCTATGAAGATTTCATTATAAACTCATTAACACAATAAATTCCACAGATTAAACAGATTGTACCATCATTCCAATTGTTGATTTTGACAGTGGATCTGACTATGGCAAGGGTCACATAAAAAGGGGCCTTATGAAAAACTCTTTTAAATATTCTGGTCAACACAATGATGTCCCTTGATTTCACCGGATTCACTTAAAAATTTCACAGAATGATTGTAAAAATACTTAAATGGTTCCTTTCAGAACTGGGTACAATCCATCAAGTGTCATGTAAAAAGGGGCCATATGATTTTTTTTTTAAATATTCTAGGAAACATAATGAATTCCCAATATTTCATTGGATTCACTTTTAACTTTCACAGAATGATAAAACCAACAGTAAAAGATCTCGGGAAAAGGGGCCTTATGAGAACTTGAATTTGATATCTTTGTTAACACAATAAAGTCAACAGTTTTATTGGATTCTCTACAAAGATGCATGGAATAATTGTGGCATTCGAAACACAGGAAGAGGGGCCTACAGATTATCATTCAAAACATTCTTGTGTATGTGATGAAGATCACAATCATAATCAAATTGTCTTTTAAATTTCACAGGAAAATTGTCAGGTTGTAAGGATAGTTCCTTTTTGAATGAAATTCATCCATCAGAAAACACAGGAAAAGGGGCCTTATTGATTTTCATTCAAAACAATACTGTTTATGTGATAAAGTCCACAATTATTGTCAGATTCTGATGAAATATTCACAGAATGATTGTAAGGTCATAAGGTAACTTTCTTTTGGAAATAGAGTGGATCCGTCATGAAACATGGGAAAAGGGGCCTTGAGGATTGTTGCTTAAAGTGATAAAGGGGATAAAGCTCTTTTTTTTAGCTCACATGAGCACGTAGTGCTCAATTGAGCTATTGTGATCCCCTTTTGTCCGGCGTCCGGCCGTCGTCCGTCGTCCGTCGTGTGTTGTGCGTCGTCCGTCAACAATTTCTTTAAACAACATCTCCTCCCAAACCACTGGGCAAATTTGAACCAAATTTGGCAGAAATGTTCCTTAGGTGGTCCCCTTCAAAAATAGCTAAAAGAATTGAAATCCGTTAAAAACTCTGGTTGCCATGGCAACAAAAGTGAAATTTTAAAAAAATCTTTAAAAATCTTCTCCTCCTGACCCAGAAGGCGTAGAGCCTTGATATTTAGCATGAAGAATCAGTATATTGACCTCTTTCAAAATAGCTAAAATCATGATCCTCGGGTCCCCAGGGGCGAAGCCCCAAGGGGATGGGGTTTATATAGATATAAAAAACAATTTTTTAAACAACAACTCCTCCCAAACCACTGGGCCAATTTGAACCAAATTTGGCAGAAATGTTCCTTAGGTGGTCCCCTTCAAAATTAGCTAAAAGAATTGAAATCCGTTAAAAACTCTGGTTGCCATGGCAACAAAAGTGAAATTTTAAAAAAAATCTTTAAAAATCTTCTTCTCCTGACCCAGAAGGCGTAGAGCCTTGATATTTGGCCTGAAGCATCAGTATATTGACCTCTTTCAAAATAGCTAAAATCATGATCCTCAGGTCCCCAGGGGCGAAGCTCCAGGGGGGTGGGGTTTATATAGAAATAAAGAACGATTTTTTAAATGACATCTCCTCCCAAACCACTGGGCCGATTTGAACCAAATTTGGCAGAAATGTTCCTTAGGTGGTCCCCTTCAAAATTAGCTAAAAGAATTGAAATCAGTTAAAAACTCTGGTTGCCATGGCAACAAAAGTAAAATTTTAATATAATCTTGAAGAGGGGGATGGGGGTATAGGCATGAAGCATCAGTTCACAGACTTCTTTCTTATTTCTGAAATTATAACCCATGGAAAAGTTTTTTCCCTCTTTCAAATCAGCACTAAAGCCTTGGAATTTGTAATTTAGACTTTTGGATCCCCAGGTTCATAGTCTTTATATGTAATTGTGGCCCACTTGTTTCATAATCCTAACCTTAACATGAAATTAGACTGTTGAAAGGAAAAGAGCCTTTATCTCAGGTGAGCGCCCCAGGGCCAACGGCCCTCTTGTTTCTTTATGCATTCTTCTTTGAGCAATTAACTTCCTTAAATATCAGATTTCTTTAACGGAAAACTTGATAACCAGTAGAGCGTCTCAGGCCCTCATGGGCCTCTTGTTTGAAAAGTAATTCTGATGGAGTATCAATTAATTCGTTAAGAAAATAATGCGAGCTGCCCTCTTTTGAACCTTTAGAACATCCCCAATAAGGTCCTGATTCAGTATAAGGTCCTCTTCTCTTAGTCATTTATATAAATGACCTACCTCTGCACCTTATTAATGCAAAAGCAGACATGTTTGCTGATGATACCTCTATTACTGTTGTAGGAACTTCTATGGATGAAGTATTGATTGATTGAATGGGGTTTAACGCCGCTTTTAACAGTATTTCAGTCATATCGCGGCGGCTGGAGCACCTAACAATGGATTCCTGGTATTTCTCACACCAGTACTACCACTACATCCTTTCCTAGCCTCCAGCTGCTATCCCACTTAGGTTTACGATTATCAACCCATTGGTGAGAGACAATTGTCGGAAAGAATATTTGCCGCCGCCGGGGATCGAACCCATGACACCTATGATTGAAGATTAGGAGTCCTGCGCGCTACCGACTGCACTATGATGGCGGCTATGGATGAAGTACATAGCACACTTCAGACGGAGCTTCGGTATATTCAAAAGTGGTGTGAATTCTATGGTCCCAAATGCAGAAGAAACCAAATTCATGTACACAACTTCTTCTCAGAATACTCAATCGAAAATCAAAAGATCATCTATCTTGCAGAAAAAACTTAATGGCCAGAACATTGAGTATACTAATACTGAAAAACTACTAGGTTTTCACATAGACAATATGTTGAACTGGAAAATACAAGTCCAGAATACTGTTAAAAAGTGCAATTCACTTGTTGAGAATCAGAAAATTTCTAAATCTTGATGCTCGTAAACTATTTTGCAATGCATATGTTCTGCTCCATTTAGACTATTGTTGCTCTATATGGTGCTATTTGACAAAAGGGCAGATAATTGACTCATGCATGGAATTTTCAATGTGTAAAAAATGTAATTTTATAAAACATGTTTGTAGACACCTTGTATAAGTGCAAGTTGTTTTAAAATATCATATGTATAATTTGTAGTACTTTAAAACCCTTTTCTCGAAAACTTGAAAAATGCTCAGAGCACCTTTATGCTGTGAGGGAACGAATTCTAATTTATTCAGTATCAGATCTCTAAATTTTAGAATGATCCAAATCTAAAAAATTAGAGAAAATAAGACTTCTTCAAAATTAGAAGAAGTTTGCAGGGTTTATTCAAGATACAAGATATTTGGTAAGGTGATAGCGCTCATTGATATGCATCTAAGGATCTATGGTCAAGGTCATCTGCAAAGGTCAACTTTATCTAAAATAAGTGCTGCTGCAAGGGCAATGGTATTTCACAAAACACATTCTGTCTTTACAAGGTGGTTTCTACATGATGTTCTTATTTCATTGCAGGTTTATTGCATGATGGACTTGGTGTAGTGGTGGATATATTATGCTGTAGATTCAAAATTGGAAAGTACAGTGCAAATAAAAACTTGTCAAAAGGTGACAGCCTTCTTATATCACCAGACACAAATGATACCCAGTTTTCTCGTGAGAATTCCAGAGACAGTAGTGGGAGCCATTCATTTGAACCTGTAGATTTACTGGAGGATTTAAAGACAGACACCAATAATATTGCATCTCCTTTTGTTACTCAAAATGGTGATAATTCGATAGGGGATAGAAATTTTAGTGTTAGATAGTATTTGGGGAATTGTTTTATGTTTTGTACATTTTTACGCAACACTACAATGTTTTATCTACAATCTTCTGAAGAACAAAAGTCATGGATATCATGGTCTAGTTCCAAGATAGAATGAGGCGAATATGATTGCCACTTTGTATGTTCCACCACAAATCTGTCAAGTAAGTTTGAGAGATTTCACCATAGACTTCACCAATCTTGATCAAGCTTCATAGTTGGAATGTTTTTCCAATGTGTCTTATTTCACAGTTTTTGCACATGAACTATTGTGATCACTGTATGTCCAGTGTCTACCCTCCCCCTCCTGTTAGCAATTTCTTTAATTGATTGATTGAATGGGGTATGATGACACTTTTAACAGTATTTCAGTCTTATCAAGGCAGCTAGAGTGCTGAATGGATTCCTGGTATTTCTCACTTCAGTTCTACAGCAATTTCTTTTAATGATTTGAATGCTTCCAAATTGGTCCCCTTCTAAACTTGTTACAGAAATTTAAATCCAGTAATTAATGTGTTTGCCATTGTAACAGAAGTAAAATGTTACAATTTGAATTATGTATTGTTGTTGGGCACGCAAAATGTCAAAAAGACAGCTTAATTCTGTATTTACAACATTTTTCTCGCCCAACTGCAATATAGAATCTATTAAAAAATGTGTTTGCCATTGTAAAATTTCAGAAAAATATATATCCATGTTGGGCAAACAAAATGTTGAAAGATAGCTTAATTCAAGCTGTATTTATGGCATTTTACTTTCCCAATGGCGATATAAAAATCATTCAAAATTGTGTTTGCCATTGTAACAAAGTAAGATTTTACAATATATATCATTGTTGGGCAAGCAAAATTTTGAAAGATACCTTAATTCAAGCTGTATTTATGGCATTTTACTTTCCCAATGGCGATATAAAAATCATTCAAAATTGTGTTTGCCATTGTAACAAAGTAAGATTTTACATTATATATTATTGATGGGCAAGCAAAATATTTTTACCCATTACCTGACGGCAACATTTTAGACTGGCCCAAATTTAAAGAAGATGCAGACGACAATTTAAAGTGATTGGAATTTTGGATTTTTTAACTTTCTGGGTAGAAAACATTGTGGAAAATGAAGAAATTGCTTGTAACAAGCAATTTCTTCATTTTTCACAATGTTTCCTAAAGCTTTTTTCTTGATGGCGTCTAAAAGCGTCACTAAGTGGGAACGTGTTAAAGACAGCTTACTCCAAGCTGTATTTACGACATTTTTGCTCACACAACAGTGATGATATCTTCTTCACCTTATCAAGAAATTCTATTGTATGAGGGCCGAGTCAAAAGTTTGATAATTCCAAGTTCAAAGTAAAAACTGAAGGTCATGTGACAAGCAATGATGCAGGGGCATCACTGTCTGTGACACATTTCTATTTATTTACTTACTATGTATTTGGAATTCTTGGCCAATTGATTTCAACTCCTTGTCTTCTCTCCAGTTAAAATTCCAAGTCTGTGTCAACCAATTTTGAGTTTCTGATGAAAAGGCTGTCTCCTCAATCACATTAAAATGAAATGTGTTCTTGTATCTATAGATATTTAACTAATTGGTTTGCTTATCATAAATAAATTGTAGTTTTGAGTGTTTGGAGGTTCAACAAACAAAATAAGTTAAAATGAATGATTTGTTATTTATAACCCTGATGTATACTTTTATTCTTTCAACATTAGTCTATTTATTTGCCAATATTACTTTGTTTAGTTGTTTGTCATAAACTGTAATATGTTGTGTGAAGGTGGAAAGCAACATTGTTGGGGACAATCGATATTCTGAGACATTATGAAATGATCTAATTTTAGTTTATCAAGATTCAGTTGTTTTAAATGGCTGAAATTTTTTCTCCATACTTGCATGTAAAAATTTTGAGTGCGCAGCTGTATTGTATGCTTGAGCAGAAAGTAGATTCGTAACATTTTATTCAAAATTAGTAAAATATTTGCTTGATTTTGTTTGATGGCATTTAACCCATTCCATCAAACACATAATGATGCTTTTAAAAGCCTCTAAGTATGAAAGCTTTGGAAAACATTGTGGAGAATGAAGAAATTGCTTGTCACAATCAATTTCTTCATTATCCACAATGTTTCTACTAAAAAAGGCAAAGATTTTGAATATTTCATCAACTTAAAATTGTTGTCTGCAACTTCTTTGAATTTGGAATGGTCTAAAATTTAATTGTATGGAAATGAATTAAATAATAAAAATAAAGAGAATATTTTTTGTTTTAATTGAGGTATGAACCTAAAAATTTAATCACTAATGTATGAATCTGCTCTGTGTATTCATACAGTGTTATTAAGTTTTTAGCTCTACTGGCCGAAGGCCACTAGAGCTATAGCGATGGCTTTTTCCCATCCGGTGTCCGTGCGTCTGTCGTCCGTCTGATAAACATTTCCTTGTTTACGCGATAAAGTCCACAGCTCTCATCGGATTCTCTTCAAACTTTCACAGAATGATTGTACCATCATAAGGATCATTCCTTTCAAATTGGGTCAGATCCGTCAAGAAACACGGGAAGAGGGGCCTAATTAAAACTTAATTAAAAAATCTTCGTTTACGCGATAAAGTCCACAGTTTTCATCGGATTCTCTTCAAACTTTCACAGAATGATTGTACCATCATAAGGATGGTTCCTTTCGAAAATGGGTATGATCCGTCAAGAAACACTGGAAAAGCGGCCTTATGAAAATTTAATTTAAAATTCAATTAAAAATCCTCGTTTACGCGATAGAGTCCACAGTTTTCATCGGATTCTCTTCAAACTTCTCAGAATGATTGTACCATCATAAGGATTGTTCCTTTCGAAAATGGGTATGATCTGTCAAGAAACACGGGAAAAGGGGCCTTATGAAAATTCATTAAAAATTCTCATTAAAAAACCCTCGTTTACGCTATAGAGTCTTGATCCATCAAGAAACATGGGAAAAGGGGCCTTATGAAAATTTAATTAAAAAATCCTCATTTACGAGATAGAGTCCACAGTTCTCATCAGATTCTCTTCAAACTTTCACAGATTGATTGTACCAACATAAGGATCGTTCCTTTCAAAATTGAGTATGATCCGTCAAGAAACATGGGAATAGGGGCCTTATGAAAATTTAATTAAAATTCCATTAAAAATCCTCGTTAACGTCAAGAAACATGGGAAAAGGGGCTTTATGAAAATTCAATTAAAAACTCCATTAAAAGTCCTTGTTTACACGATAGAGTCCACAGTTTTCATTGGATTCTCTTCAAACTTTCTCAGAATGATTGTATAATCATAAGGATCATTCCTTTCGAAAATGGGTCTGATCTGTCATGAAACAAGGGAAAAGGGGCCTTATGAAAATTTAATTAAAAAATCCTTTAGAGTCCACAGTTTTCATCAGATTGTATTTAAACTTTCACAGAATGATTGTACCATCATAAGGATTGTTCCTTTGGAATTTGGTCAGATCCTTCAGGAAAAACGGGAAAAGGGGCCATTATGAAAATTTAATCGGTATGATCCTTCAAGAAACACAGGAAAAAGGGGCCTTATGAAATGTTTGATAAAAAATTCTCATTAATAATCTAGAGCCAACAATTTTCAACGGATTCTCTTCAAACTTTCACAGAATGATTGTACCATCATAAGGATTGTACCTTTTGGAATCGGATATGATTCCTCAAGAAACATAGGAAAGGGGCCTTATTAAAATTTAATTCAAAGATCTTTGTTAACACTCTAGAGTCCAGTTTTCATCTGATTGACTTCAAACTTTCACAGAATGATTGTACCATCATAAGAATTGTTCCTTTCAAAATTTGGTATGATCAGTCAAGGACCACGGGAAAAAGGGGCCCGATAAAAACTGGATTGAAAAAGTCCTCATAAACACAATAGAGTCCATAGTTTTCAACAAATTCTCTTCAAACATTCCCAGAATGATTATTACATTAAATTGATTGTTCCTTTCGGAATTAGGTTTGATCCATCAAGTTTCATGGGAAAAGGGGCCCTATGAAAATTTAATAAAAAAAAATCTTGGTTAACACGTAATAATTTAATTGTTAGTTTCGTCTATCAAAAACAAGCGTTCTGATTGGTCAAAAAATTGAATTCATACCTCCATGAACAAAATTTTGAGCACGCAGTGATTTTGTATGCTTCCACACAAAATAGTCCCATACAAAAAGGTATTAAAAGATGTAGGTTTTTTAATTTTTTTCGCTCGATACTATTAAATTATAAGAGATGAAGAGAATATTTTTTGTTTTCATGGAGGAATGAACCGAAAAACCTAATCACACAATGTATGAATCCGCTTGTGTGATTAGGTTTTTCGGTTCATACCTCCATGAAAACAAAAAATATTCTCTTCATCTCTTAAATGGCCCTAGATTTCACCTGATTAACTTCAAACTTTCATATAATGAGTGTACCATCATAAGGAATGTTCCTTTCAAATTGGGTCTGATCCATTGAGAAACATAGGAAAAGGGGCCTTAGGAAAATTCAATTAAAAAAATCTTAATTAATGCTTTTAAGTCCACAGATGAGATAGGGTTGTCTTTATACTCAAACAGAATAATTATCTTTTTGTAAGAAGAGTTCCCTTTGGAATTGGTTCAGATCCATCAAGTAACATGGGAAAAGGGGCTATATGAAAATTCAATTAATAAAACCCTGTTAATACAATAAAGCCCACAGCTTTGATCAGATTTTGTTGAAACTTTCACAGAATGATTGGAAGGTCATAACTATCATTCTTTTCATAACAGGGTTTGAACTGTCAAGAAGCATAGGAAAAGGGACCTTATGAAAATTTCATTTACCAAGTCCAGAGCTTTCATCGGATTTTCTTCAAACATTCACAGAATAATTGTACAATAATAATGATTGTTGATGTTTGCATAAGACCTGATCCATCAAGTATCACAGGAAAGGGAGCATTATGAAATTTAATTTTAAAATCATTGTACCACAATAAAGTCAACAGTTTTCATCAGATTCTGTTAGAACTTTCACAGAATGATTGGAAGGTCAGAAGGATTCTGTCTAGTATCATGGGAAAAGGGACCTTTAGAGAATTTTATCTATAATCCTTGTAACCAAGTCCAGAGCTTTCATTGGATTTTCTTCAAACCTTCACAGAATCATTGTACAATAATCACGATTAATGATGCTGACATGAGACCTGATCCTTCAAGTATCACAGGAAAAGGAGATTTATGAAAATTTTATTTTAAAAATTTGACACCAAGATAAAGTCTGCAGTTTTCATCCGATTCTGTTCAAACTTTCATAGAATGTTTGTACCACCATAAGGATTGTTTCTTTCCAAATTGGGCCTGATCTGTCTAGTATCATAGGAAAAGGGGCTGTATGAAAAAATATTACCAAATCCTCATAAACACAACAATGCCCTCAGTCTTTATCAGAATCTCTTCAAACTTTAATAGAATGATTGTACCATCATTTGGATTGTTCCTTTGTAAATTAGGTCTGATTGGTTAAGTGACACAAGAAAAGGGACCTTATAAAAATTTTATTACAAAACATCATTATTACAATAAAGTCCTCAGTCTTTATCATTTTCTTCAAACTATCATTAGGATTGTTCCTTTGTACATTGGGTCTGATTTGTTAAGTTTCACGGAAAAAGGGGCCTTATGAAAATTTTGTTACAAAAATTCTTGACACAATTCAGTCCACTGTTTTCATTGATTCTCTTTAACTTTTAAAGAATGATTCTACCTTCATTAGAATTGTTCCTTTTGAAATTTGGTTTGTTCTGTAAAGTATCATGAGAAAAGGGGCCCTATGAAGATTTCACTATAAACTCATTAACACAATAAGTTCCACAGATTACACAGATTGATTGTACCATCATTCCAATTGTTGATTTTGACAGTGGATCTGACTATAGCAAGGGTCACATAAAAAGGGGCCTTATGAAAAACTCTCTTAAATATTCTGGTTAACACAATGATGTCCCTTGATTTCACCGGATTCACTTCAAAATTTCACAAAATGATTGTACAAATACTTAGATGGTTCTTTTCAGAACTGGGTACAATCCATCAAGTATTATATAAAAAGGGGACATATGATTTTTTTTTTAAATATTCAAGCAAACATAATGAATTCCCAATATTTCATCGGATTCACTTTTAACTTTCATAGAATGATAAAACCAACAGTAAAATATCACGGGAAAAGGGGCCCTATGAGAACTTGAATTTAATATCTTTGTTAACACAATAAAGTCAACAGTTTATTGGATTCTCTTCAAAGATGCATGGAATAATTGTGGCATTCGAAACACAGAAAAAAGGGCCTTACAGATTATCATTCAAAACATTCTTGTGTATGTGATGAAGATCACAATCATTATCAAATTGTCTTTTAAATTTCACAGGACAATTTTCGGTTTGTAAGGAAAGTTCCTTTTGGAATGAAATTGATCCATCAGAAAACACAGGAAAAGGGGCCTTATTGGTTTTCATTCAAAACAATCCTGTTTATGTGATAAAGTCCACAATTATTGTCAGATTCTGATGAAATATTCACAGAATGATTGTAGGGTCATAAGGTAACTTTCTTTTGGAAATGGAGTAGATTCGTCATGAAACATGGGAAAAGGGGCCTTGAGGATTGTTACTCAAAATGATACAGGGGATAAAGCCCCTTTTTTTTTCTTTATGCATTCTTCTTTGAGCAATTAACTTCCTTAAATATCAGATTTCTTTAACAGGAAACTTGATAACCAGTAGAGCGTCTCAGGCCCTCATGGGCCTTTTGTTTTATTTATACCTTGATTAAGATATCACAGGATATGAGTGACAAAAAAAAGATTTGAAAGAAATAAAGAATAGAAGAAACCAATTTACAAGACTAAAATACTACATCCTCTACAAAAAGAGAGGGCAGTGATGTACAATTAAGAAACGTCTAAGTTTAATGATATTCTGTCACACCTACCCTGGGTTGCTCTCTCTGTTGTTGCAATAACAATGATAATAGCTACATAGAAACAACAGGAAGCCAGGGTTCAAGTTGCCAGGATGTATTTGAAATACTTTTGAAAGAGGTGTTGAAAAAATGATAAAAGACTTTTTGAATCTTTTACTAAAACGCGTAAACTTAACCCATTACCAAACAACAGGTCCAAATTGAAAGAAGTTGCAGAGGAAAATTTAAAGTTTATGAAATTTTAGATTTTATCAATTTTCTGGATAGAAAACATTGTATAAAATGAAGAAATTGCATGTTACAAGCAATTTCTCCATTTCACACAATGTTTTCCTACCTGTTTTTCTTGAGGGGCGTCCAAAAGTGTCACTGTGTGGAAATGGGTTAAATCTGTTTCCACCTAAATGTTTGATTTGACTCCTGAAGAATCAGATTTAAGAGATGAGTTTGAAAATTGAGAAATTTCCTTATACCTATTACTTTCTCTTTTTCGCAATACATGTATTTGTGTGTTTAAGATAATAGTTGTTAATTTCAAACAAACTTTATATTATTATCTGCAACTTATTTCACTTTTGTTAAGCAAAAAATCTAATTATGTGGTAGTAAGATAACAACATTTGTGCATACCCATCATTTGTGGTGATTCACGGAAAAAATATTTTGTTATATTGAATGATATATGTTAATGAATAAATATGTTTTTAAAAATAAATGAGTTGGGATTATATTGTCTGCTGCTTTATGTCTTTTTAGAAAACAACAAAGATTGACCTAAAGTCAAGTAAACTTGGTGTCATATTTTCAGTAAAATTCCATTACTTACCTAGTACCAGAAGTTCAGACTGACTGGACCCTATGACGAGGAGCCAATGTCTTAGACTGTTGAAATTTCACTGACTACAATTAATCCATTACCAGAGGGCAACATTTTAGACTAGTCCAAAATGAAAGGAGTTGTAGACGGCAATTTAAAGTTTATTACATTTTTTCATCTTTTTGGATAGAAAACATTGTGTAAAATAAGGAATTTCTCCATTTTACACAATTTTTTCCATTTTTTTTTCTTTTTGGGCATCCAAAAGCGTCACTGTATGGGAATAGGTTCAAAGCGCGTTGAAATTGAAAACATTTGGATTATAAAGCCACACAATTAACCCATTCCAATTTTCACACCTCTCAAGAATAAAACTTTTTACAAAATTGTGGAAAATGAAGGAACTGCTAAACATAAGCAATTTACCCGTGTTTCAACATTTTCCGCCACTAACGATAAAGGCTTTTAGCTGGTATACATCACCATGCATCAACATTCTGTTTATCGTGGTTATGTTGAATAGTAGTTCATGAGGTCAAATCTTCGATTTTTTTTTTTTTTTACTTGCTTGGCTCAATTTTCACCAAACTTTATCAAAATATTTATATTGGTGATATCCTGAAGCCTTTTGAAAATGGGTGTGGTTGAGTAAAAAAGTAGGTCACAAGGTCAAATCTTAGAAATTGTAGTTTTACTCAAGTGATACCTCAGAAATTGCCAGTCTTCTTACTTTTCTCTTTTAACACATTCCAACATAATGACGCCTTTAGACGCCCATTAAGTAAAAGGCTTACAAGCAGTTTCTTCATTATCCACAACGTTTTCTATCCTAAAGGTTTGCTTGCTTTTCCAATTTTCCATAAGTCTTTTCTTGAATGGTGTGATAAGGAAGGATTGTGTGGAAATGGATCAACAAGTGAAAACCGCTTTGCAGTTTCAGTTTCACGTTTCAGTTTAGAACTAAGTTGAGCGATGTAGGGTCATCTATCTTGGCCCTCTTCTTTATACATGCATTAAACGACTTAAAAGTGGCGTATGAAATTTTCTTCAAATTGGAACAGTCTTCATTTTGTCGTCGAGTACTGAATTGAAGCTAGCAATACCCGCTAAACTCACATGAAACCTCTTGAGCGGGAAGGCAACACCCTACCTATCCAAGATAAACACCCAATTTATCATTAACAAAGAATTTTCATCGTCCTTCAAGGTAAGATTACATGTACATTTTGAGAACCCTGTATCGTGTTTACTATGGTTTATGACAAAGTGGTTCCCAATGAAACCCAATTTATCAATTCCCAATGCCTTTCTTCAGGAACAAGCTTTGTGAATTAAAAGAACAAATTGGTGAATTCGGATATAACCTATTTGTAGCATGAAGATTCCTTTTGTGTTAAAAATTATTCACTTGATAAGTGCGTCTTACACTACTAGATAGATGGCCATTGATAATAATTACAGTCAATCTTGCTAAAGCAACCACCTCTAATAAACGACCGCTTTTATTCAGCAACCAGCATCAGAATTCCCTTTCCAAACACCAAAGGATCTTCATAATCGGACCTTGTTGCTAATAAAATTTTCATCAAAAATAAATCCTATGTTGACGGATCACTCGAGAATCGTCTCCGTGTAGATATATAGGGAATATTACAAAAGTGTCTTTTTCTATGCGTTGTTATGGTGATCGAGAATCGTGTGTAGGTATTTTTTATTGGATGAGACCGAAGGTCGAATCCAATAAAAAATACCAACACACGATTCGAGAACACGATAACAACAAATAGAAAAAGACATTGTTGTAATATTCCTTTTATTACATACCTTTTAGGAAATGACATTAAGAAAATTCTCTTAAATGGCTAAGAAATAATCAACTTTCCGAAAAACCCGAACGTCAATACACAAAATAGTAGTCCGTGTTTAACGGTACTCGACGAATACGGTTTTTTGCTACACGCCGAATATTGATTTTTTTTTTCTGTCGAGTTGTATTTGACAGCCAGGTTTTACTCCATATCTTTTATAGGTGTATAATAAATTGTTTTCCTTACACTTCAGAATAAAACACACAGTAACATATTTTAATTTGAAAGTCCTGGAGCTGAAGAAATTACACTGACCAAGAAATATCCATATATATTTGACTTTAATAGTCATTAATTTTCAGCTTTATTGACTAGAAGCCAGTTGACTATTATTATGTCGTGGTGTCCGTCGTACTGACGTCCCCTCAGAAAGTACTGACTAGAATGTCAACCAAATACACAGGTGACCCTTTATCAGATTCCTTCTAAAAATTTTGATCGGATGAAAAACGTGGTTTAAATCGGCGGGACTTATTTCCATATAAGGTGAAAGCTTTGATATTTTTTTTTTCAGAAAGCAGGGGATGGATATCAACCAAATTTCACAGGACTTATCCTTTGTTGACCGTTTATCTTCTCCAGAACCATTTCAAAGCTTTACGGGACTAAATTTATTTGCCAGATATGGCAAGAATGATTCAGTTAATATTGAATTCCTGAAAACACCATTTGTTTATTCAGTACATTCGGGCCTGTGGAGCGATACAGGCGCTCATGTGCCTCTAGTTTATTTATGTGTCTAACTTGTTATTCATCGATGTAATCAGTACTCAAACCTTTCCCTTTTTTGCAAAATTTTAGACCTGTCCAAATTCAAAGGTTTTGCAGACGAAAATTTTAAGTTTGTTTAATTTGAAAAATAACAATTCATAAGGTAGAAAATATTGAAGAAGAGAAGAAACTGCTTGTAACAAAGAAATAATTTGTTCCAAGAAATTTCTTCTTTTCCTACACTGTTTTCTAAATTATGAAAAAAATGCTTTACTTTTCACATAAATCGACGAATAAAGTGGAAATGCTTTAGTAATCTTGATAAAATATCGAATGCATTTTTTCTTTATTTTGCTGTGTATAGAGTGTACGAATATGGACTGGGACTACACCCCCCCCACAAAAAAAAAAAAAAAAAAAAAAAAAAAATATCCGTACATTTTTTTGATCATTCATAATTTTATTAACAATAACGAATATATACAGAAATCACAATAAAGTCCAAATGTGAAAATTAACTAAGAAAAAACACTAACCCACTTTAATGTAGCCCAAACAACGCACAAGTACATGTTTTTCACATTGCCACAGGTCGATTCATTACTGCTCAGTTTGTTTAGAAGGTTTATGTATTGGGCCTTCCAATATTTGTTCTCTTTTGATTAATAATTCTCAAAATAACTACAAAAACACGTATATTTGGTATTATCTTTTTTAAATTTTTAAGTACTAACGTTTCGGCATACGCTTTCTGCAGAGTACATAATATTTTTTTCTCTCTTTTGATTAACACTTCACTTTTCTTCCAGATTAGGTGGAGGAATTCCAAACTGGAAATTATTTATGGCTGGCTGCACGGTTTCTTCCTCTTCTTTAGGTAGCTGTTAAGATAGAGTAAATTTTATAAAATACAAACAAATAATGGACACATATTTTGATATAATAGAGCTTGGGAAATTTTGAAATGGTGACTTGAAATCGAATCATCTAAGCCTTTCCTGTAAAAAGCTGGGATTTTACGTTCCAGTGATTTTATATTTGAGAAAACATTGTGGAAAAAGAAGAAATTGCCTGTTACAAGCAATTTCTCTTTTTCCCACAATATTTTCTACCACTTATGATGGTTTAATTTAAAGTTGCACCCAATTTTTCATTATTGTATGCAACCTCTTTTCAATTTGGACCAGTCAAAAATTACAAAAACGGGAAAGGGTTTAATTAAATTTGGATAAAGTCGCCTGGGATGTGACCTTCATATTGACGGATCGCCGAAGTCAATAAAAGAATATGACCAATCATTAGACCGGAAATCACCTTTTAACTCCAACATATATGCCAATCATTTAACGCTTGTTAGGTTGGTGACTTAAATATCGTAACATTTGATAGGGTAGAAAATGTTTCATAGATTATTCAAGCTGTAGTTACGACGCTTAGATTACTAACCAACAATTGCATTTTGTGTTATGGTTCAGAACGTAAATAATACAAGCCAACTTTGATTAGTTTATTACACAAACTGTATCGACGATGCTCAATGGACTCGGCCAGAGACCAGTTAAAATGTTTATAAAAACACTGAGTTAAAATGGGCATTTTAAATGTGGACTTTTCTCTTTGTGAGATTCCAAGAATTTTCAAAGTCAGAAGAATCTTACGAAACTAAGCATCTCAGACACTCGAAAGTAACAATTTGATAACCATAACAAAGATTTCAAAGTATATTTCTGAGTTTCTTAATTTAAAAGACTCGGCATTACACTGAGCGATGGACTATCATTAGAGTCTGTTGGCTTGCCCTCAAGACAGCGTATCTACAGTTTGGTTAAGCTTAACCCTTGTTATGCTGAATATCTATCCCCCTTTTGAATATATTTTAAAACTGTGACATAACTAGATCGATGTTGAGATCCAAGAACAAGCAGGTAGTGTAGGCTAAGATCAGACAGCACATCTGTGCAGGCTGATCTTAGTCTATGCACCTGCTAATGCCATTGCCGAAGCAGGAATGTTCCGGGATCAGCATTGCAAGGGTTAAGACGAGGTTTCATGTTTGGCGCATCTGCCAACCCAAGTGCTGAATTAATCTCATTTAAATTAGAAATCTTTGATTATAAAACAAGTTTTTAAACAAAAGTCATTTACTCTTGGTTGTCATGAATATTTAGTAGCTCTGTTATCAATATAAGTTCGTAATACATATTGTGTTTGGGACGGAGGCCTTTATTTACAAATAAAGTATATTGTATTGTATTGTAACGTGAAAAGCTTGCTCTATGAAAAGATGGTTTGATAGAGTCGGTATTTTTTGTATCAAATTTAAAAACCAGAGGTTGTATAAAGAAGACTAAACAGGTGTATAATTGACTCTTTTATGTTAAATCTCTACTCTTTACGCCCCTGTGCTGTTTTTGGTTGAGATAACATTGTGGAAAAATAAGAAATTGCTTGTAACAAGTAATTTCTTCTTTTTCCACAATATTTTCTAACCTACAGAATGATTTTTTGCAACTGCAAAACCTCAATTTGGGCAGGTGTTAAATTTTGCTATACATTAAAGGGTTGTTATGACATTGAATTAATGCAATGGAAATATGACTGATGATGAAATAATGAAGGAGACGTGGTTCTCTTACCAACTACATTACAATAATGACCTTTTTCTCTTGTCGTTCCCGGTACGCTTGTACTATCACCGTCCCTATCTCCCACAATATAGCCAGTGCTGTGAACACGATCAAAACGATAAATACCCCAAACATGTTAGAGATGTCCAACTCCGAGGCCGTGTTCTGCTTCGTACTGCTGCTTTCGATCTGTTTGGTGCAGTTGGAACGGCTATCCCACCATCTGTAAAGATATATGTATATATCATATAGGTGTCATACTTAACCCATTCCCTCAGAATCCCTCATTTTATGCCCCTCAAGAAAAAAGCTTTAGAAAAGATTGTAGATTATGAAGAAATTCTTTGTATCAAACAATTTCTTTATCATCTACAATGTTTTCTATCCAAGAAAAGACTAATGAATAGATAAATAAAATTCCATTCATTTGAAATTGTTGTCTGCAACTTATTTCAGTGTGGACCTGTATTTTGTGTTTTGGTATTGCTTCTCTCCGTTTTTTGTGTTTTCGGTATCTGACCAATCGCTGGCCCCGCCCACTTACCGCCATTTACTCAAATAAGAAGTTCCGCTTCGATTTTAAAAGGCGTTTCTTTGCAAAATCTATGGCCAGTAGCATGAAACAAAAAGTAGTATGATTGGTTGGCGACCTAAACGACGTAACTACAGCTTGAAGAAGCTGTAGTTACGACGTCTTAGTCGCCAAACCAACTCAAATGCTTAACAAAAATAGCGGCCAATGTAGGTATCGTAAGCTCAGGTCTGGACTAAATAAATGATTTGATTGGTCGGTTGATTTCTTGATTGACAGTCGCGATTGGCCAATCTGTTTCCGAATTTAAATGGTAGCCATAGGCTAAAAAACACTTAAACATTATCTAACTATACATTATACCACGTTTAATTTTTCTTCTATGTGATTCATTTTATACTTTGCTTTAAATTGGTGATCGTAGTTAAAATTCTTTTTATCAAAACTTAATTTTGGACTTTTTATGCTGTTCTTATTTTTATACAGATACACATGCCCAGAACAATGTTTATTAATACGACTTTTAAATCGTGACAGCACAAAGTTAATACTTACTTCTCTGTTGCTTTTAAATTTGTGCCTTTTGTTACAATATTAACACTATAACAAAGTAACATTTGGTTATCAAATAATATCTGAGGATGAGTAGATTATAGTTACTTGTTTCGAAGTCGATCTAGTGTTCCATCTTCCTTCAAAGCCAACAATTTTCTGTTTATATCGCCTCTGTAAGGGGCACCCTTAGGAAAACCTAACATAAATAGACAAAAATGATAATAAGAAAATCCCAAGTTTTACATCTCGTTATGTTCAAACTTATGAGGGTGCAAAAGAAGTATGTCGACTTTGCTGAAACATAGGAAAGTATTTTATTCCATAAACAAGAGAAATTTAATTTTAACCCAATACCTTTCAGTATGACGCCTCCGTAGAATAACACCAATGAAACATTGTGGAAAAAGGAGAAAGGGCTTTAAACAAGCCATTTATCTTTTTCCCACAATGTTTTCTACCAGATTCAATAATCATTTTTCAAAGTACACACACTTTGAAATGTCGTCTGCAACTTTCTTTCAATTTGGACTAGTCTAAATGTTGTAATTTTGGAATGGGTCGAGCACTGGTATCTGTAACTCTATAATAAAAAGATAAACCATTTCGATAGGCAGTTACAACTGTTTCGCATAGAACCATTGACTAGTTATCAATAGTTCCTGGACTCACCGATACTGAAGTGCTTGATTCCAAAATTCTGTTCTATGGACTCGACTTCACAATTTTGTTGTGCGAGGTAATTATTTATAACCCCATCATCCAAGTACGCGTATTCTTGATCAGACAACACTTTCGACAGGCCGACCTTACGGCTGGTCAGTAGACTGTGCTTTTCGTTAAGTTTCATGAAAGCCCACATTCTCTCGTAAGGGTCATCCCTGAAAAAGTTAAATGAACTCTTGATTAATGATTCATGTTACAAAAGAGTCGGTACTTGATACATGTAGTTGTAACTAGGCGATATTATATCTGAAAACATTTTACCGTTTTGGATTTTCTCTTTTACAGAATTCTTGATTTATGAAAGCTGTCGATCAATTATAATTAATCTATTACCTGACGAAACATTTTAGACTGGTCCAAATTGGTAGAAGTTGCAGACGATAGTTTTAAGTTAATGAAATTTAAAAAAACACCTGTCTTTTGTGATAGCAAGCATTGTGGATAATGAAGAAATTGCTTGCAACAAGCAATTTTTTCATTTTTCACAATGTTTTTTCAGAAACCTGTTTCTAAAGAGACATGGAAAAAAGCGGGATTGGGGGATCTGACTTAGTTTTATCACAGACTAAAAATTCGTTTCTTTTTAATAGTAAACGTGTCGGTCAGTCTAAATCACAGCTAAATAGTTTGTATTTTAAATATATTTGTTTGTTTGTTTGTTTGAATGGTGTTTAACGCCGCTTTTAACAATCTTTCAGTACCTAACAATGGATTCCTGGTATGTCTCACACCAGTACTACCACTACACCCTTTCCTAGCCTCCAGCTGCTATCCCACATAGGTTTACGATTATCTACCCATTGGTGAGAGACAAATGTCGGAAAGAGTATTGGCGCCGTCGGGGATCGAAGTATTTTAAATATAATTGTGGCAGTTTTCTCTCAGCTAATGATCGTGGTTCTAGAACTAATATCAAATGTTTATTGGCTCCAGTCTGATTGTAGCCTGAAACTGTATAACTGTTGTTATTGATAATTTATCATTTGCAGAATTTCGTCGGTATTGTTTTTATTAGAAATAAAACAATACACAAACTAGTGATATCCATGGAAACGGTCATCTGAGGAACATATGTTTGGATGCAAACTTTTAAATTTGTATTGTCGATGTAATACTGAAACCCCTCGGAACTACAGCTTGATTAAAGCTGTAGTTACAGGGTTTTAGAATTACACCAACTACATGTACATCTTTTTTCCCTGAAAAAACACAGTCACATAGTACCTTTAAGCGCAAATACAATTTGGGATCGATTTATTTATTTATTTTCTTTTTTGGCAATCAAAAACAATAAATATATAAATATCGTCTTTCCTTAAACCATTGAACTAATTTCAATTGTACAGCTTAAAGAAACTTTCGAAATGATTCCCATCTTTTAAGCTCTGAAAGATATAGAGCAAGTTTCGCATACTAGCCTGTTTTCAGCGAAAAAGTTCATCAGATCACTGTTATTTAGAAGTCCATATTTAACACTGGTCTGTCTGGCTAGAGCATCCACCGTTTTTATACGATCATCGATCTGTTGTAAGGTTAGGAAGGCAGCCAGGTTCGCTGTGTACGCAGCGTTTATTACTAGAGTACAGAACCAGACAAACACTACTACGGTCCTCATTGAAGTCGTCTGGGGCGAATATTCTGTACTACCTGACCAAGAAATGTAACGATCACGAAGAGTAGAAAATGATACAACATCAAACTTGAATTATTTTTTTAAGTTTCACCGACTCAACCGACAGCAAATTTGAGACTGGTCCAAATTGAAAAGAATGCAGACGACGATGAAAAGTTGATGAAGCTTTGTTTCAATTTTCAGAGTAGAAAACATTGTGGAAAATTAAGAAAATGCTTGTTAAAAGCAATTTCTTCATTTTTCACAATGTTTTACCTATTGATTTTTTCTAGAGGGGCGTCAGAAAGCGTCATTGTGTGGGAATGTGATAATACATACATCACAAAAAGAGTTGCAAAACATATTAACTTAGTTTTGAGAAAATATAATAACAGTTATTTAAAATAGCGTGTTAATTTTGGAACTCCTAGTGACCATTGGGAGCAAATTAAGGCCTGAAGTTACCCTTTTTGAGCCTCTGATGAAGAAAGAAAGAGCTGAAAGGTAAAACCATCTTACGTTTGTCAAATTGGCATACTTTAGGTTAGGCATATATGAACCCCATCATACCCCTTGTCATACTGAACCCGGAATATACCTTTTTTTGCAGGAAGTATAGGCAAAGATCAACCTGCACTTATGTGCAGTCTGATCTTTGTCTACACCACCTGCCATTCCCTTTGAAGCCAGAGTAGTTCATAAGATATTTTTTTGAAATATAATATTAGCCGACAATAAGTGATTCCTGAGCTTTCAGTCCTTTGATTTAAATGCAGTTCTTCGGAGGATTATATTCAGCATGATGAGGGTTAACAGAAGTTAGTGATATCCAGAAAAAACACCGAAACAAGTGAATTTCGCTCTGATATAATAGAAACATTATTCAAAGCGGCATTAAATACTATACAGACAAACAGATTACCTTGTAAAAGAACGGTTACAGAGTACCACAAGCTCTCCTTAAGGTCAAACCTTTCTTCAACGTTGACCTGAGTGGAGTCAAACTTGCTCATTAGGAACAGTCCTATACCGACGAGCAGAAAGAATACAAGAATCATTAACCACAGGTCCCAGGAGAATGGCCAAAGAAACTGAAAAAAGGAAAAGAAAGTTGTTCTCTTTAAGACTCAAATACGTCATTTCTTTTTTCTTTTTTTATTTTCATGGAGGTATGAAATCAGAAACATAACTAATATGAGGCCATACCTCCACCAAAGAAACATTATCTTCATTTCGTATAATTTAGTATCCCTACATTGTTCTCATTGTCCGTACTTATATTAATTTTTCATGTAACTGTGAAACAAACTTATCACCAAATCACATTTTATCGTTTTTCTCCATTCAAAACATGGATTAAAGAAAGGATTGTCATTGCCACAGTTAGAAACAAATCTGTAACATTGACTAGCAACAAATAAATAACGTTATTCCCAGATCAGAAACGAGAAACAGAAAAAAGGTACAACACTAATCGTTTAATTCCAATGTTACTATTGTTCCATTTTTATAGCACAAGGATTAAACAGTACCAGTTATAAAGGAAATGTTTTACTAACTTGAAGCCAAATATTCAAATGATATGGATAAACGCATTCGATAAATAATTAAGTAGATTTAGTGTATATGAAAAAATAATAGGGTGACAGAATTTTATATTTTTGTGAATATATTACATGACCAATGATCATTCTATGCTTTTCTACAGTAATAAAAGTGTGTTTTCGGAAAAATAGCATGTCTACATGATTTTGTGTTTTAATGATTAACAAATCGCGGCTGTCAATCAAGGTATCAATACACCAATCAAATAATTCATGCAGTCCAGAATTGAAATTAGAACTCCGATACTGGCCGCCATTAAGTGAAACATTTTTGTTGGTTTGGCGACTTAAACGTCGTAACTACAGCTTATTCAAACTGTAGTTACGACGTTTCGGCCGTCAACCAACCATTTTACTTTTTTATTTTATGCTACTGGCTATACATTTTGCAAAATAACGCCCTTTTAAAAGCGAAGCGGGACTTCCTGTTGGAGTAAATGGGCGTGGTCAGCGGAGTTAGTGAGTGGGACCAGCGATTAATCAATTAACATGGCGAAATAGTTTTGTGTTTACAAGACGAAATGACTTTGTAATCATCAGAATAAACATGGCGAGATGAATTTACCTGGAAGAAGTTGACTGTTTTTGGTTGTCGCTTTAACAGCAGACTAACCGATGATGACATTATAGTGTAAGAAAAGGAAATCTTCTCTTCTCTGTCCGAGTTCACTGCAAACGCTCCTATTGCGAGGGATGCGTTCTGAAAATGTACAGGTTGGGATTATGCATTAAGCTTTATAAAATGTAAATCAAGATATATTATAGGAATGCATTATTTTCATTAAAAGTATTATTATAGAAAATACATTAGATGTACGAACGGAAACTAATGTAATGATTTGTGATGTATCCCTTTTCAAAACCCAGTGCTTTGTCGTTTCGTTAAGGCTACCACGGTGGCTCAGAGCTGCACGAGCTTTATTTACAAATGGAGATTATAGGTTCGAGCCCAACCGTTAGGTTGGATTTATTTTTAGAAAAAAATGAACAAGCAAAACAAAACGACAACAACAACCAAACAAATAAAACTCTGAAAAGTCATCTCTGAACCTAGTCACTTGATAGTACTAAATTTATGATAGTGAATTTCATTTGGATTTTTTTCTTGCTTAAGCACAACTTGAATAAATTAGAAAAGTAACTTTTCAAACTGCAGATTTTGGTCGCAATACAGAGCAAAAGCGCTTACTCCAATCTTCAGTTGTTCAATAATGGCGTCCCATTCTTTCCCTTTCCCATTTTTGCCGACGGAATCGTCATCCAATTCAAAGATGGTGAAATTAAAGTTACTGAGGCGTTTTGACAGCTCTTTCAAGACATCCACACAGAAACCTTCGTATTTACCATCTTCTCGTCTCATTACAAACGGCTCGTCCTTAAAGTACATTAGATGAGAGTTTGATACATGTGACTCACTCCCACACAATGCCGATTTTTTTACGCCCATTAAAAATGCTTGAAAAAAATTATGGAAAGTAAAGAAATTGCTTGTCTCAAGCAATTTCTTCATTTTTCACAATTTTTTTTTACCCCAATAGACCATTAATTTTTAAAAATTCATAGATTAAAAATGCTTGAAAAAAATTATGAAAAATGAAGAAATTGCTTGTTTCAAGCAATTTCTTCATTTTTCACAATGTTTTTTTACCTCAATAGATCATTAATTTTTAAAAATACATAGATTTAAATTGTCGTCTGCAAATTCTTTGAATTTTGACCAGTCTAAAATTTTGTGAAGTGGGAAAGAGCTAAAGAATTAACAGAATATTTTTTTTGTAGAAGCATGACACTAACAATAAGATATGTTAACGAGTATTTATTTTACCAATCGAATGGTAAGATAAGCCTGGGATCGAGTACTCACCTGAGTTCTTTACAATTACTTTTTCACTCGAAGATAAATGATCAAATAAACAATCGACTTCAATAAAATAAATAAAAAAAACCCAAGATTTCATTTTAAAATGAAACAATCTGCTTCAATAAAGTAAGAAAAAAAAGTGAGATTTCATTTTAATTCATAGTTTCGTCTATCAAAAAAGGAGCGTTCTGATTGGCGGAAAATTATTCATAACTCTATAAACGAAATTTTGAGCACGCAGCTGTTTTGTATGCTTCCACACAAAACATATCCACGAAAAATGTATCAAAAATGTAAAATAACCGCTTGCTCAACGTCAATAAATTATATTAAAATGAAGAGAATATTTATCGTTTCATACCTCCACGAAAAATGTTCTCTTCATCTCCGAAACGAAAATAAAGAAACAAAACCCTATTTATTTTCTGTAAATAAAGTACCAAGCTGTAGTTACACTATTTTGTAAGTCAGTCTACGATGGACATTATGATAGGTTTTGAATGATGCAAAGAACAGTAAATGTTGTGTTTCTCTTGCGCTACCATTTTGAATATTCTGTAAACCGGTTACAAAATGTACTTTATTGATTTGAAATTGCTTCCGTTCATTGCTTAAATTATGCAATGAAAATCGATAATAGTTTGAATCATCATTAACATCATTAGATCTAGCTATGTGAATATAACGATCATCAAATATCAAAACATTTGAAGTATATGACAGGAAATAAGTGAGCATTCCTGACATCGTTGTTAACAAATACAAAGTGTGTTAAAATCCCTGAAATCGAAGCATTTTTCTTCTAAATATAGAAAATTTCATAACAGTTACAATGACTGTATTTACAGTGACACTATACGCGCAATTTTAATATACTTAATGTTTTCACATATCTTCAGTATATTCAACACATTTGATAATGTGAAATCAGCTGGATATTAGAAAAAAGATTTTCTTGATAAACTGCAATAAAAGCATCAGTACAAAATTGACCAATCGCTGGCCCCTCCCACTGACCACTTAAGCCCCGCCCATTAACTCTAACAGGAAGTTCCGCTTCGATTTTTAACAGCGTTATTTTGCAAAATTTATGGCCAGAAACATGTAACAAAAAGTCAAATGGTGGGTTGGTGACCTAAACGTCGTAACTACAGCTTGAATAAGCTGTAGTTACAACGTTTAAGTCGCCAAACCAACAATAAAGGTAAACAAAAATGGCGGAAAATGTCGGAGTTGATAAGCTCAGGTCGGAGCTGAAAAATTATTCGATTGGTCGTTTTTTCCCTTGACGGACAGCCGCGGTTGGTCAATTATTTTAGGAAACCGATGGTAGTAGATCTTGGTTTGGAAACAACTCCAATTTTGGTTCACACCCTCGTGCTTTTTGTGCACAATGATTTCAGAGTATAATAACATATATTTAATACGCCGCCCGATAACGCTAGCAGTTTCTTACCCCATACATTACATGAAAATGAAAGATCTTTTCAACCGATTTCCTAAAGAAGAATTATGATAACATGTTGTCTCACCGGGAAGAATATCTGATCAGTATGTATTCAAGTGACAGCATTCTGTCTTTTGACGAAAGTTGTCGAAATCAGCTTAATTTTAAGAGTGGCATGTTTCAAGCAATTTCTCTGTTCCCATTTATGCCTACAATTATTTCATTTTTTGCTTTGAATGAAGTTTAATGCCACTTTTAAAACAATTTCAGTCATATCGTGGCAGCTGGAGCACCTAACAATGGATTCCGGGTAATTCTCGCACTAGAACTACTATTACATCCATTCCTAGTCTCCAGCTGCTATCCCACTTAGGTTTAAGATTATCAACCCATTGGTGAGAGACAAATGTCGGAAAGGATATGTACCGCCGCCGGGGATCGAACCAATGACATCCCATGATTGAAGATTAGAAGTCTGATGAGCTACCAACTGCGCTATGACGGTGGCTGCGTTTTTTAATGTAATATCTACAGGTTGAAAAAATAAATATTTTACACAGAGGGGTACGATGCATAACGTAAATCACCTGTTTAAGGCCTTCCTAGTTATGTTATCATAATGTTGACCTTTCAGTCAGAGTTTCAGTACTATAAGTCCATTGATTTGTTGAGGAACATTCAAAGTAAATATGGAGCTTTTCGAAATAAGAAAACATATGACTCGATTTTTGGGGCATTAGACTCCCACTTTACAACAATGACACATATGTATATAGGCCAATGTTCATTTAACGATATTTTGGGGATATCACCTTACTATTAGCAGCAAACTGCCTTGATTAACAATCCTTAAATAAAGGAAGTCTCCAAACTGTGGACTGTTTTGAGTAGTACAGAGGGCGCTTTGTCTCCAAAATACAAAAGTACTACTGGCCAATTACAACTAAGCGATGTGCATTGCATAATTTTTTAGTTCTGTTTTTTTTTAAATAGACGTCTATTAAAATCGACAACATTTGTTAATGTTTTAATATTTCTTGAACAAATACCAGATGGCAATTTTTTATAATGTGAAAGTAAGTTTATGCTTCAGTCGAAGGCTAGTAGTACCGCGAAAGACTGCAAATCATTGGGTACTGGGTTCAACCCCAGTCGTTACCAACATTCTTTTCAACTTTTTACATTTGTCTTTCATTTAAATGATGACCAAAGTGGGCTGAAGAGCTAGAGCCTCGGATAGGATTTTGTGATAGAAGTGGTGTGAGAAATGCAATACAAGAAATCCGTGGCAAGGTGTTGTAGTATTGATATAACTATTTCAATCCATTCCCACACAATCCCTCCTTTTCTGAGCCTCAAGAGGAAAACATTGTGAATAATGAAGAGATGGCTTGTGTCAAGCAATTTCTTTATTATTCACAATATCTTCTATCCAAAGTGAAAAAAAAGTCCACCAACTTAAACATGTCGTCTGCAGCTTTTTTCATTTTGGACCAGTCTAAAACTTTGTTGTATGGGAATGGGTTAGAATATACCTGCTTAGCAACGACTTGAAACGATTTGTCTTTGAAAGGCTCTGTGACAATCGGGGGCGGTTTATCCACAAATCCATGTGTTTCAATTCCTGACTTCATAAATATCACCTGTGCGTACTGAAATTAGAAAAATTCAGAATAGGCTAATCAAATACTTATGGGGTATCGAATAAAAGATGCATCAATCATTTTAGAGTCTAGTTTAATTCCATTTAGTACTTGTAATACAAGTAAGACGGTAAGCTACCTCGAAGGTTTTATTATCAAAGCGAAATCTTTTTTACACATGACATTTTAGCATTTACTGTACCTGTCCCATTTTCCCAGTTTTAAAATGATATTATTAGTTTTTGTTGTAAATCAAAACAAAATTTCCAGTCCTTACCTTAGTCTGTCGACTCATATATCTCCATACGGGCATATTGTAATCGTTCCTGGCGTTAGAAGTTTGTTCTCCATCTATTATTGGCCATGAATACCCTCCGAGAACTCCTTTATAGAAATTTGTACCTTTCTATACAAAACAGGAAAATGCTGATATTAATTACGTTTGGGTATAATAAAAAGGCAATTCAAATAATACAGAAGCACTGATGTTATATATCGTCGGTGCGATGTCGTAGGTTTATTAAAGATGTAGTTAGGACATTTTGCTCGCGCGCCGACAGAATACTCATGTCAACTTTGTACCTTATTAAATGACAGTCGTATAGAGGTTTGTAACGTGTCTGTATTAAAGCGAAAGTGATTGTCAGCTCAGTAGGAGAGAGAATAAACGTATAAGTGATTAAATCAAGAAATATTTTTGCAGATTTGGTTGATGATTAATTCTATCTTAGAACCCCAGTTTGTAGAGTAGCACATAGGTTTATGTATCATCTTAAATGAAACTTTGAAAACAAAAAAACAACAGTTGTTTTATTCTTTGCAAATTGTTTCGTTTTTTACAATGTTGACCAAAATACCAATATTTGCAAATGTTTTAGCAACTATTTTGTCTTTCAGACTTTATCCAAATTTTAATGCAAATGATATATGTGAATATTCATATCTGTACCCTTATGTTAATTTATAGTTTATTTTACCTTTTTACACTTTCCTTACATTCTTCGTGTACAGTTTTTTCATTTTCTTTCATATGAATCTCAAAATTAGTAAACTGTGATTTTTATCGTCACTAGATAAGTTAGTTACACATTAACGTATGTTGGCCGGTAAACTTTCTAGGACATACTTTGATTCTATATTCATACAGACTAAGCGACTAAAGTTAAATCTAGCAATTTTTGCAGTGTTTACAATAAGAATTATGCATTGAATACTTTTCATGCATAAGATTAAAAAGAAAAAAACCTTTAATGATTGCATGCATTACATGGTAAGAAATTGATAAATATTTGTTGAAACTCGTCCTCCTTCCTCAATGAATCTCTTCAGAGCAAGTGTACTTACCAATTTACGGATTTCGAGTGTCAATTAAAATAATTAAAGACAAATCAAACAATGATTTAGGCCGGAAGTGAACTTTGAACCCTAACATTTGTTGCCAAAAGCGAAGTATTTTGTTACTTTGAAGGCTTAACCCTTTCCCAATTTTGGAAATTTTAGACTAGTCCAAATTGAGAGAGGTTGCAGACGACAATGAAAACCGAATCCCATTTGAAATGAATCCACCCTATGTGGTAGAAAATATTGTGGAAAAAGGAGAAATTGCTTGTGAAAAGCAATTTCTTCTTTTTCCACAATGTTTTCTTGAGTAAAAATCATAGGAACGTAAAATCCCGTATTCAAACGGGAAAGGGTTAAATGCAACGACGTTTGGAACGCCAATCAACAAGTCTATATTCTGTTAAGTATTACTGACCATGAATATTGTATAATTAAGCTGTGGCTAACAATCCATCAATTTATATTCGAGTTTCGATGTTTATTAGACCTTCATTAAATAACTTTTGGTACACTGCCATGCTGATAAATATTTTACACTTCATGTAAAAGTCTTAAAATAAGAAAAGGGAATATAAATTCATACATATCTATGGAACGATTGTTTTATAAGATAATAATAGAAAAAAATAATGAAATGGATGCTTTAAAAGTACATGTCACAAAGCATGAAAATAAAGTCTAAGGAATAATGCATGGCTACAGGCATATTATCAAGAAGTTAAGAAAAGTAATTTGAATACAAATTTCGAGTTTAATAAACTTATTAACAACATCTTGCACGCTGTTGGTATGAAAGGAAATGTTTATACTGTTATGCTCTTATGCTCTTTTCCATGCTGCTGATAAAATATATAATATGAAACTCATTCCTGTAACGAAGCTTGTTTTACTCACAATCCCGCTAGATCTGGATAGATTTAGAATCATATCTGTTCCGTTCCATATAAAGTGGATATCTTTCGTCCACTTGATTTGCTTACCAAACAATATATGAAAAATGTGTAAATTCCATTACTTTGAAAAGGGGTTGATGCTTTGGGAATACAAAATCAAAACAAGCAATTGTACAGAAGCTTGACCTTTTGCGACCCAGTGGTAGCATAAAATGCCACATAAAAATACTAAAAAAAAAAAAAAAAAAAACACGTCCAAGGAACCCCTTTGAAAATACGCAACGTAGAAGACGTCCACCAAAAATCTTCCAAGTAATCTACCAGTGTCCAAATTAGGTAATTCAATCTAAATAAACATTTCTCAACCCCAGCCATCTCATCTGGACATGTTTTCAATGGACCTTGTGCATGTTGTTTAAACAATTCCCACATAGTGACGCTTTTTGACGCCCCTCAAGAAAGAAACTTTGTTGGAATGAAGAAATTGCTTGTTACAAGCAATTTCTTCATTATACACAATGTTTTCTATCGCCAAAGGTAAAGATTTTGAAAATTTATCGAATGAAAATTGTCGTCTGTAACTTCTCTGAATTTGCACACGCCTGAAATTGTGCCGTCTTGTAATGAGTTAAGAAAAAGTCCTGGGTTATTAGCAAAGAAATAGTTTGATATGTCTTTGACATTTCTAGTAGTTGATGATCTGGAAAGCAAACTACCTCATTCCGGAGCAATACTCTTAGTTCCTCAGCCGTTATATATGAATCAGTGACTGGTTCCTCGTCACAGCCAGCATAGACATTCAGATAATACTTCAATATGCCAACAACATCACACATCAGACCTTGCTGTAGCCGGGACACAGTGTCGTTGAAAATATCTGTAACATATGAATGTGATGGTTCAAAACGTTTTACCGTATGGTGATCTTGTTTGAAACAGGGACATCGATGAAACTCTTTTATATAAGGTCATTAAAACCTTGCAAATCTTACACACGAAGTTAAAATTGTTCATCTGGGAGGTACACGTGTAAAAAACGAGGAACATGAAGTTTGTTTTATGTGAAGTAAAAAAAAATCAGATCGTATGTTGGATTAATTAATTTAAAAAAACTCAAACCTTCTTTTAAAACAATAAAGAAATATATGAGCTTCCACAAACGGCTCGAATCAAGGATTATGTTACATATTTTATTTTGTTAGAAGGTTCCGTCGATTGCTGTAATCATTGGATGACGTCATTGAACTGATTCTACACCCGACTCATTTGAAACTAATGTTTTCAAAAAGACGTGTCTAAATTCACAGTATAAATGAACGAGAGAGAAATATCCAGATTTATACCAGCTACATCATACTGCAGACCTTGCTTTATTGGGGACACGCTATAGCTGCAAATATCTGTAAAATAATTCAAACACGTTTTGCCAAGCGCGGATCCCGATTATAACAGGAATGTCGAAATGACCATCGAAAAAGTCTAGCAAAACTCACGTACAAAGCCGAGCAAAGAAGGGAGGAATACCATTTAATCATAGAAATCAGAACATGTTCATTTCACTTTCACTGATTTCTAAGTGCAATCATTGTATGTATTAAATTGTAATAATTAACGCTTGACTCTTGTGAAACTAATGTTGTAAAGTAGGCTTTTCGGTGTAAGATTTTATCTAACGAAGATGAGATTATCTGTTCATTGTCTCCGAGTTAAATCCGGCCGTTATGGTCAGAATGGAATACCGAGGAATGAGAGATTCTGCGTTATTTGTAAATCATATGAAGTAGTAGATATGTACCATTTCATTGTGTATGTCTGATTTAAAAACAGATTAGAATTGATTTTTGAATAGAAGTCTATACGTATGTCCATCTGTGTTTAAATAATGTCAACTTAGTCAAATTTCAAAAAAGATTTGTGTAATTTAGGCCTAACTCTTAAAGACTCTTTTCTTCGCAAAGGTAAGAAAAAAAACCTAAACAATTAACATTCACATTTACTTATTCTCTGTTTAACACTTATTACCATGGAATTACAAGTATAAATTGTAAAGCTGTATTGATTTACGTGTTTATTTTTTGTATTGTATATGTTATGGTGATGTACCTTTAGAAATAAGTCATTAATAAATGTTTCTTCCGTTCCGTTCTGTTCTGTTCTTATTACAAAGTGAATTTAACCCATTCCCACTCAATGACACTTATGACCAACCCTCAGGATAATCAATTTGAAAAACATTGTAACAAGCAAATTTCTTAATTTTACAAAATGTTTTCTACCCAGAAAGTTGAAAAATACTAAACTTTCACTTAATTAAAACTGTCGTCTACAACTACTTTCAATTTGGGCCGGTTCTATCATTTTGTCGTCCGGTAATGGGTTAAATGAATGAGGCTAATCATCGAATCAGAGAGAGATAGAACATACTTGTTACTGCTGGTTCTAAGTTTTCTGCATTCAGAAGTTGAAGACCGTACAGTTTTGCCATTTCTTTAATATCGTCAACAACGTCCAGGAAATCCTAAATAAAGAAAAAATTGATCACTGCTTTTTCTGGTGCTCCCTTGGTAGTCGTTTAACCAATTACCAAACAATCATACTTTTAGACGCCCCGTAGAAATTAAAAATTGGAAAACGAAATTATTTTTCCTTTTTTTTGTGTTGAAAAAGGAAAAATTGCCCGTAGCAAGCAATTTCCCCCTTTCCCACAATACCTTTAAATGTAATTTAGCGTTTTTATTGTTAGGCACGTTAAGATGCCATCTGCAACCTCTTTCAATTTGGACTAGTCTTAAATGTTGTCGTCTGGTAATTGGTTTATAAAACTTTTACTGTTTAATACCATGCGTTCGTTAACAATTGTTATCTTACCAAGGACGTGATTAACCAACTTATAGATATTGTAATCCTACCAAGAAGTTGATGAGCAATCTTATCAGCTAATTGTTATCATACTAAGTACGCAATGAAACAACTTATAGAATAATTGTAAATCTTACCAAGTATTTAATGAACCATCTTATAGAATAATTGCTATCTTACCAAAAGGTGATGAACCAACTTATCGGAAAAACTTCTATCTTACCAAGTACGTAATGAAACCAACTGATAGAATAATTGTAAATCTTACCAAGTACTTAATGAACAATCTTATAGAATAATTGTTATCTTACAAAAACGTGATGAACCATTTTATAGGGTGATTATTATCTTACTAACTACGTGATGAACCGTCTTATCGAACAATTGTTATCTTACCAAGTACCTGATGAACCATCTTATTGGACAACTGTTATCTTACCAGTACTTATCGGATTATTATCTTACCGAGTACGTCATGGATCATCTTATAGAATGATTGTTATCTTACTAACTACATTATGAACAAACTTAAAGATAATTGTTATCTTACCAATAGGCGACGAACTATCTTATCGAATAATTATTTTCATACCAAGTACGTGATGAACCAACTTATCGAATAATTGTTATCATACCAAGTACTTGAAGAACCAACTTATCGAATAATTATTTTCATACCAAGTACGTGATGAACCAACTTATCGAATAATTGTTATCATACCAAGTACTTGATGAACCAACTTATCGAATAATTGTTTTCATACCAAGTACGTGATGAACCAACTTATCGAATAATTGTTATCATACTAAGAACTTCATGAACCAACTTATCGAATCATTGTTTTCATACCAAGTACGTGATGAACCAACTTATCGAATAATTCTTATCATTCCAAGAACTTCATGAACCAACTTATCGAATAATTGTTATCATACCAAGTACGTCATGAACCTATTTATCTAATCATTGTAATCATACTAGTACGTCTTGAACCAACTTATCAGATAATTGTTATCTTACTAAGAACGTTTTGAACAAACTAATTGAATATTTGCTATCTTACCAAGTACGTGATGAGCAAACTTATCGAAAAAATTTTTCTTGCCAAGTAAGTAATGGCCAATCTTATAGAACAATTGTTATCATACCAAATACGTCATGAACCAATTTATCGAATTATTGTTGTCATACCAAGTAAGTGATGAACCAACTTATCGAATTATTGTTTTCATACCAAGTACGTGATGAACCCACTTATCGAATCATTGTTATCATTCCAAGACGTGATGAACCCACTTATCAGATAATTGTTAGCTTCCAAGAACGTAATGAACCAATTAATCGAATAACTGTTATCTTACCAAGTAAGTGATGAACCAACTTATCGAATAATTGTTATCATACTAAAAACTTCATGTACCAACTTATCGAATCATTGTTTTCATACCAAGTACGCGATGAACCAACTTATCGAATAATTGTTATCTTACTTAGAACGTGATGAACAAACTTGTCGAATATTTGTTATCATACAAAGTAGGTGATGAGCAAACTTATCGAATATTTGTTATCATACCAAGTAAGTGATGAACCAACTTATCGAATAATTTTTATCTTACCAAGTACGTATTAAACCAACTTATTAAAAATTGTTTTCTTACCAAGTACGTGATGAACCAACTTATCGAATATTTGTTATCATACCAAGTAGATGATGACCAAACTTATCGAATATTTTTTATCTTATACCAAGTACGTATTAAACCAACTTCTTGAATAATTGTTATCTTACCAAGTACGTGATGAACCAACTTATCGAATAATCGTTGTCATACCAAGTACGTCATGACCCAACTTATCAAGTCATTGTTATCATACCAAGTATGTGATAAACCAACTTATCAGATAATTGTTATCTTACCAAGTACTTGATGTACCAACTAATCGAATAATTGTTATCTTACTAAGTACGTGATGAACAAACTTATCGAATATTTGTTATTATACCAACTACGTGATGAGCAAACTTATCGAATAATTTTTATCTTACCAAGTACGTATTAAATCAACTTCTTGAATAATTGTTTTCTTGCCAATTACGTAATGATCAATTTTATCGAATAATTGTTATCTTACCAAGTACGTGATGAACCAACTTATCGAATGATGGAGCAGATGAAGGTCTTTGGCCTGAAATATAAAGTACACACGTTTTTTTTTTCTTTTTGCTACGTCTGCTCTTTTGCTTAAACTAGTATTTTTTTAAAAGCCCCATAACAAAACAACAACAACAATAATAATACAAAGCCCAGAGTACCTAAATAACTACTAAAAATAGCTATTTTTAAAACCATTTTGACTTCTCTCATTTTTGAATTTCTCTTTTTATACTACGACAATCCTATTAACCGATTCTCATACAACCCTCTTTTTAAGTCCTATAGGTAACAGGTTTTGTAAAACATTATGAAAAATAAGGAAATTGCTTGTTACAAGTAATTTTTAAATTATCAACAATGTTTTCTACCCCGAAGTACAATGATCTCTAACATTTCATCTCCTGAAAATTGTCGACTGCAACTCCTTTGAATCTGGACAAGTTTAAAGTTTTGAGGTCAGGTAATGGGTAAAATGTACTTAACCATTTCATTTCTGTAAACAAACAAACAATTAAAAAAACCCACAAAACAAAACGAGGCTGTCCGAATATTAAAAAGATGATTGGCTACACTTTCTTCCAAAACCTCACTATTTTTTTTTTAAATCTGTCAACATATTGAAATAAATTAATGGATACATAAATGATAATAAAAGACTTTCACGTTTTAGAGTTTCCGACCTTTGAAACATAATCTTCGTGCTTATACTATTGATAAATCCTGTTACTTTTCTTATACATGTACATTAACTTTTCAAAAAGAAAATGCCTACAGAAGGTAATCTTGATCGAAAAACGATCAAATCCGTTACCAAACACAGATTGTTTAGACTGGTCCAACTTGAGAGAAGTTGTGTTTGTGTTCGATCGAATTTTGAATTCTGTATCAGATAGGTTAGAAAATATTGTGATTAAGAAGAATGCTGGTTATCAGCAATCTCTCCCTTCCATATTTTTCTGAGTTATTATTCATTAGCACATAAAATTGCCGTATTCCGTGTTAATTAAGGCATCACTGACTCCGACAGGAAGCTCCACTTTTATATTGAACGACGTTATTTTACAAAATTTAGGGCCGATAACTTTTAACGATAAAACACAAAACCGTATGTTGGCGACATAAACGTCGTAACTACATCTTGAATAAGCAGTAGTTATGACGTTTAAGTAGCCAAACCAACCAAAGTTCATCACGCAAGTGTTGGCCAATGTTGGGGTTATATTTCACTTTCAATCTATATGATTGTTTAGATTGGTCGATTGATTCTTTGGTTGACACCCGCGATTGGTCGTTTGGTTAAAAGAGACCTAAGAAACAAAATGGCAGTGAATGAAATATACCTACAGCTTTGATAACCAGTTCGACAACATCTTTATTCATTGAGTGCAGAATAAATCTGTCAATCTGTGACTCCCGTAGTGTGGTCAGAGTCTGTTTTAATTGTGGATTATCGCTTGACGTGATCCTCGACGGTAGACGTATTGGAGATACAAACACACCAGCCCCACCTAGGGCGATAACAGGGGAGAAATCCTCTAAAATATAGTAATGCCATTTATTAATGAATTTCAAATTGTCTCAGTTTTTCACTCACAATGGCGCTTTTTGGCGCCTTCATAGAAAAATAATTAGGAAAAGATTGTGTAAAATGAAGAAATTGCTTGTAACAAGAAATTTCTTCATTTTACACAATGTTTTTTTTCCACCAGAAAGTTAAGAAATTTATAAACTTTCAATTTTCTTTTGATAATGTAAAAATAACTTGTAACAGACTAAAGTTTTATTGTCTGGTAATGTGTTAAGTGTCTTCAGCTAGGATTTCTTATAGTCTTGAAGGTTAGACTCCCTGTCGACAGAAGCAAATCCGCTTCCGTAAATAATTGTATAAGAGGATAAGTCTCCTGAAATATATGAGTTATTTTTCAAATTTGAGAGTGCTCCAGTGTTCTTTTTAGCTCGTTCTGGACGAAAATCATACTTTCGGATGACGGCATTCGCACTTGGTTAAAATTTTCTTTATCTCGGCTTATATTTACCCTAGACGGTTAATAGTTTACAATAAAACTCTCCGTGTTATAGGCTTCCGTCTTAGACCAACACCCGTGATTTATTGACCGAGTGACCTTGACTTAGTCTCAAAAACTATAACGAAAACTTTAACATGGCTTATATTCTCTGGATGCCTTTAATCATAAATACACTCACAAAGACAAAGTCTTTAATTCTACATCGAGTGACTTGATCCTATTTGCTTTAATTTCTTACTTCTTACACCTCTAATAGAAATTCTTGCAAAGTGATAGATTTTCGTATCAGATCCAGTACCATGACTTTTTTACTTTTGACCCTGACCTTCAACCTTTATTTTTCGATTCCATACTCCTAAAGCTATCAAATTTATAAATGCTCTCATCATAGGGTATGCTCTTATTTGACCCTAAGTACAAAAGTGAAAAGGTAAGAAAAACTATTGCCAGAATTGTAAATATATTCGTAAAACAAACTACAATTTTCTAAAATGACAAATCTAATCAGTCCTCCAAGGATATCTAGTCCACATTTACCGTGACCCCCGACATCCCTACAGAACACCTTACCTTTGCATTCAACTTTGTGACGAGCACTTGATAGAGCGAGATATGTAGTCAGCTGACAATTGTTACTGTAACTGTTCGTTATCGCTTGACGTTATGCTACGAGTGATACAAACACGCCTATTTCAATAACGGGATGTCACTCCATAGGAACTACAAGGTTGTGAATTAATTGGGACACGGTGTATTTTTATCTATTGCTTGTTTTTTTATAGTTGAACATTATCCGAGGCGGTCAACTTGTTTGAGACATAAATACCTGTCCCCCGTGATGCGATAACGAGGAAAAACCTCGGAAAAGGGAATGCATGAATTGTAATATTTAACCCTATAGTCATGGTGGGTACTACCACTACATCCTTTCCTAGCCTCCAGCTGCTATCCCACTTAGGTTTACGATTATCAACCCATTGGTGAGAGACAAATGTCAGAAAGAATACGTGCCGTCGCCCATGACATCCCATTATTGAAGATTAGAAGTCTGATGCGCTACCGACTGCGCTATGACGACGGCCGTCAATGGTAGACTATATAAGGGACACATTTCGCTTTCCCAGGAGATGTTAGTCACTTTAACATAATATTGTATGTTTTTCAACCTAATCTCAAAATTTGTGACCACAAGAACTACCAGTCAAAATGGCATTTGATAGCAAACGGACTTAACAAGCACTGTATTTAAAAAAAAAAAAAAGAAAGTCGATGGCATGATAATGATAAAAGTTTATTCAATTATGTTGTGTGGCCATCGGACAATTATCAAACTGTATATTACATATATATCTATAACAATGACAGTGATGCCATTTATAGCTTTACAAGCAATTTGTCTACGTTTCACATATTACATTTTGCAGATACATTGACATGAAAAGAGTCTCTGATTCTACAAACTAAGTACACGGCCTAAAGTACTTTAATACGCTTTTCGTACATCAATTTATGGATTCATTAAGTATGATACGCTGCAGTTAATTGATACGGCGCAGTAAATTGACAGTGCATTAGATTATTGCTTCGAGCTCAACAGGTTATGTAACAGTTAATTTGATTATTACGTTCGTGAAACCTAATACCTGTGCATTTGGGACAGGAAAACTGTTGGTTTACTGCGAATTGAGAAAGTAGACAAAATTTCAGAAAGGAGACTGCAAAACATTGTGCACGAAACTATTTTTTTTTATTTCAGTGAACAAAGTAGATCGATAAGATTTTATTCAAAACTTGGAAAATATTTGCTTCGTTTTGATTGATGGCATCAAATTATATGAAAAAAAAAGATACTAATTATGTTTTCATTGAGTTATCTAATTTCTCATAAAGACAGGCCGGTGAAACTTTTGCGTTGAAAAATCTGAGAATTAACTACCGCAACTGGATATGATATTGATTATTACCTATTTATGCTGATCACTTTGTCATAAAACGGCTCCTTAACCCATTCCCACACAATCCCTCCTTTTTACGCCCCCAGAAAAAAGCTTCGGAAAACATTGTGGAAAATGAAGAAATTGCTTGTATCAAGCAAATTCTTCATTATACACAATGTTTTCTTACCAAAAAGACGAAAAAATATAAAATTCCATCAACTTGAAATCGTCGTGTGCAGTTTCTTTTTGGACCAGTCTAAAATTTTGTTGTGTGGGAGTGGGTTGAAATAAGGTCAAACCTTGAGAAAGAAAAGCTACTCTACGCCATTCCATATAGTTGATGATTTCTACAATAGCCTTCGACAGTGACGATGGGTCGGGCAACAATGGCATTGTCCGATTGGCTGGTTCCAGAGCTTCATCTGCTGACGTCACGAAATGAACCTGGTGTAAGATGACGTAATCTGTTGACGTAAAAACGTCGATTTGGGGACCGATCGCAACAGCGATAGATGTATTCTCGAACGTTTCTCTTGCTGAAATTGGTAAAGTTTACAAAAATTCTATTTAATTTTGAATTCAATTCATGATTTTGGCTTTATTACATCAGGCAATGAATGGCGGTTTATCACTCAGTTCAGTCTTGAGCACATGATAGATTTATAGACAACATGTGCGTTCGTTCGATTTATCTCAAAATTGCGTTCTTGTTTATTCAGAAACTAGGAATAAATCTTAAAAATTATGTAGTTTTTTTTTTTTTCATTTCTTGTTTATATCGATAAATTTTGTTCAGAGTAAACCGTGATACAGTAAATATAGAAGAGATGGAAATAATGATATTAACCCGTTACCTGACGGCAACATTTTAGACTGGTCCAAATTGAAAGGAGTTGCAGACGACAATTTAATGTTTACGAAATTTTTTTTTCAATCTTCTGGGTAGAAAACATTGTGTAAAATGAAGAAATTGCTTGTAACAGCCAATTTCTTCATTTTACACAATGTTTTCCCAATTGTTTTTCTTGAGGGGCGTCCAAAAGCGTCACTCTGTGGGAATAGGTTAACGGTTCATGGCTCTCGTAAGGACAGAGTCTCTGACAAAAAGAAATCCTGAAACAGTCGTAAAAATTATTTACAGATAGGTCACAAGCAACAAGAAATAATTTTGCCTTTTTTTTCGTTTTCTGTTCGACAAAGAGTTTCATAATGGGCTTGTGACTTTTTCTGAGATAGGGTACTGTACATAATTTTAATGACTATCTTAGGATTCCTTTGGTAGAGAAATGTTGTCTCTACGAGATCGAAATGGAGACTTTAACCCATTCCTACACAATGGCGCTTTTAAACCTCCCTCAATCATGAAAGCTTTGGAAAACATTGTGGATAATGAAGAAATTGCTTGTGACAAGCAATTTCTTCATTAACCACTATGTTTTCTAACGATTTTAAGAATTTCATTAACTTAAACTTGTCGTCTGCATCAATAAAACTTTTTCATGTAGAAATGGGTTAATAAATAACGTCTCCTTCGTCAAGACGTACCTTTGGTTAGACTTTTGTAGACAGCTGATCCATTCGACCTGTCATATTCCAGGGGAGTGAACTCTATTCTACAGAACTTGAAGTTTTTATCACCCTTGATTAGAGCATCTGCTATAGCTTGGTAATATTCTATGCTCACTCTATCTTTGTAGCCCATCACGGCTGGAAATGAAGAAAGGACAACTTAACCCTTTAACAGACGACAAATTTTGCACTGGACCGAGTTCAAAGATGTGGCAGACGACACTTTTTGTTTGATAAAATTCAGTGTTTTTCGTTTATTGGGATAGAAAACAGTGTGGAAATTGGAGAAAAATTTTTTTTTATCAAAGTATCATGTTGTCAGTAGGTAAATCACTGTGGCGTAACTATAGCTTTGTCTAAGCTTTAGTTACGACATTCTTCTCACCAAATATTATATAACGAGTGTATTTTGGTTTGGTACCACACCCGAACACCCTCACGCACCGAGAATAATTTCTTGATCCACGCATGTAAAGGGATCTTGTTCAAACAGCCACTGCCCATATAAATAGCCGAGCTCTCGACATAAAAATGTAGCAACCATAAAAATAACTTTTAGTAATTAAAGTCCGGTGTAATTGACCAATCGCGGATGTCAATCAAGGAATCAATCGTCAAATCAAATCATTGATTCAACCCGGAATAGACCTTTGAACTCCGACATTGGCCGCTATTTAGTTAAACTTCTTTGTTGGTTTGGCGAATCTAACGTCGTAACTACAGCTTTTTCAAGCTGTAGTTACGACGTTTATGTCACCAACCAACTATTCTACCTTTTTGTTACATGCTACTGGCCATGAAATTTGCAAAATAACACTGTTTAAAATCAGACTTCCTGTAAGAGTCAATGACTGGGGCCAAAAGAGTTAGTGGGCTGGGCCAGCAATTTGATTCTCAGTTTAGACGATTTAATGTATATCAGTAACGTTGTTTTGTGATTTTACCGATGATTGTTTATAAATGAAAAATCGGTTGATCCTTCTATATATCCTACATGGTTACTGTTCTTTAGTGGCCTCCACTGGCTGCCGCCGTCATAGCGCAGTTGGTAGCGTGTCGGACTGTCGATCTAGAGGTCCCGGGTTCGATCCCCGACGGCGGCACTCATCCTTTCCGACTATTTGTCTCCCACCAATGGGTCGATAATCGTAGACCTATGTGGGATAGCAGCTGGAGGCTAGGAAGGGATCTGATGGCGGTACTGGTGTGAGAAATACCAGGAATCCATTGTTAGGTGCTTCAACCGCAGCGATATAACTGAAAGATTGTTGAAAGCGGCGTAAAACCCCATTCAAACAAAACAAACAAACAAAGCCTCCACTGGCAGATCGCTTCTCTTTCGGTCTAAATAAATCACTTTACTGTTCGATTGATGCCGTGAATTATCAATTGATAGATCGTTGGACTCCACTGACTAAACTCTAAAAGAGGATTCACTTGAAAATTAAACGGTATTTTTTTTCAAAATTTATGATCAGGAACATGAATGTAACAAAAAAGTAACTAACAAAACGCTTCCAATATTGACCAATGTCGGAGTACAAAGTTCACTTCTAGTCTAAATGTATGATTTGATTAGTCTATCGGTTTACTTTATTGACAACCGCGATTTGTGGTGCCTTAGTTGGTCGTTAAATAACGCAATAGTGATACAGCCGTCGCGTGATAGTTTTTTCATCTTAACGCGAGAGTCGGGAGTACTTTGGTGATAAAATGAAAGTACATTGGAGATAAATGACAGTACAGTAGTGATAAAAGAGAGTACGGCGGTGCTAAAAGGAGAGTACGGTTGTGATAAAAAGAGAGTACGATGGTGATACCATTAGAGTACGGTTGTGATAAAACGATAGTGCGGTTGTGATAAAACGTGAGTACGGTGGTGAAAAAAAAACGAGGGTACAGTGGTGATTAAATGAGAAAACGGTGGTGATACCACAAGAGTAAGGTAGTGATTAGACGAGAGTACGGTGGTAATAAAACGAGTGTACGGTGATGATACCACTAGAGTACGGTGGTGATACCATTAGAGTACCTTGGTGATACCACTGGAGTACAATATCGATGAATCGAGAGTATGTTAACGCTACCGCCAGAGTACGATGACGATAGCGCCAGAAAACACCGTAGTCACTCACTATCATCCAACCGTGAAGTTACCATCGTATTCTCGTACTCTCAAATTATCGTCATCTAACAGGGGAGAAATCCTCTAAAATATAGTAATGCCATTTATTAATGAATTTCAAATTGTCTCAGTTTTTCACTCACAATGGCGCTTTTTGGCGCCTTCATAGAAAAATAATTAGGAAAAGATTGTGTAAAATGAAGAAATTGCTTGTAACAAGAAATTAGTAGGTAAATCACTGTGGCGTAACTATAGCTTTGTCTAAGCTTTAGTTACGACATTCTTCTCACCAAATATTATATAACGAGTGTATTTTGGTTTGGTACCACACCCGAACACCCTCACGCACCGAGAATAATTTCTTGATCCACGCATGTAAAGGGATCTTGTTCAAACAGCCACTGCCCATATAAATAGCCGAGCTCTCGACATAAAAATGTAGCAACCATAAAAATAACTTTTAGTAATTAAAGTCCGGTGTAATTGACCAATCGCGGATGTCAATCAAGGAATCAATCGTCAAATCAAATCATTGATTCAACCCGGAATAGACCTTTGAACTCCGACATTGGCCGCTATTTAGTTAAACTTCTTTGTTGGTTTGGCGAATCTAACGTCGTAACTACAGCTTTTTCAAGCTGTAGTTACGACGTTTATGTCACCAACCAACTATTCTACCTTTTTGTTACATGCTACTGGCCATGAAATTTGCAAAATAACACTGTTTAAAATCAGACTTCCTGTAAGAGTCAATGACTGGGGCCAAAAGAGTTAGTGGGCTGGGCCAGCAATTTGATTCTCAGTTTAGACGATTTAATGTATATCAGTAACGTTGTTTTGTGATTTTACCGATGATTGTTTATAAATGAAAAATCGGTTGATCCTTCTATATATCCTACATGGTTACTGTTCTTTAGTGGCCTCCACTGGCTGCCGCCGTCATAGCGCAGTTGGTAGCGTGTCGGACTGTCGATCTAGAGGTCCCGGGTTCGATCCCCGACGGCGGCACTCATCCTTTCCGACTATTTGTCTCCCACCAATGGGTCGATAATCGTAGACCTATGTGGGATAGCAGCTGGAGGCTAGGAAGGGATCTGATGGCGGTACTGGTGTGAGAAATACCAGGAATCCATTGTTAGGTGCTTCAACCGCAGCGATATAACTGAAAGATTGTTGAAAGCGGCGTAAAACCCCATTCAAACAAAACAAACAAACAAAGCCTCCACTGGCAGATCGCTTCTCTTTCGGTCTAAATAAATCACTTTACTGTTCGATTGATGCCGTGAATTATCAATTGATAGATCGTTGGACTCCACTGACTAAACTCTAAAAGAGGATTCACTTGAAAATTAAACGGTATTTTTTTTCAAAATTTATGATCAGGAACATGAATGTAACAAAAAAGTAACTAACAAAACGCTTCCAATATTGACCAATGTCGGAGTACAAAGTTCACTTCTAGTCTAAATGTATGATTTGATTAGTCTATCGGTTTACTTTATTGACAACCGCGATTTGTGGTGCCTTAGTTGGTCGTTAAATAACGCAATAGTGATACAGCCGTCGCGTGATAGTTTTTTCATCTTAACGCGAGAGTCGGGAGTACTTTGGTGATAAAATGAAAGTACATTGGAGATAAATGACAGTACAGTAGTGATAAAAGAGAGTACGGCGGTGCTAAAAGGAGAGTACGGTTGTGATAAAAAGAGAGTACGATGGTGATACCATTAGAGTACGGTTGTGATAAAACGATAGTGCGGTTGTGATAAAACGTGAGTACGGTGGTGAAAAAAAAACGAGGGTACAGTGGTGATTAAATGAGAAAACGGTGGTGATACCACAAGAGTAAGGTAATGATTAGACGAGAGTACGGTGGTAATAAAACGAGTGTACGGTGATGATACCACTAGAGTACGGTGGTGATACCATTAGAGTACCTTGGTGATACCACTGGAGTACAATATCGATGAATCGAGAGTATGTTAACGCTACCGCCAGAGTACGATGACGATAGCGCCAGAAAACACCGTAGTCACTCACTATCATCCAACCGTGAAGTTACCATCGTATTCTCGTACTCTCAAATTATCGTCATCTAACTCTTTTAATATGGGCATATCGCTATGGTTCTAACGCATCATTTCCGTCGGGCAATTTCGTTGTCGCACGATCGATCTATGTTCTTCGTATAAATGTGTTATCGTCAACGTATTGTAGCAATAAGCAGACATTGTTTTTATTGTTAGCGTAGACATAAATACGATATGGACGTCAAAACCCTTTTTTTCTAACCAAACAGATACGCATAAAACACCTTTGCATGACAAAGAATGAGAGAGAAAGAAAGAGAGATAGATAGAAAGAGAGAAAGATAGATAGGTAGATAGATAGATAGAGAGAGAGAGAGAGAGAGAGAGAAAGAGAGAGAGAAAGAGAGAGAGAGAGAGGGAGAGAGAGAGAGAGAGAGAGAGAGAGAGAGAGAGAGAGAGAGAGAGAGAGAGAGAGAGAGAGAGAGAGAGAGAGAGAGAGATTGCCTCGTCTCGCAAGTGGGTGGATTAATTGGAAGGAAAGAAAAAAAAAAAACAACAACATGATTTTCGCATTATGTTGTTTTAACAAATACAATCTATACTTCTTAGCAAAGAGTCGCTAATATCAAGAATGGATTTTAAAGTAAGAAATTGTATACCTGCTTTTAAAACCGTCTCAGCTGCCCAGATTTCTGTAAGCATTAAAACCAGCAACACCAATATAAACAGAAATCTTCCGGCCATCTTCTATACACAAAATACGCCCGGGAATCAAATATTCAAAATGTCGGGACAATTTTCTTCATCGAGTTTTTAGTATATAATTACAACCCTCAAACATGCTTCTAAACAATCATGCCATCGATGGGCGATTAAAATATCGTAACTGCAGCTTTATTTAAACAATAGTTACGACATTTTGACCACCCAAAGACGATGAAGGTCAACTTCATGAACGTTCCTTATCAATAAAAATCATATTTGACCGCGTCTCCGTTTATCCAATCATCACACCATTATTTCAGCCGAAAGCGATAACCGCCTATGTGAAAACATAATAATTTCTTCCAATTACATTTTATTTAATTAGAATATGATTCTAAAATGGTTTAAGTAAAGACCTATTCACAGACTAGATGTCTAGTTGTTATTGTTTTTGTTGTATTGTGTTTTAACACTCTCCTGTTTTACAAAATTTTAGAACTGTCCAAAATTGAAAAAGGGTAGAAAATATTGTGGAAAAGAAGAAATTGCTTGTTACAAGCAATTTCATCTTTTTCTACTAAATTTCTCAATTACAAAATCACTTGGACATAAAAACCAGGAATTTAACAGGAAAGGGTTAATAACAAGAACCTTAATCCGAACGACAGGATCTCCTAGTATTTTACACAATCTTATTAATTTGTAAAACTTCTAATAAAACCGTTAAACACGAGTTTGCGCGTACTACACCGCCGTTGCCTTTTCTGACAAAACAATAGCACAAAGTAAAGGCTGAAGTCAATGTCCCACCATTTCTACGGCTTCCTAGCCACGTAGCATGTTATTGGCCACACTCCTAATGGGTCTGAAAGTTTGTGAGTACAGAATAAGTAAGTTAACTAACAAAATATTCGATGTCTATGATCACATGCCGAACGGTCGTTATAAAGTAATTCATTACGAAATTAAAAAAATCCAATATTTTCGTGTAGGTTAGCGTAATTTTGACTTAGCGATACAAGAACACACGACAGAGATACAATTGTTGTGCTCTTAACCACAGAAAAATCACCGGAAAAAGATTGCTATTATTTCGAGTATCCCGGTTGTCGTCGATAAAACAACATCATCAAATGATTTCTATATTGCTCATAAAATGAAACATACCGGCGTATCCACGGAACAATGGCGCATGACAATCATGGACTATTTGTACAATAGGCTAATAACCATTTGGATACGGGACACCCCAGGATGGGACGCCGGGGACATTCATTATTGGGTATGCCGAGCCCAGAACTTTTGTTGAGACCTCCCCCGGGATATTCCAGCAGATATTGTGACTGAAGACCTCTCTGACATTTTCGGGATCCGTGAACAGTGAGGGATGATTTTATAGATATTAATTTCATCCTTAACTATAAAAATTAATAAATTAACTGTTTGATATTTCATAGTTTTTCCGATGTATGGTACATAAAAATTACAATAAGATTTCAGTTTAATTGACAGCGCTCATTTTTTTTTCGAATCATGCAAGAACATATTTATTTCAATTATTGTTTATAGAAATGCAAATCCTATTAACGATAGGCTTTCTTAAAACCAATTACGCATAAGACACAACAACAAAACAAAAAGGATTATCCGTCGTGAAATTTTGCCCTTTCAAACATTAAAGGGTATAGTCGAGCCCACTGGTTTGTCATCGAGAAGGTGCAAATTTTGGGGAAAAACATATTTCATCATACTTTAATTCTGTGTTGAATACTAGATCATTTTTATAAAGAGCAAATTAGGATATTTAGCTTTCTGCTCTATGAACTCATTTCCTCAATAGTACTAGAATATTCGGTCTTGAAGCATTTCGTCGTTGTCGTTCTAAAACCTCGTAACTACGGCTTGATTCAAGCTGTAGTAACGAGATTTTAGAACGACAAAGACGATATTTTTATTTCTAATGGTTTCCAAACTTTCAGGGGGTCCAGAATGACTGTGTTCTGTAAAAGGTTAATATCCATTAGATGTGATGGAAAACCGGTGATGAATATTTGTGTCTATCAATATTCACGGTGACTTCTCATGCTAATTTAGTATCGCAGTTTTGTAACATTTTACCCAAAATCGAAGCAATGAGTTGAAAAATATAATTGTGAAATTTTCGTGTCTAGTAATCATTGAATGAGGAAACTGTGATATTTGGAAGGAACGGAAAAATCTGCGTTAATAAGAGGTATTGTATAGTAATTATGATTTATTCTTTTTTATTCTTTTAAGAAAGTGTCTCGCTGGTTTTAATTCTAATTTATTATGTTAATGTAATTAGGCGAGAATTCGAGGACTGTGCAGAGCCTAAAAGCGGCTGTGAAGTTTATTTCCATTATTATTTCTTGTTTTCTGTTTAGTCAAGATTAGATTGTATACTAAGCTCAGTTGTAATTATTTGGCATTTCTAGATATACTACCTTACCATTTTAATATTTCAAAGAAAAAAAGGTTTAGTGTATTTGAAATAAAAATAATAAAAAATACACATATATATATATATATTGGCACCGTTTTTTAATCGTCAAGTAGCAGTAATTTCTATAAGAAATGCGCATTTGTTTTCTAAAGGACAATTTGTTGATAAATAAACATTTGAATAAATAAGTCAGTGGTAAATTATACATAAATGATCAAAAGATATATATAATTCAAAAACTAAGACTAACAAATACATATAACCTATCTAACACAAGTAAAAATGATCCTTGAAGTCTGCTTGTATACTTTTTCATGAACTGAAATAAAACACTTCAAAACACGTTACAAAACCAGAGGATAAAAGCTATTTCAATACAGATCCGTATTAAAGAGAACAAAATAATCATACTGTTGAAGATGACATCATTAAAATAAAAAAAAAAAAAAAAAAAATAAAAACCCGATAAGTAATTAAATTAGTAAAAATTGATAATAATAGTAATAATAATAATGATCTAACTAATACGTCATGAATAAACTTGGTGATATAATTGGCCAATCGCAATCAAGGAATATATCAACAAATCAATTCATTCATTCAGCCCGGAATTAAGATTTGAAATCCGACATTGGTCGCCATTTTGGTTAACCTATTTTATTGGTTTTTGCGACTTAAACGTCGTAACTACAGCTTTTTCGAGATGTAGTTACGACCTTTAAGTCAAACCAACTATTCTATTTTTTGATACATGCAATTAGCCGCAAATTTGCAAAATAACGCCATTTAAATTCGAAATGAGACTTTCTGTTGGAGTCGATGAGAGTGGCTAACGAAGATAGTGGGCGGGGGCAGTGATTGGTGAATTATATAGACAGTATTAGTGCTATAAACTTTGTCTCTCTGAATTTGAATAAATAGACTTTACATTTGCACCAGTGAATTTAATAATTCCGAAAACCGAATGACTATCTTTCTGTCTCTTTTTTCTTGATTGCTTCTTGTCCTTTCTTGTTTTGTTTGCTTGATTTATTTTTTGCTTTCTTTCTTACGATCGTTGGTTCGTTCGTCTAGTTAAATCTTAGGTACACAGTATAACTAGGAACGTTGCGAGCAGCAACATAAAATTATATCGAAGATAAAACCAGGAGTCATGCAGTCAATACATACGGAGTACACAAGATGTATGGATCCTTTGGGAGATATGGAAAGGTTAAAAGTGTACTCAATATATGCATCTGTCAGTTTTAGGTACCATGAACTAGTCCCTCGTGTAATCTACACATAGTAATCAATCTTAGCACTACAGTTAGCCATATTTCATTAATAGATTACGGAGTTAGTCAATAATTACAACAGATTAAATAGCATCGAGCGAAAAAAGCAAAATATTTACAAATTTTGATAATTTTTCATTGGGAACTATTTTGTGCGGAAAAAGGCTGCGTGCTCAAAATTTTGTTCATTGAAGTATATATTTTTCGACAAACCAGAACGTCCGTTTTTGAAAGAGGTAACTAAAAATTAAAGTACAGCTTGTATAATTATGAAGATTCACTATAAAAAACCAAGTTTGAAATGAATGAATAAATAGATAGATAGATAAAGAGCAAAAACTGTAAAACTAAGCAAGGTAAACTATGGTTCTTAAGCTCTACATTCCCCATTAATGCGACCATGATTTTTTGGATTATACACTGCTTGTGAAAAGCAGTCGTTATAGAGAGCTATGTTACCCTCAGAAGACTCTGGACTTTACTTATAACAATTTTGTTTTAGTATAAAAAAACTCTTTCAAATGAATAAGATATGATTTTTGCCAAATACATGTATCAAAAATATGGCACTATGAAAACGGTAGCGAAATCAAAGGCACTAATTAATCAAATCGATGGTTCACCGCGAAACAGTTGTAACTACCTATATTTTTATCGGTAGTTACAACTGATTCGACCTGAACAATCTAAATGTTGTTTTATCACGCTTTGTAGTTGTAGGTTCTTTCTTTCTCAATTGTCATATAACGACCGTCATAATTTCTCTAGGTTCGAATTTTTAAAATGTTCCTTTTTATTTACAGAGATGGTTGATTTTCAACTTATATTGGGGTGTTTATTCATAATTTTGTGTAAGCAGTGTGTTCAGGCTATGAACTGTAGACAACCGTATGATTTCATCATAGGTCTGTATGATTGTGGAAATATATTTATCCTTTTAACCCATTATCAGACGGATTTTTTAGACTGGTCCAAGTTAAAGGAGTTGCAGACAATTAACAGTTGATGTTATTTTAAAATTTGTTAACTTTCTGGGTAGAAAACATTACAGAAAATGAAGAAATTGCTTGTTACAAGCAATTTCTTCATTTTCAAAAACGTTTTCCCAATTGTTTTTCTAGAGGGGCGTCAAAAGGCGGCATTGTGTGGGAATGGGTTAAAGGAATAAACATTGTTTATAGTGGTCTTTGTAAGAATTGGGTTTATTTGTTCTTGGAGAATTTTTTTCAACAAAAAGATATATTAGAAACATACGGTTTGTTTGTCTAAAATAATAGCCATTTACGTGTATCGATTTTAAAGTTTTTTCTAAACGAAGCACAATCAATATTTTTTTGAGTATTCTCATCATATCGTTCAAAGTAAGAAGAAAAGAGGTAGCCGACAGACACGGACACAAAGATCAGTCTTGTTCGTTTATGAGAGAAAAAAATAAACAACAACAACAACAACAACAACAACAACAACAAGACCAATTGACGGATCTAGGCTATCAATAGATCATCCAAATCATAAATTTAGACCGGAAGTGAACTTTGAACTCCGACATAGGTTGTCATTAAGTGAAGCGCTATAAATTGGTTTGGCGACTTAAACATCGTAACAAAATATAATTTAAGCTGTAGTTACGACGCAAAGGGTGCCAATCTACCGTTCTATTAATTGTCACTAACTACTGAAAATAAAGTTGCAAAATAAAACCGTTTGATATTTAATTCGAACTTCCTGTCGTATCTACATGGTAGTGGCCAGCGCTCCGACATTTACAGGAATGAATCGTTTGAACCTGGTTCTAATTGAAAACAGACGACATTTCATAGTCTGTGTAAATTGAAAAAAAAAAAAAAAAAAAAAAAAAAAATAAATAAATAAAAGAGTAAAAGATAAAAACAAACAGTATAGAAAACAATGTGAGAAAGGAGAAATCCATTATCTTTTCTAGAAATCTTCATCTAGAAATACCTTTGCATCCGCCAAAAAAGACAGATTGATCAAAGACTTTTTTGGTGATAATTTCAGGTATGCTGAGCCCAAAGACGGGTGAGACGTTATTACAGAAACCGTTTCTAGATTACACCACAACTATACGTTATAAAGACGTTGACGATTGCTTCAATACGCCAAATTACGTCAATCTCGTCGTCAGTGACGTGTTAAAAATGCCGCATTCTGGATGGACGAAAATTACACAAGGAATAGAGGAACGTATGTACCTAATAAAGTCATACATCGGACTACAAACTCTATCTGCTCTTTTGATTAAATTATATTGGTTTATGGCTATAGAATAAGAATATCTAAAAATATTTTTTGTAATTTTTGTAACCTTTTTACTTCGGTTGCATTCTAATTATTGTCTGATTATAGCTGTCATTCAAACAGTAGATTGATCAATCAAATCATTCGTTTAAACCAGACGTGAAATATGAACACAGATATTTATGTCAAGCAGTTTTGTTGGTTTGACGGCTTAAACATCGTAACTACAGCTTAGTCAAGCTGTAGTTACGACGTTTAAGTCGCAAACCAACCATTACATTATTTTCATTACGTGTATCTAATTTGAACTTTCTGTTGGAGGTCAGTGGGCGGGGCAAGCGATCCGTCAACTATTAGGCTGTATACATGGGCATATTAGTTGCAAGAACAATTAAAGAAAAGTAAAAGAAGAAAATCATGAATATTTGATTGGCCTTAATCTTGTTTTGATGGCCTAGTAATAAGTTGATATAGCTACTTAGAGAGTTATCAAATTGATAATCTTGTCACTAATTGGTCTTCACTTCTCTCCATCAACACTCTATCAACAAGAAGTCATCGGTCATCTCAATTCAACCTATTACAAAAAAAAAAAAAAAAAAAAAAAAAATAGACTGGTCAAAATTGAAAGGAGTTTCAGACGAAAATGTAAAGTTAATGAAATTTTAGAATCTGGGTTGAAAACATTGTGTAAAATGAAGAAATTGCTTGTTACAAGTTCATGAAATTTTAGAATCTGGGTTGAAAACATTGTGTCACAAGCAATTTCTTCATTTCGCACAATGTTTTCCCAAGTGTTTTTTGAAGAGCGTCCAAAGCGACATTGTGTGAGAACCTCCACCAACCTTATCACTACATTTATATCGGTATTTAAGGTAGGATACCCGTAATGCGCCATTTTCGAACATCGGAAATCTTCGGGTAAATTCATCGTTATCTTCCGATAGGTAGCATTTTACAAATACTGACCTATCTAATTTGAGCATTCTGGGTAGTGTCATTCGTGACAACTCGGCCGATTCCGTTGAACTACATTCAAAATGTCAGCGCCCAGAAATGCACGCTTTGTATTTTTGATGCCTCTTCTTGGAGCACATGTAAGATGTGAATGCTTTCGCAATTTGAAATAATTATTTTTCTAATAAACTTTTGGCGACGGTTAAGTTTGATTTCTCCACAAATGTAAGTTCTATTGCAATTATCCACTTGCTACTTTTTGGCGATAGAATATGGAGTTATGCGTACGACGTAATAATATTTATCCCAATCAGGATAAGTGATACGGTCCCGAAGACAGGTCAATCTTCGGAGAATATGACATGCGCAGACAACGGTAAATTCATACTTTTTGATTTTCTAGCGGAAGATAGGAAATGACGTAGTTAATACGTCATTTTAGTAACCAGAGTGAAATGTTACGACGTCATTCGAGAAATCCCGACGTCGTGTCGATTCCAAAACAGCGCATTACGGGTATTCTATCAAAATAGCAGGAAAATGCATGTAAACTGCTCTTCAAAAAGAGCACTGATCCTTCATTTTTCGCCCTTTGTCTCTGACAAATGTAATAAGGAATCTATAAAAGAGACTGCACTTTCTCCTTAGGATTGACAAAGGGCGTTCATCTAGTGGCATACAAACAAAAATCTTACAGGTCGCCATTTGAAATCGTTACTCTTGAACTTGTCTTCCTTGCTTTTATTTTTTATTCATTTTGAAGACTTCAGCATCTTTCATATACATATTTATTTCCATGCTTGTATATTTTCAGAGCTTAGACTAAGTGTCGGTTCTAAACCCAATGCAACATTGTCCGTGGTAGTTGGTCCATTCTATCTGAACCTCGCCATGATTCTAGAAGACCGGGGAATTCCTTATATCGTTACCGATTACATGGGTATTGATTGGTCAGATATAAGTCGTGCAGACGATGACGTCACCTGGAAGAACCTAGTGGAAGTGAGGCCACCAATGGCGGAATTTAATGGTGCTATTGTTGACTTTTTTGTGCTCCAAGGTTGGGAGAGTGCCGTTATCATTATGCCAGAACATCCTAAAGACAACCAAGGTACGACTTCTTACATTAACAATGAACAGAGTCGGAGGGATACATTGTTCGTAAGCGTAAAGCGACAATTCTAGATAAAATCAAATTAAGGTTTAACTTTTAATTCCTTGGTATAAATGAAAACATCTATGTTTTAAACGTTCATTGTGGATAAGATTTTATTGAAAAAATATGGAATGTTGTCTCTCATTTAATTCGCGCTCAGCTATGAATTTTAAATATCTCATGAAACATCTAGACATCTATACCAATTTTCACAATGTAAAGGTCCTAAAATATGGACCTTTTTATTGCTGTATGAGTTTATAAATTGGATATAATTACATAATTAGAACTCTTTTATGCACTTCAGAATGCCAGAATCTTGGAAAACAAATGGTAGAAAATAACATCTCTCCAATTTCCTACACGCTGAGATTCGAACATCGGTCCAAAATGCAGGAAAAAACAGCTGAAGTGATAAGAAACATCCAAAAACTTGAACAAAAGAAAATTATCATCTGTAGTCCACGAGAGGAGAAATATAAAATCATTGAAATTGTTTTGGATGAGGTATCACATTATTGTTCTGTACCAACAAAGTATCGTCTACAGTCTATCTTGCTCGAACGACAACCTCTATTAAGCGACCACTTACACTAAGCGACCACGATAAAAACCATTTTTCAAAATCAGAAGCTGACGTAAGAAGTGCGTATTTACTAAAAGCAACAATATAGGATTTAGCGAGAATCTGTTATGACTTGTGTAAGCAATCGAACCAATCCTTTTATCCACATGTATTTCTAAAAATGTATTTTAAGCGAACATTTTTTAAGCGACCACTTATTGGTCGTCAAATGAGTGGCCGCTTAATACAAGATTTCAAGGTTATGGACATAGTATAAATAACGAAAGAAAATCTGTAGAAACCTCTCTCTATGAGATTTTTTAATCAAGTAATAGAAACCCTTCGTGTAGGGTTTTAAATTTTTAGGAAGTATTTATATGAGGTTTATTTTTAAAGAAATGTTTTTTATTTCATGAATGTATTTAACAGCCTAACGTGTATCAATTGCATTTTAGAAATGCCCTGAATGAACAGTATTTTAAAGAGCCAATTTCGGTAGATCAATAAACAAGTCAGTTTATATGCTCATTTCGATAAACCAACATAAAGAACAATACTAATAATAGATGAATAAATTGAAGGATAACGCTTCGATTAAAACAACGACAACAACAACAACAACAACATCAACAACAACAACAACAACCCCTATAGTATAATTTTGATCGTTTAGTCAGAAAATTTATAAAGAGCGAAAAGTCTCGATTCCTTCCAAGCCTGCGAAATTTGACCATTGTCGATACCTTTCCCATGTGTTTCCTTTCCATTGACTGGTAATCATTATTTATCTCTTCAGGCGCGGTTGTTCAGAATCCTTAGTGAGGATGCTTACAGTTTCTTCATATTAGATCCGGTGGGTAATTTCTTATAAGACTTTTTTGTAATGCTTTTTCGGTAAATATAATTGCGTATGTTTGATATATGGGCAGACTTGCAATAGCTCGGTAGTGATCGAATTCCCCCGAGCTATTTTCTCATTCCAAAGTTAGCTTAGATTATCAATGAAGACGGTATACAAAACGGTTACAGAAAGCTTTAAAGGATAATCGCGTAAATGGGCGACAAGAATATAGTAAATACAGCTTGCATAAAGTTGTCTCCACGACAATTTGGTCCCCCAACGAACCATCGTCTTTAAGACTGCGCGAATAATGTCACTTCGAAAATTAAGTACCATCTTTTTTCTATTTTCAGACAACACATCTCCAAGCCTTGTCAGAAATCAACATGTATCGTCGAGGTCTGTTTGCTGTCAAATGTAACTTGTTTGCCTATCGTTATAAAGACCTCACAAATGAAACGACCAATTTCGAAACGGGGTAGGTTTTTTAAGGCATTTTATGTAAGCAATTAAATATTTTAGTGCGCTAATTTACTGATTTGGTCAAACATTTAGGAAAGAGTTTCACCGAACTTAGTCTTTCGAAATATGTCTGTTTTTTTTATTTTTTTGTTTACTTCGTTGACACGGAAACGGACTGAGAGGTCCACTTTGCCCCCCCCCCCCCAAAAAAAAAACCCAAAAACAACAACAACAAAAAAAACACCAACAACAAACAAACAAACAAACAAACAAACACACACAAAAAACCCACCACCACATCTCCTTTTCTCTATTTTTTGCTGAAAATTGCAATTCAAAAATATTATTAGAAAAACAATTAAGTTTAGACGTCTGTCTTTAACGAAAACTCAAAACGTAGTGGGGGCGTGTGCCACGCATCGTCACCGTTTAGGAGGTGTTTTACTTGAAACAAATCGGGTTTTATTTTGCTGTTGGAATGGAACAGGATTACTTTAAATAATCATATAGATGTGACGTCATCAAAATATTGGAATTTTCTTCATAAATTAACGTATTTTAGGCAGGTTTTTGTATATCAAATTTTTGAATAGTGAAAAAAAGAAAAAAAAGGGTTTTCCACATAGATTTACAAAATCATTAATTAGATCTAAAATAAACGTTGAATGATTTTAGAAGAGAAACTGGTTGATTTATTGTTCATGATATTAATTCATGCAAGAATTAGTACACTATTTTCGCAAATCCAGTTATCCTGACAACGAAACATACAGAATAAAACAAAACAAAACAAAACAACACCAACAACAACACAAACAACAACAACAACAACAACAACAGAACAACAACAAACCCAAACCCGAGCAAGTTTTTAGACAGTACATTCGGTGGAGCACTTTCACCAATTGAGAATCAAAAAGGTTATGAAGCGTTCGACACAATTTCCTTGGATATATGTTTCGACCTCTGTCATATAAATCAATAAAAAGCACCTTCCAGGCGGTATTTGGTTGCAAACTCTTTAACTCATTACAAGACGACAAAATTTTAGACTGGTCCAAATTCAAAGGTTTTGCAGGCGATATTTTTAATCTTATGAAATTTTTATTCATTTATTTATTTTTTGTCGCTTGAGGTAGAAAATATTGTGGATAAAGAAGAAATTGCTTATAACAAGAAATTTCTTAAAATTCCACAATGTTTTCCAGAGCTTTTTTTTGGGGGGGGGGGGCTTTGTATGGGAATGGGTTAGGTAAAGAACAAGGGTATCGTTTTAATACCTAGTCCACACAGATGAAGAAGGGGGCTTCCATGGAGTTTCGTTTTCGTTGTTGTTCGTTATTATTTTTTTTTTGAGTGGAGAATTAAAACGAACACCTCTCCCTTCAAGTTTTCGAGTGACAATGCCTACCAAATAACATTCGATTGGAAAACTTTCTATTTAATAACAAGCTTATATTTATCTCGAGTCATACATAACTAGAATCTGACCAAAATCCTATCGTTTAAAATAATTATTGTGAATTAAACTGAAAAATTATCATGAAGACCAAAATTTAAAAATCGCCATTTTAAAAGCGCACTTTGATCATATTTTATATACCTATAAATATTTCTATTAAAATATATACATTCCACACAGACAAAATCGAACATATAAAAAAATTCATATCTAACAGTGTCAAATACGGTTCAATACAAGGTTCTCTAAGATGATTTAATTTTTTTTTCTGTAGATGACGTCAAAATGCGAAAAAAAAAAAAAAAAAAAAACGAGTTCAGAATGGTAGAGGAGAATGGCAATACATGTACAAATTTATAAAGATTTTTTTTTTATTTTTTTCGTAGATTTCATAAAAAAATGTAGGTATATAATAAATGGAATAACATTACGATAGCGATACAATAATTTGTATTTGCTTCTCGATGCTGAAGAAAAGTCCTTCGATCTCATGAAATATCAAAATGTTCCTCCTTAACTCAAAGCAAATACAAGTTATTGTATCGCTATTCCCCTTTTTATAAGCTGAGGACTGTATGTAAATGGGTTAGAAACCTGAGAGAAGGACATCAATAAATGAATGTTGATGTATCTTTCATTTTTTGCAGGTATGCCTATGGTGCAGCTGATGCGTCACAAATCATCAATGAGGCAAAATATTACTACACAGAAAATGTTGATACACAGAGCCTGGACTACTTTTCTAGAGAACACTTCTTAAAGGCTTTGAAACAGGTATGTATTTCGTATTTTTACTCATATTTAGGCGGTTTTAACTTTTTTCGTTTAAAGATCTCTTTCTGTAGCACCACAAGATAATGGTGTCATGTAATACAACGTATTTGTTTATACAGTCTAGTATCTAACGGTTAGCCATCACCATTCATTGAGATGGAAACTCATCACAAGTTCATTTTAATCGTGATATTTAACCGTCACTGGCCAATATTCGGAACAAATCTGAGAATAACCATTGAAAGAATGACGGCAACCCGTAACTGGTAAGAAAAAGTGTGATGGTAATTTATCACAAGTATTTAAATTCTGAAAAAATATATTCTCTATATAGGCTAAGTGCATTATGACATTACGTGTATATGCTTTGTGTCGATGAGTTGCATACAAATTTCATATACAGGAAAAGATATTTTTTATAATCTATAGCATTTTTAAACACCCTTAAGGCCCAAAGAGGTTTTTGTGTCATTGTTATCGCCGATAAATTATGTCTATAGCGATGAAATAAAGCAAGTTTTGATTCCAGTTGGAGGGATTTTCACATGCTTTACGCAGTCATCAAAAGAAACGTAATTGACGGTTTCTGTCTTTTTATCAAGTCTGCAGTAAGAATTTCTTTATACCGTATATGATTTATGACAATTAAAAAGTCCATTTAAGATTTTTCCATAGTAAGAACTTTAATTATTTCCCATGATCATGGAGCCTCAGTGAAAAAAAGTTATCATTTTGAGTAATTGTGCCTTAATCCCCACTATTTAGGTTGATATCGGTAAAGGAGAGACAGGACGAATAAAATTCAACAGTTCTGGAGCGAGAATCGACTACACGCTTAGTTTGTACAATCATGGAGGCGTCACACTCTATACGAAGGTAACACCTCGGGTTGTTTATCAATTAAGGAGATAACAATTTTATAGCATATCACATTTACAGAAGTAAAAGTTGTATTCTAATAGGTGCAGAGTTAGGAAAAGCAAAATTATTTAATATACTATGAAATTTAAAAGTAATATCGATCTAATTATGTTTGAATGTCTAGCTTGGATGTACTTAAATCTTTTTAACACACAATAAAGACCCATGGAATTCATCCCCGAAATTGAAAAGATTTGTGATGAGAGATAGTTTGGAGAGAAAGATTATTGAGACAGGTAAAGAGAGGGGGACTGAGTTGAAAGGGGGGATGTAGAGCGAAAAGAAATAGAAAAGGGGGATATAGAGACTAGAAGAAGAGATAGGAGGATAGCGAGAAATTACGGAAAGAAAGGGAGAGACAAAGAGACGGATATGGAAATGAGTAATGAAAGAGGATGTAGAGACATTGAGAAAATGGAGGAAGAGATAGATAACGCCGTAACTAATATAGGAAAGAAGAAATTTATATATTTCCGAAACACCACTTACAGGATTTCGATTTACCTACTCTTGTACTTTCTTCAGTGCCTGCAGTTACTTGTATATGATCTGTTGCATTTACGAGACGGGCAGCTTCGATCAGATTCTTGAAATTACTGTTGTCTTTGATATAGAGTTTAAACCACAAAATGGCGTTCTTATCGCATTTCTCATATCCTCCAAAACGTGCGTCTTGTTAACGGTACTTTATTTTGGCATAATTTTTTCAAAATACGTAAAGACAAAATAAAGTGAAAAGTACAGAATATTTTATTTAAAAGGATGTAATTCAAGAAATTTTGAATGTTTAAGAAGGAACAAAAAAGCTTCGAAATATTACGTGTAAGCAAAACTCATTTCTATTCCTAGATAGCGACGTGGTCGACACATGGTGACTCACCTAATGACCGCCTTACATTTACAGAACAGAACGATACAGAGAGCGAGGAGGCACGTGGTATCTTTAAAGAAGTCGAAACAGTCGTTGTGGTTATTGTAAGTGTATTCACTGAATGCTCATTGTGAGTGTCCTTGAATATATGCAAAGTATTATACGCAACTAACATCTACCAGTTGGTAGAGCTTTTAGCTAGTAGGGAAGCGTTAACATTCAAAACGTGCACGTTTTCAAGGGGTCAAGAGTGCAAATTGCCACTCGAGGTTTTACAAATCAAATTACTGAAAGTACTGTAGTCTAGCAAAGCATTGTTTTGTTAACAAATCTTCTTAGTCAAAGGTTATCATAAAGTTATTCAGGAATAAACCCTTACAAGCCTTAGACTAGTTCGAATTGAAAAAAAGTTGCAGAGGACAGTTTTAAATTTGTAGGATTCAGAAAATCTTTCCCTTATAGGATACAAAACATTGTTGACAATGAAGTAATTGCTTGTAACAATCAATTACTTCATTGTCCACAATGTTTTCCAAAACCTTTTTCTTGGGATGTTAAAAAGACGGGATTGAGTGTTAATGGATTAAATAGATTGCTCTACAATTTGAACAGAGCTTGCAATATATCTGAAATACACAAGAACTACTTTTCATGGCGTATGCATTCAATGGATCTAGTAGTGACGCGTTGCTAGCTAAAAAGGCCGTATCTTTCCGCATTGAATTACTCTAATATCGTTATCGTAAAATAGTTTGATGCAAAGATTATCTTAGGCTGATAACGCACGTAACGAATATGTATAGCTCTGTTCTGATAATTTCCTAACATAGGAAAAATCTATTCTTATTTAACGCAATTGTCCTGAACGGCCTTAATCAAAAGATAGCCATGTAGGATTTGGGAGATGTATTAGATTTATGATATTCTACCTCACCGGGTAGCATGTTGCTTTCAGCGCATTCTTGTATCTTGAATATTTTTTTATAAAGAAAATTACCGAAATAAATCTTACTTAATCTAGCTTATACTACTTCTGGCGATTCAATTCATAAGACTTGAATAATTACAACATGCGTTCGGAGCATCTTTTCTTGTTATTATCAAGTGGTGTCGAAAATAAAACCACTAACATTTTCATTTTAAAATAGCAAATTATTAGTGTTATCTTGGGTGTGTTGGCAAAGCCGACATATCCTTTTAGGAGCAGCCTAACAAGAATGTAGGGCAGAATCTTTCGACTGACGGTTCAAGAATGCATTTTGATATGAATTCGATGTATATTTCACTTTTCAATTAAAGGTGGATAACATTGTAGACAACAGCTAGCGATATATTACGATTCAACAGGAATAACAGTTTTTACCATGGGATACGTAAGACCCCAACAATACTAAAATTGAACTACAACAAACACTTTTCCTCCATTTACTTGTGTCGAAGTAATAATCTTTATATAATTGAATCGAGATGTACATGTGTTATCTTGTCAAAATCAATAACATGATCTTCTGTATTTTGGATCGCTGCAGGAGGAACCGTTTGTGATGTACCGACCGGCCCCAGCAGGAGTTACCTACACGGGAAATGAACAGTATGAAGGGTTCACAATAGACCTGTTGAATAGAATCAGCGAAGACTTAAAGTTTAAATACAAGATCGTTGTAGCACCAGCTAATGAATATGGTGTGCCTAAGGACGGACAGACAGAAGATTTAGCAAGAGCTAAATGGGGTGGTATTGTGGGAGAAATAATTGCCAAGGTACATTTTTTACAGCATATTACGAATCGTCTGCGTTCTAAGTGAAGGGCTTTCGGCATTTTCCAATTCTTTATCGATATAGATGCTATATGTTCTTTTTCCAACAGTTTTAGGCATCTTGAATTTGATAGTTTGCAACAACAGGATAAAATATATGTGAAATACATTTGTATGTCTTTTATTGTAATTTTTATTACATAAAAAGTTTTTTTGATGTTATATTTTGCCAAAAACATTAACAAAAAATCCTTTCCTCGCTAAAAACTAAAGAAAATCATCCAAAAGTCTTATATCGAAAGTCCTATATGATAACAAGAGCACCGCACGCGGAAACCAACGCTCGACTGTTCATAAGCTTGATAGTGGGTAAATTTCCATGTGAAAAAAGGTGTAATCGTTCAAAACTGCATTTAGAGTTTCCCCCCTTGTTTTTTTAGATTGCAAAATGCTAAAGTTCTCAGACGCAGTGGCCGACGAGGACCTCGACATGGCAATCTCTCGGGTTTCTCCCTAAAAAGCAAATAAAAACTGTTCCAGACACTTATAATTTGAATTAATTGTTCCAAGCAATATAAAATAGAGTTCTTTTTAAGTTCTTATCTGCGCATTTTATCACTGCTCATTGAGGCGTGAACAGAGCGTATAAATTTCCCAATCTTCACAAACACACCTTTAATTGAAATATTTCAGAATGCGTCGATTGGTATGGGGGCGATATCCATTACATCACAGCGACAGAGTGCTGTAGATTTTAGCCTTGGCGTGTTGAGTACCGGCGTCAATATACTAATCAGAAAACCTTCGGAGAAACTGAACATATTTCAGTTTTTGACCCCTTTCTCGTTGGAACTCTGGATGGCCATAATTGGATCTTCCTTTGGAGTCTCTATCATTTACATCATCTTGGATTATCGCAGCAAGGACAGAAAGTTCACAATCAAGTCGACTTTGTGGTTCTCTATTGGTACACTGTTGATGAAAGGAAGCGACTTTTCACCAAGGCCAGTATCACAAAGAATTCTAACAACCGGCTTTTTGTTCTTTGTACTTATAACGGTTTCAACATACACAGCTAATATGGCCGCCTTCCTGACCAAAGAAAATCTAGAAGAACCTGTAGATTCATTTGAACAACTTGCAGAGCGTGATGACCTAACTATACTGACAGTTCAAAATTCGGCGACAATGAACTTTTTCAAAAATAGTCCAGATAACTCAGTGTATCATAAAATCTGGGAAAAGATAGAAAAGAGGAAAGGTTTGGTGGCCAATGCAAGTGAAGGTATACAAAAGGTTATTAATGGCAACCACGCGTTTATATTTGACGTGTTAATAAACTCCTTTTCCGAACAGAAGAACTGTGATACAAAGTCGGTGTCGGCGCCTATACTTCTACAAGAACATGGGATAGCCATCCCACATGGCGTCTCCTTCAAGTCGCAGATAAATATAGAACTGCTGCGACTGAAGGAAACTGGAGTTATACAAGATCTTCGCAAAAAGTAAGTGCTGATATGAAAGCTGTCATTCTGGCAGCCATTGCATGGCAGTAAGTCATGTACATATTTCTGATATCGTAAGTTCAGATTCGACATTTTGGGTGCCCATCGATGATGTGATATTGTTTACTTGTATGGAAAAGTATGATATAATTTTCACACAGGCACGTATATATAGGAATCATTTCAATATTTTGATTACTCACTTGCACACATCTCAAGAATGGGGGGTCTAGTCTTGGAATAAAGACATTTTCTTAGTGAGTATATGCGAATCAGTGCAAAATAATGTGTTGTTTTCCATTTTTTGTCTGTCACACAAAGCCTCCAATCTGCACAAATATTTATAAATGTTAAACAATTTTTAATTGTAGCTTTTATTGTCAAGAATAGTGATTTTTTACATTTTCTACATACATTAATGAAAAATCTTTAGGTTCAAAGTACATGTACAAATTTATTTCCCATAGAAAATAGCAGATTCAAAGACATATTTTGTTGTTTAATAACTGTATGATATTCTCATAATCAACATTTGACAAACATATAATATAATTTTTTTTTATTGAGGTGAAAATGTATACACTTTATCTTTCAAAATCCCTACATTTTCATTGGCTGAAAATGGCCCCACGTCTCCATGTACATATCAGTACGGAACTATTTTGTTACTAAAGCACAAACTCACAGATATATATTTTTTCCTCAATTGACGTTTTTATTAATCAGAAAAATAGTTAATTCTAAACTTGAAATTAAATAAATGAATTAACAAACAATCAAAATTCTGTAATTAATGCAGGGTTTCTCGGAAACGAATTCTGTTTCGTCGATAGGCGAGCAAAATGTCGTAACTACAGCTTTGATAAAGCTGTAGTTACGACATTTTGTCCGTGCACTGACTATTTAAATGTATTCAGGTGGTGGGAAGACACTCGAGAATGTGATCAGGACGTGAAGACAAGAGCCTCTGTTCAGGTCTCCTTCCAACTCAAACATACAGCTGGTGTATTTATAGTGGGGTCGTTTGGTCTGGCGGCCGCTGCCTTTATGTTTCTATTCAAGAAGACATATGTTGCCGTTATGGACAGGATCAGAAACTCCGGAGACCTAAGGTTTGTTAACATATTCTCAGAAAATTTCATCATTTCTATTTAATATTGTCGATTCAGTTACTTAACCCATTCCTGATTTTCAAAATTTTAGACCTGTCCTAATCAAAGGTTTTGCAGATAAAATTTAAAATGGATTCAATTTGAAAAGTAACCATTTAGTAGGGTAGAAAATATTGTGAAGAAAGAAGAAATTGCTCGTTACAAACAATTTCTAATTTTCGCACAATGTTTTCTTAGATATAAATTCACAAGTGACGAAAAAACAGGTGTTGAACAAGAAAGGGTTAAAAAAAATCAAAATCACCAAATAAAGTTTAAGACTGTTTATTGAATAGCATCTTAAAGAATCTGGATATCTAGTCCATCAGGGCTGTTTGGCTCTCGTAGGGACACAATTTATCGCCAAAAGGAACAATGAAATCTTCGTTAAATTGTTGACAGACCCTTCTCTGTATGATTTGAAATCTATTGTCGATTATTGTTCGGAAACGCTTTTTTCAAAGAGGGCTTGTGACTAATTCTGAAAGTATTGGTAAAGGGGCCCTGTTACAATTTAAGCCAAGAATTTAGTATCCAACAAGCCTTTCGTCTTGTACGGATGAACCTAGAACTTCAAAGGCAGTAATTTTATTATTTTCACCTCTGACCAGAGTATACACCGTATGTCAAAGACCACCGTAATTAGAGAAACAATGGAAATACAAGTAACGTCATTGTGACGTGATGGGTTTTCGATATTTACCGCTAGCATTTTTCGTTCTCCTGTGGGCTTGATAAAATAGATTTTTTCCAAATGAAGCAATTAAAATCCAATTTTAAATCATTATCATTTTCCACTGCTATCAATCAACAATCGTAAGTGTCTTGACCCACAGTATTCCTTCAGCATAGTCAACGATAGGCGACAATAGAACAATGAAGATGGCGCTAAAGTAGAATGACGATAATCATAGCACGATAGTTCATTGACGAAAGCGCAAAAGTAAGATTGCAATTATGCGAGATTACGATGGTGATATCACGATGATGCGAGAATCCGAGAGTGTGATGGTGATATCACGATGATACAAGAATTAGAGAGTATGATGGTGATATCACTATGATGCAGGTATCCGAGAGTATGATAGTGATATCCCGTTCATGCGATAATCCGAGAGTATGATGATGATATCACGATGATGCAAGAATCCGAGAGTATGAGGGTGATATCACGTTGCTGCGAGAATCTAAGAGTATGGTGGTGATATCGCGTTGATGCAAGAATCCGAGAGTACGATGGTGATATCACGATGAAGCAAGAATCCGAAATTATGATGGTGATATCACGATGATGCAAGAATCAGAGAGTATGATAATGATACTAAGATGATGCAATAGTCCCAGAGTATGATAATGATATCTCGATGATGCAATAGTCCGAGAGTTTGATGATGATATCACGATTATGCAATAGTCCGAGAGTTTGATGGTGATATCACGATGATGAAAAAACCGAGAGTATGATGATGATATCACGATGATGCTCGATTCCGAGAGTATGATGGTAATATCACGATGAAGCGAGAATCTGAGAATATGATGGTGATATCGTGTTGATGCATGAATCTGAGAGTATGATAGTGATATCGCGTTGATTCGAGAATACGAGAGTATGATGGTGATATCCCGTTCATGCTATAATCCGAGAGTATGATTGTGATATCACGATGATGCAAGAATCCGAGAGTTTGATGATGGTATCGCGTTGTTGAGAGAATCTAAGAGTATGGTGGTGATATCGCGATGATGCAAGAATCCGAGAGTACGATGGTGATATCACGATGAAGCAAGAATCCGAAAGTATGATGGTGATATCACGATGATGCAAGAGTCAGAGAGTATGATAATGATACTAAGATGATGCAATAGTCCAAGAGTATGATAATGATATCTCGATGATGCAATAGTCCGAGAGTTTGATGATGATATCACGATTATGCAATAGTCCGAGAGTTTGATGGTGATATCTCGATGATGCAAATGTCCGAGAGTTTGATAATGATATCTCGATGATGCAAATGTCCGAGAGTTTGATAATGATATCTCGATGATGCAAATGTCCGAGAGTTTGATAATGATATATCGATGATGCAAACGTCCGAGAGTTTGATAATGATATCTCGATGATGCAATAGTCCGAGAGTTTGATGATGATATCACAATGATGTAATAGTCCGAGAGTTTGATGGTGATATCACGATGATGAAAAAATCCGAGAGAATGGTGATGATATCACGATGATGCAAGATTCCGAGAGTATGATGGTGATATCACGATGAAGCGAGAATCCGAGAATATGATGGTGATATCGTGTTGATGCAAGAATACGAGAGTATGATGGTGATATCGCGATGAAGCGAGAATCCGAGAATATGATGGTGATATCGTGTTGATGCAAGAATACGAGAGTATGATGGTGATATCGCGCTGATTCGAGAATACGAGAGTATGATAGTGATATAACATTGAAGCGAGAATCAGAGAGTATGATGGTGATATCACATTGATGCAATAATCCGAGAGTACGATGGTGATATCACGGTGATGCAAGAATCCTAGATAATGATGGTGATATCACGATGATGCACGAATCCGGGAGTATGATTGTGATATCGCGTTGATGCGAGACTCCGTGAGAACGATCGAGATTTTACGATGATTCAAGAATCCGAGGGTATCATGATATCGCGTGAATGCGAGAATCCAAGAGTATGATGGTGATATCACGATGATTCGAGAATCCGAGAGTATGATGTTGATATCACGATGATGCATGAATCAGAGAGAATGATGGTGATATCAAGATGATGCAAGAATCCGAGAGTATGATTGTGATATCACGATGATGCAAGAATCAGAGAGTATGATGGTGATATCACGTTGAAGCGGGAATCCGAGAGTACGATTACGATAATATGATAGTGCAATAGTTCCGGAACAATTACGCGGGAGTACGATGGTGATAAAAGCTAGTACGTTGTAGAAAACAAGAAACTATCTCGTGTTCCCGTCTCTCATATTGTCTTGTTACCGTTATTGTATAATCATTGTATACTCACGATATCATTACTGTATTCTGGTGATTCAACCAATTTTTGATAAGCAAATTATCAATTTCCAAAATGTTTACCAAATCATTTGTCTTGTAGGCGTCAAAAAGCGTAATTGTGTGAGTATGGGTTAATAATGTTATATTAAAGAACACACATGTCTCAGTGTGAGCTTAAGCTTTGCTCCGAATTTGATTTGTCTCTGCCAGAAAGCCCCTGCATTTTACTCTTTACTGTATTCTCAGAGTATTATAAAACTCGCTAGCTGTTATCCGTGATTATCTCTACCTCTTGAATGTTACCCGTCTTCCGGTGGTCGTTGCCATACGGTGATAAAGTGCCTGGGTAAAAAAAACCCCGACAGTTCGAAATCATCGTAAAGATATTTCATATATTAATTGTATGTGCGAGTATTGTTTGTTTCAGGCGAGATGAACATTCAGACGGTTCCAATTCTAGCAAGAGTCACATCAAATCAAAGGACCCCTTGATGTATGGATTTAATGAAGGCAAACAATCGACAGTATGATAGGCAGGTTCTGGTTTTTGTCCTGTTCTAAACAGGGATAGAATAAGATTGTCTTGTTTATGACGACTGAATGATCTGTTGAATATATAAGATATATAATTACGGTTCGCTTTGAATTGCTAGTGTATATTCCATAATTCTTCAATGCCTTCCGGTGAATTGCCTAGATTTCAGAGATTTTTCGATAGATTATCACTTGATAATTTTTCACAAATAATGTCATTTGATATCTAACTAGAGCTTCCTGTCGGAGTTGAGTGGACGTGGCTAAGGATCCGTCAGTTATATTCTACTTTAACAGACCACTGGAAGTAATATGATAATTTTCGATTAGGATTATTAACTCTTGTCATGCTGTATGAATAGCTTTCTCAGGATTGCATGGAAATCAAAGGACTGACGGTACTCGTTTACTTGATTGTGTGTACATATTTCTTGTGAAAACTAATTTCAATTTTGGCTTCAATGGGATAGATAGGTGATGTAGACCAAGATCAGACTGCACATATGTGCAGGCTGATCTTTGTCTATATCTCCTGTCAAAACAGGAATGTTCCGGGTTCAGCATGATAAGGGTTGATTTAATATCTATTAACCCTATCTATGTCCTGATAAATAGAAGTTATATTTAAAGTCATTTAGTGAACATTTCATGTGATGAATAGTTTAGATAGCAATTGTTTTGTGTTGTATTTTTGTAATTATGTATGACTTTAAACATAGACATCGGCTAATGTTGGAGTTCAAAGTTCAATTCGTGTATGATGAATCGATTTGATCAGTCAATATTTTTTTATTGATATAAGCGATTCGTCAATAAATGATCTTAATAAACGAGGATACGCGCAAGACTTTGTCTAGTTTTATCCGAGTGTTACAACTTAGATATTTTCATTAAAGGGAATTTGATATTCCATTTATAGTAAAGCAAGAATTTACGCATTCAATTAATTATATTAAAGTTAATGATATTTAGAGAAACATTTAAAGCCGTTTGTAAATGACGGTATTGCACGAAACCATAAACCCGTCACGCGAAACGGGACATTCCTGAGGTTCTGTGAATAAAAATATTTGATCCCCTCCCTCTCCCCCTCCCATAAAATAAAAACGACAACTCCGTCAAAAGACAATTAACCCTTTCCCACAAAATAAAACTTTTTGACTCCCCTGGAGAAGAAAAACACTTTGTGAAAATTGTGGAGAATGAAGAAATTGTCACAAGCGATTTCTTCCTGATCCACAATGTTTTTTTCTTTCTCAAGAGACAAATAAAATTTAGAATTTCATCAATAAAAAGTGTCGTCTGCAACTTCTTTGAATTAGAATCAGTCTTAAAATTGTTCATGTTGTAATGGGATGAAAGATACCTTTTTCAAGATGAAAGAAAATCTACAGAGTGCACAAAGCTTGAACTCTTGTCAGTCGGCACAGTCTAATCAGAGCGATATTTGCCCGCCCCCTCCCCCTCCCCCCACAAAAGGATCAATTTCGCCGGACGGATTACATATGGAAAGACATAAGCCACCATGTCGGGGTTCTCGGTCAGTTTTCTTGTGTGAAGTTTCAGGGTCCTTCTTTTAACAGTGAACCAATTCAAACGCAAGTATGCCTTTTGACGCCCCTCAAGAAAAAACATTTGAGAAAACATTGTGTAAAATGAAGAAATTGCTTGTAACAAGCAATGTCCTCATTTTACACAACGTTTTCTGTCCCAAAAGGTCTTAAAATCTAAAATTACACAAATTTTAAATTGCCGTCTGCATCTCTTTTCAATATGGATGAGTCCAAAATTATGTCGTCTTGTAATGGGGTAAGCCATCCTAGAGCCATTTCCAGTTGATGATTTTCATAAACAAGATTTTTATTCTGTTGTTTGAATGACGTATTTTCCAGAAAAGAAATCTTTTTGAACTCATGTTTGAACTCGTTAGACTATTTACTTATTACATATTGTTTAAGGTAACTGTGTGATTTTGTTGTTATTTTGTTTTTGTTTCGTTTGATTGTTTGTTATTTTCACCCAAATAAACATTTGATGTAAAGATGATTTTTTTATGCTAATCATGTTGGTTTTATACAAATTTCATCACCATTCAAGTCACTCAATGTTTAAAAGAATCGTTTAAAGGTCGATAAGGTCGTCGAAGGGTGAACAAAACGTCGTAAATACAGCCTTAGTTGCGTTGCTGAGAATGTTCGCAAATGTTCTATTTGTTTAAACCCTTACTGGGTGACACGTTTCTAGAATAGCCTTAATTAAAAATTTAAGTTGCAGACAATATAGACTGTGTAAATAGAAAAGTAAGTACCATTTAGAGTAAATAAAAACATTTTGAGAAAAGGAGAATTTTTTTTGTAAGTAAATTCACCCTTTTTAAGGATTTCCTCAAAGATGATTTCGGGATTACGTTCACGGATTTATTATGTGCAGTGTAAAACCCATTACCAGACGGCAAAATTTTAGACTAGTCCAAATTGAAAGGAGTAGCAGACAACAATTCAAACGTTATGAAAATTTAGATTTTCTTTTACTTTTGGTGAAGAAAACATTGTGGATAATAAAGAAATTGCGTGTATCAAGCAAATTCTTCATTTTCCACAATGTTTTTTAAAGCGTCCTTATGAGTGAATGGGTTTAAGACAGGTATATAATCGACAATAAAGAGGAAACTATGGACGCCGATTCTCTCAAATTTTCGCATGTTTAAGACTCGTTAAGATTGTATGTAAACATTAAAATTAGGGCGAAGTCACGAAAAGGTGTTCAGAATTGTACATATTCAATCCGCAAGTTATGAAAAATTTAGAGATTTCTATGGCCGTAATTTAGAAATTCTCTTTAACCCATTCCCATAGAGTGACGCTTTTGGACGCCCCTCATGAAAACAATTTGGAAAATATTGTTTAAAAGGAAGAAATTGCTTGTAACAAGCAATTTCTTCATATTCCACAAAGTTTTCTACCCAGAGATTTGAAAAATCTTAAATTCCATAAACTTTAAGTTGTTGTCTGCAATTCCGTTCAATTTTGACCAGTCTATAATTTTGTTGTGTTGGAATGGGTTTTTCAGGGATTGTGTGATTATGAGTTAAATATTCCTAAACGATTTCTTGAAATAGTATCATTGAAAACTGTTGTCATTTTGTAGATTGTTGAGTTTGTTTACATTATTATATTTATTATTGCATTATTTAACAAAATTATATTGACGTTTTGTTTGTTTAGATATTGTAATAGTAAACCAAATATAAAAAATGTTCGATGTAGCCTTTATTGTATTTGATTTGTTCTAGACTTGTTATTTTAGTGTAATATTTCAATCAGGGAAAACAAAGTCGTAACTACAGCCTCTCTAAGTTTTAGTGCTATATTTACGTCAACAGTTGATTCAAATGGTAAGATGATATAAATTTTCTAAATACAAAAAGTCAGACGTCGCATTAACAAAGCATATTGCTTGGCAAAGAACTATTATCCTCTGTTTGCGAGCGCATTGTCGTAACTACAGCTTTACTGTAGCTGTAGTTAAAACGTTTTGCTTGCGCACTGAATATATAGTGTAATAACTGTATCCCCGAAAGTATGGAGACAATAGTTTGGTTTAAATGGTGGTATGGAACTAAAACCCCAATTACACTTCAGAATGTATCCACTCTGCGGCACAAAAATATTCTCGTCATTTTTATAGACCTGATATTAAAGATATTAAGTTCCAGTTTAACCTATTTCTGTAGTGAAATTAAGTTAATTTCACTTTCTCTTCATGTCTCTGTTTACCTTAATGCACCTTCGCCTCAGTGCATTGAGGTCATCTGTTGACAAGTAGATACGTATTTTGGAAAACAGCCATTTTATGTAATTAGAATTACATTTTAGAAAAATATCATTCTGAGATTTTAACGAAGAAAAAAAAGGGTTGTTAATTTTAGACAACACATTTTAAATGTTCTTAATAGAAAATATTCATGGAAATAGATAATTGTGATAAAACATATACAAAAAGTAAATAATTAAAACGTTCGCAAACAAATGAAATACATTGTTAATAACCAATACATAGTGAAATATCAAGTAAAAATGTACATATGAGATAACAGCAAAATTACATATTTTTGGGTCCTTCAATTTTTCTTTTTTTTTAAAGAAATTGCAACAGTAAACATTATTGTAGGAAATTTCTAGAAAAGAATTCCGTGCGAATACTTTACTAGAGAATAGAAAGTAGATTTGCTTACGTAATTGACTCAATTGGAGAAATCAAATAGCTTACAAAGTCTTTCCATGGTCTATCGGACTTACATACTCTTGATGGTGACTGGGACTGAATCGACAGATAATAGACCGATCTTGCTCACTTATTAGCCTTGTGACAAAACAAGTAGCCAATTCCCGTCCTAACACTAGGTTATTGGAATTAAAATATTGAATTATTTAAGAAATTGCAAACGCATGTACCTCGAAACAGGTAACATTAGAACTTAGTAACACGAATTTAAACATTAGTTTTGGAGTTTTCTGTTGAAACATGGAATAGTTTCTTATAAAGCGCAACTTTTAAAGAATACAAACACATGAAGCTTGAAACGATCAACTTGAATGAAATCATTGTTACTAGCATTTTATGTCGAAACATCTAGGGAATATTGAAACTGTAACATTGAAATTTAGTTGATAAAAGTGCAACATTCAAGTAACGTAAACTGTAACATTCAAGTAATGTGAAAATACGTAATTTAAAACAAAGAACTTGCGATAGTTGAATAAAACACTGAAATTAACTAAGGTTTTTAAAAGACCTTTCACTGTTTGAAATTTGTTGATGAGTATGTACTGATGAGAAAGTCCTTGTTTTAATAAGATCCCTGTCCATAATTCGAAGCCGAAATTTGATGCCTTGTCGATAACCGTAGCCTAGTTGATAACCGCTTCCCACTCTGTGGCGGAGCACTATCATGATGCTGTTTTAAATCCGTTATCTAGGAGGTAAACATACAGCGAAGCGTAGAGGAATCCAAAGGTGGTCCGGGCATAGACTCCGCTGAAGATCACCGTCTTCATCCATCAATTGGAGAGCCTCATTCACTAAAAGTTTGAGGATCTCATGGTATTTGTATTGATATAAAAGGTATGATATAACTGCATCTCCTACATCTCTGTGGCTTAAAGTATCAGCCAGGTTTGCCGCCGCATCAGAGGAATATCCATACTTTTCTACAGCCTCGACGTAAGCATAAAATAATTCAACATATACATCCATAATGATAGTAAATAGATTCCGACTGAATATAGATGTAATAAGTTACTGGAGACTGTAAACATGGGAACTGCATCTTACATATCTGTGGAAGTCCATACGTTGTGTAATCGTGTTTCATCGTTGGACTTTAATTTATCAGTCTATTGTTCCAAAAGATTCTATCGCTGGACTATAATTTATCAGTCTATTGTTCAAAAAAAAAATTCTATCGTTGGACACTTCATAATAACGATAATCAATAAAGAATTTGCTTGCACTATAGGCGGTCGATGGAGGGATTGTCCGAACTACCAGTTGGCTCCACGGTAGGATACAGCGTAGTCATACGATGTTGTTTTGCCGGTGCCGAGGGGTGTAGTGTGGAATCGATGGTCCGCAGTAAATTTTGTTGTATTTGGCTGGACATTGGCGTATTTGTCATGGCCAACAGTTGTCGTCCTTCGGGCATTTCAGTATCGGGTTTGGTGAACCTTACATTACTATACTTCCCTCTTTCCCCATGACGAGCAATTTCGGTACAGAATTTCAATTTGCCAAAAAAGCGCCTAGTACTGTTACAGAAATGATAATAATGACGTTCGCGATCAATGGTATTATAAACCAGAACTGTAGAAAGAAAGGCTTGTAATGCAATATTGGATCAATCGTTTCCACGCTTTGAATCTCTTCGATGAGTTGAGATAAGGATAATTTTTGAATCGAACTGAGGTGTTTCGGTATCTTTAACTGCCGAGAAGTTCGCCAAACTTGAGTGGAATGATTTTCAAATGTCACTAAAAGAAACATTGGTTACTCGGATTGAGACATTCATGAATAGATTCGCGATCCTTTCTGATTGAGAACGTTCGAAGAATAATGACAGTAGTATCTGATTACTATAAGTTTGACACATTGGAGGAATTCGAACAGTTGAAATAATAGGGTTAATAACAAGAGTATACGTACTACCGTTTAAACATCGTACTGTAAAACGTAATTGAATATCGTTATTTATCAACCAGTGACTCCGAGAAATCTCCTTACGTCTCTTACAGTTGATGGTATTCTGAGAGTTTTGAGATCTTCTACTTTAGCAGGGTCGGGCTGAAGAGAAACCCTACGACACGTCTCATCCTATTTGTATCATGTACATTCAGGCTATGTATGTTTTTCTCAATCATATGTTCTCTTATTTTATAATCCGTCGCTTAATTGGAGTAGCAATTATTACTCGAGGGTTAACTTACTTCCTCGTTTAAATTACTCTTAATTAAATCCCAAATCGAATCTAATCACTGTCAAATTTCTATAATCTGATTATCAATAATTATATCATTTCCATGCTAACCCGAGGACCCGAGGGCGTGTAGTGAAATTAAGTTAATTTCACTTTCTCTTCATGTCTCTGTTTACCATAATGCACCTTCGCCTCAGTGCATAGAGGTCATCTGTTGACAAGTAGATACGTATTTTGGTGATGAATAATTAACTTGTACTAAACTAATGAGGATTTGATTATACGTGAATGTATATTCTGATGTATTTTATTGTTTTGTTTGGGTATATAAACCCTAGTAATTAGACCATAGAGGACTTGTATTTTTGGCTGCGTTACTTGTCCAGACATCTTCTTTGGCTTCCATTATACGATTCACTGGCTACTTCCGTCTTTGTTGTTCCTTTATTCCTTGGAGACTACACCACATTTCCACACAATGATGCTTTTTCACACCTCTCAAGAAAAAACAAATGGAAAAACATTTTGGAAAACGAAGAAATTTCTTCCTTTTCCACAACATTTTCTACCGAGAAAGTTGAAAAAAGTCTAAAATTTCATAAACTTGAAATTGTCGTCTGCAACTCTATTTGGACCAGTCTTAAATGGTGTCGTCTGGTAACGGATTAAGACAGCTTTATGGAACTATTTTGTGTGAAATAATACAAAAATAGCTGCGAACTCTTTTTTTCATATAAGTCGGAATGGGAATTTATAAATTTAACACCCTTAATACAAATCAATTAATGAAATAATGACATGAAAGGGTGGTGTTGGGAATTTAGATGATCGTTTAGAAAATTCCGACATGTAAGCTTTGATAGGGATATGAACATAATGTGCATTAAAACTGTCAAAACTGGTGCAGTTAAACACAATTTTATGTTGCGATATTTCCCTTTCTCATAATGTTCTTTTTTTTCTTTTTCCTCGCCAGTTCACATCTCTCTGATTAAATAGTACCTTAAATGATATAAGGAAGGAAACTGTGCCGAACGAATAATTTTTACTTACAAAATGAAAAGCGTTGTCTCCCTTTGTACAAATGATGAGTATTGAATCAAATATACGAACAAACATACGGTTGGAAGACAAGGGCGCGTTGCTGAAACAACGATTGAGCGAAAGAGCTATGACACATCGCGAGAGTACGATAAAGGTATCGAAAGAATACGAGACTACGATAGTGATAACACGAGAATACGATTCCGGTAACATTCAAGTACGATGGTAACATCACGATACTATCACATGTTTCCGTTATCGTACTTTCATAGTCATCGTACTCTTGCAACATTTCTCTCCCAGCAATGGATGGATAATCGTAAACATAAGTGGACGAACAGCTTGAGGCTCGGAGAGGATGTTAAAACCAACAGTATCATTCTTCATTGGCGTCTTGACCGTAACGCTACCCGTTGAGTGGATTAAAACGGTTGAAAATGAATAATATTTACGTTCATGCTTTCCGTTGAGTTATCGAGATTTCTCAGTGGATAAGCTTTAGCTTATTTCGAGCTAGTGGACATTGTATACAAGCGGAACCCAAAACACCAATGGCGTCATCAAGTTGTCATTTTCAGAGATTTTGGACGGAAAACTTCATAAATTGTCGCATCTAAGAAATAGATTTATCATTTCGTTTCGTGTAAAACCGATATATCTTTAAATGAGTGAACAAGAGAAGATCTTGTTTCACTCAAATATTCAAAAAAGAATTCATTTTTCTCTCCGACAAAAGGTTTTCCCGTCAAGTTTGTTTGCGACCTTGTTCATGCGATAGGTTTGATTTTTGGTTCTGACTTGTATCCTGTAGCCATAGCGAAGTTGGTAGCACGTAAGACTCTCAATCATAAGTTCCCGAGTTCGATCCCCGATCGCGGCAAATACCCTTTCTTCGCCGATGGGTAGATACTCGTAAACCTAAGTGGGACTGTGAGTAGCTGGAGGCTAGGGAATGATGTAGTGGTAGTACTGGTGTGAGAAATACCAGAAATCCATGGAAAGGTGCTCCAACCGTCGCGATATGAATGAAATACTAATAAGATTGGCCTTAAATCCTATTCAATCAATCAAAGCATGTTCTAAATACCGATGTCAGAGAACTTTGCCAATTGACCGATCGCGCTTGTCAATCAAAGAACCAGTCGACCAATGAAATCATTCATTGAGACCAGATATGAGTTTTGATCTCCGACAATGGCCATTGACCAGTTTTTGTTGTTGGTTACTACAGCTTTTTCAAACTGAAGTTACGACGTTTAGGTCGAAAACCAAGCATTCTACTTTTTTGTTACATGCTACAGGCCATAAAGTTTGCGAAATAACGCTTTCTAAAATCGAAAGGGGGGGGGACAGCGATCGGTCAATTTCTGTATGACTCCGAGCCCTCTCCTTTTGTTCTGCTGTAACCGGGATGGTCAGAATCGCCACAGGGTTATAAAACAATGACTTCATATAACTTTAATAACCAATGTTTTCGTTTTCAAAATTTAAAGAAATGAGATGCTGATAATAAATATATCAATAATGTCAAAAGTGAATAGAATAATGACAGCCTTTATTATAACCAGAAATTGTCTTTATAAAAATCATTATCTCACTCAGTAAGATTGAGTAAAATGGTGACCATCTTAAAACTGGCAGCCATTTTGAAAAAAAAAAAGTGTCTTGCGCAACTCGACGTGATACTGAATAAGATCGGCACTATGTTTACTGGACAATAACATGATGGTTTAAGGGGTAAAACGGTCGTGCATTTTAAATAAAAGAAGAAAAGTTACGTGCACAACTACCGATGATACTGAACAAGTGTGTAGAGATTGATCAAAATTGGCCCAATTATCACTGGGAATTTGGCTGAACAAGAAAATGCCAAAAAGTAAAATGGCGACAATTTTGATACCAACAGCATTTTTTAGAATTTTAGAAATGGAAAATTTCTTGGACAACTACAGATCATACTGAACAAGGATCAGAAGTTTCATCAAAGTCGATTCTATTGTTACTGAGAATTGTTCCGGACAGGAAAATCTCAAACAAAAAACAGCAAGAGCAACAACAAACAACAACAAACAATCAATCAAACAAACAAACCCCCATAAAAAAAAAAAAAAAAAAAAAAAAAAAAGAAAGAAAACCGAAAAAAAAAAAAAAAAATAAATAAATAAAAATAAAAAGGATAGCAGCCATTTAAAAAAAAAAGAAAAGTTTCTTGACCAACTACAGATGATTCTGAACCAATGTGTGAAGATTCATCCAAATCACCCCGATTGTTACCGAGACTTCGTCTGGACAAGAAAATGTCTCCTTTAGACGGAATTGAAAATTTCATTTGTATAGAAATGATACTGAACATGTGTGTGATTCTTGCCATTTTGGAATTGGCGTTCATTTCGAATAAATAAAGCTTCTTTCAAAACTACACGCCCGGTAATCTTTGGCTCCATCTCTTTTTAGAGAACAGTGCAAAAAGGAGACAATGCTACTTCCGATTTGGAGCCAAGGACCGGAACTGAACAGAAAAGGTAAATAAAACAGTGCACCTCGCGTACAATTTGATCTCCTATTAATCTATTATACATTTCCCAAAACGTCCATAGTTTCATACCACATAGAAATGATTATATTATCCGTTGGTAGTGATAGTTTTCGAATTTGATCGATTTTAACGCGCATTTTCGTGTTTGATCGGTTCCGATGTCTAAACTTTGATTCAGGTTTCTATTCACAAACTGAATTATTTTTGAAAACTATCACTACCAACGGATAATATAATCATTTCTATGTGGTATGAAACTATGGACGTTTTGGGAAAATGTATAATAGATTAATAGGAGATCAAATTGTACGCGAGGTGCACTGTTTTATTTACCTTTTCGGCCCAGTTCCGGTCCTTGGCCCCATATCGGAAGTATCATTGTCTCCTTTTTGCACTGTTCTCCAAAATGAGATTACCGGGCGTGAACTACAGACGATATTGTATAAGTGTTTCGGCAAAACCTGCCCAATGGTTCCTGAAAATTCGCAAAAAGAAAATATCGATATACGGATTAAAATTTCGGCCACCTGAAAACGGCTACCATTTTGAAAAAAAGTGTCACGCACAATTAGATGTAATACTGAACAAGTCTCTAAAGTTTCATCAAAATCCGTCCAGTGGTTACAGAGCATTCGTCCGGATAAGAAAACGTAGAACGATGGACAGATAGACAGACAAACTGACAGACAGATAGACGGACGCCGGAGGCAATTACAAAATGTCTTGGATAAAGTGAGAGAACCTAGTGATAGTACATGTAATAGTTTTGATTAAGACAAGCGAAGCATGGATACCCATTATACTAAGGGAAAAAAGTTTAGCAATTATTTTCGACCTACATTATTTTTCAATGTAAATGTACAAACCTTATAAAATCAGTCTCGTTTGCAATTTTTAAAAGCTAACTAACTAATTATGCATTAAGAGCACGTTTTCCTCGCTTCTAAAGGCTGTCTGACGCAATTTTGCCGAAACACGCTCTGCACGTGCTTCCACATGTACGTGAAGTCTATATCCACAAAATCTATCCCAGTTAATTGGTTAGCATCAATAACAAGATAACTCAATAAAACATTTAAAAAAATTCAAATGGGACGTCGCCCAGGGCTTAACTAAGAACAATGGAACGTAGCCATCGGTATGCTGGCTGGAGGTATGATGGTAAAAGATGTGACTCAACATTTTGGCGTGAGCCAAAGTTCCATTTCAAGACTTAGAACAAAGTATCGTCAATTAGGCACCGTCAAAGACAGGCCATGTTCAGGCAGGCGACGTAAGACTACCCAAGGTGAGGACAATTACATCGTGACGTGTTCACGGCGTAATCGCTTCCTCAATAGCACTCGTATAGCCGGTTTGGTCCGAAATGCAACGGGAACACGGGTCGTACTGTAAGAAACAGACTTCGTTCGGCACGTTTACGCGCACGTCGACCTTACGTTGGCATTCCTTTGACACGTGCACACAGACATGCAAGATTGAATTGGACAAGGGTACACCGTCGATGGCCAAGACGAATGTGGAATCAGGTCCTATTCACAGACGAATCCCGTTTTAATTTGATGCTTGCGGATGGCAGGGTACATGTTTGGAGGCGTGATGGCGAAAGGATGGATCCCGCCAACGTCATTCAACATGACCGTTTTGGAGGCGGCAGCGTCATGGTCTGGGGTGGTATATAATACCGTGGCAAGACTGACTTGGTAGCTATCCAGGGAAACTTAAATGCCGTTCGATACTGCACCGAAATTGTCCAGCCAGTGGTATTGCCGTTCTTGCGTCAAGGGCTTGCTACCATTTTTCAGCAAGATAATGCCCGCCCACATGTCGCTCGGCACACGTTGGAATTTTTACAGACTAATGATGTTGATGTGTTGGATTGGCCAGCAAGATCACCGGATATGTCTCCGATCGAACACCTTTGGGACCATCTGGGTAGGAGAGTAAGAGACAGGAATGACGTTAATAACGTTAGAGACCTGGAACGTGTTCTGCGTCAGGAATGGGGTCGTATCCCTATGGCCATTAATCGTAGGCTCATTTCCAGCATGAGAAGACGCTGTGATGCCGTTATTGGCGCAAACGGTGGACTCACAAGATATTAAATCTTTGTGTTACTTTTATTTCCCTACCCCTACCATGTTTGACGTTGTACAACAAAAACGTATGACCTTGAAATCATCTGATTTTTTTAAATACTGTGGCTAACACATAAAAGATCGATGTGTGAAAATATGGTTTGAATCCAAAGCTAGACACCGGAGAAATTGGCTGTAACGTACGAAATTGCTAAACTTTTTTCCCTCAGTATATTTTTCTATTCTGATTCACTATGAGATAAGCTAATGTCAAGAATAAAGTATAACACACTTTTATGTCTGGTCTGATTTGACCCATTGACGATCCTGCTTTTGACACCCTCAAGCAATAAAGATTTTGAACACATTGTGAAAAATGAAGAATTGCTTGTTACAAGCAATTTCTTCATTTTTCACTACGTTTTCCACTTCAACAGTAAAAAGTCCAAATTTCACTAACTGAAATTTGTCGTCTGCAATACACCTCAAGTTAGACCGGTATAAAATTTTGTCGTCTGGTAATGGGTTGATAATGTCCTAGAGATATCTTTTATGTATAAAGCTCCTTCAGCTCTGTTTAATACGGTGTCCTAATTGATTGATTGAATGGGGTTCAACGCCACTTCTAACAGCATTTCAGTCACATCGCGGCGGCTGGAGCATCTAAAGATGGATTGCTGGTATTTCTCACACCAGTACTACCTTTACATCCTTTCCTAGCCTCAAGCTGCTATCCCACTGAGGTTTACGATTATCAACCCATTGGTTGGAAATGATATCTGCCGCCGTCGGTAATCGAACCAATGACATCCCATGATTAAAGATTAGGGGTCTGAAGCGCTACCGACTGCGCTATGACGGCGGCTATACGGTGTCCTAAAGGTTCAAAAAACGGCCACTTAAATGTAACATTTATCTCGTGTGATGTAGACACAAGCTATAGTTTACGAACCCTTAGCTCCGATATCGTAGCTCTCTTACTGATAATTTGCTGGCGAGGGCTACGATATCCCCCTTCTTTGCTCTTTGTTGCAGTGCCCGGAGTGAATCACTTCGGACACTTTGAGGATATTTTATGGAAGTTGTGTAATAGTACAAACACATGTTTAATACCAGAATTGACCCTAACCATTCATATATCCATCTAAATAAATATTTATCCGAAAAAAAGTAGGATATTTCATGTATTTTAGTCTCGATTTGCTACACCATCGGGAAATCAAAGTTTTTTAGCCGTTTTGAATCAAATGCCTTTTTACTGTTTGACAGCGACATCTCACGAGATCTCGCGCTTCCCGCCAAAACGACATCAAATGAAAATTTAGGCCACCAAAGTCGGAAGACATATTTTAGGTGTATGAAAGTAATTCAAAAGTTAAACGAATTTGAAAGAAATATTAAAAATATTGTCCATTCAGTATATTTGGTGATAAAATTTCATCGATGTTAGGTAAAAATGAAACTATAATTTATAAAGAGTACCCGTTTTGACAGCATGACAGTGGTAAACAGTGTGACGTAATAAAAGATCACATGAACAACCAAATGTCATGGCTGCCAAACTTAGGAAAATTTATATAAACTGAAAAGAAACCGGTATTGAATGATTGATAAAATTGATATTCTTAATATTTTGATAGAATTTGTCCATATCACTTTCAACAAAGCGCAAAGAAGGAGGGATTCGTACCACTCGCCACTAGATTATCAGTAAGAGGGCTACGATATCGTAGCTAACGAAACCCTCGCTTTGTCGCTCTGTCACGGTTGATTGAATATCTTTTTAAAGATGCGACATTGAAGACGATAATGTTCCATTTCCTCGCGAGGGTTATAAAAAGTCGTATATCTATAAATTGAGAGACATGCGACTATGCGACAATGTCGCATGGATTGACATTCGAGATTGTCGCATTATCGCAAGTCGACACATGTGACATATAAGTGGCGGTTTTAGGACACCGCAAAGGGGGAAAAGAAGAAAAAGAAATTGTTGGTAAAATTTACAAAGTTCGTTATAGATGTTTATTGTAAAGGAACATTTATGATGACAGTGTTTTACAAAAACATAACAAATTGACAACAACAAATATCACATTGAACAACTTGCACAAAACTACAGAATGTCAACGAAGCTTTACTTCGATACAGAGTGGAAGGACGCTATTCCTTGAATGTTTCTTTACGAATTTTTAATTGATAAATCGTATGCTCCGCCAAGTAATTCCGCTGGCCACCATTAATGAGTCCTACAGGAAGATCCGCTTCGATATCAAACGGCGTTATTTTGCATAAATTATACCTAGAATCATTTGACAGAAATAAAATGGTTGATTGGCAACCTAAACGTCGTAACTACAACATGAATAAGCTAAAGTTACGACGTTTAACTCGCCAATCAACAAAATTACCAATGCAGGAGTTCAAAGTTTACTTCCGGTTAAAATGGATAATTTGATTGGTTAGTTGTTTTTTGATTGCCACTCGCGATTTGTCAATTGTACTTGGAAAAAATAATTTGAATATTAATTTTTATATTGAGATTAAAGTGGTCAGAAATTAGTATACTGTGCCCAGTTTATCTCTTTTTTTATTGCTGAATTTAAACGACCCGTAAAATAGCCAAGACTTCCTTTTAACGAAGCTCTTTGATCAATTTGTTTGAAGTTGGGCCTAACGTGCTGTGATTGTTGGGTTCAAAACCCATTACGAAACGACAAAATTCAACCCTTGCCATGCTGTTCAAATTACTTCACTAAATTGCTGTAAAATCAAAGGAATGAAAGCACTGATAGAACTTGTTGCTCAAAGATCAATGTTTCTTTAGGAAATCAGTTTCATAAACAACTCAAGCAGGAGGTGTACACAAAGATCAGCATGCACTTATGTGCAGGCTGACCTTGGTCTACAATTCCTGTCAAAACCGGAATATTCCGGGCTCAGCATGACAAGGGTTAAGATTGTTCTAAATCTAAAGAAGATGTAGTGGAGGCCAACCCGAAATCATATTTTAAAATTAAATACAATAGGTTAAAATGACAATTTTAGCTTAAGAAATTCTACAAAGAGCACAAAGGTTCGACCGCGTAGACTGAACGGGGTCGATACGACGCTTAAGATCCCTTTTGGCGTGACGGGTCACACATACTATTGGCCCATTCCAACACTACAAAATTTAGACTAGTCCAAATTGAAAGAAGGAGCAGACTACAATTGCAAGTTGATCGATTTTTAAATTTTTTCGTCTTTTGGAATAGAAAACATTGTGGATAATGAAGTATTTGCTTGATACACACAGTTTCTTCATTTTCACAATGTTTTCAAAAAAAAAAAAGTTTTTTGATGGGCGTTTAAAGGATGGTTTGTGTTGGAATGGGTTAGGGAGAAATCTTATTAGTGTAACCAAAAAGAATATCGCTCAACGTAAAGAATATCTCAAACATTCTTTGACATGAATGACGCCTTTTAATCAGATCGGCTGTAAAATTGTATCAGGAACACATTGACAAAGGAGCAATTGTTCATTTTTGAAATCTTTTTTTCGAAAAACGTCTTTGTTGAAGAAACACCATGTCTTCCGTTACTAATGTACCAAGTTTCAGTAACACGCCGTTGACATTCGGTGGAAACATTGAGCCTTGAGATGAGATGATATACTGTGTTTTCGGACAGATGGTTAATGCTAGGTTCCGACCATAGACCCACGTCGTGAAGCCACTGATGGTGCAATAGAAAGGCTGACTGAAAAGAAAACAAAAGGAAAAGTCCTTAAATGAAAAATATTTTAAGATTAAGATCCTCGCTTTTCTAAGAAATTGATTAATCGGGACTGTCAATCAAAGCATCAATCGACCACAGAAACCATTCTTTTCGACCGGAAGTGAACTTTGAACTCTGACATTGGTCCACATTTTTAAGTATATTTGTTGGTTTTGCAACGCAAACGTCGTAAGTATAGTTTACTTAAACTTTAGTTACGATATTAAGCTAACCAACAATTCTACTATTCAGTAATATGTAACTAGCCAAAAATATTGCAAAAAAAATGACGTTTGATATCATTGTTGACCTTCTTGTTGGAGGTCAGTGGGCGTGGCCAACGGAGTCATTAGGCTGGGTCAGCCATCTGACCGTCAACCAAGTACTAGATGAATTAATGTCAAGCTAGTCGTAAAGGAATATGAAAAAGTAGTTTTGATAATATGCGATCTTTTATTCAGTGATATTTCCGTTAATGATATAAGACCCTTACGAAGTACATGTTTTTGGTTTGTGCTGACTGACCGGGGTTTAAACTAGTCAAATTTTGCGGCGTGTATGCACGTAAAATATACATTTTTATTGTAGTGCTACAACTTTTCCCCCGTCGAGACATTCGTCGGCGGTTTAGTTTCTCAGATATCCGTCCTCCCGACCTGTCTATACGTCCCTGCTCCCGTCTTTCGTTTGTCTGGACCACTATATAAGTGAAATCATTATGTCCATTTGAATACTGTCAGCCCGATTAGGTAGAGAATTTGACTTCAAACCTCAAGATGACGGGTTCGAGGCCTGGGCTGACCATATCTACTAACACAACTAATTGTCTTTCGGATGAGACGTTAAACCGAGGCCCCGTGTAACGATGCTATCCATCGAGCACGTTAAAGAACCAGGCGGTGCTCTCAGCAGTTTCGTCCTGTATCCTTGCACTATCCCCCGTAACAACTAACCGTCTTCTGGGGGCGTCGCTCATATGGGCATGTGCTACGGTAGCGACGATAAATAAACGGAAATACACACACACATCTAAATACAACTCCATGGCTGTTCAGCGACGTGCTCTCTTTTTATGGGATCTTGTTATATAAATGGCCGTGTTAACCAATTACCAGAAGGCAAAATTTTACACTAGTCGAAATTTAAAGGAATTGCATACGACAAATTAAAGTTTATCAACTTTAAGATTTTTTCAACTTTTTTGGTAGAAACATTGCGAAAATGAAGAAATTGCATGTTACAAGCAATTTCTTAATTTTACACAAGGTTTCCACGTAATTTGGTACCTGAGGGGCTCCAAAAAGTGTCATTGTGTGGGAAAGGGTTAAGGTGCCCTTTTTAAATATCTCTGATCAAAATCTCTATTATCGCAGCATTTAATTTCACGAAAACTCATTTTCTCAGTAAACAGGATATATATAATCAAGTGTTAAGCTGTAGAGCTTTTTTTTCTTAAAAATGAAAATGCTCTTTCTTTATCATTTCCTCTACAACCGAATTTCGTATCACATCATATCAAAAGTCCATGACCAAACAAAAATTGATTTTAAAACCTTTTCTGCATGCAGAGAGGAGCCAATTATAAAACGTTTCTCCGACGAGGAACATCATTTAAACTTTACGACATAATTTTTGGTGAAATCAATTGCTTCTTTTTAACGAGAGACGATGTATTTCATATTTGGACGAGTTTTGATTTGGGTTTAATTATTTAATAAGCCAAGGCCAAAATATATTGCGCTGAGATTTGCTACCTAGAGTTTTGATGGGTGATGGATCAATGGGTGACGTGGACTCGCTCAGATACTCTATCAGCGAGACCAAAGAGTCGTTTATAGTTTACAATGAACATTGTTTTATGCCACCACTCATTGGCCGACCAATAAGTTGTCACTTAAGAGAGTGGTCGCTAAAAGCACATTTTTGTGAGATATATGAAGGATTTATTCGATTGCATACGTGAATTATTAGAGAATTTTCTCTAAATTCTATGTTGTTGGGACTCGTTAGAATCGTCTCAATGAGACGATTCTAATGAGTTCCAACAAAATTGGATTTAGGTATGTACTGTTATAACAAATACGACCTCCTCGATGAGAATTTTTTATTATGATAAGGGATCTTGATTATGGTTTCTTGATGGAAGATGTCGCTTAATAGATGTGGTCACTCAGACAAGATCGATTGTACTTACCTCGTCTATTTCGATGAGGCTTGTTATCCAGAGTTTTGATGGGTGATAGATTAATTGGTGACGTGGGCTCGCTCAGATCCTCGGTGGACGAGGCTAGACTATGATGTTCACTGTGGGTCGGAGTCTCGTTCGTGAAGATGACGCTGATACCCACGTGACCGTTCTTGTCGCTATCTGAAATGTAATAAACATAAATCATGAAAGACTAATTCTTACACAATTCGTGACGTCATTTACGTAAACTTTAAACCCATTTCATGATGCGACTAACCTTCAGTGATATATGTCACGAGATCACGTGCTTTCTTCGTGACCTTGAATATTTGTTTTAGTTGCAGACCTATAAGTTCCCACAAACGTCAACATTTTATTACAAAAAATAAGGAACAGAAAAAACGTGATTATTAGTAGGTATTGAAAGAATGTTTAAATTGGTCTTAACACCACTTTGAATAGTATTTGAGTCATGGAGACTGGTGCACCTAACCATGCAATTCTGGCATTTGTCACACCGGTACTATTACGATTATCCACCTATTTGTGGGAGACAAATGTCGGAAAGGATATTGAATTTTTCTTGGAGTGAATACGATAATCATTTCTAATTGCACATTGTCACGTGATGAAAACATCAATATATAACTATAGACAGGGAACTTACTTGTTACAAAAACAACAACAACATCCCTGACAACAACATCCCAACAACAAAACATAACTTACAATTGTTTCCAAAGATTTTTTTGTCAAAAAGTAATAAGAATAATAATAATTGAATGAATAAAACAAAATGGTACTGGAAGTTTATTGGTTACTTCACCATTTTTCCTATATCGTTATTTCAGTGAACCCATCGCCAAACAATAGTTTAGTCTTAAAATAGGTTGCAGCTGGCAACACAAAAATGTCATAATTAAAACAAACAAACAAAACAAAAAAACAAACAAACAAAAAATAAGCAACAACAACTGCCATGTTGTGTAGAAATTATTATAAAAAAGAAAAAAAGACTGCTAATTGTAAGTTACTTCTCCATTTTTCCCTATGCAACTCCTTGCTGACATTAAAAGTAGGAATTGTGTGGGAAATGGATTACTACAATTCGTTCTAGAACAACAATCTTATTTTTGCACATTCATTTTCATTTTATTTAAGTCTTAAAGCCTTAGGTCCAAAAATTACGTTTCATAAAAAACAAACACTAAACAAAAGAACAACAACAAAATATATAGTAAGATATGGTAAATCTCTGTGGGTGTAAACTAGTAAGATTTAAAGGCAACGGTGATAAATGGTTTGATAGTATTTAAATCGAATATCTTTCTATTCGGATGAGGTAAACAACAACAACAACAAAACAAAACAACAAAACACCCCACTATATCCCTAGCCCTACAGTTGGTGAAGTTTTATTCAAACTTCGATAAGGTGACCCCCTTAATCTTTTCAGATTTGGATTCTACATATTTTAATCTACGAAATAATAGATAATTTGAAAAAAGAAATCCATTTCAGGAACTCGCCCTTGATACTTTGCAAGGGGATCCATCGATCCAAAACACTGCACTGTCCTCCACGGAGGACTCTTGACTAATCGTTGGTCCCGCCTACTCATTCCGTTGGTCACGCCCACTAACTCCAACAGGAAGTCCCGCTTCGATTTTCAACGCCGTTATTTTTTCCAAACTTATGGCTAGTAGCATTCAAGAAAAAAGTAGGATTTTTGGATGGCGACCTAAACATTGTATCTACAGTTTGAATAAGCTGTAGTTATGACGTATAAGTCGAAAAAAAAAAATAAACATGTTTCACATTAATGGCGACCAATGTCGGAGTTGAATACTCGTTTCCGGGCTGAAAAAATGATTTGATAGATTGGTTCCTTGATTGAAAGACTCGATTGAGGGCGTTTCGCGGATTTCGAAAAGTATACGCTAGTAGAAATCATCAATTGACAACAAAGAAACGAGAGGGAGTTTTAATTGACAACCCGCAATGAAAATCAAAGAATCGACCGACCATTTAGACAATCATTTTAACCGGAGGTGAACTTTGACCTCCGACACTGGCCGCCATTAATGTGACGCATTTCGTTACTTTTGAGACTTAAAAGGCGTAACTACAGCATATTCAATATGTAGGTTGTAACATTTAGGTCACCAACCAGACATTTTACTTTCAGTAGCATTTTACTGACCATAATTTTTGCGAAATAATGCCGTTTGACCCTTTCCTGTTCAAACACGGGATTTTACGTTACTGTGATTTTAAACTTGAGAAAACATTGTGGAAAAAGAAGAAATTGCTTGAAACAAGCAATTTCTTCTTTTCCCACAATATTTTCTACAACATTGGATAGTTTTATTTCAAATTGCGTCCAATTTTCATTGTCGTCTGCAACCTCTTTCGATTTGGACGAGTCTAAATGTTCAAAAAACTGGAAGTGAAACTTCCTGTCGAAGCTCAGTGGGCGTGGTCAGAGATCCGTCTTACCACGTGTTGTGTTCATTATTCATACCTTTAACCAATTCCCGCTTGAGAAAATTTTAAACTGTTCCAAATTGAAAGAAGTGCTGACGACAATTCTACGTTGTCGAAATTTCTAAAATTATTTGTCTTTTGGGGTAGAAAACATAGTGGGTATTGAAGAAATTGCTTGTTACAAGCAATTTCTCCCATGCCCACAACATTTTATAAAGATTAGGCTTGAAAAGGAGGAATTGTGTGGGAATTGGTTTTAATCAATTTAGAATATAACTATAAATTAATTAAAAATTCTATTATTCTATTACATTATCCAATTGGCTTTCAACCAGTGGAAGTAAAAATGCTGTTCAGTAAAACAGGAGTTTAATTCTTTTTCTTAAAAAACATATAGCCGCCGTCATAGCGCAGTTGGTAGCGCGTCGGACTGTCAATCTAGAGGTCCCGGGTTCGATCCCCGACGGCGGCACTCATCCTTACCGACTATTTGTCTCTCACCAATGGGTCGATAATCGTAGACCTATGTGGGATAGCAGCTGGAGGCTAGGAAAGGATGTAATGGTAGTACTGGTGTGAGAAATACCAGGATTCCGTTGTTAGGTGCTCCAGCCGCCGCGAAACAACTGAAAGATTGTTGAAAGCGGCGTAAAAAACCCATTCAAATAAATAAAGAACATATGAGAAAAGTGAGGCTTTTCGTCGTTTGGTTAGTTATATTAGCGATGATTTACCCTTTCTCCCCCCTTTTTTTTAAAATTCAGACTGGTCCAAATTGTAAATTGTTGCAGACAGCCATGAAAATTAAATGCAATTTGAAATTAAACAAGTCTATGTTGTAAGAAATTTTGAGGGAAAAGGAGAAATTGCTTGTTACTAGCATTTTTTTTCTTCTTTTTTTCTGCTTGTTACTAGCATTTTTTATTTGCCCACAATGTTTTCTCAAGTATAAAGTTATATTGACGTTAAATCCTTGGTTTGTACAGGAGAGGGTTAACTAATGAACTGGATTTGGGTCTAAAAGGACCATTTCATTGTATTAATTCGGCAGGATAAGAGACACAGGTAATCAAATTAAATTGAATTGTATTGAATTGTATTGTTTCCCTTGTGGCCGTTAGATCAATCTTAATTCCTGAGTTAATTTCAATTGAATTAAAAACCGGGTAATTTCGAGAATGGAAAAAACAGTTGCAAAAAAAGTTAAACCTTTTCCATATATTCATTGGTTTTCCTACGTCTGACCTTGTTCGAATTTTTCTCGCTCTTTTATCCTTTCCTGTACAAACACTAGATTTTTACATCACTTTTACTTTAGGTCGCCAAACCAACAAAATGCTTCACATGAGAAAACATCGTGGGGAAAGAAGAAATTGCTTATGACAATATTTTTACTACATCAGATGGTTTCTTTTCTAGTTCCATCCACTTTTCAATGTCATCTGTAATCTCTCTAAATTTGGACTAGTCTAAAATTTCGAAAAATAGGAATAGGTAAATGTTCAACTTTTTTTCGTCGTGTTTGTTTCTTAACCCTTTCCTGTACAATCAAGGGATTTTACGTCACTGTGATTTTATACTTAAGAAAATATTGTGGGAAAAGGACAAATTGCTTGTTACAAGCAATTTGTCCTTTTTCCACAGTATTTTCTACCACATTGGATAGTTTCGTTTAAAATTTGCTTCCAATTTTCGTTGGTGTCTGCATCCTCTTTCAATTGGGACCAGTCTAAAAATTCAAGAAACGGGAAAGGGTTAATCCAAGTTTGTGTACCCGGCTAGCGCTGTACATCTAGAGGAGCTCAAGTGCCTATATCTCTCTACTGGCCTGAATTTACTGATTTAATAACTTACCACAATCTCACATTTTTACGCTTTTCAATAACTGTAACAGGAAATAGACGTATCTAGACAAAGTAGGAATTCTTGTTAGAAATAGTTTGTCCTTTCTTTCAATGTTTTCTCCAGTAGTCGACAATTATAGTAGTCGACAATTATCTTTACCCTTTCCTGTCCAATCCCTGGTTTTTGCGTCCCTTTGAATTTATAATTGAGAAAATATTGCAGAAAAAGAAGAAATTGCTTGACACAGGCAATTTCTTCTTTTGATCAAAATTTTCTACCATACAGGATGATTATTTTCAAAATGAATTCCCTTTTAATTTTTGTCAGCAAAATCTTTGAATTTGGATCGATCTAAAATTCTGCAACATAGGAAAGGGTTAATACAAATGTACCGTGAGATATCGCTAACGATTTCTTTAGTCTCGGACCTGTTTAAAATGGGTTAGTCTGGTAATGGGTAAAATAGAATGAAGGGAGAGGTCACCAAGGGGAGTAATTTATATTGGGCATTTACTTATTCAAGAAAATGTACTTTTCTTTTTAATAATATTAGGGGGAAATTAAGTCGCTTAGTCTAGAAACATTGATTACTTCCCTTTCAATCAAAGAAGGAGAAGGAAAAAATAGGCCATCAATTATCAAGTAGTAAATTTTTTTTCAGGGCATCTACTTAACCCGTTAAAACATATTGACGATTTTAGTCATCCCTTGAGAAAAACGAATGGGAAAACATTGTGAAAAATGCAGAAATTGCTTGTGACATGCAGAAATTGCTTGTGACAAGCAATTTCTTTATTTTACACATATTTTCTACAAAGAAAGTTGAAAAATCTAAAATTTTATAAACTTTAAAATGTCGTCAGCAACTCCTTTCAATTTGGACAAGTGTAAAATTTGCTGCCTGGAAATGTGTTAAAGGCCACTCACATAGAATATTCCAGCAAAATTTGGAGGAAATAGACTTAATAACATCTGAGAAGAAACATTCTCAATAAGAAATTGTGAAACAGTCACCCAAGGATTATTCCCTTGAAATCAGAATGAAATCCAGTCTATAGTTTTAGAGAAGAAGACTTTCACAGTTTTCACTATAAACCACATATGGAAATAAGCCCCGCCTAGTAAGGCCATTTTTAATCAGATCAGGTCTATTAAAGAGTCACCTTATGTTAATTTCAGCCAGTAGTATCTTAAAAGAAACGTCTACGGACAGATGGATGGCATCCCAACGAGTGAAGGGATAGCGAGATCATCTTTTTTCCCTCTAATATCAGATAAGTAGAGTGTTCGCCGCCCTTTGTACGACAAGATGGATGGATGCTGGCAATGACAATAGCTCACTGGCCTTTGGATATGGAGCTAAAACAATTGGCCAAAAATGCATGGACATTGAAAAGTTCAAAATCGAAGTGCTTTCAATCGTAAAGCATCTTACAAATGGTCGTCTCTGAATAACGTTTGGGAGATACGTGTGTCCTTTCTTTTCAATATTTTCCCCGAATTTCTCCATTGCATGGTTTCTTGCAACCAGTTTCACTGTAAGTAAAAATGAAGTTCAACACATTTGATATTTTTGGCTTGTTGAATAGAGGCACGTTACTATACCCGTTCCTAAACGATGGTTTTATTTTGTAACATGTCTTATTTAATCTGATGAAAGACTTCTGTGCTATAAACCACTAACTTACATATACATACAATACATACAACACAATATGTAACGAAAATTTAAATGACAAATAAGAGCGATTTTAGTTTTAGTTTTTTTTCTTTTTTTTTTCTTTTTTTGCATTTTGAGTATTATGTTGCTAATATAGGTAAACAGTCGATTTTTACTGAATTTCTGCTAGAAAAGAAAGCGAATTTCGTCCCCTATCGGTCTAAACGATCGGTTTATAACAGTATCGAAAGGGATTACACTTATGTACAAATCATCGTAGCCTGTATTCTACAGATTAGAAGACCAACGCTGATCGGTCAGCAATCATTGCAACAGCATTTATAACATGATATTCTTTTTTCAAAATAACGATAAATCGCATAAAAATATCTTTTTCTCGAATGTAACTCCGTACTCCCTTTGTATATTTATGAGTCTAAAGTATTTTAATGGCACATGTTGTTCAAGGTATTTTCATTGCGATTTCACGACTTAAAGCGATTTGATTTGAACTAAGCCCTACCTGCTAGGCAGATGATTTTAAAGAATTAGTCCATGATTTCTCCAAGTCTGATAAGCCTCCCAGACCTGCCACACCCACCAAATTATTTTGCAAATCAAAATTTTACGAACATTTTTTTTTAAAAGGTCACCTGTAAAATTTGGTAAAATCCGGAAGGAGGAAGAGGAGATTTTTAAAGAATTATACCATAATTTCTCTAAGTCTGATAAGCCCGGCCCTGTCATGCCCACATTTTTTGCCAAAATTTCATTCACAAGTTTTGAAGAGGGTCTTCCAAGAAGCTTTCAAGCCCAGTTTGGTCCAAATTGGCCCAGAGGTTTAGAAGGAGGAGATGTATAAAAGAATAATTGACGACGGACAACGTGCGATTGACTGGGTGATCCTAAAAAGTCTCCTTCAGCATGTTGTGCTCTGGTGAGCTAAAAATGACAGCTTAGCGTAATTTGATTGTATTGTGAAATTAAATGAAAGCCTCAGAAAATTACGAAAGGCTTATCTCTCTTTAACCGTTGGCCTTTTTACTTTCATGTTGATAACATTAGAAAAGAGATAACAGCAACTAGAAGAGCACTGTAAACAGTTCATTCAATTATCCTAATGATGTTGAAAACTAGTTTAACAGGTGGCAAATGACTTGCTCACTTTTAAAACAACGTAACTATAAATCAAATAAGCTGTAGTTACGTTGTTTTTTAAAAGTATTAAAGCAATTTGTGTGTGGTCTGTAAATGAAATTCGAATGTCCCACAAGAACAAATAATTACTTTAGTTTCTAAATGTCAACTCTTTGATTAAATACAACTGATAATTATGGGGGCTCCAATGTCTATCTCCGACTGCTTATAAACCAATTATAAGTTAACCCTTTCCTGGTTAATCCCTTTTTTTACGTCCCTGTGATTTTATAATGGAGAAAACACTGTGGAAAAAGAAGAAATTTCACGAACTTTTAATTATGGTTCCGACAACTTCATAAAGTAAAATTCCCTGACTTTTCCCTGACTAAATTTCAAAATTCCCTGACCGAAATCGCCGGCATCTACTGAGCGCATGTGATTATAAATAACAAATGTTGGTTTCCTTCCACCCCTTCAGCCAAACCTGACCACCTTGAGACTAATTAGTGCATAAAAAGAATGCTTAAAAAATCTGCTTTTTCCACAAAATTCTATCTTAAAATGTAGCTACTTTTTTTTAAATTGTACTCACTTTATAATGCCATAGCCATTTGTTGTTTTTCCTTTACTTTCTAAAGTTTTTACATCTGATTCTGAAATTCCCTGACTTTTCCCTGACTTTTGTCATATTTTTAAATTTCCCTGACTAATTTCAAAATTCTCTGACTTTTCCCTGACCTTGAACTATTTTCATTTCCCCTGATCGTGGGTACCCTGTAAAATGTTGTCTTCAATCTTTTTCAATTTGGAGCAGTGTAAAATTTTGTCGTTTTGTAATTGGTAAACTTTTTTTACTAAAGTAGAACTTAAACAAGTCATTCTATCATTTACTTAATCCCTCCCTGTTTTTCTGTCTAATCTAAAAGTGCTTATCGAGTTGTCAGGAAAAAACTACTGTAAATGATTCTAAGTCTAAAGGTATTTTCAATAATTGTGCAGTGACCCCTCTCAAAGACTAATATGAACTTTTATTTTGTTGTCGGTTTTGTTTATCTGTCATCGCTTCCGTAGCACCTGCCCTTATGAGCGACTGCCTCACAGCTTATTTGTTACAGGGCAGAGTGATATGATACAGGACGAACATGATGGTTCTACCATTATCAGACGGCAAAATTTTAGGCTGGTCCAAACTGAAAGGAGTTGCAGACGACAATTTAAAGTTTATGAAATTTTAGATTTTTGTTTAAATTTCTGGATAGAAATCATTATGTAAAATGAAGAAATTGCTTGTCACAAGCAATTTCTTCATTTTAAACAATGTTTTCCGAATTTTTTTTTATACTTGAGAGGTGTCAAAAAGCGTAACTGTGCGGGGGATGGGTTAAGGTATATTCGCTTGGACATACGGGACCTCGGTTTGACGTCTCACCCGAATGATATACATAACTGTTTTATTACTCGGGAGAGCCCGAGGCTCGAACTTAAGATCTCGAGGATTGAAAAGGAGTGCTCCTACAAACAGAGCTAGTCGGGCTGACACAAGATGGACTGTTACTTACAACCACTCAAAATCCCCTACTTAAAGGAAAGCAACAAAGGCACAGCAAAGAGGAGAAACATGCCCATATGAGCGACGTCTTCGCGAGATTGGTTGGTTGAAAGGGATTTACAACACTTTTAACAGTATTTCAGTCATATCGCGACCTAATAACGGATTCCTGGCATTTCTCACACCAGTTTCTATCCAACTTAGGTTTACGATTATCTACCAACTGGTCGCAAATTCAAAAGTTTTGCAGACGAAAATTTAAAGTGGATTAAATTTGAAAAATAATCAATCAGTAAGGTAGAAAACATTGTGGAACACGAAGAAATTGTTTCTTACAAGCAAGTTCTTCTTTTCTACAATGTATTCTCAGTTATAAAATAACAGGCACCTAAAAACTAGGGATTGAAAAGGAAAGGGTTTAATGCCAAAGGAACAAAAGAAAAAGTTTGCGAGTTCGTTGTAGGTTGATTAATAACACTCAACTTTCGACACAACCTATGTTCTTCTTATACATTATATTTGTCATCTCCACGCGATCCTTTACTTGACGGATCGCGGTGTCAATCAGTGAATCAATCGACCAATGAAATAATTCTTTTAAACCATTTAAATGAGCTTTGAACTCAGATTATGCCCGGAATTTATGTGAAGCATATAATATTATGTTGTTTTGCGACATAAACGACTCACTGATTATATACTTGCACTATAAACGTCTTGGAACTTCCTGTCAGAGGGCGGTGGGCGTGGCGAGTGATTCGTTAGCAACATCATCGTCGCATAAAAGAAGAGCTCGACGCTCAAGGAAATCTACTGAATAATTGATAAAGGTGAACAGTTTAAAGTTCAAGCACTGATGAAAGAAAAACAATGACGTTGATCTATTTATGAACCAGGGTGTGAATGGTATTCGTTACGATTGTGCTAAAATTACAAGGTGTTGTAGAAATTACAAGGAAAACTGACAGTTCGAGTGCCAGAACCCATCATTTGCTAAATAACTGGTGCCAAATTTGAAACAAGAGCACAGAGTACTTTAAACGAAAACTAGAGTACGGGGTTCTTATTTTCGCTTTGGATAATTTCCCCATATAAGTCAAAATAAATGTACTAATACAATTTAACTTTATTATCGTCTAACACAATTTATGCAATCAGATTAGCTGAAAGTTCCGTTTTTATACATCAACGATAAAATTAAAGTACAGAACTTTTTTTTATTAAAGATTTTATTTGAAATTCTTCTTTCAAATATTCAGGGACCATGGTGGTACTAAATCGCTCACCTGAATCATCTGAAAGCTAAAGTACTTTTTGGTATAAAGAAGATGAAAGTGGAGCCAAATAATTTCAACAGTGAGACTGAAACTTCTTCTAAACCCATCGATATACGTTTTAAAAAGTTAGTAAAAGAAATGAATGTCCTAGGCAGAGGATCGGTCAATTACATTTGCATTATTTTCAAACCAATTGACCAATCGCGCCTGTCAAACAAATAATGAATTGACCACTTAAATCATTCGTTTAGACTAGAAGTTAACTTTAAACTCTGACATTAGCCGACATTTATGTGAAGCATTTTTCTTGATTTAGCGATTTAAACGTCGTAACCACAACTTATTAAACTTATTAAAGATGTAGTAACGACGTTTATGTCGCATACAATCCATACTTCTTCTTGTTACATACTACTGGCCAAACATTTTACAAAATAACGTAGTTTGAAAAGGAAGTGGAACATCTTTTTGGCGTCGATGGGTTGGACAAACGGAGTTAGTGGGCGGGGCCAGCGATTTGTAAATTACATAGATACGCAAAGTAGAGACTCAGGTCAGCCTGTGTCGATCTCAATCTTCACTTTAGAATTCTTTACGCGTTCAGCAAACATTCTAAATACGCCATCCGAATGTTGAACATGCTCGTTGATTTCGCTCAAGAAAAATGTAGAAATGTTTGAAATATATTTTTTGAAAATTTGCTTCCCCAGTACAGATGTATCGTCGATTGGGATCAAAATGTCGTAACCACATCTTGAATAAATTTTCACCCCCCCCAACGACGGTAAATGTATTTATGTTGCTACAAAGAATATTTGTCGAGTTATTTACCCATTCCCACACGCTTTTTGACGCCCCTCAAGAAAAATGATTTGGAAAATATTGTGTAAAGTGAAGAAATTGCTTGTAGACAAGCAATTTCTTCATTTACATAATATTTTCCCCCTAGAAAGTTGAAAAATCTAAAATTTCATAAAAATTAGATTATCGTCTGCATTCCCTTTCAATTTGGACTATTTTGCCGTCTGGTAATGGGTTAAGCTATTCTACACACCTATAGCACATCACAACATTTAATGGCAAAGGTTTTTCACAAAAAATATATTGTGAGAAAAGGAGCCTTTAATCTAATATTTATTGTACATCAGCAGTTCTTGGAAAAGCTGTGAGCTGACATATTTAATATCATGTTGAATCGACTAGGAAATTGGAAGTCTAAATATTTTATTTTGTACATATATATGTATAAATATCATTGAAATTCTTCTTTAGATATCTAAATGATTTTTCAACTGCTATCCATTATGTAATTTGCTCAAATTTATATGTATAAATCTCATTTAAGTTCTACTTAGATACCTAAATTATTTATCAACGTTTATTCATTTATAATTTAATTTTCATTTTTGTCTATCATAACCGGGCGATTTATTGATCGAAAGAAATATTTACAACTCCTTGAACAAAATTTTGAGCACACAGCAATTTTGAATGTTTCCGCACAAAATACAGCCATACAAAAAGGTATATAAAATTGTAAAGTTTTGGCTTTTTTTGCTCGATACGTTTAAATTATATGAAATGAATATAATATTTTTTTTTTCATGGAGGTATGAACCGAAAAACCTAATCACACTTATGTATGAATCCGCTTCGCGTATTCATACAGTCTGATTAGGTTTTTTCGGTTCATACCTCCATGAAAACAAAAAATATTCTTTTCATCTCTTAAATGTATTTTGTACATATTTATAGGTATACATCTCGTTGGAATTCTGGTTAAGATAGCTAAATGATTTATCAACTTTTAATCATTTATGTACATCTCTTGTGCCAATCTGTCCATATCTAGGACGAAATTTGCTTCATACAACGCAATTAGGGGATCGCCACCATTTGAATCATTAACTTAGAATGAGCGTGAACTTTGTGCTTGGTTATTCATGTTAAGCTTTTTGGTAGGTTTGAAGAATTAAATGTCATAGCTACAGATTATACAAGCTGTAGTTACAACGTTTAGAATGTCAGCCAACGATTTGACTATTATCTTATGTCATTTACCACATATTTCACAATATAACGTCTTTTAGAGGCTCAGTCGAACCGCCATAACGGAGTTCAGTAGGCGTGACCAGCGATCCGTCAGTTCTTGTTAGACTGTATTACTCACGATTGTTCACTCTGTATACTTCACCGGGGATAAAATACCACTTCTTTGGAAACAAAAACCTTTGAAATCACAACATTGGAGACAGTTTTGTTAGCGTCTATCGATTATTTAAAAAGTTTGCTCTCTTTGTATGCCATAAATATTTTTCTTTTTTAGCTTGCTTTGATAGCTTAAGTTAACAGACAAAATTTTGAGGTCGTTTCAAAGTTCAACGAGTGCAAACTTCCACTGGAGGCTTAACCACCAAAGCTATGGAATGCCTACGCCATAAGAATAGTTCTGAAATTTTCAGGAATATTGCAAACTCTATTCAAATTGTAGATAACATCTGTGAAAAACATGCTATTTAACCAACTTCCTCTCAATTCCGCTTTTTAAGCATCTCGAGAAAAAATCTTTGGAAAACATTGTGGACAATGTAGAAATTGCTTGTTACAAGCAATTTCTTCAATGTCCAAAATGTTTTCAACCCAACAATGGAAAGGTCTTCTAAATTCAACCATGCTTTTCACGGCATAATGTGGACATAGATGCGAATTGGTCTTGGTCACGTGACACATCATCGCCCTTGGATTATACCTATGGTATCGAAAATAAAATCAAGTCCTGTAGAAAATACAAATAGGAGCGAACTTGATTTTTTTTAAATGAATTATCAGACTTCAACGTTTCACAAAAAAGTAACACCAGACGATAAACCCTATATTATCAATATAATCTATTTACAAGTGTATATCAAAAATGATGAAAACATTGAAAGAAAATATTATCCCGCAGTGTTAAAATAAACATATTATCCCACAGTGTTAAATATTTCCCTTATTAATGGTTTTGATATATATATTCGTTAAAAAAGATACAGAAATTTAGAAGTAATTATTATTTGCGAATAATATCAATTTTATCGAATCAACCGGAAAGCTCCTTTTCTCACAACATTACAAGGTGTGTACAGAAAGACAAGAAGGTTATACAAGGACGTACATTGGTAGATTGGCACGTGACGCAAAATGCTTACAGGCAGGGGCTGAGGCAGTTCTTCTGTACCGTCGACCACGTGGGGTCAGCGGGGTCAGTCTGGTGGGAGTTAACATTCGACCAGACGAACAGGAGGACCGACCTGTATATAAACAAACCAGGGAAGCCATTCGACAATTATAAATACAATGTATACAAGACTCGTTTTCAAAGTGCTGAAAGTACAGAAATGCTTGTTACGGATTTTCCGTAACAGTATTGTTTTACATCGAAACACAGAAAAACACACGTATTAATTAAATGCCACAGCTAAAATGTTGTTAGATTCAAATGGATGTGATTTGAAAAAAATGCATGTTGTCGAATGATTCCAATTATGTACGAAACAATTAATTATATCACTGGAAAAAAACAATAACCATATCCGTAATCAATCAATTCTTTAATTTAGTTATTGAGAAAAAACGGCATGACTTCGCCACAGATCGCTCTACAAATTATTTATCTAAACCCTTGTCATGCTGTATAAATCACCTTACTGAAATGCTGTCAAATCAAAGGGCTGAAAGCACTGATAGAACTATTTATTAAAAAATCAATATTTCTTTTAGAAATCAACTTCATACACAATTCTGACAGGGAAAGTACAAGCAGGAGGTGTAGACTAAGATCAGCCTGCACATAAGTGCAGTCTGATCTTAGTCTACACCTCCTGCCAAACCCGGAATATTCCGGGTTCAGCATGACAAGGGTTAACAATAGCCTAGTAGACTGGGTGCGGTCGGTTTTGTCTGGACCTTTAATGTACTAATACATTTTCCTCAAGTATGTCTGATTAACCCTAGTTTATATGGCTAGTGCTGAACAAAAACTCTTTTGGAGTCAAGGGACTTAATTGACATCCCTGACTAACCATAGAAATATTTAGTTCCCTTTAAGAAGAGTCTAGTAGCCAGACTAATAGCCTAGCAATACGGCTTTTTTGAGAGTGCCTACAATGTTACAGACTTTCTGCGTTTTGATTGGCAGAGAATTTCGTTGCATATCTCCTTGGGAAAAGGAGTAACTTGCGCATGAAGAAATTAAAGAAAGCAAACCCTGTCTGGTAAGAATTTTTATTATTTTATAGCTTTGATATTAAATTATAAGAGATGAAGGGAACATTTTTTTTATATTTAGGAATGACAAAAAAAAAAAAACACAAAACACACACACAAAAAACTCAGTTTTTCGGCTTCACGAAGATTGATTAGATTTTTAGTTTCATATCTCAATGAAAACTAAATGAGCCTATGGGTAACATTTCCAACCATTTCGTACTAGCACACATAGAGCACCCGCAATGGACAGCCATTCGGGGCAATTAGAATATTCGCTGATTGTTTAAATAAACTTTGGGTCAGTATCTATCTACAGAGCGCAGAGAGATGACTCTGATCAGACTGTGCGGATGCACAGGCTGATCCGAGTCTTCACTTAGCGCACATGTGTTATAGTTGGAAATGCCACGCATGCGCTCAAATGATGTTCTCTTTATTTCTCACACGTAATTAAAAATTACAATTTTTATAGATCCCTGATGCAAGGGATTGACAAGGTTTGCATCATAACCTCTTGCATGTATGAATATGAAAAAGAATCATGAAGGGTAAAACATATAAGTTAAAGGTTTTATTTAAAAAGTAAGTTCAATTGAAGATAGCTTGACTTCTTTTCCGAAAAGAAAAATACATTTAAAGTAATGATATCAGATCTTATAATGAAAATGGAAATGCATTTTTGTTATTAAGTAAGAAAATTTTTAGTTTAACTTGACACAAAAACATCCAAAGTGAAAGCACACACACCTATTAAACCTTTTCTGTTCAATCCATGGTTTTACGCCTCTGTGTTTTAATCTTGAGAAAATAATGTGGAAAAAGAAGAAATTGCTTGTAAAAAGCAATTCTTCTTTTTCGAAAATATTTCGGATCCCTACATCCCTACATCCCTATTATATTTGTAATAAAATCGACTTTATATTGTCGTCTGATTTTGCGGGAAAAGGGTTAGAAGTTAGTTCAAAAGCTTGTTCATTTAAAAAGTTTGTCAAAAGCGCAAGACGAAGTTAAAAATATTGTCACAATCAACTTACTGTATGTTTCCGTGATAGTTTTCACTTTGTCTGAAAAATAAGATAAAGACATCCATTATCCACGGAAATATGCCCAAATGACGAAAAAAGAAGTTTTCCACTTTTTCAAATTCTTGAATGGGTTCGATCCTCGGCGGTGGCACAATAACCTTTCCGACATTTGTCTCTCACCAATGGGGGATAATCGTAAACCTAAGTGGGATAGCAGCTGGAGGCTGGGAAAGGATGTAAAGGTGGTAATGGTGCTAGATATACAAGGTGCCTCCGTGGTATGGCTGAAAAATTGTTAAGATCGCTTAAACCCCCATTCAAATAAACGAATAAAAATCTGGAATAATTAACCTTCTGAATAACCACGGTTTTTGAACATTTACAAAGTACCAAACAATAAATATCAAAGTGGTCCCAAATTCAAAGAAATTGTTGAAATCTCTATTTTGTAGTAGAGACCATTGTGGATAATGAAGAAATTGCTTTGAATGGGGTTTAACGCCGCTTTTAACGTTTTTTCTAGTAAGCTATTATAAAACTATGAGAATATTTTTTGTTTTCATAGAGTTATGAACCGAAAAACCAAATCACAATTATGTGTGATTAGTTTTTTCGGTTCATACCTCCATGAAAACAAAAGTTATTCTCTTCATCTCTTAAGTAAATTATTACAAAACTGGTTTTATTGCAAAAGGGTTTTTTACAAATCCCCACTTCGGTATTACATAACGTTATTTTACAAATTTTATGGTCAGTAATATGAAACAAAAAAGTGAAATGGTTTGATTGCGACTTAACATCGTAACTACAACTTGGATAAGCTTTAAATACGGCGTTTAAGTCGCCAAACCAACAAAATTGCTTCAGACATCGGCCATTATTGGAGTTGAAAGTTTAATCAGGTCTAATTCAATTATTTCATTGGTCGATAGATTCTTTGATTGACAACGTGATCCGCCAATTGCTGAATGAAAATAATCACCGCTTATTCTACAAATATTCTACTTGTGAATGATATAATAGTTAATTTAAGAAAATTGGAAACAGAATTTTTTTTTAGTTTTCCACAATTATGTCTTCCTACAAACTTTAAGATATATTGATAGATTGATTAATTGAATGAGGTTTAACGCCGCTTTTAACAGTATTTCAGTCATATCGCGGCGGTTGGAGCACCTAACAATGGATTCCTGATATTTCTCACGCCAGTACTACCACTACATCCTTTCCTAGCCTCCAGCTGCTATCCCACCTAGGTTTACGATTCTCCGCTCATTGGTGAGAGACAAATGTCGGAAAGAATATGTGCCGCCGACGGGGATCGAACCCATTACATCCCATAATTAAAGATTAGGATTCTGACGCGCTACCGACTGTGCTTTGACGGCGGCTTTTAAGCTAAATATGTTTATTTATTGTTAAGCAATTATGTTCCTCATCATTACATAGCATCTTAAACAAGTACAAAATGAAACATAAGTTCAACAATGGCAAATAAAAGAAAGAAAGTGTTACTGATAATGTTTTTGAATTTCTTTGAAATGTGCGGGAATCAAGTTTTTTTTTTTTGTTTTGTTTTCTTTTATTGGTGTTTAAAAGGTTTTGGCACTAAGTATAATATCAGTTTTGAGAAATGAGTACAACAAACATATCTATATGCTTATTTCGAACAGGATTTCAGTTTCTCTATTTTAAATTAATCTTAATAGTAATAATGAATGAATTATTTCGTTTCAAAGTGAGGTAGTAGTGTAAGTTATTCGCGCTCTCCCCAAACATTCGAGTTTTTGTAGATAGGATAATTAGAATGTTTAGAAGTAAAATAACCTTTTACATATTCGGTCCTTAAAAGCCTCGCAACTACAGTACAGTCAAATTGTAGGTTCTCACAACTTTCTATTCGGTTTGGAGGCCTTATTACGCGGGACTCAGGCCTGCCCTTAACCCATTCCAATATACAAAATTTAATACTGGTCCAAATTCAAAGAAGTTCTAGACAACAATTTTAGTTGGTCATTTAAAAAAAATGCTTTGTTTTTGCGTTAGAAAACATAGTGGATGATGAAGAAATTGTAACGTAATTTCTTCATTTTCCAGTGTTTTCCAAAGCCATTTTTCGGGTAGGGGCTTCAAAAAGCGGGAATATGTTGGAATGGGTTAAAAGATATAAGATGCGTCTCAGTTCCACGCTTCTCTACCGTCTCGAGCATATCAAGCACGCTCTTCCATGATAAATGAGTATTCCAATAATCCGATGACGTAACGAGGTTTAAAATTACACCAATCTAGATGAATTAGGATTTTTATATAGTCTTTTTTCAAAGAAAATATCCGATAAAGGCTTATCAGTCTTAAACACGCATGTTTCTACTGCTGAATGAAGGTAACACTTTACACCTGTTTCCCCTTTTACGTTTTACGATACAATTCTTTCAGTAGAACATTAGCGATAAATTCCTTCCCATTGATAAAAGAACTTGTTATGTATCTTTAAGAGAAGTGGTAATTAGTTTAGAGTTCTAAACATTAAAAAATGTAGTAAAAGTCGTAATAAGAGTTTAAAAGTTTGCCTCCAAATTATTAAATTTGGACAACCTAATCGGAAATAAAGAAATAGCAGTTTGTAACCAGTTACTCCTGATCATCAATTCAGATTTTCAATTTTTCGATATTTTATACCTGAAGGAAACGTTATCAACTCAACCATTCTTTCTTAACCCCTCGATGATTGTCTTAATAAAAGTCAAAGACTATTTAACCCATCCCAACTCAACCCCTCCTTTTTACGCCCATCAAGAAAAAAGTTTTGGAAAATATTGTGGAAAATGAAGAAATTGCTTGAATCAAGCAATTTCTTCATTATCCACAATGTTTTCTATCCAAAACGACGAAAAAAATCAAAATTCCATCAACTTGAAATTGTCGCCTGCAGCTTCTTTCAATTTGGACCAGTCTAAAATTTTTCTGTGTTGGAATGGGTTAATCAACGAAACGGAAGCAAAAGTATTCATAACGATAATTGAATGATTCTAAATCTTTTGACTTTTAACGAGTAAGAATGTATACCGTAACTACCGATGGCTGAATCATCACTGCTTGTCCGATTCAAACTGTGGTTACTTCCGTTCACATGGTTTGCAATGTCTGCTGGGATTGATGTTGTTTCAGCAGAATCCTGATCAACAAGGGCATTCGCGGCGTTGATTAAAGCACGTTTCTTGGTTTTCTTCGGTAGTTTTGATCTTGCTTGTGCATGAGTGTAATACAGAGTAAAATGGCTGACAATCACAGGAACCGGAAGTGACAACATGAGCAAACCACATACTGCGCATACTGTCCCTATGATGTATCCTAAGGCAGTTCGTGGATAGAGATCACCATAGCCTAGAAAATATTTATAAACTTTCTAAATTATCAGACAATAAACGTGCATGCCTTGAAATAAATTGCCAAAAGTATAAAGTATTAGCACCATTATAGTTGAATGAAAAAATAAATGTGTTTTGCTCAATTCATAAAACCTTCGATCCCGTGTAACAGGGACACGAAGTATTCCGCTCCTGTTTCACAGTCCATCGAGGGATGGTAGGACAGGGCATTGAACTAGATACCCTTGAAATTGTGTCCAGCTTTATTCCATATGATCATTTCCGCTTTCAGACAAGGAATCTTAAATTTCAAGGGGTCAACTTGCACGATTATGCCTATAAGCGTAAATTGCATGTATCGAGTTAGCTATCAAATGAAAATTGGATGAAATATTATAGGAAAAATGGGTGACATGTAAACATTGTGAAAAGATAAGCCAAGTAAGAATATTTTTTTGAAAACATGTATGTTCCATTCGAAACATTATCTCTCTAAATACGTAACATATCTTTGTGCTTATGAGGTAGGAGGGTATATAGGTAGGTAGGTAGGTAGGTAGGTAGGTAGGTAGGTAGGTAGATAGGTAGGTAGGTAGGTAGGTAGGTAGGTAGGTAGGTAGGTAGGTAGGTAGGTAGGTAGGTAGGTAGATAGGTAGGTAGGTAGGTAGGTAGGTAGGTAGGTATACAGGTAGGTAGGTAGGTAGGTAGGTAGGTAGGTAGGTAGGTAGGTAGGTAGGTAGGTAGGTAGGTAGGTAGATAGGTAGGTAGGTAGGTAGGTAGGTAGGTAGGTAGATAGGTAGGTAGGTAGGTAGGTAGGTAGCTAGGTAGGTAGGTAGGTAGGTAGGTAGATAGGTAGGTAGGTAGGTAGGTAGGTAGGTAGATAGGTAGATAGGTAGGTAGGTAGGTAGATAGGTAGGTAGGTAGGTAGGTAGGTATATAGGTAGGTAGGTAGGTAGGTAGGTAGGTAGGTAGGTAGGTAGGTAGGTAGGTAGGAAGGTATATAGGTAGGTAGGTAGGTAGATAGGTAGGTAGGTAGGTAGATAGGTAGGTAGGTAGGTAGGTAGGTAGATAGATAGATAGATAGATAGATAGATAGATAGATAGATAGATAGATAGATAGATAGATAGATAGATAGATAGATAGATAGATAGATAGATAGATAGATAGATAGATAGATAGATAGATAGATAGATAGATAGATAGATAGATAGATGAATTGGATGGACAGAAAGATAAATAGATAGATAGATGTAGATGGATAGGGGAGAGGGAAAGAAAGAAAGAGAGAGATAGAGAACGAAGATTTGAAAATTGATTATATAGCAGCCACTGTTTAAGAGATTTTTGTTACTTAGATTAGAAACAGCCTGACCGCCTGCTCGCCTCCCTTCCCTAAAAATAGTTCATTTGCTCAGTATGATAGATATTGAAACAAATGCAAAACTACTTTTAGACTGAGTTTAAATTGGAATATATTTTCTGATACTGATCATGTTAACCTTTACGGTGTTTCCAAGATCGAGATTATATAAGTGTATGGTCAATTTGGAAAGAATTGATTTTAAAACGATTTCGCAGAATGTGTTGGTGCATGAGGTATAGAAAACATACTCTTACATAAGATTGACAAAGTAAAATAAATATTGAGAAGCATGGATCGCGTTGGAAATAAAAGTTCATCAAAATGAACTTAAGGTATGGATCTGAAAACCGATCATCCATGTTGACAATTTTCAGATTCATGCCCTAAGTCACGCATCTGTTCTTCCAGTCGTTTCCTTTAACGTTTCTTTAAATTTCAGTTGAATGGTTCGTAAAGGGCCATAGCTCAGAAATAAAAATAAATACATTATTTTTCTCACTGACAACAAGTGGTCTCAATCCGTGGAAGTCTTAATTCGAATTTCTGACAACTGTTGATATTTAAAAAAACAAGAGAAAAGGCCGCTGAACTTCACACATCAATAATTAATACAATGCACGTGAGAAGATTTATACTAATAAGAAGAACATTGAGCATGTGTTTTGTTTTCTCATATAAATATAATGAGTTTATTAAATTCAAAAAGTTTCCTGTACGTTTAGAACACTGATATAAACAATTCATGTATTGTTTTTATTAGAAGAAATAATAGTAACTATCCCGCGCACAGACTGGAGATGCCAATCCTCGTTTTCCTCGAGGTCTCCCTATTTGCTTCGCTACATCAACGTATCGATGTGACGTGGCAAATAAGGAGACCCGGGGGTGTGCGAGGATGGGAGATGCCTTGCCTTGACCTTAATCAAATGTTAAAAATATAACATTTGCAAAGAGTGTAACAGCCCAAAACAAGTAGCTCCTTGAAAGGAATCATGTACAATATCGTGAAAATTGAGAAAAAATGCTTGCAAGCTTTATTTTTATTTTTCCTACAAAAAAAATACTACTACAGTGTTAATACCTTTCTCATAGCTTATTATTTGAATTACCTAGATACAATTAGTAACGTCATATTAGTAATCGAAGCATCAGTCAAAAGGAATTTAGATAATCAGGTTATTACGTTATCTATTTCGTGCCGCCACATAGCGCAGTTGGTAGTGCATCAGACTCCCAATCTTCAATCATGGGGTGTCATGGGTTCAATCCCAGGCAGCGGCACATATCCTATCCGACAATTGTCTCTCACCAATGGTAGGATAATCGTAAACCTAAATGGGATAGCAGCTGGAGGCTAGGAAAGGATGTAATGGTGGTACTGGTGCGAGATATACCAGGAACCATTGTTAGGTGCTCCAGTCGCCGTGATATGCCTAAAAAATGTTAAAAGCGGCGGAAAACCCCATTCCAACAAACGTTATCTATTTCGTCGAACTTTGCCCTTTTTTGGCCACCATCGTCAAAAGTTTCCTCTAGCAATTAGACTAACACCCCCATTCTATAAATTCTGATGTTCCAAAGCAGGGCTTTCTGAGTGTACTATATTCAGTTGCAGTTTACTGTGAATTTTGTAATTTAATACGAGGGGAAAAATATTTTAATAACAATTGGAAGGGAATATACTTGTTCTTGATCAAGTTTTCTCGAAAATTGGTAAAAGAACCGCTTTAATCCATGACCAGATAGCAACATTTTAGACTGGTTAAAAATGAATAATAATCAATCGATGTTTCTGAAACCTTGGCAAGAAAATTTTACCAATTGCCTAAAATTACGCTCAAACGGACGCATAACACTTAATTTTGATTCAGATATTTTCTTCGCGGTAATATGATGGGCTTAAAATGTTGTTTTCATTATAAGCGGAATTCCAGGTTATTTTAAGATATTATGGAATTCGGTTGTCGACACCGCATGGCTGCTTTTGCATACTACCGAATTTCAACGGAAGGAAACAAATTGAAAAGCGAAACAACCAACGTCCTAAATCATGTCAAACCAAATGGTGAGCGCAAAACTACGGTAAGTATTGATATTCGTATTGACATTTACGACAGTCTTGTACTGATCTTTATCGAGTTGAAGACCCGTCAGCGAACATAACTCCTGATGACATAACTATGACGTTAATTTGAACAAATTCAAACTGAACGTGGAATTCCAACGGCTATACGCTCCGCGTGAATTACCCAATATTCTTTGCAACTGCATCGGTTTAAATTATAAATAGTTTAACAGCCTGCATAAACTATTAGGGAAATACCAAGGTTTATTCTTATAAACGACCTTGATTTTTTCAAAACTACTTTTCATAATATTGTATTGAAATAGTTTATTAGAGTGAATAAGAGTAATCAAAATCTTTGACATGAAAAAAAAAAAAAAAAAAAAAAAACAACAACAACAACAACAAAAAACCCAAACAAACACAACACGCACACACACACACACACACACAAAACCCATTGACATCTACCTTTAAAGGTTATGATTTTTTTCCATAGGAAAACATTGTGGAAATATTGTGGCTTGTTGCAAGCACTTTCTAAAATTTATACTTATTTTACTCTTGTTTTTTCACTTGTTCATCCGGGGGGTTAGCTCCAACATGTGGGAATGGCTTAAAAGCAAATAGGCATATTTTTCTAACATGCCGAATCGCTGACAGCCTATGCTTAGTGCATATATAATATGACAAGCATAAATTAATATATTGGTGAAATATATGACATAAATATAGAGAAATGCGTGACTCACCTAACGTTGTCATAGTTACCACAGCCCACCAGAAACCCTTTGGAATGTTAGGAAAGGAGTTGATATCAGGTTCGTTCACTTGTTCGGCATAGTAGATGAGACAGGCAAATATCAACACACCGATAATTAACACCAATATCAACAATAATAACTCCTTCGCACTGGCTCGAATTGTATGACCGAGAATTTTCAATCCATTCACGTGTATAGTCAGTTTCAAAATTCTAAATATCCTTAACAATCGAAATGCGTTTATGATCCTAAACACGTGCGAACCCCGAATATCTGGGTCCATAATGAGCAAAATAAAGCACAAATAACATGGTATCACAACGGAAATATCGATCCAGTTGAACACTTGTTTGAAGTATTTCTTCAAACTTGGACAAAACATCAAGCGTAAAACGATTTCCAATGTAAAGAAACTGACACAGAGGTACTCGATGATGTCTAAAAAAAGCATTGGTTTTGTGAACACTTCTTTATCACGCACTGAAAGGATAGACCCGTTGAACGTCGGTGAACGATGAACACGAAATAGGATGTGGGACTCCATACAAAACGTCATTATTGAAATAAACACGAAGGCAAAGGACACGAACGCAAACGCCTGAAAAAGAACGTACTTGTGAGTTAATATGAATAAGAAAAAAGGATATTAAAGCTCCCGCCTGCAAATTACCCCCTAAAACATAAAATTCACAGAGAGATATAAACAAAAGGACCGTTAACCCTGGTGAGAACAGTCCAGTTTAATGTTAAGTTAATACAATAGGGCCTAAACATCTTATTTATCATTAAGCCTTATCCTTACTTAGGCTCTGTCCCTAGGGTTCCAAAAGTCAAGATTTTAAACAAGGTCGAATTAAGTCCACGAACGGGGCTTTCCTAACAAAAACCAAGACTCTATGCAATCTGACTTAGTCAAGAAGAGATGATCTCAATTGCGTGGCCATGTCAATCACGTCGGAGTTCAAATATTTTAGCTATTTTAAAAGAGAACCACGTCAGATTTATTTCTGCTAACTGTAGTTCATATTTGTCTATCGGTTTTTGAGCGAGATTTTATTTAAAGACATTCTTCTTTATTTCATTGTAGTTTCATCGCTCTGCCCTGGGGACAAAAGGGTAATATTTTTTTCATAAATTTTGAAGAGGTTAATATACTGATGCTTCTTGCAAGATATCAAAATTCAAACCCACTTGGCAAGGAGAAGATCTTCATTATCCACAATTCTTCTATCAAAATGTTAATTTAGCAATTTTGAAAGTGGTAATTGCATTGATACTTCGTGCAATATTTCAAGGATAAATGCTCCTGTATCAGGAGAAGATATGTGCTTTTTAATTATCCATTCTTTGAGACGGCACCCACACTTTAAAGGGATTTTCTTTTATTCTTTCAGCTATTTTGAAAGAAGACCTCTTAGGTAATATTTCTGTTCTGGTTGACTCAGCGGTTTGGGAGGAGATACCTTTCGAACTAACTGTTGACAATTGACGAGCGAAGAACGACGTTGAATTCCATAGCTCACTTGAGTGAATTGTGCCTAAGTTAGCTTAGGTAATGAGATGCAGAGAGAGACAGACAGACAGACAGAGAGAAAGGGCATAGACCTTTACAAAATGACCTCGATAAGAATAACCTTTGATATACGATGTTACAAGAAAAGTTCAAGTAAGGAGAAAGAAACATGGTAGTCAAGTTTTAATTTTAAAGTTTCAATAAATGCTTTTCTACTAGGACAATTACAAATTAATGCGTTAAAATTCTCATAAAGAACAATGCTTTATTCTAAATTTCTGTTAAAGAATAATGCTTTATGTAATTATTTTATTGGGATTGATAGGTAGAAAGCATTTAATACAGAAGAATGGTGCAGGCAAATTTCGTTATTCTACGTTTAACAGAGAATAATCCCTAACGAGATGTGCGATATACCATCGGCTGTTCTTTGTCATGGTCGTTCTCTATTAAACGTGCAGAATTTTGGCGCGCTATATAGGTCAAAGTCCACTTTCATTCATATATGCTAAAATGACGCGTTAATGCGTAAAATATATAGGTACTCCAATAAGATTTAGGCGTAGGCGCAAGCGTATAAAATGTGCATGACGCATATTCTTATGAATGCACGCATAAAATGGAGGTCTGAATTTGTCAAGCGTGTGTGCTGAAATATTGAGTGAAATTTTACGCGTACACTCTCAATATGTGAGCGTACACGCTTACAATTTACAGGTGCTTCTGTATTTTACGCGTGTGTGTTCTTTTTAACGGCCAAAATTGACTTTTGACCCAAACGTTAAAGTAAACTACCCAAAATGGATATGGAACCTAAAGAAAGGGGTTATGTATAGAACACACAAGAGTTGAAAAAAAAAAAATACAAACGGTATGGAATTCATAAACAAAGGCTAGAATACTCATGATGACGGAAAAGATTGGGATTCTCATTATATCTGTCTTTTTATGAGTTACTGTCTTCTTAATCAATTATTTACATAGCTTCTGATAGTGAATGATTCAATGTTGTCCTTCCATAGATCTTGTGGTTGCCGAGACCCCGTAGAGCAGTCCTTAAAGGACTCGGCTGTGATTTTGGGATAGGGAGTCCGACTCTTCCAGTCTAAACACACTCGGATCCGATTCTTTGAAAAGAAGCCATATAGGTATGCGTTAATTTTCTCTTTCGAGAGCTGGTTGGTATGTGATATCAATCCAGCAGAACAGATGTCTTTCTAGTCCACAATTGAGTTTATATTTGTTGAAAGTCTATATTCATTTCAAGTCCGTGTTTATCTATAAAGGTCAAGGTCGCATTTTAAGGTCAATTCAACAGAAATGAACCATTGATCATTGTTTTGTAAAGCAAAGTGGCAGGACGGATCTTTACCTTTTCAATGATTATTCCTTATGGCAAGTCCCTCTCAAAAATTAAGATTTCAAAGTCATTCGCTTTTGGCAGGGTCATTTTCTGCAAAACCAAAATCAGTTGAAGCATTTTTTATTTTTTAAAAAACCCTTTCCTTTATATATGATACCCTCTGGTTGTAAACGTTGGACGTCATTGAGTATCAAAACGTAATTGCTCTACATCAACAGATTTGTGTTTTACATACCCTATCTCCATTTTCTTGACATTCATTAATCGGAGGTTAATTTGACCGTCTATAATGGTCGGAAAGGCTGGGTGGTTATATTGAATGTCATATCAAGGCCAAATTATCTTGCGAAAGATGACATTTTCTCCAGTATCTCTGCCGCTGTTTGAAGAGAAAAAGCAACGTGTCTTATTCACTGAAAAGTGTTTTTGAATAGGTTTAAATCATTAATCTACAAATGTTTTAGTTGGATTTATTTCAATGAATTGTTGAATTAAACTTGATAAAATGAGCTCCCGTCTTTTCAAGAACGAATAATTTAATTGTCAGTTTCGTCTATCAAAAACGAGCGATCTGATTGGTCGAAAAATTTAATTCATACCTCCATGAACAAAATTTTGAGCACGCAGCCATTTTATATGCTTCCGCACAAAATAGTTCCATACTAAAATATATCAAAATTTGAAAAGTTGTTGTATTTTTCGCTCGATGCTATTAAATTATAAGAAATGAAGAGAATTTTTTTGTTTTCATGGAGGTATGAACCGAAAAACCTGATCACACAATGTATGAATCCGCTTCGCGTATTCATACAGTGTGATTAGGTTTTACGGTTCATACTTCCATGAAAACAAAAAATATTCTCTTCATCTCTTAATTATACTGCGATTGATATATAATTCTATTACGCAAGGTCACGGGGAATATCTCACCGGAGAAACTTGAACGATATCTTTTAACGGAAAAGAACGAAAACTATATTCTATCCGCAGAAGTTGTTAAAAAAAAAAAAAGAAAAAAATGATGACATTGACAGCTTTAGTCTTGTCTCCAAATGACGTCCCGTTTTTTTCTTTTTCTTCCTGTAGAAAAATATCCCAGAGAAGTGGAAGGAAAATGACTGTTATAGCTCCAAGGTGAATATTGTCAAAACAAATGACACCTTCTCAGACATGAAGCATATAATTATACTGGTGTCTGCGATATTCTTTGTATAAATGATTTCAAAGGTAAATCCTCCTTTCTTTTGCAAGACATGTCACTTGTCCTTGTTGCTCTTTGTTACACAAGAATTTTTGAGAATATAAGGACAATATCGATGGATTAGACGATCGGAAGACGGCTAGGTGTTGCCAAATACCCGTCCTACTACACAGCATTGAAAACGATAGATCGTTACTTGGAGAAAAATATTTAAACTTAAGTTAGGGAATAAGTATTCTAATGATTTTACCTTTTCCCATAAGCTAAACGGTAATTGGTAATCGGACGTTCGATCGAGAATTCGATTAATCGAGTACTCGTTTGAATAAGGTATCAAAGAAGTTTATATACATATTTACTATTTTCGAGAACTTAGTTCGCATATTTGCCATTAGCCTGTAATAAGTTGCAATAACAAGACGACCGGAATTGTGAGTATAGTACTTGACAGGCTGCATAATTTGCGGTGTATTACCAGTTCCAAAGCTTCACTTACTAACCAGCATCTGAATATATAATGCTTGATTTATTCCGATGCGAAAATTTGACGATATTTGACTTTAAGACAGTCATAAACGTGCTTGCTGCAGTAGAAGATAACGTTTATATTCTTTTCTTTAACACTGCTCGTTCGTCAAACTATTACCAGATGGCAAAACATTTTAGAATAGTCCAAACTGAAAGGAGTTTCAGACGACAACTAAAATATTATCAAATTTAAGATTTTTCAACTTTCTGGGTAGAAAACATTGTTGCAAATGAAGAAATTGCTTGTTGCAAGCAATTTCTTCATTTTCCTCAATGTTTTCCCTATAGTTTTTTCTGGAAGGGGCGTCAAAAAGCATCAATTTGTTGGAAAGGGTTACTATAAAATATCCCAGATGTCGGACGATAAAGTTTTTTATGAACTGTAACTAAATTTAAATGCCGTCTAGCTGGTAAGCGTAAAGTGTATCAATTGATCGATTACGGCTGCCAAATAAATAATAAATCGACCAATCAAATCTTGCATCATCAAGACCGGAAGTAAACTATGAACACCGTCGTTAATGTGAAGCATTTTTTTCGTTTGGAGCTTTAAACGTCATAAACGCCATTAACAAACTGTTTCAATTTTTTTGTAATATGTTACTTGGCACAGATTTCGAAATTAACGCCGTTTAATATGGAACCGGACCTAGCTGTTGGAGCTCAATTGTCATTATCAAAAATCCATCTATCTTTAAATACCACTTTTTGAGAAAAGGAAAACTTTTGGTTTGCAGTAACAGGTGAAATGTTCAAGTAATAACGTGGATAAAACTGATAGTTTCTCACTCTAAAAGTTTACATTGAAATCATTTTTTTTTTCAGGAAGTTTTCTTTTCTAATTCTATTATATCAAGCCTGAAATCCACTCTCCGGATATATTTGCATATTATGGAAAATGTTTATTGTGTAATGGGCCGTAATAGTTATGATTATAGCCACCAACAAAATATCAAATATCTATACCTTGTTCATCCGTGCAGAGTCATTTTGACAACCAAGAGGTCTTGTTTCAACAACTTTAGTATAGAACATCAAGTCATGCTACAAGCAAAATATCAAATTTCTTAGCTTAGTGATTTGATAGGAGAATACCTTAAAGATTTGCTAAAATAAAGTAATCTAAGTCGGAGACGAAATGACGTAAAAGGTGCATTTTTAGTAGAGGGCCACCAGGTGATGCCACGAGCAAAATATCAAATCTTTAGCCTTATTGTTTGTCATTTGAAGATTTTTAAAAAAGTGACTCCCGGCAGAGCCTTAGATTACACATAAAGGGCATTAATTATTTCAACATCTGTAGAAGGGGTCCGCCAAGTACTGCAACATGAAAAAAAAAAGTTTTGCAAGGAGATTATTGTTAAAAATTTTCTTTCGTTTTTGGCGTTTTGCCATCCATCGCTTTGTTTTACTGCTGGGGACACAAAAGCATAAAGATTAGTTTTCTATTCATCTCTAAGATACTAAACTAAGGAGTAAAAAGGTGTTACTGATTTAAAGAGGTGCTGCCATTTTAAGTCTTCCAATCAATGCATTATGGTTTCACATTCTAGAATGAGTGCGCATCTTTTGTCACTTTACGACCTCGTAAGCTGTTATTCTAAATGCAAATTCCCCAAAGCAATCTTTTTAATGTCTTTTCTTGATGTCAGTATAAAGCAATACGACTAAACTCTTTTCATCTTAATTTCAACTGTATTCCTTCGTACGTCCTCGAAATGTATCTAATTCAAATTCGCAGAACCTGATTAAAATCTTATCTCAGAAAATGTTTTAAATCTAATCTAGACAACTTTATAATAGACTTGCATGAATTCAAAGGTAATGTGAACATTAATGGAAATATTGGCTTTAACATTTGAAAAGAATTGAATCACAGCATTGAAAAAGGAGTAGTCATTCTAAATAAGCGCAAATTATGTTAGAGTTTAAGGTAAAAATTTCCCCAAAAACTGCCTAGTGACGGATCTTTTTCCTTTAGAAACAGGATGCACCAGTGCAAATTCCATATGAAATCCGAAAGGATTAAAAAAGAAAATATATATATTGAAAAGGGCAACCAGGTGATGCAATGTTCAAACTATCGACTACCAAGGCCTTAGGCCTAAGATTTACTCTAGGAAAACCCTTGCATAGATTTAGATGACTTGACTCATTTGCTTTTGAGAGAAACAACAACAAACAGTGGAGGGACAGACTATGACCGATCACAAAAAGCTTACCTCGCACTTCATGCTTAGTTGCGCTAAAACAGCTATTGCCATAGTCTAGGAAAAGGTGTGCCTGTGCTTATGATAAAAGTATATTAACTCGTATTATTGGATATTATTGTAAAATCTCCTTTTTTATCTGCAAATTACGTTTGCAGACGTGGTTATAAGGAGTAAATCTGAAGAATATTTTACAGAAAGTAACGGATTGGGTTACATTACGATAAAAACCTCGTGTACAAGATTAATTCAGCAATAAAAAGTTAATCAGATTGGCACACAGGAACTGCGCAATAAACATATTTCGGGACACACTTTAATATAATTAATTTCTCGGTGATGATTATACCTTTCAGACGTCAGTGTCAAATTAGGAGCCTTGACAAGTGCTTTTTTTCTTTTGATTTTTTCTCTGTCTTGGAATGAAAGATGGATAAAAAAAGAGTTTCAATAATTAACTCGCGATAAATGTTTAAGTTAAAAATTAATCGAAATTTGAGATAGTAGTGTTTTTCTTTAACCCATTTCCACACAATGACGCTTTTTGACGTCGCCAAGACGAAAAACCATTCCAAAACAATGTCGCTGTTTTGCGCCAGCAAGTAGAAAAACCTTTGGAAAACATTGTGGAAAATGAAGAAATTGCTTGTTGCAAACAATTTCTTCATTTTCCACTATGTTTTCTACCAATAAAGTTTAGAAAAAATCTATATTTCATTCACTTTCAATTTCCGTCGGCAATTCCGTTCAATTTGGAACTGTCTAAAATTTTATCGTCTAGTAATGTGTTAATGTTCAAAGCGATCTTACAATGCGGCACGCTAGAATCAATGTGTAAATGATAGCTAGTGCACGTCCTCTTGCAACTGTTCTCTTTAAGTACCAAAGAACTCGTAGGACAATGAAACATAAAACACAGAGATTCATATATGTACTACTGCAATTTTTCCCAAAGTTATTAATGGAAAAAATGCGACAAAGTAAGTTCTCTTGTCGCCTCTCAAGATATACCGTTTATTCCGCAAAACGAGGTTGCAGATATGTCGATGTAAGACTTGCAGTGGTTCGTTTTTTTACATGTGCATGGTCCAAAATATTGTTATTTCCCCTGAGAATGATTCTTTATAGAGCACTACTTGAATGTTTAATTAAACTGACGGATCGCCGAACAGGCCTTCTGAGCCCCAACAAGAAGTTCCTGTTCTATATTAACCCATTTCCACATAAGCCCTTTTTGTACGCCCCTAGACAGAAAAGCATTGGAAAACATTAAGGACAAAGAAGAAATTGCTTGTTTCAAGCAATTTCTTCAATGTCCACAATGTTTTCTATCCCAAAATTTTAGAATTTCATCTCCTGAAAATTGAGGTCAGCATCTTCTTTCAATTTGGACCAATCTAAGATTTCCCTTGTGGGAATGGGTTAAACGACTTTTTTTATAGCAGTAACATTAAACAAAAAAGTGAATAGGTTAGTTGGCGACTGAATCGTCTATTCAAGCTGTAGCTACGACGTTTAAGCCGCCAAACCAAGAAAAAAATGCTTCACATAAATGTCGTTAAAAGTACAAAGGTAACTTCCGGTCTAATAGAATGGTTCGATTGGATCTTTGATTGACACACGCGGTCCGTCATTTAACTCCAAGATTATAGGATTGATTCGTTCTGTAATCTAGTTAGTTGTTTCATCTAACAAATCTTTATTCTTTGATTTTAACATACTGGGGAAAAAAATGATCAAAATCCTACCTTAGCGTATTTTGAGGATCTTGGTTCATCCAAGAGTTTCCATATTTTGGGCTTATTACGTCTCCACCACGATTTTTCCTCGTTGACATGCTCTTCGATGATACCAAACTTCTCTCGGATGTCTTCAAGGCAAGATTCGTCGTCTGTATCATTGTCACTGTTGACATCACCTGCAATCGAAAAAATCACCCACGGTCAGACAACTGTAACGAACACAAAAATCCGTTACTAGCCGGATATTGTTTGAATTTTACCTTAACCTATCCCAACACTATGGCGTTTTCTGACTCCCTAAAGAAAATCAAACATGGAATACTTTGTTGGAAAGGGAGAAATTATTTGAAACAAGCAATTTCTGCTTTTCTCACAATGTTTTATGACCTATTTCGCACCTATATTCCATTTTCTTGAAACATTTCTTGTGACAAGCAATTTCTCCTTTTCTCACAATATTTTCCACCCTATTAGGCTTGTACCTTCAAATTTAAGCACAATTTGAAATGAGCCTTTGCGTGACATTTCCAACAATTTCGCATGTGCGTGACTCGCACAATTTGAGCACCCTGGACAGCCATTCGGGGCTGGTTCCATTTTCTTGAAACATTTCTTGTGACAAGCAATTTCTCCTTTTCTCACAATATTTTCCACCCTATTAGGCTTGTACCTTCAAATTTTAGCACAATTTGAAATGAGCCTTTGCGTGACATTTCCAACAATTTCGCATGTGTGTGACTCGCACAATTTGAGCACCCTGGACAGCAATTCGGGGCAATTCGAATATTAACCGATTGTTTAAAGAAGCTTTGGGTCAGTATCTATCTGCAAAGCGCAGAGTGAAGACTCTGATCAGACTGTGCGGATGCACAGGCTGATCTGAGTCTTTACTTGGCGCACATGTGTAATGGTTTGAAATGTCACGCATGCGCTCAAATGTCTTCTGCAACTTCTTTGGATTTGGACCAGTCCTATTTTTGTCGTCTGGTAATAAGTAAATCTGCGACATTAGCAGCGATTGTTTGAAGTGATTACTATCTATATCTTTTTAATGTTCAAGCGCATAATGTCCACAACACTTATGGGTTCGACAAAGTCAATAATGAAGTTGTATAGAAATAGATTTAAATCGGTTTTTCTGTGAATTTGAATTTAGAGCATTTCGAGAACGTACTATATCTTTTTAATGTTCAAGCGCATAATGTCCATAACACTTATGGGTTCGACAAAGTCAATAATGAAATTGTATAGAAATAGATTTAAATCGGTTTTTCTGTGAATTTGAATTTAGAGCATTTCGAGAACGTACTATATCTTTTTAATGTTCAAGCGCATAATGTCCACAACACTTATGGGTTCGACAAAGTCAATAATGAAATTATATAGAAATAGATTTAAATCGGTTTTTCTGTGAATTTGAATTTAGAGCATTTCGAGAACGTACTATATCTTTTTAATGTTCAAGCGCATAATGTCCACAACACTTATGGGTTCGACAAAGTCAATAATGAAATTGTATAGAAATAGATTTAAATCGGTTTTTCTGTGAATTTGAATTTAGAGCATTTCGAGAACGTACTATATCTTTTTAATGTTCAAGCGCATAATGTCCACAACACTTATGGGTTCGACAAAGTCAATAATGAAATTGTATAGAAATAGATTTAAATCGGTTTTTCTGTGAATTTGAATTTAGAGCATTTCGAGAACGTACGAAGGAATACAGTTGAAATTAAGATGAAAAGAGTTTAGTCGTATGGCTTTATACTGACATCAAGAAAAGACATTAAAAAGATTGCTGTGGGAAATTTGCATTTAGAATAACAGCTTACGAGGTCGTAAAGTGACAAAAGATGCGCACTCATTCTAGAATGTGAAACCATAATGCATTGATTGGAAGACTTAAAATGGCAGCACCTCTTTAAGTCAGAAACGCATTTTACTCCTTAATTTTGTACCTCAGATAAATCGAAAAGCTAGTTTTTATGCTTTAGTGTCCCCGGCCGTTGAACAGGACGATGAATAACAGAACGACAATTTACGACTACCAATTTTTACAAAGTAGTCCGGAGTAAATCCCGAGCCCATTGTTCAAACATTTAGATTGTTTGCGTTTTGAATCATATGCGTTTGTAATTCATTTTGGCAATTGCAGGTGAAGTGCCTTTTTAAAAAGAAACGTGGTTGTATTAAAGACTTTACAAATGCTAGATGAAGAATCTACATATTCTTGTTAGACGAAATAAGGGATAAGTGACATGAGAGAAATCATATAAAAGCTATATCTGTTTTTTTGTTGTTGTTTTTTTAAATTCTTTTTCAATGCTTTCGGAGATTTCTCTATGGATTATCACTTGATAATTTCATCGCTAAACCCGTGAAATTATTAAAGTGATAAGCTCACTTATTTTAAGATTTAGCCTAGTTTTCATTCATTTCGAGCTTCTGAACACCAATTAACCCATTCCAACACAGCAAAATTTTAGACTGGTCCAAATTGAGAGAAGCTGCAGACGACAATTTCAAGTTGATGGAATTTTGAATTTTTTCGTCTTTTTGGATAGAAAACATTTTGGATAATGAAGAAATTGCTTGATACAAGCAATTTCTTCATTTTCCACAATGTTTTCCAAAGTTTTTTTCTTGAGGGGCGTAAAAAGGAGGGATTGAGTTGGAATGGGTTAAGCGGGACAAAAGACATTTTTGACGTCACCATGCTGCCATGTACTAGTAATTCTCTTGCTATACGGCTCGTGTTCAATAATTTTTGAACGAAAATGTTCTTTATATGTTTGTTTCTTCTTTAGAGTAAAGATGTAATTAACGTTTTGTTTCTCGTACAAGATCGATACGTCTTTCATTCGTGAACTATGAAAGCTTTATTTTCACCCGTGACTCCGCTATTTGTGTAGATATAGCTTTTTGTTGTTAACGAAATGAGACATACATCGCTCTAATTTCAACTTTTGAAGCCACTGGCCTTACAGTATTCACTCAATTTCTAAGCGTGAGGATTAGTTACACAACGTATAACATTCAGAAGCAACGAAATTTCAATGACCTCAACTGTTAAATATCAAAGAAACGAAAGTACTGTGAAGTTGGAATACGGTTAATGCAATATAAGCTTGGAGAAATGGACTCTCTCTTTCGTATGCTGGTCAACAACTTGTGAGCTGGTACGCGAGAGTGGGGAACTTTTTTTCTCACAATACAAACATTTGATCTGAATTTCACAGACCTTAAAGCATAAATATGACCTAGTCAGATGACCTTGGTATCAGAAGATGCATATCGAACAGAACACTCATGATTCCAAATCTGAGCGGTTTGTCTTGAATATGATAGGTAACCGATAATAGTAATTAATTTGGTTATTTTTTGCAGAAATTTATCCTTTATTAATGACCTTGACCTTTGTACCAGCAGATGCGTGTCGATGCGTAAGTGAACAAGGCCTCTTAGAAACTGGTAAAGAGTTCTGTGAATTATTGATCACGTAATTACCGAAGAAGTTATTATCAAATAAGGAAACGCCAATTACAAAGCCAAATTTATACGATATACTTTTGGAGTTTAAAACTCATTTCTGGTCGCAAAGAAAGATTTCATTGGTCGACTGATTATTTGATTGACAGCCGCGATTGGTCAATATGTACAGCATTGAGAGTATACAAAAGAGATAGTATGCGGAAAATATAAGGGACTATTCAAGAAAAGGTTAAATCGGTCCAGAACGACAGCGATTAAGTACAAAAATTCTTAAAGTAATCATAAAACGTCTGGTCTCTTATAGGACGGGAAAGTTATAAGAGCTCTCAGAAGGCGCTTTTAAACAAACACATCCAAGTTCACCCTGTTTTACGATTGTTAAATCGCTATTTATGACCACCTCATTGTTTATTTGGAGACTAGAATTTCCGTTATAGACGTCATAATTACGTCAACAATTTGAAAGAGATTGCATTAACCGTCTACTAAGGTGTAGAAAACAATTGAGGCATGCTTGTTTTGTCGAAGGCGGTGCGTTTCTCGACTTCATGGACACCGGTTATGAAACGCTGGGGGTGAGAAATTTCTATCATTTCCTCGATCAGAATTTCCATATCCCAATAGTTTTTTAACCCTTATCATGCTGAATAAATCCTTATTCAAAAATGCATAAAAATACAAATGGCTGACGGTACTGTAGGTCTGGTTGTCAGGTTCATTATATAGAAATTGATCTTGTGGACAGTTCTGGCTTAAACTCGGGCGACAAACAAGTAGTATAGACAAAGATCAGACTGCACTTATATGCACTTATATGCGAAAGCAGGAATATTTCAGGATCAGCATGACAAAGGTTAAGCTGAAGACCTATCTGAAACCATTACCAGAAGACAAAATCGTGGTCTGGTCCTAATTCAAAGAACTTGAAAAAATACTTTTAAAAGTTCCAACATTAGAAAAAAAGCCAAATAAGGTAGAAAACAATGTGAGGAAAGGGAAAAAATATTGTTTCAGCAAATGTTTCTTTTTTCCATCAAGGGTTTTCAACAACCGTATTTCTTCATGACGTCAAAAAACGAGATTGTGTGTTACTAGGTTAAATGATAGTATCATCAGCATTGTAAATTTTATCATTTACGAAAAAAGGATGAAAATAAGTTGCCGTTTGCACGCAGTAGGCCCCTTACATATGTCGGAGAATTGAATTCCTAATACCATTATACGATTGGGTAAAGCAGTTGAGATTAACCTCGGTCATAAATAAAAAAACGTCCAGACGCAAAATCGGTTTTCCAGTTTAAAATTTATTTGAAATTAACTAATCTGTGGGGCGAGTTTATGAGATATAATCTTCCGTAGAATAAACTTAATTTTCCTTAACCCGTTTCCTGTTGAATTAAAAATCCTATTCTTAAAATCTAAGGACTGACAACATTTGAAAGTTTTAATGAGGGTCAATATTTCTTTTTAGGATGAAAAATCAAAATCAACAAATCTGAACTCTTAAATCCTGATCGATGAAACTAAAATTAAATGATAGATGTACGTTGATCCGGATAAGTTTCTAATAAAACAAACTTAATCTTCCTTTTCCTTTTAGTAAGAATACGCGTTTTAAGAATAATTATCATGTAAGTGGGTGTTTGAAAGAGAAGATTTCGTAGGAATCAGCATATTTCATTTGATGCGGCAGACTCATTTGATATCTTATTACCACGGAAATCCTCGATTGTCACTCCTATGTGAAATATGAATGAATTCTGTCAGTCTTTCGACACGTTCTAAGATAGGATTATAATGTCGTCTATAGCAAAGTTGCATGTAGTTAAAACGAATGTCCTGAGATGTTTTAGAGTAGATACTTATGATTGATTGATTGAACGGAGTTTAACGCCACTTTTCACATTATTTCAGTCATATCGCGGCGGCTGGAACATCTAACAACGGATTCCTGGTATTTCTCATACCATTACTACCCTTACGTCCTTTCATAGCCTCCAGCTGTCATCCCACTTAGGTTTACGATTATCCACCCGTTGGTGAGAGACAAATGTCGGAAAGGATATGTGCCGCCGCCGGAGATCGAACCCATGATATCCAATGATTGAAGATTAGGAGTCCGACGCGCTACCGACTGCGCTTTGATGGCGGTCAATATAATTTATGGCCCGGTATTGAAATAAACCGTTTTAATATTTTCTAATATTACACGGGTGATATTGCACTATGCCAATGATTTCAAGGCCTGTGTTATGAGTTAGATGTCGATATTTATGTTACGTATTTTTGACGATTTTGCGACTAAAACGTCGTAACTACAGCTTATTCAAGCTGTAGTTACGACGTTTAGGTCACCAATCAGCCATTTGATTTAAGAATTAAGTCACTGATCATTAATTTTGCAACATAACGTTGTTTAATATCTAAATGGAAAGGGAGTTCAGTGGACGTACGGAGCGACCCGACAATTGACAAATCGCAGCTGTCGATCAAATAACTAGTTGACCAATGAAATCATTAATTTTGATCTTCGACGTTTGTCGCAATTTTTGTTAAACTTTTTGTTGGTTTGTCGACTTAAACACCGCAACTACAGCTTATTGAAGCTGTAGTTACGACATTTAGGTGGCCAATAAAACATTCTAAAACATTCTACTTTTTGATAAATACTACTGGCCATAAATTTAGCAAAATAACGCCGTTTACATTCGAAGAGAGACTTCCTGTTGGAGTCAATAGGCGGGGCCAATGGAGTTAGTGGGCGGGGCCAGCGATTGGTCAATTGCATTTACCCCTTCCCACATTATAACACATTCAAGTTTCTACAAGCCTGTGTCTATGTTACAACAGACCACCAATAATCCCAACGATGAGTATGAGAAAGCACGTTCGGACAGGACCTTGCGAACTTCTTTCAATTTGAACAACGGCTTTTTATGCGTCCAGTTGACAAGAATCTAGAAGGACAGTATATCCTTATCTGACCGGGGTTGCTTAACGCCTTATTTTTGGATTGGCAAGCAGTTAGAAAACATATAAGTGATTTCATTCAGAGTCTCTTTTTAATCATGGGGTCCCTGGTTCGATACCCGGTAGCGGCAAATATCCTTCCCAGAAATGGGAAGAAATTCGTAAACCTATGTGGGATGAGCAGCTGGAACCTCGGTAGCACTAGCGTGAGCAATACTAGAAATCTATGGTTAGGTGCTCCAGCAGCCGCGATATGACTGAAATGCTGTTAAAAGTGGAGATAAATCCCATTCAAACAAACAAATCACGTAGAGTCTCTGATTTTTGAGAATACCCCCTCTGGTGTTTTTCAGGCCAATAATTAGATAATGTCTCTATGAAATCAAATGGGAATTTACAAATTAAATTGAAAACGGTCAAATGGTAATTTGAAATTAAATCGATGAAATTAAGTTTAACAATCATAACTATCATACATGTACTTTCAGCGCTATGCACCGGACAAAATTCAAATATGAAAAACGACGACAATAATAACCTATTCGTTTTAACCCATTCCCATACTTAATCACACTACGTAAGGACGTGAAGCGGTTTCATAAAAATGTGTTAGAAGGTTTTTTGGTGCTTACCTAAATGAGAACAAGAAATGTTCTCTTCATCCTTTACAATTTAAAACACAGAGCAACAACAAATTCAACAATAACAAATGATTTGGGAAAGCTTTTTTATGGAACTAATTCGCACGAAAGAATAGAAAATAGCTCAGTACTGTTTTTTGTGGAGTTGGAATATTTTTGCTGCCAATCAGATTGCAGAAGATTATAAAAGACGAAATTAAAATTGAATTATAGTGAAATATGTGGGTAAAATATTCAAAAAGGTTGCAGATGACAATGAAAATTTTAGGGAAATTAAAATGAAACCATCTGATGCGGTAGAAAATATTGTAGTAAAATAAGAAATAACTTGTTACAAACATTTTTTCTTTTTCCACAATGTTTTCTCAAATATAAAATAATAGCTTCGTAAAAATCCCGGAAATGGTTATATTATATAAAAAAGTAACTTCTTAGTTAGCCATCTTTATGTATCAAATCTTATGCACCACAAGATACAAAGCGCAATAATGATGAATCAATATGGCCTTTCTAAAGTGACAGACTTATTAGCCAGCAAGACCTAAGAAGACATTCTCCAATTGATTTCTATTTCTATAACTTATATCTAATAAATACACATAGTGATTATGTAATCTGAAACTTTTATTAATGTTGAGCAAGGTCTTCACTTTGGGTTACATCTTTAAAGAACGTGTGTGTGCTTTGCCTTCTCGTGTTTCTTTGCTTGGTCTTTGATTTAGCTTACTTACCCCCCCAATAAAGTTCGTTTTTTGCCTATGACTTTATCTTGTCACTTATCTTAACAATTATCTACAGTTACTTTAATCAACTAGATTTTTCCAGACGAAAGTTTAACAATTGATGTTTTGGAAGCGAAATATATAAACGGGCTACACATCTCAAAGACGGCATTATATGACGACATGTATTTAATGCCACCCTCGTCCCTTCTTTTTAAGATCGTTTCAACCCACCTTCAGCAACCCTTCTTATATTTGGTAGGATTGCTACCTTTTACTCATTCCCATACCTTTTCCGCTTTTGAGGCCTTTGAAAAAAACTATGAAAATGAAGAAATTGCTTGTAACAATAACAATATCTACATTGTTTTCTTTCCTAAAGACTAAGATTTTTGAATTGGACTAACTTGAATTTGTTGTATGCAACTTCAATCAATTGAACATTGTCTGAAATTTTCTTGCTTGGTAATAGTTTAATGTATAAAGGATTTAAGTTACACAAAATTCTATGCATTTTGACAAATAAATAATCAGAATTTCGTTATGAGACTAAGACCTGCTTAATGAGTCCCGTATATACTCAAGGATAGTAAATGTTTAATTTCAAAATATGCGGGATGAATACTAATGACATTAAAAGAACTACTTAATATTGTTCTTAGATTCTGCTTTTTTATTTACATAGTTTTTGTCCGAGTGCATGGCAAAAAACAGACTGAGTCTACACGTTCGAGCAAGAGTCTATTGAAGATATTTCCGTTGATTTCACAATCGCAATCGAGCATCTCTAACTACACACTTGCATCCTGATCAGCATGTTAGCATTACGCAAAGAATAATTGACGGATCGCTGGGCAGCCCACTGCCTCCGACAGAAAGTTCGAGTTATATGTTACCGCCGTTCCTTTGAACATTTTATGGCGAGTGACATGTGACAAAATTAAATAGTTGATTGGGAATCTGAACGTTGTAGCTACCGCTTGAATAAATATCGAAATTTATAATCTCAAATTATCTGGAAGAATATCTACATATACTTACATATAGAACAAATGACTATTTCTTTATTGGCTTAAGCAAAATAAAGAAATGTGCGTAATAACTCAAAAGTTTAAAAAGAGTTTGGTAAAAACGATACTAATCGTGTCATGATATTATTTTTTTTATTTCCATTCGGCTATTAGCAAGTAAAAGAACCGGTTATTCTTAAGTGGAAAAATCTCTCACCAGATTGAGTTGTTAGTCATTCGAGTCATAATTATTGATATATTCCAAAAAGCTGATTTGTCTTTCCGTAGTTCAATGTCTTTTTCGGCCTTAGCGAAAGGGGCACATAAATGCCAACGATTTTTGATTTATCAAAGTTGATTTCTTGTCGACATCTTGGTTGCCTTTTTCCTATGTGCGCGTGGATAATTCAGGACACTTCAATATCATTATTTCAACCCTTGACATGATGTATATAAAAAACGTTTCCAAGAATGCTTTAAAAAAAAAGCACTGAGAGCACTGGACACCCTTTTAGAGGACTTGAATTTCGTTTGAAAATTGATTTCATTAATGAATAACGCTTAAAAGGTACAAGCAGAAGGTGCACTAACGTGCAGGCTGATCTTAGTCTATACCTCTGCAAACAAACAAACAAACAAACAAAAACAAAACAGGACTATTCCGGGATCTGCATGACAAGGGTTAATATATTTCGAATTTTTAGTGTCAAGAACGAAAGTAATTTTGATGAAAAGTTAACATGGATGATAATCTTATCGTCTATCCAATGGTATCGGGGCAACTTGCGTGGTTAAGTCATGTATTTGTACATTAATTTGTGCATTAATTTTACGTTCAAGACATCAATAAGGGTAGAATTGAAGACATTACGGAGTCCGTGATCTTCAATTCCCCTGGGATGAACGTTAAGATAAGCTCACATAGACAGGATTGAACGCTTGTCCCTATAAGTACAATGCCATAGGTTTTCGAGCATTTGGCAATTTTAATAGATTACGAAACATATTGAAAGTTGGAATCAAAATCTGTTACCCTAGAAAATCCCAGCACTTCACAACTAGAAATGTAATAAAACTTCATTTTAGCTAAGTTCAATATTTGCCTAGTATATATTGATTTACAAAATGTTCATTTATCTAGGGGTTGGGGATTGCTTTAAATTGCTTTTTTATAAACTTACCCATTGCGTGATTTGATTGAACGTCATCTTTTATATATTTCATCAAAATGTAAAAACATGTGGTTTTATGAGATAACTTATTGTGTGGGGCATTAAAAATGGGCCTTACTTAAGTCTTTTCGTGTACGGTGATCTTTCAAATCCATCGTTGATACTCTTTCTTGTAACCTCTCCTTTCACTTTGGTGGTCTGAACAAAATCGGACTAAAAGAGCCCCCATGGATGTTAAAAATCATATGATAAGGCAGAATGACCATTCAACAATTTTTAGACACAAATCTACAAGTGCCAAGAAGTATTGACCCTGGTCAGTCTGCATGGACAGTTAAGGCTGATCTGGATCAATACTTTCAACACCATTCAGGAGGTCCCTTTTTCGCCTGGCGGATCCCATCTTTCGACCATACGAAACATGAATATCAAAGCCGTTAAAAGTACCATTTATTTTCCGTCTATGTTCTCACATTTCATTTATCTAAAACCTTTGGGAACGAAATCCCGTTTACCAAAACTAATCTGATTATCTACACTTACCCTTTTTGTCTTACCTCAATATTTATCGCGAATAAACGACGATACTGACGAAGCATGGCCAAAAATTGTTAAATTAGTGAGAAAAAAATGTCGACGATAATTGTAGATAAATCAAATTAAACTGGCCATTAATGAAAGTGCAATTTCTAACAAATTTCTCGTGTGCGTTAAGAAGAGATTTCGACCTGCCTTTACATCATCGTTCAAGACCATTGTGTTACTTTCTCCCTGTATTATATAAGGACTACCACCAGGCAGGGCTGATTCGCAGACTGATCCGAGTTTCTTCTTGGTGCATTTATGTAGTTGATTATAGTCTCATTTACAAACTCGCTAAAAAGAGGCTCATTACGGCCTTAGAAACTTTACTCAGCTAGCAAATGACACGGAACCCATTTAGGAAACATATGGGAACCAATACGGTCTCTAATATTGGTCTCTCATCTGGGGCCCCAATGGGTAGGGCAAGCGCAATCTCTATGAAATCCATGTGAGAAACCTATATGAAGCCAGTCTAGGAAAAACCTATGTGACTCATGTGGTTGAAAATATTCCCATATGGAGTCATATTCCCAAATTACAAATGTGGTTCCATACGGTAATATTTGTGACCCATATTGGCATTAGAATGCCCATCAAGGCTCGATATGGTGCGGAGACAAGCATTAGCTGGTCCATCAAGACCTAAATGCCTTGTATATAGGATCCTATATGGGCCATCTATATGGGACCTATATAGACAACATGCGTACATACATACATACACATTTCTAGCATACATCCTATTATTGAAACAGACAGGGGCAATCTCTGGACTTCAATCATTTGATAATGAAGACTTGCATCAAAGTGAAAACACAAAAATGTAAGCATGCAACCATGAATATAAATACATACAGGAATAAAAAACACACCGCGAAAACACTCGAAATCCGGTTATGTGCCAATAATGAGTAGGGAATGTAATTTATCGAAAGAGCTACAACATATTGTTTTTGCTTTGAACTGCGGAGGAAAATTTTGATATTTCACGAGGCCGAAGGTCGAGTGGAATATCGAATTTTCCTCTGCAGCGAGAAGCAAATACAAGATATTGTATCGCAATCGAAAGATAGTATTCCAATTATCATATACCTTTTCTGCCAAATAAATTCAATAAAATAATACAAAAAAATTCCGCATTCCCTTAACCTTCACGATTCTAATCACGTCTGTTTGCATTATGACGACATATGCAGAATTAAAATGTCGTCATATTAAACTACCTTATATGGAACCGTATTTGACACCGTCAGATACGGATTTTTTTCTAACATGTCCGATTTTGTCCATGTGGAATGTATATATTTTACTAGAAATATTTACAGATATATAATAAAACATATTAATTATTGCAATATTTCTCACTTGATAATTGATTTACAGGTTAGGTAGGAACGCTATCTAAGTACTCTAAAAAACAACAAAATAATTAATCGTTTACTAACTGGGTTAATAATGCAGATCCTGTTTGTGTCCAATATGGGATATAACCAGGAATTTAGTTAATAATACACTAGGGTCTCATGGCGACATTATCCCCAGTTTCTGTTCAAATGGGACCAATATATCAGAGTGCTTTCTGGGTACTACCTGTCAAATTCCTTAACCAATTTCCACACAATCTCGCTTTTTTACGCATCCCAAGAAAAAAGCTTAGATATTTTATTAGATGCTTCTATTAAGCAATTTCTTCATTATCCATAATGTTTTCTATCCAAAAAGACGAAAAAAAAAAAACTCCTTAAATTCCATGAACTTTAAATTGTCCTCTGCAGGTACTTCCAATTTTGGACAAGTCTAAAATTGTGTTGTGTGAAAAAAGGTTAAGGACGGAAGGAACCACGCCATCGCTTTAGCTCTCCAAGTCTTCGGCCATGAGAGCTTATATGATGAAAATGGAATTACAATTTGAAACATTGTTGCTGTCATCGATAGAAACATTAGGAAAGCTAATATCGGTTTGATGACAAAATCCAATAACAAACTCGTAATCTAAGCTCGAATAAAGTTGTGGGAGATATACAAAGTTTTACTGACCAATGAAAACAACAACAACAACAAAACCCACAAACGATTACACGATCTTTAGCAACGCTCTTAACACATATATTTATCACATTATACGACAGCTTAGTGGTAACTTCTTGAAAGGAAGTGAAAACATTTTAATCCATTCCTGTTTTGCAAAATTTTAGACCTGTCCAAATTCAAAAGTTATGCAGTCAAAACGTAAAGTGGATTTACTTTGAAAAATAACCATTCTGTAGGGTAGAAAATATTGTGGAAAAAGAAGAAATTACTTGTTACAAGCAGTTTCTTCTTTTTCTACAATGTTTTCTCAGTTATAAATTCACAGGGACGTAAAAACCAGGGATTGAACAGGAAATGTTAAGACTTTTCGAGATATCGACTGTCATTGTCTACAAATCGTTTTATTTTACTTTTTTTTGTCGAGAGGGATTAAATTTTTATTCTCTCTCCTTTTTTTTAATTATTCCACTTTATTTCTTCCCTTGTCTATGTTCAATCCCTTTTTTACGCAGGTGCATTTCTTCCATTGATTAAGTCAGCCATACAAGTGCAATTTCCCCGAAAGGCCTTGACATATTGTCTTGAAATGACTCATTTATCAACGCTGTTAAGACAGGACGCACTTTTAATTATCTGTCGCTAGATAAACGACCCAAGTTACAGACTTCAATTTGCAATGTGATTGTTCCTAATTGAATGTAAACGTTTACCCTGGTTGCAGTAAGTATTTAGGGTTCTTATTTCTTATATGGATAGCTATTTCCACTAATAATTTCGTGAAATCATTACATGAAATCATTACATGTATATTTCAAAAGGAAGTGACTTACTTATCAGAACTTAGTGACGCCCACCGAGATGATTCAAAATAATAATAATAACAATAATTATAAAGTAAGTATTTATCTCAAAATACGCATAAAAGGTTATCAGTTATTAGATTCAGAATCTCTGTTTTTGGTACCACGGTTGGGAAAAGCAGTTTAGATTAACCTTGGCCATAAATCGAAAGACGGCCAGACACAAAAATCCGTTTTTCTTGTTAAAACTAATTGGAAATAAATCTGTGCGGAGAATGTGTGAGCAAGAACCTTCCGTAGAATTAACTTGTTTTTGCCTTAAACCGATTATGCTTTATGTCTTCCATCGTCTAACCTTTTAGCCCTGTTTATGCAAGAAGATATATCGAGGCGATGAACAGATGACTGTACATTGTGTCAAAAAAAAAATAAAAAAAAATAAGTAATAGCAATTAGATGGTTCAACTAATTTCCATAAAAGATAATTCACTTATAGACTTAATATGAATTCGAAGATTGGTCTTTTAAAATCGTTTAAAATAGAGAGGGTTTGTAGGCCCAACTATATCTTGTTAAATGCTACACTCTCTTTGAAGGCATTTTACCAACAAACCAGCTAACAACAATGATGCTTCACCTAAATGTCGACCAGTTTGGTGTTCAAGGTTCTGTTCCGCTCTTGACGGATGAGTTGATTACTCGATCGATTTTTGAATAACAGTTAATTACTAGTATTGCGTTATTCAAGTTATCAATCGGTAATTTCGGATGTAAAATAAGGCTAACAGAAGGAGAATTCAATTCCCCTTTTATATATAGTTTCCCCCTTTCTTCCTTCATTATTCTTCTTCTCGCACTGGGTTAGAATCCCGGCCGCACCGCTTGTCACGTGGGTATATTTCTTCGGCAAAAATAATTTCAGAACCCCCCCCCCCCTCGCCTCGTACTGTGATGCACAGAAAGGATATGAATAAGGATAAGTGAACATCGCCATAATATAAATGAAAGACTGTTTAAAGTGGCGTTAAATAAAATACTAACAAAATCAATGAAATTTGTTACATTTCTGTTGTGTCGATGTTAAAATTATATTGTAATTGTAGTGGAAGGGCCAAGTGTTAAGTTTACAGAAGTTGAAACTCGGACCAATTCGTGTTTTATATATATAGAGGGAGATGCTTTCTTTTGATTTGGTATCGGGAATTCTTCTTTTTTTTTTTGGACAGCAACCAACAGTCATACACCCAAAAAGCATTGTTGATCTGAACATAGTTCGGTTTCACATTGTCCCCCTACCCATTACATACATATTGAAACCCGATACCATACTTATGTCATATGTCATTACTTTTCCCATAAAGAAACTTAGGGAGTAAAAACACGTTTACTAAAATCAATCCGACAATTCACATTTATCCTTTTCTCCAGTTTCAGTGTTTCCACAATAATCTAAATCGGACAGGAGGGATAAAGTTTTACTCAAGCCATAAACTTTTGACTGGTCAAAGCAGAGAACAACCACAAACATTATATCAATATAAAATACCCTTAATACGCCATTTTGGAAATTCGGAAATCTTCGGGATAAAATCGTACCTTTTAATTTGCTAGCAGAAGATAGGAAAGTGAATAATTCTATTATATACCTTGCTTTGAAATCTTGGAATTTCTCAGTGTAATAAATTTTGATATCGTCACTGGAGTGACGCTAACACTTTTCAGTTTCCCTTTCTGTAATAAATCTTTGATTATGTATTCATCCGCACTTTTTTCAATAGACCATCTCTCTATCAAAAAGATTGGTTTCGATATTTAAATGAAAATAATAATGATAATAATAAGGTATATAATAAAAAGATTAATCAACCCGTTTTTCCAGATAAGTAAAATATCTCAATCGGATGCGGTTTTAGGCGTTAAAAGAACTCGTGCTGCGCACTCGTTTTTTCAACGCCTAACAACGCATCCTCGTGAAATATTTTTTCATATCTGGAATATCCAGTTGATTTTCCTCTATATAGTAATCAGAGTGAAATCGAAATGTTACGACATTACCCGAGATATTCCGACGTCGTGCCGAGCCCATAAAAAGCGCGTTACGGCTATTCTACCTTAAAGATTGATCTAGTCATAAAACTCACATATAAAAATGTAAACAAGTATTACAGGTATGAGTAAAAAGAAATACTCAGACATTTTAGAATCTGTAATGAGATTTCCTTTGGCATAAGCTGATCTTAAGGTACAAATTATAGAATAAAAGTAGTCATTTAGCAATCATTGGATTCGGTAAGATCATGTATAATTTACCCCTGGAATCGCAGTACATATGTCGTGCCCATTCTTGAGAATGCCCATTCTTAAGAATGGGCAGATGATAAAATCAAGGCTTTGCCCATTCTTAAGAATGGGCAATACGTCGATTTTAATAGGAAAATATGCCTATTCTTTGGTAATACTGTAAGAAATATTAATTTTAGAACATTTAATTTGCATGTGAACCGTAATATACCATAATAAAACGTTATTATAGAAAAACCCACTCCGATACGGCTTCACTACAGTCGTTCGATATAACTTCCGGTGAACCAATAATCTTTTTAAAAGGTCGTCCCATTGCAAAATAAAATATCATGGTCTTATTGTTTTTGTAAGATCAATAACATCTAATATTTCGTAATCTTATTCTGTTATCAATCTTCCATCTTAAAAAACACGAAGACGGAACGCAGTCAATCCTTAAGAAATGACGATGTCACTATGACTGTTTCTACCGTATTCTGTCAGCGTGTAAACCCGTCTTTTGATTAAAAATAATGCATATGTGACATTATTAAGTGTGTGAAGTTATTCAACGAATTTTAACCGTGACAATTAGAGGTTTTACGCCTCTCAAAAAACGGTAGCACCTTGAAACATTCGTGTCCGGTGATCTTGCGAGTCCGGTGATCTTGCGCGTCCAGTGATCTTGCTCATTATGGAAGTTATCTTAGATGCGCAAGATCACCGGACAGCATCGTAAAGGAAAATAACTTTTAACCAAATCCCACACAATGGCGCTTTTTGACAACACTTAAAAAACAATTGGTAAACATTGTGTAAAATAAAGAAATTGCTTGTAACAAGCAATTTCTTCATTTTCCACAATGTTTTATAACCAGGAGTATGAAATATCTAAAGTTTCATTGAGTTTAAATTATCATCTGCAACTCCTTTCAATTATTGAACCATTGTCAAATTTTCTTGTGTAGGAATGGATTAACCAATTACCAGACAAATGTCAGATAATGTAAAAACTGATAGAATTAAGCTGCAGGAAATTTTGCAAAGTCTACTCAAATTGGAAATAAGCACAAAATAAGGTAGAAAATATTTGGCAAAAAGGCGAAATTGCTTGTTACAAGCCATTTGCTCCTCTTGCTTCAAATTTTCCTTAATCATATTTCTTCAGGGCGGTAAGTGAAATTATGGGTAATCGGTTACAAACAAGAGTAACAAATGGATGCTAAATCACTTACAATCTTGTGTCATCTATTCTACTAAAGTAACCATCCTTTATAAAGGTGTCATTTTGGTGACTACACAAACATTTAGGCATGTTTCATAAGTATAATGGACAAAAAGGGTGATTAGATGAGTAGTTACAATTACATTGCCTCTAAGGCAGCACAATACTTCATATATATCTAACCATGGATTCCTAGTATTTCTCACAAGTACACAATAACTACATCCTTTCCGAGCCTCCACAAATTTCGGAAAGCACATTTGCTGCAAACCCAGGACCAAACCTGGAACACCCTAGCTGATTATAAGTCTGACATGCTACCGAAAGCAATATTGCCGCGGCCACAGAATTCAATATAAACTGAATTATCTTTGCCATATCTGGCAAATAAATCTGGGCAATGAATTCTTTGAAATAGTTCTACAGAAGCACTTAAAATTTTTCACTTTTTTACAATAGTCAAGTTAAGGTATGTAGAATTCATTCAATAAAAAGGTATTTACAAAATTTTTAAAATATCCATTCTATGCCATGGACATAAAAGCCATGTTTTTCAACTGACCAAGGTTATATGAAGGTATCTGACAAAGAGTCATTCTGAGGGTCATTCCTGTGAAATTTAGTTAAAAATCCCCATCCACAGGATTCGGTGAAGATTTTAAAGTTTTCAGAATATATTTCATATTTGGAAATTAGCCCCCCACCAGGAAAAAGCCACGCTTTTAATATAATCAAATTCATTGAGGAAATCTGTTAAAGGGTCTCCAAAGGATAACTTTGTTGAAATAAGTCTGAGAAATAAAAGTTTTCACTGTCTACCATATATGGCAATAAGAAAGTCACCAAAGGCTCATCCCTGTGAAATAAGAATTAAATCAATCAACTGGTTTCTGAGAAAAAGTTTCTTCAAAGTTTTCACAATATTTGGATTTTAGCCCTGCCCATTAACCCTTAACCATATGACAAAGCTTTATACCAGTGCAAATTGAAAAGAGTTGCAGACAACAAATTGAATCCTGTGAATTTTCTAATTTTTCAATTCTTTTGAAAACATTATGGAAAATGAAGAAATAGCTTGGTTCAAGCAAATTGCTTCATTTTACACAATGTTTTCTCAATTGGTTTCTTGAGGGATGACAGAGAGTGTCAATGTGTGGGAATGGGTTAAAGACACGATTTTCATCTGATCAAATTTGTTTGAAGGAATCTGATTCAGGGTCACACAAGGATCCCTCCTGCAAAATTTGGTTGAAATCTATCCACTGGTTCTGAGTGGCTTTTTAAAACTTTCAACATACAACGGTTCCACCCATTTAAGCCATGTTCTCAAACTGATCAAAATTCTTTGAAGAAATCTGATGAAATGTCACCCGAGGTTCATTTCTGTGAATTTGGTTGAATTCTGGTGAGAGGATTTTTACAGTAAAACTTACGGACAGAGAGACTACTGGACGCACAACAGACACCAAGCCATGTCAATAACCCTATGGCTTTTAGCCAGTTGAGCTGAAAATTATGATCTATAGTGCAGTATCAATGAATTAGTCACTAAAGCCCCTTTTCCAGTGACAATGGATGAAATGCTACCATGTTCCATAGGCATCAATCATACATTTTCAGCAGGCTTGAGCCATAAGAGTGATTTGTTGAGTGGAACAAGGAAGTTGGCTTTTCACCTGGTATAGACAGAATTGGAACCACGATTATTTAACCCATTACCACACAATGACATTTTTGGACATCCCTTAGGAAAAATAACAGGAAAAACATTGTGTAAAATGAAGAAATTGCTTGTTACAAGCAATTTCTTCATTTTTCACAATGTTTTCTGCCTAGAAAGTTAAAAAATCTAAAATTTCCTAAACTTCAAATTGTTGTCTGCAACTCCTTTCAATTTTGACCAGTCTTAAGTTTTGTCATCTGCAAATGGGTGAATGGAGATCATCCCTATGACCATACAAACATTTTCAGCATGTTATAGAAAGATTTAGCCAAAACTGAAAGGTTAGAGCGGTAGCCTTGACATGGTCATTATTACAATTTCCCCCCCCCCCCCTTGATATTGGGTGGAATGTCAACATAAAAAATTGAATCATCAACAGTTCAATAAAAACAAGATGTGTTTGTGAAACACTTTGCCCCCTAAACAAGAATTCTTTAGAAACGGGCAAAGGGTTAAAATTTTGACCTTGACCTTGATGAAATGACCTCCCCCAGTTGCGCCTTGTTGAGACATATCTACATGCCAAGTATTAGCATTGCAACTTAATCAGGGTTGAAGTTATAGGAAAATGTTTAGTAGGCAGGTTAAGTTTTACAGACAGATCGACAGACAGACAGATGGACACCAGTAAAACAATATGCCCCCGATCTTATCGATGCAGGGGCATAAAAATCCAGCATATTTGAGTAGGGTTACACCAAAATTGTGACCCGTAGAGCGGTAACACTGAATTGACAATGGATGACAAACAACACACAACCAGAGGACAATCTGGACATTCAACAATAAAAAAGTCCACCATGAGCACCTTGTTGTACGGTGAGCTAAAAAAAGCTGAACTCAGTTAACTTACCGGTAGTCAGTAACACACTTTGATCCTGAATCAAAAGGTCATGAGTTTGAACCACAGATCAGCTATATTCATTTTCAACATGTGTCATTGCATGTGTGATTAATTTGTCTCTCACCAAAGGCCAAATGAAAGTACTTTTCATTGGCATTATATGGTAGCTCCTTGAATGTTCAAGTTCTGGTATGGAAAACAACAGGAAGCCATGGTTAGGTGCATCAGTTGCCCTGATATAACTGAGTTACAGTTGAAAATAGCATTGAACTACAAACAAATAAAAAAGAAAGGTGGTAATTAAATATTTGGCAAGTGAATATAAAATAAGCTATTTTTACAGGCCAAATGCAAATGTATCAAATCCATGAGGAATAAAAATTCATATTTAACCCATTACCAGATGCCAAGATTTAAGACTGGTCCAAATTGAAATTAGTTACAGACAAAAATTTAAAATCTGAGAAATTCTAAATTTCTTTTAAAACTTTTGGGTAGAAAACATAATGTAAAATGAAGAAATTGCTTGCAACAAGCAAGTTCTTCATTTTTTACAATGTTTTCCCAATTGCTTTTCTTGGGGGGCATCCAAGAGTGTTATTGTGTAGGAATAGGTTAAATGAAAAAAAAAAAAAAAAACAGAAATAAGCCAAGAAGTTTCCCTCATGGCTAGCCTGTTTAGTTGGACAATCAACCAAGGGTTTTGCATGTCTCATTAGTGGCAGGCTATAAATCTGAGAGAAATTGAGGGTTGCAGGTTCAAATCTCTATGACTGCACTGCTTGTCACATAGGTATCTATGTTTTTGATATTCAAAGCCCAGGCTTACATTTACTGATACAGAGGAAGCTCGTGAATACTCTTATAATTATTTCCTGTTTTCCTGTTTTTTTCAAAAGTTAAGGCTTGTCAAAATTCAAAGAAGTTGCAGAAGACAATATAAAAAGGGTGCAATTTTAAAGTAACACATCTTCTTAGTAGAAAATATTGCGGGAAAAGAGGAAATTGCTTTTAACAAAGTTTCTGATAATAAAAGTCTTTCCACTTATGTTTCTATAGTTACTCAAGTAAAAAGAAATGCTAGTCCACATATCTAGGCCAACTTCTACAGGTTTCAGTCTTTACCAAAGATCTTCTTTTAGCTAAATGCAGAGGCATTCAAAATGCCTGTACATGTATGTGTTTACTACCATTACTTAAATAGACAAATAGACTCTAGCAGAACACTTGCTGTAGTATAATATATTAACTGATGGATAAGAAAAACACATGTATTCATATTTCAAGCAAAGTCCAAATATGTGTTTGGCTTGTAAAAATAGGGATCAAAATGTTATTATTTCAGATATTTTCATCACATTTATCAAAAACAGCTTCAAAGAAGACTTTTTAGTATCAAATTTCAAAGTATTTTCTTTTATGGGTCAAGAGAAGATTCCTAATTATACTTTTGCTTATGAAGCCCAGATTTTAAACCAGTTAAATATATCATTTCTTTGCAGATGATTTATGGAGATGTACAACCTACATAATATAGCTACTAAATTAGTTTAAAATAAACTATAGATGTACATGTTAAAGTGAGTGATCAAAGGTCAATTTTGTCTATAACCTGTAAAGACAAAATTGACCTTTGATCATTCACTATAACTTGTACATCTATAAAATGTATTGGTGAGTGCTCAGTAAAATAAAACAATCTTAATTTCTTCATTCTTCATTGCCCAAAGGAGATCCTGGGAACTTTGGAGAACCATGTGACAAATATTGATACATGTATCAAGTTCATTGATAGACTGTTTAGAATTTTTTTTCAGTAATATTGTTGTTTAAGAAAATATTCTCTGTATCTCTAAAGGCCTATTGTTTCTCTTCTCTTTTGCTAAGCCATCTCACAATCCATAAAAGTAATGTCCATAGCAGTTCTCATAGAGGACCATGATCTTAAGCATAATGCTATAAGCTATCCTAGTCATGGGGAGAGCATTTCAAATCTTACCTGTCTAAATTTCCATTTGTCAGTCGCCAAAGAAACTAGTTTGTAAGAATGTAAAAGAAAATCCAGTGATAATTCCTACAGCATTAGGGGTTTGTGAAATGCTTTTTTTAATCCCACCCCACCCCAAATCCACTAATTCTATATAGGGTGACCCTTTGAGACTCTGCCACTTCATACATGGTAGGAAACTTTTTTATTCCAGGAAATAGAATTATTTCCATGGGTCTCTGCAACTTGAGACATGACTCTCTATGGTCATAATTGGTATCAGAATCATAGAATTAAGCCTGGCCTATAAAAGCCCCCGTTGTTTTTTATTGGTTATAATAAGGGATCTGCATTATAAGGGATCACCCAAGAATCTTTCTTGTATATAAAAGCCATGTTTTTAGAAATATGAGAAAGCTTTTCCAAGACCTATTGATGTGGAATTTGGTTGAAACCTGACCAAAGGTTCTGATTAAAGGATTTTTCACTATACATAATTATTTTATGCCAATAAAAAATCATTTCAGATTAACATAAGGAATCAGAAAAAAGGGTAACCCAAGGAAAATCCCTGTGAAATTTGTTTTAAATCCATCAAATATTTTCTGTGGAAAATTTATAAGAAACTATTTAATTGGGTCATGACAGAGTCAACGCAATGACAAATCCCCTTCAGCCAGAGTTAGAATTGGCCCAAAAGCAAACTAATAAAATATTTTTTTTGTATTGAAATACTTATTTTGGATTTTGTTATTGCAAGAATTAGTAGGCAACGTTGATGTTAGGCTAATATAAGTTAGATTATATATTGCCTGAGGGATATCAAAACTATGTAACTACAGCATGATATTCAAGCTGCAGTAACAATCTTCAAGTAACCTATCAACAATGCATATAATTTTGACCCAGGCATCTCAATTCAAAAAGCTTTATTAATCTTTTACTTCATTATTGAACAGATTTTTTTTTTCATAAATTTATCAGAATTAGTATGCAATACAGTAGTACCTGTAGTTACTACAGTAATGCAATGAATCTTTTAGGGCTGTTTCAGTGCAATACTGTAGTAACTCACACATATACATATAACTCATTATATACAACTTTTTTTTCAAATTTCTTTTTTTTATTATTTTCTTTTAATGAAAAAAAGGAAAATATGTTCCGAATTTTTCCTTTAGTAAATTAGAAATGAAAAAATGAGAATGTTTTTTCCTCTCTCCTGTAAAATTTGTCAAAAACAGAGTTACTACAGTTTTGCGATGAACCCTTGATATTCAATTGCAATATTAAGAGTAAAGGGTCCTTAGGATGACCTTACAAATATCTTAAAGGTGGAAAAATATACAGGCAAACAAGATGTGTTTGTGAAACACAATGTCCCCACCGTACATGGGTGGGGACATTGTGTTTGATCTTGGTGTGTGACCTTGACCTTATCACATGACCTTGACTTTGAAATGAGGAGATGTGTATTATGGAGATGTATTTTGAATATGCTGGTAGTGTAGTACAGCGACGGCGAGAGCGAAGGAGGTGGTACAGGTAGAATAATTAAAGAGGCAACACAACGTCCATTATCAGCTACTATCAGCTACATTTTATTTACATATTTACACCCGACCAAGTAACCTGTCTAACTAACTCTCTCTACTACAGTCTCCAGTCTGCAGTCTCCAGTCTCCAGTCTCCAGTCTCCAGTCTCCAGTCTGCGGCTGCGGCGGTTAACAGCATCTTTTATACTCAGTCACTGGTTATACAACACTCTCAGGTGAGAGATATTCTAATTTTCTGGATATATAGGTAAGTTATCAAAGTTTATCAAGGCAATTATTTTTTATAGTTCTCCCAATTATTCTTATTAGCTTGCTTGTGCCCAATTTAATTGTTTCCACATAATTACCACGATTTACTACGACATTCTTATCAGCCATCTATCTACAGTTCTGTATGTTAATTAACCCTTTCATGGGCGGTCAACAGGTATGGATACAGTGTAGGTATCCTTTGGTCGGTGCTCGACACTGCCTCAGTGGATGGTTCTTTCCCATCGATCTCCATGGTTTGGAGTTCAACTCCCGTCGAATCCTCGGCCTGTCGTTGTCGCTTCACACACCTTTTACATAAGCAATCTGGCAGAAATTTTCTAATTCTAGACATAATACAATAGCGAACTACAACAGCAAAGGCAGCCACCAGAGTTAGCACAAGACTAGCAATATACCAGAAACTAAACCTTGCATGTCCGTCTACATAGTGCACATTATGTAGTTGACGTAGTAACAAGTCCAAGGGCATGTCATTTATAGTCGTCAGTTGTTCTGGTATGTCAATGTTCGAGACATTAGGAAATTGTTCTTTAAAAGGTTTCCAAACCACGTCATCGGTAAAATTTGCAATTTTTAACTGCGTGTATTGTTCATGAGTCATATTTGTTTTACCCACAACGTAGGGTTGTGATAAAGTAAAGAATTTATTGGAAGCAATACAACCACTGTCTATCTTAATTACGTCAACAGGCGACCTAGTATGAACCTCAGTATGTAGGCCATTACATACCAATGCAAAACTTAAGTTCGTCCGCGAAATAATCAACCATGTGGTATCAAGTAAGTATTTAGCTATAGGCAATCTCTCTTGAGATACTTGCGGTGTACAGTAGTCTGTTTTCCTTGCGTCCATGAATAAATTAATCAAACAGGTATGGTCTACATTTACCGGGAATTCAGGACTTATTAAAGTACAAAATTTCGTGCGATGGTGACTACAAGTCTGAACTTCTGTGTCAGAAAGTAAACGATAGCTTGTTCGTGCTTTATCTATCAGGAACGCGTTACTTTCTAATCTGTAATTAGCCAATAAATCAGTACGTTTTGTTCTCCCTCGGTGTTTGACACCAACAGGTGGTGGTACTGGGATTGAGATAGCCTCAAAAACTTCATAGCTGTTATCTAGCCTTATCACTGGGATTGATAAAATAATAATTATTTTGCCATTAACGAAGGCTGTTTCTGTTCGCATGTACTTATAAAACTCCCATATCTCAGTTTTGGGGTCGTTAATTGGTGACATTAAATCAGGCAACGCCTTCTGAATTTCAACTAACAAGCTTTGTAATCTCGGTGGACTAATTATCGTTACAGGAAGTTTTCCAAGCGCCAAATAATCTAAATCAGCTCTCAGCTGCGTGAGATATGTTTTTGCATTTTGTGTGAGAATAGTTATTTCACTAATTAGAAGATTCAGGTAACTGTATATTTCAAGAAATCGACGGTTTTCATTGATTTGCTTGGTAAGTTCTTGAGCCATGGAATTAATTTTTATATCCATTGCGTAAAGACTTCTGATTATTTTCGACATTGTTCTTCGGTTTTCGCGAATGAGTGTTCTTGACTCATTTATAATTGTCAGACTTTGCTCAACAATATGAACTATCTGCTTTTGATTGGATTCCAGAGATGATACCTGATTGCGAATATTCTTTAAGTCAGATTCACTGACTACTCCAAATAACCATGACATTGCATCTCCTACAAATGGTAATAGACTCCTACGATTTCGAGTCTTTTTCGCAAGTGCCATGAGAGGAAACAATTCACTCTTAATCTCTTTTTCAACCTCTTGCAAGTACTTAACTTTTTGCCTTAGCCCTTGAAAAGTACGTTGGAAATTTTCTGTCCCTTTCAAGTGACTTGATTCTACGACATTAAATGCCTGATTAACTCGTCTAAGATCTTCAGCTAACCTTGTCAGAAGATCCTGGATATTTTCAAAATCAATTACAATTGTTGCTAGCCATTTTGCCCTAGTGGTGCTTACTTCATTTGTCTTATAATATATAACATTGTTCCGAATGACTATCGCTTCAGCAACGAACGCGGCCGACGAACGCTGTCTGACATTTATGTATAACATTGCTGCCAAAATGCTTAATGTAAATGTGAAGTTAACCATTGTTCTTTCCTATAATGAAAACAAGAACAATTAACGCACAACAAAGTTAAACAACAACAGTTTAACAAAGTTCAAACAAAGCGAAGGTACCTTTTCGCATGCCTCGGTTTTAACTATAACTGAAGGAAGCCTCGTCTTTTACAGATTACAAACTGAAAGGCTATTACTTCTTATCATTTTCTCATTATTATCCTAATTGGATTCTGAATCACGTTTGTTTCGTGACCTTATTCTCTGCCTCAATTCGGCTAGGGGTATATCTGATTCATCAGAACTTTGTGAACGCTGACGTTTCAGCCTACGCACTAATTTACTCTTATCGTAAATTATCGTGTCAGTTGATGATTCACTATCGGAACTATCGCTTTCAGACGAAATAGGCGGAACAACGTAATTACTTGGTCTTAATTGGCGGCCTGACTTATCTACAGGTACGTGCCATTCCTCTAAATTAGCTAAACGCAGGTGTTCAGCATGAGCTTTGGTCGTGCTTCCATCTAATTGATGCTTGATAATAAAAGTAACAGGTGATGTTTGTTCAATTATCCGATAATAAGGACGCCATTTAATGTCCAATTTATTTTTACGAGTGTGGTTTTTGAGATAAACGGGGTCACCAACCTGAAGTTTGACGTCATCAATTTTTCGGTTTTTGTACTCATTTCGTTTTTGTTTGGCTTTTTTCCTATTTCGATGAACTAAGAGAAATGCTTTATGTTGTTGTTCTAACGAAATTTTATGAGGGTCTTCTCCTTGGTATTTTCGACGCGGCCTCAGAATTGTGTCGATTGGTAATACACATTCTCTATTAAACAAAAGGTAGAAAGGCGAACATTTTGTTGATTCATTTACACCGAACCGGATAGCTGAAAGTACGTGAGGTAGAAATGCATCCCACTGAGCATTTTCAATCTGCATTTTCTTTGACATAACATCAACTAGTGTTCTGTGATATCGTTCTATCAGACCATTACTTTGAGGATGGTAAAAGGACGTTGTTACATGGTGTATATTTAATTCAGCCAAGGTCTCTTTAATGACCTGATTAACGATCTCAGAACCGTTATCAGACAATATTTCAAGAGGACAGGAATAACGAGGTACAATTTCATCTATAATGAGGTGAGCCATCGTTTGCGCACTTTTGTCAGGACACGCAAACGCCTCGGGATAACCAGAAAATAGGTCAATGAAACTGATTATGTATTTGTTTCCGGACAATGTAATAGGATACGGCCCGCTTACGTCGACAGCACATTTTGCCCACGCAAAAGGAGGCGTGTCAGTTTCTTGAACAGCTGGTTTAGTCTTTTTATTACTCCTTGTTTGACAAACTAAACAGGACGTAACATATTGAACAACGTCTTTGAATAGATTAATCCAGAAGTATTTTGCTCGAATTGCATCATATGTTTTATCTATCCCCATATGTCCTAAAGATCTATGATATTCAGACAAAACATCAGTTTGAAGATGTTGAGGAATGTAAAGACGAAGAGTTGGATCGGAGTCAGTAAATGAAATGTAATACAAAATTCCATCGAGAACTAGATGTTTTTTAGCAAGAGAGGGGGATAACGTATCGTTTTGTAATCCTTGTTTAATTTGTTTCAGATTTTCATCTTTGTCTTGTTCAACAATCATATCAAGTGGCTCATAGAAAAGGGGCTTTTCAACCTCGTCTTCAAGATTCGGTTGACATCTTGCGAAACGTTTTGGCTGGAACTCGTTAGAGTTCAGAACATTAATTTGGTACATTTGACCACTCACATCTGGGTCATTTAGAAGCGAATCATCTGTCTGGTTCTTAAGTGAGTTTGGCGGTACACGCGAAAGCAGGTCAGCTACTGAATTCATCGTGCCTGGCAGATACTCAATCTGACAGTCGTAACCGGCAATACTTAAGGACCATAGCGAAACTTTCTTATTCTGGATCAGAGACTCCAATAAATATCTTAAAGGTTTATGGTCACAGTACACCGTAAACTTAGCATTATGGAGGTAATGATCCAGTTTTTGCAAACTGTAATAGATTGCATATGCTTCTTTCTCTATGACAGCCCATCTAGTCTGGGTGTCACTCAGTCGGTGTGATAAATAGTATATAGGACGCTCAATTTCTTGTCCTTGTTCAATAACAGTCTGGGTAAGACATGCACCAATGCATTTGTCGCTAGCGTCAGTGTACAATTTATATGGTAAACTGACGTCGGGGAAACATAATAAGGGCAATTCTGACAATTTGTCCTTCAATTTATCAAAAGCTAATTGGCAACTAGAGTCCCATTTGAACTTGGCGTATTTCCGAGTTAGAGAAATAATAGGTTCAGCTACGCTAGAAAATTGAGGTATGAATCTTCGATAGTAACTACACATACCTATAAAACTTCTAACCTCGCGCACATTAGTTGGAGGTGAAAGAGATCTAATTACATCAACTTTTTTCTCTTCTGGCTGAATGCCATTAGCATTGATAACAAATCCTAAGTAATTTGTTTCTTTCTTCAGGAAACTACATTTCTTGAGTTTCAGACGAAGACCATGTTCACGAAGACGTTGAAACACTTGTTGTATGTGCTTTAAGTGCTCTTCTAAAGTTCTTGAATATATCAAAATATCATCTAAGTAAGCGGTTGTAAAATCACTTAAGCCCTCCAAAACTCTATTCATCAGTTCTTGGAAGATAGCTGGCGCATTTGTAAGCCCGAACGGCATAACGTTAAATTCAAATAGACCTCGGTGACAAGCAAATGCTGTCTTTTCTTTGTCGGAGTCAGACATCTTAACTTGCCAATACCCTGATTTCAGATCAAGAGAGGAGAAGTACCTAGCCTTGCCTAACAGAGCTAATATGTCATCTATTACTGGGAGAGGGTAAGAATTTGTCTTTGTAATTTTGTTCAATTGTCGAAAATCAACGCAAAACCTTTTTGTTCCATCTTTCTTATCGACGATTACAACTGGAAATGACCATGCTGATCTACTTCGTTGTATGATCTTAGATTCTAACATTTCATCAACTGCCTGATCGATAATTTTTCTATTATTCAGTTGAGTACGATAAGGCCTAAGTTTAATTGGTTCATGTGTTCCAGTATCTATTCTCATCTTAACTGTGTCCGTGTGACTCAAATCAGCATCAGTTTTTGCAAACAAGTCAGAGTTTTTGTTCAGCACTGTGATTATTTTTGGCTTGAATTCAAGAGGAACATCTAGTTTATCTAACTCATTAGTGTCAATTTTCTTATTAGTGTTTCCGTGACTTTTCTCACTAATTGGCACGCCCGAAGATTGCTTATCTATGCTCATTATTTCTGTAGATTTAATTTGCCTGATACGTGCTACAGGTGTTCCAGCTTTAAAAGATAACGTCTTATTAGTGGTGTTGACGAGCATAACAGGTAATCTCCTGTTATCAGAAAGCTTAGAGATTGAATTCATCATTAACAAGCCTGGCTCACTGCCAATTTGACCTACTTCGAAGGGAGAAATCTCATACTCATAACCTGATGGAAGATCCACGTGCCTTCTCACCTGACATTGACAAATATGGGCAGACTGTGGAGGAATCTTGGTTTTATGTTTCATCCTAGCAACGGAAGATATATGTATATCATCTACAAGCGGAACATATGACTCATCGACCCGGATACATCCCAAATCATGATACACACGAACCCCTCGTGATTGAAGCCAATCAAGTCCTATTATAATATTTCGATTAAGGTCTCGTACTACATAAAATTTATGGGTCATTTTTAGCCCTCCTAACATAAACTCAATTTCTGCTATACCATCGATGTGAAGTGGAGTATTTCCAGCAGTTGTTAAGTCTAATTTATGTTTTTGTAACCTAGGTTTAATTTTTAATGCATTATAAACACGACTATGAATCAAAGATACCTCAGCGCCCGAATCCAAAAGAGCTCTATATTTTTGTTTTTGTAATTTGAGAAGAAGAGAATTAGGTCCTTTGTTAACTGAATTAATTTGAATACATTTCCTTTTAGTATGTTTATTCTTTTTCGCAAATTTTGCCTTCAGTTTGTCTTCTGATTTTCTTCCCACACCGGCTTCTACATGTGGGAAGCATTTGAGTTTAAAGAGTTATTTTGTGTTTGCTTCTCTGGACAATTTCTAGCAATGTGTCCAAATTTCCCACACGCATAACATTTAACGTTTTCCATATTATTTTGATATTTTGGCTTTTCGGAAGTAGCATTTATACTGGCTTTTCGCAGTCGACAGTCTTTTATGACGTGCCCTAATTTCTTACAATAATGGCATTTCAACAACTTAGATCGTGAGTGACCTATTTCCATAGGTGTCTCTTCTCTAGCTTGCGCATTTTGTTGTCCTAACCTAAGGGTAAATCTTTTTCGCAAATTTTGTTCACCTGTGGCGATTCTCACAGCCTCATTAAACGTCGGCGGATTATCACGCATGACTTTCATTTTCATGTAGTCCTGTGCTAGTCCATCAATAAAATATCCCACCAGATGTCGTTGCATCTGATCAGGTCCATCGAATGCGTCCTCAGCGAGAGTTAACAATCTCTCAGCATAAACTTGAATTGATTCTCCCGATTTTTGCTTAACCCGTCGTAAAAGTAACAATGCATGTTGCTGGTCAACAACCTCCCCAAACCTAAGTCGTAATTCTGTCTTTGCTTGATCCCAATTATGTCCTATATTCTGCTCGTAATAACGTTTTAAAAAGTCACTGACAGGGCCACTGCATGCCTGATATGCAATGTACTTAACAGAGTCTTCTGTTACTCCTGTAAGTGTTGCATATTTTTCTATGCTTTTGATCCATTGTTTAAATTGCTTCGGATCAGAACCATCGAAAATATTTACTATCTTCGCCACCCCCTGGGCCCCCACTGCCGTTGTTAAGTTCTTGATCTGTCCCTCAACAGATCTTGCGATCTCTAATAATTCTGCCATGCCTACGCAAAAGAATATGCAAAATTGACAACTTACGGTTCTCGAATTCCACCAATCACAATTCAGCACAGCAAAACTACAGCAGGAACAGTTCAGTTCAATTCAACCCAGATCCTGGTTCGGCGGCACCACAAAAGCGTCATGTAGTACAGCGACGGCGAGAGCGAAGGAGGTGGTACAGGTAGAATAATTAAAGAGGCAACACAACGTCCATTATCAGCTACTATCAGCTACATTTTATTTACATATTTACACCCGACCAAGTAACCTGTCTAACTAACTCTCTCTACTACAGTCTCCAGTCTGCAGTCTCCAGTCTCCAGTCTCCAGTCTCCAGTCTCCAGTCTGCGGCTGCGGCGGTTAACAGCATCTTTTATACTCAGTCACTGGTTATACAACACTCTCAGGGCACGCCCCCTGGAACGTGGCCAAGTCACGTTTCACGACGCGTGATATTTACCGAGAATACTGTATAACTACAGTGCTGGCACCCATCATGTTACAGTAGTAATTGGCAATGTTAAGTTTTTTGGTTAAGTTTTGCAGACAGACAGACTCAATGACAGACAGACGGACAACGGTAAAACAATATGCCCCCTATCTTTCGATGCAGGGGCATAAAAGTATAAAATGAGCTTCAAAGCTGTTATAGATACAAAGTCCCCTTTTTACTTGATATTTGATGGAAAAAACTATTTTGTTAGCATTATGATTCTTTCTACAAATTTGACTACTTAACCCATGACCAGACAATTTTGCTTTTTGGCAACCTGAGGAAATATGATCACAGAAAACTTTGAGGGGAAAGGAGACATTGCTTGTAACATGTAATGTCTCCTTTTCCCTAGATGTTTACTACTTTGTTTGGCAGTTACTTTCCAATCTTAGTCCGATTTGAAATGTCAACTGTAAGTTTTTTCATTTAGAACCAGTCTAAAATTTGTTGTGTGATAATGGGTTTGAGTTGCTAGAATATTTTCACCTAGCCCATTCCCACACCATTCCACTTTTTGATGTCTGTCATTTAAAAAGCTTTGATAACCATTGTGGACAACAAAGAAATTGCTTGTTATAAGCCATTTTCTTCATTATCTACAAAGTTTTTACCCGAAAGACAAAGATTATCATAATTTAAGTCTTCATGAAAGTGTTGTCTGTAACTTCCTTTAACTTGGATCAGTCTAACATTTTGTTAACCTGTATGAATGGCAGAGTTTCTCTTGATATTTGGTGAAATATGCTATTTTATTTGATATTGGGACTTCCACATAGCTTGAAAAAATATTTGGAATTCCCTTGCAGCATAAAACACAGAGACTAAGCCAAGATTTTTGACTTGTAAGCCATAACAAGGCAATTGTCATTAACACTTTCCTGTTCAATCCCTGGTTTATAGGTCCCCATGGTTTCATGCTAGCAAAAACATTGTGGGAAAAGAAGAAATTGCTTGTAACGAGCAACTTTTTCTTTCCCACAATGATTTCTACCCTGTACATTGGTTACTTTTCAAATTGCACTGTCTTTTAATCGTTGTCTGCAGCTTCTTTCAAATTGAACAATTTTAAATTTTGACAAACAGGAAAGGGTAAAGGCCCCTTTTTATGATATTCTATACAAGGATCTTCCTTGCATGTAAGAAAATGTGCAAAACTTGTATAGCTGTAATTATATGAAATTGTCATCAAGGTTTATTTGTTGAATGGTGGTTAAGGCCACTTTCAACAGTATTTCTGATACATGGATATCATATGACTGGTGCACCTAACCATGGCTCCTGTCATTTCTCACACAAGTAAAACCACAAGCTACATCTATAACAATGTTCCACTTTTAATACAACATAGGCACATAACAGATCCCATGACCATACATGAAAGCCATATGATGCATGTTGTGATGAGCTGTCATATTCCTCATTACTATATAACCACTTCCAGCAAGTTTGAGAAAGATCGAGCCAAAATTAAGCACCTGTTGAATTGTAAAGAGGAAACTGGCATTAAGAACACTTTTCCTGTGAAATAGGATGGAATGTTATCAAAGTCCAAAGGGATCTTCCTAATGACCATTCAATGATTTCTGTAAGTTTGGGAAAACCCACCAAAATTGTGAAATCTAAAGTGTTATTGCTGAATTTATGCCCGACATTAAAGGATAACAAAAACCCACCATGAGTATATTGTGACCAAATGAGCTAAATGACTGATTGCTTTTGAACACCCCTTTAATGGATACAAGATATTGATTGTTTGCATGAACAGTGATGTCAATGACATTGCATTTCATTGGGTGATATGAACTTGAAATTAAAATCTGAAAAACAATAGACTTTGTGTTGACAACATTGATAAATGAGTGATCAAGTCAACACAGCAGATGTTAGCTTGTAGCAATTAACTCTGTGTGGAGAGCATATTTACTGACCATCTTTGTTGAGTCTGAAAGTATTAATTCCTATTAGACTGCAAAGAATTTGTATGTACTTAATAGGCATATCCTTTTATTTCACACTTTCCTGTGCAATCCCTGCTTTATAAGTCCTTAAGATTTTATACTTGAGAAAACATTTTGGAAAAAGAAGAAATTGCTTGTAACAAGTGATTTCTTCTTTTCCAACTATAGTTTCTATTCTGTGGGTTAGTTACTTTTCAAATTGCACTCTAATTTCATTGTTGTCTACAACTTCTTTGAATTTTGACAAAGTGAACTTGTGAATTTAGCAAAAAGTGTGTTACAAACTGAGCTACCTGGATTGTACAATGCATTTCAATATGCATGTGCTCTTGAACCTATTCCCACTCATCTTCACATTTTGATGCATTAAATAAAGACTATTGAAAACACTGTAACACATTGCCATGTATATTGCCTATGACAATATAACTTTTGGGGACTGCGTCCATAGCACAGTTAGTAACATATGCCATTCCCAGTTGCGAGGTCGCGAATTCAATCCCAGCTGGGACAAAAATCCTTTCAGACATTTGCCTCCCACAATTGGGTAGATAATTGTAAACCTAAGTCTAATGAGCAGCTTGGGGCACAGAAAGGATGTTGTTGTTGCACTATGAGAGAATCTAGGGGTAGTTGCTCAAGCCTTTATGATATGACTGAAATACTTTTAAAAGTGGCTTAAAATAAAATGTAAGGGAAGTCAGTTCAATAAATATGTGTTCCTATTGTTTATCTTCGGTCAAACTTCAAAATGGGATGTCATGGGTTCGATCCCCGGCGGCGTCACATATTCTTTCCGACATTTGTCTCTCACCAATGGGTGGATAATTGTAAACCTAAGTGGAATAGCAGTTGGAGGCCAGGTAAGGATGTAGTGGTAGTACTGGTGTGAGAAATAACAGAAATCCATTGTTAGGTGCTCTGAGCGGCTGCAATATACTGTTACAAGTGGCGTTAAACCCCATGCAACCAATCAATCAATCAAGACAAAACTTAAGTGACAGTGTGACTTATTGAAATGCAGTTTTAATGGGTCTTATTTTTTCATGTTTTTTACATCTGAAAGTGTTTTTTTTTACATGTCAACCTTTTGGTGGAAGCGATTACCTCAGTCAGGTCCTAAAGGAGACTGTGATACCTGATATTGAAATAAAACAACTGATTTCAATTGATTTGGTGAATGAAACATGATGTTTTATGGTTTATATCATTTTCTTTAATCATTATTTTTCAAAGCAATTTGATAAAAACATTAGCTCAAGCATTTTGAATTTAATACAACCTGCTCAAAACTTTCAAAGCACAAAATCAAACCATTTCCGTTCTGATCTATACCATTCAAAAGACTATTCAAATTCATTCATTTTGTCAATATCATAATTTGCCTGCAAAACCCGGGTCCATAATTTGACTCGGGTGGACCTACACACATATTATACACTACCTCCCAGGCATTAATTGACAATTCCATAATTTCCTTAACTGCAGAACCCGGGTCTTTATTGGGACCAGGGTGGACCCACATAGACATTATACCATACCACCCGGGCTATGGCTTAATCAAATGCTGTTTCAAATCCCTATATGGTGCAATAGGAGAATGTCACTACATTAAAAAGTAAAAGGTAACAGTTCTAGAATTAGGCCTATAACCATTCCTTGCATAAAAGCACTCAACACTTTCCTTTTTTGTGTGTGTGTGTTTTTTTTTTTTTTTTTTTTCAATTTTACATTTGTACAAATCCTAAGAAGTTGCAGATGACAATTTAACGAGAGTGCGATTTAAAAAAGCAACCATCCTACAAGGTAAAAAATATTGTAGAAAAAGGAGAAATTGGCTTGGCACAATTTCTTCTTTTCCCGCCAATGTTTTGTCAGGTATAAAATCGCAGGAACGTAAAAACCTGGGATTGTACACTAAAGGAAAGGTTTAAAGTATAAAACAACGAGTACATATCTAGCGACAGATACAATACGTCCACCAAACATAAAAGGTACGAAATAGTTCAGGTACGACCTGACGGGTCATGAGTACATTGCGTTATCTATCACAAGGTGATAAATATTTTACTATTTAAGGTATTTAGAAGCCAGTTTGGAACAGGAACTTGTAAACGTTAAAAAAATAAACCTGTTTATTTATCTCGGGGTGCGAGCTGCTCCGAATGTGGTAGAGAAGTGCGACAAAATTGTGTTCTGAAGAAGTGAAAGCTCTCCACTTTGTGTTTGTCAACCCGCACGGTTAAATATACAATTTATTTATTGTTTGGTTAATCTAGCAATTGATTGACGACTGGTTGGTCCATAATATATTGGTCGATATTGATCGAAAAAAACGCGTTCGGTAACACATACAGACTGTATTGCCCATTCTTAAGAATGGACGCCCATTCTTAAGAATGGGCAAAATGTGTCTGCCCGTTCTTAAGAATGGGCATATTCTCAAGATTGGGCACAACACATATACATATGTTAAACTATTACCCGACGAGAAAATTTTAGACTGGTCCAAATTCAAAAAAGTTGCAGACGCTAATCTTAAGTGTCTTAAACGTTATTTTTTCAACGGTCTTGGTAAAAAAAAAATGTGGAAAATTAAGAAATTGCTTGTTGCAAGCAATTTCCTCATTTTACAATTGTTTTCTTTTTTATCAGTGCGTCTAAAAGCGTCACTGTATGGGAATGGCTAATCGCCATCTCATCAACTAGCGTTAACAATATTCATATTCATATTTATAACACTTCAATGTGCAGTACTGTTTTACCCATTCCCATGCGGATTTTTTAGGCTGGTCCAAGTTCAAAGAAGTTGCAGACAAAAATCGAATTACATAGAGTGTTTCAATTCTTTTATTTTAGATGAAGAGAAAAACATTGTGAATAAATAAAAAAATCTTCATGACAAAAAATTTCTTCATTTTTCACAATGTTTCTCGCAGCATTTTTTTAAAGAGGCATAAACACGCGGAACTGTGTTGAAATGGGTAAACCAACAGTACAAGAGCGGTTTTCCGTAACAGTCCCCAACACGCTGTCAAGAAATGCCAAATTTATCATTGTTGTTAGAACAAGGCGTACTTTTAATCACCAGTCTGTTGATGAACGACCATAGTTACAGACCTTCATTTGCCAAGTGATTGTTTCTTATTCAGCCCTTCCCCCAATGAAATTTTAGACTGGTCAAAACTGAAAGAAGCTGCAGACGACAAATTGAAGTTGGTGAAATTTTAATTTCTTATGTCTTTTTTTGTATGGAAAACATTGTTGATAATGAAGAAATTGTTTGATACAAGCAAATTCTTCATTTTCCACAATGTTTTCCAAAGCTTTTCAGGGGCGTAAAAAGGAGAAATTGTGTGGGAATATGTTAACGTTAACGTTCACTATGCTTTATCATAGGCTTCAAGACACAACAATAACAACCTAAGCCGACCCATTACGAGGCTATATAATTTTAGACTTATCCGAGTTCAAAGACGTTGCAGACGATGAGTTTTAGTTGGTGAAATTTTTGAAAAAATTGTCTATTTTTTTTTTCTTTATTAGGTTTAACGCCGCTTTATCAGTATTTGATTTATATCGCGGCGGCTGGAGCACCTAACAATGGATTCCTGGTATATCTCACACCAGTACTACCACTACATCCTTTCCTAGCCTTTTCTTTTTGGGATAGTAGACGTTGTAGGAAACAAATAGCTTTAAACATTGACTATATGCTCGCGAAAAAAATAAATAAATAAAGTCTTGCGTCATTGCAAAAACAACAAAAGCTACGCTATTTATATTCGAATTCTTTGTCGGGAAAAAGTTATGTTCGGGTAATATGAATATATTTATAAGCGTAGTTTTCCGATATTTTTTAATAATTCAATTTTAGTTTCGTCTTTTAAAAAAGTCCCTTCTGATTGGTCGACAAAAAAATATTCATAACTCCAAGAACAAAACTTTGAGCACGCAGCGATTTTGTATGCGTCCGCACAAAATAGTCCCATTTAAAAGGTATCAAAATTTGAAAAAAATATTTCCTTTTTCATTCGATGCTAATAAATAAGAAATGAAGAGAATATTTTTTGTTTTCATGGAGGTATGAACCGAAAAACCTAATCACACCTATGTATGAACCCGCTTCGCGTATTCACACACCGTGAATAGTTTTTCGGTTCATACCTCTACGAAAACAAAAAAATATTCTCTTCATCTCTTAACACATATTTATCTAACACGTCAGTTAACTGGTATCTTGAAAAACTAAAATGCTGAATCTATTTGTAATCGTAGGACCATTCTTTGCTCCACCGTTTTATTAAATCCCACCAATTATATGATAGCAATAGTATTCTTTACGAAAGTTTCTCAAATTTATGACATTATAAACATAAAGCATTATGAAATACTTATTTTCAATATGGCCTTCAACAAACTTCAACTACGAAAGTAAACATACACACACGCATGAACGCGGGCACACACGCACACAAGCACATACATACACACGCGCGCACACAATCTCTCTCCGAATATAATTCTCTCTCTTTCCTTACAAACGCGCCCAAATGCCTTACAACATCTAAATATTTTGTAATATAACTCGCATAATATAATATATTACACCATCCATGGCCGCTTGAAACTAAATTTGATTTAAAGCGGCTCTTACACTGATTTTGGAAACTCATCTGCTTTTCCAATAGTTATCAATATCATTTTTACGATAATTATTCCTTCTTTGTGTAAATCTTGTCAATTCACTAGAAATTTAATTTACTGTGATATTTTTCATTATGGCCTACTTTGAAACGTCGGGATTTATCGGATAATGTCGATCACGGCTGTATTGCTAGGGGAAGCCACTGACGTCATTGATACGTCATAGAAATTCTAAGTAAAGCAATTGTCGGTGCAATCGACAGATTTTTACCAGATGATTTCGGGCTCCATTTGGGTTATGCTTCGCTGACTTTTTGGCGTCTCGTAACGCCCAAAATATTTCCTGCTTTTCTCTCTTTCCCTAAAGTTATGAACAGTCATTTCATTACAAAACATGCTATATTGCCTTCTAACAAATGTCTGTGAAAGCACTACAATTAGAAATTTGAAAACTGAGAGCCAAATTTTTCAAAATCGGTGCAAGAGCCGCTTTAAACTAAACTCCAAAATCAGATTTGTCGGGTACTTGTAACTTGAAGGGGAGTGACAATTACGAGATGACTCTAATTAGTATCAAATGTTAGCACTCCGTGGTTTTCCTGCGTGCTGCCGCATAATTTCTAGCAATATATATCTGATTGACATATTATCTATAATGAGTTAGGAAAAAGAAAATGTTCGCCGGTCATCGACCATCTCTTACTCGAAACACAGCTTTTCTAGTTCATTTATATAAGAGATGAAGAGAATATCTTTTATTTTCATGGAGGTATGAAGCGAAAAATCTAATAACACATAAGTGTGATTAGGTTTTTCGTTTCATACCTCCATGAAAACAACAACAACAAACCCCAGTCATTTCATTTCTTCATTTAATAACATCGAGTGATAAAATGAGGTATTTTACAAATTTTGATACATTTTAATGAAACCTTTTAGTGAGCAAGCATACAAAATAGCTGCGGCTCAAAATTTTGCTCATTGAAGTATGAATATTGTTTTCGGCCAATCAGAATGCTCGTATCTGATAGACGAAACTAAAAATTAAATTATTCAGTATATGTAGATGTCTAAAGTCAGGAAGTACACGTTTTGTGATTTTCTAGTTTCCAGAATTAGATTTATTCGTTATCGCCCGACAAATGTCAGTTTGCTATCAGATTGCCATTTGACGTAATGAGAACTATATCTTCAATATGTAAAAATCATCCCGAAAAATCACGGAAGCAATTCGTAAATCGTTGTTTTATCGCAATATATCATCGGAAACATCTTTCAACACAATAAAGAATAATTTAATCGATTAAACTTTAAATTAGTTACGTCTACCAAGCTGCTTTACACGAATGCCGGCCGATAATGGGGTTCAAAGTTCACTTCCGTTATAAATGAATGATTTGATTGGTCGGTTGATTCTGTGATTGACACAAGCGATTCATCCATAATATAAAGGATGTAATGTTTATCTGTTGCTCACCAAGTGGTTTTTTGTGGAGAAGAATAAATCGGCCAAATCAAGCATCCTCCATGTGTATTAATCCATTCCCACATGACAAAATATTAGACTGGTCCAAATTGAAAGAAGTTGCAGACGACAATTTAAAGTTTAATTTTAAATTTTCGATTTTTTAAAATTTCTGGGTAGAAAACATTGTGGAAAATGAAGAAATTGCTTTTAACAAGCAATTTCTTCATTTTCCACAATATTTTCCAAAGCTTTTTTCTTGGGGGCGTCTAAAAGCGTCACTGAGTAGAATGGGTTAAATTTTGATACATGTTACTGGCAAACTTTTGCAAAATAAGGCCGTTTGATATCGAAGTGGAAATTCTTGTCGTGGCTTAGTGGGCGTAGCAAGCGATCCGTAAATTAAACGCAGGACATTCGAAAGAAGCCTTCCGATTATATTGAAACCTTGCTTAACGAGAGGAGAATTTGAAAAGCTTTATAGACATGTAAAAGACAGAAACATTTCCCGAATTTTTCTTGATTTTTCGACCCTTTCTTACTCAGGCATATGTGGGAAATGGGATAAAGAGAAAATGATGTTTGAGTTACAGTATATTTAGAGGGCTTAGAGCCAAAACATAGTATAGCTCTATACAATGTATAGAGCCATATTATGCTTTTGCTCTAAGCCATCGATTTACAAGAGGGATATACATTCAACAAACCCAATAAATGTCAGCGTTTGTAGATTTTCTTGGAAATAAAGACAAAACAATGACAACATCAGAGAAAATTAGTACTAACCGACTCACTTCAACCGGAAACGACCTTGTGGAATAAACAGAACATTTTGTTAGCACACCTGTATAACAAAAATATATACGAAATTAACAGAGCAAGAAACAGCGAAGGTATTAACAAGCGTAATCTATTTTCAAAGGAATTCTTTCTCAAATAACTGCTTGACTGGCACCTTATGATGAATGATTCGAGTTGAATTTATACGATTCGTAAAACTAATGGAACCATCGAATCCAGAAGTAGAAAAGTCTAACCGTGTATAACATGCGATATACGAAGACCCGCTTTTTTACAAAACGGTCTATTTGCCATTACACCATCAGCGATTAGATAAGTAAAGAGTGTGGGGCTAATTATTTGATCTAGCGTTGAAATTAAAATTCAAAACTGATAAAGGGGTTGCGACCAAAAGAAAGAATACGAAAAGCGTTTTAAGTAACCCAGAAATGTCCCTTAAGAAGGCGCAGTCATTGACACCCATTTATGATTATCAACCCAATAGTGAAAGACACATGCCAGGCAGGAAAATTGCACAGGGAACAGGGATCGAACCCTGGACCTCCTGATTGAGAGTCCGACGTGCTACTAACTGCGCAATGACCGCGGCGCGGCGGACTTGTAATCAGACTCGTTATTGTGTTGAATCCCGGCCGCGCCGCTGGTCCTTGGGCAAAGCGTATCGCAGCCCCAGCCTAGTGCTGCATTCGATCCCCGGCGGCACATGTCGTTTCCGACATTTGTCTCTCACCAATGGGTGGAAAATCGTAAATCTAAGTGGGATAACAACCGAAGGCTAGTAAAGGATGTAGTGGTAGTACTGGTGTGAGAAATACCAGGAATCCATTGATAGGTGCTCTAGCCGCCACGATACAACTGAAATACTGTACATAGTGGCATAAAATCCAATTCAATCAATCAAACAATTGTACTGGTGCTATACATGTACACGTGATTAAATGAATTTTGTCGTACAATAAATGAAGGATCGTTCAAAGCGGCTTAAAGCACACATCTTTTACAGGAAAAATCGAGATCGCTAACATTCGTTAGACCACGAATTAAGTAAATTGACCAATCAGAGAGCAGTATATAAAAGTATATATCAAAGATACAACTCCGAGCGTTGTGGATCGAGATATTTGGCATAAGTATAACCAACACGTGAAACCCAATGCTTTCGTTTGCGGAGTCATTTTGATAAATATGTATACCTTTCGAACAATCAATCTCAGCAAATATTCCTCCAGCTGTACTCTTAATTACTACAGGCTAACAAATGCATAAGGTCTTCCCAACCCTTCTTCTACAGAGATACTTATATTTATACATATTTGCATTTTGAAACATTTACACTTTTCTAGTCTTATCACAGAGGCTTTAGTAGACTAATCGCGACTGTTAATTTTGTAAAACAACGTCTTTAAAAATCGAAGCGGAACTTACTGTCAGAGTAAATGGGAGGGGCAAACGGCGTAACTAGGTGAGGCCAGCGATTGGTTCATTACTTCCTATAGGTTAAAGTCACAATATGTCAACCAAAACTGTTACTATTGGCCAGAGTCGGACCATTCCGAAGGGTTAAGCAAGGTACATTTCTCCTATATTAACGAGAGCCGCTTGATGGAATTCTTGTACCAAATGACTGTGTGCGTGTGTGTGTGTGTGTGTGTAAGTGTGTGTGTGTGTGTTTTAATAATTCCAAAAATGAATTCATTAGGCAGTAGAAATTGTATTTCTAGGCATCGTGTTTATGCATAAACTATTTAATGAAATTAAACGAGTGCGAGTCTGTTTATCGTTAGCGAGTTTAGTCGGATGTTTGACTCTTCCTTTAATGATTGCAGTCCTTTGTTTTTATCCAGCACGTCGGTATTTGCTATCAATACCAAGTCAACTCTTAATCTTTGAAAAATGGCAACGGAAATCTGAATTTTTCAAAATGTAATTATTTCATTTACCTCCCACATAATACCTCCTTTTTTACGTCCCTAGTAAATAGATCTGAAAAACAATGTGGAAAATGCAGAGATTGCTTGATACAAACAGATTTTGCATTTTCAACATTGTTTTCTACCTGAGAGGCAAATATTTTCAAAAATTCAACAATCTAAAATTGTCGTCTTCAACTTCTTTGAATTAAGTCTAAAAGTTCACTGTCTGTGAGGGAACGGGTTAACCTTACTGGATCCAAGTCAACTCTGAAAAGACATATAGACAGCTTCTGCTCTTTCTAAGCCGGCTAATTAGTTTTCTAAAGAAATGTGTTTTAGGAAGTTTTTGGGTTTTACACAAATGTTCCCTTTACCACGAATTTCATATCAACTTAAGATAAATTACAAATCAATCATGCGTAGTGGAATGTACTTGATACTCTACGGGAATCATTTAGTAACGGAAAGATAAACAGTTCTACAAGTTCACACATGTAAAATACATTATCCTCTTCTCGCTATAAGTATGTAGCAGTTTTGAGTAGCTAAGTGGCTAAAACATTGAGAAAAATTATGACTGACTCAATAATGTCATCATTAAATGTGGATAGCACGACTGAGCACGAACTACTCAGGAGTGCAATTGTGATCACTTTTGTCCGGCGTCGGTCCGTCTTGCGTCGTTCGTCGTCAGTCAACAATTTCTTTACACAACAACTCCTCCCAAACCAGTGGGCAAATTTTAAACTAATTTGGCAGAAATATTCCTTAGATGGTCTCCTTTAAAAAAAATAGCTCAAAGAATTGAAATCCTTTGAAAATTCTGGTTACCATGACAACAAAAGTGAAATTTTGAAATGATCTTAAAAAGTCTTCTCGTTCTGACACAGAAGGCTTGGAGCCTTGATATTTTCATGAAGCAATGACCTCTTTCAAAATTACTAAAATCTTGACCCACGGGTCCCCAGGGGTGGAACCCCAGGGGGGTTGGGTTTATATAGAAATGATGAAGGATTTATAAACGACATCTCCTCCCAAATAATTTGGCCAATTTTAACAAAATCCATGGGTGGTCTACTTTGAAAATAGCTAAAAAAATGAAATCTGCCATGGCAACAAAAGCAGAATTTTAGAATAATCTTGAAAAGTCTTCCCTCCTGACAAACAAGGCGTATAGCCTCGATATTTTGCATGAAGAATCAGTATGTAGGCTTCTTTCATATTTCTGAAATTGTTACCGATGGATCCAGAGGTAGGAAAATGTGTTCTCCCCTTTTCAAATTAGTCCTAAAGCCTTTGAATTTGTCCTTAAGGCTTTGGGATCCCAAGGTACAGAACCTATAAATGTATAAAGTATGGTCAGGTCAACTTGAATCATAATCCTAACCTTTACATAGAATTAGACTGTTGAAAGAAAGGGAGGCTTTATCTAAGGTGAGCGCCCCAGGGCCAACGACCCTCTTGTTTGTGTTACGATTCTATTCCTACTAATTATTTTAGAAAATACTTGGCCACGTTTTTATACAAAAAAAAAAAAACGAATTAGGAAACCTCTGACTGTCTTTATAAACGTTTTTCTTCCACAAACATTCTCATTTCATATAGTTTTATCTTCTTAATTTGGATTGTCGCGTGTTCCTCTCAAACTTCTGAGGAACAATCTATCGGTTCGTCGTTTGGCAGCGGACAAAATACAGAAAGGATACCTGTGGAAATCAATATGCGACAAAATTGTTGATACCCTTAAATCTGCAAAAAACACTCTGGTTAAGTAGTGAAGATCTCAGGCATGTATAAAAAATAGTTTCACTTCTTAAACTATTTTGAAATTCATCTGTTCGGTATATCGATATGGCCATCAGGTTTTTCAGTGTAAAATTGGAAGGCGAGAGTTGGGCGGTTAGATTAAGAGATCACGAGAATGAGGAGAACATGAGCATCTGAGAAAAACGAAGATGAGAGGATGTGGAGTGCACTCGTGTTCTAGTTGTCGAGCTATCATATTTTTGTATTCTTACCGTCGTACTCATGTGGCCTCGAAGTCTTTACGTTCAACTCTCGTGTTCTCCTTGTCGTACTCTCGCGTTTTCATTGACAAAAGCTCCTGATCTCTCGATCGAATTCTTCTGTTCTTGTTTTCGTACTCCTGTGTTCTCGTCATCGTGCTCTCGTATTCTCTTGTTCTCCTTGTCGTACACTCGCGATTTCGCCATCAAATGCTCCTAGTTTCTCTAACGAATTCTTGTGTTCTTGTTTTCGTTCTCGCCTTCGTGCTCTCGTATTTTCGTGTTCTCGTTGTCGTACTCTCGTGTTCTCCTTATCATAACACCTTGTTCTTGTCCTCGTTTTCTCGTGATCTAACCGTCGTGCTCTCGTGTCCTAGTTATGTCGTGTTCTCGTTGTCGTACTCCGTTGTTCTCGTCGTCGAACTCTCGTATTCTCACAGGCGTTGCCACGTGTTCTCGCTTTCGTACTCTCCTGATCTCACTGACGAACTCTCTTGTTCTCACTGTTGCTCTCTCGAGTTCTCATCTCTCTCATCTCTGTCATACTCAACGCGTACACGAAAGTAGGACAACGAGTACAAGAGTGTTTGTACGACAGTCAGAACACGGCGTTTGGCATGCAAAACATCGTAACTATAGTTTGAATAAAGCTGTAGTTAGCTACAGTTTGAATAAAGCTGTAGTTAGCTACAGTTTGAATAAAGCTGTAGTTACGATATTTTGCACGCCGAATGACGATATGCGTCGAATAATACCTTGAAAGGACGGACGGACGGACGGACGGACGCGTACTATCATCAAATTCCTATGACAACCCTTTTATCGAAGAGGGTTGATGGGGCTTTTTTTGTTATTTTTTATGTCAAACATAACTTAAGTTTAGGATACAGGTATTTGATAGCATCAGTATTGTTTTAGTGATTTATGTAGTAGAGAACAATGTTGGGATTCGAAGTTACAGACTAATTAGGAAGCTGATCACAAGAACACTTTCCGTGGAAGAGTAATTGATGACTTCTGTGATAACTTATATCTATTTGTTATTTGTAACGCAGTTAACACCACGACCGCGGCTTAAATCTGAATGTATTTGCAAATTAACGGATCGCCGACTATTTGGTCTAAAGACAGAAAGTTTTACATCGATATTCGCTATTAGAAACACATCAAATAATCGTTGACGATTAGAACAAATAATAGTACAATTAGGCGATTCGAGTAATCCTTTAGCCTGTAACAATAAGCCAACTTCCTTTGTATCTCTCGGGCGACGTCGAAAAAGTAGGGGGAAAGGTGAATCATAGATCTACCAGGTCTCAAATAGCAGAACTGTATTAGACGATAAGAACTTTAACAAGGAATACGCTCTGAAATAACCCTGTTCAAATCACCTAATTTATGATTGTTTTACTGTTTTTAACGATCAGAGTGCGTTTTATTTGGAGTCGCGCACTCCAATTTGAGGCGTTGTATTTGCATAAGGAATTTTAAAGCGCTCGATTGTGCTCGCAAAAAACACATTTTTTCTCAAAACGGGTTTTTCCTAGACTTCTTACTTGACCAAATATCTTAGCCTTAGGCATAATCCTTCGAAAGTTTGCTTTTTTCAATTTACACCAAAAACTACGTATGCTGACAATAAAGTATGCCGATAATAAAGAATGCACATGGTAACGAATGCTAAAAATAATGATTGCCGACAATATCGAATACCAGAAATAAGTTCTGTAAATAATACCGATATTAAATATGCCGGCATTATCGAACGCCGAGACTGGCGAATGACGACACAATCGAACGAAAACAACAACGAATGCCAATGATAACGAATACTAATAATGCCTAGTAATGATAATAAAGAATGATGATAAAAACGAAGTCGACAGTAATGACTACAATATGGATTGCCGGCGACGACAAATCGCATGTTGATATCAAAGAATGTCGAAAATAACGAATGGCGACAATAACGAATGCCGATGTTATAGAATGTCGACAATATCGAATGACGACAAAATCGAATGTTATCAAAGAATGTCGATAATATCGAATGGCTACAATAACGAATGCCTATGTTAAAGAACGTCGACAATATCGAATGACGACAAAATCGCATGTTGATATCAAAGAATGTCGATAATATCGAATGGCTACAATAACGAATGCCTATGTTAAAGAACGTCGACAATATCGAATGACGAAAAAATCGCATGTTGATATCAAAGAATGTCGATAATATCGAATGGCTACAATAACGAATGCCGATGTTAAAGAATGTCGACAATATCGAATGACGACAAAATCGCATGTTGATATCAAAGAATGTCGATAATATCGAATGGCTACAATAACGAATGCCGATGTTAAAGAACGTCGACAATATCGAATGACGACAAAATCGCATGTTGATATCAAAGAATGTCGATAATATCGAATGGCTACAATAACGAATGCCTATGTTAAAGAACGTCGACAATATCGAATGACGACAAAATCGAATGTTATCAAAGAATGTCGATAATATCGAATGGCTACAATAACGATTGCCTATGTTAAAGAACGTCGACAATATCGAATGACGACAAAATCGCATGTTGATATCAAAGAATGTCAAAAATAACGAATGGCGACAATAACGAATGCCTATGTTAAAGAATGTCGTCAATATCGAATGACAACAGTAACGAGTACCAAATGATAACGAATGACGGTGATAAAGAATGACGGCAAAAACGAAGCGGACAGTAACGAATGACTACAATAACAAATGAAGGTGATAAAGAATGTCGATAATAAGGAATGTTGATAATCAAGAATCCAGAAAAAAACGAATTTCGTCATGAAGATATTTCTTCTGTATCAAATGATATCTGAAATATATTTGTAAAACAGTCAGCCCCTCCCCTCTTCCAATGCAACATTGATACAGGGAGTGTTGTAGCTGATTACGTAGTCAATTTACTGTTTTGAATTTCTAAACATATAAACACATATATCATTCAGAGATAAGTATAATAAAACATAGAAAATCACTGTACCTTAACATCATTTGGTAAAGTTCTGAAACAGGTTGCTCGGTTCTGACACGTTATAATCCTTACAACGTTTGTTAAGTCTCACCTACATACAACAGGGTTCAATTTCACCCTATGACCTGGCCTTAAATTGATTGATCTGAAAATCAATAGGAATCATCTACGTCCCGAGATATATGTCTGTCGAATTCTTTGACTCTAGCTCTGTTTTATGTCAAGATGTCAGACAATGATTGGTCTACCAAAGGTCAATTTAACTTAGTTCAAGGTCAGCCTGTGACCTTTACCTTAAACGTAAACAGACTAATGTGATGATCTATAGGGAACATCTAGTTCCTGAGATAAACTTTGTGCCCAATGTTGTAATACTACCTCTATTATGTGGCATCCGGAGGACGGTTGGTCTACTGATCTACGGACGGGTGGACCAACAGACCTACATCAGCAAAGCAATTTATCCCTAATTTCGCTGAAAAGGTGGACACGATAAAAGTATTCGTGATTTTTCCCTCCCCCGATAATTTTCAATTCTGGGGTTAATTTTAATAAAAAATCACATTAGAATTATTTTTCAGTTGAATTATGTTTTTTTGGTTTTTTTGTGTTTTTTTTTTTTTTTTTTTTTTTTTGTCAATTTTACAGTCTACCAATAGTCTACATGAACACATCAGGGATATAAAAGCCGTTTAAGATGTCTCTTTAGCTAGCAAAGCGTGAGCTTTGATAGCTTAAGTTAACAGACAAAAATTTGAGGTCTTCTCAGAGTTTAAACGAGTGCAAACTGCCACTGGAGGCTTGAACACTAAATACACTGAATATTTACGCAAAAAAAGGAGTTTTTGTGTATACTCGAGCATATTGTGTTCAAAATGACTGGCCACATGAATTAACTTTATACAAAATGTAGAAAACGCCTTAAATAGCATGCAGCACAACCAATTCCTATTCAATCCCACTTTTTAAGAACCCCCCCCCCCGCCCAAAAGGCTTTGGGGAACATTGTGGACAATGAAGAAATTGCTTGTAACAAGCAATTTCTTCAGTCTAAACAATGTTTTTACCCTACAAATGGCAAAGAAGATTTCATAACAAAACATAGCTTTGCTGGCTAACAATACTTTCAGTACTTTGGTTTTCTATTTGTGATACAAGACTTTTATGTATCTAAAACTATGAGTATTAAATCTCGTTTACTGGGGCCAATCCGATTATTTACACAAAACCTAGTGACATGGTTTAGAAATGGTCCACTATGAACCACCATACACACAAATGTCAGCCTCCGTCCACTTCGCACTGACTGAAGGACTCCATGCTATATCAATGTTATTGACAATAATTTTGTGTCAATAATATTGATCAATCTTCAACATCACCTTTACACCGTAAATGATATTGTCAATAAAATATAGTGTATACGTGAGAGGCTACTTATTATAAATTCTAATGTTAAATAATATTGTCTCTAAGCATCTCACAAAATAACCCATCCCCACCTCCAACCACCCAAAAAAAAAAAACCAAAAAAAAAAAAAAGCCCAAACAACCCTGGTATTTTGTCAAGAAATGGCACATTTGTCAAACTTGTTCGGACAAGACGCACATTTAGTTATCTGGTGCCACTTGATAAACGAACAAAGTTGCAGATTTCATTTGCAACGTTTAGAAATTGTCGCCAAAAACATAGACAAAACATGCTTAAAGATAGCAAATGATATGTCTTGATTTGTAACCCTTTATGTCTTCCTTTCTGTATGTCAACAATTTCACTAAAATCATCTTTGACAATAGAAAGGTTTATTTGATTTGTTTATAGCTGCTATAAATAATTTCATTCATTCGACGACAGAATTTACGTATTACTAATCTTCCTAAAAAAATATGCTGGGTTCGTTCTCTGCAATGTGTAGTCTAAAGACTTGCTAGCCCTTGTCATGCTGATCTCGGAATATTCCTGTTTTAACAATTGCTATGGCAGGTTTATAGACTAAGACCAGCCTGCGCAGATGTGCAGTCTGATCTTAGTCTACACTACCTGCTTGTTTTTTTTAGTTTTGAGGAAATATTTGAACACAAAGTAGATCTAAATTGAAATAAAAATAAAAATTGTACAATGAAAGGATAAATATTCAGTAGGACAATGGTTCACTTGCCCAGACGAGCTCTCTAGATTACATGTTATTGCCCTCAAATACTCTAAAGTCATGAATCAGTCGCCCTCTTCCCAGGATCTCGCGAAATCCCCCTAATTCTATAAAATTGAAATAAAATCGAGCATTTTTTAGAAATGCTTAGAATTCATTTGAGTTTCCTGGAGATATTAATATGTAATACCACTATGAAATAGCATGATTCCTAGAAGAGACCTCTTTCAGGGGTTCAGAGGTTTGATAAAGTATTTGTATATCCTTACCTCTATGAATGTAAAAGCAATTATATTTATTGTGTCGCAATCTTTATTGGAGAAGTATTTTGATACAGATATTGAGAAACTTAAAGTGAAAATATGAAAAAGAAAAATATGTTTAAACCACAAATTTACCACAAATAAAGCCATATTAAAACAATCAAAATCTTGTGCGTAGAGTACCAAATTGATCAAAGTCGTAATCTTAAACAGCCAAAATCTCAATAAAGTCTCGCTTTATCTGTTTAAAGATGCTTCGCTTGATCCATTTCGAGTCAAATCCCTTTTTTACGCCCCTCAAGAAAAAGGTTGTGGAAATTGATGTGGAAAGTGTAGAAATTAATGGTTACATGCAATTTCTACATTTCCATATTTTTTTCTACCTAGAAAGCTACAAATGTTTGACATCCTATCGGCCATAACCCATTCTCACACAAACCTTCCACCCAATAAGAAAAAAAATAATAGAAAACATTGTGGAAAATGAAGAATATAGAAGACAACTTTAATAGACCTTTTTACCAAAAAGCAAAATCACCAGGGAAATATTTCTTGGCTTATCATTTAATTTCATGATTTCATCCACAATGTTTTTTAAGTTACAACCAAGCGTAAAACTGTTTCCTTTTTTATTTAGAATGCGCATTCAGCATGGATGTAATTCAACATAGAATATAAAATGAAGACAAGCTGTAGTTACGACGTTCAAATCACCAGATCAACAAAAATGATTCAAGTGAATGTTGGCCAAAGCCGAAGTTCAAAGTTCACTCCTGATCTTTGATAAACAGCCACGATGCGTCAATTTCAAAATCGTATTCTTTTTACAATTTCGTCCGCCTGGCTTTAACCCATTCCCACACAACCCCTTCTTTTTACGCCCCTCAAGAAAATGGCTTGAGAAAACATTGTGGAAAATGATGCTTTCTATGCAAAAAGACCAAAAGATTTGAAATTCCATCAGCTTGAAATTGTCGCCTGCAGCTTTTTTCAATTTGGACCAGTCTATAATTTTGTTATGTTGGAATGGGTTTAAAAGCTCTAAAGTCTTAATAGATATTTTACAGAGTGGTCTAGGATGTTCACATTTCGGTTAAAGCTGTGATTTCTTTTTTTCTATTGCATGACATATTCATAAATAACTGATTGTCACTTAATAATTAATTAATAGATAAGATATATCTGATTGGTCGAAAAATATCTGCTATAGACTATAATATTTTTTAATGCTATCGCATATCAAATGACAATCTAATACCAGACTGACATTTAACGCAATAAGGAACTGACCTTCAATTCATTCAAATTATCACTGTTTTAAACCACGGAAATAAAGTAATAGTAAATTTCACAATCAAATTCTAGTTACAATACCACGAAATGATCATATAAATATTGATTAAAGTTCAAAGTTTACTTCCGATCTAAATGCATGATTTGATTGGTCGATTAATTCTTTAACTGACAGTCGCGATTTGTTGAATACACCGAATATCACCTGTTGATTCTCTGCATTTTTTACAAAAAATAAATGATAATAATAATATCACATATCTAACATGTTTTAGCATTGTCCGCAGAAGTCTTCTTAGACGCAAAGAGCAACTGAAACAGAACATTTTGGTGTCCCTGTGCTATATCAAACAATAACCGACATAGCTGATGTTTTTATGGAACACCTAAAGAGACATTCCAGACTTCTTTTTCAATATGCAAATGATCCAAATTATTTAGTAATTACGAAATAGTTTTACAAGTATTTTGTAATTACGAATAAAGTTTTTCGTACTTGCAAAATTTTGGATCTTTTGCGTATTGAAAAAAATCTGAAATGTCACTTTAGGGCTTCCGTAGTTTTTGATGTATCGAACCTTTCATTTTTACGTTGTTAGGTGAATGATGTTCTATATCATTTTTTTAAATCTAAAAAAATGTATTTTTGTCATAAAATGGCAATACCTACGAGATAAATTACTGTTACCACCTTTTTTAACCCATTACCAGACGGCAAAAATTTGTGTTTAGTCCAAATTAAAAGGAGATGCAGACGACAATTTCAAGTTGATAGAATTTTCGATTTTTCAACTCCATGGGTAAAAAACATTGTGCAAAATTTTGCACAATGTTTTCTCAAATATTTCTTGCGAAGCGTCTAGAAGCATAATTGTGTGGGAACAGACGAGTCTCAAATGGTAAAAATGTGCATTTTAAACTATTTTGGATCATGATTGATAATCTTAAAAGAGTAACTTTCAGTTTTTAAGCTTTTTTGAGAACCCCCTCTAGACAATGATAATTTACTCGTGCAGGAAAACCAGATATCTTATTAAAAAACATTGTTTTGTCGGAAATATGGTTTTATTAAATCGTTCACGCTATTTTCGGATAACCTTTTTATTTAAATTGCATTGTAAACTGTCGGATAGATATTTGACCGTTCGAGGTTGTCACTAAAAAAAATCCACCGACCAACCACATCATTAAGCTGTAGTAACCATCCATAGGACGCAAACCAACTATTTTACTTTTTTGATATTTCTTACTGGCTATAACTTTTTCCAAATAACGCCGTTCAATAATACTTAAGATTTCTGTCGGAACTCAGTGGGAGGGGCAAGGCCTTCCGTAAATTGCGAACTTTTTTGGGGGGAAGGGGGTAAGTTGGGGGTGATCATGCACAGATGATCCTTCCGTTCATTAACTGTATGACTCTCCAGGCTACCAAATGTCTTCATAAAAACACATCAGTTTATATCCATGAATTTCGACGTCACATATTTAGGGCACGTGATTAATGCGCTGGGCATCCTCCTGTCTCGTTAAATCTCGTTCGTTTATATTAACCGAGACACGTTTAATTGAAAACCATTGGAATATATTCTAGTCCTTCCCTCTAGCAAATTTAAAATAAAATAACGAGGAATATGATTTATCATGCTGCCATATAGTTATCTTAACCCGTTACTATTTTACAAAATTTTTAGACTAAAACATGTTGCATAAGTTTTGGGCTAAAAGATGTTGCAGAAGATTATTTCAAATTAGTGAAATTTGAATTTTCTTTGACTTTGTCTGTGATAGAGGACATTTCGGACATTGAAGAAATTGCCTGTTTCAAGCAATTTCTTCATTGTCGACAATGTTTTCCAAGCGTTTTCTTCCTGAGGGCAATTTGTTCAATGTCGACTTTGTTTTCAAACCCTTTTCTTCTAAAGGGCAATTTCTTCAATGTCGACTATGTTTTCCAACCCTTTTCTTCTTGGTGGCAATTTTTCAATGTCGACTATGTTTTCTTATTGAGGGGCGTAAAAATCGGAAATATTATGAGTATCTGAACACAGTGTCGTATGATTACAATGACAAATAAATAAAGCTGAAATTACGATTCTTTGGTACACCACGAGGATATATAGGGAATATTACAACAGTGTCTTTTTCTATGCGTTGTTATCGTGTTCGAGAATCGTGTGTAGCTATTTTTTTATTGGATGAGACCTAAGTTCGAATGCAATGAAAAATATCTACTCACGATTCGAGAACATGATAACAACAAATAGAAAAACACACTGTTGTAATATTCCTTTTATTATATACTCTATAGGACATATTAAGAAAATTCTTTTAATCAATTAAAAATAACCAACTTTCCGAAAAAAAAACAAAAACAACAACAACAAAAAACCACACACACACACACACACACACACACACAAAAAAAAAACAACCCGAACGTCAATACACAAAAAGTAGTCCGTGTTTAGCGGTACTCGACTAATACGTTTTTCTGGTAAACGCCGAATACGGATTTTTTTCTATCGAGTTGTATTAGATAGCCAGATTTTAATTCATATCTTTTATAGATATATAATATATGTTTTTACTCATATTTTAGACCTGAAAGTCCTAAATTGGATACCCAATGAAATAGCCTGTTTGAGTCAACAGGGAGTCGGGGATCCCTTGTCATGTATATTTCGACGGGAGAAAATACCACTTGTTACCAAACAAAAACCTAATGGCGACTGTACTGTTTACCTCTGTAACCAATTAACCTCTATCAGTTAGTCATCAAGAGTTCTCGGCATATAAGCTGTTGAATTTTTACTTTTCAACATACGGTATGTTCACGTAGACGCAAGCCGGTCTTCGTTTGGTGACACATTATCTTCGATGGTTTATAGTGTTTTATGATTTATTACGCTTACTTTCTTAATCCATTTCCACAGTGACGCTTTTGACCGCATCTTAAAAACGCTTTAGAAAACATTGTGGACAATGAAGAAATTACTTGTTACAAGCAATTTATTCATTGTCCACAATGTTTTCTACCCAAAAAGTTGTATTTTTTTCCAAAATCCCATAAGCTTTAAAGTGTTGTCTGCAACTTCTTTAAATTTGGAACTGTTAAAATTTTGCCGTCTGGTAATGGGTTAACTAGGATTTGTGGGTAGGACTATAAATAGACCGACACACAGACAGACACGAAAATGTATGGTTTATATATCATATAGACCGCCTTCGCGGCGGCATATATCCTTTCCGACATTAGTCTCTCTCCAAAGGGTGGATAATAGCAAACCTAAGTGGGATAGCAGCTGGAGGCTAGGAAAGGATGTAGTTGTAGTATTGGTGTGAGAAATATCAGGAATCCATTGTTATGTTCTCCAGCCGCCGCGATATGACTGAAATACTGTTAAAAGTGGCGTTAACCCCATTTAATCAATCAATCACATGGACCGACCATAAATCTACTTCCACTTGTAGCAGGCTAATTACTATGTTGTCATCAATCACAAGAAAAGAAGGTACAAGATATCTATAGACTGCATAAGAATCGGCCAAATTCTAGGAGTTATTTGTCAGTTGAAAATCGGTTAAATATTCAATGTTTACATTTATGACTAATCTGCTGTTAGTCTGCTAATCGGTTGCATATATTAACAGAGAAGGTCAAGATCACATAGGTCTCCGAGGTTAAAAATTGATGTAATGGTAAATTAAAAACAATTTATTGATTGATTGAATGGGGTTTAACGCCACTTTTAACAGTATTGCAGACATATCGCGGCGGCTGGAGCACCTAACAATGGATTCCTGGTATTTCTCACACCAGTACTACCACTACATCCTTTCCTAGCCTCCAGTTGCTATCCCACTTAAGTTTACGATTATCTACCCATTGGTTAGTAACCCACTTGTCAACATAACTGACAGATCGCTGGCCCCGCCCACTGAGCTCCGACAGGCAGTTCCATTAAGTTATCAAACGGCATTATTTTGCAAAATAATGCCGGTAACATGTAACGAAAAAGTAAAATATTGGTTGGCGACCAGAACGTCGTAACTACAACTTGTATAAGACCCTAGTCAGGTTTCACAAGCCACGCGGTCTGACAAGTATCGACACTTGTTTTGAACCTCCTTTTCAATGATGGCTCATAAGCTATACTTTTCATAGGATTATTTTCAGATTAAAAAGGTTATTTTTGTCCATTTGTTTAAATTCAAAGAAATCCATTTTCCTATATATGAACGCTGCATTCTGTTCCTTCGTTAAATTACAGAGAGTTAAAGTCGAAAAAATGCGATAATACTCACAAAGATACGTCCAAATTTATCGCCCTTATACGTATGTTTTTTATTTTTATTTTTTAATGAACTCTAGGTTCATCGTTGTAAACATGTACATCGTATATACACATATATAATGATATAAACACGGAGATCAATTCACATAAGCAATTAAGAGATAAAGAGAATATTTCTGTTTTCATGGAGGTATGAACCGAAAAATCTAATCACACTGTATGAATACGCGAAGCGGATTCATACATTGTGTGATTAGGTTTTTCGGTTCATACCTCCACGAAAACAAAAAAATATTATCTTCAGTTCTTATAATTTAATAGCATCGAGCGAAAAATGCGACAACTAATTTTAATACCTTTTTGTAGTGAACTATTTTGTGCGGAAGCATTCAAAATGGCTGCGTACTCAAAAATTTGTTCATGGAGTTATGAATTAAATTTTTCGCTAAATGATTTTTTTATGTTCTGACTGCAGTAATATGCAAAATTTAAACATGAGTGGACATCTATATGTATTCTTATTGATGTAGTTCTTACGGAGATGTGTGTAAAGAGAACATGTATAAATAAAGTGATGAATAGCTTTCATTTATTACAGTTACAGAACAAGCAGTACCTGTCATTTTTCGGTATGCTCGTCTTTCTGTACCCCGGCCGCGACAAATATCCTTTCCGACAAATTTGTCTTCCACCAATGAATAGCTGGATGATAGTAAACCTATGTGGGATGAGCAACTGGAGGCTCAGCAAGGATGAAGTGGTAGTACTGGTGTGAGAAATACCAGAAATCCATGGTTAGGTGCTCCAGTCGCCGCGATATGACTGAAATACTGTAAAAAGTGGCGTTTAACCCCATTCAATCAATCAATCAACCGTGTCGACCATATTGAATAAGGGGTAAATAGGCAGATAACCTTAGTAGTCATCATTAAAATTTTATTATCTAATAAGACAATATTTTTGTCTAGCGAACCAAACCATTCCTCGACAAAACAAACTTAGGTATTAACCCTTGTCATGCTGAACCCGGAATATTCCGGTTTTGGCAGGAGGTGTAGACTAAGATCAGACTGCACTTATGTGCAGGCTGATCTTAGTCTACATCTCCTGCTCATACTTTTCCTTCCCGAGTTTTTTATGAGGTTGATTTCTTGAAGAAATATTGATTTTTGAACAACAAGTTCTATCAGTGCTTTCAGTCCTTTGATTTGACAGCAATTCGGGAAGGTAATTTATACAGCATGACAAAGGTTAAAGTGAGCATGTATGAGAGTGTCTAGTAAATATATTCTATAGTAACAGTGATGTGACGAGGTGAAAGTTTGTTACGCTAATACCAGAGTCAACAACAACACCAAATACCATAGAGTGAACATAAAAGCTTAACACATTACCGCACAATGCCACTTTTTGACTCTCCAAAGAAATATTATCATGGAAAAAAATGTGTGACAAAAAGGTGGAATGGATTGTACAAAGCGATTTCTTCTTTTCCTATCATTGTTTTCTGCCTTATTATCCACTTTTTCCAATATTAGCGAAATGTCGTCTGCAACTCCTTTTAATTTGGACCAAAATAAAATTTGTCGTCTGGTATTGGCTTGAAGTTTGGTCCAAAAAGAGCCGAACAAAATGTACTCTTTCAGTTTGGAGTTTGGATTACCATGGGGCCTAATGATATAAGTACAGTACACGAGGCGGTAGGTTTCACAGAAGGGAATTTTCTAAGAAAAGAGATGCGAACAGAATAAATGACTCAGTAATTTTTTCGTAAACAATGCAATTACAATAATAATTCGATGATGAGAAACCTCAAATGTAGACCCGAGAGAATTATTGTCCGTCTGCAACAATGCAAGAAGAATTAATTCCCATGTAGCGCATGATTAAACAAATTAATTAAACCGACTGGATAGATTGAGAATGTTTCCACACAATATACCATGGCAGTCTTATACGACTGCCTGACATTTACTTGGAACAAACATGTCCTTGTTGGGATCCGTTGTGAAATTGGTGCTGTCTACTGGTATAGTCTATAGTTGGACGGTTTTCTGATAGCTGCACATGTGTTGCAATTAATATCAGTAAACCCTTTCGTGTTCTTTTCCTGTTTTTTAAGTCCTTTTGATTTTATAATTGAGAAAACATTGTTGAAAAAGACCAAATTGCTTGTATTAAACAATACTTCTGTTCCATAATATTTTCTACCCTTATAAAAATTAGATCAACTTCAAATTTTCGTGAGCAAAACCTTTGACTTTGGACAGGTCTAAAACTTTGCAAAACAGGATAGGGTAGGGTGATATCACTCTGTCTGCAACAGTATATAACGAGTGCACTAAACTGTGATTCCTGCCCATATGTCCATTTTGCCGATTTCCACACAATCCCTCATTTTCTAAACATTGTGGAAAATGAAGAAATTGCTTTTCCCACATTATTTTGGATCCATCATGACAAAAATGTTCAAAATTTCATCAATTCATATTGTCGTCTACAACTTCTTTAAAAATTTGACCGGTCTAAAAATTGGTCACGTGGAAAGGGTTAAAGCTGCAATAGATTCCGATAGTCAGCTGTATCTTGTATTGAGGGTGTTCTTTTGTTGTTGTTTTCATTTTATATTTGTTTTGTTTTTGCCTTTTTTGTGTATATGAGAGGGGAGGGGTCTAATTCTTTTACGAGAAAGAGATTTTCATTCAAATATGTGATCTGCACTGTTAGCACCGTGCACGGAAATTCAAGCAAAAGGACATTGGCAACATTTTTTTTTTTTTTTTTTGCAGCAAGATTAACGTTCTTTGTATCGAGCGGTCAGAATCATTTCTTATAACTTTTTTATCCCGAATGTTTGCCCAATTATAATACTGTATTCATAAACAGCAATGAATTAGTTTTCAATTGAGCCCCCCTTTTTTTACTCAGTGTATCCTTTGATGTTTCAAATTTATCTCATTATGTTTACTTTTAAATAATGGGAGGATGGGAGGTGAGCTTCAGGAAATCATGACCCGAAAAAACAACCACGATAACGAAATGCAGAATATTTTAACTTGGTATATTTTCTATCTTCTAAAATAAAAAATATACCAAGTTAAAATATTCTATCTTCTAAAATAAGGCCGCCGCCATAGCGCAGTCGGTAGCGCGCCAGACTCCTAATCTTCAATCATGGGTGTCATGGGTTCGATCCCCGGCAGCGGCAAATATTCTTTCCGACAATTGTCTCTCACCAATGGGTGGATAATCGTAAACCTAAGTGGGATAGCAGCTGGAGGCTAGGAAAGGATGTAGTGGTAGTACTGGTGTGAGAAATACCAGGAATCCATTGTTAGGTGCTCCAGCCGCCACGATATGACTGAAATACTGTTAAAAGCGGCGTTAAACCCCATTCAATAAATAAATAAATAAATTCTAAAATAACTAGGTATTTTCATACAATATAAAACCGAGGGGGATATGTTAAGAAGTATTTATGAAATATAAGAGCAGGAGAAAACCAAACTATCGATCTCTTTCTCTCTGTTCTTTCCATTCTCCCTTCCTCCTGCTTTCCCCTCTCATTCTCTCTCCCCTATCTTTCTCTAACTCTATCTCTATCTATCTATCTATCTATCTATCTATCTATCTATCTATCTATCTATCTTTCTATCTATCTATCTATCTATCTTTGTCTATCTATCTATTTATCTATCTATCTATCTATCTATCTAACTATCTGTCTATATGTCTGTCTGTCTGTCTATCTATCTATCTATCTATCTATCTATCTATCTATCTATCTATCTATCTATCTATCTATCTATCTATCTATCTGTCTATTTGTCTATGTCTGTCTGTCTATCCATCTATCTATCTATCGCTCTCTCTTTCTTTTTCTGTCACTCTCTCTCTCTCTCTGACTTTCCCCCTCTCTCTCTGACTCTTTCTCTCACTCTTTCCTCTCTGTGTCCCCCCTGCCTATATCTCTCTCTCGCTCTCTATCTCTCTCTCTCTCTCTTTCACTCTCTCTCTCTCTCGCTCACTCTCATTCTCTCTCTCTCTCTCGCTCTCTCTCACTCTCTCTCTCTCTCTCTTTCACTCTCTCTCGCTCTCTCTCATTCTCTCTCTCTCACTCTCTCTCATTCTCTCTCTCTCTCGCTCCCCCTCATTTGCTCTATGTCTTTGTATACTTTTTTATCTTTCAAATGTCATCTTTTCTGGAAACTGTTCTCACAATTCACTAATCAGTACGTAGAAACTAATTTTCGTCTCATCCGTTAATTTACTCTGTAAAACCAATAGCATGTCCCCTGCTGTTTGAGTCGTTATTCATTCAACTCTTTTCTGTAGAATCATCGATATCACCTTTTAAACATCTTGAAATAATTCTTTTAACCTATTCCCTAACAATAACGCATTTGGACTCCTTAATAAAAAGGATTGGGAAAACACTGTTTGAAGAAATTGCTTGTTACAAGCAATTTCTTCATTTTTCACAATGTTTTCTATCAAGAAAATTGAAAAATCTAAAATTTCATAAACTTTAAATTGTCGATAATCAAGAATATTTAAATATCCAAAAAACATTGCTCTGTTAGGAAAAAAAACTTAAAGTACACTTTTCTAACGTTCTATTATAATAAGCTGTCAATTCAATCCTGTTTTGTGTAGTCACGTTGAACCAATTGTATTGGTGTTTCCATCAAATTATTTTTCGAGATTTTCTTTAAAGTTTTTAACCTCGTTGCAAAAATCTTCATAGAAATTTGCCCCCTAACATGCATAAGTCTTGTTGAATAAGCTTTGAAAATCACGTCCCCATCGCTTTAACCCATTCCCACAAAGTTAAATGTTAGACTGGTTCAAATCCGAAGAAGATGCAGACGAGAAGTTTAAGTTTATGAATTTTTTTTTTAAATCTTTGTCTTTTGTGGTAGAAAACAATGTGGATAATGAAGAAATTACTTTTGACAAGCAATTTCTTCATTTCCCACAATGTTTTCCAGAACTATTTTCTTGAGGGGCGTAAAAAGGAGGGATTAAGTTGTAATGGATTAATACGCCAGTCCTATCAGTAGTCACATTACCGCGTTCGTCTGTTGTTTCAAATGGTATTACATTTTTACGATTTGACCCTAGAGCCTTTATCTGGTCCCCAAACTGTTTTGGATTATCATTATGTATCGCTTCTAATTCTGTTTCTGGTTATTATACGCCCGCTTTCGCCATTTCATTTCTCTGTCAAAATACTATATATATGTATATAGTACATTTTCTGTCGTTTTGTCGTGATACTGATAGACCAGGATATCATTCCGTGGTTTTGTTTGGTTTCTGTTTCTGTAATGTTTATGTTGACGTATTGAATAGCACGTATAAAGCACATTTTTTAGTATTTCAATTAAGAGATGAGGGGATTTTTTTTCATGGAGGTATGAACCGAAAAAACTAATCACACTGTATGATTATGCGAACAGGATTCATACATAAACGTGATTAGATTTTTCGGTTCATACCTCCATGAAAAAAAATCTAAACATATTCTCTACATTTCTTACAATCCAATAGCATCGAGCGAAAAAAGCAAAACTTTTTGGTATGGGGCTATTTTGTGCGGAAGCATGAAAAATAGCTGCGTGCTCAAAATTTTGTTTATGGACGTATGAATAATTTTTCGACCAATCAGAACGCCCGTTTTTTAATAAAACTAAAAATTAAATCATTGTAATAAAGCCTATATATGTTTTCCGTACATATATTTTTTTCGACGCGTAAATCGTGTGGGAATGGTTTAAAGATGCCAGAGAAATAGAAGAACTAGGAGAATTTGCTGTAATTATAAAAGTGAAGGTAAAACCTTTGTAATTCCTTATAAGGCATTCGCCATCTTCGACTTTTTCGTACTAACCATATCGATATCCTTCCCATTTAATCTCAATCAGGAGATATTTTATTACGAAGATATAATGTTATCGCTGGTTTGAGAGGATGAAAACCCCGTCAAAGTCTGCAATTCCACACTGATTAATTATTATTTCGTCCGTTAGAGCACGATCTACCAATCACTTGCTTTCACGTGCCACGTGACCGTGCTGTTGTCAACACAAGTGTCACATTTGACTTTTATTTTTACCTAGAGATACACAAACAACCCTGCGCGCCATGTCAATAAGGGAGGAAATTCATGTATTACTTGTGCCTCGTTTTAGCTCACTTGAGCACAAAGTGCGGGGTGGCTATTGTGGTAGGTCATTGTTCGTCGTCTGTTCGACGGTCCGTCCATCTGTCCGTCCACCATCTTTAAAAATCTTCTCCAGCAAAACTACTTTTCAAGGATGTTCATTGGCTGCAGCTCTACAAAAGCTGCTAAAGGAATTTCATTCCATGAAAAACTCTGGTTGCCGTTGCAATAGAAAATGGGAAAGTACAAGGCTAAGTGCATTTATATTTCATTTATAGCATAACCACATGGTTCTCTACCAATTTTACAGAATTATAATCATCTTAGGTCAAAAATACCCACGCCACGGATGTCTTAATTTTGAAAAAAATACTCAGAAAAGTTCTTAAGTCTTCTCCTTCTAAAATATAAGGCCTAATGCATCTACATTGGTATACAATGTACGAAATACTGAGCAATTGCGGCCGTCAATCAAATAACCAGTCGACCAATGATATCAGTCATTTAGAACAAGCATAAGTTTTGAACCCCGACTCTGCCATTTTCGTTAACCTTGTTGATTTGGCGACTTAAACGTCGTAACTACAGCTTATTCAAGCTGTAGTTACGACGTTTAGTACGCCAACCAACTATTCTATTTTTACATGCTACTGGCCAAATGTTTTGCAAAATAAATCTAAATCGAAGCGGGACTTCCTTCTGGATTCAGTTGGCGTGGTCAGCAGTGTAAGCGAGAGGGGCCAGCGATTTGGTCAACTACGGTGCCTTTAGATTGACGATAAGATTAAGTTTTGTAAACTTAGGAGTGGGCATTGATGATTCAGATATACATATTCATAGGCTTGGTATTTTCTTAGGATATGAAGTCGAACCCCCCCCCCCCTTTTTTTTAATTTTAGACCTGTCAAAATTCAATTGTTTTCAGCGGAAAATTTAAAGTGGATTTAATCTGCGTATAAAATAGTCATATATAGTAGGATAGAAAATATTGTAGAAAAAGAAGAAATTGCTTACCAAAAGCAATTTATTCTCTTCCTACAATGTTTTGTCAATTATAAGATCAAAAGGACGTAAAATTCAGGAAATGTACAGGAAAGGTAAGAACCTAAGCGGTAGTCACCAGGCCCGTAAGAAGAATTTCAAGATTAGGCCAGTTTGGTTAATGGGATAACTTTTTTCCAGCATCCATTTTTGCTGACAATTAGCTGCGATCGTTTATGCACCTAACCATTTCTTCCTTTCCTTTTTTATACCAGTACCGTTATAACGTCACATCTGCGCATTTAGTAATGTGTTTTCCCAGATTTTGGAAAGAATTTCGCCATCGAAAGAAAGATTTATTTTGAGGACATCAGAGCTAATTAGAAAATGTCATTTCTAATAAATTCTAGAACGCTGCTGATATATCATAAAAGTTCGGTTACCATGGAATTTATTAGATATTTATGACAATGGTGTATATTTTCAGCGAGATGTAACCATCGACTCGAATTTCTCCGTGATAAATTGTTAAGCAATCGGTATTTCCAATTCAAGAAAATGGTGAGTTTTGAAATTATCAACAAAAAAAAATTAAAACACCCGGAGATAAACATTAACATTCTGTTGAAGACAGAAACTCATTAACCCATTCCCACTCAATGACGCTTTTTGACACCGCTCAAGAAAAACGACTCGCAAAACATTGTGTTAAATGAAGAAATTGCTTGCATCAAGCAATTTCTTCATTTTACACTATGTTTTCTACCCAGAAAATCGAAAAATCTAACATTCTATAATCTTTAAATTGTCGTCTGCATCTCCTTTCAATTTGGACCAGTCTAAAAATTACCGTCTGGTACATTTCCACAAATAGCTACTGACGTGTAACATGACCATCAGTCTATAAATCATCTTTAATTAGGTTTTCAATGTTACCACAAAATGCCGGGAAAAAGTTGTCTTGATTTACCACCAACCACAGTTGGCCAGCAACTTCGACCGACGGGACGCGCTAAAGGAAGGACCCGGTAACCAATCCAGGGGGATACTTGAGTATTTCGACAAAAGAGAGAAAATAGTCAAACTACGCAATCGACAGGAAGAAAAAGCAATAATAGTAGAAGAAAAACAAACAAAACAAAAAGCGAAGTCTAAACAAAACTTTAGATACGAGTGACAATGATAAGAATATTAATAAAAGAAATTACTATAAATACAACGTCGTTATATCTTTCGTTCGATTAGATAATCATACTAGTACAAATCATTTGTGGCCTTATTTACCTATGGTATTTTGCCACCATTTTGGTCGTACATGGAAAATCTTCGACTATCTACCCGTCGAACTATCTCTACGTCGAAGTTTTCTCGTCAGTCCCCTGAACTTTGAGGTATAGGTATTCGACTGTATCTTATAGTGAACGTAAATACGACGATTGTCCGAACAATCTGTAGAACTGCCAATAGAAATACCTAATCAAAACTCTTCTCGCGTTTTAAAATGATCTTAATAGGAACAATTGATTGATTGATTGATTGAATGCGATTTAACGCCGCTTTTAACAGTATTGCAGTCATATCGCGGCGGCTGGAGCACCTAACAATGGATTCCTGATATTTCTCACACCAGTACTACCACTGCATCCTTTTCTAGCCTCTAATTGCTATCCCACTAAGTTTACGATTATCCACCCATTGATGAGAGACAAATGTCGGAAAGAATATTTGTCACCGCCGGGGATCGAACCATCTCCAAAAAAGTTGTATTATACACATGAAAGAAAAACTACAAGCCATCCATACACGAAATAATTGTAGTTCTCTTAACCCATTCCCATATTATCCCTCTTTTTTACGCCCCTCAAGAAAAAAACTTTTGAAAACATTGTGGAAAATGAAGGAATTGCTTGTATCAAGCAATTTCTTCATTATCCACAACGTTTTCTATCCAATAAGACGAAAAAAATTAAAATTCCATCAACTTGAAATTCTCGTCTGCAGCTTCTTTGAATTTTGACCAGTCTAAAATTTTGTTGTGTGGGAAGGGTTAATGTATTTGACAAAAACATTGTTGGTTCCCCTCTCTGTAATTGTGGTATGAGCGAAACGAGTCAACTTTCGAATGTACAAACTATGATATTATTAGGAATATGCTTTTAAACTCTCTTTCAAAATTTGATAACATTGACATAACCATGCTTCTTTTTGGAAAAGATGTTATGACTTACCGCGACAACGAGAAAAGCTTTCTTGAAGTCCATAATTTCATCCTCGAAAGTAAAAGATTCTTGTAATGATATAATATTCTTATTTTTAATCTTGGTTGAAGAACTCTATAATATTTGCTTTCGTTCAGTTCCAAATTTGCTGTAAATTCATGTAATTTGTATGGTACTTTGTATATGTCAGTCGCAATTAAAAATTGTTTAATTCTTTCCTGTTTTCAAAATTTTAGACCTGTCCAATTTGAAAGAAGTGGTAGACGCCAACTAAAAGTGGGTGTAATATGAAAAGTAACCAACCTACAGGGTAAAAATATTGTGGAAAAAGAAGAAATTGCTTGTTACAAGCAATTTCTTCTTTTCCAACAATGTGTTCTCAAGTATAAAATCACAGGGAATCATAAACCAGGTATTGTACAGAAAGAGTTAGACTAAATCTGTAGACATCTCCGTGTAACTAATATAATAACGCTATCTTATATTCATAAAGGAAAACGTTATTATACAAGATTTCCAGAAATACAGACATGCTACATTGGTCATGTCTAAAATTGATTTCATTTGGCTTCTTTGTAATCAAAGATTCCTCAGAAGATTTAACTCATTACCAAACAATCCAACTTTTTGACGCCTCAAAGATAAGGGTTCAGGAAGACATTGTGGAAAATGTAAAAATCGTTGTTCAAGAAAATTCTGCATTTTCAACATTGCTTTCTACTCGGGCTGACATTATTAGAACCAATCTGTTGACGCTTTTATGTACTACAACAGAATACAAGTACACAATCGGAACTCCTCGTTCAGTTCTACGAATCAATTGATTAGTAGAATTGAACGAGGAGTTCCGATTGACAAGTACATCTAAACAGATATGAACGAGTCATATAAAAAGATAAAAAAATGAGGCTATCTGTTTTAGATGACAAGTTTAATAAATTCAGTATCTTATGACCACACTTTTTATATTTTTCATATACCCTTTATTCAATATGACATAATTTTTTATGACAAATCGATATAATCCTTAAATTTATTGATATAACATATTTCGCGTAATATATAACGCCGTTTGCAAAATGATGTCATTGCATGCATAATGTGACGTCATTCTCACGGTAACGAAAAAGCGTCATCATTTGCTTGAGATCATTTACGTAGTTATTTTACTAGCGTAACGTCACCCACGTAATTTTGAAAATATTCGACGGGTTTATTTTACTTCCAAGTCGAAGGTCATTTTATAAAGATACTTAGCGCAGTAACTACCTTCTTTGATTACAAACGAACACTAAGAATTTACAAAAACTATTCCCTAATGTCACCTACTAATATACTAAGGTTCTACTAATGGCCTTAATGATCAGCTTGAGTGTTAGTTAATTACTGGCTGAAAGAAGAAAGCATTTTTGCCATTTTTTCACAGGTACCTATATCAAGTATAACAATAAAATTGAAATGCCTTTTCTTAGTAAGTGAAGTTGTTTAACTGATAGTGTAGTAACAGCGAATATCGCAAAATTCTTACAAAATTGTCAAGTTTTCACAACCTCCCACATAATGACGCTTTTTTACGCCCCAAAGAAAAAAATGGGAAAATATCGTGTAAATGAAGAAATTGCTTGCAACAAGCAATTTCTTCATTTTACACAATGTTTTCTACCCATAAAGTTGAAAAATCTATTATTTCTTAAAATTTAAATTGTCGTCTGCAACTCCGTTTAATTTTAATCAGTCTAATATGTTACCGTCTGGTAATGGGTTAAATTGTAATTTGTATTCCAATACCTGCATACACATATTGGTTTCAAATTACAAACATCTGCAGGAGACGAATCAAGTAAGTACCCACTACATTGAATGTAAAAATCATGAAGGTTGACATTTAAGAATTAGAATTGGTCTGTCTAGAGACTTAAAGATTTTGTACTTTTGTCAGTGAAGAAGCTAATTAACACTGGCTTATGGACCGTATGTCAGCCTCGTGTCAACGGTTATTAGAACTAATTATTCTACCATCTCATAACTTCTGGAATACTTCGCGACTGAGAAACGAGCCCTTTGTGCTTGTTTTCGAGTGCTTTAACTTGACCATTTATGAAGTATTTAGCATTATTCATACTTAGTTAATCTTTTTTTTTCATTAATAGATTTGCATCAATTATTGATCCTGGCGTCTTATAACCTTTTAGCTTGTTTTAAATATTTCATGTATAAACTAGGGAGTTCATTTCGCTGTGATTTTATACTTTAGAGAACATTGTGGAAAAAGAAGAATTTGCTAGCAACAAGCAATTCCTTCTTTTTTTTTCAAGAATATTTTCTACCCTCCTGAATGACTATTTTTCAAATAGATTCGACTTTGAATTGTCGTCTGCAAATCCTTTGAATTTGGACAGGCTCAAAATTCTACAAAACAGTCAAGATTTAAGCAAGGCAATCCTGTTCATGGCATTTACAATAGTTTTCCACTAGCATTAAACAATGACTTTCAGTAGACTGGACCGCCCCTCAGAGCATGTCAAATATTCGTTAAGCGCCTAAAGAAACTTAAAGCCATTAATGATCTAGAAAGCGAAAGCGCCCAGTGTAGACCCTGATAACATGGCGTGGATGCATGGGTCTGAGCTGGGTCTTTACTGAACCCATTACCACACGACCAAATTTAAGACTGGTCCAAATTTGAAGAAGGTGCAAGTTGGTAGAATTTCAAAAATATCTGTTTTTCTGGATGGAAAACAATGTGGAAATGCAGAAATTGTTTGTAGCGAGCAATTTCTACATTTTATTCATTGTTTTACCGAACTTCTTTCTTTAGGCTCAAACAAAAAAAAAGAACAAAAAAAACGGGATCACGTGGTTATGGATTAATTTACAAACGAAAAATTAGGATAGACTCTAATAGGCCCAACCATTGTGTGCTTATGGGTTAACTATATGTTAGATAGTTTATGCATTACATCAAACGGCCGAAATCAGAATATCTTATTCGTGACTCACGAAAGAAAATCCTTTTTAATATCAATTTCGGTTCGGTTTTGGGAAAAAAGCAAATATACCTGATCTGTGGAAAATTCTGATTTTCAGTGCCATAAACCTAGATAATAACTTCAAATTTCAAGTTTTGATTTGTGTTACAAAGGAATCTTTGTCTGCACATATCTCATGCATTTTATTGCGTCTAGCGTATAAGATAAACTAGGAAAGAATTGTTATCATTTCTAAGATCCTGGAATTGTGTATACTTATTTCGTAATGAATCTTGAAAATCTTTATTAAGTTTACGCTTGTTAAGATCGGATTTTAGAAACTTGTTTCCGGTCTTTTACTGTAGCTCAAATTCTACTATTTTGGTGTCAAGTGAAAGACAACTCTAAAAGAACGCGAGCAAGTCATGTCCAAAATGTCCTTATTTATGAAACCTGCAACATAAACTTTCAAACGTCCACACTATTTCAAATCTTCGATGTCTTTGTTGGCTCGATATTATGTTTTTCAAGAAAAATCACCGAAATTAATAAACCAAAGGAAATCGAAAGAATTCATTTAAAGTTTTTGAGTCAAAACTTTCATTTTTAATTACGCTGTTTATCACGACACTTGTAGGTATCCTTTATATATAAATAAATATTCTAGAATTATCAAATATTGGGAGAAAGTTATTTTTTCTGATAATATTCTTCACAAAAGTTAATATCAATCGCTAGTTGTTAGTAGCGATGCAGGCGGACTAAACTGGAGCGGTAACGTTAAACATTTATTGTATAGATATGGTTTCGGTAATGTCTGGGAGGATCCTTGTTTGTTATCATAAAAGTTTTATAAAAGCTTCAAATCAAGGTTGACTGATGATTTTTATCAAAACCTACATAATTGCCTTGGAAATAGTACGGTTTTATCTACTTATTAATTTGTTAAAGTTCATAACGAAATAGAAATACAAAAATGTTTATTCAAATGTCTTACCCCATAAATGGTTTAATTTCCTTGCGAAATTTAGACTTTCATCTTACTGTCTTAGGACAGAATCTGGCAGACATGGAAATAATAGAATAGAGACAAATCGTCTAACATGTTTGATATGTAACACCAACGAAATTGAGGATGAATTTCATTTTCTGTTTGTTTGTGATGCATGTCCAGATATGCGGGAAAAGGCACCCCAAAAAGAAGTATTTTACTCGACCAAGTATGAACGAACTTATCCTGTTGTTAAATATGACTAATAGGAACGATTTTCTTAATTTGGCAAAGTATATAAAAGAAGCATTCTTACTGAGAACAAATATAGTAAACAATATTCAAACTGGATAACCTTTTTCCCTTTTCTTTTTGTCTTTCTTCCTGTTTGATAGATACAACTCTATGCTATTTTAGTTAGTCATCTGTTTCTCTTCTATACACTATAGCTTATATATATATATTTTCCGGGACTGTTTGTTCACGTGCTGCTTTGTTTGTTAATATTTTTGTATGTTTGACAAGAAATTGTATAGTTTACGTCAATAAAGTATTGTATTGTATTGTATTGTAAAATATGAATGCGCACCCAGCACTTTCCGAGAACCTAAAAGATCGTGAATGTGCTTTGAATACGAAACTACGAAAAAATGACACAGCTGATTAAATGATCAATCGCTGCTACTAAACAAAAATCCATTGACCAATCAAATCATTCATATAGACTTGTAGTGTTCTTTGAATTTATACATTCATGATAAACGTTTTATTGGATTTGCGACTTAAACGTCGTTACTTCAGTCTATTTAAGCGTACCTTTCATTTTACTTTTTTTATACGTGTTTGGCCACAATTTCTTGCAAAATATTGTCTTTTGATATATCTAAGCAGAGGTTAGATGTCGGAGTCAGTTGGCGTGGCCAGCGATCTTACATATACGTTACCAGAATAAAAAGAAAAACTTTACATAACTATTTATGTGTATTTCCGTTTATCTATCGTCGCTACCGTAGCACATGCCCATACGAGCGACGCCCCAAGAAGACGGTTAGTTGTTACGGAGGATAGTGCAAGGATACAGGACGTAACTGCTGAGAGCTCCCTCTGGCTCTTTAACGTGCTAGATGGATAGCATCGTCATACGGGGCCTCGGTTTAACGTCTCATCCAAAAGACAACTAGTTGAGTTAGTAGATATAGTCAGCACAGGCCTCGATTCCGTGATCTTGAGGTTTAAAGTCAAGTGCTCTACCAACTGAGCTAATCGGGCTGACAAAAAACTATTTATTCTGGGTAAAAAGAAAACATAGCGGAGAAGAAGATATTGCTTGCTACAAGCAATTTCTTCATTTTCCACATTGGTTAACCATGCCTTTTCAGTGAGGGTATCAAAAAGGGGCTACTGTATGGGGATGGGTTAAACACTGTAAATACAACTTTGTTCAAGTTGTAGAATGAATTTTTCGAAAGTAAATTGTCTATGAGTTACTTTCACTGCTTTGATTATGTGAGATACGTATTTAGACTGGTATCGCCATCCACTCTAACAAAGCGACGGTGGTTCCAGTCTAATACATATATTGCGCGGGCAATACAACTCTACAAGGGGAGCGTATCAAGATGGAATTACGATACAACATGATAAGAAGTCTACAATTTGGCAGGCCGGATATCATATGCCAATAGGTTTTTCAACAATTCCATGTTTTATTCATGCTGGTATCAAACGTTATCAAAAACCTAATTCATCAAATTTTGATTTGTAAGAACATCAACACTTATCGGTGTATTGTTTTTCCACCTTAGCGTGAAACCTCCTAAATTACAGACTTACACAAACATTAATACAAGTTAAAATTCTGAATGAGTCTTCGGTACCATATTTCCCTAAAACAAGAAGCCTTTGATTGATTTAAGATCACAATTTCGCTCATTAGCACTCGTACGACCAATTTTCCATCCATGTTCAATTTGTTTCTATGATTCTTCGTTTAAATGTCAGTCACGGTAAACAGCTCATTTTTCAGGAGTTTGGTAATGAACTCTCTTATGCTGCCCTTGAAGGATCGCCGATGACAATAAAAAATCGATTGACTAATAGAAGCAATTATTTAGACCGAAAATAAGGCCGGTTTGATGTCCTACATTTATGTCTCGCATTTTGTTGATTTGGCGAGTTTTAACAACAGCAACAACAACGACGTAAAGGTCGCAAATCAAGGGTTCGCCTATTATCTTATGTGCCTGTCCACATGTTGATCAAATAATTTCGTAAGTTACACATGTGTTGGAGGTCAGAGGGATGGACCAGCGATCCATGAATCACCATCTTTGCACAGTAGGATTTTACTGACCTTTACCTCTATAAACATATTGACACGCTTGACTTATTGTCTTCAGAATTTATTCATTCTTTCCGTTTGTCGACATAATTGAAATATTTGTAAAATGCCTATAGACTCATAAACGTATATATCTGCGATATGAGAGGGCGTTATAGGGGCGGGCCATATATAATTTTCTAAATTCAGCAATTGTTTAGTCATTTTTTTTTCGAAGGAAACTGTTAATGGAATGAGCAGGCTAGGTGTGGCGATATGCAGAAAAGAGCTGCTGTGTTTAAATGACTCTCCTCTTTCTTTGATACTGCACCGAGGCTCCCTCAGAATGCTTCAGTGTTTTAAGATATGACAAAGGTAACTAAATATTTCGAAAAAAACATATTTCGGAAGCCCGGCAGACAGGTTGGTTGAGAGCCAATTTAATGTCGAAGTTTGTCTAGATATTTGAAGTATATGACGAGGGCAATGGCCCATAAGACTTTATAAAAGAGTATATACTGTGTACCGTTCGCACCAAAAGTCAAGTTAAAGTCGTTTATCTATAAAAGAACGCACGCACGCGTAAGTAACACTGGTGTATCCGTAAAAATATTCTTTTGCGATCAAAAATTCAGCTTGCACGCGTATTTCAATGTGTGCATGCTCAGTTTTTTAGTGAAAACCTTCGTTTTGTTCGTGCTCTTGTTATTTTTCGCACTCAAGCATTTTTTTACCTAGTATGTGAGCGAGCACGCCTGAATTTTATGGGTGCACTTATATTATGTATATTGTATTATGGTTTTAGCTAGCTCGGTTAAATGTTGACTTTGATCTATTTAATGTGCCAAAGAAGAAGATCTATGTTATCTCTGATAGGCAGGGTCATTTACGATAACTACGTTACAACGCGTATATTTTCAAATGATACCATCCCTCTTTCTAGTTCTGATGCAGCAATTGACCAATCGCAGTTGTCAGTGAAAGAATGAACCGACCAATCAAGTAATTAATTCAGCCCGGACCTTAGCTTTTCAACTCCAACATTGATCGCCGTTTTTGTTAACCTTTTGTTGTTGGTTTGGCGACTAAAACGTCGTAACTACAGCTTGTTAAACCTGTAGTTACGACATCTAGGTCACCAACAAACCATTTTATTTTTTTGGTACATGCTACTGGCCATAAGTTTTGCAAAATAACGCCGTTATAAATCGAAGCGGATCTTCCTGTTGGAGTTAATGGGATGGACCTAGGGAGTCAGCGGGCGGGGTCAGCGATTGGCCAATTGTGCGTGGAATCACTAGACTACGATCTATTGTATACAAATGTAGTACATGTATTTATTGCAAGATTAATTTCTTTCTTTATTATTACATCATCGCACGACTTTCAGTGAGATGAGATATATTCAATCTTTGCGCAATGATTTCAAGATATACCATCGTAAACAATCTCCGGGAAATTTTAAAGCATGTATTCAAACAAACTTATTTCTGTTTTTACGGATATTATCTCTTTTATGTATTTTCCACACTGGACTAGACACAAATAGGAGAACAACAGATACCTACAGATAACAATATTTCTCAGAACAACCAGATGTTGTTTTCCTCCCCATTCACACCCAGCCTTTTTTCAATAGTTAAAAATGATCACTGAAGATTTGGTCCTTAGACATCTATATATATATCAATTACTCATGTATATACAAAATGAATTTCAATAGTTGCTTTTCTCTTTCTAAATTTCCGGTTCCGGGTACGATTGGCAATAACGTCTGAAATGTTGATTCTAGCTGTTTCAAGTCCTGTAAAGTAATTTGCAAGCCGAAAAGATGTAACCACTGGATATAGTTTGTCCTATTTCTAAGATAAATTTACAAAAATACTGGACTTACCACCATCCATTTCTGCCAGTGTTTCCTGTGCATCTCTATGAGCTCTATAATTCGACCAACAACACGGTTCTATCTGCTTTTCGTCAAGTCCCCAGAATGCGAGCTCCTCTTCAAACAAAGGTCCACAGACGTCGGTAGGGGCATGAAGTTTGCCAGTACGATAATAGTTCAATATCATGTTAAACACACCAGGGTGTCTGTCAAAGAAATATTCCCCGGTATGGGGATCGAAATCTGGGTTGTGCCCTAGAGTGTTTGTAAGCCACGATAGTCTAGTATCGGGTATATTCTTCAATGTGGATCTATATGTTTCGTACCGTATACCTCCTACGTTTATGATGATCCTGTTTTCGTTACGCCTTGACGAGGGCCCAGAAGAACGGGGCAATATAGAGGTCTTCGGGGCAATGAGAGATCTCCGAGAAAAATCTATATCCACACTTGATGTTTTCATTGTGAAAGATTTACTTGTGTCACCAATCTATAGAAACGTTTATCCTTTTCACAATAAATGCAGAAACAGATCAGTCTTCAGGTGAAAACACATTTGTCTTATCCTCTCAAACTGAATAAAGAATTTAGTAGATAATTCATTAAATCTAAGGATGTGATTAAAAAACTATATATATTTCAGTTTTAGATCATTTTACTTTGAGTGACCAACAAAGCCACGATAATTACCTGCCTTTCGTGTTCACGATCGAAAACATATCGATATTTCACAAATTAACAACGGATTCGTGTTTATTTAATGCGAAAACAATTATAAAATTTTCGGGGCGAGTTTCTAAGAGATAAATGCACTATTTGATAGGCTTAGCCCTGTTTTACAAAATTTTCTCGGAAGTCACCTTAGTAGAACTACACTGCCGAAAGTCACCTTAGCCGAAGCAAAGTAACCGATGAAGTCGACATGTTGGCGTTAAATCAACGGGCAAAATTGGCTAGCTTTTATAGACTCAATCCAAAATATTTTTTCCTCCTTTTGCACTAAGGAAAATTGTATTTGTTTGAAGGGAGTTTAGACCTTTTTTCTTTTTCCCCAAAACTTGAACATCAACAATTTAGATTTACATCCATGAAAATGTGGTATTTGTTGTTCACTCGATGAAAGATTTATCTAACACAGAAACAAGTATATAGGGAATATTACAACAGTGTCTTTTTCTATTTGTTGTTATCGTGTTCGAGAATCGTGTGCAGGTATTTTTTATTGGATAAGACCGAATCCTTTCATTATATACCTTTAGAACATGACATTAAGAAAATTCTCTTAAATGATTAAGAAATAACCAACTTTCTGGAAAACAAAAACAACAACAACAAAAAAAAAACCAAATAAAAAACGAACGTCAATACACAAAAAGGAGTCCTTGTTTAACGGTACTCGACGAATACGGTTTTTTGGTACACGCCGAATATTGATTTTTCCTGTCGAGTTGTATTAGATAGCCATATTTTAATTCATATCATTTATAGGTATATAATAAATTGTATTATTTGATTATATTTATTTGCCACTCCCCGATTAGGAACTTGAAAAAAGGAATTTTGATGGTGGTCGTGTAGTAAAAGTGGTCGCTTCAGCAAGAATGACTGTAATAGTTATTTTCTCTGTGTGTGTTATACTCGAAAATGATGATTACAAATAATTAATTATAATTGCAACCCTAAAAAGGGTGAGACGTAATGAAAATCTCAAAACCGGATACTAATCCTATAGAACAGAACAGAACATAAATTTAGCAGACGTTGAGTATATAAGCACATAGACCAAATAATAATGTGTAATTAAACATGGGCTCAGAAAAGATTCATACAAGTGAAGACATAACAAATTTTGAAAATCTAGAGGTATACTTCACTTGAGATAAGATATCACTTGTTTACCAACAAAATACATTAAAATCAAATCGTGGACGATTGTGTTATTCTAACCGATTAGCGTCTATCGGTCACCATCTTGTCGTACCAAGGGCGGCGAACGTTCTTCTTATCTTAATTAGATAAAAATATGATCTCGAAGATCTAGTGGTCTTGTTTTCACGCCCGGTAATCTCGGGCTCCATCTCTTTTTGGAGAACAGTACAAAATGGAGACAATGGTGCTTCCGATATGGAGCCAAGGACCGGAACTGAACAGAAAAGGTAAATAAAACAGTGCACCTCGCGTACAATTTGATCTCCTATTAACCCATTATACATTGTCCCAAAACGTCCAGAGTTTCATACCACGTAGAAATGATTATATTATCCGTTGGCGGTGATAGATTTCAAAAATAATTCCGTTTGTGAATAGAAACTTGAATCAAAGTTTGGACATCGGACCCGATCAAACACGAAAATGCGTGTTGAAATCGTTCAAATCCATATAATCAACAGTTCTGAAAGATTTAAGCGGCAATGTCTGTGAAATGAATGATAACGTGCTGATATACAAAAATGTTACCACAAAGAACTGCGTTTTTCCTACCCCTTTTGCGGATTTTCTTAGATGAGAAGGAGACCAGGATGCGGTGCGGGAGACAAGATTCAGAGGGAGAGGCGATGTATATAAAAGAATACAGTGAATGATTTTCTAGGATTGTAACTTTATGCATATTACAGGACACTTTTTCTTTCCCTTTTACACAGTAATTGTGTCTCTCAGACTCTAGAACAGCCATATTCATATCTGGTCTATATTTTTCTCCTTTCTCCAAACTGATAACGGGCCACAATGGTGAATATAAAGTGAGCGCGTAATAATTTTTGTAAATCTATTCTAACGAAACATTATCAAAGAAAAACAAATAGCTAATTTGAGAATTCAGGTCATCACAAAATTTGAAAAATAAGCTAGGTTCATAGAAATATGTATAGCGGAAGGAGTTCAGATCTGCAATAAACGGACGTTCTGTGCCTTATACGTTGTAAAAGCTCTATAACAACACCGGTGGTTTATTAGAATTTTCACACTTCTTTAAAAAGGGGTGGGTGTTAATTACAGGCTACAGATGTTAAGACGGAAAAAAGGGGGGCGAAGATTTACTTCGAGTGCAAGGAGCAGGTGGTTCATGTACAGTATACATAGTATACAGTTAGTAACATTGTGAAATTGACATTTACATCGATCAAAACCATTCAAAATCACTCACACAGCGCTCCAATCATTCATTCCAAACACTCACTCAAACCATTAAAAACGCTCAAAATAGTTCCAAAACATTTAACAACAGTCCAAAATGCGATGCATTTCATTCAAATCGATAACAATTTTCCACAATTTTTACTGGCAGCTGTGGGTTTTAAAGCGTCTGAGGTAAAAATATCGCAAAATGGACTAAATTAGCGATCTTGGATTACATAGTTTTAATTTCATTCAAAACTCGCTCCTCCCACTCATTCAATTTCATTCCGAAATCATTCCCAAATTATCCAAAAATTGTCAATTTCACGGTGCAGTGAAGTTTTTTTTTTACCTTTTGACATAATCTAGGAAACAGCGCCTTCTAAATATAAAGAAAAAAAAACTTTAAGCAAACCAATTATCTAAGCATGAATCATCAGAAAAGGAGACATTTGGTTTAGAACAGTTACATTCGCCCTCTATTAAATTCATTGTGGCATTGATTTGTTTGGGATTGGGGTTTATTACAGGTTATAAGTTTTCCGAAAATCATACAAAAAGGGTCGGCTTTGACGTCCGAAGAGGGGCTGGGGTTACATAAGAGTATGGGGTTCTATTTGAAGTTTTACAGTACATTTATATATGCATCGCCTCTCCCTCTGAATCTTGTCTCCCGCACCGCATCCTGGTCTCCTTCTCATCTGAGAAAATCCTCAAAAGGAGTAGGAAAAACGCAGTTCTTTGCGGTAACATTATTTAATATCAACACGTTATCATTCATGGCACAGTCATTGCCACTTAAATCTTTCAGAACTGTGGATTACATGGATTTGAACGATTTCAACACGCATTTTCGTGTTTGATCGGGCCCGATGTCCAAATTTTGAATCAAGTTTCTATTCACAAACGGAATTATTTTTGAAATCTATCACCGCCAACGGATAATATAATCATTTCTATGTGGTATGAAACTCTGGACGTTTTGGGACAATGTATAATAGGTTAATAGGAGATCAAATTGTACGCGAGGTGCACTGTTTTATTTACCTTTTCTGTTCAGTTCCGGTCCTTGGCTCCATATCGGAAGTATCATTGTCTCCATTTTGCACTGTTCTCCAAAAAGAGATGGAGCCCGAGATTACCGGGCGTGGTTTTATAATTTATAAAACTTTAACTTTTTACTAGCATTATCTGAGCGAAGACGCGACTAGGTCTGCGTCAAGTGATACAACATTGCCATCATATTATAATATCATTCGACTAACCCATTACCAGACGACAGAATTTTAGACTGGTCAAAATCAAAGAAATTGCAGACGACAATTTTATATTCATGAAATTTCAGATTTTTTCTTAAAAGATTCTGGTAAGAAAACATCTACGAAAATGAAGAAATTGCTTATGCAGTATTAACAGTATTCGTCTTTTTTGGAAAGAAAATATGGATAATGAAACAAGAGGGCCAAAATGGCCCTAAATCGCTCTCCTGAAAATCATTTGATAATGTTTCTAAGACTGATAGGCCCATCCCTACCACACCCCAATTTTTTCACAAATAAAGATTACAAAACACTTTTGACAAGGTTTGCCCAAAGATAATTCTTGCCAAGTTTGGTACAAATTGACCTCGTGGTTAAGAAGCAGAATATGTTTAAAGAATTATCTCAAGATTTCTTTAAATCTGATAAGCCAAGTCCTACCGGGCCTTTTTTCTCGAATCAAACTTCCACAAACAAGTTTTGGAAAGGGTCACTCAGAATTTTTTCTGCAATGTTTGGTCTCAATTTGCCTTGTGCTTTAGGAGGATAAGATAAGCCCGGCCCTGCCACGCCCCCATTTTCCACGAATCAAAATTTCACGAAAAAAATTTGCAAAGGGTCACCAAGGAACATTATTGCCAAGATTGGTCCAAATCGGCCGAGTGGTTTAGGACTAGAAGAATTTTAAAGAAATACATCAAGATTGCTCTAACACTTGAAACTGAAACAGATTCATTTGATGAAACAACTATTTTTACATCGGCATGTATTTAATGGCGTTTTACAATAGTAAATGAAAAAAATGGTAAGTAATAATAGCTGGGTAAGAGAAGTTAAGAAAGATGAAAATTCCACGGTGCCCATTAAAAAAAGAGTATATGTTGGCGCCAGCACTTTTTCAGAATAGATCATAAAAGTTCTTGCAAAAGTAGGTTTTCGGATGTCCTTTGAATCCTTCTATGACTTCGACGGTTTAATTTCAGGTGGTAGTTGATTCCATAGTTAAGGACCTAAAGCTTTGGTCACTTTTTTTTAATTGGACAATGAAGTCTTGAGTAGTTGTACCAGCCGACCTTAGACCTTACCTTTTCGATACTTGGCGAATCAATAATCCGCTTAAATAAGACGCCTTCAGACGAACGACGCACGGCGGACAACGCACGCAGCACGACGGACACGAGGTGATCACGAAAGCTCACCTTGAGCATTTGAGCTCAAGTCAGCTAAAATTTGGAATGGGTTAAAGGTAATTTTACTTTCTGGTATTACCTTTTTTCCCTGTTCACTCCCTTTTTGGTTTATCTAGTTCTAAATTAAATCTTTAAAAAAAATAGGATGTTCCACCAAAAGAAGTTGCAGCCAACATTTAAACTGGTTTGTACATAAGCACTTTCAGTTCTTACTGGATAAAAACCAATTACGAAAACATGTGTAAATGAAGGCATAACTGGAAGAAAAAAACTGGTAATGGGCGAAGTAAAAATTCAGAAATAAAATATGAACTGTTACCTCTCATTAAATAGTAATTCAATTTAGATGTCGTCTATTAAGATTCAAGTGTTTTGATTGATTGTTTTGGGGTTGGGTTTTTTTTCATACTTCAATGAACAAAGCTTTGAGCACGCATCTAGTTTGTAGGCTTGTGTATAAAGTAGATCCATAGAATTGTACTTAATACTATCAAAGCTTATTTTACTTGATGGTATCAAATTATAAGAAATGGAGAAAATTTATTTTGTTGCCATTGAGGTATAAACCTAAAAATTAAATTACATTTAGTCATAAATCCACTTTGCATATTCGTAAAGAGTTATTAAGTTTTTAGGTTCATAACCTCAATGAAAACAAAAACATACTCTCTTCATTTCTTAAGACGTTAAGAGCTTATCAGGATACCAAGGGAATTCTGATTCTATCATATTCAAGTGCAATGATGGTGTGCTGTTAAATGAACACAGTATTTCTGTAATAAAATCCCAGGAAAACTAATAATTTCACCAATAAATTATCAATTTTTATTCTACGGTTGCCAAGCACCAAGTATTAAACGAACCTTTGTCACAATGTGAACTCAAATTGCTGCGACTGATGCTAAAACCAACGAAATATGAATACATGTGATCTCAAGTTGGTACGAGTTAGGTTGAAACTTGCGAAAATCATGATTAGCTTGACTTCCATACGGATTCATTGTATTATGTTTGAAGAGATAATAAAACGCTCGTTTACGACCACTCTTGAGGTCGTGAAATACTAATCCATTAATGGTTATCATTCGTAATTTTCCACAAAAAGACAGGGAACGTATTGCCAATTTCGAAGCAAAATGTATAGGAGAAAATAACATTTACAAAGTTTGATCCACAGAGAAATAATAAACAGTCAAATAAGCGGTCAAAAATAGGTCGTTTAAAAGAATGGTCGCTTAATACACCTTTTTGTGATATTACGGGTCGGTTTGATTCCGTATATGAATTATTGCAGGATTCTCACTGAATCCTATGTTGGTTGATCTCATTAGAATTGTCTCATTGAGACGATTCTAATGAGATCAACCAATATAGAATTTAGCTTTGATAATTCCATGAGCAAGAAATTATAAAGATTCGTTGTTTTTGCAAAGAGAATTTTGATGCCGGTTGCTTCAAGAATTTGGTCGCTGAATAGAGGTGGTAGCATGAGCAAGACTGAATCTATTTTCATATCCGACGACACCTTAGATGCCAGTGAATTTAACAACTGCTACCCATTTTAGTTTGTACGAATATATTTAGTTCGATTGCAACGAAAGCTTTCAGCAGTGTAGACTGGGGCTTCCTATTTGGTGTCGTGTTCATGAACAAACCCCGGTGACGGTAGGGCTCGAACTCGCGACCATCAGATCACGAGTCAAGCACCTTTACCACTCGTCCATTGAGGCAGTCCAGATACAAACCAATTCCATGTTTACAGCTACTGGACTTGGGACTTGAGCAGCCTTAGGAATCCAGCCTACAATCACACAAATCACCCAGTCACGAATCACAACTAGCCATGAGGTGGCTATGACAAAACATTTAAAAATGCCCTTTCTCATTTAGTCCAAAGAAAATAACACTTAGATCAAAGATATGACTATATTAATATTTGTTATTTAATGAAAATGGTCGCTTATTACAATGTGTGGATTAAATTAAAAAATCCCGTATTCGATTGAAACAAATTCAATTACAAGTATTTGCGCGCGACACCATGTATTGATGAAAAAAGGGCAAATATATTTTTGTCAAATGAATTTAAGCGCATGGGTGACATTTCCAACCATTACACATGTAGGCCAAGTAAAGACTCAGATCAGCCTGTGCATCCGTACAGTCTGATCAGAGTCTTCACTCTGCGCTCTGTAGAAATATACTGACCCAAAGCTTCTTAAAATAATCAGCGAATGATCTAATTGCCCCGAATGGCTATCCAGGGTGCTCAATGTGTGCGTGTCACGCACATGCGAAATGTTTGGAAATGTCACGCATAGGCTCATTTATAGGTAGGACATAAAACTATTTCTAAAAAGGAATACATGAGAGTAGATTAAAGACAGATGTACATGTACATGGAAATGAAGCGGATAAGAGTACACATTTCAACCAAGGGAATTCCAGAAATTCTGCTTTTCATACGTTTACAGAAATGATAAGTTCCGAAACATGTGTTATTATATAAATACCATTCACAAGTAAATTACAACACTTTTTTTTCAAAATTAGACAAAAATATAATGAATCACTTAAAATGATAACAAATCACTTAATTTGCGCTTTCTTACAATTGTTATTTCGAAGTAAATCACAGAGAAAACAAAATTACTGCCAAAAAGAATCACCACTTTCTAATTTCCAATATTTCCTAGTCACTGTGGACAGCAGAATGTTTCCATGTAAACTCACTGAAAATCGCCTTTCATACCAGAACGAAACCTTTACCTAGAACGCGTTGAGATTCTACGAGAACCAAGACAAAATATTCAGTGACAACACAGGCGGCTGATTAGTGTTGCTTCACGAAAAACGCTTCTTGTATTAGTCAAAACGAATACCTTGAACTAAAAGATGTATTGCAAATCTTAAAGTCATCGCGAATAGAAGAATCGTTTAAAGACATTCCCATTTAATCCCGCTTTTTTGGCGCCATCCAAGAAGAAAAACTCTTGAAAACGTTGTGGAAAATGAAAAAATTGCTTGTTACAAGCAAATTCTGAACAATTCACATTTTTTTCTATCTCAAAAGACAAAAATTTTGTAAATTGAAAATTGTCGCGTGTGACTTCTTTGAATTTGGAAGAGTCTAAACTTTTGTTATTTGGTAAAGGGACAATACTTTTATGGCAAAGAGCACTTCTGTCTAATATATATTTTACCTTATAATTTAATTCATCACGTATATAAAAATTTTTTCTTACATAAATTCCAGACCAGACTATTTACCAGCTTGATGATCATTTTACTTATATCTAAACTTATTAAAAACCATCGGAGTTTCCGCTTAATAGACGGATCGCTGGCTCCGCCAACTGCGCTCCAACAGGAAGCTCCGCTTCGATATTAAACGGCGTTATTTCGCAAAATTTATTCCAAGTAACATCTAACAAAAAAGTAAAATGGTTATTTGGCGACATTAACGTCGGAACTACGGCTTGAATAAGCTGTAGATACGCCGTTTAAATAATTAAACCAACCTTGAAAAATGTCGGCCAATGTCTAAGTTCAAAATTCACTTTCGGACTAAATGGGATTCGTTTAGTCGATTGATTCTTTGATTGATATTCGCGATCAGTCAATTCAACTCCTTTCTGGACTGGTTTTCTCGACTCTGGGATATTTTACTTAGAAAAAAATATTTCCTGCCATTTTTTAGCTAGCAAAGTGTCAGCATTGATAACTTAAGTTGACAGACAAAATGTTGAGGTCTTCTCAGAGTTCAAACGAGTGCAAATTGCCACTGCACTGAATCCACTGAATGTCTACGCAAAAAAAGTAGTTCTTGTGTATACTCGAACATATTGTGTTCAAAATGACTGGCCACATGAATTAACTTTATTCAAATGGTAGAGAACACCTTCAAAAGCATGCTATACCCATTCAATCCTGCTTTTTAAGAATCACACAAAAAGGCTTTGGAAAACATTGTTGAAAATGAAGAAATTGCATGTAATTTCTTCAGTGTCCACCATGTTTTCTATCCAACAAAAGGCAAAGGAGATTACATAACCAAACAATGCTTGCTAGCTTACAGTATTTTCAGTGCTTTGATTTTATTACTGGTACACTTTAAATGGGGTTGTTGGGGGTTTTTTCGGTGTGTGTGTGTGTGTGTGAGCTTTTTTTACCCATTTGGACGAGATTTAAAAAGGTGTTGTTGTTCATAGAGTTTGTATTTTGAGTTCAATTAACGATCTAAACAGATGTTTACTGGTTGTTATTTCTCACGATACAATATACGAAAACCCAAGATATTTATGTTTCCGGTTCTGTTAAACGCAGATGATACTGTTTCCGGTACACGGCCTTGGGGAATAGGAGTAATTATACGTGGTCAAGATGTTAAAAAAATGAGATGTAAATATGACTGAATTACATGAAGGTTAAAGTAATTTGTCGAGATGTGTACGGTCGATTTTTCTCGAGCGACCACGTCTATTAAGCGACCATAATCGAAAATCCCCATTTAGAAAGCGAAATCTCTTAAGAAGTGAACGCATTTTGCTAAAAATTAAATTCTTACAAATTCCTTTGTTGTTGGAACTCATTAAAATCGTCCCAATGAGACGATTCTAATGAGTTCATACAGCTTAGGATAAAACGACAATTATTTAATAATGCATGTATGCTATTAATCAATTTGTATATCGTTCACAATACAGAGTTTTAAGCCACCACATTTTGGACGTCCCTTTAGTGGTCGCTGAATGCAGGCTTACTTTACTTGTAGTTATAAAAATCCTTCTTATAACCATGTGATGAGACATCCCAGGGCTCGGAGACCTGTGTTCACTCTATGAAAGAATAACATCTGGTATTCAAAATATTTTTGTTTCAAGTACAGTTTAGAAATATGATTTTACATCAATTATTTGTATTAATCGTCTAGCGCTCTGAGAATCAAGTGCGTGTGATTGCGCTTCTTGCGCTGCAGGAAGATTTCTAAATAAAATGCTAATGAGTTCGTTTTCGAAAAAAAATGTTGTTTGCTTCTTCTTAAACCGATCTGTAATCCATATATATGACCCAACATGTCATTAGATGCCCCGGGGTGTTCCGTTAAACAAATACTTCACGAAGTTATTGGATCCGACAGAGAAAAACAGAGGCCTCATTCCGAATTTCATTATAAAGTAAGATAGAATGGTCATTCTGTAAAACAACAACAACAAAAAAAAATTAGTAAGGGAACCTATTCGCTTGACAAGCAACGCCTTTGTTTAACGGGGCTCTTCAGATTACCATTTTATAGTAGCCGGACATGTATTTCAATTAAAATATTGGAGACAGTTCTCACATAGCGCAGACTTCGATTGATGGATTGCGAGTTAAGCCCACTGACCTGCATTCAGAAGCTCCTCTTCGATATTAAACGGCGATAACCCTTTTCTTTTTTTCCAAAATTTTAGACTTGTACAATTTGAAAGAAATTGCAGACGATAACTTAAAAATGGTGTAATTTGAAAAGAAACCAATGTACACGGTAGAAAATATTGTGCGAAAAGAAGAAATTGCATAAAATCACAGGGACGTAAAATTCCGGGTTTGTACAGGAAAGGATTAATTTGCAAATTTATGGCCAGTAACATGTAACAAAAAGTAAATAAGAATAAGCCGTTGCTACGATGTTTAAGTCGCCAAGCTAAAAAGCTTTTGCTTTACATAAATATTGGAGTTCAAAGTTCACTTCCTGTGTGAATAAATGAATTTGATTCGTCGACTGTTTCTTTGATTGACGGACTCTATCCGTGAAAATTGGCGATACAGTACGACATGAAAATTAACAAGCCTTGACAAAATGGTACACACCCAGGCATCTAGAAATATGTCTGCAAACAAGAACAGAACCATCATCAAATTAATGATTATGAGCGGTAAAAACATTGAAAACTATAATCGAATTTATTAAATCTCATTTGCTGATTCACAGCTACAGCTTATTCAAGTTTTGGCCGCCCACCGAAAGATTCCTTCTGAGTATAGATAACCTCGCGGTAGATTTATGATCAAACGAAAGACAAGAAATTAACAGAAATTATCTTAATCGAATAAGACATTATTAATGGTATATTTGTTTTACAGGTGCACCGTACGTCAATCATTGATGCAGATTTGTATCTCACTTAATGGATTTGCTGCCTACGAGGAGCATAGGTATATCACATACGATAATATTCTACAGAAAAGTATCGAAATTTTTCTTTCAGTTTTTGTTCAAAGTCGTTTTAACTAATTGCTTTTTCGAAAATCCTTGTAAACGTATGTAGAATCAAATTTCAATTGATGTCATCCGGGAACATAATTTTCATTGTGTTTTCACTGCATGTTATCTTAGTTGGTCAGTAACATGCAACAAAAAAGTAAAACAGTTGGTTGGCGACCTATACGTCGCAACTACAGCTTGACTAAGCTGTAGTTATGGTGTTAAAGTAGCCAAATCAGCAATAATTCTTCACATAAATATCGGTCAATGTTGGAGTTCAAAGTTCACCTCCGGTCTAAATGAACTATATGATTGATCGATCGATTATTTTATTAATAATCGCCATCGTGCAATTATTTTGGGCGAGAAAAAGGAGCCTCATACGATTTTTGACTAGCATTCCTTAACCTTGTCTACAATATAAACGGAATAAAGCTTAATGACATTCCCCTTCTCGAAAAACATATTTATTTTATTAACTTTTCATTTTACAAGCAATGTCTTCATTTTCCACAGTGTTTTTCAAAGTATTAAATGTAATTACGAAGGTGTATCCAATCTTAACATATTATGTTGGTAATAAAGGCCATTGACAATGGCTGTACTTCACAATGGCTTTATTTATTTAAAAATTAATGTCCCTGAGAAATGCGTCAAATCGTGACTTAATATATCGTAATAAAGATTGATGTCAGTGGTTGTTATACTTTATTAAACGATTAATTCATTTCTATTTAAAATCAATGCCATTGAAAAATGCATTCAATCGTGATTCGATATGTTATTAAGACTGCTGGCAGTAGGTTTTTACTTTGTAATGGATTAATTGATTTCTATTTGAAATTGATATTATTGATAAAGTTTATCGAATTCTGACAGTAACAAGAATGTCGAATGTCCTTCAAGGTTTCAAATACTGCATTTGTAAGCATCTAAACTTTATTTAGTTATATTTACTTATTTATTTTATTTATTTATTTACTTTTGAAAGCGTTAAGCTTAAGTATCAATAGGCTCTAATATACCACCCCTTTAAATGTATCGGTTATTCCTAAACGACGTGTTCAATTGTTTTTAAATATGAGGTTCTGTTTAAACAATTCTTTCTAAACATTTCATTGGCTTTTAAAAACAATTTACCAGTATCTTCAAAAAATGATCGAGTGGTTAGTGAAGCAATTTTGGCAAACATCTAACTTCAAAGAGTCAATCTGTCATCCTTTAATCCTGTGTATATATCATCGTTCCAGATTTTTTAATCTTCTCTCTAAACACAACAACAGAAGCAAATCAATTTCACTTAGTCTTGAAGCAAAGGCTACTGTTTATTGCTGGGATAGTGGCGCCTTTACCCATTACCAGACGGCAATTTATTACTTGTTTGAAAGATGCTGCAGATGACAATTTAAGGTTGATGATTTTTTTTAATTTTGAGCTTTCTTGGTAAAAGCACAATTTTAGACAATGTTTCCCCAATCGCTTATCTTTAGGGTGCGTCACTGTGTGGTAATGGGTTAAACGACCGTTTAATATCAAGACATAACCACACATATTCATGTAAAACAAGATCAAAAGGATTGACTAAAATAGAGTTCTAAAAATAATCCAGCAAGAAATAAATTATTTATAGACACGCACACACACATACACACACATGCATACACACATACATACACACAATAATCTATGCATTCAAACGTACACACATACATACATAAATACAACTCGTCACACACTTGCTGACAATATGGGATACGTACTGAAAGGCAAGCATAATCAATGTTTTTATAAATATAACTATTATGATTTTTTTTAGAAAAAAAGAGCACATGATTTAGAAATAGATGTGGATGCTCCGCTTAAGTGTCTATCACATGATCTTCAGTTGTGAACTTGAAGTCAGAAGTATCCAACAGAACTTTACAAGGGGGACAACTGTGCCAAGAAATTTTGAAATCCATCAGTTAATAGAAGATATGCTTCGGACAAGACTCACACACGAACACTCGCACATACTCACACACGAACAAACTCACACATGAACACTCGCACATACTCACACACGAACACTCGCACATACTCACACACGAACACTCGAACATACTCACACATGAACACTCGCACATACTCACACACGAACACTCGCACATACTCACACACGAACACTCGCACACACTCACACACGAACACTCGCACACACTCACATACGAACACTCGCACACACTCACACACGAACACTCGCACATACTCACACACGAACAGATGTAACTCTATATGGCTGTCCCTATTATATTACGGAGGCATAAAACATTTACAGTCTTCAAATAATTCTTTAGTTATTTTTCTTGAAATATCAAAAACTGGTCATCTTGAAAATCAATTGAATCGACATCTAATATGCCACTTAGGAGAATGTCTTAATACATATGAATGTTGCTATGCAATGATAGAAAATATTTAAATGTTAAATTTGAAAAACGTAAATATTTTGTACGCTTGCTTTCAAAGTGGATACATAAGGTATTACAAATAAAATGTAGTAAAATGCTTGCTTGTTTTGTCTGATTGCAGTAAATCATGAAAAATGAGGAGAATATTTTTTTGTTTTTGTTTTCATTAAGGTATGAACCTAAAAACTTAATTACACCAATCTGTGAGGTCGCGTATATTTATACAGTGTGATTAACTTTTTAGTTTCATTCTTTAATGAAAAGAATCTCAAAGAAGTAGTAAATACAAGCTTCCAGTCAGTGAATAAACCAAAAGGTAGTTAATATGGTGTTTTTTACGTTCTGTATAATGACACCTACAGGCCATATTGTTTAAACAACAATGCCATCATGACTTCATGAAATACAATCAAATACGTATAAATATGTGAAACAATTGACGTAACTAGTACACAATATCTGTCAAGGATTTCTGGAAAATTATATTTCATGTAAACAAATGATAATAACTCGATATATTTGACGTGTACTAAGTTACTATTACGCGAGTAATAATCGTAATCGATTAAATGTCATTGCCATGTATAATTATGAATCAGAATAATTCAAAATTGTTGGTTTTTCATATGCTGTAAAGAAACCAACCATTCTTGGACGGTAACATTTAAGACTGGTCAAAATTGAATGGAGTTGCAGATGATATTTAAAGTTTATGTGATTATAGACTTTTTCAACGTCGTGTAAAATGAAGAAATTGCTAACACAGGGTTTTCCTGTTGTTTTTCTTGAGGACATCAAAAAGCGTCACTGTGTGGGAATGGGATAAGGTTGCCAATGCTCTTGATTCCGTCTCGTAAATGATAAGGAGCATTGTCTTTTGAGCCAAATAAAAAATGGTCGAGCCGGTCGAGAGGGCGTGTGATTCGGCGGCGAACAAGATTTCAAAGTTCCTACTACATGCGTTTTATAAAATCTGCTTTAACCCTTTCCTGTTTTTGGAAATTTAGACTGGTCCAAATTGAAAGAGGTTGCATATGACAACGAAAATTTGATGCAATCTGAAATGAAACCACCCTATATGGTAGAAAATATTGTAGAAAAAGAAGAAATTGCTTGTTACAAGCAATTTCTTCTTTTTCCACAATGTTTTTTTAGATATAAAATCACAGCCACGTAAAATCTATATTTGTATTGGAAAGGGTTAAATTTCATTATCTCACTATCTCACATTATCCGTAGAAACTTTGTGAGAAAAAGAGAATTTGCTTGCTCCAAGGAATTTCTCTTATCTCAGTTTCTCCTCTATACGAGACTTATTTTTCACTTTTTAAGCCGCTCTGTAGCTTTTTTGAATTTGAAACAGTCTATTTCTATTGTAGTGTGGTAATGAGTTAAAATCGAAATGCCCGTACCTTTTCCAGGAATTTCGTCATCGTCGATGTAGAGCATGTCAGGGGAATTTTGAGGTGTTTTTTGTTTGTTTCAAAAAATATATTTGGGACAGGAGCGTTGGTCTAACACTGACAGATTTCCATACAGCCACTGGTTTGTAGCCACCTGGTATATTGTGCGGACATCTCGGATGCGTAAAAATTCTTAACTGTAACAAGTTATTCATCCTTTTATAAGATATATTCTCTTTTTCTTTTTTATCTACTTTCAGTTGCCGGCTGCTGCTCCGCACAATTTGGACAATTACGAAATCGTCACATTTTGGTGAACGGAATGCGATAGATCTTCCGATCCAAAATATCTCACGTCTATGACAAACGACGTGATGCTATGAACGAGTTCCGACTCATTATTCAATTAATGTACTCAGAAATGGATGTGGTCAACAGTTGACCTTTGATAGAAGAGTGATCGTTCCTGACAGCTCATGCGTCTTATCTGAGTAGTCGGCCTTGCCTTTCGGGTCATTCTTGAAGTGCGAAAACCAAAACTTATCCAATTCCCTCATAATGATACTTTAGATGCCCCGTCAAAAAAGGTTTTGAAAAACATGTGTGGATAATGAAGAAATTGCTTGTTAGAAGCAATTTGTTCATTGTCCACACATGTTTTCTATTTCAAAAGACAACATAATCTAAAATTTCATCATTGTATAATTGTCGTCTTCAACATTTTTGAATTTGAACCAGTCTAGAATTATGTCGTCTGGTAATGGGTTATCTGTAAAATCAACACCTGCATTGTACTTTGAAAAGTTAAGTAAAAGAATTGTTGCCCTTCAATATATTTAACCAATTACCACTTGAGAAAATTTTAGACTGGTCCAAATTGAAAGGAGTTGAAGACAACAATCTCAAATTGATGTAATCTTAAAATGTATTTTTGCGCAGAAAACGTTGTGGACAATGAAGAAATTGCTTGTCACAAGCAATTTCTTCATTTTCAACAATGTTTTCCGAAGCCTGATTCTTAAGAGGCATCAATAGGCATGATTATGTGGGAACGGGTTAATACAAGAAAAAATGTAAAAAAAATGATAAACACGAAATGATCGAAGAAGCTTATATCATTTTCAAAGGACAAAAGAAACAAAACAAGAATTCTATCTGCTGGGAGATTTCTTCTGTCAAACATTTGACGCAGAGAAACCAAAATTTGATAGAAGTCGTTAAATCGTTGCCCAGGAGAACTACATTTCATGCCTATTAATTTGATGATTTTGTTTACTTGAGATATCCATTTCCCACACAATGACGCTTTTGAGCGCTCCTTAAGAAAAACAATTGGAAAAACGTTGTGTAAAATGAAGAAATTGCTTGTATTTTACATAATGTTTTCTACCAAGAAAGCTGAAAAATTCTAAAATTTTAAAAACTTGTGGTCTGCAACTCCTTTCAATTTAGACAAGTCTAAAAGTTTGCCGTCTGGTAATGGGATACTCATCCTTTCTTGATTTATAGCTATGACTTCAACTTTTTATTAAGAAACAAACTTTCACAAGAAAAAAATATCTTTTGGTAGTAGTGTTGATAATATCTTTTTGCCAAGGATGGCATTATAAATGAGATCCATTTTAAGCGATGCTCATTGCGGATATTACTGCACAAACAAAAAGATAAAATGGTGTCATGTGACTTTTCCTACCCCTTAGCGTTACACCTAGGTGGACTGGTTGAGTCTGTAATAATGATGATAACATCTTTATTTAACGAAGATAATATACTATGACATCATCACACGTATTAATCCACTTCCGGTTTTGCCTGTAGTCCAAGGTTTTGCAGACGAAAATTCAAAGTAGATTTGATTTGAATAATAACCATATAGTAGGATAGAAAATATTGTGGAAAAGGAAGAAATTGCTTGTTACAAGCGATTTCTTCTTTTTCTACAATGTTATCTTAATCATAAAATCCCAGGAACGTAACAATCAGGGATTGAACAGGAAAAGATTAAACAACAGCATAATTATCAATTTATTGACAATAAGTGTCTGTTAAGTGCATTGCCTGTAGACACGACTCGTCGATCTTAACCCTTGCCATGCTGAGCCCGGAATATTCCTGGTTTGGCAAGAGGTATAGACAAAGATCAGTCTGCACATACGCGCAGTCTGATCTTTGTCTACACCACCTGCTTATCCCTGTTGAGCAGGAGTTGTTTATAAGATAAATTGTTTACAGAAATATTAGTTTTCTGCAAGAGCTTCCGGTGCTTACGGTCCTTTGATTTAAATGTATCCTTTTGGAACAAAATGTATTCAGCATGACAAGGGTTAAGGCTCGAACCTGCAACCAATCGATCAAGACTCTCGAGATTGCTGCTGATTCAACGGGTTCTTGTTGGCCCCGCCCGCGTTATTTTGATAAATTTATAGCCATCAAAAGAATAATGTAGTTGGTTGGCGATCAAACGTCGTAACTACAGCTTTAATAAGCTGTAAACACGTCGATTAGGTCGCAAAGCCTATTGAGATGATCCATATGAATATCGGCCAATGTTGGAGTTCATAGTTCACTTCCACACTAAATGAATGATTTGATTTGTCTATTGATTTGTTTAGTAACATGTTACTGAGAAAACATACTGTTTATAAACACACATGCTAAGAATGGAGAAATTTCTGTTTTTCTCACAATGTTTTCGATCATATTTTGCACTGATTCTTTTTAGTACATCTTGCATTGTCGTCTCTTTCAATTTAGACTTGTCTATAATGTTGACGTCTGTTTATGTGTTAAATCAAATGCATACTCGTACAAGTCATATCAAATATATTCAAAGGAGCAGGCCTAGTTGCGTCTAGTTATAAGGGTGATACGGAACTTTCTCCAAAATAGATACTTTATTTTCAAGGTCTTTATTACATAAATGTTATGACCTTGTGTTCATGACCTTGTTTTCAAGACCTTCGTGACCTTGGTTTCATGTCTTTGTTAGTCCCTAGTTATAAGCTTGGTACGTAATATTCGAAGTAGTTCATTCTCCCATATAAATACCCTAGTTTTCAACACGTTTATGACCAACCTTTCAAGGCCTTCTTGACCTTGCTTTCATGACCTTGCTTTCATGACCTTGTTTTCATTACCTTGCTTTCAAGACCTCGTTTTCAAGGCCTTGTGACTTTTTTCAAGACCTTAATGACCTTGTTTTCGAGGCTGTATGGCCTTATTTTCAAGTTTTTGATGACCTTGTTTTCAAAACATTCATGACATTGTTTTTAAGGCTTTGAAGACCTTGTTTTCCTGATCTTGTTTTCTTGACCTTGTTTTCTTGACCTTGTTTTCATGGGCCTTTGTTCAGTGCGTTGTTTTGAAGGCCTTCATGACCTCGTTCTCATGATTGTTTTCAAGGACTTCCTGATCTTGTTTTCAAAAAACCAATTGCCATCAAAAGTATCCTTGTATTACACTTGTAAAGAACCACATTTTAAATGATGTCAAATGGTTGGCTAATTTTCACGTCATTGATTCACAAGAATAGTTTGAAGGTTTGTGTGCAAAATTACAAGATTCTGTCATTCAATTTATCTGGGACACGTCTAGAACAGGAAAATCATTAAGTTCTCCAAAACTCGCTTAACAACAAACAAATTATGATGTTTTGTGGCACATCGATAGTAATTGTAATTTCGAGCGCAAATCACTTAAAATATATGACATAACAAAATAACCAAAAAGGGAAAATGCCAAACAAACATATGAAAGTTGATGATAAAGAATTTAAAAAAAACCGATGCTCTTTTCGTCACCTTTTCACGGTTGTTCCACCAAATGAAATGGCATATATGTCAACACGGGACCTCGGCGTTTACTCGTATACCCCATGAAACTGCTCTGGATCTTATAGGCCTAGTGATGTGCATTCCATATCCCATTTACATCAAGACGGCTAGATATATGAGATTTGAACAAAAACACTGCTGGTGTATTGATCTTTTCCTATTTTCTAAAACTAGAGTCTTGTCGAATTTGAAGAAAGTACAGACTACAATTAAAATTCAAGGTAATTTGACAAGTAAACAACCTACAGTGTAGAAAATATTGTGGGAAAAGAAAAAAATGCTTTTTGCAAGCAATTTCTTCTTTTCCCACGATGTTTTCTCAAGTATAAAAGTACAGGGACGTTAAAAAGGAACTGTGCATTAAAAAGGTTAAGATACAAAAGCAGAGATTGTTCTCTTTAGTTGAAGTCACCTCCTCCGAACCACTATTCCAGAAAGACTGGGTAACTATTTGGGAGAAAAGCCCGGTACCCAAGGAAGCAATACAATTTATAACTTTACTATTCTTGATTCGAGAAGCAGGTCTATGTCTTTGTATATAATTTCGAGATACAAACCCTTTTAACAATTGTGATATCTGATCTCTCTTTTCAAATATTTCAATTTGTTACCATTCCTAGCAGTCTCTTTTCGCGTGAAGGCCAAACTCAGAATTGAAAACAGAAATTGCTTTTAACAAGAAATAACGACTTCGTTTCGCGGTTTTCATTGGCCAATAACTGAATTCTAGCTATAGGAGTTGAAAGAGTAATTTGGGTAAGCAATTCGTCATTGTGTGTACAAAATGTCGTGACTACAGCATATCCTGTCCGACATTTGTCTCTCACCAATGGGTGGATAATCGTAAAACTAAGTGGGATAGCAGCTGGAGGCTAGGAAATGATGCAGTGGTAGTATTGGTGTGAGAAATACCAGGAATCCAATTTGGGGTGCTCGAGCCGCCACGATATGACTGAAATACTGTTAAAAGTGTCGTTAAACCCCATTCAATCAATCAATCAATAGATGTAACCATCGTCGGTCCCGCCGTTTACATTTCATTCCTACTTGAATGCGGTGACGTACCGTAATCAAAGTACTGTGGGTAATCGACGATAAGATGTAACGTGATTATTGGTTAGATGTTACTCATCTATTGTCGTATGAGCTCCCTATCGGACAAAGACGCAAAATAACCTGTAACCTTTGGAAAGATGCTGCCGACGATTATTTCTAGTGAATGGAATTTCTACCCTTGTTTTGCTTATTCCTGTTTTGGCAGGTGGTCTAGATAAAGATCAGGCTGCACATATGTGCAATCTGATATTTGTCTAGACCTCCAGCTTGTCCTTTTAGAGCTTGCATTGTTTTTCGTCATTAATTTTCTAAATAATTACCAACGAAACACCATGCTCCGTAAAAGCTATTTTTTCGGAAATGTGACCTTGATAAGTGAGCTTAACATTGGTGGATGACATGAACCTTACAACCGTCTGATGCCTATCAATGGAACGGAACATATGTCCCAAATATAAGCAATTTATCTTCAACGGTGTTTGAATAACAGCAAAATGGTAAGTTATTGCGTAAATAAGTGGTCTTGACCTTGGTGGATGACCTTTATCTTACAACCAACAGATGCCCATCAATGAAAGGAACCTATGTCCGAAATATGAGCCATGTATCTTCAATGATGTTTGAATAACAGCAAAATGTTAAGTTTCTGCGTTAAGTTTACTGTTTGCAGACGGACATCTTTAAGACAATATTCCCCCTGCCGATCTTATATAGTGTTTATATGGGGGTATGTAAAAAGAAACCTTGTGTTTGTGTTATGTCGGGATTTGAGGTTGCTTTCTTCAAGCCACCATGAAGAAATATGTTCTTTTCTTATATAGATTGCTGCTTCCAATAGCTCATTTTTCAATCCAGCCATAAGAAAGGTGTACCTAATTTATAATGTATCGCGAAATAGTTGGTCTTGATCTAGGACAGCTTGTCATGTACATGTGGGCTTATCAGTTCTTCTGTTAGCAAGATCAAATCACTTCTGATGAAATATGACAAGGTAGAGGATTCCTCAGCCAAAGAGCTTTATATCACGAGCGTTCTATTTATTATGGAGGGTATACGTGTACAGACATGTTTTGAATTAAGCTAGGCAGGTTATCGGCCTCAGTGTCGAGCGACTCGACGATAAAATTAAATTGACAGCCGCGATCTAAATGCGTAATGGTATGCAATAGATATACTGTAAATTACTGCAAATAGAAATGGAATCTCAACATTTTTCATACTCCGTGAGGTCCTCTGCCACTCAACAACGGACATAAAAAGCATGCAAAAAAGGTACAGGGGGCGAGCAAAGATTCGATACTGACTCGCCCTAATCGACAATTTGTAGCATTTTTGTTAAACAGTTGCGCTAAGAAAACGGTACATATCGAGCGCGGGTAGTATGCGGCATGAAGGTTAAACGGATTTTAACCCACTCCAAAACGACAAAATTGTAGGCAGGTCCAAATTGAAAGAAGCTTCAAACAATAATTTCAAGTTGATGAAATTTTAATTTGTTTCGTCTTTTCGAATATAAAACATTGTGGATAATGAAGAAATTGCTTCATTTGCTTTACAAGTAATTTCTTTATTTCCACAATGTTTTCCAAAGTTTTTTTAAATGGGCGTAAAAAGGAGGGCTTGTGTGGAATGTGTAATCGGAAGTCAAAAAGATAGACACGAATAACTTCTCTTCAATCATTTGCAAAACGGAATCATAGCGTAGGAAGGGGATACAAAACGGGTAATGCGTATAGATTGAGTGCGTATAAACGATGTATACGCCAACGTCCTTTCTATTTCCGCGTTAAATACGATACAGAGTTCCGTGTACAAGTAACATATAATTCCTTTTCGATCTAATTACATTTGAGGATGATACAAGACACATGGCAGCTGTTCATTTAAGAGACGAAGACAATACTTTTTTAAAAATTTTCCATGGAGATATATGAACCGAAAAAAAAAAAATAAAATAATAATCACACTGTAAGAATGCGCGAAGCCCAAATTCAAGAAGTAGCAGACGACAAGTTTAAAAATGAAATCATTTATCATAAGGAAAAGAAGAAAAAAGCACGTCCATAATGAAGAAATTGCTTGTAAATACGCACTTTTTCATTTCCCACAATGTTTCCAAAGCTTATACTTGAAGAGGGTAAACAGCGGGAATGTGTGAGAATTGGTTTGATATTTGTGAAATCATAAACATTGCAATAACATGAAACATCTGAACACCCAATCATTCTTGTATACTGTTGGGTGCCGGATATGTTGAAGAATAGTACTTCTGCCTTTTTCTGTAGCCTGTCGTGGAAGGCGACTATGTACAATCAGACACTTACTACTGCTTTCCTTGTAACACCTGGATTACAGCAGGTTAGCGGTTTTTATTCCAAAGCTTATATTTTTTTATCTCCATGTAAATAACCTTTGGAATGAAAAGCACTAGCCCGTGTGCCAAACCCCGTGTGGTAAAAGGCGGTATAAGAATAAACCACTATGGACTTACCCCTGTCACATCTGCCTGCAGTAATTTCATCTGGTGCAACAAACGTGACATCTGGCTACTAAAGGGTCTTCACTTTCATTTTTGTTTCATTCCTCATCTATCATTTTATGTCTTGTGGTTGTTTTTGCATTTCCTGTATGTTTTATGTCATACTATATCCTTAAATTTCTTGTGCGCCAAATAACCAAAGCTGTCAATGCGCCGTAAAGCACCCATCAGTCAGTCAATCAATCAATCAATTAATCAATCGACCTAATCATTAATAGTCGAATTTATCAAGATTCCTTTGTAAATCAAAATCTGACAATTCCTGCCAGTGAGCTACCAAATCAAGTAGATCGTTTTTCCTAGATTCTTTCAGCCATGTTTACCAACCCAAATTACTGTTGACAGGTGGGTTGTTTTGTTCACGTGTTAACAACCTGCAGACGAGATAAGACAAATAGACTGGACATCAAAAAATGTAACCCCCCCCCCTCCCTCGTCACATTACCAGACAACAACGTCTGAATTTTGTTCAAGTTTAAAGAAGATAAGACTACTTCTGCGCATAAATTAAACAATAAATGACATAATGCAAATTAGCACTTTCCTGCTTTTCAAAATCATAGACTTGTCCAATTCGAAAGAGGTTGCATACGACAACTAAAAGTGATTGTTTTTTTTAAGTAACCATTCTACAGGGTAGAAAATATTGTAGGAAAAGAAGAAGTTGCTGGTTACGCGCAATTTCTTCTTTTTTCACAATGTTTTCATGTATAAAATCACAGAGACTTAAAAACCAGGGATTGAACAGGAAAGGGTTAACCATTGTGAGAAAAATAAAATGTGTTTGTTTCAAGTAATTCCTCCATTTCTCAATTTTTTTCCGATAGTTTTTTTTTCTTCAGAGGGTCAAATGCAGCAGAGGTAATGGGGTTTATCGAATTCATATATTGTTTTCTATTTTACCTGCGAATTAGCAATTTCTTATTTTACCACAACGTTTTCCATTTCTATATTTCTTCGGTGCATAAAATCGCAGGGTTGTTGATGGACTCCGTAGGCGAAAAGAGAAGTAGTGGCCAGTTAGGTTCGACTAATTATTTTTCAAAATCTGTCTCCCCAAACAACTGTACATTTTGAAAATAGCGTAATGCGAGGATTTTGTATAAATCGAAAAACGCATAAAGACTTTTTCAAACACGAAAACGCCTACCAATGACCCGGTTAGCGTAGATGCGGTCACAGTTTCTAATTCAATTCAATTGAGTAATTTCTCTTCTAGTTTAAGAACTCGGCATACCAGCTGTATACCGCAGGAGTTATAAGCTATATAGTTACATATATTTAAAAATGTTTATTATCTTTTGAAAAAGCCTTTTCAATCCATTACCAAACGACAAAACTTTGGACTATTTACAGACGACAACTCAAATAGCTTTGAGGTTGAAAACTAAGGCCCAAATAGGGTAGAAAACATTGTGAAACAAGCATTTTCTCCTTCTCTCACAATGTTTCTTTCATGCAATTCTCCATTGGAGTAAAAAGCGTGATTTTGTGGGAATGGGTCAAGCTTCAAATGAATCACAGAAAGTTTAAAATATATACAAAATCTCTCATTTGTTTCTAACTGGTAATAATTCTCAATGAATATTGCTAAACTAATATTGTCCAAGTTTCTTAAATGATATCGTAATTTTTTCTGGTATATGTTCGGAAAAGGATAATCTCGGAAAAATAAAAAAAGAAGTATTAATCTTGAAAGCTAGTTAGACTGCGATCAATTTAATTTGCTTTAACGTGACTTTCAGTGAGAAATAGGTGCTCCAGCCGCCGCGATATGACTGCAATACCGCTAAAAGTGGCGTTAAATCCCATTCAATCAATCAATGCTCAGCCAGCTTTAAAGGCAAATTACTTATCATATTACCAGCGGTGAAAGACAAATGACGCGTGTGACAATGGAATTTTTCCCGAACTTATGATCGTGTTCAGGACTTTAGCATAGCAACATCCTGTATAATATGTACCTATTTAAAAAAAAAAAAAACAGGTTAGGCGAAAGGTTGTGCATCTAAACGAAACTTTTTAAACCTAAACGGGCATATCACTCTCCTATGCCAACACGGACGTCCATCATTACTTTCAGTGTTTTGATTTCCCCATTGTCCTTTTCAATATAATAGATAAATGTGACCCCCTATCAAGCAAAAAGTGACCTCTAATATGATTCGTAAATAAAATACAAATGCACTTAAAACAATTCTAGATAAAAACGAGTTCCAACTCAAAGGACGGCCAAAATGTGGTCGTTTAAGAGAATTGTCTCTAAATACACTTTTTTGTGGCATATATGAGGGGCCAATTCGACTGCTTATATAAATTATTGCATGATTTTCACTTAATCCTATGTTGGTTGAACTCATTAGAAGCGGCTCGTTGAGACGCTTCTAACGAGTTCACCAACATAGGATTAAGTTTGACAATTTTACTAGAAAACACGTCCAATTATAAAGTTGGGGTTTTTTTATGTGTTTTTTTTGGGGGGGGTATTGTTTTTTTTTGTTTTGTTTTGTTTTGTTTTTTGTTTGTTTTGTTTTTTGAAAGTGGAATTTTGATGCTGGTCGCTTAATAGAGGTGGTCGCTCTAGCAAGATTGACTATTGTTAGGAAAGACCGAAAATTTTCGACCCTTGCCTTGCTGCACTGTCTTCGCAGTCTGAGTAATGTCGATAGCATCTCACCAGCCAGAAGCTTCCTATTTGCCTGATGTATACATGTATTTTGTACCGAGTATTTATTGATAGGCATTTATATATTTTATCTAGCATTAGTGCAAGGGTGAAGAGGTGAACGGTCAGATTGAACCTAACTGTTTAAAGACGGTATACCTTGCTAGGTTTATGGTTGTGATCCGTCTCGCGAAATAGGGCCATTGTGGAAACGCGAAAAGATCTGCTGTGTGTCGGACTTCGCAATGAGACTTGTCTTTAGTCGGACTGGTCGAAAAGACCCACCCTGTCTCCGTCTTAAAGAAAATGTCCACCCTTTGTCAGACTTATCTAACACCCTTTGTCAGAATTCCAGTTAATTCCTTTCTCTTTTGGCTACTTTTATCTGAATCTATGTTTGGGATTATTTCCTCCCTTTAGTCAATTTATTGAAAAAAAAAAAATCACCCAAGTGACCCATGTTTATTTTTTATTTCCTTCTAAAATCTACTTTTATTGGTTTCTCCGATAGCCCATTTTCCCATGTCGGTTAGTACTCATCCATAATGTGATGAACGCCAGAGCAGGTCTGGAAGTGTTGGAAGCCAAGGTCACTAATATGTCTGACCGGTCAGGATAAACAGTTCAGCTTTGAAAAACTAACAGGAGTGCATTGTAAGCTTAAATTAACCTACCTCTGTGCGGTATCCCATCCTGCACAAAGCCCGGTTCTATTGATGCCAGTGTTGTTACAGATCGGAAAAGGGTAGGATTTCCTGTTTGGCAGACCAAAAAGTCGAGACTACAGTTTGAATAAAGGGTATGCCATGCCCCGAATCTACATTATTCTGTATCAGCTTCTACGAAGAAAAGAATGAGGTATAGACTTGAAAATCAAAATTCAAATACTGTCATGTCTATTATTCAACTGCAACTTATGTCAACAGACTTCTGAAAAATGACACCATTTCCATACCTTTGTCCTTTCCTGCCCCATATTACCACTGTCTTATTATGTACCATACAGTAAATCTTGCTCAAGCGACCACCTCTTTAAGCGACCACATTCATCAAGCGACATTCGTCAAAATTCACTATCGAAAAACAATGGATCTTCACATTTTACCTACTGAAATTGTCAACACTAAATCCTATGTTGATGGATCTCATTTGAAACGTCTCAATGAGACGATTCTAATGAGTTCTATCAACTTAGAACTAAGTGAGAATCTGCAATAATTTTGCATGCATTCGAACCAATCCTTCATATATGTCACAAAAAAGTATCAAACGAACACATTTTGACCGCCTATTCGGTGGTTCCCAGTTAAACTGTATATATAGGGCTTATGAAGACTTCAAAATGTCCTCTATTTAGGGCAAGTAAATTGATAACAAGATAGATAGATATAGATAAGATTTTTTTTTCAATAAATGAAAACAAAATAAACATTCAAACACAACGAAATTTAGAATGGTTTAAATTTGAAAGAAGCTGCAGACGATAATTCAAGTTAATGGATTTTTATTTTTTTTCTGTTATAATTTAAATTTTAGTTTCGTCTACCAAAAAACGAGCGTTTTGATTGGATGAAAAATGTTATTCATAACCCCATGGACAAAATTTTGAGCACGCAGCGATTTTGTATGCTTCCACACAAAATAGTCCCATAAAAAAAGGTATCAAAATTTGTAAAGCTTTTGTTCTTTTTCGCTCGATGCTATTTAATTGTAAGGAATGAAGAGATCATTTTTTGTTTTCATGGTGGTAAGAACCGAAAAACCTAATCACACTATGTATGAATCCGCTTTGCGTATTCATACATCGTGATTAGTTTTTTCGGTTCATACCTCCATGAAAACAAAAAATATTCTCTTAATCTCTTAATTCCTTTATTTCACCTTTTTGGAAAGAAACATTGTTATTAATGAGAAAATTGCTTGATTCAGGTAATTTCGGAGGGATCGTGTGGGAATATGTTAAAGAAATTAACTTTTCTTATACTCTGCCCAAAAATAGTATTGTATAGTTCCCCTCAAAATTTAACAAGAAATTGAAGGCTCGGTGAGGATCATTTTCAGATATTTTATTTTTATTTTCCACATTTCCTTCTATAATTTATGAAAGCATATTACTTTTATAACGCTTTGAGGAAAAGAATGAACTACTTTTTAAAGTATAACGATGGAATAAGGATAAGTATGAACTTTTGGACCTTAAATGTCAATAGGCTTTCATTTCATTGTGGAATAATTAAAGTTAATTTTCGTCTATCAATATTCAAGTGTTTTTATTGGCTGATTCTTTTTAAGCTTTTGAGTTGTTTTCCCACATAAAAAAGTGGTTTAAAGGCTCATTTCGAAATGTACCCCTTGAAAGTGCGCATATCGCCTGGTTGAGGTGATCAACTTCATAGAAAATAGTGCATTTTATTTAGGAATTATGCATTATAGGGGCCGAATGCGTAACGAGTGCGTCTGAAATAAAGAGTGTACACACGATAACTTGATTTCGGTAAAAATAAAAAAAATTGGATAACCTACAGTTTGCTCATATTTGGGGTTGGGAGTTGCGCTTGTCTCAAGACTCAGGCTCACATGCAGCATTTGGGCTAACTTAGGAAATGCAGAGATTTTTTATTGTCATGTAAAAACAATACAAAATAATGTGTTGTTCTCCGTTGTCAAAATCATGACCCCCTCCTGCCTCCCTGTTCCTAAGGGCCAGCAAGAATCGATCTTCAAGGTCAAGGTTACATCTTAAACTTAAACATTGTGAAAAGAACAATTTTAACTCTTATAAATTCCGTAGTATTTCACCAATAATCAACCTATAATGCTCATATTTGATTAGCAAAAGACTCTGCAAAAGTACTTCTCTCCTGGCAGTAGGGTCAGGGTCATTTTAAAAGGTCAAATATAAAGGTAATTTTTCCGAAAAATTTCTATATTTTAGAAGAAAGGTATCTATTTTAAAAAAAAAATATTAGGAAAATAAGGGCCATGCCATTTTCGTTCTATATACTAGTATTAATAGGTAGTACAGGCATCCACATTAACCTAGGAATTCTCTGCTGGGAAATTTCTCCATTTAACCCTTTTCCTAGGTTTAAACAGGAAATGGTTAAAGATATCTCATCACAATGATTGAATAGGCTAAAATGCTTTAAGGTGGAACCCAAATATTGTAGGTATTTCCTAAGGAAAGATAATCCGTGAAGATTTTGTGACATTTACAACATGAATCGACTAAGATTGTGGAATGCATTTAATTTCTGTTTTACTTATTCACGCTCCGTACATTGAGAGCTTATACTTTTAACCAAGTTTGAAAACTAGAAATAACTCACCCATTTCCTTCGAAATAATTGCTGCATCTATCATACAGAGTCACAAAGGACACCCAACTAGTTAAAGGTGAAGTCGAGGGTGGTACCAACTTATAGTCTATAAGGTTCCCAATCTACGATATCTTAGTCATGAAGATGTTTTGAAAAAACAAGCGCCTAGGCGACTTATTTCGTCTGCAGTTAATTTTTCAAGAAATCAAAAATATGTGCGGCGAAACCTGTGCTCAGATTTTGCTATTAGCATTCAACTTTGTATTCATGGTAGTTACTTTATTGTTGAAAAACATAAAGATATTGCTTTTATGTGGAATATTTCGAGTGGGAATAAAATAGTTCTCTCTATCTGATCTGACATCTCTTGTTAGATAAATTGCTCAAGAAAATATGCAAATATTATTTCCAGTCTCAAGATTTTTCATCCTTTTTGTAAGATTTGACCTTGTGTTACTGTTTGTAATCCCAGTTGGCAGTTTTATAATCATCCGAGCTAGGACACAGACAAATCTTTTTTAGCTTACCTGACCAGGTAGTGGTGAGTGTTGTGACTGCTGAGATACCAATATAGTTTAACATTAGACTTGTTACAAGTAATAGACTTACATCAGACTTGTTACAAGCAATTTCTTGTTAACTATGTATTCTACTGTAACATTCTGAGCTTGTAGACAAAGCCTATCCATTCAGAGAAAAGGATCCTGAACCCTAAATGGGCCAATCTTGTCCATATTTAACTCCAAATAGTCACTTGACTCATCTGAAGGCTCCCTAATTTGCATATCACAGCAAATTACCTGCCCTGGAACAGTTACACTACTCTTATTGACAAGTATTTTGAAAATGTCAACAACTAAAATTGTCTTCTGCAACTTCTTTGAATTAGGACTGGTCTTAAGTGTTGAATTGGTTAACATTTTTCAAACAAATGTCAATATTTATGTATTTCAACAAACTCAACAGATTTCAGGCTATGGTATCTTGACTATAGGCCTATATGTGAGGTTTAAGAACACTGAAATGGATGAGATGATGGGATCAACATTGATTGTTACCTGTACCTACATCCTCATGGCTGCTGGAGGGCTAGTTATGATGGTGTCCATGGCTGGATTTCTTGGTGCTGCCATTAAAAATAGGAAAATACTCTTTGTGGTGAGATTTTTCATGTAGAATAAGATGAAATCCTTTGCAAGTTTATGTGTAATTCCTTTAACTTTACAAGTTTTCTGAGTAAAAAGAAGTATTGTACAAATTTTTTTTTTTTTAAAGCAGTAATACAGTCAAACCTCATGAAAAGTAACTTAAAAATTGAATTTTCTTTGCTTTTAAAACCAAAATGCACATCCAAAAAAAGGAACAAGAACATTTTCATTTTCCACAATGTTTTCCCAAAGGGCTGTATAATTTTATGATCCCAGTCGTCCGTCTGTCAGTCTGTCTGCCTGTCCATTAGCAATTTTTTGAGTGTGCAACTCCTCCTGCAGTATCAATAGGAATGAACTAAAATGTGCCATGATGATTCTCTATGATGTCTAGTTGTGCAGAAGTCCTTTAAAAATCAAATCACTCTAGTAGTGCTACAATTGTCTTGAATTATCTTTCCTTGAATTGAAAAAAAATCATTATATCTCATATGTGCGCAACTCCTCCCACAGTATCAATGCAAACAAACTGAATTTTGCTGAAATGTATCTCTATGATGTAAAGTTGTGCATAAGAACTTTAAAATTCAAATCTCTCTAGGTATTCTGGAAATATCTTGAATTTTCTGCCCTTGAATTGAAAAAAATCACTATGTTTTGAAATTTGAATCACTCCAGTCCTTGAATAACACCATATTTCTTGTGTACCCAACTCCTCCTACAGTTCAATCAAAAGAAGTTGTAAGTTTGCATAATAAATCTACATGGTCTCTAGCATAGTCTCTAGTGGTGCATTAAATCTTTAAAACTAAGCATATTTCTAGTTCTTCATCAATTATCTGACCTTGAATTAAAACATTGCCTACGCAACTTTTCAAATGGTTATAACTTGTGCTTAGTGTTGATTGAAAATGATTGAAATGTAATACACTGATTATCCTTGATGTGTATCTTTGATATTTTGTCTTTCTTTTGTTTAATGAATTGTCTCCCCTTGTGTAGGGAATTGCTGTCTTGTAAGATCAGTCTTATTTGTATTTTTTGGGGTACTGCCATTTTGTTAATATGACTTTTAATCTTATCTGTCAAAGTCAATTTTCAAAGTCATTAACTTATGCTAAAATATTACATTCCCCTGACAAGCCCTTTCGGGTGTATATGCGGCACTCTGCAACGCTCTTGTTTCTTTGAAGGCATCAAAAATCAGGATTAGTTGGGAATGGGTTAAAACAAGAAGTATGTTTTCTTTCTAGTATTCTGTTCTTTTGATTGTAACATTCCTGATTGAGGCAGCTGCTGGGGTACTTGGATTTATTTGTCATGATAAGGTATGCTTCAACTTTAATATCCCTTTTAACTTTTGTCATGCTAAATGTTTTTTCCTTAGATTTGCATTAAAATCAAAGGGATGAAAGCACTTGAAAAAGCTTGATATGTGTGTAAGATGAGAGTGAAAGAGTCCATTTTACAAGAATTTTCAGTACGTAGTTATACTTTTTGTTGTTGTTGTTGTTTAAATATTCACCAGTCTCAAAAAAGTTTGTGAAATCAGAGAATTTCAGGTACCAAATTTGCGCATGTTTACATTTTCTTTTATTGAATTACAGAATGACATCTTATTCCAATTACATTTTGTCAATCTGATATCAATAGTTTACAATTGATAGTGGAATTGGCAAATAGGAAAAAGACATTTATATATGTAAGTAATGTAACTAAATGGAAGCGTAATCCTAATTTTCTTCCTCTGATGTAATTTTTTTATTTTAATCAGAAATATGCATTTTTTCAAATGCCTTAACCCATTTCGACCCATTCACACTTTTTTTGGCGTCCCCCAAGAAGAACAATTGGGGGAAAACATTGTGTAAAATGAAGAAATTGCTTGTAACGAGCAATTTCTTCATTTTCCACAATGATTTCTACCCAGAAAGTTGAAAAGAAACCTAGCATCTGTATTTCATAAACTTTAAACTGTTGTCTGCAACTGCTTTCAATTTAGACCGGTCTAAAATTTTGCTGTCTAGTTATGGGTTAACTAGAATGTAAGTGTATGGTTCAAAAAAAAAAAAAATTATAGTTGTCATTGAACCCCTGATGAAGAAACGTTTAGTTTCGAAAGCGCTAGGGTTATAACTTGATAATCCATATATTTTACACTGTTTGAATACAATTTATCCCACATTTATATATATATATATATATATATATATATATATATATATATATATATATATATATATATATTTGTTTGATCAATTATTTATCTTTCAGGTAAAGGAGTACCTTGATAAAGATATCAAACCTGTGATTATGAACGAATATGGATATAAACAACATAAACTCCTGAGTAATGGCATAGACCTGATACAGCAAGAGGTAGGCCTTATTTACCTATATTTATCGTTATTGTAATTATCTAGAATTGTTGTTATCCTAGAGAGAATCTTTAATTTCAAAATTGGTACCTTTAATCCATTCCCACTCAATGATGCTTTTAGATGCCACCAAGAAAAAAGTTTCAGAAAACATTGTGGAAAAGGAAGAAATTGCTTGTATCAAGATATTTCTTCATTATCTACAATGTTTTCAACCCAAAAAGGCAAATATTTTTAAAATTTCATCAACTGAAACTTAACTTTTGCAACATCTTTGAATTTGGACTAGTATGAAATTTTGTCATGTGGGAATGGATTAATGAAAAAGGACCATCATTTTTTCCTGTTACACAAATATTTGGTATACCCATTCCCGCACAATGAATCCTTTTGATGCCCCTCAAGAAAAACAATAGGGAAAACATTGTGTAAAATGAAGAAAATGCTTATTGCAAGCACTTTCTTCATTTTTCACAATATTTTTCTACCCTGAAAACTGAAAATTTCATATACTTAAAATTTTTGTCTGTGATTCCTTTAGACTAGTCTAAAATTTTGTTGTCAGGTAATTCTGGTAATGGGTTAAGAGATTAGGTACAGTATAGGTCAATCAGGTGTTGCAGTTTGAAAAAAAAAAGAATCAGAAGGCTAGAAAAAACAAATATCAAATCTTTTCTGCTTGTGCTGTTAATACTGTCAAGCCAGATTAATATTTTTAGACTAGTCCAAATCGAAAGAAGTTGCAGACAATATTTTATGGTAGATGGAAGTCTAAAATCGTTTGTTTTTTTTGGGGAAGAATAAACTGTGTGTAATGAAAAAATTGTTGCAAGCAATTTCTGCATTCCCTGCAATGTTTTCTTAACCTGTTACCAGATGACAAGACTTTAGACTGGCCCAAATAAAAAGAAGTTGCAGACAACAATTTGAAAATTCAAAATTTATGAAATTTTGTGTTTTTTCAACTTTCTTGGTAGAAAACCTTGTGGAAAATGGGGAAATTGCTTGTAACAAGCAATTTCTTCATTTTCCACAATGTTTTTCTAGAGCTTTTTCCTCAGGTACGTCTGAAACCTTAACTGAGTGCAAATGGGTTAAGCTTTTTTGAAGGGCCCGAATAGACAGGATTTTTAGGGAATGGGTTAAACGTTTTTAAGATTGAATATTTTTGCTTGATGGTACATTGAACTTAATCATTACATTCAAAGCTTCTACGAGGTAAGTCTGACCAATTACTTATATTTGAAATGGTTCACTACAGGCAATAAGTGAAATGTTGTAACCCCATCCCCCCCACCCCCCAGCTGAATTTGATAAAGCCCACTTTATAAGAAGAGGTTTTATCTGCAAAGTTAACTGTATTAAACAAATATCTCACATGACAACAGTGGTTTTTTTAGGTAGGGGGATACCCCCATTTTTCAAACAATGCCCCAGATTTTAATCATTTGAACACAGAACGTGAAATATAAAGCATTTCTCAATTGTGTAGATTTTGTGGTAAAATCCCCATCATTTTTTAAATCTGGAATGAATACTGTGACAAAAGGGAAGGTTAACAGACCTTTTAGATATCCAGAATATACCATAATGCATTGGTGATGAAGATTTTGTGACTAGACAGGAATCAAAGGCAACAGCCACTGGTCTCATTGGTATGTCCTTATCCTTTGGTAAGACATTTCAGAAATGCTGGCTGCCTAGTGCTGGTTAAACCTAGGAGTCTAGGATGTAGGTGAATGAGTGAACTTTGTCTTGATATAATAAAGACTGTTCAAATTCATTTTTAAAAAAAGGGAAGACATATGGACCTATTTATAACTTTGAAATTAACAGCATTCTCGATATAATCTTTCTGTAGATTGTACCAAACAACAGGGATGAAAAGATACTGGAGAAAAAAGAAGTACATTTGTGTATCATTAATCATTTTCTCCACTTGTGTATAAATGTTAATTAAATATATCCCATGTGCTTAAGCTTTCCATGCCGTAATCAACATGTTCTCCTATTGCTAAAATTAGTTGCAATATATTTTTTTTTTTCAAGCTTATTAAACAAAGATATATATCAACTATGGCATTACATCACATTACTTATAGTTGTAAGGATAGTTCTTAATTTTATGTTCAACTATTCAAAAGAAATTAGTTCTTCTTTCAATTGTTTAACCAATTGCCACACCATCATGCTTTTTGACGCCCCACAAGAAAGCAATTGTAAAAACATTGTTAAAAATGAAGAAACTGCTTGCAATAAGCAATTTCTTCATTTTCCAATATTATTTCTACATGGAAAGATGAAAAAATGTATAATTTCATAAACTTGAAAGTGTCATCAGCAAGTCCTTTCAATTTGGACCAGTCTTAACCCTTGTCATGCTGTATAAATTATCTTACTGAATTGCTGTCAAATCAAAGGGCTGAAAGCACTGATAGAACTTGTTGTTCAAAAATCAATATTTTTTTAGAAATCAACTTCATAAACAAATCTGACAGGAAAAGTACAAGCAGGATGTATAGACTAAGATCAGCCTGCACAAAAGTGCAGTCTGATCTTAGTCTACACTTCCTGCCAAAACCGGAATATTCTGGTTTCAGCATGACAAGGGTTAAATATTGCTATATGCTCATCAATCTGGTAATCTGTTGTAAGTAGTTTCATCATTATCTACAATGTTTTCTTGTCAACAAGACAAGGTTTTTTTAAACTTCAAATTGTTGTCTGCATCTTCTTTGAATATGGAGCAGTTTAAATTTTAGACATCTGGAAATGGGTCTAGACATTTTTGTAGCATACCAGCAATATTATGTTTATTTATGAGTCTGTTAGTTTTATTTGGAACTGCAGCTGAAATGTTGTGGGTATGAAGATTCTCTTGATTGGTCCAGATCAGCTTACTACACTGATACCAGTCCAGAAATAATTGCTACCAGGGGATCAAGTAAACTACCTGTATCATGTTGTATCAACATCAACAAGCAGGGATGTAATAACAACTTTGATAGCAACATATTTCAAAAGGTTTGTATTTGGAATGGTCATTTCATTAGGTATTTGGGATATGTAAAAAAATATTCCTCGATTAAGAAATGCTGATTTTCATAGTCTGTATAATTTCATGAGCAGTTACCTGTCTAAAAAGCATTTAGATAGGTTTGTTTCTCTAAGAAAGATTGATATTGCACAGTTCAAGTAACACGTAATAAAACATTTATTCAAGCATGTAGTTTTTAAAGGTTTTTTACCCTTAAGTTGTATCTAGATGGATGCAAAGCCTCTGGTGTCAATAAACCTATAATAACATAGGTCCATATTTTTATTACTATTATGTAAAACCTTGGTACACCAAAGTTGAAAATGGGGGAATTGCTACAAAAAAGCAATTTCTTAATTTTCCATATTTTTTATTCTAAAAGAAAAAGATTTTAAAAAATTATCTAATTAAAAATGTTGTTTGGCAGTTTCTGTCTATTTTGACATGCAATCTTCTAATAAAAAGGCATAAAACCTCGTTTAAAATTGACTCACTCTTAGACACAGGAGTTATTCCAACCTATAAAATTTCATTATTTGTCCATCAAATCTGATGTTGTGGGTACTCAAGTGAAACTTATTTAGACAATCCAATGACTATCAACAGCACAGAGTTTGGATGAGAAATGAATTCAGATTAACATTATTCCTCTTAACTACATTTTGAGCCGCCGTCATAGCGCAGTTGGTAGCGCGTCGGACTGTCAATCTAGAGGTCCCGGGTTCGATTCCCGACGGCGGCACTCATCCTTTCCGACTATTTGTCTCTCACCAATGGGTCGATAATCGTAGACCTATGTGGGATAGCAGCTGGAGGCTAGGAAAAGATGTAATGGTAGTACTGGTGTGAGAAATACCAGGAATCCATTGTTAGGTGCTCCAGCCGCCGCGATATGACTGAAAGATTGTTAAAAGCGGCGTAAAACCCCATACAAACAAACAAACTTAACTACTTTTTGTCATTTTTTGTAAAAATCTAAAAAAGAGCACCTTTCACCCAACTTTAACCCATTTCTACATTATTACTTTTTTTGCAGAAGACATTGTTTAATTGATGAAATTCTACACAATCTTTTCCCAAGCTTTTATTTTTGGTGTGTGTATAAAGCCTGGTAATAACCCATTTCTGCTCAATCCTGCTTTTTAACAGCCCATATAAAAGGCTTTGGGAATCATTTTGGAAAATGAAAAAGTTGGTTATGATGATTTTTTTTTTCATTTCCTTCAATGTTGTCTGATACAAAAGAAAAAGATTTTCACCAACTAAAAGTTGTTGTCTTTGAATTCAGACCAATTTTAAATTGTTGTCTGGTTGTGGGTTTAGAAAGATAAATATTAAGTTAATGTTTGAAACTTTAGTTAATTATTTTATAGTAACTGTTTATTATTATTTTCAAACCATAAATGCCCTTTTAAAAACGGTTTTCTCATAAAAGATTCAAAGCAAAAAAGCTATCAAAGAAAATGTGAATTGGTCATTAACCCTTTTCTGTTTTTCAAAGTTTAAGACCTGTCAAAATTAAAAGATTTTGCAGATGATAATTTAAAGTTGATTAATTTGAAAAATAACCATTCTGTTTGCTAGGAAATATTGTAGAAAAAGCAAGCAATTTCTTCTTTTTCTTCAATGTTTTCTCAATTACAAAAACGCAACGTCATAAAAAACAGGAATTGAACAGGAAAGATTAACAATGTTAATTGGCCATTATTTTCCAAGTTTTGCTAACTTGAAATGTTGTCTGCAGCTTGTAACAATTTTGAATAAGTCTGAAATGTTGTGTCTCAAAATTGGTGTATGCCTAACCTCAACAAACCCTTTCCATTCTAACAGATTGATATTTTGATCATTTTAGAGCTGTTACAAAAAGCTAGAAGATTTAATTCAGGACAATCTAAAGATCCTTGGAGCTGTTGGAATAGGAGTCTGTTTTCTTCAGGTAAAGTAAAAAGCTGTTTTCTTCAGGTGTAGTAAAAAGCTGTTTTCTTCAGGTGTAGTAAAAAAGTGTTTTCTTCAGGTGGAGTAAAAAACTGTTTTCTTCAGGTCAAGTAAAAAGCTGTTTTCTTCAGGTGTAGTAAAAAGCTGTTTTCTTCAGGTGGAGTAAAAAGCTATTTTCTGCAGATGGAGTAAAAAGCTGTTTTCTTCAGGTAAAGTAAAAAGCTGTTTCCTTCAGGTGTAGTAAAAAGCTGATTTCTTCAAGTGGAGTAAAAAGCTATTTTCTGCAGATGGAGTAAAAAGCTGTTTTCTTCTGGTAAAGTAAAAAGCTGTTTTCATAAGGTAAAGTAAAAAGTTGTTTTCTTCAGGTAAAGAAAAAAAGCTGTTTTCCTTCAGGTGTAGTAAAAAGCTGTTTTCTTCAAATGGAGTAAAAAGCTATATTCTGCAGATAGAGTAAAACGCTGTTTTCTTCTGGTAAAGTAAAAAGCTGTTTTCATCAGGTAAAGTAAAAAGTTGTTATCTTCGGGTAAAGTAAAAAGCTGTTTTCATCAGGTGAAAATCTATTTTCTGCAGATGGAGTAAAAAGCTTTTTCTCTTCAGGGAGAGTAAAAAGCTGTTTACATCAGGTAGAGTTAAAAGCCATTTTCTTCAGGTAGAGTAAAAAGCTGTTTTCATCAGGCAGAGAAAAGAGCTGTCTTCTTCAGGTAAAGTAAAAAAGCTGTTTTCTTCTGGTAGAGTAAAAAGCTGTTTCTATCAGGTAGAGTAAAAAGTTATTTTCTTCAGGTAGAGTAAAAAGCTGTTTTCATCAGGTAGAGTAAAAAGCTGTTTTCTTCTGGTAGAGTAAAAAGCTGTTTTCATCAGGTAGAGGAAAAAGCTGTTTTCATCAGGTAGAGTAAAAAGCTGTTTTCTTCAGGTAGAGTAAAAAGCTGTTTTCATCAGGTAGAGTAAAAAACTGTTTTAATCAGGTAGAGTATAAAACTGTTTCTTTGAGGCACAGTAAAGAGCTTCATGTATTCAACTAACATAAAAGTTATAGGACTTCTATAATCAAGAACCGGGGTTGTTGAATTTCCATGCCTGACTTGCCTGAGATTGGCTTTTCTTAATGTGGACAAATGAATTTTTAAGACAAGAAAATACCTCGGAAAATTTAGGAATGGTAAAAACAGATCTCAATGATAGCTCAATATTATTCTGAAAAAATATTATAATAGTTATATTGAAGGGTAGAATTTTTTTTGTTGTTGTATTTGGTTTAATAAGGATAGGCTTAATTCAAGCATTCTTTCCATTAACATCAATGTTTTCTCAAAATTTATCAAAACTTTTTTAGGGGACAAATTCATTTTATTTATAGATAAGTTGAAAATTATGTCTTACTCGTCTGTGCACAAGTTGAGAAATCTGATCTTCTACTCCACAAAAAATGATTTAAAAATCCTAGGGCTGTTGGTATAGGAGCCTGTTTTCTTTAGCTATAGAAAATATGAAAACATGAGACAAATAGGGCAGGAAACTTAGTGAAATGAGGAATTTATTATGACAAGCAAAATTTCCCATCTTACAATGTTTCTTTTGTTAATTTTCTTCAATATGTCAAAATGAGAGATTATATAGCAATGGATAAAGGTAATACTTGTAGCATTTCACACAAAATGGGGTCATGTGAGAACCGTGAAAACTATTGACTCTTGTCAGGCTGCACAAATTGTGTTGGCTGGCCAGGGTGGAAATATTTTACTTTTGATAGGTATTTGTTGATTAGACATTCTCTATTGCTATAGTAATACAATGGTTTTGTTCAATGGAATATCTGCATTGTAATTGAGGCAAATCCCTTTTTTATTTTGTGTCTGTAATCTTTTTATGTGCCACCAAAGGTGGACATATATTGGTATCGTCTTCTTTGTCTGTCACCACATAATTTCTTCTTTTCCTACAATATTTTCTACCCTACCGAATAGTTATTTTTCAAATCAAATCCACTTTAAATTTTCGTCTGCAAAATCTGTCGATTTGGACTTGTCTAAAATTTTGAAAAACAGGGTTAATGTCGTAGCATATAATGTAACAGTGGCTCTTGTTTCTGTATACGAAAGTAAAGTAAAATTTTCAATTTTTTATTTATTGTATCTATTATCCTCTTTTCAGTTGTTAGGAGTAGTTTTGTCAGTGTTGCTTATAAAGAAGAGTAAAGAAGAAGAAATGGAATTTTAATAAGTGAATAACAAGATTATCATCTGGAAGTTGTAAAAAGAACCAAACTGACCTTACATGGCATAAAGCTTTGGGAAACAGATAAACAGAGATAATTTCATTCACCAAAACAAGGTTCAGTTTGTACAAAGATCAAATTGAAAGGATCGGAAAATAAAGTGAATCTGCTGCTTTCAAAGTAAAGCTCTGGCATAATTGTTATTTTTTTAGTAAAGGTTGATAAATATGAGAAGAAACTGATATAGCTCAATTGTGGAAGATAATTTAAGGTATAGAGTTCTTATGATTGTTATCTGTTAAGCTAAAATGGACTTTCAAGAAAAACTGTTAAACAATGAATTTAACCCACAAAATCTTTTATTTTACATTCAAGAAAAAAACCTTTGAAAAAATTGTGGACAATGATAAAACCGCTTGTAATAACCGATTTCTCAACTTTTCACAATGTTTTCTACACCAAAAGACAAAAGAATTATGTTATTCAATCAACTTAAAATTGTCGTCTGAAACTTCTTTCAATTTTGACTAAACTAAATTTATGTTGTCTGGTATTGGGTTGAATTAATATCGAAATATAGGTTAATTAGGGTTAGGTTTTTGAAAACTAAGATTCTGAATGGTAGAATAGCATTTCTACATACAGAATGTAAACCATTGTAGAAAAGTGTAGACAATGATTAGCCTACACAATCCATGCAGTGTGACCAGGGTCGATGTTTTTTGTTCTTCCCAGGTAGTTCCTTTCCGTGGGAGAGTTCACATTGATCTCTTGAGACTTGAAAAATAGGGTTGTTAACAGATGTGTTTGCAATAAACCTGCACTATTATGCACAGTGTGAAACTAGAACAAATAGATTTTGTAATTTCCAAACAATAATGTTGTCATGGTAATACGATATTAATGGGAACTGGAATGGCTTTAACGGCAAATGATACCTGAAATATTTGTTAAAGTTCATAGATCATGAAAATTAATTTTTGTTATATGAAAATTGATAAAAGATAAAAAGGTTTTTGTTTGTGTCAACACAGATTTCACCTACATTAATGACGGAGGACAATGACGTATCATTTGTAGGTGGCCAAAACGTGGTAACTATAGTTTCAATTAGCTGTATTAAGAACAATTTGGTCTTCCACTTGTTTTAGATAGTCTGTTGTTAATTGAAATGTGATCCATCACAGGAATAAGGTCCATGTTCTAGGGGCACTTGAGTGCCTGAATCGCTCCATTGGCCTGATTGTAATGATTAAGCAAATGGTGTTTTCAGAAATTCAATAATAATCAAATCATACTCATCTTGAGTGGTAGATAAATCTTGTCAATGAAACCTTGAATATTTCATATTTTTATTGTTTAACAAAAGTTAATTCATTTACTAAGTCAGATTAAAAAGGTATTTACAACTTATCAAAAACATCACAGAACATGTATACCATATATTGAGATAAGCCAAGACCATAAAAACCTTATTTTCAACTAATAAATCAAAATAAGTTGAACAAATCTTAAAAAGAGTCACAAGAGGATAATTCCTGTGACATTTAGTTGAAATCCATCAACTGGTATCACCATATAAGGAAATTAGCCCCGCCCATGTTGACCATCCAATCAAAATTCTTTGCAAGAATCTGATAAAGGGTTACCTAGTCACCATTCATGTAAAACTTGGTTGAAATCCACCCACTGGTTTCTAAGAAGAATTTTTAAAGTTTCACCATACATGGAAAATAGCCCCGCCGATTTAAACCATGTTTGTCATCCAATCAAATTCGTTGAAGGAATCTGATAAAGTGTAACCTAGTGACAATTCATTTAAAATTTGGTTGAAATCCATCCACTGGTTTCTGAGAGGAAGTTTTTTTTTAGGTATCACCATATATGGAAATTATCCCCGCCCATTTAGGCTACGTTTATCATCCAATCAAAATTCTTTGAAGGAGTCTGATAAAGGGTCACCTAGTTTTCATTCATGTAAAATTTGGCTCAAATCCATTTACTGGTTTCTGAGAAGAAGATTTTTTAAGGTATCACCATATATGGAATTAGCCCCGCCCATTAAAGCCATGTTTATCATCCGATCAAAATTCTTTAAAAGAATCAGATAAAGGGTCACCCAAGGATCATTTCTATTAAATTTGATTGAATTATGTTCAGAACTTTCTGAAGAGAAGATCTTTTAAGTAAAAGTTTACGGACGGACGAAAGGATGCATGACGGACACAACGCCATGGCAATAGCTTGTTGGCTCTCAACTCGTGAAGCTTAAACCGCTCAAAGTTTGTTTGTCCTTTGTTAGACCGTGCAAAAACGCAGTTTACACATTCTCACATTAAAGCCCCTTAAGGACTTGGAAAGCATTGTTGAAAATAAAGAAATTGCTTATAACAAGCTATTTCTTCATTCTCGCTCATCTCTAACAGGAATTACCATGTAGATATTAAACGGTTTTAATTTGCAACATTTGGATCAGTGTAATGAAATCAAAACATAAAATGGTTGGTTGGCGACTAAAGCGTCGTAGCTAGTTTACATTTTGAATAAGCTATAGTTTCGCCGTTTAAGTCGCCAGTCAAGCAAACATGCATGACATAAATGCCGACCGATGTTGGAGATCAAAGTTCAAGTCCGGTCTAAAGGAATAATTTGATTGATCCTTTGGATCTTTGATTGAACGCCGCTATCCGTCAAGTGAACCTTATTTCCACAACTCTCTATTACTTGTCCATACTTAAAACGGGACAAGGATTTTACTTCCAAATCAGCTCTTATACTAAATTAGTGAAGTCGATCAAATGAGAATCAATGAAGAGATGAAGAGAATAATTTTTGTTTTCGTGGAGGTATGAACCGAAAAAACTAATCACGCTGTATGAATCCGCGAAGCGGATTCATACATTGTATGATAAGGTTCTTCAGTTCATACCTCCATGAAAACATAAAATATTCTCTTCATTTCTTATAATTTAATAGCACCGCGCAAAAAACCCAAAAGCTTTACAAATTTTGATACCTTTTTGTATGGGACTATTTTGTGCGGAAGCATACAAAATCGCTGCGTGTTCAAAATTTTGTTCATGGAGTTATGAATATTTTTTTTGACCAATCAGAACGCCCGTTTTTGATAGACGAAACGTAAAATTAAATTATTTGGGTATGAAACGAATACTCTCCAGCCCATTGATGTATATGTCAATGTTGCTCGAGCGTCGCCCTCTGTTAAGCGACCACTTCCACCAAACGACCACAATAGAAATCCCCCCCCCTTTTCAAAAAACACATAAAAAGAAGTGGTCGTATTTGCTAAAACATGTTATACTTAAATTCAATGTTGTAGATTGGTCGATTCTAATGAGTCCCGACAATATAGGATTAGCGGGAATTCTGTCACAATTTATGTATGCAATGGAATAAATCCTTCAATTAATTTGATAAAAAAGTGTTTAAAGCGACCATTTTCGTAAGAGACCACTTATCAATCGTGAAATGAGTGGTTTGCTTTATACAGGGTTTACCTTAAATTAGATTCAATGTACCATAAAGAGTATATTTCATGGAGATGTAAGTACTATAATATCACTGCGAATGCTAAATGTATGAATAGCCGAATCGGGTTTACGTCTCCGGCAAAAAGAAAGAAGAGAAAAGTTGTTATCGACAGCCTTCTTCTAGAGGAAGTTAAGCATGCAGAGCGACAACGAAGATTGTTTCTTTAAAATGTTGCTCTTTTTGTAATAACATGCCGTTTGGCGTGCTGATACAAGAACAATCTATGTTTACTCACCCCCTTGACAAAGTCATTTGTATCTCATCAATGGATGAATAATCACATGACTAGAATGATTAGCTGAAGGCTCCGATAGAATGTTAAGATGATACTGGTGGAGAAATGCCAGGACTCTAGTCACCGGATATTGAGTCAAATAATGTTGAAAGAAATGTTATATACTGCAAACAGACAATCAATTATATATACTCTAGAAAATTATTTTTCGTCGCCTATCTATCGTCTGGGCGCCGGCATATAGCAGTTTCAACTCCCAATCGCCAACCAGTGACATATGTAAATGACCGGTTACAACCAGATCCCATGGATACGGCAAATCTTGCGGTTGTCCGCCTGTCGCCGACCGAAAACCTTATGACGCTACACGCCCTCAAACTTAGGGGAAGAAACGACTAACACCACCCGAGTCCCTTCGGATTGCTGAACATTAACTGGAAACAACTTCTAATTTTCCTCCCTTTCAGACATCTTCACACGATATGCATGCATATTGAAGAACGGGTTGATAAACCAACTTCCAAAACCGTTGTTCGAAAAAAACTCACTCTTTAGAGAAAACAAGCCACAATTTTTTTTTTTTTTTTTTTTTTGTAACAAGTATAAATCCGAGTTTTGCAGCATATGTTCGAAGTTCCAGACAAAAAAAAGAAATGAAATTAAAATAAAACAAATTGCGGCTGTCAATCAAAGAAAAATGGCCAATCAAATCATTCATTCTGCCCGGAAAAGCAATTTGAACTCAAACATCGGCCGCAATTTATGTGACGCTTCTTTGTTGACTTGGCGACTTTAACGTCGTAGCTACAGCTTATCCAAGCTGTATTTACGACGTTTAGATTGCCAACCAATCATTCTACTTTATCTGTAACATGCTTTTGGTCATATTATTTTCAAGATAACGCCGTTTAGAATATAAGTTGGACTACCTGTAGGAGTCAATAGGCGGGGCTAACGAAGTAAGTAGGAGGGGCCAGCGATTAGTCAAGTAAGATCTTCAACAAACACAGCCATGGCTTCCGATATATAAATCAATAGATTCAATACAAATCTACAAAGGAAAAGTTGTTGAGGCTACTTCATTAAAAAAAACTACCAAAAATCAAACTTACCCCACCAATCAATTTTGATTTTGTAATACCTGCATAATTCAAGATTTTTTTCTAACAGATTTTGTGAATCAATTTTTATTAACTTGCACATCAAGTTAGTACAGTAAATCAGAATTGAACTATAGCTTTTGTCATAACCCTTGTCCGAACAATTCCTGACTTTAACGTCCTTATACAATACTTGGCCAATACTCGAGCAAACATTCCTATACTATTTTCCATCATACAGGAATAATTCAATTTTTAGTTTCGTCTATCAAAAACGAGCGTTCTGATTGGTCGAAAATATTTATTCATAACCCCATGAACAAAATTTTGAGCATGCAGCGATTTTGTATGCTTCCACACAAAATAGTCCCATACGAAAAGGTATTAAAATTTGTAAAGATTTTGTTTAATTCGCTCGATGCTATTAAATTATACAAATGAAGAGAATATTTTTTGTTTTCATGGAGGTATGAACCGAAAAACCTAATCACACAATGTATGAATCCGCTTCGCGTATTCATACAGTGTGATTGGTTTTTTCGGTTCATACCTCCATGAAACAAAAAAAAAATCTTTTCGTCTCTTAATTGTTAGCTTTTGAATTGTGCTTACTTTATATAAAATCGTCTGCGGCCCCTTTGAATTTGGATAACTCTACTATTTGAAGAAAGTTAAGGGGCTAAATCACTCTTAACTCTTTCCCGTACAATCCCTGGTTTTTACGTCCCTGTGATCATTTAATAATTGAGAAACATTGTAGAAAAATATGAAATTGCTTAAACAATTTATTCTTTTTTCTACAATGTTTTCTATCCTACTAAAGGGTTATTTTTCAATTAAATCCATTTTCAATTTTTATCTGCAAAACCTTTAAAGTCAAAAATTTTGAAAAATATGAAAGGGTTAATCAGATTTTTATGCATTTATCACTTGACCGATTAGAAATTCATTTAAACCTAGAAAAACAAATCGCCGACCGAGACCCGTCCGGTGTCTTGCAGACTGTTAATTACGAACACTGAGATTTAGGGGAAAAAAACGCTTGTAGCGCGCAATAATCTGCCGAGTCAAATAAAAATCATATAAGCAGGTTTTTTTTCTGTGAATAGATATTTTTCTGATCGGTTTTAGAGTTTCTTGAAGAAGATAATGATTATTATACTCATGGGGGTATTTAGTTGGCGATTTTCTAGTCGTTAATCGGCTTATTTTTTTTATTCTTTTTTTAACATAAAGTACATTTAGTGAGCGAATTTCTTTGCGAATAACCCTTGTCATGCTTGACCCGGAATATTCCTACTTTGGCAGGAGGTATAGACAAAAATTAGCCTACACATCTGTGCAGTCTGATCTTAGTCTATACCTCTTGCTAATTAATTTAAAACAGATTTTGTTACAAGATAAATTTTACATATTGACCAATAATTTGGTGCCTTCGGTGCATTCCCCCCTTTGATTTTAACCCTTTCCTGGTTAATCCCTGTTTTTTACGTCCCTGTGATTTTTTGATTGAGAAAACATTGTGGAAAAAGAAGAAATTGCTTGTAACAAGCAATTTCTTCTTTTTCCACAATATTTTCTACCCTCCTGAATGATTATATTTCAAATAAGTTGGACTTTAAATGGTCCTCTGAAAAACCTTTAAATTTGGACCAGTCTAAAATTTCAAAAAACAGGAAAGGGTTAAAGCAATTCTGTACTGGATTTATAATTCAGCAATGCAAGTTGTAATGTTAACTACATGAATTTTCATCCTCGATTCAGAATTTTGTGTGTCTAAACGGAAAGTAGTTCCTACGAGAACGTCATTGTGTCTGTAGATTTTATAATCGACTGAACTTAGTTCTAAGCCATGCAAAACATTTTTTTCTTTCGGTGTTGCGCCACTGTCAATCAAAGAATCGACCAAAAAGTCAAACCGCATGATTGTGAACTTTGAACTCAAAAATCGATCGACATTTCTGTGAACCATATTACTAGTTTGGAGACTGAAACATCCATGGCACCTACAGCTTATTCAGCTAGTAATTGTCATGGCGTTGTGTCCGCTGTTCGTACGTCCGTGCGTGCGTTCGACCGTTCGTGAGTATTTTTTTTCTTATGAAATTTTCTGCTCAGAAACTGATGGTCAGACCCAAACAAACTTCACAGAGTTGTTCCCTAGAAGGTCCGTTTTTAGATTCATTCAAACATATGATGTTCCATGAAGAACTCTAGTTGCCATGGCACACAGGGTAGAAATCCTTTAACCCAGTCCCGCAGTGACGCATTTTAAATTCCCCCAAGAAAAACAAGTGGGGAAGCATTGTGAAGAACGAAGAAACTATCCCAACCAAGCAATTTCTTCATTTTACAAAATGTTTTCGAACCAGAAATTGAGTAATTCTAAAATTCCGTACACCAAAAATTTTCGTCTGCAACTCCTTTCAATTTTTATCGGTCTAGAATTTTGTCGTCTAATAAACGGTTTAAAAACCATTTCTGTCTGACTGTTAATTTGATTTCTTTGTTCCGTTCCCTCGATAGTCTTCTTTCACATTCCTTCAAACAATAATGTTACGAGAACTTTGGTTGCCATTATTAGACTTTCGAAATTGAATATGTTTCAGATGACAGTTTTTAATTTATGAAATTTTGAAAAAGTTTGTCTTAATTTGTAAAGAATATTATGGAAAATGAACTACCGTTCGCTGATGGACATATTTCAGCCAGTGGAGTGTGAAATGTCCTTTTGGGCCTCTTATTGTATTGACAGTCGCTATCCGACTGTTGTATATCTGATGGCACTAATATATTGTACAAGAGAAAAATTACACTTTATAATAACTATTGCTGGTAGCCATGAAAATGGTGTTTATTAAATAAGGAATATATGTTTTTCATTTGTAGAGGATGTTTTTTCAACAATCGGAGCTTCTAATACGGTTCATCATGGCTGACTTTTATATGTCAATCTTGAAGTGTTTTGAGCAGGAGACAATCCGATTTTCTTTTAAACCTTGCTCGAACAAAACCGGATTTATATAAACAGATACTGCTGCCATTGTGGTATCACACGTTTTTAGCTAGCAAAGCGCCAGCTTTAATAGATTAAGTCATTCCCACACAATTCCTCCTTTATACGCCCCTCAAGAAAAAAACTTTGGAAAACATTGTGGAAAAAGAAGAAATTGTTTTTATCAAGCAATTTCTTCATTAACCATAATGTTTTCTATCCAAAAAGACGAAAAAGTTTGTAATTCCATCAACTTGAAATTGTCATCTGCAGCTTCTTTCAATTTGGACCAGTCTAAAATTGTGTTGTCTTGCAATGGATTAATAGACAAAATGTTGAGGTTTTCTAAGAGTTCAACGGTTGCTAACTAACACCGGAGGCTTAACCATTAAATCCAATGAATTCCTACGCCATAAAAAAGTAGTTCTAAAGTATTTAAGGAATATTGCAAACTGTCTGAAAGCTCATCTCATAGGTAATTTAGCTCTCTTTAGCATACTGTATTCAATTTGAGTCTGATCAGAGTTTTCACTATGCGCACTAATTTGTATGGCCACCGGAACCAACTTTATTCAAATTGTAGAGAACTCTGACAAAAGCGTGCTTCCTAACACATTCCCACTCAATCCGGTTCCCGCTTCTTCAGCACCCCAAGAAAAAAGCTTTCTAAAAATTCTGGACAATGATGAAATTGCTTGTAACAAGCAATTTCTTCGATGTCCGCAATGTTTTCTACCCTACAATGCAGAGAATTTATATTTCCACCAACTAGAAATTGTCGTCTGCAACTTCATTCAATTTGATCCAGTCTAGGATTTTGTCATGTTGTAATAGGCTAACTCCTGAGTATTTTTAACCTCGTTTATTTATCATGACAACCTTTGACAAAGAAAACCATGATTTGCTAGCTTACAGTTTCTTCAGTACTTTGATTTTTCATTCAAGTGGATAAAAGTACTCTGTATTGTCGTCTGCAATTAAGGGTAGGGTAGAATAGGGCACAACAGGGCATGGTAGGGCTATCTATCTATCTATCTATCTATCTATCTATCTATCTATTTATTCATCTATCTATCCATCCATCCATCGTAGGAAAGAAAATGCAGAAATGAAGACAAAGTTCTCTGGTAAATCGGTCGACAATATTCATGCTAGTGTTTAGAGACAGAGAAGACAGCAGACCACATACACATGTAGCATGTGGCATTTAGCACGTATTTTGTCATTTAGTGTTTTGAATTTCAATACACTTTCATATCTTTGTCTTTGCTTATACAAAAATATCTTATAATGTATCGATATTACAGCATATGCTAAAGTATTCATTTTATTTGCCAAAAGAAAAACAAAGAAAAAGGAAGGGCTTTTTAACGGGTGGCAACTTTTTGAGGGAGGGATTTTGTCCGGTGGATTTTTTGCGGGATAGATTATGTCCAGGGGGATTATGTCTGGGAGGTTTTTGTCCGTACCCCGTTTGTTACCATCAGCACTCTCTTACTTTATCTCCTTAATTTAATTTGATTTTTAGTTTCGTCTATCAAAACGAGTTCTTTGATTCGCTGAAATAAATAATCATACCCCCATGAAGAAAGTTTTGATCACGCAGCTATTTTGTATATTTAAGCATAGTTTCATACGATTGTATCAAAACTTGTAAAATATTTATTTTTGCGCTTGTTTTCCAAAAACTATATGAAACAAAGATAATATTTTCGTTTTCATGGAGGGTCGAGACGAAAAAACTAATCACACTTATGTATTAATTCGCTTCGCGTATTCATACAGAGTGATTAGGTTTTTCTTATTATACCTTCATGAAAACAAAACTATTCTTTTCATTTCTTAGATAATTTTTGATTCATTAACCCATTACCGAACGGCAAAATTTTAGACTGGTCCAAATTGAAAGGAGTTGTGGACAACAATTTAAAGTTTATGAAATTTTGCTGTTTTCAACTTTCTGGATAGAAAACATTGTGTAAAATGAAAGAATTGCTTGTTACAAGCAATTTCTTAATTTTACACAATGTTTTCTCAGTTGTTTAACCCGAGGTCCCTCTAAAAGCGTCACTGTATGAGAATGGCTTAATCAATACCGAATATTTAAATATTGTCCCTTATTTATCAAAAAATGAGTGACCGGTTACCCATTGTGCACCATTTCGCGTGATAGGTCGTGTATTATCTTTGTCAAACTCGGGGCTTTGTTTTATCTTGAAGATGGGTTGTAAGGCGGATTAGTAAACATTTTCGTGCAACTAGTGAAACAAATTTCGTGTTAGTGTTTAAAAGTTAAAGGAATAAAGTTTTGAATAATTATACGATAAAACACGGGAATATTAGATAGGTTTCAAATTAAAACGCTCTTGAATCGTTACGATTCGCCTTTTCAAGAGGAAAGACACAATGGTCCATGAATAATACTCTCTTTTTTTAACATTTGACGAAAACGAATTTTTAACTAACTTGCGGGTTTGGAACACTGAGAGACCGTCACAATGCAGCAATAACCCCTAGCGGACTATAAAAATATTCGGATATTTGACAGACACTGTCATTACGAAATAATTGTTAATGTAAGGTTTGTGTAAATAAACAACTCAATGATCGCTGGCAATTCTAGACAAACAGACAGACGAAATGTTACACGAATACCAGTAAGACAAAATGACCCAATCATATCGATAAAAAGACATACAAATCTATATGAAGATATCCCCAATTCCTACACAAGGATGCTTTTGTGTGACCCTTGACAAAAACAATTTGGAAAACAATGTGTAAAATGAAGAAATTGCTTGATACAATTTTCCACATTGTTTTCTACCCAGAAAGTTCTAAATCTGGAATTTCATAAAACCTAAACGTGTCGTCTATAACTCCTTTCAATTGGTACCAGCCTAAGATTTTGCCGTCTAGTAACGGAGGAAGATTGGGTGGTGAAAAAAAGACGTAGCTCTGCCGGATTCATATGTAGCATATTGACTGACCGCGGGGTGACCAAAGAATCAATCGACCAATCAAATCATTCATTTCGACCCGAAGTGAACTTTAAACTCCAATATATTGTGAAGCATTTTTGTTGGTTTGACAACTGAAACGTCGTAACTACAGCTTATTCAAGCTGTGGTTACGATGTTTAGATCGCGAACCAACCCTTGTACCCTTTTCTGACACTTGACTGGCCATCCTATCATTCTTTCATTTCGTTCTGATATCATTTTTATTGGCGCATTCAAAAATTCTAAAATAAAATCCATGTTTGAAAAAATAAAGAGCTACTAATTATAAGTGATTGTATTTATCCATTCTTATTAACTAAATTAAATCTTACTTATTTCGCATTGAATTGTAACTGTTTATAAGAAAAATAATAATTATTTGTCTTTTCAGACCTATAGAATTTTGTCGTCTGGTAAATGTTTGCCATGTTTGTAGAATGAATCATGATAAGAGGAAAGTGAAGTCCATCAGTTGTTTGGGGATGGAGATTATTTTATCATTGGATATAAATCTGTATTTAATTTATCCAAGTACCCATGGATTGTCGGTCTGAGATAGGAAGTATGTCGTGGGTGGGGTAACCTGACATGGCTCTTTTTTTCATTCAACTGTATTTTTTGAAAGGGGTGAAAATAAGTGTATCTTTAACCCTTTCCTGTTTTTCAAAAATTAGACCTGTCAAAAATCAAAAGTTTTGCAGACGAATATTCAAAGTGGATTTTATTTCAAAAATAACCATTCGGTAGGGTAGAAAAGATTACGGAAAAAGAAGAAATTGCTTGCTACAAGCAGTTTCTTCTTTTTCTGTAATCTTTTCTTAATTGTAAAATCACAGGGACGTAAAAACCAGGGATTAAATGGGAAAGTAGTAGTTTCACAATAATCTCCGAAACTATTTGGCAAAACATCTCTCAAATTGCCAATATTTTGTCGCCATTTTATCCGTGCTGCCTTCTGTCAGAGTGATAAATCAAGAATCTCATCTCATTACTTCCACAAAATTATTTACTGAAAAATAATCTATTTTAAATTTAATATATTACTATTAAAGTATTTCTTATTTAAATCTAGATCCATTGTTGCATAAAATCTGTTTTCAAACTCGAATTTGACCCCTGTAAAAGAATTATCTTCTCCTAACTCCTTCCTGTGGTCACGTCTTCCCGAGGAGTGCTACCCATGTCTAATGACGTTTGTTTAGTTTAATCCTTGTTATGCTTCAAATCCTACATAGAATTGCATTAAAATCAAAGGGCTGAAAAGACACGGAGTATTAAATGTGGGTTACTCGTATCTCTTGAAAATCTATCTTGTAAACAACTCTAGGTTCAAGTGACAAGCAGGTAGTGTAGACTAAGATCAGACAGCACACATGTCTAGGATGATCTTTGTCTATACCTCGTGCCGGAATAGGAATTTTTGGGTTCGGCATGACAAGGGTTAACCCATTCCCACACAGTGACGATTTTAAACGCCTATTAACATGAACTCGTTGAAAAACATTGCGGAAAATGAAGAAATTGCTTGTTACAAACAATTTCTTCATTATCCACAATGTTTTCTAATCTCAAAAAAAAAAAGATCAAGATTTTAAGATTTCATTAACTTAAAGTTGTCTTCTGCAACTTCTTTGAATTTGGACTGGTCTAAAATATTGTTGTGTGGGAATTGGTTAATATGATGCTTAGCATACTATTTCAATTGTGATCTTTCAAGTATACAGATCAGATTGTCTGTAGGCCGCCAGCAAAACAGGTACATAAACTCTTTTTACCTGTCTTAGATTAAGAAGTCCTAAATTTCGTGCTAAAATGAAGGGACAGAAATCACAACAGTTTTGTTGAACGAAACAACGTTCAGGAAACATTGGAATATGTTATAAGAATTCAAATCAAAAAGGAAAGAAAAATTGACGTGACACCTAAATATTATACCAGCTTACAACTGTAGGAATGTGACGCATTCAAAGGAAAAATATTCAAAAATATTAAAAAAAAACAACATTTTGAGGAAGGAACTCTTTTCGAAAATACAATGGGTAATAAGAGACGCCATGAAGGATGTACATCCAGACGTATTCTGAAGGCAGTACTGTCAATGTTTAACTTCGTATTTTGGGTAAGTACACGTTATATCCTCTTCATTGGTTTTATGCTCTGAAAACAGTTATTTTTCCTTTAATTTACCAATCGCTGGCCCCGCCCACTTACTTTCTAGGCCACGCCCATCGACTCCAACAGAAAGTCCCGCTTCGATTTTAAACGGAGTAATTTTGCAAAATTTGTGGCCAGTAGTATACAAGAAAATAAAAAAATGGTTGCTTAAATAAGATGTGGTCACGACGTTAAAGTCGCTAAACGAACAAAATAGGTTAACAACATGGCAGTCAATGTCGGAGATCAAAACTCATGTCTGGTCTCAATGAATGGTTTCATTGGTCGACTGGTTATTTCATTGACAGCCGTGATTGGTCAATTACGATATTGTCCACTGATATAAGTAGGGAATATCGTGTTACGATAGGCATACAACTTCTTGTATATGCTTTGAGCAGCGGAGGAAAATTCTGATATTTCATGAGACCTAAGCTTGGAAGGTCGAGGGGAATCGCAGCGAGAAGCAAATATAATATTTTGTATCGCAATCGGAACGTATTAGTCCATTTATCATACGTCTATTTTTTTATTAAATATATTTGATGAAATAATAAGAAAAATATGTATTTCTGCAGGTATTTCAATTCTCCGTTACCATTATTACTGATTCTGAATTCATACATTTATTCGCATTATGACACCGATTAAAGGATGAAAATAACGTCATCTTAGACTGCCTTATGTCAAACCGTATTTAACTCAATTCGATTCGGGGTTCTGTGTCGATTGTATAGTGTGTGGAATGTATATATCTTAATAGAAGTATTTTTAGGTATATAATAATGTGAGTTATTTTGATTAATTATTCACTAGCCACATCTACTATACTATAGCAAGAAACATTTGTATACAAAACAAAAGTCATTAAACCCATTACCAGAGAGCAAAACAATTTATCGAAGATGGAATTTAAAAAAATCTTCGTCCTTTTGGATAAAAAACAGGGGTTATGAAGAAATTTCTTTTATCAAGAGATTTCCTCTTTTCCGTCATTTTTTCAATGATTTATTCTTAAGGGTCGCAAACAGGGGATTGTGTGGGAATGGCTTAACTTCTAGTCGGCTGATAGTTTGCTGTTAAAACGTAGCTCTCTTTCTGATAACATGTTGGATAGCCAACAAATTATCAAAAAGAGGGCTACGTTATCGCAGGCTAGCCTACAGGCTATTAGAAAGAGGGCTACGTTATCGCAGGCTAGCCAACAGATTATCAGAAAGATGGCTACGTTATCTTAGCCTACACTACCTGCTTGTTTTTGATGCGCAGAGAAAAAGCACACTTTGAAATCAACGTTTGTCTAATGATCATTTCAAAGTTTTTAAATCTTGTGAAAAGAACATAAACATGTAGACAAGGGTAAAAATATTCGGTCAGCAAAGGGGATAATTCATAGAAGAAAACAACCGATCAGCGTCCGAGATTATACTCAGATATGAATGTACTCGAACTTCAAGTTGGGATTAAAGGTGTATTTCTGCTTAGATTCTATTGTAATTGAATGAAAATAAATGAGAATATATGTAGGTTATTCCTTATTACCCTAAATATTCGATTAGATTTAAAACAAGACGTACATTCAAATTTAAAGTTTTAGTAAATTCTCAGTTGAGTACGAAAAAAGGTTTTATAATCTCGGACCTTGATCTTCATAAGAACTCTCCCTGGTTTATTATGGATCGGGTATATAATTCGCCCTACCTGTAACTTGGTTGGGTATCAATTACATGAGCTGGTCACGAAGCTATATCCTTGTACAAGATATTTCATAGACCGAATCAAATAAGCATAGACTCAGGCAGCACTAAACACAATTATCTTGACTTGCTATTCTATTCTGAGCAACTTTTCAACCTAATTATCATCAATGATTTCTAGAAATTCCGACACCATAATTTTCATTACATTCTTCCACGGTAATGCTATTGTCAACATGGGATATATCTCATGATTGTCGCTCAATGTCAATATGTCAATTTTATGACAAGAATATTGAAATTAGGTATCATCCCTGTTGTCGATAACTTGGAAACCTTAAATAACTAGAATTCTCTCACAGCCGAATGCTACACCCTCCAGTATTTTGTCACTAAATTAGCAAAGTCGACCTTTGACCTACGCTTCCGAAACAAATAGGGCACAACCTTTGGATAACATTGTTTAAAATTTCAAGACCCTAGGTCTTATGAGTTCATGAGTTTATGAAACTTATGAGCATGGGAACGGATTTCAATCAAAGTTTAATAGTGACATTTACTTTTGATGTACTTGACTCAAATCTCAGACACTTCCTAGATCATTTGACAACAAGTGTATGAAGTTTCATGGTTATATGTCAACTGGTTTAGAATTAGAGAACGAAAACGAAAATTCTACTGATGGACGTTCTTACTAGAGGTACTTGCGGTTTGTTTTTTGGTTCCTATTATGTTTTTCACTCCAAAAGCCCACCTTTTTTAACCCCCCCCCCCCTATAATGTAATATTCTACGAAACGAACCACGTAAAGTTAATCAGTAAATAATACCCCAGTACCATAATGTCTCTCTCGTAAGCCCGAGTTAACGAAGGAATGGACACACAGACAGACAGACAGATATAGTTGAACCAATATAACCCCTTCTACTTCGTATGTGAGGGGTAGGATACTGGTAAAACAGATCGCTGGCAGAGAATATGATTTGTTAAGGATTTTACTTTCATGGAATATCATTGTTTGAAAGAATCTGAAAGAAGATCATCTAGGGAACAACCCTGTGAAATTCGGTTAAGGTCTGGCAAGCAGTTTCTAAGGGGAAGACTATTCAAGAGAAAAATTACACACTAACGGTCGAACGTACGTACGGATGTTCGCACGTCATGACAATAGCTCGCTGGCCTTCGGACAGTGGGGCTTGAAATAAGAGACCAACCAAATTATCCATATAACCGGGACAAGTTTGAATCTCCACATTAGTAAACATTTACGTTAAGTATTTTTGTTGGTTTTGCGACATAAATGACGTAACTACAGCTTATACATCTGTAGTCACGGCATTCCGATTGCCAAATAAGCCTAACAATTTTCCTTTGCTTAACTTCTTAAAAATTGAGATTTTTGCAAAATAATGCCCCTTTAATATCCGAATCGTGCATCCTGTTGGAGTAGAATAGTCGGTAGCAGCTATCCGCCAATTCAGTATATAATGACATGATTAATTAACGGATAGCTGGACCTACTTGGCTCCAACAGGAAGTTCCATTTCGATATTAACCCTTTCCTGTTTTGCAAAATTTAGACCTGTCCAAATTCAAAGGTTTTGCAGACGAAAATGTAAAGTGGATTTAATTTGAGAAATAACCATTCAGTATGGTAGAAAATATTGTAGAAAAAGAAGAAATTGCTTGTTACAAGCAATTTCTTCTTTTTCTACAATGTTTTCTCTACTAAAATCCAAAGGGACGTAAAAAGCAGGGATTGAACGGAAAAGGGTGTAATTTTGCAAAATTTATCGTAAAAAACATGTAACAAAAAAGTAGAATGACTGTTTAGCGACATAAACCTCGTAACGGCAGCTGGACGAAGCTGTAGTTACGGCCTTCAAATCGCCAAGCCAAGAAACATTATTCTCATAAATGTTGGCCAATGTAGGAATTCAAAGTTCACTTCCGGTCTAAAGAAATGTTTTGATTTGTCTGTTGATTTTTTTTTTTTTTTTTTTTTCTTTTTCTTTGATTGACAGTAAGGTTCCATCTATAGGGTCATATTATTGATCGAGATCGGGGTAATAAGTAATCATTAACCCGTTAACAGACAAAGTCTTTAATTCAGTGAAGTTGCTAACGACAATTTGTGGTTTTGAAATTTATAAATCTTTGTCTTAACCTATTCCCTCTTGGTATACCAAACAATTTCTTCGTTTCTCACAATGTTTTCTAGCCGTAACATCAAAAAAAAAAATGGAAAAAAATAATGAGCCTTAAATTGTCGTCTACAACTCCTTTCGATTTCGACAAGTCTAGAATTTTGCAGTCTGGTAATGGGTTATAGGGTAGAAACTATTGTCAAAAATAAAGAAATTACTTGTAACAAGCAATTTCTTCTTTTTTCGCAACGTTTTCCAAAAGCTCTTTTAATGAGACGCGTGAAAAGCGTCACTGTGTTGGTATGGGGAAAAAAAGTCATACAATTCCAGAGAACAAGTTTGCTAAGATTTCTCTCGCTATTACATGTAACTCGGTGAGCTATCCGTCTGCTCTTTGCATGCTTCTGTGGAATCATTTACTGATATAGACTGTTAATTAAGGCCAGCTTATTCGAATTAACCTGTCTGGTTTAGGACAAGAACGTTCTGTCAAGAGAAGTACTTTCACCGCAAATTTGAGAGAAAAAGATAACAATACACAGCCGAACAAGAATATGGTGTAAGCTCCAAATGTTTTACGTTGTCTATTTTTCTTTTCGAAATTTTCCAGCCATGTGATGAAACTTGATTTCATTCCGATATAGTGTTCCTCGAAAATTTTAATTTAACCCATTCCCACACAAGGACGCCTTTTGACGCACATAAAGAAAAAGAAATATGGAAAATATTGTGTGAAATATAGAAATTGCTTGAACCAAGCAATTTCTTCAGTTTCCACAATGTTTTCTACCCAGACTTAAATTGTTGTCTGCATCTCCTTTAAGTTTGGACCGGTCTAAATTTTTGCCGCTTGGTAATGGGTTAAGACTGTATTACGGAAAAAGGGCTGGTTGTTTATTTACATATCTTTATTTATCACCAATATTTTTTCTTATTTTTTATTTATACATGCACATATTTCCCCTTAATCAATATTCGTGAATTTCGGGTCGAGGAAGAAGATTGTATGTGTGTGTGTATATATATGTGGGGGGGGGGCGGGTCATGTTCTAGATCAGAACCTCTTCGCTCGTTTGGCTCCAATCCGATGCGTTCTAATGAGGTTAGTGTGTGTATCTCGTTTCCCACTTGTTAAACTTTTATCAAACTTTATAATATAGGAACCACATTAATTTTCAGAGGGTGTTTGTTGTCTTTTTTACAAATTCAGTAAAGAGTTAAAAGACGATGTATTATTTGCATGTGTGTATGACACAAAATGAGAATTATTCGAGATTCAAAACCTATTTTTGCTATGCTGAAAAATCTTAAACAGGAGTGACGACAATAAATCGGAATCTGTTATTGTTCTTAAACCCCTGTGTGTGGGTACTAACTGAAATTGGCTGGTCGTGATATGAATAAAAAAAAGATAGAACCAATCAATTCATACATTTAGACTAGATATGAACAATAGCTCCACGACGAAATTTAAGGTAGGCATGTTTGTTGGTTTGACGAAGTAAACGTCGTAACTACAGCTAATTCAGTCAACCATTGAACTATTTTGTAACATTTCACGGAAAATTATGGCAAAATAACGTCGCTTAACATCTAAGACGAACTCCTTGTCTGAGTTAGTGGGCGTGGCCAGCGATCCGTCAATACTCTACACAAGGCGACTCCGGTGAGTACCCACAGCGTAGGGGCTGATAGAAAAATAATGAAATTAAACCCTTTTCCTATTTTTGAATTTTTAGACTGGTCCAATTTGAAAGACGTTAGGGACGATAATTAAAGTTGAGTGTAATTTGACATGTAATCATTCTATGTGATAGAAAATAGTGTGAGAAAAGAAAAAATTGATTGTCTCAAGCAATCTTTTTTCACAATATTTTCTTAAGTATTAAATCAAACGAATTTAAAAACTAGAGGCTGTACGAAGAAGGGTTAGGGTTTTTGCTGTCGCAATGACATCATCTATCTAAATGACAGCTGATAAATGTAAGGTTAAGCGTGATGATCTTGATCTACATATTTGACTCGTGAAAGTCACGTCTTGAAGCAGTTTATTAAAGTCTCGATTGATGGCAGGACGTTGATGGCGGTGGACACGTGTTGACATTGTTTGTTAAACAAATAGAAAGGACCAATTAACTCACAAAATGTCAAGAAGAGTGAGGAGATAATATTCTGGCCAATTTGTAATTCTTCTATTCTCAGCTGGGAAAGGGGATTTATTATCGAGAAGCAATTTAAACCGTTTTTCCTCTACAGTCAGAAGAGATAAGCTATCGAATACTTGTACATGAACGACTGTGACTGACGACTTATCCTGAAACAATTCTCACAAATCCTTGTATTTTTACAACTCTGAGTAAAAAAGGGGGAAATATTGTGGACAATGAAGAAATGTGACAAGAACTTCCTACTTTTCCAAAAGTTTTTTCTTCCATAAGTAAAAAACAAACAAACATTACGTGTACTTAAATTTTCTCCAACCGTTTGGTGTTGCCTGGTTGATGGACTTCGTAGGCGTCCATCAGTGTTACCCAGTATGGTAGAAGAGAAGTGGTGCCCAGTTAGGTTCGATTTATTATTTTTCAAAACCTGTCTTGCCAAAACAACTGTACATTTTGAAGATGGCGTAATAGGAGGATTCTATATAAATCGTAAAATGTATAAAGACTCCTCTTAAATACAAAAACACCCTAACAATAACCTGTTTAGTGTAGAATGCGAGTATGGTTAAAAAAAACACAGTCTTTCAATTATATAGTGTGTAATTTGCCTTACTCAGCATACCAGTTGTATACAATTACATATTATATGAAAAGATGTTTATTATTATTTTGAATTAGCCTTTTCAACCCATTACCAGACGACACATTTTTTGACTAGTTACAGACGACAATTCAGATCGCTTTGAGATTGAAAACTAAGGCCCAGATAGGGTAAAAACATTTGGTAACAAACATTTTTTTTTTTTCTCATAATATTTTCTTTAATGTAATTCTCCAGGGGCGTAAAAAGCGTGAATGTGTGGGAATGGGTTAAGCTTCTAATGAATCGCAGAAAGTTTAAAATATATACAAAATCTCTCTTTTATTTCTAACAGGTAATAATTCTCAATGATTATTGATAATCTAATATTGTCCAATTTTCTTAAATGATATCTTAATTATTTGTGGAATGTCTTTGGGGAAGGATAATCTTCTAAAAGTAAAAACAAAAGTATTGATCTTGAAATCAGTTAGATCAAGTGAATTTGGTTACTCGTGACTCAGTAAAACCGTGGTTGGTAGGTGCACCCTGTCATTATCCACACCAGTAACATGTACAACTACAGCAATAAATTTATACCATTACGTGTGTAGCTGATCAGCCAACTTCACAGGCAAATTACTTATCATATTTCCATCAGTAGAAACCAAATGACACGTGTAACAATGGTAGTTTTTTTTTCCGAAATTGTGATCGTACTCAGGACTGTAGAATAGAAACATTCTGTATTACATCAAACAAGGTTAGACGAAATGTTATGTTTTAACCCTTTCTTGGTTAATCCCTGGTTTTTACGTCCCTGTGAATTTATTAAGAAAACATTTTGGAAATAAAAGAAATTGCTTGTAACAAGCAATTTCTTCTTTTTCAACAATATTTTCTACTCAACTGAATGATTATATCTCAAATAAGTATTGCTTTAAATTATAGTCCGAAAACCTTTCAATTTGGACCAGTCTAAAATCTCAAAAAACAGGAAAGGGTTAAAAGATATTCTATATGAAAATTGCCATTTTGTACATCATAACGTGCATATCACCCTACTATGCCAATACGGACGACCACCATCAGTACTTTCAGTGCTTTGGTTTTTTGTTTGTATGCTTGTATGTTTGATTTGTTGGTTAGTTAGTTGGTTCGTTCGTTGGTCGGTTGTTGTTTTATTGGGGGGGTTTTTTTGTTGTTGTTTTTTTGTTTGTTTTTTTTGTTTTTTTGTTTTTTTGTTTGGTTTTTTTTTTTTTTTTTTTTTTGGTTTTTTTCTCTCTCTCTTTTCTCGTATGGTGATGTTTAAACCTTGTTTAATTGGACTCTAAAGTATAGAATAAACAAAGAGATAATCAAAAAATCGTTTTTGGCCACCATTTTGACTGTAAAACATCGTTTGCTGATACGTGGGAGGTTTTAATTTCTTCTGTTCGATAAGCTATCCATCAAAAATATCTTCGGCAAATATGTGAAACTAACGGGAGGAACTTAAGACATTTGACTTGGTGTTTAGCGTCAGTTGATAACGGGCTCACAGGTTGGAAAGATGAAAAGTGGATAAATAATGATCAAAAGGGTGCTCGTTACATGTAATTGACCAATCGCGGCTGTCAATCAAATAACAAGTCGACAAATGAAATCATTCATACGACCAGAAATGAGTTTTGAACTCCAACATTGACAGCCATTTTGGTTTACTCTTTTTATTAGTTTGGCTACTTAAACGTCGTATTCAAGCTGTAATTGCGACGTTTAGGTCGCCAACCAACTATTCTATTTGTTTTTTATATGCCAAAGGCCATATATTTTGCAAAATAACGGCGTTGAATATCGAGGGGGGACTTCCAGTTGGAGTCAATGGGCGGGGCCTATGGAACCGGTTGGAGGGCTAGCGATTGGTCAAATGATGGATCGCGTTAACCATAAAAATCGATTGGCTAACCAAATCATTCTTTCATACCGGAATTGGATTTTGAACTCCAACATTTATGTTGAGAATTTTTGTAGGTTTTGGCGACCTACACGTCGTAACTACAACTTACTCAAGCTGTAGTTACGACGTTAAGATCGCTAACTAACTGTCGAAGTCAGTTGGTGTGGAAAGCAATCTGTCAAGTGACATTTTAGAGTATCTAGATATTATATGAGCCTGTGCGTGACATTTCCAACAATTTCGCATGTGCGTGACTTGCACACATTGAGCACCCTGGACAGCCATTTGGGGCAATTAGAATATTAGCTGATTGTTTAAAGAAGCTTTGGGTCATTATCTATCTACTGAGCGCAGAGTGAAGACTCTGATCAGACTGTGCGGATGCACAGACTGATCTGAGTCTTTACTTGGCGCACATGTGTAATGGTTGGAAATGTCACGCACGCGCTCAATAAGTGTTATCACAGAATATTGTGATTGCAAAAAGAAGTGTACTGTCGAGTTTGTTTTAACCATTACCAGACGACAACATTTTACATAGGGATGTGCAGACGATAATTTAAACTATATGATAATTTAGGGTTGTTTTTTTTAAGATTTATCGGTAGTAAACATTGTGCAAATAAACGAAAATGCTTGTAGCAAGTAATTTCTTCATTTTACACAATGTTTTTCTTGGGGACGTCAAAAAGCGTTATTGTTTGACAATGGGTTAATAAGAATAAAGAAACCAAAGCTGAAAATAAGGTGGTTTTATTTTTCAATTAAATTCTACTGTGTTATGGACAGGGTTTTAAAAACCCATTGGTTCCATGCTTGAATGTCGTAAGTGTGAATAAATTGTACTGGTACTTATGATCGTCTAGCACCGTGACTTCAAAATACGAAAATATCAGGAAGGCGTCATGTTCAAACCAAACGGATATTTAGACGGAAGCACATTTAAAGGTTAACGGTATGTAAAAAGCATTAGATAAACGTTCTGACTAGATAACGAATAAAAGGTGAATATAACATTACTTTGTTACCAGTAATATTAACATGTTTTGTTTCATGGTATGTTGAAAATTTTGTTGCGGTTTGATTCTTCTATGGAGTCTCGAATTGATTGAGAATACACATGTGGTAGATTCGAAAAGTCAACGCCCGACCAAATTTGAATGGTTTTATCACCCATGCATTCTTATATTTGTTAAGCGTGAATACAAAAAAAAAAAGTTTTAACCCATTTCCACACAATGAAGCTTTTTGACGCCCCCTCAAAGAAAAGAAATTTGGAAAACATTGTGTAAAATGAAGAAATTGCTTGCAACAAGCCATTTCTTTACTTTTCGCAATGATCTCTACCTTCCTCAAAGTACCGCGTTTGCTTGATGCCTACGACCCCCCTTAATCGCCCTAATATGTTTTAAAGCACTGGGTGGCGTGATTATTGTAAAAATGCATTTACGACCTGAGCCATATTTGTAAACATTGCCTATCTATGGTCACATGACTACCACATGTTACTTCAGATCACGTGATTACCAAACACGGGACGGCGAATCACAAAAAACAAATGACTGCGCTGATTATTACCTTATTTTTCAATAATTTAAAGCAAACTAAAGCATGTTTAGAAGTCTCTAAACACATTTTTTTATAATCATCCTTTACATGTGCCATATTATTGTCTTCGGCTACAACTAACTGATTGTCCGTGGCAAGTTGAGATGAAAAGTTACCCGAGGTGTATCCATATCTAAGAGATAACGTGATATATGTTATCAAGAAACTCGAAATGAAATTGTCTTGTGTTCATTTTGCGGTTTTGTTAAATCTAAGTTGGAATTGCTCCGCATTCCATCTTAAAAACTGTTGAATCGGAAAAGTAGCTGAAAGCTGGTAATAGCAATAATTCCGAATGGCGTACAATGGAAGAAAAATTAGACTTTTAGACAATATTTTCAAGTTGCTTTCGTATCATGTGTGAAGGCTTCTGGTGAATCACGCTTCAGAGTCGCCTTCTCAAACGGCTAAAAAACATTAAAACGCTTTCATCATAGAGTTTAAGTCGACTGATCCTGAGGTGCCAGATGAATTTCGGGAACGGTGGTAAGCTAGAGCATGCAGATTGACAGATATTACAGTCGGTTGTATGTTTCAGACACGGTCAACTGAATAAAGATCTGTGGACTTATCTGAACATTTTATTCTCTCGAAGGTTTCGGTCTGCTCAAAGATTTATATGTAGATTTCAATTTATTTTTACAAAGAGCTGTGTTCATAATAGCAAGTTTGTAAGTAACTTTGTCAAACACGAAATCATAAGTTTCCACTATATAAAAACTTTAAATACACAAAAATATCGCCTATTATCGTGATATATTCGAAATAGTAAATTGAATCTCGGCGATTCGTGGTTTCGATGCAGAATCGATGGAGTCACTGTTTGTGTTAATAGACATTAACCGCCTAACTGCAGATAAAAGCCACTAAAGTAAGCAAGCGCTAATCCAGAGAAAAAAAAAACAGAACCATTTAATTATCAAACTTTTATTCTTTGGGATTTGAAATGAGAAACAAATATTTTATGCACTCAAACTAAATCTAACTTGATTATAGTTGTTCTTTCTACATACTCTCACGTAGATTATCATTTATTATCATTGAATATATGTCATGCATAACCACTACCGATTTTCATAGCATGTTGATTTAAATGTTTGTATTTGACTAATGAGCTTGTAATAGCTTCATGTCTAATAAAGTATCTGTATCTGTATCTTTAATCCATTCTCACAAAATGAGGCTTTTTGACGCCCCTCAAGAAAAACAATTGGGAAAACATTGTGTAAAATGATGAAATTGAAAAACAAACAATTTCTCCATTTTACACATTGTTTTCTACCGAGGAAGTTGGGAAAAAAAGTACACAAACTTTAGATTGTCGTCTGCAACTCCTTTCAATTTGAACCAGTGTAAAATTTTGTCGTCTGGTAATTGGTTAATTCTATTGACTGTGACCATATAGAAATTCCAAGCTTCTCGCTGTACGTTGTGCCATTCATTGAGGACCATTTAACCCATTCCTACACGATTAAGCTTTTTTCATTTATTTGTTTGAGTGGGGTCAAAAGCCGTTTGTAACAATCTTTCAATCATGTCGCGGCGGCTGGAGCACCTAACAATGAATTCCTAGCATATCTCACATCGATAGTACCATTAAATCCTTTCCTAGCCGCCAGCTGCTATCCCACTTAGGTTTACGATTATCAACCCATTAGTGAGAGACAAATATTGGACAGGGTATATGCCGCCACCGGGGATCGAACCCAAGAGATCCCATGATTGAAGATTGGGAGTCTGATGCGCTATGACGGCGGCCGCATTTTTTGTACCTCAAAAAGAATGCTATGGAAAGCATTGAGGAAAATGAAGAAATGGCTTGTCACAAGCAACTTCTTCATTATCCACAATGATTTTTACCGACAAATTTTTCAGACAGAGTCAAAACAGACGTTGTACAAAAAAAAACTTTTCGGTAGAAAACATGCTTTCAAGAACTACGCCCAAAAAGTCTGTTATTGAAACACATGAAAGGGGTTTTCACTACCTGAGAAAAATGAACTACATTAGTTTCTTGGGCTAGATGTCCACATTGTAAAGATTCAGCAGCAGTGAAAATATACAGTTTAAAGAAAAGAAAGTCGAAAGAAAGGAACGAGCTTTCTTTATTACCCTCTAATGGCTTCAGACACATTAATTACAGTTAGGAGTTTACCAAGATAAACCTTAAACAATGATATTATATCCTCATTGTACAGTCGTATTACTTGCATGTTACCGAGATTACGCCCACAACAAGCAATCTAAACAATTTGTTTTAAATAAACATGCAAGGCATTAGTCATTAATCATGTTTATGGGGACTTTTTGTACCTTAAGAAAATATTAATTTCTGAATTTTCAATTTCAGACACTTTTGAAGTCTTTGAATTTGAATAGGTTTAACGTCGCTTTAAACATTTTTTCAGTCATATCGCGGCGGTTGGAGCACCTAACAATGGATTTCCGGCATTTTTCACACCAGTATTACCACTACATCCTTTCCTAGCCTCCATCTGCTATCCCACTTAGGTTAACGATTATCCACCCAGAGGTGATAGACATTTATCGGAAAGGATATGTGCTGCCGCCTGGGATCGAACCCATGACATCCCGTGATTGAAGATTGGGAGACTAATGCGTTACCGACTACGCTATGACGACGGCTTACCTTAAAGCGTATTCTACAGAAGTATTGTAAGGACGGTTAGATTCATTAATTTATTGGCGGAACGGATCGTTCGCTACTCCAACCGAACTCCAACAGGAAGTTCCACTTAAATATCAACCCTTTCCTGTACAAACCCGGGATCACACATCGCAGTGATTTTGTACTTGAGAAAACATTATGGAAAAAGAAGAAATTGCTCTTAACAAACAATTTCTACTTTTCCCACAATATTTATTACGACAAAGGATGATTTAATTTCAAATTACCCCAGTTTCACTGTTGTCTGCAACCTCTATCGATCATTTTGATTGACACCGACGAGCCTTCAATTGACACCGACGAGCCTTCAATTGAATTAGATTTCATGATTTGAACGAGCTTTCATTAATCTTGTCATGCTGAACCCGGAATATTCCGGTTTGGGCAGGAGGTGTAGACTAAGATCAGACTGCACTTATTTGCAGGCTGATTTTAGTCTATACCTCCTGCTTGTACTTCTCCAGCCAGAGTTGCTTTTGAAGTTGATTTCTAAAAAAAATATTGTAATTTGAACAACACTTTCTATCAGTGCTTTCAGCCCTCTGATTTTACTGCAATTCAGTAAGGTAATTTATACAGCATGACAAGGGTCTAAAGCATGGTGAAAGTCAATTATTCATGCGCTTCTAAAAGTTATATGGTTGGGTGTCCGACTGAGCAGTTGGGATTCAAACGTGCAACCCTCGACTTCTCTCCGAATACGAGTCCACCGCCCTAACCTCGGGCTATTTCAATTTCTAGACGCGATTTGCCGATCGCGTAAGAGCATCATTGAAAATCGTCCACATTTGTTACCTGTATAAGACATGGGGTCGGTTACTTGGTTATAAAAAGGTAATATAGGCATCTTCAAAAAATATATTTAATTGATTGTAACAAACAAAAAATGACAATGCATATTATTTGTTCCTTTTTTTTTTTATTTTTTGGCAAACTTAAACATTACTTATAATGATTCGTTGGGATGTGTATCGTCCATGTTTATATCACTATTACTCTATTATCTTTATTTTCTTTTTAGTATTTATAAATGACCAAACACATACGAGTATCTAGATGTAACAAACAAAGAATGACAATCCAGATTCAAAAAGTTATTGGTTCATTTTAGCCATTCAGTGATCTTAATATATGCTTCGCCTTTTGCAAGTTCTTAAAGAAAATCATAAAAGAAATATATGTGTGGAATCGCACTGGTAGGTATACAATTCATTTATTAACTCTTTCCCGAATAATCCCTTGTTTTTAACGTCCCTGTGATTTTATACTTAAGAAAACATTGTGGGAAAAGAAGAAATTGCTTGTAACAAGCAATTTCTTCTTTTCCAACAATGTTTTCTACCCTGTATGTTGGTTACTTTTCAAATTGCGTCCATTTTAATTGTCGCCTGCAGCTTCTTTCATATTGGACCAGTCTGAAATTTGAAAAACAGGAAAGGATTAAAGAGTTATTGTTATACATTTATTACAACCAAATTTTCAAGAGCGATGCTTACAGAGGACCTATAAAGGAAATCAACCGAATTAGCCCAATGATTCATAATTCGCGACTCACTTTCAAGCCTAACAACCGTCTTGAAAATCAAAAAAGCAATTTATCCATGTCTTTGAAATTATATACATCCCAAACCTCACATCTAAAGTGGTGGATGGGTACAATACGCGTATTAAAAAAAATATTGTAATTTGAAAATTGAATAGTAGTTCGTTGAAAAGAGTTAACAAATTTTGATGCGCCTCAGAGCTTGGTAAAAACACATGCTGCTACTTTAAAGTTACCTGCGTAATGGAGCTTTACCCAAAGAATATGAAAAACTTACACTGATTTCATCTTGTTCTCTATTTATAGTAAAGATTTCTGTTTGAGTAGACTTTCACTTTCGAAAAAATAGCAACAATAATCTCGGAGGCCCCGTATTTCAGAGTATCGATAAATACTGTTAATTTACCAATCAGTGGCCCATCCCGCTTGCTTCATTAGCCCCTCCCATTGACCCGCTCCGATTTCAAACGCCATTATTTTGAAAGAATAATGGCCAGCTGCATGTAACAAAAAGGTAATATAGTTGGTTTGGAGACCTAAACCTTGCAACTACAGCTTGAATAAGGTTAACAAAAGTAGCGGTCAATGTTGAAGATCGAAACTCAATTCTGGTCTCAACGAATGATTTCATTGGACGACTGGTTATTTGTTTGACATTTGGTCAATTTGTGTATCGGGTTTATCTTTAGATATCCATTTGATTTTATAAGTTGTAAAAGTAAAGAATTTTTGCAGAATTCAAAATGACAGTTTATCTTTGTACCTAAGTAATCCCTCTTTCGATATATAGTTGGGCAATAGTACGCAATATTTATATACCTACCAGTCCAAATTATAGACACAATCCTGGATGGTTGGAGATGAAAATATTCTAATGAGACTTAAGATGACCAAACCAGACAGACTCTAATTGATTGTTCACACTTCTTTAAGTGTGAATAAAAAACGCTTTAACTTCACAAAAACCATAAACTCTCATACTACAGGAACCAGTCTGACTTCGAGAAAATTACTGTCTTAATATATTGAGTGTCAATGGCATTTCATTTTGAGACAAAACTGGGAACTTTTCTTAGAATAAATTTTCATTCGAAAGATAGAGGCAATGTTCGAATTGGCGAATCGTCTCTGTCCACCCAATGATCGAAGGCTAATCAAATTATCTCAAACACAAGACAACTATCTTTGAGCTATTTCAATTGCTATTTCATAAAGTGGTGGAAGGATCGCGGAGTAATGTCGTGTTTATTTTTGTTGTTGTTGTTGTTGTTTTTTTTTTTTTGGGGGGGGGGGTTAAGTAGCGACTTTTCAGTTACAACAAGAAGTATATACTGGATTGCTACACCAATTAAGGCAAAGAGAAGTAAAAGTAAAGTAAAATAGTTTAACACAAAGACAAAGTCTAGCTTTTTGCTTAGATGATTTGGCTATCAATGAATGGATCCTATCATACATGTAAATGTTTGCATCGTGCAAGTATGTAGACACAATTTTGTCCATTTCTCGCTCATTTACAACACTATTTGTTTATTTTTAGTTTACTGGACCAGGATTACTCGGGGTTGGAATATGGCTGACTCTCGTCACTAATGACGTCAGTGCTGCAATAAATCATGCGCAGTACGTACTTCCTACCTACATGTTAATGGCGGCCGGGGGAGCTACAATCGTTATCGGAATTCTGGGATGTGTTGCAATATTTAATGAAAATAGATGTCTTCTAGCTTTTGTAAGTAATTTTTCGACGTTTTGCATCTTTCTTCCCTGTGTAAATGATAATTAAATGAAAATAATAAAAGAAAGATCGATGAATCTTTTTGTAAGCAATGTTTTTACTTTTTTCCTTCTGATTCTTGTATGATGATTTTAAATAATTTAATACAGAAAAACTTTCTTACATGTGACTGCGGTAGTTCTTAAGCTCGTGAATTGACCAGTCGCAGCTTTCAATCAAACAAACAGTCGACCAATTAATTCTTTCATTTAGACCATTTAGACCAGAAATGGATTTTGATCTACATTAGTCGGACATTCTTGACATTCTTGTTAACCTTTTTGTTGGTTTGGCGACTTAAACGTTGTAACTACCAATTTTTCAAGACTATTAGGCAATTGCACATCTTTTTTATTATTATTATTATTTTGATATCTAATGACAGCAAAAGTTTCACTTTGATTGTTACACAATTTTCTGTTACAGTACTTTCTATGTCTGGCGGCTGTATTAGCAACCAATGTAACAGTTTGTGTGAAATCTTTCATAATATTTGATGGGGTAAGTTAGATTTCTTTTCTTATCCACGTCGATATTGTTTTAACAATATTGATAGAATGAACTTCACAAGAAAAGTTGTAATCAGCGTATGGGAAGAATCCAGAACTGTGAAAAAAAACGATTACATAGGGGTGAAAACACGAAATAATACATTAATTCATTCGTTTATGACACACGAATAACAATATAGATAACTTATTTCCAAAAAAACAACAACATTTTTTTCTTACTTATCTACTACGGGCACTTTGCTTAGATTGAAAGGGATTTTTTAAATGCACAAAGGACTTTCAATTTTGAATTCTGAAGCTTCATACTGAATCCCTGGATTATGTGGTTTGCGGTTTAGGAATATGGCATAAAATGGTCTTAATGTAGCAAAAGTGATGAAACTGTAGTTTTAAGTTGTCTGTTTTGTAAAATTAGCACACGGTCGTGTTTTCGTGATTAGAATGGCGGTAGCGGCCAACTGGCGGATACACTCGCCCTTTATCTTCCAAACATTGGTAGTAGCCTCGCTTTGATGTCCGCACAGCTTATCAGTTCTCGTCTCGTAAATTTACGCGAGACATGACATTAAATTGTAAACATTTACTTTTAACAAATTATCTTTTGATGATTCGTTTCCGAAGTTTTTAATGAAAATTTCTTAATACAAACTGTGCAGAGATATCGAACAGCAGAAAATTTTGATCTATGTATCAAAAACGATTACATTTAGAAGCAAACACATATAATTCTAAGTCGAATAAAGCGTATCATAAAGGTATTATCCAATAAAAAAACTATTATTTTTATTTTTATACTTTATTTTATTTCTTATAAATATTATGCCTCTTGTGTTTATTGATAAGTTATCTTTCCGGCCACTTAGCCAATATTTGGGCGGATTATTGCAATGCTCTCAACATAAAGTATGGTAACGCGTCAAAGATGTCGGATACCAGTAGAAACATCAACCCGGTGTAAGAAACTCGGTTCGATGCGACATCTGCTCTCACACAATTTTACGCAAATTTTCACCGTTGATGTTCACCCACTCGCGATAGTATGTCCTTTTGCCGAAAACATCATCTTGCATCTGATAATAACGGTAATGATCACTCGAAAATTGGACCACGGAGACATCCTAATTTCAATTCTGTTTAATAATGTCAGTTCGGTTTGGTTGTTTTTATAGATTTCATTCTTGAAAATTGTTAGATAATGCAAATGTTGACGTTAGAAACAAACAGACGTGTAGGCCGCGAGCCAGCCATCTGTCATACCGCTTCCCTCAAAAATTGTCTACCAAGAACTTACTGAAGCAAAGAATAATTGTTCGCTGAGAAATGATCTTATAATTCTAATAATATTGACAGCTCTTTAAGTTTTACCCGTTGTAGGAAGAATATCCTTTAGTTTCCTTTTCTTTGACATATTTTAATTAATGTCTTCAGAATGATTATACTTAATTTAAAGGGCTAAAAATTTTAGTTTTTTAATGGTGATATGAAAGTTTTGCACGACACATTGTTTTAATTTAAACTGAATATATACATTTGAACACACGCTTTGTATTGTTTTGATTTTTGTTGTTGTTGTTGTTGTTGTTTTGAAGCTAGGTGGTTTGATTGTGGATTCTATACGTCAAGAATGGGCTTGTTAAAGGGACGTATGTATTGGGCAAATAGGCCTATCTACGAAGCTCTTTGATATCATACAGGTTCAAAGTAATCTTAACGGTTATGTGAAAATAGAAATCAAAATGATTCATTGCGGATGTAAAAAAGGTTATAAGAAATACCAAGTAAGCCTATTGTATGTCATGATTTATAAAGTGTAAATCAAATAACAGGTCTTTTTTCCAAATCTTTCGAAAAATAGCATTACAAGCCTATAAACCGTCACTTTAGCAGTTTAGGGTTTCGTGATTTTCAATAAATTATGTCCTTGCAACACTAATTAACCAGATGACTTCCTGGGGTGATCAAATATGACTGGACTTATCCCAAAATAACAAAATAATAACTGTCTCACGGGTACATATCGATCAGTAATATTAAACAGTGATTTATAATTCGTGAATTATGGGTACATACCGGAAAGCTAATATTTACTTGTGAACATTTGAAGAATCACAATTTCTGATAGCAAATGGAAGCTAATTAAGGTTACCGGTACAGTCGTTTATTGGGCTGTTCTATCTGTAGACCAGAGAGACGATCTCAATAACCTGGTATACACAGGTAGCACAGTAAGCCAATAGACATGGTCGAGATACGACCTGTGTAAATCATATTTGAAATGGGGTTTCCTTAGTGATAATTTCTGTTAAATCTGATCGAAATCAATGTATCAGTTTCTATGAAGATATTTTGAATTTAGATGATTGTACATACATGCGCACGATGGACACAACGCCTTCGCAAAGACACTGTTAAACTCAGGACAATAAACCTAATCAGAAATGACGATAACATTGGCAGCTACCCCCATCCGTTTCAATATTCATTTGCAAAAGAAGAAACTCGACTGAATTGCTGTATATCCTGAGATGAAATTGTAAATGTTTTGTATTTGTGTATGTATCTCTATACATTTTGTGTATAACAGCATAGAATTTCTTGTGCGCCAAATTATCACGGGTGTCGGTGCACTAGTAACACCAATTAATCAACTAATCAGTTAACCAATCAGTTATTCAATTGATGTCCTTTGAAAAAGTATTAGAAACGCGCAAATCCTCGAAGACTTCAGGCTATGGAAAAGCACTATGCAGATATATGTACATGAAATTAGACTTGTTACAGCCTTTTAAAATTCATTATTTATTTTTTTTTTTTTTTTTTGAGAAAATCATGTGTGAAGTCGTACACATGACGCATAGCTTACCCACCATTGTACCAGGCGACAAGCAAGATCATCGGAAAACAGTATAAACATACTATTGGTACTCAGTCGCCGTGATAGCGCAGTCGGTAGCGCGTCAGACTCCTAATCTTCAATTATGGGATGTCATGGGTTCGATCCCCGGCGAAGGCACATATTCTTTCCGACATTTGTACCCACTAAAGGGTGGATAATCGTAAACTTAAGTGGGATAGCAGCTGGAGGCTAGGAAAGGATGTAGTGATAGTACTGGTGTAAGAAATACCATTGGACTCCATTGTTAGGTGCTCCAGCCGCCGCGATATGACTGAAATACTGTTAAAAGCGGCGTTAAACCCAATTCAATAAATCTATTGATACTCAAATCGAAAAAAAAAATATGTTATCATGACTTACACCAAATGGCATTTTCGACGAACACTTATTTGTCAATTCCTGTTACTCTTGTCGGATACTTTTTGAGGGAACCTAAGTGGCAGGCTCGCGGCGAGGACAATATATTGTCTTTTACTGCAAATTTAACATATTTCGCATGTTTCAAGAGTGAGAACTGGTAGAAACATTTCCAGCGCATCAGGAACATATTTCTAGGAACGTGGAAAATCTTGACATTTGTGAATCTTGCCGGTTCGATCTGCCTGGTATTCCAACCTGTGGTTGATGTACCTATCCACAACCTCAAAACAATTCCCGAGTGGTACCTGGTAATTTTCCTCATATTGTGCAACGTGCGTACTCTTTTACTTAACCCTTTCCTGTTTTACAAAATTTTAGACCTGTCGAAATTCAAAAGTTTTGCAGACGAAAATTGAATGTGGATTTAATTTGAAAAACAACCATGCAGTAGGGTAGAAAATATTGTGGAAGAAGAAGAAGAAATTGCTTTTTACAAGCAATTTCTTCTTTTTCTACAATCTTTTCCCAATTATAAATGTACAGGGGCGTAAAAACCAGGGAATAAACAGGAAAGGGTTAAGAGCACATTACGCCACTTATGTGCACATATACCACTTACGTATACATATACAGCTTTATTTTCATTATAAACACGTGACCCGTCAGGTTGAAACGGTTCAGTCTTGAACTAAGTAAAATTGGAAAGAGAGGTGAGATTAAGCAGAGATCAATCAGGCACAGTAACCAAACTCATAAGAAATGAAATCGCACAGTAAGAAAAATTGCCCATTCTAGATTTAAAAAATATACAAAAAGTGAAAAATTGCGACAGTGATCAGCCTGTGCTGTCTGTGCAGTTTGATCAAGCCTGATACTTTTCGTAATTTTCGGAAGATCTCTTTTTTTCCCTTGATGTGTCCTATATGATAATATAACCAAACCAATACTTTCAACATCATTCAGTGAAATGGTCACTTTTTATACAATAGTCTCTTGGCTTTTCGTCTAACATACAAATGTTTTGATTTGAAAGATGATACCAATCTAACTCTGCAGAAAAAAAAAACTCAGACATTTTTATCCTGCTTTAAGAAATGAAAAAGATCTTTTCAATCATGGAATGAATATACAACATTTACCAATCACCAGAAGATCAAATTTTAGATTGTTCCAAACTAAAAAGAAGTTGCATAAGACATTTTGAACTGTGCTAAAAATAGAGTGAGAAAATGCCAGACAGGGTAGAAAACATTGTGAGAAAAAGAGAAATTGCTCGTTACAAATTAGAGAGAAAGAAATACCAGAGTAGAAAACATTGTGAGAAAAGGAGAAATTGCTTGTTACAAGCAATTTCTCCCTGTCAGAAAGCGTCATTGTGTGGTATTGGGTTAAGGAATGATGAAATTATGAACTGATGATGGGTGATAAGAACGTTTATTTTGTTCGTTAAAATGTTCTAAAAAATCACCAAATCTGTCCATCCTATTTAGAACATTAAACAAGAGATTTGTATGTTTGTTCTGTTTCAGATTAAATCTCAAATCTCATACAATCTCAACATTTCGATACAGTATAAATACATTTATGACGAAGATGTCACAAAGTCGATGGATACAATACATCAAGAGGTAAAATAATACTACGGGGCGGGCGTTTTGATGCGCGATTAACTCGTATTCTCTATTTTGTTTTTCATTTATTCTCCCCTCTCACTTTGTTTTTTCTTCTTCGATCTCCTTTCCTTTTCTTTCTTAACCATCTTCCTGCTTTTTTTTCATTCTTCATCTTCACTTTTGTCCTTTTCCTTGCATATGGTTTCAGGTTGGACAAATATGGTTGATTTCACTTTCTATATTAATTTCCACATTTTTCAATTGACTAATCGTGTCAATCAAATAACCAGTACACCAGAGAAATCATTCACTGAGATCAGAAATGAGTTTTGGACTCCTACATTAGCTGTCATTTTTGTTAACCATTTTTGTTGGTTTGACGACTTTATCGTCGTAACTACGGCTTTTTCGAGCTGTAGTTACGACATTTAAGTAGCTAACCAACTATCCAAATTTTTGTTACATGCTACTGCCCACAGATTCTACAAAATAACGCCGATTAAAATCGAAGCGGGACTTCGTGTTGGAGTCAATGGGCGGGGCCTTTGGAGTAAATCGGTGGGACCAGCGGTTGGTCAAGGTAAGGAATAAGCCGGACTTTCTCTAAAAAAAATAATAACAATTAACAATTTTAAAATTGCAGTACGAATGTTGTGGTCTACATGGCCCGTATGACTGGTACCAAGCTCGATACAATATACAGGCCGATAGAAGCTTAGTATCCAAAGGGACACAACCCTACCCGACATCATGCTGCAAGGATTACCGGGATTGTGATCTGAGTATTAAAACAGAAAACCAGCCAGTCATATTTTCTTCCGTGAGTAGACAACTAAGAATTTATTTTTCAACATATTAGTCGTTTGTTACCTCAGTCAAACTGCCATAACGGAGGTCAGTGGGCGTGGTCAGCGAACAATCTATTTAAGAGATGAAGAGAATATTTTTTGTTTTCATGGAGGTATGAACCGAAAAAACTAATCACACTGTATGAATACGCGAAGCGGATTCATACATTGTGTGATTAGGTTTTTCGGTTCATACCTCCATGAAAACAAAAAATATTCTCTTCATTTCTTATAATTTAATAGTATCGAGCAAAAAAAGCAAAAACCCTACATCTTTTGATACCTTTTTCATGGGACTATTTAGTGTGGAAGCATACAAAATCACTGCGTGCTCAAAATTTTGTTCATGGAGGTATGAATTAAATTTTTCGACCAATCAGAACGCTCGTTTTTGATAGACGAAACTTACAATTAAATTATACAGGATTGAATAGACTACGGATTGTGCTATATAGAAATAAGCCAGAACAGAAGTTCTACCTAGTATATTCTGATTTAACTTTTGAGAACAATCTAAAAGCACAATTTCCACTCAATAAAATCAGAGTGTGCCAAGTTTAGCCAGGTGATCTTTTCAAGTTTTATTTATGGCTCTACCGAACCGATTACACGGTCACTTTACTGTACAAGAATAAACAATCTTTACATTAGCTGTAAACAGCCTGTCATACCTTGTGATATATGCTTTCACTTTGTTACATATCAAGCGAAAAGGGGTTCAGTTTTGAAGAGGAAAAATATCGAATCTCGTCAAACTACACACATTCTGCTGTTTGAAAGGAGTCATTTTTTTTTCTTTTCTTTTATTTGATTTTATGATTGCAGAGCGTCCCTTCTACCATATGTTTTTGAAATACCGGTCTTGATTGACCTTCGGGTGATCTCTTTTTCAAGTATTTGTTTTACGGAACCCACTAGAGGTTCTTTTTAATCTTGCCTTTATAAAGATTGTATAGAACGTCTTAATGAGCTGCGGGTGGCTAGGAAAGGATGTAGTGGTAGTACTGGTGTGAGAAATACCAGAAATCAATGGTTAGGTGCTTCAGCCGCCGCGATTTGACCGTTTTGATTGGTCAATCTATTTTCGATTGATAGCCTCGACCCGTCAAACATCTTCTATAATCACAGTGATACTTGGCCCTTTCTCAGTGAGCTTTAGTAGGCACTTTTTCTGGTGGGTACATGCTCGTCAATCAAATACGTCTGAACATTAACAGGGTCGTTATGCTAGCTTAGTGAGATATTGGCAGAAACTAGTGTAAATTATAAGAAATGTCAGAATAACAAGTGTTTGTTTATCACGACCCAGAACAAGTGTGCCTAAAGTAGGACCTTACACTTTCAGTATTATTGTCAATAAATGTGTTTCAGTACATCGCAATTGACAACAAAGTATTGACAACAATTGTGTTTTAGTAAATTAATGAATAACAAATAAATAACAAATAATGCCCACACAATATTGACCACATTTGCTTTAAGTATATTGATCAACTATCAATATTGTCCACATAGTAGTGACAATAATTGTGATTCAGTGTATTAATCAATAATCAAGATTGCCAACATAGTATTGGCAATAAGCGTGTTTCATGATGTTGATCAATAATGAATTTCGTCCACATGGTATTCGAAATAAGTGTGATTAATATTGCTCACATTGTATTGGCAATAATTGTGTTTCAGTATGGTGATCAATATTGTCAACACAGTTTTTACATTAATTGTGTTTCAGTATATCGACCAATAATCAATATTGTCCACATAGTATTGACAATAATTGGGATTCAGTATATTGATCAATAATCAATATGGCCCACATGGTATTGGCAGTAATTGTGTTTCAGAATGTTGATCAATATTGTCCACACAGTATTTACATTAAAAATCAATATTGCCCATACTGTATTGACATTAATTGTCTTTCAGTATATCGATCAATAATCAATGTTCCCAACATGATAAGCTCAGTTGGTAGAGCACTTGACTTCAAACCTCAAGATCACGGGTTCGAGTCCTGGGCTGACCATATCAACTAACTAACTAATGGTCTTTCGGATGAGACGTTAAACCGAGGCCCCGTGTTACGATGCTATCCATCGAGCACGTTAAAGAACCAGGCGGGGCTCTCAGTAGTATCGTCCTGTATCCTTGCACTATCCCCCGTAACAACTAACCGTCTTCTGGGGGCGTCGCTCATATGGGCATGTGCTACGGTAGCGACGATAGATAAACGGAAATACAATACCCCACATAGTATTGACAATACAAGTTATAGTGTTCTGATGATATTGAATTTTGTTCAATATATTGAATCTATTATTGGCAAATATATGGAAGGGTTTTGGCCCCTTTTAGACAGAATGAACGCTTTAAGTGCCATCGAAACCTGTACCGGGAGATTGACAATTTTCATTGAAGATATGACAATGTATTGAATCTATATTATCGTCAAAGGACATTGATAAGAGTATTGGCCCCTAGGCAGAATAAACTCTCTTAGTAACAGCGAACTTATAAAGATTCCATTAAATACAAGTATAAATTTTCCATATTTGTTTAGTCCGTATCAAGGTTTCTCCATGTAATACTCCAAAATGTCCACATATCGTATGAACAGATTTACATATTTGATCCAGAATTACACGGATTGAATAAAAAAGTCGGCGATATCGTGATATAGATGGGTCCGTATTCTACCTAATCTCGTACCTACTCTCTTCCATATTTTCAATCATGGCACTTCTTTTTTGTAGGTTTGCGTTCGGTTTGAACATTCTTATAGTTCGTGTTATTAAAACAGCACGATGTTTTCAAATCGACAAAAGATAAAATATGAAGGAACGCTAATGTCAATCAAAACCGATTGACCAATCAAATCATTCAATTAGACCGGATGTGACCTTTAACATGTAAGGATAGTATAATTACTGATTTTGCGACTTGCACGTCGTAACTAAAACTTATTCAAGTTGTAGTAATTATGCTTAGGTCTAACCAACCTTTAACTATTGTCATGCTGAACCAACCTTTAACCCTTGTCATACTGAACCCGGAATATTCCCGTTTTATCAGGAGACGTAGACAAAGATCAGCCTGCACAAATGTGCAGTCTGATCTTAGTCTAAACCACCTACTTGTCCAAGTTAAGCTGGATTTGTTCATAGAATTAATTACCTAAAGAAAAATTAGTCCTCTATAAGAGCGTCTAGTGCTTCAAGTCCTTTGATTCAAATGAATCTTTTTGAGACAGATTTTATTCAGCATGACAAGGGTTAATTCGACTTTCCTGTCAGAGTTCAGTAGGCGTGGTCAGCCCTCCGTCAATTACAGTCTGTTTGGAGCTTTACGTTGGGCCTGAACATTTTAAATGTTTATGTTTTCAAAACGAGGCGATAATTTCAACTCGACTAAACACAAGCTTTTTAGACAATAGCAGGCGGATTGGCCATTCTTTCAAAAGAGTAAAAATATGTTTCGATGGCAAGTTTTAAATGTATGAAAACGTAGAAAAACAATTTAAAAGTGTTTAAATACTCTAGTGTGTTGTCTCGAAAGGCGCAGATATAAGCCTATTTCAAGAGTAAGTATGTGTTCCATTCAAATAAGTTACGGACCAGAGATTATAAAGCTCTTTACTTACTAAAATTATAAATACTAATTCGTTGTTATATGTATTTACTAAACTTATATTTGCATTCAATTACATTAGTACTAAAGCAAACCCAGAACAGAACAGAACATAAGTTTCTTACAGACGTTGAACATATAAACTCATAGTCCAAATAATAACATAAAACCAAACATACAATGGAAAACAACTGGAAGATTGAATACATTTGAATTGAGTGCGATTTTTGTCTAATCCCGAGCGCCGGTGTAACGACATTATCTCGTTGTTGAGTGTGCAAAATATTGTAACTACAGCTTTATTAAAGCTGTAGTTACAATTTTTTGCACGCTCAACGACTATTAGAATCTAGTTCCTGAGTTTTGTCACCCACAAAACATAAATTAATAACATCTTACAATTTCCTAAGTGACATTTATTTCCACGAAAAAGAATCCTGTTCCTGTGTTGACTTTATCTTACTGAAATCCACATACACCCTTTTTTCTGTGTCATGTTGTAGAAGTGGGTAAGGAGAGCGGATGCCACCAATTATCTGATAAATGTGTTTATTTCATTGATATGACAGCTACCTGACATTATGTAACATAGCATCGTAATATGATAGACATTCGAGATACGTCACGTAAAAATGGTCCGTCCTTGAACTCCGCAAAAAATAAATGTTGGAAATATAAATCTGGTGCGGGACATACGTCCGTTGCTTTTGACAAGACCTTTCTGTTGATACCAACCTCGAGGGCACCAGATGAGGTCATTTCTCAATGTCAATTTTATTCAGAATTAAAACTTTGATTTAAACTTGGTGATACATTTCGAATTGCACGAAATAGATCAATAATAGTTCGCGTGATTATTGCTTGTGACAAGAATTGTCTGCTGATACCAAGTTCAAGGTCTTTAGTCAAGGTCAAAAGCTTAAAATTTAAGTATATCTTCACCATAACTTTGAAGGGTAAGAGGTAGTCCTTCATATATCACATGTGTGTTACTATGGACAATAATTTCTATTGATACGGTCATCATTTAAGGTCATTTTCCAAGGCCAGATTTCTGAAAACAAATCATTTGTCATTATCTCTGGATTGTAAAAAATATGACATTCAGATCTCACGAGTGTCGTACCTTCTGTTGGTCATTAGTCAATGTCAATGGTATTCAATATTTTAGATATTTGACATAGTAAGAGACGGTGTCTGAATACAAATGGACACTGCTAGTGGATATGTCCTCAAATGTTGTTGTATCAAGGAAATTTTAGCGGGAACATTTGTATTTCACAAACGTTGAGTTTTGGTCTCAGCCTTTGCGCAGTGATAACGTGTAGGACTCCTAATCGACTCCCGACCGGGGCGAATATTCTTTCACACATTTGTCTCCCACCAATGAGTGAATAATCGTAAACCTAAATGGGATGGCAGCTGGAGGCTAGGAAAGGATGTTGTGGTAATACTGGTGGAGAAATGCCAGGAATTCATCTTTTGGTGCTGCAGCCGCCGCGATATGACCGAAATACTGTTAAAAGTGGCGTTAAATCGCATTTAATGAATCAATCAGTATAAATTGGTTTTTGTGAGCTTCGTTTCTTCCTGGGGTGTAGTAGTTGTTGTTGTCAAGTCAAAAATTATGTATTCGTTTAAGAGTTCTTTACATTTTAAGACAGAAAGATGATATTCATAGAAAATGTCGTGCTTGTTTCCAACCAAATGACTCGTGCCAGTTATAATGTAGGTTGTCATAACTGGTTTGTCAGCCAACATTCTTCCGGTGATGTCTTGGCCGCATTTTTAGCATTTCAGTCGAGATCATTTGGCAAGATTGTGTAGTTAAAAATCTCAAAGATGTGATCAGAGAACATCTATTTGTAAACCGTCAGACGATAAAGACCTTATTGGATGCGCGAAAAGTATCGAGCCTGGTCAGCCTGCGCGTATTGCGCAGGCTGACAAGGCTCGAGACGTTTCGCACTTTGCAGATTTTCTGAATCTAGATTGATCATTCTACCTTACTCTTTATTTTCGAAATATTATACAATTTATAGAATGATCATTCTACCTTACTCTTTATTTGGAAATACTATACAATTTTTCAAATTAAACGCTGCTTGATTCGATCAAATTTTTAAATACAAATTTTCCTAGTAGATCTCTTTTCGTGTGACAGCCATGTATATCACGGCCACTTGGTTTTTCTGTCTTAGTTAAAAAAAATTTATTAGCGACTAAGATATTCATAGTACTATACAACTAATCTGAATTTACAGCAAATTGGATCAGAACGAAGGCAAAGCTTATAGAGCTCTTCTCCATAAATATGGCATTGTATGTGTACAAGGCGTAAGCTTTTGAATTTGTCTTATGACACGTATCAGGATAATAAACGATCTCGGCTATACGTAAAATACCGACCTTGGTTGGGCTGCATGGATTGTGCAGGCTGAACGGAGTCAAAGTTTATACATGTGTTTTAATCGTTCTGTAAATACTAGTAGATGCTAACCTGTTTTGGATGTGTTTGCTGTTGTTGGCGTTGGTGGTGTTGGTGGTGGTAGTGGTGTTTCCTTACTTTTGTTGCTATATGGTTGCACCCCGTCTATCAGTTCATTGATATGACATATCGAATAAATTCTTCAAAGACCGTAAGATGCTAAAAACTGTAAAGTTTGCCGACGTCAGTAAATCACATATGATTGTTGATGGAAGTGCTCAAGTGAGCTATTGTGATCATCTTTCGCCCGGCGTCCGTTGTGCATCGTGCGTCGTGGGTCGTCCGTCAACAATTTCTTTAAACGACATCTCTTCCCAAACCACTGGGCCAATTTGAACCAAATTTGACAGGGCCAATTTGAACCAAATTTGGCAGAAATGTTCCTTAGGTGGTCCCCCTTTAAAAAAGCTAAAAGAACTGAAATATGTTAAAAACTCTTGTTGCCATGGCAACAAAAGTGAAATTTCAAAATAATCTTTAAAAATCTTCTCCTCCTTACCCAGAAGGCGTATAGCCTTGATATTTTGCATGAAGTATCAGTATATTGATCTCTTACAAAATAGCTAAAATCATGATTCTCGGGTCTCCAGGGGCGGAGCCGGGGGTATTATAGGCATGAAGCATCAGTTCACAGACCTCTTTCTTATTTCTGAAATTATAACCAAAGGATCCAGTGGTAGAAAAACGTGTTTTCCTTTTTTCAATCAGCACTAAAGCCTTGGAATTTGTAATTTAGACTTTTGGATCCCCAGGTTCATAGTCTTTATATGTAAGCGTGGCACACTTGTATCATAATCCTAACCTTAACATGAAATTAGACTGTTGAAAGAAAAAGAGCCTTTATCTCAGGTGAGCGCCCCAGGGCCAAGGGTCCTCTTGTTGTTTTGTTGTTGTTGTTGTTGTTTTATTATTATTGCTAAAATATTTTATTTTATTTTAAACTTGGGAGGTCTTGCATGGCCCAACGGTTGGTATGGAGGACTCACATTTTAAGAGAAATCTGGGGTTACGGCTTCGCATCCCGGCCGCGCCGTTTGTCGTGACGTATGACTTTTGGTAAGAAATTTCAGAGCCAAACCTTGTATTGTTGGTCCCTAGGAGGCACATGAATATGTGAACTTCGTTATGACATAATAGAAAGGGTATTCAAATCGGTGTTAAACGCAATAAAAACGAAAAAATGAATTGATGATGCAAGGTAGCGATCTCCGAATGTTCTTGTAGAGTTAAATACCCTTTCGCATTAATCTATTCCCTCACAAGTCCGCTTTTTAACGCTCCAAGGAGAAAAGCTTTGACAAAATACTGTAGAAAATGAAGAAATGCTTGTTACAAGCAACATCTTTGAATTTGGACCAGTCTTCAGTTTGGTTACTGGCTAATGGATTAAGTCTTCTACCCGCTGTGATATACTCTCTGTCAAACGGATAAAAAGTCAAATCTGCATTTTAAAAAAAGAAGTGAGTTACTTAGAAATTCGAAAGAATTTACGAAATATTAGATTTGTTTACAGTTATTTAATTTTTTTCTCGGCTGATGGGGGTTTCTTTCGAAGACTGTGACTTGCGTTAAGCAATAAACATCCTGTAAGATAAGGATGGATTCGATTTCAGAAAAATCATGCAAGCGTTCTTGCGTGTTTGTTTTTCATTTTGAAGTTGGGTTCGCTTTCTCTTTCGTTTAGATAATCACGGTATGATAATTAGTCAATAATAAATTCTACAAATGTCAAGTTGATTCCGTTCTGGCCTTGTCGATGTATTATTTAGAAACTTGGTCTCTTTTTCATTCCCCTGCCTAATCTCAATTTGAACGTTACGTATTTCATTGTATGGTACTAGTTCAAAAACATCAGTGCATTCCGAGGACAGAAATCTGATCTAACCTATTCCAGTCGAATCGCTGATTGCTCCCATTCATCCCGACAAGGTCTTTTGTCTGAGATATCGAACGACATTAGTTTGTGAAGTTTATGATGGTAACATGAAACAAAGAGCAATTCTGTGATTGGCGACCTACACTTCTCTGTTTCAACCCGTTTCTGTTCGGTTCCTTGTTTTTACGTCCCTGCAATGTTATAATTAAAAATTGTAGAAAAAGAAGAAATTGCTTGTGAAAAATTGCTTTTCTCTCCTACTAAATGGTTATTTTTCAAATTAAATCCCCTTTAAATTTTTCGTCTGCAAAACCTTTGAATTGGGCAGGTCTAAAATCTTGCGAAACAGGAAAGGGTTAAGAAAAAATGGTGAAATATATATATATATACGAATGTATCTATATGTTTATTGCAGGGCTGTTTGGTTCCAGTTTCACAACGTTTACAGCTGATTCTCCGCATAATAGGTTGGTCTACTTTGGGAGCCAGCTCATTAATTGTAAGTTTTAACGACACCTAGATAATTTGTAGCATAAAATATGATACTGATTAGGAGCCATTGTTGTAGCCGAAATCATATGAGCCTGTGCGTAACATTTCCAACAATTTCGCATGTGCGTGACTCGCACACATTGAGCACCCTGGACAGCAATACGGGACAATTAGAGCATTCGCTGATTGTTTAAAGATGGTTTGGGTCAGTATCTATCTACAGAGCGCAGAGTGAAGACTCTGATCAGACTGTGCGGATGCACAGGCTGATCTGAGTCTTTACTTAGCGCACAGGTGTAATGGTTGGAAATGTCACGCACGCGCTCATATCATTTGTACCGTAAATTTGTGGGTGGCCCCGCCCACAGAGCTCTAATAGGAAGTTCCACTTAGATATTAAACGGTGTAATATTGTAAGAATCGATGTAAGAAATAAAAATTAAAATGGTTTTTTGAGGACCTGAACGTCGTAAATACAGCTTGACAGCGCTGAAGTCGTGACGTTTATGTCGTTAAACTAACCCTAAAAAAACGTTACATAAATGTCGGATAATGACTTTTGTTGAAAGGTCACTTCCGGTCAATATGAATGATTTGATTGATCGATTGATTGTTTGATTGACAGCCGCGATCAGTCAAATATATTAGAGGCCATTGTTGTAGCCGAAATTAAATAATTTGGACAGTGAATTATCAAAGCTCTTATAAACATTTACCCTTTCAAAGAATTTGAACCGAACAGTCACAGATTTGTTCAAAATTATCCCAATGCCTTTCCTGTTTTTTTTTTGTTTTTTTTTTTTTGTTTTTTTTTGGGGGGGGTTGTTTGTTTTTTTGTTTTTTGTTTGTTTGTTTGTGTTTTTTTTTTTTGTTGTTGTTGTTTTTTGGTTGTTTTTTGGTTTTTTTTTTTTTTTTTTTTTTTTTTTTTTGTTGTTGTTTTTTGGGTTTTTTTTGGTTTTTTTTTTTGTTGTTGTTGTTTTGTTTTTTGTTGGTTTTTTTCTGTTAAATAAATGGAAGGGTATTTTTTACTGGACGATTTGTTGCCCCTTTTGATGGACTGAAAAGGTCTTTTTTTGGTGGGAATGACCTATTTCTTCGTCAAAAATAATTCCAGAGGCTTGTTTCAACAAAATATTTAAAAACATAATGTTGATTTTACCTTGCTATGGGTGCACATCGATGATGAAATTGTATGAAAATTACCCTGAAATATAAAGCGAGAGAGGGCTCCATTTGTTGATCCCATATTTGTCCAAATCAACAATTTTATTTCAATTTTTAGTTTAAAATCATGTCAAAACCTCTTTTCAGATAGTTGGTGCCATCATGGTGTGCTGTTTTCGAATAACGGTGAGATAGCCATTACAAGACGTGGCCGTGGACTCGTACGGCGATCAAAGAGAAATAAGCATGAGTAAAACTGACTTTTGCTGCAATAAGTTACTTCCCTTTGTTGATAACACGGCATTGTTACTGCATGTGTCGTAACATTTGTGTATTCCGAATGTTCCTTGTTTCCTTTTTACAAAAAAAATATCACATTTAAAGTAAAATTCTGATGAAATATATATCGTCGTAGTGCGTCCAAAACGTCGTAACTACAAAATTATTCAAGCAGTGGTTCCTATCGACAATATGAATTACTGTCAATTACCTCTATTAGACAACCAGTTCTATTATGCGACCGACATTTAAATTCCATTTACAAACCAAAGAATTTTCATAATTGGACTTTTTTGCTAGTAAAACTTTCCTATGTGGATCTCATTAATCGTAAATGAGACGATTGTAATGAGTTTCGTCATCATAGGATGAAGTGAGAATTCTGCAATAGTTTATGTATGCAGTCGAACTGATACTTCATATATGTTACCAAAATAGCTTATAAAGCAACAGTTCTCTTAAATGACCAGATTTTGGCCGTGCCTTGTGTGGTCGCTAGGTACAAATTAACTACTAACCCATTACCACACATTTAAATTTTAGACTGGTCCAAATTTAAAGAAGCTGCAGGCGACATTTTGAAGTCGATGGAATTTTACTTTTTTTCGTCTTTTTGGTTGGAGATCATTTGGGATAATGAAGAAATTGCCTAATACAAGCAATTTCTTCATTTTCCAAAATGTTTTCCAAAGCTTTCTTCTTGGTGGGCGTAAAAACGAGGGCTTGCGTGGGAATGGTTTAAATATTTTTTCTCCAGTCAGATGTTTCACGTTGTATCTGGACGTTCGGTGGACTGTTTTTTGTGTGTAAAGGATGTTATATAGGTGTTCATTGGTTATTGCCTCTATCTAACTAGTCCTTCTTAACCCACTCCCATGCGACATAATTTTAGATCAGTCCAAATTATGAGAAGTTGCAGACAACAATTTTCATGAAATCTTTAAAATACTTTTCTTTTGGTCTAGGTAACATTGCGGATGGTGAAAACAAGAAATTGCTTTTTACAAGCCACAAAATAACACTTTTAGATATGAAAGCTTTTGAAAACATTGTGGAAAGTGAAGAAATCGCACTTGCTTATTGTTACAACCAATTTCTTCATTTCTTCAATGTTTTCTCAAATATAAAAACCAAGGGACGTAAAAAACAGGGGTTGAACAGAAAAGAGTAAAAAATCTTGACATCCACTAAACTACTGTTGTTTCTTGTCGCCTGAGACCGCATCTTCTGAAAATCTCGTATACATCAAGTCTGGCCAACTTGTGCGAAAGGCAAACACTTCAAAGACTTCTAAATGTTGTAAAATTGTAAAAGAAAAATCTGAAATCGAAATATTTTATTTAATGTACGATAATTCATAGCAAATCTTGTTTGTACTTTTCAATTGACCATTACCAGACGACAACATTTCAGACTTGTCCATATTGAAACGGAACAGAATTTCACTTTTTGACGTGTACATGGTATATAGACATACAGACAGACTGACAAGTGTATTTACAAGCAAGTGCAAAAACAAACAAACATACAATAAACAGGACAATTATAAAATGGATATTTCACATCTAATTTAGGATATAAGAATGAGAGGAAGAAAAAGTTTATAGTACCCATAAAATATTATCATACTGAATTTCTCTAGTAGATGACCATACACTTAAGTTTGAAATACGTTGGGTAGCGTATTTCTTTTGAATAGCGATTCTTTAATGAACTTACATGTATTCATTGTTTTTTTTCTAGTCTTTTCAGACAATTATCCGTAACATTTATATGCAGAGGGCGTTTGTAAAAGTGTTCATTAATTATTTCTTTCGTAAGCCTTTGAAACTTTGGCATATTAGATGAAATGAATCAACGAAGTTGCAGACGATAATATTTAGCTGGTTTTTGTGTTTTGGGACAGGAAACAATGTATAAATGAAGAAATTGTTCGTAACAAGCATTTTTTCATTTACACTACTTTTTCCAAAGCTTTTTTTTTTCAGTATGTCAAAAGCGACACTATGGGAATGGGTTAATGGAATTTTCGTTATGAGTATTCACTCTACGCAGCATCGAAAAATTGGAATTTTACAACAGTCGAGAAGCAACTCAGAGGATATCACGAAATGACGTCGAGTAATCATAACGTTATTTATCGCTCAGAACGTCGAATACGCATTTCGCATTACGCTTTTTTTTCATCGCTGTACACAAAACCTTGAGACTTGTACGATACCGATTTTTAATTTGGTTATTCTGACAATAAATGCTTTTGAAAATAATGTTTTCAGTCTTTAAACTTGAAATCAATAAATTCAAAGTTGTGAACATTTCCAACCCTTTCGAGATCGCCAATTGTACGATGGAAAATTTGCGATTTTCTCGAAAACTAACACAGGGACATACTGTTTTTCTGATTATTTCTAATAAATATATATTTAACATTACAAAATTGAAAGAAGTAAGAAATTTTATAGAAAACTTTTTGTGAAGATTACGAATGGTTCTCTTTTGAGATTTCATTTTAGTTAATTCAGATACTATCTTAACCCTTGTTGTTGTTGTTGTTGTTGTTGTTGTTGTTGTTGTTTTTCTCAAAATTTTAAACCTGTCCAAATTCCAAGATTTTGTAGACGAAAGCTTAAAATTGATTCAATTTGAATAATAAAAGTTCTGTAGTTAAGAAAATATTGTGAAAAAAGAAGATATTGCTACAATGTTTTCTCAATTATATAATCATAGGGATGTAAAAACATGGATTGAACAGGAAAGGGTTAAAGCGTTTATCACCCGAAAAAATTATTTTGCTTTTTTATTTTTAAGTATAGAAGTATCACAGAGAGGCAGAGTGCATCTCTGTTAGCATACTAGAATAACATCAATTAGAAATTGGTTAAATTGAATTATCAATTCGAAAATCTTAAAATTTTGATAACGTCATATAAACGTAAAAATACCACTAGAGCCATGCGGTAGTCCGCGACATGTTATATATTCCAATTCGACGATCCCCCTTTTTTTGTGCATTTTTAGATTCAGCATAATCTAATCTACAAAGTTTTGAAAATGAAAAATTTCTATGGAAGGAATCTTACTTTTTTCGAGCCGACAAGTTTTTTCGACGATGATATCAAGCGACAATTGCACGGTTTGCATAACTTGTGACCAAGAACTTTAACAAAGAGCAAAACGTCGATTTCCGACCTAAAGGTCATAACCTTAAATAAAAAAATATACTGTCATTACGACGTTTAAATCGCCAAACCAGCAAAAAGAAATCTTGGCCTGAATGTTAGACTTCAACATTTACTTCCGGTATACATGAATGATTTGATTGGTCAATTGATTTTCTGATTGACTTTTGCCAAACCAACCGAAGGGCTAATGAAAATGGCAGTCAAAGTCGGAAATAAAAAAAATCTGCTCTAAATGAGATAAAATCCATTCGTCGACTGGTAATTTGATTGACAGGTGCGATTGCTCAATTGACCTATAGCTAATATCGTTTAATTCATTTCTCTATTTCTTAAAACTTTGACTGGCCTATCCCTGCCTCTAGCTGCGACTTGGCTTTTATAATATTATTATTAACATTGTTCGAAATGTATTTTTTTATGTAAGTTTGAAAAGGAAAAATTTACCAAAATACTTTTTAAACTAAATTTGTTTGAGAATTCAATATTCTGTTATGCGTGCACTTATATTGCATTTACAGTGTTTCTCTGGCTTATATAACTTCTGGTTTTGTTTTTTATGTTTGTTGTTGTTGTTTTTCAACAGTTTTGCTGTTTGTTGTTGTTATCTTTTTACAGACATTCGAGTCGCTATTTCAACTTGTCATTTTTACTAATTTGAGTTATTGGACAACTACCATTCCTGCATCTTTGAAAGACTACAAGGGTACTGGACTATTTTTCATTGAGTTAAACGTCTGGACACTAAAACTTTTTGCTTTTTAGCTAGCTTTACAACTTTGATAGCTTAAGCTAACAGACGAAATTTTAAGGTCGTCCCAAAGTTCAAAGAGTGCAAACTGCCACTGGAGGCCTAACCACTATATCAGTGAATGTGTACGCCAAAACAAGTAGTTCTCCTGTATTTCAGGAATTTTACAAACTCTATTCAAATTGTAGAGAACTCTTTCAAAAGCATGCTATTTAACCCGTTCCCACACAATTCCACTTTTTAAGTATCTCAAGATAAAAGCTTCAGAAAACATAGTGGAGAATGAAGAAATTGCTTGTTACAAGCAGTTTCTTAATTGTCCACAATGTTTTCTACTCAACAAGGGAAAGATTTCTAAATTCAACCAACTTGAAATTATCGTCTGCGACTTGTTTTAATTTGAACCAGTCTAAGATTTTGTCATGTTGTAATGGGTTAACTCCTTTGTTAAACTTTTAGGAAAGAAGAATGCTTAACAAAACTATGCTTTGCTAGTTTGTTCTACACGAACAGATCACTGCCTTTGCGAATGCAATAAGGAAGTTCAATTTATAAATCAAATGCTTTTGTGTTTTGTTTTGTTTTGTTTTTAGCTAGCAAAGCGTCAGCTTTGATGGTTTAAGTTAACAGACAAAATTTTGAGGTCTTCTCAGAGTTCAACAAGTGCAATCTGCAACTTGAGGCTTTACCACTAAATCAATGGAATGCCTACACCATAAAAGGTAGTTCTTAAATAGTTCAGGCATAATGCAAACTCTGCAAGTGATTTTTATGGCCTCATGAATTAACTTTATTCAAATTATAGACAACTCCTTTAAAAGCATCCTATTTAACCAAATCCCATTTAATTGCGCCTATGAAACATCTTTAGGAAAACATTGCGGACAATGAAGTAATGGCTTGTAACAAGCAATTTCTTCGCCGTTTACTCTGTTTTCTACCCTACAAGACAACAGTTTTTTAATTCCACGATTCATGATAACCTTTGACAAAGAATATTACGTAATAAAAGCATGCTTGCAGTACTTTCAGTACTTTGACTTTTTCCAAACTATGAGAATCATGTAATGAAAAAGTAAATGGTTGCTTAGTGACTTAAACTTTATATCAGTGTTGAAGTCGCTTAACCAACAAAATAGCTTAATGTTGGAGTTCAAAGCAATGCCAGGGTTCAAAGTTAATTTCCTGTCGAAATGGATGATTAGATTGTTGGATTAATTTTTGGTTGATAGCTGCGAACCTTTAATTGCATTAGATTTTGGTGAAGTAATATTTTCGTGGCTTCATTGTGACATTGTGATTTCGATGATTCGGATGTTTTCTTTATCATTATTTTAACCCATTCCCACACAGTGACGCTTTTGGACGCACCATCAAGAAAAACAATATGGAAAACATTGTGTAAAATGAAGAAATTGATTTTAACAAGCAATTTCTTCATTTTACACAATGTTTTCTGTAAGGATGTTGAAAAAATCTAAAATTTCATAGTCTTTAAATTGTCGTCTGGAACTCCTTTCGATTTGGACCAGTCTAAAATTTTACTGGTAATGGATTAAATCCTCCGTTATGAGAAGAGATGGTCTCTTCGTCTCTAAAATAATTTTCAAAGACTTTCCTTCAGTACCTATTTGCACGACGTAACTCATATGTTATTTATTTTATTACAAACCTCGTAATCATGAACCTCTGTAAATAATTTGTTTAAGATGTTGCGTACTTCAAACACATGTTCGAACACAAAAAACGACCTTGGGACATCTGTTACATGAAGGAGGGGCTAGCCCTTTTATGTCTTGAGCCATTCCAGATTGCAACATAGCATCCAGTTCCCACAAATTTTAGTCGATAACTCGTTGCGTTCTTACTCTTGGGTTTCTAATTCGAGAGCTATTTTTAGACAAATAACTAATCGCTGGCTCCGCCCACTTACGCCGTTGGTCCCGCCCCTCGACTCCTCCAGGAAGTTCCAATTCTGTTTCTTTTATGCGTTATTAAATTAATAGTCAGAAGCTTGTAACAAAAAGTAAAGTGGTTGGTTGGTTTGTTTGTTGGTTGGTTGGTTGGTTGGTGACCTAAACGTCGTAACTGCAGCTGTATAAGTTTAAGTCACCAAAAGAAAAAATAATGCATCACAAAAATGACGGTCAATGGTAGATTTTCGAAGACCAGTTACGGTATCAATAAATTATTTGATTGGTCAATACTTTGATTTAAACCCGCTATCGGTGAATTGACAGATCGCGGTAGTCAACCAAACAATCAAATGAACAATAAAAAAATCATTTAAGAGATGAAGAGAATATTTTTTGTTTTCATTGAGGTATGAACCGAAAAACCTAATCATACTGTATGAATACGCGAAGCGGATTCATACATTGTGTGATTAGGTTTTTCGGTTAAACCCTCCGCGAAAATAAAAAATATTCTTTTCATTTCTTATAATTTAACAGCATCGAGCGAAAAAAACAAAAGCTTTACAAATTTTGATACCTTTTTGTATGGGACTATTTTGTGCGGAAGCATACAAAATTGCTGCGTGCTCAAAATTTTGTTCATGGAGTTATGAATATTTTTTTTTCGACCAATCAGAACGCCCGTTTTTGATAGACGAAACTAAAGATTAAATTATTTAACTGCATCTGATGCCGTTTAGAGAATCTGACAAAGTCACCTAGACTTATTTCTTTAGGCCGGATTTATATGATCGACGATATCACGAATAAACATTCTGGCAAAGCTTCAAGACATTGAGTTTCTAGAGTGCACATAAGTGTATATCTATATGCGCGACGCACGCCTGACGACGGACACGACTTGCTATACGGAGCTTTTATGCTCAGATGAACAAAAAGAAGTCTCAAATTACTTTTCAAAGAGACTGTATAATGAAACAAGAGGGCCAGGATAGCCCTGAAATAGCATTTCTAACTGGTTTTTAAAACGTCATTTTAAAAATTCAAAGTAAAAAGTAGAACATTCCAGCCCAGTTCAGTCCAATTTGGTTATGTAGTGGGTGGATTTTCGTGTATTTATTTCAGAAAGCGTTACTGAAGAAGCATTTCTGAAAAATTTAGTCGAGACCGACAGAGCCGTCTAAGAGATGATGTTTAAAGAATTCAAGGTGAAAAAATGCCTCGCCCGTACATGCCTATATCTTAATCCAATAAAAATGTTTCATTGAGCAAGAGTCGACTCAAGAACATTCCTGCAAAATGTGATGGAAATGAACCAAACGGTTTACAAGGAGATGGCGTTCAAATAATTCCAGAGAAAATTGTTTCATCCTGTTACGCCAATACTCATAAGGCAATCAACATTCAGTGAACAATTTTTGAAAAGAATCATCTAAGGGACATTCCTGTAAAGTTTGGTCTAAATCCGTTAGATCATTCCCACACAGGGACGCTTTTAGGCATTCCCAAAGAAAATCTATTGGGAAAACATTATATAAAATGAAGAAATTGCTTGTAACAAGCAATTTCTTCATTTCACACATTGCCTTCTACCCAGAAAGTTGCAAAAATCTAAAAATTTCATAAACTTTAAATTGTCGTCTGCAACTCCTTTAAATTTGGCCCAGTCTAAAATTTTGTCCGGTGGTAAAGAATGTCTGACAACGTACGACATGTCCCGTGTGGCCCTCAAAGCTGCCCTTGAGCACCTTGTCAGAATTAGCTAAAAATAAGCATATAGGAAGGCCATGAAACATCATGGGAAAAAGAATAAACCGTTTGTTTTCTTTTCTCACTATATTTCCTTACCGTTCTTCTGGTACATCAGAACAAGGCATTACACCATAATGGATCAAGCAGTGATCCTGTGGATAAAGAATGTGACTGACATTGACACCTTCTTTTCCAAATGATTCTATTAATAAATTCCTACACTATACACTGTACACTATGTAATTCACAGGAAGTAGAGGATGAATTTCATTTTGTTTTGATATGCAATACATTTACCGATATACGTAAAAAAAATTATAAAAATGTTAACTATTCGAGACCCAATTGCTTAAATTAATTTTTTACTCCAGAGCACATTCAAGAAATTACTGCTTAATTCATGTTACTTTTCACGAGAAGCGTTTGCCAGTAGTACAGCGTTAAGAAATACATATCATGATCCTTTCTAATAAATACCAGCTTTAGATATGCCTGTACATAAATAATGATTCTAACTCGCAGAAAAGTAAAATAGATAATTAACTTAGCACTTCTTTCCTCGATAATAGAAACGTTTAATTGTTAAAGAATATCAATAAATAACTTAATTTCAATCAATGATATAAGGATATTTAGACTGTTTTTACACGAGCGCACGCACACACGCAAACACACACACAATCACACACAACTGTAGGAGAGCGTAATTCTGTGAGAGCGTGACAAATCGATCATATTACAAAATGTATTATTTTGTACGACGAAAAACTGTTGTAGTTAAAGTCAATAAAATTTCTTCCTCTTTTATAAACAAAGTTCCAATAGACCGTTTTTCGCATTACGAAAGTGGGCCTACCTCTACAGAAGCCATACAGCTATATCTTTAGGACCCATATGGTTGTTCTCAAACGAAGTCGCGTGCCGATGAAAATATTAATTGCTCATCGTGAATGTAAAACTTCAATCAAGTCATTATTACACGCACTCCTTATTTCATAATGCTTAAGTGCAGCCATTATTGCCAAAGTAAATTGTCCATAATGATTCTTGTCTGAGTACAAACATAAGTAGGTACGAATAGCTCTATAACATCTATACAGTACCAAAATACTGTACCTTCGCCTTTATCAAATTTTAGTAACGATGATTTACGCCAAACGAAGATATGATTAACTAAATAAGATAAAGATTGTCAAGCTGTGTCTAAAGAGACCGTGAAACAAGATTGAATTTCATGCGCGGATCCTGGCGGAAGGGGGGTAGGTTACGAAGGGTCAAGTCCCCCATCCCCGGAAATTTCGTCAAATTATGGTTAAAACATTCGGTAAATCCGGAGATCAATTTAGCATATTGTAAGTGGGCAATCATGAAGTCTTAACTGCAACTTTATTTAAGCTGTACTTACGACATTTTGCTCGCCAACTGTCGAATATTATAAAACGGGTACATTTATGGTTTGATACCTGAAACCCCCTGTCGGAGCTCAGTGGGTCTGGTCAGCGACCCGTTAATTATTGAAAATGGAATATAAATCAGTAATATAAAAGATTTTCGTGAAACTTAAGCGACTGTGCTCAAAATAAATCTATTATGCATCGAGGGACTATAAGACGCACAAAAGGCACATATTCTACTATTTTTTAAAATATCTCGATACAGTATTTGTATACCCAAGTGAGACGAGCAGCAGGAGGCTTGGAAAGGATGTAGTGGTAGTACTGGTGTATAAGGAATCCATGGTTAGGTGCTCTAACTGCCACGATATTACTGAAATACTTTTAAAAATGGTGTTAAAGGGAGGTATCGATGTTTCTAAAACCTAGATAAGAAAAAATTACCAAGCGCCGAAAAATATACTCAAACGAACATTTAATAGTTAAAGATAGGTCAGGTATTGTCTTGGTGGTTATCTAATAGACCGAAAGTGGCTTTTTGTGGTTATATCGGAAAGGTTCAGCGGAATTCCAGGTTATTTTTAGATATCACGGAATTCGGCTGTCGACATCTAATGACCTCATTTGCATATGACCCAAAGTCAAAGGAAGGTAACAAATTTACTAGCGAAACAACCAACGTCCTAAATCATGTCACATGAAAGGCTAAGCGAAAACTACGGTAAGTGTTTATATTCGTAATAACGCTTACGACAGTTTTGAACTGATCCTTACTGACCGGCTAGCGAACATAACTCCTAATGACGTAACGATGACGTTGGTTTGATGTAATTTAAACTAAATGCAAGGTTCCAACGGTTATTCGCGCCACGTGCTTGCCCTATAATCTTCGCAACTGTCTCGGATTAATCTAAAAATAGATTAATAGCCTACGTAGGCTATTAGGGAAATACCCTGCTTTTTTCTGATAAGCGATCTCAGATTTTTGCAAAACTACTTTGCGGCATATTGTATTCAAATAGTTTACGAGAGGAAATAAAAATTATTAAAATCTGTGACATGAAAAAAACATCGATACCTACCTCCCATACAAACAAACAAAACAAGAGTGGTGGAATACGGCAACCCACCGGTCTAAATGTCCATTTTTAGCTAGCAAAACGTGAGCTTTGATAGCTTAAGTTAACAGACAAATTTTGAGGTCATCTCAGTGTTCAATGAGTGCAAACTTCCACTGGAGGCTTAACGACCAAATCCATGGAATGCCTACGCCATGAAAAATAGTTCTTATATATTTCAGGAAAATTGCTTACTCTGTTCAAATGATAGATCACTCTGTCAAAAGCATGCTATTTAACCCATAACCACCCAATTCCACTTTTTTAGCATCTCAAGAAAAAAGCTTTTTACAAGCAATTTCTTCAATGGCCACAATGCTTTCTACCCAAGAAGGGAAAGATTCTCTAAATCCAACCATGCTTTGCTAGCTTTCAGTACTTTGATTTATAGAATATAGTCGGTTGAAATTGATATATCGACGAATCATGTTTGACATCGTGACGTCAGGGTTTTATTGATTATACAGTAAGACAATGACGGTGTTTTGATTTTTCATTTACTTGTATGAACGTTGATCTTTCTCTATGCTTCCTACCAAAATAGAAATATTCCGCATTCAGACAAAACTTTTAAAAAAAATCATATCCAAGAAACCTCGTTGAGATTTGTTCTCCGTTTACAAAATAATGAATAATCACATGAGGCTTGTTCCCAGGCAAAGCTGGTTGTATACTCTTGAAAACTGATGCTTACTACAGTCACTGAATAAAACAACGATGGAAAGAAATGAATAAAACATCGAAATTTCCTTTAACATTTGTTTAATTTACATTAAAACAGTATTATTTATACAAGAATATAAAACCTTCGTACCCAATCTTTGTATGAAAACAGATAAACACAATCACTGTGGGTATATCTCTAACTGTGAGCCGAAACATTCTTTAAACTGTGTTTTCATGCCGCCTCAGTCAAACCAAGATTTCTTCTTTTTCCACAATGTTTCCTCAAGTATACGTAAAATCGGGGAGTGTACGGGAAAAGGTTAATACGTTTTCGACGAGATGGTGTCACATAATTGCAAAAATTGATATGAGTGGGAAAACGGTTTATTCCGAAAGTCACAATGTCACAAACACGACCCGCAAATATCTAATTGTATCATCCTTTTCTCAACTGGAAGTTATGCGACTTCAAGCAAAATCACTCCTTTGAAGCACATAGGAATAAATAAGAACACGCAGCTATATTGTATGCTTGCGCACGAAGAAGATCCATGAATTTTACTAAAAAATGTAAAGAGCAAAATGTTTGCTTTTGTTTGCTTTATTGCATCAGCTTACAAGAAATGAAGAGAAAATTGTGGGGTTTTTATTATTAAAAATATTATCATTATTGAGGTATGAACCTAAAAGCTTAATCACTCTCATTTTTTAATCCGCCTACCATTTCAGTAGTTTTTCGGTTCATACCCCATTAAAACGAAAACATCTCTTCATTTTTTTTATTTGTAAACAAGGTAGGCTAACATAGGACTCCGTACTCTACACTAATCACAGATTTGCTTTGATTCTATTGTCGTTGAACGAAACATTATTTTGTTTGTGTTCTGTCCTCATTTTGGCGGGGATTCCTCCGCTATTTCAAACTGCTCAATCGATCTAAATGACGTATCTATTGATGACGTAGCTGTCGTATTTCCGCTGGGTCCAGGCAAGGGATGACGTATTTCCGGATCCGGTTTGTCAAAGTCCGAGTCTGAAAAGAAATTGTAAAAAAGAAAATTAAAAGATAAAAAAGTGGGGGAAGTGGTGGTCGTCATCGTCGTCATTTGTTGTTGTTGTTGCTGCTGCTGCTGCTGCTGCTGCTGCTGCTGCTGCTGCTTTGAACAGTCTTTCAACTACGTCATCGCGCATCAAATTTCTTTTAATTTCGAGAACTAAATCGAATCTCTGAAACGTGAATATACTCGCTTATAAATAACTAAGTGATGGATTCGCAATCGAGCTCCTACTGTATCTTTTTTTACAAATCTAATGACCCAATCAATAATTCGCCAAAGACACCTTTAATAAACAAGTAAAATATCTATTTCTGTTAATTAAGATTCATATTTTTTTCTTAACCCAGCTGCGAATTCGCGATCTTGAATAAACGTTCATTTTTTTTCCTGAAATTTGTTTACAAGAATCTAAACAAAAGAGTTCGGTTGCATGAATCGACAGGTGGCTACCCTTAAATAATTCTAACAGACCTTATAGTCTGTTTGATTCATCATGGCTCGAATGTCTTAGCTCATTATCAGGTAAACAACTTTTCGTCTGGACCAAATTGAAAGAACTTGCAGACGGCATTTCAAGGTGCACCAAGATTGGACAAGAAGTGTTAAATGTTTTTAAAAAAAATATGCGAGAATAGGAGAAAATAGCTTGTTACAAGCAACAAGGCCTTTTCCCACAATGTACAAATACGGGATTGAGTGTTGATGGGTTAGTTTTTACGACATAATCCATTGTTTATGATTTCCGAAGACGAATACCAAGGAAACGCCTGAGAAGGGAGGAATTGCTTTTGTAATGAAACCCTTCTTTGGAGTTCGATCTCCGTTAAAATCTTTTTGGTAAAAAAGGTTTGGTTTGCTTTTAACACATTTTAGTTAGAAATCTGATGAATCGCTGGCAACGAAATCGACCTCCAGTATGACATTTAATTTTTAGTTTCGTCTATCAAAACCGAGAGTTCTGATTGGCCGAAAAAAAATCATACCTCTATGAACAAAATTTTGATATTTGTATACTTTCGAACAAAATAGTTCCATACAAAAAAATGAAATTTGTAAAATATTTGCTTTTTTGGCTTGACGTAATTAAATTGAAAGTAATGAAGAGAATATTTAAAAGAAAACAAACTAAATCACACTTATGTATTTATGAATCCCCTTCGCGTATTCATACAGTATAATTAGTTTTTTCGTTTCATATCGCCATGAAAACAAAAATAATTCTCTTCATGTCTTAAAAATGCACGTTCATGGATATAGAACAAACAAAAACGCGTTTTTCAATCGATCTATCAATCTGAAACTATTTCTATTTCATTTAGGTATGAAAATAAAATCCAGCCACACTTCTATATGAAAATACTTCACGGCTTCATATAGTTACTATGTTGTTGGTTTTGTTGTTGTTGTTGTTGTTTACTGGTTTGTTTGTTTTTAAAATCGCTCTTTTTCTTAGGCCTTCACGGTTTTATTATTCCCCAAAAGGGTTGGGCTACGTATGGTAGGTTTTAAGCCTGTAAATATACTTCTTTCACTGTGAAAACGAGGATGTAAGGATAGTAATTTTCTGGCCTGGTTTCCCATGTTTAACAACATTGTTAATAACATCTTTAAAACCTTTTTACAAAGAAAGCGAGAAAATTAACAGCGGAAGATCATACTTAAATGGGTAACATCAGTTAAAAGATCGGCGACAATTACGTCATTCGAGCCAGCCCGAAGGCGACGGATTGAATCGTCGGTTTTTAATTTATAAAATTGAAAGAAGTCATTTAAGTATTTAATCCTCTATATTGAAATAATTTGTGTTCAGAATTTTCTCTCTAGAATCTTGTCGAGTACCGATAACATGCTATTCCCATATGTGCCATATTTGACTCAGAATAGACGGAATTGTGAATCAAAAAGTCGATATTCAATCAAATCATTCATGTAGACCGGAAGTGAACTTTGAGCTCCAACATTGGCCGACATTTGTGTGAAGCATTGTCTGTTGGTTTGGCGACTTAAACGCTTAAGTAAGCTGTAGTTACGATGTTTATGTCGCCAACCAACCATTTTACTTTTTCGTTGCATGCTACTGTCCATAATTTTTGTAAATTAACACTATTAAAATATAAGTCGAACTTCCTGTCGTAGTTCAGTGGGCGTGGTCAGCGATCAGTCAATTCTTGTTTCTCGCTTGTATCTGGAGCAGTATCCAACCCCGCCCTAGAGCGCCTCAGCTTGACCGCCCAATGTTGACAATGGGTACATGTTATTAAGTAATGAAATTCTTCTGCTCGATCAAGACGTTAACAATGACAGCGTCGGTTTACCGGATAAACCCATTACAGTGATTGTGATTAGATAGAGAATAAATTGCCTTTTCATTTTGATTAAATTCGCGAACCCTTTTACCATACTGTCTCATATCATTAAAATTTCGCAGGAAAGAAAAACAACAGCATTTTATTTAATTAAACACAAAAATCTGCTACTGTAGGTGTACAAATTATACAGGTATAAACAAAATTGTCCTTTGATCACTAACTATAACTCATGCATCTATATTACATTTGTATTCGTTTGGATATTGTCTAATTCAAAGGGAATCAAATCTGTTGTTGTTGTTGTGGTGGTGGTGGTGGTGGTGTGTGGGGGGTGTTTTTTGTGTGTATGTGTGTTTGTTTGTTTGTTTGTTTGTTTTTCTTTCTTTCCCTCTTCTCCTATGATTTTTTAATTTATCGTTTTTGAGGAGAACAAACTATGACGATTTCTTTTAGTTCACAGGGGTAAATGTCAAACACAAGAAAGTGATTGAAATTGTTCTATTACAGGATCTAAACCAGAGATTTTCTTGAACTGATATTTTGAAGGTTAGAAAAAGGGTCAACTTAAGGAATATTCCTGTCCAAATGTGTTGTAATCGGCCAAGCAATTTCGGAAAAGGTGATTTTTATGGTATGTTGACACAAAACTTACAAAGGATGACAAAAGCCTGCCATGAGCATTCTGTGATCAGGTGGACCAAAAAAGGACTAGCTATTTCCCCTAACTGTTATTTCAATCTTTTATCTTTTTTATTCTTGCGATTATCGTCAATTCAAAATCCAAAGCCATGCATTGCCTTTGCCTCATATGAAACCAGATCTTGTTATCAGATTAAATGTGCAATTGTGAACTATTTGTTTAAAATTTGAATATGGATTGACAGGAAGACTGAACAAAAATTTGAATGCGCTATTAATCAAAATGAAATGATTACAAAGAGTAAATATTTACCTCTGTCAACCTGCGTGATAAGGCCCTCTTTGTATTGTCGTCTGTACCGTAGACATATCCCGATGATAAATGCTGAAAAAAGTGCAGCAGATACCGATAGAACACCAATGGTTACCATGGTGATGGTATGCCATTCATCTTTTGAATCATTTGCAACTTCCGGTTTGGTATCAAACTGAGAGTCCGGGCGAGTTTTGTCGTCTGGGTGAACTACTTTCAGAGTATTTTGATTTTGAAAGTGTAAAAATTCTGTGAATGTCCCACAGACTGTGTCCCTATTTTCCCAGCATGTTTCGCGCACTATTTGAGGTTCCGGACAATCTGAACATTGTCTACAGTCTCCTTCCGGTTCCGGTCTGAACATACCAGAAGGGCAAGTGTTAGAGCCGGCAGCCAGCAACAATGGAAAACCAGTAGCGGAAATGATGTAAATCAAAACGACCAACATGCTAACAGATGCTTCCTCTGAAAATAAATAAAATAAATATCTTAAAATTTCAAATACATCCGGGCATTTTGTTTGTAGATCATTATTGCAGAACATCATCACTTCATGATTAATCTTGCGTTTCATCGCGTTTATTTTCCCGATCATAGAGTTGTATTATCAAACAAGCAAAACATGAAAGCCGTGAATGAGCCACATTTCAAAGGTATTAACCCACTCCCACACAATGACGCTTTTAAACGTCCCTCAATGTGAAAGCTTTGGAAAGTATTGTGGAGAATGAAGAAATTGCTTGTTACAAGAAATTTCTCATTATCCACAATGTTTTCTACCCCAAAAGACAAAGGTTTCATGAATTTTGTATTTTCAACTGAAACCTCCTTGAATTTGGACTAGTCTAAAGTTTTCTCTTGTGGAAATGGGTTAATGTGCGATATGAGACGAAAAGATTTTTTCTAAAGATTTGTTTCTTTTTGTTTCGTTTTATCTTTTACTTATTTTCTAACAAATTAGAATTTCAATATTTTCTATCCGGTATGATGCAAAGTCTAATGTCCATCTATGTTTCGTAAAATCTAAAATTTGGTCGTCATAAAAAAGACTGTGTAGTTAAATCAGTGTCTAATTAGATAACGGATCCATACTGACAACAGATATACATGGAATTGACGGGTCGCTGGCTCCGATAACTGACTCCACTGGCCACGCCCGCTTACTACGCTGGCCACGCCCACTGACTCCAGCAGGAAGTTCCTCTTGGAAATATTTTACAAAACTAATGACCAGTCATATTTAACATAAAAGTAAAATAGTTGATTGTAGACCGAGACGTCGTAACTACAGCTTGAATAAACCAACAAAGATGCCTTACATAAAAGTCGGGGTTTAAATATCACTTTCAGTCTAAATGAATGATTTGATTTACCGGTTGTTTCTTCAATCCATCAATTTGTGACACGACACAAGGAAATCGACCAGAAAAAAATGAACACACGACAAAATTTAGAATAGTCCCTATTGAAAGACATTGCAGACGACAATTTCAAACTGATGAAATTTTAGAATATTTGTCCTTTTAGGTTGAAATTAATGTGAGTCGAGCAATTTCTTTATTTTTCTCAATGTTTCTCAAGCTTTTTCTTTTGGAGTATGTGGGCATAAACGATAGTGTATGACAGACATTTGTTAAAAATAGCTTGTAGGTTTTCTCCTTTTTGTGTTCATTTACAATTACGTGAAATGTTTTACAAAATGATGACAAATGTCGGAGTTCAAAGTTCACTTTCGTTTTAAATGTATTATTTGATAGTTTTTTTTATTGTCAATCGCATTCCATAAATGCATTCAACATGAGGTTAGTATTTGTCATATCCTTCACCTAAAATACGCGGCATCTATCTGTAATTCTGCTTTAACCCTTTCCCGTTTTTTTGAAATTTTAGACTGGTCCAACCCAAAAGAGGTTGCAGACGACAATCAAATTTTGATGCAATTTGAAATGAAACCATCCTGTGTGGTATAAAATATTATGGGAAAAGAAGAAATTGCTTGTCACAAGCAATTTCTTCTTTTTCCACAATATTTTCTCAAGCATAAAATCGCAGTGACGTAAAATCCCGGGTTTGTACAGGAAAGGGTTAACACATTTTCTGGAAGTAAAGCAACCAATGAATATTACAAGTTATCCAAATTTTGAAATTCCTTTTCTAGATAACCTAAGCTGGATCCGAGCTTTCTCTCCCCCCCCCCCCCCCCCGAAAAGAATTCAACGAACGATCCCTTTTCCCATGTCGCGTCACACGTGTTTTTTGCCATTTTACGGAAAAGGCGAAAGTCTATATATTTAGCACTTTCCTGGTTAATTCCTTGTATTCGCATCCCTGTGAATTAATAATTGGAAATATATTGTAAGAAAAGAAGAAATTACTTGTAAAAAGCATTTTTTTCTTTTCCACAATATTATGTTCAACACTGAAAGGTATTTTTTCAAAATTGAATCCAAATTAAATTTTCGTCAAGAAACTCATTGAATTTGGACAGGTCTAAAATTATACAAAACAGAAAAGGGTTAAGATATATAGAAGAATTGAAGCTGACTAATTCTTGTATATGAACAGGTTCTTTATATTTGTTTGTTGGTTTTTTTTTATTATACTTGTATAGCTCCAGTAACCATTTAACCTATCACCAGGCGAACAAATTTTAGACGGGTCCAAATTGAAACAAGTTGGAGAAGACAATTTTTCGTGGGTGGAATTTGAAATTAACTTATTGTTTAGAAAGATTGTGGATAATGAAGATTTTTTCTATTATTATTATTATCCACAAAGCTTTTCAAAGCGCTTTTATTTGGGGCGACAAAAGGATCGTGTGGGAATAGGCTAACTCCGAGTTCACAATGGCCGCGGACGAGTTCCGAAAGTTCTCTTTTAAGGTCGTGAGTTACATATATGGGCCCCCTACGATGGCATAGAGGTAACATGTGCGATTTTTTTGTTTGTTTGTTTTGTGTGGGGTTTTTTGTGTGTTTTTGTGGGGGGGGTGTTTTTGTTTTGGTTTGGATTGGGTTTTTTGTTTTGTTTGTTTGTTTGTTGTTTTGAAGTTGGTATTTTTTAGACCTATCTCGTAAAAATATTCTCTACCACCTGGCTTCTCCGCGGGGCATGTTTGTTTCGTAATTAGTTTCCAGTGTGACGGACGACACTGTGCATGGGCAAAAGGCTTTTACACTATGAGTTCTTCTCTACAAATGAAACAAATGAAACGGGTTGGTGCTTTAGCCAGTAAAGTATGAAAGAATTATATCGCTAAATAAAGTGAAAAGGGAAAAAATGAATAAGCGATTACTCGGTGAAACACTCCTTAATGCATCAGATCTAAAAAAATCCAAAGTCAAGAGATAGATAAACATATGCATAGAGATAAAACGAGACCTCGTGGACATTTAAGACTGTTGAAGTCCATGTCTCAACGTGCCTACGACAGTTTATAATGGATCAGCCGGAAACCACTACACCACAAGTATACTTTGTGGTCCCTATATATGATCAAAGGTTTGACACTTGACAGAGAAGAACAGATGAAAACGATTGTCAAAATCAATTCTGTCCCTCAAGTTAAAACATCATCGTCTGAAATGTGAAACTGCTCGTATAGATACATTTTAAGTATCATTTCAACCCTTGAAGAACAAAATCCTATTCCAATATTGCTTTAAATTTAGTGGAATCAATATTTCTTTAGTTGATTAATTCATTAACCAACTCTGACTTAACACATCTAACAGGTGATGTAGACGAAGATCAGTCTGCAAATTTGTGCAGGCTGATCATAGTTTATGCTCCCAGCCAAAAACAGGAATATTTCGGGTTCAGCGTCATAAAGGCTAATGAGAACTTGGGTACCGACAACAAAAAGGTTTTACCTATCACCAATCGAAATAATTAAATTGAATAGCCTTCGACCAGTATTTCAGTCTGTTGGTTATGTGAAAAGACGTTCTCAATTTGGTAGAAAAGGGTGTTGGGAAAGTGAATCATTTTCTCTTTTACGGCATCTTTTACAAACGATTTTACAGTACATACAAAGGCGAATATTTGTATCTAAATAAACTACAAGCGTTTGAATTTCCGAATGATACAGATTATCAACTTTCTTCAACCAATTCCTACACAATGACGCTTTTGACGCTCCAAGAAAAAAAACTTTGGAAAACGTTTTTACAAACATTCTTCATTATCCACAATGTTTTCTACCACAAAAGACAGAGATTTCTAAAATATCATCAACTTGAAACTGTCATCAGCAACTTCTTTCAATTTGGACCAGTCTAAAAGTTTGTCGTCTGGTAATGGGTTAACACAGGATGCATCTTATTTAAGAAAGAAGGACCTTATGTAAGATAACTTTACTACATGCAATAAATATTCTCAGTCTATTTCCTTTGTATCACTGCCAGAAATGAGCCAAATAAAGCACACGAAAATTTGCCCTGTGAAATTAGGTTAAAATCTCTGCAGTACTTTCTAGGGGAAACTTTTTTTAGAGTAAAAGTTTCCTGACGGACGGACGAACCAACGACGGACACAGCGCAATGAGCTTTCAGTCAGTGGAGCCAAAACCATTCATATCTTCCAACCTTTTTTCGCATACACCTCACCACAGGGTCGTAGGGACAAAACATAAAGTATCTGGGATGGTTATTACGAGTATATTAAAAAGTTCACTAAACATTATTCATTCGAGTGGAGTGAAATCACTTACTTGAACTTATTGCCCGAAAGAACATTTAAAATGTACTTAATACAATAAAGGGTATTTCAGTAAACTATTTATTCTTTGTTTATGGGGAACTCTTTGCGAGGGGGGGGGGGTTAAAATGTATATATAAGCATTTCTAGTTTTCATGAATTTATATACGAATATTGGAGAAACATTTATATACATGTATAAATGCTTTCTAGTAGTAAACATATTCCGTCGTTTTCTCCATATATAACCCTTTCATGTCCAAACCAAGGATTTTAAATTACTCTGGTTGTATATTTGAGAAAACATTGTGGAAAAGAAGACATTACTTGTGACGAGCAATTTATCTTTTTCCCACAATATTTTCTACCCTATAAAAAGGTTCTGTTTAAAAAAATCCAATTTTCATTGTCGTTTGCAACCTCTTTCAATTTGGATCAATTTAAAAAAAAAAAACAGGAAAGGAACGAAGAGAAGAAAGAATACGTATTTCTAACATATAAACATTGAACCGATGTGAACAAAACTACAGGATCAACTTAAACATGTAGAGAGAGAGGGGCGGGGAGATTGGAGTGAGAGAGGGGGGGAGTGTGTGAGTGAGAGAGAGTGTGTGTGTGTGTTAGAGCCAGTGAGAGAAAGTGAGTGAGAGAGAGAGTAAGAGAGAGAGAAAGAGAGTGAGTGAGAGAGAGGGGGAGAAAAAGAGTATGTGTGTGTGAGAGAGACGGGGAGAAAAAGAGGATGTGTGTGTGAGAGAGAGAGGGCGAGAAAAAAAAGATGTGTGTGTGAGAGAGAAGAGTGAGAGAGGAGAGAGAGAGAGAACGGGGGAGGGGTAATAAACATATTTATTATGTCTTGTATTTCTTATACAAATAGACCTTATTTGAAAAGCAAAAATAAGTTTCGCTTTAGATAAAGTCTGTATATAGGGCTATCCAAGAAACATTTCTGTATAGTTTGATTCAGAGTATGAGCACAGCGGCTTTCAATGGGTCTTTAACAACTTAACCCATTCCCACATAGTGACGCTTTTAAACACCTCTCAATATGAAACCTTTTGGAAAGCAATTTGGAAAATGAAGAAATTGCTTGTTACAAGCAATTTCTTCATTATTCACAATGTTTTCTACCACAAAAGACTAAAAGTTTAAAGATTTCATTAACTAAAATTGTTGTCTTCAATTTCTTTGAATTTGGACAGGTCTAAAATTTCATTGTCTGGGAACGTGTTGAAACGAACACGAAATGCGGGCAAAATACTTGGATTTCTCGTCGGCAAATAAAGCTAATAATGTGAAAAAAGCACCGAAAAAACTGCTCCATCCCATCAACTCCAATATAAAGATGAATCATTCAATAAAGGTAGACAGGCGATCCTAAATGCATCTTAACGAACTTTTTGGAGTGGTCCAAAAATAACCAGTTTCTAAATAATAGGGAAAATTTGAAATTAACCCATTCAAACACATCTACCTTTTAGACTGGTCCAAATCGAAAGAAAATGCAGACAGATTTTTGAATATATGTCTTTTGGGATAGAAAACATTGTAGATAATGAAGAAATTGCTTGATACAAGCAATTTCTTCATTTTCCACGATGTTTTCCAGAGCTTTTTTTCCTGAGGGGCGTAAAAAGAAGGGATCGTATGGTAATAAGTTAAGGTAAAGGAGTAATTTTGGCTAGCGGTACATACTGCTTTCCACACAATTCACCCATTCCCGATTTTTTAAATTTTAGACTGGTCCAAATTCAAATGTTTTGCAAACTACAATTTAAAGTAGAACTTATTTGAAAAATTATCATTCCGTAGGGTAGAAAATATTGTGGACAAAATGAGAAATTGCTTGTAACTAGCAATTTCTTCTTTTCCCACAATGTTTTCTCAAGTATGAAAACAAAAGCATGTAAAAACAGTGATTGAACAGGAAAGGGGTAATTCTTGCACGTCGCACTAGAGCAGTAGTGCTGCAAATCCTTCGAATAAAAGGGGGCTTGTGAAACAACCCTGGGATAGGTAGAAAAACAGGCAGGAAACTTATTCTTTTTCATTTCAACCTTTACTTTTTCCCCATATCTAAATAAGATTTTCAGTCGATTTCTTCGATTTAAAATAAAAGGTCGGCAATGGCAAAACCTTTTCAACAATTTGTCAAAAAATAATGATACATGTAATAATAACAATAATAACATTACACATCAAAAATATTAAAGTATCTCATTATCAGAGAACAAAGATAGCGAAATGATTAACAAGTTCTTAAAGTTTAACAAACGAATTTAATAAATTCACACAATATTTATAGTGTAAAAAAGTTGCAAAATGAGGATGTCGTTATTCCAATCTGACTACATGCCATGATGCAAAGTCGGACTGAAAAGCTCAGATTTTGAGTTAGATTTGTGATAGTTCTAACGCTAGCAATGACAAAATGCATTCAAGATACTCAAGAAAGAAATCTTTATAAAAACGAACTTACACAAACACACAAACGGACAGAGAAAGAGAGGGAGAGAGAGAGAGAGGGGGGGAGAGAGAGAGAATATGTGGTTTTATTACCTTTTGGGAACCGAAGAATGAGTTTGTCGATGTCCACCGCGAATTCCAATCAAGATTGTAGAAAAAAATGTTTGTGAAGTTATAGGTTCAAACATGTTGAAGGACTTTTTTTAAACTTGAGTTAATAGAGCCACTACGTTTACATGAGATGTGTTTGTTTCAGAAATGACAGGAAGCCACTGTAACTTGTACAAGCCCCCATGATATATCCGAAATATTTTTGTAAGTTGCATATAATAAGTTGGCCAATGAATCATTAATTTAAACAGGAAGTTTAGTTTGAACTTCGACATTGGCCGCCATTTTGATGAAACCATTTCTGTTGATTTATTCAAGCTGTAATTATGTCGTTTAGGTCACCAACCAACCATTCTACATATTTGTAACATGCTACTTGCCATAATAACGCCGTTAAAGATCAAAGCGGAACTTCCTTTCGGAGTCGATGGGCGGGGCAAAAGCAGTGTGTGGAGCCAGCGATTGGTCAATTATAGATTTTTATCGTTGAAAAACATCAGATAGAACGACCCGCCAGATAGAAAATAGGAAATGGTGACTAAATTTGAACAGAAGACTTTTTATCATCATTGTTATTATCATCATTATTATTATTATTATCATCATATTTTATTCTTCGTCGATTTCTTCCTATGCATTAATTTCGGAGGGGGTTACTTTGTTCAAACAGCAAGAAGAGAAAAACTATTTCAAAATACTTACCTTTCCTATTCCAAATAGAATATTGTGAACTGAAATCAATTTAAATAAATTCGAACAATTTTTAAAACAATTTTAAAGATGACACTTCTCTCCTGGGTAATTTTTTGCCGCGTGTTTATCTGGAGTCGTAGTTTATATACCGGTAATATAAACACGGGGGCTCCGATTCCAATAATTCTTATGATGCAACCGGAAATAGCTGCTTCAATATTCAATATTACAGGTAAAACTATGGAAAAGAGATTTTCCCTTTCCTATTTATGCAAAATTTTAGGCCTGTCCAAATTCAAAGGTTTTGCAGACGAAAATTGAAAGTGGGATTAATTTGGAAAATAAGCATTCAGTGAGGTACAAAACATTGTGGAAAAGGGGTAGAAATCATTGTAGAAAAGAAGAAATTGCTTGTTACAAGCGATTTCTTTTTTTTTTTTTTTTTTTTGTACAATGTTTTCTCAATTATAAAATCACAGGGCCGTAAACCCACGGTTTCAACAGAAGAGGGTAAAACTGTATGAATTATTCATCTTTGAAGCCCTATGTATTACAGCCATTCTTTCTCAAGATCCCGACGGCGACACTCATTCTTTCCGACTATTTGTCTCTCACCAATGTGTCGATAATCGTAGACCTATGTGGGATAGCAGCTGGAGGCTAGGAAGGGATGTAATGGTAGAACTGGTGTGAGAAATACCAGGATTCCATTGTAAGGTGCTCCAGCCGCCGCGATATAACTGAAAGATTGTTGAAAGCGGCGTAAAACCCCATTCAAACAAATCTTTCTCGAGAAACCACCTCTATAAAGCGACCATTTTCATTTAGCGACCAGCATCCAGATTCCCTTACCAAATACAAAGAATCTTCATAATTGTACTTTTTTACTAAATCAAAAAAATTATTAAAACAAAATCCTATGTTGGTGGATCTCATTAGAATCGTCTCAATGAGTGAGATCCCTGCCACAATTTATAAATGCAGTCGGACCGAACTCTCATATGTGTTACATAATGTGTAATTAACCCATTACCAAAAGACCACTTTTTGGACTGATTCAATGGAAAGAAGGTAAGACGACAATTTAAAATTTATGAAATTTTAGATTTTTTCAACTTTCTGGATAAAAGAAAAAAAATCATCTTGTAAAATGAAGAAATTGCTTGTTACAAGCAATTTCTTCATTTTACAAGATGATTTCCTAATTGTTTCTCTTCCTAAAAGCGCCATTGTGTGGGAATGAGTTAAGCGACTATTCTCTTGAACGACCATATGTGGCTGTCCCTAGAGTGGTCGTTTAATACAAATATAACTTTATATACTTATTTCAATTGAAATGACTAGTCGAGACTTTTCAAATGAGTACCCACAACACAGGGATCAGGAAAATATTTTTCATTCAATTTTCTAAGTACAAAAAATTTACCAGCACCATAAGAATAAAGTTGAGGTTCTGTTAGACCTATCAAAAATATATCCTACATTCGGGCTAAACAAAACCTTCGTAATTACAGCTTTAGTAAGCTGTGGTTACAACGTTTTTGATAACCCATCGTCAGTTAAATGTCCCTAGATCTTATTTGACAATGTACTTTGCGTTTGTCTAAGTAATAAAAGCATCTGCTATAAACATATTTTCAAATATTCAAATACGGAGCGATTTCTTTTAAACTCGAACAAAAATAAAAGGCGAAAAATGCAAATAGGGGAGAAATCTATTTTCTTCATTCACTATTTTCAGACGGATTGTAGAATTCTTTACTTAAATATCATTTCTTTAATTATCACTTTAAAGATAAAAAAACAACATGGCTCTTTAACCAATTCTCACATAATCACATTTTTTCTTGCATCGCGAGAAAAAAGCTTAGGAAAGCATTGTGGAAAATGAAGAAATTGCTTGTCACAAAAAATTTCTTCCTTGTTCACAATAATTTCTACCATAAAAGACAAAGATTTTAAAACTCCACAAACTTAAAACTGTTGTCTGCAGTTTCTTTGAAATTGGAACAGTCTTAAACTCTGTCGAGTGGAAATCAGTTTAACCCTTATCATGCTGTATAAAATGCCTTACTGAAATGCTGTCAAATCAAAGGGCTGAAAGCACTGATAGCACTTGTTGTTCAAAAATCAATATTTCTTTAAGAAATCAACTTCATAAACAACTCTAATAGGAAAAGTACAACCAGGAGGTGTAGACAAAGATCAGCCTGCACATAAGTGCAGTCTGATCTTAGTCTACATCTCCTGCCAAAACCGGAATATTCCGGGCTCAGCATGACAAGGGTTAATAATCAAGCATAAAAAAAAATTCGGACATTTGCACTACGTTAACATTGTGTACTATTCAAAGCAGTTCAATTAAACTGTTGTTCTTGTTGTTTTCGCTCATACCTCCATTAAAACAAAAAATAGTCTCTTCATTTCTTATAATTCAATTACATAAAGCGAAAAAAAAAACCTAACGATTTTTTACAAATTTTGCTACATTTTTGATGGAATTATTTCGCATGGAAGCATACAAAATAGCTGTGTGCTTATGCTTTTGTTCATGGATGTATTAATATATATATTTTCGTCCATTCAGAACGCTCGTTCGTTTTTGATAAACGAAACTATAATTATATATTCACATAATTCACAAAGTATAGACGTTACAGTTTCCAGCGTTTATAATTTCAATCAAGTAATTTTCTGACTTGTCTAAATGGTTATTTTAGATTCAATGGCACCGCGCCATTTACTCCATTTAAAAACTGTCAGCGAATTTAATTCCTCCCAGGGAAATGGAATGCAATACGGTGCACGAATTTCTTCTTGTGATCTATCAAGGGAAAAAGGAGAATCTGGGAATCCTTAATCAATCAAACATGATCACGCTTTTTGGCGGCTCAAAGATAGGTTTGGATAATTATTATGGGAAATAAAGAAATTGTTTGTTATTACTCAATATCACACAATCGCGTGTTTAACGCGCTCAAGAAAATTCTCTGAAACCATTGTAACAATTCATTCTTTGTCCACAATATTTTCTAGTCAACCGTTTTGAAATTGTTGTCTACAATATACGCGGATCCAGGGTGGTTGGTGGGGGTTTCAGGGCCCTGGAACTTCAGCAAGAAAGGGTTTTAAGATTCGGAATGTCTGGAAATCATAATGTCACATTGTAAGTGGAAAATCAAAATGTCATTACTACAGCTTTCTTCAAGTTGTAGTTACGACATTTAGCTCACCAACTGACGAATTTTATAAGACGAGTTAATTTTCGGTTGAACCAAATCTGGGTCCGCGCATGTGAAACATCTTTCAATTTGGATCAGTCCAGAATCGTGTCATCTGGTGATTAGTTATAGATGCTTCTTAAAGTTATTATGCAATCAGTTTCAAGCTGGTCGCTTTTTGCTTGAAGCCTCGCATATTATCGTCACTAATACGGCCACAATGTACATTTTAGAATGTCGATCTGAAGTGAATACATTGTATTCTGTCCCCTTGCCTTTGCATCATTTCCATAACTGGCTTTTTAAAGAGCACTCCATCCAACTCAACCAAGGGGACAATAAAATATAATCAAAAGGGTTTCTAAAGATAATTATATCCTTCAGCCTTTTCAATATTATGGTTATCTAAATATTTCTTTACGTAAAATTACCTTATATGGTGAGGATGGGCTTTTAGAGGCATTTCTATTTATATCTTATATGAAATCGTACAATTATTCCCTTTGTTACTAAGTACGTTACTATGGCAACTTCAAACACCCGAAAAAATGGAGATAGTTTCTGTTATCATGAAATAGCAGACATTTTAAAAAATGAAAGAGTATTTTTGTTTTGTTTTCATTTAAGCGGATTCATATATTAGTGTGATTAAATTCTAATGTTCATACCTCAATGAAAACAAACAAAAATATTCTCTTCATTTCATAATATGATGCCATCACGCAAAACAAGCAAATGTGCGAAGCATGAAAAATAGTTGCGTGCTCAAAATGCTTGAGTCTTGATAGACGAAATTAGAATTAAATTATTTGAAAATGTTTCTGTGTAAGATACCAAAATAAGTAATGGGATTTCTGTAGGTTCTTCAAATCACCAAAATGGTGTAACCATTATATATTCAAATCGTACAATTTCGGTCTAGCCGTTGTGTTTTTCGAAACCTTTATTTTCAAAGGTCTAATACATGATATCATGCCAAATAGTTCAGTGGTGTGGAATATCCATGCCCGACTCTACAGGGCCACTTGTCCTGGATAAGTAAATACTAGAGCAAATCTTTAAGCCATTCTCACTCAGTGACGCTTTTAGAATCCCCCTGACAAAAGCATGGGGAAAACATTGAAAACATTACAAGCAATTTCTTCATTATCCACAATGTTTTCTACCTCAAAGGTGAAAAAAATCCAAAATTTCATAAGCTTTAAATTGTCGTCTGTAACTCTTTTCGATTTGGATCAGTCTAAAATTTGGCAGTGGTAATGAGTTTACAGGTCCTGGAGAACTCATTATGTATTTGAAAATTGCAATATCTTTTGTATTCAAACGTAGGGAATATTTTGATTTATGAAGAAAATACTGGGTTCCAGCATTTTTCTGCATCAACAACCATGTTTACTCAAAATATATCTTTTTACTTCTTTGAGGAAAATTTAATTTTATTTCTGGATGAGAAGAACATCATGTTATGTCTTTTTGTACGCATGTGAGAAAATATGTATCTCCACAACAATGTCGTCTTTAGTTCAGTTCAAGGTCGATTGAATCAGAAACCCATTAATAATTTATTATTTGCAATAGGTCTTTATCATACCATTTAATTAAAAATAAGAATCAAGTAATAAAAGAGAAATTAAATAAAAAAAAATTTGTCATAAGAAAATACGAATATTCGGAATCGGAAATCGGATTCGAATATTCGCGGTAAAAACGATCGAATATTCGTTCCAATCCCTGAGTCAACCTAGATCCTTAAACGTGTATGTCTACTCGGTAAATGCACGTTCTTCTTGACATTAAGATAATCCGACATACAACGGACAAACGGAAATATATAGTTTGAATAATACAAGAATTGACTCATCGCATCTGTCAATCAACTAATCGGTCGACCAATGAAATCATTCATTTAGACTGGATGTTCAGTTTAAACTCCAACATTGGCAGCCATTTGGGTGAATCATTTTTGTTGGTTTGGTGACTTAATCTTCGTAGCTACATCTCATTCAAGCTGAGGCTACGACGTTTAGGTCACCACAACCAACCATTCTACTTATTTTTAAAATGCTACTGCCCATAAAATTTGCAAAATGACGCCATTTAAATTGAAGCCGAACTTCATGTTGGAGTCAATGGGCAGGGCCAAAGGAGTCAGGGGGCGGGGCCAGCGATTGGTCAATTTACAAATCACTGAGCTGCACAGGAAGTTTCACTTGATAATAATAATCGACGGTTTTGGCTAAATTTTATGGCGAATAACGTGTTTCAAATAAATGTCGGCCAATGTCGAAGTTAAAGTCATTCCCAAAACACAAAAGGCGCCTTTATAGCTCATAAATGACGTCAGCAGGAGCAGCTGTCCCGCAAAAATGAAAACGCTCAGTAGAGTCTAATGAAACAAGAGGACTATGATTGTCCTATATTGCTCACCTCTTTGACCAAAGGGACGCTATATGGACAGAATCAGTGGTGATGCCACGTACCTAATATCAATGCTCTATTTCTTCTGCATACAAAGAAAAAGAAGATTTTCAAGAATTCCTTCAATGTATCTATAAGTTATGAGAATGCACTAGGAATCCCAGATATTACACCCCTACCCCCTTAAAGATTGCGGATAGAGCCTAAATAAAACCCAGGGTCATCCCAGGGTCACCATACGGACAACACTAGTGGAACTCCCCTAGGAATGTTTCATGCAAAAGGGCATTTTGTTTTCACAGAAAATAATTATCAACAATAGCACCGCCTACGGGTGCCTACGCTCGGCTGTTGGGTGCTGGATAGTGGACAAAATGCATCTAGAGTTATCCCCCTTGATAGTATAGGTTGTTCTTTTGATAGTGAACAAGTGTGCCAAGTTTCATGTGAATGCCTTTAGTAGAACCAGAGATATCACAAAATGTCAAAGTTTTCGCACGACGACGACAACGACACCAAGGCTATCGCAATACCTCGGGATTTCTCCGAAAACAGCCGAGCTAAAATATTTCCTTCTATGTATAACTGTAAAATGGAGTGCACCGGGCAGAATCCAAATATAATCCCCCAAGGTCATTATATTAACAAAGGATGTAGAGGTCCATTTAGCCAAGTGATGCTAAAGACACCAAAACTCTTGGACATTTGATTACTGAGAAGACTGAAGAAGTTTTTCAAAGATTTCTTTCTTTGTTTCTATGTTACATATAAATGGAGTAAGCCTGGAGAAAGCCTAAATATGACTCTACCCTATGATCCCTACCAAGCTTGTCTGTTTGTTTAGGAGAAGATGTTTACGGATACTGTGAACCTCGACAGCCGGACGACGGATGGGCGACAGACTTTGTGCGATCACAATAGCCCTAATTTGGGGCACTTCGCATTCAAATGATTTAAATCAAAACGGGAAAAAATCGACCCCCAAACAATGGATTTGTCATTTTCGTGATTCCGCTTGTGAAATGATCACGTGACAATCTGTCCAGAAATCCCGAAACTTGACCGATCGCTCCTGTCAATAAACCCATTACAGGACGGCAAAATTTTAGACTGGTCAAAATTGAAAGGAATTTTAGACGACAATTTAAAGTTATTGAAGTTTTAGATTTTTCAATTTTCTGGACAAGCAATTTCTTCATTTTACACACAGTTTTCCCATTTGTTTTTCCTGGGGCGTTCAAAAAGATCATTGTGTTGGACTACGTTGAAGAGTCAACGGACTAACCAATTCATTCATTTGAACCGAAAGTCAACTTTGACCTCAAATATCAACCGACATTTTTGTGAAGCATTTTGCTGGTTTTGGTGGCTTAAACGTCGTAAATACATCTTATTTAAACTATAATAACGACGATAAGGTCGCAAACCAACCATTCCATTTTTTTTTTTTTTTTTTTTTTTTATCTAAATGGCCATAAAGGTTGCAAAATAAAGCTTAAAAACCGACCAGTGTCGAAGCGGAACTTCCTTTCGGAGTCATTGGGCGGAGCCAGCGATTCGTTAATTCACTGAATAACATTAGACATTAGTAAATATTCATTTGTTCTAGAATATAAAGAACGACGCACAAATTTTACGATCGCATTTTACTGTACGTAAAATCTTCTGAGGAAAAGATTCAAAGCAATCATAACAAATTCCTCCCAATTGATGTTCTGAGGTACGGGGCTGTAAAAAATCAACAGAATTACACAAAAGACCAATATTTATGGCGAATCTGTTTAGATAGATTAAAAACCCAGTCGTTTGATAGTCTACATTGTTAGGATTATTTGGCCGTGAATTTACAGAAAATTCCAGGACGATAATTTCCATCTGGACTCGGTTTTTTTATTTCGTTGCCAAGGTATTTTTCTCTGAATAAACTGCCAATCAAGTGCAGACGATCAAATTATAATTGATTTTTCTTCTATCCTTGAAATTCCAGTGGTTTAATTAAAATGAAATCTGTAGATTTGTGGGCAGCAAATAGTTCAAATACCCAGTTTTTTGTCTTTGAAGATCTTTAAATTGTATCAGATTGTCCAATCTGTTTTAAGTGTAAAATTCATACGATTCTGTCATTAGGGAGTGTCGTATATATCATTTATGTCGTTCTTTAACCTCGTAACTACAGCTTGAATCAAGCTGTAGTTACGAGGTTAAAGAACGACATCGACGAATTATGTATTTTAGAAATGATAAGAATGTTTATCATTTCTAACAAAAAAAATCATATAGTTTGATAACATTGTCGTGCTCTGGGTAAACCATGATCTTACCATGTACAGTATATTCCAACGGCGATAATGTCTATGTTCACATAATGAAGGTTAAAATAGCTTATGTACCACAAACGCGTGCTGACTACTGTTTGTAAAAAAGGGACATCTTATCCCCGTTGAAGAATACAAGTTTTGTTTGTTTTGTTGTTGTTGTTGTTCGATGTAATATCCATTATAAACTTTCTTAACCCAATATCAAACGAGGAAATTTTAGACTAGTCGAAATTGAAAGAATTACGATATAGTTTGGGAAATGAAGGCGTTTCCTGTTATGTCCACAATGATTTTCTGCGAAATTATTACTCGAGGCTTGATAGAGCGGGAACGTGACACCTTCAGCAACTATAACCATACTGAATTTCCGGTTAATTTAACCCATTTCAACACGATCCCGCTTTTCAAGCCCGTCAAAACTTGTATTGAAAAACATTCTGGAAAATTAAGAAATTGCTTGTTACAAACAATTTCTTCATTTTCCACAATGTTTTCCTTTGGGGCGTCGTCTTAAAGCGCCAATGTGTTGACAGCGTTAAGGAAAGGATATTTTGACCCATTACCAGACGACGCTAATTTTACACTGGTCCAATTTGATGGGAGTTGCAGACGACAATACAAAGTTGATTAGATTTATTTTTTTCAACTTTTTTTGTAGAAAACATGGTGTTTTTAATGTGGGGCGTCCAAAAGCGTCACTGTGTGGGAATTGGTTCAATTTCTTTCTAAACTTCTTTACATTGTGACCAGTCTAAAATCGTGTCCTCTGGTAACGACCTTGAAATAAAACAGACAGGTATCTTGAAAGCACGCTTTCGTAAATTTTCTGTCCTTGATATTTGCATAACAACCCTATTTTATTATTTTATTATTATTATCACTATTTTATAATTTTCATACAAAAATAGTTGTATATTCATTTCTCTTATTTTTCTCTTGGAATTTGTTTTCATCTTTTGGCACACCATAAGCCTTTAAATAGGCCTCGCAGGTTTCGTTCCTCAATTACTGAACTTTTCGCAAGAGACCCCGTTTTTATTGGACAATATCGTAGCGTAAACCTAACCGATCATTTCGGCGTTGTTGAAGGGTCGGCTGACCACGCTTATTGACCTCTGACAACACAGTTGTTTTGGCTGTATGAACAGTAATGTGGGTTTAATCTTGGTAGTCAATTTAGCCCTTTATAAACTAAACGAGCAAAATGTCGTATCTACAGCTTTAATACAATGACGCACAGTGATGCATTTTGACGCCCCTCAAGAAAAAAAATTAGGAATATTGGGTAAAATGAATAAATTACTTACTTTTCTACCAAGAAAGTTGCAAAAAAAATCTAAAATTTCACAAACTTTAAATTGTTGTCTTCAACCCTCTCTATTTTGACCAGTCTGAAGTTTTACCGTCTGTTAATTGGTTGAAATTGAACCAAGAAGAAAATAAACATTTTGAATGATAATTGGTCGGGTGTTGGTATTTCACAAAAACATTCCTTGAGGAAAAAACTTGTTCGCTCAAGGTTAAAGTCATTGTCTTTTTTCGAGCTCAAATATGCAAAACAACTCTGACATCGGCAATAAATTTTAACCCATTACCCGACGAAAGTTTCTGAGACTGGTCCAAATTGAAAGGAGTTGAAGACAATAATTCAATGTTCATGAAATTTTAGATTTTAAATTTTCCGGGTAGAAAACATTGTGGAAAAAAGAAGAAATATTTCTTCATTTTCTACAATATTTTCCCATGTGATTTCTTGTGATGCCTCAAAAAGGCGTCAATGTGTAGGAAAGGGTTAAATAGCAAAACAAGGGCCTTCATTTCCAGCGATAACTTGGTTACTTTGGGGGTTTTAACGTTAATGTCATTTTTACTGAAAATTGCAGTTGCGAGGACACTCCTGTACACGGACTCCTTTCACTACGCCATTGACTTCGATAGAAATTTCCGCTTCGATTTTTAACAGCATTATTTTGAAAAAAAATGGCCAGTAGCATTTTACAAAACAGAAGAATGGTTGATTGGCGACTTAAACATCGTAACTACAACTTGTTCAAGCTTTAGCTACGACGTTTAAGTCGCCAAACCCACAAAATTGATTTACCAAAATGGTGGCCAATGTCAGAGTTCAAACTGAACGTCCGTTCTAAATGACTGATCTAATTGGCCAACTGACAATTTGATTGACAGCCGCGATTGGGCAATTTTTAAACCTTCTGACGATTGTAGGAAATTATGAGTCTATGTAATAGTGGTGTATATGGAAAATTACAATCTTGAGCTAAATTGAGTTACTATATGCGATTTAAGTAGAAAAAAACACATCGGCAATTTGGAAAATATGAAATCAAAAAATTTATTCGGCTATAAATCACCGTTTTCCATATCCCGGGTAATGTGAATGTTAGGCGGGAATAGATTTCTTACGAAACGTTAAGTCGTGGTAACGACCCTTTTAAGACTTGGTTCAAAACATTTCGTCCTTTGAAGATTTTCTGTATCCACAATGGTCATTCTACCTTATCATCTGTTTATTTCAACAATAGTGTCTCTAAACAACATGAGCTCGATCCTGTCTATGTTCTCATCCTCTCTATCATCCCGCTTCTCTCCCCCCCTTCCTCGCCCCCTCACTCCCCCCCTTCCCTCCTCGCCCCCTCTCTCTCTTCCATCCTTTCTATCTCCCTGCTAATCTCTCTCTCTCTTTCTCCCAACCTCCCTTCCCCTCTCTTTCTTTCCCTAACTGTCTTTCTCTCTTCATTACAAAATATGTTATACAGACCCCGGAAGGCCCCTTTTCGCTCGATTATTTTTTCATTAAGAAGGACAAGAAAAATTTCATTCGACACTAAAATGCGATGGTGGAAATGTGAGACATTGTAACAGCAATAAAACACCGGATGTATTCATGTCTATCTTGAAATCAAAATATCCTCGCTCAAGGGAGTTTTTTTTTTCAATTCGATAAAACGGTTTTATTTAACTCGTTGAAGAACGGATTCATAGGACATTTTTCGCGACCTTTGAAACACGCAGCAATTTACCCTTTTCATGCTGAATAAAATCCTTTCTCAGAAAGGCATCAAAATCAAAGGACTGAAAGCACTGGAAGAGTTGTTGATCAATGTTTCTTTGAAAATTGGTTTCCTCTACTACATTGGCTCGAATTGGACATACAGGGTGTAGACTAAGATCAGTCTGCACATATGTGCAGGCTGATCTATGTCTATACCTCCTGCCAAAACAAAAATATTCCGGGTTCAGCATGACAAGGGTTAGTGTAATCATGAAAGTCATTTGGAAAGCATACACATACCTAGATGGCATATGTTTAACTCACTCCCGCACAATCCCGCTTTTTAGCGACCCTAAGAAAAACGAAATACATTGTTTGTAACAAGCAATTTCTTCATTATCCGCAATTTCTTCCTTATCCGCAATGTCTCTTACCGCACAACACAAAGATTTTAAAATTTCATCAACTATAGATTGTCGTCTGCAGATTCTTTGAATTAGGACCAGTATAAAATGTTGCTGTTGTTTCACGAAAAAAATTGTAGACACTACTTATTTGACAGAACCAAATTCAAAACATTTCCAAGTTTCATTTAAATCAAGACAAAAAGTTAGGAGGAGTTGCGTTCACAAGGCTGCAATTTCAATCAGCCCCAGATACTAAGTTTTAAGGGGGCATAATTCAGGGAAAAATTAATGAAAGATAAAATCCTTACTTCTTGCACATCTACCAATTTAGGTTATAATATCCACCAAGTTTCATTTAGATCCAGCCAGAAATTTAGGAGGAGTTGCATTCACAAGGCTGCAATTTCAATAAGCCCCAGAGACTAAGTTTTAAGGGAGCATAACTGAGGTAAAAATCAATGAACTTCATGCACATCTACCAATTAAGGTGATAACATCCAGCAAGTTTTAAAAAGATTCAACCAGAAACTTATGAGGAGTTGTGCTAACAAGAAAAGTGGACGTACGTATGTACGTACGGACGGATGAACGGACGGACGGACAGACAGAGAAGATGACGCCAATATACAACCGCCTCCGGCGGCGTATAAAAAGAGTTATGACACAGCAGAGGTCAATTGGAGATACTTTTTAGTTAACACATAACCAGACGACGAATTTTAGAATAGTAGAAATTCAAATAGGTTGCGGACGATAGTTCAAATCTTGTTCAACTAAAGTAACTGCAAAATAGGATATAAAAATTGTGAGAAAAATAGTAATTGCTAGTCACGAGCAATTCTCCTTTTCCGGCGATGTTTTTTCAAAGGTATTTTCTTTAGCGCGTGAAAATGTCGGATTAAAATGTAGCGGGTTGAATTGATATATTAAAGAATGACGATTAAAGATTAAAAGAACCTTCCCATAGTCAAAAGTTTCGAACCTGGTCAGCTTGCACAGTCCATGCAGCCTGACTAGAGTCGATAATTTTCGATTTTACCGGAAAGTAATTTTAACCCTTTCTTGTTTTTTTTTTTTTTTTTTTTGTTTTTTTAATCTAAGACCGGTCCAAATTGGAAGAGGTTGAAGACAACAATGAATATTGGATACATTTTAAAATGAAACCATCCTATGTTGTGGAAAATATTGTGGAAAAAGGAGAAATTGCTTGTTACAAGCAAATTCTTCTTTTTCTGTAATGTTTTCTCAAGCATAGAATCACAGCAATGTAAAATCCCGTGTTAGTACAGGAAAGGGTCAACCAGGTACCATCTAATACATACCAAGTGTCGTATTATAATTAAAATCTCATTTCAGCTTAAACTGCACAAATACTTGATCACTCAGATGTTTCTGTTGTTTTAACAAAGATGTTGCCTGATCCGTGTCAACACTTATTCACTTCACTAATTCTCCGTTTTTATCATGCCGTATTCAAAATATAACTGAATGAATGAGTCACAAAATAAAATACAGCAAATTCATCGTCAAATACCTCGCCTTTTTATCAAACGTTGTAATCCATTCGTCCCTTTTAAAAAAAATCGTTTTTATCGGATAAAAGCTGCGCAAAATGTATCGATTTTCGTCTCTATAATTTCACACGCTGTCTGCCTCGTTCATTCATTAGCATATCTCCCATTGTATTGAACAGAAACAGACGTATTCATCCGCGCGGTGTCGACCAATCATATCTCGTTAATCTTTATTTGCAGTGTAAATAACGTTCATTCATAAAAATTGGATCAACCGCCAGATTAAATTCTGCCGTACAGATTTGGACGAATCAAATGCTGACAGTTGATCAGGCGGACCTACGATTCTATGTTAAAATACTCAAATAATCCAGATAATATTAAATTCAGATCAGCGAATAATTGGGAAAAGGGAGACAGGTGAGATTTTGGAATTTTGTTAATCAAGTAAAGCTTTTGATGTTTTAAGCTTAAAATATATCTACCTCTAAAGTTTGAATTTTTCTTGCAGAGTTACAAGTATATAACTGTAGAATACGATATGGAATTATTACCTACAAATAAAGTTACCTTGTTTTAATTTTGACCAGCCTAAAATTGTGTCGTCTGTTAATGGGTCAGGGCAGACAAGGGACGAAACATTTCGTTCTTGACCGCGGATTTACTGAATCTAGAATAGATATTCGGCCGAGCAGAGGTCAATATCTGACAGTTGTTCGACAATCTCTCTTTTTCAAAAGATTCAGTTTTTCAGGGAGCTCCCGAGTCTGGCTGCAACATTCTTTTTCAATGGTGTTAAATCATTTTGGGCCTTGACGGGAATTCCTCGAAGTTAAATAGTTGAAAAAGAGATCAAATCTACCAGAGGACAAAGACGACAAGTGATTCAACCCTTTCCTGTAAAAACTCGGGATTTTACTTCATTGTGATTTTATACTTGAGAAAACATTGTGGAAAAAGGAGAAATTGCTTGTTATAAGCCATTTCTCCCTTTACCAAAATATTTTCTATCACATAGGATGGTCAGATTTCAAATTGCACGCACTTTTCATTGTCGTCTGCAACCTCTTTCAAATTGGACTAGTCTAAAAATTAATAAAACAGGAAAGGGTTAAACAGATAATATATTTTCAGGTAGGATTGTCGAGTTTCAGAAAATCCGCTAAATGCGAGAAGTTTCAACTCTTATCATTCTGCACAGCGCTCGCAATATGGTCTATACTCAGTAGCGCGCTGCCAAGGTGATCGAATAATGATTTCACCCACTACCAGACGACAAAATTTAATAATGGTCCAAATTCAAAGAAATTTGCAGACGACAATTAAAAATAAATGCAATTTGAAAAGTATCAAACCTACAGGGTAGAAATTATTGTGGGAAAAGAAGAAATTACTTATTATAACCAATTTCTTCTTTTCCCACAATGTTTTCTAAAGCATAAAATCACAGGTATGTAAAATCAGGGATTGTACGGGAAGGGGTTAAATACTGTACAAAACTTTACAAGACCTGTCACGGACTCTTGATAAACGTTGAGATTGACTGATCAGTCTCACAGGTGTAGACTGATCTTTGTCAACATTGACTGACAGTCAAGGAATATGCCGGATCAGCATCGATCAGGGTCAAGAAATAATCAACGGATCGCGTACCACGCCACTTGACTCCGACAAGACACTTGGTCGGTGATCCCATTTGACTGTGGTTAGTTTCTGATAGACAAATACTTATAAATATTTTACTAGCTCTAACTCAACTTCAATTAGTAGTCTGGGCCCATACAAATATAAGCAAACATTCACAAATGTGTTATTTAGTCATAATCTAGAGTAATGTAATCGTAATTGATGCTGTTGGCATGTATATATGATTGAGGACATTTCACGTATGGAAATTTTCAGCGCTATAAACTCAGTGTCGTAACTAAATGCTCAATTCGATGTAGTTACGACATTTAGATCGCAAAAAAATGAAAGTGTTTGTGGGATAAAATATCGGGGATTAATTTTTCAAATTCATCACATCTAAATAATTGTGTCGGTCAAATGATATTCAATAAAAAATGAAAGATACATGAATATGTTTAAAGTTGTTGTGATAAAAAGAAAGTGCTCTGGAGTTTTTCCCCCAAATCCATCGTTTCCTAAAGCCTTTTGTGTTCATTAAAAGAAAAAATGACAAGAAAACCCAAACAATTGGACCAGAACGAGTCGCCGACAGACTGAATTCCCATTTTACCATGGCATCGAGAAATACTATACGACCATTAACACAGCTACATTCGCGAAAAGAAAGTAGTTCCATTCATAACTGATGTGAGCAATTTTCTTTGTAGATGTAACAATCGGCGATGCGGAAAAGTTTATGTGAATGAAATTTTACATTTAGACGTTGTCATTCAGATCAGGTGGTGAATTTAACCGTTGTCGCAGACGACTTAATATTTGAAAAATGGGAATTTCCGTATTTTAGGATATTTCCGTCTCTTACGCAATATACATGCGCAGCGTCTCTACAAGGAGTGGTTAGAAAAAACGTGGAATTTTCTGCAATAGGTAAGTTAAGCTCAATATACTACTTAAACTTTCTTGAAAGGTGAATTGCTTGTAATTTGTTATGCTTTCCGGACTGTAATCAATTTTATTTAGCTAAAATAAATCCATGAAATACGCATGCAATATTCTGCATGTGCAGACGACATAACTGCTAAAAATTATCATATATGTCTAATAACCAAATCTAGACGACAAAATTTAGATTCGTCCAAATTGAAAGAAGTTGCGGACGACTTATTAAAGTGTGCTAGATTTGGAAAAATAAATAACAAGAAATACAGAAAATGTTGTGAAAAAAGAAGAAATTGATCATTTTATCCTCTTCCCTGACACTTTTTAATTCACATTTCTTCAGGGCGTCAAAATCTGTATTATGTGATACAGTCATGGTTAACCAAATACCAGATGGCAAAATTTTAGACTGGTCCAAACTGAAAGGACTTGCAGACGACAATTTAAAAGTTATAAAATTTTAAAGTTTTTGAAATTTCTGTGAAAAAAACATTGTGTAAAATGAAGAAATTGCTTGTTACAAGCAATTTCTTCATTTTACGCAATGTTTTCCTAAGTGCTTTTCTTGAGGGGCATCTAAAGGCGTCACTGTGTGGGAATGGGTTTAAGTTAAGTTTACTTGTAAAATGCAGATGATCAACAATATTTTCTCCTTTTCTTTTTTTGTAAGAAAATTCATTGCTGTTTAGTACAATTTAAGACAAGTCAACATTCAAGTATTTTGTTATAAGAAGTGGAAGTTCATGACATTTAATTTCCTCTTTCTCCTGACCACTAGGATAGGATAGACATGAAAATATAATTGTATATTAACTCTTTCCTGTTTTTCAAATATTTAGAGTTGTCCAGATTTCAAAGAAGTTGCAGACGACAATTGAAAGTGAGTGCTATTTGAAAGATAATCAACGCAAAGGGTAGAAAACATTGTGGGAAAAGAAGAAATTACTCTTTTTCCGCAAATGTTTTCTCAAGTATAAAATCACAGGGACATTAAAACAAGCGATTGTAAAGAAAAGGGTTTAAAGACAGTCGCAGAGTTGACAACATGCTGAGAAGGTCCTAACCATTTGCAAACGACATAAATTTAGACTAGTTCAAATTCAAAGTTGAATTTTTGCTTTTTGAGGTAGAAAATATGGTGGATAATGAAGAAATTATTTGTAACAAGCAATTTTTTCATTTTACAAAATGTTTCTCAAAAGCTTTTATGTAATGTAGCTTTTATAGTGTAATGGTAATTATTTAATGGTAATGCTCTCACCCTCAGGCAGTCCGCAGTACTGTCTATGAGATAGATTGATGATATTGTAAGATGTCGTGTATGGGTTTGGTATAATGGCTGAAGTCGTTGCCAAAAGTATCGTTTATGTTCACAATACTTTAGAATATGACTTAATAACATATTTGTGAATTTTGCTTGTATTTGTATGGGCCCAAACCACTTATTGTAACTGAGTTAGAGCCAATAAAATATTTCTATTTTGTAATTGTGACTGAAATCTGTCCATGTGTGTGTGAGTCCTGTTTTTGTCCTCTTCATCAATTGATGGATTTCAAAATAATATGGCATAGTTTTTCCATTTGAAGAGTGTTAGTAACATGCTTAACCCGGAATATGACTGCTCTGGCAGGAGGTATAGACAAAGATCAGCCTGCATATATGTACAGTCTGATCTTAGTCTACATCACCTTCTTGTCCCTTTTAAACTAGAATTATTTATAGAATGAATGTTCAAAAGAATTATTAACCTACAATTGGTGGTTCCAGTGCTTTCAGCCCTTTGATTTAAAAAAAAAAAATCTGCAGGGATTTATAATTCAGTATGACATGGGTTAACCCGTTCCCACTCAATCCCTCCTTTTGACGCCCCTCAATGAAAAAGCTTTGGAAAAACATTGTGGAAAATGAAGAAATCGCTTGGATCAAGCAATTTCTTCATTATCCACAATGTTTTCTATCCAAAAAGACGAAAAAAATTAAAATTCAATCAACTTGAAATTGTTGTCTGCAGCTCCTTTCAATTTGGACCGGTCTAAAATTCCACTGTGTTGGAATGGGTTAAAGTTTTGTTGGATACTCTGAAGTTCAAGTTCACAACTGAAGGTCATGAGACAAGCAATAATGAGAGGGTAGGGGGGGGGGGGCGTCTGTGAAACATTTTTAGCTTCTACGGGGAGTCAAAAAGTGTGATTGTGAAGGAATGGGATGAGGTACTTTGGAATATATGCTTTTGTGGCTTATCAGTCAGTAGATACACTATACTGTTTGTCTTGATATCTTTTTACAATATGTACTTTATCAATTAACTAAACCCTTTTAGAATCCTGTTTTCTTATTCCATGGCATTATTAACCCTTATCATGCTGATCCTGGAATATTCCTGCCTTGACAATGACTTTGGTAGGTGTATCGACTAAGATAAGCCTGCAGTCTGATCTTAGCCTACACTGCCTGCCTGTTTTTGTTGTATTGAGAAAATTCTTTTGACACAACATCAACATAATAATGTTGATTTTTCAAAATATAGTGAAAACAGGATAAATATTCAGCAAGACAACGGTTAAAATTGTGGTGGGATAAGGAGAAATTGCTTTTAAAAAATAACTTATTCTTTTGCTACAATGTTTACTGCTCAATATTAGTTGCCTTGGTTTGAAATATCCATTTTTTTTAAGCTTACCTGAGCAAAAAGTGCTCATGGTGAGCATTTGTGATCATGTCTGTCATGTATCGTCAACAATTGAAACGTTTACACTCTAGAGGCAACAGTTTTGACCCAATCTTCATGAAACTTAGTCAGAATAATTTTTAGGTCATGAGGATGAACCCTATTGATTACGAGAGGGTTCTATTGGAAAACACAGGAAAAGGGGCCAAAATGACAATTTTTAGCTCGACTAGCCGAAGGCCACTAGAGCTATAGGGATGGCTTTTTCCCGTCCGTGCGTCCGTTTGTCCGTCCGTCCGTCGTCCGTCCATTAAACTTTTCCTTGTTTACGCGATAGAGTCTACAGTTATCATCGGATTCTCTTCACACTTTCACAGAATGATTGTACCATCATATGGATCATTCCTTTCGAAATTGGGTCAGGTCCGTCAAGAAACACGGGAAAAGGGGCCTAATTAAAACTTAATTAAAAAATCTTCGTTTACGCGATAAAGTCCACAGTTTTCATCGGATTCCCTTCAAACTTTCACTGAATGATTGTACCATCATAAGGATCGTTCCTTTCGAAAATGGGTATTATCCGTCAAGAAACACGGGAAAAGGGGCCTTATGAAAATTCATTAAAAATTCAATTAAAAATCCTCGTTTACGCGATAGAGTCCACAGTTTTCATCGGATTCTCTTCAAACTTTCTCAGAATGATTGTACCATCATAAGGATCGTTCCTTTCGAAAATGGGTATGATCCGTCAAGAAACACGGGAAAAGGGGCCTAATTAAAACTTAATTAAAAAATCCTCGTTTACACTATAGAGTCCACAGTTCTCATCAGATTCTCTTCAAACTTTCACAAAATGATTGTACAAACATAAGGATCGTTCCTATCGAAAATGGGTTTGATCCGTAAAGAAACTTGGGAAAAGGGGCCAAATGAAAATTCATTAAAAATTCAATAAAAATTCTTGTTTACGCGATAGAGTCAACAGTTTTCATCAGATTCTCTTCAAACTTTCTCAGAATGATTGTACCAACATAAGGATCGTTCCTTTCGTAAATGGGTATGATCAGTCAAGAAACACGGGAAAAGGGGCCTTATGAAAATTTAATTAAAAAATCCTCGTTTATGCGATAAAGTCCACAGTTTTAATCAGATTCTCTTCAAACTTTCACAGAATGATTGTACCAACATAAGGATCGTTCCTTTGGGAAATTGGTATGATCCATCAAGAAACACGGGAAAAGGGGCCTTATGAAAATTCAATTAAAAACTCCATTAAAAATCCTCGTTTACACGATAGAGTTCACAGTTTTCATCGGATTCTCTTCAAACTTTCTCAGAATGATTGTACCATCATAAGGATCGTTTCTTTCAAAAATGGGTCTGATCTGTCATGAAACACGGGAAAAGGGCCCTTATGAAAATTTAATTAAAAAATTCTTAACACTCTAGAGTCCACAGTTTTCATCAGATTGTATTTAAACTTGCACAGAATGATTGTACCATCATAAGGATTGTTCCTTTGGGAATTTGGTCAGATCCATCAGGAAACACGGGAAAAGGGGCCTTATGAAAATTTAATCGAAAAATCTTTTAAGAAATACTCTTTAACACTCTGGAGTCAATAGTTTTCATCGGATTCCCCTCAAACTTTCACAGAATGATTGTACTATCATAAGGATTATTCCTTTCGAAATTTGGTATGATCCTTCAAGAAACACAGGAAAAAGGGGCCTTATGAAATGTTTAATAAAAAATTCTCATTAATAATCTAGAGCCAACAATTTTCAACGGATTCTCTTCAAGCTTTCACAGAATGATTGTACCATCATAAGGATTGTACCTTTTGGAATCGAATATGATTCCTCAAGAAACATAGGAAAAGGGGCCTTATTAAAATTTAATTCAAAGACTCTAGAGTCCACAGTTTTCATCTGATTGACTTCAAACTTTCACAGAATGATTGTACCATCATAAGAATTGTTCCTTTCAAAATTTGGTGTGATCAGTCAAGGACCACGGGAAAAAGGGACCCGATAAAAAATGGATTGACAAAGTCCTCGTAAACACAATAGAGTCCATAGTTTTCAACAAATTCTCTTCAAACATTCCCAGAATGATTATTACATTAAATTGATTGTTCCTTTCGGAAGTAGGTTTGATCCATCAAGTTTCATGGGAAAAGGGGCCCTATTAAAATTTAATAAAAAAAATCTTAGTTGACACGTAATGGCCCTAGATTTTACCTGATTGACTTCAAACTTTCACATAATGATTGTACCATCATAAGGATTGTCCCTTTCAAATTGGGTCTGATCCATTGAGAAACATAGGAAAAGGGGCCTTAGGAAAATTCAATTAAAAAAATCTTAATTAATGCTTGTAAGTCCACAGATGAGATGGGGTTGTCTTTATACTCAAACAGAATAATTATACTTTTGTAAGAAGAGTTCCCTTTGGAATTGGTTCAGATCCATCAAGTAACATGGGAAAAGGGGCTATATGAAAATTCAATTAATTAAACCCTGTTTACACAATAAAGCCCACAGCTTTGATCAGATTTTGTTGAAACTTTCACAGAATGCTTGGAAGGTCATAACTATCATTCTTTTCATAACAGGGTTTGAACTGTCAAGAAGCACAGGAAAAGGGGCCTTATGAAAATTTCATATATAAATCCTTGTTACCAAGTCCAGAGCTTTCATTGGATTTTCTTCAAACATTCACAGAATAATTGTACAATAATAATAATGATTGTTGATATTTGCATTAGACCTGATCGTCAAGTATCACAGGAAAAGGAGCATTATGAAATTTAATTTTAAAATCATTGTACCACAATAAAGTCAACAGTTTTCATCAGATTCTGTTAAAACTTTCACAGAATGATTATTCCATCATGAGGATTCTTTCTTTTCAAATTAGGCGTGATCTGTCTAGTATCATGGGAAAAGGGGCCTTTAGAGAATTTTATCTATAATCCTTGTAACCAAGTCCAGAGCTTTCATTGGATTTTATTCAAACCTTCACAGAATCATTGTACAATAATCACGATTGTTGATGCTGACATGAGACCTGATCCTTCAAGTATCACAGGAAAAGGAGCCTTATGAAAATTTTATTTTAAAAATTTTACACCAAGATAAAGTCTGCAGTTTTCATCAGTTTCTGTTCAAACTTTCACAGAATGTTTGTACCATCATTAGGATTGTTTCTTACCAAATTGGGCCTGATCTGTCTAGTATCATAGGAAAAGGGGCTGTATGAAAAATTATTACCAAATCCTCATAAACACAACAATGCCCTCAGTCTTTATCAGAATCTCTTAGAACTTTAATAGAATGATTGAACCATCATTTGGATTGTTCCTTTGTAAATTAGGTCTGATTGGTTAAGTGACACAAGAAAAGGGACCTTATAAAAGTTTTATTACAAAACATCATTATTACAATAAAGTCCTCAGTCTTTATCATTTTCTTCAAACTATCATTAGGATTGTTCCTTTGTACATTGGGTCTGATTTTTTAAGTTTCACAGAAAAAGGGGCCTTATGAAAATTTTGTTACAAAAATTCTTGACACAATTCAGTCCACTGTTTTCATTGATTCTCTTTAACTTTTAAAGAATGATTCTACCTTCATTAGAATTGTTCCTTTTGAAATTTGGTTTGTTCTGTAAAGTATCATGAGAAAAGGGGCCCTATGAAGATTTCACTATAAACTCATTAACACAATAAATTCCACAGATTAAACAGATTGATTGTACCATCATTCCAATTGTTGATTTTGACAGTGGATCTGACTATAGCAAGGGTCACATAAAAAGGGGCCTTATGAAAAACTCTCTTAAATATTCTGGTTAACACATTGATGTCCCTTGATTTCACCGGATTCACTTGAAAATTTCACAGAATGATTGTACAAATACTTAGATGGTTCTTTTCAGAACTGGGTACAATCCATCAAGTATTATATAAAAAGGGAACATATGATTTTTTTTAAGTATTCTAGTAAACATAATGAATTCCCAATATTTCATCGGATTCACTTTTAACTTTCATAGAATGATAAAACCAACAGTAAAATATCATGGGAAAAGGGGCCTTATGAGAGCTTGAATTTAATATCTTTGTTAACACAATATAGTCAACAGTTTTATTGGATTCTCTTCAAAGATGCATGGAATAATTGTGGCATTCGAAACACAGGAAAAGGGGCCTTACAGATTATCATTCAAAACATTCTTGTGTATGTGATGAAGATCACAATCATTATCAAATTGTCTTTTAAATTTCACAGGACAATTGTCGGGTTGTAAGGAAAGTTCCTTTTGGAATGAAATTGATCCATCCGAAAAACACAGGAAAAGGGGCCTTATTGATTTTCATTCAAAACAATCCTGTTTATGTGATAAAGTCCACAATTATTGTCAGAATCTGATGAAATATTCACAGAATGATTGTAGGGTCATAAGGTAACTTTCTTTTGGAAATGGAGTGGATCCGTCATGAAACATGGGAAAAGGGGCCTTGAGGATTGTTGCTTAAAATGATAAAGGGGATAAAGCCCCTTTTTCTTTATGCATTCTTCTTTGAGCAATTAACTTCCTTAAATATCAGATTTCTTTAACGGAAAACTTGATAACCAGTAGAGCGTCTCAGGCCCTCATGGGCCTCTTGTTTCTTTACAATATAGAAGCCACAGTTTTGGCTCAATCTTCATTAACCTGGTTATTGTCATTTGGCTCTAGTTGCGTTTTTTCAACAGCAGACAATACAAGTGAGAGATTTAGGACCATCATGGTCCTCTTGTTTTATCTGCTACAGTTTTTTTTCAAAATGAACAAATCTTTGATGATATTGCATTACAGATTTCTATTAAAATTTTTATTCTACAAGGTTTCATAAAAGGAAGCTGTTTAATAAATAAACCCATTACCAGATGGTAAATACTTAGACTGGTCCATATTGTAAGGAGTTGCAGACGACAATTTTGTGTTAATGAAATTTTAGAATTTTTCATATTTCTAGCTAGAAAAAATTATTGAAAATTTTCACAAAGTTTTCCCAATCATTTTTCTTGAAAGGCTACTAAAAGCGCCATTGTGTGGGAATGGAATAAAACTCATCAGCAACTTCTTTGAATTTAAAAAAGACTAAATTTTTGTCTTCTGGTATTGGATTACCAATTTTATTTTTCCTTTTGGCCCTTTTTTTCAAAACTAAAGGATATATAACTTTAAATCCTTCCCCACATGATAAAATTTTAGACCAGTCAAAATTGAAAGGAGTTGCAGACAACCATTTTAGGTTGATGAAATCTTTAAAATCTTTTGTCTTTTAGGGTAGAAAACGTTGTGGATAATCAAGAAATTACTTGTAACAAGGTTTTTCCAAAGTTTTTATATTGAGGGGTGTTTAAAAGCGTCATTGTGTGAGAATGGGTTAACTTGCATGCTGTTTTATCAAACAACTTAGTGGCCAAAACAAAGAAACTGTTTGTTACCCAACTTACCTGCGCCCTGTTCTTTTCCCTTCTTCTACCCTAACTACTTTATTGATAAATTTGATAAGCACAAGTTCATGTATTGTTTTTATTTGTCTCCTCTTAACCCTTCACCACCCGATTTTGCATTTTAATGAACTGAGAATACCATGAATGAAAAACATTGTAACAACAAGAGACGTGGCTTTCACCCTATTTGGCTTTTGTTTTTACAACTGTAACCAACTTTGAAATGTCATCATAATTTAGGCCAGTCTGTAACCCTTTCCTGTACAATCCCTTGTTTTTACGTCCTTGTGATTCTTCTAATTTAGAAAATGTTGTAGAAAAAGTAACAAGCAATCTTTTCTTTTTCCACAATATTTTCTACCCTACTGAATGTTTATTTTGTAGACTAAATCAAGACCGAATTTTCTCTTGCAAAACCTTTGAATTTGGATTGGTCCAAAAATTGGAAAACAGGAAAGGATTAATTTTCGTGATGGGTAAAATTGAACAAGTCTAAAATTTGATGTCTCCAAAAGGTCATATTTGAAAAAGACAGGTGTAATATCCTGTTGCATTGTTTACCAACATTAATTAGGACAATAATTAAATGGGAGATAGTTTCATTAACTTGGTGTCAGGTTAAATTGGCTTATCAGACATGCTAGATAAAGGGCATAAATTAAATAAACTGACTCACCTCTAGCCTCCTCCTCCCCGCCCCCTCTTAACATTCAGATTTTTCTGGTCCTTTTGAAGGATCCCAAATGCCCATAAAAATATACATGTACTACAATGTAAATATCAAATTTTAGAATGCAGTAATAATACCCAGTTAACCCATTCCCAAATGATCCCTCTTTTTATGGTCCTTGAAAGAAGACTTGAGGAAAACCAGGTTGAAAATGAAGAAATTGCTTGTTACAAGCAATTCCTTAATTTTCAACCTTGTTTTCTACCCAAAATGATAGAAATACTCAAAATTCTCTCTAATTCAAAGTGGCATCTGCAGCATCTTTGAATTTTGCCCAGTCTAAAATTTTGTCATGTGGTAATGCTCGATTGTATGACCTCATTTTCATTGAACCATAGAAGAATGGGGAATTCCTTAACCCATTCCAACACAGCAAAATTTTAGACTGGTCCAAATTGAAAGATGCTGCAGACAACAATTTCAAGTAGATGGAATTTTGAACTTTTTCGTTGTTTTGGATAGAAAACATTGTGGATAATGAAGAAATTGCTTGATACAAGCAATTTCTTCATTATCCACAATGTTTTCAAAAGCTATTTTCTTGAGGGGCGTAAAAAGGAGGAACGAGTTGGAATGGGTTAATTGTTTTCTTTTAAGACCTGTTTGATTTAAAAAAAGATTAACGGACGAATAAGTAAATGCATTCTGTATAATGACATACTTGAATCAAGAGAATATGTGATTTTTGTTCATCAGAATTTCCTACTTTCCCCTGAGCTATTTTCAGAGGGTAGTTCAAAAATTGTTTGTCTCATGCCAATTTACATAATAGTAATGCTATAGGAGAGCTATTTGCTCTCCAATAATGGTGGAGGTGCAATAGGACACTGACATCGGACTTGTTTCCAACAGGCTCATTTTTTGGTGACTTAACCCATCATCCATACAATGACTTTTTCTGACACCTGAAGAAATTTGATCATCATATTTGGGAAAGGAGAAATTACATGTAACATTCAATTTCTTCTTTTCTAACAATGTTTTCTTGGCACCTATTTTCCAAATTTGGCCAATTTCGAAAGTTGTCTGCAACGTTTTTCAAATTGGACCTGTCCAAATTTTTCTGTGTGGTAATGGGTTAATTAAAGTAATTATATGGTATTAAAGACATACCCATGATGTTTATGTTTTCCCCTATGCATTTGTTAATGTTCATGACCACAAATTATACAAACTAATGTTGTTTGATATCTCAGTCAAACTTCCTTGTCAGGAGTGCAGTCAGGGATCTAGATAAAAGGGGGTAACACCATTCTCAAATCCTTATTTCTCAACGAAACCCTATTTTATGGGTACTCATTTGAATTATCTCGGTGAGACGATTCAAAAGATGGGGTTTTTTGGAGTATTGGTGAAATATTGAAAACTAAAATATTAACCCTTGTCATGCTGGACCCGGAATATTCCGGTTTTGGCAGGAGGTATAGACCAAGATCAGCCTGCACATAAGTGCAGTCTGATCTTAGTCTACACCTCCTGCTTGTATTTTTTCTGCCAGAGTTGTTAATGAAGCTGATTTCCAAAAGAAATATTGACTTTTGAACAACAAGTTCTATCAGTGCTTTCAGCCCTTTGATTAGACAGCAATTCAGTCATTATTATACAGCATGACAGGTTATTTATACAGCATGACAAGGGTTAAATAAGCACTCTGTCTGTAGCTCTGAGTGCAGTGCAGTGATCCTATAACTCTCAGAACAGAAGTTATCTTTTAAGCTTACCGGAGCACAACATGCTCAAGGGGAGCTATTCAGATCACTCAGTCTGTTGTCTGTCGTCCATAGGCATCGTCTGTCGTCAACAATTTCTTTCAACATCTCCTCCTTCTTAACCATTGGGCAAAGGAATGTTCCTTGGGTGACTTGATCATGAAATTTTGATTTGCAAAAAAGATGTGGTCTGATATGATGGTAGGGCTGGGCTTAGCAAACTTAGAGAAATCATGGAATAATATCTTTAAAAATCTTCTCCTTCTAAACCATTTAGCTGATTTGGACCAAATTTTGCAAGTATTGCTCTGTGGGTGACCACCCTTTGAAAAACTTGTTTGTGAAGTTGTGATTTTTGAAAAAAACATGGTTGTGGCAGGGATGTAGAGAAATTGTAGAATAATTCTTTAAAAATCTTTTTCTCCTTACCCATTCAATTTGGCAGGGATGTTTCTAGGTTGACCCTTTTCAAAACTTGATTTAGAAATTTTGAAAAAGTAGGCATGTCGGTCATAGGCTTATCAGACTCTGTGAAATCATGCGATAATTCTTTTAAAATCTTCTTTTCTTTAATCATTTTTGCCAAATGGGACCAAATATTGCAGGAATGTTCCTTAGAGGACCCTTTTCAAAACTTGCTTGTGGAATTTGAATTGCAAAAAGAATGTGGTCACAGCAGGGCTGGGCTATCAGACTTAGAAAAATCATGGAATGATTCTTTAAAGTCGTATTAGTGGTAGGTAAGACTTAGTTCAAATCATCCTCAGGTGAGCAATTTAAGGCCATTTTGGCCCTCTTGTTTCAAATACCTCTGCCAAATTGAATTGATTACAATGAAATGGCATAGCCACAATTAATGTGGCCTGATTTAAATTCGATTGCATTAGGAACACCTTACCATGTTCTGGCTTTCGAAAAATGTCCGAATATGTTTTCATTGTACCAGTTTGTGAACTGGGAAGTTTAACCCTTGTCATGCTGAATAAAAAACATTTCAGAATTGCATAAAATTCAAAAGGCTGAAAGCACGGGTAGTACTTGTTGCTCTGTCGTCAATACTTCTTTTGAAAATTAATTTGATAAACAACTCTGTTTTCAAAAGGACAGACAGGATGTGTAGACAGTGACTAAGATCAGACTGCACTTATTCGGTATTTAGCTTGTTAAGGCTTAAAAACCGACTATCTGGGTTACCATTTCAAATTCCAAGCACAATGGATAATGCCCAGGACAAATTCCACAAAAAATAAAAAGCCCAGAGTTGGTAAGGCACAATTCAAATACCAACCTGTATAAGTCATATGTCATCAAGCAAGCCATAGGAATTCAATTGATTTGTATTTTCATTTTGAATTTTTCAAGAAATTTTTACTAGACCAGTCGGGAAAGCTTGACTTGGATTTACCAGCCAGAACTGACAATTTATTTGATATATGTCGTTCCGAAGTTCCGTAATGTTGAATCTTGGTTTTGATACAGTCATGGTTTTCAATCATTGTCAAGATGCTAAGAAGACCAGAAGGCTATAGCTATATTTGATTACTTCTTACTTGATTTATTTCAGAATATTCTGTGTCATCATCTAGACTTCGTAGACAAACCGATAAAATGTTGAAAGTGATCCTTAGGACCATAGTGATACAGTGCCTTGTGCTTCTATCAGCCGCAGAGACAAATGACAGTAGTCGGGCTAAATGTGTTATTGGATATCCTCAGCCTTTATCCCAATATTTTCCAGACAACAGTACATGTTACGGATGTGTATTCTGTCATGTTAAAGAACCAAAGTTCAGTAGTTACATTTCATGCAAGAAAAACTGTAGTTCGAAAGCATTTGCCAGATACTTTTTGTTTCACGCTGGATTCAAGTTTCAGACAATGACATTGGATGGAGATGATCCAAAAATTGCCAACAATTTGTCTCCTGCAAAAGACCTGAGTAATCGTGCTCATCCAACTGAAGTTCCTGAGGACCATGTGTCACAGTCTATTTTTATAGCCATCAACGCTTCCTTGTTTATCATTTGTTCAGCGTCTGTCTGCTTCCTTATATGGGTCTGTAGAAGAAAGAAACAACACTCACAGTTTGATGCTAGTAAGTACTCTAATAATACATTACAAGATCACAAAATTTTTAGACTGATTGATTATTGAAAGAAATTTGCAGACAATAATTTTTAGTTAATGAAGTTTCAAAAATCTTTTTCTTTTTTGGGTTGAAAACATTATGGATAATGAAGAAATTGCTTGTAACAAGCAATTTTTTAATTTTCCACAATATTTCCCAAGCTTCCTTCTTGGGGGATGTCCAAAAGCATCATTGTGTGGGAGTGGGTAAATGAATATTGTAATTTCCATGATCTGTGTAAAACATAGGTAGCAGAGAGCTGTGAATTACATTCTAGTTAGTTAACCCATTCTCATGCAATAATGCTTTTTGACCCCCTTTCCTAGAAAATAAGTTTTGGAACACATTGTGGAAAATGAGGAAATTGCTTGATACAAGCAGTTTCTTCATATTCTTCAATGTTTGACTTTAAAAGACAAATAACTTTAAGATTTTCAACATAAAATTGTCCTCTGCTGCTTCTTTGAATTTGGACTAGTCCAGAATTTTGTCGTTTGGGATTTGGTTAAGTAACTTGTCATTCCTTTTATATGTATTTCTCTTAATTTAGAGGTTTTCCTATAAAACATGATTTTCAATAGAGGAAACTTCAAATTCAAAACTTGTAAATACTGAAAGGGTCAAAAGGGTTACAGACAATAATTCAAAAGTGTTTGTAAACTGAAATAAAAGTGCTCAATTACTTTAAGAGCAATGTGAAGAAATGGAGAAATTGCTTGTTACAACTATTTTTCTTTAGTCAAAATGTGCAATTGACTTGTAATGAGTTAAAATTCTTAACATTTTCTTCTTTGAAATCAAATTATGTACAGTGAGTTAATTTCTATGATAACCCTTGTCAGGCTGTATAAAAATCTTCATTCAGAAATCCTTTAAAATCAAAGGGCTGAATGCACATCAGGGCCTGAGATTATAAAACTTTTTTTGTACTCAATTGAGAATTTACTCAAACTTCAAATTTGAATAAATATCTTGTTTTAATCTTAATTGTAAATTAGGAATAATAAGTAACAACCTACAAATATTATCAATTATTTTCATGCCGTTATCACAGGATCTAAGCAGGAATACATCTTTAATTACAACTCCAAGTTTGAGTAAATTATCAACTGAACAATTACATGTATCAACTGAACATGTGAATACGAAAAAAAGTTTTATTATCTCGGGGCCCAGGTCTGGTCCATATTGTCTTGTAGTCTCCATCTATCTAGCTGTAGGTCAAAATTTAACCTTCAGGGCTCATGTTTGACTCGTAAACGAGGGTTTTGACCCTAAAAAATCTGAAAATACCCTATTTTGACCCTTGAAAATTTCTCTAGATGGGGTTAAAATGGAGAGAAATTTCTAAGAGTCATAACGATATTTTGACCCCTCAATGTTTTAGTGATGTATCCAAATATCAATTTAGTTGCTTACTTCATAACTTTGTAAAATATTTATTTAAGATTTGATTCAACACAAACAAGAAAATGTCCATTAAGACAAACCTACTTGTGAACTTGTCCTTCACTATCACATAAACATTTATTGTGGTCAACTATGATGACAAAACCACAACAAAGATTTGCTGTTACTGTGCCAGTGTACGTGTCTTTCACTATCACATATACATTTATTTTGGAGAATAAAGAAGACCTGATACTGTGCCAGTGTACTTGTCTTTCACTATCACATATACATTTATTTTGGAGAATAAAGAAGACCTGATACTGTGCCAGTGTACGTGTCTTTCACTATCACATATACATTTATTATGGAGAATAAAGAAGACCTGATACTGTGCCAGTGTACTTGTCTTTCACTATCACAAATACATTTATTATGGAGAATAAAGAAGACCTGATACTGTGCCAGTGTACGTGTCTTTCACTATCACATATACATTTATTTTGGAGAATAAAGAAGACCTGATACTGTGAAAGTGTACTTGTCTTTCACTATCACATATACATTTATTTTGGAGAATAAAGAAGACCTGATACTGTGCCAGTGTACTTGTCTTTCACTATCACATATACATTTATTATGGAGAATAAAGAAGACCTGATACTGTGAAAGTGTACTTGTCTTTCACTATCACATATACATTTATTTTGGAGAATAAAGAAGACCTGATACTGTGCCAGTTTACTTGTCTTTCACTATCACATATACATTTATTTTGGAGAATAAAGAAGACCTGATACTGTGCCAGTGTACTTGTCTTTCACTATCACATATAGATATTTATTGTTGACAATTATGAAAACCTGTTACACTGCCAGTGTACTTGTCTTTCACTATCACATATACATTTATTTTGGAGAATAAAGAAGACCTGGTACTGTGCCAGTGTACTTGTCTTTCACTATCACATATACATTTATTTTGGAGAATAAAGAAGACCTGATACTGTGCCAGTGTACTTGTCTTTCACTATCTCATATACATTTATTTTGGAGAATAAAGAAGACCTGATACTGTGCCAGTGTACTTGTCTTTCACTATCACATATAGATATTTATTGTTGACAATTATGAAAACCTGTTACACTGCCAGTGTACTTGTCTTTCACTATCACATATACATTTATTTTGGAGAATAAAGAAGACCTGGTACTGTGCCAGTGTACTTGTCTTTCACTATCACATATACATTTATTTTGGAGAATAAAGAAGACCTGATACTGTGCCAGTTTACTTGTCTTTCAATATCACAAATACATTTATTTTGGAGAATAAAGAAGACCTGATACTGTGCCAGTTTACTACTCTTTCACTATCACAAATACATTTATTTTGGAGAATAAAGAAGACCCGATACTGTGCAAGTGTACTTGGTTTTCACTATCTCATATAGATATTTATTGTTGACAATTATGAAGACCTGATACTGTGCCAGTGTACTTGTCTTTCAATATCACATATACATTTATTGTTGACAATTATGAAAACCTGTTACACCGCCAGTGTACATGTCTTTCAATATCAGATATACATTATATTTTGACAATTATGAAGACCTAATACTGTGCCAGTGTACTTGTCTTTCACTATCACATATACATTTATTTTGGAGAATAAAGAAGACCTGATACTGTGCTAGTGTACTTGTCTTTCACTATCACATCTTCTATGAAAATTGTATAAGTATAATAAATTCTGAGATTGAATATACCCTGGTAGAAACTGCAGAAACTTAAATGTGTGCACCATTGTATGAACTATCCTGTTACTAGACAACAAAGTTTTGATCTGATCCAAATCAAATAATCTGGAGAAGACATTTAGATATGTATAAGAGTTGAATTCTAATGGCCAAATGGGGTAGAAAACATTCTTTTCTCAGTGTATCTTCTGTGACTATAGTGTATCAGCACTAAACCCTGTCATGCTGAATTGAAATTCTGTATAGATTTACTTTAAAATCAAAGGACTGACTCCACTGGAAGGTCTTTATGAGGGTCAATGTTTCTTTTGAAAATTCGTTATTTAATCCATTACCACATGATAAAATTTTAGACAAGTCAGAATTTTAAGAAGTTGCAGACATCAATTTTAAGTTGATGAAATTGTCAAATTCTTTGTCTCTTTGGGTAGAAAAAATTGTGGATATTGAAGAAAATGCTTGTAATAACCAATTTCTTCATTCTCCACAATGTTTTCCAAAGCTTTCATAACGAGAGGAGTTTAAAAGCCTCATTGTGTGGGAATGGATTAAACAACTTAGGTTTTAAGGGGACAAACATGAGGTGTAGACTAAGATCAGACTGCACTTATATGCAGGCTGATCTTTGTATTAACCTCCTGCCAAATCAGGAATATTCCGGGTTTAGCATGACAAAGGTTAAAAAAGGCTGGGCCGTGTGGTATCAGGTTAAAAGAGATTTTGATTTTCTTTCTTGAAAGGATATTTTTATTTAAATAGGCTTTTGTCAGCCTTGTCCTTTTGTCTGATGCACGGTGCAGAATTCATGCTTCGATGACTGCAAATAATAATCTAATGTAAAATTTTATGCAGTATTTACTTTCAATAGTTTGGGACATAAAAATGTCAACTCAAAATGTTAATTATATGATAATGCAGGATTTTTTTTCCCTGAAATTTTAATCCTAATATTCATTCAATTGAAAGAAGCTGCAGAAGACAATATCATGTTGATGGAATTTTAAAGTCTTTTTGGGGATTGAAAACATTGTGGATAATGAATGAAGAAATTGCTTGATATAAGCAATTTCTTCCATTTTCCAAAATGTTTTCCAAAGCGTTTTTCTTGAGGGGCATTAAAAGGAGGGCTGGTGTGGGAATGGGTTAAAGAGGACAAACAGATGGTGTAGACTTTGTCTATGCCTCCTTCTGGAATATTCCAGGATCAGCACGACAAGGGTTAATACAAATGGCTTTCACTAATAGGTTGATAATCGTAAACCTAAGTGGGATAGAAGCTGGAAGCTAGGAAAGAATGTGAAAGTGGTACTGGTGCAAGATATAGCAGAAATCCATTATTAGGTGCTCCAGCCTCCGAGATATGACTGAAAAATTGTTAAAAGTGGCGTTAAACCCCAGTCAAAACAAAACAAAATCATTAAAGCTTGACTATTTACAGAAGACAGGGCTGGTCCAATCACTCAGACTTTGTCATAATGCTTTGATTAAAGCCCATCATAAAGAATGCTTTGGAAAAGTCTCAGGACTATTTTTCTAGAAATTGGGAGGAGGCCTTAGCCTGTTTGCTTTGGAAAATTTATGCGCAGTTTTCAGAAGAATTGGGAAACATAAGTTTAATAAAAGAAAGTAATAAAAGTAAGATTCATGCATTATTTTCAAGATTCAATGATAAATAACTATATTTAAGGGTCTTATCAGTACCTAAATGAATAGAAATATTTAAAAAAAAAAAACCCACAAATTTTGATGAAAATAAAGCCATATAATGCAAAAATAAGCTGTAATTTTGGGAAATTTCTCTGCCACAAGTGGGAAAAAAGAGCCTTTTTTGAATTGGGAAGAACTGGTAGCCTTTTATAGGCCCCTACTTAAGAACAAAAAAAGCCCTGAGTCTAAATTTTGTTTTCTGGTAATGGGTAAAGGGCAATGGTGCATTCCAAGTCACAGCAAGAATTAATTTGAAAAATAAAAATGTGACAAAAAACGATCTTAAAAAAATTCAAAGAATAAATTCCCAGGAAGTATAAAACACATCAAACTTGAAAATGCATTAAAATTCTGTGTGAAGTTTTAATATGTGAGGAAGTGGGAAGTGGTTTTATTAAATTCATCTTTCACTGTTGAATCCTTTACCAAATAAATTGCAATTACATTATCTCTTGAACTTTGATTACAGATGATGAATCTGAAATATATTCATCAAAACCATTAACCCGGAATAAATTTTTTATAGAGGTGTAAATCAACAAGCTGTGTTTGTTAATTTAAACACTAGGGCCTTCACACAAAGTTTCACAAACGTTCATATTTGACCTTGACCTTGGTAGATTACCTTTACCTTCTTATAAACAGAAAGTTTTTATCACAAAGAATTAACCTGTGTAATCAGACAGACCGTAGCTTCACTTACCTGTTCAGAAATTAACTTTTGAATACATTGTGAAGAAAATTTTTGAAGAAATTTGGACCAGTTTAAAATTATGTTGTCTGGTAATGGATTAAAAATATGCCTAATGCTACTGTTTTTCTAACAAGCAGACAGTAATGGACAGGACATGCCAAATATTAAATTGGCCCAATTGACAAATCCTGTCTATTAATTAAAGAACCAATCATTCATTTAGAAAGGAACTTTCAACTTGGACATTGGCTGACATTTCTGTGAAGCATTGTTGTTAGTTTGGCAACTTAAGCATTATAACAAGAGCTTGAAATAGGTTGCTAACCAACCATTTTAGTCTTCTGGGAAATAATTTAATTGTAAGGTTCGTCTATCAAAAAACAGCAATCTAATTGGTCAAAAAAATTAATTCATACCTCCATGAACAAAATTTTGAGCACTGAGCTAATTTGTATGCTTCCGCACAAAATAGTTTGGTACAAATAAGTATCAAAATTTGTAAAGTTTTTGCTTTTTTTCGCTCAATGCTATTAAATTATAAGAGATGAAGAAAATATTTTATGATTTCATGAAGGTTTGAACTGAAAAACCTAATCACACTTTGCATATTCATACAGTGTGATTAGTTTTTTCAGTTCATACCTCCATGAAAACAAATGCTGTCGGGGAGCTCAATGGATTGGGCCACTGATGCCCTAACCCATTACTAACCTTCAAAATTTTAGACTGGTCCAAATTAAAAGGAGTTGCAGACATTAATTGAATGTTTATGAAATTTTAGATTTTTTCCAACTTTCTGAGTAGTAACATTGTGGAAAATAAAGAAATTGCTTCATAGCTTTTCTTGAGGGTCTTCAAAAGGTGTCATAGTGTGGGAATGGATTAATTAGGAATTTTACCATGGCCCACAGGATTTTCTACTAAACAAGCTACTTATTTTTCACTTTATATCAAATTTGAATCTTTGTCTGCAACTTCTTTCAGTTTGGACTTGTCCATAATTTTGTTGTCAGGAAATGGGTTTAATAAATTTCTCCTTTTCTTATGATGATCAAAGCTCATCATGTTTAACCCATTCCCACACAATCCCTCCTTTTTACACCCCTCAAGAAATAATCTGTGGACACCATAGTGGAAAATGAAGAAATAGCTTCTGTCAAGCAATTTTTTCATTATCCACAATGTTTTCTACCCAAAAGATGAAAAAATTGAAATTCCATCAACTTAAAATTGTTGTCTGCAGCTTATTTCAATTTGGACCAGTCTAAAATTTTTCCATGTGGGTATGGGTTAATGTATAGGTTTGATAACTCCAGATCTACATCAGTAGACGCATATTCTGTATTAGCATGAAGTGAATGTTCAAAATAATGTGGGTGTTTGAAATTGAACATTTCCTCTCAGAAGACAGAGTGCAGCTGTTTTTAATATGACTAACACAAAAATGCCGAGAATTTCACATGGGAATAATAAGTACAATTTACAGTACATTGCACTGAAATATTAACTTTGAAAGATTGTCTTCTATCCAGGGGTGTTGAATTCTTATTCCTGACTTGTTCAACATGGGCTTTTCTGCTTACAGACTTGTAAGTACATTTTTCAGGGCCATTTGGTTGGGAATAAGTCTATACCAGGGTAAATTCTAGCATGGTAAAAATAGATCTCAAAGATTAATCTTTATATACAGAGCTACAGATACAGGTCATAATTCGTATTTTAGATAATACTGCAAGAAACCCTATGTTGTTGGTACTCATTTGAATCGTCTTGACATAACAATTCAAATGAGTACCCACAACATAGGGTTTCGTTGAGAAATAAGGATTTTAGAATGCTGTTACCCTCTCTTATGTAGACATCTGAAATATTGTAAAATGATCAAGTTATTATTGAAGGGTAGAAGATATTGTGGTTAATGAAGAAAATGATAGATTTCAGAATTTTCTTCATTAACAACAATGTTTTTTAAAATTACACTTCTTCACTTTTCTGCAGACAAGTTTTTTTCTTGCTGAATTGAAATTCCATACAGAATTGGTTTAAAATCAAAGGAATGACAGCACTTGAACGTCTAAATGAGGGTCAATATTTCTCTTGAAAATTGATTATTTAAACAACTCTGGCTGAAAAGAGACAAACAGGAGGTGTATGTGCAGGCTGATCTTGGTCTATACCTCCCGTCAAAACAGAAATATTCCGGTGTCAGCATGACAAGGATTAAAATTAACTGCAGTTACAATGTTATGGTCTTGCACAGATGATTTGATGTTCCTCGTCTTGATGCAGAAGATTCCATTAATTTTTAACAGAGGATAAAAATTTTAGTTTTTGTTACTGCTTTACATGAAAAAAATATTGCAATGAAGCAATTTTTTAATTTTCCAGAATGTTTTCAACCCAGAAAGTTAAAAAAAAATTAAAATTTCTTAAGCTTTAAATTGTCATCTACAACTTCTTCAACCCAATACCACACAATGACACTTTCAGAAGCTCTAAGGAAATGCAAACTTGGAAACTTTGGGAGGAAAGGAGAAATATTGCTTGTTATAAGTGATTTCACCTTTTCTCACAATGTTGTCTTCCCTTTTTGGCTCTTACAATTTGAAATGATGTCTGAAACATTTTTCACTTTGGACCAGTTCTAAAATCTTGTTGTCTGGTAATGGGTTAAGGGGAAGTGGCAATTATCTCAATATTGCTGTAAAGGTCACAATTTTGCTCATGCTGTTTATAACAAACAGTCTGAATGTGTTTGAAGAACCTTTTTGCTTTTGAATGTAGAGATCAGACTGCAACAGGGCATCAGATGAGATTGTTTGCCTTTTTAACAAAATTTATGACTGTTCAAAATTTAAAAAAAATTATCGACAGCATTTCAAAGTGTGTAATTTAAGAAGTAATGACTAATTGTGGTTGAAGACATGGAGGCAAAAGAAGAAATGGCTTGTTACAAGCCATTTCTCCTTTTGCTTTTAATGTTTTCCTTAGTATTATTTTACAGAGGTTTTAAACGCGTTGTTGAGTGGTAAGGGGTTAATTTAACTTGCTGAAATTTCTGGTCATCTGAATGACCCTAAAATTATATTTAGTATTGGGCATGAAAATTTGAATTAAGACAAGTGATGGAATTGGAAAATAAGAGCTAAATAAGGCAGAAAACATTGGGAGAAAAAGGAGAAATTGCTTGTATCAATCAATTTCTCCTCTCTCACAAAGTTTTTCCATAACTGTATTTCATTGAGGCATCAAAAAGCAAGATTGTTTGATAATGGGTGAATGGTATCATTTGTCAAAATTCCAGACAGTAAGGGTCGTCACCATATTGTTTATATCCTAGGGTTTTATGTTAAATCTACATGAATTAATATATTTATAAATATTTATGTCCTGAAACCCCTGATCTATCAGTTTCTCAGTTAGTAGTTGTTGAAAGCATCTTTTTCCTAGTGTCCCAAAATAAACATTGAAATCATCAAAGGTTTTTGTTTAACCTACAAATTCCCACATATTATGCAATGTTTAAATCAAAGCTCTGAAAGCACTGAAGACCTGCGATATTATCAGAGGTGTCGCTGTCTGCTTAGACTTACAGTTGATTATGGGCAGATCTACTTTAACTTGTCCCTGCTCTCAAAAAGTGGATTTTTTTCCCTCTTTGGAGGTATTGAAACAAAATATTGTCTGCGTAATTAAAAACCTCATAACTACAGCATGATTCATTTTTTGGCACCACAAAAGCAAAAAAAAAAAACAACTTTGGAAAACATTGTGGGCAATGAAGAAATTGCTTGTTACAAGCAATTTCTTCATTTTACACAATGTTTTCCACCCTAAAATTCAGGAAAAAAAGCCCAAAATTTCATCAGCTTAATTTTGTTGTCTGCAACATTTTTAGCTCACCTGAGCACAAAGTGCGAGGTGAGCTTTTGTGATTGGTCATTGTCTGTCGTCCGTCCGTCTGTCTGTCCGTCCGTCCACAATTTCTTTAAAAATCTTCTCCTCCTAAACCAGTGGGCCAATCAAGCTGAAACTTTGCAGGGATGTTCCTTGGGTGAAATTCTTCAAAAATTGTTAAAAGAATTTAATTCCGTCAAAAACTCTGGTTGCAGCGTCATTTGAAAATGGGAATCTTTAGTAATTCTTTAAATATCTTTAAAAATCTTCTCCTCCTAAATCAGTAGGCAAATCAAGCTGAAACTTTGCAGGGATGTTCACTGGGTGAAGCTCTTCAAAAGTTGTTAAAAGAATTTAATTCCGTCAAAAACTCTGGTTGCCGCGGCATATGAAAATGGGAATCTTTAGTAATTCTTTAAATATCTTTAAAAATCTTCTTCCCCTAAACCAGTAGGCCAATCAAGCTGAAACTTTGCAGGGATGTTCATTGGGTGAAGCTCTTCAAAAGTTGTTAAAAGAATTTAATTCCGTCAAAAACTCTGGTTGCCGCGGCATATGAAAATGGGAATCTTTAGTAATTCTTTAAATATCTTTAAAAATCTTCTTCTCCTAAACCAGTAGGCCAATCAAGCTGAAACTTTGCAGGGATGTTCATTGGGTGAAGCTCTTCAAAAGTTGTTAAAAGAATTTAATTCCGTCAAAAACTCTGGTTGCCGCGGCATATGAAAATGGGAATCTTTAGTAATTCTTTAAATATCTTTAAAAATCTTCTTCTCCTAAACCAGTAGGCCAATCAAGCTGAAACTTTGCAGGGATGTTCATTGGGTGAAGCACTTCAAAAGTTGTTAAAAGAATTTAATTCCGTCAAAAACTCTGGTTGCCGCGGCATATGAAAATGGGAATCTTTAGTAATTCTTTAATTGTCTTTAAAATCTTCTGCTCCTAAACCATTAGGCCAATCAAACTGAAACTTTGCAGGGATGTTCATTGGGTGAAGCTTTTCAAAAGTTGTTAATAGAATTTAATTCCGTCAAAAACTCTTGTAACCGCAGCATATGAAAATTGGAAATTTTAGTAAATCTTTGATGTTGTTTTTTTCATAGACTACAAGGCCAAAGGCCTTTATATTTTGTTAAGAGCTTAATCGTATGGTTCTCTACCAAGTTTTTAAATATTTAATCTCTGGGGTCAAAAATGGCCCCACCCCTGAAGTCCGAAGTTTGGAAAAATTCTTAATAAGAGCAATTTCAAATGGGTTCTCCTCTTAAACTATAAGGTCTAGGTTATTCATATTTGGTATGTAGTATAACTAGATGGTTTTGTACTATATCACAAAAAATTTCATCCAAGGGTCAAAAACGGCCCTGACTAGGGGTCCAAAAATTTGGAAAAACGCAAAATTTGAGTATGTTGAAAAAAATTCTTCATTTTAAGGCGGAGGGCATTTATATTTTGAGTGTAGCATAGCCTGGCTGTTATCTATCAATTTTGATTAAATTATGCCTGTAGGTTAAAAAACATCCCTTCCCTGGGTGTCCAAAGCTCGTAAAAATGCTCAATTAGACCATGTTCAACAGTCTTCTCCTCACAATCTACTAAGTCTAAGGCATTCATATTTGATTTATAGCATAACCATATGGTTCTCTACTATATTAGTTATAATCTTAGCCTGGGATAACACATGGCACTGCCTCAGAGGTCAACAATTTTGGAAAACACCCAATTAGAGCAACTTCAAAGTCTTCTCCTTCTGAAATGTAATATGAAGGGCATTCATATTTGGTATGTAGCATGACTAAATAATTTAGTACTATGTTACAGGAAAATATGCTCTTAGGATAAAAAATGTCTGGGATTGAAAATTGCATAAATCACATTGAAAGTATTCTTCTGCTTAAAAAGAAATGGAGAAATTGCTTGCTTTCTCACAATGCTTTTTTAAACCTTTTTCCCTGAGGGTGACAAATTCTGGGATAGTTTGGTAATCGATTAAACTATGAAGCCAAAGGCATTCATTTTCATTTTTAAGCATTACTGGATTGTTTTGAACAAAGCCAAAATCTTATATTTGTTTTATTTATTTTGCTCAAGTTGTGTCTTTTTTATACAAAAAAGTACTGTAATTTGCAGATGCCTCAGGTGAGCGATTTAGGACCATCATGGTCCTCTTGTTGATTTTAGACCAGTCTAGAAAATTGTCATCTAGTAATAGGTTAAAAGGCATTTACATCAAAAGCTGCTGTCAAGCGGCACCTTTTAATCAGGGTTTTTTAATAAAAACTCCAAGTTGTCTAATCTGATCTGATCTACTGTTTATGCAGCTGAAGATTATATTAATTGTGTTGCATGTTTTTACATTATACTCTGTGTGTTTTAATTTATCGTGCTAACTTAGGCTTTCGAGTGCTTACACAATCCCAAGCCAAAAACTATGAATGGAAGAAAAGAAAAAACTCTGGAAAATGTTGTTTGAAATACATGTACATGTTAATTTTGTAAAAAAAATAAGCAAGACTTAATGGTATTTCTCATAGAAGTCACTCCCTCTCTGGTAGCTCACCTGTATTCACTATTTTTATGCCCCCGCATCGATAAGATCGGGGGCATATTGTTTGACTGGTGTCCGTCTGTCTGTCTGTCTGCAAAACTTAACCTGCCAACTAAACATTTTCCCATAACTTCAACCCTGATTAAGTTACAATGCTAATATTTGGTATGTAGATAGGTCTCAACAAGGCGCAACTGGGGAAGGTCATTTCATCAAGGTCAAGGTAAAATTTTTAACCCTTTACCCGTTTCTTAAGAATTCCTGTTTTGGGCGCATGGTGTTTCAAAAACACATCTTGTTTTAGGAAAATATCTTCAAATTAGAGGAAATAGGTCCTTAGATTAGAGGAAAACAAAATAGAAATAATCGTTAGACTAAGAACCATTGCTTTTGCAGTGTGTAGTATGCAGTTTCAATCACTTAATTCTAATGCCCAGTACTTTCTTAACCCTTGTCATGCTGTATAAATAACCTTACTGAATTGCTGTAAAATCAAAGGGCTACAAGCACTGATAGAACTTGTTGTTCAAAAATCAACATTTCTTTTAGAACTCAATTTCATATACAACTCTGACAGGAAATGTACGTGCAGGCTGATCTTGGTCTACACTTCCTGCCATAACCAGAATATTCCAGGTTCAGCTTGACAAGGGTTAACTCTGTAAAGATGTGAAAAGAGTAGAGCAGCAGGGATTTAGTTCAATTTGATAAGTCTCTGGAACACAAATTAACCCTTGTCATGCTGAACCCAGAATATTCTGGTTTTGGCAGGAGATGTAGACCAAGATCAGCCTGCACATGAGTGCAGTCTTATCTTGGTCTACACCTCCTGCTTATACTTTTCTTGCCAGAGTTTATGAAATTAATTTCTAAAAGAAATGTTGATTTTTGAACAACATGTTCTATCAGTACTTTCAGCCCTTTGATTTTACAGCAATTCAGAAAGGTAATTTATACAGCATGACAAGGGTTAATCCTTGTCATACTGATTTTAAATCCTATACAAAATTGCTTTAAATCAAAAGTTTGTTTGTTTGTTTGAATGGGGTTTTACGCCGCTTTCAACAATCTTTCAGTTATATCGCGGCGGCTGGAGCACCTAACAATGGAATCCTGGTATTTCTCACACCAGTACTACCATAACATCCTTTCCTAGCCTCCAGCTGCTATCCCACATAGGTCTACGATTATCAACCCATTGGTGAGAGACAAATAGTCGGAAGGATGAGTGCCGCCGTCGGGGATCGAACCCGGAACCTCTAGATTGACAGTCTGACGCGCTACCAACTGCGCTATGACGGCGGCTTTTAAATCAAAAGACTGACAGCACTTGAAGTCTTAATGAGGGACAATTTTTTTTGAAAATTGATTATTCAAACCATTCTGGTTTAAAGTATACAAGCAAGAGGTGTAGACCAAGATCAGACTTAAAAAGTGCCATCTGATCTTTGTCTATACCCTCTGCCAAAACAGGAATAATCCAGGTTCAGCATGAAAAGGGTTAAGCCTGTCCCACAATCATGCTTTTAAAGGGCAAATAAGAGAAAGAAATTGGGAAACATTTAACAAAGAAGAAAATGGTTGTTACAAGTAATGCCTTCGTTACCAACAGTGTTTTCTACCAAAAAGACAAAGATTTTTTACATTCCATCAATTTAAAATTATTGTCTGCATTGCTTCTTTCAATTTGGACCTGTCTAAAAATTTTCAACATCTGGTAATGGGTTAAGTATGAATTTTGAGCCTTTTATCGCCAAATGAATCATTTCCATAATAAAATAAGTTTTATGTCATCCAATCAAAGAACTCTTTATATTCAGTGCAAGTTTTATGAGTGACCTTACAAAGGGGTGGTCCTCACAGAACAGTTGACTTGTCAATCTACTTAATGGTCTCAACCCATCATAACAGTTACGTGCTACTCTTAACAAAAAGATGAATTTTTGCCTTTCCACAATTCTTAATCCAACCCAACATAATCATGCTTTTTTACCATCCTTAACACATTCCCACAATGTAACTATTGGACGCACCTCAAGAAAACAATTGGGAAAACATTGTGGAAAATAAATACATTGCTTGTCACCAGCAATTTATTAATTTCAACAGTGTTTTCTTCCCAGAAAGATTTGCTTGTCACCAGCAATTTATTAATTTCAACAGTGTTTCCTAACCAGAACGATTTCATCAACTTGAAATTTTCCTCTGCAACTCCCTTGAATTTGGACCAGTCTTAAATTATGTTGTTTGGGAATGGGTTACGATAAAAAGCCCAGTAAAACAAAATAGAAAAAGAAGAAATTAAAAGCAATTTCTTCATTTTTCAAAATGTTTTCCAACTAAAAAGACAAACCTACTAAAGCCACAAACATGAAATTATTGTCTGTAGCCTTTTTCAATTGAGTTAGAATTTTCCTCTTTTAACCCAACACAACAAAATTTAAGACTGGTCCAAATCGAAAGGAGTTGCAGACAACAATTTAAAGTTTATAAAATGTTAGATTTTTTCAACTTTCTAGGCAGAAAACATTAGCAATTTCTTCAATTTACACAATGTTTTCCCAATTGCTTTTCTTGAAGAGCATCAAAAGGCGTCAATATGTAGGAATGGGTTAATACATCCCTTGCAATGGCACATATCCTTTACTTTGTCTCTCACCATTTGGTGGATACTGTTGTAAACCTAAGTGGGAGAGCAGCTGGAGGCTAGGAAAGGATGTAATGGTGGTACTGTTGCCAGGAATACCAGGAATCCATTGTTAGGTGCTCCAGCCATTGCAATATGACTCATAGAGTGTTAAAAGTGGCTTTAAACCTCATTCAAACAAACTACAAAATACAACTCCCAAGTTATCTAGCCCTTTACAAACTGACTAGAGGTATTTGTGGTTCTGAAATTAAAAGATGGTAATGAGATATAAAACTTGCTCCTTTTTCTATCCTACTAAACTCGTTTCCCAACAAAAATTTATTGGACTGGTCAATACGGAGTGCAGTGCTGAATAACCATAACTCTACCTGGCCTATTTTTTAAGTTATTGCCCTTTGTTGTTTTTCATACTTTAATCTTGTCCGGAGTATATCTCCAAAAGTATAATAGCTAGAATCATGAAATTTCATGGATGGAATGAGCTCACCAAGTAAGAGTGCAATGTACAAGAACCATAACTCTACCTAGTCTATTTTTTGAGTTATTGCCCTTTGTTGTTTTTCATACTTGAATCTTGTCCGGAGTATATCTCTAAAAGTATTATAGCTAGAATCATGAAACTTCATGGGTGTATAGGTCTCACCAAGGGGGAGTGGAGTGCACAAGAACCATAACTCTACCTAGCCTATTTTTTGAGTTATTGCCCTTTGTTGTTTTTCATATTTGAATCTTGTCCGGAGTATATCTCTAAAAGTATTATAGCTAGAATCATGAAATTTTATGAAAAGATAGAGCTGACCAAGTCGGAGTGCACTTTACAAGAACCATAACTCTACCTAGCCTATTTTTTTAGTTATTGCTCTTTTTTGTTTTTCATACTTGAATCTTATCCGGAGTATATCTCTAAAAGTATAATAGCTAGAGTCATGAAATTTCATGGATGGATAGAGCTCACCAGGTGAGAGTGCTGTGTACAAGAACCATAACTCTACCTAGCCTATTTTTTTAGTTATTGCCCTTTGTTGTTTTTCATACTTGAATCTTGTCCGGAGTATATCTCTAAAAGCATCATAGCTAGGATCATGAAACTTCATGGTGTATAGATCTCACCAAGGGGGAGTGCAGTGCACGAGAACCATAACTCTACCTGGCCTTTTTTTTTGTTATTGCCCTTTGTTGTTTTTCATACTTGAATCTTGTCCGGAGTATATCCCTAAAAGCATTATAGCTAGGATCATAAAACTTCATGGATGTATAGATCTCACAAAGGGGGAGTGCAGTGTTTAAGAACCATAACTCTACCTGGCCTATTTTTTGAGTTATTGCCCTTTGTTGTTTTTCATACTTGAATCTTGTCCAGAGTATATCTCTAAAAGTATAATAGCTAGAATCATGAAATTTCATGGATGGATAGAGCTCACCAAGTAGGAGTGCAGTGTACGAGAACCATAACTCTACCTAGCCTATTTTTTGAGTTATTTTCCTTTGTTGCTTTTCATACTTCAATCTTGTCGGGAGTATATCTCTAGAAGTATTATAGCTAGAATCATGAAACTTCATTGGTGTATAGGTCTCACCAAGGGGGAGTGGAGTGCACAAGAACCATAACTCTACCTGGCCTATTTTTTGAGTTATTGCCCTTTGTTGTTCTTTATACTTGAATCTTGGCCGGAGTATATCTCTAAAAGTATTATAGCTAGAATCATGAAATTTCATGGATGGATAGAGCTCACCAAGTCGGAGTGCACTTTACAAGAACCATAATTCTACATAGCGTATATTTGGAGTTATTGTCCTTTGTTGTTTTTCATACTTTGTTTGACAAAAAATATTCATTCAAAATAACCTCAGTTATAATCAAACCCCCAGTTTATATTAAGCAGTGTGACGGGCGTATCTTGTGACAATTTGGCACCTTCTTGACTTTGAATTTTACCCACCACCAAGCACTTGAACAGACAAGCATTGGCATCTGCATGGGTGACATTTTTAATCTATTATCTTGGTCTCATTTTCAAGTCACATTTCTTTGTCTCGTTTTCAAGTAACATTTCTTAGTCTTATTTTCAAGTGTCATTTATTGGGTCTCAATTTCAAGTTACATTTCTTAGTCTCATTTATAAGTGGCATTTCTAGTAGGTAAATAAGAATAAGTATATTTTTGCCAAATGGATAGCTTCATTGATGACTGCTTTAAAATTCCCATGAAATATGCAATAACAATAATTTTTGACATAATTTTATTGACACGAAAAACAAGTTTTGAAATCCAAATGCATTAAAGGATTAGTTTTAAGATGATTTTGACTGATTTTATCAGTTGACGTTCGCAAAGTTCTATCCCTTTCAATGATCTTGAAATCCTATAAGAGCCTTAACCCATTTTCACACAATGATGCTTTTTGCCGCCCCTCAAGAAAAAGGCTTTGAAAACATTGTTGAAAATGAAGAAATTGCTTGTAACAAGCAATTTCTTCATTATCCACAATGATTTCCGCCCCAATAGACAAAAAAAAAATCATAAACTTGATATTATCAACTGCAACTTATTTCAATTTAGACAAGTCTAAAATTTCCTTGTAAGGTTATGGGTTAAATTATGATCATAACACTGAAAGAAAACCAAAAAAAGTTTTGTTGAAATTGTGTCCAAGTTTTGTTGAAATTGTGTCCTTCAGAACGAAATTCTGGTTGTTGTTGATTTTATGAAATTGAAATATTAATCAAATATTATCCATGGCCCAAGGAGATGCCATATTGCTTTTTGGTAACATAGGCCTAACTCGAATTTTATCATTCTGTTCCTTATATGTTTTGGAATTAATTAGTAGAATAAATGTCTTATATTACTTATTCAATACTAAAATCATTTACCAGATATTTTTAGCTCACCTGAGCACAAAGTGCGAGGTGAGCTATTGTGATCGGTCGTTGTCCGTCGTCCGTCCGTCCGTCTGTCCGTCCGTCCACAATTTCTTTAAAAATCTTCTCCTCCGAAACCAGTAGGCCAATCAAGCTGAAACTTTGCAGGGATGTTCCTTGGGTGAAGTTCTACAAAAGTTGTTAAAAGAATTTGATTCTGTCAAAAACTCTTGCTGCCGCGGCATGTGAAAATGGGAATCTTAAGTAAATCTGTTAAAATCTTTAAAAATCTTCTCCTCCTAAACCAGTAGGCCAATCAAGCTGAAACTTTGCAGGGATGTTCCTTGGGTGAAGTTCTACAAAAGTTGTTAAAAGAATTTAATTCTGTCAAAAACTCTGGTTGCAGCGGCATGTGAAAAGTGGAATCTTAAGTAAATCTGTTAAAATCTTTAAAAATCTTCTCCTCCTAAACCAGTAGGCCAATCAAGTTGAAACTTTGCAAGGATCCTCCTTAGTCGAAGCTCTTCAAAAGTTGTTAAAAGAATTTAATTCTGTGAAAAACTCTTGTAACTGTGGCCTATGAAAATAGGAAATTTTAGAAAATCTATGTTGTTGTTTTCTCACAGACTACAAGGCCAAAGGCATTTATATTTTATATAGAGCTTAATCATATGGTTCTCTACCAAGTTTTTGAATATTTAATCTCTGGGGTCTAAAATGGCCCCGCCCTAGAGGTCCGAAGTTTGGAAAAATGCTTACTTAGAGCAATTTCAAAAGACTTCTCCTCTTAAACTATAAGGTCTAGGATATTCATATTTGGTATGGAGCATAACTAGATGGTTTTGTACTATATCACTAAAAGTTGTCTTCCTCAGGTCAAAAACGGCCATGCACTAGGGGTCAAAAATTGGGAAAAACGCAAAACTTGAGTATGTTAAAAAAAAAATCTTCATTTTAAGGAGAAGTCTAAAGCATTCATATTTTGTATATAGCATAACCAGATGGTTCTCTACCATGTTAGCTAAAATGTTAGCCCTGGGATAAAACATGGAACTGCCCCAGAGGTCAAAAATTTTTGAAAACGCTCAATTAAAGCAACATCAAAAGTCTTCTCCTTCTGAAATATAAGATGAAGGGCATACATATTTGGTATGTAGCATGACTAAATAATCTTGCACTATATAATAGGAAAATATGCTCTTAGGATGAAAAATGTCTTTGCTCCTAGGGTAGAAAATTGTGTAAATTGCATTGAAAGAATTCTTCTTAAATATAGGCTCTAGAGCATTTACATTAAAAACAAAGGATAACATAATTGTTCTCTACCATGTTTATATCCTTTGGCACCCAAAGATATGAAAAACGCTCAATAAGAGCATGTTCAAATATCTTCCACTCCTCATGTATAAGTTGTAATGCATTCATATTTTGATGTATAGTACATCCAGATTGTTCTCGACCAAGGTTGCTAAAATTACATCCATTGAAGTTGCAGACAGTAATTAGAGTTTTATTGAAATCTAAATACAAAGAATTTCAGGTAGTAAACACTGTGAGAAATGGATAAATTGCTTGTCACTCCCTTTCTCACTATGTATTTTTCAAACCTATTTTCCCTGAGGGTGAAAAATTCTGGGATAGTTTGGTAATGGATTAAACTATAAAAGGCATTCATCATTATTGTAAAACATTACTGGATTGTTTTGTACAAAGCCCAAAATCTTATATATCTTTTATAAGTTGTGCCTTTTTTATACTAAAAAGTACTGTAATTTGGAGATGCCTCAGGTGAGCGATTTAGGACCATCATGGTCCTCTTGTTTTTTAGACTGGTCCAAATTCATAAAAGTTGCAAAGTGTATGAAAATTAAAGAATAAATGTCAAATAAGGCAGAAAATTGTGAGAAGAGAAAAAAATTACTTGAAGAAATTTTCCCCTTTCTCTTAACTTTTCAATAGCTAGTTATCTATATCCTGTCAAAATGCTGGATTATATGGTAATTGGTTGAAGGTGATTTTATTTTTGAAGAGGCTTCACATGACTTCAAAACATAAACGGACAAAAAATAAATTATATTTATTCTTTCAAGATAAGAGTTACTGTAGCAAAGGTGACATTCAAGAATGGGAACTAAAGACTCCTCTTTCATATTGGCTCCTTATCAGGGGCCTTAAAGATGGGTTCGTAATCCCTTTATTTGTTTCCCTGTTAACAACAGTCAATCGTAATGAAATTTATATCCGGACTTAACTCTTTAAACTTTTAATAAATTAACTATTGAAGTGTTTCTGTCTCTGTCCGACTGTCAAATATCTAATATGCAAAGCTTCATTGAACAACCCTATACTTTGAAGTCCTTAGTAAATTTGAAGAATTTTTTTCTTGACTATAAATTTGTAGAGAAAACCATAGATATTTCTTAGGGCTTAGTGCCATAGTTCTGATCTGCTTTGCAACATGTATTTAACCCTTGTCATGCTGACTATTTTTTTTTTCAGCATTACATAAAAATCAAAGGATTGAAAGCACTGATAGTACATGTTGTTTGATCATCAATACTTTTTTTGAAAATTAATATCTTAAACCATTCTTGTTTGCAATGGACAGACAGGAGGTGTAGACTAAGATCAGACTGCACTTAAGTGCAGGCTGATCTTTGTCTATACCTTCTGCCAAAACCTGAATATTCCGGGTTCAGCATGACAAGGGTTAATGACATCTCTGGGATAATAGATCAATATCTAAAGGTAATGTTTAGTTTCAGAAGAGTAATCTACACAATCATGGGAGGTCACTCTAAGTGCATTGCTTGTGGGAACTATGCCCCCTTTTAACTAACAGGTAGACTAAAAACACATCATAGCTAAGTATTAACCCTTTCCCGTTTTGGAAATTTTAAACCAGTCAAAATTCAAAGGTTTTGCAGACGATTTTTTAAAGTGGATTTAATTGAATAATAACCATTCAATAGGGTAGAAAACATTGTTGAAAAAAAGGAAATTGCTTGTTACAAGAAATTTCTTCTTTTACCACAATGTTTTCTCAAGTATAAAATTACAGGAAGGTAAAATTCCGTATTTGAACGGGAAAGGGTTAATATCAGCATATGGTGCTTTTGTTTCTTTTCTAAATCCTTGATCAAATTATCATCTTTGTAAGTACCAAAATAAATGTCAAGGTCACAATTGTACTTTGATTGAAAATCATTTCTGTGCTCTAACTCATAAGCCATTTGACCTATGATCTTAAAACTTCATACACATGTTGTTCATGACCCAAGGAGATGCCCTATTGTTTTTGGATAATGAAGGTCAAAGTTCTATTTGAGAGACGAAGCGCTGCTGGGAGATATTAATTTGTTTTGCAACAATTCTAGTTGTCATCACCCTGCTGTTGTTTGCATTGATGACAAAGTATAATCTTTGTCATATCTCCTATGCTTGCTAACCATTGAAAATCTTTCTTTTGTGGTTATTACACTGTAATTCTCAGTCAGAGGAATTTTGTACATTTCTTTATAGTTTCCCTCAAAGGTTTGTCCACCTTAATGTCAACTGGAATCATAATGTTGGTCATTTGGTATTGTGAACTACATTCTGTTGGTGGACTTATTTTAACAGTGGACAGATACAGGCCTTATTTGGCATCTTGTTCCTTTTCTTTCTATGTTCCCACCCACACAATCCCTCCTTTTTACGCCCCTCTAGAAAAAGCTTTGGATGAAGAACATGGTATCAAGAAATTTCTCATTATGCACAATGTTTTCTTTTTTAAAGGATGAAAGAATCTTAAATTCCATCAACTTGAAATTTTCATATGTAGCTTTTTCCTATTTGGACCAGTGTAAAATGTGTTGATTGGGAATGGGCTTAGTAGTAATGGGATAACTCAATGGCTGACATGACATTAAATGACATTAGATGTCTCAAGTAGGCCTTTTTTTAAAGTCTCTATCTTTTTAAGTAACTTCTTCCTGCGTTTTGTTTCCTCATTGGAAAATTTGAATGAGAACTTTTTGGTCTTTTGTTGTTTAAGAAGTGATAGGAAACAGAACTGATACCTTATTGTATTTCTTTTTCATTGAAAAGTACAAAATCTACCCTGAAACCAATATTTTGGTGTAATTGAGTCCAATTTAGAAATAAAGCCTTTTTAACCCTTTACCAGACATTAAAATTTTAGATTTTTTTATAGATCAAAGAAGTTGCATAAGGGGCCAAAAAGGGTACACCTTTGAAAATCTTCTTGTCATGACATGGCTGTCAGATTAGATTCACAGTTGGTATTTAGAGTCTGTAGGGCAAGGGCTATCAAGTTTGTACAAGAAAAAAAATCTGTCTAGAAATGGCAATGCTAGTGGGAGGGGTGGGGGGGGCAAAGGTGTGTGGGGTACATAAGCTTACATACTGACAACTTTGAAAATCTTTTTCTACCAAACCAAAAGACCTACAGCTCTGATATTTGGTATGTGGCATCATCTAGTGGACTTATATCAATATTGTATAAATTATAACCCCAGGGTAAAAATTAGCCTGTTCCCGGTTGTCACAAGTTTAATATAGGCTTATATAGTGAAAATTTCAAAAATCTTCTTCTCCCAAACTAGAGGGCCTAGAGCTTTGATATTTGGTATGTAGCATCATCTAGTGAATTTCTATCAAGATTGTATAAATCATGGCCCTAGAGACAGAATTAGCCTATTTCCAGACGTCTCAAGTTTTACAAAGGGCTTATATAGTGAAATTTTTAAAAATCTTCTCCCAAAACAGGAGGGCATAGAACTTTGGTATACAGCATCATCTTTTGGACCTCTATCAAGATTTTAAAATTTATTGCCTCAGGATTAAAATTAGCCCATTCCCGGATGTAACAAATTTAACAAAGGCTTATATAGTGAAATTTGTAAAAATGTTCTTCTCTCAAACAGATAGGCCTAGAGCTTTGATATTTGGTATGTAGCATCACCTGGTGGATCCTTATCAATATTGTATGAATTATGGCCCTAGGGCAATAATTAGCCAATTCCTCTCTTCTTCTCCCAAACAGGAGGTCCTAGAGCTTTAATATTTTGTATGTAGCATCACCTGGTGTATAAATCATGCCCCCAGGGTCAGAACTAGCCCGTTCCAAGACGTCCCAAGTTTAACTTAGGCTTGTTTAGTGAAAACTTTTAAAAATCTTCTTCTACCAAACTAAAAGGCTAGAGCTTTGATATTTAATAAGTAGCGAAATCTGGTGGACTCTTATTTGTTTTTGTGGTCTTTGGACTCAGGTGACGAATAAGGCCCCTAGGCCTCTTGTTAATCTTAAGCCCAGTCAACAATTGTCAAGTAAAATTCAGCTGCCAATGAGTAATTTAGTTGTTTCCGCAATGTTTACTAAAACTATTTCCATTTGACCAACAAAGCGTCATATTTTCATAGAACAAATAAAATCTGTATTTAAACTCTAAATTTCTCAAATGAGTTAATCTTTTCCCGCTTTTCAAAATTTTAGACCTGTCCAAATTCAAAAGTTTTTCAGACAACATTATAGAATCGATTTTATTTGAAAAATAATCATTAAGTAGGATAGAAAATATTTTGGAAAAAAAAAGAAATTACTTGATACAAGCAATTTCTTCTTTTACAAAATATTTTCTCAAGTATAAAATCTCGTAAAAACCAGGGATGGAACAGGAATGGGTTAAAAGCATGCATATTAACCCTTGTCATGCTGAACCCAGAATATTCCAGTTTTGACAGGAGGTGTAGACTAAGATCAGCCTGCACTAATGTGCAGGCTTATCTTAGTCTACACCTCCTGCTTGTACTTTTCCTGACAGAGTTGTTTATGAAGTTGATTTCTAAAAGAAATATTGATCTTTGAACAACAAGTTCTATCAGTGCTTTCAGCCCTTTGATTTGACAGCAATTCAGTAAGGTAATTTATACAGCATGACAAGGGTTAAGATTTTAGACCCCGGGAAAGCTGTGTTAGTACCAAATGCATTTCAAACAGGACATTTCATCAGTGTCAGAGGAAAACCCAAACCTTGAATAAAGCTGTATTAACTCATTTCCAAACAATGTCAATTTTTGACGCCCTAAGAAAAAAACTCTTTGAAAAACGTTGTGGAAAATGAAGAAATTGCCTGTTACTGACAATTTCTTTGTTATCCACGATGTTTTCTACCCAAAAAGTAAAAAAAAACCCCAAATATTCATCTACTAAGATTTGTCTTCTGTAACATATTTTAATTTGGACGAGTCTAAAATGTTGTTGTCTGGTAATGGCTTAGTGAGGTTTTTGATAGTTAACTGATGATTTGCAACCTTTAACCCATTACCAGACGGCAAATTTTTAGACTAGTCCAAATTGAAAGGAGTTATAGATGACAATTTAAAGGTTATGAAATTATAGATTTGTCAACTTTCTCAATAAAAAACATTGTGTAAAATGTTACAAGCAATTTCTTCATTTCACACAATGTTTTCCCAATTATTTTTCTTTATGGACGTTGGAAAGTGTCAATGTGTGGGAATGGGGTTAAGTCTTTGATTTCGACATGTAAAAAATGCATTAAGTAAAGGATTATGGAGTTAAATATAACAAAGGCATACCAGGATCAGAACAGGATGTTACGTCTGCAATCAGACAAAAGAAATACAGGATGAAATTTAATTACGTTTAACTGATGTTTAACATTTCATGTAACGTTGCATGTGAAAATGTGAGGCCTGATTTAACCAGATAAAGAAATTTAAGATAAATCGAATCCCAGATGGCAAAATTTTAGACTGGTCTAAAATAAAAAGGAGTTGCAGACAACATTTAAGTCTTTGAAATAATAGGTTTTTTTTTTTTCAACTTACTGGTTTACAGGTAGAAAACATTGCCTGAAAAGAAGAAATTGCTTGTTAGAAGCAATTTTTTCATATTACAAAATGTTTTCCCAATTGTTTTTCTTGAGAAGAAACCCAAAGCATCATTGTGTGGGAATTGGTTAAACAACATTGGTCATATTTATCATTATAACAATCGTCGATAAATATGGTAGAAAACATTTTTAGAAGAAATAAAAGGGAGCTCATGAATTTTGGTTCCATTTTAAACACATTGTCATGACTCATTACCACACAGTCTGGAATTTTGAAGGGCATAGACAATAATGATTTAGGAAAAAAAATTGTGAGGAAAGAAGAATTTCCTTGTTACAAATAATTTTGCTTTCCATGCAATTTTTTAGGTCACCTTGCCAAAGGTCATAGGGATCTATTGCGATGTGTTTAGTCCGTCGTCATGTATTGTGCACTATGCGTTACCTTTTTACATTTTCGATTTCTACTTAAGAACCTTTGGACGGAAGCATCTTTATGGGAAGGCGCTTCAGATTTGTACAAGTCATGGAGTTATCTTCCCTTAGGGCCCCATAAGGGGCCCAAAAGGTGACAGCCAAAGAAAGGAACATCTTGTCATGAACCATCAGTCGGAATGGATTCACATTTGTCATTTAGAGTCTTTAGGGCAAGGACTATCGAGTTTTAAGACCTATAGCTCTGATATTTAGAATGTGGCATTATCCAGTGGACCTCTATACACATTGTATGAATTTTAACCCGAAGGTCAGAGTAAGCCCATTCCCGGATGTAACAAATTTAACAAAGGCTTATATAGTGAAATTTGTAAAAATGTTCTTCTCTCAAACAGATAGGCCTAGAGCTTTGATATTTGGTATCTAGCATCATCTGGTTGATCTCTATCAATATTGTATAAATTATGCCCACAGGGTCATAATAAGCCCATTCCCAGACAAAACAAATTTTTCATAGGGCTTATTATAGTGAAAATTATTCTTCTCTCTAGGAGGGCCTAGAGCTTTGATATTTGGTATACAGCATCATCTGGTGGACATCTAACAAGATTGTATAAATTATGGCCCAAGGAGCAGCATAATCCTGTATCAAGATGTCACAGATTTAACATAGGCTTCTTTAGGGAACTTTTAAAAGTTCTCCCAAACTAAAAGGCCTAGAGCTTTGATATTTGGTATGTAGCACAATCTGGTGGGCCTTTATCTGTTTTTGTGCTCTTTGGACTCAGGTGACAGATAAGGCCTCTTGTATACTATTTGCCACAAATGCCACAAAGAGCTCTAGGTGAGCTATGAAATTATGATCACCTAATGTACAACATCTGTCTGTCTGTCATGCTACATACCCTATTTCTTTAAACATCTTCTCCTTAACCAATCTTGATGTAACTTTGCAGGGATGTGCCTGAGGTGAAAATTAACCAAAGTTGTTCAAATAATTGAAATTCATATTTATTTTTATAGCAACAAAAAATGGAGATTAGGATATAAAATCTTTACAAATATTCATCTATGAAACTTGATATTTGGCATGTAGCATCTCCTTGCTGACGCCCCCCCCCCCTCCCAAAAAATATCTTAAGACTGTGGAATTGTTAAGTTTCAGTTGAATTGGCTATACATTGATTGTTATGTTTCCCTTATTGTGATTAGCTAACCTGGTGATAGCAGGGGGATTTCAAAATTGTTGGTTGGTACCACTTTCTTGTCATGTCATCCTTGATTGAATGGGGTTTAACGCCGCTTTTAACAGTATTTCAGTCATATCGCGGCGGCTGGAGCACCTAACAATGGATTCCTGGTATTTCTCACACCAGTACTACCACTACATCCTTTCCTAGCCTCCAGCTGCTATCTCACTTAGGTTTACGATTATCCACCCATTGGTGAGAGACAATTGTCGGAAAGAATATTTGCCGCCGCCGGGGATCGAACCCATGACACCCATGATTGAAGATTAGGAGTCTGGCGCGCTACCGACTGCGCTATGGCGGCGGCATATGTCATCCTTGAAACAAGCTACAACTATGAAGACTCGGTGCTGAGCTTGAGAATTAACCCTTGTCATGCTGAGTTATAAATCCACTACAACTTTACATAAGAATCAAAGAGCCGAAAACACTGGAACCACCAATTATAGAATGATTTCTTTATTGAAAATAAATCTTGAAATCATATCTGGCTCTAAAGGGATAAGGGGATGGTTTAGACAAAGATCAGACTGCACTTTATGTGCAAGCTGATCTTTGTCTATACTTCCTTCATTCAACATGACAAGGGTTGATACTGTAGTCTTATGTATTCTATATTAATATGTAGGCCTTTTCCCTCTTGTCTTCTTTATAACCCATTCCCACTCAGTGATGCTTTTAGAAACCCCCAAGGAAAAAAACTTTGAAAAACATTGTGGAAAATGAAGAAATTGTTTGAGACAAGCAATTTCTTCTTTTTCCACAATGTTATCTACCAGGAAAGTTGAAAAAATAAAAAAAATTCATAAACTTTAAATTGTCTTCTGCAACTTCTTTCAATTTAGGCCAGTCTAAAATTATGCCATCTGGTAATGGGTTATTCTTTGATCCTTTTGTACTCACTTTCTTTCCCTTTCTCTCCACTTGTCCCATTTGCCCTGATGTATGTTCCTTACTTGAATGTATGTGTTTTTAGCCTTAATGTCTTGATTCTTTTGTCAGAATGTTTGTCTACATGGTATCTTGGTCAAGTTCAACATTATGTCACATGGGGTCAAAAACTAGGTAAAACTTGGGAAATACCTTGTGTGCAATCTAGAGGCTAGATTTTTAGCTCAAGTATAATGACATTTAGTTAGAATGTTTGTTTGCCAAGTTGGACATCATTTCATATAGGTCAAAAACTAGGTCACAAGATCAAATCATAGAAAACTCTTGTGTGCTTTCAAGAGGCTACATTTCTGGCTCAAATGTTTTGAAAACTGGTCAGAATGAATTTCTCCATAATATCTCAGTCAAGTGAAATATAATGGTTCACATGGGGCTAGAAACTAGATCACGAGTTCAAACCTTAGAAAAAACTTGTATGCGTGCTAAGGCCAAATGTTTTTATCAAAGGTCTTTATATTTGTTCAGAATGTTTGTTGTCATGAGCTCGCTCACATTCAGTATTGGGTCACATGGGTTATTGATAAAGTAGGTCAGATCTTAAAATAACCTTCCCTGCTATTAAGTTACTATACCTAAGGCATAAATATCTTGAAACATGATAAAAAAGTCTTTCTAGTTTAATTTCTGAGACAAGACTTTTGTAAATTTAGTCTGGTTAGATCTAATGGCCCTCTCGTTCATGACGACATTATGGAAAATCGAGAAGTGGCTTGAAACAAGTATTTTCTTCATTCCCTACAATGTTACCTGTAAGTAATCCCATTAAAATTAAATCAGACAAAAAATTATTGCCTGGTTATTGGTGAAAACAAATGGTAGGACAGTAAATAGTATTTTGATATGCTGTTCCGATTTGTAATATTTGTAAGTACATGAATAATTTAATTTTTAGTTTAGTCTTTCAAAAACCAGCTTCTGATTTGACATAAAAAATTATTCATACCTCAATGAACAAAATTTTGAGCACGCATTTATCATGTATGCTTCCGCACAAAATAGTTCTGTACAAAAAGCATCAAGGTTTGTAAATATATCATTAAATTACAAGAAATGAAGAGAATATTTTTTGTTGTCATGGAGGTATGAAACAAAAAACGGAAACACACTAATGTAAGAATCTGCTTTAGTGTGATTGGTTTTTAGCTCACCTGAGCACAAAGTGCGAGGTGAGCTATTGTGATCGGTCATTGTCCGTCGTCCGTCCGTCCGTCTGTCCGTCTGTCCGTCCGTCCGTCTGTCCGTCTGTCCGTCCGTCCACAATTTCTTTAAAAATCTTCTCCTCCTAAACCAGTAGGCCAATCAAGCTGAAACTTTGCAGGGATGTTCCTTGGGTGAAGTTCTACAAAAGTTGTTAAAAGAATTTAATTCCATCAAAAACTCTGGTTGCCGCGGCATGTGAAAATTGGAATCTTAAGTAAATCTGTAAAAATCTTTAAAAATCTTCTTCTCCTAAACCAGTAGGCCAATCAAGCTGAAACTTTGCAGGGATGTTCCTTGGGTGAAGTTCTACAAAAGTTGTTAAAAGAATTAAATTCCGTCAAAAACTTTGGTTGCCGCGGCATGTGAAAATGGGAATCTTTAGTAAATCTGTAAAAATCTTTAAAAATTTTCTCCTCCTAAACCAGTAGGCCAATCAAGCTGAAACTTTGCAGGGATGTTCCTTGGGTGAAGTTCTACAAAAGTTGTTAAAAGAATTCAATTCCATCAAAAAGTCTGGTTGCCGCGGCGTGTGAAAACGGGAATCTTTAGTAAATCTTTAAAAATCTTTAAAAATTTTCTCCTCCTAAACCAGTAGGTCAATCAAACTGAAACTTTGCAGAGATGTTCCTTAGGTGAAGTTCTACAAAAGTTGTTAAAAGAATTTAATTCCGTCAATAACTCTGGTTGCCGCGGCATATGAAAATGGGAAATTTTAGAAAATCTTTGTTGTCTTTTTTTTTAACAAACTACAAGGCCAAAGGTATTTATATTTTATATAGAGCTTAATCATATGGTTCTCAACCAGGTTTTTAGGTCACCTGTCCGAATGGTCATGGTGACCTATTGCAATCATCGTTTGTCCGTCGTCATGCGTCGTCCGTCGTGTGTCGTCCGTCGTCCGTCGTCCGTTAACTTTTAAACATTTTCATCTTCTTCTCAAGAACTACTGGGCGGATTTCAACCAAACTTGGTAGAAAGCATCATTGGGGGATGCAAATTCAAGTTTGTGAAAATAGGGGTTCTGGGGGTCATAGGGGCCCAAATAGGGGCCAAAAAGGGGTAATTTTTGGTACTTCTTTAAAAATCTTCTTCTAATAAACCGTTAATGCCAGAGCTTAAATATTTTGTGTGCATGACAACTAGGACAGGTATATTATAAATTGTGAAATTCATGCCCCTGGGGTCATGTATGGGGCCACACCCAGAGGTCAAAGTTCATCATGTTAAAAAATTCACATTTTCATCTTCTTCTTATGAAGTACAAAGCCAATTTCAAACAAACTTGATGAAAAGCATCATTTGGTAATGGTTATTCAGATTTTTGAAAATAAAAAGGCTGTGGGGTCAGGGGGCCCTAAAATGGGGACCAAAAGGGGGTAATTTTTGGTAACTTTTAAATATTTCATCTTCTTCTCAAGTACTACTGGGCGGATTTCAACCAAACTTGGTAGAAAGCATCATTGGGGGATGCCAATTCAAGTTTGTGAAAATAGGGGTTCTGGGGGTCATAGGGGCCCAAATAGGGGCCAAAAAGGGGTAATTTTTGGTACTTCTTTAAAAATCTTCTTCTAATAAACCGTTAATGCCAGAGCTTAAATATTTTGTGTGCATGACAACTAGGACAGTTATATTATAAATTGTGAAATTCATGCCCCTGGGGTCATGTATGGGGCCACACCCAGAGGTCAAAGTTCATCATGTTAAAAAATTCACATTTTCATCTTCTTCTTATGAAGTACAAAGCCAATTTCAAACTAACTTGGTGAAAAGCATCATTGGGTACTGATTATACAGATTTGTGAAAATTAAAAGGTTGGAGGTCAGGGGTGCCTAAAATAGGGACCAAAAGGGGGTCATTTTTGGTAACTTTTAAACATTTTCATCTTCTTCTCAAGAACTACTGAGGGGATTTCAACCAAACCTTTTTCTAATTCTTTCAAACAAAATCACTTGTCTTGGTGCTCTTTTACTCAGGTGACCGTTAAGGCCCACTGGGCCTCTCGTTTTAAATATTTAATCTCTGGGGTCAAAAATTGCCCCGCCCCTGAGGTCCGAAGTTTGGAAAAATGCTTAATTAGAGCAATTTCAAAAGACTTCTCCTCTTTAACTATAAGGTCTAGGATATTCATATTTGGTATGGAGCATAACTAGATGGTTTTGTACCATATCACTTAAAGTTGTCTTCCTCAGGTCAAAACGGCTCTGCACTAGGGGTCCAAAATTTGGAAAAACGCAAAATTTGAATATGTTAAAAAAAAAATTCTTCATTTTAAGGAGGAGGGCATTTTTATTTTGAGTGTAGCATAGCCTGGCTGTTATCTATCTGTTTTGATCAAATTATGCTTGTAGGTTAATAAACACCCCTTCCCTGGGTGTCCAAAGTTTGTAAAAATGCTCAATTAGACCATGTTCAATAGTCTTTTCCTCCCAATCTAAAAAGTCTAAGGCATTCATATTTTGTATATAGCATATCCAGATGGTTCCCTACCATGTTAGCTAAAATTTTAGCCCTGGGATAAACATGGCACTGCCCCAATTAGAGCAACATCAAAAGTCTTCTCCTTCTGAAAAATAAGGTGACGGGCATACATATTTGGTATGTAGCATGACAAAGTCTTGGATAGTTTGGTAATGGATTTAACTATAAAGCCAAAGGCATTCATTATTATTGTAAAGCATTACTGGATTGTTTTGTACAAAGCCCAAAATCTTATATATCTTTTATTTATTTTGCTCAAGTTGTGTCTTTTTTATACTAATAAGTACTGTAATTTGGAGATGCCTCAGGTGAGCGATTTAGGACCATCATGGTCCTCTTGTTTCATTTCATACCTCCACGAAAACAAAAATATTCTCTTCATCTCTTAACCCATACTGAAACTGTAATAATATAGACTGCTCCAAATTGAAAGGAGTTTTAGGATGGAATTTAAAGCTAATGAAATTCTCTGGTTTGAAAACATTGTGGGATATGAAGAAATTGCTTGAACCAAGCAATTTCTTCATATCCCACAATGTTTTTCAAATATTTCTCCTTAGTAGGCATTCAAAGCATCATTGTGTGGGAATGTGACAGGAAAAAAGTATTGTACGTCTATTGCCACACAAGACTCTGGTGCATTCTTTCTCTAATATTTAGATATAAAAAATTCAATGAACCGTTTATAAATGGAAGTCTGGTTTCTAAAGCAGATGCATTTTGGCATACCTTCACTTCATGAGATCTGTAACCCATTCCCATACAATGACAATCTTTGATGCCCCTCAAGAAAAACAATTAGAAAAACATTGTGTTAAATGAAGAAATTGCTTGCAACAAGCATTATCTTCATTTTACACAATAATTTCTACCCAGGAAGCTGAAAAAATCTAAAATTTCATAAGCTCTAAATTGTCGTCTGCAACTCCATTGAAATTGGATTGCTTAAAATTTTGTAGCCCCGTGGGTTAAGCCAACTCGATTTTTCCATATATTCAAAGAATTTTCTGATGCATTTCAAATTGCATTTGAATGATGAAATAGCTGAAAAATATGGTAGAAAATGTTGCAGCAATGTTTTCCACAACTATATATTTTTTTTGAAGGGCCTGTAAACCTAGAATTAAGTGGCAACAACTAACAAATTTCCCTGATAATAAAACTTGTTCTAGTATTGGGGTATTTTGCTGTACTATTATTCATCTATCTGTTTGCTTGTCCACCTGTATGTCCCAAACTTACCCGAAATACTTTTTCTTCAATACTATCTAAGAAAAATTGTTCATATTGAACTGTAAGCTTATAGCTAAATATCATTTCTGTTTAGGTAAAGGTCATTTATTAAGGTCAAACTATCGAGAAAAAATACTGTTTCAGGGGCAGGAGTGTGACCATTTTGTATTCCTGAGATGAATAATTATAATAATAAAGTCTTTATTTAACCCTTCCCTGTTTTGCAAAATTTAAGACCTCTCCAAATTAAAAGGTTTGGCTGACGGAAAATTTAATTTGGATTTAATTTAAAAAATAATCATTCAGAAAGATAGAAAATATTGTTGAAACAAGCTATTTCTGCTTTTTCGACAATATATTCTCTTTTATAAAGTCACAGGGGCGTAAAAACCAGGAAAACGAGGAAAATTTATTAATGTTATCTTGTAATTATATGATGTCTGAATAAGATATTATTTTTCTATTTTTGGTGTCAATTCTATTTGGTAAAAAAGCAGACCTTTAACCCCTGATCAGATGACAAATATTTAGGTCCAAACTAAGAGAAGTTGAAGACAATAAATTTAAGTTGATGAAAGAGTGTGTGGTGATGGGTTGATAAATATTGAAGCTAGAGGGTTGATGAATGAATTAGTTTGAACTGTATAAACTGTAACTTCATGTATAATTAATTGGTTTCATTCAGACATTAATCAAAATAATTGAAAGAATGATGTCCAACACTTGACTCACTTGAAAACAAGACTCACTGACTGATTTGAAGACCTCATTTCGCAGTTGACTTTGAATTGCTAAATACATGTAAACCTTGCTATTAGAAAAATAAAGGACACTTCGGCTAAAGTTATAGCGTTAATTTGTATAGGTTAACCCTTATCATGCTGAACCCAGAATATTCCTGTTTGTGCTATAGGTATAAACAAAGATCAACATTCTCATAATTATGTGCACTCTGATCTTAGTCAACACCTCCTGCTTGTCCCTCTCAAGCCTAAATTGTTTATAAATTCAGTTTTCAAATGAAATATTGACCTGGAACTACTGCTTCCAGTGAATTTGGTGTGATTCTATAGAGGTTTTTATTATTTCATTCGAGAAATATTTATCTTTATAAAATATTGTCTTTTAAATTAGGAGACATTATGGACAAAAAATAAACTGGTTATTTTAAGTTATTTTTCATTTTCCAAAATATTTTTATTCTTGAGGATCATGAAAAAATAGGCTGGATTGGAGTTGGTGAATCTATAACTTCAGGCCTGTAGAGCTATACAGGCACTTAACCCTTGCCATGCTGAATAAAATCCTCTTCAGAATTGCATTAACCCATTCCCACTCAATCCCTCCTTTTTACGCCCCTCAAAGAAAAAGCTTTGGAAAACATTGTGGAAAATGAAGAAATTGCTTGTTACAAGCAATTTCTTCATTATCCACAATGTTTTCTACCCAAAAAGTCAAAGACAATTTAAATTCCAACAATTTGAAAATATCGTCTGCAGCTCCTTTCAATTTGGACCGGTGTAAAAATTTTGTTGAGTTGGAATGGGTTAAAATAGAAGGGCTGACAGTACTGAATTCAATTGATGTGGGTTGATAATTCTTTTGAAAATTTGTCTTATAGACAACTCTGGCTTAAAAGGGACAAGCAGGAGGTATAGACTAAGATCAGACTGCACATGTTTGCAGGCTGATCTTTTTCTAAACCTTCTGCTAAAACAAGAATGTTCTGGGTTCAGCATGACAAGGGTTAAGAGCTTCTACTTTATGGCCCTCAAGAAAAAAGCTTTGATAAGTATTCTTGGAAAATGAAATTGCAGCCTGCAATTTCTTTATTATCCACAATGTTTTCTACACCAAAGACAAAGAATTTTCAAATTTCATCTACTAAAAATTATCATCTAGTTTCTTTGAATATGGATTTTATGTCTTAATTTTTGCCATCTGGTAGTGGATGAACCCATTACCACACAATGACACTTTATGATGCTCCTCAAGAAAGGCAGTTAGGAAAACACTGTGTAAAAAGAAGAAATTAATTACAAAAAGCAATTTCTTCATTTTACACTACGTTTACTACCCAGACACTTAAAAAACTCTAAAAATTTTGTAAATTATTTTGACGAGTCTAAAATGTTACCATGAGGTTATGAGTTAAATGACATCTCCTAAAATGTTTGAAAGGCCCCATACTCAGGTGAGTACTTTAGGACTAGATGGTCCTCTTGTTCAGAGTCATTTTTATTTAGTGCATCAAAATATGAATTATGTGGTAATGAGTTAACCCATTCACAAACAATAACACTTCTGATGTCACTCTAGGGAAAAAGGCTTTGGAAAACATGTAAAAATAAGAAATTGTCATTATTCACAATATTTTCTATCCATTAGAATAGGGATTTTTAACAAAAATCAGCAACTAATAACTGTGATCTGAAAATTCTTTTAATGTGAACCAGTGTAAAACTTAGTTGCCTGGTGATGGGGTTAAAAGAAAAGTGGATTTGTAAATATCAAAATTAGCATTTCAGAAAGTAGATCTAGACATAGAGGCACCAATGTAATAGTTTATGTGACAATTTGCACATTGTTTTTAACAAAATTTACGGTCTCCACATATGGAACTAGCATGTTTATATACATACATTTAATTGATGTGACATTTTGAAGCCTTTTGATGAGTTAAATATTAAACTTGAGTCAAATTGGAATTTATGAAGGCATTAATTTTGATAGGAATATTTTAGCCAGTGTTGATTAACCCATTCCAACTCAAGCCCTCCTTTTTACGCCCCTCGAGAAAAAAGCTTTGGAAAACATTGTGGAAAATGAAGAAATTGCTTGTATCAAGCAATTTCTTCATTATCCACAATGTTTTCTACCCCAAAATACTGGCAAATTTAAAATTCCATCAAATTTAAATTGTCGTCTGCAGCTTCTTTCAATTTGGACCAGTCTAAAATTTTGCTGTGTTGGAATGGGTTAAAAGAATTGTGTATATTATTAATGCATTACCAGATAACCAAATTTTAGACTTGTCCAAATTGAGAGAAGTTGAAAACAACATTTCAAGTTATGCAAAAATTGGAAGCAAGCAATTCTTACAAGCAATTTCTCCTTTTCCCACAAACTTTTCATGATCATATATCTTCAGAGCATTGTGTGGTGAGTTAAAAATGAATTTTTAGCTCACCTGACCACAAGATGCTCAAATTGAGCTTTAGTGATCACATGTCCATCGTCCGTCCACCGGAAGTCTTGAACTATTCTTTATACATCTTCTCCTCAGTAACCACTGGGCTGATTTCAACCATACATGGCAGAAATGTTCTTTGGGTGCCCCGCCTCAAAAGTTGATCAGAAAATATGATTAACCCCTAAACGTTGACAGGGCAGGGCGGTTTTTGACTTTGAAATCTCTAAGCATTTCCTCAGTAGCCATCGGGCCAATTTCAACCAAATTTGGCATGAATGTTCCTTGGGTGACCCTTCTCAAAAGTTGTGCACCAAATTTTGATTGACTCCCAATGGGTGTGGCAGAGCGGGGCAGGTTTTTACTTCAATATCTCTAAACATCTTTTCCTCAGTAACCATTGGGCCAATTTCAACCAAACTTGGCATGAATATTCCTTAGATGACCATTCTCAAAACTTGTTTGTATATTTTTATTGATCCCCAATTATTGGTGAGGCAGGGCGAGGTTTATTTGACTTCAGAAATTGGTAAACAACTCCTCCATAACCACTTGGCTACTTTGTTTAAAGAAATTCTTGAAAATTAATGCTATCAAAGAATAAGTTAGTCAGGTGAGCAATTTAGGGCCATTCTGGTCCTTTTCTTTTTATATAAGTCTTTCCTTTGTTGAATATAGAATTGTAGGATGTAAGCTAGTAACAAATTTAACCCATAACCAAACAGCAAAATTTTAGACTGGCCCAAATTTAAAGAAGTTGCAGATGTCATTTTCACTCTAATGAAAATGTAATAGTCCTTGTATTTCGAGTGAGAAAACATTGTCTAAAATGAAAAAATCGATAGTAAGAAGCAAGTTTTTTATTTTCCTCAATGTTTTCAAAAGCATCTCAAGCTTCATGGGCTGAGAGCCAGGGTACTATTATCATGATGTTGTGTTTGTGATGTGTCCGTCCATGGGTCCATAAACTTTTACACTGAAAGCCAGTAAGCTATTGTTATGGTATTGTGTCTGTCATGTGTCCGTCCATGGGTCCATAAACTTTTAGACTGAAAGCCAGTAAGCTATTGTCATGGTGCTGTGTCTGTCATCTGTCCATCCATAGGTCCATAAACTTTTACACTGAAAGCCAGTAAGCTATTGTTATGGTATTGTGTCTGTCATGTGTCCGTCCATGGGTCCATAAACTTTTACACTGAAAGCCAGAAAGCTATTGTAATGGTGTTGTGTCTGTCATGTGTCCGTCTATTGGACCATAAACTTTAACAATGAAAGCCAGGGCGCTAAAGTCATGGTGTTGTGTGCGCCATGTGTCTTTCCATTGGATCATAAACTTTAACAATGAAAGCCAGGGCACTATTGTCATGGTGTTGTGTTTGTCATGTGTCTTTCCATTGGTCCATAAACTTTAACAATGAAAGCCAGGGCGCTATTGTCATGGTGTTGTGTTCGTCATGTGTCTTTCCATTGGTCCATAAACTTTAACAATGAAAGCCAGAGCGCTATTGTGAAAGCCAGAGCGCTATTGTGATGGTGTTGTGTTAGTCATGTGTCCGTCCATGGGTCCATGAACTTTTATTTTTAAAAATCTTTTCCTCAGAAAGTATTGAAAGGAATTCAACTGAGTTTCACAGAAATGTTCCTTGGGCAACTCCCTATCATATTTCTTCAAAAACTTGTGATCAGATGAAAAACATGGCTTTAATTGGCGTGACTAATTTCCTCTATATAATTAAAGCTTTGAAAATCTTTTTCTCAGAAACAAGTTGATGGATTTCAACCGAATTTAATGGTAGAATTACAGAAAAAATTACAGAAAAAAATATTTTTTAATCAGTGGGTTTAGGCCTGAGGAGTGATACAAGTGATTCTAGTTCTTGAGGGGGCGTAAAAAAGCGTCATAGTGTGGGAATGGGTTAATATTGCCTAAATCATTTAATACATGCATCTACAAATGCATATGTAAAGCATATAATGTTGAAACAGGACTTTCAAACAGAATTAACACATTATCAGATAACAAAACTTTGGACTTGTCTAATTTGAAAGATTGTCTCCAGGGTTAAATTTTAGACCTGTCCAAATTCAAAGGTTTTGCAGACGAAACTTTAAAATTGATTAAATTTGAAAAAAAAAAAAAAAAAAAAAAAGCATTTAGTAGGGTAGAAAATATTTCGGAAAAAGAAGAAATTGCTTGTTGTCATGTATTAGTTTTGTAGCATCATCTGGTGAATTTCTATCAATATGTATGAATTATGGCCCCAGAGACAGAATAAGCCCATTCCAGGACGTCACAAGTTTTACAAAGGGCTTTTATAGTGAAATTTTTGAAAATCTTCTTCTACCAAACAGGAGGGCCTAGAACTTTGATATTTGGTATACAGCATCATCTGGTGGACCTCTATCAAGATTACACAAATTATTGCCTCAGGATTAAAATAAGCCCATTCCCGGATGTCATAAATTTAACATAGGCTTATATATATAGTGAAACCATTAAAAAAATAGATTGGCCTAGAGCCTTGATATTTGGTATGTAGCATCATCTGGTGGATCTCTATCAATTTTTTATGAATTATGGCCCTAGGTTCATAATTAGCCCTTTCCCGGACATCACAAATTTTACATTCCGCTTATATAGTGAACATTTTTCATAGGGCTTACTTATTATAGTGAAAATTCTTCTTCTCCCAAACAGGAGGTCCTAGAGCTTTAATATTTTGTATGTAGCATCACCTGGTGGACCTCCATCAAGATTGTATAAATTATTGCCCCAGGGTCAGTATTAGCCCATTTCAAGATGTCCCAAGTTTAACATAGGCTTGTTTAGTGAAATCTTTTAAAAATCTTCTCCCAACTTAAAAGGCATAGAACTTTGATATTTTAGTATGTAGCATTATCTGGTGGACTTTTATTTGTTTTTGTGCTCTTTGGACTCAGGTGACTGATAAGGCCCTATGGGCCTCTTGTTATGGATATTTATTCAGATATTTGTCTTAATAAAATTCTATGTCAAGTTTGATATTAGGTCACACAGAGTCAAGGTCTAGATAATATAAATAAATATTTCCTATTTACTTGCTACTTTTCTTGCACAAATACCTTGAAACTTGGTAAGAATGTTTGTTCTTGATTTCTTAGACAAGATTTGATAACAGGTTACTTTTGGCTTAAATAAGATCACTTGTGCTATTTTACTGCTTTAGTTGTCAACTCAGAGTAGTGCTTTAGGGCCAATGGTCCTTTTGTTTTCTTGAGAGGTCAAAACACATCATTGTGTGGGAATGGGTCACTTAACATCCTAGACTGGTACTACTGTGCATGTATGGAGTTGTGTGACAAAGCCATATCGAACAAGCCATCAGTATAGCGGCTAGTACAGCAATGCATATGTGCAGTCTAATCTTAGTCTACACTACCTGCTTATCCCTTTAAGTTTGGTTAATTCCTCAAAATAAATATGAATCAATTCCAACACAACAAGGTTTTAGACTGGTCCAAATTGAAAGAAGTTGCAGAGGATGATTTTTAGTTGATGAAATTTTAAATATATTTGTCTTTTGTGGTACAAAAAATTGAAGAAAATGAAGAAATTGCTTGTCTCAAGGAATTTCTTTATTTTCAATAATATTTTCCAAACATTTATTTCTTTGGGGCGTCCAAAAGTGTCATTGTGTGAGAATCAGACAAGATAGATTTGGTGTTTACAGTGCATTCAGGCCTTTGACTTCCATTTCTGTGCAGGATTTTATTCAGCATGACAAGGGTTAACCCTTTCCTGTTCAATCTGTTTTTTACGCCCTTGTGATTTTATGATCGAGAAAACATTATAGAAAAAGAAGAAATTGCTTGAATGGTTATATTTCAAATTAAATCCACTTTAAATTTTTGTCTGCAAAACCTTTCAATTTGGACATGTCGAAAATTTTGCAAAAAAGGAAAGGGTTAATTAATGATCATACTATATATTTTCATTTCAGTTGTGGTTCATAGAAGACGAGAAAATCAAGAAGATGAAAACTATATTCGATACACAAAGGACCCAACATCTTCCACAAGGAAAAATCGAATACGTGCAAGCTGGCCAAGGGCTGGAAGATCTGAAAACAGATATTTGCTAGAGACACAAAACAGAGAAACAGACAATGTCTCGAGAGGAGATAACTCATCCTTAATTCCAGTCAACAGGGAAGATAACCCTGATTCAAACTCGGCCCAGTATGTGTTCATTCAGACATTTCCAGCTGCAGCAGTGCCATCTGGTGTTCAAACAAGTGGGATGGACTCGGATCAGATTGAACCTACAGTGTGAGATTGACTTCAGCATAATACTTGAAACTGAACAAAGACTGCATCTGTAACTGTATTAACTCATTCTCACACACAAAAAATTAAACTGGTCTTAACTGAAAGAAATAGACAACAATGTTATGTCTATGAAATTTTAAAATCTTTGTCTTATGGGATAGAAAACGTAGCGATTTCTTCATTATCTACAATGTTTTCCACAGCCTTTTTCTTGCGGGACTGTGTGGAAATGGGTTAACAGATTTGGATTGTGTTTCATGATTATAATGCTAGTGATAATTAGCCCTTAAATACTTACAGACAAAGTCCGATATAGTTTTTACTCATTACCAGACAACAGAATTATGATCCCTCAAGCCATTTCAGAATTGTCTCCCCTCACTTATTAAATAGCCTAAAATTGCAGCAGTTTTTTGTGTGTGCACAACTCCTCCTACAAATTCAACTGGAATGAACTGAAACTTGCCATAAAGAGTCTATGATGTCTAGTTATGCATGAGACAAGAATTATTTGATCTCTCATATTATTTTGGAATTATTTACCGTTGACTTAGCAAAATAATTTAACCTTTTATCAGACAACAAATTTTTAAACTGATCCAAATTGAAAGGAGTTGCAGATGACAATTTCAAGTTTATGAAACTTTAGATTTTTTCAACTTTCTTGGTAGAAAACATTGAGGAAAATGAAGAAATTGTTTGTAACAAGCAACTTCTTCATTTCAAACCATGCTTTCCACAGCTTTTTATACGCCTGTCGAAGACCGGACGTATTATGGGATCACCCGTGGTGTCCGGGCTTCCGGTCGTCCGGGCGGTGTCCACTTCTTTGTCCGGAGCATAACTCTGTCACCGTAAGTCCGATTGACTTTAAACTTGGCAGTTATATTCTTCTCATCAATACGGAGTGCAGTGCACAAGAACCATAACTCTACCTGGCCTATTTTTTGAGTTATTGCCCTTTGTTGTTTTTCATACTTGAATCTTGTCCGGAGTATATCTCTAAAAGTATAATAGCTAGAATCATGAAACTTCATGGGTGTATAGATCTCACCAAGGGGGATTGCAGTGCACAAGAGCCATAACTCTACCTGGCCTATTTTTTGAGTTATTGCCCTTTGTTGTTTTTCATACTTGAATCTTGTCCGTAGTATATCTCTTAAAGTATAATAGCTAGAATCATGAAATTTTATGGATGGATAGAGCTCACCAAGTAGGAGTGCAGTGCACAAGAACCATAACTCTACCTGGCCTACTTTTTGAGTTATTGCCCTTTGTTGTTTTTCATACTTGAATCTTGTCCGGAGTATATCTCTAAAAGTAATATAGCTAGAATCATGAAACTTCATGGGTGTATAGATCTCACCAAGGGGAATGCAGTGCACAAGAAACATAACTCTACCTGGCCTATTTTTTGAGTTATTGCCCTTTGTTGTTTTTCATACCTTAATCTTGTCCGGAGTATATCTCTAAAAGTATAATAGCTAGAATTATGAAATTTCATGGATGGATAGATCTCACCAAGTGGGAGTGCAGTGTAAGAGAACCATAACTCTTCCTAGCGTATATTTTGAGTTATAGCCCTTTGTTGTTTTTCATACTTGAATCTTGTCCGGAGTTTTTTTTCTAAAAGTATAATAGCTAGGATCATGAAACTTCATGGTGTATAGATCTCACCAAGGGGGAGTGCAGTGCAAAAGAACCATAACTCTACCTGGCCTATTTTTTGAGTTATAACCCACTGTTGTTTTTAGCTCACCTGAGCACAAAGTGCGAGGTGAGCTATTGTGATCGGTCGTTGTCCGTCGTCCGTCCGTCCGTCTGTCCGTCTGTCCGTCTGTCCGTCTGTCCGTCTGTCCGTCTGTCCGTCCGTCCACAATTTCTTTAAAAATCTTCTCCTCCTAAACCAGTAGGCCAATCAAGCTTAAACTTTGCAGGGATGTTCCTTGGGTGAAGTTCTAAAAAAGTTGTTAAAAGAATTTAATTTCGTCAATAACTCTGGTTGCCGCGGCATGTGAAAATGGGAATCTTTAGTAAATCTGTAAAAATCTTTAAAAATCTTCTCCTCCTAAACCAGTAGGCCAATCAAGCTGAAACTTTGCAGAGATGTTCTTTGGGTAAAGTTCTACAAAAGTTGTTAAAAGAATTAAATTCCGCCAAAAACTCTGGTTGCCACGGCATGTGAAAATGGGAATCTTAAATAAATCTGTAAAAATCTTTAAAAATCTTCTCCTCCTAAACCAGTAGGCCAATCAAGCTAAAACTTTGCAGGAATGTTCCTTGGGTGAAGTTTCACAAAAGTTGTTAAAAGAATTTAATTCTGTCAAAAACTCTGGTTGCCGCGGCATGTGAAAATGGGAATCTTTAATAAAACTGTAAAAATCTTAAAAAATTTTCTCCTCCTAAACCAGTAGGCCAATCAAGCTGAAATTTTGCAGGAATGTTCCTTGGGTGAAGTTCTTCAAAAGTTGTTAAAAGAATTTAATTCTATCAAAAACTTTGGTTGCCGCGGCATGTGAAAATGGGAATCTAAAGTAAATCTGTAAAAATCTCTAAAAATCTTCTCCTCCTAAACCAGTAGGCCAATCAAGCTGAAAAGTTGCAGGGATGTTCCTTGGGTGAAGTTCTACAAAAGTTGTTAAAAGAATTTAATTCTGTCAAAAACTCTGGTTGCCGCGGCATGTGAAAATGGGAATCTTTAGTAAATCTGTAAAAATCTTTAAAAAATTTCTCCTCCTAAACCAGTAGGCCAATCAATCTAAAACTTTGCAGGGATGTTTTTTAGGTGAAGCTCTTCAAAAGTTGTTAAAAGAATTTAATTCCGTAAACTCTTGTAACTGCGGCATATGAAAATGGGAAATTTTAGAAAATCTTTGTTGTCTTTTTTTTAACAGACTACAAGGCCAAAGGCATTTATATTTTATAGAGCTTAATCATATTGTTCTCAACCAAGTTTTTTTTAAATATTTAATCTCTGGGGTCAAAAATTGCCCCGCCCCTGAGGCCCGAAGTTTGGAAAAATGCTTTATTAGAGCAATTTCAAAAGACTTCTCCTCTTAAACTATAAGGTCTAGGATATTCATATTTGGTAGGGGGCATAACTAGATGGATTTGTACCATATCACTAAAAGTTGTCTTCTTCAGGTCAAAAAAAGCTCTGCACTAGGGGTCCAAAATTTGGAAAAACGCAAAATTTGAATATGTTAGAAAAAAATTCTTCATTTTAAGGAGGAGGGCATTTATATTTTGAGTGTAGCATAGCCTGGCTGTTATCTATCTGTTTTGATCAAATTATGCTTGTAGGTTAATAAACACCCCTTCCCTGGGTGTCCAAAGTTAGTAAAAATGCTCAATTAGACCATGTTCAATAGTCTTTTCCTCCCAATCTAAAAAGTCTAAGGCATTCATATTTTGTATATAGCATATCCAGATGGTTCCCTACCATGTTAGCTAAATTTTAGCCCTGGAATAAAACATGGCACTGCCCAAGAGGTCAAAAAATTTTGAAAACGCCCAATAAGAGCAACATCAAAAGTCTTCTCCTTCTAAAAAATAAGGTGAAGGGCATACATATTTGGTATGTAGCATGACTAAATAATTTTGTACTACGTAACAGGAAAATATGCTCTTAGGATAAAAAATGTCTCTGTTCCTGGGGTTGAAAATTGCGTAAATTGCATTGAAAGAATTCTTCTTCTTAAATATAGGTAACGTTCCAGAGCATTTACATTAAAAACAAAGGATAACATTATTCTTATCTACTATGTTTATATCCTTTTGACAAACATGGGCCTTCCCAAGGCATCCAAGGATATGAAAAATGCTCAATAAGAGCATGTTCAAATATTTTCCACTCCTCATGTATAAGTTGTAATGCATTCATATTTTGATTTATAGTACATCCAGATTGTTCTCTACCAAGGTTGCTAAAATTACACCCATTGAAGTTGCAGACAGTAATTAGAGTTTGATTGAAATCTAAATACAAAGAATTTCAGGTAGAAAACACTGTGAGAAATGGATAAATTGCTTGTCTTTCCCTTTCTCACTATGTATTTTTCAAACCTGTTTTCCCTGAGGGTGACAAATTCTGGGATAGTTTGGTAATGAATTAAACTATAAAGCCAAAGGCATTCATTATTATTGTAAAGCATTACTGGATTGTTTTGTACAAAGCCCAAAATCTTATAAATCTTTTATTTATTTTGCTCAAGTTGTGTCTTTTTTATACTAAAAAGTACTGTAATTTGGAGATGCCTCAGGTGAGCGATTTAGGACCATCATGGTCCTCTTGTTCATACTTGAATCTTGTCCGGAGTATATCTCTTAAAGTATAATAGCTAGAATAATGAAATTTATTGGATGGATAAAGCTCACCAAGTCGGAGTGCAGTTTACAAGAACCATAACTCTACCTAGCGTATATTTTGAGTTATTGCCTTTTTTTTTTTTTCATACTTGAATCATGTCTGGAGTATATCCCTTAAAGTATAATAGCTAGAATCATGAAACTTCATTGATGGATAGAGCTCACCAAGTGGGAGTGCAGTGTACAAGAACCATAACTCTTCCTAGCGTATATTTTGAGTTATTGCCCTTTGTTGTTTTTCATACTTTGTTTGACAAAAAATATTCATTTAAAATAACCTCAGTTCTATTCAAAACCCCAGTTAGTATTAAGCAGGGTGACGGGCGTATCTTGTGACAATTTGGCACCTTGTTTTCCTTTGGGACGCCAGAAAGTGTTGCATTGGAATCAGTAATGAAAGAAATTTTGGACTAGTGCAAGTTGAAAGAAGTTGAAGACGACAAACCAAAGTCAGTCAAATTTGAAAAATGGATATTTATTGTAGAATGCATAGTAAGAAAAGGATTGCTTGTTACAAGTAATTTCTTTGCTTCTCAAATTTTTAGGTCACCTGACCGAATGGTCATGGTGACCTATTGCAATCATCGTTTGTCCGTCATCGTGCGATGTCCGTCGTCCACTTTTAAACATTTTCGTCCAACTTTTAAACATTTTCATCTTCTTCTCAAGAACTACTGGGCAGATTTCAACCAAACTTGGTAGAAAGCATCATTAGGGGATGCCAATTCAAGTTTGTGAAAATAGGGGTTCTGGGGTCATAGGGGCCCCAATCAGGGGCAAAAAGGGATAATTTTTGGTTCTTTAAAAATCTTCTTCTAATAAACTATTAATGCCAGAGCTTAAATATTTTGTGTGCATGACAACTAGGACAGGTATATTATGAATTGTGAAATTCATGCCCCTGGGGTCATGTATGGGGCCTCACCCAGAGGTCAAAGTTCATCATGTTAAAAAATTCACATTTTCATCTTCTGATGATGAAGTACTAAGCCAATTTCAAACAAACTTGGTGAAAAGCATCATTTGGTAATGGTTATTCAGATTTGTGAAAATTAAAAGGCTGGTGGGTCAGGGGGCCCTAAAATGGGGACCAAAAGGGGGTAATTTTTGGTAACTTTTAAATATTTTCATCTTCTTCTCAAGAACTACTGAGGGGATTTCAATCAAATTTGGTAGAAAGCATCATTGGGGGATGCCAATTCAAGTTTGGGAAATAGGGGTTCTGGGGGTCAAAGGGGCCCAAATAGGGGGCAATAAGGGGTAATTTTTGGTACTTCTTTAAAAATCTTCTTCTAATAAACCATTAATGCCAGAGCTTTAATATTCTGTCTGCATGACAACTAGGACAGGTATATTATAAATTGTGAAATTCGTGTCCCTGGGGTCATGCATTGGGCCTCACCCAGAGGTCAAAGTTCATCATGTTAAAGAATTCACATTTTCATCTTCTTCTGATGAAGTACTAAGCCAATTTCAAGCTAACTTGGTGAAAAGCATCATTGGGTACTGATTATACAGATTTGTGAAAATTAAAAGGCTGGAGGTCAGGGGGGCCTAAAATGGGGACCAAAAGGGGGTCATTTTTGGTAACTTTTAAACATTTTCATCTTCTTCTCAAGAACTACGGAGGGGATTTCAACCAAACTTAGTCGGAAGCATCATTGGGGGATGCCAATTCCAGTTTGTGAAAAGAGGTTGGGTGGGCTTGGGGTAAAAGGGGCCCCAGTCGGGGGGCAGAAAGGGGTAAATTTTTGTACTTCTTAAAAAATCTTTTTCTGATAAACCCTAAATGCAAGAGCTTAAATATTTTATGTGCATGACTGGTAGGACAGGTATACTAAAGTTTGTGAAATTTATGTACCTGGGGTCATGTATCGGGCTACGCCCGGGGTTCAAAGTTCATCATGTTAAGAAATTCATATTTTTAGGTCACCTGACCGAATGGTCATACTGACCTATTGCAATCATCATTTGCCTGTCGTCGTGCGTCATCAGTCATGCGTGGTCCGTTAACTTTTAAACATTTTCATCTTCTCCTCAAGAACTATTGGGCGGATTTCAACCAAACTTGGTAGAAAGCATCATTGGGGGATGCCAATTCAAGTTTGTGAAAATAGGGTTCTGGGAGTCATAGGGGCCCCAATCGGGGGCAAAAATCTATGTCACAAAACTGTAATGCCTCATGTTTTCAATAGCCCTACTGGCCCAAAACCAGAAGAGCTTTTGGTCATGGTGTGGATTCCATCATCCGTTTGTCCTGATGTTATACTTTTTAGCTCACCTGAGCACAAAGTGCGAGGTGAGCTATTGTGATTGATCGTTGTCCGTCGTCCGTCCGTCCGTCTGTCCGTCTGTCCGTCCGTCCGTCCGTCCGTCTGTCCGTCCGTCCACAATTTCTTTAAAAATCTTCTCATCCTAAACCAGTGGGCCAATCAAGCTGAAACTTTGCAGGGATGTTCCTTGGGTGAAGTTCTTCAAAAGTTGTTAAAAGAATCTAATTCCGTCAAAAACTTTGTTTGCCGCGGCATTTGAAAATGGGAATCTTTAGTAATTCTTTAAATTTCTTAAAAAATCTTCTCCTCCTAAACCAGAAGGCCAATCAAGCTGAAACTTTGCAGGGATGTTCATTGGGTGAAGCTCTTCAAAATTTGTTAAAAGAATTTAATTTCGTCAAAAACTCCGGTTGCCGCGGCATATGAAAATGGGAATCTTTAGTAATTCTTTAAATATATTTAAAAATCTTCTCCTCCTAAACCAGTAGGCCAATCAAGCTAAAACTTTGCAGGGATGTTCATTGGGTGAAGTTCTTCAAAAGTTGTTAAAAGAATTTAATTCCGTCAAAAACTCAGGTTGCTGCGGCATTTGAAAATGGGTATCTTTAGTAATTCTTCAAATATCTTTAAAAATCTTCTCCTTCTAAACCAGTCGGCCAATCAAACTGAAACTTTGCAGGGATGTTCATTGGGTGAAGCTCTTCAAAAGTTGTTAAAAGAATTTAATTCCGTGGAAAAATGTTGTAACTGCATCATATGAAAATGGGAAATTTTAGGAAATCTTTGATGTTGTTTTTTTCATAGACTACAAGGCCAAAGGCCTTTATTAGCTCACCTGAGCACAAAGTGCGAGGTGAGCTATTGTGATCGGTCGTTGTCCGTCGTCCGTCCGACCGTCTGTCCGTCTGTCCGTCCGTCCACAATTTCTTTAAAAATCTTCTCCTCCTAAACCAGTAGGCCAATCATGCTGAAACTTTGCAGGGATGTTCCTTGAGTGAAGTTCTACAAAAGTTGTTAAAAGAATTTAATTCCGTCAAAAACTCTGGTTGCCGCGGCATGTGAAAATGGGAATCTTGAATAAATCTGTAAAAATCTTTAAGAATCTTCTCCTCCTAAACCAGTAGGCCAATCATGCTGAAACTTTGCAGGGATGTTCCTTGAGTGAAGTTCTACAAAAGTTGTTAAAAGAATTTAATTCCGTCAAAAACTCTGGTTGCCGCGGCATGTGAAAATGGGAATCTTTAGTAAATCTGAAAATATCTTTAAAAATCTTCTCCTCCTAAACCAGTAGGCCAATTAAGCTGAACTTTTGCAGAGATGTTCCTTGGGTGAAGTTCTACAAAAGTTGTTAAAAGAATTTAATTCCGTCAAAAACTTTGGTTGCCGCGGCATGTGAAAATGGGAATCTTAAGTAATTCTGTAAAAATCTTTAAAAATGTTCTCCTCCTAAACAAGTAGGCCAATCAAGCTGAAACTTAGCAGGGATGTTCCTCGGGTGAAGTTCTGCAAAAGTTGTTAAAAGAATTTAATTCCGTCAAAAACTCTGGTTGCCGCGGCATGTGAAAATGGGAATCTTTAGTAAATCTGTAAAAATCTTTAAAAATTTTCTCCTCCTCAACCATTGGGCCAATCAATCTAAAACTTTGCAGGGATGTTTTTTAGGTGAAGCTCTTCAAAAGTTGTTAAAAGAATTTAATTCCGTGAACTCTTGTAACTGCGGCATATGAAAATGGAAATTTTAGAAAATCTTTGTTGTCTTTTTTTTTAACAGACTACAAGGCCAAAGGCATTTATATTTTATATAGAGCTCAATGATATTGTTCTCATCCAAGTTTTTTTTAAATTTTTAAACATGGCCCTTCCCAAGGCATCCAAGGATATGAAAAACGCCCAATAAGAGCATGTTCAAATATTTTCCACTCCTCATGTATAAGTTGTAATGCATTCATATTTTGATTTATAGTACATCCAGATTGTTCTCTACCAAGGTTGCTAAAATTACACCCATTGAAGTTGCAGACAGTAATAAGAGTTTGATTGAAATCTAAATACAAAGAATTTCAGGTAGAAAACACTGTGAGAAATGGATAAATTGTTTGTCACTCCCTTTCTCACTATGTATTTTTCAAACCTGTTTTCCCTGAAGGTGACAAATTCTGGGATAGTTTGGTAATGGATTAAACTATAAAGCCAAAGGCATTCATTATTATTGTAAAGCATTACTGGATTGTTTTGTACAAAGCCCAAAATCTTATATATCTTTTATTAATTTTGCTCAAGTTGTGTCTTTTTTATACTAAAAAGTACTGTAATTTGGAGATGCCTCAGGTGAGCGATTTAGGACCATCATGGTCCTCTTGTTGTTGTTTACTCAAAACTCCACAATTTTAATTTTATCTTTCTATAACTTGCACAGCTTGATTCGCCCATCAAGAGCTCAAACCCTATTGAAATTGAAGAAAATCTGTTTAACAGTATTAAAAAACTAACGATTTAAAGTTACAATTATTTTACAAATTCCTCAGGGAATGAATAACACTATGAGAAATAATCACTCAGTGTCTCAATATTTCGGCTTTGTGCCTTTTTGTGCCTTTTTGTGCGATGTTATACATTTTTAGCTCACCTGAGCACAAAGTGCGAGGTGAGCTATTGTGATCGGTCGTCGTCCGTCCATCTGTCCGTCCGTCCACAATTTCTTTAAAAATCTTCTCCTCCTAAACCAGTAGGCAAATCAAGCTGAAACTTTGCAGGGATGTTCCTTGGGTGAAGTTCTTCAAAAGTTGTAAAAAAAATTTAATTTGTCAAAAACTCTGGTTGCAGCGGCATTTGAAAATGGGAATCTTTAGTAATTCTTTAAATATCTTTAAAAATCTTCTCCTCCTAAACCAGTAGGCCAATCAAGCTGAAACTTTGCTGGGATGTTCATTGGGTGAAGCTCTTCAAAAGTTGTTAAAAGAATTTAATTTCGTTAAAAACTCTTGTTGCTGCGGCATATGAAAATGGGAATCTTTAGTAATTCTTTAAATATCTTTAAAAATCTTCTTCTCCTAAACCAGTAGGCCAATCAAGCTGAAACTTTGCTGGGATGTTCATTGGGTGAAGCTCTTCAAAAGTTGTTAAAAGAATTTAATTCCATCAAAAACTCTGGTTGCTGCGGCATATGAAAATGGGAATCTTTAGTAATTCTTTAAATATCTTTAAAAATCTTCTCCTCCTAAACCAGTAGGCCAATCAAACTAAAACTTTGCAGGGTTGTTCATTGGGTGATGCTCTTCAAAAGTTGTTAAAAGAATTTAATTCCATCAAAAACTCTTGTAACCGCGGCATATGAAAATCGGAAATTTTAGTAAACCTTTGATGTTGTTTTTTTTGTAGACTACAAGGCCAAAGGCCTTTATATTTTGTAAAGAGCTTAATCATATGGTTCTCTAGTAAGTTTTTAAATATTTAATCTCTGGGGTCAAAAATGCCCCCGCCCCTGAGGTCCGAAGTTTGGAAAAATTCTTATTAAGAGCAATTTCAAAAGGCTTCTCCTCTTAAACTATAACGTCTAGGATTTTCATAGTTGGTATGTAGCATAACTAGATGGTTTTGTACTATATTACAAAAAGTTTTCATCCAAGGGTCAAAAACGGCCATGACTAGGGGTCCAAAAATTTTGAAAAATGCAAAATTTGAGTATGATGAATAAATGTTGAAAAAAATTCTTCATTTTAAGGCAGAGGGCATTTACATTTTGAGTGTAGCATAGCCTGGCTGTTATCTATCAACTTTGATTAAATTATGCCTGGAGGTTAAAAAAAACCCTTCCCTGGGTGTCCAAAGTTCGTAAAAATGCTCAATTAGACCATGTTAAACAGTCTTCTCCCAATCTACAAAGTCTATGGCATTCATATTTGATTTATAGCATAACCAGATGGTTCTCTACTATGTTAGCTAAAATCTTAGCCCTGGGATAAAACATGGCACTGCCCCAGAGGTCCAAAATTTTGGAAAACACCCAATTAGAGCAACTTCAAAAGTGTTCTCCTTCTGAAATATAAGATGAAGGGCATTCATATTTGGTATGTAGCATGACTAAATAATTTTGTACTATGTTACTGGAAAATATGCTCTAAGGATAAAAATGCCTCTGCTCCTGGGATTGAAAATTTCATAAATCACATTGAAAGGATTCTTCTTAAATAGAAATGGAGAAATTGCTTGCTTTCTCACAATGCTTTTTTAAACCTTTTCCCTGAGGGTGACAAATTCTGGGATAGTTTGGTAATCGATTAAACTATGAAGCCAAAGGCATTCATTTTCATTTTAAAGCATTACTGGATTGTTATGTACAAAGCCCAAAATCTTATACTTGTTTTATTTATTTTGCTCAAGTTGTGTCTTTTTTATACAGAAGTACTGTAATTTGCAGATGCCTCAGGTGAGCGATTTAGGACCATCATGGTCCTCTTGTTTAAAATGCTGTGATAGATTTAATGATTCAGAACTCTTGAGAAAAATATTGAGACTCTGAGTGATTAATTCTCATAGTACACTTAAAGTTAATTCTTGTTTACTCGATAAAGTCCGCATTTTTGGCCCAATTCTTTTAAAATTTTCTCAGAGTTTCTTTGACACGAAGGCAAGAAGGCTAACCAAAATGAACAAATTCCGTCAAGCAGTAATGGAAATGGAACCATATTGCATATTTCTCTTGTTTACACAATAGAGTCCACATTTTCAGCTACACTAACCAACTTGTTATATAATACTATATTTCTTCAGCATATTAACCCTTTCCTGTTTAATTCTTGTTGTTTACGTGTCTGTGATTTTATACTTGAGAAAATATTGTAGAAAAAGAAGAAATTGCTTGTAAAAAGCAATTTCTTCTTTTCCTACAATATTGTCTACCCTGCAGGTTGGTTACTTTTCAAATTGCATTCACTTTAAGATATCGTCTGCAACTTCTTTCAAATTGGACAAGTCTAAAATTTTGAAAAACAGGAAAGGGTTAAAAGATAGATTGTGTGGTTATGGGTTAATTGTTGCTCAGAGGACAAAAGAGAGTAAATTGTATAGGTAACATAAGGTCACTTGACCTGTTTTACACTGTAGTCATCAACTCAGGTGAGCACTTTAGGGCAAGTCTCCCTCTTGTTTTTTTATGCTTTAAAGATAAAAAAGACCCAGAAAAGATTGTGAAAAATGAAGAAATTACTATTAAAAAGCAATTTCCTCATTTCCAACAATGTTTTCTTCCAGAAATGACAATAAAATATTGAATTTCATCTTTAACCTATTCCAACACAATAAAAATTTAGACCTGTCCAAAACTAAAGAAGTTGCAGACGACAATTTTCAGTTGATGCAATCTTTAAAATATTTGTTTTCTAGGCTAGAAAATATTGTAAATAATGAAGAAATTGCTTGTAACAAGAAATTTCTTCATTATTCACAATGTTTTCAAATGTTTTCATATTGAGCGTTTTAAAGCATGATTGTGATGGAATGGGTTAAGTCATCTTCTCCTCTCAATTCGAAGAAGTCTAGAATTTTGTCATTAGGTAATTGCTTGAGACAAAAGTAGTGATATGATATCACTTCTGTAAAATTTGTGGCGATAAAAAGGTGCATAATATTGTTGGAAAAGTAGAAATGTTTGAGTTTGTGATTATGTGTGAATTTCAAAGTTCAAAAACTTATGTTTACTCTCTAGAAATGTCACATCAATAGGTATGATTTCCAGATGTCAATCAAAAATGCAATTGACCTACCAAATACTTCATTTAGTCTTAAAGCAAAATGTTGACCTCTATCATTTTTAGCTCGGCTGTTTTCAGAGAAAATCTGAGGTATTGCTTTGGCTAAGTCATTGTCTGTGTCGACCAAAGACTTTCAGATTTTGTAATATCTCTGATATTACTAAATATATCATTCGAAACTCTGAATATATGTTCACTATCAAACGAGCAACCTATACCAATAAGTCGGATAACACTAAATGCAGCTTTGAATGAATTATGCCCCTTTTTTAGCTTGGAAGTTTTAACCACTATCAAGCACATAGACAGTATAGTGTTTGGATCTGCATGTAATACTCTTATTGTCCATACTTTGTTTATTTAGGGTTGTTGATAAAGGAGATCTTCTGGAAATGGACTAAATCCTGGCTTGCTTGGGCAACCCTTTGAGCTGTAGATCCGTTATAGATGTGTGATGGAGATCAACTTGTTTGTCAGTAAATAATGACTTTTGGTCACTTAACCCATTACCAGACTTCAACATTTTAGACTTGTCAAAATTGAAGAAGTTGCAGATGATTATTATCAGCTGATGGAATTTAAAAAATATTTATCTGTTAAGGTAGAAAATATTGTAGATAATGCAGAAATTGCTTGTAACTAGCATTTTCTTCATTTTTCACAATGTTTTCCAAACCTTTTTAAGGGGCTTCAAAAAGCCTCATTGTTTGGGAGAGGGTTAATGTCTCTGGTGCATCTGTGAGTAAAAATTTAAAAGCTTTTATACATTCCTTGAATGTTTTTCAATATTTTCAATTTTCATCTATATTTTAGAATATCTAGTGATAAATCATTATGACAGTTCATTTTTAGAGCCATAGAGCTATTGTAGATTCTACGTTTAAAAGCCCTGCGGTCATAGCGCAGTCGGTAGTGTGTCAGACTCCTAATCTTCAATCATGGGTGTTGTGGGTTTGATCCCCAGCAGCGGCACATATTCAGAAATCTTTCTGACATTTGTCTCTCACCAATGGGTGGATAATTGTAAACCCAAGTGGGATAGCAGCTGGAGGCTATAAAAGGATGTAGTGGTAGTACTGGTGTGAGAAATTCCTGGAATCCACTGTTAGGTACTCCAGCCGCCGCGACCTGACTGAAATACTGTTAAAAGCGGTGTTAAACCCCATTCAATCAATCAATCAACATTTAAATTCACTCCAGTAGTTTTACACAAACCTTGTATTTTCTTTATGCTAGAAAAGCTGCAAACCATTTCAGTTCAAGTTTTCGATGTTTGCTATTTTGTTTCAATTCAAACGTATCAAATTGCCTAGACATTGTAAAAGATGTTTGGAGGGGGACGTTACCAAATTATTGTAACTTGAACTAAATGTCAATTAAAATGACAATTACAATGCCTTTAACCCATTACCAGATGGCAAAATTTATACTGGTCCAAATTGAAAGAAGTTGCAGACAACAATTTAAAATTTATGAGCTTTTAGATTTTTCAACTTTCTGGGTAGAAAACATTGTGTAAAATGAAGAAATTGCTTATTACAAGCAATTTCTTCATTTTACACAATGTTTTCCCAATTGTTTTCCTTGTGGGGCTTTAAAAAGGGTCAATGTGTGGGAATGGGTTAAAGTTTATTGACAACATGGAAGTCTTAACCAAGGTAGACCACTCCTCCATGGCAAAGCTATTTTTTCTTTTGTAACCTCCCTTTACCAGACAACCAAATATTGAGCCTTCTTGAAACCGGGGATGGCCCGTCACATACACAGTATTCCTAAAGTATTATTTACGGAATAAGCAAATGTTTTGGTTACATTAATCTAAAAATTATGAAAAAAGGGGCCATTTCAGCTTTCTAGGTGATATTGATTTCTTCTTTTTTTACTAGGCCCACCTTAAACTTGACCAGTATCTGAAAGGGCAGTGTTCATAAAATAAGTAACTTCCAAATAAAACAAGACTTCCACATAAAACATTACAAGTGACTTCCAAGGAAATTGTCTAAAACTAGTCCTACAATGGAGTGGGGGGTTCTGATAGCAAACCAGCTACAATCAAGTACATCAGTTGATCCTATCCAAAATTTATATACATTACCAGACAGCAAAATTTTTGACTGGTCCTAATTGAAAAGAATTCCAGATGACACTTAAAAGTTTATAAAAGTTTAGATTTTTTTCTACTTTCCTAGTAGAAAATATTGTGTAAAATGAAGAAATTGCTTGTTACAAGCAATTTTTCATTTTCTACAATGATTTCTAAAGCTTTATTTCTTTGGGGGAGTCTAAAAGCGTCATTGACTGGGAATGGGTTAAATTTAACGCAGAATCAATCATTGGCTAAGATGATGCAGGAAAGCAAACAATCAAAATGGATGAGGGATGGCTGTTGTAACATTTTGGGTTTCTATTTAACTTTCTATTTGTTTGAAGATTTGTATGCAGACAACAACCATGTTGTGAAGGCTGAAGTAATACCTCAGATCTTCTCTGAAAACAGATGATAGAATATTTTCAGGTTAGAAATTAACCCATTCCTAATCAAACCTGTTATTTTATGTCCGTGAATTAATACTTGAGAAAACATTGTGGAAAAAGAAGAAATTGCTTGTAACAATATAATTTATACCTAGTGCTGACCTTTACTTCTTCTGCAAACAAAGAAAATATTTTGCAGTATTAACAGATAGTAGATTTCTAGCTCACCTGAGCACAAAGTGCGAGGTGAGCTATTGTGATCGTTCGTTGTCCGTTGTCCGTCTTTCCGTCCGTCCACAATTTCTTTAAAAATCTTCTTCTCCTACACCACCAGGCCAATCACACTGAAACTTTGCAGGGATGTTCCTTGGGTGAAGTTCTACAAAACTTGTTAAAAGAATTTAATTCCGTCAAAAACTCTGGTTGCCGAGGCATTTGAAAATGGGAATCTTAAGTTAATCTTTAAAAATCTTCTCCTCCTAAACAAGTAGGCCAATCAAGCTGAAACTTTGCAGGGATGTTCCTTGGGTGAAGTTCTACAAAAGTTGTTAAAAGAATTTAATTCCGTCAAACACTCTGGTTGCCGAGGCATTTGAAAATGGGAATCTTAAGTTAATCTTTAAAAATCTTTAAAAATCTTCTCCTCCTAAACAAGTAGGCCAATCAAGCTGAAACTTTGCAGGGATATTCCTTGGGTGAAGTTCTACAAAAGTTGTTAAAAGAATTTAATTCTGTCAAAAAATCTGGTTGCCGCTACATTTGAAAATGGGAATCTGAAGTACATCTTTAAAAATCTTCTTCTCATAAACCAGTAGGCCAATCAAGCTGAAACTTTGCAGGGATGTTCCTTGGGTGGTGTTCTACAAAAGTTGTTAAAAGAATTTAATTCCGTCAAAAACTCTGGTTGCCGCGGCATTGAAAAATCGGAATCTTTAGTAAATCTTTAAAAATCTTTAAAAATCTTCTCCTCCTAAACCAGTAGGCCAATCAAGCTGAAACTTTGCAGGGATGTTCCTTGGGTGAAGCTCTTCAAAAGTTGTTGAAAGAAATTTATCCCCTGAAAAACTATTGTAACCGCGGCATATGAAAATGGGAAATTTTAGAAAATCTTTGTTGTTCTTTATTTTCACAGACTACAAGGCCAAAGGCATTTATATTTTTCATAGAACTTAATCATATGGTTCTCTACCAAGTTTTTAAATATTTTATCTCTGGGGTCAAAAATGGCCCCGCCCATGAGGTCCAAAGTTTGGAAAAATGCTAAATTAGAGCAATTTCAAGAGACTTCTCCTCTTAAACTATAAGGTCTAGGATATTCATATTTGGTTTGTAGCATAACTAGATGGTTTTGTACTATATCACCAAAAGTTGTCTTCCTCGGGTCAAAAACGGCCCTGCACTAGGGGTCCAAAATTTGGAAAAATGCAAAATTTGAGTATGCTAGAAAAAAAAATCTTCATTTTAAGGAGGAGGGCATTTATATTTTGAGTGTAGCATAGCCTGGCTGTTATATATCAGTTTTGATTAAATTATGCCAGTAGGTTAATAAATACCCCTTCCCTGGGTGTCCAAAGTTTGTAAAAATGCTCAATTAGACCATGTTTAATAGTCTTTTCCTCCAAGTCTACAAAGTCTAAGGCATTCATATTTTGTATATAGTCTATCCAGATGGTTCTCTACCATGTTAGCTAAAATTTAGTGCTGGTATAAAACATGGCACTGCCCCAGAGGTCAAAAATTTTGGAAAACACCCAATTAGAGCAACATCAAAAATCTTCTCCTGAAATATAAGGTGATGAACATACATATTTGGTATGTAGCATTACTAAATAATTTTATGCTATGTAACAGGAAAATATGCTCTTAGGATAAAAATTATCTCTGCTCCTGGGGTCGAAAATTGTGTAAATCCCATTGAAAGAATTCTTCTTCTTAAATATAGGTTCTATAGCATTTACATAAAAAACATAGGATAACATTATTGTTATCTACCATGTTTTTATCCCTTGGACAAACATGGCCCTTCCCAAGGCATCCAAAGATATGATAAACGCTCAATAAGAGCATGTTCAAATATCTTCCACTCCTCATGTATAAGTTGTAATGCAATCATATTTTGATTCATAGTACATCCAGATTGTTCTCTACCAAGGTTGCTAAAATTACACCCATTGAAGTTGCAGACAGTAATTAGAGTTTGATTGAAATCTAAATACAAAGAATATCAGGTAGAAAACACTGTGAGAAATGGATATATTGCTTGTCACTCCCTTTCTCACTATGTTTTTTTTTCAAACCTGAGGGTGACAAATTCTTGGATAGTTTGGTAATGGATTAAACTATAAAGCCAAAGGAATTCATTCTTATTGTAAAGCATTACTGGATTGTTTTATACAAAGCCCAAAATCTTATATTAAAAAAAAAATGTTTAATTTATTTTGCTCAAGTTGTGTCTTTTTTATACTAAAAAGTACTGTAATTTGCAGATGCCTCATGTGAGCGATTTAGGACCATCATGGTCCTCTTGTTTCCCTTTAAGAGCAATTAGATAATATTTCAAAAGGATGTAGCGGCAAGACAAATATCTAGGAAGCCACGGTATCATTAACTTTATACTTTTAAATTCTTGTCTGTAATTCGTCTCAATTAATTTTGTAGAATTGGTACAAGTCTTTAACCTTTTCCCACACAATGATGCTTTTTAACACCCTCAAGAAAAAGTTTTGGAAAACATTGTGGAAAATTAAGAAATTGTTACTCGCAATTTCTGAATTATCCACAATGTTTTCTATCCAAAAAGACAAAGATTTTTATAGTTCAATCTACAAATGTACTTGAAACTGTTGTCTACAACTTCTTTCAATTTGGACCAGTCGAAACTTTTCTTGTTTAGTAATGGGTTAATTTTATTACTAGTGAAAAAAAGTGTTGGAATAGGAGAGTTTGCTTTTCATATATAATTTCCTTGTTATTTCAAAGCTAGAATGTTGATAATGTTTTGTTTTTGTTAGAAGTTGAGAACTTCAGTATTATGAACCGGTTTGAATGTTTTTCTTACTTTTATTGTGAATAAAGTGTTTAACACTATAAAAATGCTTGTTGAAATATTTCGGCTCCCCCGTTTTTATAGCAGAACTCGATAAAATTCCTCTTTCACCCATTACCACACAATCATGCTTTCTGAAGCCCCGAAGAAATATCATCATGGAAAACTTACCTCGTAACAAGCAGTTTCTCCTTTGCTCAATGTTTTCTACCCTATTTTCAATTTTAGTGCAATTTGATAAGTTGTTTGCAACTTTTTCAATTTCAAACAATCCAATTTTGTACTCTGGTACTGGGTTAACACTGAAACCAGAATTTTTCACATGCCTGAGGGAAGGTGTGGCTGTAAACCCATAGCTTCCTATTTTACAGCTGAATGAATTAGGACAAGATGTAAACTTGCCAATGAACGACCAGGGGTGACCAAAAACCTACATCAAACTTGTACTGGTTATTAACTTGCCCATAAACATCCAGCAGTGACCAAAAACCTTCATACAGCTTGTGCAGTACCACAATATAACTTGTCACAGCTGAATAAACTGGGGCTGGCTATAAAACATGCCAATGAACATGCTGCATTGACCCAGGACATCTATGTAACTTGCCACTGCGAAATAGACTGGAGCTAGCTATAAATATGCCAATGAACATACTGCATTGACCCAAGACCTCCATGTAACTTGCCACAGCGGAACAGACTGGGGCTAGCTATAAATATGCCAATGAACATACTGCCTTTATATAACTTGTCACAGCTGAAAAACTGGTGTTGGCTTCAAAACATGCCCATGAACACCCATCAGTGACCTAAAGCCTTTATATAACTTGTCACAGCAGAATAAACTGGGGCTGGCTATAAAACATGCCAATGAACATACTCGGTGACCCAAGAACTTGTCACAGCGGAATAGACTGGGGCTAGCTATAAATATGCCAATGAACATACTGAAGAGACCCTCTTCCTCCATATAACTTGTCACAGCTGAATAGACTTGAGTTGGCTATAACCATGTCCGTGAACACACATCAGTGACCCAAGGCCTTCATATAACTTGTCATAGCTGAATAAACTAGGGCTGGCTATAAAACATGCCCATGAACACACAGCGGTGACCCAAGATCTACATACTACTTGTGAAGTACTTTAACTACATGGCCTATGAAGCAAACAGCTGAACTGATGTTAAAATTGACAAATCCATTCTGTAAATCAAAATGTCAATGACCAGTCAAATAATTCATTTAGACAGAAGTGAATAATGATCTCTGATATATATGACACCCATTTTCTGTTGGTTTGGCAACCCATTCCCCCAAAGTGATGCTTTTGGACACTCCTAAAGAAAAACTCGGAAAACATTATTCAAAATGAAGAAATTCCTTGCAACAAGTAATTTCTTCATTTTACATGATTTTTTCTACTCAAAAAATTTTAACAAGAGGACCATGATGGTCTCATATTGCTCCCCTGAGTATGATGGCTCAAGGCTTTATGAGATAATATACAAAATATCAAAGCCCTACACCTAATCATTTTGGAGAAGATTTTTTAAAGATTTTCTCCTTTAATCCTAGGTATAGTGAAGATCCAACCATATTGAGCTAATTTCAAGAGTAAGGCAATTCTTTGAAGTACTTAAGTAGAGGGACAATAGGCATTAATACATACCAAATATCAAAGCTCTAGGCCTAATGGTTTAGAAGGAGAACTTTTTCTATGATATCCTTCATTGCTCCTTTCTGGGATTGCACAAAAAAGCACTTATTTTCAGAATACAGTAAATCTATCAAGTATTTTAGTACTGAGTCAATAGGTATTGGTACACACTAAATATTAAAGCCCTTGGCCTTATGATTTGGGAGAAGGAGACTTTTAACCCATTACCAGACGGCAATATTTTAGACTGGTCCAAATTGAAAGGAGTTGCAGACGACAATTTAAAGTTTATGGAATTTTAGATTTTTTCAACTTTCTGGGTAGAAAACGTTGTGTAAAATGAAGAAAGTGCTTGTGACAAGTGATTTCTTCATTTTCCACAATGTTTTCAAAAGTTCTTTTTCTTGAGGGCGTCTAAAAGCATCACTGAGTGAGAATGGGTTAAATATTTCCTTCTTTATTTCTATGTAAAATCAGGGATCACAAAGAAAAGGGCTAATTTCAGAATACAGTTTATTCTATGAAGTATTTTGGTAGATGGTCAATAGATGATGATTTATACAAAAAAGCTCTTGGCCTTATGGTTTGGGAGAAGAAGATTTTTAAAGTTTTCCTTCTTATCTCCATGTGCTGCTGTCTTAGCGCAGTTGGTAGCGCATCGGACAGTCAATCTAGAGGTCCCGGATTCGATCCCCGACGGCGGCACTCATCCTTGCCGACTTTTTGTCTCCCACCAATGGGTCAATAATCGTAGACCTATGTGGGATAGCAGCTGGAGGCTAGGAAAGGATGTGAAATTTTCCTTCTTTATTTCTAGACAAGAGCCCAGTGGGCCTTAACGGTCACCTGAGTAAAAGAGCACCAAGACAAGTGATTTTGTTTGAAAGAATTAGAAAAAGGTTTGGTTGAAATCCCCTCAGTAGTTCTTGAGAAGAAGATGAAAATGTTTAAAAGTTACCAAAATTGACCCCCTTTTGGCCCCCATTTTAGGGCCCCCTGACCCCACAGCCTTTTTATTTTCACAAATCTGTATAATCAGTACCCAATGATGCTTTTCACCAAATTAGTTTGAAATTGGCTTAGTACTTCATCAGAAGAAGGTGAAAATGTGAATTTTTTAACATGATGAACTTTGACCTCTGGGTGTGGCCCCATACATGACCCCAGGGGCATGAATTTCACAATTTAAAATAAACATGTCCTAGTTGTCATGCACACAAAATATTTAAGCTCTGGCATTAACGGTTTATTAGAAGAAGATTTTTAAAGAAGTACCAAAAATTACACCTTTTTGCCCCCTGTATGGGCCCCTTTGACCCACAGAACCCCTATTTTCACAAACTTGAATTGGCATCCCCCAATGATGCTTTCTACCAAGTTTGGTTGAAATCAGCCCAGTAGTTCTTGAGAAGAAGATGAATATTTAAAAGTTACCAAAAATTACCCCCTTTTGGTCCCCATTTTAGGGCCCCCTGACCCCCCATCCTTTTTATTTTCACAAATCCGAATAACCATTACCAAATGATGCTTTTCACCAAGTTTGTTTGAAATTGGCTTTGTACTTCATCAGAAGAAGATGAAAATGTGAATTTTTTAACATGATGAACTTTGACCTCTGGGTGTGGCCCCATACATGACCCCAGGGGCATGAATTTCACAATTTAAAATAAACATGTCCTAGTTGTCATGCACACAAAATATTTAAGCTCTGGCATTAACGGTTTATTAGAAGAAGATTTTTAAAGAAGTACCAAAAATTACGCCTTTTTGGCCCCTATTTGGGCCCCTATGACCCACAGAACCCCTATTTTCACAAACTTGAATTGGCATCCCCCAATGATGCTTTCTACCATGTTTGCTTGAAATCCGCCCAGTAGTTCTTGAGAAGAAGATGAAAATGTTTAAAAGTTAACGGACGACGGACGACGCATGACGACTGACAAACAATGATTGCAATAGGTCACCATGACCATTCGGTCAGGTGACCTAATAAAACCAGGGATCGCACAGAAAAGGGTAAATTTTCAGAATACAGTAATTCTTTAAAGTATTTTGATGGAGGGTCAATAAATGATGATTTGTACAAATTATCAAAGATTTAGGCCTAATGGTTTGAGAGAAGATTTTCAAAGTTTTTCTTCTTCATTTTTATGTAAAATCAGGGATCGCATAGAAAAGGGCTAATTTTTAGAATACTGTAATTCTAAGTATTTTGGTAGAGGGTCAATGCATAATAATTTATACAAAATATCAAAGCTCTAGGCCTTATGGTCTGGGAGAAGAAGATTTCTTAAGATTTCCTTCTTTATTTCTAGATTAAATCAGGGATCGCCCAGAAAAGGGCTAATTTTCAGATTATGGTAATTCTTTGAAGTATTTGGTAGAGGGTCAATAGATGATGATGTATACCGAATATCAAAGCTCTAGGCCTAATGGTTTGAGAGAAGAAGATTTTTAAAGTTTTCCTTCTTTATTTCTATGTAAGATCAGGGATCGCACAGAGGAGGGATAATTTTCAGAATACGGTAATTCTTAAATGTGTTTTGGTAGAGGGTCAATAGATGATCATTTGTACCAAATATCAAAGCTCTAGGCCTTATGACTTGAGAGGCGAAGACTTTTTAATTTTTTCACTCCGTTGCCATGGCAACCAGAGTTCTTCATGGATTTCATTTCTTCAAAGTATTTTGAAAGAGCATGACCTAAGGATCATTTATTTGAAGTTTTGTTGAAATTCCTTGGTAAGTTTAGGAGGAGAAGATTTTTTGTAATTGTGAACAGACGGACAATGGATAATGACTGATCACAATAGCTCACCCAGAGCACTTAATGCTCAGGTGAGCTAAAAACTGAAATTTCATAAACTTTAAATAGTTGTCTACAACTCCTTTCAATTTTGACCAGCCTCAAATTTTACAGTCAGGTAATGGGTTTAGCACCAAACTACGGCTTATTTAAAGCTGATATGGCAACTAGGGCGCCAACCAACAATTTGCTTTATATCTCTGACTATATATTTAACCAAACAATGCTGTTTGTTATGTCAGTCAAAAGACCAACCAACAATTTTACTAGTTTAATGTCTCTGACTGTATTCTTCACCAAAGAAAGTTGTTATGCCAGTCAAAGGGCCAACCAACAGTTTGCCTGTAGCTTTATGTCACTTACAATATATTTTACAATGTTCTTTTTTATGTCGGCCAAAGGGCCAACAAACAATTTGACTAGCTTTATGTCCCTGACTATATATTTTACAATGTTGTTTATCATGTCAGCCAAAGGGCCAACTAACAATTTGACTAGCTTTATGTCCCTGACTATATATTTTACAATGTTGTTTATTATGTCAGCCAAAGGGCCAACCATTAATTTGCCTGTAGCTTTATGTCCCTGATTATATTTTACAATATTGTTTTTTATGTCAAAGAGCCAACCAACAATTTGTCTGTAGCTTTATGTCCCTGACTATATATTTTATCAAACAATGTCATTTTCATGTCAGCCAAAGGGCCAACCATTAATTTGACTAGCTTTATATCCCTGACTTTATATTTTACCAAACAATGTTGTTTTTTATGTCAGTCAAGGGGCCTAATAGGGGTACGAGGCTGCTTTGTGAAATTCTTGTTAAGAAACAGTTTACACACTAACGCACACACAGTTGCACACACAGACACAAAAGCTTAATAGTCTTTGGCCAATGGTGCTTAAAATTGAGAGCTCAGAGCATTGCAGTTTGGTAACAGATGATTTTTTTAAGTTTCTTAGTTTTAGTTACCATTTTTTGCCATTTTTTTGAAGTAGTTCAAAAGCACATGATCTAAGGATAATTTCTGTGAAGTACTGTTACAACAGATGCTTGAGTAGAAATTGATTTTGAACTGTTTACAGACGGACAGACACAGATATTGGCCAATCACAATAGTTAATACTGAGCACAAAGTTCTCAGGTGACATAAAATGAATAATACAAGACAACAATTCATTGACAGCTGTTTTATTACAGAATAGGGAAGAACTAGGTTTATAATAAATACTCAAGACTACTGATTTATTAAGACTGGCAACCCAACTTGAAGAAATCATCTATCCGTAATGTTTCATGTACTTACTATATATGGTTTAAAACATGAAACAAAGATTGATTTGCAAAATTTGATTTAAATGCAATCTACTTCTACAAGCCAACATTCAACAGCAAATGTCAAAAACGAAACTTCATATAAGATCAATATTACCTTAAAATGCTTTCAAAAATAGGGCAACTACAGCTTGCCTTTATCTGTAGCAAAAATGTTTTGAAAGCTAAATGATAAGTCATTCTTTGGTAGTTTACAAGTCTTTACTGTAAGCAAAACAGATTTCAACATAATCCTTTTTATTATATACCTGTAAAAGATAAGGAGTAAAACCTGGCTGTCAAATATAACTCGACAGAAAAAAAATCAATATTCGGCGTGTAGCAAAAAACCGTATTCGTCGAGTACCGTTAAACAAGGACTCCTTTTTTGTGTATTGACGTTCCGGGTTTTTCGGAAAGTTGGTTATATCTTAGCCATTTAAGAGAATTTTCTTAATGTCATTTCCTAAAAGGTATATAATAAAAGGAATATTACAACAGTGTGTTTTTCTACTTGTTGTTATCGTGTTCTCGAATCATGTGTAGTATTTTTATTGGATTCGACCTTCGGTCTCATCCAATAAAAAATACCTACACACGATTCTCGAACATGATAACAACGCATAGAAAAAGACACTGTTGTAATATTCCCTATGTATTAGTAAGGTATTGTAAATGCATAGACCATGTGCATGGATTTATAACACCGTTTATCTATATTCCTATGCAATGTACCGAAATTAGTTTTAAAATGCAAAGACATTAAAGTACCAAAGGATATCAGAGACATTTGTTGAAAAGGGGATAAAATATTAGTATTCAGCAATACACTAGTTATCAATTAAGTTGCCATAGAAACAGGTACAGAGGTTAACAAAATATAATGTTGCCATAGATACAATGTTAATTGTCATGGTTACAAAAATGTATAATGACATGTACAAAAATGCATACAATAACATCACAATTAGATTCAATATCGCACAGAAAAGTTCAAGGGTCAACAAAGAAGATTGTGTTGTTTTGCTTAAGCCAGGAAACGGTTAATGCAAAACAGTTTTAAGTCCCAATAAAATTCATTCATGATGTTTTTAAACTTTTACTTTAGATAAATCTGCTGTATCACTTTATATTCCGTTCTTTCTATCTTTGTTTTTATCTATGTTTTAATTCTAGAACAAAGAAAATAAGAATTCCTTATATTTCACACAATTAGCAACCCAGCATTTTGCATCCCATAGATACCAACTGTCTGATTGACTGAAGTTTCATATCCAAACCAATGTGCTTTCTTGATTCTCAGTTTTCATTTTGAACATTTAGAAATATTTCTTTGCAGATTACTTTCTTTATATGATAATAAAGCACTCATCCTCACAAAATAGTAAATTAATCAAAACAATTCTTTCACTCCCGTTAAATAACAATGGAATTTTGTCTTTTTTTCTTACAAATAATGCTGGAAAGTCAAATTATGAATGAATGAGATGTTGCAAAAAATCATGGAAACATCATTATAGTCCATTTCATTAACCAAGATCCTGACAGAGACCCATTAGCTCAACCCATTACTAGACCGCAAAATTTTAGACTGGTCCAAATTGAAAGAAGATACAGACAATAATTAAAAAGTTGTGAAATTTTATATTTTTTAACTTTCTGGGTAGAAACATTGTGTTGAAAAAAGAAATTGCTTGTATATTTTCCCACTTGTTTTTCTGTAGAGATGTCTAAAAGAGTAGTATAGGTGCTTGACTCGTGATCTGAGGTCACAGGTTCTCGCCCAACTGTCACCGGGGTGTGTTCTTGGGCCAGACAGTTAATGGCCAGCCCCAGTCTACCCAGCTTTAGAAGTGAGTAGCAGTGGGGTTAAACCACTGCCTCTCTCTCTTGGACGTGAAAACATCTGGTTTGTGTGTTCGAGAGTGACTCTATAAGCTTAAAGCTTTCATGGCAATCGAACTTAAATAAATTAGTATAAACTAAAAAGTGTAGCAGTTTGTTGTCTAACAATTTGGCAAGTTTGCCTGGGGACTTTTAGTCTTCTAACATTTTGACAAGTTTGCCTAGTGACTTTTAGTCTTCTAACATTTTGGCAAGTTTTCTTGGAGACTTTCAATTTTAAATGCAATTTTATATGCTAAAATTAGAATCTGGAAAAATGAAATGGACTAAACTAAATAGATGTTGAACTAATCACAGAATGCATTTTGTACCATTTAAAAAAAATAAGTTAACAACAATGATAATTGCATGGGAAACAATGGACTTATTTCAAATTTTTCTTCTTTTTTTTATGTTAAGTAAAAACCAGCAATATAAGTATTTAAAGAATACTAGATTGTATGTAATTTTCACCAGTATTGTTGTTGTTGTCTTTCAAAGAAAAATGTTTCTGAGAACATTAGAAAACAGATCTAAACCACTAAAAGCAGACATAAGTAAAGCTGAAGACGAAGACGAAACTTTGACAGATGAGGAGGGTGGCACGATAGACTATTCTTCTTCATTTTCTTCGTCAAACTCATAATCTGAAGTATTGACATCTGAAAAATACAGAAACATTCACATTAAGAATTTAACAGAGGCTCTCCAAAATATGCAGACAGCACAGATGACAAATCTACATGGCCGTGAATACTGAAACTATCTTACATTACCACATTCCCACACATTGAAGCTTTTGGATGCCAATCAAGATAAGACATTGTAAAAACACTGTGTAAAATGAAGAAATTGCTTGGAATAAGCAATTTCTTCATTTTACACAATTTTTTTTTACCCAGAAACTTGAAAAAAACAAGAGGACCATGATGGTCCTAAATCGCTCACCTGAGACATCCACAAATTACAGTCCTTTTTTGAATAAAAAAGACTTAACTTGAGCAAAATAAATAAAACAAAATATAAGATTTTGGGCTTTGTACAAAACAATCCAGTAATGCTTTCCAAAAAAATGAATGCCTTCGGCTTTATTGTTTAATCCATTACCAAACTATCTCAGAATTTTGTCACCCTCAGGAAAAAAAGGTTTAAAAAAGCATTGTGAGAAAGGGAGTGACAAGCTATTTCTCCATTTCTATTTAAGAATTCTTTCAATGCGATTTATGCAATTTTTTACCCCAGGAGCAGAGACATTTTTATCCTAAGAGCATTTTTCCTATAACATAGTACAAAATTATTTAGTCATGCTACATACCAAAGATGAATGCCCTTCACCATATATTTCAGAAGAAAAAGTCTTTCATAGTTGCTCTAATTGGATGTTTTCCAAAATTTTGGATCTATAGGGCAGTGCCATGTTTTATCCCAGGGCTAAGATTTTAGCTAACATGGTAAAGAACCATCTGTTCATGCTATATACCAAACATGAATGCCTAAGACTGTTGAACATGGTCTAATTGAGCATTTTTACGAACTATGGACATCCAGGGAAGGGGTAACCTACAGGCATAATTTTAATCAAAATTGATAGATAACAGCCAGGCTATGCTACACTCAAAATATAAATGCCCTCCACCTTAAAATGAAGATTTTTTTAACATACTCAAATTTTGCGTTTTTCCCAATTTTTGGACCTCTAGTGCAGGGCCGTTTTTGACCATGGGAGGACAACTTTAAGTGATATAGTACAAAACCATCTAGTTATGCTACATACCCCATATGAATATCCTAGACTTTATAGTTTAAGAGGAGAATTCCTTTGAAATTGCTCTAATTAAGCATTTTCCAAAACTTCGGACTTCAGGAGATTGAGTATTTAAAAACTTGGGAGAGAACCATATGATTAAGCTCTATACAAAATAAAAAGGTCTATGGCCTTGAAGTCTATGAAAAAAACAACAACAAAGATTTACTAATATTTCCCATTTTCATATGCCACAGTTACAACATTTTTTCACAGAATGAAATTCTTTTAACAACTTTTGAAGAGCTTCACCCAAGGAACATCCCTGCAAAGTTTCAGCCTGATTGGCCCACTGGTTTAGGAGGAGAAGATTTTTAAAGATATTCAAAGAATTACTAAAGATTTCCATTTTCAAATGCTGCGGCACCCAGAGTTTTTGATGGAATGAAATTCTTTTAACAACTTTTGAAGAGCTTCACCCAAGGAACATCCCTGCAAAGGTTCAGCTTGATTGGCCTACTGGTTTAGGAGAAGATTTTTAAAGATATTCAAAGAATTACTAAAGATTTCCCATTTTCACATGCCGCAGCAACCAGAGTTTTTGATGGAATTAAATTCTTTCAACAACTTTTGAAGAACTTCACCCAAGAAACATCCCTGCAAAGTTTCAGATTGATTGGCCTACTGGTTTAGGAGGAGAAGATTTTCAAAGATATTTAAAGAATTACTAAAGATTCCCATTTTCATATGCCACAGTTACAACATTTTTTCACAGAATGAAATTCTTTTAACAACTTTTGAAGAGCTTCACCCAAGGAACATCCCTGCAAAGTTTCAGCTTGATTGGCCCACTGGTTTAGGAGGAGAAGATTTTTAAAGATATTTAAAGAATTACTAAAGATTCCCATTTTCAAATGCCGCGGCAACCTCAGTTTTTGACAGAATGAAATTCTTTTAACAACTTTTGAAGAACTACACCCAAGGAACATCCCTGCAAAGTTTCAGGTTGATTGGCCCATTGGTTAAGGAGGAGAAGATTTTTAAAGAAATTGTGGACGGACGGACAGGGGGACGGACGACGGACAACGACTGATCAAAATAGCTCACCTCACACTTTGTGCTCAGGTGAGCTAAAAAAATCATAAAAGTAAATTGTTGTCTGCAACTCCTATCAATTAAGACCAGTCTAAACTCTTATTGTCTGGAATTGAGTTAAACCTGTTATCTGAAGACAAAATTTTAGACTAGTCCAAATTGTGTGTAGGGAACATTACTAAGTGTGCATTAATTGACAAATAGTAATCTAAAAACTGTAACATGCAATTTCTCCTTTTTTCCAAATGTTTTCTGGGCACTACGCTTCAAGGTAAAAGTTGGTAATGTGTCGTAATGGTTTGAAGAAGATGTACTGTCCCTTGTGCAATCTACATGAACAAGCTGTCCCAGTGTTGTAGCATATAAACATATCTCTGGTTGTAACATACAGTAGGACAGAAAGATTCACCTCTTGCTGTAAAGTTGCTGATATCGGTGGGAAACTGTAATGAAGTTCTCGGTAAACTGAAACTAGTACTGAATATATAGACTCTTACAATGTACAAAACATCATTGGTAAAGGGAAAGAATTTCTGTTTAACCATTCATATACAATGCAGCTTTTAGACGCCCCAAGCAAAAAAATGTTTGAATACAATATGGAAAATGAAGAAATTGCTTGTTACATTATCCACAATGTTTTTTAACTCAAAAGACAATTTTTTTTAAAATTTCACCAGCAAGAAAATTGTAGTCTGCAACTTCTTTCAATTTTGGCTGGTCTAAATTTTTGTTGTCTCATAATGGGTTAACCCATTTACACTCAATTAGTCTTTCTTTATGGCATTAACAAAACAAGAGGACCATGATGGTCTTATGTCATTCAGCTAAAAATGATAGCTCCAAGCTTTATTGAGTTTTCAAAGCTTTAAATCTTAACCCTTCTCATGCTGTACCTGGAATATTCCGGCAGGAGGTATAGATAAAGATGAGCCTGCACATATATGCAGTCTGATCTTAGTCTACACCATCTCCTTGTCCCTTTCAAGTAAGAATTGTTTACAAAATCAGTTTTCTAAAGAAATATTGACCAGCAGCTAGTGCTTCCTGTTTCCAGCAATTTCAGTCCTTTGATTTCGGTACAATTCTAAAAAAGATTTTATTCATTTGACAAGAGTTAAAATTTGTATAATCATCCTTTGTAAAAAAAAAAATGATTTTTACAACAATTTGAATTCTGATCTAAGAGGGATAGTTTGTTTTATTTGGTTTATTCTTTAAATGGGGTTTAAAGCCACTTTAAACAATTTTTCAGTTTAATCACAGCGGCTGCACCACATAAAAATGGATCCCTGGTATATCTTGCACCAGTTATACCATTACATCCCTTTCCTAGCTTTCCCGGCTGCTATCCAACTTAGGTTTACGATTATCCACCCATTGGTGAGTTGGTGAGAGATAAATGTCGGAAAGGATATATACCGCCGGTGGGGATTGAACCCATGACAACCTAGGATTGAAGGTTGGGAGTCTAATGCGCTACCAACTGCGCATGACAACGTCTAGTTTTATTTGGATAGACAAACATACGACAATGCTGAAAAAAATAATATTTAACAGTATTTCAGTCATATTGTGGCGGCTGGAGCACCTTACAATGGATTCCTGGTATTTCTCACACCAGCACTACCACTACATCTTTTCCTAGCTTCCAGCTGCTATCCTACTTAGGTTTACAATTATCCACCCATTGGTGAGAGACAAATGTCAGATATGTGCCGCCGCCGTGGATCAAGCCCATGACATCCACTGATTGAAAATTAGGAGTCTGATGCACTATCGACTCTGCTTTGATGGCGGCTAATATGTTCAGAGGTTAACTTTGAAAGGCTTTGTATACGACAATTTAAAAATAAATAAAATTTAATTTTTTAACTTTCCGTGTAGAAAACATTGCGTAAAACGAAGAAGAAATTGCTTGTGACAAGCAATTTCTTCATTTTACCCAATGTTTTCCCATTTTGTTTTCTTTAGGAGCGTCAAAAAGAGTCATTTTTTCGGAATGGATTAACTCATGACCACACAATGCTTTTTGAGGCTCTGAACAAATATGATAATAGAAACTTTGTGGGTAAAGGAGAAATTGCATGTAATATGATGCTCAGAGAGTAATGAGAGTGTCTTAGTGGAGGTAATTTGTAGTGATATGCAAATAAGGAAAGCATCTTGAGAGACAGGTGACTATTTGTAGTAACATATACATAAAGTGGACCCATTCAAGATTTTTTCAAACATTGTAAAATGAATAAAATGCTTGCTACAAGCAATTTCTTCATTGTACACAATGTTTATCCAATTGATTTTTCTTGGGGGACATCAAAAAGCCTTGTTGTGTGGGATTGGGTTAAAGTGGGTGGAACTGGTCTTCTGTTTTGCTGCCTTTCTCTTACTGAAATCTCAGTCTACAACAAACACTTGAAGAAATTCATATTGTATTTAGTCTCAAATCAGCTAGAAAATTACAAGTTAAGCTAATAGCTTAATGATTCATACTTTGAGGCTAATACCTACAAAATGTATGACTAAGTATTGAAGTTGGCAGTTAAGATTTACACAGATAATTAACCCCCCGTCATGCTGAACCCAGAATATTCCGGTTTTAACAGGAGTGCAGTGTGATCTTAGTCTACACCTCCTGTCTGTCCTTTTGAAACCAGAGTTGTTTATAAAAATGAATGTTCAAAAGAAGTATTGACAACTGAATAACAAGTACTACCAGTGCTTCCAGCCCTTTGATTTTTCTGAAAAGGATTTCATTCAGCATGACACTAGGATTAAGATAAGATTATCGAGGAAAGTTTAGGCCTGTGGTCAAATGAGCCTTTCTTACATTTTATACTAGATACATTGAGTAAAGAATCATCCAGCAATTAACCCTTGTCATGCTGTATAAATTACCTTACTGAACAAGAGCCATATCGGAAATGGCCATCCCCCACCTTAAAAGCTTGATAGTAAACTGAAGCCAGTTAGATTAAGGCTTCTTGTACACTGCATTTCTTCTCAATAAGTTTGATAATAGCTTTTATACTTCCAGAGATATGCTCAGGACAAAATCTAAGTCTTTAAAACAACATAGGGGAATTACTCCAAAATATGCAAGCAAGAGTTAAGGTTCTAGTGCATTGCACTTCTCCTTAACAAGATCTATCCACCTATGAAGTTTCAAGTTAATAGCGATTTTACTTTCAGAGATATGCCCCAGACAAAACTTAGTCTTTCAAACAACAAAGGGCAATAACTCCAAAATAATGCAAGCAAGAGTTGTGGTTCTTGTGCACTGCACTTCCCCTCAATGAGATCTATCCACCTATGAAGTTTCAAGTTGATAGCAATTATACTTTCAGAGATATGCTCTGGACAAATATAGTGATGGAAGGACTGAATGACGGACGGAGACCATTTCTATATCCCCTTTGCCGAAACAGCGGGGGATAATTACTGTAAAATCAAAGGGCTGAAAACATTGATAGAACTTGTTCAAAAATCAATATTTCTTTTAGAAATCAATTTCATAAACAAACTATGGCATGAAAAGTACAAGCAAGCGGTGTAGACCAAGATCAGACTGTACTTATGTGCAGTTGAACAAAATCATTCAGGATTACAAACTTAGTCCACAGCTGTTACTGTAGGGGTTCTTGAAAATAATCAAGGTTAAATTTAGAAATTTTAACCTTCACCTTTGACCTTGAACACATACATCTCCAACTATGCAAAGGCAATGATGGTACTAAATAAAATTTAATACATAAAGTAACATCATCACTGTTTTACTTTTTTGACCAATGGCTTGTATACAATGTATTGAAATCACTGGGTTCTGTAAAGTTCAACTAAAATGGCTATGGCTATGTACTTTTTTTGTAGTTGTACTTAAAATTTCTGTCCTGTTCTGTTCTGCTTAAAACATTCAGAGACATTCTCTGGCAAACATTTTACTGATTGTCTGTACATGCCAATAAAGGAGCCCATCTTGCATTACAATTATGCTGATATATTCATATTTTATCATACACAAGGGACATAACGACTTGAGTCAAAATTAGATTGAAAGGCAGAAATAAAAAGCCTGCAAAAGCAGCAACAATCTCCTTGAATATATATACATGTACATACACTTTCTATTACTGTCTTTTACAGCAGTAAAGCCTTCAGCTACAACAAAAACTGATAATTATAAAGTAATCATATATAGCAATGAGCAATACAAACAAACAGCCAGCTGATAAGCCTGCAGCAAGCTTCCATAGACTCCAATAAATCAAGTTTTAAGCAGTGTGAGAGGTAGCAAAAAAGTTTACTTCAGTAATTTTTCCATATAATTTTGACCAAATAGTGTACACTTTACCAAACAAGAAAACTTATCCTATTGTTCTTCTATAAATCAATTTCTATCAGCAAAGGTATTCATTTTGATAAATATTTTCAGTATTGTCGTGCCTTACCAAACATCAATCTTGTTATTTCTTGAATGTTTTCTGGTGGATTATTGTAATTTCTAGGGGGATTATTGCTTTATGCTTTCATCAAAAACAAGTGAAAGATCAAAATGATAAACTCAATGTTTTGAAAGATTTAGCCCAGCTTTTTTTCATTAATCCATTCCCAAACAGTGAGGCTGTTGGAAGCCCCAAAAGAAAAACAGTTGGAAAATCATTTTGTAAAATGAAGAAATTGCTTGTCACAAGCAATTTCTTCATTTAACACAATGGTTTCCACCCAAAAAGTTGAGAAAATCTAAAATTCCATAAACTTTAAATTGACATCTGCATCACCTTTCAATTTGGACCAGTCTAAAATTTTGCTGTCTGGTAATGGGTTAAGAGCTACAAAACGTCAACTAAGAAGGACTCAAAGCACTGATGACGTCATCATGTTGTCATATATAAATTTAATTCACGTAATGACGTGATTTTCGACAAAACATTTCATAGTCTCTTTTTTGGCATTCAAGAAATGGAATAATTGTTTATTTATCATGTAAGATTGAAAAATCTTTCATTTCGTGAACAACTAAAGCATATTTTCTCTTGTGAAACAATAATTTGAAGTATTTTGGTAGAAGGTCATTAGGTGCCGTAACAAGCCAAGTACAAAAGCTCTAGAGCTTCAAGCTATGGAGAAGATTTTAAAGATTTCCTTTTTGATTTCCATGTAATAACCAGGATTCTACATAGGGCTGATTTTCATTATAGAGCAATAAATTGGAAGGGAGTCATTCAGCAATGCTACATACAATATATCAGAGTTCTAGGCCTTAGGCTTTAGGAGATTTTTTTTTTTAAATTCTTGCACTTAGTTGCCATAGCAACCAGAGTCCGGAATGGATTTTAATTATGTCAGTGATTATGAAATAATTCTACTAAGGGCTCATGTCTGTGAAATAAAATTGTAAGTTTTGGAGGAGATGTTTGGGGAATTGTTTGTGGACAGATAGACAAACCATTTCGATAAAAGTAGCTTACCTCAAGCACTATGTGGTTAAAAATTTTCCTTGGAATTATACTTTTACCAAAAATAAAGCTATATCTTGATAATGGAAGATTCTGGTGTTGATTTTCCTGTGTGCATGTTTCTATTTTTTTCAAATTCAAACTCATTTAAAGATCATACTAAATGAAGGTCTAATTGACTTTATTTTTCAAAACATTCTATGGTTAGATAATTGAGACAAAACATAGTAGCATTTTGAGTCTTCAACTTACCTTCATGAAAAGGCTTTGTTTCTAGCAAATCTTCAATACTTACTGTAAACATATCTCCTGGTAGGTCCAGACTTTATTGCTTGCATGCAGATTTTTTTCATGATTATCCACTATCAGGCATTTGTTGAATATTTGGGTAGCTTCTTGATATTACAGAATATAAGTTGGATATTTGACCCATTCCCCCTAGATTAAAGCTTTGGAAAAACATTTTGGAGAATAAAGCGATTTCTTCATTATCCACAATGACTAAGTTACATCAAGATTGAGTCAAAATTGTGTCCAGCAAAGACATTGTTGGCATGGCCTCATTTGCTGTGCTTTCCAAAAGAACATTCCCATTTTAGATAAGGTTCCTCTTTACAATTTAACAATCATTCTTACTAAGTTTCATCAAGATTTGGCTCAAATTGTCTTTCCCAGAATGTAATCATTTAAATTGTTGACGTACCATTACAGACAATGCTCCAACATACCCAAAAAGTGTCTACAATCTTACCATACCAAAATGCCTAAATTATATTACCTTGTAATACGATAAATTTACAATATTACCCTATATATCAGATAACTGTTATATTCTCATCAGTTCACTTTTCTTCCCTATACTAAATGTACCTTTTGCTACGATATCTTTTCATTAACCCATTCCCACCCAATCCTACTTTGTGATGGTGTACAAGACGAAAAGCTTTGGAAAGCATTGTGGACATTGAAGAAAGCAATTTCTTCATTATCCACAATGATTTCTGTCCAAAAAGGACAAAGATTTAAAAAAATTAATCAACTAAAAATTGTCATCTGCAACTTCTTTCAATTTGGAACAGTCCAAAATTTTCTTGTCTGGTAATGAGTTAACTATCTTGTCCAACCCAAGGTATTACTATCATAAAAGATGACTTTACCTAAGTTACCTTATCTAGAATATCTAGCTACTCTACACAAAAATATTTTTTACCATGGAACATTTCTAAAACTCACTGCTACCCTACATAAACATGTTATCTACTATATTACCTTGCCTTTAACCCTTTCCTGATTTATGAAATTTTAGACTGGTCCAATTTGAAAGAGGTTGCAGAAGACAATGAATAATACATGCAATTTGAAATCTGACAATCCTATGTGGTAGAAAATATTGTGGAAAAAGGAGGAATTGCTTGTAACAGCAATTTCTCCTTTTTCCACAATGTTTTCTCAAGTATAAAACCACAGGAACTTAAAATCCCCGGTTTGTCCAGGAAAGGGTTAATCAACTATGTTACCTTAAAAGATGACTTTTGCTAAGTTACCTGATTTAGAATTTACCAAGTTACTCGACACAAAAGAGGACTTTTAATGAGTTACCTTATCTAAAATACTCTATGTTGCTCAGTGTTGTGCTGGAGGAGTGGGAATGTGGTTTGCTACAGTTTTTCTTCCAATGTGCTTTAAAAGCTAGACCTATGCCAGATATCAGGCCCCTTACAAAAATCTACAAGAATCAGCCTCTACAAACCCAAACATCTAATATTCCTTCTATATATAACATCCAATCAAAGGAGGTATATCTTGAAGTACCTCGTTGGAACATCACCCTATCTTTCAAAGGATTACACTTTTTTAGTTAATCCACTACGAAACAGAAAAATTTTAGACTGGTCCAAATCAAACAGTTGCTAACAACATTTTAAAGTTTATGAAATTTTAGATTTTTTTAATCTTCCTGGTTAGAAAACATTGTGTAAAATGAAGAAACTGCTTGTTACAAGCAATTTCTTCATTTTACACTATCTTTCCCAATTTTTCTTGAGAGGTGTCTAAGAGCATCACTGTGTTGGAATGGGTTAAAAAGCAGTTTCTAAGCATTTCATTCAGTGAAACAACACAGGGAGCTAATGAATATTCATCACAAAACATTTGGCTTAGACACAACACTGTGTTACCCTACAGAAAAACATCTATTACTATATTACCTTATCTTCATTTACTATGTTCCCCTACACAAAATAGGTTTTTTTTTTTAAATGATCAAAACACCTCAAGATCACTTTTATTATGATATCTGGTCATAAAACAAACCTACAAAAACATTACACTTTACACTGTTACCTTGTTTGTAAGTTCAATTTACACGGATACTCTGTCCGAAAGAATACTGTGACTTTATTTGTTTGTTTGAATGGGGTGTAACGCCACCATTAACAGAATTTCAGTCATTTCTCAGAGGCTGGAGCACCCAACCATGGATTCCTGGTAGTTCTCACACCAGTACTACCTCTGCAGCCTTTCTAAGCCTCCAGCTGCTCATCTAACTTAGGTTTACAATTATCCACCCATTGGATGGAGACAAATATCAGGTATTTGCCACAATCGGGAATTGAACCCAGGGCTCTTGATTGATTGATTTAATGGGGTTTAACGAGACTTTAACAGTATTTCAGTCATATCATGGTGACTGGAGCACCTAACAATGGATTCCTGGTGTTTCTCACACCAGTACTACCACTACACCCTTATCTAGCCTCCAGCTGCTATCCCACTTAGGTTTACAATTGTAACAGTTTCAGGGGAGGTAATTTGCTGTGATATACAAATTAGTGTACCTTCTGAATGTAAAGTGACTATTTGGAGTTATATATAGACAAGGTCAATCCATTTGGGGTTGAGGATCCTTTTCTCTGAATGGATAGGCTTTGTCTACGAGCTCGGAACGTTTCTACAAACTGCGCTATGACGGCGTTCATGGTTGAGAGTTGAACACTCTACCACTGCCCTATGGCTATGAATTATGGACAAAAACATAAATTGGCCTAATTTTATAATAACAATTTACCACGTGACCTAATGTCATAACAAATATTCGCTGGTACACTGCCAACGAGATAAGTTAGCAATTCTAATTCCCGATGCAAAAAGTACAAAATTTTACAAAGTTAGCCTTACCACATGAAAAACGATATGAATGTTTTCTACCTCATAAAATGAGTTGTACTCTGGCTTTCTATTTCCCAATGTTTCATTAAAGAGCAACTCTGATGACCAGATTAACATCTCAATAACCTTATGACTACTACAGAGAAGTATGATTGAAGCAACCTTTATAACAAAGAGAATCAAATGAAGAAAGCTAAAGTTTCAGTGTGATCCAGAATATTGAATGCCAAGGACAAACAGAATTTTTTAAATAATTTGCTTCTTTTTAACATATAGGGGTATTGGGCGAGTTAATAATAAACCAACAGTGAGAAATATAAAATCAAAGATGGTGCAGAAACTATTAGAGTCAATTACTGTTATGGTAATGAAACTGAAATTAGCAAGCTTGGGGAAGGCATACATGTCAACATCATAAACACTTAGGGTTCCAAGTAACTCTTGCTTAAAGCAAGCATTAGGATAAATATAGGGTGTGATCAAGGTGCAAAAAGGAAACAGAGAGGTTTCTTTGTCAAGCAGCATTGTTAGAATGCAAGTATTTATCCCTGTTGTTTGTACATCACAACATCATACTGTACTGTACAATACATTTAGAGACATAATCATTATGCAGTTATCAAAATGTTTAAGATTCTTTGTGCATGTGAATATAATCATGAAGAACAGAGAATTTGATCATGGAATGAGAAGAAAAATAGGTTGATAAAGGAAATGTCAGATGTTTAGCAGGAAAGAAGAAATATACAACTGGTTGGTTAGATCTACATTAATTACTTCATATTTTATTGAAGTATTTATGTAAACTTGGGAGATTAAAGGTAGAACAAACATTTTCAAACATTGTTGTAAAAGAAGGGTGAGTTTATTGGACAGCAAAGTTACTAGGGTGGCAGGGCTGTTGGTAAAATAAAGGGGTTTGCCATTAATTCAAGGGCTATATGATCCGAATCGTCAGTAATTCTAAATGAAAACAACTTTTTACTTTCTACAATACTTACTTGATACCTTTTATCACTTAAGGTCACTCTGATACTCAGAGCTCTAGATAAGAAGGGGTAACAGCATTCTAAAATCCTCAAGGATACCCAATGTTGTGGGTACTCATTTGAATAGTCTTGAGACAATTCATATGGGTATCTACAGCATAGGGCTAATGGAAGTATTGTTTAAATATTCAATCTAAAATCCAACTTATGCCCTCTATCTGTAGCTCTGATAATAATTAACTGATAAAATCATTATTACCTTGACAGGAAGACCAATTGCAATCTCCATCAATGTTAGGTAAGAAATTTATTTTTTGTTTTGTTTTGTTTTCTTACTATAATTAATGCAAGAATCAATTGAAGACTTCTAAAAGTGTGATAAAGCAGCAGTATGTAGAAAAGATGAAAGTCAGATTGAGTCCAGGTTGTATTATTGTTACAATATCATGTTTGAGCCGTTTTAACTCTTGTCATGCTGAAAAAACAATATCAAAGGACTGAAAGTACTGGAAGTGCTAATTGTGGAAAAATTCATGTATATCTCTTTAAAAAATTCATCTTTATTGACAACCCTAGTTTTGAAGGGACAAACAGATGATGTAGACCAAGATTAGACTGCACATACATGTAGGCTGATTTTTGTCTAAAGCTCTTGCCAAAACAGGACCACTCTGGGTTCAGCATGACAAGTCATGACCTCAGTGTTGTTAAACATACAGTAAGTAGGTGCCATTATCATTTTTAATGCCGTGTTACAAAATTTGAAGCATTCATTGTGGTGTCATGAAAAACTAAATTAAATATTTCATTTTTAAAGAGTCTGATATAAAAAGTTCCATTAGATATCAACACTTTAAAGTAATATACTAATGGTGAATATGTAAGCTTTAAGAAAAATCAGTAATGATTTTTTTTATCTACAAACCTTAATTTATCTTAAATATAGATAATATTAACCAAGAATAATTGGATTGAGGCTACTAATTAAAATGATAAAAGATGATACCATCATAATATACTATAGTTGTAAGTTGCTTTTTTACCTAAAACTTGATTGTATACTGCAGTTTTTTAATGAAAATTACACGAAATATAATTCACAATTTTACAGCAGGCATATGCTTGATTTATTGTTGCATTACATCGCTCCTGAAATGTGGTGCAAATACCAACTTAAAGGGCTCTTGGTGTGTTATAAAACTATTCATCTCATATTCATGTAATTTTTAAAGCATACTTATTTTCAATATATATTTATAACAAGAGGGCCAGAATGGCCCTAAAATCGCTCACCTGACTAATGTAAGATGATTCAAAATTGAAATTGGCCCAATGGCTACTGAGGAGAAGATGTTTAAAGATTTCAAAGTCAAAAACTGCCCTACCCTTCCAAGCCCTTATTTGGTCATCAATCAAAATTCTAGAACAACTTTTGAAAAGGGTCACTCAAGGAACATTCATACCAAATTTGGTTGAAATTGGCCCAATAGTTACTGAGGAGAAGATGTTTAAAGATTTCAAAGTCAAAAAAGTGCCTGACCCTGCCACGCCCATATTTGGGCATAAATCAAAATTCCAGGAACAACTTTTGAAAAGGGTCACCAAAGGAAAATTCATGCAAAGTTTGGTTGAAATTGACCCAACTGTTACTGAGGATAAGATGTTTAAAGATTTCAAAGTTAAAAAAACTTCCACGCCCATATTTGGGCATAAATCAAAATTCTGCGAACAACTTTTGAAAAGGGTCACCCAAGGAACATTCATACCAAATTTGGTTGTAATTGGCCCAATTGTTACTGAGGAGAAGATGTTTAAAGATTTCAAAGTCAAAAACTGCCACGCCCATATTTGGGCGTGAAACGAAATTCTGCCGAACAACTTTTGAAAAGGGTCACCCAAGGAACATTCATACCAAGTTTGGTTGAAATTGGCCCAATGGTTCCTGAGGTGTAGATGTTTAAAGATTTCAAAGTCAAAAACTGCCACGCCCGGCCACGCCCATATTTGGGCATAAATCAAAATTCTGCGAACAACTTTTAAAAAGGGTCATCCAAGGAACATTCATGCCAAGTTTGGATGAAATTGGCCCAATGGTTACTGAGGAGAAGATGTTTAAAGATTTCTAAGTCAAAAACTGCCACGCCCTGCCACGCCCATATTTGGGCATAAATAAAAATTCCATGAACAACTTTTGAAAAGGGTCACCCAAGGAACATTCATACCAAGTTTGGTTGAAATTGGCCCAATGGTTACTGAGGAGAAGATGTTTAAAGATTTCTAAGTCAAAAACTGCCACGCCCTGCCACGCCCATATTTGGGCGTAAATCAAAATTCCACGAACAACTTTTGAAAAGGGTCACCAAAGGAACATTCATGCCAAATTTGGTTGAAATTGGCCCAATGGTTACTGAGGAGAAGATGTTTAAAGATTCCTAAGTCAAAAACTAACACGCCCTGCCACGTCCATATTTGGGCATAAATCAAAATTCCACGAACAACTTTTGAAAAGGGTGACCCAAGGAACATTCATACCAAATTTGGTTGAAATTGGCCCAATGGTTACTGAGGAGAAGATGTTTAAAGATTTCTAAGTTAAAAACTGCCACGCCCTGCCACGCCCATATTTGGGGGTCAATCAAAAATCCGCAAACAACTTTTGAGAAGGGTCACCCAAGGAACATTCCTACCAAGTTTGGTTGAATTCAACCCAGTGGTTACTGAGGAGAAGATGTTTCAAGAATTGTTGACGACTTCCGACGCACGACGGATAAAAGGTGATACCAAAAGCTCACCTTGAGCATGTTGTGCTCAGGTGAGCTAAAAACTATGCTTTTGAAAAATCTATTTAAGATAATGGTATATTGCTCTTACAAATATTTTGTAATTTTGACATGAGATTAAAGATTAAGACAAAATAACATCAAGAGCCCTTTATCTGCAAAAATCATACAGCGTGCTGCAGTCAAATAATGGCCAATAGCATTGCACAATGGAATTTAAATATATCAACTTAACCCATTTTAAGATGACAACATGTTAGACTAGTCCAAATCTAAAGAAGTTGCCTTATTGGGTAGAAAACATTGTGGATTATAAAGAAATTGCTTATAACAAAGCAGTTTCTTCATTTTGCACAATGTTTGTCAAAGTTTTTTCCTTGAGGTGCATACTGTAACACTTGTTGAAAGCCAATAGTAGATGGATTTGGTGATAAGATTGAATACCAAACAATTCTTGTCTTATACAACAACTATTGTTTCATTTCGTTAAACAAACTTGGATATAATGTTTTTACTATTGGAGATCAGTGCCATAGCTATATTCTCAGTTAGAAGACGATAAAATTAGCGATAATGCTTTTTCATTTCTTTTCCTGACACCTTATTTTGCTTGACCATTCCTGATAAGAAAGAGCTAGCTATGCAATATAATAATTATACCATGCTATATAACAACATAGATTTAAAAAAGCATAGACCTATTTGTTTTCATTTGTAAACTTTTTTTGGTAAAAAATGATAAAAGTTACCCTGTGCGAGATGTGAATAGATAATTTCAAGACATATGAAATAAATGACCCTATTCACTAAGCAAAACAAACAGAACAAACAACAAACTAACAAGCTCTAGTAATGAAGATATTGCAGACAATTTCTTTTATGTTTGTTCAACGTTCTTGTGAAAATTTCTTTATTTCATATTGAAATGTTTTTGTCTGCAAAACTACATTTTCCACTAGAGAAACAGCAAATGAAATACAAAAACAACACAAGTGCATAACCCATTACCAGATCACAAAATTATAGACAGGTCCAAATTGAAGAAGTTTTAGATGGCAGTTTTTAGCTGTTGGGTTTTATTTCTTTATCTTTTGGGGTAAAAAACATTGTGGATAATGAAGAAATAGCAAGTGCATCAAAAAATGGGATTTTGTGGGAATGGGTTGAATGACAAAGATTTAACAAAGAAATCAATGAAAAGTATGATTCTTTTTGAAAAAAGGAATACAGATGTACTAGATTTTGTTACAACCAAACGTTAAAATTCAAAATGGTTATTGTATAATTCAAATTTAAAACATAACAAAATAAAACTAAAACTAGATACTTGTAAATTTTCATTATCAACAGATGGTATAGGTTAATGTGTATGTGAAGCACTCAATGTCCTTGTAACAGGACAGTGCACCAATGTTACATGACCACCTTTTGTACCAAATCATTATACAGAATTTGTAGAAAAACAAGATTAAGTTCTGAATTTTTAGTTTCATAATGATTTTTTAGGTGCACACAGACATAGATAGACGATGATAATCTTATTTGTGACTTTTAAAGCATGTGATTAATTAAAATATGAAAGCTAAAAGCAGTTTCAAAACTAATATTACTCAATTCAAACAATTAAAATTATCTGTAAGCCTCAGTGTAATCAAGATTTTTTTTTATAAAAAACACAAACAAATAATTAAAATAGCAAAGCAAAGGAAAAAAAGCTATAAATATGTGTATTCAGGCAATTCACAAGCCCCCAATTGCCAACTTGGATGTATAATTTCATCCTTTTCAATGTTTCAATTTCAAGTTTTTCAATGTAGCAAAATAAATGGCTAGAATTCCTTAGGATTCCTTTTTTTTAAATGCTTTTACATTTTTAACAAAGAGAAACAAATACCTTTATAATCTCAAACAAAAAACCCCAACTGTTAACATGTAAAACAATTTCTATTTTTTTAGTGTAAAATAGAAGTTTGTTTTGTTAATAAACAAATAGGTCTATGCTTTGTTTCTAAACAATAAATATGGAACATAAAATTCGAATAAGTTTTTTTTTGCAATTCAAAACAAAATACGTAGAGTGATTTACTTACAATTAAAGACGTAATAAGGTTTCAGTCCAACACTAGAATCCATCTGTAAGAACGTTATCAATATAAATGTTATATAGTCTATTCACGTCTATTATATCTTCCTGGAAAGAGAAAAAAACAGGCAGTAGTGAAAACAGTCTAGTAGAAATCTACAGAAAATATGTTAAGTCTGCTTTATATCTTAAAGGTATCTTATTAGATTTTGTATACAAAATAAAAATTCATTTTTTGCTGACTGTTTTTTACTCTTCCAGTTTTAATTGGTGGAAACATTCATTTTATTCATATAGACAATTTGATTTGAAATATCTTAATTTGTCTTTCAAAAACAAGCCCTTCTGATTGGCTGAAAAAAATTCTTCGTACTTCCATGAATAAAATTTTGAGCACGCAGCTATTTTATACGCTTCCGCAGAAAATGGTTCCATACAAAAGAGTATTGAAATTTGATAAATATTTCCTGTTTTTGCTTGATGTTAATAAATCATGAGAAATGAAGAGAATATTTATTTATTTTTTTGTTTTTGTTTTCATGGAGGTATGAAATAAAAACCATCACATATTCGTACAGCATAATTAGTTTTTGTTTCATACCTCCATGAAACAAAAATATTCTCTTCATCTTTTTACTGAAATAAATGTAGAAGATGCAAATATTTCAATATTTTCTGACTGGTTTAAACCATTACCATAAATATAAGACTGGTCCAAATTGAAAGGAATTGCAGACAACAATTAGATTTTATGAAATTTTAGAATTCTTCAACTTTCTGGGTAGGAAACATTTTGGAAAATGAAAATGCTTGTAACAAGCAATTTCTTCATTTCACACAATGCTTTTCAAATTGTTTTTGTTGAGGGGCATCCAAAAGCATCTTTGTGTGGGATTGGTTGAGTTGTCAAAAATTCCATGTTGGCTGTTACATGATATTAAACTTTCCTTGAAAGTATGAAATTCCCATCAATCAAAAAAAAGTGTAGAAAATGATCTTGCCTTATCAGCATTATTAAGTTCTTTCAAATTATAAAATTGAAACAATATTTGCTTAAACAATCATGGAATAACTTGTTAGAATTGTAAAAGGCTGTAGATGAAAATTCAAATAGCGTATACACTGAAAATAAGTGCTACATAAGGTAGAAATATTGCGAGAAGAGGAGAAATTGCTTGGATAAAGCAACTCTTGTTTTTTCCAACAATTTTTTTTGACAAAGATCTATTTTTGTGCCATCCTAAGAGCAGGATTGTGTGATAATTAGAACTATTATAAAAATATTTGGTCCCATATATCTCTCCTATTTTCACAAAGTACTATGAAAAGGGTAAGTCCAAAAACAGAACTAATAAAAACATAAATTAATGAGACTCATATTACCAGAATAAAATACTGTGAAGATTCAAATTTTGGAGGATAAATAATGAATTAATCCTAATTTAAGCAAAGTATATTTTAAATGAAATAATTAATCATACAATTTTCTACTTCTGAAACTTTAAGTCTGATAGCCTGCACCAAACTGTCAATATTCCAAGGTTTCTGATGTAGACTTGCAGTAAAGTATCACAAATGATCCTTGTCTAGCATCATCTGGATGTGTCAACCCATTACCAGACAGCTAAATTTTAGACTGGCCAAAATTGAAAGACGTTGCAGATGAAAATTCATTGTTTATAAAAATTTTGGATTTTTTCAACTTTCTGGGTTGAAAACATTGTGGAAAATGAAGAAATTGCTTGTAACAAGCAATCTCTTCATTTTCCACAATTGTTTTCCAAAGCTTTCATATTGAGGGGCATATAAAGTGTCACTGTGTGGTAATGGTTTAAGACCATTTAGCCTATCGTATTATGCAATAACAATATTTCTTACAAGTAATTTCTGTTTAAAGATTACCATATCAATACAGAATCAAAATACATCTTTGTTGAAAAATGTAATCTTAGCCTATAATAAAATAATAAAAATAAAAATTTTAGACCAGTCCAATTTCAAAGAAGTTGCAGTCAACAATTTTAAGACTATGAAATTTTTTTTAAATCTTTGTCATTTGGGGTAAAAAACATCGTGGATAATAAAGAAATTACTTGTAAAGCAATTTCTTCATTTACCACGTTTTCCAAATCTTTTGTATTGAGGGGTGTTTAAAAGAATTAATGTGTGGGAAAGGTTTAAACTTGAACATTGTAGGAAGAAAATAAACTATAGGAGATAAAGAGCATTAAGACAGACCCTATTTCATCTTTAATATACTAAATAAATTTATGACATTAACAATTAAAATTAATATGAATATAAAGCAGACTTAGACATATTTCCATCCCAGTAAATTCAAACTTCAGTTACAAATTACAAACAACATCGAGTTTTGAGACAAATACTATCATCCAAGTGGTGCCTATATCAGCAGACCTTGAATCCATTAACAAAAGACAAAATTTTAGAATAGTCAACTTTCAAAGATGTTGCAGAGGATAATCTAAAGTTGATTAATTTTTAAATGTCTTCTTAATTTTAGGTTAAAATACATTGTACATAATGAAGAAATTGTGTTTAACGAGAAATTTCTTCATATACCACAATGTTCCCAAAGGTTTTTATCATGAAAGGTGTAAATATTTTGATTGCTTGGTAACAGGTTAAATGAAGAGTAGGCAGTATAAATTATGAAAGACACACCTTTTTTGTTGATTTATTATTTCTACTGTTTTTTCTAAATGACCCATTTTACTGCTGTTTTCATTCTAATTTCATGTTTTACTGGCAACAGAGGAATACAAAAAATTTGCTGATATTTCATGAGGAAGAAATATCATGAATAGCTTAATAAAGAAAAAAAATTGATAGAGTTTGGGAACGTATCTCCCCCTCCTTAAATTCCATCCCTCTAGATCCAATAGAAGAATTGCTAGCCAAGCCCACTTATCTCCAATATGAGATTCCACTTTGATTTCAAACGGCATAAGTATGAAAAATTTATGGTCAGTAACATTTAACAAAACAGTATAATGGCTCAACTTTAACATCACAACAACAGCTTCTATAACCAACAAAAATGCTCAACATAAATGTTGGCCAAAGTCAGAGTTCGAACTTCATCTCTGGTCTAAATGAATAATTTGATTGGCTGATTGAGTGTTTGATTGACAGCAGCGATCCTTCAATAGTCAAATATTAAAATTGCTCATGAACAAATGCAACATGGTTAATATCAAGAGCTCAGAGCTGGATTCTATGACAAGGGATGCTAACTTTTTTCTTCATACTTCTGTTACTTTTGGAAACTTATATTTTTTCAAGTAATTTTTACTTTTGATGTCACTATGGCAGCTACTGTTTCAATGGAATTCTTATTTTTCTTTCAGCCATGAATGGTTATTTCATACAAAGCATCAAAGCTAAAGGTCTTATGGCTTTCCAGGAGTTGATTTTTCCATTTTCTTTTTATTATTATATTTCTTTTGTTTAATTCTTAACTTTCGTTTCATGGCAGCCAGAGTTTATGCTGCACTTAAATTCTTATAAGCATTTTAGAAGACAAATGATTGATTGAATGGGGTCGAATGCCACTTTTCAGTCATTATGCAGCGGCTGAAGCACATAACAATGGATTCCTGGTATTTCTCACACCAGTATTACCACTACATCTTGTCCAAGCCTCAAGCTGCTCATTCTACATAGGTTTATGATCATCCACCTTTTTGTTGGAGATAAATGTTGGAAAGAATATTTTCCTTGACTGGGAATTGAGCCTTGGACCTCATGATTGAGAGTAGATGTACTACCAACTATGCTATAGCTGCAGTCAATTGATGGAAGTCAAATTTTCTAAATGGTTCCATGCCAATACTTTTTGATGGTCATGATTATAGCATGTTTGACACAGGTGAACAATTTGATAGCCCTGGATCACTCACCTGAGATACTGCAAAATTCTATGTATTGGGGATTTTATTTTTTCAAATTGTTTTCTTTTGTTCCTCATATCGTTTTCTTTTAAGTAAACTTGATCTCTTCTAGATTCACTGATTTCTCTTATTCTCAACTGAAATTGAGCAACTATCAGTATCTTTTCAGATTGTTTTCTTTGAAAACATCAAAGCTGCTAACAGCATAGGGTAAATCATAATATCATAACCTCAAGTATTTTAGTAGAGGACAGTTAGGAAATGCTATATGCAAAATTTGAAAGCTCTATGCCTTAGACATAAGAAGAAGATTTTCAATAATCCATAAGAAATTCTCTTTTGTTGCTATAGCAACCATAGTAATTCGTGGATTTCTATTCTCTTAAATTTCTTGAAAGACCATCCAAGAAAGATTTTGGTTTTAAGGAGATGATTTTTAAAGAATTTGTTCCTATTACAACTAAAAGTATCCACAACATAGGGCTACTATGTCATTATCTTATCATAACCTAAAGTAATCTGGTAGAGGACCATGCTGGTGATGCTACATACAAAATTGAAAAGCTCTAGGCCTTACAGTTTAGGAGATGAAGAAATTCCTTTCAGTTGCAATAGCAAACAGTTTTTCATGATTTTTTTTTCCTGATGTAGTTTGAGGGGACATCATCCAAAGATCATTTCTGTAACATTTCATTGGTAACTGACGAGTAGTTAAAAAGAATTATTTCTTTATTTCTACGTAATTCTATGTTCCAACAAAATAGGGTTTAAATGAATCACATCATGGTAACCTGAAGTACTTTGGTAGAGGTCTACGAGTTGATGGTGCATACAAAACTTGAAAGCTCTAGGCCATACACTTTAGGAGGTAAAAATCTTTTAAGAATTCCTCAGAAATTTCTTTCAGTTGCTATAGCAACCAGTGATTGATGGATTAAATTTCTTTAAAATCATTTTGTAAGGCCATCAAGGATCATTACTATAAAATTTCATTGAAAACTGGTGGTTAGTTTAGAATGAAATGTTTTTCCAAGGTGTGTTTTTTATTTCTATGTTAATTCCAAGTACCCACAATATAAGGCTTATGTAAATCACACCATCATAAACTTGAGATATTTTAGTAGAGGATCATTAGGCAATGATATATGTAAAATCTTAAAGCTTTAGGCTTTACAGTTTAGGAAGAGAAGAATTTTTAAGAATTCCTAGGAAATAACTCATGGTTGCCATGGCAACCAGTTCTGGGTAGATTTTGATTCCTTGGGGTATTTTGGAAGGCTAAGATCATTTCTGTAAAGTTTTATTGAAATCTGATGGGTAGTCTAGGAGAAGAAGATTTTTAAAGATTTGTTCACAGTCTGACTGATGGATAATGGTCAAGTGATCACAATAGCTCCCCAGAGCACTCTGTACTCAGGTGAGCTAACTAGCTTGAAAAGAGACAGCATTCTATTTTTTCTAGATTATTCACTTCTATTGCCATGCTAACTAGTGCTTTGGGTGGGTTTTAATTCCTTAGAAATTTGTACAGAAGATTATTCCAGGCACTAAATACTATCTTTTAGGGAGTTTCTTTACAGAAAATAGTGAAGGAATCACCAAATGATACTACATAGAAAATAAGGTCTAAGCATTATGGATATCACAAGAAGGTTTTTAACCTATACCAATGCAATGATGCTTTTTGACCCTCAAGATTTACAATTAGGAAAATACAGTGAAAAATGAAGAAATTGCTTGGAACATTTTAAACTATGTTTTCTACCTAGAATGTTGAAGAAAAAAAATCATATAAACTTAAAATTGTTGTCTGCATCTCCTGCCAATTTGGACCAGTCTAAAATTTTGTCATCTGGTAAAGGATTAATCCTTTCCTGTTTTCCAAAATTTTAGACTGATCCAAATTCAAAGGTTTTCCTGACTAAAACTTAAAGTGGCTTTAATTTGAAAAATATCAATTCAGTAGGATAGAAAATATTGTGGAAAAAGAAGAAATTGCTTGTAACAAGCAATTTCTTCTTTTCCCACAATGTTTTCTCAAGAACAAAGTCACAGGGACGTAAAAATAAGTGATTGTACAGTAAAGGGTTAAAAGAGTTCTTATCAAGTTTCCCTATATTCTTGGTCACACTCATGTTGATATAATTCATCAACTTTTGTGGTAAAGTAAAATGTGAAAGCCCTTGGTCCTGTAATTTCATATAATTCGCTTTTTAAAGCCAATTTGATTATCCCTTTACCACCTAATCTGACATTTTGACACTAATGAAAACAAGGGGTGCTTTAGCACCAACATTGCTCTTCAAACCTTTATTTACTTTTATGTAGAGCAATATCTTAAGTTTTCCAGTACACCAAATATGGAAATAAGCCCTGCTCGTAAAAGCAAGGCTTTGCATCTCATTAAAATTTCTGGAAGAATTTTGAAACTTATTTGTGAAAAGATGTATAAAAGATAGATATCTATTGGTGATTTTAAAGGGATTTGACGATAAAGGGTACTCAGGTACCTGCAGGTAATACAACCAAAGGTAACCAGACACAAAATTTCCACTCATCCCAGCTCTAGTAATATATCCATATATCTCCATGAGATTTGTGGCGCAGTCAGGAATCAACCCCAAGACCTACTTCTCTCCTGGAATCTTGAGTCTATTGCCAGAACCACTCAGCAGGATCCTTGTCTTCTTATATAGACGCAAACATTTGAAGAGGACAAAATACCAATATTAGTCAAGATGGAATTCATTCCAGCTTTAACACAGGATGTGAACTGTTGTACTACAGACATTAGGAAGACACTCTTGATTGATAGTCCACGTCAAAATGTTAAATGAAACATTAACACTTATCATAAACAGCACCAAAATATTTATTAAGAAATTGAAAATACTGCAAGTTAATTTTCTTTGATTTAACTCATACAAAAGCAATTAGATAACAAAATACAACATTGATTTCCATCTTCATGCAAATGTGCCAAGTTTGATGCAATATCAGATAAATAAAGGATATTGTACCATTATGTATTAACAAGTCACCTATAAGCAGATAAAAATGAGGCTTTGTCTAATTTTTAATAGTTTTAAAATTACAAGCTAAACACATAACCAAATGGCTGGTCCAAATTGAAAGATGTTGCAGATGACAATTTTTAGCTAATGAAGTTTTGCAAATATTTGTCTAGTGGGAAATAAAACTAAGTGGTAATGAAGAAATTGCTTATACCAAGCAATTCCTTCATTTTTCACAAAGTTTTCCACACCTTTTCTCTTGAGAGATGGTAAAAAGAGGGCTTATGTGGGAATGGGTTAATGAATTTGGTACTTAATAATCACATATTCAATATTCTTTCTATAATATGATTTAAACTTTTGTATTGCACAACAAAAATACATTAAGAAATCTTTCTCATGGTACCAAAAAGAGCCATTACAATTGGCTTCAAGCGATTTTGAAAATTAATTGTAAAGGTGGTGCATTGATCATGTAGCATAAAAAATATTCAAAGCTTTATTTCACCTCCACACTGTAGGTCATATCATAATTGAATCTTAAAAAATTAACTCAAGAGAATTATTTGATGGAATGCTATTTGTTATGGCCTATTAATTGAATAATACCAATTTTCAATATAGTATTTCATTTATATTACAGCAGCTGGTGAACCTAACCATGATATCCTGTCAATTCCTCATACCAATACAACCATGACATTCTATCTGAGCAACCAGTAGCTCACCCCACTTTGGCACTACTTATCATTCGACAATTGGCCAGTGATAATGATGCATGTTGCAATGACTCTTGTTGATTTTCAGAAAAAAAGTTGGCTTAGGTGGGGTTCAAACTCACTACCCAAGGACTAAGAGCACAGCACTCAAAGGACTTAGTTTACCGGACATGGCTCGTAACTTTTGAAGGAAAGTACCAATAGAGATTACAATACAAAACTGTAGGATATGTCTGGTACTTACATAATTTAATTGTTGATCACACTAAAATATTGGCCATTACAGAACTTAGTTATAAAGGCAGAAAGAAGGTCATGTTTTTAATGTGTATTCAAATTGCAGGGTAATCTCCTCTTGGTCAGTCTTTAACCTATTCCCACTTGGTCAAATTGAAAGAAGATGCAGACGACAATTTCAAGATGATGGCATTATAAATTATTTCATCTTTTTTTATAGAAAACATTGTGGATAACGAAGAAATTGCTTGATACAAGCAATTTCCTCATTTTCCACAATGTTTTCCAAAGCTTTTTTCTTGAGAGGCGTAAAAAGGAGGGATTGAGTTGGAATGGGTTAAAGGATCTTACTGTGATTTTAGTAAAACTGTTTTAATTCTATGCAAACTAACTATTCATCTACACACTTCATTTTCTACAAACATCCAGACTAATTGAGATCTCATGCTTTGATTCTATCGACGCATTTATTTATCAGACCTAAATGCAAACAAATTTATGTATCAATGAAGAATCAAGTGAAGTCTACCAATCAAAATGAGTTGATTTGCTGATTTAAAAACATACTTTGCAAGGCCCTAATCATACTATTAGTTATTCTAGTTCTTCTACTCTAAAATTTATAACATTACAGAGCAACTGAAATAGAAACTCTTTTTCTCCAAATTTACTAGACACATCCTTATTCAAAGGTCTTTAATAGATGTTGATTATAACATTATATATTTTTTTAGCATACAGCCAAATCTAAGAATATACACATACATGGGATTATGAACAGAAAAAGCTGGACAAGACAAACCATAACACCATAGCCTTGCTTGCATTTGCCTAGTGGTGCTACAAAATATCTTGAGGTACCCAAATTTCAGTTGGGTTTTACTTTTGACCTCTAGGGAATAGCTTACAGTAAAGATCCTCTCCATGATCATATATGACTACAGACATCAAATATGAAAGGACATTGAGAGTTGAGGCTTCCAACAGTATTTAAACCTTATCATGCTGAACCCGGAATATTCAAGTTTTAGCAGGAGGTAAAGACAAAGATCAGACTGCGCATAAGTGCAGTCAGGTCTTAGTCTACACCTCCTGTCTGTCTTTTTGAAACCAGAGTTGTTTATGAAATGAATTTTCAAAGGTAGTATTGACAACTGAACAACAAGTACCACCAGTGCTTTCAGCCCTTTGATTTTAATACAATTCTGGAAAGGATTTTATTCAGCACGGCAAGGCTTAAAGTTGCTTCATGCAACATCATATGTTGGAAAATAGTTTGATATTATTATGTGACATATGGTAAACAATTATTACACTTACTATAGATCTTTCAAATGAAAATACATAAATCAAAATAAGAATGGCATATTGTATCTTTTGTTTCAGAAAAATATCTCCCTGAATTGTGATTTAACCCATTACCAGACGGTAAAATTTTAGACTAGCTCAAAGTGAAGACAGTGCAAACAACAATTTAAGATAAAATGATTCTTTTTAATTTTTCTAATTCTCTGTGTAGAAAAATAGTCGAAAATCAAGAAATTGCTTGTAACAAGCAATTTCTGTATTTTCTACAAAGTTTTCCAAAGCTTTTTTCCTTGGGGGTTTCTAAAAGTGTCAAAAGAGTGGGACTGGGTTAAATTGGCCAAACTTTGTTTCCCTGATGCGACCATTATATAACCTTAGGTACAAAATTTGATAGCATATGATTTTTTTTTTTTTTTGTAGGAAAAGACAGTAAGTGAAAGAAAAATAATTTAACTGTAATCAAAAATACACATATAATATGCACATGAGACACTGTAATTACTTTTGTATGAGCTGAAATCAAATTTTGACATAAGGCATTTTTTATCTTAATTTTTGATTCAAAGCTATTGAATCATTTGCAGAAATATTGAAAGATGCTGTAAAATTGATATTTACATTATCCAATAATTTGTCTCTAAAGAAAAAAGAAAATAAGAAGAATGCATTTCAAATCTATATTTTCATTCCATTCTATCAAATACTTATACATGTACACTGAAAAATAAATATCTATAAAAGACTGTTTTTGATTTATATGCTAATTAAAATCAAGTAAAACAGCTTCTTACAGTCAAGATCAGATGTTTTAATTTTTAATATTTCTTTTTATATAGAGTCTCATCCAAAACAGAGAGTCTAGGTGATTGCTGAAAACATTGAACTGAAAAGAATAAGGAAAATAAATCATTTTTCTACCTCAACAACTGAAAAATGTAGAGATCATGACCAAATACAATACCAGCACAGCATTCAGTATTGCATAGAGGTTGTAAATGTTTCAAAAATAGTTTCTCTGCTTTTTTTCAAAGGTAAGGTAGAAGAGGGAATTACTGATACACCCTGGGTTGTTCTGTAATTGAGAGATTGCTAGCTCTGCCCACGGATTGCTGACAACTTCGATATTAACATTTTTTGCAATATTCATGGCATGTTACATGTAACTAAAAGTAAGGTGGTTAGTTTGCTACCTTACTTTTGTAACTACAGCTTGAATAAACTGGAGATATGACAATTAACCCATTACCACAAATGACGCTTTTAGACGCCCCTATGAAAAATAGCTTAAAAATTGTGGAAAATGAAAAATCAAAATTTCATGTTTGAAAATGTCGTCTGCAACTCCTTTCAATTTGGACCACTCTAAAATTTTGACGTCCGGTAATGAGTTAAGAAGTTCACTCCAGGACTAAAGTAAAGATCTGTCTATTCATTCTTCGATAGACAGCTGCAATCCACCTTTTGTATTACTAACATCTTTCCATCTTTTTATATAAAAAATGTCAGTAAAACAGTTAAACCTAATGAAATGATATAAAAACATCCACAATAACAAGACAAAGAAATAGTTTATAAGTTTTCCACAGTTTCCCTCCAAAAAATAATAGTCTTGATGTTGAAAACAGAATTACGTAATTCACTATCAGATACACAATTGAAATGTCCGAACCTTGGTGAAGAAAAGCAACAAACACAAATTAGCATTATTATCGCCAAGCTGCAATTTTTGTTGACTGCTGTAACATTGAACATAGTAATTATAGTACACTATTGTTACGCAAAACGCTTGTTAAAGAGCGCAAAAGAAAGAGGGAAGGTAAAGAGTCAATTAGGCACTGTGATACACAAGGTTAAATAGGCCTAGCAATCCAGTATAAGGTGCGTCCATGGTTACGTTATAGTGTTACTAGTGTTCTCCATGCAGAAGGGTCAAGGTCACGTTGCAGTAGATATACTCATGCCATCAGTATGGATATATCTGTATTCACCTGTGTTGACCCTTGACCTTTTCTGTAACTATGGCAACTATTCATCATAAGTATCTCCAGATAAATCTCCATTATTTTCATCACCAATATCTCCGTTGACAAGTTGTCCTCCGCGAATTGTTTGTTCTCGGGCTAATTCTGCTTGGACGGTGGCTGTAAGATTCTCGTACAGCTTGTGTCGTTCTCCGAAGGAGCGGTTGTCTGTATGGCGTTCATATTTACTGCACAGCAACACCTTTGGCTATTACCATTCATCGTTAGTCCACAAATTACATGATCACGCAAAGGGAATGGAAGGCCATTCAATAAATTGGTTGTTGATAGGTGTCAGGGGATTGTTGTGATGATGCATGATCCAGGCGCAGCGAGATGAATCGCATGGGAGATGTAAAAATAGAAAAATCAAACAAACTGTATTAGAGATAGTATAAAACAACAAGTAAAAAGGGGTGACACTCGTCATTACCTTATTATAGGCGTCCATCTTTTCTTGCCAGGTCCTCCTGTCCAAATTGCCTTCATATTTATTTGCAACAAGAATTTTCGGCTGCAAAAGTGACAGTGGTCCATGAGGTAAAACATACATGGAAAACACAAATCCTGACCCATTCTTGTATAATTTAATTTCAGTTTCGTTAATCGAAAACAAGATTGACTGAAACTATGGGCGCTTGAGCGCCTGTATCGCTCCACAGGCCAGATTATGCTGATTAAGTAAATGTTTTTTTTAGGAATCCAAATCATATTCACCATATGTGGCAAATAAATCTTGTCAATGAAATCTCCTAATATTTTAAAATGTCATCGTTTAACAAAAGTCAATTCATTCACTGAGTCAGATTAAAAAGGTATCAACAAATATTTTAAGAAAATTCACTTTATACCATTATATGGACAAAAGCCACAACCATGAAATCTATGTTTTAAAACAAAATGAATTGATGTAATCTGAAAGAGAGTCACCTAAGGATCATTCCAGTGAAATTTGGTTGAAATCCATCTACTGGTTTCTGAGAAAATGATTTTTAAAGGTTTCACCATATATGGAAATAAGCCCAGCCCATTTAAGCCATGTTAAATAAATCATCCAATCAAAATTCTTTGAAGGTACCTGATAAAGGGTCACCCAAGTATAATTCCTGTAAAATTTGGTTCAAATCCATCCACTGGTTTGTGAGAAGAAGATTTTTAAAGGTTATACCATACATGGAAATTAACACTGCCCATTAAAGCTAAAATTCTTGAAGGAATCTGATAAAAGGTCACCAAAGGATCATTCCTGTGAAATTTGGTTGAATTCTGTTCTGTACTTTCTGAGTTTATGGATGGAGACTCACACACACACTCGATGTAGACAATGCCATAACAAAAATTATTCATACCTGCATGAACACAGCAATTTTGTATGCTTTCACACAAGATGGTTCCATTCAAAAAGGAGTAAAAATTTGTAAAATATTTGGTTTTCTGCTAGATGTTATTGAATGATGAGAAATGAAGATAATAATTTTTGTTTGCAAAGAGTCGTAAAAAGAAAAACCTAATCACATATATGTATGAATTTGCTTTGCGTATTCATACATTGTGATTGTTGCTTTTGTTTCATACCTCCATGAAAACAACAAATATTCTCTTCATCTCTTAAACCTTTCCTGTTCAATAAGAGCTTTTACGTCCCTATGATTTTAAAATTAGGAAAAAATAGTAAAAAAGAAAAAATTGCTTAAATTTTGGTCTGAAAAACCTTGGAATTTGGACAGGTCTTAAAGTTTGCAAAACAGGAATGGGTTAAATAATTTTTGATTTCACTATCCCACATTGCCAAAAAACTTCATAAATTATCAAGAAGTTTATGTTGACTTTGTCCTATTTTCTTGGCACTATAATCAGCAGATAAGTGTTTGTGTTTAGGGAAGCTACCTTGATACCAATAATGAAAATTGAAATGTAAACAAGGTTGAATTCAAATTAAAGGGCAGGTTTTAGATAACCATATATAAAATATAAGCCTTTAATCACATAATCTTGTTTAACCCATTCCTACACAGTGTTGCTTTTTGACACCCTTCAATAAAAGCAATTGGGATAACATTGTGTAAAATGAAGATATCACTTGAAAAGTAATTCCTTCATTTTACACAATATTTCTAATCCAGGAAGTTGAAAAACTCCAAAATTTCATTGTCCGCAACTCCTTTCAATATAGATAAATCTAGAATTTTGCCATCTAGTAATGGGTTAAGGGTCTAAATCACTCCATCAGCTTGAGTTTACTTTAACCTATTAAACAAGAGGACCATGATGGTCCTAAATCGCTCACCTGAGGCATCTCCAAATTACAGTACTTTTTAGTATAAAAAAGAAACAACTTGGGCAAATTAAATAAAAAGATATATAAGATTTTGGGCTTTGTACAAAACAAAACAGTAATGCTTTACAATAATAATGAATGCCTTTGGCTTTATAGTTTAATCCATTACCAAACTATCCCAGAATTTGTCACCCTCAGGGAAAACAGGTATGAAAAAAACATAGTGAGAAAGGGAGTGACAAGCAATTTATCCATTTCTCACAGTGTTTTCTACCTGAAAGTCTTTGTATTTAGATTTCAATCAAACTCTAATTACTGTCTGCAACTTCAATGGGTGTAATTTTAGCAACCTTGGTAGAGAACAATCTGGACGAACTATAAATCAAAATATGAATGCATTACAACTTATACATGAGGAGTGGAAAATATTTGAACATGCTCTTATTGAGCGTTTTTCATATCCTTGGATGCCTTGGGAAGGGCCATGTTTTTCAAAAGGATTTAAACATGGTAGATAACAATAATGTTATCCTTTGTTTTTAATGTAAATGCTCTGGAACCTATAATATTTAAGAAGAAGAATTCTTTCAATTGAATGCAATTTACGCAATTTTCAACCCCAGGAACAGAGACATTTTTTATCCTAAGAGCATATTTTCCTGTTACGTAGTACAAAATTATTTAGTCATGCTACATACCAAATATGTATGCCCTTCACCTTATTTTTTAGAAGGAGAAGACTTTCGATGTTGCTCTAATTGGGCGTTTTCAAAAATTTTTGACCTCTGGGGCAGTGCCATGTTTTATCCCAGGGCTAAAATTTTAGCTAACATGGTAGGGAACCATCTGGATATGCTATATACAAAATATGAATGCCTTAGACTTTTTAGATTGGGAGGAAAAGACTATTGAACATGGTCTAATTGAGCATTTTTACTAACTTTGGACACCCAGGGAAGGGGTGTTTATTAACCTACAAGCATAATTTGATCAAAACAGATAGATAACAGCCAGGCTATGCTACACTCAAAATATTAATGCCCTCCACCTTAAAATGAAGAATTTTTTTTTAACATATTCAAATTTTGCGTTTTTTCCCAATTATGGACCCCTAGTGCAGAGCTTTTTTTGACCTGAAGAAGACAACTTTTAGTGATATGGTACAAAACCATCTAGTTATGCCCCATACCAAATATGAATATCCTAGACCTTATAGTTTAAGAGAAGAAGTCTTTTGAAATTGCTCTAATTAAGCATTTTTCCAAACTTCAGACTTCAGGGGCGGGGCAATTTTTGACCCCAGAGATTAAATATTTAAAAAAACTTGGTTGAGAACAATATGATTAAGCTCTATATAAAAAAAAATGCCTTTGGCCTTGTAGTTTGTGAAAAAAAAGACAACAAAGATTTTCTAAAATTTCCCATTTTCATATGCTGCAGAAACAAAAGTTCACAGAATTAAATTCTTTTAACAACTTTTGAAGAGCTTCACCCAAGGAACATCCCTGCAAAGTTTTAGATTGATTGGCCAACTGGTTTAGGAGGAAAAATTTTTTAAAGATTTTTACAGATTTAATAAAGATTCCCATTTTCACGTGCCGCGGCAACCAAAGTTTTTGACAGAATTGAATTCTTTTAAAAACTTTTGTAGAACTTCACCCAAGGAACATCTCCGCTAAGTTTCAGCTTGATTGGCCTACTGGTTTAGGAGGAGAAAATTTTTAAAGATTTTTACAGATTTATTTAAGATTCCCATTTTCACATGCCGTGGCAACCAAAGTTTTTGACGGAATTAAATTCTTTTAACAACTTTTGTAGAACTTCACCCAAAGAACATCTCTGCAAAGATTCAGCTTGATTGGCCTTCTGGTTTAGGAGGAGAAGATTTTTAAAGATTTTTACAGATTTACTAAAGATTCCCATTTTCACATGCCGCGGCAGCCAGAGTTTTTGACGGAATTAAATTCTTTTAACAACTTTTGTAGAACTTCACCCAAGGAACATCTCTGCAAAGTTTCAGCTTGATTGGCCTACTAGTTTAGGAGGAGAAGATTTTTAAAGATTTTTACGGATTTATTTAAGATTCCCATTTTCACATGCCGCGGCAACCAAAGTTTTTGACAGAATTTAATTCTTTTAACAACTTTTGTAGAACTTCACCCAAGGAACATCTCTGCAAAGTTTCAGCTTGATTGGCCAACTGGTTTAGGAGGAGAAGATTTTTAAAGATTTTTACAGATTTACTAAAGATTCCCATTTTCACATGCCGCGGCAACCAGAGTTTTTGACGAAATTAAATTCTTTTAACAACTTTTGTAGAACTTCACCAAAGGAACATCCCTGCAAAGTTTCAGCTTGATTGGTCTACTAGTTTAGGAGGAGAATATTTTTAAAGAAATTGTGGACGGACGGACAGACAGACGGACAGACGACGGACAACGACCGATCACAAAAGCTCACCTCGCACTTTGTGCTCAGGTGAGCTAAAAACAACAAAATTTTAGAATGGTCCAAATTGAAAGGAGTTGCAGAAGACAATTTAAAGTTTATGAAAGTTTAGATTTTTCAACTTTTTGGATAGAAAACATTGTGGAAAATTTAAGAGCCATTCTTCATTTTACACAATGATTTCCCAATCATTTTTCTAGAGGGGTGTCAAAAGGCGTCACTGTGTTGGAAATGGGTTAAAACAATAAGATTAAAGGTCATCAAAAGATAATTCCTGAGAAATCTTGCTGAAGTCCAACCACTTTTTTCCAAGAAGTTAAATTTTTTCATTGCTTAACATATTATATAATTTAATTTTCAGATTCATCTATCATAATTGGGCATTCTGATGGTCGTAAAAATTATTCATAACTCCATGAACAAAATTTTGAGCACACAGCCATTTTGAACGCTTCCATGCAAAATAGTTCCATAGGTATCAAAAATTGTAACGTTTTCGCTTATTTTTTATCAATGCTATTAAATTATAAGAAATGAAGAGAATATTTTTTGTTTTCATGGAGGTATGAACCGAAAAGACTAATCACACTTATGTATGAATCTGCCACGTGCATTCATACAGTGTGATTTGTTTTTTTGGTTCATACCTCCATGAAAACAAAAAACATTCTCGTCATCTCTAAAATAGATTTAGCCCACCTATAGGAGTCAAGTTTTTTAACCCATTGAAATTCTGTGTAGAGATCTGAAAATAGATCACTAATGGGTTTTCTTAGAGGATTATTTTCAAGTGTTTCACATTACACTATATATGAATTTAGCCCCGCCTAGAAGTCATGTTTTTATCCAATCAAAACTTTTGAAGTAATCTGATTAAGGGTCATCCAAGGATAATTGAAATTGACTATGTGAAATTTGGTTGAAATCCATCTATTGGTTTCTGAGAAGATTTTCAAATTTTTCACCATATCTTGGATATTAATGCCCTACCACAAAAGCCATATTTTCAACCTTATCAAGATTATTTGAAGAAATCTGTCAAAGGTTCACCCAAGGATCATTTATATGAAATTTAGTTGAAATCTTTGTACTACTTTCTGGGGTTAAAGATTTTTTGAATAAAAGTTTATACACACACACACACAAACACTCACACAAAGAAACAGATGGATACACAAACACAATGCCATGGCAATATCCCACTGGTTTTCAGCCAGTAGATTTAATACATAGTTAAAACATTTTGGGGAAGAAGAAATTGCTTAAAAACAAGCAATTTCTGCTCTCCTAAAAATTTCAACTGATTATGCATGTCTTACTAAACTGTCAATTCCAAATTCAATAACTTTCAGGCAGTCTCATTGATTTTCATCTTACAATGGTTAATATGTATCAACAGATAAAGAAACAGATACAACAAAAAAATTAATAATGGCATAATTTACCCCTTAACCCATTCCCACACAATGACACCTTTAGATGCCCCTATAGAAAAGAAACTTTGGAAAACATTGTGGAAAATTATCCACAATGCTTTCTATCCCAAAAGATAAAGATTTTTAAAATTTCATAAACTTTGAATTGTTGTCTGCAACTTTTTCAATTTGGACCGCTCTAAAATTTTGTCATCTGGTAACGGGTTAAGGCAGTGTTACAAAATAGTAAACTGACTATATAAGAAAAGAGTAACATCCACACATAGTGAATTGGTAGAGTAATTATATCCCTCCAGAAAAAAACTTTAAAAGACATTATGGAAAAAGTAGAAATTACTTGCCACAAGCAATTTCTTCTTTATCCACAAGGTTTTCTGTCAAAAAAGACAACGATTTTTGAAATTTCATCAACCAAATATAGTTAACTGCAACTTCTGTTAATTTGGACCACTCTATCACAATAAAATTCACTTTACCGTGTTTCATGTAAGAACTTAACAAATCTATACTTTGAAATAAAATGTATACTTTACAGCTTCAGATAACCCAATCCTTTTTGACATTCCTTAGAAGAAAGGCTGTGGAAAACATTGTGGAAAAATAAAGTAATTGCTTGTAAAAAACAACTTCTTTATCATCCACAATGTTTTCTTCCCCAAAAGACAAAAATTTTTAAATTTCATCAACTTGAAATGGTCATCTTCAACTTCTTTCAATCTGGACCAGACTAAAATTTGTTCGAATGGTAATTGGTTAAGTGCTCTGATAATCATAAAAAGTTTCAAACCTGAATCTTTATTTCACATGCATATTGTCAATATTTTCGATAAGAACATGAGACTGTAAGTAAACCATAATACTCACAGGAGCGTTGCTGAATCTGTCATTCATTCTGTCATAGCTGAAAAAGGATATAAACAATAAATGTACGAGCCTTCGTGTGACATTTCAAACCATTTCACATGTGCGTGAAGAGCACACAGAGCAGCCTGAACAGCCATAAAGTACATGTAGAATAATTGCTAGTGGTCTAACCCATTACCACACAATCCTGCTTTTAGAGGCCACTCAAACAACATTTTAGATGGGTTCAAGTTCAAAGGAACTGGAGGCAATGATTTTGGTAATGAAATTTGAAAATCTTTGCCTTGTAGGGTAGAAAACATTGTGGACAAGGAAAGCAGTTTTCACATAGTCCACAATTTTTTCCAATTCTATTCCTAGAGGGGTGTAAAAAATTGGGACAGTTTGGAATGGGTTCAAGGTTCAAAGAAAAAAATGTTGAAAATGTAGATATTTCTTTTTCAAGCAATTTCAAAAATGTCCATGTTGTTTTTTGAAATTTTATCCTCTTGAAATTGTCATCTACAACTTCTTTCATTTTTCAATTTTTGTTGTTTGGTAGCGGGTGAGTCAGTAGGTATCTGAAGGCTCTTGTCAGCCAATGTAGATGTATGGGGATGATTTGAGTGATTTAACAGACTGGAGTATATTTTACCCATTCCCACACAAACAAGCTTTTTGATGCCTCTCAAGATAAGCAATCGGGTAAACATTGTGTAATATGAATATGACAAGCAATTTCTTCATTTTACACAATGAGTTCTATACAGACAGTTTGAATAATAAACTTCAAATTATTGCAACTCCTTTCAACTTTGACCAGTCTAAAATTTTGTGTCTGGTAATGGGTCAAACAATATTGAATAAATAATATGAACAAGTTTTGGAATATTGGGATGCACATCCCATGCAACCTGATCAGAGTCTTTCAATCAAATATTTCTTTAGACAATCAGAAAATCACAAAGCACTGTATTGATGCTGGAGGCCTTTGCTTAACCCACTCCCACACAATGATGCTTTTTGACGCCCCTCCAGGTAAACAATGGGGAAAAATTTTATAAAATCTAGAAATTGCTTGCAACAATCTATTTCTTCATTTTACACAATTTTTCTACCCAGAAAAAGGAAAAAGTTTACAATTTCATAGACTTAAAATTAATGTCTGCAAATTCTTTGAATTTGGACCTTTCTAAAATCTGCTGTCCGGTAATGGGTTAAAACATTCATACAACAGCTTCACTTATTTCAAGTTCATTAGTCTTAATTCAATTTGCCCTCTGTTTTCTCAGTGAATAGTCCTGCCTTAAACGTTTCTCCTCAATTTAACTCATTACCACAAAACAAAATTCCACACTGATCCAAGTTTGAAGAAGCTGCACACAACAATATTTAGCTGATGAAATTTTAAAAATCCTTGACTTTTTGGGAAGAAAGCATTGTGAATAATGAATAAATTGCTTATCTCAAGCAATTTCTTCATTTTTCACAATGTTTTCCAATGCTTCTCTCTTCAGTGGTATCAAAGAGCAGGATCGCTTGCAGATCTAAGCAGATTTATTGCTAAGAATACAAGAGTTGCCTGTCCATATATTTCAGTGCCCTACAAGTATTTATCAGGAGAAATAAAGTTGCCTATTATTTAGATAAGTTTAGAATACATGTAAAAATATCGATACTAAATTACTTACGAATCATCGTATTGTACACTTGACACTCCCCTCTTCTTTCTGCCAAATAGAAAAATAAAAACGATTACCATAAAATGACTTCAGCTGTCTTTACATTACTTTCTCAAATTTCATTCAAAAATATTTAGTATTCAATCTTAAATCTAATATTTCTAATAAAAGAACAATTTTTTTAGCTTGTTTATAAATACTACTTTGGTCATATCAGCCCCATCAGCTCTTTGATATTAATATGCTATAATAATAACAGTAGTGAAATTTATCAATTTCACAACAAATGATTTTTTTTCTTTCATTTTATTATATAGTCTTTGGAACATACATATTATTGCAAATTCGCTTGTTTGATAAGACCTTTTTGGATTTTTTTCAGATATACTTCTATCTTCTATTATCTCTCTAGTAAATTAACTATCAAGCAATATTTTGACATTTCGTGTTCTTGAAAAGAGACATGAAATACTTTTATCCCTATTCTACTTATACTTGAAAAAACAAGCGGGCCAAAATGGCCCTCAATCGCTCATGATTATGATATGGCCAGCCCTACAATTCAAACTTATTTTTGGAAATCAAAATTTTAGGAACAAGTTTTGAAAAGAGTCACCAAAGGACCATTTCTGCCTGTTTTTGCCAAATTTTTCCAATACTTAAGAAGGTTTTTAAAGAATTATTCTTCGATTTCCATAAGTCTGGTAAGCCCTGCCCTGTCAAGCCCACAGTTTTTATGCATATCATAATTTCATAAACAATTTTTTAATAGGATCACTCATGGAAAATCCCTTCCAAGTTTGGTCCAAATTTACCAAATTGTTCTGGAGAAGAAGAATTTTAAAGAATTATTTCATGATTTCTCTAAGTCTGATAAGCCTGCCATGCAACTTCTGATTTTTTTTCAAAATGAAAATTTCACGAAGAAGTTTTGAAAAGGATCACCAACTGAATATTCTAGCAAAGATCAATTGAAATTGGCCTTGTGGTTTAGGAGGCGAAGATTTTTAAAGAACTATTTCATGATTTCTCAATGTCTGATAAGCCTGGCCCTGCCATGCCCTTTTTTGGAATCGAAATTACACAAAGAAGTTTTGAATTGGATCGCCAAAGGAATATTCCTGCAAACTTTGGTTGAAATTGGCCTTGTGGTTTAGGAGGAGAAAATGTTTAAAGAATTATTTCATTAATTCTATTAGGTCTGACAAGCCCTTCCTGCTACACCCCATTTTTTCAGTAATCAAAATTTCATAAAAAAGTTTTATAAAAGGTCACCATAGGAACATTCTTGACAAATTTGGTACAGGAGGGGAGATTTTTAAAGAACTATTTCATAATTTCTCTAAGTCTGATAAGGACTACTGCACCTCTATTTTGGGGGGAATCAAAACTTCATGTACAAGGGTAACCATAGGGACATTACCGTCAAGTTTGGTTGCAACTGGCCAAATGATTTCAGAGGAGAAGATTTTTACAGAATTGTTTACTACTTCCCACACACGACGGAGAGTTCACAAGGGACACAGGGTGATCACAAAAGCTCACCTTGAACACATTGTGCTAAGGTGAGTCGATTATAATCACAAAAACATGCTTTTCATATGCAATTTCTTCAATTTTCACCAAGTTTTTTAACTCCATATGTTTGTTATTTTCTTATTTACATTAAATCATTGAATTTAGACCAGTGAACAATTTTGTCGACAGGTAATTGGCTACTCACGTTTTACTCATGGCTCTTGTTCTTTCTTGTAACTCAACAATCTGAAAATTTTCAATAAACACAGAGGTTAGTGTACTTCTTTTGATAAACCTTATATAAATCCCCAATAAATGATGTATTTCTAGAAGAAAACTTGAAAGTTAAAACTTAAAACAACAACATTATGCAATTTGTACATTTTTTATGCACTTTTTTTCCGCTAATTTTTTTTTATGATGGTCAAGCTAAAAATAATGAAACTTATCATTAAGTATCTAAAATACTTGAACAATTCTCCTTCAAAATTGATAAATAGTTCAACTGTGCAAATGAAATAAGTAATATACCTTTGCATGTGACTTCATAATAAGACTTCAAAATAAGACCTTTTTAACCCATTACCAGATGGCTAAACTTTAAACAGGTCTAAAATGAAAGGAGTTTTAGACAAGAATGTATAATTCATGAAATTTCATTTTTTTCAACTTTCTGGGTGGAATATGAAGAAATTGTAAAAAAATAAAATGTTATGAAAAATTTTATACATATTTACTGTTGCACATAGTATGTTTGCAAGATATTCTTAGTAGCAGTGAGCTTACATTCACCATGGTAATCAAAGAGGAGGTACATTAGAAGGGTTGCCCAGCAACTGGTAGAATGGCAGTCTGTCATAAGTCTGTATAGATATGACTTACATAAAACTTGGAAAGAAAACAATCTAATAAAATTCTTAATTGGTAATATGCATACTTATTGCATATGTACATGTGTGTCTACATTTCTATTGGCTGAGCATTTTGGAACTTATGAGGTAAGTTGAATTAATTTTTCAATGTCACTTAAAAGAATATCTGCTAAAATATCTACAAAACATCAAAGCCCCTTAGTTTTAACCAAGATTATTTTTAGTTGTAATCAGCATCTTCTCCTAATACCATGGTGTTTTCTACAGATAAAACATTTTTCTATTTGCACTCGATTTCATTTTTCACATTTAAAGTTTTTGGTAAATGTTTCAGGCAAAAATACAAAAAAATCTAGTAATTTTGGTTTTAACAAATTACCACACAACTCCACATTATTATGCATCAAAGAAATATAGCGTTCAAAAACATTAGGAGAAAAAAAGAAATTGCTTGTATGAAGGGATTTCTTCTTTTCTCACAAGGCTTTTTACCTCATAAGGCATTTATTTTCAATTTAAACCAACTTCATTTTGTTATCTGTACCCTCTTTCAATTTTGTTATCTGTACCCTCTTTCAAATTTAGACCATTCTAGAAATTTGTCTGTTGAGAATTGGTTAACCCTTTCCTGTTTTTCAAAATTCTAGACTTGTCCATTAGGAAAGAAGTTGCAGATGACAATCAAAAGTGTTTGCAATTTGAAAAGTAATTAACCTACATGGTAGAAAATATTGCGGAAAAAGAAAGAACTGCTTGTCACAAGCAATTTCTTCTTTTCCCGCAACTTTTCCTCATGCATAAAATCAAAGGGATGTAAAAACCAGTACAGGGTTCCCACAACCGGCATAAAGTAAAATTCCTTACTAAATATTAACCCTTGTCATGCTGAATAAGATCCTTTTGAGAATTGTATAAAAATCAAAGGGCTGAAAGCACTGATAGTACTTGTTGTTCAGTTGTCAATACTTCTTTTGAAAATAAATTTCATAAACAACTCTGGTTTCAAAAGGACAGACAGGAGGTGTAGACTAAGACCAGACTGCACTTATGTGCAGTCTGATCTTTGTCTATACCTCCTGCTAAAACCGGAATATTCCGGGTTCAGCATGACAAGGGTTAAAATTCCCGACCAAAATCATTGGCACTTACACAGTGTAAACCAGCTCAGAAGGCAAGAGGTGCTTAAAACCTTTTCAGTTCCTTCTAATGTGAGTTTGCACTTTGTTAACAAAACTGACTCATAGGCATTTTTCTCTCTTAAACAGAGACTCAAATTAGAGATGAGTTCACAAATACAACAACAAAGAATGCTCTCTAATCAGATACAATGACTAACACATCCATGAGTTTTTTAGAAGAAACTACCATAGCAAATTGTTGTTTTTCCTTTACTTTCCTAAAAATTTCTACATCTGATTCTGAAATTCCCTGACTTTTCCCTGACTTTTGACATATTTTTAAATTTCCCTGACTAATTTTTAAATTACCTGACTTTTCCCTGCCCTTAATTTTTTTTTAAATTTTTCCCTGACTTTTCCCTGACCGTGGGAACCCTGCAGGAATTGTACAGGAAAGGGTTAAAGGACAGCTTTTAAAACAATCTAATTAAAGGAGAAATACAGTAGTAACTGGTGTATTAAACACTGTACATACATCATACTGATGGCGTTTGTATGTATCCTCAAGGTTATACATGTTACTGACAAGGTTTCTGATCTGGTTATGGAGTTCCTTCGCATACTCCGCTAGTGCATCTGTGCCACTTGCCTCCTCGTTTAACGGAGTGATCCTCGTAGTGAGGGCTGCTTGTTTCTCCTTCTCTAATTGCTCCTTAGTTTTTTGAGGGGGCTTCTTTTCTTCATCCTGTAATGTGAAACAAAGTTTTAATCTGTTTCCACAGAGTCCTGTATTATGACAGGCTGAAGAATTAACTTAAACAAATTTTGTGAGAATAGAATGGTTTTCAAAGGACAAGCTCTGGAAATTTGATCTTAGAAATGTAGAGTTATTGTCCAGATAAAATTTTGACCTGCAGTATGACCTTAATATTGTAATTTCCTGATCAGTTGATGACATAAAACGTTTACTAATGACATGGTATATTCCTGCCAAATTATAAATGTAGTAGTTATGGTCTTGAGAGAACTATCACCTTTAGCCTTAGAACAACTTCAATAAATATTTCAAATTTAGCATCTACTCATAATGGGGAATAATTATTCCAAGTCATTTTGAAATCCAGCCATATATGCTGAAGTTATGCTAAAGAAAAGTTAACTTTCAATATTTGACCTTGAGCTGCGACCTTGAACTTGAAGCTATCCAAAGAGTTCTAAGTAGTTTTACTTCTAACAGAGAGCAACTGTGCCAACTTATTAGGAAAATTCAGAAAAAGTTAGGCTCATGTTCAACATTTGACCGTCATGTGTGACCTTGACCTTGAATCTAGCCATCAATATGTTTGAAATGGCACATCTACTCATGATGGAGAATTGTGTATCAATCATTATAAAATCCATCCATATATATGTAGCAGTTAGAGAATCTGGTAAGCAACATGGACTCACACTGACACAATGGTATCCACCCACCTATACCACCTATCAGAAGGCAATACCTCTACTCTTGTGGACAGACACTGACACAATGGTATCCACCCACCTATACCACCTATCAGAAGGCAATACCTCTACTCTTGTGGACAACCACTGTCACAATGGTATCCACCCACCTATACCACCTATCAGAAGGCAATACCTCTACTCTTATGAACAGACACTGACACAATTGTATCCACCCAGCTTTACCACCTATCAGAAGGCAATACCTCTACTCTTGTGGACAGACATTGTCACAATGGTATCCACCCACCTATACCACCTATCAGAAGGCAATACCTCTACTCTTGTGGACAGACACTGACACAATGGTATCCACCCACCTATACCACCTATCAGAAGGCAATACCTCTACTCTTATGGCCAGACACTGACACAATGGTATCCACCAACCTATACCACCTATCAGAAGGCAATACCTCTACTCTTGTGGAAAGACACTGACACAATGGTATCCACCCACCTATACCACCTATCAGAAGGCAATACCTCTACTCTTGTGGACAGACACTGACACAATGGTATCCACCCACCTATACCACCTATCAGAAGGCAATACCTCTACTCATGTGGACAGACACTGCCACAATGGTAGCCATCCACCTATACCACCTATCAGGAAGCAATACCTCTACTCTTGTGGACAGACACTGCCACAATGGTAGCCATCCACCTATACCACCTATCAGAAGGCAATACCTCTACTCTTGTGGACAGACACTGACACAATGGTATCCACCCACCTATACCACCTATCAGAAGGCAATACCTCTACTTTTGTGGACAGACACTGACACAATAGTATCCACCCACCTATACCACCTATCAGAAGGCAATACCTCTACTCTTGTGGACAGACACTGACACAATGGTATCCACCCACCTATACCACCTATCAGAAGGCAATACCTCTACTCTTGTGGACAGACACTGACACAATGGTATCCACCCACCTATACCATCTATCAGAAGGCAATACCTCTACTCATGTGGACAGACACTGACACAATGGTAGCCACCCAGCTTTACCACCTATCAGAAGGCAATACCTCTACTCTTGTGGACAGACACTGACACAATGGTATCCACCCACCTATACCACCTATCAGAAGGCAATAACTCTACTCTTGTGGACAGACTCTGTCATAATGGTATCCACCCACCTATACCACCTATCAGAAGGCAATACCTCTACTCTTGTGGACAGACACTGTCAAAATGGTATCCACCCACCTATACCACCTATCAGAAGGCAATACCTCTACTCTTGTGGACAGACACTGACACAATGGTATCCACCCACCTATACCACCTATCAGAAGGCAATACCTCTACTCTTGTGGACAGACACTGACACAATGGTATCCACCCACCTATACCACCTATCAGAAGGCAATACCTCTACTCTTGTGGACAGACACTGACACAATAGTATCCACCCACCTATACCACCTATCAGAAGGCAATACCTCAACTCTTGTGGACAGACACTGACACAATGGTAGCCACCCAGCTTTACCACCTATCAGAAGGCAATACCTCTACTCTTGTGGACAGACACTGACACAATGGTATTCACCCACCTATACCACCTATCAGAAGGCAATACCTCTACTCTTATGGACAGACACAGACACAATGGTATCCACCCACCTATACCACCTATCAGAAGGCAATACCTCTACTCTTGTGGACAGACACTGCCACAATGGTAGCCATCCACCTATACCACCTATCAGAAGGCAATACCTCTATTCTTGTGGACAGACACTGACACAATGGTATCCAAACACCTATACCACCTATCAGAAGGCAATACCTCTACTCTTGTGGACAGACACTGACACAATGGTATCCACCCACCTATACCACCTATCAGAAGGCAATAACTCTACTCTTGTGGACAGACTCTGTCATAATGGTATCCACCCACCTATACCACCTATCAGAAGGCAATACCTCTACTCTTGTGGACAGACACTGACACAATGGTATCCACCCACCTATACCACCTATCAGAAGGCAATACCTCTACTCTTATGGACAGACACTGTCACAATGGTATCCACCCACCTATACCACCTATCAGAAGGCAATACCTCTACTCTTGTGGACAGACACTGTCACAATGGTATCCACCCACCTAAACCACCTATCAGAAGGCAATACCTCTACTCTTGTGTAATTTATGTCAATTAAGTCAAAGACTGACAATTACTCAATTATCTAACCCATTACAAAACAAGAAAACTTTTAGACTGGTCTAAATTGAAAAAAAGCTGCAGACAGCAATTTCAAGTTGATGAAATTTTAAAACTAGATGGTTGTCCCAGGACAACTGCTGTTGAGCATCAACTTGACCTTGACCATCTATCTCATAACAGAGAATAATTGTGTCAAATATTTTTTTAATCAATTCTTAAATGTGGACAATATTTTTGAAATTAATTTGAAATCCATTCATAATTGTAGCATCATGCTCTGGACTAGCACAATTTTAGTGTTTGACCTTGAGCTTTGACCTTGAACTTGAAGCTATCCAAATAATTCTTTCAAACGGCACATCTACTGAAAAACTGTGCCAATTTATTTTGAAATCCATCCATAAATGTAGGAGTAATTGTCTTGACAAATTCAGACAGACGGATGGACTAACGCACATACACTGACTTGTCATAGTGACAATTATGTCTCGCTCATTGCAAGCGGGCTTCACAAAAAACTTTGTCTTCTGGGGTAGAAAATATAGTGGAAAATGAATAAATTGTTTGTTACAAGCAATTTCTTCATTATCTACAATGGTTTGCCAACTGTTTTTCTTTATGGTATGTAAAAGCAGCATTGTATGGAAAAGGGTTAAAATATAAATTTCTGTGTATTTCGATTCTCCAAGTACTTTGTGATTAGGAATAAGGCAGCAAAAGACATGTCCACTCTATCTTTATTCAGTCTCATACCTCAATTTTCTTTTCTCCACCCTCTTTTTTTACAATAGTGAAATTTGGACCTTTGGATTTGGCTTTGAGTTTTTCATTTTCTCTCCTTTTTCTTTCCCTCTCTTTCTTTCTCTTTTCTTCTTCAGCAGCTTTTCTCTTCTTTCTTTCTTCCTGAAAATGAAAGCAAAAGGACCATGATGATCCTAAACTGCTCACCTGAATAACAATCACAATTGGTGCCAGGGTGGGCCAAATGAAAATAGGAATTATCCTTGGAGAGTCATTATAGAACCTTCGGAGCATCACTCAAACAACATGTCTAACCCCATTCCCACACAGTGACGCCTTTGAATGCCCACCAGGAAAAACAATTGGGTAAACATTGCGTAAAATGAAGAAATTGCTAGTTGCATGCAATTTCTTCAGGCCTAATGTTTTGAAGATTTCCTTCTTTCTTTTTATATAAAATAGGCTGCACTCACTAGATCCCAAAATTTAATGAAACCTCAAGGCACTGTTTTAATACAATTACGAAAATTTACATATAATGTAAAAAGGTCAACAAAGAGGTCTTGACACATGACAAAACACATGTAAAACATGAAGACTCTAGCTACTACCATCAACAAGTAATGGCTCATGTTTAAGTTTTAATTTTGAAAAATTTAACTTGAAAAAATGACATAGACCTTCATCCATTCACACACAATGATGCTTTCAGGACCCCATGAAAAAGGGGTTAGGAAAGGGAAAATGTAGAAGTTGCCTGTTGCAAAAACTTTCTTTATCATCCTCAAAATTTTCTACCCTTGAGGGAAAAGTAGAGGCGCTTGAGCCCCTGTATAGCTCCACAGGCCTGATTGTACTGATTAAGCAAATCGTGTTTCAGGAATTCAATGTAAACCATATCATATTTATCATGTGTTGAAATAAAACTTTTCAATGAAATCTTTTAATATTTCAAACTTTTCATTGTTTTACAAAAAAAATCACTGTATACCATATATTGACATAAGCGACTACCATAAAAGCCAAGTTTTCAACCCATCAAAATTAATTGATGGAATCTAAAAAAAGAGTCACTAGAGGATCATTCCTGTGAAATCCTGTTGAAATCCATCAACTAGTTTCTGAGAAGAAGATTTTCAAACATACGGCTTCTTTGTAGGAAAATGAAAATTGCTTGTGTTGACTTTTTTTTTTAAAGTTCTCTTAATATATCTGTTAGTTGTCCTTTTTGACTGGGATTATCATTTACTTTAAAATCGACAACGTCTTTAAACTTGTAATCTAGCAAATAGCTAAATTCCGAGTAATAATTTCTTGAATCGATGGAAAAAATCATGTTTTTTTGTTTGTTTTTTAAATCGGTGAATATGTCACTCAATAAAGATGCTTTTTGCGGTAATTGTTCCCAAAGGTTCCTTGTTAGAAATCAAGGAACAGGTTAAACATGCAACTGTGCACATCTGATAGACATTTATAGCCTCGGAGCCTGTCGACATGGTGGATTGTATTACGAGACTCAGCCCCTTTTAACCTGATTTGTAAGAAACCCACTGATTGGCCAGCCTCATTTTCTGTTCTGTGACGTCACGCATACAGAAAATCTCTATTCAACAGGCTAAGGATTAGATAAGTTGAACGTTCGCCGCTCTTGGTCCAACAAGATGCCTCACCCTCCCTATAAATTAAAACAATTTAGAAAACATAGAAATTGCTTGTTACGAGCAATTACTTCATTTTTCTCATTTTTTTCTTGCCAGAATGATAGACGCATTTCTTTGAGTTTTTTGAGATTGTCCACTTCAACTGTTTTGAATTTGGACCAGTATAAAATGTTGTTGTCTGGTAACATGTTCTTGTCATTCCATAATTCTATCTTTCCTAGAGAGTAAACCGTGTACAACAGTTAATAGTTACCTCTTCAGCCTTTCTGCGCTGTTCTTCCTCACGTCTCTGTGCTGCCATACGTTTCTCATCTTCTTCACGCTGTTTAGCTCTCTCAATCTGAAATAATAAACAGAAATCAGATTGGTGAGTTTAAAATGTAACAGTAAGTACAAGCAAGAGGTGCTTGAGTGCCTGTATCGCTGCACAGGCCTGAATATACTGATTTAGCAGTCGTTGTTTACAGAAATTCAATATAAACTGAATCATCATAGCCACCTCTGGAAAATAAATCTAGTCACTATCATCTTTTAAGTAGTTCTAGTGAAGCATTTAAAACTTTTCACTGTTTTACAAAGTCAAGTTGAGTTACGTAAAATTCATAATTCATAATTTCTGTAAAATTAAGTTGAAATCCATCAAATGGATTCTGAGAAGATTTTTAAAGGTTTCACCTTATATGATTATTAGCCCTCCAATTAAAGCCATGTTTTTCATCAGATCAGAGCTCTTTGAAAGAATCTGATAAAGGGTCACCAGAGGATTAATTCTGTGAAATTTGGTTGAATTCTGTTCAGTACTGTCTGAGGAAAAGATTTTTAATGAAAAAGTTTACAGACAGACAGATGACTGCACGACTGACACCACACCATGACAATAGCACCATGGCTTTCAGCCAGTGAAGCTAAAAATCAATAAAACCAACTAGAGGCATGGGCGTGCCTCATTTATTGATTTGCCTGATGTACTAATCATGCAGGTTATTTAGTTTCCTTAACGCATTCCCACACAATCCTTCAGGCTTTGGAAAACATTGTGGACACAGAAGAAGTTTCTTGTACAAGTCTAAACAAGATGCGTTTGTGAAACACAATGCCCCCGCAAATCTTGATATGTGACCTTGACCTTATCACATGACCTTGACCTTGACATGAGGGGATACGTATTATGAAGATGTATCATCATGCCAAGTATGAGCATTATATCTTGAATAAGCTGGTAGTAATTTACAATGTTAAGTTTTATGGTTAAGTTTAGCATACAGATGGAAAGACTGAATGACGGACAGAAAGACGGACAGACAGACAAACAACAGTAAAACAATATGCCCTCGATCTTTCCATGCAGGGGCATAAAAATGTATGTGTGGAAATTGGTTAAACATCGGAGGCAGCTCATTGAAGTAAGAATATTACCTTTTTTAAATTTAGAATTTAAAGGGAGGTAACTTTCTTATGTATGGCTTATTCTTAGTCAAGCAGGAACAATTATTTCCCTTGCATCACTATGTATTTTCTACCTGAAATTTGGCTCTTCCTCCAAAGCAATATTATTAGACCTAAGAAAATTTCTTCAATAAATCTGATAAAGAGTCACAAACCGACCATTCCTGTGATATTTCGTTGAAATCTATCAGTAAGTATCTGAGAAGAAGTTTTTCAATTTTTTCGCCATCTATGGAGTTAGACCTGCCCATAAAAGCCATTTTCATGCGATCAAATTTTTTTAAGGAATCTGATTAAGGGTCACTCAAGGATCATTCCTATGAAATTTGTGCTGTCCTTTCTGGGTTGGAGATTTTTAAAATAAAAGTCTACTGACACACACACACACACACTGGCAGACGGATGATGGACACAATTACAATAGCCTGCTGGCATTCAGCCTGTGGAGGTAAATATTATCCCATTACCTCACTACAAAATATTAGACTTGTCTGAACAGATAGAAGTTGAAGATGACAATTTCAGTTTGGTGCAATCTATAAATTCTTTGTCTTTTCCAGTAAAAAACATTTTGGACATTAAAGAAATTGCTTGTTCAATCTTATTTCTTTGTCACAATGTTTTTCAAACCTTTTTCTTGCGGGGCATCAAAAAGCGTCATTGTGTGGGAATGGGTTAAATTGGAACTTAACACCCCTATCTAAACTCCTGGAGATCTATATTTAAACAAGAAGCCTTCCCAAAGAATAACCTTTTTCTCTCCTTATAGAATTTTCATTTAGATTACCATCTTGCAGATACACTTTATTCTTGTAACTGGTATCATGTAAACACTTTATAGCTGTAACATGGAGGCCATAGCATAGTGCTGGAGTGCTGGAGGAGTGATCTGTTACATACATTAATTTAACCCTTTCCTGTACAATCCCTGGTTTTTACGCCCCTGTGATTTTATACTTGAGAAAATATTGTGGAAAAAGAAGAAATTGCTTGTAACAAGCAAATTTCTTCTTTTTCCACAATATTTTCTACCCTACTGAATAGTAATTTTTCAAATTAAATCCAGTTTAAACATGCGTCTTAAAAACCTTTGAATTCGGACAGGTCTAAAATTTTGCAAAACAGGAAAGGGTTAAATGAACCTATTTATTACATGATTTCTTCCCCAAGCTATCCTTGATTTCTATGGCAAAATCCATGACTAAAACATTTTATCTTAAAAATGTATAGAATCACAGGTTGTCTCAGAGCTTTACCAATGACCACAAAAAGATGCTTTTTGATGCCATGAAGAAAAATTGCTAGTAATAAGCAATGTATTATTTTCTCATAATGTTTTCTACCCTAATTGGCCCTTATTTTCCAGTTTTAGCATAATTTGAAATGTTGTCTGCAACTTCTTTCAATTTGAACTAGTCTAAAATTGTGTTGTCTTGTAATGGGTTTATCTATTCTAGCTCAATCCTGCATTTTCATGACCCTAAATAAATGTAATAAGTAATTCCTTCATGTGTACAATGTTTTCTATCCCAAAGGGCAAAGATATTTTCTAAATTGCACTATAAAACTGTAATATGCAGCATCTTTCAATTTAGTCTGAAGTTTTGTTTTGAGATAATAGGTTAACTGACATTCCAACAAAAGATGCAGATGCCTATGTGAGAAAAGGAAGCAATGGTCCAAATTGAAAGGAGTTGTTGAAAACAATTTAAAATTTATGAAATTTAAGATTTATTCAACTTCATGGATTATTGTATGGGAATATGTTAAAGCAATACCTTTTTTCTCTTCAGTTCTTCAATTTCATTTGCCATGGCTTCTTTCTCCTTTTTTCTTGATTCTTCATAGTCTTCCATTTCATCTTGTAATTTTTCTTCCTTCTTTCTCTGTTGTTCTTCCATGAACTTCAAAGCTTCATCTCTGCAAACCAGGAAACAAAAATTCAAAATGGCTCCAAATCGAAAGACTTAGATGCAGAAACTCCCCACCACTACCCAAGAGAAAAACATTGTGGAAAATGAAGAAACTGATTGTCACTAGCAATTCCTTATTATCCAAATTATTTTCTACCCAAAAAAAAAACAACAAAACAATTCTTTTTATAATTGTACATTCTTTTTATACTTTCATCAACTAAAATTTTGTGTCCTGGAACTTCCTTAAAGTGGGACCAGTTAGAATTCTGTCATTTGGTAAGGGTTAATCTATAATAAGACAACAAAATTTTGAAAATGGGAGAAATCACAGACGAAAATGTCAAGGTGATGAAATTGAGAAATCATCCTCTTTCTGGGTCCAACAATACAGTAAATGAAGAAATGGATCATTTTCAAACAGTTAATTCTTTTTTTTTTCCTCAAGTATGTCTCTTTCATCCAAGTTTATGTTTTTGGCAGATGCTGTCATAGAGCAGTCAGTAGCCCATCAGACTCCCAATCTTCAACCATGGGATGTCATGGGTTTGATCCCTGGAAGTGGCACATATTCTTTCTGCCATTTATCTCTCACCAATGGGTGGATAATTGTAAATGTAAGGGGGATAGCAGCTGGGGGCTGAAAGGGATGTAGTGGTAGTACTGGTGTGAGAAATACCAGGAATCCATTGTTAGGTGCTCCAGCCACCGGGATATGACTGAAATACTGTTAAAAGTGGCTTTAACCCCATTCAATCAATCAATCATGTTTATGGCTACTGCTGAACAAAAACCTTTTCTATCTAGAGACAAGGTACTTAACCTTTTCCTGTATTTTGAAATTTTAGACTGGTCCAAATTCAAAGAGGTTGCAGATGACAAAGAAAATTTGATGCAATTTGAAATAGAACCATCCAATGTGGTAGAAAATATTGTGGGAAAAGGAGAAATTGCTTGTAACAAGCAATTTCTCCTTTTCCACATGTTTTCTCAAGTATAACATCACAGAAATCCCGGGTTTGCACAGGAAAGGATTGTCATCCTTGTCTTACCCTGGAAAAATATAATTCCATTTAAGAAGAAGCAAGACTAATGTGTATCTCAGATCCGTTTTGACTCTAGTCATGCTGAATAAATCACAGCACTGAAAGTACTGATGATGGATATCCATGTTGGCATTGTGTTGGTGATATGCCCATTTTGGTGTACAAAATGGCAATTTTCATGTAGATAACTTTTTAAGCAAAACCTCTTGCTTAGCCTGGTTCTTTTAATAGGTTTCTATTCTAGAGAATGGTACAAGTTCGGGAAAAAATGCCGTTGTTACACACATCATTTGTCTTTCACCAATTGAAATATGATAAGTAATTTGCCTGTTAAGTTGGCTGAGCAGCTACATATGTAATGGGCCAAATTGTACATGTTACTGGTGTCTAAATGACAGAAAGCCATGGTTGGGAGCACCTACCAACTGTGGTTTTACTGAAATACTACTGACAGTCACATTAAATCAAATTTACTTGATCGCAGTCCAACAAGCTTTCAAGATCAATTCTTATTTTTACTTTTTCGAGATTATCCTTTTCCAAAGACAAATAATTAAGATGTCATTTAGGAAATTTGGATGACATAAGACTAGCAATATTCATTTAGATTTATTGTAAGTAAGAAATCTTAAATCTTTTTTAAATCTTTAGTGATCCAGAAGAAGCTTAACCCTTTCCCACACAATCACACTTTTTAACAAGCAATTTCTTCTTATCCCACAATATTTTCTACCCTATAGGTTGGTTACTTTTCAAATTGCACTAACTTTTAATTGTTGTCTGCAACTTCTTTCAAATTGGACAAGTCTAAAATTTTGAAAAACAGGAAAGAGTTAAAAGGGACAGACTACGATCAGATTGCAATTATGTGCTGACTGATCTTGTCTATATATCATGCCAAATCAGGAATATTCCAGGATCAGCAAGGGATACAAACAAAATTTTAGACATGTTCAAATTGAAGGAAGTTGTAGATAACTTTATAAAGTTTTTGAATCTTCATCTTAGATTCAGAGTAGAAAATCTCAGAAATCAATTAAAAGGAATTTCTTCATATCAACAATTTATCTAAAACCTTTTTCTTGTGGCTTGCAAATGGGATTGTTTACATACATGTATACATAGAATCTATACATATTGTTTGTCAATTAATCCGTTTAAACAATTACATGTAAACCTATTACTAAACAACAAATTTACAAGTTGCAGAATAAATTCCAAGTTGGATAAATTGAAAATAAGTACCAAATTAGGTAGAAAATATTGTGAGAAAAGGGGGAAATTGATAGTTGAAAATAGTTTCTCCTATTCTCGCAATGCTTTTAAATGCAATTTTTTCTTCATGATTCTGTAATATGCAGGATCATCTGGTGATATGATAAAATTGACCCATTCCAATACAAGAAATTTTGTAGACCAGTCGAAATTCAAAGAAGTTGCAAATGCCAGTTTTAAGTTGATGGTATCTTCAAAATCTATGTCTTTAAGGGTATTAAACATTGTGGATAATGAAGAAAGTGCTTGTAACAAGCAATTTCTCCGTTCTCCTAAATGTTTTCCAAAGCTTTCATAATGAGCAGTGTTTAAAAGCCTCCATGTGTGGAAAAGGGTTAATGCTGATCAAATTTTACTCTGAAGGAAATTGATTGATTGATTAATTGGGGCTTAACATAACTCTTAACAGTATTTCAGTCATAAAGTGGCGGCTGGATCACCCCACAATAGATTCCTGGTATTTCTCACACCAGTACTACCACTAAATCTTTTCCTAGCCTCCAGCTGCTATCCCACTTAGGTTTACAATTATCCACCCATTGGTGAGAGACAAATGTCGGAAAAAATATGTGCTGCCGCCAGGGATCGAACCCATGACAACCCATGATTGAAGATCAGGAGTCTGACGCGCTACCGACTGCCCTATGACGGCGGCCTCTGAGGGAGAAGAGTTCATGATCAGTGAAGAAGGGTTAAAAATGCAGCAGAATAATTCTCATAAATATCCTACCTTATTGCATTGCAGAGTTAAATTAGACAGACATTGCACATAAAATAGGGAAGTTGAAGTACTTGTTTGCATGTTTGCTGGGAGAATTACAAGAATAATGTTCCACTGGTGCATCTTGCATTCCAAATAACCAATCCCTCATACTTGTTTCTGGGGGATGTAAAACTATTTCCAACATAATACAAACTTTTAACCTATTCCCACACAATCTTTCCTTTTTAGGCCCCAAGAAAAATGCTTTGGAAAACATTGTGGATGATGAAGAAATTGCTTGTATCAAGCAATTTCTTCATTCTCCACAAGGTTTTCTATCCAAAAAGACAAAAAAAATAAAAATCCATCAACTATAATATAATATATAAATTGTCCTCTGCTGCTTCTTTCAATTTGGACCAGTCTAAAATTTTGTTGTGTGGGAATGGGTTAAGAAAGATCTGGCATATTGTGAAAAATTGATAAAATGTTTGTTTTTCCCTACATGTTTTCTACTCCTTGATTATCCCCTCTTTATACTTATACCACACTTGAAAACCAAAGCTACAATCCAAATTACTAGAAAATATCTTTACTGAAGCTTACTTAACCCGTTCCGAAACAATCACACTTTTTTTTATATCTTTTAAGAATTATATTCAAAAAACGTTGAGAGAAAAGGAAACATTTCCTTGACACACAAACAATAGAAATGCAGTCTGAAACTTCTTTGAATTTGGATCAGTCCAAAATTTTGTTAAGTGGTAATGGACTAACACAAACAGTCCAAGTTCCTTCAGGATACTGGCAACAACCCAAAGCTATTGCTGTTCATCTTTTTCTTTTCTTTATTTTTATTACCAGCTGACAAAATTTTGGATTTTTCTAAATTCAGAAGTTGCATACCACAATTTTCAATTGATGAAATTTTAAAATTCCTTGATTTTTCAGAGTAAAAAACATTGTGAACAATGAAGAAAATGCTTGTATCAAGCAATTTCTTAATTTTACACCTCTTTTTGAGGGGCGTAAAAAGGGGAAAACTTTGGAAGTGGATTAAACATTTAAAAGTCAATTTTAAAGTGTTCTCAGAGTATCCAATCAAATTCAATGAATATAACCATCATTCACAGGAAAAAAGAAGCAAAAAATACACACTTAGCTTGTTTAGAAAAATCATTGATACCAAATATACAGACAATATACATGCAAAGCTTACAATTACCTGAAGATTCTAAAAGTGATTGATAAATAATTTAATTTTTAGTTACGTCTATCAAAAATAAGCGTTCTGATTGGTTGAAAAACATTATTCATAACTCCATGAACAAAATTTTGAGCACGCAGCGATTTTGTATGCTTCCGCACAAAATAGTCCCATACAATAAGGTATCAAAATTTGTAAAGCTTTTGGTTTTTTCCCTCAATGCTATTAAATTATAAGAAATGAAGAGAATATTTTTTATTTTCATGGAGGTATGAACCGAAAAACCTAATCACACAATGTATGAATCCGCCTTGCGTATTCATACAGTGTGATTAGGTTTTTCGGTTCATACCTCCGTGAAAACAAAAAATATTCTCTTCATCTCTTAAAGGTAAGAGTGGGTTATGTAGCCTTGCTTGTCAATGTTGTCAAGGACAAGAGAATTCCCTATCATAACTTGGCAGGAATCTCTGGCTGTTTACAACATAAACAGTATATGCTATGTTCAAAAACACTATATAGATGTACAAGTTTTAGTGAGTGATCAAAGTTTTCTCTTTACAGGTATAGTGAGTGATCAAAGGTCTATTTTCTCTACACAGGTATAGACAAAATTGACATATAATATTTAGATCTATAGCAGCCTGGCCTGGCCTCACCTAAGTTACTTTTGGAGTACAACAAGTGTAAAACATTAACCAGTCTTGGAACTGTCAAGGTAGAGGGTAAAGAGAGAATATTTCTCATTTTACAGTAAACAGTTAAGATCATAACAAATCTTGTTTTTGTCAGGTCAACAATAACAATGGGATACTTCTGGCCCTTTGATCTTCCAACCATATGATTTGATGAAATTTTACCCTTGTCATGCTGAACCAATAATACATTATTCTAGTTTTGATAGGTTGTATGTGTCGTAGGGTGAATTATAAATTAAAGTACCGTTTCAACATTTATTTGCTTCCGTATTGATATTAGCCTTATGCTGAGTTATTTCTAATCGCCGTTTACTTATCTTTGCTCCTTAAACTATTCTCCGTCCAGTAGTTCTTATCTTTTCCTGATGTAGTTATGTAGTTACGAACATTCCTTAGATTTATTCGATAAACATCCTAACAAATTCACCGACAATATATTCAATCAATTTGCACCATTGATTGTTTATCCGCCATTTATTCACGCTTGCACACAATTGCTGATTGTTATTTCATTCTCCACCAGTTATATTGCGTATTTACGCCTTACCGTAAATGCAGAAACCTACGGGTACCAAATATAACACATCAGTAGAAATGGTCATTTTCAATTCTTCGCCCCCCTACTGCTAATACTGACAACCGATTGGCCGGCGACAGTGGCGCCCAACGGGGGACGTAGAATTGAAAAAGACCATTTCTACTGATGTGTAGCAGTGGGGATAAGCTACTGCCTCTCTTTCAGGGACGTGAAAACATCTGGTTTGTGTGTTCGAGAGCGACTTTATAAGCTTAAAGCTTTCGTCGCAATCGAACTAAAATAAGTTAGTATAAACTAAAATGAAAAGTTGAGACGTACCAGGCTGTGGGATCTTCGGGTAGTTTGAACATTTTAGAAGAGAACGAGAAAAAAAAGAAGAAAAGAAAAGAAAGAAAAAAAAATAAAAATAAAAAAAGGCAAAAGATAAAGGAAGAAGAAAATAGAGCCAACTCAAGACTTGGGAACCAAATGATAAGTGAAAAAAGTGAGATAGACATGGAAAGTACTCGATACGGAATGGGGCATAATGGAACAAACAATGAAACAGAAATAAGTGGCGCGCATAGTTATGAGACTATTGATCAATGTGGCGAGAGTATGAATATATCGAAGGAGATCATCGAGTTAGAAAAAAAACTCAGTATTTTGAGACAGTCAGGAACGGAAGCTTTAAATAGAGCAAGAAGTTTTCCGTTTACGTCGGGTGTTCAATTTAAAGCGTCGATGAATGAAGATAGTGTTGCAACTGGTGAGGAAAAGTATGAGGATGAATTAAAGGGCCAAAGTGAAAGACTAATGACAATGAAACGGAGCAATATACAAAGTTCTTTAGAAAGTGACAGAAATAGAAGAAGTAGCTATTTAGATAGTACAAGGAATGATACCCAGCGGGAACGACATTGGCAAGGAGAAAGTCAGAGGACAAACAATGTGTTTAATACAAGAAAGGAAACGGATGGAAGTGCTAGAAGGGATAATTGGCAAAAGGAAGAACAAATGGCCAGTAATGTAGATACTATAGGAACTGGAGCAGTAAGGAACAAGATTATGAATGAAAGACAGACATATGAGGATAGACAAATACATTTGAAAGTGAATAGAGAAGGATTGACGCAGAGTGATATGCGTATGCCTGTAGATAAAGATATAAGAATAGACATTGAAGCGTATAGAAATAGACAAGAAGTAATGTTTGAGATGGATAAATTAGAGAATGCCAGTAGGAAACAAGGTGGAGGATTTAGATATTCAGAGGAAATGATAGGCAGGATTGACAGAGGAAAGCTAGACGCCAGAGTGCCCGAGGACAAGGATATTAGAATGCTAGGAAACGGAAATAGTTCGACAGATGACATTAACAGAAGGACACATGATGTCAAGATAGAAAGGGAACGAATAGAGTCAGAAATTGAAAGAGAAAAGCACTACCTTAATCGGCTTATAGAGCGAAGTAGAATGATGGAAGATGAGATGGAAATAAGAGGAAGGGAAGAAGGACAGCTTGAAGAAAGGATATTTGAACTTGAGATGGCAAAGCAAGATTTAGGAAAAGTCAGAAAAGATAGAGAAATATTGGAAAAGGATATTGAGAGGAAACTAGAGTATGAACGCACAAGGCGGAAGAAAATTCAATTAATGAAACTGAAAGAGCAAGAGCTTTCACAGAAGTTAGAGTATGTAAATTACATTTCTCATGGAGAGAGAACAGAAAGTATGCAGGGGATGACCACCCAGAACTTGGCACATTTTGGATGCCCAAGAATACCGCCTTTCATAGGGGTTGATTATAAAGTATGGAGAATTGAAGTGGACTGCATTATTAAAAGTGGAATATACCATGAAATACTCATATCTCAGGCACTCAGAAGTGCGTTGAAAGGGGATACCAAACGAATCCTTCTTACATTAGATCCCATGGCTAGTTCAGATGAAATTCTTACAAAACTAGAGGATGTATATGGGACTACACATACAGAGGATTCCATAATGCAAGAATTATTTAATGCGAGACAGAAGCAAAACGAGACAACATCAGAATGGGCATTGAGATTAGAGTCGGTTATGCAGCTTGCAGTTCAGACGGGAGAAATACCGGAGAGTAAGAGAAATACTTTGCTGAAGCAAAGGTTTTGGAAGGGATTACTAGAAGAAAAGTTAAGGAATAACACAAGAGTGACATACGAGTCTGAAGCAAGTTTTGAACTCTTGAGAAAGAAGACTAGACTTGAAGAGTATGAATTAAAAAGACAAAATCCAAGTGGTGAAAATAGCTCGAAGTTGAACAGAACTTCATCTGGAAATGACAGTGTAAAAAGCGCACCAACACATTTTCATTCCGAAGGCATTTCCCAACAGCAAGAAATAATGAATAAACAAATTGATTTACTCCAGACCATGATAAGTAAAATGGAAAAGCTGGAAGTGGAAATGGTAGAACTCAAAAAAGGAAGAAAGGAGTCAGATAGTAGAGATAGGAACAATGAAGGTTATAAGAAAGGTTTCAATTACAACAGAAGTTGGCCGAAGAAAGACGAAGGAAAGAAGGATAAAAAAGAGAATGATGAAAAACAGAGCGGAGAACAGAAGAATTTAAACCGGTAGATGCTTCCATCATGGGGCAAGATAGAAGCATTTCGAATAAACATTGCCCTAAACAGACTGTTTTAGATAGACTAATAGGATCACCTAATGAAACTTTTATCAGAGTTGATGGAGTTGAAACAAAGGCCCTTCTAGACAGTGGTTCCATGGTTAGCTCTGTATCAGAAACATTCTACAGAAATATGCCTTGTAAACCAAACTTGAGAAGCTTGGATGATTTTGAATTAGACATTGTATCAGCAAATGGATCTAAAATCCCGTATTTGGGGTATATAGAGGTTTCAATAGGAATAAATTCATTTGGAGGATCCGATATTCCAACACTTCTTCTTGTTGTTCCCACAACGGAATACCACAAGGACGTGCCTGTCCTAATTGGAATGAACGTCATTAGACTCGTAAAGGAGGTTCACTCTAGTGATGAAACTATACCATCTGAATGGAGATTGGCTTTCGTTTCTTTAGGATCAGCTTCGGTTGGAACTGTTTGTTCGACACAACCTACACTATAGGAAGACGAGGACTCTACATAGAAATCTTCTTCTTCCAATGAAGAGTGCTAGATCCGATGGCGAGGAGCTCAATCAAGTGACGGGAAAAACACAGAAGTACGTAATTCCTCAACGCAGACGTACAGCTTCGGATCAGGAACTAAAACTACAAAGACGGGAGAGAAAATCACCTCGCTGGCAAAGATCGGGTGATTGGGTTTTAGAGTAATTTATTTGTTTTAGTTCGCTTTAAAAATGATTTCAGTATTTCAGGACCGTACCGCACGTGGTATAGCTCCAAATAATGTATTTCTTCCTGCTTATTAGCTACTAATGTTAAGTTCCTGCCTGTATTAATGCTTCATTTCTGATTTTCAGGGCATTGTATATTATAGAAGAACTGAAGGGGTCAGCAAGACAAGAACAGATAATGTTTGTATTATCTTTTTGCAGGATTGATACATATGGTCATTTCGACTTAGCTCTTCAAAAGAATACACGTGTGATGTTGTAAATTAAATGTACATTATTTATTGGGAACATCATGTCAATTTCATATCATTTCATGTATAATTTATATTCATTCTTTGTGTCTAAGCAGGTTATGATGGTGCGTAAATGTCGGGACGCCATTTCTCCGCCAGGGGGAATGTGTCGTAGGGTGAATTATAAATTAAAGTACCGTTTCAACATTTATTTGCTTCCGTATTGATATTAGCCTTATGCTGAGTTATTTCTAATCGCCGTTTACTTATCTTTGCTCCTTAAACTATTCTCCGTCCAGTAGTTCTTATCTTTTCCTGATGTAGTTATGTAGTTACGAACATTCCTTAGATTTATTCGATAAACATCCTAACAAATTCACCGACAATATATTCAATCAATTTGCACCATTGATTGTTTATCCGCCATTTATTCACGCTTGCACACAATTGCTGATTGTTATTTCATTCTCCACCAGTTATATTGCGTATTTACGCCTTTCCGTAAATGCAGAAACCTACGGGTACCAAATATAACACATCAGTAGAAATGGTCTTTTTCAATTCTTCGCCCCCCTACTGCTAATACTGACAACCGATTGGCCGGCGACATATAGAAAAAGATCAGCCTGCCCTTAAGTGCAGTCTGATATTAATCGACATCTCCTGTTTGTCCTTTTCAAGCTATTCTTTTCCAAAAGAAGTATTGATCATCAAACAAGTACTACCAGTGCTCTCAGCCCTTTGATTTTAATGTAATGCTGAAAAAGGTTTTATTCTGCAAGACAAGAGTAAAGTTATTTAGAATTGACAGGAATGTTTAGCTGTCAGTTAGTCATCCCACCAATAACTTCTAGATAGTACAGATGTTTCTTGAATAGCAAAAGAAATTAATTTATTAACCCTTGTCATGCTGAATAAATTACCTTACTGAAATACTGTCAAATCAAAGGGCTGAAAGCACTGATAGAACTTGTTGTTCAAAAATCAATATTCTTCTAGAAATCAATTTCATAAACAACCCTGACAGGAAAAGTACAAGCAGGAGGTGTAGACTAAGATCAGCCTGCACATAAGTGCAGTCTGATCTTAGTCTAAACCTCCTACCAAAACCGGAATATTCCGGGATCAGCATGACAAGGGTTAATATCAAATCAGTCTCATTTAAAAATTAAACCCATTACTACTCAATCCCACTTTTTGACACCCCTCAAAAGAAAAGTTCAGGAAAACAATGTAGGAAATGTACAAATTGCTTATAACAAGTAAGTTCTGCATTAACAACATTGTTTTTTACCCAGAAATACGGAGATATTTTGAACTCTTTCAAACTAAAATTGTTATGTGTTACTTTTTCTACTTTGGACTAGTCTAGAATTTCATTGTGTGGGAATGGGTTAAGAAAGTCTTTCTTCTTTTACACTTTACTAAACATAATGAGAATATGACTTCAGTGATAAGATAGAGGTGGTACCAATTTTGAATTAACCCATTCCCACACAATGAAGTTTTAGACTGGTCCAAATTGAGAGAAGTACGTTGCAGACAGCAATTTCAAGTTGATGGAGTTTTGATTTATTTCATGTCTTTGGATAGAAAACATTGTGGATAATGAAGAAATTGCATGACACAAGCAATTTTTTCATTATCTACAATGCTTTTTTCTTGAGGAGCTAAAAGGAGGGATTGTGCAGGAATGGCTTAAACCTGTTCTGTTGATATGAGACAACTCAAATATGTCTCAATAACATAGGGCTTTGTCGAGAAGTAAGAATTTTAATTTGACATTACCCCTTCTTGTCTAGATCTCTCTTATTACATTCTGAGTTAACTCATTCCCACACAATGATGCTTTTTTGACACCCTATGAAAAACAATTGAGAAAAAATTGTGTAAAACATTTTAGCATATTTTCATTTTCCACATTGTTTTCTTGAACTTTTTAATGAAGGGGCTTCAAAAATTGGGATTTCGTGGCACGGGCAAGACAATTTCCACAATATTTTCAAAAGCATATTTCTTGAGGGGTGTATGAATGCAGGAATGGGTTAAACCTTTTGTTTTTGTGTTCTCATCTGATTGGTTTAATCATTACCCACTACATAGAGGTTTGGAAAGAACAATGGATATTTAAATGTTTGTATTGATATCCTCCCTCTATCTGGAACTCTGCAGGAACACTTGACGTAAGTGAGCTATGAGCCAAAAGCTCTTGTAAAACATGTACGAAAATACAAGGGGAACCGACATGAATGTTTATCACAGTCTGTTAATACCACATGTCAAGCCGGGCACCAGCCTCAGTACACAGATAATACTCTACATAGTGTATCTTGTAATAATGTTTGTCTGTCTACTTTTACCAGTATATCTTTTCTTTATATCAGGTTTTCCAGTTATATCCCACACAATTTGAACCACATTTTATGTATACAATGTACAAATCAATGCATTGACCCTGTTGTGTTTCTTACTTAATCTCCAGTCTGGAGTCCATCAGAGAAAGGCTTCAATTAACAATCAACAGTGTCAGCTAATTGGATGGTAATTTATACCATATGTCCAATAAACATTCTTCTTCATGTCACTTCTGGATTATCTATTTACCCATAAATCAAATATTGCAACTTTATGCAAATATTGAGGGAATCATGAGATGTTTTTATTTCTGATGAGGAAAGCGAAAAGACTAAGAAAATTCTTTTGGTGTTTCCTTTTGTCATAGGCTTTCTTGTAAAATATCAAAATTATGAACCTGCAAGCTGATTTTTGAAAGTATGAAATGCCTTAATTTGTTTTCAAGTACTAAGGGGGGGGGGGGGGGGGGGGAATCCACCTATAAGGGACTGTGTCCTATTATCTCTTAAGCCCATTTGCAGGGGGAAGAACCCCAGATCCCTTCTGCATTTGTGTGTGACCTAGCTATGCCACTGCTTATCACTGCTTATCATTAGTTGTATTTTTTTTCAGCAGCTAGATTTAGAAATGATCACCATGGTGTAGAAAAAGACTCATTTTTCATTTATTATTTATATTTCCGAACTTAACCACACAACAAATTTTAGAATGGTCCAAATTGAAAGAAGTTGCAGACAAGAATTTGCAAAAATTTCAAGTTGATGAAATTTTAAAAAACTTTCCTTCATTTTCCACAATGTTTTCCAAGGCACTTTTTCTTGAGAGTGTCTCTGTGTGGGTATTGGTTAATGCACCTTTTTTTACAATGATCTGTTTATGACCATGGCACAGTTTTCTGTTTTATGTGATTCCTTGATGTTCTAGTAAAAAAGTTGTCTTAATCTAGAACTCTTTTTTTAACCCAACAGTCTCCTGATTTTTGATGCCCCTCAAGAATAAAGCCTTGAAAAACATTGTGAAAATGAAGGAATTGCTTCATACAAGTAATTTCTTTGTTAATCACTATGTTTTGTACCCAAAAGGACAAGGACTTTTTTCAACTAATTTTCGTTGTCTGCAACTTCTTTAAATTTGCACCAGCCTAAAATCCTTTCCTGTTTTACAAAATTTTAAACTTTTCCTATATGAAAGAAGTTGCAGACAATAATTAAAAGTGGGTGCAATTTGAAAAGTAACAAACATACAGGGTTGAAAATATTGTGGGAAAAGGAGAAATTGCTTTTTACAAGCAATTTCTTCTTTTCCAACAATTTTTCTCAGGTATGAAATTGCAGAGGTAAAAACCAGGGATTGAACAGGAAAGGGTTAATATCTAGACCAGGAATGTTTCATACTGATATCAATTAAGAGATTTATATCAATGTCTGTGTCTTTCATATTCTTTCAGCATCAAACATCAGAATATATCTCTAGTTTTAGGTTTATTATCAATTCCAATAAATAGCTTGTAAAAGTGTTACAAACAATTATTTCTGCATTTCTATAAAATTCTGTTAACATTGCAAATTCCAAATAGAAAGGAGCAATATCTTTCATATACCCAAATGCCCTTCTGTTGTTACCAGTTAATGATTTCTACATCTGTAAACAATATGTTATTGTGCAATAACACAGCCTTTTAAAATTTTTATGTATATCATATATCCGCATGCAGAGGTCTAGATAATATAAGGTTGAGGTGAGTTCCAAAGGGTACACATAACATAAACCCATTACCATACAATGCTGCCCTGAAGTAATATGATCATGGAAACTTTGTAGGAAAAGGAGAAATTGCTTGTGATAAGCAATTTCATCATTTTTTCAAAAAGTTTCCAACCCACAAAAATAGAGATTTTTAAAATTCAATTTTTTGTCTGCAACATCTTTTTAAATTTTCAGTATTCAAATTTTTGTCTTCTGGGAATGTGTTAAAAGTACATGCAGTAACAGCACTCCCTTGGACTATTCATTAGATAAGATTACCTTCCACATACTTGCTGATCAGCCACCCAGTGAGAGAGAGATATAGTGATAACTAGGAGGGCTTGAGCCAGGTTGAGAGCCAGTTTCAAGCCTCAATATCTCTCTACATTCCTGACTTTACTGATTAACCCATTCCAACTCAATCCCTCCTTTTTACACCCCACAAAAAACTTTGGAAAACATTGTGGAAATTGAAGAAATTGCTTGTATCAAGCAATTTCTTCATTATCCACAATGTTTTCTATCCAAAAAGACCAAAAAATTCAAAATTCCATCAACTTGGATTTGTCATCTGCAGCTTCTTTCAATTTGGACCAGTCTAAAATTTTGCTGTGTTGGAATGGGTTAACCCATTATAACACAATCCCACTTTTTATGCAAGAACAGAATTTCTTTGGGAAAAGATTGTGGGAAATGGAGAAATTGCATGTGATAAGCAATTTCTCTCTTTTATTTTAATATTTTCAATCCATTTAGGCACTTATTCTTATATTTTAAGCACACTTTGAATTGTTGTCTGCAACTTCTCTCCATTTGGATGAGTCCATTTTTTTCTATTTTTGTATTTGGTTCAAGGATCATTATAAGAGTATTTTCAATACCTCATATACACAAGTTCACAGTCCAGGAAAGTTACTTAACAAGGCTAAGTTTGATTCAGGTGCTAGTCCATTCTTCATTTGAAAATATTTAAAAGTGTTATTTATCCAACCCCTTTTTTTTTTTCGGACTGGCAGCTAGTTAAAAATTTTAACCCTTGTCATGCTGAATTAAATTCTATATAGAATTACTTTAAAATCATAAAAGGAGTGACAGCACTGGAATATCTAAGTGAGGATCAATATTTCTTTTTTAAATTGATAATTTAACCCATTACAACACAACAAAATTTTAGACAAGTCCTAATTGAAAAGAGTTGCAGAAAAAATTTCAAAATCAATGAAATTTTAGCTTTTTCAACTTTCTGGATAGAAAACTTTGTGTAAAATGACAAAATCACCTGTCACATGCCATTACTTCATTTTAGACAATGTTTTCTTAATTGTTTTTCTTGAGGGGCATCCAAAAGTGTCATTGTGTGGGAATGGGTTAAAAACCTCTCAGACAATCAGGAGGTGTAGACCAAGATCAGACTGCACTTATGTGCTGGCTGATCTTTGTCTATGCCTCCTGCCACAGCAGGAATATTCCGGGTTTGGGATGTTAAGGGTTATGATAGGCATCAGTGATAATAGCTCTGTGGTGCTATTCCAAAACAAACATTATTATTTTGTTTTGCATAATTTGAATCTTGTTAGTCCACTTCTTATTCAAGCTAAAGTACCAGATAACACAAGTGCAGCAAAATGACATTAAATCAAAGATGAAACAAACAATTTTCTTGTATGAAATTATAAGAATTTGCTTTTTAATTTAAGAAACTTAAGAATTTAGAAACTTAAGTAGTGCATTTGCTTTTTTGATAAAGAAATGGCCAATGGCTCATCCAGTAAGCTTTACTCCAAAACAATTAGTCCAATTTGAATCAATATGATATCACAATCAGGGTTTTCATTTATAACCGATTGCCGATCTAAAACATCGGTTAAAACCGACATTTGATCGGTTGTTTTCGCCGGAATTAAAAATGTCAGTCACGTTTTGTTTACAAAATAAATCTTTAATGCGATAGAAGTTTTACTGCGACAGATTTTACCCCACCACCGGTTTATTTACCGGGAAACCCGTCTAATTTGCATATCCATGTTACGAGGCCTATCATTGGATACTTTAAACAAGTCATCTAATCATATACAACTGTACGAAATTGTTTTCGCATGTTGGTAAACGGAAACCAAACTAAAATGAAAAGAGTCTCGACCGAAAACAATTGTGGTTTCTTAGACTTTGCATTAAAAAAGACGATGATTTCGATAAGATTAATTTTACATATAATCATTAATGAGCTTTTGAGCGTATAGTGTTGCGTTATAGTGTAGTTTGGTTCAATCAATGCGTTTTATAGACGGTGACCAGTCAACTGGGCCCATCGGAAAGTCGGCCCAATGTATATATCTTGGCCCCGATTTTATTTCGTGTAAAATCAATTTAATATTGATTATTTATTAAGTATAATTATTACAAATACAAAATTATTCAATCATTATTCATTTGTGAGGAAATTTAAGTATGCATCAGCTGCAGATTGAAAAATAAATTGAAATTTAACAGTCATTCAAACTGCACATATTCAAGCAATAATTCGATATAATAATAACAATAACACAAAATAATGTACTTTGAAAAAATAAAGATAAACATGGTAAGGTTATACTGCCTCATTTGTACAAAACTTAAAGTTAAACATACTCTAAGAATTATGATATATTTACTATAGATTATTATATTGGGGCCGAGTTGACAGGGCCGAGGTATTCAATGGGCAGAGATGACTAGTAACCTTATAGACTTAGTACTTTCACCCTCGAAACTTTACAGTGTCTTACTTAATTGCTATCTCATTACAACGCGATAAAAAGACCATAACTTGTAAATGGTATATTGAAATAATTATTTAATCATGAATGTCCTCCAGTTTGAGAATTTTCTTGACTAGATCTAGGCAGTGTTGGTAAGTATTATCAATTAAATGAGTTAAAAATGTAAGAAAATCTACAATGTAAAACACTAAGGAGAGCTCTCCAAATGGATTGAGAAATACCTTAATTCTTTTTCAGGCAGGGGGCTTCGCCCCCCTGAGCCCCCTACCAGGGAGTTGCCCTGGACCTACAAGGGGCCTAAGGCGGCCCCCTTGACCCCTGGCCAATCTGTTGGTTTTCAAATTATATCTGCTGTCCCAATACTTATTGAAAACCCTGACAATATGGATCTTACCAATAATGTCCAGAATGTAATCAAAATTTTTGAAAGATTCTGATAAAGGGTCAGCCAAGGATCATTCTGGTGAAATTTATATGAAATTTGGACTATTTACCAAGGTCAGCCCTGCCTATGTTTTTCATCAGATCTAAATTTATCAAAAGGAATCTGATAAAAGGTCACAAAATCAATTACTCCTCAGAAGAAAATGGTTAAAATCAAGCCTGCGGTTTTGAAAACCTTTTAAAATGTTTACAAATGGTATCTACTGCCAGTGTAGACAAAATGTCTTGACAAGAAATACAATTTACTTATATTTTACTCAAATTTACTTCAGACAAGAGGAATTTAATCTGGCATCATTCCAAGGTTTCCTTGAAATGACTGATATTTGCAATTTTGATTATAACTACAGAGAGATGGTTTTTATGATCTGCAGCATTTTTACCTGAACTAATAATTGTTTCTACAACTGCAAACAATATTAATTTACCATTACCAGGCCCTAAACAGGTTGATTGCATTTTTTTGCAGACGAAGATGTACACATTTCCTGATCTTATTCTATTTGAGATCCAAAATGATAGAATTAATTTTGCAACTGAAATATTATATTTGATTGATTGATTGAATGGGGTTTAACACTGCTTTTAACAGTATTTCAGTCATATTGTGGTGGCTGGAGCACCGAAAAATGGATTCCTGGTATTTCTCACACCAGTACTACCACAACATCCTTTCCTAGCTTCCAGCTGCTATCCCACTTAGGTTTACGATTATCTACCCATTGGTGAGAGACAAATATTAGAAAGAATATGTGCTGCCGGGATCTAACCAATGACCTCCAATGATTGAAGATCAGGAGTCTGACGCTCTATGGTTATCAACTTTTTACCTTTTACCAAAATATAACACTGCCAGTGACAGAGACAGTGTGAAAACTCACCCCAAACTTTTTTTGGTAACTGAACTAACACTATCTGTGGACAAAACTGCTTATGTCTTACAAAATTCACAATGACTTTCACAAATTCTTTGACACGAAAAAATCCCCTTTTTGGGTTACAGGTAAAAGTATTTAAGTTTCATGGTTCTAATTCCAAGAGCTCCTTGGCTAAAAAAGGGGAACTGCTTTAAAACTTTCAACAGAAAAATTCCTGGAACAAGCATTTCCTCATTTTACAGAATGTTTCCCACCCAAAATTTCATAGACTTTAATATGTACCCATTTTCTTAACAGCAAACATTTAATTGTATTCGTGATATGATCATGCAGAAGGAATGGTAAATGAGCTGTTAATTGATTGTAACAGAAATTTTTGTGACATGCACAGCTAGACATAATAGAAATTATTTATTATGGCATTCTTCAGTTCATTCCAATAGAAAACATAGGTGTTGCAAACATGGAAAGAACACTGCATTTTTATGCTATATGCTGAGTCAAGGGCAGATAATTACAAAATGACACGAGGGATCAATAATATTTTGTGGCATTCACAAATCGACCGATTGTCAGCCGGATTAGCTCAGTTGGTAGAGCATTTGACTTTAAACCTCAAGATCACGGGTTGGAGCCCTGGGCTGACCATATCAACTAACACAACTAATTGTCTTTCGAATGAGACGTTAAACCGAGTCCCGTGTGACTATCCATTGAGCACGTTAAAGAACTAGGCTGTGCTCTCAGCAGTTTTGTCTTGTATCCTTGCACTATCCCCCGTAACAACTAACTGTCTTCTGGGGGTGTCGCTCATATGGGCATGTGCTACGGTAGCGACGATAAATAAATGGAAATAAAATAAAAAAATAAATAGAATATCTTTGATCATTAGTATATTTACCAATTACACTCATAGAAATTAATTGTAGATAATATTTCAAAGGGATATTGAAACTGAAAATGTAAGAACCGTTTGGCCAGAAAACAACCTATTCCCTCACAATGATGCCTTTTTACAACTCTCTAGGAAAATAAGTGGGAAAGCATTTTGGAAAATAAAGAAATTATTTGCAACAGGTAACTTCTTCATTTTTCACAATGTTTTCTACCCAGAAAATTGAAACAAGAGCACTGCCTACAGGTGCCTATGCTCGGCTTTTAGGTGCTGGATAGTGGACAAAACGCAACTAGAGTTATCCCCCTTGATAGTATAGGTTGCACTTTTGATAGTGAACAAGTGTGCCAAGTTTCAAGTGAATGCCATTAGTAGAACCAGAGATATCACAAAATGTCAAAGTTTTCACACGAAAAAAATGCCGCCGCAGCCGACGTTGATGAGGATACAAAGGCAATAGCAATACCTTGGGTTTTTCTCCAAAACAGCCTAGCTAAAAATCTAAAATTTCACAAGTTTCTAATTGTCAGCAACCACTCCTTTCAATTTGGACCAGTCTAAAATTTTGCCTTCTGGTAATGGGTCAAAGAAAAATGGATGAACACATGACAAGTTTTTGTTACTCTTTACATACCCTCCAACTTCTTCTTCCTCCATGGTTTGTCTTCTTTTATCTGAAATTCAACATTATGATCAATTTTAGCCCATTGTTAAAGAAGTTGCAAACAACAATTCATAGTTGATGCAATTGTGAATATCTTTGTTTTGAGTGGTAGAATAAATGAACTGCTTGTAAGCATTTGTCAGACCCCCCCCCCCCCCCAGCCCTTGAAGTTCTTTCCCAGGGGAGACATAAAGCGGGACATTGTAAGAAAGGTTAAAGAAGTTGCAGACAACAGTTTCAAGGTTGATGATATGGTATTGATACATACCAATTATCAAAGCTATAGGCTTTGTGGCTTGGGAGAAGATTTTCAAAAAATTCCTTCTTTATACATATGCAAACTATGGGAATGCACAAAAAGGGGCTAATTTCAGAGTCCTGTGATTTCTTGAAGTATTTTGGTAGAAGGTCAAATAAATATTGATATACATGTATACCAAATATCAATGGTCTAGGCCTTATTGTTTTTCTAAACATTTTTTTCACTTTGTTGCCATGAAAACCAGAATTCTTCTTAGATTTCATTTCTGAAGAATTTTGAGAGTTTCACCTATGAATCATTTCTATGAAGATTGGTTGAAATTCCATGGTTAGATTAGGAGGAGATCTTTTTGTTAGTATTTATGAACAGATGGACTGACGGACAGATGGATGGACAATGACTGATCAAAAGAGCTCAGGTGAGCTAAAAAGCTATATTAACCATCTACCTATAACTCATCCATAAATGTAATTAAGCCATTACCACACAATACCGCACTTTCATGCCCTAGAAAATTATAGTGATAGAAAACAATGAAGGGGAAAGAGATATTTCTTGTCATAATTTCTCCTTTTCTCACAATGTTCTCTACCTTTTTGCACTTATTATTCAATTTTAACACACTTTGAGTTGTAGTATGCTGCCTCTTTGAATTTGGACTAGTCTTAAATTATGTAGTTCTGTAGTTTGGTAATGGGTTGAACATATTGGATTCAGATGTTGCCTTGAGGTTCAATTGGTAGAACACTTGCCCTGTAACCAAGGATTTTCTCCTCTGGTTTAACATATACAAAAATGGTCAACTTAACCAGTAACCAGACAGTATAATTCAAACTGGTCCAAATTGAAAGGAGTTGCGGACAATAATTTAAAGCTTTTGATTTTTTGGATTTTATTTTACCTATGGGGTAGATAACATTGTGGATAATGAAGAAATTGCTTATAACAAGCAATTTCTCCATTTTACATAATGTTGTCTTCCTAGATAGCTGAAGAAAAATCATAAACTTGAAATTGGGGTCTGCAACTCCTTTGAATTTTTGTCAAATGGTAATCAGTTAAAGCTTATTAAGCTACCTTCTCTAAATAGATTATTATCATTATTATTGACCTTTCGTTTTGCTAAGAAACACAATGGCAGATTCCATTTAATTTGTATCAATTTATTTCTCAATGTATTGAAGTAAAACAGGCTACAATTTTCTTAACCCATTCCCCACACAATAAAATTCTAGACTGGTCTAAATTCAAAGAATTTGCATACAAAGGTTTCAAGCTGATGATACAGTATTTTAAATCTATTGGGGAAGAAAACATTGTGGAACATGAAGAAATTGCAAGAAATTGCTTGTAAAATTGCTTGAAACAAGCAACTTCTTCATTTTCCACCATGTTTTCCAAGGCTGTTTTAATGACAGGCTTAAAAAGGGATTGTCTTTTATAGATTACAATTGAAAATTCCTTTCTCCCTCAACCCTACATCCCAACTTATTTGTGACAGACCTTGCGGTAAAACAATCAGACAAGCAAGTGAAAAATAAAAAATTGTGTCTTGCAGTCTTGAGACATTCATCCGGAAGAGATGGAGACATTCAAAGTTCTATCAACATAAACTTGTTGGCTAAATTTTGGTTGTGTGATAATGAATTTAAGTAAGTTAACATTTTGAAAAGGTAGGAAAACAGATTTGCTTGAAAGTGTGATATAAAACAGAGAACAAAATAGATTTTGGTGAAAACCACTTAAAAAATTTGGTTTCAATTCCTGCCTTTACTTTATGTTGTGAACCAAAGACTGAAAATTTTCTCTGAAATCGTAGAAATGACGGAAATTTAATCTTTCAATCCCTATGTTGTCGGTATTCTAGTTAACAGTATAAGTGTCGAACGTAAATTACAAAAATCACATCATTTATCTATTTTGATGACGTCTGACAGAATCCAAGATGGCGATTTTCTTGAACTTTTTTTTCCAAGAAAGTATGAACGAGAAACTTTTACATTTGGGTTTACAGGAAATGTAACCGTATTTTACGACATATTAAATGAGAATCAAACTTCTTCCATTCACTTACCAGCTTAATCCACCGAAATTCAACACAAAAAGCGAGAAACTAACGAGTTCACTACAAAGAGAGGAATATTAACGAAAGTAGAAGAAGCTGCCCGAAACCTTCGTAATTGGGCGAGTCTATTTCCCAGCGCACCTGGTATTGTTTAACTGATGATTTGGACAGATAATCGGCGATTTTATCGACAATAAGGGATCAATAGACAATTGTGATCGTAAATATTAGGCAATACCCTGAGTCTAATAGAGATATCACCTAGAAAACCAGATTTACCTACCTATTAAAATGCGCAGATCCAATCTCCCAGGAAACCACTAATTGACCAATGAGTGATACGTATATTAGCTGATTCCATATATAGAAAGCCGCACCTGGAATTCTCCCACCACTGACACTGGCGGGAAAATACAAAACATAGACGGGTGTTAAGCTAAAGATTATCCCAATTCGCATGATTTAATTCGGGACTAATGCGGTTAAAAAAGACAAGCACTATTTTATTTATTCGCAGGCTGGAGATTTTGCCGTATACATTGTAAAGATTTCTTTTTAATTGATTGATGCTTCATAGGATAAATATAAGGTGAGAAAGGGAAACATTGGTTTTAACATCTAATGTAACTCAATGTTTGTCCTGGCTTCACTGCTAAAGAAAAATTCAGACTTTTGGGGCGGGGGCTTCGAGCGGATCTTTGATAAGTTTTTATGAAAATTTGATACAGGAAATGTATCCGCTTTTTAAATGGTAACTCTTTGTCAATTTAACGATAATGTTCTTTCATCTAAATTCACGTTGGATTACAATTATCTGTAATATAAATTGCCAGGGGCATAAAACATCAAGTAAGTCGTTGATCTAAAATCGTACTACAGCTTGAATAAGGCTGTAGTTACGATGTTTGAATGAACCACAAACGCAATTGAGTAAAATTAATGTCGGGCTTCGGAATGTCCCCTTCGGTCTAAGTAGACGACTCGACGGACGAACAATCGACATTTTTTATTTTAATTATTATTTTCACTGAATGCGACTGAGATTTGTCTGGACTGATGGTTGGTTAGCCCTTTCCAATACAAATCCGGGATTTTACGTAGCTTTGATTTTATACTTGAGAAAATATTGTGGAAATGAAGAATTTGCTTGTTACAAGCAATTTCTTCATTTTCCACAATATTTTCTTTCATATAAGATAACCACTTATCAAATTGTCTTTACTTTATAATGTCGTCTGCTAGTGCCTTCAATTTGGACAAGTCTAAAATATTGTAAAATAGCAGTTCAGGAGAAATCATAAACTAGAGCTGTCACCTAAGAGCTGACGAGACTTTGTGACAGCCTCGATGGACGAGTGGTATAGAGGTATATGTGATTGACTCGTAATCTGAAGGACATCGGCTCAAGCCCCGCCGTTACCGGGATGTGTTAATGGGCAAGATACTAAATGGCCAGCCTCAGTCTACCCAGCTGTAAAATTAGGTAGCAGTGGGTTTAAATCACTGCCTCTCTTTTAGGGACGTGAAAACATATAGACTGTGAATATATAAGCTTAAAGCTTTCGTCGCAATCGAACTAAAATAAATTAGTATATATTAAAGTTTCAGCGAAATTGATGAAGAACTGTAGAAGAAGAGGACACAAATTTTAGCTAGCAAAGCGTCAGCTTTGCTAGCTTAAATTAATAGGCAACATTTTGAGATCGTCTCAAAGTTCAACGAGTGCAAACTGCCATTGGAGGCTTAACCACTAAATCCATTGAATGCCTACGCCATAAAAAGTAGTTCTTATGAATTTCAGGAATATTGCAAACTTTTCATGCAAGTTCATCTTCTACGTATTTAAGCTCACTTGAGCACATCGATCTTCAATGAAGTTTTAGACGATAATTTCAATTTGTTGAAAATTCTAAAATATTTATCTAAAAAAAAAAAAAAAAAAAAAAAACAACAGTAAAACAGTGTGGAAAATGAAGAAATTGTTTGTAACAAGCGGTTTCTTCATTTTCCAAATTGTTTTCCATACCTACTTTCTTGGGGAGGGGGCTTAAAAAGTGCTTGTGTGGGAACGGGTTACCTCCTCGGTTATTTTAGGCTCGTTTCTTTATCATGATAAAGTTTGACAAAGAAGATTATTGAACGAAACAATGCTTTGCTAGGTTACATTACTTTGCAGTACTTAGATTGTTCAAAGGGGCATAAGTCCTGAAATAGAAAAGATTACAGTTAAGTTTCTATAACTGTAGAAGAAGCGGACACGATTTTTTATTCTATTATCATAGGAAAATGATTCAAAGGGGCGTAACTACGAAATAGAAAATTGTCCAGTAAAGCTTCTAGAAATGTAGAAGGAGTTGACACAGTTTTATTCTATTATCATAGCCGAATCAGAAATAGAAAATGTTCCAGAAACGTTTCTAAAACTGTAGAAGAGGCGGACACGATTTTTATTCTATTGTCATGCATATAAAATAATTCAAAGGGGCGTAACTCCCGAAAGAGAAAAAAATCCAATAAAACTTCTTGAAATGTAGAAAAAGAAGCGGACACGATTCTTAATCTATTATCATAGGAATATTATTCAAAGGGAAGTAACCCCTGAAATAGTTGATTATTCATAATGAAATTCGTAGCTGTATAAGTTCCTATTGTTAATTTGTTTTGTTTGAATGGGGTTTTACGCCGCTTTCAACAATCTTTCAGTTATATCGCGGCGGCTGGAGCACCTAACAATGAAATCCTGGTATTTCTCACACCAGTACTACCATTACATCCCTTCCTAGCCTCCAGCTGCTATCTCACATAGGTCTACGATTATCGACCCATTGGTGAGAGACAAATAATCGGAAAGGATGAGTGCCGCCGTCGGGAATCGAACGCGGGACCTCTAGAATGATAGTCCGACGCGCTACCAACTGCGCTATGACGGCGGCTCCCATTGTAAAGAGGATGTCAGTAAAGTTTCAGCAAAATTGGTGAATATCTGTGGAAGAAGAATCGGTCACAAAATTGAGTTCATAGACGGAGATTCCAGTATATCCCCATAGTTTTGTTGTTGTGTATACAAAATGTTAACAGATGCTAGAAGAGAATCAGAAAACGTTTCAGACCCCCTTTTTTCAGTTCAAAAACAGCGGTATCTATACAAATTGTTAATATTTGCCGGTTAATTTCGAAGAAAACGCAGTTTAAACGATGCATAACACGGAACAGATATTGAAGGATCCCAATACCCCACCTCTTTTCCCACACAACAAAATTTTAGACTTCTTTTTTCGTCCTTTTAGAAAGAAAACATTGTGGATAATGAAAAAAAAAATGCTTGGTACAAGCAATTTCTTCATTTCCACGAAATTTTCCCAAGCCTTTTTCTTGAGAAGCGTAAAAAGGAGGGATTGGGTGGGAATGGGTAACGGGGTTATTCAAATCGATTCCCCGTCCGAAAAAGGGTGTATGTCATCAAAATCTCGCTTTTTAAACACCCATAAAGAAAAGTCTGAGAAAAACATTGTGGAAATGAAGAAACTGTTTGTTACAATGAATTCTTTGTTATTCGTAATGTTTGCTACCCAAAATAGACAAAGGTTTTAGACCAGTCCAAATATTGTCGTGTGTTAATGGATTAGTGATCATGGAGGAGTTGATCATCAGTGTTATCCCTTTACCGTATATAAAAAGAAAAAAAATGAAATTGAACGAGGTTGCAGACAACGATTCAGAATATTTTACATGAAAATTACGTGTCAAATAGAGTACAAAAAATGTGAAAAAAGAAATTGCTTGTCACTGCAATGATTTTCGGAAAGAGCGGGGACTAATAACGATCATGTCTTGTCGCTCTTCAGGTAGATTTTTGATGGACTTCGTAAGCGTCCATCAGTGTTACCCAGTTTGGAAAACCCAGTAGGAGGTTACGATGTTAGAAGAGAAGTAGTTCGAATTATTATTTTCAAAATCTGTCTCCTCCATACAACATTTTGAAAAAGGCGTCATGCGAGGATTATATATAAGTCGTAGAACGCGTACAGACTCCTCTTAATAACGAAAACACCAACCAATATCCCGCTTAGCGTAGATGCGGTCACGGTTTCAATTATATAGTGACTAATAGTGAGTTTTCCATTATATTGCGAGAAATTTTTCTTCTATTTTGAGAACTCAGCTTACCAGTATATACCGCGGGAGTGATAAGCTTTACAGTTACATATGTATAAAGACGTTTATTATTATTTGAACTAGTCTTTTCAATCCATTACCAAACGACAAAATTGGGGACAAGTTACAGGCGACAATTCAAATCGCTTTGAGATTGAACGACTAAGGCGCAGAAACTTGTGAAATGTGCAAATTCTCCAGTTCTCACAATGAGGGCCATTCTTGTGTTATCTTCCCTTTGTTCAGTTAGCATTAAATCAGGGTGTGCCAAATTGTATATTGGTCCTTTCACTGCATTACCTTTGTTTATATCCTTGTTCAGTATGGGAAGTTGCGATTTTTTAATTCCATTTTCAAGTTTGATCATAAATAAAAATCTCTCGATTGCATAAGTTTATGCTTCAGAAATAACAAATAAATGTATTTTTAAGATGAAACGAACATTTCCTGCGCTTATGTTGGCATTACACAGCTGATCTCAAACCCAAGCGGTTACACTCCTGTCCGTTTTTGCCTCATTAAATAAAGAGCAAAAAGGGCCCACTTTCACAATCTGTAGCTCCTCCCAAAAGTTTCGTTGGGCCTTAAATCTTAGTCCGTCTTAAAGAGAAGTCTTTGATCTTGAATTACAGGCCAGGAAAATGGTATCATTAGGGATAAAGTTTTTCGCAAATCTTCATTCTGCACATCAACCCATGAAATTGTTTAGGCTCGGAAGTGAAAGTCTTGTAGGGTACCACCTTCAAATGTCAGTTTCTACAAGGAAATAGTTCCCTGATTAAAGCTTTGAATCACATGCATGACATGCAGCAGTGATCTCTCACTCTGCAGAACCTAACATCAAGCAACTTGCTGTTGATTAAAAGTTGAAACAGCATGACAAAAGGAGGAGATCAAATTTTCTTAATGGACTACTTTAGGGTACAACCACCCGGAAGTAATTCCGGAGTGGAGTTGACCCTATATAAGACATTTTTTTCTTTTGATTTTGACAAAACTGCAATTAGTCTATGCATATGCTAATTGCAACAATCCCTATTTCTATTTTTTTCAAATATATGGCTTAGGAGTGAAATGACAGAAGAATTAGTACAAGGCCCCTTTTGCTAAAATTATCCCAAAAATGGGACAGTTTTGGTCTTCTTCTTATGGTCAACAGAAATGGTCATAACTTTTGTAATAACGGATGAATTTTCATGAAATAAAAAGTGACCTATAGAAAAATGACACTCTCTTCAAATCTAACCCTTTACAAGATGACTTTGTCAAAAATTGCTTTTGAAATGTACAAAATTGACCCAAAAAATGCAATTTAAATTTTAAACCAAGTTAAATCATCTTTAAAAAAATTATCAAAAATAGACACAAAATCTTTTAAATTGGTGTTTGTAACAAATTTGGTATGTTTACAATAAGTCTAAGTAAAAAAACACACAGAAAAAGGTAAATAGGCTTAACAGGACAGTGTTCAAAAAGGGTACCCCATACACTAAAATATCAGAAATGGCCTTGGCACCTTCAAATTAATATAGCTGCAGTGTATTTTTGTTAACCCATTACCAGATGGCAAAATTTTAAACTGGTCCAAATTGAAAGGACTTACAGACGACAATTTAAAGCGTATGAAATTTTTTAAAAAAGTAAGTCTCTGGGTAGAAAACATTGTGGAAAGTGAAGAAATTGCTTGTAACAAGCAATTTCTTCATTTTCAACAATGTTTTTAAATTAAAAAATCTAAAGCTCATGAAATATTATATTTTTTCAACCTTCTAGGTCAAGAAAACATTGTCGAAAATAAAGAAATTGCTTGTTACAAGCAATTTCTTCATTTTCAACTACATGTATGTTTTTCCTAATTGTTTTCCTTCGGGGCATCAGAAAGCGTCATTGTGCAGGAATGGGTTAAAGACATTAGATTTTCTGAAATGTTCACTCTTTTGCTTGTTGTTGTTGTTGTGATGATTTAAATTAAGAAGTTGCTGAATCCAACACTGGACCATTGATGATGAAACAATGAAAAGGGGCTCTTTACAGGGTATACCCAAATAGGGTTAGGGTTTAGAAGCTTATCAACTTAATTTCAAGAGTGTCATAGGCTGGCAGCCAATCCAATCAATACCTTTCTGATCATGTGACTGAGAGGGTGACATTGGCAGGGTAGGTATAAAAGAGGATGAAAATGCCTCTCTTGACCAAAATTAGTTACTCATTCATTATCTGCGAATTACAAGAAAATATTGAATTCACCCTGGTCAAACGGGAAAGACTTAGAAGAGTTTCAGCAAACTGCTTTTACAAAAAAGGGAATACGTTTCAGCTACTGAAGAGAAGGAAGCATCCAGGACATTCACAAGAAACGGATGAAAGGGCCAATATCATTTTTACTGCAGACCACAATGTTTCGAAAGAAAATAGCTATAACCTATGACCACACGTATGGCCACACAGTCGCAGCTTTGAATGCGGGACTTTTACAACTCCCTCTCAAAGAATGGAACGTGACAAGACACACCGACCCAAACCATTTATCCGTTTGCCAAGAACGAAAAGTATGTATCGTACACTTCAGTGAAAGAATGTTTCCATTCAATACAAAGCATTAGACGGACTGCACATGGGAAGATGTAATATGATACAAGAATGCAATGTAACACTGTCATTGCAGAAGTGGCAAGAAGGGGGCAGGGTGACATATCCAAAACGTTGAAGGACTTGCGCTTAATAAGAGCCTAAACCGTGGAATCTTACACTGTAAATTGTAGTAACTGTGCCACTAATTCTCTTCTATGTGATTGAAGTTTCTGCTTTGATGCCTATTCAAAATTGCTCAGCCCTGCCAACATAACATATATTCTCTGAATGACTGAGAATGATATAGGCATTGTTAGAGGTGATCTTGCAGATGAGACTCAGTGAAGGTGCAATTTACAGTGTGAGTTCCAGGGCATCCGCACAAAAGTGTGAAGCATTTAACAGCGCAGCACCAGCTACTCTAAGCAAAAGAGTAAACTTCAGCCGGACCTTCACAAGAAGGCTTTCGGCCCAAAATTTGCATTCAAACGATGCTTTCGACAAAGCGGTCAAAAAGAAAATATGGAAAATAACAGGAACAGGGCTTGGAGTTTGGGTAAAAAGCATCTTAAACAGATTTCAGTATGCCAAATGAAGACCAAGAAATACAGAAAAACTGACTGGTACAGAAAGAAGCGTCTTAGAAGAAGAGCTGTCAGGCAATTTCAATACCATGAGGCTAGGAAAAACAGAAATGAAACAGGGTATATGGGCAATGATGACATACATAATTATGCACAGATTGTGAACTAGAGGCGAAAGGACAACAGATAGAGATTAAGTAAACAGAAAACAAGATGGGATGAGAGATGACAGCAATTTCTGTCTGGTGGAAAGCAACACCACTGATGAGGCTTGATGCTAGCTGAAACAGAGTAAATACTGATGAAGCGCAATGTTAGCCCAAGGCTGGCCGTCTAGTGGTCAATTGTTGTCATTTGAAGTACTATCCAGGGGTAACAAGAGGTGCAGACGAGCTTTTATGACAACATTGGCCAAAATTGATGCATTCTGGGGATCAGAGTATTGCAAATAGGGTGAAAACTGAAATTTAAATGTTTTTTCAAAAATTTTATTAAAATTTCACTTACCATAAAAGAATTTTATTAAAATCCAATTCTACACTATCTATTCTATTCATGTTCAAAATTTGAAAAGAAAATTCACAAAAATATGGCCAATATCACCGTTTTTGTATAACCCCGACTGCTTCATATAGGTTACACTCCTGTCCGTTTTTGCCTCATTAAATAAAGAGCAAAAAGGGCCCACTTTCACAATCTGTAGCTCCTCCCAAAAGTTTCGTTGGGCCTTAAATCTTAGTCCGTCTTAAAGAGAAGTCTTTGATCTTGAATTACAGGCCAGGAAAATGGTATCATTAGGGATAAAGTTTTTCGCAAATCTTCATTCTGCACATCAACCCATGAAATTGTTTAGGCTCGGAAGTGAAAGTCTTGTAGGGTACCACCTTCAAATGTCAGTTTCTACAAGGAAATAGTTCCCTGATTAAAGCTTTGAATCACATGCATGACATGCAGCAGTGATCTCTCACTCTGCAGAACCTAACATCAAGCAACTTGCTGTTGATTAAAAGTTGAAACAGCATGACAAAAGGAGGAGATCAAATTTTCTTAATGGACTACTTTAGGGTACAACCACCCGGAAGTAATTCCGGAGTGGAGTTGACCCAAGCAGTGCAAAGAAATTGAGGATAAAGTCCAAGTAAAACACTGATAAGGACAAATGTATTTCTTGAGAGTATTCAGGAGAGATAACCAAAGAAAGTCCATCATTTTCTTGAATGCAATTCAAGGCTTGCTTGTGTGGGAATGGGTTAAGCTTCTACTTGATCATGGAAGGTTTAAAGGATATACAAAATCTCTCATTTGTTCCTTACATGTAATAATTCTCAATGAATATTGATAATCTAATATTTTCCAAGTTTCTTAAATGATATCTCAATTATTTGTGGAATGCCATGGAAAAGGATAATCTCGGAAAAGTGAAAAAAAGTGTTAATCTTAAAAGCTAGTTAGACTGCGATCAAGTGAATTTGATTTAACCTGACTTTCAGTAGTATTTCAGTAAAACCGCGTTTGGTAGGTCCACCCAACCATGGCTTCCTATCATTAACACACCAGTAACATGTACACCTGCAACAATAAATTTGGACCATTACATGTGTAGCTGCTCTGCCGACTTCACAGGCAAAATACTTATCATATTGCCATCGGTGAAGATAAATGACGTTCGTAACAATGGTATTTTTTTCTCCGAGTTTGTGATCGTGCTCAGGACTCTAGAATAGAAACATCCTGTATAACATACACCTATTAAACAAACCAGGCTAGGCGAGGGGTTAAGCTTAAACAAGAGGGCCAGAATGGCCCTAAAATCGCTCACCTGACTAATGTAAGATGATTCAAAATTGAAATTGGCCCAATGGTTACTGAGGAGAAGATGTTAAAAGATTTCAAAGTCAAAAACTGCCCTACCCTTCCAAGCCCTTATTTGGTCATCAATCAAAATTCAAGAACAACTTTTGAAAAGGGTCACTCAATGAACATTCATACCAAATTTGGTTGAAATTGGCCCAATAGTTACTGAGGAGAAGATGTTTAAAGATTTCAAAGTAAAAAACTGCCACGCCCATATTTGGGCGTGAAACCAAATTCTGCAAACAACTTTTGAAAAGGGTCACCCAAAGAACATTCATGCCAAGTTTGGTTGAAATTGATCCAATGCTTACTGAGGAGAAGATGTTTAAAGATTTCAAAGTCAAAAAAGTGCCTGACCCTGCCACGCCCATATTTGGGCATAAATCAAAATTCCAAGAACAACTTTTGAAAAGGGTAACCAAAGGAACATTCATGCAAAGTTTGGTTGAAATTGACCCAACTGTTACTGAGGATAAGATGTTTAAAGATTTCAAAGATAAAAAAACTGATTTATGCCCATAACTGGGCATAAATCAAAATTCCATGAACAACTTTTGAAAAGGGTCACCCAAGGAACATTCATACCAAATTTGGTTGTAATTGGCCCAATAGTTACTGAGGAGAAGATGTTTAAAGATTTCAAAGTCAAAAACTGCCACGCCCATATTTGGGCATGAAACGAAATTCTGCCAAACAACTTTTGAAAAGGGTCACCCAAGGAACATTCATACCAAGTTTGGTTGAAATTGGCCCAATGGTTCCTGAGGTGTAGATGTTTATAGATTTCAAAGTCAAAAACTGCCACGCCCGGCCACGCCCATATTTGGGCATAAATCAAAATTCTGCGAACAACTTTTAAAAAGGGTCATCCAAGGAACATTCATGCGTAGTTTGGTTGAAATTGACCCAACTGTTACTGAGGATAAGATGTTTAAAGATTTCAAAGATAAAAAAACTGATTTATGCCCATAACTGGGCATAAATCAAAATTCCATGAACGACTTTTGAAAAGGGTCACCCAAGGAACATTCATACCAAATTTGGTTGAAATTGGCCCAATGGTTACTGAGGAGAAGATGTTTAAAGATTTCTAAGTCAAAAACTGCCACGCCCTGCCACGCCCATATTTGGGCGTAAATCAAAATTCCACGAACAACTTTTGAAAAGGGTCACCTAAGGAACATTCATACCAAATTTGGTTGAAATTGGCCCAATGGTTACTGAGGAGAAGATGTTTAAAGATTTCTAAGTTAAAAACTGCCACGCCCTGCCACGCCCTGCCACGCCCATATTTGGGGGTCAATCAAAAATCCGCGAACAACTTTTGAAAAGGGTCACCCAAGGAACATTCCTACCAAGTTTGGTTGAATTCCGCCCAGTGGTTACTGAGGAGAAGATGTTTAAAGATTTCTAAGTTAAAAACTGCCACGCCCTGCCACGCCCATATTTGGGGGTCAATCAAAAATCCGCGAACAACTTTTGAGAAGGGTCACCCAAGGAACATTCCTACCAAGTTTGGTTGAATTCCGCCCAGTGGTTACTGAGGAGAAGATGTTTAAAGAATTGTTGACGACTTCCGACGCACGACGCACGACGGACAAAAGGTGATACCAAAAGCTCACCTTGAGCACGTTGTGCTCAGGTGAGCTAAAAAGGATAATCTATAAAAAAAAATTGCCATTTTGTACACCAAAACGGGCATATCACTCTACTATACCAACAAGGACGTCCGTCATCAGTACTTTTAGTGCTTTGATCTGAATCTAGAATTCCTCGCTTAGATTTTTTATGGAGAAGTGGCTTGTTTCAGTTTAAAAATCGAAACACAACAGATTTGGACACTTCTGTGTAAATTTCGGTTTATTTATCGTTGCTTCAGTAGCACATGCCCGTAAGAGCGACGCCCCCGGAAGCCGGTTAGTTGTTATGGAGGATAATGCATGGATACAGGACGAAACTGTTGAGAGCTTCGCCTGGTTCTTGCTCGAAGGATAATATCGTCATACGGGGCCTCGGCTTATCCTTTTAAGGGAGTCAACATATAGTTCTCTGCGTACACGGCCTTTTTTGCACACTCGGATCAGTACAAGAATTGCATTTTCGAACTCAGCTGATTTTTTTTCAATTCTTACATAAGATAGCATCCACATCGACCACATGAATGAATTGAAACGTGTAACAAGTCTCCTGGTCCAAAAGTACTGTGAAATACATACACACATATAGAACGATATGCTCTGGACATTTCTTTTAAATTGGACATCTACTCATGATGGAGAAATATTGTTGGGTTGTGTTGAAGTCCATCCATAACAGTAGAAGATATGCCCTGGACAAAGTCGGACGGACACACTAATCGACCATCGCAATGGAACACTAATGCACATATACGGTGTAGTTATAGTAACAACAATGTCTCGTTCACCCCAAGTTATCACTGTAATAGTCCAACGATGGCAATCATTTTCATGGCCATCTTGTAAACAGCTTGTCTTGTAAAGCTAATCTCATTCAAATATTGATAAGAGGCATGTCTAAAATTTGAACGAAACCTGTTGAGAAAAAAGGAAGTTGTCACATGTAAAAGTCCAAGTAGCCATCGGTCATGGGAATTCAAACTTATTTGAGATATTGATGAATGAAATACATAGGCAAATCCAGATGGCCAGACACATACATAGACAGACAGTAAAGCAGGCTCACAGGTTCTTTTTTTATTATTTTTCAAAATCATATAAAGCAGTATTTCACAAAATATACTTTAATAATAAACTAACAACTTCAAAAATAAGTTGTGCAATAATCAGGACCACACTATGTCAGATCAGTATCATTAACTTTGTAATAATTCGATGAAAAACGGAATAAGCTCACAATGGCGCATAAAACAGAACAGGGATGTATATGTTACACACTCTATGTGATGTTACACATGTAACAAGCTTTCTGGAGATATAAGGCAAATTTGCTATTCGAACACCAATAATTGTCTACTTCAAACACATACATATGTGTACAAATTCTCTGAACACTCTCAGTGCACAATCCCTGGCTTTTACATCCTTGTGATATACTTGAGAAAACATTAAGGAAAAAGAAGAACCTGCTTTTAACAAGCAATTCCTTCTTTTCCCACACTATTTTCTCTCATATATTATAATAACTTTTTGAATTGTACTTACTTTATCATGTTGTCTGCTACTCCTTTGAATTTGGGCAGGTCCAAAATTTTGACAAACAATAAAGAGTTAATGGGAATGAAGCTTGGCTTCAAAAATATTCTAGCCACCGTCATAGCGCAGTCGGTAGCACGTCAGACTCCTAATCCTCAATCATGGGATGTCATGGGGTTTGATCCACGGCGGTGGCACATATCCTTTCCGACATTTCTCTCTCACCAATGGCTGGATAATTGTAAGGGATAACAGCTGGAGGCTGGATAATTGTAAGGGATAACAGCTGGAGGCTAGGAAATGAGGTGGTAGTACTACTGGTGTGAGAAATACCAGACTTCCATTGTTATGTGCTCCAGCCGCAGCGATATGACTGAAATACTGTTAAAAGTGGCGTTAAACCCCATTCAATGAATCAAAAATATTCTAACCACATTGTGAACAGATAAGTGGATTTCTTCATTTTCCACAATGTTTTCTTACCAGAAAGGTGAAACAGTCTAAAATTTCTTATACTTTAAATTGTTGTCTGCCACTCCTTTCAATTTGGACCAGCCTAATATTTTGTCACTCTGGCTCCATTTTTCATTCACTTGACCTTGAACATGAAACAAATTAAAACTATTGAGAATCGTTTGTTTTCTTGATAAAGGTCAAGTGACTGAAAATTTGCGACAGAGTGTTCATGTAATAATATATTTAATTCATTCCCTGTAGAATACAATATTTTGAAGATAATATTTTGTCGTCTGGAAATGGGTTAAATGTTTTTACTTTATGATATTGTCGGCTATTCCTTGGAATTTGAACAAGTCTAAAATTTTGAAAAAAAAGTAAAGGATTAAATAAATCCTCCCATGCTTCAAAGACATGAAAATGATCGCTCACATTTGAGACTGAACGATTAAACCATTTCCACATAATCATGCATTTTTGCTGAAATAGTGTGAGAAATATTCTTGGAGAGGAAAAAATGCTTATATCAAGCACTTTCTCTATTTCTCAAAATGCTGTATACCCTGAGCAGCATATATTTTTAAATTCAAAGTCCACTTTTAATGGTTGTCTGTAGCCTCTTTCAGTTTGGATCAGTCTAAAAGTTTGTCATTTGGTAATGGATTATTTTCTAATATAACCCTTTCCTGTTTTTCAAAATTTTGGACCTATCCAAATTCAAAGGTTTTGCAGACAGCAATGCAAAGTTGATTTTATCTGAAAATAATCATTCTGTAGGATGGAAAAAATGTGGAAAAAGAAGAAATTGCTTGTTACAAGCAATTTCTTCTTTTTCCACAATGTTTCTCCAGTTTAAAAATAAAAGGATTTAAAAGCCAGAGATTGAACAGGAAAGGTTTAATCCATCACAAAAACGGGACCATAGCAGTAGAATAAATAGTATTTACCTGGTCAGATTGTGCAGACTGTGCAGATTAACTAAGATCAATACTGGTAGCTTTTAGCAGACTTGGACACAGAATGGTTATTCTACCTTACTTATTTAGTGCCAGCTATTCATCTACCCTAGATACCATCTCATTTTTCAGATATTTGTTTACCATTATGTTGGGTCAGGAAAAGTATGAATATTTTAATGAATAAACCACTCCAAGATTTAGACTTGTCCAAAGTTGCATACGACAATTTCAATGTGATAGAATTTCAAGTACCCTTTCTTTTGTGTAGAAAACAATGTGCAAAATGCAGAAATTGTAATAAGCAATATCAACAATTCCCACATTATTTTTCCATAACCCTTTTCTTGAGGGGCTTCAAAAAATGGGATTGCATGGTAATGGGTTAAAACATTTCCAGACAGCTCAAAAAATATTTATTTATCTTTCAACAGGAGGAACTATTTACAAGAAAATGCATGAATATATTCATAAACCAATTTCATTTCAATAATTCATTGTAAAATTTAACCTGTGTTATGATTTAGAAATGTTTGCAGAAGGACAAAATTTAACATTTAATTATCGAAAAGTTACCCTTTTCCAAAATAATGAGAAGAAGGTAAAGCATTCCCTCCAGAATTTATTCATTTGAACATGATTTACTAGAGATAATTTTTAAATGTGTGAAACTCCATTAAATCTATTTTATAATTCTAGCACACTGAAAGAAGAAAGATTACCTTTTACAAACATTTGCCAATTTCTAAACATGCCATCGTGTCACACTGCATTATTGATTGCTTGATAACAAACAAAATATTGAAGTCGAAGAAAAGAATGAATCATAAAAGGCTATAGTTATCTTTTAGATGGGATATATTTGTTTTATGCTAGAGTTTTAGATCAATATCTTTAACAAGAGACCAATAGGGTCTTATTGGTAACGCAAGTCTAAAGAGCACTTGAACCATGGATACATGGATAAGGCAAATACTAATTATTCCCCACAAGTGTGTTGAAGGAAGAAAATAAGTATAATGGACCACAGACAAAAAGCTATCGTAACAGATCACTTTTAGCAAAGTTCAGAAGAACTGAAAATCCATCATTTTGAAAGACAAGACATTGAGCCATTGCAACAGTACATGTGGTTCTTCTAGGATTTGGTGATTTAACCCATTACCACACATTGCGCTTTTGATTGCCCCCAAGGAAATCAACCAAGTAAACATTGTGTAAAATGTGACAAGCAATTTCCTCATTTTACACGATGATTTGTACTCAGAAAATTGAAAAATTCAAAAATTTATAAACTTTAAAATGCTGTCTGCAACTCCTTTTAATTTGGACCAATCTAAATTTTTCTTGTGTGGTAATGGGTTAAATCTTCTGGGCCCCAGGCCAGGATTACAATTCTTATTGCTTCCAAAAAGATTTTAAGGGTGTCTATTGCCCACTATAGATTACACAATACAGCTATAGGCCTTTCTGTTTCAGAGAAAATGATTTTAAAATTTCACTGTATAAGCCTATGTTAAACTTTTGACCTCTGGGAATGGGCCAATTTAACCCGAGGCCATAATTTACACAATTTCGATAGAGGTCCACCAGATGATGCTACATACCAACTATAAAAGCTCTTAGCTTTTCTGTTTGGGAGATGAAGATTTTTAAAATTTTCACTACATAAGCCTATGTTAAACTTTTGACCCCTAGGGATGAGCCAAGTTTGAACCTGGGGCAATAATTTATACAAACTAGATAGAGGTCCACCAGATGGTTCTATCTATCAAAGCTCCAGGCCTGTCTGTTTGGAAGAAGAAGATTTTTTAATTTTTCACTGTATAAGCCCTATGTAAAACATCCAGGGACGGGCCAATTTTGTTCCAAGGGGCTTAATTTTATCAACCTTGGAAGAGATTTACTTCATGATATCACATACCAAATATCAGAGCTGTAGGTCTTCTGATTTGTTAGAAAAAGATTTCACAAGTTTTCACAATGTAAGCTTATAAATCCCTCACAGCTAGAAGTGAGAAGTTTGACCCAAGTCAGCCTGCACAATTGCAGCAGTCTGACTAATATGCAATCTCATTCCCACAAACTGATGCTTTTTGATGCCTCACAAGTACAGGATTTGGGAAAATATTATGTAAAATGAAGAAATTGCTTGCTTCATTTTACACAGTGTTTTCTACCCTGAAAGTTGGATAAAAAACAACATCATTAAATTGTCATCTGCAACTCCTTACAAGTTGGACAAGTTTTGCCATCTGGTACTGGCTTTATAGGTACTGTAACTTTATGACTGTAGGGTAATCATTGTCAATTTGTTGAACAAAAAGGAGTTAAAAAGAGATGGTAAACTTAATTTTATCATATCTGCAATCAGCTTTTATCCTTTTAAAATCTTATTTTCAAAAATCTAAAGTCGTTTCCATTCAAATTTACACCAGCTACAGGGCAGTAAAATGTTTGCTAGCAAATTATTCAGAGTCAATTCAAAGGGTAATAAAAAATGAAAAGAATATTTTCTTATTTTCATTTAGAAACTCAATCACTCTGTAAGATTTCGCAAATCATATTATGTAAACAAAAAATATCCTCTTTATTTCTCTTAATGCCATCGAGCAACACAAAGGATGTATCTTAAGAGTTAAATTTTAGGGATCTACTTTGTGCACAAGCATACAAAATAGTTGCATGCTAAAATTTTTATTCATGGAAGTATGCATAAAAAATTCAGCCAATTGAAACACTTGAAACTTGATAGACGAAGCTAAAATCAAATAGTTGGCAAACCGTTTTGTAAGTTCTCACAAAATTTTTGCACCAAGCTCAAATGCCAGAGATTTCACAAAAGCACATTATAGTTATCATTCCAACTCAGCAAGTTTTCTTCGAATTTCTGCCTCTCGAATCTCTCTGTCTCGCTCCTCAAGCTCCACTTCCTTTTTTACTTTCTGCCACTTCTGTACCATAGATGACACCTGTTTCTTCTTTAGTGAAATATTCGAGCTTCCCATCTGGAAAGGCATGTAATTAATGGATTATGGTTGTCAATCAAAGATTCAATTGACCAATCAAATCAATAATTTACGCTAGAAGTAAAATTTGAACTTCAACATTGGCCAACAATTATGTTATAGATTTTTGTTGGATTGGCGACTTAAATGTAATAACTTCAGCTTATTCAAGCTGTAGTTACAACATTTAAGTTTCCAACCAACCATTTAACCTGTTTGTCAAATGATACTGGCCATAAATTATTTATAGTAAACCTTTTAACCCTGTCCTGTACCAACGCAGGATTTTTATGTCGCCATGATTTTTTACTTAAGAAAACATGGTGGAAAAAGGAGAAATTGCTTGTCACAAGCAATTTCTCCTTTTCCTCAATATTTTCTTCCCCATGGGACGGTTTCATTTCAAATTGCGTCTAATTTTCATTGATGTCTGCAACCTCTTTCAATTTAGACCAGTCTAAAATTTCAAAGCACAGGAAAGGGTTCATATCAATGGAGATCTTCATGTCACAGGTCAACTGTAATGCATGTATATACATGAATCTCATACCTTATAAGGACATAGGAAAAAAGAGCAAATCTCTAAACCTAACTGTGATAACTTTACATTTAAGTTATTCAAATCAATATAACAAGCTGATATGATGACATTCAAAGAAGAGTAGCTTTAATCCATTACCAGACAACAAAATGTTAGACTGGTCCAAATTGAAAGAAGTTGCAGATGACATTTCAAAGAGTAGTTAAAATGAACAAGCTGTGTTTGTGAAACACAATACCCCCACATGAGTTTTTTGGGGGGCCTTTGACATTGGTAGTTGACCTTGACCTTGTCACATGACCTTGACATGAGGAGTTGCATATTATGGAGATGTATCATCATGCCAAATATGAGCATTGTATCTTGAATAGGCTGGTAGTAATTAGCAATGTTAAGTTTTTTGGTTAAGTTTTGAAGACAGACAGAAAGACTCAATGACAGACTGTCAGATGGATGGACAACAGTAAAACAATATGCTCGCGATCTTTCAAAGCAGGGGGCATAAAAATACATGTCATATTTAGAAGAAAATGTTTTGAGAAAAGGAGAATTTGCTTGTTAATAGCAATTTCTCCTTTTCTTACAATGATTTCAAAAGCTTTATTTCTTCAATGCGTAAAAATGCAGGATAAAGTGGCAATTGATTTAAAAATGGAGTTTTTTGCTCACATCAAAAATATTATAGATAAAAGACAACAAAGTTTTGAGTCACAATGCTCACGAATTAACCCAATCCTACACAATGACGCTTTTTGACACCCCTCAACAAAAAAGTTGGGAAAACATTGTGGAAAATGAAGAAATTGCAATTTGCATTATGTTTTCTACCAAGAAAGTTGAAAAGAGCTAAAATTTCAAAAACTTTGAATTGTCGTCTGCAACTCCTTTCAATTCGGATCAGTCTAAATTTTTTTGTGTGGTAATGGGTTTAAACTGATGCATGTAACAGGTTTACTAAATAGAATTTTCAATCATTTTAAGGATCCTAAAGTTTACCCATTACCATTCAAATCTACCGTAAGAAAATTAATGGAGGAAAATACATTGAAAAACAAGAGCACCGTCCACGGGTGCCAATGCTTGGCTGCAGGTGCTGGATGATGCAAAATTCTAAGTCAAAAAAGGGGCATAACTCTTACAAAAATGCTTTTAGAGTAATCCCCCTTAATAGTCTAGATAGCTCTTGTGATGGTCAATACACATGCCAAGTTTCATGAGGAAATCTTAAATAACAACAGAGATATGACTAAGGTTAAAGTTTGTCAACTCCTACGCCAACGATGCTCAGGTAATGATAATACCTAGGGTTTTCTCCAAAAACAGCTGAGCTAAAAATGTTTCATTTCTCTTGCATTTACCATATTCATTTATTATTCAACTAAAATGACCATTAGATAAAAGCTGAGAAAAACATTGTGAAAATGGGGGAATTGCTTGTTACAAGCAAACATTGACGAAAATGAAGAAATTGCTTGTTACAACTAAACATTGTGGAAAATGAAGAAATTGCTTGTTAAAAGCAATTTCTTTGTTACCCAAAATGTTTTCTACTCTAAAAGATATAGATTTTTAAAATTCAACCAACTTTAAAATATTAACTGCAACTTCTTTGAATTTGGGACAATCTATAATTGTGTTGTTACAAGCAATTTCTTCAATTTACAAAATGAAAGCTGAACAAATCTAAAACCACATGCAACGTAAACTGTTTCTGCAAGTCCTCTTGATTTGGACCAGTCTAAAATTTTGTCATCTGGAAATTGGTTTATGCATTTTCTACACTTTTTTTTTAATTCAGACTAATTATAAAATATCACTGTCTGGTATTTGGTTAACCCTTTCCTGTTCAAATACGGGATTTTACGTTCCTGTGATTTCGTACTCAAGAAAACATTGTTGAACAAGGTGCCAAATTGTCACAAGATACGCCCGTCACACTGCTTAATATTAATTGGGGGTTTGAATAGAACTGAGGTTATTTTGAATGAATTTTTTTTGTCAAACAAAGTATGAAAAACAACAAAGGGCAATAACTCAAAATATATGCTAGGTAGAGTTATGGTTCTTGTACACTGCACTCCCACTTGATGAGCTCTATCAATCCATGAAGTTTCATGATTCTAGCTATTATACTTTTAGAGATATACTCTGGACAAGATTCAAGTATGAAAAACAACAAAGGGCAATAACTCAAAAAATAGGCTAGGTAGAGTTATGGTTATTGTACACTGCACTCCAACTTGGTGAGCTCTATCCATCCATGAAGTTTCATGGTTCTAGCTATTATAATTTTAGAGATATACTCTGGACAAGATTCAAGTATGAAAAACAACAAAGGGCAATAACTCAAAAAATAGGCTAGGTAGGGTTATGGTTCTTGTACACTGCACTCCCACTTGGTGAGCTTTATCCATCCATGAAATTTCATGGTTCTAGCTATTATACTTTAAGAGATATACTCCGGACAAGATTCATGTATGAAAAACAACAAAGGGCAATAACTAAAAAAATAGGCCAGGTAGAGTTATGGTTTTTGTGCACTGCACTCCCCCTTGGTGAGATCTATACACCCATGAAGTTTCATGATCCTAGCTATGATACTTTTAGAGATATACTCCGGACAAGTTTTAAGTATGAAAAACAACAAAGGGCAATAACTCAAAAAAAAGGCTTGGTAGAGTTATGGTTCTTGTACACTGCACTTCCACTTGGTGAGCTCTCTCCATCCATGAAGTTTCATGATTCTAGCTAATTTACTTTTAGAGATATACTCCGGACAAGATTCAAGTATGAAAATCAACAAAGGGCAATAACTCAAAAAATAGGCTAGGTAGAGTTATGGTTCTTATACACTGCACTCCCACTTGGTGAGCTCTATCCATCCATGAAATTTCATGGTTCTAGCTAGTATACTTTTAGAGATATACTCCGGACAAGATTCAAGTATGAAAAACAACAAAGGGCAATAACTCAAAATATAGGCTAGATAGAGTTATGATTCTTGTACACTGCACTCCTACTTGTTGAGCTCTATCTATCCATTAAATTTCATGATTATAGCTATTATACTTTTAGGAATATACTCCGGACAAGATTCAAGTATGAAAAACAACAAAGGGCAATAACTCAAAAAATAGGCCAGGTAGAGTTATGGTTCTTGTGCACTGCACTCCCCCTTGGTGAGATCTATACACCCATGAAGTTTCATGATCCTAGCTATAATACCTTTAGAGATATACTCCGGACAAGATTCAAGTATGAAAAACAACAAAGGGCAATAACTAAAAAAAGAAGCCAGGTAGAGTTATGGTTCTTGTGCACTGCACTCCCCCTTGGTGAGATCTATACACCCATGAAGTTTCATGATCCTAGCTATGATACTTTCAGAGATATACTCTGGACAAGATTCAAGTATGAAAAACAACAAAGGGCAATAACTCAAAAAATAGGCCAGGTAGAGTTATGGTTATTGCGCACTGCACTCCGTATTAATGAGAAGAATATAACTGCCAAGTTTAAAGTCAGTCGGACTTACGGTGACAGAGTTATGCTCCGGACAAAGAAGTGGACACCGCCCGGACAACCGGACGCCCGGACACCACGGGTGATCCAATAATACGTCCCGTCTTCGACGGGCGTATAAAAAGAAGAAATTGCTTGTAACAAGCAATTTCTCCTTTTTCCACAATATTTTCTACCACATAGGTTGTTTTTATTTCAAATGGCATCCAGTTTTCGTTGTCGTCTGCAACCATTTTCAATTTGGACTAGTCTAAAATTTCCAAAAACGGGAAAGGGTTAATGTAACTATTCTAAATGTCAAATTGATAAAGTTTAAAATTCTTAAACGAATGAAAACAACACCTTTTCTTTTTTCTTCTTTTTCTTTTCTTCTGCATTTGTATTTAGACTAGAGCCTATTTCAATGTTTAATCCATCATGCGCCTCTCCTGGCATGGACTGGCTCCCATCCTCTGCACCAGCTGGTTCTGTATAAACTGAAAAAATATGTTATTCCTTTAAAACATTCTGGTTTACATACTAAATCATTCACAATGAATAGATGACTAAATACTAGACTGGTCTAAGCTGATTGAAACTGCAAATGATATCTTAACCAATTTCCATATGACAAATTTTAGACTGGTCCAAACTCAAAAAAGCTGCAGACGACAATTTCAATTTGATGAAATTATAAAGTTCTATGTCCTTTAGGATAGAAAACATTGTGGACAATGAAAAAAGAAATGGAAAAAAAAACAAGATGTGCTTGTGAAACACTATGCCCCCGAAACAGGAATTCTTTAGAAACTGGTAAAGGGTTAAAATTTTGACCTTGACCTTGATGAAATGATCTTCCCCAGTTGCTCCTTGTTGAGACCTATCTACATACCAAATATTAGCATTGTAACTTAATCAGGGTTGAAGTTATAGGAAAATTTTAAGTTGGCAGGTTTAGTTTTGCAGACAGACAGACAGACGGACACCGGTAAAACAATATGCCCCGATCTTATCGATGCAGGGCCATAAAAATAATTTGCAATAGAAGAACTAAAAAGAACAAGTATTCTCTTCAGAGATATAATCAGAGCTTCTATAAGCAGAGAAATAAGTAACAGATAATTACCAGTTGGTACAGCTTTATAAGTATCTGCAGCGTATGACATCATTTCTGGAACTTCTACATAACCTTGAGTGGCTGGATCCACTCCCTCTACAGGCATCTGGTACCCAGCTTCTGGTACCGCCCCAAACTCTAAAGGCTGGTCATTCTGGACGTATCCTTCTGGTCCTGCTACCTGACCATAAACTGGAGCCTGATAATAAATGTATCATTGATTGATTGATTGAATGAGGTTTAACCCATTCTCACTTAAGAAAATTAAGAAAATTTTAAACTTGTCCAAATTGAAAGAAGTTACCGCTGACAATTTTGTGTTGATAAAATTTTAAAATCCTGTTTTCTCTGGGTAGAAAATATTGTGAATATTAAAAAGAAATTGCTTGTAAAAAGAAATGTCTTCATTTTCCACAATGTTTTGCCAAGCCTTTTTAATTGAGGGGCGTAAAAATGCAGGATTGTGTGGGAATGGGTTAAATGCCGCTTTTAGTATTTCAGTCATATCACGGCAACTGGACCATCTAAGAATGAGTTCCCAGTCTTTCTCAAAGTTTTCGGTTGACAATGCAAACAAGGACTACATGATGGCTATAGCAATACTTCAGGTTTTCTCTGGAAACAACTGATCTTAATGCATGTTTCAGCTATTTACCAGTCTAAATAGCAATCCACAAGAGCATTCTGATTGGAAGAGGTATGTCTGGTGATGTTATATACATATAAATATCTGTAATACCACTACTTAACCCATTCCCACACAATCCAGCTTTATAACAACTCTCAAGACAAAGGTTTTGAAAACAGAGAATGAAGAATTTCCAAGCAATTTCTTTATTATCTGCAATGTTTTCTACCCAAAAAGACAAAGATTTTTATAATTTCATTAACTGAAATTTTCTTCTGCAACTTCTTTGAATTACGACTTTTTTTTAAAATTTGGTTGTATTTCATCAAGTTTTAATCTACTGAGACATCTGGATGATCTACAGGAAAGTACCCAACAAGTTTTTTATAAACCTACCTCACTTCCAGCCTGAGCCTGTGCTGCATACCAAGCCTCTAGAGCCTGAGGATCCGAATATCCCATTTCTGCAGCCTGTGCTGGGTCTACATATGTCATAGTACCCTCAACATACCCTTCTGTAGTACTGGCCACTGAACTTGGTGCAGGGCCGTGGTACGTAGGGCCAACTGGGCCTGCAACTAACAAGAAATATGTGAGTTAAAACTCACTGAGTATACATTCACTACCATAACTACAGTGAAAACAAAATTCTACCTCAATGGAATATATTTGATAAGCATCCTCTAGGACACCTTGTCAATACTTTCTATAGTTGATGAGATAAATATTACGAAATATCATGTCTGAGAATAAACTAAGTAGTAAAACAGGAAGAAGTTAACTTGCGAACCTAAATTCAGTAAGAGCCATGTAGGACCCCTCCATGAACATCCTTACCAAATTTCAAGTCAATGCTATGAATAGTTGCTGAGAAGAGTGCTACACAAATATTGGTTACAGACAGACAGATGGACAAAGGTAAATAAACCACTATACCCTCCTCTTCTTTGAAGCAGGGGTATAATTTGGGTACACAGAAAATTAATTCATACAGTCATTTGAATACATTAAAAGATAATTTTATGAAAAAACTCTTTTAAAACATTGTGGAAAATGAAGAAATTGCTTGTATCAAGCAATTTCTTCATTATCCATAATGTTTTCTATCCAAAAAAGATAAAATAAAAAAATAAAATCCATCAGCATGAATTTGTTATCTGCAGCTTCTTTCAACTTGGACTAGTCTAAAATTTTGTTGTGTGGGATAGTTTAACCTTTATCATACTCCTTCAGAATGTCACATGAATCAAAACGCTGAAAGCACTAGACAACTTCATTTTGAGGAAATAATTCTTTGGAAGTTGACTTTATAAACAGTTCTGGCTTAAAAGAGGAAAAAAGGTGGTGTAGACTACAATCAGACTGCATCCATGTGTAGACTGATATAAGGATATACTTTCTGCAAAAGCAGGAATATTCCCAGTTCGGAAACACAATAGTTAACTGTCTATACAGTGAGATAGTACTTACAATCATTAAGAATTAACAAGTGAAATCTTTTTGCATTCAGGAAAAAAAGATAGACATATTCTGAGTAATAATTCCCCTTTTTAGGACTTTTGTTATCTTCAAGTTTGGATTTAACAATCACGAACATTTTAATTTCTATTTTGTGTAAGATAGTAGAGCTTTCACCTATATACGTGTGCTTAACTCATACCCTAACCACAAAAGTTCAGACTGGTTGAATGGAGCTTAACGCCACTTTTAACAGTATTTCAGTCATACCACGGTGGCTGAAGCACCTAACAATTGATTCCTGGTATTTCTCACATCAGTACCACCACTACATCCTTTTCTAGCTTACAGTTGCCATCCTACTTGGGTTTTTGATTATCCGTCCATTAGTGAGAGACACTGGTCCAAATTGAAAATGGTTGCAGACAACAAAACAAAGTTGGTTAACTGAAAAAGAAGCGTCATATGAGGTAGAAAAAATATTGTTAGAAGAGAAGAAATTGCATGCCATTTCTTCAGATCTTTTTAAATTGATTTCTCTGTTTGACAAGTAAAAGTGCAGGATTATGTTGTAATGAGTTAAATGATTTCTTGTCATTTTTATCAACTTTTAACCCATTCCCACACAGTGACGCTTTTGGATGCCCCTCAAGAAAAATAATTGGGAAAACACTGTGTAAAATGAAGAAATTGCTTGTAACAAGCAATTTCTTCATTCTACACATTGTTTTCTATACAGAAAGTTCAGAAAATCTAAAATTGTGTAAACTTTAAATTGTCGTCTGCAACTCCTATCAAATTGGACCAGTCTAAAATTTTGCCATCAGAGAAAAGGTTAAAGATAGAAAGTGATAAATCTCTTACCTTGTTCTTGCTCTTTTTTCTTTGATTTTTCCTTCTTTTTCTTCTTGGATTTATGTTTTTTCTCCTTGTCTTTATGTTTCTCATGTTTGTCTGGTTTAGGTAGAGGGGGAGGGGGAGGAGGGGGCTTGTCATCTTTACTCTCAGATCTTAAATGGAAGAAATTAGGAATGAGTAAGAACTTGAAGAATGTTGCCATATAACCTAAAACATGTGTTTCATTTTCTAAAAGTTAAAAAATTAAGCAACTACCAAGGCTCTGCAGACTCTCAGAATTTGGGGAGAAGTGACTTCTCCCTAGTCTGAAAATTAGGAGAAGTTTATCAAAATAGGGAGAAGTGGTGAGACTTGCAGGAGAAGTGGATCAGGTTAAAAAGCAAATTTTTGCCTGTATTCCTTATTTGTATGGGAAAATAAAAAAAGCTTTACAACCAAGTAGCTGAATATTTTGTTTTATACAGTATGCAGTTAATATCAAAGTATTCCTTATCCTTTATTTCAGTCCTTATTACAGAGATCTTATTCCTTTGAACAAATATTTTTTCTTCTTTCTTTGGGTTCGAGAATATCGGAATCTGATTCTGAAATCATTTTCTTGAATTATTTCATATATAGATGGTTCTACAATTTGAATAATCAAAAGTTATAATAATAATTTGAAAAGAGAGTATAGGTGGTCTGAACTTACAACAAGGTGCCAAATTGTCACAAGAAAGGCCCGTCACACTGCTTAATATTAACTGGGGGTTTGAATAGAACTGAGGTTATTTTGAATGAATATTTTTTGTCAAACAAAGTATGAAAAACAACAATGGATAATAACTCAAAATATACTCTAGGTACAGTATTGGTTCTTGTACACTGCATTCTACTTGGTGAGCTCTATCCATCCATGAAGTTTCATGATTCTAGCTATTATACTTTTAGAGATAAACTCCAGACAAGATTCAAGTATGAAAAACAACAAAGGGCAATAACTCAAAAAATAGGCTAGGTACAGTTATGGTTCTTGTACACTGCACTCCCACTTGGTGAGCTCTATCCATCCATGAAATTTCATGATTCTAGCTATTATACTTTTAGAGATATACTCCCGACAAGATTCAAGTATGATAAACAACAAAGGGCAATAACTAAAAAAATAGGCCAGGTAGAGTTATGGTTCTTGTGCACTGCACTACCCCTTGGTGAGATCTATACATCCATGAAGTTTCATGATTCTAGCTATAATACTTTTAAAGATATACTCCAAACAAGATTCAAGTATGAAAAACAACAAAGGGCAAGAACTCAAAAAATAGGCTAGGTACAGTTATGGTTCTTGTACACTGCACTCCCACTTGGTGAGCTCTATCCATCCATGAAATTTCATGATTCTAGCTATTATACTTTTAGAGATATACTCCGGACAAGATTCAAATATGAAAAACAAAAAAGGGCAATAACTCAAAAAATAGGCCAGGTAGAGTTATGGTTCTTGTGCACTGCACTCCCCCTTGGTGAGATCTATACACCCATGAAGTTTCATGATTCTAGCTATTATACTTTTAGGAATATACTCCGGACAAGATTCAAGTATGAAAAACAACAAAGGGCAATAACTCAAAAAATAGGCTAGGTAGAGTTTTGGTTCTTGTTCACTGCGCTCCCCCTTAGTGAGATCTATACACCCATGAAGTTTCATGATTCTAGCTATAATACTTTTAGAGATATACTCCGGACAAGATTCAAGTATGAAAAACAACAAAGGGCAATAACTCAAAAAATAGGCCAGGTAGAGTTATGGTTATTGAGCACTGCACTCCGTATTGATGAGAAGAATATAACTGTCAAGTTTAAAGTCAATCGGACTTATGGTGACAAAGTTATGCTCTGGACAAAGAAGTGGACACTGGTGGACGCCCGGATGCCACGGGTGATCCCATAATATGTCCCGTCTTCGACAGGTGTATAAAAATGGTCAGAGTTTAATTTGAAGCAGAAAATAGGAAGCATTATCATTATTACTATTTTATTTGACTCATTACCAGAAGACAAAATTTCCAGACTGGTTCAAATTGAAAAAAAGTTGCATACCACATTCCAAATTAGAATATACTCAAAACAGAAAATAAGTACCAGTTAAAATAATGTGGGAAAAGGAGAAACTGCTTGCTACAAACACTTCCTCTTTTTCTCACAAGTTTTCCATTTAAACATTTAAAATCTTCAAAAATAAAAAAAAGCGGGATTGTGTGGTAATGGGTCACGGTCTGTCAACTTCACCTGTATGTAACAATAAATGGATTAAAAGCTTGTAAATAATAGATTAAAAAGGGTGCATTTTGACTGAGTTGCAGTTATTGTAAGTAAAGGGTAAAGATTATTAACAGCTGAGTACATAAATCACAAGTTGTGTAGAGGTTTAAATTTGAAACTATGTTCACACGGAACCATTTGTTCTGGTGTTTTGGATAATGTCACTGAATGGATTAATTAACACAATAAGATAAGTGAAATTTAATTTCTTGATAAAATCCCAACATTGTTACTTATGAAAAGATCGTAGAAGCCGTAGATTGTTTGCCTTAGTTTTTCTATATTTGTTACATCTGAGTAGATAACTAGAGTCCAAGGGTTTCATTGAAAATGATTTTTTTCTTTTAGTTTTACAGGAAAATAATTTTTTATCACCAAGATTTTATTTCTTTTATCAATGAATTTTAAAATACGGCAAATGACAAGACATTCGTAATAAAATCCGCCATTATTCTTGCTGCTTGAAAGTACGCAACAAATCTCGTTTATTGAAAAGATAAACATAATGTGCCACTAGAATAATCGAATCTTCAGAATAGAAGGGTTTGATGTCAAAAAGTTCCAATAATTCCGGCAGTTCACAAGGGCTTGCAACCATCCAATCAGCCGAGGTGCAAATAAAGCAAGTATATCGTCTATCAGTACACGCTTGATTTACGATCAAAGAGCTTCTGATCAGCAGATGTATAATTGATTTACTGTCCCCTGATTTGATAGCCTCTAGACAAAATGTGATTATCGCTTATCATCTTCCTGTATTTTCCAGGCGACTTCGACTTCACTTTGTTCAGCAACTCAGGCGAAGTTTTATGAAACCAGGCGACTTCTTCGCCCGAGTCGCCCACTCTGCAGAGCCCTGACTACGAAATAGGGAAACAAGAGAACCACATGGGGATGCAAACACTCCATTGTATAAGTGCTTGACAACGGGTAAAATGTCAAACAAGAGGACCATGATGGTCCTAAATCGCTCACCTGGGGTATCTGTAAATTACAGTACTTTTTTGTATGAAAAAGACACAACTTGAGCAAAATAAATAAAACAAATATATAACTTTGTACAAAACAATCCAGTAATGCTTTACAATAAAAATGAATGCCTTTGGCTTTATAGTTTAATCCATTACCAAACTATCCCATAATTTATCACCCTCAGGGAAAATAGGTTTTAAAATGCACTGTGAGAAAGGAAGTTAACAAGCAATTTCTCCATTTCTTACAGTGTTTTCTACCCTGGGATTCTTTGTATTTAGATTTCACTCAAACTCTAATTACTGTCTGCAACTTCAATGGTGTAATTTTAGCAACCTTGGTAGAGAACAAACTGGATTTACTATAAATCAAATATGGATGCATTACAACTTATACATAAGGAGAGGAAGATATTTGAACATGCCATTATTGAGCATTTTTCATAACTTTGGATGCTTTGTGAAGGACCATGTTTGTCTAAAGGATATAAACATGGTAGATAACAATAATGTTTTTAATGTAAATGCTCTAGGACCTATATTTAAGAAGAATTCTTTCAATGCGATTTACGCAATTTTCTACCCCAGGAGCAGAGACATTTTTTATCCTAAGAGCATATTTTCCTGAAACATAGTACAAAATTATTTAGTCATGCTACATACCAAATATGAATGCCCTTTACCTTATATTTTAGAATGAGAAGACTTTTGAAGTTGCTCTTATTGGGTGTTTTCCAAAATTTTGGACCTCCGGGGCAGTGCCATGTTTTATCCCAAGGTTAAGATTTTAGCTAACATGGTAGAGAACCATCTGGTTATGCTATATACAAAATATGGATGCCTTAGACTTTGTAGATTGGGAGGAAAAGATTGTGGAAAAGATTGTTGAACATGGTCTAACTGAGCTTTTTTACGAACTTTGGACACCCAGGGAAAGGGTGTTTTTTAACGTACAGGCATAATTTAATCAAAATTGATAGATAATGAAGAATTCTTTTTTTAACATACTCAAATCTTGCATTTTTCCCAATTTTGGACCCCTAGTGCAGGGCCATTTTTGACCCTAGGAGGACAACTTTTAGTGATATAGTACAAAACCATCTAGTTATGCTACATACCAAATATGAATATCCTAGACCTTAAAGATTAAGAGGAGAAGTCTTTTGAAATTGCTCTTATTTAGCATTTTTCCCAAACTTAGGACATCAGAGGCAGGGCCATTTCTGACCCCAGAGAATAAATATTTAAAAACTTCATAGTGAACCATATGATTAAGCTCTATATGAAATATAAATGCCTTTGGCCTTGTAGTCTATGAAAAAACAACAAAGATTTACTAAAATTACCAATTTTCATATGCCATACTTACAAGTTTTTCACAGAATCAAATTCTTTTAACAACTTTTGAAGAGCTTCACTCAAGAAACATCCCTGCAAAGTTTCAGCTTGATTGGCCTACTGGTTTAGGAGGAGAAAATTTTTCAAGATTTTTAAAGATTTACTAAAGATTCCCATTTTCAGATGCCGCAGCAACCAGAAATTTGACAGAATTAAATGCTTTTAACAACTTTTGTAGAACTTCACCCAAGGAACATCCCTGCATAGTTTCAGCTTGAATGGCCTACTGGTTTAGGAGGAGAAGATTTTTTAAGATTTACTAAAGATTCCCATTTTCAAATGCCGCAGCAACCAGAGTTTTTGACGGAATTAAATTCTTTTTGTAGAACTTCACCCAAGAAACATCCCTGCAAAGTTTCAGCTTGATTGGCCTACTGGTTTAAGAGGAGAAGATTTTTAAAGAAATTGTGGACGGACAGACAGACTGATGGACAGACAACGACTGATCACAATAGCTCACCTTGCACTTTGTGCTCAGGTGAACTAAAAAGGGGATTAATTCATTAAGAAATGCATTTAGAGTTATCCCCTTTACTAGAATACATTGCTCTTTTGTTAGTGAACATATATTCTGAGTTTCTGGCTTATGTGTTCAATAATAACACAGATATTACAAAATGTCAAATTGTAGGAGGGCGACAACAATGCTGAAGAGGAAGTGGCTATAGCAATACCTCAGATTTTCTCTGAAAAAGAGGAGTTAACAAGATGTCTGTTAATCAAAATTCACTGAGTATACCCTTGCTAAATGCACTACCAAGTGTAAATTCTTCCAGAATAGAACAGATTCAGTAAGCACCATGTAGAATACCTAGCTTAACCTTTAATCCCTGGTTTTTACGTCCCTGTGTTTTTATATTTGAGAAAAGTTTGGGGAAAAAGAAGAAATTGCTTGTGACAAGCAATTTCTTCTTTTTCCACAATATTTTCTATCCTACTGAATGATTATTTTTCAATTAAATTCAATTTTGAATTGTCTTCTGCAAAACCTTTGAATTTGGACCAGTCTAAAATTTCAAAAAACAGGAAAGGGTTAACTTCCACATCAAATATCATAATCTTTCTTCTTCAGGCATTCTGAATCATCATCTGCAACCTCTTTTATTTTGGATGATTCTATAATTTTATCCTGTGGTAATGGGATAACAGAGTAAATCTAAATGGTTCTGTCAGATCAATCTCAGCAAGTTAATTTACACAGCTTAACCCATTACTATTTACCAGACGGCAAAATTTTGGACTGGTCCAAAATTATTGATTGAATGGGGTTAAAAGCCACTTTTAACAATTTTTCCGGGTCCACATTGAAAGGAGTCGCAGAAAATAATTCAAAGTTAATGAAATTTCGATTTTTTCAACTTTTTGGGTAGAAAACATTGTGTGAAATGAAGAAATTGCTTGTTACAAGTAATATCTTTATTTAACAGAATGTTTTCCCAATAGTTTTGCTTGAAGGGCATCAAGAAGCGTCATTGTGTGGGAATGGGTGAAATGTTGATTTGATCTTACTTGTCTTTTTTCTTTGTATCTGTTTCCTCTGTCTCACTTTCACTAGAACTTCCGTACATCAACTGGAGACTCTTTACACTAGGGTGTTCCTCAGCCGGAGGGGGAGGGGGCGGAGGAAGGGATACATTGGCTAAAATGTCTTTAGGGATGTCTTTCTCTGTACCTGTGATAAAAGTTTTTATTATATACCTATGAAAGATATGGATTAAATTCTAGCTATCTAATACAACTCGACAGAAAAAAATCAAATATTCGGCGTGTACCAAAATACCGTATTCATCGAGTACCGTTAAACACGGACTACTTTTTTTTGTATTGACGTTCGTTTTTTTTTTGAAAGTTGGTTATTTCTTAACCATTTAAAAGAATTTTCTTAATGTCATGTCCTAAAGGTATATAATAAAAGGAATATTACAACAGTGTGTTTTTTCTAGTTGTTGTTGTTAATTCATTCAGACATTTACTTCATTTAATCTTAAAGGATTCCTTCTAGTCTATGCATCTAGTAAATTCTAGTCTATGATACTCTTCAATAGAGAGTTGATATATTTGTTTTTGTGTGACTGTGAACATGCTAAATAAATCTGCTGAATTTAACTAGCGTTTTTGGTTATATACAAGGGTTTAACAGTGGTAGCAGAGCGTAGGACAGCAGATTGGCAATTAGAGTGTGTAAGATAAGTGTTACACTGATGGGAGTTTAGCTTTTATTGACTTATTCAACAATTTTGAAAGTGAAAGTAGACTATGGCTGCAAAAATCAACCCTCCAACTTTTCATAAGGGAAAGTCCTATGAACTTTATAAACAGGAATTATTAGCTTGGAATGAAATTACAGAACTAGACAAAGCTAAAAGGGGCATAGCCATTGCTTTGACACTCCCAGAGGAAAGTGAACAAAGAATTAGAGAAAAAGTGTTTGACCAGATTAAAATCGAAGATATAAAGAAAATAACTGGATTTAAGACACTGCTTGATTTTTTAGACAAACATTTAGCAAAGGATGACTTGGCAGATAGCCTCGAAAAATTTGATGAATTTGAAGATCTCTCGCGGGGTTCAGATCAGACAATTTCTGAGTTTATTGCTGAATTTGACACCAAGTATAGAAAAATTGAAAAGAAAAATATGACTCTTCCATCAGAAATACTTGCATTTAAGTTACTCAGAAAAGCAAACATAACAAAGGAAGAAAGACTTCTTGTTCTTACTGGTATGAACTACGAGCAAAGAGATACACTATATGAAGAGGCAAAGCAGTCACTTAAAAAATTCATGAGTGATGGTGGTAGTTTAAAGAGTAACCCAGTCAATATCAAACTTGAACCAACATTTTTGGCTGAAAATGAGGAAGCATTACTTGCAGCGGGTTATGTGAAAAGGGATAGTAACAATTTTTATAGACGCGGAGGGTGGCGTGGAAGGGGAGGTAGTCGAGGCGGAGCATTTGGCGGCGGATTTCAGTCATCCCAAAGAGGTGTGAAAAATTTGAACCCTGCAGGACCAGATGGAAAATTGCTTACATGCAGATCATGTGGCTCTTACAGACATTTAGTAGCAAAATGTCCTGATAGTTGGGAAAATATGGCTAAGGTCAATAATACCCAAACAGAGGAAAACGCAGTTTTATTCACAGGATATCACAAAGAAGAAATTCTACAATTAGGTGCCGATGCAATGAATTGTGCTGTATTGGACAGTGCCTGTAGCAGCACTGTCTGTGGACAATTATGGTTGAGCACATATCTATCTTCACTGTCTGAAGAAGATTATACAAGCGTTGTCAAGAGAGATGGTGTTAAAGTGTTTAAATTTGGTGGTGGTACAAAATTAAGGTCCAATGGCGAATATGATCTGCCTATGTGGATTGCAGGAAAACAGGTGAAAGTCAAAACTGATGTTGTTGACTCAGACATTCCCCTTTTACTTTCTAGATCAGCTATGAAAAAAGCAAGCATTAAAATGGACTTGGAAAATGATACAGCTGAAATATTCGGTAAAGATGTGAATTTAAATATCACTTCTTCTGGACACTACTGCATACCGATTGATAAAACAGAAACCCTTCCAGTTGAAGATGTGAACTTAGTGAATAATAAAGGTGGACAAAATGAAAATTTGCAGCGTATGAATTTGCTGAAATTACACAGACAGTTCGCTCATCCGCCAAAAAGGAAACTTGTTGCTCTCTTAAAAGATGCCGGTACCTGGAAAGAGAGCTATGATGCAGATTTAACACATATTGAGGCAACATGTGATCTTTGTAAAATGTATGCAAGAACTCCATCAAAACCAGTTGTTGCACTCCCATCTGCCAGGGACTTCAATGAAAAAGTTGCCATGGATTTAAAACAGTATAATGGTCGTTGGATATTACATATGATTGACATGTGGTCCAGGTATACAGTGTCTGTTTTTATCAGTCGAAAAGAATCAAGGAATGTAATAGATGCACTGATGAAGAATTGGGTTGGTGTCTTTGGAATAATGGGGGCTATTATGACAGACAATGGTGGTGAGTTTAATTCAGATGAATTGCGTGAAGTTGCTTCCATTCTAAACGTGAAAATTCACACAACGGCAGGGTATAGCCCTTTTCAAAATGGACTATGTGAGCGAGTACATTCAGTCACAGATAGTATGTTGGTAAAACTTGAAGCAGAAAATAAAACAGTTGACCTAGATACTCTCCTGGCATGGGCTAATATGGCTAGAAACTCACTTCAAATGTGGAATGGTTATAGTAGTAATCAATTAGTTTTTGGACAGAATCCCAAACTACCAAATATAATGGAAGCTCAAGCACCCACTCTTGAAGGATCAACAACTAGTGAAACATTCTTTAAGCATTTGAATACTCTTCATGAAGCAAGAAAAGCATATATTCAAACGGAATCTGATGAGCGTATTCGGCGTGCACTTCGCTCAAAGGTGCGAGCAGCAGAACAAGTTTTCGAGAATGGGGATAGTGTGTTTTACAAAAGAGAGGGAAAGGATAGATGGCTTGGACCTGGTAAAGTTGTTTTTCAAGATGGGAAGGTAGTTTTTGTCAGACATGGCACTGTTTTTGTCAGAGTATCACCAAACAGACTCTGCAAAGTAGCCTGCAGTGATATGACAATTGATAAACTCTCAGAAGATCACCAGAAGAAACGAAATAGTGATTTAAATCACAATGCATACAAAAGATCAGATAATGTTCCTAGCTCGTCAATTTTATCAGAGGCATTAGAACCAAGAACTGATACAAATCAAACACCAATTGAGTCGAATGTTCATGTCCATACCCATGATAAAATCGAATACAAACTGCCAAATACTTCAAATTGGACAAGGGCTACAATACTTGGACGTGCAGGAAAGGTAACCGGAAATTATAAAATGTGGTACAACATTGAGGATGAAATAAGCCATACTCAAAAGTGTTGATTTAGGTAATGTAGAGTGGAGAAAAGCTGAGAACACTGAGCTAGAAAGTGTTAATGGCACTGTGTTAGAATCCAACATAGAAGTTAAAGATATATATGATGCCAAACAATCAGAATTACAAAAACTATCTGAATTTGATACATATACAGAGGTAGAAGACAGTGGACAAAATTGTATTTCTACGCGCTGGGTTATCACAGAAAAAGGAAATACGGTTCGTGCACGTTTAGTAGCAAGAGGTTTTGAAGAGAGATCATTTATTCCAAAGGATAGTCCTACAGTAAGTAAAGGGTCCATGAGAGTTTTTCTTGGTATTGCATCAAGTAAAGGATGGAAAGTAAAGACAACTGACATAAAATCGGCTTTCCTTCAGGGAAATGAACTAGAGCGTGAAGTATTTGTTTCACCACCAAAAGAAAGTAACACTCCGTTAGGACAAATCTGGAGATTAAAACATGGCCTATATGGACTAAAAGATGGAGCGCGTCAATTCTACCTTAGTGTAAAGGACGAACTTTTGAAATTGGGTTTTAAACAATCAAGGTTAGATCCAGCTGTTTTCACTTTGGTGACCGATGACAACCTACAAGGAATGCTATGTTGCCATGTTGACGATTTTCTTCATGCTGGAAATGTGAATTTTGAAGCTTTGTTAGATAAGTTAAGGATTCGATTCAAAGCTGGGAAGGTTGAACAAGGGAATTTTTCCTACATTGGATTTGATATAAGAGAAGATGATAAGGGGATCATTTTTGATCATACAGCATATATTAGCAAGTTAGTGAGTCCAAAAATTGATCCAGTTCGCTTTAGAAACAAACAAAGTCCATTATCTGAAAATGAGCAGTCAGTATACAGAAAGTTGGTTGGTCAGTTAAATTGGGTAGTCCAAGGTTCAAGGCCAGACATGGCTTTCGAGTTAGTGGATTTAAGCACAAAGCTAACTTCTGCATGTGTTGGTGATTTACAGTATGCTATCAAAGCTATTGGGAAACTGAAAGATATTTTATCAGTACAATTGTTTCCGAGACTAAAAGGAAATCCAAACAAAGACTGGGAAATTTTCGTCTTTTGCGATGCTTCGCTTGGAAACCTAAACAATGGGAATGGTAGTACTGGTGCACATATTATTTGGGTCAAAGATAGATTTGGAAACTGTTATCCTGTAAGTTGGCAGTCTAATAAGATAAAAAGAGTTGTGCGTTCTACAATCGCAGCTGAAGCATTGAGCTTGTGTGAAGGTCTAGAATCAGCTATTTATCATAAAGAAGTGTTTCAGGAAATAAGTTCAATCAACAAAGACTGTCTGCCTATTACTGATTTTATAGATAACAAAAGTGTTATTGAGGCCTTGGACACAACAAGGTTAGTGGATGACAAAAGATTGCGTATTGACATTGCAGCTATTCAAGAAATGAAACAAAACAATAAAGTTGATATTAAGTGGTGCCCAGGAAAAATTCAGCTAGCTAACTCCTTAACTAAGAGAGGGGCATCCAGCTTTGAGTTACTGAATGTATTGCAGAAGGGCAAATTACCTGAAGAGTTTGTGTGAACATTATTTTGTAAGGGGCATAATAATCCCCGTGGCCTGAGGACAGTCTAATCCTATGACGGTCACATTGTGTATGCTAATATCTGAGAACTCGTGAGGGGCAGAATAATCCCCGTAACCTGAGGATAGTCTAATTCTATGAAGGTTACTTAGTATGAATGTATTTGTTAGTATGATTGTATAAGTTATAGTTTGAAAAAAAAAAAAAAGAAGACATTTTAATTAATGTTAATTCATTCAGACATTTACTTCATTTAATCTTAAAGGATTCCTTCTAGTCTATGCATCTAGTAAATTCTAGTCTATGATACTCATCAATAGAGAGTTGATATATTTGTTTTTGTGTGACTGTGAACATGCTAAATAAATCTGCTGAATTTAACTAGCGTTTTTGGTTATATACAAGGGTTTAACAGTTGTAATTGTGTTCTTGAATCGTGTGTAGGTATTTTTATTGAATTTGACCTTTGGTCTCATCCAATAAAACATACCTACACATGATTTGAACACAATAACAACGCATAGAAAAAGACACTTAATATTCCCTATGGGTAATCAAAGTCAAATCAGAAACCAAAAGAATTTATGTATTTATTGAAGTACAAAACTAAAAACTTAATCACACTGTATGAATATGCAAAGTGGATTAAGTCTTAAGTGTCATCAAGGTTCATACCTCAACGAAAAAAATATTTCTTAGAACTTAAAGTCATCAAATAAACAAAGCAAATATTTTAGTAGATTTGAGTTAACCCTTTCCTGGTTATTGAAATTTTAGACTGGTCCAAATTGAAAGAGGATGCAGACGACAATGAAAATTGGAAGCAATTCCAGATAAAACCACCCTATAGGGTAGAAAACACTGTGGGAAAAGGAGAAATTGCTTATTATAAGCAATTTCTTTTCTTTCCACAATGTTTTCTCAAGTATAAAATCACAGTGACGTAAAATCCTGGGTTTATCCAGGAAAGGGTTAAACCATATGGATCTAAGAAGTGTTTGAAAAAGCATTTTTGGAAATGAAGAAATTGTTTGTATGAAGGTAGCTAGGAGACTGTCATTAACTGATTTCAACATATTTCTACTTATTTACAACCTGAAATAAATGAGTTCAGGAAAACTTTGTGGAAAATGAGCAAGCAGTTTCTCCATTTTCAATATTGTTTTCTATCCTAAACAACCTTGATTTTTAAATTTTATCCACTTGATATTATCTTAGAAACTTCTTTGAACAGTCTTGGGTCATGGGTCAATGCACTTAATCCTTTCCAGTACAATCCTTGGCTTTTTCGTCCAAGCCATTTTGTACCTGAGAAAACATTGAGGGAAAAAAGAAGAAATTGCTTGTAAAAAGCAATTTCTATTCCCACAATATTTTCTACCCTGTAAATTGGTTTTCTTTCCAAAATTCACTAATTTTTGACTGCCTCAATGGCTGAGTAGTATAAGTGCTTGACTTGTGATCTGAAGGTCACAGGTTCGAGCCCCACCAGGGTGTTTTCATGGGCAGCCTCATACTACCAAGCTGTACAATTAGTGAGCAGTGGGCTTAAGCCACTGCTCCTCGTTCAGTGAGTGTTCAAGAGTAACTCGATAAGCTTAAAGCTTTCATTGCATTCAAACTAGAATAAATAAGCATAAACTAAATTTCACTCATCTTTAATTGTCGCCTGTTACTTCATTCAAATCAGACTAGTCTATTATCTTCAATTGATTGATTGATTGAATTGGGTTTAACGCCACTTTAACAGTATTTCAGTCATATTGCGGCGGCTGGAGCGCCCATCAATGGATTCCTGGTATTTCTAACACTAGTACTACCACTACATCCTTTCCTAGCCTCCAGCTGCTATCCTATTTAGGTTTATGATTATCCACAACTTGGTGAGAGACAAATTTGGAAAAGAATATGTGCCTTCGCCCCTATTATTTTCAAAAAAACAGGAAAGAGTTAACTCACTTCTAGGTCTATCACTGGTAGAACTAATCTCTGTGTCTGGCTCTGTTTTAGGTTTAATCTTTCCTTCTTTGGCCTTTAAATCTTCAATCTTGATATCATCTGCATCTGGATAGTCCCACTGTGTCTTTCCTGTCTGTTTGTGTGTGTAGAAATATCTCCTGTAATCTCTGATTGGATGAAAATCAACCAATCAAGAGGGAGAAAGAAAAAGTAATGGATGAGATGAATGTTTAACTTTTTTGAAAAAGGTCCTCCATCTTTCTTTGACAACAAGGTCACCTCTTGCATGGCTCTCTCATTTGATTACAAACCCAATTCAAACTGTAACAAGTTTTGTTAATGAAACACCATGCCCCTTTAACAGCCTCTTTTCGGAAATTTACCTTTGATAAGTGACCTTGACATATGACCTCTGCCTTGGTCTCTGCAGATGCATATTGATGAGACCAATCATCATTCCAAAAACAAGAAGGCCAGAGGCCCTGGTGCTCACCTGAGATAAGGCTCTTTTTTTCTTCAAGGCCTAATACAAACTGAGTAGGTAGAAGACCTCCTTAAAGATTTAACTAAAATCAACAAGCCCAATTTGGTTTAAATTGGCCTAATAGTTTTGAAATGGTTGCCTTCTTTTTTTCTATTTAAGACCCTGTGGCTCTAAAATTTGAAAGAGGTCAATGTACTGATGCTTCATGCAAAATTCAAGATTCTTGAAATTCTTGGTCAGAAGGAGATGTTTTTTTTTTTTTTTAATTTTACCATTGTTTTCATAGCAACCAGAGTATTCAGCTGATTAAATTCATTGGTTGAAATCAGCCCAGTGGTTTTGGAGGATACATTGTTTTAAAAATCCTTCTTTATTTCTATATAAGCCCCATCCCCCTTGATTTTAGCAATTCTGAAAGAGGTCATTGTACTTATGCTTCATGACAAATATTTAGGCTCTACGCCTTCTGGGTCAGGAGGAGATAATTTTTAAAGATTTCATTAAAATTTCTGTTTTGTTGCCATGGCAACCAGAGTTTTTAACAGATTTCAATTCTTTTAGCAATTTTCAAAGGGCACCACCCAAGGAACATTTCTGCCAAATTTGGTTGAAAGCCACCCAGTGGTTTGGGAGGAGATGTCATTTTAAAAATCCTTCTTGATTTCTATATAAGCCCCACCTCCCTAGGGGCACTGCCCCTGGGTACCTAAGGGTGGTGATTTTAGCAATTCTGAAAGAGGTCATTGTACTGATGCTTCATGCCAAAAATCAAGGCTCTACACCTTCTAGGTCAGGAGGGGATAATTTTTAAAGTTTTCATTAAAATTTCAGTTTTGTTGCCATGGCAACCAGAGTTTTTAACGGATATCAATTCTTTTAGCAATTTTTAGAGGGCACCACTCAAGGAACATTTCTACCAAATTTGGTTGAAATTAGCCCAACAGTCTGGGAGGAGATGTCATTTTAAGATTGTTGACACACGACGGTCAACGCACGACAGACTTGGGAAACAGGACTATCAAAATACCTCATGCTCAGGTGAGCTAATAAGCATTGTACCTTGAAAAACCTTAAAGTAATTGTAAATGTTACATTGTTTTTTGTGGTTAACCCATAACCATACAATGAAACTTTTGGATGCCCCTCAAGAAATGCAATTGTGAAAATTTGTGGAAAATGAAGAAATTGCTTGCAAGAAGCAATCTCTTCAGTATTCACATAGTTTTCTACCGAGAAATTTGAAAAAAGAATCATAAACTTTTAATTGTTGTCTGCAATTACTTTCAATTTGGACCAGTCTAGAAATTTTACATTTGGTAATGGGTTAAGTATTGCAAACAGATGGAATTAGAGACAGACAAACAAAAGTAAAACAATATACCCCCATTCTTGTAATGCAGGTGCATAAAAATAATTCAAGGTAACTTGTTAATTAGCCTGATTGTTTTATTAACCCATTACCAGACAACAAAACTTTAGACTAGTCCAAATTTAAACAAAAGTTGCAGAAGACAATTTCAAATTCATTGAATTAAAAAAAAACTTTGTCCTGTAGGACAGAAAAAATTGGGGATAATGAAGAAATTGCTTGTAACAAGTATTTTGTTCATTTTCCACAATGTTTACCAAAGCTATTTGATGAGGGGCATCAAAAAGCATCCTTGTGAGGGAGTTGGTTGATGCAAAATACAAGTATTCCATGATGACCTATTATACAATCAGGTCCATCAGTCTGCGATCATTTATGGTAATTTGCCTAGTAAAACACAGGCAATCTTGCACAAGCCACACAAGTTAAGTGACCTAGTGTTAATTCTAGGAAGGGGGTTGAAGATTCCCAACATTTCCAAAGACATCCCCCCCTATTTGTCAACATTGGAGGGGGATAGTTTTCTATTACTAAAGAGCATGACATACCAAATATTTCTAAACTGTGCAGATATTTTTGCATTGAAATCCCCTACAATCCTAGAATAAACACTAGCAACCACTTTCATTCAGTGACCAGTATCACAATTCCCTTTCCAAAAAACAATGGATCCTTTCTAAATTGGCATTGAATTGCCAAAACTAAACCTATGTTGATAGAACTCATTTGAATTGTCTCAATGCCATGATTCACATGAGTTCCATCAAGATAGGATTAAGTGAGAATACTGCAATAATCAAGTCACTTTTCTCTTTAATACATAATAATTTAATTTTTAGTTTCTTCTATCAAAAAGGAGCGTTCTGATTGGTCGAAAAAATTTATTAATAACACCATGAACAAAATTTTGAGCATGCAGCGATTTTGTATGCTTCCGCACAAAATAGTCCAATACAAAAAGGTGTCAAAATTTCTAAAGATTTCAGTTTTTTTCACTCAATGCTATTAAATTATAAGAAATGAAGATAATATTTTTGTTTTCATGGAGGTATGAACCGAAAAACCTAATCACACAATGATTCGCGTATTCATACAGTGTGATTAGGTTTTTCAGTTCATACCTCCATGAAGACAAAAAATATTCTCTTCATCTCTTAATTTAACCGTATTTAACCGTATTTACTTGGTCAAATGAAGTAGCTATTGACATAAACACAACCTGACAGAAATCGATAATGATTGATCACTCTGAAGATAAATTACCCTCTCCTTCTTTTTTACCCACAACAAAATATTTTAAATGGGTCACATGCTTACTTCAATCCGTATTTGAAGTTTCTGTATTTTTACTGTACTTTTGCTATACATTTTAGTAAATCATTCTAAAGGTTCCAAATGTTTTCAAATTCAGAGTAAATTGAAATTTGTTATTTTGACCTATCATGAGAGAGACGCCATACTTAAAGTGCAAAAAGCGTGATAATAAAACATGTATTCCAAATAGGGTCAGAATTTTTTGTGGCCATCAGATTTTCAGAAGCTGAAGTATTAGCACCCTTTATGGAATTCTCCAATGGTCCCGTAATTCAGAGTAAATTGAATTTTGTTATTTTGACCTATCATGAGAGAGAAGCCATACTTAAAGTGCAAAAGCGTAGTAATAAAACATGTAATCCAAATAGGGTGAAAATTTTTTGTGGCCAGCAGATTTTCAGAAGCTGAAGTGTTATCACCCTTTGTGGTAGAAGTTACAACATTTAAGACATGAAACCAACAAAATGCTTCACATAAATGTAGGAGTTAAGTTTACTTCCAGCCAAAATGAATGATTTAATGGTCCTTTCTTTATTCCTTTCTTAAATATTGGATTGCACAGAAAATAGCTATTTTCAGAATACGGTTATTCTATGAAGCATTTTGGTAAGGGATCATTAGATATTGATACAAACTAGATATTAAATCTCTAGGCCTATTGGTTTGGAAGAAGATTATCAAAGATTTCCTTCTTTATTCATATGTAAAATCAGGGATCACACAGAATAGGGCTAATTTTCAGAGTACGGTATTCTTAGAAGTATTTTGGTAGAGGGCCAATAGACATTGATACATACAAAATATTAAAGCTCTAAGCCTTATGGTTTGGGAGAAGAAGATTATCAAAGATTTCCTTCTTTATTCATATGTTAAATCAGGGATCACACAGAAAAAGGCTAATTTTCAGAGTATAGTAATTCCTTGAAGTACTTTGGTAGAGGGTCAATAGGCATTGATACATACAAAATATTAAAGCTCTAGGCCTTATGGTTTTGGAGCAGAAGATTTTCAAAGATTTCCTTCTTTATTTCTAAGTAAAATCAGGAAATGCACAGAAAAGGGCTAATTTTCAAGATACTGTTATTGAGGTATTTTGGTAGAAAGTCAATAGATGATGATTTATACCTAATACTAAAGCTCTATGGCTTGGGAGGATAAGATTTTAAGTTTTTTCACTCGGCAACCAATGTTATTCATGGATTTTAATTCTTTGAAGGGTTTTTGAAAGAGCAACACCTAAGGATCATTAATTGTGAAGTTGGTTGAAATTCCATGGTTAATTTAGGAAAAGATTTTTTTGTAATTAAGAATGGATGGACAGTTAGACAGACGGACAGACGGACGTCAGACGATGACGGATCACAATAGCTCACCCAGAGCACTTTGTGTTCAGGTGAGCTAAAAACCATTTTTGTACGTTAACCCTTTAGTGTTTGACAAAATTTCAGACCTGTCCAAATTCAATGGTTTTGCAGACAAAAATTTTTCAGCGGATTTAATTTGAAAAATAACAATTCAGTAGGGTAGAAAAAAAGAAATTGCTTGTCACAAGCAATTTCTTTTTTTTTTCCATACTGTTTTCTCAATTTCAAATTAACAGGGACGTAAGAACCAGGGATAGAACAGCAAAGGTAGAACCATTACCAATTGACTCAATTTTAAACGACAAACAACAATTTTTTGTTCGTGAAAATTCTTACTAAAAGCGCCAAATGGTCACATAAACTAATATACATAGTACTGGCTTGTTCTAGAACATTTTTTTTCATAGAGTAATATTCAAGGATACAATATTTCAAACAATCTTAGAGGAACATTATTAACCCTTGTCATGCTGAATCTGAAATATTCAGGTTTGGGCAGGAGGTGTAGACAAAGATCAACCTGCACATAAGTGCAGTCTGATCTTGGTCTACACCTCCCGCTTGTACTTTTCCTACCAGAAAAGTTAAGTAATTGATTTTCAAAATAAATATTGATTATTTAACAAGTACTTTCAGTGCTCTCAGTCCTTTGATTTTAATGTGATTCCTTAAAGGATTTTATACAGCATGACAAGGGTTAAATACTTGACATATTGTAAAACAGCAAAATATTATATACGGGAACAAATACCAGAATATTATTCGATTAACATATTCAAATATTTGTTTTGAAATTATGATTGATACATGTATCTGGAATATTGTTAATCCAAACAATGGTATCATATCTTCCTACATGTGTGAATCTTATGTAAACAATGTTGGAAGTGATCAAATAATATTATACAACATATGGTTATAAGTAAGTGCTTGTTACTATTTTTTTCTTCACATTTTAAATTATTCAATCTAAATAACATTATAGATATCTGCAAAATAAAAAAGAATATTCAAATGATAAAATGTTTTTTTTATATTTGGTTGATTTTTAAAATATTCTGATATACATTCCCATCTCTTGAATATTTACAGCCGCCTGAAATGGAATCAAATAGAATTAAAGTATGCTTACTGTATACTGACTATAAGGCTAACAAAGAATTCTTTAACACAAATAGTCACTTTATTTTATCCATCTGTTTTCCAGGCATCTTTCACACTTCTTTTACAAGAAATTTCATCATTATTTGCTAAGCCTTTACTTTGGAAGCACGATTTGCCATAAAACAAACCATTGTAATTAACGTAACACAAATGATTTACAATCTATGTGTAATGAATAAAGTAAATAGACTTTAAATTTGTTGAGTCATTTTCTGTCATATTCAATATAGGTACATTCATTTTAGATTAAAATCTTAATCTTTCAAGCCATTTATTACGTTAGTCATAAATATATGGCTTGCTTCTTATGAAAACTTTTTCCAAATTTCAGGCAAATACAGTCTCTATGAGAAACCATCTAGTAGAACACCCAAGATGACAATTTGGGCATAGTAACACCTCTATGTTTACCAAAGACTTCAGCTGTGTGATGCTTTTTTCATATTCAAACTTGACCTAGATATTACCAAGTTAGCAAAATTTGACAACAATAAGACAAATTGATGTCTCTGTTTTGTGAGCAATGAGGTCTCTGTTATGTCTTAAGTAAGTAACCTACATTTTGACTGAACCTGATCCACAATCACAATTGACCTGTAAGTTATTAAGGAAGACATTCTCAACAATTTTGACAACAATGGTGCAGAAAATGTGGCCTCAAGAACAATGAAATGACCTTGTGACCTACATTTTAACCAAGCCTGACTATTTAACAAATCAGATATTGTGCTGGACAATTTTTATAATGATGGAGCAGGAATCGTGGTATTAAGAGCATTAACAACATTCATCTTAGACATAAGTTAATTTTTACCTACAATTTGCATGGATTCAAATTCTTTTAAGAATATTGAAAAGTTTGAGCAAAGAATTTTATTTGTGAAATTTGGATCAATTCTTCAAACAAGGGTAGGAAGAGAAGAATTTGAAGCAACTGTTTATGGATCATCTGATCACAGCGGGTTTGTGTTTTGGTGAAGTACAATTAGAGTTATCTCTATCAATAATATGAATTGATTGTTTTGGTGAAGTACAATTAGAGTTATCTCTATCAATAATATGAATTGACTGATATGGTGAAGTTCAATTAGAGTTATCTCTATCAATAATATGAATTGACTGTTTTGGTGAAGTTCAGTAACAGTTATCTCTGTCAATAATATGAATTGATGGTCTTGGTGAAGTACAATTACAGTTATCTCTATCAATAAAATGAATGGATTGTTTTGGTGAAGTACAATTACAGTTATCTCTATCAATAATATGAATTGATTGTTTTGGTGAAGTACAATTAGAGTTATCTCTGTCAATACCGGTAATATGAATTGACTGTTTTGGTGAAGTACAATTACAGTTATCTCTATCAATAATATGAATTGATTGTTTTGGGGAAGTACAATTAGAGTTATCTCTATCAATAATATGAATTGACTGTTTTGGTGAAGTACAATTAGAGTTATCTCTATCAATAATATGAATTGACTGTTTATGTGAAGTACAATTAGAGTTATCTCTATCAATAATATGAATTGGCTGTTTTGGTGAAGTACAATTAGAGTTATCTCTATCAATAATATGAATTGACTGTTTATTTGAAGTACAATTAGAGTTATCTCTATCAATAATATGAATTGGCTGTTTTGGTGAAGTACAATTAGAGTTATCTCTATCAATAATATGAATTGACTGTTTTGGTGAAGTACAATTAGAGTTATCTCTATCAATAATATGAATTGACTGTTTTGGTGAAGTACAATTAGAGTTATCTCTATCAATAATATGAATTGATTGTTTTGGTGAAGTACAATTAGAGTTATCTCTATCAATAATATGAATTGACTGTTTTGGTGAAGTACAATTAGAGTTATCTCTATCAATAATATGAATTGACTGTTTATGTGAAGTACAATTAGAGTTATCTCTATCAATAATATGAATTGACTGTTTATGTGAAGTACAATTAGAGTTATCTCTATCAATAATATGAATTCACTGATTGATGACCACGCCCACTAACCTCTAGCATGGCAGACTTTAAATGATGTTAACCAATTCACATATCATCCAGCTTTTTGATGCCCCTTATGAAAAAAAGCTTTGGAAAAAACTGTGGACAATGAAATTTTTCGTAAAAAGCATTTTTTATTATCTCCACAACGTTTTTAACCTAAAAGGCATATATTTTCATAATTTTCATCAACTTGAAATTGTTGTCTTCAACTACTTTCAATTTGGAGCTGTATAAAATTTTGTTGTGTGGTAAAACAAAAGGCAAATTATTGGTAGACAACATATACGCCATAATCTCATTTTGAATAAGATGTAGTTTGGACATTTAAGTCACCAACCAATGATAAATGTTTTAACCAAATATCAGATGTCAAATTTTACTTCTAGTCTAAATCAAAAATTTGATTTACAGTAGCTATCTGTCATTTGCTCTTCTTATAGTGAACCTACGATATCCGGAAAGATTGATTAGGTGAATGAGGTTCAACACCACTTTTAATAGTATTTCAGTCATATCATGGCAGCTTGAGCGCCTAACAATGGATTCCTGGTTTTCCTTACAAAAGTACCACCACTACATCCTTTCAAAGCCACCAACTGCTCATCCCACTTACTAATATTTGGAAATATAAGACCAAGGTCATAGTTTGTCATCCCAAGAAAAAGGTTTCTTGAATGATGAAAAAACTATTCTAAAATATTCGAGTTTATCCTTAGTAACACTAGACATAATAAACAAAATAAAAACTTGTGAACAATATTGACAATGCCATTAACAATGGCAAGGCTATGCAATAGCCAGTGTTTTCTCTGAAAACAGCCCAGCTAAATATGTCAACAATTTTTATGAGTGAAAAGACTTTGACAATGCCAAAACTTTCTCTTTGTAAACAGCTAACTAGAAAACAATTGTTGATGTAACTTTTATTTCTCCATTTTGTAACAATGTAATCTTACTATGACTAACTATGGGACAAAACAGGTGGTTCGAACAGTTCATCATTATTTCTTCATTTTCCACAATGTTTTCACAAACTATTTTCTTGAGGGGCATTAAGGCGTCATTGTGTTGGAATGGTTTAAGAGTTGAAAATACCATGCATAATGAATTGATTGATTCTATCAATTTCTTGATTTTCACTTATATTTTCTCAATTTTGTTTTAAAAGTGGATGAAAACGGGGATTGAGTGGGAAAGGGTATAGGTTCTTTATAAATCCTAAAACATTGTGCTATGCACAGACAGACAATCAGAAAACAGTAAACCACCCATCAATTGATGGTAACTATCATCTGTATACAGGAAAAGACAAAACAACACTGTTGTTGAGGTTCTCAATATCACAGTTTATTGCTGAAAAAATAACAACATAATATCCAGATGAAGTGAACAAATCAATGATCCATTTAAATTGCCCATGTTATCTTATGTTAATTTCAAGATAAATTTTAACTGTAGACATTGACCAACTTTTTCATTTCTCTCTTACAATAAAAGATAAAAACAACTGAACAATGCAAAAAAGACACTAATGCCCACAAGGTCTGATTGATTTTGATATAAACACAAATTCTATAGAATTCTATAATATGAGGTTTGTAAGGGCTAAAAACAAAACCAACAAAGTACATATATATACTATAGTAACTTTTTGATAATTAATAATTGGTCCTTTTCAACAATGCTTCAAGTTATAAACTAACCTACAGACTTCTTTCCATGCATGTAGCAATAAATACATTATGTTTAATGTTTTATCTTATTGAAGTGAAAAAAAAAGAATTAAGAAATAAGTTTCTTTTAAAAAATGGGCAATGGAAAAAATGAAAAGGTGATAGTTTTAGTAATAAACTTACGTGATGATATGGAGCATACCTCTTACATCACACACATGGTATTTCCAGTATCTCAGTCAGGATTGGTTGGGTATAGTCATGTGACCATTAGCAGGTGCTTGTTTTCATCTCCACCATTGTACACAAAAACACAGGTATTATCATACACAAGTTGTTGGTCAGGTATTTGTTTTGTACAGTCAGAAATAAGCTGTCAGTAAGACTGAGTCTCCCAGTCAGTCAGCAAGCTTTTGAGAATACACTGAATTTGTTTTTCTATTATAAAACAATATACATATGCATTTTTGAAGTTTCTTGAAATTGAATGTATGCCTGTAAAAGTTGTTGATAAAGGTTAAACTAAACTCTTTTTCTTTCCACGCCTTTTTTCCATATTAAGTATATAAGCCTAATCAACCACACTCTAAATTCTTAAATTAAAGACTAAAAAATGAATTTTTTTTTTGTAGTTAATATACTGTGTTCACAATATGTTTCAATAGATCAATTGAAGCTTTGGTGATTTAATCTTCTCCGTTTGAAATGTCTTCGCTTAAACACATAACCCTATGACCATTAGCTAAAGTGAGACTACAATAAGATCTTGATTATTAACCCTTTCCTGTACAAATACGGCAATTTCTCCTTTTTTCACAATATTTTCTACCACATAGGTTGGTTTCATTTCAAATTGTATCCAATATTCATTGTCGTCTGCAACCTCTTTCAATTTGGACCAGTCTAAAAAAAAAAAAAAAAAAAAAAACAAAAAACAAAAACAGGAATGGGTTAAATTATTTTCAGGCATGAAGCTCAGTTCTGCTCATTTTCTTGAACATGGCTTTTAACCAAATTATTTTGTTGAACAGGTCCCAAACACAGTTTTCCAAAAGTACACAGCTGAGATGTCACCTAATGGTTTTTATCATTTCTAACAACAGAACAGCCACATAAACCACAAAATGTGCATTTGCTACTTTCAAAGCTACTCCAAGGTAATGAAAACTTTGCTTTATTGATGGATTATTTTTTTTAACTCATGATGGGTAATCTGGACATATTTATATAACCAATGAACAAAGAAAGCAGTACAGAATTCAAAGGTATAAGCAAAATTGTTGTTTAAGAATAATTAGTGTAAAGCCTACAAACATTTCACCATAAAGCTTTATCTTGCCTCTGGATCTGAATTATGTTCAACAGGTACAAAGGTGATTCAGCACAAAACAGTTGTAACTGCCTATAAACATATAGTAGGCAGTCACAACTGTTTCACACTGAACTTTCGATATATCTGCCCATGCAACATAATAACAGCTACCTCATAATGGAATCTATCTTTAAATAATGGAGATTACCCATTCCCAGACTACAACATATAAGACTGGTCAAAATTCAAATTTGTTGCAGACAACAATGTGTAATTGATAAAATCTTAACTTTTTTGTCTTTTGAGGTAGAAAACATTGCCGGTAATGAAAAAACTTCTTATAATAACCAATTTCTTCATTTGCCACAATATTTCCAACCTTTTTGTTCTTGAAAGGCATTAAAGGGTAGGATTGTGTTGAAATGGATTAAGGTACAGACCAAATTGGAAAATCATACTACAGTCGTATTTAGGATGGAACTGAACAAATGTTTCAAATGTCACATCTACTTCTGATGGAAGAGAATTGAACCAGAATATTTGAAATCCATCCACAATTGGTCCAAATAAATTCAATCTGACCAGCAGATAAACCACAGATAAACTAAATCACATACACTATACTATCATTATGATGACTATTGCAAGCAGACTTGACCAAAAGATGTTTTTAGGAATTGATTTATCAGAAGAAACAACCTGAACAGGCATTAAAAGCTAAATACATGTACCATTCTTATCAAAGAAAACTATCAAAACATTTGATAGCTGTCAATGACTTTACAACATCTTGCTAATCCTACTCTTATTTTTTTTATAAACAAGCCAAACTTCACAAATTCAGTGTATTCAAGGGGGATAACTCCACATATAAAATGTTTCGTACCTGTCCCAAGAGCACATCCAGCCTGTTGGGGCAGCGCTACCTTCGTACTGTTCAAGTTGCCAGTTGGCTTCGCGTAATTTTATCAAGAAATGATTTGTTGTTAGACCCCCAGCTTGCCAATCCTGATGTCGAGTCTGAAAAAATAATGCACATTTCTATGTCTTATTTTTAAGCCATTACCAGACAACAAAATTTATAACTTATCTAAATTGAAAGAAGTTGCTTACCACCATTTATATGTGATTGAATTTTAGAAATCTTTGTATTTTGGGCTAGAAAACAAGCAATTTCTTTATTTTCCCCATTGCTTCCAAAGAAATTTTCTTGAGAGGCATCCAACAGTGAGACCATCTTTTGTGACAATTAAAGGTCAGGTTATGCTTAGACGACCAATTAATATACACTCCTGTATGTGCTCGAGGCTATCTTTAACCCTTTTTTGAAGTTAATTTTCACACTGAAGAGTCCTATCCAACTACCGTCATAGAGACTAGTCTTATATCTAATCATCTTGTAATTGATAATAACTTTGTCTGGCAAACATAGTCTGTGCTCTTGTTTCAACCCATTACCACACAATCCCGATTTCTACTCGGGGAAATTATACAATGTGGGTAATCTCTCTCCAGTCTGTCCCATCGGTCTCTTTGATAAACATCACAAACCTCTGCACCTGCAGGTTAGAATTGACAGACCCATTATTTTTTGTGACGTCAGCCATGTTTTTCCATCAACAGAGAAATATTTGAGGGTAACTTGTTGATCTTCGGTAAAATAAATCACTGGTTGTAAAAAAAAAAACTTTGGACAAAAAGTGTAGTAAAAAGAAATGTACAACCACAATTAATGTCATTTAATCTCCATTTCACTTTATACAATTGATAGATTCAACAATTGATAGGATTCTTAACAGAATAAGAAAAACTTGTTTGTGATTCTCTGTAGGTGGGTGGGGTACTTGGCTGTGGGGTTAGGGGAAAATAGAGCTTGTAAGTTTCAGTCCAACATCTTGAAATTTCTTTGAAAATTACGGCTTGTCTGGTTGAATTCAGTTGAAAAAGATGGATCACATATTAAAGTTATTAATAATTTTGGTCCATATATTTAAAGAGGAGAAGATTTTTAAATAATTGTTTAATGATTCCTAATAGTCTGGTAAGCCTGACCCTGCTACGCCTCCGTTATTTCAAAAATCAAAATTTAAAAAACAAGTTTTGAAAAAGGTCACCCAAGAAACATTCCGGCAAAATTTGGTCCTAATTGGCGCAGTGGTTTAGGAGGAGAGGATTTTTAAAGAATTATTTGATAATTTCTCGAAGTCTGATAAACCTGGACCTGCCACGCACTCATTTTTTCGCAAAATCAAAATTAAATGAACAAGATTTGAAAAGGGTCACCCAAGGAAAATTCCTGCCAGTTGGTCCAAATTGGCCCAGTGGTTTAGGAGGAGAGGATGTTTAAAGAAATTGTTGATGGATGACGCCAGTGGATGACGGACAAAAGGCTGAGTGATCCTAAAGCTCCCCTTGAGCACGTTACAAGCAATTTCTACATTTTTTTCAAGAAGTTTTCTACCCTAAAGATAAAGATCTTTTAAATTTCACCGAATTACAAATGTTGTTTAAAACTTCATAGAATTTAGACCAGTCAAAAACTTTGTTGTTTGGTAATGGGTCAAAATCTATCAAAACTTAATTTAATAGATTAATTCAAATGAGAAGTTGGAGTAAATTCTCAATTGAGTATGAAAAGGTTTTATGAAAATAGGCTCTTTGTATATCACAGAGGCTGGTGACCTAACCATGTCTTCCTGTCATTTCTCACACTAGTACGACCACAACAATCCATCTGTGCCACCAGCTGCTCATTCCATCTTGGCACTCTACTTGTAATTCACCCATTGGTGAGAGACAAGTGATGCATATTGAATTGACTTTTGTCTATTGTTTGAAACAAACAATAAGTATATTGTCAACATTGTTTCCTAGCCTGAAAAGACACATTTTTAAATATCTCAAGAACAACGATAAACTAACCTCTAGTTCTATTAGCAATATCTGTAGTTTCGACAACCCTTTCTTTGAGACTTCCAGGAATTCAAGCTTACTCAGAGCTAATTCTGCCAGCTGTAATGCTTCTAGCTGTAAATAAGCAAGAGGACCATGATGGTCCTATATTGCTCTCCTGAGTATGATGGCTCAGGGCTTTATGATATAATTTTCAAAATATCTAAAGCCTACACCTAATAATTTTGGAGAAGAAGATTTTTTAAAGATTTTCTCCTCTAATCCTAGGTATAGTGAAGATCCAACCATGTTTAGCTAAATTCAAGAGTACAGTAATTCTTTGAAGTACTTAAGTAGAGGGTCAATAGGCATTAATACATACCAAATATCAAACCTCTAGGCCTAATGGTTTAGAAGGAGAACATTTTCTATGATATCCTTCTTTATTCCTTTCTGGGATTGCACAGAAAAGGGCTTACCGGTATTTTCAGAATACAGTCATTCTATGAAGTATATTAGTACTGTAGATATTTTTACAAACCAAATATCAAAGCTCTAGGCTTTATGGTTTGGGAGAAGAAGATTTTTAAAGTTTTCCTTCTTTGTTTCTATGTAAATCAGGGATCGCACAGAAAAGGGCTAATTTGCAGAATACTGTAATTCTTTGAAGTAATTTGTTAGAGGGTCAATAGATGATGATTTGTACCAAATATCAAAGCTCTAGGCCTTATGATTTGGAAGAAGATTTTTAAAGTTTTCCTTCTTTATTTCTATGTAAAATCAGGGATCGCACAGAAAAGGGCTAATTTTCAGAATAAGGAAATTCTTTGAAGTATTTTGGTAGAAGGTCAATAGATTTGTACCAAATATCAAAGCTCTTATCAAAGGCCTTATGGCTTTGGAGGAGAAGATTTTTTAGTTTTTTTCACTTGGTTTCCATGGCAACCAGAGTTCTTTATAGATTTCAATTTTTTGAAGTATTTTGAAAGAGCATGACCTAAGGGTCATGTCTGTGAAGTTTGGTTGGAATTCAATAGTTAGTTTAGGAGGAGAAGATTTTTTTGTAATTGGGGACGGACGGACTCCGGACGATGACAGATCACAATAGCTAGCCCAGAGCACTTTGTGCTCAGGTGAGCTAAATATTCACACTTTCCTCTTCCATCCCTGGTTTTAACTTCCTTGTCATTTTAAATATAAGCAAGCATTGTGAAAAAGGCAGAAATTGCTTGTAACAAGCAGTTCCTTTTTTTTTGACAATATTTTCTACTGAACTGAATGATTGTTTTTCAAAAAGTGTTGTCTGCAGAATCTTTGAATTTGAAAATGTCTAAAATTTCGCAATACAGTGATGGTTAAAAGGAGATATCTGAAAGAATAACACTTTGTTTTACCATGCATAGCCACCATGACCTTGTCAGATGACCTTGATGACATATGACTGTGAAACATAAGATGGAGAATCACCAGTGAAACAATAAACTCCATTCCATTACCCCATTATCCATTTCTAGACTTAGACTTGTCTAAGTTGAAAGAAGTTGCAGACCTTAATGCAATGTAAAATTGAACTCAAACTAAAATTGAGTGTCAAAGAGGGTAGTAAACAATGCGAGAAAAGAGATATCACTCTCCTGTTCTAAAAATGTTTTTCCAGAATACAAATCATCAGGAGTCTCAAAACAACATGTGGTCATCAGATTAACCCTTTCCCATTTTCGGAAATTTTAGACTAGTCCAAATTGAAAGAGGTTGCAGACAACAATGACAACTGGATGCTATTTAAAATGAACCCATCCTATGTGGTAGAAAATATTGTGGAAAAAGGAGAAATTGCTTGTTACAAGCAATTTCTTCTTTTTCCACAATGTTTCCTCAAGTATAAAATCACAGGTAAATAAATTCCCATATTGAAAAGGGAAAGGGTTAAATTTTATCCAGGAAAGTTGGGATGATGTGATGGGGCATAAAAAAAGTGGAATCAGAGCTGAAGATTAACCCATACCCATATGATCACGCATTTTTACACCCCTCAAGAAAAGGGTTTCGGAAATAATTGTGGAAATGAAAAAAATCCTCATTTCAAGCAATTTCATCATTATTTACAATGTTTTCTACCGCAAAAGACAAAGAGTTAAATTTTCACTAACTATGAATTGTCATGTGCAACTTCTTTGAATAAGGGCCAAATGTTGTCGTCTGGTGATGGGTTAAGGGAAAACTATTATTCATTTTCTAAACCCTATCTTGTAGGTACTAATAGGAATTGCCTTGATGTGAAGATTCCAATTAGAACCATAAAATTATGATTTGGTTGAGAGAAAAAAGAGATTTGACTATATAAATAGAAACTGTTCCCTCTTTCTGTAGCTACAAGGAATGGTAATGAGAGAACAACTTGCAAAAACTGAGGTGTTAACCCATTAACACATGACAAAAATTTTAGACTCGTCCAATTCAATGAACTTATAGATGAAAAATTTTAAGTTGATGGAATTAATCAAGAGCTTCCCAGAGTGGTGCATATACTCCCGTAGGGGCTTGCCAGTGGAATTTAATATTTTATCATAAGTTTTTGATAAAAATGACCTTGAAAACTGACCTTGACAGATAAATGTGACTGGTCTTAAAAGTGGAAAATCTGGAAAGTGTCAAAAGTTTCAACTTAGTGAGACAGTGCAAATTGTGCAGGTACAGCAGGGTTGGAACTTTCACTTTCGGATTATCTTTCCTGTCTAGAATGATTATTCACTTTACATTATAACAAGTTTTGTAATGCAAGTTGTGGTTGATCTATGAACTATTTCAATACTAAGATTCGTCACTGTGAATTACTGTTTGTATTAACAGCACTATGGGTCACATTGCTTACAAAAACACTATAATATTAAGCAATTTCCTAATCTAAGGGGAGACAATTCATTAATCACTGGAAGGATAAAATGTTAAAGATCTCAAGCACAAGTACACATCATGGAAAATAATTGAGTAAATTTCAATCATTTTCAATCAACACTAGGCACAAGGTATAACCATTTGAAAAACTGCTTATACTAGAAATAAGGCAATTTTTCAATTCAAGGGCAGGTTATTGATCAAGAACTTGAGCTATTTTTTTTGTTTGTTGTTTTTTTGTTTTTTCAATTCAAGGGCAGATAATTCAAGATAATTCTAGAACAACAAGAGTTATTTGAATTTCAAAGGTCTTATGAACAACTAGACATAATAGAGAATCATTGTGGCATATTTCATTTTGTTCCCATTGGTACTGTAGGAGGAGTTGCTCACACATATATTATAGCGATTTTTTTCAATTCAAGGGCTGATTATTCAAGAAGGACTGGAGTGATTTGAATTTTGTAAGTCTCATACACTACTAGACATCACAGAGACAAATGGTTGCAAGTTTCAATTCATTCCCATTGATACTGTAGTAGGAGTTAAGCACACATGAAATATAGTGATTTTTTTTCCAATTCAAGGGCAGATAATCCAATATAATTCTAGAAGAACTCAAGTGATTTGAATTTCAAAGGTCTTATGCACAACCAGACATAATAGAGAATCTTTGTGGCATATTTCAGTTCATTCCTACTGATGCTGTACGAGGAGTTTGGAACACAAACAATTTGTTGACAGACAGACCAACAGCCAGATAAATGACTGGGGCTATAATAAAATACAGCCCTTTAGGGCGTATAAAATAAAGAAAATCTTTTTGGGTAGAAAACATTGTTGATAATGAAACAAGAGGCCCATGCGGGTACGCTTTACTGGCTATCAAATTTGCGTTAAAGTTATCTGATATTTTAGGAAGTTAATGGCTTAAAAAGGATGCTTAAAATGAAAATAACCAATTGGTCTTTAGGGCCATAATTTATACAACTTTGATAGAGGTCCACCATACGATGCTGTATAACAAATATCAAAGTTCTAGGCCCTCCTGTTTGGAAGAAGAAGATTTTAAATTTTAAATATATAAGCCCTATGTTTTACTTGTGACTTGGGAATGAGCTAATTATGACCCTGGGGCCATAATTCAAACAATCTTGATAGAGGTCCACCAGATGATGCTACATACCAAATACCAAAGCTCTAGGCCGCTCTGTTTGAGAAAAGAAGATTTTTTATAGTTTACACTATATAAGCCTATGTTAAACTTGTGGCGTCTGGGAACAGGCTAATTTTGACCCTTGGGCCAAAATGTATAAAATCCTGATAGAAGATGATGCTGTATAACCAAATATCAAAGCTCTAGACCCTCCTCTTTGGGAGAAGACTTGTGAAATCCGGGGTTGGGCTAATTATTATTCCGGGGTCCACAATTTTTACAGTCTTGATAAAGGTCCACCAGATGATGCTACATACCACATATCAAAGCTCTAGGCCTTTCTGTTTGGGAGAAGAAGATTTTAAAAGTTTTCTCTATATAAGCCTAAGTAAACCTTGTGACGTCAAGGAATGGCTTAATATTACCCTGGGGCCATAATTTATACAATCTTGATAGAGGTTCACCAGATGATACCACATACAAAATATCAGAGCTGCAGGTCTTTTGATTTGGTAGTAAAAGAATTTCAAAGTTGTCGGCCACCCCAAAGCACGGCCATTTCTTGACAGATTTTTTTACAAACTTTATAGTCCTTGCCCTAGAGACTCTAAATACCAAATGTGAATCCAGTTCATGCCAGTTCATGACAAGAAGATTTTTACAGATGTACCCATTTTCCCTTTATGGGCCCCCAATGACGTGTACAAATCTGAAGCTCTTTTGCATTGGGATGCTTCCTGCCAAATTTGGTTGAAATCTGTCCAAGGGTTTTTAAGAAGTCAAAAATGTAAATAGTTAATGCAAGACTGACAACGACCGACGAAACACGATCACAATAAGTCACCATGACCTTTGGTCAGGTGACCTAATAAAATGCCGTTCAAGATTCACAGTCCTACCTTTTTCATCTCAATATCCCGTATATCAGCAGGTCTTGTGTCTTCAGGATCAGAATCCACTGTAAGATGCAAAATTACAAGGCTTAACATATTACATCTCAATCTTGTGTATTAAATCCATACAGAACAGAAATATATCGTATGAAAAAGATTTTTTGTAACAATCAATTTCTCCATTACCTACATTTTTTCCCATTTAATTGTAACAAGCAAGTTCTTCATTTTTTAGAATTTCTTTTAAGTTTTTTTCTTGAAGAGTATCAAAAAGTCAGATTGAGTTGAAATGGGTTAACCCATTCCAACTCAATCCCTCCTTTTTACGCCCCTCAAGAAAAAACTTTGGAAAACATTGTGGAAAATGAAGAAATTGCTTGTTTCAAGCAATTTCTTCATTATCCACAATGTTTTCTATCCAAAAAGGCAAAAAAATTCAAAATTCCATCAACTTGAAATTGTCGTCTGCAGCTTCTTTCAATTCTGACCATTCCAAAATTTTGCTGTGTTGGAATGGGTTAATAGATAACACATATCTCACCATTTTGATCATATTTAGTTCTACCATGGCCATAATCCACAACCTGTGATCGTCTTTCTTCTACAAATGCTAACATTTCTTCTGTTGGGGGCGGGGGCTTTAGTGAAGGCATATCACCATAACTAGAATAGAAGGAGAAAGATGTTGGGACATGGTTGTTACTTCTAAAACCTAAAATCTACAATCATAGAGAACCAATACACTGCAACTCCATTATAACACTCTCCACTATAATACTGATCTTGGTATAATGCTGGTCATCTTTGGTGGTGGGGTTTGACCAATTTGCTTTACACTGATTTAGCCGAGATTTTCACCATCCATTTGGAAGCTAGGTAAGTATTAAAAATTGAAGAGTTGACGGTAGAGGTAAGTAATGCTGCAGGTCAGAATTAATTGGTTAGATTTCTATCAATTATTGATAATTGGTAAGTTTGGTTAGTACAAACTCCTTAGATTTTTAATCTCACATCATGCACAAATCCATTTCAAAACATTTTGACAAATACTGTATCAAAAGTACTGGCAATAACTTTTACTTTCAAGAACTAAGATACAACTAATACCCCATCATCTCAGAATTATCTTGATTATTTGGACCACCCTCAAATTCAGAATATAAATTAAAGCGAGCCTGTTGATTATACTGAATTCCAAAGATTTTCTGCTAAAACCTTGTGACTATTGTTTTTATTTATTTCATGATTTGTATAATCTGTTAAATTAGTTAGTTAGTTAAATAGTTTAATTAGGCTAATTTCATTAAAATTATTACATTTCAGTTAGTTATATTGCAATAATACTCCCAAACTGAACTATACCCTCCCTGACTTACATTGAGACATTTAGAGCGTTATTGCAATATATCAGTTCTGCGGATCTAAATTTAAGTCAGGGAGGGTATTGGGTTATAGCATAATGACCTGACTACTTCCACTGTTTCATTTCTTGGACACAACCTATAGTTTTGTTATGTTGAAATAGATAAATGGAAATCCACTTACCCCTCGTGATAGCCACTCCTCCTATCCCAAGTATCGTATATTCCTCTCTTAGTATAGAAATCATCTGTATCACGAGATTGGTGATCATCATCACCATGGTAACGCTTTCTTGGTTCATCAAGATCACGATCCAGATCATCTCTCCCCCTTTTGGAGCTTCTACTAATGCTGCTAGCTACAGTTTTTTCTAACTCTTTAGCCATCATTTCCTCAATTAAAGCTTTCTTTTTTCTCCTCTCTTTTTCCAATTTTAATTCCATCTCCATTTTTAACCTCTCTTTAAGAGTTAATTTAGGAACTTTCAGTTCTTCACTTTCTTTACTTTTCTTATCTCTATCCTTATCTTTATTTTTATCTCTATCTCTGTCTTTGTCTCTGTCTTTGTCCCTTTCTTTATCTCTGTCTCTATCTCTGTCTCTATCTCTATGCTTTCCATGTTTTCTACGATCATCATCACGATGTCTGTCTCTGTGTCTGTCTTCTCTCCTATCATCATCTCTCCTCCTTTTATCTTTGTCCTTCTTTCTATCTTTGTCATTTTCTTTTTCTTTCTTTTTCTCTTCCTCTTTCATTAACTCTTGCTAGAAATTAAAACAAGAGCTTTATGTTATCAGCTAGACCATATACTTATGATGACTATTCAAGCTTCATATAACTGAGTATACTGTTGCAAAAAGATGTTTGTCAATATGATTGTAATATTATATTTTCAGATTGTTTGATGAAAAGGCAACCTACCAGTAAACTAGTCACTTAATCAGCTGTGCAGGACAATCTGTATTGAACAAGATTTAAAATAAACTACTAAATATATCCTACATCTTTTTGAACTTCGACCAAAATCACCACAAATAATGGGTTAACCCATTCCAACAGAGTGACACTTTTGGACGCCCCTCAAGAATCACAAATGTGAAAACATTCTGTAAAATGAAGAAATTGCTTGTAACAAGCAAATTCTTCTTATTCACAATGTTTTCAACCCAGAAAGTTGAAAAAATCTAAATTTCATTAACTTTTATCATTTGTAACTCCTTTCAATTTGGACCAGTCTAAAATTTTACAGTCTAGTAATAGAATAGAATAGTAATAGATTAATTTACATTTTGGGCACCACTTGTTATAGAGTAACATTACACATGTTCAATTGATGATTTGCGTTACAGTCAGGAAAGAAAGAAGACTCTACAATTTACAAACGATAAGAATATTAACTAGAATTGCCACCAAGGTGGACTAATAACCCCTACCAGGGCTTTGTCACTCAAGTAGCGCAGTTGACCTTAGACTCACATAACCAATAAGAATCAATTTTGACCTTAACTTTTGATCTACATGACCCAAAAACAAAAGAGTACAACCCTGGGTCATAAACAACATGAGTATTGAGTTTGAAGGCCCAAGGTCAAATGACTTAGGAGTTAGAGCACGGAAACGGTTATCAACCATATTCAATTGTGACCTTGACATTTGGCTTACATGACTCAAAAATAATAGGGAATCTTTTTGGGTAATGAATAACATGTGTGCAAAGTTTCAAGGTTCTTGGTCAAATGGCTTATAAGCTAGAGCAGAGAAAAAAATTTCAATTGAAGTTCAATTGAGACCTTGACCTTTGATCTTCGAGATCCAAAATTAAAGCGGTACCTCTTGGGTCATTGGCACAATTTTATGAAGAGCACAGAAACGAAAAAGTCTACAGATAGACAGACAGACATTGTGAAACCAATATGCACCCCCCCCACTTTGTATGTCAGTGGTATAATAAGGGATTGAGAACTATTCTATATGCTGCATCCTAAGGATACATTGGGTCTTACCAGATATATAAATCAGTAGTATAAATTGCTTGAATCCATTCTCATACATTCTAACTTTTTATGACCCTCATGAAAAGGATTTGAGAAAAGGATGTAGAAAATGAAGAAATTGCTTATTATAAGCAGTTTCTTCAATTTCTACATTGTTTTCTACCTAAAATACTGAGATACCCACAATTCTATCAGCTTCAAATAGTCCTCTGCAAACCCTTGCATTTTGTAAAAAAAAACCAAAAAACCAACAGTACATGTATATATCTTTGTCTAATTACATGCATCCATACTATTAATAATTCACAGGAAGTAACATATAGAATACATCATTTCCGAACATTTAACCGTGAATTTTAGGCATATAGAATTCTTTCTTCTTCAGCAATTTATATTGATCAGTAAAAAATATGAAAATTTGCAAACAAAATAGGCCAAATAGTTTCTAAGAATTCCTTCAATCAATTAGTTCAAGTCAAATTATGAAAGATGTCCTTGAATGGGTGAGCTTGAACTTTGAGGAAATGAAATAATTTTCTTGAACAACCAGGATTCAAATAGAACAAGCGTGTACAGCTGTATGAAATTTGGCCCAATTATTATTGAGATTCTATCCCCAAATCCATCATGGCTTTTGCACTTTAACCCATTACCAGATGACAAAGTTTCAGACTTGTTCGAATTGAAAGAAGTTGTGGTTGACAACTATATTTTGACAGAATTTCAAATATCTCTTTCATTCTGGATAGAAAACTATGTGGAAATTTGAAAAAAGCAATTTCTTCATTTTCCACATTGTTTTCCAATTTATTTTTTGAGGGGCGTAAAAAGATCGGATTGTGTGAGAATGAGGTAACCTTAAATTGTGACCTTAAACTTACAGCACATTAAATTGTGATTTTGAATTCCTATTGAGTTTAAGAGAATTCATCCACACAAGCAAAATCTAAATAATTGACCGATTGCTATGATATGAAACAATATTATTTTGCAAAATTTAGGGCCAATTACAGAGTCCAAACAAGAGGACCATGATGGTCCTAAATTGCTCACCTGAGGCATCTCCAAATTACAGTACTTTTTGTATGAAAAAGACACAGCTTGAGCAAAATAAATAAAACAAATATAAGATTTTGGGTATAGTACAAAACTATCGAGTAATGCTATCCAATAAATATGAATGCCTTTGACTTTATAGTTTAATCAATTACCAAACTATCCCACCTTTTCATGTCCTCAAGGAAAATAGGTTTAAAAATTCATTGTGGGAAAGGGAGAAATTACTAGTTACAAGCAATTTCTCCATTTCTCACAATGCTTTCTACCCTAAAAATTCCTTGTATTTAGATTTCAATCAAACTTTAATTACCATCTGCAACTTCTTACAATGTGGACCAGTAAAAAGAGGAGAAGAATTCATATTGCTCTAATTGAGCATTTTACCAAACTTGGGACCCTTTGGGCTGGGGAATTTTTCCCAATGGGTATAATTTTAGCAACCATGGTAGAGAACAATCTGGATGTACTATTAACTAAATTTGAATGCATTACAACTGATACATTGGGAGAGGAAGATACTTGAACATGCTCTTATTGAGTGTTTTTCATAACTTTGGATGCCCTGTGAAGGCAAAGGATATAAAGATGGTAGATAACAATAAGGTTATGCTATGTTTTTAATATAAATTCTCTAGGCCCTATATGTAAAAAAAAGAATTCTTTCAAATTAAGCGATTTACACAATTCGACCTCTGGAGCAGAGACTTTTTTATCCAAAGGGCATATTTTCATGTAACATAGTAAAAAATTATGTAGTAATGCTACATACCAAATACGAATGTCCTTCTTCACCTTATATTTCAGAAGGAGAAGTCTTTTAAAGTTGCTCTAATTGGGCATTTCCCAAATTTTGGACCTCTGAGGCAGTGCCATGTTTTATCCCAGAGCTATGATTTTAGCTAACGTGGTAGAGAACCATCTGGTTATGCTATATACCAAACATGAATGCCTTACAATTCTTAGATTGGGAGGAGAAGACTGTTGAACAAACTTTGGATACCAAGGGAAGTGGTATTTTTTATCCTTATCGCATAACAAACAAGATGTGTTTGTAAAACACTATGCCCGGGAAACAGGAATTCTTTAGAAACGGGTGATTTTTATTGTTTTTTTTCTTTGTTTTAGGGAAAAGGGTTAAAATTTTGACCTTGACTTTGATGAAATGACCTTCCCCAGTTGCACCTTGTTGCGGCCTATCTACATACCAAATATTAGCTTTGTAGCTTAATCAGGGTTGAAGTTATAGGAAAATGTTTAGTTGGCAGGTTAAGTTTTGAAGACAGACAGACAGACAGTCAGAGGGACACCCCTATCGATAAAAACAGCCAGGCTATCCTACATTTTAAATATAAATGCCCTCTGCCTTAAAATGAAGATTTTTTTCCAAACTTACTCAAAGTTTGCCTTTTCCCTATTTTAGACCCCTAGTGCAGGGCTGTTTTTGACCCAAGGAGAACAATTTTAAGTGATAAAGTAGAAAACCAGCTAGTAATGCTACATACCAAATAAGAATATCCTAGATCTTATAGTTTACAAGAAGTCTTTTGTAATTGCTCTTATTAAGCATTTTTCGAAACTTTGGACCTCAGCGGAGGGGCCATTTTTGACTCCAGAAGTTAATTTTTTGAAACCTGGTAAAGATCCATGTTATTAAGCTACATATAAAATAAAATTGCATTTGGACTTGTAGTTTCTGAAATTTTTTTTTAAAGATTTACTAAAATGTCCCATTTTCAAATGCCGCGGCAACCAGAGTTTTTCACAGAACTAACTTCTTTTAACAACTTTTGTAGAACTTCACCCAAGGAACATCCCTGCAAAGTTTCAGCTTGATTGGCCCACTGGTTTAGGAGGAGAAGAATTTTTAAGAAATTGTGGATGGACCGACAGACGGATACGGACAGATGACCGATCTTAATAGCTCAACTCGAACTTTGTGCTCAGATGAACTAAAAATAGATTGGTTTGTTTGTGACTTAAACATCGTAACTACAGCTTACATTCAAAGTTGAGTTGCAAAAACATCAAAAAAGCTTCACATAAATGTTGGCCAATGTCAGAGTTCAAAGTTCACTTCTGTTGTAAATGAACTATTTTACTAGTCCAAGTAGTCTAAATTTAATCTTTGATTAACCTCTGCTGGTTACAGACTGATGGCCTACAATAAAAGATCCGCTTACCCTTTTTCTCTCGAGAGCCATTTCTAACTCCTTGTCAATATCATCAATATCAAAATCCATGCTTTCTTCATCAGCTCCGGTCTCAACTTTAGGTGGAGATATTTTCTTGGTTTCCGTTCCTGTACTGTCTGGGAGATCTGGAGAATCCCTCTTCTTCTCCTGTAATATATAAATAGCTATCCTTGTGTATTATAGCAAACAGTTACCATGAATGCCCTTGTCTTACACATGTGTATAATAACATTATGTATGATACCATCTGTCACAATGATAAATGAACAGAACAAATGATTTTCAGTTGACCCATAGCAAGAAGACAAAATTCTAGACAGGTCAATATTGAAACAAGAGGACCATGATGGTCCTAAATCGCTCACCTGAGGCATCTCCAAATTACAGTACTTTTTAGTATAAAAAAGACACAACTTGAGCAAAATTAATAAAAGATATATAAGATTTTGGGCTTTGTACAATACAATCCAGTAATGCTTTACAATAATAATGAATGCCTTTGGCTTTATAGTTTAATCCATTACCAAACTATCCCAGAATTTGTCACCTTCAGGGAAAACAGGTTTGAAAAATACGTAGTGAGAAAGGGAGTGACAAGCAATTTATCCATTTCTCACAGTGTTTTCTACCTGAAATTCTTCGTATTTAGATTTCAATCAAACTCTTATTACTGTCTGCAGCTTCAATTGGTGTAATTTTAGCAACCTTGGTAGAGAACAATCTGGATGTACTATAAATCAAAATATGAATGCATTACAACTTATACATGAGGAGTGGAAAATATTTGAACATGCTCTTATTGGGCGTTTTTCATATCCTTGGATGCCTTGGGAAGGGCCATGTTTAAATATTTAAAAAACTTGGTTGAGAACAATATGATTGAGCTCTATATAAAATATAAATGCCTTTGGCCTTGTAGTCTGTTAAAAAAAAAGACAACAAAGATTTTCTAAAATTTCCATTTTCATATGCCGCAGTTACAAAGGTTCACGGAATTAAATTCTTTTAACAACTTTTGAAGAGCTTCACCTAAAAAACATCCCTGCAAAGTTTTAGATTGATTGGCCAAATGGTTGAGGAGGAGAAAATTTTTAAAGATTTTTACAGATTTACTAAAGATTCCCATTTTCACATGCCGTGGCAACCAGAGTTTTTGACGGAATTAAATTCTTTTAACAACTTTTGTAGAACTTCACCCGAGGAACATCCCTGCTAAGTTTCAGCTTGATTGGCCTACTTGTTTAGGAGGAGAAAATTATTTAAAGATTTTTACAGAATTACTTAAGATTCCCATTTTCACATGCCGCGGCAACCAAAGTTTTTGACGGAATTAAATTCTTTTAACAACTTTTGTAGAACTTCACCCAAGGAACATCTCTGCAAAAGTTCAGCTTGATTGGCCTACTGGTTTAGGAGGAGAAGATATTTAAAGATTTTTACAGATTTACTAAAGATTCCCATTTTCACATGCCGTGGCAACCAGAGTTTTTGACGGAATTAAATTCTTTTAACAACTTTTGTAGAACTTCACCCAAGGAACATCCCTGCAAAGTTTCAGCTTGATTGGCCAACTGGTTTAGGAGGAGAAGATTTTTAAAGATTTTTACAGATTTATTCAAGATTCCCATTTTCACATGCCGCGGCAACCAAAGTTTTTGACGGAATTTAATTCTTTTAACAACTTTTGTAGAACTTCACCCAAAGAACATCTCTGCAATGTTTCAGCTTGATTGGCCTACTGGTTTAGGAGGAGAAGATTTTTAAAGATTTTTACAGATTTACTAAAGATTCCCATTTTCACATGCCGCGGCAACCAGAGTTTTTGACGGAATTAAATTCTTTTAACAACTTTTGTAGAACTTCACCCAAGGAACATCCCTGCAAAGTTTCAGCTTGATTGGCCTACTGGTTTAGGAGGAGAAGATTTTTAAAGAAATTGTGGACGGACGGACAGACGGACAGACGGACAGACGGACGGACGACGGACGACGGACAACGACCGATCACAATAGCTCACCTCGCACTTTGTGCTCAGGTGAGCTAAAAAGTTGCAGATGACATTTAGAATTGCGCTAAAATTGAAAAAGTTTAAAAATGTTGCAGATGACAATTTTTAGCTGATGAAATTATTTTTTTTTTTTCTTTTTTGGGTAGAAAAATATTGTGGATTATTAAGAAGCAATAAGAAGCTTGCTTGTAAGAAGCAATTTCTTCATTTTCCACTATTTTTTTTTCCAACCCGTTTTCTCTCAGAGACATCAAAAAGCATGACATTACAGTCATGGTATCTTAATAACTCATTAAGGATACAATTTATCAAGACAAATTTTGCTTACATTTGAAGAACTCTTATCTTTCTCCAACTCTTTATGTCGACTCGTTGATGATGATGGTTTTTCATTAACGCTGTCAGACCTTGACTTTCTGCGACGCTCATCCTCACTATCACTGCTATCTGAGCTACTATCCTCGCTGTGTGAAGGTTTTCTACGCCTGTCATGTACAGATGATTCGAGTACTTTATTTTGCACCTTCTCTTTATTTTTGATGGAGTTCTCATTGCTGCTCCTAAAACGATTTGAATTTATGATTGGCTATTTTTACAATGCTAAAATTAATCTACTTCCACACAATGATGCTTTTTGACATGCAAAGAAAAGAATTTTGGAAGACATTGTTGAAAATGAAGACATTACTTTAATTATTCACAATGTTTTCTACCCCAAAAGTAAAACTAGAGGAACTTGAGAGCTTGTATCGCTCCACAGACAGGCCTGAATGTACTGTTTAAACAAATTGTGGTTTCAGGAATTCAATATAAACTAAATCATCTTCTGGCAAATAAATCTAATCACTGAAATCTTTGAAATATTTCTAGAAATGAATTTTAGATCTTTCATTGTTTTACAAAGCCCTGCCAATTAAAGTCATGTTTTTTTTCTGCTCAATTCTTTGAAGGAATCTGATAAAGTGTCACCTAAGGATCATTCCTGTGAAATGTGGTTGAAAACCATCTACAACTTTCTGAAAATATTTTCAAAGCTTTAACCATACGAGGAAATAAGTCCTGCCCATAAAAGCTCACATGCTCAAATTCTTGGTAGTGGAAAACTTTTTAGTCAAAAGGGGCATAATTCATTCAAAAATATATTTAGACTTCCCCCCTTGTTGGTGTAGATTTCTGAAAACAGCCAAGCTAAAAGTTATGAAAATTAGACAATAGATTCTACAGAGGATATAGTATTTTCTTCTCATCCTACAATATTTTCTACCCTGTAGCTTCATTACTTTTCAAATTGCTATCATTTTCACTAGTCGTCTGCAACTTCTTTCATATTTGACAGAACCAAAATTTTGACAAACAGGAAAGGTTTAAAGTCAGGCCATAAAACTTGAAGACTTTACCTACCACCTTATAATTAGATAAACTGTGTGAAAGAAAGAAGAAAACCATTTTCTCACAATTTTCTATGCACTCTGATAATTGAAGGTGTTTTTTTCTTTTCCAGACAGGAGATTAACTGACCTGATTACAGTAACTACATACTTTGATTTTTCATTTTCTCCAATTGGATTCCTTCTGTTTGGGTCCAGGGTACCCTCTTTTAACCCTTTCTCCACCTTCTCTTCATATTCTTTTTGCAGGATAAGGAATTTCGAGAATTCTGGAGGCATCTCCCAGACTACAGCATTGGTCTCTGTATTCCAGTAGTATGGGTAATTTGTCTTCTCATCCATCAACTGCTGCCAGTCTGTCTTTGGTTCTGGAAAAGAATAAACTTTCATTTTGTAAAAGCATCAGTGGATAACAGACTCTTGATTCTTATTTCAATTGCACTGCCAGCAATGTGACGTAATTTCTCTTGTCAGCGGACTATTTGATGGGTCAGCGCCAAACAGTTGTAACTGCCTATATGTTTATAGGCAGTAACAACTGTTTGGCGCTGACCCATCGAAATATAAAGTAGAGTGCCTTAGTGAGATGAGCAGCTGGTAGTATACATCAAATAATGTGGTTGAATTGGTGTGAGAAATGACAGAAAGTCATGGTTATGAGCACCAACCTCCATGAGATAAGTAAATTACCGTTGAAAGTAGATTTAAACCCCAGACAGCCTTTTATTGGTCTTTTTTTAATTGAACATTCTTCTTTAGTAGGGTACATCTTATATTTTTATAATGTAATTTCTGATTGAGAACAAAAATGTGATTGTAACTAACTATTTCAGATCTCAAATAATTGACAGCCTCCAATAAAAGGGATGTTTATGTCAATTAACCATTTTCCGTTCTGAAAATCACAACCTGTCCAAATTCAAAGGTTTGCAGATGAAACAAGATGTGTTTGTGAAACACTATGCCCCCGAAACAGGAATTCTTTAGAAACGGGTGATTGTTTTTTTCTTTGTTTTAGGGAAAAGGGTTAAAATTTTGACCTTGACCTTGATGAAATGACCTTCCCCAGTTGCGTCTTGTTGAGACCTATCTACATACCAAATATTAGCATTGTAACTTATCAGGGTTGAAGTTATAGGAAAATGTTTAGTTGGCGGGTTAAGTTTTGCAGACAGAAAGACGGACAGACAGACAGACGGACACCGGTAAAACAATATGCCCCTGATCTATCGATACGGGGGGCATAAAAATTAAAGGGATTAAATTTGAAAAATGTTTGTTACATTTCATCTTTTTCTACAATGTTTTCTCAATCATAAATACACTGGGACGTAAAAACCAGGGACCAAAAAGGAAATGGTAAGAGTATGCTTGTATGGAACTTAAAGGGAGTTTGAATCTTTTTTCCCATCTTTGTCATGAAACATTTAACCCATTCCCACACATTGACGCTTTCTGACGCCCCTCAAGAAAAACAATTTGGAAAACATTTGTTGTCTGCAACTCCTTTCAATTTGGGCCAGTCTAAAATTTTGCTGTCTTGTAATGGGTTAATTATAACACTTTTTTTTTCTATAATATCAACAGTGCAAGACTTAAGGTCCTTGTCCAAGGACATACATGTGGGATCTAAAGCACGACCAGGCATTGAACTTTAACCCATTTCCACACAATGCTGCACTTTGACAAATTGAAGAAGGAATGTTAGATAAATCAAAAGATAACGTGACAAAAGGAGAAAATGCATGTTCCTTGGGAATACTAAGGAAATGTACCCAAGAGAAACACCGTAGAAAAAGGAGTAATTGCTTTTTACAAACTATTTCTCCTTTTGCCAAATTTTTCGAATTCTTTTCTGTTTGTATATATTTTTTTTAGTTTCCAAATGCACTTTAATGCATTTTGTTAAACACATGTAAATACAAGTGCACACCCTGCTACCTAGCTTATCCTGTCTTTAAATCATTTCACACTTTACATCAAATAACAACCAATCTGACCTGCTAGCTTATCCTGTCTTTAAATCATTTCACACTTTACATCAAATAACAACCAATCTGACCTGCTAGCTCCTTATCTACTCATACCCAAGTTAAGGACAAAATCTACTTTTATCTTTTTTTCCCCCACTTTAACCGTAATCAGAAAACTAAATTCTAGACTGATTCAAATTGAAGGAGGTTACAGACAACAATTTCTAGGTGGTAGAATTTGAAAAAAATCTTTGTTTTTAGGGTAGAAAACATAGACAATGAATAATTTTCTTGTGTAAAGCAATTTCTCCTTTTCTACAAAGCCTTTTGTTTCTTGATGGGCTAGAAAATGTTAGATCGACTGGGAATAGGTCAAGAGACACACTCAGTGTTCATCCTAGACTAATGAAGAAGTTACTTATCAAACATAAAAACCTTGAATGGACCTGGCTTTCATCCAAATCAAACAAGTACATTGTACCTTGCTTTCAATTAATACAGACAAGGGTTGTTTTTCTTATCATTTTGAATATCAAGTGTCAATCCTTCAAGAATTCTCTTCGATCCCCGACGACGGCACTCATCCTTTCCGACTATTTGTCTCCCACCAATGGGTCGATAATTGTAGACCTATGTGGGATAGCAGCTGGAGGCTAGGAAAGGATGTGATGGCGGTACTGGTGTGAGAAATACCAGGAATCCATTGTTAGGTGCTCCAGCCGTCACGATATAACTGAAAGATTGTTGAAAGCGGCGTAAAACCCCATTCAAACAAACAAACAAACTCAGGAATTCTCAATAACTCTCTGAAATCAGTCAAGAGACATGGAAGTGCTGAAGTGCTTGTCATTTGACCTTAAGTTGTGACCTTTAACTTGGGAGAATACAACATAACTTTACGCATGACGCTAGTTGGAACAACTATTCCAAGTTATTTGAAATCAACTTATTGATGTAGAAGGTATGGTCAAGACAATAAATAGAAACACACAGACACACAGAAAGAGGTAATTCTATGTGACCTTCACAATAATGTGTTGGGGACATAAAAGCTTATATTTCATTTGAATAATCTGTTTTCAGACAAAGGTTGAACCCAATTTTAGATCAACATTTTAACCCATTTCCACTCAATGACGCTTTAAGAGCAATTTCTCCATTATCCACAGTATTTCAAACCCCAAAAGTAAAAACAATCAGAATTTGACCTTCTTTAATTTGTTGTTTGCAACTCCTTTCAATTTGGACCAGTCTGCAATTTTCTCATGTGGTATTGCGTTAAAATAATTTTCTCAATATATTTTCTTTGGTTTCCTGAGTAAATATTATTTCAAAAGTTTGAAAGATTTTTTGACAGGACTGTTTGAAAGTTGTTTCAATAATCACAGTAGAACAAACCTTCTGGCCATGGCTCAATAACTTTACTAGAATCTGACTTCTTCTCATCTTTTGCCTTCACAAACTCTGGGGTTCCTTTTACAAACATATTGCTACAATAAACAAGAGGACCATGATGGTCCTAAATCGCTCACCTGAGGCATCCGCAAATTACAGTCCTTTTTTGTATAAAAAAGACTTAACTTGAGCAAAATAAATAAAACAAAATATAAGATTTTGGGCTTTGTACAAAACAATCCAGTAATGCTTTAAAAAAAATGAATGCCTTTGGCTTTATTGTTTAATCCATTACCAAACTATCCCAGAATTTGTCACCCTCAGGAAAAAAAGGTTTAAAAAAGCATTGTGAGAAAGGGAGTGACAAGCTATTTCTCCATTTCTATTTAAGAATTCTTTCAATGCGATTTATGCAATTTTTGACCCCAGGAGCAGAGACGTTTTTTATCCTACGAGCATTTTTTTCCTATAACATAGTACAAAATTATCTAGTCATGCTACATACCAAATATGAATGCCCTTCACCATATATTTCATCAGAAGAAGTCTTTTGAAGTTGCTCTAATTGGATGTTTTCCAAAATTTTGGACCTATAGGGCAGTGCCATGTTTTATCCCAGGGCTAAGATTTTAGCTAACATGATAAAGAACCATCTGTTCATGCTATATACCAAATATGAATGCCTAAGACTTTGTAGATTGGGAGGAGAAGACTGTTGAACATGGTCTAATTGAGCATTTTTACGAACTTTGGACACCCAGGGAAGGGGTAACCTACAGGCATAATTTTAATCAAAATTGATAGATAACAGCCAGGCTATGCTACACTCAAAATATAAATGCCCTCCACCTTAAAATGAAGATTTTTTTTTAACATACTCAAATTTTGCGTTTTTCCCAATTTTTGGACCTCTAGTGCAGGGCCGTTTTTGACCCTGGGAGGACAACTTTAAGTGATATAGTACAAAACAATCTAGTTATGCTATATACCCAATATGAATATCCTAGACTTTATAGTTTAAGAGGAGAATTCTTTTGAAATTGCTCTAATTAAGCATTTTTCCAAACTTCGGACTTTAGGGGTGGGGCCATTTTTTATCCAAGAGATTGAATATTTAAAAACTTGGTAGAGAACCATATGATTAAGCTCTATACAAAATATAAAGGTCTATGGCCTTGAAGTCTATGAAAAAAACAACAACAAAGATTTACTAAAATTTCCCATTTTCATATGCCGCGGTTACAACATCTTTTCACGGAATGAAATTCTTTTAACAGCTTTTGAAGAGCTTCACCCAAGGAACATCCCTGCAAAGTTTCAGCTTGATTGGCCTACTTGTTTAGGAGGAGAAGATTTTTAAAGATATTTAAAGAATTACTAAAGATTCCCATTTTCAAATGCCGCGGCAACCAGAGTTTTTGATGGAATGAAATTCTTTTAACAACTGTTTAAGAACTTCACCAAAGGAACATCCCTGCAAAGTTTCAGCTTGATTGGCCTACTGGTTAAGGAAAGAAGATTTTTAAAGATATTTAAAGAATTACTAAAGATTCCCATTTTCATATGCCGCGGTTACAACATTTTTTCACGGAATGAAATTCTTTTAACAACTTTTGAAGAGCTTCACCCAAGGAACATCCCTGTAAAGTTTCAGCTTGATTGGCCCACTGGTTTAGGAGGAGAAGATTTTTAAAGATATTTAAAGAATTACTTAAGATTCCCATTTTCAAATGCCGCGGCAACCAGAGTTTTTGACGGAATGAAATTCTTTTAACAACTTTTGAAGAACTTCACCCAAGGAACATCCCTGCAAAGTTTTAGCTTGATTGGCCCACTGGTTTAGGAGGAGAAGATTTTTAAAGAAATTGTGGACGGACGGACAGACGGACAGGCGGACAGACGGACGGACGGACAGACGGACGGACGGACGACGGACAACGACCGATCACAATAGCTCACCTCGCACTTTGTGCTCAGGTGAGCTAAAAATAATCTATATAATAGGCAAAAAGCTAATACAACCAAAATTCATAGCAAAAACAAGATGTGTTTATAAAACATCATTTCATGTAACTTTCTTTTTCAGAAATGTGACCTTGATGATGACATTGACCTTGCTTGATTATCTTGACTTTAAAACCAACTGATTCCTATTAATGCAAGGACCCTATATTCCAAATATGAGCAATGTATCTCGAGTTGTCTTTGAAGAACAGCAAAATGTTAGGTTTTATTTTGTTAAGTTGACTTTGATAAGCAACCTGGATCCTGATGGATAAGCAACCTTCATCTTAATGGATGACCTTGACCTTATTATAAACTGACGCCTACCAATGCAAGAAATACATGTCCAAAACGAAATATATACCATGAATGGTGTTTGAATAACAGCAAAACGTTTCATTTCTTTGTTAAGTATACTATTTGTAGATAGACTGATAGGCAGACAGATGGACATCAGTAAAATTTTGAGTGCCTGTATTGCTTGAATGTACTGATTAACCAGTGAGTTTCAGGAAATAAATTTAAACTGAATAATACTGTATTCGCAATGCCTGACCAATAAATATTCTTTAAATAGTTCTAGAGAAGCATTTAAACCCATTCCCACTCAGTGACCCTTTTAAACGTCCCTCAATATGAAAGCTTTGGAAAATAATAAGCAATTTCTTAATTTCCCACAATGTTTTCTGCCCAAAAAAAGATAAAGATTTCATCAACTTGAAATTGTTGTCTGCAACTCTTTCAATTTGGACCAGTCTAAATTTTTGTTGTCTGGTAATGGGTTAAACTTTTCATTGTTTTACAAAAGCCAAGTTTACAAAATTCAAGTCAGAAAAAAAGGTATTAATTTTTTTTCCATGCATACCATATATGGACATAAGCCAGGACCATAAAAGTCATATTTTCAACCAATCAAAATTATTTGATGGAATCAGACAAAGAGTTGCCTGAGTATCATTCAAATGAAATCCATCCAAAGGTTAGAGAAAAAAGATTTTTAAAGCTTTCACTATATACCATACATGGAAATAAGCCCTGACCATTAAAGCCAAGTTTTTCATCCGATCAAAATTCTTTATTGGATATGATAAAGGGCCACCAGCGGATCATTTCCGGAAAATTGGTTGAAATCCATTGACTGGTTTCTGAAAATATTTTCAAAGCTTTCACCATATATGGAAATTAGCTCGGCCCATTAAAGCCATGTTTTTCATCCGATCATACTTCTTTGAAAGAATCTGATGAAGGGTCATAAAAGGATCATTTCTGTACAATTTGGTTGAAATCATTCATCTGGTTTCTGGGAAGATTTTCAAAGCTTTCACAATATATAGAAATCAGCCTCGCTCATCTAAGCCATGTTTTATATCCGATCAAAATTCTTTGAAGGAATCTGATTAAGGGTCACCCTAGGATCATTTCTGTAAAAGTTGGTTGAAATCCATCATTTGGTTTATGAGAAGCTTTTCAAAGTTGACAATAGCTAGCTGGCTTTCAGCCAGAGGAGCTTACAATAATGCTCTGATCTTATCTATGTAAGGGCATGAATATAGTTTGTCTTTTATATATAATATTAAGTATGTCAAAATAAAAACAATTTTATTTTGATGAAGGTCATGATGAAGGTCACAGGTGTAAGGAAACAGTAAATATTAGTAAGGTGAAAGTTTTCGAAAGGCAGATCAAAGGTAAATGGTCAGGGTTATGATAACTGGTATAAATTAGAATGCTATCACTAAGTGGATAATTATATAAAACTTGTGTAATATATCAAAAAATATTGTCAAGATTAAAGTCTTTGAAAAAAAGGTCATAGGTAAAGGGTTATGGTACTTGGTCTTAAACAAGAGGTCCATAGGGCCTTATTGGTCACTTGAGTCCAAAGAGCACAAAAACAAATAAAAGTCCACCAGATTATGCTACATACTAAATATCAAAGCTCTAAGCCTTTTAGTTTGGGAGAAGAAGAGTTTAAAATTTTCATTATATAAGCCATATGTAAAATTCATGACGTTCGGGAATGGGCTTATTATGACCCTAGGGCCATAATTCATACCATATTGATAGAGATCCATCAGATGATGCTACATACTATATATCAAATCTCTAGGCCTATCTGTTTGAGAGGAGAAGATTTTTAAAGTTTTCACCATATAAGCCTATGTTAAATTTGTGACTTCCGGAAATCCTGAGGCAATAATTTTTACAATCTTGATAGAGGTCCACAAGATGATGCTGTATACCAATTATAAAAGTTCTAGGCCCTCCTGTTTCGGAGAAGATTTTTACAAATTTCACTGCATAAGCATATGTTAAATTTGTGACATCCGGGAATGGGCTTATTTTGATCCTGAGGCAATAATTTTTACAACATTGATCGAGTTCCACCAGATGATGCTGTATACTAAATATCAAAGTTCTAGGCACTCCTGTTTGGAAGAAGAAGATTTTTACAAATTTCACTATATAAGCCCTTTGTGAAACTTGTGACGTCTGGGAATGGGCTAATTCTGTCTCTTGGGCCATGATTTATACGATCCTGATAGAAATTCACCAGATGATGCTACATACCAAATATAAAAGCTCTAGGCCCACTAGTTTGGGAGAAGATTTTTGAAATTTTCACTATATAAGCCTATGTTAAACTTGTGACGTCCGGGAATGGGCTAATTTTGACCCTTGGGTTATAATTTAAACAATATTGATAGAGGTCCACTAGATGATGCAACATACCAAATATCAGAGCTGTAGGCCTTTGGTTTGGTAGAAAAAGATTTTCAAAGTTGTCACTATGTAGGCTTATGTACCCACCAACCTTTGCCCCCCCCCCCCCCAACGCACAACGACATACAAAACACGATCGAAATAGTTCACATGACCCTTCGGTCAGGTGACCTAATAAAATCCTATCACTTGATAGATGTGTACAACTGAAGCTGTATGTCATTTTGTCAGTTATTCCCACACAATGACGCTTATGGACACCCCTCAAGGAAAACAATTGGGAAAACATTGCGAAATGAAGAAATTGCTTGTAACATTGTTTTCTATCCAGAAATGTGTAAAAATCTCAAATTTCTTACACTTAAAATTTTTGCCTGTATCTTTTTTCCATACGGACCAGCTTAAAATTTTGTCGTCTGGTAATGGGCTAATGCAGTGAGATAGTTTTAACCCATTCCCACTCAAGCCCTCCTTTTTACGCCCCTCAACGAAAAGGCTCTGGAAAACATTGTGGATAATGAAGAAATTGCTTGGATAAAGCAATCTCTTCATTATCCACAATGTTTTCTATCCAAAATGACGAAAAAATTTAATATTCCATCAACTTGAAATTGTCGTCTGCATCTTCTTTCAATTTGGACCAGTCTAAAATCTTGTCAAGTTGGAATGGGTTAATGATACAAAGTTAAGAGATTTAAAATCGTTTAGGTTCATTATCAGCTATTGTACGCTAAATACATTTTAATAAGTTTCTTTTCAAAGAGAAGGGTAAAACTATCAATTTAAAGGTACAGAAACCTGTTATTACCTATAAGCACTAGAACTTGTTCTATGGGGTGAAGCTTCTCTTCCTGGGGATTGCTGTCTAAAATGGGGTGGGGACTCCTCCTCTCTTTCAAAGGGTTTCATCTGGCGAGGTGATTTGGAATTTTCACTGTCGCCCTGATCCAGAGCATCTATCTCCTAGACAACAATAACAAAAATGTTTGGCTAAATCAATATGAATGCACTATTTACCCATTACAGAAGAAATATTTTTGACTTGTCCTAATTCAAAGATGGTGCAGCTGACAATTTTAAGTTGTTGAATTTCAACTAATGATGCTCAAACACCTGATTGCTCCACCTGCATGATAAACATACCAGTAACATACATGTAACATACCAGTAACATACTGGTAACATACCAGTAACATAAATGTAACATACCAGTAACATACATGTAACATACCGGTAACTTAGTTTTGTTAAGTACAGGAGGCAACTCATTTAAAAATTGTTTTTTTTTCTTTTTCAGTTTACTTAACCTTTTCCCACACGATAATATTTTAGACCAGTCCAAATTCAAAGAAGTTACAGACGACAACTTTTATGTTGATGAAGTCTGCAAAATCTTTGTGTTTTTGGGAAGAAAACATGATGGATAATGAAGAAATTGCTTGTGACAAGCAATTTCTTCATTCTCAACAATGATTTCCAAAACTTTTATATTGAGGGGCGTTTAAAAGCGTCATTTTGTGGGAAAGGGTTAAAGGGAGGCAACTTTCTTTTGTACAACAAATACTTTCAATTATTTCCTTTACAGATTTAGGGTAGAAAACATTGTGGATAATGCAGAAATTGCGTATAACATTTTGCAATATTTTCCTTAGTTTTTGTCTTGAGGTAAATAGAAATGCATGATTGCGCAATTTTTTTCTAACCAAATTAAATACAGAAAACCTGCCCGGTTCCTTCGTTCCTGGAATATATATTTTTTACTCCGCTTTTGGTAGAATATTCTACTCCTAGGTGAAATTTTCTTCAGTATCGAAACATTTTTTATGAAACTAGCAAAAATGAAAGGAAATGGTCAAATGTTTAAGAAATGTTTTTTATGTTCAAATTCAAGAAAGTATGTGAAAAGTGAAAAGAAAATTTCGCAATATTAAATTTTTCTTCATGATTTTTCCCTGTAAGTGACACTAAGCCCCTCCCCCCCCCCCCTCCCCCAATGAGAAATTCTATTGTGTAGGAGGGATTAACCCATTCCTACACGACAAAATTTTAGACTTGTCAAAACTGAAAGGAGTTGCAGGTAACAATTTAAAGCTCATGAAATTTTAGAGTTTTTCATATTTCTGAGTAGAAAACATTGTGTTAAATGAAGAAATTGCTTGTTACAAGCAGTCACTTCTTTTTACATGTTTTTTCAATGGTTTCCCTTGAGGGCGTCAAAAAGCATCACTTTGTGGGAATGGGTTAAGTTGATAGAGGAGTTAAGAATAAAACTATGAAATACATCTATATAAACATAAGTTTTGAACTAAGCCCTCAAGAAAAGAAAAGGGTTATCCTTCAGGACTGTAAGTTTTCAAAGAGCTGAGTTTTCTACTTCTTCACTGTGTAATACTTAAAACCAGAGACGCTTTAGCAGCTGATTCACTCAACTGGCCTGAATTTACTTATGATTCATAAGAAATTTGGTTGAAAATCATCCTCTAATTTGCAAGAACAAGGTTTTCTGAATTTTCACTATATTCCATAAAAGGGACCTAATCCCCCATAAAAGCCATAATTTTACTGAGCCATATTTCATGAAGGCATCTAACAAAGTGTCATCCAAGGATCATTCCTGTGAAATTTGGTTAATCCATTACCACACTGCAAAATTTTAGACTGGCCAAAATTGAAATAATTTAAAGTTTATGAAATTATAGATTTTTACAACTTTGTGGGAGGAAAAATTGTGGAAAATGATGAAATTGCTTGTAACAGGCAATTTCTTCATTATCCCCTATTTTTCCAGACCTTTTTTTTCATAGGAGCATCTAAACTAAGGCCTTGTTTCTGAGAAGAGGATTGTAACAGTTTTCACTGTATACGATGTGTGGAAATTGGCCCTGTCCATAAATTCCATGTTCCCTTCTCGAAAAAAATCTAAATACTACAACAGAAACTCTCAATTAAGATCAGTAATAAACTACATCACATACTGTTGTGTATCAATCAAATCTAGGACAATAGCCCCTCCAGACGATATCCCCTTCTATGTTTTTCGACAAGATCGACATTATCCCCTTCCTACATTCAACAGGGCGGATATTTGCCCCTTCGTCATTCTGACAGGGAGGACGAAATCCCCTTCCTAATATAAACAGGGCGGACACCATCCCCTCGATCGGCGGACATTATCCCCTTCGTAAAATTGTACTAAGTCTCTTCGGGCTTAAGTAACGAAACGAACAATAAGCCCAGATTAATATAAATGTTACTCTTTTTTTATTGAATAATAAACCGGTGCTCAATTTTTAACTGAATACTTTTGCACATTTCTATGCGAGCGACTGCATAAAATTTGTATTCTAGAAAACGTCATGGTAAAGGCAAAGAGGAGCTTGTCCCTCTTTACCAGCATGTTTCTTCAAAATGAACCTCGTGTTAACTTTTTACTATTCGAAGTCATCTGGAAATATTTGTCCTGACACTCGAAGATATAAATGCGACTTAACAAAATAGAACATGCTGAATATTAGCTATATTATTACCTTTTCCATATATGTGGTGTTGGTATGAGACCGAAACATCGTAGCTACAATTTTGTATGAGTTGTTTTTACAACATATCAGTCGGCAGTAGAATCAGAGTGTATCATTGATTATTATTACAATTTTTATAATCTTTGACTGGTTTTCAGGTGAAATACCGGAATTATATCCAATCCAGAAACCGTGAATTGTCTGTGATATATTATAGAAAGGGGATTTTGTCCGCAGTAGTAAAACGATGAAGGGGATAATGTCCGCCCTGTTATTATGAGGAGGGGGATTTTGTCCGCCCTGTCAGAATGGCGAAGGGGCTAATGTCCGCCCTGTTAAATTTAGGAAGGGGATAATATCCGCCATGTCAAAAAACATAGAAGGGGATATTGTCTAGAGGGGCTATTGTCCGGTTACCGTATCAATCTATTGGTACATGTATAAATTACAGATCGGAAATCTTGAAATAAGAAAGTAATTTAGAGGGACCAAAGCAAGAAAATTTATTTTTTTTATCATGGAGGTTTCCGATCTATAACAAACTTACAGATTGCCTTGATTGACATGTGTGTATGCTGGATGAATACCCATCAAATTGTGTTAATTTTTGTTTTAGCCAAACCTTCATGTGATTGGCATGTGTGTATGCTGGATGAATATCCATCAAAATGTGTTAATTTTTGTTTTAGCCAAGCCTTCATGTGATTGGCATGAGTGTATGCTGGATGAATATCCATCAAAATGTGTTAATTTTTGTTTTAGCCAAGCCTTCATGTGATTGGCATGAGTGTATGCTGGATGAATACCCATCAAATTGTGTTAATTTTTGTTTTAGCCAAACCTTCATGTGATTGGCATGTGTGTATGCTGGATGAATACCCATCAAATTGTGTTAATTTTTGTTTTAGCCAAACCTTCATGTGATTGGCATGTGTGTATGCTGGATGAATATCCATCAAATTGTGAGGATTTTTGTTTTAGCAAAGCCTTCTTGTGATTGGTAAGTATGTGCCTTATATTGTGCCGTTAACACATGCCACATTCAAAAAGCCATATAAGGATTTATTTTACCCTAGACAACACAACTTATTTCAGAAAAGCCTAAGTCACACTGTCAGAAAAAGGTTTTCAATGTTCAGTATTTGTTATTTCCAAGAGTAGCATTACGTTTGAAAAGTACACATTGAGTCTTGGTTACAAAAAAGAGTCTTTTTGAAAATCTAAACATGACTGCAAATTAATCTATTTTCATTTCTTGAAAAAGAATCAAAATAGAACCAGATAAAGCCATACAGTGCATGTGACATATCTATAAAACTTTGTATATCATATGATGATTTGATATAAGACATGTTTTGAGAGAATGCAGAGAAAACCCAACATCACATCTACAATTATAAGATTTATATTGATATTAAATTGACTTATGAAAACATACCGCTAAAAAGTTTGCGACTTTGTCATCAATATCCGGCTTTTTGTACGGATCAGACTGATTAAACATTGGTGGATCTTGTTCCACCAGTCTCTCTGGCGTTGGCATGTCTGCAAAGGAGTCTGGAAGATAAATGTTACTTTTCTAGGCATCTTTTATCAAATTAAATGTTTAACCCATTCCCACACAATCATGCTTTCTGATGCCCCTCAAGAAAAAAGTGTTGAACAAGAGGCCCATGAGGGCCTGAGACGTTCTACTGGTTATCAAGTTTTCTGTTAAAGAAATCCGATATTTAAGGAAGTTAATTACTTAAAGAAGAATGCATAAAGGAAAAAAAATTGGACTTTATCCCCTTTATTATTTTGAGCCACAATCCTCAAGGCCCCTTTTCCTGTGTTTCATGACGGATCCACTCCATTTCCAAAAGGAAGTTACCTTATGACCCTACCATCAACCTGTGAAATTTTTATCAGAATCTGACAATAACTGTGGACTTAATCACATAAACAGGATTGTTTTGAATGAAAATCCATTAGGCCCCTTTTCCTTTGTTTTCTGATGGATCAATTTCAATCCAAAAGGAACTTTCATTACAACCCTACAATTGTCCTGTGAAATTTAACCCTTTCCTGTTTTTCAAAATTTTAGACCTGTCCAATTTGGAAGAAGATGCAGGCAACAATCAAAAGTGAGTGCAATTTGAAACAAAACCATTCTATGTGGTAGAAAATATTGTGGTAAAAGAAGAAATTGCTTGTATCAAGCAATTTCTTCTTTTATCACAATATTTTCTTAGGTATATACTTGCATGGACGTAAAAACCAGTGATTATACAGGAAAGGGTTAAAAGACAATTTGATAATGATTGTGATCTTCATCACATACACAAGAATGTTTTGAATGATAATCTGTAAGGCCCCTTTTCCTGTGTTTCGAATGCCACAATTATTCCATTCATCTTAGAAGAGAATCCTATAAAACTGTTGACCATATAGTGCCAACAAAGATATCAAAATCAAGTTCGCATAAAGCCCCTTTTCCCGCGATATTTTACTGTTGGTTTTATCATTCTGTGAAAGTTAAAAGTGAATCCGATGAAATACGGGGACTTCATCATGTTTACTAGAAAACTTAAAAAAAAAAAAAATTATATGGCCCCTTTTTACATGATACTTGATGGATTGTATCCAGTTCTGACAAGAACCATTTAAGTGATTGTACAATCATTCTGTGAAATTTTAAAGTGAATCCAGTGAAATCAAAGGACATCATTGTGTCAACTAGAATATTTAAGAAAGTTTTTCATAAGGCCCCTTTTCATGTGACACTTGCCATAATCAGATCCACTATCAAAATCAACAATTGTAATGATGATACAATCAATCTTCATAGGGCCCCTTTCCCCATGATATTTACAGAACAAACCAAATTTCAAAAGGAACAATTCTAATGAAGGTACAATCATTCTTTAAAAGTTAAAGAGAATCAATGAAAACAGTGGACTGAATTGTGTCAAGAATTTTTTGTAATTAAAATTTTCATACGGCCCCTTTTCACATGAAACTTAACAAATCAGACCCAATGTACAAAGAAACAATCCTAATGATAGTTTGAAGAAAATGATAAAGACTGAGAGCTTTATTGTGATAATGATGTTTTTGTAATAAAATTTTCATATGGCCCCTTTTCTTGTGTCACTTAACAAATCAGACCCAATTTACAAAGGAACAATCCAAATGATGGTACAATCATTCTATTAAAATTTGAAGAGATTCTGATAAAGACTGAGGACATTCTTGTGTTAATGAAGATTTGGTAATAATTAATCATACAGCCCCTTTTCCTATGATACTAGACAGATCAGGCCCAATTTGGAAAGAAACAATCCTAATAGTGGTAAAAACCGTTCTGTGAAAGTTTGAACAGAATCTGAAGAAAACTGCAGACTTTATCTTGGTGTAAAGATTTTTACAATAAAATTTTCATAAGGCTCCTTTTCCTGTGATACTTGAAGGATCAGGTCTCATGTCAGCTTCAACAATCGTAATTATTGTACAATGATTCTGTGACGGTTTGAGGAAAATCCAATGACAGCTCCAGGGCTCTGCAGAGTGGGCGACTCAGGCGAAAAAGTCGCCTGGTTTCATAAAACTTCGCCTGATTTGCTGATCAAAGCGAAGTCGAAGTCGCCTGGAATTTTCGGGAAGTCGCCTGTATACCATAGGTGATAACCAAATCTGGCCCAGTGGCTTTAAAGGTAGGGGACAGTGTGCAATTATACAACTGCTGGTCGGAAGCCCTTTGATCGTAGTTCAAGCGTGTATCGATAGTCGCGAGGCCAGCAGATTATCAGAAAGAGGGGTACGTTCTGGCAGCAAATAGTCGACATGCTCGCTTCATTCACACCTACGCTGATTGGTTTCGGCAATGCTTTGTATAGTATCGGCACCAGAAATCTTTATTTAAAATCCTTTCCCTTCTTAAGTTTTAATTATTTATGTAAATTAAGTTATCATCAGTCTACGAGATTTGTTGCTTACTTTCACATAATGAGAATAATGGCCGACATTTACGGACGCCGCGTCATTTACCAGAAGTCAAAATTTTGTTAAAAATTTGAAATCTTGATGAAAAATGAATCTGCTGAAAATCTACGTGGAGTAAATTCATTTTTCATTAGAATCCTTCAATTTGAATTATCTGCTTTAATTGTAACAAGTGAAGAAATTTATGGCAAACAATTTAAAGGCTGCTTCGATCTTTTCCTGAGTTTCTTGTTATAATACATTCTTTCCAAAAACTAAATTTCACTTACTTGTGTTGGTAATAATTCCTTTAAATAACATGTAATCCTATAAAATTGAGCAAATTATCCTGTGTTAACTTTAAACCTCTGCATGTACAGTCTGGTTTTGTGTACTCAGCAGTAACCCTTACCCTTTACACACTATAACTGACTTAATCACAGAGGACCTTTTTTTACCAATTAATGACAATTTTTATCCATTTTTATGTTATCAGGTAAAGTGGACAGACTGTAACTCATTACCACACAATCCCCCATTTTGACATTTTGAAATGTTTTTATGGGAAACTATGGAAAAAGGAGGAAATGATTGCAGAAAGCAACTTATCCTTTCCCCACATGTTTCTACCCTCTTTGGCACCTTCTTCTTATTTAAGCCCACTTTGAAATGTCTTATTTAGCTTCTTTCAATTTGTACCAGTCTGAATTTTTTTCTTCTGGTAATGGTTTGATTAAGTACATGTTGTTACAATAAAATCTTTTCTCATTTTCTGCTTCAAATAGTAACACTACTCATTTCATTCAGACCGCCTATACACTTTTTCCATTTTTTTTATTAGTTGACTTTTTTATCATATGATATTAAAAAAAAAAATCAGAATCAAACTCTTGAACTCTCAAACCTAAAAAAGAAAAATACAAAAGTATTTTTCACAAGAATAAGATCTTCACTGAGGACTGAAAGGATAAGCAGTATTTGCTATGTTTATTGCATAATACATAATATAAAATGCAACTACTTGGTTGTAAAGCTGTTTTATTTTCTGATAGAAATGAGGAACACGCGCAAAAACTCAATTTTTAACGCAATCCTCTTCTCCTGAAAGTCTCACCACTTCTCCCCATTTTGAAAAACTTCTCCCAATTCTCAGACTAGTGAGAAGTGACTTCTCCCCAAATTCTGGGAGTCTGCAGAGCCCTGAGCTCTGGGCTTGGTTACAAGGATTATAGATAAAATTCTCAAAAGGCCCCTTTTCCCTTGATACTAGACAGATCAGGCCTAATTTGAAAAGAAAGAATCCTCATGAAGGAACAATAATTCTGTGAAAGTTTAAACAGAATCTGATGAAAACTGTTGACTTTATTTAGGTACAAGGATTTTAAAATTAATTTCATAATGCTCCTTTTCTGTGATACTTGACGGATCAGGTCTAATGTCAACATCAACAATCATTATTATTGTACAATTATTCTGTGAATGTTTGAAGAAAATCCAATGAAAGCTCTGGACTTGGTAACAAGGATTTAGAAATGAAATTTTCATAGGCCTCTTTTCCCGTGTTTCTATACAGTTCAAACCCTGTTATGAAAAGAATGATAGTTACGTCCTTACAATCATTCTGTGAAAGTTTTAAAAAATCTGATCAAAGCTGTGGTTTTCATTGTGTTAACAGGGATTTTTTAATCAAATTTTCATGTAGCCCCTTTTCCCATGTTACTTAATGGATCTGAACCAATTCCAAAGGGAACTCTTCTTACAAAAGTATAATTATTCTGTTAGAGTATAAAGACAACCCCATGAAATCTGTGGACTTTAAAGCATTAATTAAGATTTTTTTAATTGAATTTTGCTAAGGCCCCAATTCCTATGTTTCTCCATGGATCAGACCCAATTTTAAAGGAATAATCCTTATGATGGTACAATCATTCTGTGAAAGTTTGAAGTCGATCAGGTAAAATCAAGGGCCATGATGTGTTAACTAGGATTTTTTTATGAAATTTTCATAGGGCCCCTTTTCCCATGAATTTTAATGGATCAAACCCACTTCCGAAAGGAACAATCCATTTATGTAATAATCATTCTGTGAATGTTTGAAGAGAATTTGTTGAAAACTGTTGACTCTATTTTGTTTAAGAGGATTTTTTAATCAAATTTTCATAAGGCCCCTTTTTCCCGTGGTCCTTGACTGATCATACCCAATTTTGAAAGGAACAATCCTTATGATGTTACAATCATTCTGAGAAAGTTTGAATAGAATCTGATGAAAACTGTGGACTCTAGAGTGCTAACAAGGATTTTTAATGGAATTTGTAATTAAATTTTCATAAGGCCCCTTTCCCATGTTTCTTGATGGATCATACCCAATTTTGAAAGGAACGATCCTTATGTTAGTACATTATTTCTGTGAAAGTTTGAATAGAATCTGATGAAAACTGTGGACTCTAAAGAGTGTTAACGAGGATTTTTTAATTAAATTTCAATAAGGCCCCTTGTCCCATGTTTCTTGACGGATCTGACCAAATTTCGATCCTTATGATGGTACAATCATTCTGAGAAAGTTTGAAGAGAATCCGATGAGAACTGTGGACTCTAGGGTGTGTAAGAGGATCTTTGATGGAATTTTCAATGAAATTTTCATAAGGCCCCTTTTCCCATGTTTCTTGACGTATCATACCCAATTTCGAAGGAACTTTCCTTATGATAGTACAATCATTCTGTGAATGTTTGAAAAGAATCCGATGAAAACTGTGGAGTGTTGATAAGGAAAAGTTAATGGACGGACACATGGATGCCGGATGGGAAAAAGCCATCGCAAAAACTCTAGTGGCCTTTGGCCAGTAGAGCTTAAATTGAAGAAATTGCTTATAACAAGCAATATTATCATCATCCACAATCTTTTCTACCCTAAAAGATAAAAGATAAAATTTCAACTTCTTTCAAATTGGACCATGTCTTAAATTTTGATGTTTGCAAATGGGTTAAATTTGTATTTTACCCTAGAATCTCAAGTTCTCATTATTAACATTGTGGAAAATAAATATATGACCAGTAAAGTTAAGAGAATTGACCTAGAACAGACACTTTTTGACATATTTCTCCAGCTATAGTTACAATATTTAGGTTGTAAACCAAAAATTTGCTTTTTTTGTTTCATGCTACTGACCATAAATAATGCAAACTAATGTCATTTGATATCTATCAGACTGCATGTACATCAGTGAGTGAGCAAACGCCAGTGACCTGTCATTTCCAAACTTTATCGGGTATTGCACAGCTTTTGTCCAAGCAAGCTAAAATCAAGCATTGCTACACTAATGTTTCTAAAAACTGATATCCCAAACTTGCTCCAACATTAATTTACATTCTTCTAAAAATCAATCAAATGATCGTGAATCAAATGAACTATGCTAAAAATGGATGTGAACGCACTTTAAAATGGGATTGTCAGAGTTCAAATGGATGAAACTTAAGGAATAAGCAAACCATTTTTTCAAGAGTCTTTCTGCGTATGTCAGAAACAGATAGCTGCGATATCGTAGCCCTCTTCTGAAAATCTGCTGGCGAGGGCTACAATATCCTCCTTCTTTGCTCTTTGTTACCGTGCCCCGACCGAATCACTCGGGCAGTTTGAGGTCTATTATTGAAAGCTGTGTAAAAAGTAAACACAAGTTGAATACCAAAATGGACCTTAACCATTTATCCATCTAAATAATCGTAAATCTGTAAAAAGTCGGATATTTTAAGCATTTAACTCTCTATTTGCTTCACAGTCGGAAACTCTTAGTTTTTGGCCGTTTTGAATCAAATGTCAACCATTTTGCCGTTTGATAGCGAAATCTCACAAGATCTCTGGCTTCCTGCCAAAACGATAGCAAATGAAAATTTAGGTCACCATATTTGGAAGACATAGTATCAGTGTTGTGCCTAGGTCAGAATTTTTGGGGGACACAGGTGTCCCCCTACCTAAATTTCAAGGGGACAATGGGAATTTTGGGGGACAAACTAAAACAACTAATTCTTACCTGTTATTGATAAATAGTCTAATTTGAATATAATTTTCTGTTCATGCTGGATTCTTTTGCAATAAAGTACACTATTTCTATAAGTTTTGTTATGGCTTCATTTTTTTTCATTGAATGAGCGATCTATAGCTAAGGCCACGTCATATTTCAAACACAAAGCTACAACTGCACGTACATGATAAGCCCAATTTCGTTAGGGTACTTGAGCGCATATTAGTACTCAAAGTGTCTGTAGCAAATGGGTTGGATAATTTTAGTTTTGATTCCAAACAGGTCTTACATTTCTGGATGTCACCCGATTCTCGCAGCTAAGGAAATTTTGACAACCAATTCTTTTGGAAATTTTGTTCCTTCCGTTTTTTGTCTCTGAGGAAGGAGATGACATGGAAATTTCGCTGTCTGCATCAGCAGATGTAGACACGACTGGATCGGGGGTTTCAGCAGCCGTCTATGTTGATTCAACGTCCTCTGCTACCTTTCTACATTTTCCTGACAAAAAGTCAGTCAGGCGCATCTGTCGTTTAGCCATAACAATTCCGAGACCGGTTCTCGATTCTTTATATTAAAATCGGCTAAATCAAATGGAAAATTGTGGGTCACAGCCAAGTTTTTGCAGGTGCTCGACTGGTTCATAATATTTTACATCAAAATTTGCAGCATCGAAAGATAAATTTCGGGTTACAGTCAAGTCTTTGAGGGTGCACCGTGTATGTGTAATAATATTCAGTGCGTAAATAATACTATCATAACAAATGTAAACACCGATCGAGCATGACTTTTTTCGTAATAAAAGATCACGGAAATTTGAGCGCGCCCGAAATCCCGTGATGGCTCAGATTTTAGGGGACATCGGGAATAAATTTGCGGGAATCCCGCGATGCCGCGGCCTAGGCACAACACTGATAGTATTTTTTAAAAACAGGACAGGTACGATAGAAAATAAGAAAAAAGTTGTATGAAAGAAACTCAAGAGTTAATTGAATTTGATAGAAAATATAAAGATATTGACGAATCAGTATCTTTGAAGATAAAATGTTATCAATGGTAGGTGAAAAAGAATACTATGATTTATTACGAACACCTGTTTTGACAGCATGACAATAGTAAACAGCGTGACGTAATAAATCACATGACGAAAGAAATGTCATGGCCGCAAACGTAGGAATATTTTATGAACTGAAAAGAAACCGGTATTAATCATTAATTCAATTGATATTCTTATTATTTTGATATAATTTGTCCATAACATTAACGTATGTAAGGAATTGATCCGTAGAGAGTTGCTTTTCAACAAAAAAACAATATCAGGACTTGCAACAAGGCACAAAGAAGGTGGGAGTCATAACCCTCGTCAGCAGATTATCAGAAAGAGGGCTACAATATCGCAGCTAGAAACAGACAATTTAATGTCATTTATTCTTCTCTTTGCTATTGCAAGAGGATTTTGAAAGGATTGAATTGTAAAAACCATGTCAACAACTTTAGTTTTCTCATTGATGTGGAACCTTTCCCCTTCATGGGACCTACTCCATTTGTAGCCAGTTCACTCACTTTGAACAATTTCTTTGGAAGTCAATTTATTGTGAACCTTGCCAGGTTCCAAAAACAGCTTACAATGAAGTAGGACCGTAGCTGAATAATTTCTATGCCAGTTCAATTTCTAATCTTACTTTGAGTTTTATGTTCTTTAGCTATGGATTAAAATCAGAAAATCACTGTTTAGTGCTTAGTTTGTAAGAGTAAGATCCTATTTGTTTATATGGATTCAAACTATATGTCCAAAACCTATACATTATATGGTATGGAATTTATGTCTACAAATACAAGAAAGTTTGTTTTTTTCAGTAAAAATTGTTGATTCAGATCCTATCTGGGGAAGACTGCAGTGATAGCTCTTCATTGAAAAAATTAACACATAGAGCAAAAATCTCTGAAAACTAAAGGCATACCATCATCATCGTCGTCTTCCTCCTCCATTGCGGATGATCTGTATCGAGCTGGAGAGGAAGTTGCATTGTCATCCAACTGAAGTATAGGTCTACGGCTGTGGCTCATATTGCACTCTAAATGGAAAAGAAATTTTAAAGAAGAATCACAATGAAGCATCAATATTAGGTTCAATTGCAGCATTGGGTGTAAAAGAGAGACAAATCTGAAAATAAATCAAGTAACGAACAGGATTTCTCTAAAAACAAGATAACACTAAGATATCCGAGAGATTTCTATTTGTAAAATTCTAAGAATACTCAAAATGATAGTATAGAATCATGTAGAGATAAAGTACGTGGCCGCGAAAACCCATGATAAAAAGAAAATTCCATAAAATTGAATACAGCTCAAATGTTTGGGTTTACCTACTCATAAGGGCATATAGTAACCTGAATTTTGGCTGAATGAATGACTTGCTAAATCACGTCAATGGAAGATTCTATACATTAAATACCAATTCGTCAAAATATAGTAAAATTTACGCTTTTTAGAAGCCTCTGTTTCGTTGGCCAAAACGTTCTCCTGTTGACTAATCAGGGAAGTCCTTATAAAGAAGATAAACATATGAAAATGTACTTACATTAACTTCTACTAAGTAGAAAGGCAACGAGAAAACTACATTTACAACACGCAAAATTATCACTGTTTTCACGTATACACTTAAAGTTTCTTTAATTTTATTTCTTTTTATCATTGAATTCATTTTATTGAATGTTCATACATTTTTGTTGATTTTTGAAATGCCAATCTTAGTACGGTCGTTCGTTTAACGACCCATTTGCTCGATACGGCAAAGTTTGTGTGTAAGCACAATCATATAAATAATGCTATGTCAAAAATCAATTAAATATAGCTAAGATGCAGAATTATGCTTGATCATAACAGTTTTACTTATTGTAATGAGTGGACCACCCTGAAAAATGGATGAACAGATTCTGAGAATTATCAATAATGGAAGTGAAGAAGATGTCATTAGTGTTTTGGATGAATTTACAAAGAAGGTAAAAATATTGTTGTGTAGACAAGTCCTGCTGTCAGCCTGTCACCCATTAATATTGTAACTTGATATTCTATGTTTGATAGGGTACTTCTGTATTTCTGTCCACATTTTATGTGGATTTTATTGATGAATAGTGTCAAAACCAAATCTTGCATAGCGAGGTTAAATTGACAACTGTAATTTCAGTTCTGTTAGATGGTTTAAACTTGTTTATTTTACATTGTGCAACAAGTTTTTTCAACTTAGATTAATACCTCCTTATTCTGCTTCCCGGAAAATACAACAGCACTCTCTCCATATGTGTGGGAAGCCTCTCCTTAGAATCAAATTCTGGACCCCTTGATGGTAGCTGCGATATCGTAGCCCTCTTTCTGATAATCTGCTGGCAAGAAGATTATCAGAAAGAGGGCTAAGATTTCGCAGCTACTTGATGGGGAAGCCAACACTCTACCTTTTACTATGGGCAGTGCACACTTCAATCTGTAGGCTCAGTCTGTGCTGCCTAGGGTTATGAGTTTGAACCCTGGCTGGCCCAACATTGTTTCGAAACTTTGACAATGGTCACTATGTAATGTCATGGGTTAACTTGTCCCAACACAGAGAGAAAAACAAACTTTGGACCTCTTTCTTTTATATCAATTCTCTACAGCATCAGCTAAATGGTAGCAAACATGCAGATTCAAGCTCACCACGCTACATGTAAATAATAGAAAACTGCTTTAACCCCTTTTCCGTTTTTTGAAATTCTAGACTGGTCCAAATAAAAGGGGTTGTAGGAAACAATGAAAATTTGATGTCATTTGAAATGGTAAAGGAAGGTGGGAAAATAAGAAATTGTTATTCTTCTTTTTCCACAATGTTTTCTCTAAATTAGAATCACAACTACTTAAAATCCTGGATTTGTACAAGAAAGGGTTAAGTTACTTGACCATTCAATTTCCTTCCTTTTTGGCTCTCATGAGGACAACATGCTCATGGTGAGCTTTTATGATCTTTGAATGTCTGTCGTGTGTCATCCACCGTCGATATCAACAAATTTAGTGTTGACACTCCAGAGTCCTCAGTTTTAACTCAATCTTCTTGAAACTTGGTCAGATTATTGTTAGGTCATAAGGATGAACTCTATTGATTATGGAAAGGTTGTATTGGAAAACACGAGAAAAGTGGCATAAATGACAGTTCTTTAACTTCATTTGTTTACACTTTGGCTAAATCTTCATGAAACTTGGCCAGAATAATAATAAGGTCATAAGGATGAATCCTATTGTTTATGAGACGGTTCCATTGGAAAACGCAGTAAAAGGGTTCTTAATGACAATTTCTATGAGTACACTATGTAGGCAACAATTTTGGTTAAATTAGTGAGCATAATTGTTTGGTCATATGGATGAATCTTATTGATTATGAGAAGGTTCTATTAGGAAACACAGGAAAAGGGGCCTTAATGACAATATTTTTGTTTATACTCTAGAGCCCAGTCAGGCCACAATCTTGGCTCATTCCTCACGAAACTCAACCAGAGTAATTGTTAGATCCTAAAGATAAAATGTATTTCATGTGGGTTCTATTAGAAATTAGGGGAAAAGGGTGCTTATGATAATTTCTGTGTTTACACTCTGGAGGCCATAATTTTGGTTAATCTTCATGAAACTTTGCCAGAATAATTGTTTGGTCATAAGAATGAACCTTATTGATTATGGGACGGATATACGAAAAAACAGCAGAAAAGGGGCTTTAGCGATAATTCCTTTGTTTACACTCTAGAAGCCACAGTTTTGTCTCAATCTTCATGAAATTGGTTATAAATAATTGACCCAAGTTGCATTTTTTTTAACAGCAGTTGATTCAGGTTAGTGAGATAAAACCATTACAGCCCTCTTGTTTTATGTGACTCAATTTCTGCAAAAGATAGTAAAAATAGAGCTTTGAGCGAAGGTTGTGAAGATGCTCACTCATTTATCCAGGCCTGTTATTGTTCTTTATACAAATAAGGGGCCTGGCTGCCCAGTCAAGATCACAATTTTCACCTCGATTCCTATTGGTCCTGTTGCTTGGGGTCCTCCATTTCCTTTGTCTTTGAAGTCAAGTTTCAATAGGCTCTCCCATGATAGCTTTGGTCTTTATGGTTCTTTACTTTCTTCAACAGTCATCATGGGGTTCCTGGTTCAATCCCCAACTGTGGCAAAAATTCTTTCTGACATTTGTTTCCAACCTTAGTTGGATGAGCAGTAGGAGGCTAGGAAAGGATGTATATGTAGTTGCAGTACAGGTGTGAGTACCAAGAATCTATGGTTAGATACTCCAGCTGCTGCGATATGACTAAAATACTGTTAAAAGTGGTATTAAACCCGAATCAATCAATCAATTCTTCAACAGTTGGAGAATGAATCCATCCATTATATCCTATCCATCTTGACCTTCTGCACTGGATGACGTTCTTCAGGTCTTTCATTTAACCCTTGTCATTCTGAACCCGTAATATTCTGGTTTTGACACGAGATGTAGACCAAGATCAGCCTGCACATAAGTGCAGTCTGATCTTGGTCTACACCTCCTGCCTGTAATTTACCTGCCAGACCTGTTTATGAAATTTATTTCTAAAAGGAATATTGATTTTTGAACTACAAGTTCTGTCAGTGTTTTCAACCCTTTGATTGTACAGCAATTCAGTAAAGTAATTTATGCAGCATGACAATGGTTAAAACCATATGAGTAAGTGCTCAAATTGAATATTGTATATTAGCTTGACCTATCACTCCCATCCCAACATAGCTGTGTCACTGTGGTGCGGTGTTCTTATATTCAAAAGTGTTATTATTTGTGAAATAAGCATGGTATTTGGTAGAAAACATTTTAGAAAATGAGAAATTTTTTTTCTCACTCTGGTTTACAATGCCTTAATTATTCTGCATGTAAAAAGTGGAATTGTAATGAGCTAAGAAAAAATGTCATACATAGAGCCATACATAGAGAAGAAAATAGAGTAGAGATAAAGGAAAAGTATCTCCTTTTGCCACAAAGATAATACAATTATTAAAAACACTTTATGTTCAGAGGTGACCCAGTTAGTCAAACCAAATCTTCCTCTTTGTCCTCTATACGAAATATGCACTCTTTAATCGATTACCAGACAACAAAATTTTAGACTGATACAAATCTAGTTAATAAAATTTTGAAAATCTTTACTTTTTAGGTTAGAAAATATTGTGGATGATGAAGAAATAGCTCATTACAAGCAATTTCTTCATTTTCCAAAATGGCACTATTTGAGTAATATAAAGGAAGGTAAAAATGAATGACTTACACAAAATAAATAAAGTTAAGACTGTTTAACCCTTTCCTGTTCAATCCCTGGCTTTTATGCCCTGTGCTTTTATACTTGAGAAAATACTGTGGAAAAAGAAGAAAATACTTGTAATAAAAAAATCTTCTTTATCCACAATATTTTCTTCCCTACTGAATGATTATTTTTCAAATAAAATGGACTATAAGTTGTTGTCTGTAAATCCTTTCAAATTCAGTCTGAATTGTGACGTCTGGTAAAGAGTGAACAAAAGATTCAAATAATGCTACAGCAATAATATGTGACCTGACAAAGACAGACCTGCTACAATGCTAACGTAAAATAGGATGAAAATTTAAAGATTTTAACCCTTTCCTGTTTTCAAAAATTTAGACCTGTCCAAATTCATAAGTCTTCCAAACGACAGTTGAAAGTGGATTTAATTTGACAAATAATCATTCATTAAGGTAGAAAATATTGTGGAAACAGAAGAAATTGCTTGTTACAAGCAATTTCTTCTTTTTCCAGAAAATTTTTTAAGTATAAAACCACAGGGACGTAAAAACCAGGGATTGAACTGGAAAGGGTTAAGGGTATAAACAACCTGGTATCTGAACACCGTCATGGTTCATTACGATGGGTCATAGCGCAGTCGGTTGTGCTTAAGACTCCTAATCTTCAATAATGGGATGTCATGGGTTCGATCCCCAGAGGCACATATTCTTTCCGACATTTGTCTCTCACCAATGGATGGATAATCGTAAACCCAAGTGGGATAGCAGCTGGAGGCTAGGAAAGGATGTAGTGGTAGTACTGGTGTGAGAAATACCAGGAATCCATTGTTAGGTGCTCCAGCTGCTGCGATATAACCGAAATACTGTGAAAAGTGGCGTTAAACCCATTCAATCAATCAATCATTATGATGGATACTCATCACAAGTTTCATTTTCATTGCCATGCTTAACTGACACTGGTTATTTTTGAAGAAAAAACATGAAAATAGCCTTAGAATGAATGATGGCAAAACATCACTAATAAGGAAAAAATGTGACGATTATACATCACAAGTATTGAAATTCTGAAATTCTCTTTGTAAAGCTGTGACAAATCTTTGATGGCTGAGTACATTACAGCATTATAGAAATATGCATTGTGTCGATTTTCATACTGCTTTTATTTACAGGCTATGGTTTTTATTGAAATATTAAATATTTTCTTAACACCTTAGAAAGGTGTGTTGCTCAATGTTTAAGCCGATAAAACATGTCTAGTAAAGAAATGAAGAGTGTGAAATGAACTATAATTAACCTATCCCCACAAAAAGACGCCTTTTGAGGCCCTAAAGAAAAGATGACTTTCGAAAACATTGTGCTTCTCAAACCGTCATACGAAAAATGCAAAGGATTCAAAACATGTGTGCAAAGCTCGTTTTAAGGCGAAACAAATATGACAGTAGTAAACAAGCACTCTATGACCTACATTGGCTCCCTATCAAAGCAAGGATTGAATTCAAAATTCTAACTGTCATGTTAAACTGTTCCAAGGGACGCGCTCCGGCTTATTTGACCGAGTTGTTTACAGAACAACTGCCGCCAAAACGAAATTTGAGATCCACTAGCTCATCTGCAGGTTGTTATGGTATACCATTCAACAAACGCAAAACATTTGGTGACAGGGGTTTTAAAACAGCAGGCCCAAAACTATGGAACAGGCTCCCACAGGACCTACAACAATCCAAAACCATTGATTCTTTTAAGAAGGGCTTGAAAACCATGTTTTTCAAAGACTTCTATGCTCTGTTCAACTGAAAAAGCGTATTTTTTCAGTCGTATCTGCGTATGTTTAAATATTGATTTTAGCACACTTTACTTTTGTACAACGCCAGTGAATATGCTTTGCGTAAAATTAGGCATTTAAGTAAATCAACCAATTTCGGTTTCAGTTTATAATAAAAAATTTGCTTGTTAACAAGCAATTTCTTCATTATCTACAATATTTCTACCCCAAAAGACAGAGATTTTTGAAATTTCATCAATCAAAAATTGTCGTTTGAAACTTCCCTTTGATTTGGATCCGTCTAAAGTTTTGTTGTCTGGTAATGGGTTAACCCTTGTCATGCTGAACCCACAATACTCCTGCTTTGGCAGGAGGTATAGACAATGATCAGCCTCCACTAGCGCAATCTTATCTTAGTCTCCACTACCTGTTTGTCCCTTTGAGTTAGATTTGTTTATAAAGTTTAATTTTTGGAACAAATGTTAAACCATAACAAGCACTTTCAATGCTTTCGACCCTTTTATTTTCATTCAATTTTGAAAAGGATTTTATTCAGCATGACAAGGGTTAAAGTGGTAAGATGTACAAGAATGGAATCAAGTAACCCTTCACTATGTCTATCAAAGCTTATATGATGTGTGCAACTCTCTTTAATCAATAGTTTTCTATGACTTTTTACTACATTGTATTTCTCTTTCTTTGCTGTGACAAGTTATCTCAGTTGGTGAATTTCTAGGTTCTCAATACTGGGATTGTGAGTTTGAACCCCAGTATGGCCAACATTCTCTGCAACCTTTGACAAAAGTCATCACAACATGTTGTTAGCTTAGTGTAAAAACATAATAAGTGTCTATACACATATGATGTTTTTGCACCAAGCCACTGATGCATCAAAGGGAAAAATGATAAGTAGTCTGCGGCCTAAGTGGTGTAAGCAGCTAGTGGCTCGAATCAAAATTTGTGGATGTGCTGGTGTGAGAAATGACTGGAAGCCATAGCTAGGTGCACCAGCTTCCCTGATATAAATCAAATACTGTTGAAAATGGTGTTAAACTGCATTTAATCAATTAAAGTATAATCTCTTTTGCCACCTAGATACATAAAGAATCCCATTGTTTGATAATTTTGCATGAAGACATAGTTGTGTCTAAGCTTAGTGAAAATCAAGGATTTTCCTACGGAAAAACTTACAACTTACTCTGAACTCAGGTTAGTAATAAATGGCCATCATTGCCTCATTGTTTTCCTATGTTGAAAGTAGGGCTAAGTTTGATGCTATTGTTACAATGGTACTATCAGTATATAAAACAATTAAATTAAAGCAAGGTGAATCAATCTACAGAATGCACTTTCTCCTAGTTCATTTGGCAAGTGTACAAAATTAATAATTGATAGGCTAAAACAATCAATAAACAGCTTTTGTATGGAGTTTAGTAGACCTTTACAATGAACAAAATAAGAACTTTGATTCTCTGATAGAAGATGTCTGTTCTCTTACCTAATTGAAAAATTGCTAGCCCTGCCCTCTAACTCCACTGGCCCCTGCCACTTGGCCCATTCCCCCACAGTGACGCTTTTAAACACCCCTCAATATGAAAGTTTTGGAAAACATTGTGGATAATGAAGAAATTGCTTGTTACAAGCAATTTCTTCATTATCCACAATGTTTTCTACCCCAAAAGGCAAAGGTTTTAAAGGTTTGGTCATTTTTATATTTTCGTCTGCAACTTCTTTGAATTTGGACTGGTCTAAAATTTTATCGTGTGGGAATAGGTTAACTATTTAGGGGCATTATATCTCAAAATTTAAAGTCATACCTATGTATCAAAAAAGTAAAATGGTTGGTTGGTGACCTAAATATCATAACTACAACTTGTATAAGTAGAGTTATGACGTTTAAATCGCAAAACCAACAAAAATGCTTAACATAAATGTCGGCCAAAATACTTCAAAGAATTACGGTATTCTGAAAATTAGCCCTTTTCTGTGTGATCTCTTATTACTGTACTCTTTGGGTAACAAACAATTTCTCCTTTTCTCACAATGTCTTCTTTCTTATTAAGACTTTATCTTCCCATTTTATCATACTTTGAAACTTTCTTTGCAACTTGATTCAATTTCATATACAGCTTGTTTCAATTTGGACCAGTGTAAAATTTTGTGTTCTGGTAAAGGGTTAAGCTTGTGTTAGTTAAAAATAATTTGTCTTTTAGGGTAGGAGAGAATGAAGAATAAAGATTAATTAGGGAGATTTTTCCATTCTTGGAATATAGTGAAATAAGTAAAGGTTTTCTCCTTAGATTGTATCAAATGGATATCATATAAAATTTACATGGGTGATTATAAATACTCTTGGATAACCTTTTATTAGATTATAAGTTAATACATAATTATTTCTATCATTTCAGAATATACAAAAGTTTACGTTTGATGACATTACTGACGATGTGAAAGAGGTAGGTCATATACAGTCAATTTTAGACTGGTCCAAATTGACCAATTGTGGCTGTCAATCAATGAATCAATTGACCAATCAAATCATTCATTCAGCCCAAAATAGAGCTTTGAATTCTGACATTGGCCGCCATTTTATTAAGGCTTTTTGTTGATTTGGTGACTTATACATCTTAGTAGTTAGACCTTTAGGTCATCAAGCAACTGTTATACTTTTTTGTTTCACGCTAATTTCTTCAAATTTTGCAAAATAAACCTGTTTAAAACGGAAGTGGAACTTCCTGTCGGAGTCTTTTGGCGGGGCCAGCAATTGGTCAATTATAAGGAGCTGCAGATGACAACTTTAGATTATTAGCTCGGCTGTTTTTGGAGAAAACCCGAGGTATTGTGATCACCTTGGCGTCGTTCGCGTTGGTGTGACAAACTTTAACCTTGGCCATATTTCTGTTGTTATTGAAGATATCCTCATGAAACTTGGCATGTGTATTGACCATCACAAGAGCTATCTAGACTATCAAGGGGATAACTCTAAAAGCATTTTTGTAAGAGTTATGCCCCTTTTTCTACTAAGAATTTTTGCATTAACCAGCACCTGCAGCCAAGGGTTGGCACCCTTGGGCGATGCTCTTGTTTCAATTTTATTAGCATCAAGTAAAATGAAGTTTTTTCTTTACAGTAAGAAATTTCTTCATTTAACACAATATTTTCCCAATCTGTTATCTTGAGGGGCTTCAAAAAGCGTCACTCTGTCAGAATGAGTCAATCACTTTTTTTGGAAAATATATGAATGATGGATTCAATTGCATGAACAAATTATTATTGTTTTCACTAAACCCAGTGTTGTTGGGACTCTTAGAATCGTCAGACTGAGACAATTCTAATGAGTTTCAGCAACATTGGATTTGGGTTTATGTTTTTAGCAAATACAACCACTTCTTTAAGCCTTTGATTTTAAAAGGGAGGTTTTGATTGTGGTCCCTTAATGGAAGTGGTAACTTAGTAGAGGTGATCAACTGTATTTCTATATCATTTGGCAACAACAAGTCATTTGTATTGGCTGATCTCCTACATAAATGTCCTTGCACAAAAATCAAAGGACTGAAAGCACCAAAAGAGGTTATTTATTTCATCCCTTGTCATGCTGAACACGAATTATTCCTATTTTGGCAGGAGATATAGACAAAGATCAGCCTGCACATAAGTGCAGTCTGCTCTTAGTCTACACCTCCTGTTTGTCTCCTATAACCAAGAGTTATTTATAGAATTTATTTTCAAAATAAATTTTGACCCTTAACCCATTACCACACAACAAAATTTAAGACTAGTCCAAATTCACAGAAGTTGCAGACAACAATTTCTAGTTGATGAAATTTTTGAAATATTTGTCTTTTGGGGTAGAAAACATTGAGGACAATGAAGAAATTGCTTGTAACAAGCAATTTCTTCGTTGTCCACAATGTTTTCCAAAGCTTTTATATTGAGGGGCGTTTAAAAGCATCACTGTGTGGGAATGGGTTAAACAGTGCTTCAAGGGCTGTGGGGTCTTTGATTTTTTTCTACAAATTCAGATAAGCAGTTTATTTAGCATTACAAGGGTAAACCCTTTACCATACGATGAAACCCACCAGTGCCCTGAAGAAATTCTATCATGGATAACTCTGTGGGTAAAGGAGAAATTGATTGTAACAGGCAAAATCTCTTTTTCTCACATGTTTTGTGACCTACTTAGCACTTTTGTACCAATTTTAACACAATTTGAAATGATGTCTGCAAGTTCTTTCAATTTTGACCAGTCTGGAATTTTGTTTTCAGATAATTGGTCAATTTTTATGAAAAATTTGGCTTAGAATGCCAAACAATTGTTTTTTCAAACAATTTCTGCATTTTGTACAATATTTTCGAAATTATTTCCTTAACCCATTCCAACACAATCCCTCCTTTTTACGCCTCTTAAGAAAAAGACTTTTGAAAGCATGGTGGAAAGTGAAGAAATTGCTATCAAGCAATTTCTCCTTTTTAGCTCCCCTGAACACGAAGAGCTCTGGGGGAGCTATTGTGATCGGTCATCGTCCGTCGTCCGTCTGTCTGTCCGTCCGTCCATCCATTCACAATTACAAAAAAATCTTCTCCTCCTAAACTAACCATGGAATTTCAACAAAACTTCACAGAAATGATCCTTAGGTCATGCTCTTTCAAAATACTTCAAAGAATTGAAATCCATGAAGAACTCTGGTTGCCATGGCAACGGAGTGAAAAAACTTAAAAAATCTTCTCCTCCCAAATGGTAAGGCCTAGAGCTCTGATATTTTGTATATATCATCATCTATTGACCCTCTACCAAAATACTTCTAAGAATTACCGTATTCTGAAAATTAGCCCTTTTCTGGGCGATCCCTGATTTAACATAGAAATAAAGAAGGAAATCTTTAAAAATCTTCTTCTCCCAAACCATAAGGCCTAGAGCTTTGATATTTGGTATATATCATCATCTATTGACCCTCTACCAAAATACTTCAAAGAATTACCGTATTCTGAAAATTAGCCCTTTTCTTAATGAACCCTGATTTTACATAAAAATAAAGGAGGAAATCTTTAAAAATCTTTTTCTCCCAAACGATAAGGCCTAGAGCTTTGATATTTGGTATACATCATCATCTATTGACCCTCTTACCTGATTTTACATAGAAATAAGAATGAAATCTTGAAAAATCTTCTTCTCCCAAACCATAAGGCCTAGAGCTTTGATATTTTGTACATATCATAATATATTGACTGTCTACGAAAATACTCTGAAAATTAGCCCTTTTCTGTGCGATTCCTGATTTTACAAAGGAATAAAGAAGGAAATCTTTGAAAATCTTTTTCTCCCAAACCATAAAGCCTAGAGGTTTGATATTTGGTATTTGATATTTGGTACATATCATCAGCCATTGACCCTCTACTAAATTACTTAAAAAATTAGCCCTTTTCTGTGCAATCCCTAATTTTAGTTAGGAATAGATAATGATATCTTTGAAAACCTTCTTCTCCTAAACCATTAGGCTCACAGCTTTTATACTTGGTATGTATTGATGTCTATACTTCAAAGCATTACCATATTCAGGAAATTAGTGCTATATGGTGGGATCATCAATATACCTAGGATTAAAAGAGAAATCTGTAAACAACTTCTCCAAAATAATTAGACAGAGGGCTTTGCCATTTTGTTTATATCATAAAGCAATGAACCATCATACTCAGGGGAGCGATTTAGGACCATCATGGTCTTCTTGTTTCACTATGTTTTCTATCTCAAAGGACGAAAAAATTCAGAATTCCTTCAACTTGAAGTTGTCGTCTGCAGCTTCATTCAACTTGGACTGGTCTAAAATTCCACTGTGTGGAAATGGGTTAAGGACTGTATAAAAGCAAGATAGTGTAGGAATGATCTAAGATATCACAACCCTGTTTAACATCTCTTTATAAGATATTGGATATACAGAATTTCAAGTTCATTCCTTTTGCACATGTGCAGGCTGTTCATTGGCTAAACCAAGATTATTCTGGGATCAACATAACATGGATTAATAAGAAATGTTTTACAGAAAAAACTGATTGTGGTGTGAAATCAAAAACCAAAGAATTAACACTTGTCATGCTTAACCTGGAATATTCCGGTTTTAGCAGGATGTGTAGACAAAGATCAGACTACACACATAAGTGCAGTCTGATCTAAGTCTTCACCTTCTGTCTGTCCTTTTAAAACCAGAGTTGTTTATGAAATTGATTTTCAAAGAAGTATTGACAACTGAACAACAAATACTACCAGTGCTTTCAGCCCTTTGATTTTCATACAATTCTGAGAAGGATTTTATTCAACATAACAAGGGTTAAGACTGATTCTAAATCAAAGTAAAAAAAAATTACAAGTGGTGTGAAATCAAAGTAGACATGCTGACGCCTTGTATCTGAAGGTTTACACTTTTGGATCCCCAGGAGTTAGTAAATGCTGTCTTTTGCAGATGTAGGGAAGAAAAATCAAATATTTGTACACTGACCTGACATTTGCATTATATCGGAGAACAAATCTTACGCTGGTTTAAGTTAAAAAAAAAGGTTACAGATCAAATTTTAAAGTGGGGGCAAAGAATGACTGCCATATAATGACAAGAAAAACACTAGAAAAACAAAAGGATGAATAGCTTGTAAATAACAATTTCTTTTCTTTTGTTTTCTTTCCTTATTTTTAGCTCATGGTGAGGTATTTTGATCGTCCTGTGACCAGCGTCCCTCGTGTTTGTCAGTCATATGTCAACAATCTTAAAATGACATCTCCTCTCAAACCGCTGGGAGGATTTCAACCAAATTTGGCAGGAATGTTCCATGGGTAGTGCCCTTTAAAAATTGCTGAAAGAATTGAAATCCGTTAAAAAACTCTGGTTGCCATGGCAAAAAAAACTGAAATTTTAATGAAAACTTTAAAAATTATCTTCTCCTGACCCAGAAGGTGAAGAGCCTTGATATTTGGCATGAAGCATCAGTGCAATGGCCTCTTTCAGAATTGCTAAAATCATCACCCTCGGGTACCCAGGGGCGGAGCCCCAGGTGGTTAGGGCTTATATAGAAATAAAGAAGGATGTTTAAAATGGCATCTCCTACCAAACTGATGGGTGGATTTCAACAAAATTTGGCAGGAAAGTTCCTTGGGTGGTGCAGGCTAAATATATCGCTAAAGGAATTGAAATCTGTTAAAAAACTCTGGTTGCCATGGGAACAGAACTGAAATTTCAATGAAAACTTTAAAAATTATCTCCCCCTGATCCAGAAGGTGTAGAGCCATGATATTTTGCATGAAGCATCAGTACAATGACCTCTTTCAGAATTGCTGAAATCATCATCCTCGGGTAACCAGGGGTAGAGCCCCAGGGGGGTAGGCTTATTTAGAAATAAAGAAGATTTTTAAAACGACAATTTCTCCAAAACCCTTGGGCAGATTTTAACCAAATTTGGCAGGAATGTTCCTCGGATGATGCCATATGAAAATTGCAAAAAGAATTGAAATCTGTTTAAAACTCTGTTTGCCATAGCAACAAAACTGGAATTTTAATGAAAACTTTAGAAATTATCTCCTCCTAACCCAGAGGCCTAGAGTCTTGATTATTTGTATGAAGCATCAGTACATTGACCTCTTTCAGAATTGATCAAATCACCAACCTCAGTCTCCCAGGGGTGGAGCCCAAGGGTGGGTGGGGCTTATATAGAAATAAAGAAGGATTTTTAAAACGACATCTCTTCCCATATCACTGGGCTGATTTTAACCAAAGAACTTAATCAGTTGAAAACTCTGGTTGCTATGACAACAAGAGTAAAATTAAAAAAAAAACAAAAAAAAACCCCGATCTCCTCTTGACCTAGAAGTTGAAGAATCTTGATTTTTGCATGAAGCATCAGTACATTGACCTCTTACAAAATTGATAAAATTTTAGAGCCACAGGGTGACTAGGCTTAAACAGAAATAAAGACGGCAACCCTTTCAAAACTATTTGGCTATTGTAAACCAAGTGGGCTTGTTGATTTTAGTTAAATGTTAAAACAAGTGTCTTGAGATTAACGAGAAAAGTCAAATATATTTCTTTTATTTCCATTTTATATCCACTAAAATGTCAGACTTGAAGGTTTATTTGGAAAGGGTAACATATTATGAAACATTCATTATTGCTGAAAGGTTTTAATAATAGCAAATTAAATCCGACACAGATGTTTCTGTTAGTTTGAAAAATCTACATTTTAACCTACTCCCACACAGTGACTCTTTTGGACTCACCTCAAGAAAAACAATTGGTAAAACATTGTGTAAAATGAAGAAATTGCTTGCAACAAGCAATTTCTTCATTTTCCACAATGTTTCCTACCTAAAAAGATAAAAAGTAAGAAAATTCATCAAGTTTAAATTGTTGTCTGTAACTTCTTACAATTTGGACCTGTCTAAATTTTTGTTGAGTGGGAATGGGTTAAGAGAGTGCATTAATATTAAAGTCTTGGCGTCTGTTAGGTAATAACTAGGCTGGTTTTATCTGTCTAGACACCAGTATCATACCTGCAAAATTGTATGCTTTACATAAACCCTTTACCAGACAACAACATTTTAAATTGGTCCAAATTCAAGAAGTTGAAGACAACAACTTTTAGATGCTGAAATTCTTCTTGAGGGGTTGTAAAAAAAGTTGCAGATGACAATTTTCTGTTGATGAAATTTGAAAAATCTCTGTCTTGTGGATAATGAAAAAAATACTTGTAACAAACAATTTCTTCAGTTTCCACAATGTTTCCAAAGGTTTTATTCTGGGGGGAATCAAAAGGGGTCATTGTGTGGGAGTGGGATATACATACTAGTGGAATTTCCAAGGCATTCTTCACAGGATCTTTGGTTTTGCTATGTCTGTTTCACTAATTGCCTTCAAAAGCCTGACATTAGTCTTGCAAATGGATATAACAGTGTTAGCACATCACTCTCTCAATCATGAGGTGCAGGGTTTGATCCTAGTCACAGCAAATATCCTTCTGACAATTGTCTCCCACCATTGTGTATATAATTATAAACCTAAGTGGGATAACAGATTGAGGCTAAGAAAGAAGGTAGTGGTTGAACTGGTGTTAGAAATGCCAGGATTCCATGGTAAACTGTTAAAAGAGGCTGACAACCTCATTCAAGCAATCATTAGATGCTTATCAATTACCACACAATCCAACATTTTGATTGATTGATTAAATTGGGTTAAAGCCACTTTTAACAGTATTTCAGTCATATTGTGGCAACTGAAGCACCTAGCAATGGATTCCTGGTATTTCTAACAACAATACTACCACTACATCCTTTCCTAGCCTCTAGATGCTATCCCACTTAGGTTTACGATTATCCACCCATTGGTGAGAGACAAATGTGTGGAAGGATATGTGCCACTGCCAGGGCCAACATTTTGAATGGCCATAGAAAAATAGATATGAAAAAAATTGATGAACAAGGAGAAATTACTTTTGTTTGAAAGAGATGAACAGGATGTGAAGACCAGGTCTTAACCCCTTTTGACACAATCCCGAATTTGATGCTCACTGAGAAAACAGCTGTGGAAAACATTGTGAAAAATGAAAGAATTACTTATTACAAGCAATACTTTTCCTATGTTTTCCACCCACAAGAACAAACAGTCCTTTAAAATTTCATCAACTTGAAATTGTTGTCTATAACCTCTTTCAATTTTGATTAGTCTAAAATTTTGTTGTTTGGTAATGGGTTCATTGGCATAAAAGGGTAGATTGATAGGGAATAGGTTAGCCAGAAAATAAAATCTAAATGGTTAAAAACTGAAGCAAGTTGCAGACGACAAATCAGTAAGGTTTTAAATTTAGCCACAATAAGTAGAAAACATGGAGAGAAAATGTTTTTCAAAGCTTTTTTTCATGAAGGTCATAATAAAGTGGCATCGCATTGGTATGCGTAATTTTTTTTTCTTTTTTCACAGAAAATTATTGATAGCTTGTTTGTTCAATTGTCCCAAAAACTGTCCACCAGATGTCACTGCCTGTGTCTCTACACGCTACGCCTTTTTAGTCGCGAGAAGAGTAGATTGGGTGCTATGGTAACGGATAATGGACTGATTCAGTTGATGAGATTGGCTGGTCTAGAGCACTATGCGAAACAGGGGGAGGAGGATAGTGGAGTCAGTATTCAGCTAGGGGATCCTGCAGGTAGTGCTATAATGCTTTTTTACATCTCCTAAGAAAAAGTTTAGGGAAACATTGTGAAAACAGATGAAAAGAAAATAGTGTATTTTGTTTTAAACAATTTCTTTATTTCCCACATTTTTTTCTACCCTGTGAAGTTTCATAATCTCTGAATTGACATTTGCAACTGCTTTCAATTTGGACCAGTCTAAAATTTTGTCATGTGGGAATTGGTTAACCCATTACTGGATGGTAAAATTTGAAAGGAGTTACTGACAACAATTTAGAGATAATGAAATTTCAAATTTTCTCAAATTTCTGAATGGAAAGTCTTTTGGAAAAGGAAGAAATTGTTTGTTACAATTTCTTCATCACGACAATGTTTTCTACCCCCAAAAGGCTATGAATTTTGGCAACTAAAAATTATTGTCTTCAACTTTTTTGAATTTGGTCCAGTCTGATATTTTTCATCTGGAAATAAGTTAATTTTCTATTTTTACCAGCTTTGAGATGTATTATGCCAACAAGTTGACTCAGTCTTATATTTTGTCAGGTGATGGGTTTATTGATTTGATTATTTGTATTTCAGTCACAGTGGAGGCTCAGAAGTGTTTATGTAATCTAATATTCAACAGTGCACAAGTACAGGCAGCTTGCAGGTCAGTCATTGTCATAATAATCTTTTCCCACACAATCCCACTTTTTGATGTCCCATCAAGAAAAATATTTGAGAAAACACTGTGGAAAATGAAGAAATTGCTTGGTTCAAGCAATTTCTTCATTTTCCATGTTTTCTACCCAGAAAATTGAACAATTCTAAAATTTCATACACTTCAAATTGTCTTCTGCAACTCCTTTTTAATTTGGACCAGTCTACAATTTTATTGTGATGGAAAGGGTCAACAATAAAATACAATTCTTTTAATGTAAGTAAAGGCCTCTGGCCCAAAATAAAGTATTATATTACAATTAGAATACACATTTACATGTCCCTTTTAAATATTTACAATTTTTTTTTATTGATATTCAGTCTTTTATCTATCATCTTCATAAGATGAATCAAAGTACTGAAAGTACTGTAAGCTAGCAAAGCATATTTGAATTTAGAAATTTTTCCCTTGTTGGGTAGAAAACATTGTGTACATTGAACAAATTGCTTGTTACAAGTAATTTCTTCATTGTCCACAATGTTTTCAAAAGCTTTTTTCTTGTGGTATTTAAAAAGCAGAATAAATTAGGAATGAGTTAAATGACATGCTTTTGACAGAGTTCTCTACAATTTGAATAGAGTTTAAAATATTCCTGAAATGCATAAGGACTATTTTTTATGGCGTAGGCATTAAACAGATCTAGTGGTTAAGCTTCCAGTGGCAGTTTGCATTTGTTGAACTTTGAAACGCCCTCAAAATTTTGTCTGCTAACTTAGGCTATCAAAGCTGATGCTATGCTTGCTAAAAAACATAAAGTGAAATTTTCTTATCTATGCTATATTAACCCTTTCCAATACAATTAAGTCCAGTATCTGATTGCTAACCCTTGTCTTCTCTTATGATGGTAAATTATCACGATGTAACTTTTCCAAATAATGGATTGTATTCCCTGTCAAAACACATTGAATTTCACTTTTCTTTTGATGTTTACTTCAAGAAAATGAAAATCCCTTCAACTACAATCCAAAGCTAGCTTAATTTCATTGCTAGGCATGACTAATTAGCTAAAATGACCCACTATATGGTAATCACAAAATGCTACATATTTCAAATAATACCTTTTCCTATAGATAAAAACAGTTTGCAATTCATCGACTCAATGTATTTGCAAATAATACCATAATGCACATAGCCATCATGTTTTTTTGTAAACTTATCACAGTTTTACAAAGTATCTAAAAATTTCAGAATTCCATCACTTGTGATCATTCATTTTTTTCTCATCAGTGAAGCATTTTCTTTCATTCTTTCTTAGGCTAATTTTAAAATTTTTTGTTCAATATTATTGAGTGATGGTTAGTTTAACCCATTACAACTCAATCCCTCCTTTTTACGCCCCTAAAGAAAAAAGCATTTGAAAACATTGTGGAAAATGAAGAAATTGCTTGTATCAAGCAATTTCTTCAATATCCACAATGTTTTCTACCCAAGATGACGAAAAAATTCAAAATTCTATCAACTTGAAATTGTCGTCTGCAGCTCCTTTCAATTTGGACCGGTCTAAAATTCCACTGTGTTGGAAAGGGTTAAAAATAAAACTTGTTATGAGTATGCATCACAGTGAATGGTGATAACTAGCCATCAGATTGTCTGCCAGAGGAATAAAAATTAGAACACTTAAAAATTCATTTCAGGATGAATACAAATAGAAATACCTCAAAAACTTCATTTTGATTAATCAAAATTTGCAACAAGATATAAATATGTACTTTGATTTTCGATTGTTTATGCTGATATGATCCTGAAAAATTGTAAAATTAATCAATTATAAAGATAAGAAAATTATGCATATATAACAACAAAATTCACATGTGTTGTTCAAAATTCTTAGGAAATCTGTCGCATCAAATCACATTCTTTAAATTATATGTGATAAGGTATGTATACCAACATATTGGTTCTTTTATCCCAGTCATTTCATCGGTATTCAGGACCAGAATTCAAAGTTATTCGGATGTGGTTAATTTTGCAATTTTGTTTCATCTGTGCTCTTAAATGTTGTAGTTAGATATAGGAAAAACATTTCCAGTACTGAATACCAAAATTTATTATTACAAAAATGTGCTGGCTGGCTTATTACAGGACATGTGATAGTCAATGCAGGACAAGTAACTTTTTCAAGTTACTTGCCCTGCAGGACGAGTGGCATTTTTTGGAATTCTTTGCACCCTGGTCAGGATGTAAGGCCTTTGAGATAACCTAAATCATTTCAGTTATTTGAAGTATGTTTAATGTCAATTTCAGTAAAATTGGATGTGTGGAAGGGATAGTTCAGCGGTTGAAAACCTACAAGGACCCAGATCTCAGTTTTGACATCAAGGTAATTTATGTTAATTTATTACCAGATGGCTAAATTTTAGACTGGTTCAAATTGAAAAATGTTGCAGAGTTTTTCAACATTTGGGTAAAAAACATCATTGGTAATGAAGAAATTGTTTGTAACAAGCAATTTCTTCATTTTCCACATTTTTTTTGAATGATTTTTTCCTTGAGGGCGTTTAAAAGCGTCACTGAGTGGGAATGGTTTAACATGATATGGATTTATCAGTCTGCAACTGTTTATTTGGTTCTGTGGGAATGGGTTAAAAACCTTCTTTGAAACTCCTCTTTTGATTTAGATAATATTTGTAAGGAATGTTTCTTAATCCATCCTCACTCAATCCTGATTTTTGATGCCAAGAAAGAAAATGGCTTTGTAAAGCATTGTGGAAAATAAAGGAATGTTTTGTTACAAGAATTTTTTCTCTATCAACAATGTTTTCTATCCATCAAAAACTCCAAATGATTTAACCCTTTCCTGTTCAATTCCCCTTTTTTACGTCCATGTGAATATATATATATATATATAAGAGAAAACATTGTGGGAAAAGAAGAAATTGTTTGTAACAAGCAATTTCTTCTTTTCCCACAATAATTTCTACCCTGTAGGCTGGTTCCTTTTCAAACTACACTCACTTTTAGTTGGTGGCTGCAACTTCTTTCAAATTGGACAAGTCTAAAATTTTGAAAGACAGGAAATAGATAAAATTTCATCAACCAATTGACATCTGCAACTACTTTGAATTTGGACCAGTCTAAAACTTTGACATCTGATAATGGGTGAAGGGGATCTGTAACAGATAAAGAAATATCAATCTGATGGGAAAAGTTTGCTTTCCATGGCATGGTTTTTTACCATTGATTTTCAAATGTATTTTTCTTCAATGCATCAAAATGCAGGAATTGAATGGTAATGGGTTTATGTCATACTGTAAAAAGTATTGTTTTTCATGAAATTACTGTACAATCATGTACTATTTTGTTTGTTTCAGTTCTTTGACATGAGGATGTTGTTTCTGTTGACAGCTCTGTGTGCTGACACAAGGTAGGTGATTTCATATATTGTCTGTGGGTCACCAAAATGTTGTAACTTCAGCTGTTCTGCCGAGACATCAATAAATCTGCTTATTGTTCACTTACTGAAGGCCAGGTATTGTGTTGGGACTGTGTCTAGTATCCATCCATCCAGTAGTGCCAAAAAAAACTTTTTCTTTAAACCGTTCCAACACAGTGGAATTTTAGACCTGTACAAATTGAAAGGAGCTGCAGACAACAAGTTCCAGTTGATGGAATTTTTAATTTTTTCGTCTTTGTGGATAGAAAACATTGTGGATAATGAAGAAATTGCTTGATCCAAGCAATTTCTTCATTTTCCACAATGTTTTCCAAAGCTTTTTTGTTGAGGGGCGTAAAAAGGAGGGATTGAGTGGGAATGGGTTAACCCGTTCTCACATGAACATTTTTCAGACTGGTCCAAATTCAAAGATTTTGCAGACAACTATTTCAAGTTGTTAGAATTTTAAAATTCTTTGATTGCTTGAGTAGAAATCATTGTTGATAATTTAGAATTTGCTTGTAACATGCAATTTCTTCATTTTCCACAATGATTTCCAAAGCTTTTTCCTTTAGGGGCGTAAAAAAGCAGCATTGTGTGGGAATCAGTTATATCATCTTCTAGCCTACTGAGATAATTTTTATCAAACTTTGCAGTAATTATACCCCCCTTAACTTTATTAGGGGGTATGTAGGAGTCAGCTTGTTGGATGGTCGGTCCGTCTGTCTGTAGTTTTTTTCCGTCCGCTCAATTTCTCAGCAACCATGGGACGGATTTGAACTTCACTGATATACTCAGTATCAAGCGGAGATGTGCATATTTTATTTTGGTTACGGTCCATTGATTTTTGATGGAGTTATGGCCCTTTAGTGAAAAATCGTATCCGCTCAATTTCTCAGCAACCATTGGATTTGATTCAAATTTGACAGAAACACTGGGTATAAGTCAGACATGTGCATATCCTATATTGGTTATGGTCCATTGATTTTTGACATATTTATGGCCCTTTTGCGGATAGCACTTGTATATGGACAAGCGCTGTTAGGGGTATTAGTCCGCTTTGCGACAACGTTTACTTTTCTTTGCATGGCAATAGTGTGGAAATACAGTGACCACAAAGTCTTGTCCCTGGACAAGTAAGACATTATTTTCTACTTGTCCAGAATTGAAGCGGACTTACTGAAGAAAGGAAATTTTTTTGAGAAAACATTGTTAGTAATGAAGAAAATACAGGAACCAATCATTATCTTTATTAACCACAATATTTTCTACCCTACATTATGAAATTTTTCAAATATATATTGAGTTATCTTTGCAATTTCTCCATTTTCCACAATATTTTCTACTACATAGGGTGGTTTCATTTCAAATTGCATCTAATTTTCATTTCTCATTCTAATTCTCATTGCAATTTCTCATTGTCGTCTTTAACCTCTTTTTATTGGGACCAGTTTAAAGTTTAAAATAAACAAAAACGGGTAAGAGTTAAACAGACTAATGGCCTTGAAAAGTGTATTGGTCCTCAAGTAGAAAAGCCCATTTAGACAAGCTGGGAATGAGAAATCCACACCCTTGGATGACTCTCTCCAAAAATGTTCTAGAAGTTCTGAACAGGCTTTGCAGTTTTCATTTTGAAATCGTCTTCTAACCTACTTGACCAATACTGACTTTCCTTTGCAGTTTCTAGGGTGACCATTCTCTAAAATTCTTCAGATAATTTTGATTGTCTTGTAAATATTGGTGTGCAAGGTTTGACAAGTATTGGGATCATGTGAAAAGCTTGTTTGGTTACACCCAAGGTCAAGATCATGGCCCCTGACGGCGGCACTCATCTTTTCCGACTATTTGTCTCTCACCAATGGGTCAATAATCGTAGACCTATGTGGGATAGCAGCTGGAGGCTAGGAATGGATGTAATTGTAGTACTGGTGTGAGAAATACAAGGAATCCATTGTTAGGTGCTCCAGCCGTCACAATATAACTGAAAGATTGTTGAAAGTGGCGTTAAACCCCAATCAAACAGACAAACAAACAAAACAAGATCATGGCAAAAGATCAAGGAAGAAAATGGTCTTGTCCAGAGCATATCTTTTACATTTATGGACGGATTTCAAAATTACGTTGTTCCCCTCGATGAGTACTAGTGCCATGCATAAAAGTTTGATAGATGTTCCCAAGGTCAAGGCCACAGCTGAAAGTCAAGTGACAAAATGATAAGTTCTTTTGTCCCAATTACTAACTAAACATTTGAAGTGTCGGTTGTGTTACTCCTTATCCTTCTCTGTGTAGACCCTTGATTTTATGCTCCTGTGATTTTATTCTTGAGAAAAAATTGTGGAAAAAGAAGAAATTGCTTGTGACAAGCAATTTCTTCTTTTTCCACAGTATTTTCTACCACATAAGATATTTTCTTTACTAATTATATACACTATCCACTGCAACCTCTTCCAATTTGGATGAAACAAGAATTCTGTGCAGGTAAAAGGGTTTAGGTCAAAGACATGGTGTAAAGGCAAATTTCAATATTTTCTTTGTTTCCCATGTTCAGCAGTCATAAGTTAGTCACATTTCAAAATTGAAACTTAGGCTCCCCTTTATGGTACTCTTGTTTGTTAACAAATTCAATTTTTCTGATGGGTTTCAAACCTCGTTCCTATCATTCCAAAGGCATGGGTCTCATTACTAGACTACCCTCTTTTAGACTTTGACCAGTCTAAGAATTATAATCTTGCATATAAAGAAAAAAGTGCCTAATTAATTAACCAATTACCAGAGGACACAATTTTAGACTAGTCCAAATTAAATGAAGTGGCTGGTGACAATTTCAAGTTAAAGAAAATGTCTTGCTGGGTAGAAAACAAAGTGGAAAATGAAGAAATTATTTGTAACAAACAAGCATTTTTCCACAATTCTTTCTCAAACTTTTTTCATGATGGGTGTAAAAAGGAGGGATGGTGTAGGAATGGGTTAATCAAAGTTCAGAATTGTTTCAAACTTCATAGACTGTTAATTATCTTGAACTTTTTCACACAAAGCATATAATAATTATGAACCAGTGACATTTCATCCATTTTATTTTTGCATGATTTCCTAAGACCAGAATAGATTTGACATTATAAAACTTTTTACAACCTAAAAAGTTTTAGTTCAATTTAAGTACATTTCTATATGTCATACCTACCAAGAAAAAGGAAATGTTCCAAATTATCATTGACCCTTTACACACTAACACATGATTTAGTAAATCTTTGTATAACACTGACAGAGGACATATGGAATATTATATTATAGCTGTGAAACAACACCTTGTATTGGATTCGAGCTGTGTGGGAAAATTTGGGTATTTCACAAGACCTAAGGTTGATTGAAATATCAAATTTTTCCTATATGACAAGAATCCAATGCAAGGTACTGTATCAGTACTACATCATAATATTCCATTCATTATATACCAACAGATTTTGACTATGAAAGATAAAAAGAAACTAACAAAATTTGTATAAAATCAACCCTTTTTCAAGATCATAATTATTTTATTATTGGCATGACATCATTTTACCACGGAGATGTAGTCATGTAACCATATAGTATTTGTTCAGTATATGGATGACATGGAGTCTTTTCCTGAATAGTCTGATTTTGTCTGCATGCAATTAACTCAACTTATAAGGAAATTTGGTAGGTTTATAATAAAATATCACATTAAATAGCTTTGCAGAAGACATTTAAAGTTGATTTTCATTCATTACTGTAGAGAATATTGTGGAAAAAAAGAAATTGCTTGCCATTTCAAGTTCAACTTTTTCAAAAACATTTTCTCTGGTATAAATAGACAGGGATGTAAAAACCATGGAATGAATAGGATAGAGTTTAACCCTTTCCCACACAGAATTTTAGACAGATCCAAATTGAAAGGAGTTACAGACAGCAATTTGTAGTTTATGAAATTTTAGATTTTTCAACTTTCTGGGCTTACAACATTGTGGAAAATGAATAAATTATTTGTCTCAAGCAATTTCTTCATTTTCCTCAATTTTTCTAAGTTACCTGTCTTGAGAGGCATAAAGGGGCATTGTGTTGGAATTGGTTAAGTAAATTTTCATTTCAATACAAATAAGAAAATTCATAATCTTTGGCCTGTGTATGTATTCTTCAACTTGTATGATTTATTCAAGGGCTTGGATTGTACGAGTTGTATATTTCAACCAATCAGAGCCCATGTTATAATAGCTAAGACAAAATGTTGGTTTATACTGGTTTGTGAATACAGTCCCTGTACAATAATTTGTGTGTGTTTTTTTTTCAGACCAAAGATCCGGTTTGAGTTACATGGTTTTACGTACCTGATAGAGGTGATCGATTTGATTCTACGTGATGCGGAGAGTCGGCAGAGTGGACTTACAGACCAGGAAGTAGATTTGTGTTCAGAAGTCCTCAAAATTCTCTTCAATTTGACAGTGACAGTGGATAAAAATAATTTGGATGAGGTATAAATTTTACGCAGTCTGGAAAATTACTTCAATACTGAATAATTCCATAGACCACCCAACATATTTTGTGGATATGGTATGAATCTCTACATGAAAGTATTTGGCTGACATATAAATCCAGTTTTAACCCATTCCAAGACAGCAACATTTCAGACTAGTTCGAATTCAAAGGAAGAATTAAAGTTTAAGAAATTTTGGAATTTAGGAAACATTGTTTAAAATAAAATAAATTGCTTGTTGCAAACAATTTCTTCTTTTAACACAATGTTTTCTCGATTATTTTTCTTGAGGGGCGTCAAAAAGGGTCATCTGAAGCATGACATAGTTCATTGAATACCAGTGTAACTGTTTACAATGAATGCAAATAGGGTTTTAAGCTCTACTGGCTGAAAGCCAGGGAGCTATTGACGTGGCGTTTTGTCCATCTTAGGTCCGTCCATGCCTTTGTGAGGCCATCTGTCCGTCTGTCAACTTTAACTTTAAAAATCTTCTTCTCAAAAAGTATCGAACAGAATTCAACCAAATTTCAAAAGATTCTTTGGAGACCCCTTATCAGATTCCTTTCAAGAATTTTGATCAGATGATAAACATGGCTTAAATTGGCATGGCTTATTTTCATTTATGGTGAAACCTTTAAAAATATTTTTCTCAGAAATCTGTTGATGGATTTCAACCAAATTTAACAGGAATGATCCTCAGATGACATTTCATCAGATTCCTTTCAAGAATTTTGATCAGATGATAAACATGGCTTAAATTGGCATGGCTTATTTTCATTTATGGTGAAACCTTTAAAAATATTTTTCTCAGAAATCTTTTGATGGATTTCAACCAAATTTAACAGGAATGATCCTCAGATGACATTTCATCAGATTCCTTCAAAGAATTTTGATCAGATGATAAACATGGCTTTAATAGGCTTGGCTAATTTCAACATATATGTTTCAAGCTTTAAAATCTTTTTCTTAGAAATCTTTTGATGGATTTCAGCTAAATTGTACAGGACTGTGACCCTGACCAGATCAGATTCCTTCAAAGAATTCTGATAGGTTGAAAACATGGATTTTATGGTCGTGGCTTATGTCCATATATGGTATCTAGTATATCTTTTTAAATATAAATGTTCATACCATTTTCATCTGACTCAGTAAATGAATTGACTTTTGTAAAACAATGAAATGTTTGAAGGTTAAAAAGATTTCATTAACAAGATTTATTTGCTATACATTGTGAATATGATTTGAATTATATTGAATTCCTGAAAACACCATTTGCTTAATGAGCTCAATCAGGCCTGTGGAGTGATACAGGCACTCCAGGGCCTCTAGTTTTAGGGAGAGGGAAATAGGAGATGGCTTGTCAATCCATCGATTGGTCTAATGCTTTAATGCTTTTTTTTTTTCCGAGCTATCTTTCTTAAGTTACTGGACCAATTTCTTACAAACTTCATAGAAAGTCTTTATGTGCTTATGGGTAGTAAGATTTGGAAAAATCAAATTTCTTGTCTAGACAATTCTTGTTAACTTTGATTGTACATGTATTATGAAATATTTATATTTGTGAAAGATGTAGAATAAATATTCTTTTAACCCTTTCCGTTTTTTGTGAATTTAGACAGGTCCAAGTTGAAAGAGATATAACAATTGAAATTGGATGCAATTTGAAATGAAACTATCCTATGTGGTAGAGAATCTTGTGGGAAAAGGAGAAATTGCTTGTTACAAGCAATTTCTTTTTTTTCTTCAATGTTTTCTCAAGTATAGAATCATAGTGATGTAAAATCCAGGGTTTGTACAGGAAAGGAATTCCATGTAAAAGGTTCATTTCTACTATTGGTTCTGATTGACAAGGAACTATTTCTTGACACGTTTTGGAAGTTTTGGATTGTATTCAATTTCTTCAATTATATTTCTAGTTTTGATCGTAAATCTTGCTAAAGTTTAAAGGATAAGCCAAAAACATTAAATCTCTCTCATTTCTTTTAAAGCCCCACATTTGAAAATGGGGGGGGCACATTTTTTTACTGTTGACAATCTGTCTGTCTGTCTTTCTGTCTGATTTAATGAAAAAATTACCATTTACATTAACTTTGAGCCTATTCAAAGATCATTTGTCAAGGTCAAACTTATACGAAAACTTAAGCAAAAACACTTAACATTTACAATATCTTCAAGCCTATTCATGATATTATGCCCATATTTGGCATGATCATAGATCTCATCAATACTCACTTGCAGATATTAAGGTCGAGTTCATATGACAATATCTCTAATATCAAGGTCACATTTTGGAGAAAAGGCTGTTTTGGGGGCATGGCGTTTCACAAACATATCTTATTATTTCTATAATTCAGGAGGAAGAAGCCCATATGATGAGACTTGTGTGTGTCTTACGTGACCTCATTCTTTCTACGACTATCTCAAAAGATAAAAGAGAGGAACTCATAAGGTAATTAAAATACCTTGTTTTAACCTATTCTCACACAATACAACAATTTGACATCCCTTAACCCTTTCCTGTTTATTGACAATTTAGACTGGTTCAAATTGAAGGAGGTTGCAGACGACAATTAAAATTTGATGCAATTTGAAATGAAACCATCCTATGTGGTAGGAAATATTGAGGAAAAAGAAGAAATTGCTTGATACAAGCAATTTCTTCTTTTTCCACAATATTTTCTTAAGTATAAAATCACAGCTACATAAAATCCTGTATTTGTACGGGAAAGGGTTAATTAAAAAGCTGTCGAAAACCTTGGGGAAAATAAAGAAATTACATTTTTTCATTGTCCACAATGTTTTCTACCTCAAAAAGACAAAGATTTTTTATATTCTATCACCTAAAAATTGTTTTCTGCAATTTCCAAATTGGACTAGTTTAACATTTTGTTATGTGGTAATAGGTTAATTATGAAGTCGTCAGCACAAGCTCTTGATGGAATGATAGCATTAGAAAATACTTCACAGTTTTTACTATACTTAAGGTTGTTATATTGTTTGTTTTCAAACCAAAGATTCCCTTGATGACTTTACAAAAATTATGGTCAACCATGATCATAGAGTTTGAAGTTAACCTATTACCACATGACAGCATTTTAGACCGATCCAAATTGAAAGAAGTTGCAGACGACATTGCAAATTGTGCTTAAATTGAAAAATAAGTGCCATGTAATCACTTTGCAATGCCTGATGCCAAAACGTGATAGATCTACATGTTATGGTCTTGTTTCTGTATTTCAGCCATACTGTTAATCTGTTAATCAACATGTCTAGAGATTGTTATGAAGAGTTACTTGCCCCTATGAACGAGTCTGACATCAGCGGAATTGAAAACAAGGAAGTGGAATATGATGGGAAGAATATGGAGGCCATCGTGATCTTACTGAATTTCCTTTACAAAAGATTTGACAGGGTAATTGTTCGTTTTATCTTCTGTTGTTTATCTAAACATTGTCTTGAATATTTTCATACATGGCTTACAGACAAAATCAGAGGGAAAAAAAGATATGTGACAGTGTATTGTTAGGGTATTGTTAGATGAAACCATTTTCCTTCTTAAATGACATCTTATTTAGAATTATTTATATGAATGGACTCAATCCTAGAAAACTTTTGATATCGTATGTAAAGAATTTTATTATTCCCGACATTATTCCCTTTTGTTATGGCCATGGTCAGATAGAGATACCTTGGTCTGTAGGTTTGTGAGTGGATGCTTATGTTTGTGTGTGTGTGTGTCAAATTCTTATATCATATCTCCAGAACATCTTCTACACTAATGGATGGATTTGAAAAAAAAACTTGGTAAAGCTGTTGCCCTTGATGGGTACTAGTGTCATGCTTAATCCTTTCCTGTATAAACCCAGGATTTGACACTACTGTGATTTAATGATTGAGAAAACATTGTGGAAAAAGAAGAAATTGCTTGTAACAAGCAATTTCTCCTTTTCCCACAATAATTTCTACCACATAGGATGGGTTGATTTTGAATTGCATCCAATTTTATTTTTGTCTGTAACCTCTTTCAGCTTGAAGCAGTCTAAAATTTCAAGAAACAGGAAAGGGTCAACATTCTGTAGGATACTCTCAAGTTCAAGGTCACAAGTGAAGGTCATGTCACTAGCAATTATGCAGTACCATCTGTGTCTGTAACACATTTCTAGTTACTTTTATGTTGCTATAATTTGTAGTCATATAGTAAATATAGGAAATAAGTGATAAATAGAGTAGAAGACAATGTTGATATGAAAAAGGCAAAGCCTCAGAACGATCGTAGTTTCTATTTATTGACATTAAAACTTACAAAATGTATGCGAACTCCATCATGTCATATCATTTGGAATGGAAATTGTAACTGTCTTAAGTACAATAATCAATTTCCAAATACACTGTATCTATTTTTAAAATTTCAATAACTATAGAAGCACAGAGAAGAAGATTTTTAAACATTTCCTTCTTTATTTCTATGTAAAATCAGGGACCGCACAGAAAAGGGCTAATTTTCAGAATACGGTAATTCTTTGAAGTATTTTGGTAGAGGGTCAATAGATGATGATTTGTACCAAATATCAAAGCTCTAGGCCTTAGGCTTGGAAGGAGAAGATTTTTTAAGTTTTTTTCACTCCATTGCCATGGCAACAAGAGTTCTTCATGGATTTCAATTCTTTGAAGTATTTTGAAACAGCATGACCTAAGGATCATTTATGCCGACTGAAATACTGTTAAAAGTGGCCTTAAACCCCATTCAATCAATCAATTTAACAGTATTCTAGTTATATCGCAGCGACTGGAACACCTAACAATGGATTCCTGGTATTTTCGCACCAGTACTACCACTACAACCTTTCCTAGCCTCCAGTTGCTATCCCACATAGGTTTTTATTTATCCACCCATTGGTGAGAGACAAATCTCGGAAAGGACGTGCCGCCGCCCTGGATCGAACCCATGACATCCCATATTTGAATATTGGGAGTCTGATGCGCTACAGACTGGGCTATGACGGCAATCCGAGATTTTATGATGATAAATATTCTGACCAAATATGAAGACATTATAATTTTGAGTTAAAAATGTGGGCTCTAGAGTGAACACAAGGTATTTTCTAAGATTTGACCTAATGTATTATCCCATGGGACCAGAACTTGACCGGGAATTTATGGAAACAAATATTCTGACAAAAAATCACGACATTTGACCAAAGAATTTGGCCTCTAGAGTGTACACAAGATGTTGACGGACTAAACATGTCACATGCCTGACATTGCCTGATCACCAATTGGTAAGAGATAAATGATTCATGTTATGCTGACTTTTGTCATATGTCAGAAAGAAAATTTGCTGAAATGGGGTTCAAACTCCCAACCCAAGCATTATGAGCATAGGGTGTTATCAATTGAGTTAACTGGATTCAGCAGGACAAATAAGAAAAGTTAACAAGGTTGTTTTCTGTGATCCGGTAAAAAATGTATAACCCAATAATTTTGATGATAAATATTCTGTGAAATTTTCCCCCATCTTACAGAATTCAAATTAAAAAGAAAATAAACAGACATACAGATGGGCAGACACAATTTTGGCCAAGATTGGCCTCTCCCTGCCTACAGCAGGGTATGTAAATGAATAAATTGAAGTTTTAACTCTTCTCGTGCTGAATCCGGAATATTCTGGTTTTGGCAGGAGGTGTAAACCAAGATCAGCCTACACATAAGTGCATTCTGATCTTGGTCTACACCTCCTGATTGTACTCTTTCTGTCAGAGTTGTTTATGAAATTGAATTCTAAAAGAAATATTGGTTTTTGAACAAGTTCTATCAGAGCTTTCAGTCCTTTTGTTTTACAGTGATTCAGTATGGTTATTTATACAGCATGACAAGCATTAAGGAAAAAAATCCCATTAACCCATTTCCATCATTGTGCCAAATATGAGCAATGAATCTTAAATAGGCTTGAAGAAATTGTAAATGTTAAGGTTTTTAAGTAAGTTTTTGAAGATGTTTGACCTTGACAAATGACCTTGACCTTGTTGAATGACCAAGACCTTGGTATCTGTGGATGCATATCAATTCATTATATTGTAAAAACTAGAAAATATGCAATCCTGGTGCAAAATCATGGCAACTAAGACATTTATCAAACACTTTTCTTCACAGTCTTTATTAATCACCAAATATATCATCCTGTTGCTAATTATATTTCATTGCAATTAGGCCAGTGGCAGTCACTTTCATTCATTACCTTGATTTCCAAATGGTTTATTTCATTCAATAAGGTATCTGGTTGTTTTTTTTCTTAAGTCAAAATCATGTGGGACCACCAGACAATTTGTCCCTTTATGCACCAGCTATTTATAACGTCTGGGGAGGGAATCGAACCCCCATACATGATTTTGAATAAGGAGACACATTTCATATGGTCCTGATTGATTGAATATTTAGCAATATCAGTTTAATCCATTTTGAACAAACCAAAAGTGTTTGATTAATGTCGATTTAAACAATCTTCTATTAATAACTTGAATTTCAAAATTTCCAAATTTTAACCCTTCTCATGCTGAACCCTGAATATTCCGGTTTTGGCAGGAGCTGTAGACCAAGATCAGCCACTACATAAGTGCAGTCTGTTCTTAGTCTACACCTCCTGCTTGTACTTTCCCTGCCAGAGTTGTTTATGAAGTTGATTTCTATAAGAAATATTTATTTTTGAACATCAAGTTCTATCAGTGCTTTTAGTCCTTTGGTTTTACAGCAATTCAGTGAGGTAATGCATCCAGCACGACAAGGGTTAAAATGTTGATGAAAACTCAAACCATTGCATGACATCATGACCCGTCTTTTAGGAAATGGTTAACCCTTTCCTGTTTTTTGATATTTTAGACTGGTCCAATTTGAAAGAGGTTGCAGAGGAAAATGAAATATGCATGCAATTTGAAATCTGACCATCCTATGTGGTAGAAAATATTGTGGGAAAAGGAGAAATTGCTTGTTACAAGCAATTTCTCCTTTTTCCACAATGTTTTCTCAAGTATAAAATCACAGTGACGTAAAATCCCGGGTTTGTCCAGGAAAGGGTTAATAGATTAACAATTACTAGATCAGTATGGAGAGTACTCCAGTCACAGGACATCCACACTTAACAGCAAGATCTAAATAGATATTCACTTGTCAAAGGGTTAAGTAAGAGGCCTGAGAGGACATGATGAGCAGCTTTTTAGACAACCTTGGCAGGATTTTAATCTTCCCCCCAGGGACTCAAGTGTTTGCAACTTTGCATCATAAGGGTCATTGCATAATAATTAATGCACAATTCTGCCTTTTGAAGCTGTGAAGTATCAAAGTTAAGGAAAACTTAGTGGTAAAAAGAGAAATTGCTAAGTCATAGTTTCTCCTTTCTTAACAATGATTTCTACCTTATTTTAAATGTAGCAGACTTTGAAATGTTGTCTGCACCTTATTTCAGTTCAGCCTAGTCCAAAACATTGTCGCCTTTATAATGGGTTCAGATTTGGGAGGCCAGCACCTTCTTTCAACTCGGACCAGTCTAAAATGTTTTGATGTGGTAATGTGTTAAGTTTTAACACATTACCACATGAGAAAATTTAAGATTAGTTCAAATCAGAAGACGGGGTTCTATCCCCGACGGCGGCACTCATCCTTTCCCACTTTTTGTCTCCCACCAATGGGTCGATAATCGTAGACCTATGTGGGATAGCAGCTGGAGGCTAGGAAAAGATGTAATGGTAGTACTGGTGTGAGAAATACCAGGATTCCATTGTTAGGTGCCTCAGCCGCAGCAATAGATTGTCGAAAGCAGCGTAAAACCCCATTCAAACAAAATAAAATCTGAAGAGGTTGCAGACGAAATTCAAAGCTTCTAAAATTTAAACAATAAGTGCCAGACAATGTAGGAAACATTATGAGAAAAGTTCAAAGAAATTACTTATTAAAACCAATTTCTTCTTTTCTCACAATGTTTTTTACTGATCATTTTCTACAAAGCATAAAATGAGGGATTGTGTGGTAATGGCTAAAAACATTGTTTGATAGACTGAATGGTTATAACTCCAACTGTATTTCAGTCATATTGTTACAGCTGGAGTACCTTACCGAGGATTCCTGGTACACCAGTAATATCACTTATCCTTTCTAAGCCTCAACCTGCTCATCCAACGTAGGTTTATCATAATCCACCTATTGGTGGTAGATAAATATTAGAGATGATATTTTTGTAGCCAGGAATCAAACCTGTGACCCCATGATTAAGAGTCCTACACCCTACCAACTGTGGTACGGCACAGCCTGAATCTTGAAACATTCAATTCAAAGCGCTGAGGTTAAATGTTGAAAACCAATTAACAGCTTTGGCCATAAAAACCTTAAACAGTTCCTTCTTGAAGTTGAGGGTGAGTCTAAGAGGATTCATTGGACTTACATCAGAAAGGTTTGAGAGTCCTGGCACCAAATTTGTGAGTTTCAGGCTTGCAAAACCTGTGTCCTTAACCCATTTCCAGGCAAAATTTTTTTAGACTGGTCCAAATTTAAAGGAGTTCAGACAAAAATTTAAAGTTTATGAAATTTTAGATTTTTTCAACTTTTTGGTAGAAAACATTGTGGAAAATGAAGAAATTGCTTGTGACAAGCAATTTCCTAACTTTCTACAATATTTTTCAAAGCTTTTTTCTTGAGGGGCATTTAAGACCATCATTGTGTGGAAATTGATTAACTCCTTATAATCCCTGCCATCAGTGTCCCACTAAGATTTTTGATTGGGGTTTTGTACCCTCTGCTTTGCATAAATGGGGGTTGAAAGACAGAAAATTGGGATAAGAATTAAAACCCTTGTCACCAATTAAGCTTTAAAATGATTAATAATAATAAATAATTTATTTTTTGATTACCCATCTCTTTCATGAACAATGACACAATGTATTCATTCACAGTAACGGTGTTACGGACCCTCACAACATAGCTAGCAGTCTAAGTGGGTTTCAAATATTACCAACCATATAAACAAATTAACCTGTTACCAGACCACAAAAAGTTGGACAGTTTCTAATTAAACCCTTTCCTGTTTTTAAAAACTTAGACTGGTTCAAAATGAAAGAAGTTGCAGATGGCATTGAAATTTGGATGAAATTTGAAATGAAAACATCCAATGAGGTAGAAAATATTGTGCAAAAAGAGAATTAGCTTGTGGGAAAAGGGTTCAGGAAGCTGCTGACAATAATATTTAACCAATAAAATCTTTAAATTCCTGGTCTTTTATTTATGAATTATCATTTATGATGATGAAGGCAATTGCTTGAAACAAGCCTTTCCTTTATTTCTTCATAATGACTTTCAAAGCCTTTTTGGGGCGGGGTGGGGGGGGCAACAAAAGCAGCGTTGTGTGGGATTGATTATTTGTTAACTCATTACCACATAAGGATCCTGTCTGACGCCCTGAAGAAGTACAATCATGGAGAACTTTCCTGGCAAGGAAGAAATTGATTGTAAAAATCAATTTCTCCTTTTCTCACAAATATTTCTATCCTTACTTCTGAGAATCAAAACCACCAAAACCAGTGTTGGTTAAAAGTCAGGTCTGAAACTGATAAAGGCTGAGAAAGGGCTTACCGTCAACTCATTCCTAAGACCAGTGGAGGTCACCCCACCCACCCGTACAGCCTGTCCTATGTGATTATGGAACAAGTACAAACTAACGAAGTGTTTATTCAATATGTTATGAATAAAAAAGAATAAATAAATAATTTAAATGCACAAATTTTCATTCAAATTATCTTTAGCTTTGAGTAAAACAGTAGATTTAGATTTGACTTACCAAAACGCGCCAAACGAACGATGACAGATGGTTCCGTCGGAGTGAATAATCTTCAGTAAAAAAAAACACATTTTTTTTTCAAAGTTGATACCGTTTCGGCGTGATCTTATTTCAGAACTAGTTATTCTGTATCCAGAATTTAATCTAGATTTTAATTCTTCTTTTTGACCTTTGACCTTGGCAATTTTGACCAATCAAATTATTTGCTGCGGCGCCCTTACGCTGAAAAATTACACAAAAATTTTTCTCATAGTAAAAATGCGGGTCTGGTCTTATTTACTTATATTCACAATCGTCTTTTAAAAAAATAACAAAAGACGGTACTATCGCGAAACGATCTTTGATCGTGTCTTGCTTCGCAAGACACAATCTGCGATCGTTATCAAAGGAGATATTTCCTGTTTTGAGGCCTCAAGTGGTTTTTGAATGATTTGTACTTGGCTTAGCAAAATACTTTAACACTTTTCCCACAAAATCCCTCCTTTTTACTTCCCCTCAAAAAGAAAGGTTCTGAAAACATTGTTATCTTTTTTTCCAATCAATTCCTTCAATGTCCACAATTTTTTCTACTCCAAAACACAAAGAATTTTAGGATTCCATCAACCTAAATTGTCCTCTGCATTTTTTATTCAATTTGGACCAGTCTAAAATTTTGGCAAGTGGGAATGGGTTAACCATACAGTTTTTTAACTGATAAGCACCTTTGGATGTATGTGCACCACTCTGTAAAGCTCTTGTTCCCATGTTATTCAGCAGAGTAACCTTTAAAATGAAACATAAAATGAGAAAATTGTTAAAACTACATATAACCAAATCAAATGTGCTGTAATTACATAGTTAAAGCCATAAGCAGACCTGTCCAAATTGAAAGAAGTTGCAGGTGGTTATTTCAATTTTGAAATTCATTTTTTGTTTGTTTTTCGGGGAAGAAAACATAGTGTAAAATGAGAAAATTGCTTGTAATTACTTCTTTTTTCTCAAGCAAAGGCCATAGCGCATTTGGTAGTATGAAGGACTCCTTATCATGGGGCCCTAGATTTGATCCCAAGCTGCGGAAAATATCCTTTCCGAAATTTGTCTCCCACCATTTGGTGGATAATCGTAAACCTAAGTGGAGGCTGTATGTTGTGGTAATATTTGTGTGAGAAGTACAGGATTCCATCGTCAGGTGCTTCAATTGCTACAATGTGTCTGAAATACTGTTGAAAATGGCTTTAAACCCCATTCAGTTTTTTTCCACAATGCTTTTCAAATCTTTTTTAAAGGGTCAAATGAAAGAAGAATTGTGTTGGAATCATTTAACCCATTACTAGACGGATAAATTTCAGACTTGTCCAATTTGAAAGGAGTTCAACAATTTAAAGTTAATAAAATTTAGATTTTTTCTATGTTTTAGGTAGAAGATATTGTGAAAAATAAAGAAATTGCTTTTGACAAGCAATTTCTTCAATTTATACAATGTTTTCTCTTATCATTTTTCTTGAGGGGCATCCAAAGGCATCACTGTGTGGGAATGGGTTAAAACCCTGTTTTCATTAATTAGTTTTGTAAATCTGTTTCTCTCATTATTTTTTCAGCCAAGCAAATCTTTGAAAGAGAGTTTGACTCCCATCCTACACTGTTTTTGTGAGATTTGTCGTGGTAACAGATCAATTCGTAAATTCTGTAGAACAAAGGTGAGACTCTTGCTAAAGATTATATTTATCGGAATTCTGAATTTCTCGCATCAATGTTTGAGTTGCAATTTAACTCTTTCTTGTTTTGCAAAATTTTTGACCTGTCCAAATTCAAATGTTTTGCAGAATGAAATTTAAAACGGATTTGATTTGAAAAATAACCATTCATTAGGGTAGAAAATATTGTGGAAAAAGAATAAATTGCTTGTTACAAGCAATTTCTTCTTTTTCTACAATGTTTTCTCAATTATAAAATCATAGGGACGTAATAAGTAAGGATTGAACAGGAAAGGGATAATGTGGTAAACAATCATATTTTACAAATAAGAATCCAAGAGTAATATACATACACAAAATTTGGACAGAAGGTTTGGTCCACCAGCTCTTAAAGCCTACATTTGGCTATAATTTTCAAGTATAAAATGGTTTTAAATCTTGTGTTGCCAGAAGAACAAAAACTCTGGGCCAGCAGTTCTTTGAAATGCTAATAATGTAAAATTTATTTAGAACGTACAGTTCAGAATAATTGTCACCTATTATTCTTCTGCTCTCAAAATGTTAAGTAAATCTATATGTTAGCCTGAGTAAGGTATAGCATAGTTATTCCCCCACTGAGAAATTAGGTTACTTGCACCAGGATACGCAAACCTCTTATCTGACATCAAAATTTTAGAACGGTTCAAATCGAAAGATGTTGCAGACGACAATTTCATGATGTTGAAAACTTATTTTTTATGTCTTTTTGGTAGAAAACAATATGGGAAATGAAGAGAGTGCTTGTTACAAGCAATTGGGGGGGTCAAAAAGCGTCATTGTGTCATAATGGGTCAAGCTTGTTCTTACTCTGAGTCATATAAGCTGAGCCCTGTTAGTTCAGGCCGCATTTTCCTTTAATCTGAATCAGTTTTAACCCATTCTCATACCATCCTGCTTTTTGATGCCCCAAAGAAGAAGGCTGTGGAAATGTTACAAGCATTATCTTTATTATACCCCCAAAACTATGTTTGTGGGATATATATGAGTCAGCTTGTTGGTCTATCTGTCCATCTGTCTGTAGCTTTTTCATGTCCACTCAATTTTCGGCAACTATTTGACGGATTTTATTCAAACTTCACTGATATAATCAGTATCAAGCAGAGATGTGCATGTTCTATTTTGGTAACGGTCTATTGATTTTTGACGGAGTTATGGCCCTTTGGTGAAAAATCGTGTCCGCTCTATTTCTCAGCAACCATAATGGACAGATTTGATTCATATTTCACAAAAAGACTCGGTATAAGTCAGACATGTGCATATCTTATAATAGTTATGGTCCATTTATTTTTGACTGATTTATGGCCCTTTAATTAAAAAGTCTTTTTTTTGATACAGCCCTTTGGCGGATAGCTCTTGTAAATAGACAAGCGTTGTTGGGGGGTATTAGTCCGCTTTGCGACAATTTCTAGTTTGAGAGAAAGAATTGATGATACTGGACTTACCAGACAAAGAAATCATGAAATAATTCTTTAAAATCTTCTTCCCCTAAACCACTTGACCAATTTAGACCAAACTTGGCAGGAATTTTCCTTAGGTGATCGTTTTCAAAACTTAATTGTGCACTTTTGAAATGGGGATGTGGCAGGACAGGCCTATCAGACAAAGATGAATAATGAAATAAAACTTAAAAAAATCCTCTCTAAAACTGCAGGGCCAATTTGTACCAAACTTGGTGACCCCTTTCACATCTCGTTTGTTAAATATTGATTTTTGAAAAAAAATTGGGTGTTGGAGGGCTTGGACTTGGAGAAATCATGAAATAATTCTCAGGTGAGCGATTGAGGGACATTTTAACCCTCTTTGTCATTCAGGGAAACAAAAAATGTCAAAATAAAGTAATTGTTGGTTCCAAGCAATTCTTCATTTTCCACAATGTTTTCCATAGTTATTTTCCTGAGTAGCTTAACTGCTTAGAAAAGTGGATTATGTGGGAAAGGCTTAGATTTAACCCTTGTCATGCTGAACCCAGAATATTCCCAGTGTTTATTCTTGGCAGGGGGATTGGGGGATTTCCCAACTTTTATCAAAGATCCCCCGTATTTTCAACAATGGTAGGGGTCTTTTTCTATATAGAAAGAGCATGAATTATAAATGATTTCTTAGTTGTGTAGATTTTGCACTGAAATCCCCTACATTTTAAAATCCCAGAATAAATATTGTAACCCTGTTTTAGCAGGAGGTGTAGACAAAGATCAGCCTGCACATAAGTGTGGTCTGATCTTGATCTACACCTCCTGTTTGTCCCCTCTAAGCTAGAGTTGTTTGAATAATGAATTTTTAAATTAAATATATACCCTCCCAGTGCTGACAGTCCTTTGACTTTAAAGCGATTCTGCATGACCAATGTTAAATACTTTGGTTGCGATATTAGTTAAATTTTATGTGTGAAGAGGATGAATATCTCTCTCTATGTTTTACGTATGAAACTTGATAATTTCTCTCGACGGGTTTTAGATATGAAAGGTGATTATTTTATATCTGCAGGTTTTACCCCCTCTAAGGGATGAAGTTAAACACTTGCCTGAGGAGGGAGAGTCTTTCCGGAATAGGTCAGTACATATGAGCCTGTGCATGACATTTCCAACAATTTCGCAGGTGCGTGATTCGCACGCATTGAGCACCCTGGACAACCATTAGGGGCATTCAGAATATTCGCTGATTGTTTAAAGAATCTTTGGGTCAGTATCTATCTATAGAGAGCAGAATGAAGACTCTGATCAGACTGTGTGGATGCACAGGCTGATCTGAGTCTTTACTTGGCGCACATGTGCAATAGTTGGAAATGTCACTCACACACTCATATATAAATTGTTTGCATGTTGAAAATTGTAATAAATTCATTTCTTAGACAGTTTTGGTTCACTTACACAAAATTCAAGTGGAATTCAAACAAATGGTCAGATAAATGATTTAATATGTTATTTGATGCAAGTTGAAAGATTTTATTAGTCAATGAAAAATTGTTTGTTATAAACATTCATTGCAAGTAAAGATGAACTCTGTGACTGAATTGTAAAGGTGTGGGTCTTGTGAACGAAGATTAACGGTCATTAGTTCAAGCCCCGTCATGAATGGGATGTTCAAGCTCCATCATGTAAAATATTTACTAGCAAGTCCATCTACACAGCAGTAAAATTTGTACTCACTGGTTAAAAACCACTGCCTCTCTCTTGCAGCAATAGACTACATGTAGTGCTAACAATGGTATAGGAATATATACATAACACATTTATGTTTTTGTTGAGTTTTCATTTAAGATCAGCTGTGTGTTAGTTTCACAAAGTGAGGTCTTGAGTCACCTGATGTCTATTGTTGTTTTTTTTCCCTACAATTATTTTAACCCTTTACTACATAATAGAATTTTAGACTGGTCCAAATTCAAACAACAATTGCAGACAAAAATTTCATGTTCATAGAATTTCAAGTATCTCTGTCATTCTTGGTAGAAAACATTGTGGAAAAGGCAGGAATTGCTTGTACCCAGCAATTTATTTATTTTCCATATTGTTTTCCTGATCTATTTTCTTGAGGGTCGTAAAAAGGTAGGAATGTATGGTAATGGGTTTAACACATTCTTCTTTAAACATGGCTGGTAAATCAGGATGAATCTTTCCCTGGGTTAGGCTATTCCAAAGTTGTTCAAATAAATGAAATTCACTCTGATCTCTGGTTGTCAGAGTAACAAAAGTTGGAAAATTTAAAATCAACAATCCTCTTTCCTGAAACTAGAATTCCCATAGCTTTAGTATTTGGTTCATAGCGTCTAGCATTCACTTGATACCCTACTGTTCCATAAGGACACACTTGTTTTATAGAGAAAGAATAAGAAAGTCTTGAGTTAACCCATTCCAACACAGCAAAATTTTAGACTGGTCCAAATTGAAAGAAGCTGCAGACAACAATTTCAAGTTGATGGAATTTTGGATTTTTTCGTCTTTTTGGATAGAAAACATTGTGGATAATGAAGAAATTGCTTGATACAAGCAATTTCTTCATTTTCCACAATGTTTTCCAAAGTTTTTTTCTTGAGGGGCGTAAAAAGGAGGGATTGAGTTGGAATGGGTTAACCTGTTAAAACAACACAATTTTAGACTAGTTCAAATTTAAAGGAGTTGAATATGACAATTTATCATGAATGGAATCCCAAACATCTTTGTGTTTTGGTTTGGAAATCATTGTGGATAATTAAGAAATTGCTTATACATGCAATTTCTTAATTTTCCAAAATGTTATGCAATGCCTTTTTCTTGAATGGCTTGAAAAAGCTGGATCAAATGGGTTAAACTTTTGATCACATTTAGTGATAATTAAATGAGTTGATGATGATAGAAAATGTGTTCTTTGTTATTTCAGACTATGTAAATTGTTGACTCACCCGGTTATAGAAGTCAAAGAGTTGGCTGCAGATTTTCTTTTTGTGTTGTGCAAAGAAAGCGGTAAGTTATCTTGCATACTTATTTTGTCGTGAATTAAGAAAACAGTGAATTTTTTACTACAATCATCTGAAAAGCTTTTAAAAAGCAGTCTTTAATTATAACAGCTGAACATTTTAGCACAGCTGTGTATAGCTCTCCTGAGCTCAACATGCTCGAGGGAAACTTTCAGTATCACTTTCAGTATCACTCAATGTCCGTCTTCCATTGTCAAAATTTTCTATAAACATCATTCTTCTCCTAGAACACTGGACCTAACTTGGCAGAAATATTCCTTGGGTAAGCCTGTTCTAAACTTGTACATGAAATTTTGATTTGCAAAAATAGGGGGGTGGCAGGGCCAGGCTTATCAGACTTGGACAAATCATTAAAAAATTCTTTGAAAATCTTCTCCTCCTAAACAACTAGGACAATTTGGACTAAACTTGACAGGAATGATCCTTTGGTGACTCTTTTCAAAACTTGTTTATGAAATTTTGATTTGCAAAAATAATGTTGGCATGGCAGGGTCAGGCTTATCAGACTTGGTGAAATCATGAAACAATTCTCATACTACCAGGCCAATATTGATCAAACTTGGCAAGAATGTTTCTTTATGACCCCTTTCAATACATTTTGTGGAATTTTTATTATGAAAAAATGTGAGCATAGCAGGACTAGGTTTGTCAGATTTGGCTAAAACAAGAAATATTCTTTAAAAATCTTCTCCTCCGAAACCATTGGGCCAATTTAGACAAGACTTGGTAGGATTGTTCCTTGATCCTTTTCAAAATTTGTTCCTGAAATTTTGATCTACAAAAAATGTTGGCGTGGCAGGGCCGTGCATATGAGACTTAGAGAAATCATTGGATAATTCTTTAAAAATCTTCTCCTCATAAACAACTTGTCAATTTGGACCAAGCATAGCAAGAATGTTCCCTTATTGATGGGGGCACTCATCCTTTCCGACTATTTGTCTCTCACCAATGGGTCGATAATCATAGACCTATGTGAGATAGCAGCTTGAGGCTAGGAAGGGATGTTATGGTAGTACTAGTGTGAGAAATACCAGGATTCCATTGTTAGGTGCTCCAGCCGCCGCGATTTAACTGAAAGATTGTTGAAAGTGGCGTAAAACCCCATTCTAACAAAACAAACAAACAAAGACCCTTTCCAAAATTTGTTCGTTAAAATTTAATTGTTTAAAAATGGGGTAGTGGCAGGGTTTATCAGACCTTTTTTGAGGAATTAGGGAATAATTCTTTGAAAATCTTCTGCTCCTAAGCTACTCAGCCGATTTGGACCAAACTTGTCCAGAATGAATTTAAGGTGACCCTTTTCAAAACTTGTTTGTAAAATTTTAACTCCTGAAAAGAAAAGACTTGTCACAATATGTGTTCACTGTCAACATGTGTTCACTGTCAATATGTGTTCATTGCCATTACATGTACACTATTAATATGTGTTCACTATCATTTTGTGTTCAACGTCAATATGTGTTCACTGTCAATATGTGTTCACTATCAATATGTGTTCACTCAATTTGCGTTCACTATCAATTTGCATTCACTGTCAATATATGTTCACTATCATTTTGTGTTCACTGTGTTTACTTTCAATATGCGTTCACAGTCAATGTGTGTTTACTATCAATTCGTATTTATTATCAGTATGTGTATAATATCAAAAGACCAATACAGTCATGACCCGATAATCTGAACACTTTGGTATTGTCTGGAGTAAGTGTATTTCCGGATAAGCAATTTTTTATGAATATCCGACCTCATGTGCTTTTGTATTACAACGCAGGTAAGAGAAAACTGTCATAATGATAATGATGGTATTGGACAGTAAGGATTTTATATTACTCTGTTGATACAAAGCTACTAAATCTGACAAGGAGTATAAATCTTGGTTCGTTATCTCATTCGATTTAAAAAGAAAAGCCTACCTCTTGTGTGAGAAAAAAAATCTATTTTATCTTTTTGTAAATTATATCAGTAATATAAAAAGTTCAGACAGCCGATTAAATCATAGTGAATTTATCCAAATAATGACAAGGGTAAAAATTCTCACAGGGTAAGCATCTTGCATGTGTCAACTTCGGAAGTTCTCCCAAAAGAAGCCAAACATCTGGCGGCAGTGCCTTTGATCACCTTTCCTCCCAAAGAAAAATAAACTTCATCAAATGTCGTTTACCTCATATATCTTTAAAATATTCATTTGTTTCGTTCGTTTGATCAGAAAGCCTGGGATTAATTTTAGGTTGTCATTTAACAAACTTTTATTTCCCTAAAAAGAGCAGTTTTTAAACGGATAAACTTTTGAGATTGGGGTTTAGACTTGTTGGTGACAAATTGGAAGGATTTTTCTAGTGTGGCCAGAGAAAGTGCTGGTTTTAATTTTCCGAGGAAAAAAGAAAATAAAGAACAGCACAATATGTGCCAACAAGCTTGTCAGGTGGTCACCTTGACACGTGTCCCGGGTATGAGATGTGAATGTCTGCTATATACTTTGACCAGACGACAACTTTGTTTATTCACACGTGTCATTAGTCCAATCAAAACAATACATTTGGATGGTAAAAGCTTGATCCAGATAATTTAATCATTATTATTCAGAGGTTTAATAACTCGTTCTCGATCATTTCTGGCTGGTTCTGGAGAGCGAATTTCTGGATTATAAGGTACAATTGTTGAACAGAAAATCCGTTCCAATCAAAATATTTCCCTGATTGCGAATAATCTGGTTTATTAACATCTGTAAAATGGCGTCCTGACTGTATATACTATCAAGTGAGGTAACTGAAAATATTTTGGACAAATTATTCCCCCTTTTTGATTTAGATTTTTTATTAATTATCTGATACCTTAAACCCTGCTTAACCTATTCCCACACAATCCGTACGTTTCATGCCCCAAAGGAATCATATACAGTAAAACCATCATGAATAAAGGAGATCTTTCCTAAAGATGTTTTCTATCATATATGACATTAATTTTCAATTTTAATTGTCGTATCAATAGTAGCTTGTGTGATAATTCTTTCCTAATCTTGTTTCTAGTTCCCAGAATGGTAAAGTACACAGGGTATGGCAACTGTTCTGGACTGTTGGCTAATCGGGGTTTGCTGATAGGTGGCAGGGGTCAAGGTGAATACTCCAGCGATTCTGAAGATTCAGATACAGAAGAATATTGCAACCTGGCGGAACAGTAAGTTTGAAAACTAGTACTGTATTTTACTTTGAGCCATTATTTGAGTTTAATACAAAATGTATTTTTGTTGGTCTGGTCAAAACTGATAAAGGGCTAACAGTCCTAAACAAACCCCAGATCGATAGAATCATGAATCAAGTGCAGTAAATTTTGTATCAAGCGACTACTCAAGGGACGATTAAAAAATTTGCTTAAGAAAATGGTCACTTAAAACACATTTTTGTGAGAATGATTGATACAACGGCTACATAGATTATTACAGAATTCTCGCTAAATCCTATGTTATTGGTACACAGAATCGTGACTTGAAAATGGGAATTCGAATGTAGTGTTTTAATGGAAGTGGTCACTTAATAGAGGCGGTCAATCGAGTAAGATCGACTATACTGTCAAGTGAAGGATCAGCAGTATAATTATTTTAAAAAAGAGATGAACACAAATATCTGTAGATAAACAATTAGCGATATATTGACACTTCCTGTTTTTAGCTCACCTGAGCATGAAGTGCTCTGGGTGAGCTATTGTGATCGGTCATTACCATATCTGTCTGTCCGCAGTTACAAAAAAATCTTCTCCTACTTAACTTATCAAGGAATTTCGACCAAACTTCACAGAAATGATCTTTAGGTCTTTTTCTTTCAAAATTTTCAAGATACTTTAAAGAATTGAAATCCATGAAGAACTTTGGTTGCAATAGCAAAAAACTTTAAAAATCTTCTTCTCCCAAACCATAAGGCCTAGAGCTTTGATATTTGGTATAAATCATCATCTATTGACCCTCTACCAAAATACTTCAAAGAATATCCGTATCTCGAAGATAAACCCTTTCTCTGCAATCCCTGATTTTACATAGAAATTAAAAAGGAAATCTTTAAAAATCATCTTCTCCCAAACCATTAGGCCTAGAGCTTTAATTTTTTGTATGTATCAATGTCTTTTGACCCTCTACCAAAAAACTTCAAAGAATTACCATACTCTGAAAAATAGCCCTTTTCTGTATGATCCCTGATTTTACATAGAATTTATGAATGATATCTTTGAAAATCTTCTTCTTCTATACCATAAGGCTTAGAGCTTTAATATATTTTTATGTATCAATGTCTATTGACCCTTTACCAAATTACAAATTGCCTGTTTCTGAGTGGGGGTGTAACGATAGATTGATAGGTCGATGTATTGTGATAGTGACAGTCACGATATCGATGTATCGATTGCAATTCCCTGACATCGATAACTAACGCGATAGTTTGTTCAAATATTGATAGTTTCGATAGTAAATATCCAAAGCTTACTTACACAGAAATTCAATGTTTTCTTGGTCTCTTGGGTTAAAAGAGAGAGATAGAGAGAGAACGAGTTTCCTGTGTAACTTATCCTACTTTCACTTTCTATTACCATGTGATAGGCACGTTTGATTTTTGTTTCTTCCGTACTACTTTTTTGTTCAGGAATTGATTTTTAATTTTTCGATTTACGAAGTGAAAAGGTGCTCAATAATCTAAAAGCATGTTAAGTTAAGACTTGTTATCAAAGTTTTATGAATTCTCAATGCTAGAATTGTCAAAAAAATACAAATAAGACAATCATAAAAGATATTCGATTAATTATGATAATTAATTACTTATATCGAGCACACTTAACGAGTTCTTTCGTTTTACGTATTCCTGTGGTCTGACATGGCTGCAAATTTTGAGATTGTGAGAAACAAAGGTGGAAAGGCCAATGTTTTGGACCATTATGGGACTATTTTGGCTTCGTAAAGGAAGGCAAAATATTGATAAAAAGAGAGTCGCCTATAAACTATGCTATCTATACAGATCAACATATATAATAAACAAAGAAACATATACTGATAGTATCATGATATATCACGATTGATTTCTGACAATAGTGATAGTATCACGATATCAATACTGTGATAGTAGAACTATCGCGATAGTGATTTTCTTAGCCGATAGTCAGCCCTATTTCTGAGTGATCCTGATTTTGCATATGAATAAAGAAGGAAATCTTTGAAAATCTTCTTCTCCCAAACAATAAGGCATAAAGCTTTAATATTTGGTGTGTATCAAAAGCTATTGACCCTTTACAAAAATACTGTGTAGAATTACCGTATTCTTAAAATAAGCCATTCTCTTTGCAATCCAAGATTTTAGAAAGGAATAAAAAAGGATATCTTTGAAAATCTTCTAAACCATTAGGCTTGGAGCTTGTAATTAGCTCAAAATGGTAGAATCTTCAATATACCTAGGATTAAATGAGAAAATCTTTAAAAAATCTTCTTCTCCAAAATCATTAGGTGTAGGACTTTGTTATTTTGTTTATATAATTAAATCTTGAGCCACCATACTCAGGGGAGCAATATAGGATCATCATGGTCCTCCTGTTTGAAATATTAGACTGGTCAAAATTAAAAGAGGTTGCAGATGACAATAAAAATTGGATGCAATTTGAAATGAAACCATCCTCTGTGGTAGAGAATATTGTAGGAAAGGGAGAAATTGCAATTCCTTCTTTTCCCACAATGTTTTCTGAAGTATAAATACAGGGACATAAATTTGGGGTTTGTACAGGAAATGGTTGCAGAGCATATCGTGAAAAATGTCATCGTAATGCAAGTTTTATGGTTGATATGGGGACATTTTCCTTATAAGAACCCTTTTACTGAGAACAAACATGATCAAAATAACATTATATATCCAAGGTAAAATATTTTACCCTTTTATTTTAATCGTTTACTATTTACTAAAATTTCAGACTTGTCCAAATTCAGGGGTAGCAGTAGACACTATGAAAGTAGTACAATTATAAAAGTAACGAGCCTATAACTTTGAAAATATTGTGGGAAAAGAAAAAGTGCTTTTTTCAAGCAATTTCTTCTTATTCCTCGATGTTTACTCAATTATAGTATCAGAGGTATGTAAAACCTAGGGTTGCATAGGAAAGGGTTAAAGTCTTGTGAGTACTTAACTCAATCCCACACAATGACGCTTTTAAACGCCCCTAAATATGAAAGCAATTTTTCATTCTCCACAATGTCTTCTGCCCTATAAGACAAAGATTTGAAGATTTCATCAACTTAAAATTGTTGTCTGCAACTTCTTTGAGTTTGGATTGGTCTAAAATATTGTTGTGTGAGAATGGTAAAAGAAAACTCCACTCCTCTGATACATTTGAGCAGATTAAAGATTCAAAGCTATTAATTGGCACATTGATAGCTCTTGTCAAACTGAATCAGCTGATTCCAAGGTCAAGGTTATCTATCAAGATCATCGATTTTAAAAGAAATCAGAGCATTTGTGTGCAATAAACACATCTTAATCATAAGTACCATTTAGAGTTAATACCTTTATTTTAGAATCAATCCTGTGACAGGACGTTGGGAGGACGAGAGACCAGATCCAATGGCAGGAATGACGGATGAACAGAAGGAATACGAGGCTGAGAAACTTCTCAATGTGATGGATAAATTACAACGGTGAGATGATAGCTTTATCATATTAAACCTTTAGCTATATCATATTAAACCTTTAGCTATATCATATTAAACCTTTCCCATTTTTTGAAATTTTAGAATGGTCCAATTTCAAAGATGCTGGAGACAACAGTAAAGATTGAGTGCAATTTGATAAGAAATTGCTTGTTACAAGCAATTTCAGCTTTTTTCACAATATTCCTGAAGTATCGGCTAAAGTGAAGGTAAATATGGGGTTGGGGTAAGAAAACATTGGTTAACTCATTACCGCACAAGAAAATTATAGACTGTTCATAATTGCAGAGGATAATTTCAAGTTGATGAGATTTTAAAAATCTATGTCTTTAGGGGCAGAAAACATTGTGGACAATGAAGCAATTTCTTCAAATATGTTCTTAAGGGGCAAAAAAAATGTCATTTTGTTGGGATGGATTAAAATGTTGTGTTCAACGTCTTTGTATATCTATATCAGAAAAGTTAAGTTGTAAAATCCAGTATCAAACAGTGATAAAGATTATGATGTCCAACAGATTTCCACACAATAAATTTTTAGACTGGTCCAAATCGAAAGAATTTGCAGATGACAAATTTTAGTTCATGAATCTTGGATTATTTTTACTTTTGGGTAGCAAACATTGTGGATAATGAAGCAATTGCTTGCAACAAGTAATTCCTTCAATGTCGAAAGCATTTTTCTTGGGGTGCTAAAAGGGTAATTGTGTGGGAATGGGTGAAAAACCTCTTCCAACTCTTGAAAGTCTAGGATTAACATACTCAGGTGAGCAGTATAGGGCCACCATGGTCCTCTTGCCTTTGATCAAACCTTTATGTTGTTTCTTTAATGGTCAATAAGTTAAATATTTACTGTAATTAAAAGCCACATTAAACCCATTCCTACATAATGATGCCTTTTGAGACCTTCAAGAAATACAATCAGGAAAACATTGTGTAAATGAAGAAATTTCTTGCAACAAGTAATTTTCTTCATTTTCCACAATGTTTCTATCCAGAAAATTGTAAATATTAAATTTTTTAGAGACTTTGAATTGTCAACTTCAACTCCTTTTAACTTGGATCGGTCTAAAAATTTGCCATCTGGTAATAGATTTACCATGCACAAGTGAAAGTCCATGTCATAAGCCATGCTCATGTAAAATATGAAGGCTATATCACTTACAATTGTTTACTTATGGGAGATGTTCAAGTTAAAATTTTTGAAATTTTGACACTTATTCTATCCATTATTTTACAGTCAGGGTATTATTCAACCGAGCACAATTGGAGAAGATGGTAGACCCAAGCCAGTATCACATGTATTAGAACTTGTAGAAAATGCAGCGAATCAGCAAGGAACGGACCCACAAGAAGATGACTGAAATCTCTTAAGTTCTATCCAGACTGTGTAATTTTGTTTGCTCGAACAGAGCGGATAACCAAAAAGATGACATAACCCTTTCCTGTTCAATCCCTGGTTTTTACATCCCTGTGATTTTATACTTGAGAAAGCATTTTGGTAAAAGAAGAAATTGCTTGTAATAAGTAATTTTTTTTTTTTTCAACAATATTTTCTACCCTGCTGAATGGTAATTTTTTAGATTAAATCCACTTTAAATCTTGTCTGCAAGACATTTGAATTAGGACACATTTACAGTTTTGGAAAAGAGGAAAGGGTTAAATATGTATCATTATTATCCTTACTTTGGAACTCTTTTGACCACTGGTTTTACATTTTCTTACCCATGTCATCATTAAAATGTCCTCAGCTCTCCTACAGCACTTTTGCACTTGTCTTGTCCACAGTAATGTTGACATGAAACTTCAGATTCTTTTTTTTATGTGCCTGCATTGAAAGATAAGGGACATATAACTGTACTTTTGTCTGTCTGTCCATATGTGTGTGAAAAAAATTACTGTATTAACCCAACATTTCCCTCTTCCTCCAACACTTTAACAATGCTCATATTTGGTGTGCAGATAGTTCACGGCAGATAGTTCACAGCCATAGCCCACAGCTGTGGGTATGTTAAGAGGGTCATACATAAATCATCAAGGTTTAATCCATTCCCACTCAATGACGCTTTTAGATGCCCCCATGGAAAAAAGCTTTGGAAAACATTATGGAAAATTAAGAAATTGCTTGTTACAAGCAATTTTTTTGTTTTCCACAATGTTTTCTACCCAGAGAGTTGAAAAAATCCAAAATTTCATAAACTTTAAATTGTTGTCTGCAACGTCTTTCAATTTGGGCCAGTCTAAGGTTTTGCCGTCTGGTAACAGGTTAAAGTTTTATTATCATTATCCTGAAAACTTAGTTTGATAGCTTAACCCAATCCTAACAACAAAATCATAGACTGGTCCAAATTGAAAGAGGCTGCAGACCATGAAAAAAGTTTGTTTGAAAAGTAAAGGCTATATGACGTAGAAAAAATTGTGAAAAAAGAAGGTATTGACTGTTACAAGCAATTTATTCTTTTCTTACACTGTTTTTGATACCTTCCAGTATTTGTCTTGTATTTGTATTTGTAAAGACACAGGATTGTGTGGTAACACGTGAACAAGTTTTCTAATTCAAAACTTTTTCAGTTATGAATATCATACTTGGCATGAACATATCTCTCATTGTTTATCATTTTTTATGTCAAGGTAAAATTCCAAGGTCAAACTAAAAGAAAAAGCTTTTAAGGGGCATTAGGGATTTACAAATACATCTTATTTATCAAAATTTGCTTTCAAACATTCTGAACTCTTAACAGATGGCAAAATTTTAAAATGATCAAAAATGAAAGAAATTAACAATCTGAAAGTAAAGAGAGAAGCTTCTTATTTGGTCTATAGATTTATTATCATTGGCTACTGTGAATTGGGTTGAATTAGCGAGGGTTTTATTTTCGCTTATATTCACAAGACAAGAAGCTCACAAATTCAAGAATCTTGCTTAAATTGGACCATCTAGTACAGAAAAATACGGACAGGTCTGAAGTAAGGGGGGACAAAAATCAAATGACAAAATATAAACCTATTTCGGCATCAACTAACTTTATTTCGTTCATTTGGGGATTATTTCCTTCTCAGCATAGAAACAAATAAATCAGTCTTGAGAACATGAAGAATCTTTAGTAGACAACAAAATTTTATGATCTGCCAAATTTGTCTACTTGATGTATTGAACGCATACAAACATAATAATTGGATTGAAAACAACATAACCATGGGATTAAAAGGGATTTCAGATGTAATGGGGAGTTGCTATTAATAGAAGTATGTAAAATATTTTGTATCTCATTTTTTATAACCCCATACCTGCGATGTTAGGGGAAATACATGTAGTAGTTTCACCATTCTGTCTGTTAGGCCATGCATCTGTCCATCCATACACTTTTTAAATGTCATGCTCTAACTCGAGAACCAGTTCACCTTCAATCCTGAAACTTCATACAGTTGTTGACTAAGATCCAGGTAAGTGTCCCATTATTTGAGGTCACATAGGTCAAAGGTCAAGGCCACTACTGATTTTAGATTGAAAACCATTTCCGTGCTCTGGCTCGCAAACCATTCAACCCAGCACTTTGAAACTTAATGAAAATGTTATCCATGCCCCAAGGAGGTGCCCTTTTATTTTTGGATGATAATATACTGGTAGGGGTATAAGTCAGATTTGCAAAGATTTTAGTTAACATGTTGATATTCTTTATTTTTCAAATCACATAGGTAATGTGCAATAATGTTATATTTTGTTACAAAGCTCTTACCATAGCTGAAATGAAGAAATTGCTTCATTTCCCACAATGTTTTCCCAAATGTTTTTCTTGGGGGGGGTGTTAAAAAAAAAACCCATTCCCACACTATCCTGCTTTTTTATGCCCCACAAGAAAAAAGCTTTGGAAAACATTGTGGAATAAGAAGAAATTGCTTGTTACAAACAATTTCTTCATTATCCACAATTGTTTCTATCCACATAGGCAAAGGTTTTTATAATTCTATTAACCAAAAGTCTTGTCTTCAAAATCTTTCAATCTTACAAGTCTGATTTTTGTTGCATGGAAATGGGTTAACATTGGCATTTTTGAATGAGACAGTAAGTAAAATGAGAAATAAGTTTGTATGAGCCATTTGAATAGAATGATGATTGAGGAAATGACATAGGACAAGATGTCAAACAATTTAACAATTTTCTTAACTCTATCATATTTCATGTATTATACAAGAACTAGTAATGAATACTATTTCTCGTCATGTATGTTGGATAAAAGTGAAATTGATAAGTTGCCCAAAAGTGACAGGATATAAAGTGGGATAAAAAAAGACTAAAAAAAATCAAATGAACAGCCCTTTTTGTTCAGGAGAAAGTACAAGCTTCAATGCAGTTTTATTGCAAATTGTAATATGCAAAAAAAATTATGACTCAATATACAAAAATTTAGTATATACCAATCAATATTTTTAGTAAAATATATACAATCCACACAAAATTTGACACATCAGAAAAAAAATGCATCTGAAAGTGTCAAATTCTGTTCCATGGATGTCGTGGGTTCGATCCCCGGCGGTGGCACATATCTTTTTCGACATTTGTCTCTCACAAATGGGTGGGTAATCATAAACCTAAGCGGGATAGCAGCTGGAGGCCACGAAAGGATGTGGTAGTACTGGTGTGAGAAATACCTGGAATCCATTGTTAGGTGTCCAGCGCCGCGATATGACTGAAATACTGTTAAAGTGGCATTAAACCCAATTCAATCAATCAATCTGTTCCATAAAAAGTAGTCTAACGACATCATTTTTATTCTGTAGATGATGTCATAATGCCAATAAATGTAATCAGAATGATAGAGAAAATACTTGTAGAAATACTGATTTTTTAGCATTTTATCAAATTCATCTAATATATATAATGTAGGTCTATAATAAATGGAATACTAAGTTACAATAGTGATCGAACATTTTATATTTGCTTCTTGCTGCAGAGGAAAACTTTGGTCTCATCAAAGGACTGAAAGCTAGCAAAGTATGATTCTATTAAGTAATCTTCTTTGTCAAAGGTTAACATGATTTATGGAATTTTGAAACCCTTTGCATTATTGGGTAGAAAATATTGTGGACAATGAAGAATTTGCTAGTTACAAGCAATTTCTTTATTGTCCACAACGCTTTCAAAGCTACTTTCTTGAGATGCTTCAAATGCGCGATTGAGTGGGATTGGGTTGAATAGCACGCTTTTGAGGAGTTGTCTACAATTTGAATAAAGTTGATTTATGAGGCCATAAAAAGCAGTGGCAGTGTTCCTGAAAAAGGAACTACTTTTTATGGCGTAGGCATTCAAAGGATCTAGTGGTTAAGCCTCCAGTGGAAGTCTGCACTCGTAGAACTCTGAGAAGACCTAAACATTTTGTCTGTTTACTTTAGCTATCAAAGCTGACACTTTGCTTGCTGAAAATGTTCAACGACAGCCTAAAGCAAATATAATATGTTAGATTGCTACCGTAACATTATGTTCTCTATGTATGCATCTGATATTTGAATGATTTTTTGTTCCATAATGAGCTACACGTAATTCTAAGAGTCTGTAAATGTTAAAAATGTATTCAGTATTGCCATTGTGTATTCCCATTACCAGACGACAAAATTTAACATTGGTCCAAATTGAAAGGAGTTGCAGACGACAATTGAAAGTTTATAAATTTTTTAATTTTTTCAACTTTCTTGATAGAAAAATATTGAGTAAAATGAAGAAATTTTGTTTGTGTTAGGCAATTTCTTCCTTTTACACAATGATTTCCCAATTGTGTTTCTAGAGGTGTGTCCAAAAGCGTCACTGTGTGGGAATAGGTTAGAGGAAGGTTTTGATATTTTTTCCAAGAAAAAAATGTAAAAATAGATGGTCTAACTTTGTTCATTTATGCTAAAAGTCAAGGTCAGTAGAACATTTTCAGTTCGTTTGTTTTGGGAAGAAAGACAAGGTTTTGCTGCTCGCCAGATGTTGTCTGTGTCATCGTCCAAAAGTTTGACATTTATCATATATCCCCCACTATCAATACTTAGGGACCTCATATTTCACTTGTGTATTTCTTTCATCAAGACCTTTTTGCTGGTCATTGGTCAAGGTTATATTACCAAGGGCATCTCGTCCAAAAGATTTTACATTTTCCTACATGTCTGCTTAAGTTAGAAAGCAACAGTAGCCAAGTGTTGGTATCTATATCATGTGCTCTTGTTTGAATGAGTAGAGCAGTAAAACACTAGTTGTATGATCTGTTTGTTCTGGCAGAAAGCTTTGAATTGCATATGAGCTGTTGACCCTTATTTTCAAGGTCATGGCATTTTTCAATGTAATATTAATCCTGGCCAAAGCTGTTAAATGACAAGCGTATTTCTTGTTATTAGACCTTTGAATAGACACAAGTTTAAAACTATCTGCCAAGGGCAAGGTCAGGTTATTGTAAATAATAACTCTTAAAACTTACTACAAGTCTTGAATGGGTAATTACTAGGGATTTCATATTTCACTTATCCATTTCTAGTGGCAATGTATTTCTGCTAAAAAGGACAAGTTTTTTTTTCAACGTCAAGATCACAGTCCAAAAACTTGCCACTGTAGATTTGTTTTACAAACTCATCTTGTTAGAAGAACCATTTCAAAGTTTCAGCATGAAACAGTTGTAACTCCCTATATGTTTATAGGCAGTTACAACTTTTTTGCGCTGAATCATTGTTTTGTAATGCCAGAACTGTAGAAAATGTTATCCCCAGAAAAGATATCAAAACATCCCTGTAATGTTTCTTTCAAAATGTTCTTTGATTATAAATGAGGTGCTACACATGTGTAAGGTCCAAATGTATTGATTTGTACTTGTTGTTCAAATGTTTATTTCACTATATTATATATGACTGGTAACACAATACAGAACAATCTAAAAGTCCACAGTCAAATTAGATCAGATAAGCAGAAGATGATCGGAGATTGAATTTAAAAAATAAATCCTAATCCTTCCTCAAACAACAAAATTTGGGACTGGTCCAAATTGAAATAAGTTGAAGACAATAATTTCAAGGTGATGAAATTTTCAAAAAAGAATTGGCCTTTAGGGCTTCGGAAAACATTGTTGATAATGAAGAAATTGATTTTGACTGGCAATTTCTTCATTATTCACAATGATTTCTAAAACTCTTTTCTTGAGGGCACAAAAAGTGGAAATGTGTGGAAATGGGATAAGTAAGGTAGACAGATAGCATTCTAGATTGAGAAGATTTGGCCCTCCTCAGTCTCCTTAGTCTGACAAGGACCAATATGACTGCCTCTATGGTCAAGTGGTATAGGTGCTTGAATCTTGATCTGAAGGTCATGGGTTCCAGCCCTATCATCACCGGGAAATGAAACTTTAGAGCAATCCCCATTATACCCTGCCTTTCTTTCAAGAAAGTGAAAACATCTAGGCCCGACATTATAAATCTTGTTTCGTACTCAGTTGAGAATTTACTCAAACTTTGAGTTTGGATTAAAGATGTATTTCTGGTAATTGTATGAAAACAAATGACAGTATTAGTAGCTTATTACTAATTACTATTAATACACAATTCAAATCAAAACAAGATATTCACTTAAATTTGAAGTTTGAGTAAATTCTCAATTGAGCACAAAAAAAGTTTTATAATCTTGGGCCTTGGATTATGAGTGAGCTTACAGCTATCATGGCAATCACACTAAAATAAATTTATATAAACTAAGGACCAATACTTTACTTAATTTCCAGAGAGTGTCTGTCTTGTTTTGTTGGATAATTGGGTAAATGATTGCAACTTTACTTAGCTTTCACTATTAACCCATCAACAGATAACACATTCAAAACTGTTGTTAATGTTGCGTACATGACTTGATTTTTTCAATATTTGCAAACTATTTAAGTAAGAACCTTTGAAGTTACCTGATAAAATACATCTGCTTGTCACAAGATTATCTGACAAGGTCAAGGCAAATATGGAAGTTATAGTACTGAACAGTTTCCTATACAAGCTAATTGGTAATTCCTAAGCTAATCTTGTATATCACATTCTCACTTAATTCAGCTTTTTGTGCCCTTCAACCAAAAAGCATGGAAAAAACATTTTAAAAAAATGATGAAAAAGCAATTTCTTTGTTATCCACAATATTTTTACCAGAAAAGGATAAGTTTTTCTTTCAATTTTACCAAAAATTGTTGTCTGCAACTGGTTTTCATTTTCACCTGTCATCTAATAGGATTAATCTGTTCAGTTTTAAAACCAAAGAGCGGACAAAATTTATTAAGGTCTGTAATTTTTTTTTTCTTTTTGCCAAATCAATGTGTCAGTGTGAAACAGTTGTAACTGCCTATGTGTTTATAAGCAGTTAAAACTGTTTTGTGCTGACCCATCACAATGTACTTTATAGAAGGTTACTAGATAGGGATCAAATTTAGCCAAAGTGAGCTAATGTCTTTCATTTTCAAGTTAATTGCTTAGTGTGTAAAAAGGGTTTACATGTGTTGTGTAATGAAAAATTAAAAATGTTGAGTCTTAATATTTTGTAATTTTGGTTAATCTTAACCCTTGTCATGTTGAACCCAGAAAGTTCCTGTTTTGGCAGGAGGTATAGACTAAGATCAGCCTGCATATATATGCAGTCTGATCTTAGTCTACACAATATTCTTGTCTCTTTAAAACAAAGTTATTTATAGAATGATTGTTCAAAAAATTCAACCTAAAATAAAGGCATCCAGTGCTGTCAGGCCTTTGATTTTAATGCAGCTCTGTATAGGATTTTTATTCAGCATGACAAGGGATAAAACATAAAGGGGTAAGCTCTGCTTTTTCAAAGCTTTTCCATAAATGAGATTTTTACTCATTTCTAGATGTCTTTATGATTAAAAAAAAAAAGAAAGAAAATTAAGGTCAATTCTCTTCTCAGAGCTTTTTGAAAGCATACACCTCAAAAAAAAATGATTTAAAGTAGAAATAAAATTTGTAAAATAATTACATCAATATATAAAAACACAAATTAATTTTCAAAAGAAGTATTGACAACTGAACAAGTACTACCAGTGCTTTCAGCCCTTTGATTTTTATACAAACTGAAAAGGATTTTATTCAGCCTGACAAGGGTTGATATCTAAGTGGAACTTTCTGTCCAAGCTCAGTGTGTGTGGCAAGGGACTAGTTTATTATGAGTCCAAGGATATGGGTTGCTTGTTCCAAGGGAAAATAACAATCTATTGTCTAAACTTAAACTTGCATCTGTTATTGTATGCCAAGATAATATGTATTTGTTGACCCATTCCCAGACGATGATTTTTAGACCAGCCCACGTTCAAGGAAGTTTCAGATGACATCTTAAAGTTGATGAAATTTTGAAAATCTTTGTATTTTGGGTTAGAAAACATAGCGGATAATGAAGAAATTGCTTGTAATAAGCAATTTCTTCATTTTCCACAATGTTTTCCATTTTCATTCTTGGGGGGCATCAGAAAGTGTCAATTTGTGGGAATGGGTTAATATGTAACAAACTTAAGCGTGTGTCTGTTTTTGTTTGATAAGAATACTTGTATTTGTTACTATGTGACTAGTTGTTGATCATTGTTATAGTGCTTAGTAAAGTGGAGACCAAATCTCATTTGAAACACAAAAGCTTGGCTTTTTCATTTTCTTCCCACCATTTTTAGCTCCAATTGCTGAAAGCCAGAGGGCTATATATGCATGGCATGGTGTCCATCCTGCGTCCGTCTGTAAACTTTTTCAACCAATTTCGCAAAAATGATCCTTGGGTGATCCTTTATCTGATTCCTTCAAAGAATTTTTATCAGATGAAATATGACTAATGGGTTGGGCTAACTTCTATATATTGTAAAAGCTTTGAAAATCTAAGAATCCAACCAGTCAATGGATTTTAACCAAGTTTCACTGAAATGGGCAGAGCTAATTTCCATATATGGTAAAAGCTTTGAAAATCTTCTTCTCAGAAACTAGTTGATGGATTTCAACCAAATTTCATAAGAATGATCCTTGCCTGACCCTTCATCAGATTCCTTCAGAAAGTTTTGAAAGGAAAAGAAACATAGCTTTAATGGGCAGGGCTAATTTTAGTATACAGTATAAGCCTTGAATATCTTCTCAGAAACAAGTAAAGGGATTTCAATCAAATTTTACTGGAATGATCCTTTAGTGACCCATTATCAGGTTATTTAAAAGAATTTTGATCGAATGTAATATATAGCTTTAATGGGCCAATTTCAATATTATATGATATATACTGAACTCTTTGAAAATCTTCTCAGAAACATTTTGATAGATTTCAACAAATTTCAAAGGAAAGATCCTCAGATGATTCTTTTTCAGATTCCTTCATATAATTTTGATTGGTTGAAAAACATGGCTTTTATGGTGGTGATCTATGTCCATTAATGGTACACAGTGAAAATTTGAAATACATTTTCATTTGACTTAGTAGAAGGATCGTTCCTTTCAAAATAATGTCCGATCGGTCAAGAAACGCGGGAAAGGGGCCTAATTAAAATTTAATTGAAAGATCCTTGTTAACACTCTAGAGAACACAGTTTTCATTGGATTATCTTTAAACTTTCACAGAATAATTGTATCTGCATAAGGATCATTCCTTTTAAATTGCTTATGATCCTTCAAGAACATGGGGAAAAGGGCCTTATGAACATTTAATTGAAAAATCTATTAAAATTCCTTGTTAACCATCCAGAGTCAACATGTTTCATCAGATTCTCTTCAAACTTTCTCTTTTGAAAGTCTTATTAAAAAAACTTTGTTAACATGCTAGAGTCCCCAGTTTTCATCAGATTCCCTTCATTTTTTTACAGAATATTCGTACCATTTTTAGGATTGTTCCTTTTGAAAGTGGCTCTAATCTGTTTATACTATCATGGGAAAAAAGGCCTTATGAAAATTTAATAAAAAAATCCTAATTAACACGCTAGAGTCCACAGTTTTATACACATTCTCTTCAAACTTTCACAGAATGATTATACCACAATATGTATTGTTTCTTTCAAAAGTGGGCTTGATCCGTCTAGTTTCATGGGAAAAGGGGCCTTATGAAAATTTAATAACAAAATCTGTAGATTTCACTAGGTTCACTTAAAACTTTCACAGAATATTGTACCATCACAATGATTGTTCCTTCTCAAGAAACATAGGAAAAGGGGCCTTATGAAAATTTAATTAAAAAGAATCTTAATTAATGCCATAAAGTCCGCATATTTCATCGGGTTGTCTTCATACTCAAACAGAATGATTATACTTTTGTAAATATAGTTCCCTTTGGAATTGGTTCAGATCCATCAAGTAACATGGGAAAAGGGGCTGTATAAAAATTTGATTAAAAAATCCTGTATAATGCAATGAAGCCCAAATTTTGATCAGATTTTGTTGAATTTTTCACAGAATGATTGTAAGGTCATAATGATCATTCTTTTCGAAATGAAGTTTAAACTGTCAAGAAACACGGGAAAAGGGGCCATATGAAAATTTCGTTCATTTTCCTTGTAACCAAGTCCAGAGCTTTAATCTGATTTTCTTCAAACTTTCACAGAATGATTGTACAATAATTAGGATTTTTGATGTCGACATTAGACCTGATTCGTCAAGAATCACAGGAAAAAGGAGCCTTATGAAAATTTCATTTCAAAATCCTTATGGGAAAAGTGGCCTTAATGTTATTACCTTTACTTTAACTGTCTTTTTTCCCCGCAAAAACTAAAATTGGCAATAACTTTTGATTGGTTACAGATGATGTCTTCATATTTCACATGTGCATTGCTTGTGACAAACCCTTTCTGTTGGTACCAAGTTCAAGGTCATCATTCAAGGTCAAGGTCATTTCTGAAGATCAAAATTTAGAAAATCTTAACTTTAACATTGTCTATAAGTTTACAATGTTAAGTGATATAACCTTCATATTTCACATGTGCATTGCTTTTGACATGGGCTTTCTGTTGGTACTAAGTTCAAGGTCATCTGTCAAGATCAAGGTCATTTCTCAAGGTCAAAATTTGAAAATTTTTACTTTAACATTGTCTATAAGTTTTCAATGGTAAGTGATATAGCCTTCATATTTCACATGTGCATTGCTAATGACATGGACTTTCTGTTGGAATTAAGTTCAAGGTTACCTATCAAGGTCAAGGTCATTTCTCAAGGTCAAAATTTCGGAAAAAAAAAAAACTTTAACAGAGCCCATAAGTATACAATGGCAAGTGATATAGCCTTCATTTTTACATGTGCATTGCTTATGACATGGACTTTCTGTTGGTACTAATTTCAAGGTCATCTGTCAAGTTCAAGGTCATTTCTCAAGGTCAAAATTTTGAAAAGCTTAACTTTAACATTGCATATAAGTTTACAATGGTAAGTGACACACTCTTCATATTTTATATGTGCATTGCTTATGACACGACCTTTCTGTTGGTATGAGGTTCAAGGTCATCTGTTAAGGTCAAGGTCATTTCTCAATGTCAAAATTTCGAAAATTTCAACTTTAACATCTCCCATAAGTAAAAATGGTAAGTGATATAGCCTTCATATTTTACATGTGCATTGCTTATGACATGGACTTTATGTTGGTACTAAGTTCAAGGTCAAATTGTCAAGGTCATTAATTTTCAAATATTTATCCTTCACTAATTGCCAAAATTTCCTGTTACTTTACATAACTGGTGAGCCTTACCATGCTAAAAGCGGGCTAATGCCATGTAGCTTTACATTTTGTATATATCCTATTCTAAAATAAATCAGTCTATTGTTTCTGCAAGACTACTCAAGTTAGAGTCTTCATTTTTTGTATGGAGACATTTTTCATTGATAACTTGGATAGTGAAGGTAAAATATTTAACCCTTTACCATATAATGATATTGAATTTTACTAGAATCAGGCCTGTGAAGCCAAACAGCTTCCTTCAATGTTTGTTAAATTTCCAAATTGCTTGTGAACTGAACTCTCAAACTATAGTTGCATTCAATAAAAAGTTTTTTGTCCGATAATGGCATATAGTTTTGTGACAAAAGCCTTATTCGGGGAGCATAATCCGTCTCTGACGGCTCTTGTTTTTAAATATTCTAGTTAACGTAATGAAGTCCCCAAATTTCATCGGATTCACTTTAAACTTTCACAGCATGATTAAACCAACAGTAAAGTATCACGGGAAAAGGGGCCTTATGAGATCTTGAAATATCTGTTAACACAATAAAGTCATCTGTTTTTATCGAATTCTCTTCAAAGATGCATGGAATAATTGTGGCATTCGAAACACAGGAGAAGGAGCCTTACAGATTATCATTCAAAACATTCTTGTGTATGTGATGAAATTCACAATTATTATCACATTGTCTTTAAAATTTCACAGGACCATTGTATGGTCCTAAGGAAAAATCCTTTTGGAAATCCGAAATTACAGGAAAAGGGGCAGTTTGGATTTTCATTCAAAACAATCCTGTTTATGGGATAAAGTCTACAATTATTGTTGGATTCTGATGAAAATTTCACTGGTGATTGTAGGGTCATATGGAAACTTCCTTTTGGAAATGGAGTGAATCCGTCATGAAACATAGGAAAAGGGGCCTTGTGGATTGTTACTGAAAAATAATAAAGAGGCCAAAGTCCTATATTTCCTTTATGCATTCTTTTTTAAGCAATTAACTTCCTTAAACATCATAATTCTTTAACGGAAAACTTGATAGCCAGTAGAGCGTCTCAGGCCCTCATGTGCCTCTTTTTTTTGAGTGGCGTCTAAAAGCGTCACTGTGTGGGAATGTGTTAAATGTTGGATTTTTTTTTTCTTTTTTTGACTCATATATTCCACAGTTATTTTGTTAATAAGCTCGGTCAACCCGCCATGGCAGAGGTAAGTGGGCGTGGCCATCAATCTGTCAATCACGTCATACAACGAGAAATGTCGTAAAAAATGTAAGACAATCCAAGTGAACATGAGGTTGCCCATTCCCACATTTACACGCTCTGGAAAATACTGTGGATAATGAAGAAATTGCTTGATATAAGCAATTTCTTCACTATCCACAATGTTTTCTATGCAAAATTACAGATATATAAAATTCCATCAACTTTATATCTTGTTTGCAACTTCTTTCAATTTGACCAGTCAAATATTTTGTTGTGAGATATTGGCTTTAATCCCAAACTTGCTTAACTTTTTTCTGACATTTCGGCAAGTCATTTTCTAAGACTCAGCAGCATAAAAAGACCTTATGAAGAGAACAAGTTTGATAGCTCCAAGAATGGTGAAAGTAAATTTTAGCCAATAATTCTAACTCATTACCACAAAATCCATCATTTAACTGTCCTTAAGATTTTTGTTTGTTTGGATGGGGTTTAATGCGGCTTTTAACAATTGTTCAGTCATATTGTAGCGACTTGAGCTCCTAACGATGGATTTCTGGTATATCATGCACTAGTACCACCATTACATCCTTTCCTAGCCTCCAGTTGCTATTTCACTTAGGTTTATGATTATCCATCCATTGGATAGTGAGAGACAAATGTCAGAAAAGGTATGTTCCGCTGCCGGGGAACTCATGACACCCCATGATTGAAGATTGGGAGTCTGATGCGCTACCAACTGGGCTATGACGGGGGCTCCTGTGCCGAAGAAAAAAAGTTGTAGAAAATATAGTGAAGATATGAAAAATTGCTTTTTGCAAGCAAATTCCATGTCCAAAAATGTTTCTGTTTTCTACCCTATTTGACACTAATTTTAAAATCTAGATTAACTTTTAAATCTGGAACTGTCTTTAATTTTGATCAGTCTAGAAATTTGTGATCTGATACATTGTTTTTGGTTCCTTGAATCATTTATCTGGTTATTGTTTCAAGCAACCAAATATTAGATTATCTGTGAACTTTATATTTTATATTTTTTTCCTTTGCCCTGATTTGATATAAAGGTATCTCTCATACATAAATATCTGCTTCAAGCCAAAGTCAGCTTATTTATGTCCCGCTTCTATACACAGGATTTCTAACATCATTCCTCCTGCCCGAGACCTGTGATTTATAAGGAGGACTTGTAGCAATATCAAGCTTTGGGTCCTTCCCAACAAGAGATCTGCGAGCCAAAACTCACTGAATACAACCTCACTAAATGCACTACCAAGTAGACTACAGTGAAAGCGAAATACTTCTTCAATAGAACATATTCAGTAAGAACCAAGTAGGAGTTTTATTGCACATCTACTGTTGAGGACATTTGGTGCACTAAAAACCAATGTAGATATTCTAGCTTATATAAAACTTGAAATGATGAATAATATTGTGTGAAATATAGAAAGGAAACTGTAAAAGACTGTTTGGACCATGAGGGATCCTCCACATCAAGTTTCAAATTAAGTCAATGCTATCAATAATTACTGAGAATAATGCCAACAAAAATACCAGAATATCAGGCTATATCCAAAAATATTCCCCAAAATAAACCAAGTCATTTAACCCATTCCAACACAATGGAATTTTAGACCAGTCCAAATTGAAAGGAGCTGCAGACGACCATTTCAAGTTGATGAAATTTTGAATTTTTCCGTCTTTTGGGATAGAAAACATTGTGGATAATGAAGAAATTGCTTGATCCAAGCAATTTCTTCATTTTCCACAATGTTTTCGAAAGCTTTATTCTCGAGGGGCGTAAAAAGGAGGGAATGAGTTGGAATGGGTTAAGAGGAAGAAGGTAACTTAGAGACAAAATTTGGTAAGTGCCATGAAGGACACCGAACTGAAATGCCTCATCAAGTTTCAAGTTGATTTTTTGAGTACAGGTAGTTGCTGAGTAAAATGCAACAAAAATATACCACTTTACCAGTTTATGTCATAAAAATGAACTTGGTTACAAAACAGAAAGAAGATAACATGCAGACCTAAATTTGGTAAATGCCTTGGTGGAACCCTAGCTGAACCCCCATATCAAGATTCAAGTTGATGCTATTAATGATTGTTTAGAACTAGATGGTTGTCCCAGGACAACTATTATTGAGCCCGCAAAGTTTTGTAGGTATCATGCTCCAGACAAGCACAATTTTAGTTTTTGACCTTGAAGCTATCAAAAAAATTCTTTCAAATGGCACATCTACTCATGATGGAGAATAATTGTGCCAATTTATTTTGAAATCCATCAATAATTGTAGGACAAATGCTCTTGACAATCACAGTTCTAGTGATTGACCTTGAGCTGTGACCTTGACATTAGAACTGTCCCAAAAATTCTTTCAAATGGCAAATCTACTCATGATGGAGAATAATTGTACAATATTATTTTGAAATCCATCCATAAATATGAGTAATTGTCCGGACAAATTTGTACAAACGGACAGACGGACTAACTAAATACTATTGCACTGATGTACATACACCAACTTGTCATAGTGACAACTATGTCTCCCTCACCGCAAGCGGGCTCGACAAAAAGGCAAAAAAATATACAAATATACCAGGCAATGTCTGAAAAATAAACTGTCATAAAACAAAGTATTAAACTAGCAGACCTAAAATTGGTAAGCACCATATAGGACCCCTATTGACCCTTGAAACCAAGTCTAATACCATTTTCAATAATCAATATTTCTTTTAGAAAACCGATTTCATATACACTTCTGGCAGGAAAAGTACAAGCAGCAGGCTTACACCAAGATCAGACTGGACTTATGTGCAGACTGATCTTGGTCTACACCTCCTGCCAAAACCAGAATATTCCGGGTCAGCATGATAAGGGTTAAAAACAAACAAATACACCTGTTTTGACACAGGATATACTTATTAAGCCTATTTATCGTATTGATAATTTGATGGGTCTGTGCTTTAAGGTATAAATATTGAACATTAAACCTCTATTTTCAGCTCTTTTCAAAATTAAATTTTACTTACGTTTTAGTAGAAAATTTGCTATTTTCGAACAATTTGAGAAAGAGATATCGTTATACTATGAGAATAGAGAGTAGGTAAAAATGTTAATAAGAGCCATCAGAGACGGATTATGCTCCCCGAATAAGGCTTTTGTCACAGAACTATATGCCATTATTGGACAAAAAACTTTTTATTGAATGCAACTATAGTTTGAGAGTTCAGTTCACAAGAAATTTGGAAGTTTGACAAACATTGAAGGAAGCTGTTTGGCTTCACAGGCCTAATTCTAGTAAAATTCAATATCATTATATGGTAAAGGGTTAAATATTTTACTTTCACTATCAAAGTTATCAATGAAAAATGTCTCCATACAAAAAATGAAGACTCTAACTTGAGTAGTCTTGCAGAAACAATAGACTGATTTGTTTTAGAATAGGATAAATACAAAATGTAACGCTACATGGCATTAAGCCCCCCTTCAGCATGGTAAGGCTCATTGGGTCAAAAATTGAAATAAAAATTACCTAGGGCTTTTAATGAACAACATTTATGTACAGTAACAAGAAATTTTGGCAACTAGTAAAGGAAGAATATTTGAAAATTAATGACCTTGACAAATGACCTTGAACTTAGTACCAACAGAAAGTCCATGTCATAAGCACATGTAAAATATGAAGGCTATATCACTCATTGTTTACTTATGTGAGATGTTAATTTTTTTTCGAAATTTTGACCTTGAGAAATGACCTTGACCTATGACCTTGAACCTTATACCAACAGAAAGGTTATGTCATAAGCAATGCACATGTAAAATATGAAGAGTGTGTCACTTACCATTGTAGACTTGTAAACAATGTTAAAATTAAGTTTTTCGAAATTTTGACCTTGAGAAATGACCTTGACCGATGACCTTGAACTTAGTACCAACAGAAAGTCCATGTCATAAGTAATGCACATGTAAAATATGAAGGCTATATCACTTACCATTGTATACTTATGGGCTCTGTTAAAGTTAACTTTTTTGAAATTTTGACCTCGAGAAATGACCTTGACCTTGAACTAAATTCCAACAGAGGGTCATGTCATTAGCAATGCACATGTGAAATATGAAGGCTATTTCACTTACCATTTAAAACTTATAGACAATGTTAAAGTTAAAATTTTCAAATTTTTAGCTTTAGAAATGACCTTGATCTTGACAGATGACCTTGAACTTAGTACCAACAGAAGGTCCATGTCAAAAGCAATGCACATGCGAAATATGAAGGTTATATCACTTAACATTGTAAACTTACAGACAATGTTTAAGTTAAGATTTTCTAAATTTTGATCTTGAAAAATGACCTTGACCTTGATACCAACAGAAAGGGTTTGTCACAAGCAATGCACATGTGAAATATGAAGACTTCATCTATAACCAATCAAAAGTTATTGCCAATTTTAGTTTTTGCAGGGAAAAAAGACAGTTAAAGGTAATAACATTAAGGCCCCCTTTTCCCATGACATTTTTTTAAACAAAAATTCCCGTTAATTTGAGGTTAAGGGGATCTGATTTGCTACTCAAATATGAAATTTCATGAAATTCTAAGTTAGTCTTGGAGAAATTGGCAAAAAAACTAGTTTTTACATTAAGGCCCCTTTTTTATGACACAGCCTTGCAATAAGAAAAATAAAAAAAACAGGTCTTGGAAATTTCCTAGGAAGATTATATATGAAGTTTCATCCAATTAGGCCCAGGGGTTGCTGAGATATGACTTCAGACAGACAGACGGACAGATGGATGGCCGGATGGAAGGACAGAGGGACGGACGCACAGGCCGGCAACTATATGCTCCCCCCTAAAATTTTTTCGGGGAGCATAATAAATGAATTGCCAGGCATCACTAGGTTGGTATGGAATTGGGATGTAATCGTATATCGATTTTTTCTTTGCCAGTGTATTCCTGGACATACTTATGGAAATTACTGAAGTACCATACAGCCACTTACGAATTCATGAACTTACTATTAAGTCTTCGGGTGACGCTCATGCGAAAATAAGACGACATGAAAATACCCAATTTACAGTAATTCTTTGAAGTATTTTGGTAGAGGGTCAATAGGTGATGATATGTACCAAATATCAAAGCTCTAGGCCTTGTGGTTTAGGAGGAGAAGATTTTCTATTAATTGTTTAAGGACAAACAGATGAACAGACGGACACCGGATATTTACCAATCCAAATAGTTCACCTTCAGCCCCATGTGCTCAATTGAGTTAAAAAACAACAACAGCAATTTGAATAATTTATCAACAACTATTTAATCCCAACAATTCATAAGACTATGATATATTTATAAAACATTTGAATAACATAATCATAAAGGATTATCACAGTTTATTTTAACACTCAATCCCTAACAGATTTAACAATAAAAAAGTATTTCATGAAGTTGCATTCATTTGCAATAACAAAAGAAAAAAGACATTAGGGCAATGCTTCTTGACAGTGTTAATTGACCAATCATGGCTGTCAATCAAGGAATATATCAACCAAATTATTCAGCCTGGAATTGAAATTCAAACTACAACATTGGCCAACATTTGTGAAACTTTTTGTTGTTTGGGGAAAAATCGTTAACTACAGCTTATTCAAACTGTAGTTACAACGTTTAAGTCGCCAACCAATGATTCTACTTTTTTGTAACATGCTACTGACCATAGTTTTTACAACATAATACCGTTTATAATCGAAGCGGGACTTCCTGTCGGAGTCAGTGGGCGTGTCCAAAGGAGTAAGTAGGCGAGGCAAGCAATTGGTCAATTGATAACAAAGGCAACAGTTGAGAAAGTCATCCCCGACACTGAGAATTACCAATTTTTCATTCATTGGTGGCGTTATTACATGACTATCTGAGAAATCTCAATGATACATTCAAAATCATAAATGGAAACTCAATAAACTTTGTTTTCTCAAAGTGGCTTTATTATAATTCCATAGTTAGTGTCCTTGTATGAAACAGTTTATACTGTTGCCCAATCATTTGACAAATGAAACAGTAAAAGGCGCAACAGTACAAAATATATTTGTATGGGTGGTCAGGTAATAATACATGTTAACCCATTCCAAGACCACAAAATTTTGGACTAGTCCTAATTCAAAGATGCAGATGACAATTTAAAGTTTATGAAATTATCGATTTTTCATCTTGCTGGTTAGAAACATTATAAATGATGAAGAAATTGCTTGTGAAAACCAAATTCTTCATTTTCCAAAAAGTTTTCCAAAGCCTTTTTTCTTAAAGGTGTCAATGGGTGGGAATGGGTTAAACAAGAGCCAAAATGAGAAAGATTTTGCTTCCAAACAAATGCTTGTCACAAGAAACATAAAATTTTTCTATTTATATATTCAAGGCAAAATTACATAGGAAAACATAAGGGGAATAACTCAAAAGGTAAGATGCCACATATTTAGCATTAAGGCCATTTTTTTCGTGACTCAGCCTAAAACGGCAAAACCCCATGAATATGCAGAAGGTCATGTGACAAGGGACTTTCAGTGAAAATTTAATTCGAATTCATTCATAAATGCTCAGGATAGGTCAAAAAAATGTAGATGCAGACAGAAAAGTATACCAATATTCTCCATCTTCTCTATCTTCAGTGGCATATAACAAGGTAGCAAAGAATACTTACATGGGCATCTAAATTTGAAAATGTATTATAGAGCAGATCTATACAATTGTAATAAAGGAATTTCTTCCTACAAAGCAAATTAATTTTTTCTAAAATTTCCTCAAAAGGGCTAATTTTACTTCAACAAGTCAAAATACAGGGTAGTTTTGTAATGGATTAATTACCACAAAATCTCACTCAAACAAATGTATCTTAATTTATGTCAATCGAGATGTGTTTTTAAAACATTATGCTCCATAACAGCCTTTATGACCTTCATAAGTGATATCAACCCTGATGGATGACCTTTACTGATGCTTAACAATACCAGGATCCTACGTATGAAATATGAGCCATGTATCTTGAACGGTGTTTGAAAAACAAGAAAATTTCTTACATTTGTAACAGTCTAAATCTTGTAATAGGTTAACCCTTTCCTGTTTTGAAAAATTTTAAACCTGTCCAAATTCAAAGGTTTTTCAGACGAAAATTCAAAGTGGATTTAATTTGAAAAATAACCATTCAGTAGGGTAGAAAAAATTGTGGAAAAAGAAGAAATGGCTTGTTACAGGAAATCTCTCCTTTTTCTACAATGTTTTGTCAATTATAAAATAACAGAGGCATAAAAGCCAGGGATTGAACAGGAAGGGATTGATAAACATACTTTGAACTATGCAATCTCTTTCAATTTGAATCAATTTTAAGATTTATTGACAATCCGACACTGCATAGACCTATGACAAGACAGCAGAATTTTATACTAGTTTAAATTCAAAAAAGTTGCAGATGACAATATTAAGTAGATGAAATTTCAAAATTCTTAATTTTTAGGATAGAAAACATTCTTGTTCCAAGAAATTTCTTCATTTTCCACCTTTTTTCTAAAACCTTTTTCATCTAGGGTGTAAAAAGGCGAGATTATATGGGAATGGATTAAGCACTGGCAAATGTATTGCAGTATTTATCTATTTCAGGTCTAATTCTTCACACCATGATATCTTTGTTTACGACACTACTCTTCTTTCTTTTCTTTGGTTCATCTGTATAAATATCCTGAGTTAGTGAAATCTCAAATTCTTGATCCTGTAATATAAGAATAACAAAACACACTTTAACCCTTTCCGGCTTTTTAAAGTTTTAGACTGGTCCAAATTGAAAGTAAAAAAAAAAGATTGCAATTTGAAATGAAACCATCTTATGTGGTTGAAAATATTGTGGGAAAAAGAGGAATTGCTTGTTACAAGCAATTCCTCATTTTTCCACAATGTTTCCTCAAGTATACAGCCAGAGCAACCTTAGATCCCGGGTTTGTACAAGAAAGGGTTAAGGATAAAAAGCTTGAAATTCATGGGTGATAATGTTGGAAGGATCAACAAAAATGTTATGGGAGCATGAATCTTTCCGTATTTCTGGCTATAATGAGGGGAAATGATTAACAATGATATATGTTTCAGGAGATGCTTGTTTTAAAGCGATCATTGAGACTCATTACAGACAACAGAACGTGAAAATAGCCTTTGCTGGCCAAAGCTAAAACCATAAATACATTTTTGAGAGGATAACTCTTCTTTTTCTTTAACCCCTGCCCACACATTGAAGTTTTTTGACGCCCCCAAGAAAATAAGCTTTGGAAAACATTGTGGGAAATGAAGAAATTGCTTGTTACAACCAATTTCTTCATAATCCACAATGTTTTCTATCAAAAATGCAAAGAAAAAAATCCTTAAATTCATAAGCTTTAAATTGCCATCTGCAGCTCCTTTGAATTTGGACCAGTCTAAAATTTTGCCATGTGGGTATGGGTTAAAGAGCTTGGCTAGAGGTTGAAGAAATCTGTAGAACAATGTCTAACCGGATCGTTCTTTGGAATAGCCCTTTTCCTCTTTTTTCTTTTGGCATCAATCTTTTCCTGCTCTTTCCTTTCCTCTTCTAAATTCCTTTCCTCTTCTACCTTCTTTTCCTCTTCTAACTTTTCTGATTTCTCTTCTATTCTTGACAGTTCTACCTATAAATAAAAACTGACCTTGTGTGACAGTTATACCGCCATGAAGCAATTCTTGCATATATGACTTTATTTTTTGGCCCTGACAGATGACCTTGACCTAATTTCAAATGGACTACCTCAGCAGCCCCATGGTAAGGATGCTTGACTTGTGATCTGGCGGTAATGGGTCTGAGCCCTACTGTAGCAATTACCAGGTGACAAGAGAAATTGCTGCCCACAATATTTTGCTAAGGAAAGCTGAACAAATCTTTGTCATTATGGATAATGGAGAAATAAATTGTGACACTGATGTTACTGATGCATTGAGAATATTTAAAACGGGTCGACCCTTAAACCTCTTTTGCTGTTATGGACTTAGCTGATACTCTTTACCATTGTTGAAAATATGATCATAATAAAACAACTAAGTACAATATAACAGTATATCCATTTAAAAATCAGATTTACATTAACCAGCTGCAGGCTTTCAAACCTGGATTAAACTTTGTAGTAAGTACACTGCAACTCCTCTATAACGCTACCGGGCACAGCGCCGACTCCATTATAACGCGGGGTCCGCTTGGCTCCCAAAATTTTGGAGGGGGGGGGGCATTTCGGGTTGCAGATGCTGATACGACATTAATGCTGATTTGGCCGCGATTTTTTCATCCCGTCTTCGGCCCGCTCGAAGAAAAAGGGTTGCACATAAAAATCAATAATTACCCGAAGCCAGGTAAGTTTTTAACACCTTACGTGGACGGTCCTGGTCATTAATGCATTACTTCATAGGTAATTGCTTTATTGATTGATGACACGCGTTGTGTTTCAATTTACAAAATCAGTTTGATTGTTTGGTCTTACTGTTTGACATCGAGATGATCAAAGCCTTGGGTCTTTTATATTTTCTAAATCAATAGAGAATAGGCACGCACCTCGGCGTTCTTAATTTCCTTCAGTCCCGGGTAGGACGTGTTCTTAAAGTAATGCCCGAGCGTGAAATTAGACAAATTGACTTGAGCCTACTATTTATTTCACTTCATAGTTTGCTTGTATCCGGAGCTCTTAGAGGATAGTGGCTTCAAGATAAAAACGCAAGAATGTGTTTTGAAAACAATCAGTCGTTGTTGCGACATTTTCGCTAAATACAGAAAATACGTGAATTTGAATTGTAAATGTCACAATATCGGAAGATTCTCATCCTAAAGGGGATAGATAATATAAGTAGATTAAAATAAAATACCGTTATTTTTCCGCATTTCAAACAAATTATGATCGACAATTTCGAAGTCAAGGTTTTCGGGTACAGTTTATTTTATTCTGAGGGAGGAAAGATGATCAAAGGTGCCGCCGCCAGATGTTCAGCTATTTGAGACTTTCCGGAGTTGACACGTGCCAGACGCGTACCCCGTGAGAATTCTTGCTGACCGAATTTTTTACTCTTGTCGTTATGAAACCAGACATTCCGCCGTCTCGGATTTTTTTCGATTATTATGACCTTCATTTTTACGATTAAAAGTAAGCGGCTACAAAGTTTAATCCAGTTTTGTATACGTGCAACTGGTCGGTTAAAATTCCGGATTCGTAAATGACTAGGTTCAGATAGAGTTCTTTGTCGGTTTATTGTTACCGTATTTTTAACAATGGTAAAGAAATTAGACCAAGTCCATAACCGCGAAAGAGGTTCGAAGGTCGATCCACGCGACATTTTCTCAACGCTTCAGTAACCCCAGGTGTTCAACAACTCGTCTGTCTCCAAGGAGACGTCGTTATGCGGAATACTTAGATTTTATCCCTTTTGTCTAAGGATGGAAATATTTACGTCTGTGTAAAACTAAATTCAATTAGATTAATGCCGACGACTATCAAAATAATAAAACTTGTCTCGGGTAAAAGTTCTAGATTCTTAATATTGGATGAAAGAGAACCACAATTTATAGACTTGTAGAAATTTACGGATTATTCAATCCTGATAGACCGGGAAGGTAAGGTTACAAATCAATTCTCCGCACACTGAATTTCGTCGGTTTCTGCTAAAATCTCGTAACTACAGTTGTTGTTTTTCATTTCCCGACTAGTAACTAGTATAGAATTAAACTTGATACAGGAATTTTATGACGAATTATCGGGTGTTTGGTTCCGATTCCGACGATTGAAAATTTCAGTTACGGCGGGGGGAGGGGGGGGGGGACAGCGTTATAGCATAATAACTCCACTTCTTCCGCTGTTTCATTTCTTGGACCCCACCAACAGCGTTATAATGCAGTGTAAATAATTCTAAGATGGTGGGATATCTAGTTTCAGTTTAGGGTATTTATTGTAATATGGACCTTGGAATTAAACATTATTGCCACCGATATTCCAAGACAGTATAGAAATTATGTTTAGCTAGTACTTTCAATTCAGATTTCTTTCTTTGGTATTGGTATTGGTTTTTGAATAAAGCTGAAACACTTTGAATTGGATTTGTATATGATAATCAAAATGGTTTGTATCAACAAAACTTATCAATATCATGACTGTCAAGAAATTATCAATTACCGCACAAGAAAAAATTAAGATTGGTCCAAAGACCCCTGAATTTTGGAGGCTAGCATAACAAAGCCTGAGAAAATTGTTTGTGACTAGCAATTTCTCCTTTTCTCAAAATGTTTTTTTTATAACCATATGTCTTAGGGGATTAAAAAAAGCAGGATTGTGTAGTAATGGACTAAATATTACTGAAACTGACCAATTACAACATGCATATCTTTGCCTGATTTGAGTGCATGTTTGAAATCAAATCCATAAGGTAGTTTAGGAGAAAATGGGCAGACAAGAAAAAGCTGTAGACTGACAGACAGACCTACGGACCAACCAACCAACAAGCTGACATCTTTATCCCCTCCACAACAGAAATTTGGGGGTGAATAACTAATCTTGGCTGTCCATAAGATAATCGGTCAACCAATGAAATCATTCATTCAGACCAGACAAGGGTTTTGATCTTCAACATTTGGCGTTATTTTTTTTAACCTTTTTTGGTTGGTTTGGTGACTCAAATGTCATAACTACAGTTTAAACAAGCTGTTGTTACAATGTTTAGGTTGCCAATCAACTATTCTACTTTTTTGTTACATGCTACTGGCCAAGTAAGTGGGCAGAGTCAGAAATTGGTTAAATACAGATGATTTAAGTGATTGGTAACTTGGTAACATTCTACAAGATTATATTAATATCTAGCTTACATCCTTTTCGCTAGGTAACTTGGTAACATTCTACAAAGATTATATTAAAATCTAGCTTACATCCTTTTCGCTATTTCCAGCTTTACTTTTCTTTCTGGAAAGTCTTTTCTTTTTGTTGTTTATTTTCAGTTTTTCTGTCTTTTCTGCCAGTTTATCGACCTGCAAATTTAAAGTGTCAGCCATTAAACAATAAAACACAATCATTGAAGGTGCCTTAAGTACTGATCAAAGTGAGTCTGTGTGTACTACAAAGTGATGCTGGCAGATTTCTGGAATGTAGGATGGCCATTCAACTTCATATTATATAATGCATGTTTAAAAATACATACTCTGCTTGATTTGATCTCTTTTGCATATGCAATTATGCATGTATTTGTATTGTTTAATTCCAAGATGTCCTCTTTGCATGCATGTTACAAATGATGAATGATTAGTTTACTTCAAACCTTTATTCTGCTGAATAAAAAGTCAAGTAGATAACATAGCCACTTTAGTGTGATACACGTCTATGTTGAATTTTGAACCTTATACAATCAATGGTTCAAAATTCATCTCCTCCCAAAGATGTATTTGGTAAGATTTTTGGAAAATGAAAAAATTGCTTAACCCAATACCAGACGAGAAAATTTTAGACTGGTACAAAACGAAAGGAGTCGAAGACGACAATTTAAAGGTATAAAATTTTAGATTTTGTCAACTTTCTGGGTAGAAAACATTGTATAAAATGAAGCAATTGCTTGTCACAAGCAATTTATTCATTGTACACAATGTTTTCAACGTCTACGTTTTGAAACTTTGAATTGTCATCTGTAATTCCGTTCAATTTGGACAAGCCTAAAATCTTGTTTAAAAATGGGATTTTGTTGTCTGATTATGGGTTAAATGGAGAAATTACACAAAGCTTTTCCCGATTGTTTTTCTTGAGGAGGGTCCCAAAGTGTCACTGTGTGGGAATGGCTTAAAATCAAATTTCCCAATATGTTTTGACCACAATATTCTGCTTTCTGTCATTTGCAATATAAATCTGTTACTTAGTACCTGGTTTTTAAACAAGAGGCCTATGAGAGACTTTATCACTCAAATGACACTTCTGATCCAGATAATTAAAATGACATCAAAATGCCAAATATTTAGCATAGTTCATTGTTTTTGACTCAATAAACCTGGAATCAAGAATTGAACAATCCAAGGTTAAGGGTTCCCAATGAGACTATCTGAGATGCAACCTCCTTTCAACCCATATAGTCCTGAACTGAACTGATTATTTATTTATTAATTATTACAGAAATTTTATTATATATCACTTAAAAATTTCATTTATCCTGTGTATCTCGTTAGATCCTGTATTTATTGATTTAGTACAATTCAATGTAAAAATAATATTTCTGCCAAAATCATTGCCATTTTTTATGTAATTGCCATTGAAGTCGTGCTGTTGATGTCATTGTAATCTGTTGTCTAAAATAGTGCCTTTGAAAATGTTCTTTTCTTATTTCAAAATGAGTTGGGAATTAAAATTAAACAAATAAATTTGACATTTGATCTCTATTTTCATTGTTATAGAAGTATAAAATTTCGTGAAGCATGTCAAAAGGTTAAACTTGACTCAAGATCAAAGACAATCTTCTTTCAATGATTGATTTTAGTTAATAAAGCTCTAGTATAGATAATTCATTCTAAATGAATAGGCCAAAAAGTCACCATCAATTGGTGAACATGATGCAAAATGAAAAGTCAATCATCATTTAATCATTTGATTACAAATATCAAATAATGCATTTCCAGAGAAAACTAGAGCTTGTCACTGAAAGTGTTGTAAAGAATGGCTTTTATGGCAAATGTAATTCAGTATATATTGAAATCCTGAAAACTTTATTCTACAATTCAGGAATGTTGAACAATACAGGCACTCAAGCACCTCTAGTAAACAAGGAGCAGCAGTGACATCTCTGCTGAAGGCTGTTAGCCTTAAATGCTTTTACAGCAACTTTTTTTATAATATCATATAGAAACAAGGTGCCAAATTGTCACAAGATACGCCCGTCACACTGCTTAATATAAACTGGGGGTTTGAATAGAACTGAGGTTATTTTGAATGATTTTTTTTTGTCAAACAAAGTATGAAAAACAACAAAGGGCAATAACCCAAAATAAACACTAGGTAGAGTTATGGTTCTTGTGCACTGCACTCCCACTTGGTAAGCTCTATCCATCCATGAAGTTTCATGATTCTAGCTATAATACTTTTAGAGATATACTGCGGACAAGATTCAAGTATGAAAAACAACAAAGGGCAATAACTCAAAAGATAGGCTAGGTAGAGTTGTGGTTCTTGTGCACTGCACTCCCACTTGGTGAGCTCTATCCATCCATGAAATTTCATGATTCTAGCTAGTATACTTTTAGAGATATACTCCGGACAAGATTCATGTATGAAAAACAACACAGGGCAATAACTAAAAAAATAGGCCAGGTAGAGTTATGGTTCTTGTGCACTGCACTCCCCCTTGGTGAGATCTATACACCCATGAAGTTTCATGATCCTAGCTATGATACTTTTAGAGATATACTCCGGACAAGATTCAAGTATGAAAAACAACAAAGGGCAATAACTCAAAAAATAGGCTTGGTAGAGTTATGGTTCTTGTACACTGCACATCCACTTGGTGAGCTCTATCCATCCATGAAGATTCATAATTCTAGCTACTATACTTTTAGAGATATACTCCGGACAAGATTCAAGTATGAAAAACAACAAAGGGCAATAACTCAAAAAATAGGCTAGGTAGAGTTATAGTTCTTGTACACTGCACTCCCACTTGGTGAGCTCTATCCATCCATGAAATTTCATGGTTCTAGCTAGTATACTTTTAGAGATATACTCCGGACAAGATTCAAGTATGAAAAACAACAAAGGGCAATAACTCAAAAAATAGGCTAGGTAGAGTTAAGGTTCTTGTACACTGCACTCCTACTTGTTGAGTTTTATCCATCCATGAAATTTCATGATTATAGCTATTATACTTTTAGAAATAAACTCCGGACAAGATTCAAGTATGAAAAACAACAAAGGGCAATAACTCATAAAATAGGCCAGGTAGAGTTATGGTTCTTGTGCACTGCACTCCCCCTTGGTGAGATCTATACACCCATGAAGTTTCATGATCCTAGCTATAATACTTTTAGAGATATACTCCGGACAAGATTCAAATATGAAAAACAACAAAGGGCAATAACTCAAAAAATAGGCCAGGTAGAGTTATGGTTCTTGTGCACTGCACTCCCCCTTGGTGAGATCTATACACCCATGAAGTTTCATGATCCTAGCTATAATACTTTCAGAGATATATTCCAGACAAGATTCAAGTAAGAAAAACAACAAAGGGCAATAACTCAAAAAATAGGCCAGGTAGAGTTATGGTTATTGCGCACTCCACTCTGTATTGATGAGAAGAATATAACTGCCAAGTTTAAAGTCAATCGGACTTACGGTGACAGAGTTATGCTCCGGACAAAGAAGTGGACACCGCCCGGACAACCGGACGCCTGGACACCACGGGTGATCCCATAATACGTCCCGTCTTCGACGGGCGTATAATTACTTTGAAATCCATCAGTTAACCCTTCCCACACAAGGACGCTTTTGGACGCCCCTCAAGAAGAAACAATTGGTAAAACATTGTGTAAAATGAAGAAATTACTTGAAACAAGCAAATTCTTCATTTTACACAATGTTTACTACCCAGAAAGTTGAAAAACCTATGGTTTTGTCAACTTTAAAATGTTGTCTGCAACTCCTTTTAATTTGGATTAGTCTAAAATTTTGCTGTCTGGTAATAGGTTAATGTAGAAGATATGCTCCAGACACAAACACATCTACCCACCCATACATACACACACATCTACCAACCCATACATACACACATCTACCCACCCATACACATACACACATCTACCCACCCATACACACACACATGGACCTACAGACAGAGGCTACTTTATATACCCATTACTTTTTCATGGCCGGGGGCGATGAATAAATATGTACCAAATCAGATGAATCTATAATATTGGTTCTGTAATTAACTCTTGCCATGCTGAACCCGGAATATTCTGGTTTTAGCAGGAGGTATATGGAATATTACTCTAGTATGCCTGCAAAGATGTTCATCATCAGTACTTTCAGCGCTTTGATTGTTTCAAGGTCTGGTTTATATTTCTTTACTTAGTCCATCACCCTCAATTACGCCTCTTGACGCCCCTGTAAAATTGTACTAAGGAAAGCAGTGTGACAAAATGTGAAATGGCTTGTAACAGGCCATATGTCCTTTTCCCACAATGCTTTCTACCATTTTCAGTCATTATTTTTCAAATCACATACACTTTCAAATGATGTCTGCAACTTCTATTAAATCAGACCAGTCCAAAATTTCGATGTCTAGTAATTGGTTAAGAATAAACTTTAACTACCTCATTACTCTGGTTCTCTACAATGTCGTCAACCTGAAACAATAATTACATCATGTGTGTTTGTAAAACTAGTCATACCTCCTACTTCCACATTGATATAGAAAGTTGCACAGTTGATTAATTGATATGGGTAGAAATGATTAGATATCTTCAGTCAAATGAAATCTTGACTTGTGTAATCTACAGTATAGGGAGGAGGAAAGAGTCTATTAATTATGGATCATCTTCAATCAGAGATAAATGTTTGTATCTCATTTGAAGAGTCTAAGGCGAACTGTATGTAGTTTCATATGAACCCTTGTTTTCTAAATATCAGTATATTGAACTATGATAAATCTGAACAGGAGGACCATGATGGTCCTAAATAGCTCCCCTGAGTATGATGGTTCCTGGCTTTATGATATATACAAAATAGCAAAGCCCTCAACATTATTTGGAGATGTTAAAGGACTTTCTATTTTAATACTAGGTATACCAAATATCAAAGCTCTAGGCGTAATGGTTTGGGAGAAGAAGATTTTCAAAGATATCATTCTTCATTCTTTTGTAAATCAAGGATCCCACAGAAAAGGGCAAATTTTCAAAAAAGGGTAATTCTTTGAGGGATTTTGGTAGAGGGTAAATAGCTGATGATATGTACCAAATATCAAAGCTCTAGGCCTTATGGTTTGGGAGAAGAAGATTTTCAAAGATTTCTTTCTTTATTCCTTTGTAAAAGCAGGGATTGCACAGAAAAGGGCTAATTTTCAGAATACAGTAATTCCGTAATAACAAAATAGTTTTTCTGTAAAACTCAATTCAAACCAAATATCAAAGCTCTAGGCCTAATGGTTCAGGAGAAGGTTTTCAAAGACATCATTTTTCATTCCATTGAAAAGTCGGGATCCCACAGAAAAGGGCTAATTTTCAGAGTGCAGTAATTCTTTGAAGTATTTTGGAATAGGGTCAATAGCTGATGATATGTATCAAATATCAAAGCTATAGGCCTTATGGTTTGGGAGAAGAAGATTTTCAAAGATTTCCTTCTTTATTCAACTGGAAAATCAGGGATCCCACAGGCAGGGCTAATTTTCAGAGTACCGTAATTCTTTGAAGGATTGTGGTAAAGGGTAAATAGCTGATGACACATATCAAATATCAAAGCTATAGGCCTTATGGTTTGGGAAAAGAAGATTTTCAAAGATTTCCTTCTTTATTCCTTTATAACATCAGGGATTGCACAGAAGAGGGCTAATTTTCAGAATACAGTTATTCCGTAATAGCAAAATAGTTTTTCTGTAAAACTCAATTCTTGGCTTAGGAATTGTAAGAGCTGCATTAGTGCTTCATCTAAGATTTGTATGTGTTGACTCTGTAAAGAGGCTTGATATATAGTATTGAAGTAAGGCTTTGTACATGACAATTTATTTTCTGCTACCTAGGCAAGGTATGCTGTATATATAATTAAGTTCAAGGTCACTTTGACCTCGACCTTTTATCAATTGCTTAGAAATCAAAAAGGGTCCTCTTCACTTTAAGAAGAATGTCTATACCAAATTAAGAATACTGTAACAAGTAAACATCTGTACACAGTATGTTCTAACAAACGATAGAAGTACCCACTGACAGGCAAGAGAAAATTGACATATTCCTACTTTTGATTTGTTTGTTTGAATGGAGTTCAACACCACATTTAACAGTATTTCAGCCATATCACAGCGACTGGAGCACCTAAAAATGGATTCCTCTTATTTCTCACACCAGCACTACCACTACATCCTTTCCAAGCCTCCAGCTGCTCATCCTACTTAGGTTGATGATTATTCCCCCATTGGTTACACGACAAATGTCAGAAAGGATATGTGCTGCCGCTGGGGTCAGAAGAATGAAAAGTTTTGAGAATGCACACAGAGCACAGTTTGACCAGAGTGAATAGTTTTTGCACTTTTGAACAGTTTTTGTTATGTGTAGCAGGTCACATTTTTTCATAATGGAATATTCATAATGACTGGAAAGACTAATTTACCTTTTCTTCTGAAGAATTAGTTTTGATTGTTTCTATATCTTTGCCTTTCTCTGTATCATTGTCAGCTGCTTTATCCTGGATTTTGTCCTTATTTATCATGTATTTAGGGATGGCTTCTTTGGTTATCCTTTCTTTGTCAACAATCTTACCAAGCCTAGTGATAAATAAAAGACAACAGATTTAAAGTAGTACCAAATGACTAATAAATCAAAGCACTGAAAGTATTGTGAAGTTGGAATGCAGTGAACGTAATACAAACTGAAAGAAATTGTTCTCCTCAGCATGCTGATCAACAGTTAGTAGGCAGATCCTTAAAATTGAGGATCCATATTTTTGACAACACAAACATTCAACCTGAATTCAATCAAGTACCATTATATACCCATACTAAATCTACAGACCTTGTCAGATGAACTTGACATTGGTATCAGAAGATTCATATTGATGAAAACTATCATTTAGCCATATTTAAATGTTTGTTTCTTGAATGGGTCTTGAATGAAGAAATTTGAAAAAAGTAAGTATTTTGGTTATGTTTTGCTGATATTTCACCTTGACAGATGACCATTACCTTGGTAGATGTATATTGATAAATACTATCGTCATGCCAAATATGAGCATTTCATCTTAAATAGCTACAACGTAAATATGAAATGTTTAATTTTTTGTTTAAATGATTGACATCATTCAAACTAAAAACCTAATTTTTCTAGAATATAGATTATGCAATTAAAAAAAATCAGAACTCTGTCAGCAAGACTACAATCTCTTCATTTTCCTCATTGTTTTTTAACTGATAAAGACAGAGATTCTATTATTTAGAATGTTTTCCACTTCTTTTCATTATGACTAGTACCCTTAAAGAATTAAGCTCTGTTGCATAATGGTGTAGAAACCATACATTCTATGCATTTTCTGCTAAAATGTGAAAAAAGAATCATAGTGAAAGGTACCCAACAAAAACAAGGCAATCTAGAAATGATTTGACATTAACCCTTGTCATGCTGATTTTAATTCCTATACAGAATCGCTTTAAAATCAAAGGACTGGCAGCACTGGAATGTCTCAATGATGGTCAATATTCATTTTGAAAATTGATTATTGAAACAACTTTGATTCAAAGGGGATAAACAGGAGGTGTGGACCAAGATCAGACAGCACTTATGTGCAGGCTGATCTTTGTCTATACCTCCAGCCAAAACAGGAATATTACAGGTTCAGCATGACAAGGGTTAAAATAGGTCAAAACATGAGCTAATCAGGCATGCTACTTTTTTAGTTGGAAAATATGAATATCACAAGAAAGACATATAACATACTTATCTATTAGACACCATGATTTGGAAACCTCTATAAAAAGAATTATGATGAAAATACCTTTACCCCTTTTTTCAAGGTGGGTGGGGTAAGATGATATAATGAAATTATCCCATATGTGAGAAGAAAGGTATCCTAATTTTTTTTCAGGAGGAAAGATTACAGTTATGTCTAAAATATATTTGAAAATAAGAAAAAATATTGGGTATACTGTATAGATTCTTAAACAAGAGGGCCAGAATGGCCCTAAATCACTCATCTGACCAATATATGTCAATTGAAAAAAAACTTGAAAGAACACAGGCATGTTTGACCTTGAGCCGTGACATTGAGGTTATCTGAAAATTTCTTTGAAATGGCAAATCCACTCATGATTGAGATTAACTTGATGTTTTATTTCTAACAACCCAAAATGTTCCTCACAAATATGGACTAAGGTACATACACCGACATGTGATTGTGACAAATTAGTCTTGCTCATTACAAGTAGGATTGACAAAAAGAAAGTAATTATAAGCTTAAAAGTTGTCCTGTTTGCTAAACACTGGAGATCAGTTGTTGTTTCTCACTAGTTGCCCATCTCACTTGGGCATATTGCTTGTCTTTTGCCCATTGGTGGAAGTCAAAAGGTACTTGTCACAATGATTGTGCCAAATGTCTGATGAATGTTGACCAAGTCGCTTTTAAGAAATTTTTCAGACATATTGGAGCATTTAACAATGGATTCCTGGTATTTCTCTATTCTAGTAATACCATTATATCCTTTCCTAGCCTCCAGCTGTCATCTGATTTAGATTTAGGATCATCTACCCATTGGGGAGACAAAATGCGGTAGATATGTGCTGCCGCCAAGATTCAAAACCTCGACACCCAGGGTTCCCTCAATTTTCTGCTTGAAAAATTCAAGACTTTTCCCTAAATTTTTCCAGGAAATTTTCAAAATTCAAAATTTTTATTAATAAAAAACCCGATATACCAAAAGCAAGTTATATCAAACATCTTTTATTCTTATGAAAATAAGATTACTCCCTGTAGTGGAGGGACAACAGTACCTATACAGTACAGCAAACACTTACTCTTGTCTGCAATAGACTTCATATTATGGTTAAAGCAAGGAATATTATGACACTTATTGTTGAGTCCCTGAGACCCCATTTTATTAATGTCGAACTAAAATCCTGAGCTCTGTCCAGAAAATTACAATCATATAAAACTATGGATAAATTTGATTTTTTCTAGACGTGTAAATTGTCAATATCATGTAAAGGATAATAAATTTTGATGTATATTTATCCTGAGTTCACATGTTTATTTGAAAAGAAGGCCATTTATTACTTTCGTATCCAAATTCAATTCATGTCCGGTTACTGGTACATTTAAGATGTTGCTTTTGATTTCCCCTAAATATTTGTATTATGTACTCCAATCATATATTTTGCAATATTCGACACCTACCTATTCTAGCAGAAAATTAAGTACCATGCTTGTATTTTTTGGTGAAACAAATACCAAATAGGCAGACATTGTGATGTAATAAAGCATCCCCATGTAATTTAAACTGTGTGATAAAACCTTACATGCAGATTGGGAGGATACTTGTCACAGATTCAATTGAGTCCTGCTTCTTTCGACTATCAAGAGCGAAATAAGTATCACCCAAAAATTTCTTTTTGTAATCAAATTGATTTGTCTTTTCCCTATTTTTACCCAGTTTTTTGTAAGATATCACAAAAACTAGACATTTTCTCTACCAGGAAAGAGTTTCATGAAGTTCCCGACTTTTTCCCTTTTTCCCGGTAGCGTGGGAATCCTGAACACCCTATGATTGAAGATTTGGTGTCTGACACATTCCCAACTGCACTATGTGTATTCAGACACAACACAACAGTAATAGCCCCATTGACCATTGTCAGTCAGATTCAGGCCAAGTTTGTTTGAATTCGCCCGCTGGTTTGGGAGGAGATGTTTAAAGATTTCAAAATCAAAATAAGCCCTGCCCTACCACGCCCATATTTGGGGGTCAATCAAAGTTTCACAAACAAATTCTAAGAAGGGGCATCCAAGGAAGATGCATGCAAAGTTTGGTTGAAATTGGACCAATGGATACTAAGGAGAAGAGGTGTAAAGATTTAAAAGTCAAAACAAGCAAATTTGTTGAATTGACAAATGAAAAGTGCGGAAACAAATATTACTCTGTATGTAAATGGCTTCACCAATAAGGGGCAGTAACTCTAAATTTAATAGTCAAACCGGATAACCCTGACGATATGTGCATCTCCTCTTTGTGGTGAAGCTTTCAACAAAGTTTTATTGAAATCCAGTCAATGGCAGAAACAAATGTTACTCTGTATGTATATAGCTTCACCAAGAAAGGTCACCCAAGGAACATTCATGCCTAGTTTGGTTGAAATTGTCCCAATGGCTACTGAGGAGAAGATGTTAAAAGGTTTCAACGTAAAAAACTGCAATGCCCTGTCATGCCCTTATTTTGGTGTCAATCAAAATTTCGCATACAACTTTTGAAAAGGGTCACCCAAGGAATATTCATGCCAAGTTTGGTTGAAATTGCCCTAATGGTTACTGAGAAGATGTTTAAAGAGTTAAAAATGAAAAACTGCCATGCCTTGCCACGCCCATATTTGGGGGTCAATCAAAATTTCAGGAACAATGTTTTAGAAAGGTCACCCAAGGAATATTCATGCCAAGTTTGGTTGAAATTGTCTCAATGGTTACTGAGGAGAAGTTATTAAAAGATTTAAAATAAAAAACTGCCATACCCTGCCACTTGCATAATTGGGGTCAATCAAAATTTCGCAAACAAATTTTGAGAAGGATCATCCAAGGAGCATTCATGCCAAGTTTGGTTGAAATTGGACTTGACACCTTCCGTCAACCGACTCACAACAGACAAAAGTTGATCACAAAAGCTAACATTGAGCACGTTGTACTCAGATGAGCTAAAAAGTCTTCAATCAACTTGATGCATTATTCAACTTTGACATAGCACTATTTCATTGTGTTCTTAAGAAAATCTGTTCAAATCATGTCATCTTGTGTGAAAATGAGTCTAGATTTCCACAAGCAACATCATTTAACATAATTTTTAGGGACAAGCATTGTTGATATCATGAAGCCCATATTCCCATTTTCATTGAAAGTAGGGTAAACATGTCAAGGGCAAATACAGGGTTTGAAATAAACTTATTTTGCTACTTGAAAAAAATGCGAGTGCCTACATTTCCAGCTTGCTAGATGCAGATTGCTACTAGCAAAATACTAGATGGTTGTCCAAGGACAACTGCTGTCGAGCCCGCAAAGTTTTGTAGGCATCATTCTCCGGACAAGCAATATTTTAGTGTTTGACCTTGACCATGAACTTGAAGCTATCCAAAAAAATTATTTTAAATGGCACATCTACTCATGATGGAGAATAATTGTGCCAATTTATTTTGAAATCCATCCATAATTGTAGGAGAAATGCTCTTGACAACCACAATTTTAGTGTTTGACCTTGAGCTGTGACCTTGACATTTTACAATATTTTACCTGTGCCCACTCCTTCTGTTTCCAGTTTTTACATAGCCTTCCTTTTCAAGTCTGTTGATTAATCCCTGAGCCACAATCATCTCTGTACCAAGCCTTTTAGCAAGTACAGGGGCTAGGATTCTCTGATGTTCCAGACAAGCCAATAATGTTCTCCTCCATAAACATGTTGCCTATTAGAAAACAGAGGACAAAATAAGAAACATTAAGCAACAAGAGCCATCATAAATGGATTATACTCCCCAAATATAGCCCTATTGGAGAAAGTATAAAATTAACTTTCCACCTTGGGCTGTGACCTTGACCTAAGAGCTATCTCAAAATCTTTCACAAATGGCACATCTACTCATGACATAGGACAATTGTGCAGTAAGTTGAAATCTATTCATTATTTTTGGAGTACACTCCAGACATGCTGAATTTTAACTTTTGACCTTGAGCTGTGTCCTTGACCCTACAGGTATCTGATTTTTTTTCAAATAGCACAACTACTCACCATATAGAACAATTGTGTAAAGGTATTTTTTTGTATGACTATACAAACTGTGCAAGCTGACTTGGTATAACTTTTTCTGTCCAAGCAAAAATGGCCAAGTGGTGTTAAGCCCTATTCAATCAATCAATAAACTATATATCATTTCCCAGATTTGATCACCTTTCTGAACTTTTAAATATTTTCATCAAATTGATAGGCGGTCATATTTAGCATGGCATTTCATGTATGTTAACAGAACTGCTACAAAATGAACAATCCCCAACATATAAACATATAATAAAATCTTATTGATGGTTTCTATGAGGTATTGTGTTGCTTTTCATACTAAATATATATGTATTTTCTAACTCGCAGGTTATAACAAGTATCACATAGCAAACACAGATGTTGTAAGGTCATACTGAAACATACACTAGTTGTCTTTGAAAAACAAAACCCTGCAACAGGACTAAATGTTTGACCTTTGTATGTGACCTTGACCTTATCACATGAAGTTGAACGAAGGAGATGCGTATTATGGAAATGTATCATCATGCCAAATATGAGCATTATATCTTGAATAGGCTGGTAGTAATTGGCAATGTTAAGACAGACAGACAGACAGATGGAAAGACTGAATGACTGACAGACGGACAGACAATCAACAGTAAAACAATATGCCCCCGATTTTTGGATGCGTGGGAATAGAAATGTGATCCCATATCCTCAGTAGATGACCTTGGCTTTACTACCCAACTAAGGTCATCAGTAAAAAGAATGTTGGTTTCATTTTTTGATGTTCTTTTTTTTTCACAAACCTGTTTCTGAATAGTTGATAAATTAAGAAGATATTGATCTGTAGGTTCTTTTTCTTCTGTACCCTCCTGGAAAATGAAATTACCAATTTACAACAATAATTCTAAAGATATTGAGGTCTCATCTTATCATGAAAGGCAAAATAAGCTTTCATTGAATGTACCTATTATATATCAATCCTGGAAGAGGCCACAGTCTGACCTAACAAGGAAAAATATTCTACTACATTAACCTTTTCTGGTACAACCCCTTGTTTTTACGTTCCTGTGATTTCATACTTGAGAAAACAATGTTGAAGAAGAAGAAATTGATTGTGATATGCAATTTCTTCTTTATCCACAATATTTTCTAACTAGAAGGTTAGTTCCTATTCAAATTGCACCCACTCTTGTCGTCTGCAACTTCTTTAAAATTGGACCAGTCTAAAATTTAAAAAAAGGGGGAAAGGGTTAATAGTTAATTTTCTGCACTCCAATTGGTTCCTGTACATAGCTTTTGAAATTATTTAAGAGAAAGACAAAATAGTAAGAGATAATGTCTTTCAAAAAATGCAAGTAATGTTCTGTTCAGTACTGTATCTAAATTTCTAACATGTAAATAAACTTTTATTCAGGATCATTGAGATGTCAAGGAGTTAGTTTGCAAAATATAAGATCAGATACATCAACAAGATATTTGACATTAACATTGTCAGATGATATTGACCTTGTCATAAAAAAAAATTAATACCCAAGCCAAATGGTTAAATACTGGACCTTTATCATAAAAAGAGTCTCTCTGAATCCTTATTTCTGACAGGTACCTCATGTTAAATATAGGCATTACCACTGACATAGTTACGCAGAAAAAATGAATGGCTGTTTTTTGATGTAGAGATTTGAGAAAAGGTCATTAAGATAAGGGTTTAATATGATCATAACCTTGGAAATATAGCTTTCATCATGACCTGTTCATGTTGTAAGTTCAGGTTAGATCTCCGCTTTCATCATGACCTGTTCATGTTGTAAGTTCAGGTTAGATCTCCAATCAAAATAAATGGAGGACATCTACATGTAACTTCTGCTCTAAACTAATCCTTTCATTGGTCAATTGATATTTTGATTCATATTTCCTTACCTCAGCACACATGTCACACACATGCTGGTCTGGTGCTTCGTCCTCAGTCATAATTAGGAAACAAACACCATGTTGCCATAATTTACAGATACGACACATAATCATAAGGCCATCATCCTTCAAGAAAAAGCAAACTAAAATGTCTTTTTTGTCTGATGACAACATTTAGGACTAGTCCATATAAATAAAGTAAATTGAAAAACAAGATGTCTGTTTGTCAAACAAACATGTCCCAACTACTACTACTACATTCATATAGAAAGTGGTGACAGTTGGTACACTGTATGATACCCAGTCAATTTTGTGGCTAATTATAATCCACTTAAAAATAGGGGTATGTTTAAACCAGTTGAGGCATCATAAACTTCATCATAAACAAGATGTGTTTGTGAAACACTATGCCCCCAAAATGGGAATTCTTTAGAAACGGGTAAAGGGTTAAAATTTTGACCTTGATGAAATGACCTTCCCCAGTTGCGCCTTGCTGAGACCTATCTACATACCAAATATTAGCATTGTAACTTAATCAGGGTTGAAGTTAAAGGAAAATGTTTAGTTGGCAGGTTAAGTTTTGCAGACAGACAGACGGACAGACAGATGGACAGACAGACAGACGGACACCCGTAAAACAATATGCCCCCGATCTTATCGATGTGGGGGCATAAAAATCTTAAACAATTCTGTGTCAAATTATCATCTAGGCAATGGACAGTCTATACATCAACAACTGCATAACCTTCACCTACTGAACAGCCAAATCAATTTAGTGTGCCTTTAGTGAGCATCTGGTTTTGGTTAAGAACCCTATTTCTTCTGAAGAAAAAGGATGTAATTGAAATGACCCCTAGGGCGGCACTAGTGACCCCTCGGCCGGGGCCAACAAGACCTCGATGGGTGGGTAGGCGGGGGATGTTATCATAACAGCAAACTTTTTAGAGGTCTGCTAGGTACTTCTACATGCAAAATATCTAAGCTATAGGTTTTGTGGCTCTAGAGAAAATTTTTTAACTTTACCATTACAAATTTTATGCAAATTTAAATGACTCATACATGGGGCCAATTTGACCTTGGGGTCATAATTTGAGCAAACTTGGTAGAGGTCTACTAGGATATACTTAACATAAAATATAAAAGCTCTAGGCTTTGTAGTTCTGGAGAGATGTATTCTTAAATATATGAATTCTACATTAAATTCAAGTGACCCCTTGGCATGGCTGATTTGACTGAGAGTATGATTTGAGCAAACTTGGTAGAGGTTGTCTAGATGATGCTACACACCAAATATGAAAACTCTGGTCTCGTGTTTCAGACATGAAGATTTTGGAAATTAGCAAATTTTGAGCCCTTATTGGTCCCTAACATCCAAAGTGAGCATTGGACTGGAATGATTTCAACAATTTTGGTAAAGAATCACCCAAGGAACATTTGTATGAAATTATTTAAAATTTGGACCAGCGGTTTAGGACATGTTGTTTGAAGAAAAATATTGGCAGACATTAGATGGCAGTACATAAGACTTACAATGGACATCCATCAATCCTGAAGCTCACACAAGCACTGAGCTCTCAAGTTAGCTAGAACAGTAATTCACTCAATATCTGAGAACATTTTAGAAAGAAAAGTCTACTGATAATTGTGCAGTCTCACTAAAACAGCAGAAACAGTACAGACACAAGTTTTCAAATATACATTGTTAATGTTTAACCCATCCCCCTTCTGACCCTTTTTGACATCCCTCAAGAAAAATAATTGGGAAAAACATTGTGGAAAATGAAGAAATTGCTTGCAACAAGAAATTTCCTCATTTTCTATCATGTTTTCTACCTAGAAAGTTAAAAAATCTAAAATTTCATTAACTTTGAATTGTTGTCTGCAACTTCTTTCAAGTTGGACTAGTCTTAAATTTTGCCGTCTGAAATGGATTTAGTAATCAACTCACCTCATTACATCCACAAGGGCATCTAACTTTAAACTCTTCCCCTGTGTCCGTGTTCTGGCTTTGTTCTGATCCAATGTGGTCAACTGCATTTTCTCCTACAAGATGCAGCATGAAATATTGTGACGATCTGGTTATCCCAGGCCTTATCTACTTACGTCTTGTGTCTTTAATTAAGAGCCTACTGCATCTCTACAGACTCGTGGGGGATAAACTTTGTTTATTTCTCTACCTTACTGTCACGTATGCAGCTACAATGTATGTGTATGTGTAATGCATAGCTTGTTTACTTCTTGGTGTAATCGATTCTCGCGATACTTCGGATCTATTTTTGACACATGACAGTATAGAGCTGTAATCTATTGGTTTGTATTTGTATCGCTTTACGCGGTGCAAGTTTAGCCCGCTTTTCCCTTTTAAACTCTAATAAATTGTTGTGGACCTGTAAAATCTCGGAAGATTATTCATTTAACTTACTGGTTGTTGTTGTTTTCAGTAATATTCAGGCAGACTTTATTAGTATTTTGCTCGTTGAAACGAATCCCCCCTCGTTTTCATGCAATGTTGTGCACGCAGCCCTTTTTCATTGTGAGTTTTCACGACGTTTTGTGCATGCAGGAGATGCTTTGCTAGCAAATCTCGCAAGTTCTGGACGTCGTGCACGAAATCTAGCAGCTTCGGGGGACGCAGCTATAAAAGCTAGGGTGTTTCGTGACATTGAGGACTCCATTTCTGAAATTTTGCAGTACTAGAACTTTACATCATTTTTGTTAGAATTTTGTCTTTGGTTTATTTTCCTTGGTCATTCATTCAAAATCATATGTTTAAACTGAAATTTTAAACACGTAGAGAAATTTTCTGATGTTTTGAATTGCTGACTTTCGTAAAATTGCACAGCTGTAAACTTATTGAAAACAGTCATTGCTATTTATTTATGCAACTTTAAAGTACATTTTTAGCTCACTGCGAGATCCTGTAAGGGTACCTAAAACTGTTTTCAACCTTTTTCATTATCTAAAACAGATCTCAGAATTCCTTGACTGGCTATCTTGAATTGAAGGTATTTAGATTTATCTATCAGTATTGATTCATCCATCAGTATTTGTTAAGTTTGTAAATTGTCAACTTGATTTTATTTCCCCATTATTATGTAGAATGGATTATCGTCTCTAGTAAAGGTACTAAATTATAATTGTTTAATCAGAATTTTACTTCAGTTGTACTTTGCTATCCTTACTTGATCCTTTTCTTTTTTTTGTTGGAGTCCACCACCCCTTTTTTTATCTTAATCCCGTACTACGACATCCTCAACGCTGTGAAAGATTGTATAAAAAGAACATCCTGACACAGATCACTTATCAGAGGACTTAGTCTTTCACCAACACACTATCTAGAAGGACTATATTGCTATAGCATCTTGAACGTTGTTTGGCTGTCTCGATACAATATCAATGGTTTCACAGACAGCAATTTTCATACAGGAGTGCCATAGTCACAATAAGCGTAGCTACATAATTGCCTTTCAAGAAGGTAGCTGTAGAGATATAGGGGTTAGAACTAAAAGATACATCATGAAGAACAACTAGCCTAGACATTAAATATTACATTAATCCCCCTTATTCTGTGAGGCATCCTATAATTGCAAAACCCCGACAATATTTGCAAGGCAAGGTGACTAGGAACATTTTGTGAATATTCATTCAAATTTGTCCATAAATGTAAGAGGAGATAACTTAAGAAATTTTGCATTATGCCCCCTTTTTCAGTGAAACAGCCTAAAATGGAAAACACCAACAATACACACAGGGTCAGGTGATTAGGGATGTTAACACTATATTCAAATACTGCCATAAATAAGGAGATATATACAGATGGAAAGTGGGACAGATAGACCAACAGATGGAGAAGATGATATGAAAATATTCCATCTTTGGTGGCATATAAAAATGGAGAACTTTTCTAAATTAATAGAATAATTAAAGCAAGAGCCATCACTGAAAATGATTAATGCCTCCAAACAGACCCTTGTCGCAGGAACAATATTTTATCAATGAATATGCAATTTTCAACAAAAAGGCTTGGCCACATAAAAGTAGTTGAGAATTCGAGAAGTCAAGAAATTTTAATAAAAGTGTTGAAAGTTAAGTTTGAATTCTAACCATTAATTGATGCAAAAATCAGCACAAAGGAATTTCATTTAGGTTGCAAAAATCTGTGAAAAGCCATTGAACAAAAACAAAAATAAAAACAAGAGGACCATGATGGTCCTTTATCGCTCCCCTGAGTATGATGGTTCATAGCTTTATGATATATACAAAATAGCAAAGCCCTCTGTCTAATTATTTTGGAGAAGATGTTTAAGGATTTTCCTACCATATAGCTAAAGATTTTCAAAGATTTCCTTCTTTATTTCTTTGAAAAATCAGGGATCCCACAGAAAAGGGCTAATTTTCGGAATACAGTAATTGTTTGAAGTATTTTGGTAGAGGGTCAATAGCTGATGATATGTGCCAAATATCTAAGCTCTAGGCCTAATTGTTGGCAGAAGAAGACTTTAGGGGATTTCCTTCTTTATTTCTTTATAAAATCAGGGATTGCACAGAAAAGGGCTAATTTTCAGAGTATGATAATTCTTTGAAGTATTTTGGTAGAGGGTCAATACATGATCATGCATACAAAATATAAAAGCTCTAGGCCTTATAGTTTGGGAGAAGAAGATTTTCAAAGATTTCCTTCTTTATTCCTTTTTAAAATATGGGATCACATAGAAAAGGGCTAATTTCAGAATACAGTAATTCTTTTAAATATTTTGGTAGAGGGTCAATAGCTGATGATATGTACCATATATCTAAGCTCTAGGCTTAATTGTTGGCAGAAGAAGACTTTAAAGGATTTTCTTCTTTATTTCTTTGATAATTCAGGGATTGCACAGAAAAGGGCTAATTTTCAGAGTATGATAATTCTTTGAAGTTTTTTGGTAGAGGGTCAATACGTGATCATACATACAAAATATAAAAACTCTAGGCCTTATGATATGGGAGAAGAAGACTTTAGATTTTTTTTTTATTCCTTTGTAAAATCAGGAATTGCACAGAAGAGGGCTAATTTTCAGAATACAGTAATTCTTTTAAGTATTTCAGTAGAGGGTCAATAGCTGATGATATGTATCAAATATCTAAGCCCTAGGCCATATTGTTTGGAGAAGAAGACTTTAAAGGATTTCCTTCTTTATTTCCTTGTAAAATAAGGGATTGCACAGAATAAGGCTCATTTTCGGAGTATGATAATTCTTTGAAGTATTTTGGTAGAGGGTCAATACATGATCATACATATAAAATATTAAAGCTCTGGGCCTTATGGTTTAGGAAAAGAAGATTTTGACAGATCTCCTTCTTTATTCCTTTGTTACATCAGGAATTGCACTGAAAAGGGTTAATATTCATAATACAGCAATTCTTTGAAGTATTTTGGTAAAGGGTCAATAGATGATTACACATTCCAAATAGAAAAGCTCTAGGCTTATGATTTGGCAGAAGAATTTCGTTCTTTATTCCCTTGTAAAATCAGAGATCGAACAGAAAAGGGTTAATTTTCAGAATACAGTTAGTCTTTGAATTATTTTGGTAGAGGGTTAATAGCTGATGATACATACCAAACATAAAAGCTCTAGGCCTTATTGTTATGAGAGAAGAAGATTTTCAAAGATTTCTTGGTAAAATCAGGAATTGCACAGAAAAGGGTTAATCTTAAGAGTACAGTACTTCTTTTAAGTATTTTGGTAGAGGGTCAATAGGTGATGATATGTACCAAATATCAAAGCTCTAGGCCTCATGGTTTGGGAGGAGAAGATTTTTATTAATTGTTTTATGGATGGACAGATGGTCAGATGGACAGACCATGAGACCCAATATCAAACATGATACACATTCCATGGAGACAAACCTTCTGATTGAAAATAAAGACCATTAATAAAAATATGTGGCCTTGGAGTTTATCTGAGACCATAATTCAAACTTGTCCCAGATATCATGTAGACAAATATGTGTATTCTGACCAAGTAGCAAGTAGCAAGACATTTGAGCCAAAAATGTGACCTCTAGAGTGCACAAAATTTTGATAAATTTTGAGCTTGTAGCCTATTTTTTGACCTGAAGTGACCAAATTTCAAACCTTTCTATGGTCTCTTAGACAAAAACTCATACAATTTGGACTAGTCTAAGTTTCAAGATTTATTTTAGCCAAATTGATTGATTGATTGCATTATGTTAAAAGAAGATTTTTTTAAAAAAATTTCTCCTTTAATCCTTGGTGTAGTGAAAACCCAACCATGTTGAGCTTATTTCAAGAGTACTGTAATTCTTTGAAGTAATAAAGTAGAGGGTTAATAGGAATTAATACATACCAAATATCAAAGCTCTAGGCCTTATGGTTTAGAAGGAGAACATTTTCTATGATATCCTTCTTTATTCCTTTCTGGGATTGCACAGAAAAGGTCTTATTTTCAGAATACAGTTATTCTATGAAGTACAGTAAAACCCCTCTAATACGACCACTTGCAGTACTTTCTGAAAGTGGTCGTAATAGCGGGGTGGTCGCAATACTGAGGTTTGGTCGTTTGTCTTCAAGTCATTCATTTTTATTTTATCTTTGATGTTTGAATATATTTATACTTGACATACAAAAGTAAAACTATAAACAAGAGGGCCGTTGGCCCTGGGGCGCTCACCTGAGATAAAGGCTCTTTTTCTTTCAACAGTCTAATTTCATGTTAAGGTTAGGATTATGAAACAAGTGGGCCACAATTACATATAAAGACTATGAACCTGGGAATCCAAAAGTCCAAATTACAAATTCCAAGGCTTTAGTGCCGATTTGAAAGAAGGAAAAAACTTTTTCCATGGGTTATAATTTCAGAAATAAGAAAGAAGTCTGTGAACTTATGCTTCATGCCTATAAACCCCCCCCCCCCCCCCCCTGGGTCTGCCCCTGGAGACCCGAGTATCATGATTTTAGCTATTTTGTAAGAGGTCAATAAACTGATGCTTCATGCAAAATATCAAGGCTGTACGCCTTCTGGGTCAGGAGGAGAAGATTCTTAAAGATTATTTTGAAATTTCACTTTTGTTGCCATGGCAACCAGAGTTTTTAATTCAATTCTTTTAGCTATTTTTGAAGGGGACCACCTAAGCAACATTTCTGCCAAATTTGGTTCAAATCAGCCCAGTGGTTTGAGAGGAGATGTCATTTAAAAAATCGTTCTTTATTTCTTAAAGATTATTTTGAAATTTCACTTTTGTTGCCATGGCAACCAGAGTTTTTAACGGATTTCAATTCTTTTAGCTATTTTTGAAGGGGACCACCTAAGGAACATTTCTGCCAAATTTGGTTCAAATTGGCCCAGTGGTTTAGGAGGAGATGTCGTTTAAAGAAATTGTTGACGGACGACGCACGACGGACGCCGGACGGACGCCGGACAAAAGACGATCACAATAGCTCACTTGAGCACTACGTGCTCAGGTGAGCTAAAAACATGTTTTACAGCAGAATCTTATGTCATTTTCAAATTTACAATCTTTGATAATTTCTACTTTCTCTCCTCCGTTTTGATCTGATTCAGAAGTCCGACCCCAGATTATTTATATGTAAATACAGGTTCAAAGTGTCAAACTGTTGATGTCATATCTTCTATACTGCGAATACCAAACATCAATTCAGTTGAAATCTAAATTTAATTGCTAATTAACTGTTCGGAATGCCGTAAACAAACGAATCGTAACTTTTCGGGTACTTTTCACTTTATCACTCGAGTCAAAACCCGCGACATATTTAAATAACAATTAAAAATAAAACAAGGTATAATTTCTTAAAGTGATCAGCCACTTTAATTTTTTGAATAGAAATAACGCCTATTATAAAAAGGGTTCGATGTCACATGATCAAAATCCGATATTGTATTGACAGTGCATTCGTACCCAATTAGTGTTGTCTTATCAAGTGTGAAAATTCGGGTGGTTGGTCTCAATGTGTGAAGTAACTGGTCGTTTTTGGTGGGGTTCAAAAAAGTGTATTAGCTATAGTTGGTAGTGAATTTGGTAGTCGTAATTCGGAATAGCGGGGTGCCCATTTTAGAGGGGTTTGCGACCATTGAAATAAAGAACAAAAAATTCCGTTTTGTAAAAATTCGGTCGTAATAGCGGGGTGCCCGTATTTCCGGGGATGGTCGTAAGTAGGGGTTTTACTGTATTTTAGTACAGGATAAATAGGTATTGTTACACACCAAATATCAAAGCTCTCTGCTTTATGGTTTGGGAAAAAAAGATTTATAAAGATTTCCTTCTTTAAATCTATGTAAAATCAGGGATCACACAGAAAAGGGCTTATTTTCAGAATTCAATAATTCTTTTGTATTTTGGAAAAAGGGTCAAAAGATGATGATGAATAACAAATATCAAAGCTCTAGGCCTAATGGTTTGGGAGAAGAAGATTCATAAAGATTTCACTCTTTATTTCTTTGTAAAATCAGGGATCGCACAGAAAAGGGATAAATTTCAGAATGCAATAATTCTTTTAAGTATTTTGGTAGAGAGCTAATAGGTGATGATTTATACCAAATATCAAAGCTCTAGGCCTTATGGATTAAGAGAAGAAGATTTATAAAGATTTCCTTCCTTATTTCTATGTAAAATCAGGGATCGCACAGAAAAGGGCTAATTTTCAGAATACGGTAATTCTTTGAAGTATTTTGGTAGAGGGTCAATAGATGATGATTTGTACCAAATATCGAAGCTCTAGGCATTATGGCTTGGAAGGAGAAGAAGATTTTTAAAGTTTTCCTTCTTTATTTCTATGTAAACTCAGGAATCGCACAGAAAAGGGTTAATTTTCAGAATACAGTAATTCTTTTAAATATTTTGGTAGAGGGTCAATAGATGATGATTTGTACCAAATATCAAAGCTCTAGGCCTTACGGCATGGGAGGAAAAGATTTTTTCAGTTTTTTTACTCTGTTGCCATGGCAACCAGAGTTCTTCATGGATTTCAATTTTTCATTCATTGAAGTATTTTGGTAGAGGGTCAATAGATGATGATTTGTACCAAATATCAAAGCTCTAGGCCTTACGGCTTTGGAGGAAAAGATTTTTTTCAGTTTTTTTACTCTGTTGCCATGGCAACCAGAGTTCTTCATGGATTTCAATTCTTTGAAGTATTTTGAAAGAGCATGACCTTGGGATCATTTCTGTGACGATTTGTTGAAATTCTGAGGTGAGTTAAGGAGGAGAAGAATTTTTTGTAATTGTGATTGGAAGGACGGACAAACGACGCACAATGGCTGATCACAATAGCTCCCCCAGAGCACTCTGTGCTCTGGTGAGCTAAAAAAAAAATAGGCACATCACTGCTTCATACCAAGTCTGTCTGTTAGATTTGAACCAAAGCAGTTAAAAGAAAATCAGAAGACAAGAGTTTTCATCAAACATGTAGTTCTAAAGTGAACTATTGCCGAAATACTAAATACACATCCAAGATTTATCCCTCAGATTTCATTGGAATCTGTTTGTTAGCACTTGGTGAACATACAGAAAACCCAACAAATGGACCAACCATCAAGATGACTCCTATGTACTCTGCAAACCAATTTAGGGTGTGTGTGTGTAAGGTTAGAGCCCAGAAACAGTTTTTCAATAAAATTTCAATTTTGCGATGACCTCTGACCCTTGGGTCATTAACAACAGTTGATGAATTTTTAAGGTTCTAGGTCCATTGATTCTTGAGTTAGAGCACAGAAAGAGTTTTCAGTAAGTGTTCAATTTTGACGATTACCTTTGACGTCATGACTGAAAAACAATTGGGCAATTCCTTGGGTCATTAGCAACAACTATATGATGTTTGAAGATTGTAGGTCTATTGGTTCTCGAATTAGTGCACAGAAACAAAAAAGTCTACAGATGGACAGACAGAGACATAGTGAAACCAATATACCCCTCTCTACTTTGAGGTGGGGGTATAACAATTGGGAAAATATTAAGTAAAGTAAAGAAATCACATGCAACAAGCATTTTCTACATTTCCCACAACGTTTTCTAGCAAGAAAGTTGAAAAAATCTAAAAAAAAAAAAAAAGATTGTCATCTGCAACTTCTTTCAGTTTGCACAAGTCTAAAATTTTCTCCTGTGGTAATGGGTTAAACTGCAAAAATTTAAACAGTCATACAGCATACAGACCCCTTGTAAACAATGCAATAATTCATTTCCTATTAATATTTATGCATTTGACTGTCATTTGTCCTAAATATTTTTTCCTCATTTTTGCAATGATTTAAAGTCTTCACAGATAAAAGTTATAAAATCTGTTGCGTTTCAAAGTATTTGTTTATCAAATTCAGTGAATTAAGTTTTCATTTAAGATCAATGACAACCAGAAAGCAAAATGTAACCTTGAAAGACTTTATTACACACAAATTCACAACTTTAAAAGACATTGCTGTTTTGCCTTTCTGCTGACACTCAAATATTTTTGAATAGAATATTGTTTTCATGCATGGTGAAACATTGTAACTACATCTTATTCAAGCTTCATTTTCATAGTTTTGGTATCCCATCATTGACACAGGGTTTCCATTAGGTCCCAAAAGTCAAGAGTCATTGACCCTTGGGCCAAAATTTCCAAGAGTCAAAAATGAAATCTCAAGAGTTAAAATGCGATATGTCTTCCCCCTCCCCCCTGGTAGCAATTTTAAAACAAGAGGACCATGATGGTCCTAAATCGCTCCCCTGAGTATGATGGTTCATGGCTTTATGATATAAAGAAAATGGCAAAGCCCTCTGTCTAATTATTTTGGAGAAGATGTTAGAGGGTCAATAGATGATGATTTGTACCAAATATCAAAGCTCTAGGCCTTGCGGCTTGGGAGGAAAAGATTTTTTTCAGTTTTTTTACTCTGTTGCCATGGCAACCAGAGTTCTTCATGGATTTCATGGATCATTTCTGTGATGTTTCGTTGAAATTCCATGGTTAGTTTAGGAGGAGAAGATTTTTTTGTAATTGTGAACGGACGGACAGACAGACAGACGGACGATGATCGATCACAATAGCTCCCCCAGAGCACTTTGTGCTCAGGGAAGCTAAAAAATAATAATAGATGAAAAAAAAATATTTACAACACTTTTTTTACAAATGGTGCCTTTAATTTTTTTTAGAATTAACTCTGTTTCAGGTTGAAACATTTCCCCAATCTGACAGTATTCTATTTTCAATATAAGATAGATTTTTAGGTAAAGTTTAGTATTTATACATATATTATTAGTTTGAATCAGTTTTAGAAAATCTTTAGAGTACTAAAAAGATCAAATTATTCTTATTTCTCAAGAAAGGAAGTGCCGATTTTATGCACGAAAACAAATGATGTTTCTCGGGCAACATTTTCTTTGGTTTCATTTACTTATTGATTATAATTTGTGAGCTTTTTATAAAAGTAGTAGCTATTAAGTAAATTTCAGTAGGATTAGAACTATGAAAATGGGTTTCATCATTTATTTCACAGGTGACAAGTACCTGTACCAAATTACGATGGCCGATGCATGTCCATCACTCGAGAGTGTTAATTACCAATCAAGCTTGGTGTAATCCATGATAGGGGTGTATTTTTTTATAATCAATTAACCATTTTCCAATAATTTTGGCACACTTCTACTGACCCTTGACGCATGGCTGCTAATTTTCAAGAGTCAAAATGACGCGAAAATTGCATTTTTTTAATTTCTGTGCTTCAAAACCCGAGGTCTCGGGTCAAACGAAAACCCTGATTGACATATATATACCTGGTTTTGCAGGTGATTCCTTTGGTATGTCAGCGTTAGATGAAGGTTCCAGCTGTTCCTGTGTTTTATCTTGTGACATCTGCAGAAAATATTAAAATTGATATATTCTCCAAATTTAAGTCCAAAAATCTTGTGAAAAGCATATCAGTACAAAATGTATAAAATTGATATATTCTCCAAATTTAAGTCCAAAAATCTTGTGAAAAGCATATCAGTACAAAATGTACATTTATGTTTGCAGGAGTTTTATTCCAACCACAAATTATTATCATTTTAATCATTGTCTTTGCCATATTTCACAATTGATGAAAACTGCATAGAGTATACAGCTATGCTCATCATATTGTAAGACAAAGCTAGATCTATTAACTGACAAGGCAACCAGGACCTTCGCTGGCGATAGCCAATGTTGCCAAATGCAACAAGAGTGCCATAGTCACAATATATGCCGCCACTTTGCTGCTGTTTCATGAAAATAATTGTAGACACTACTTATTTTGACAGAACCAAATTTAGAACATTTGCAGACTACCTTTTTGAATTGTCAAATTCAAACTGTTTGTTATGATTGATTGAGTGAATGGGCCCAGAGACTAAGTGTCAAGGGACATAACTCTTGCAAAAATCAATGAACCATAAAATCCTTGATCCGTGTACACCTACAAATTATGGTGATGACATTGACCAAGTTTCATTAAAATTAAAACAAAAAGTTAGGAGGAGTTGCCTTCACAAAGCTGCAATTTCAATAAGCCCAAGATACTAAGTTTTAAGGGGATATAAGTCAGGGGAAAATCAATGAAGCATAAAATCCTTACTTCATGCACATCTACCAATTTATGTCATAACATCCACCAAGTTTCATTTAGATAAAGCCAGAAACTTAGGAGGAGTTGCATTCACAAGGCTGCAATTTCAATAAGCCACAGAGATTTAGTTTTAAGGGGGCATAAATCAGGGAAAAATCAATGAACAATAAAATTCTTACTTCATGCACATCTACCAATTAAGGTGATAATATCCACCAAGTTTCAAAAAGATCTAGCCAGAAACTTAGGAGGAGTTGCATTCACAAGGCTGCAATTTCAATAAGCCCCAGAGACTAAGTTTAAAGGGGGCACAACTGAGGCAAAAATCAATGAACCATAAAATCTGATATTTGAGTAAGTTTATTGCTGAAAGAAGAATGCATAGAAAAATTACAAATTGGACTTTATCCCCTTTATTATTTTGAGCAACAATTCTTAAGGTTCCTTTTCCCATCTATCATGAAAGATCCACTTCATTTCCAAAAGGAAGTTTCCTTTTGACTCTACAATCATACTATGAAATTTTCATCAGAATCCGATAATAATTATAGACTTTATCATGTAAACAGGATTGTTTTGAGTAAAATTCCATAAGGCCCCCTTTCCTGTTATTCTTATGGATAAATTTCATTTCCAAAAGGAACTTTCCTTACAACCATACAATAGTCCTCTGTGAAATTTTAAAGACAATCTAATAATTGTGAAAGTCATCACATAAACAAGAATGTTTTGAATGACAATCTGTAAAGCAACTTTTCCTGTGTTTCCAATGCCACAATTATTCCTTGCATCTTTGAAGAGAATCCGATTAGAAATGTGGACTGTATTGTATTAATGAAGATATTTCAATAAACTCCTCAGAAAGCCGCTTTTCCCGTGATATTTTACTGTTGGTTTTATCATTCTGTGAAAGTTTAAAGTGAATCCAATGAAATAAGGGGACTTCATTATGTTAACTAAAATAATTAAAAAAAAGTAGTCATATGGCCCCTTTATACATGATACTTGACAGATTGTACCGAATTCTGAAAAGAACCATCCTTGTAATTGTACAATCATTCTGTGAAATTTTGAAGTGAATCCGGTGAAATCCAGAGACATCTTTGTATTAACTAGAATATCTAAGAAAGTTTTTCATAAGGCCCCTTTTCATGAGTTACTTGCTGTAACAGAATCACTGTCAAAATCAATAATTGTAATGATGGTACAATCTATTATGGTACAATCAATCTGTGGAATTAATTATGTAAATAAGGATTTTATAATGAAATCTTCATAGGGCCCCTTTTCCTATGATAATTTACAGAACAAACCAAATTCGAAAAAGAACAATACAAATGAATTGATTGAATGGGGTTAAACAAATCTTTTAATAGTATTTCAGTCATATTGCAGCGGCTGGAGCGCCTAACAATGGATTCCTTGTATTTCTCACACAAGTTCTACCACTATATCCTTTCCTAGCCTCCAGATGCTATCCCACTTAGGTTTACCATTATCCATCCATGGGTGAGAGACAAATGTCGGAAAAGGATATGTGCCATATGTGGATAAGTCGAACTTATGACAGGTACAATCATTCTGTAATTAATGAAAACAGTGGACCACATTGTGTCAAGAATTTTTTGTAATAGAATTTCATAATGCCCCTTTTCCAGTGAAACAACAGATCAGAACCAATTTACAAATGAACAATCCTAAGGATAGATAGTTTTAAAAAACCAGTAAAGACTGAGGATGTTATTGTGATATTGATGTTTTTGCCATAAAATTGTCATAAGGCCCCTTTTTTCATGTCGCTTAACAGATCAGACTCAATTTACAAAAGAACAATCCAAATGATGGTACAATCATTGTATTAAAGTTTGAACAGAATATGATCAAAACTGTATTTCTTTATTGTGGTGTAAGGATTGTAAAATTAAATTTCACAGGTCCCCTTTTCCTGTGATACTTGACGGATCAGGCCACTTTTCCCCTGATACTTGACAGATCAGGCCCAATTTGTAAAGAAACGATCCTACTGATAGTACAAACATTCTGTGAAAGTTTGAACAGAATCCAATGAAAACTCTGGCCTTAATTGTGGTACAAGGATTTTAAAATTATATTTCACAAGGCTCCTTTTCCTGTGATACTTGATGGATCAGGTCTCATGTCAGCATCAACTATCATTATTATTGTACAAAAATTCTGTTAAAGTTTGAAGAAAATTTGATGAAAGCTCTGGACATGGTAACAAGGATTTCTAAATGAAATTTTCCAAAGGTCCCTTTTCTCGTGTTTCTTGACAGTTCAAACTCCACTTTGAAAAGAATGATCATTATGACTTTACAATCATTCTATGAAAGTTTCAATAAAATCTAATCAAAGCTGTGAGTTTCATTGTGTTAAACACGGATTCTTTAAATAAATTTTCATACAGTTCCTTTTCTCTTGTTACTTGATGCATCTGACCTGATTTCGATGGGAACGATCCTTATGACGGTACAATCATTCTGACAAAGTTTGAAGAGAATCCGACAAAATCTGTGGACTTTAAAGCATTAAGATTTTGCAACTGAATTTTCATATGGTCCCTTTTCCCGTCTTTCTTTAAGGATCTGACCCAATTTTAAAAGGAACAATCCTTACAATGGTACAATCATTCTGTGAAAGTTTGAAGAGAATCCAATGTTAACTGTGCACTCCAGAGTATTGAAGAAAATGTTTTCAATAAAATTTTCAAAAGGCTCATGTTTCTTGACAGATCATACCCAATTTCAAAAGGAATGATTCTTATAATAGTACAATCTTTCTGTTAAAGTTTGAAGAGATTCCGATGAAAACTGTGGACTCTAGTGTGTAAAAGATTTTTAATTGATTTCTAAATCAAATTTTCATAATGTCCCTTTCCTGTGTTTCTTGACAGATCTGACCCAATTTCAAACTGAGCAATCCTTATGATTGTACAATCATTCTGACAAAGTTTGAAGAGAATCCCATGAAAACTATGGACTCTTTCTCGTGAACTAGGATTTTAAAAGATTTTTTGATCAAATTTCATAAGGTCCATTTTCCTGTCTTTCTTGACGGATCAGACCCAATTTCAAAAGGAACGATCCTTATGATTGTACAATCATTCTGACAAAGTTTAAAGAGAATCCAATGGAAATTGTGGTCTCTATTGTGTAAACGAGTATTTTTTAATCAAATTTTCCTAAGCTTCCTTTTCCCTTTTTAATCTTGACAGATCTGACCTAATTTTGAAAAGAACAATTCTTATGATGGTACAATCATTTTGACAAAGTTTGAAGAGAATCTGATGAAATCTGTGGACTCTATAGCGTAAACAAGTATATTTATCAATTTTTCAATCAAATTTTCATAAGGCCCCTTTTCCCGTGTTTCTTGCGGATCTGACATAATTTCAAAAGGAACGATCCTTATGATGGTACAATCATTCGGACAAAGTTTGAAGAGAGAATCAGATGAAATTTGTGGACTCTATCGCGTAAACTCGGAAAAGTTAAACGGATGGACGCCGGCCGGGGAAAATCCATTGCTATAGCTCTATTTGCCTTCAGCCAGTAGAGCTAAAAAATGGTCCAGGGACGGCCCGAGGCAACCATGGCACATTCATTATTGGGTTTAACCAATTACCAGACAGCCAAATTTTAGACCGATCAAAATTGAAAGGAGTTGCAGACAACAATGAAATATTGATAAAATTTATAGATTTTTTCAATTTTCTGGGTTGAAAACATTAAGCAATTTCCTCGTTTTCCGCAATGTTTTTCCAATTGTTTTTCTAGAAGGGCTTAAGAAGGCATTATTTTGTAGGAATGGAATAAAGGAACTAAAGAGTTGAATACTAAACTATAATTGTTAACTGACAATCTACAAAAGATTGACTAAAAATTGGTAACAATGTGACCAAAGACACAAACAAAACTTACTCTCTCAATAGCCTCATCATCCAGTCCAGTTTCTATCTCCTTCTCCTGATCCACTTCTTGTGTATCCTGGGATTCCTTTAAGAATTGTCTTTTCCCAGTTATAAATCTACCTTTAATGCTACAAAAATACTCTAGCTATAATACTATAAAACAAGAGTATGGCATGCAAGTGCAAATGCTCACAATGAGGTGATGGATTTAAAAAATAAAATAACTCTCACTAAAGGTAATAAATACATGTGCCCCAACATATCATGTCATAGGGGCAATAACTCTGCAATTTGCAATTTTTGGTCAATAACTCCATAATCATTTGGCCAACACTCATGTAAAACTAGCATCTTTGAATCAGTGCCAAAAATGATAAATTCTATGTCCTGTCCAATTCTTTAGCAAAATCAAGCGCAATGACTCATTAACCCATTCCCACACAATGATGCTTTCTGATGCCCCAAAAGAAAAAAAAAGCCTTAGAAAATATAGTGGAAAAAGAAGAAATTGCTTCTCACAAGCAATTTCTTCATTATCCACAATGTCCTCTTCTCCAAAAGGCAAAGGATTTTTTAAATTTCATATCCTAAAATGTGTTATCTGCTATTTCTTTGTTTGGATCAGTCTAAAATTGTGCTGTCTTGTAATGGGTTAAATCTTAATAGAGGACAGGTAACATGCTTCAAACTTAATTGTTTTTGTGTATTTTGCTTGGTGGTTACTTACAAATAATTAAAATTTCCACACAATCACAGGTTTTCCACACAAAAAATATATACCACAATACTTTGCCATCCAGATAGTTTACTTTTTATAAGCGTTTCATTTTCCTTAATGTATCCAATACTAAGAAGCTTCTATTCAAATTACAAATTTGCTACTTCAAATTGTTGCTTACAACCTCTTTTGGTTTACTTTATTATGTATTCCTATTAAAACAGACCAGAAAGCACACCTTGAAGCTTAGATTAGCAATATACCAGTATCATGCATTATTTCCACAAGAAAGCTTAAAAATATATTTCTGATTAATTTTTGTGATCTCAATAGGTTTAAATCATCTAAGAGTGTAAAGTAGAAAAAGGAAATATTTCATTTATTTGTTAACTACAAATAAAGTAAATTGAAAATCTTACCTGTGGAAGGGCTAAAATGGAATGAATGAAGGGATTACTTCTTTTACTTTATTAATATATTTTCATTAAGATGTTTTCATTAACATGCAAACAATAAATACCTTAGATATAAGTTATTGCTACAGTTTTGTCTCAAGAAACAAATACTTCGAAGTAACTTCAGTGATCAATTAAGTAAAAAGATTTGATTAACCCAATTCCACATAATCCCAGTTTTTATGCTCTTGATGAAAAAAGCTTTGTTTCAAGCAATTTCTTTATTATTCACCATGTTTTCTTCCCCAAGTCAACACTTTTTGAAATTTCATAAACTAAAAATTTTTGTCACCAACTTCTTAGAATTTGGACTAGTCTTAAATTTTGTTATGTGGTAATGGGTTAAACCTTATTTCAGTAAAGGTATGAAAAAAATCTTTCAACATGTGTGTGTGTGTCTTTGTATATTTCTTTTTATTATTTCATACCCCTGTAATATGCTGAACTTAACGGACATCTAGAATAAATTTGTCCAAAGAGGTATGCCTAAACAACAATATTAAATGTTTCATAATTTAAAGAAAATAAAATGTATCAGCATTGGTTTCTTAAGCTAAATTTGAATTTCAAAGTTTCAAGATTGTCCTTCTTTGCATAACAATTCACACATGAACCAACCGAGTTTAATACCAGAGGTCATACATCAATATTGATTGTAGGCTGCCAAGCAATTACTGTGATTGCAGAACTAATCAAGATATTGTACTGATGCAATTTTATCATATTAGACTAATTATTGTCTTGTGAATAAAATCAATCTCAGAAACATACAAAACACAGGCAAAATGGATTTGATCTGACATTCTTAGAATTTTATTCATTCTTTTTATGTTCTACACCAAAAATGATTATAACAAGAGGACCATGATGGTCCGAGATCACTCACCTGAACTGTCTGCTTTTAAAAAAATGCAATTAGAGACAAATAACTATAAATAATCAGTTTCATGAAGTTAGAGGCAAAACTGTGACTTCTATATTGTAAACAAAGAAATTGTCTTTATGGCCCCTTTTCCTGTGTTATCCTATAGAACCTTCCCATAATCTATAAGGTTCATCTCTATGACCTCACAAGTATCCTGACCAAGTTACATGACCATGAGCCAAAATTATGACCTCTAGAGGGTTAATAAAGAAATTGTCATCAAGGCCCCTTTTCCTGTGTTTTCCCAAATTACCTTCCTATAATCTAAAGGGTTCATCCTTGTGACTAAACAATTATTCTAGCCAATTTTCATGAAAATTGAGCCAAAATTGTGGTCTCTAGAGTGTAAACGAAGAAATTGTCATTAAGGCCCCTTTTCCTGTGTTTTCCAAAAGAACCTTCCCATAATCAATAGGGTTCATCTCTATGACCTAATAATTATTCTGGCCTAGTTTCATGAAGATTGAGCCTAAATTGTGGCCTCTAGACTTTAAACAAAGAAATTTTCATTAAGGCCCCTTTTCCTGTGTTTTCCGATAAAACCTTTCCATTATCAATAGTGTTAATACTTATGACCTAACAATTATTCTGACGAAGTTTCATGGAGATTGAGCCAAAATTGTGGCCTCTAGGGTGTAAACAAAGAAATTATCATAAAGGCCCCTTTTCCTGTGTTTTCCAATAGAATCCTCCAATAATGAATAGGGTCCATGCTCATGATCAAACAATTATTCTGACCAAGTTTCATGAAGATTGGGCCAAAATTGTGGCCTCTAGAGTGTAAACAAAGAAATTGTAATTAAGGCCCCTTTTCCTGTGTTTTCGGAAAGATCCCTCTAATAATCAATAGGGTTCATCTCTATGGCTTATAATTATTCTGGCAAAGTTTCATGAAGATAAAGCCATATTTGTAGCCTCTAGAGTGTAAACAAAGAAATTATCATTTAAGGCCCCTTTTCCAGTGTTTTCAAATAGAACCCTCCCATAATCAATAGGGTTCATCCTCATGACCTTACAATCATTCTGACTAAGTTTCATGAAGATTGGGTCAAAACTGTGGCCTCTAGAGTGTAAACACCTCAATCGTTGACGCCGCACGCTGTGAGACAGACGACAGACATTCAACGATCACAAAATTTCACCATGAGCATGTTGTGCTCAGGTGAGCTAAAAAGGGAAAAACATCTTACGATATTAAACTTTTTGTATTTGAGCTGTGGAAGAAAATTTTGATATTTCACGAGACCAAAGGTTCCTTCTCAGCAAGAAGCAAATAAAAGATGTTGTATCACAGTTGTTTAGTAATTATCCATCTATTTTATAACTACTTTTTATTAATCGATATGATGAAATAGTGAAAAAAATCTGTGTTTCTACAAGTATTTCCATTCTACTGTACCATTCTGATTTCTTTTTATTTGAATTATGATGTCATATACGGAATGAAAATGATGTCATCGTAGACTGCCTTATATGGAACCGTCTTTGACACTGTTGTATTTGCTTTGATCTGCTGAGGGATATTTTTATATTTCACCAGGCCAAAGATTCCTCTGCAGCAAGCAAATACAAGGTGTTGTATTGCAGTTGTGTGTAATCATCAAATTTTTATATACTTTTTTTTGTATTAATTAGAATGAAAAAATGAAAAAAAATCTGTATTTCTGTAAAGTATTTCCCTTCTCCTGTACCATACTGATTATCTTTAATTGTATTATATGATGTCATCTACAGAATAAAACTGACATCAGACTAGCCTGCCTTATATGGAACTGTATTTGACACTATTAGATATGGATTTTTTTTTTCTGACGTCTGATTTTGTCCATGTGGAATGTATATATTTTACTAGAAATATCTATAGGTATATAGTAAGTATTTTTCTTTGGCCATCAGATTAGGATCTAACCAAATTAGGGAGTTTATAAAAATACATAAGATCAATCTAGAGCTTTAACAAATGAAATATATATGTCCTTTACCTTAGTCTGTAAAGGCTGTGAGATATAAAAGATTTCTTTCATGGGAAATCAAGATAGTTTTCAAAATATTTTATTCACCACCTACTGAGGCTGCAGTTTGCATGTTATGACACCTGATTAAAGATTATTGATCCTACACCAAATCAAACAGTAGTTGTGTATATAGCAATTCCTTTTTTTTTCTCACAATGTTTTCCATCATATTGAGTCCTTTTGATTCACATTACAATAATTTGAATCTTTGTTTTCACCATATACCAACTTAGTAAAGTCATTTGTCTGGCTGAATAAAATTCTTTTTGAAATAACACTAGATTAAAGAGCTGGAATTATTTTTTGTCCATTGAAAAGAAAACTGCGAGAGAACTCTAATTTAAAAAGCACAAACAGGTGGTTTAGACTAAGTTCCAACTCCACATTTATGTAGACCAGTCTGTGTCTTTTCATCCTGCTAAAACAGAAATCATTGTTTATTCTACTGTTTCAAAAATTTGAGGGATTCCAGCACAAAATCTACAAAATTGTGAAATGTTTGGTATTTCATGCTCTTTGTTTATAGTTAAAGTTGAAATTATGGGCGATCTTTGAAAAAGTGGGGGAATCCCCTGCCTAGAATAAACACAGAGAAATATTCCTAGTTCTGCATGAAAAGGGTTGTATTGTCTAGAAAAGGGATAATAAACATAGAGTAAGCAGTCTAGATATTGTTTTCATGTTTCTTCCCTACAATTTTGAGTATCAGATATCAAGCCCTGTCATGCCGAACCTGGAATTTTCCCATTTAGGAAGGAGGTATGGACAAAGATCAGCCTGCACATATGATCTTAGTCTACACCTCCTGTCTGACTCCTTCCACCCAGAGATGCTTATAAATTTAAATTTCAAAACATTTTTCCCCTTAGCTAGTGCCTTCAGTCCTTTGATTTTAGTTAAAATTCCTATAAGGATTATATACAGCATGGCAAGGGTTAAACATACACTATAGGGTACTATTCTATTGCAAAAGCCTGACAAACTAACTTACAGTATCAACATTTCCTATTCGTATAGAGACAGGTTCATCATCAAATTCAAAGCTGTCAGTACCAGCTGGCTTAAATCCTGGAGGTTCATAGTCTTCAGGTGTAACTATATGAAATAAATGAAATAAGAGCCTTCAGAGGTGGATTGTGCTCCTGAATACAGCCTTGTCACAAAAAGTACAAAATAAACAGGAAAGGGTTTTGACAGACCAAAGACACAGATGCTGGTGTATTCTCGCTATCTTCCCGACATGCTAAATTTCAACGAACAACCTTAGAGCTATCTGAAAATTTGTTTTAAATGGCACATTTTCTCACAATAGAGAACAATTGATTGAACAATAGTTATTTTGAAATCAATCCATAATTTTAGGGCCTATGCTCCAGACATGCTTAATTTTAATGTTTGACTTTAAGCTTTGACCTTGACCTTTGAGCTATCCAATTTTTTTTCAAATGACACATCTACTCATGACTGAAAAAAATTGTGACAAAATATTTTGAAATCCATAAATAATTGAAGGAGCTATGCTCTGGGTATGCTTAATTTTAATGTTTGACAATGAGCTGTGACCCGTACCTGTCACTTAACATACTCATACCCCCTCCAGGTACATTGTCATAAAACTGGTTTAAGAAACAGCAGGGTTCATACAGACAAGGCCAAGTAAAATTCAAGGACTTTTCAAGGACAAATCTTACCATTTTCAGGGACTTATTATTGAGTAATACAAAAGTGCCAAAGATCGATAATTAGTTCACCTGCCGGCCAGTCAAGTGTCAATCCACATGTGATCCTAATTTGCAGTTAGCCATAGTTTGAGCTTGACCCAACTTCAGGTATTGAGTTTTGTAAACTATTTGCAATGGAGGATCGGTTTGACTTACACACATTCTTAGTCTTATCAAAATGGACATCTCATACTGCGCCAATTTAAATTGAAACAATTTTCTTTTACTATAATATGGGATGCGTATATAAATCGAGACATGAACAGACTTCAGTTGCTGTTCGTATAAAGTCCGAATAGCTCAGCACAACGCTTTTATGAAATTATTTATCACAAGTCAGGGCGTGAGACCAGGTTTGAAATTTGTAAAAAAAAAAAAGTCCCGTCGTTAATATATGTTTTATAGTTTTCATTCATGATAAGAAACGTAGCCGATAGAATTCAAACAATAAGTGGACATCCGCAGAATGCAGTTAATTTGAATATAAACGAAAACAACTGCATAATAATATCACTAGTTCTGTCAATAAAGTTAAAGAAACAATGAATCATGAAATCTTACTTCAGGGGTGGAAAACATCCGAATAATAAAATCGCAAATCAACTACATGATTACAATTAATAAACGACCGAGATTTGTGCACAAATTCTACTCTGGAAAAATAGTGCAACACATGGGTGACCCACTCGAGTTTGTCTCATCGGTCTTTTTGATGTACGTCACGACCCTGCGATCCCACAGAGTAGAATGGACTGACCTGACATTTTTGTGACGTCAGCTGTGTTTTTCCATCAACAAAGGCTTGTGTTGAGAGAAAATTGCTATGACTGTGTTAGATTAACAGAGCTTTGGATAACTAGCTCATGAAAAAGTACACTAGCTCATGAAAAAGTACATCATTACTATAATTAAATTGGCAGGGGAGGTGGCATTGCCCTGGGCCGATTTAAATTTCCAGATTTTTGAAGCCCTGGATAGGAAGGATCTAGGATGGTTACTTTCTTCATAATTGGGTTTTATTTTTCGTACAAACTGGGGCGTATTGGGAGGAAAAGATGTATGTGTTTTCTGTCAATTCTACGTGATTCACGTACATTTCTGCTTTTTCTGACACGCTGCGGAGTGCGGCCACCATTTGGCAAGGGAAGCAACTCAAAATCCGATTTCGCGCCATACACATTCGGCCTGTACCTACATTATGGTGCTCTTGCAGATCTTTTTTTTATTTTTATTATTCAAATGTGCCGAAATTCTTCTTAAATGCTCACTTTTGATTTTGAAACCAAATCTAACTGTCTGGAATACCGGAATAAGTGAAATTCAAGAGCTTTTCAAGGCCAATGGCTAATTTTCAAGTGCTTTTCAAGGTAAATTTAGTTTTCAAGGGCTTTTCAAGACAGCCCTTTATTTTCAAGTACTTTTCAAGCCTGTGCAAACCCTGAACAGACTGGTTCAACTCATTCCCACACAATTCCGCTTTCTAATGTCCTTCTAGTGAAAAAACTTAGGAAAACATTGTGGCAGTGGGTTTATAAGGGTAGAAAACTCTTACAAAATATTGGCCATCCTAACAGGGTTTGGTTTATCAGTAAAACTAACAAAGTTCAAGGGGAGATAATTCAGCATCTCATGATAGTATGGTAGTGAAAATAAACAATTTCTTTAAATTTGCATTCAGTTTAGAGTACTTATGCAGGCAACAATGACAGGTACCAACAAAACCATGGGAGTAATGCTCAAGGCAAAATTAATATTATACTAGTTCATGGGGACATAATTCATCCACCAAATGACAGTATTGTCGAGAAATTGTACATACACCACTATCTAATAACAGTAACAACATGTGTTAATTTGAGTTAAGAACATACAATAATGTTAGTGTATTGCTACAAACAACAATATCAAAAGCTGAAGAGGAGGTCATTTGGCAACCAATGCAATGGTCACATCTATTTCAAATAGGGTCTAGGCAATAATCAATATAAACACAATAACAAAGTTTGTTAAAGATTGGGCCAAAAACATTGCTCCTAGCTCATAAACAAAAATTTTCTAAGATTTGACCAGTAACCTGTTTTTTCATGTGTTTTTTTTACATCCATTTTCAAAGGGGTTTGAGGTCTTATCAAGATAAATAATATAAGCAATGTGAAGGAAGATTTGATCAAAATTGCAGTCTCTTGACAGTTTTGATGACGTACGCATGTTTGACAGCAAACATTCATGTGTCCTTTAACTCATACTGCGCTTTGCTTAGGTTAGCTAAAAGTTTCAGACTGATTCAAATTGAAAGTTACAGATTACATGCAGTAAGTAACTAAAAATTTGTATCAAAATGGTAGAAAATCTTACAGAAGCTTTTCCTTTCCAAAACAATGTATTTCAGATCTGCATTTCTTAATTGCAACAGGTAAACCAAAAGCTACACCTACATTCAGACAACGATGTTTTTCTACAGAAAGACTAATTGCCGAACAAACAGTCAACAAGATTCCAGCAAGAAGTCTATTACATGATTGGGAAAAAAAAAACATAAGTCCTGCAAAGAGGAAAAAAAACAATGATATTCTCGAAATAGCTAATCACAGATTATACTGACCACTCTAGTACTCTTGTCTTATTAACCTATCACTGCATGACAAAATTTTAGACCAGTCGATACTGGAAGAAAATGAAGATGACAATATTAGTTTGATGAAATTCTAAACAAAAACAAGCAATTTCTTCTATGTCCACAATGTTTTCCAAGGCTTATTTCTTGATGAGGGATTCTGTGGGAATGGGTTAGGTAGAATATTTACCTTCATCATAGTACAACAGTTTCATGGTCATCATCACATCATCAGGTAAAGCATCTAAAGTCTGTGTCAGAAGAATGAGGGTACGTAACAGACAAATTGTGGCCTTTCTTGTTTCAACTTCAGAGTTAGCACTAGATATCTTCTCTTCATTTCTTTAAAAAGAAATAAAAATATGTTGGTGAAACAATAATATGATGTTGACAGTAAAATTCTAAAAAGAGTGTGACTTTTCTAAAAAACAATGATTTGTTAGATAATCTTAATTTATCAGCTGATCTGTTTTCATTAGAGGTACAATCACGCCAAATATTGCACCTTAAGGCTTACCTAATTCTATAACTTTGACCTTGAGAGATGGCCATAAACTTGGTATCAACAGATAGGTCTTGTCACAAGGTATATTAACCCTTGCCATGCTGTATAAATTACCTTACTGAATTGCTATAAAATCAAAGGGCTGAAAGCACTGATAGAACTTGTTGTTCAAAAATCAATATTTCTTTTAGAAATCATCTTCATAAACAACTCTGGCAGGAAAAATACAAGCAAGAGGTCTAGACCAAGATCAAACTGCACTTATGATCTTGGTCTATACCTCCTGCCAAAACCGGAATATTCCGGTTTCAGCATGACAAGGGTTAATGCAAATTCACCCATTCCTACAAAAAAATGCCTTTTTTGTACCAGTCTGATTAAATTTCTTTGGAAAACATGTTGGAAAAAGAGAATATTGCTTGAATCCCTACATTTTTCTTTCCTGAAAGAAAAACATCATGAAATTTCTTAACATATTCCCACTCAAGAAAATTTTAGACTGGTCCAAATTGAAAGGAGTTGCAGACAACATTTAAAGTTCAAGAAATTTTAGATTTTTTTAACTTTCTGAATGGAAAACATTGTGTAAGATGAAGAAATTGTTTGTCACAAGCAATTTCTTCATTTTACACAATGTTTTCTCAATTGTTTTTTCTTGAGGGGCGTCCAAAAGCTTCATTGTGTGGGAATGGGTTAAATTTCAATTTTTGGAATGCATCAACTTCTTTCAATTTGGACCTTTGGTCTTAAAACTTGTCATGGGGCAATAGGTTAATCCATTCCAACACAGTGACGCTTTTTAACGCCCCTCAGTATGAAAGCTTTGGAAAACATTGTGGAAAATGAAGAAATTGCTTGTTACAAGCAATTTCTTCATAATCCACAATGATTTCTACCCAAAAAGACAAAGATTTTAAAGATTTCATTCACTTAAAATTGTCCTCTGCAGCTTCTTAGAATTTGGACTGGTCTAAAATTTTATCGTGTGGGAATGGGTTAAGAAATTGTCACCTGCAACTGCTTTGAATTTTGCCCAGTCCAAAATTCTGTTGTCTGGTAATGGTTAAAAGATAAGGCCAGTGTTAAGTTTTGAAAAAAATACTGATGACTTTAAAAAGCAAGATTTTGGTACCAACATAAAGGTATTATCATATGAAGTCTTTCTTTTTCTGTTCAAAAGTTATAGCCAATGTTTAATTTCTTATCATTGTAATTATTTTTGGTTGAGGTAAGCATTCAAAGAATAGATCAATGGCTCAGTCTTTGCAAAAAAAAAAAGGTCATTGAACAACAGATAATACAAGAAAAGAAAAGCAATACTTTAGCCTGAAAGGGAAACTGTATCTTAATCAATATCGTGCATATTAAGTTTGGAGTTACCAGCATTACATAGTAAGTCAATATTTTGTTACTAATAATGTATGTATGTGAAACAAGGGATCTGTTTATAAAACTGTCATGCCCTAATACTGCCACATTGATAAAGGAAATGGTGCAGTTTATTTCTGATTCAAATAAATATTGAACTTCTATTCAGTAAAATTAGGTTTGACAATGGCCTTCAATGGATTGTGTCAAAAAATTTTAGAACAACCTGTGGCCTTGACCTTCAATGGGTTGATCTGGAAAAGAATATGGATCATATTAACCCCCAGACGATTATCTGTGGGGAAACTGAGCATGTTAGATCAATTCTGTCTCACTTTTTAATCAAGCCAATGTTTGGTAAAGTTTATCTATATATAGCAGACATAAAGATGACCCTCTAACCTTCACCTTCAGTGGATTGATATGAAAATCCAGAGTGATCATCTACATCCCAAAATAAATGTTTGAGCCAAATATGGTGATTCTAGACCTGTGTAAAGTTGAAATCATTGCAGGGTTACCCAAAGGTCAATATAACAGAGTGCAAAGTCAGTCTGAGAATTTGTTTGTTTGAACGGGGTTTATTGTCATTTTTTACAGTTTTTCAGTAATGTTGCAACAGCTGGTGAAACTAACCATTCGTTCCTGGATGATTCTAAAACAGTATACACCCTTTATTGTAAAGGCTGTAACAGCCTTTAAGCTTTGACTGATCAAATATTGAAAGATATTCAAGAACAAAATACATTGTAAAGTATACAGCCTCTTTATCCATATTAATATACAAACCAGGGGGTAAAAAAGCAACCTGATATATTAATAAAAATACTTAACCTGTAGATATCAATGCCATGGCCATCTCTGTATGAAAACATGAATGTGTAGGATTCCAAGACAGTCTGAAAGAATGAAAAACCAAAAGTTCCACCAGCGCCCGAGAAGCTCTACTGGTTTATAGCTCTCTGGATTTATCAAGGCTCCTTTTAGTGCATTTTAAGATATAATAGTTTTCAACTTTGAAAATTACTATTCAAAAAGTATAAAACAGCATCACACTGTTTTTCACACAGGAAATTCTAAAATTTGAAATGAAAGTTCATTATGACAACACAAACATCTTGTGAAAGTTTCAAGTTTCAATGATGCTTGTGTAAACAATAATGTTTTGAGTGAAAGTCCATAATGCCCTTATTCCGCTAATTTCCAATGGATCCTTCTAAAATTTGAAAGGACAAATCCATACCTGTTAAAGTTTCTGTGAAATTTTTAAGGTCACAATATTATTTGTGGACGAATGCTTAACCCATTCCCACACAGTGACGCTTTTGAACTCCCTTCTATATAAACATTTTGGAAAACATTGTGTAAAGTGAAAAAAATTGCTTGTTGCTTGTAACAAGCAATTTCTTCGTTTAACACTATGTTTTATTCCAAGAAAGTTGAAAAAATCCAAAATTTCATAACCTTTAAATTGTCGTCTGCAACTCCTTTCAATTTGGACCAGTCTAAAATTTTGCCGCCGCCGTCATAGCGCAGTTGGTAGCGCGTCGGACTTTCAATCTCGAGGTCCCGGGTTCGATTCCCGACGGCGGCACTCATCCTTTCCGACTATTTGTCTCTCACCAATGGGTCGATAATCGTAGACCTATGTGGGATAGCAGCTGGAGGCTAGGAAAAGATGTAATGGTAGTACTGGTGTGAGAAATACCAGGATTCCATTGTTAGGTGCTCCAGCCGCCGCGATATAACTGAAAGATTGTTGAAAGCGGCGTAAAACCCCATTCAAACAAACTAAAATTTTGCCATATGATAATGGGTTAACCAATTCCCACACAACGCTTTCTGATGCAAATGAAGAAAAATGATTTAGAAAACATTGTTTAAAATGAAGAAATTGCTTGAACCAAGCAATTTCTTCATTTTACATGTTTTCTACCTAGAAAGTCAAAAAAATCTAAACATCTGCAACTCCTTCCAATTTGGATGAGTGTAGAATTTTGCTTTCTGGTAAAGGGTTAAAGTGAAATTTCATAAAATCTCTTTTCCTGTATTTTTCAACTTAGTTATCACCATTCTCAAAAGGAATAAATTTTTTATGACCTTTAAATTATCCAAAGTGTCCAGAGGGTTTGATATTTAACCCATTACCTTACAGTGGTATTTTAGACTTGTCCAAATTGAAAGAAGTTGTAGAAGACAATTTTCATTTGACATTATTTGGAATTCTTCATTTTTGGGGGTTGAAAATATAGTGGAAAATGAAGAAATTGCTTGTTACAAGTAATTTCTTCTTTTTTTACAATGCTTTCCTAAGACTTCACTTTAGGGGCATACAACAAACGTCAGTGTGCAAAAATAGGTTAAGATGGACTGACTAAATCATGGTTTTAAGATTTCTTTACAAACCCACCAAGAAAATTATGCCATTGGTTGGTGGAGCTAAAAATTGTTAAGTCTAGGCTTTCTGAACAAATGAGAGATGAATGTTAGGCTTTCAAATTGGCATGAATTTATACTTACATCTGGGTCATCAGGATCAATGTAAAGCTGAAGTAAATAGAAAAAAAAAGGAATTATAACTAAACTAAATTTGTGATATCTGGTGAGACAAAGAATTGACAGATAAACCCACAGATTGACACACAAATACAGGGTTCAAAGAATTCGAAAAAGGTATTTTTCCAGCAGAGCAAGTTTATTGTCCTGCATTGACTATCACTTGGAAAAAGAACAGCAGTTTTGGTTGTTAGTTTTTTTTTTGGACTGCTGTTATTTCTCACTTCTTTTCCCCTCAAGAACCTTTTGTTTTTAAGCCTCTCTTTGTTCACTGTCTCCATCCCCTTGAGATAAGTTTTCTTGTATCTGACAATGACATTCTATAGAGCAGACGAAACGAAAACGTAAAATCTATGACATCGGCATAACTTTTAATTCCGGGCCCTGAATATCAGTAACAAGAGGGCTGTTGGCCCTGGGGCGCTCATCCGAGATAAAGGCTCTTTTTCTTTCAACAGTCTAATTTCATGTTAAGGTTAGGATTATGATACAAGTGGGCCACAATTACATATTTAGACTATGAACCTGGGGATCCAAAAGTCTGAATAACAAATTCAAAAGCTTTAGTGCTGATTTCAAAGAAGGAAAAACTTTTTCCATGGGTTATAATTTCAGAAATAAGAAAGAAGTCTGTGAACTGATGCTTCATGCCTATAAACCCCCCCCCCCCCCCTGGGTCTGCCCCTAGAAACCCTAGGATCATGATTTTAGCTATTTTGTAAGAGATCAATATACTGATGCTTCACGCAAAATATCAAGGCTCTACGCCTTCTGGGTAAGGAGGAGAAGATTCTTAAAGATTATTTTGAAATTGCACTTTTGTTACAATGGCAACCAGAGTTTTTAACGGATTTCAATTGTTTTAGCTAATTTTAAGGGGGACCACCTAAGCAACATTTCTGCAAAATTTGGTTCAAATTGGCCCTGTGAATTGGGAGGAGATGTCTTTAAAAAATCGTCTTTATTTCTATATAAACCCCATCCCCCTGGGGCTCCGCCCCTGGGGACCAGAGGATCATGATTTTAGCTATTTTGAAAGAGGTCAATATACTGATGCTTCATGCAAAATATCAAGGCTCTATGCCTTCTGGGTCAGGAGGAGAAGATTTTTAAAGATTACTTTAAAATTTTACTCTTGTTGCCATGGCAACCAGAGTTTTTAACGGATTTCAATTCTTTTAGCTATTTTTGAAGCGGACCACCTAAGCAACATTTCTGCCAAATTTGGTTCAAATCAGCACAGTGGTTTCAGAGGAGATGACATTTAAAAAATCGTTCTTTATTTCTATATAAACCCCACCCCCCTGGGGCTCCGCCCCTGGGGACCAGAGGATCATGATTTTAGCTATTTTGAAAGAGGTCAATATACTGATGCTTCATGCAAAATATCAAGGCTCTATGCCTTCTGGGTCAGGAGGAGAAGATTTTTAAAGATTACTTTAAAATTTCACTTTTGTTGCCATGGCAACCAGAGTTTTTAACAGATTTCAATTCTTTTAGCTATTTTTGGAGGGGACCACCTAAGGAACATTTCTGCCAAATTTAGTTCAAATTGGCCCAATGGTTTAGGAGGAGATGTTGTTAAAAGAAATTGTTGACGGACAATGCACGACGCACGACACACGACGGATGACGGACGAACGCCGGACAAAAGGGGATCACAATAGCTCACTTGAGCACTACATGCTCAGGTGAGCTAAAAATAAATCTTGTCACAAGAGGTGACTTAGTATCCCTGCCAGAGCTTTGTTTATTAAAGATTGTGTCATTTTTCAAAGGGTGTTTATTCTTTTGGCAGGGGGAGTAGAGACTTCTTTAATGCATCTTGCAAAACTTCAACATGTTATCAATATATAAGTAAAATTCTTTTTCAGCTGAATTCTTGGAGTTGCAACAAAAATTTATTTGAGTCGGCCATATTTATGAAAAAAAAGTCTTAAGTTCAAAGGGAGATAATTCTACTGCAAGAAGATGTTGGGACTTCAAAAAGGCATTTTGCAAAACTTCAACATTTCGGATTTCTATAAAGTGTCTTGCTAAACTTCAAAATGTTATCAAAGTATCTATGAAGTTTTGTAACATTGAAGAAAAATTATAGGAGTTCATGACACAAAAAGACTTGCAAGAGCCTTATTTATGAAAATTGTCTATGTTCAACCAGAGATAATTCTTCATCCAGGGGCAGCTGAGACTTCAAAATGATGTCTTGCAAAACTTCAAGAAGTATATGTATAAAGTATCATTACTTTTGAAGCAAAATTGATTGAGGAGTTTGTGACAAAATTACTTGAATCATTGTATACAGATGGACAGACATACACTTGGAAAGACAAGGTTATTCCAGCACATGTATACCCCTGAAAACACGAGGTCATAGCTTTCAAAGGGTTGTAACTTGTATTGAAAAGTCATGAAAATGTCTAACTTTAAAGTGGAGATAAACAAACATTTAAGTTACTTAAATATTAAAATTGTACCATCTAGGGCTTTAACTAAACAATATCAATAAGTAATATTATCTTTTCCTGTGATGTAGTCTCATATTGAGAAAAGGGGGAAAAGGTATCTTGAAAATATCACCAAGACTCCTTAGGAGCCATACATGATAATGTAGGTATGCATGATAATTGAGTTTTGACATTATTTGAAGTATCAGAAACTGACAAATACTAAATATGAAAATATGTAACAGCTTAATTGGACTTCAAATGTTCAACAAAATATTTGTCTTATTGGATGTCAAATGCTTACTTAAACAATTACACATTCAACAGGTGTTTCCTTGAATACCTTGCATAATCAAGAGGGTTAGATAAAAGGGTAACAGTATTCTCAAATCCACATTTCTCAATGAAATCCTATGATGTTGGTACTCATTTACATTGTCTTTTCCAGAATAGTATTTGAGAGTAATATTGGTACAGGGCCATCCAAGGAAATTATTTCAAAACTGGACCAGGTGTTTAGGAGGAAATATCATTAGAAGCAAAAGATGACTGACAACAGACAGAAGACAGACACCCATCAATCCTAACAGCTCACATGTGCACTACATGCTCAAGTGAGCTAAAAAGCTTTATTGTTGTTGAACATTTAACGAACAAAATTCTTAATCACATTCACCAGCTTGCAAGGTTTGGAAACAAGAAAGCCATTGGCCCTACAGCTTGACCAAGATATATTGATGACAAACATACTGACTAAATATTCAGACATTTGAGCCCTCAATGTGGCCTATAGATTGCACACAAGGTTTTTAAAAAAATTGACCTAATGATCTAGATTTTGACCCTATGAGAGGAATATTGAGCTTGACCAAGATATAATACAGACAAATGTTCAGACATTTGAGCTAAAAGTTGTGGCCTCTATAGTGCTCAAAAGTGTTTTCAACAATTTGACCTAGTTTTTGATACCCATATGTCCCAATATCTAACTCAAGATCTAACTTGACTGAGATTTTATAGAGACAAACATTAATATTCTGACAAAAAATCCACACATTTGAGCCAAAAATAAGGCCTCTAGAGTGCACACCAGATGTTGACGGATGACGCATGCCAGACACAGTATAATCACAAATGCTCACTTGAGCACATTGTGCTCAGGTGAACTAAAAATGGATAAAGATCTGTGGTAGATTCTATGCCTTAAAGGTAGGTATCAATGTTTTTTTTATGTCACAGATTTTAATTATGTATATTTCCTCTCATATACTATTTGAATACAATATGCCGCAAAGGAGTTTTACAAACATCTGAGGTTGCTTATCAGAAAAAAGCAGGGTATTTCCCTAATAGCCTACGTAGGCTATTAATCTATTTTTATATTAATCAGAGACAGTTGTGTTGCATTCAGGTGGCGCGAATAACCGTTAGAACCTTGCATTTAGTTTAAATTACATCAAACCAAAGTCATTGTTACGTCATCAGGAGTTATGTACAAAACTATCGTAAGCGTTATTACGAATATAAACTCTTACCGTAGTTTTGTGCTTAGCCTTTCATGTGACATGATTTAGGACGTTGGCTGTTTCGCTAGTAAATTTGTTACCTTCTTTTGACTTTGGGTCATATGCAAATGAGGTCATTCGATGTCAACAACCGAATTCTGTGATATCTAAAAATAACCTGAAATTCCGCTGAACCTTTCCAATATAACCACAAAAAAACACTTTATGTCTTTTAGATTTTCACCAATACAATAACTGACCTAACTTAAAGTATTAAATGTTCGTTTGAGTCTATTTTAAGGCACTTTGTAATTTTTTCTTATCTAGGTTTCAGAAACATTGATACCTCCCTTTAACCTGTGGCCCAAACACAGTTTGTAGCATGTAAGACTAAGAAGTATTCAGGTCTCAGATTCAACACTCATCAACTAGCATAGCCAACCTTCCTTCCGACATTTTACAAAGTAACTTGTCTCTCAATCATTGTTGAATTATTGCCTGCGTAGGATTAGCTGTTGGAAGCTATAGCAGGAATTTTAATAGAAATGTTTTCAGAAAATACATAAAGTTTAAATGGCCTTAAACCTCATCAAATGAAACTTTTATTCTAATCATTCATGAGCTACCTAAAAAAGTGGGATATTGATGCTTGTATTGTATAAAACTTGATTAAGAGTAATGGGTACATAACTTCGTTTCACTTATAAGTAACATTCTGACAATATGTTGTAAATGTTTATTACAATGAATGTTTTTCATTTAAAAAGTAAACTTGTCAAAAACTTTGACCTTCTACTCTGGCCTTGACCTTTAGAGAAGGTGCCTGATAAAAACAGCAAGTTGTTCTCACCAAGATGCACAAGCACATTAAGTAAGATAAAATCAGACCAAAGATTTCAGAGATGTCACAAAATGCCAGAGTTTATGCACACCAACGACTCAGACAACAGCAATGCTGTAGAAATATCTTGGGTTTTCTCTGAAAACAGCAAAGATAAAATAAATATTTTAATGATTGAATCAGATTTTAATACATTTCAAATTTTGAATATTCAAAAATTTGTTTTATTTTTTGAAACATATATTTCCTTCTTGTTGGATTGTTGTAATCTTGTCTATATTTTATGATGGTATCTTGTGTAGTTTTTTTGTTTGTTTGTTTGTTTGAATAAGTTTGCTCTTTTTTTACCGTCATTTCTGGGAAATGGTTTTTTTTACCGTCATTTCTGGGAAATGGTTGTACAGGATGTATACAAATATTCAAATTTGGCCTCATTTTTACAGGAGAGTTACTCATAATTTATCAATCTTTCAAATGAATGCAAGCACCTAACCAATCAGATTTTTGCATGCATGTTGAACTTTTATCATAATTCATACAAGATTTTGAATGGGGATGTTTAAAACAGTTATACTTACCCCAAGCATTACAGAACGTAACTGAAAAAAAAAAAAAGAAACTCATGAAGTGGAGAAAAGCTAGGAAAATAATACAATTGTGATATTCAAAGTATTTAAATAAGATTAAAAATGTCTAAAACATATTCTTCACTTTACAAAAATTTAATTAGAAAACTAATGAAAGTTTAAAAATATAATTTGATTTTAGACTGTTTGTCCTTGTTAAGCTGAATAAAACATGCTACATTACAGAATTGCTTTAAAATCAAAAGGCTGAAGACACTGGAACCATTAGAGCTAGATCATATTCATTTTGAACATTTATTGTGTAAAGAAATGCAGGGCTTTAAAGGGACATGCAGATAGTGTAGACTAAGATCAGACTACAAATATGTGCAGGCTGATCTTTGTCTATACCTCCCACCAAAACAGCAATATTCCAGTTTCAGCATGACAAGGGTTAAAATCTAATGCTATGTATCCCTCACACTTATGATTTCAAGCATACTGTGGAAGAATCTGAATTAAACTTACATATTTCTTGTCTAGGGCATCAAAGGCACCTCTGACCCACTTTACCACTTGATTTGCTCCTGGGAATGAGATATCATCCCTCAAAATCTTTAGATTTAATCCTGTAACAAAATGAAATCAAAAGTATGAATACAATGACATACATGATACCTTTTCAAATCAAATTTTTTATCATTGTGATTGATTTTGGAATAAAAATGGCAATAAGGATGTCAATATAATTAAATACATATCTTATGCCAGTGACATAGATAGTTACCTTGTCATTATGCTTTAATCTCTTGATACTGGTCTGAATGTCACCACATTTGATAGGGATATTCCTCATTATCATACAAGTATTTTCAGTAAATTTGAGAAAGATTGAGACAAAATGTGATCTGTAGATTGGTAACAAGAAAATTGTCAATAAGGCCCCTTTTTGCTTGATATTTGTCTGAATTTCACCATATTAAAAAGAGTTTTTCCTCATCTCTAAAAAAAACACTTTCAACCAGTTTGAGAAAGATTGGGCCCAAACTGTGACCTGTAAAGTGGCAACACTAAATTGTTGACAATGTAGGACAGATGACACACAATCAGGTATCTAAAAAGCTCACCATGAGCATGTTGAGCTCAGATGAGCTAATGACTTGGCAGATACGCATTGTTTGAAAATCAGCTAGTTTCTTGTTCATTATTTTCTTTCTTATTACGTTGTCATATTTTAGGTCTTGTAAAGTTTAGTTTTGTTTTATAAAAATGTAAAGTTTACCACACCCACTGTCATGAAGTCTATCAATGGGGGTTCTTCTTTCACGATGATAGTTAACAAGCATATACAGCAAGTTCAAGAGAGATTAAGCCAAAACTGTGACCTTTAAAGCAGTATAAAAGAAATGTCGATAATTTTTTTTTCTCTTGATATTAGTAAGAATGTCTTTATATTTATAAGGGATTTTCCTCATGATCATTCAAATATTTTCAGTAAGTTTAAGACAGATTGAGCCAAATTGTGACCTCTAGAGTGGTAACAAGGAAATTGTCAATAATTCCCTTGGTTTTGGTCAGAACATTACAATATACAATAGGGTTCTTCTCATGACCTCATGACCATACAATCACTTTCAGAAATCCACTGTTTGGCTAACCTAAGTAAATATGAGACGTGTTTTTCAGATAGAATAGAAAGAATATTCTTACATTACTAATCTTAAATGGAATATAAAATTTGCTTTACCTTCTAGGCTTCTGTCACGAAATGCGTCTTCTGGAAAAATTGCTCTTAGATAGGCTATATTTGATACAGCCACAGCAAGAATTTTCTTAACAAACAATGCCGATAATTGCTCTGTGCATTGATCATTTGGAAATACTCCTGCCCACTGAAATGAAAAAAAACAACAGGTACTGAGAAAGCATTACAAGAGAGAGGGTAGGGGTGGTGGTGGTGCATAAGCAACTTTGATACAATAATTATTATTAATCTTCATCATGCTAGACCCAGAATATATCTGCTTTGGCAGGAGGCATAGCCAAAGATCATACATGTGCAGTCTGGTCTTAGTCTACACCGCCTGTTTGATGTTTGAAACCTTAGTTGTTTATAGAATAAATTCTCAAAAAAAATACTGACCCAGTCAGGCCTTCTGATGCTTTCAGTACTTTTATTTTAATGCGATTCTGAACAAATTATTCAGCATGTGAAGGGTTAACCAGGTTTCCTGAAAGAAAAATCTGGTTATAAAATTTCTGTAGCGTAGTTAAGAATACCATGTGTTTATCTCCTACATTTCTTGATAAAATTGGCTGAAATTGTTACAAAATGATTCTTGCTATGTGATATTGTCATGGTTAAGTGAATTATAGTTTTGTTATGGAAAAGAGTGCTTAAAGTCTTAGATTCATGTTTGAGCAAATCCTCCAAGATTTCTTGGCAGAATTGACCAGAATTTTCACAGAAATTTTTAATTGTGTGATCCAGCTCATATTATCACAATTTTGGTGAGTCATGGCTGTGCTATGGAATAGAAGACTTATCATTATTATTATCTTTGCAGGCCATTCCTTCTACATTTCTAAACGGAATTAGAAAATAATTTCATGAAATATCTGTTATTGTATCTTCATAGAATAATTGATATCATGATCTTCCACATGTAAGGTTTAGAGAATCATTTTTGCATCAAGGAAATAGGGGCTTAATCATCTTGTCAGAGCAGTTCATTCTTCACTTTTGAACAGAGTTTTATGAAAATCATTGCTGTTAAGTGACCTTCAAGATTTGATCAGTAGTTGAATCATGTTTAAATCATGAGAAAAAAAATGGGGCTGGATGTAAAATTTTCTTTTTCTTAACCCATTCCAACTCAATCCCTCCTTTTTACGCCCCTCAAGAAAAAAACTTTGGAAAACATTGTTGAAAATGAAGAAATTGCTTGTATCAAGCAATTTCTTTATTATCCACAATGTTTTCTATCCAAAAAGACGAAAAAATTCAAAATTCCATCAACTTGAAAATGTCATCTGCAGCTTCTCTCAATTTGGATCAGTCTAAAATTTTGCTGTGTTGGAATGGGTTAACCTCTTTTACTAAACTCCTCTAATATCTATATATATTTTTGATGAAATTTTCATAGAATGATCATGCGCATTTTATCAGGGTTTTGTGATCTATTGCCCTTGAATTTTCATTTTAACTCTGGCTTGTATTTCCTTTTTTTTCCTTTAATGGAATTTAGGACTGTCATGTGAGAAATTTGTTGAATAAATAGTAACTTTTTTTGGTTCAGTACATATTTTGTAATTTACCTGTAACTCCTTTTGTAAAAGTTCCAGTTGAGCTATCATTTTTTGCCCAAAATATACTACCTCTTTTCTGAATTTTCAAATTAGAGACAGTGACTGGTATTCAACTCAATGAGTAACAGCTTTAAACAAAGTTTTGTTTCGCCTCATTGATTTAACCCATTCCAACACAGCAAAATTTTAGACTGGTCCAAATTGAAAGAAGCTGCAAACGACAATTTCAAGTTGATGGAATTTTAAATTTTTTCGTCTTTTTGGATAGAAAACATTGTGGATAATAAAGAAATTGCTTGATACAAGCAATTTCTTCATTTTCAACAATGTTTTCCAAAGTTTTTTTCTTGAGGGGCGTAAAAAGGAGGGATTCAGTTTGAATGGGTTAATCAGTTAACTCAGAGCTTTTTAGTCTCATGTACAATGAATCAGGATTGAAACTGAGGCTGCATTTCAGACAGTTTCATTTTCCTCACAAATCAGTAATCATACCAAGCTGTACATTTTAAAATATTGTTAATAAATTGATAACAGAATATAGATACAATGTAGTAGCTTGAACAGAGAAAGTGCATGTCTAAACAGTGATCTGCCAAGGCTGCAATTTTGCAGTCTCCAAAAAGTCATAACTAGCCCCGATTTTTCAAGGCTATTGGGGCACTGTCCCCTCAGTTCCAAACCCTGGTACCTAGCCTGTTATTGTGATTCATCAATTTTGTAAAATGTCCCAACTTTTGAAGAACATAGGGACATTATCCCCTTGCTTTCAAAGTTTAGACAAATCACTGTCTAAAAGTTTATGAAGCTGTAAAAGTGCTACTAGATAGAATCTTTTTCCTTGATATAATCAGATTTCCAACAAATTTGCTATGAAGTATTCATCATGTATTTTCTAAAAATGCTTGAAATAATTGTAAATCTACCTCTTGGCTTGTACATTCATGATTTTACTGAAGGAGTGCATGACTGATAATCTGGGGCTCAGTGTCTATTCTAGGACGTGCAATTGCGGAATTCAAGCTAAATTTTACGGCTCACCCTTTTTTCCACAGACGACACATAAAAAATTGTAAACTCGCTATGCCTAATCCAAAATCATTTACAGCAACTAGCAAAAAGTATAAAAACTACCTGCAAACGTAATGTGTTCCGCTTTCGATGTAAATATTGACATACATGTACAATTTTATGAGTCTAGTTGAGTCACATCATTTTCCCCGCTTGGTCAAACACAACCAGGATTTCTTTTTTAACGAAAGGTATTTTCGTACTTTTACAGGCAAACTCGTTACAGATTTAATAATGAAAAACAACAAGCAAGTGTATTAATCAGTTTGGGTAATTTGAATACGAAAATTTTTTGAATTTTATTATATTCCTAGTCAGCTTAATTTCGAAAAGGGCTATTTATCGCATAAAAATAATTTTGTTTGAATAATGTTGTCTTATAATACTATAACCGATAATACATGTATTTGTTATGACCAGATACAGTGTTTTCTCCAGCACCATTTTTGAGGTTTTAGCACAGTAAAATTGGTTTTGACGCACTAGAAATCGTATTTGGGGCCTTTTGGGGCGCAGTTAAAATTCCATCAAAGATCGTCTTGGCCACCAAGATTCCTGGGGATGTCTGTTTATGTGCTATTTTCAACTAAGACCTGTTTATGAATTAAAAAATGAGGCTCATTTAAGTCGCGGACCTTAACAAAATATTGACTTATCATTAATAATTGTTTATACACCCCTTCTAGTCTATAAACACTATATCAGGTAATCTAGATACTTATTGTTATTATTCTATAATTCTAAGCGCTTCAAGGATGAGGACTAGGTACAGTAAAGTTTTTCAATCCAACGCTACTGAGCCCCGTTGTTACGTTTACACAAAAAATATTTTTAGAACATAATAACTTAAATTTGAATCATCACGTCCGGTTGTGTATTTCAGGTATGTTATTTTATTAATTAAATCAGCTTATTTTGACAACAAGGCAAGACACAAGGCAGGGGTTGAAAAATTTCTTCAAACCTACTAGTCCTGTAGGACTAGTAGCTCTGAATTTCTACTCGCCCTAAAGGCAACCCAACTCGCCCTTAAAGATGAAGAAAATTTTAGACTGTTGGCTCTTACTGATGCATTGTTATGCAAATAACATAACTCTTTGACTCTGTTAATGCTTAGGTACAAATAAATGCAAAAAAGATTCTGTGTTCAATCATTTATCCTTTAATCAAATGCAGAAAACCATCATGAAATGAAAAAAAAAACACATGTCCTATCCATTATCTATGGATTGACTAGATCCATTATCTATGGATTGACTGGAAAAAATAAATAATTGACATACGTACATGCGCGCCATTCTTTTAACTTGTTTATTGGGCTGATCTTCCTTTTTATTACTGGCTTGCCCCTGCCCAAAAAACGATCGGATGTCCGATGTTCCAGCCATGAGTTTTAAAACAGACGAATTTTATCTAGATCTAGGTATTTTCACATTACAGCGATCATTCAAGCGTTTAAAGATACGGAATACTATGCAGGCTAAACTAGAGAACCTGTCTATACATTATCGTGTATTTCGACATGGTCTCCAGTCTACAAATCAAACGTCTATGAAGATTGATCAACATAAACAGTAGACTGGTACCACTGTCGACTTTGACAGGTATACACCGATTTTCGGTACATACACGGAAAGCCTGGCCCGTTAGGCTTTTTTCCTTATTATATTCGAAAACGAGGCTTATGCATGCGTAGCTAATTTTGTTGAAAAATTGGACACGCCGTGGGATTTCCGTCCAGTACGATAAAAATCCTACTTTTGTAGTTTTAATGCATTCAGTTTTAATGTTAAAACATCTTCACATGATCAATCGAATTTGTGTGCGAGAAAAACCTTGGAATGTTATCCTTTTCATGTTAAATATATATGGTACTCCGCGTTTGGCTTCAGCCATATTGTTTACAAACAATCGACCTGCCAATCAGATTCGATGTTTGGGTGTACGTCATTAAATGCCCATCAGCCAATCTCTATATCCAGTCGTTTGGGAACTACCTGTCGGCTTTGTTAAAGTCGACGGCGGTACCGGTCTACATAAACAGGGAACGGTCTAATTTCACAGCGAATATTATTGTTTACGATATGAAGTTGTTTGAAATAAATACTTTCTTTTTCGATCCTTTATTTTTTTCCCTCAATCAGCGTGATTCAAGTCCTAAATTTGCACTCGCCCCGTCGGACTAGTTCGTCCCCAAATCTACTCGCCCTACGGCATTTTCTACTCGCCAATGCGAGCGGACAAGTGGATTTTTCAACCCCTGCAAGGTACAGTAAGCCTTTTTGCCTTTCATACTAGACTCTATCAATCGCGATATCTTTTATTTTTTTCTTTGTCTTCAAAAATGAAAATAATTCATGTTTATTTCCTTGTCTGCAAATATTAAGAATGAAACGCTCACCTGTCATTGACGTCAACATCACTGTGTCAGCCAACAAAAATGTTCAAACTAATGAGTCAGAAAAGTTAGACCAAACACCAGCATTTATTACCTAAACTAACTCCCAAAACACTAGTTCTACTACAAGTACTACTTACTGACTTGTTAAATAGTAATGTTTGATTTCAGAATATTTAACTTTCCCAATGAATTTGTTCTGGAAAATTAATAGGGATTTAGTAGGTTTTGCAAGTTCCCTGAATTAGGGGTGGTCAAAAGTTTTACAAAAGGGCCCTCCAATTTCCAAAAGGGCCCTCTGGAGGCTGGAGAAAACACTGAGATGGTAGACCAAAATTCCCCCTTTCAGTTGAAAATCCCCCGTGTTTCCCCCCATGGGGGGGGGTTCACCCCTGTTTTTCAGTTTCTAGAATAGACACTGGGGGCTCATCTCTTTTTGGATAATGATACCTCCAATGAGGAGCCAATGACCAGAACTAAACATAAAAAGAAAACAAAACAATGCACCTTATCTCTTATTAACTCATTATACTATTTCCCTAAAGTCAAAGAACTTCATTGGGAGGTTCATAAATACTCGGTAAATCCTGGAAATTTTAGACAAATGTCCCAGAATTGCTTGAAAAATTATGGCATTCTGGGATTGAAGGATGGACAAAACTACAGCTATTATGCTTGCCTTGTGGGAACTCCTGTGATGGTCCAGGGTCTCTAACCCCAAACATAGTTACACTTAATTTGCCTCTTTGAATGATTACTTCCAAGACATGTGAAAAGAGAAGCAAGACTTACATCAAGGTGTCTTTAAGGTTTAAAAGTTTTCTTCTTTGAAATGTTAGCTTTATTAATTAAGAAATTATTACAATTTTCAACTCTTTGAACTCTATTTCTTTGTAAAATCCAGTAACAGACAACTCATTTCTCAACAAGGACTACACATATAAAGCCACAAAGTCTGACCAGTCTTTTTTGTTTCGAGCTTTTAACATTTTTACCTCATTATGTCTCTTTAATCCAATTTTATGTTTGTGACTAGTGCACCTTCTTTTTTCAAACAGGGGACCTCATGGACAAGTTGACATCCTTTTCCAACCATGGAAGGATTTAATTCCCTTTAACCCATTACCAGATGGCAGATTTTAACCTTGTACAATTTGAAAGAAGTTGTAGATGACAATTTAAAGTTGATATCTTATTTACATATTTTCAAATTTCTGGGTAGAAAATATTTAATGAAGACAACCAAAAATCCATTTTATCTGATGCAAAAGTTTTTATATGTATTACAGACATATGCTTTATCTTTCAGTAATATTTTGTACCCTTCTATTCTAAATTTCTATATGAAATTTATTTGCCTTGTTGTCCCTAGAGAAATTCTGGATTGCAACCAAAGTTATGGTGCATCTTAAAAAAGAGAGTGTCCATGACAACCAAACAGAAGCAAAATTATTGTTTCAATTTTTGTCATCTTTCTTTGCTTAGTACTGGGGCACCGAAAGTTAAATATCCTGTGAAAAAATAAGGTCACAAAAGTTCACTGAGTCTTCTAAGGGGGCCATGCACAATAACATAGGTATGCACAACAATTGAGTTTTGACAATATGTATCGAAAACAGGGTGACTTACGATACCTTGTAGACCGTGAAAACTTTTGGACTGCTACTACAGTTATGGTGATTCTTACAAAAAAATGAATGTCCATTACAATTTCTGTCATCCATCTTTGTCTAAAACAATTAACCTCATAGATCTATTTGATAAAAAGTCAAGTTTGCTTTAATGTTAACTCAAGCTAAATCTATCCACTGCCCCTGATTTTAAGAACGTTTTATTTAGGGGTCATTAAGACCTCCCAGTTTTAACGTATGGTTAATTCTTCCTTTTGGCATGAAAAACATTTTAGAAAATACTGCGAAAAGGGTCAAATGCCATTGTGTAAATACTTCATGAATACTTTATGTCCAAGACGTTCGATGATTTTGAGATGAGCTCAAAAGTTGACAAAAAATCGTAAATTCGTTCCGCTAAAGCTATTCTTGTGTGTTTTCCTTGATATTTAAAAAAAAACACCGAGATTCCACCGTTTTGATTGATACTTTGCACTATGTTTTCTTACGGTTTTTGATTCTTCAGCTGGTCTCTGTAAACAGGTGGTCATTTTAGACAACTCTTGTCATCGAGAAATCGAACCACGTTCTGCAGACGACAAAAAAATCACGTGCTATTTGTAAACTTGACCTATTTTCCGTTTACAGCTTCCGGTTTAGATTCTCGACATATATTCAGAAAAAAATATCATCTTTAGACATAAACATTTAAAAATATTATGTAAGAAGAAAAGCGTATAGACTTTAGCATAAAAGCACGTTTCCTCTTTTCTTTAGGTTATGTTTCCAAAAAATTCGACAGGAAGTACACATTTCATCCTGTTTACGCATGCGTACGGTTGCCAGGCAAAACAAATTCATGTAAATCGGTCATACTAAATTATTGTTTTTTATTTAGACAGGAAACTGTTGGCATTTAGAATTTGGGTAAGTATATCATGCTTCATTTTGTTTGCCATATTCTTATTCTGGTAAATTCCGTTGCTGATTTATCGGCGCACTGCCTAAAGGCGTTATATTTATCATCAATCCCAACAAAATTGTGAATGCACCAACACAACAACATAATGTCAAATCATGTATTTTGATGCTCATCTATTTGACGCCGCAATTATCTTTCTCTCCCCAGATGAAGATTGAAGACATTTGTCTTCAAAAAGGTGCATATTTGTATGCTAGCATTAATGACATTGTGTAAACATTGAACTGGTATAATAAGAAAAGATGAACAAAGTTAGAGTAATATTGGAATTTTCGGCACAAAGTGATTGTAGCACTTTTGTTGGACACTGGCCATTTTATATTCTGTGGAAACCAAATGGACAGATTAATTGAGCCTACATTGTGCAAATGGTTATTCTGGAAACATGGTGAAAAGTATTCAGTTTTTATCTATGATATGTTGGTGATCTTGTATTGGACAGATGGTATTTTGTATCAGACAGTAGGGTTGGTTATTAGGGCAAATATTCCTGTAGGGTTCATCAGACAACCTCAGAATTTTTTTAAATCTGTTTATGTGCTACTGATAACAAAATGAAATTCTTAAGATTTTGAAAATATTCATATAGACATATCACATGTGGATTACAATATTTGATATACAATTACTGTTGTCATTTGGTAATTTGTTCAACCGTGGCAGTGAACTGATTAACGTTATTATTTCCATTATACCATCAATTAATGATTTTTTTTTCTCTCAAATCTTTTAAATCAAATATTAATCAAATACAAGAAGAAAAATTTACTTCATTATTGTTTTTGTCTATTTATACCCAATGTAGGGGGGGGGGGGGTAATTTTCTGTGTTATGCGAATTAGGGAACCTTCAGAAGAGTCAAAGGACTATTTGGAGTAATATAGAGACAAGGTCGACCCATTTAGGGTTGAGGATCCTTTTCTCTGAATGGATAAGCTTTGTATACGAGCTCGGAACCTTACATTTGGTGGCAGCGGTGTGATGATGACAACTGCCAGACTAGAGTTTCCTTAACCAACCTCAACTCCCAGGCCAAGACTCGGGACGGGTCATCTTGGAGGGGGGTAATGTAATGTTCCAGGGGAGGAATTTGCCGTGTTATGCAAGTTAGGGAACCTTCAGAAGAGTCAAGGGACTATTTGGAGTGATATATAGACAAGGTTGACCCATTTAGGTATGAGGATCCTTTTCTCTCATTGGATAGGCTTTGTCTACTAGCTCGGAATGTTACACCAATATTCCAACAATGGTCGACATGGTTTGGCAGCGGCACATATGCTGTCTGACATCTGATAATCTTAAACCCAGCTGGAGGCTAGGAAAGGATGTAGTGGTACTACTGGTGTGAGAAATACTTGGAAACCATTGTTAAGTGCTCCAGCCTCTGCAATATGACTAAGAAATTGTTAAAAGCTGCATTAAACCCCATTCAAAACAGAAAAGTAATAGACATGTGAAAAGGGGACTTCTGAAAATTCCATAACCAAATATTTTAAAAGAATCCAAATGATGGTACAATCATTCTATTAAACTTTGAAGAGATTCTGTTAAAGACTGGGGACATTGTTGTGTTTATGAGGGTTTGGTAATAATTTTTCATACAGCCCCTTTTCCTATGATACTAGACAGATCAGGCCCAATTTGGAAAGAAACAATGCTTATGATGGTACAAACATTCTGTGAAAGTTTGAACAGAATGTGATGAAAACTGCAGACCTTATCTTGGTGTAAAATTTTTAAAATAAAAATTTCATAAGGCTCCTTTTCTGGTGAAACTTGAAGGATCAGGTCTCATGTCAGCATCAACAATCATGATTATTGTACAATGATTCTGTGAAGGTTTGAATTAAATCCATTGAAAGCTCTGGACTTGGTTACAAGGATTATAGATAAAATTCTCAAAAGGCCCCTTTTCCCATGATACTTGACAGGTCACACCTAATGTGAAAAGTAAGAATCCTCATGATGGAATAATCATTCTGTGAAAGTTTTAGCAGAATCTGATGAAAACTGTTGACTCTATTGTGGTACAATGATTTTAAAATTAAATTTCATAATGCTCCTTTTCCTGTGATACTTGACGGATCAGGTCTAATGCAAACATCAACAATCATTATTATTGTACAATTATTCTGTGAATGTTTGAAGAAAATCCGATGAAAGCTCTGGACTTGGTAACAAGGATTTACAAATGAAATTTTTCATAAGGCCCCTTTTCCTGTGTTTCTTGACAGTTCAAACCCTGTTATGAAAAGAATGATAGTTATGACCTTCCAATCATTCTGTGAAAGTTTCAACAAAATCTGATCAAAGCTGTGGGCTTCATTGTGTTAACAGGGTTTTATTAATTGAATTTTCATATAGCCCCTTTTCCCATGTTACTTGATGGATCTGAACCAATTCCAAAGAGAACTCTTCTTACAAAAGTATAATTATTCTGTTTGAGTATAAAGACAACCCCATCTCATCTGTGGACTTACAAGCATTAATTAAGATTATTTTAATTGAATTTTCCTAAGGCCCCTTTTCCTATGTTTCTCAATGGATCAGACCCAATTTGAAAGGAACAATCCTTATGATGGTACAATCATTATGTGAAAGTTTGAAGTCAATCAGGTGAAATCTAGGGCCATTATGTGTTAACTAAGACTTTTTTATTAAATTTTCATAGGGCCCCTTTTCCAATGAAACTTGATGGATCAAACCTACTTCCGAAAGGAACAATCCATTTAATGTAATTATCATTCTGGGAATGTTTGAAGAGAATTTGTTTAAAACTATGGACTCTATTGTGTTTACGAGGACTTTTTCAATCTAGTTTTTATCGGGCCCCTTTTTCACGTGGTCCTTGACTGATCATACCAACTTTTGAAAGGAACAATTCTTATGATGGTACAATCATTCTGTGAAAGTTTGAAGTCAATCAGATGAAAACTGTGGACTCTAGAGTGTTAACAAAGATTTTTGATTTAAATTTTAATAAGGCCCCTTTTCCTATGTTTCTTGAGGAATCATATCCGATTCCGAAAGGAACAATCCTTATGATGGTAAAATCATTCTGTGAAAGTTTGAAGAGAATCCGTTGAAAATTGTTGGCTCAAGATTATTAATGAGAATTTTTTATTAAAATTTTCATAAGGACCCTTTTTCCTGTGTTTCTTGACAGATCATACCCATTTTCGAAAGGAACGGTCCTTATGATGGTATCAGATGAAAAGTGTTGAATCCAGAGTGTTAAAGTGGATTTCTTAAAGGATTTTTTAATTAAATTTTAATAAGGCCCCTTTTCCCATGTTTCTTGTCGGATCTGACCCAATTTCAAAAGGAACGATCCTCATGTTGGTACAATCATTCTGTTAAAGTTTGAATTGAATCTGATGTAAACTCTGGACTCTTGAGTGATAAAGAGGATTTTTAAAATTAAATTTTCATAAGACCCCTTTTCCCGTGTTTCTAGACGGATCATACCCATTTTCGAAAGGAACGATCCTTATGATGGTACAATCATTCAGATTAAGTTTGAAGAGAATCAGATGAGAACTGTTGACTCTATGGCGTAAACGAGGATTTTTAATTGAATTTTTAATTAAATTTTCATAAGGCCTCTTTTCCAGTGTTTCTTGACGGATCATACCCATTTTCGAAAGGAACGATCCTTATGATGGTACAATCATTCTGTGAAAGTTTGAAGAGAATCTGATGAAAACTGTGGACTTTATCGCGTAAACGAGGATTTTTTAATTAAGTTTTAATAAGGCCCCTTTTCCCATGTTTCTTGACAGATCTGACCCAATTTCGAAAGGAATGATCCTTATGATGATACAATCATTCTGTGAAAGTTTGAAGGGAATCCGATGAAAACCGTGGACTCTATTGCGTAAACAAGGAAAAGTTTAACGGACGGATGACGGACGGACGGATGACAGACTGACGCATGGACGCACGGACGACGGACAGGAAAAAGCCATCGCTATAGCTCAAGTGGCCTTCGGCCAGTAGAGCTAAAAACTGGATAAAACCTTTTGGCATCTCATAGAGTGACCCCTTTTTGCATGAAATAAGCTAGAATATTTAACTGTCGGCGAGCAATCAAAATATTGTCTATACAGCTTCAAGGAGCTGTATTGATGATGTTTTGATACCACAACAAATACTTGTATGTTTATAGCTATGATTAATCACGCATACAGAAATCATTGGATGACAGGGGTATTACTTGTTAGAATTGTAACAAATATATTTGGCCATCCATACTATTATTTGATTTTATAGTTTACAACTATCATTGTATAGGCAAAAAATAGTTCATATTACATAAATAATTTGTATCATATTATTTTACAGACGGTAAGTAGTAATATATATTTAAACATAGTGTCCCACTGGTTATTTTATGCATGAAATAGGTATAAGGTATCACGAACAAGAAAAAAATGACAAACAAGAAAGAGAAAAAGCTTATAGCACAACATTTAAACAATTAAACACCATTCAACTTTGATTAGAATTTGACATAAAGTGTCTTATTATCTTGACAGTCCTTATCAATTCTTTTGATTAGTTGTTTACCTCATACAAGATTCCATTTTCCATCTTTGAAATAACTTAAAGCTGATTCCAGTATTTTGTCTGACCTGTAACCGTACTTGGTATAGCGATGTTGGGACCAGATGGATCTCAGGCTACACCAACGCATTGAAAACTATTTTATCAATACACATTTGAACATGATAAATCCACCAAACACTGGAACAGCTTTACACAGTCGTAAGTGGAACTGTGTGTAATTTGTATTCAACCATGTACTATACAAGACTCTTATGTATACTTACTCTTTACAATTAGGGTATCAGCGGACAGTGATTTTTGCTTGATTTTAGGATAAATTATATCTTTTTTTCGTAGAATACACACAATGTTGCTGAAAGTAGACATCTATTAATCAAATAGACCTATTAAAAACAAACAACAGTAGATTTTGTACATTTATTCAGTGCTTTGACTAGCGTTTCAATTTCCCACTTTTGATACTTTCCCAGTGAGATATTTGAAAATGCTGTATTAACATGATACCTAATCAATTCAAATTGATTCTTACATCTTAGTGTTGACGTCACTATGACCTGTCAAATGGTAAAGTAACTACTATCTCAAACAATGGATTGATTTCTCAAGCTATATATCTGGACTACCTTTGCTTTGTTACATGTCAAAACAACTAACACGATCTTCCGATATAATTCCCAGTTGTACTCTATTTATTGTATTACAGTGTATGGCCTAATTTTTTCACTGTAAAAATAATGCCTTTTTCAAGGCCAAAAATAACCGTTAAACATTTAGAAAATGATGATAATATTATCAATAGTATTTATCATGCAGAGTAATAATGTCAAATAAATAGAAATTAGTCACAGTCATCACTGTTGATATGGTGCTACCTGCTATATGGAGTATACAAGCTACAGCTTTATTTCATACTTTACTACATGTATTTTTAATGGGATAATTATTTGTTTATCTATCTCTTTATTGTGAAATACATTATCTTTTTGTTAACCCTTTCCCATACAACAAAATTTTAGACTGCTCTAATTTGGAAGAGGCTGCAGACCAGATTTCAAAGTGCATCTAAATTGAAAAATAACCACTGTAAAGGGTAGAAAACATTGTAGGGAAAGAAGAAATTGCTTGTAACAAGCAATTTCTTCTTTCCCTGCAATGCTTTCCCTAATACAAAACCCATAGGTCGTGAAAACAAGTGATTGTACGGGAAAGGGTTAAACATATCCTTGGCATTTCTTACAATTAAACTTAGGCTCTTTTAAGGTGATAGTTTAGTGTTTTATTTATTTGTTGAGGTGAGGGGTCAAACTAAAGTATCTTTAGTAAGAAGTTATTTGAAAATACCCCTATCTATGGGAAAGCAGAAAAAACATAATTATGTTATTTCTTTTTTGGTAAATGAATATGCATGTCGAAATGAAAGTACTAACAATGGTTCCACCATAACACTTCAACAACAGTAGAGTTTTTATAGTGCTGACAGGGGCGTCAAAATAGATGAGTGACGGTTAAATGGAAATGGCATTTTGATTTTTACAGGGACCATTAACCATTTTTTTCCAGTCTTTGCTTATGGGTATCCAGGGGTTGAAACTAACTTTGCTTCAGTTGGATCCCACAGAAATTCCTACCTAATACTTCAGGGTTTCTTCCAGATAATCAGGGATCCCTCCTTGATATATATTAACTCATTCACATGCCATCCTGCCCTTCTAAGTCCAAGTTGAAAAAAAAAGCTTCAGAAAACCTTGTGGAAAATGAAGAAATTGCTTGTCACAAGCAATTTCTTCATTATCCACAATATTTTCTACAAAAACAAGGAAACAAAAAAATCAGGAGCATTAGTTGATACATGCAGATCTATTGTTAGATCTATTGTACTGGAGAAATATTGAAGGATCCTGACGGAATCTCTAGCAGAGTTTGCTAGGGTCCCTTCAAATTTTCAGGGATCCTCAGGATCTGGGACACTGTTAGTGTCAACTCCTGGTATAAAAACCCATGTCTCAAGGCTAATAAAATTAATTCACATCAGTACAGACACACTTACATAATATCAAATTTGTCAGAGACAAAATTACTTTGGATAACCTGTATCAAGTTGTGATGAAAGTGTGGGTCAATAGAAAAATTGAGACAATAGAACTATCAGCGTTGAGTGACTGCCTCGATATAATGTAGAGCTCTAGGTGCGTGATAAGATACCAGTTCCTTTCCTTTTTGTAATGTGTTCTTCAATGCTGCTTTGAACTATCAGTCCATTTGACCCATTACCAGATTGCAAAATTTTAGCCTGCTCTTAATCGAATGGAGTCGCAAACAATAATTTGAAGTATATGAAATTTTAGATTTTTTCGACTTTCTGGATAGAAAACATTGTGGAAAATGATGAAATTGCTTGTTACAAGCAATTTCTTCATTTTGCACATTGTTTTCCCAATCACTTTTCTAGAGGGGCATCAATGTGTGGGAATGGGTTATTCATGGTGGAGTTTACTAAGCCTAGAGTATCCCGTCTTTTTAACATATTGCCCATTTGCCTCCTTTTTTCATTCATGTATGCTTAGAATCATTAGACAATTCTTTTAGTATTTATGACCATATAAATTAATTTGTTATTACTCAATAATCTTATCCTTCTGCTATAATAACTTGTAAACATGGATTATGACTTATTATGGAGGGTTTTACCAAGTCTCTGAAAAATGCCGGTCCATGGGATGCAATATAAACAACAGGGGTCCAAACAGATATTTATGTGTATATGGACTCAGAAATCTGCATCTTGTAAAACCCTGTAAAAAACATTGTGTGAAATGACTAAATTGCAATTTTTTCTAACTAAAAAGTTGAAAAAATAAAAATTTCATAAACTTTTAAATACCATCTGCAAATCCTTTCAATTTAGACCAGTCTAAATATTTGCCATCTGGTAATTGGTTAATACAAAAATCAAGAATAGAAATTCTGAAAAACATTTTTATCATTCTAGTGGTAGATCACTTGAATAGCTTACCAAACAATGTACCGGTAATCTTGTCACCAAGTATAAATTCCTTTAAGATGCAGATGAATAAACATTGGGCAAACCTTCTCTTGACAAATTTACCCCTTGTTGCAATACACAAACACCTAATATGAATTAAGATAGAGGAGGACCCCCCCCCCCCCCCCCCCCCTAGAAGCTGAAAGCTTACCATAGTCTGGATACAGTAAGTTAACCAAAAGTTAACACAACACTACTGAGATATCCAAGCACCTAGTCATGATTCTACCAAATATCGACTACTACACGAGCACCAGCAAATAAGTTTTGCAAATACATTTTTAGATCGGCTGTTTTTGGAGAAAACCCAAGGTATTGCAATAACCTTGGTGTCATTGTTGTCGTCGTGCGAAAACTTTGACATTTTGTGATATCTCTTGTTCTACCAAAGGCATTCACTTGAAACTTGTCACACATGTTCACTATCAAAAGATTAACCTATATACTATCAAAGGGAATAACTCTAGATGCATTTTGTGCAAATCATGCCCCTTCTTTGACATAGATTTTTTATCCAGTTTCCAGAACCCAACAGCCGAGCCTAGGCACCCGTAGGCGGTGCTCTTGTTTGGACATCACAATGATGTATGTATATTGTAGAAAACTGAAAGGTACATATTAATTATCTTTCTTATAGGTTTGAGATAAAGGGAGGTAATCAACTGTAAACTAGGAAAATGCCAGGAAATCCAGATGAGCCCTACTACTGCTCCCAGCAGATTAACATCCCTCCATCACTCCCGGATATACTCAAACAGTTTACAAAGGCTGCCATACGTACACAACCCACAGATGTGTTAGCATGGTCTGCAGCGTAAGTACTTTAGTATAAGTTTTCTCTTGTGTTTTTTACCCCTTGTCATGCTGAGTATATTTTTTCAGAATTTCCTAAAAATCAAAGGACTGAAAGCACTGATAGTACATGTTGTTATACTTCTTTTGAAAATAAACAATTCTTGTTTGAAATGGACAGACAGGAGGTGTAGACTAAGATCAGACCGCACTTAAATGCAGGCTGATCTTTGTCTATACCTCCTGCCAAAACCGGAATATTCTGGATTCAGCATGACAAGGGTTAATATTAAGATAATAATCAGTTGAGAGGGTCTCTGTTCACTAACCATTATAAAGTCTTTAAAAAGTTCCACAAAAAGGTTTTGATCAGATAACCTATCATGTACTAGTCAATCAGTGCCCTTGTTCCAAAATTTAAAAAAAGTACATCTTATGAACTTAACCTTGTTGTAGTGTTGTATCAAAATATGGTTAACACTGTTTTCATCTTTTTTTTCATATAGACAGAGACCAGACATTTTCTGAATTATCATATTAGCCAATTCCCACACAGTAACACTTTTTGATGCCCCTCTAGAAAAACAATTGAGAAAGCATGGTGTAAAATGAAGAAATCGCTTGTTTGAACCAATTTCTTCATTTTACGTCGTCTGCAACTTATTTCAATTTGGACCAGTCTTAAATTGTGCCGTCCAGTAATGGGTTAAGTATATTGTTCCAATCAAATACATACATGTACTTGATTATCAGCTGGCATCATGCTCATCATTTGACCTTGAAGTTTCTGAAGTTTAGAATAATTAAGTGTAGGCTTGTTTAACCCTTTTCATGCTGCACCCGGAATATTCCGGTTTTGGCAGGAGATGTTAACCAAGATCAGCCTGCACATAAGTGCAGTCTGATCTTGATCTTCACCTCCTGCCTGTACTTTTCCTGCCAGAGTTGTTTATGAAATTGATTTCTAAAAGAAATATGTGAATTTTGAACATCTAGATCTATCAATGCTTTCAGCCCTTTGATTTTACAGCAAATCAGTAAGGTAATTTATACAGCATGACAAGGGTTAATATCAAATTAATTGTGGAAAGGATGTTGCCTTTTGTATGGCATCATGTTTTTGCTGTGACCTTAATCCTAATATGCTGAATAAAGCGCTTTCTTCAAAACTGCATTTAAATCAAAGCTCTGAAAGCACTGGAAGGCTTGATTTTGATTCAATATTTTTCTTTTTAATTATTTTTACAAATGATTCTGTTTTAAAGGGGCAAACAGGTGATGTAGACCAAACCAAACAGCACATATGTGCAGGCTGATCTTTATGTTTGCCTTCTGCTAAAGCAGGAATATTCCGGGATCAGCATGATAAGGGTTTGCCTTAGATTTACTTCTGAACTTTTAATTTTAAGGTGTAAGAGTGTGTTATAACACATTGTGTTTCAGCAAGAGTCAAGTAATTCTTGACCTTTGACCAACTTTCTCACTTTTTATATGCCCATCGAAGACAGGACGTATTATGGGATCACCCGTGATGTCCGGGCGTCCGGGCGTCCGGGCGTCCGGGCGGTGTCCACTTCTTTGTCCGGAGCATTACTCTGTCACCGTAAGTCCGATTGACTTTAAACTTGGCACTTATATTCTTCTCATCAATACGGAGTGCAGTGCACAAGAACCATAACTCTACCTGGCCTATTTTTTGAGTTATTGCCCTTTGTTGTTTTTCATACTTGAATCTTGTCCGGAGTATATCTATAAAAGTATTATAGCTAGGATCATGAAACTTTATGGGTGTATAGATCTCACCAAGGGGGAGTGCAGTGCACAAGAACCATAACTCTAACTGGCCTATTTTTTGAGTTATTGCCCTTTGTTGTTTTTCATACTTGAATCTTGTCCAGAGTATATCTATAAAAGTATTATAGCTAGGATCATGAAACTTTATGGGTGTATAGATCTCACCAAGGGGGAGTGCAGTGCACAAGAACCATAACTCTACCTGGCCTATTTTTTGAGTTATTGCCCTTTGTTGTTTATCATACTTGAATCTTGTCCGGAGTATATCTCTAAAAGTATAATAGCTAGAATCATGAAATTTCATGGATGGATAGAGCTTACAAGGTAGGAGTGCAGTCTACAAGAACCATAACTCTACCTGGCCTATTTTTTGAGTTATTGCCCATTGTTGTATTTCATACTTGAATCTTGTCCAGAGTTTATCTCTAAAAGTATAATAGCTAGGATTATGAAACTTCTTGGGTGTATAGATCTCATTAAGGGGGAGTGCAGTGCACAAGAACCATAACTCTACCTGGCCTATTTTTTGAGTTATTGCCCTTTGTTGATTTTCATACTTGAATCTTGTCCGGAGTATATCTCTAAAAGTAAAGTAGCTAGAATCATGAATTTTATTGGATGGATAGATCTCACCAAGAGGGAGTGCAGTGTACAAGAACCATAACTCTACCTAGTGTATATTTTGAGTTATTGCCCTTTGTTGTTTTTCATACTTGAATCTTGTCCGGAGTATATCTCTAAAAGTATTATAGCTAGAATCATGAAATTTCATGGATGGATAGAGCTCACCAAGTGGGAGTGCAGTGTACAAGAACCATAACTTTACCTAGCCTATTTTTTTAGTTATTGTCCTTTGTTGTTTTTCATTCTTGAATCTTGTCCGGAGTATATCTCTAAAAGTATTATAGCTAGGATCATGAAACTTCATGGGTGTATAGATCTCACCATGGGGTTGTGCAGTGCACAAGAACCATAACTCTACCTGGCCTATTTATTTAGTTATTGCCCTTTGTTGTATTTCATACTTGAATCTTGTCCGGAGTATATCTCTAAAAGTATCATAGCTAGAATCATGAAACTTCATGGATGGATAGAGCTCACCAAGTGGAAGTGCATTTTACTAGAACCATAACTCTACCTAGCATATATTTTGAGTTATTGCCCTTTGTTGTTTTTCATACTTTGTTTGACAAAAAATATTCATTTAAAATAACATCAGTTCTATTCAAACCCCTAGTTAATATCAAGCAGTGTTACGGGCGTATCTTGTGACAATTTGGCACCTTGTTTAATTATTAATTTTATACTGGTCCGATTTAAAAGAAGTTGCTGACAACAATCAAGTGTGTGCCATTTGAAAAGTAACCAACCTACAGGATAGAAATCATTGTGGGAAAAAAAGAAATTGCTTGATATAGGCAATCTCTTCTTTTCATTCAATGTTTTCTCAAGTATGAAACCACAGGGACATAAAAACAAAGGATTGTGCAGGAAAGGGTCAAGTGCAGGACTGTATTATATCATATACATAAGCAAATGGTGATTTTTTTATCTGACACCATGGTGTGCCATTTATTGTCTCCTTGGTCTCTAATCTGAGTGTTAATTCTTGTCATTCTGAATAAAACTTTATTCAGTATTGCATTAGAATCAAAGGGCTGAAAGTTCTGGAAGTACAAGTTATGGGTTAATATTTCCTTTGAAAATGATTCTATGAAAAACTGTAGCTTGAAAAGGACAAACAGGTGTTGTAGACTAAGATCAGACTGCACATATGTGTAGGCTGGTCTTTGTCTATACCTGCTGTCAAAACAGAAATAATCTGGGTTCAGCGTGACAAAGGAGTTCAATCTTTAGCACTTTTGACTCAGTCGACTTTTCTATTAGTTTAGTGTCAAAGACCTATTCTGGGAGCATAATACATCTCTCCTATCTCTTGTTGGCAAACTATTGCCATTAGATAACTCAGTAAACCTACCTAATCCCGGTCAGGCAGTTTCTCCAACAATTTATGAAGTTGTTCATAGAAATTGGCCAAAAAAGACAATTCAGGTCAAAATTTGATTTTGAAGTCAACTCTCTACCTCTCATCACTGACACAACACAAGCAAATCAGTCAAGCACAAATAAGGCTTTATTTCTAAGTTTGTGAAAATCTGCAATCATAAATCTTAATAATATGTATATTGAGACAAGGTTGATGTTGTCATTTATTTAGTAATTTCTATTAAATTAATTTCTATTCAACCATATAGGTACTTTAAGGCCCTGTCAAAAGGTGAGACCCCACCAGTAAAGGAAAGATTGGAGATGCCAGTTGCCACACAGAAGACAGATACTGGTCTTACACCTGGTCTTTTAAGGGTGCTAAATAAACAGGTAAGAAGAAATAATATTCAGGTTTTATAAATCATTAAATGGTTGCAATGTCACCTTTGAAAAATAGACTGTAGATGGCAAGAGTTTAGTACATTCATTCGAAGTTTATCTTACAAAGAAATTTCACTAAAACATTGATTTTTATATAATTAACCCCACTAGCATTTTCTTTGGGGTTGTAAAAAAAGGGGGTTGAATGGGAGTTAGCTATAACGAGAAAACCCTTAGAAGAAATATAGTCATTGACTGTAGCAATATTTGGATATAAGAATAGATTTCCTTCTGTCTCCTGAGTATCATTACAATCAGAGCTTACTTTATAGATATACAGATCATGCTGATCCCAGAATATTCCTATATTGACAGTAGCTGTGGCAGGTGTATAGACTAAGATCAGCCTGTACAGATGTGCAGTCTGATCTTACTCTACACTACATGCTTGTTCTTTTGGTGCTGTGCCAATTTTTACACACAGTAGATCAAAATTTGACTAAATTTCATAACTTGTGCCGCCATCACAGCGCAGTCGGTAGTGCGCCAGACTCCTAATCTTAAATCAGGGGATGTCATGGGTTCGATCCCCAGCTGCAGCACATATTCCTTCCGACATTTGTCTCTCACCAATGGATGAATAATCGTAAATCTAAGTGGGGTAGCAGCTGGAGGCTAGGAAAGGATGTAGTGGTCGTACTGGTGTGAGAAATACCAGGAATCCATTGTTAGGTGCTCCAGCCTCCGCTATATGACTGAAATACTGTTAAAAGTGGCGTTAAACTCCATTCAACCAATCAAAATTTGTGGAGAAAGGATAAATATTTAGCAGGACAAAAGTTAATATTATATTATCGATGTTACGTCCATGTTGATATGCCACAGTGGTCCTGATTGGATTTTTTTTCCAATTTTCTTGAGAAGATATTCAATGGCCATGCAAGCATTGAGAATTTTGATTTTCAGTTGTGCAGCAGTCATATTGATACCTCCTTGAGTGAAACATTTAAAGATCCTTTTTGTGTTGTTGGTACCCAAGAAGCATATGAATAAGTTTGCCTTAACATACATAACATTAATAGATCAGGGTTGTCAGTCAAAAATTTGGTACATCAATTAAATCATTCCTCTAGACTTGAAGTAAATATTACTTAGACATTTTGCAACGTTTATGTCAGGAATTTTTGTTAGTTTGGTGGCTGAAATGTCATTACTGCAACTTAAAAATGTGCCACAATGATTCTCTATGATGTCTTGTTGTGCATAAGACCTTTGAAAATCAAATCATTGCGGTAGTTCTACAATTATCTTGAATTATCTGCCCTTGAATTGAAAAAATAATCATCATACTTCATAGATGCCTAACTCCTCCTACGAAAATATTGGAACTAATTGAAACTTGCTACAATGTATCTCTATGATGTCTTGTTGTGCATAAGACCTTTGAAATTCGAACCACTCCTACCCTTGAAATGAAATAAAGCACTTGTGTGCCCAACTCCTCCTATAGTGTCAATCAAAAGAAGTTTTGACTGTGCATAATGGTATCTAGTGGTGCATTAAACTTTTTACACTTTCCAGATTTTCCTCTTGTAAGACCAGTCACAATTGTATTCTTTTGGGTACTGCAATTTTGTTGATATCAAGCTTAATCATATCTGTCAAGGTCAGTTTTCAAGGTCAGTTTTAACTTAAAAACTTATGGTAAAATATTACATTCTTCTGAAAAGCCCTTTTCGCGGCAAATGCACCACTCTCCAAAGCTATTGTTAGTTATATGTTACTAACCGTAATTTTTGCACAAAATCCCTGTTTAATATTTTAGTTGAGCTTCCTGTAGTTAAGTTTGAATGGCCAGCAATCTATCAACTGCAGGATTGTTTGACCCATTCAAACACAATCCCAAACCCTGAAGAATAGAGTTCAGGAAAACAACATCAAAAGTAAAATTAACTTTAAATTATCATCTGTAACTTAAATGAATTTGAACCAGTCTAAAATTTTATTTTCTGGTAATTGTTTTAAGGGGCTTATAATTTTAAATACTTCCTCCCAGCTTGGACCAAAGAAATCTGTACAGTTGAGTGTGATAGAAGAAAAGTGGACAGACCTGGCATTACCAAAAGAACAGTTTGATGACCTTGTGAGGATCGGTAGTTTTGGTGGGGAAGTGGAATGGAATAAATTCTTCTCTCTGGCATGTTCTGCAGTGGCAGAGGTATTCATTACTCTATCATTCATAGAATATTACAAATGAATGTAAAAGGTCAATAGGAGGCTGCAGACATAGCGGAGTTGGTAACGTGTTGGACTCTCAATCACAAGGTCCCCATTCACAGCAAATATCCTTTCCAACATTTGTCTTCCACCAATGTGAGGGTAATTGTAAATCTAAGTTGGATGGGCAGGTAGAAGCTTGGATAGAATGTAGTGGTGGTACTGGTGTGAGAAAAGAGAAAAAAAAAACGGAATTCATTGTCAGGTGACCAGCCGCTACAATATGTCTTAAATACTTTTAATAGTGGCATAAACGTCATTACCGGTAAATAAATTAATTAAAAGGTAAATAGATTTCCTTATTAGCTCACTAGAGCACAAAGCGGCCAAAATGAGTGTTTTGGTTGCTCATCATATGTCTGCCTGTCCATCGGTCTTTTACCCATTTCCACATTACAAAATTTTAGACTGGTTCAATTTGAAAGAAGTTGCAGACAACATTTTAGTTGATGAAATTTTAAGAACTTTGGTCTTTTGATGTAGAAAGCATCTCATTTCATCCTTGCTCTGCTCATGCAAATCCTATTCGACATTTTTAAGAATCTTCTTGCAGTAAACCGTATGGTCTAAAGGTTATGACAAAAGGGCAACAGTCATAGGACAGTCGGTAGCACATCAGACTCCAATCTCAAATCATCATGGTATGTCATGGGTTCGATTCCCTGCCGGCGGCACATATCTATTTCGACATTTGTCTCTCACCAATGGGTCAATAATCTAAACCTAACTGGGGTAGCAGCCGAAGGCTAGGAAAGGATGTAGTGATAGTACAGGTGTGAGAAATACCAGGAATCCATTGTTAGGTGCTCTAGTCACTGCAGTATGACTGAAATACTGTTTAAAGTGCCATGAAACCCCATTCAATCAATCAATCATTCTCTACAAAGGTACTGAATTATGTCTCATCAGGTCTCATCAGAAAACAAAGGTTGAAATCTTTACAAATCCTAGGTCAAAAGTTTTAGCTTCACTTGCTTTTGGAAAAATAGCTTTTCTTCACAATTAGACTTGGATGAGCAATTTAGGACCATCATAGTCCTCTTGTGGATCAAAATGTATCAAATGTATTTAAAAAGCAATTTCTCTTTTTGCATTGTTATTTTCTTCAAAATAAGTAAGATTTTCATAACCCCAAACTGCTAAACCTATTCACACACAATGACAGTTTTTGACGCCCCCAAGAAAAAAAGCTTTGGAAACCATTGTGGAAAATAAAGAAATTGCTAGTAATAAGCAATTTCTTCATTATCAACAATGTTTTCTACCCCAAAAGTTAGCCTTGGTCATGCTGAACCAGAATATTCTTGTTTTGGCAGGAGGCATAGACAAAGATCAGCCTTTCAGATATTAGTCTACACCACCTGCTTATTCCAGTTGAGCAGAAATTGTTCATAAGATTATTTTGACTAAAGATAATATTAGTTCTCTGTACGGGCTTCCAGTGCTTACAGTCCTTTGTTTTAAATGTGTCTTTTGGAAACAGATTGTATTCAGCATGACAAGGACAAAAAAAAATCTAAATTTCCATCAACTTAACCCATTCCCACTTGACAAAATTTAGACTGGTCCAAATTGAAAGAAGACGCAGATATCATTTTAAGGTTTGTGAAATGTCGGACTTTTTCAACTTTCTGGGTAGAAAGCATTGTTGAAAATGAAGTAATTGCTTGGAACAAGCAATTTCTTCATTTTCAATAATGTTTTCCAAAGCTTTTTTCTTGGGGGTGTTTAAAGCGTCATTGAGTGGGAAAGGGTTAAATACATTGCCTGCAAAAACCTTGAATCTTTGACGAGTCTAAATTTTTGTCGTCTGGAAATGGATTAAAAATAAAGAGATTGTAAACTTGCTAATAAGTGATATATATTTTGTTGTTGGTGTAATACTCTTAAAACCGCAAAATATTGCCGACTTTCTGGTCCTTTATGGGCAAAATTGATTCTTTAATAATTGTGTCCTCTCAAGAATGTTGTTGTTTTTACAAACTTTCTTTTATTTATCATTTCCAGAACATAACACAAGCAATGAAGACAGTGTGTGAAATATTAACAGCAGATCCGGAGGGAGGTGCAGCACGAATACCATTCCCATTATTTAAAACGATCTACACATATTTAGCACAAATAGACGGTGAAATTCCACAGACACAGATCAATGAAGTTTTCAGTTATTTACAATATGATGTGTAAGTATATTCAACACACATTCTCACATTTTGACTTGCTAACAAAAATAGCTTGAAAAATTGTGGCAATTACTCCTTTTCTCAAAATATTCTTTAAGCCATTTTTTATGCTCCACAATGGGCAAGCCCCTGTGTTGTTTGTCCATCTGTTCTTCCATTTTATGTCCATCGGTCCCGATATCTCCACAACCCATGGGCCAAATTGGATAAACTTCACATGTGAATTCCTTATGATATTGTACTGATGTGTTCTTCCTGGTTCTTGATAGGTCCAAGGTCACAGTTCAAGGTCAAAACTGATCTTGTTTATAGCATAGCTTCTTCAATTATGGATGGATTTCAAAATAAATTTGCACAATTGTTCTCTTTTATCAGTAGATGTACCATTTGAAAAAAAAAAGGCTCAAAGGTCAAGGTCATAGGTCAAGATTAAATGTTGAAATTAAGAATTTCCAAAGTATAGTTCCTTCAATTATGAATGTTTTTCAAAATGACATCTCACAATTACTCTTCAGATACCTCAAATGTCAAGATCACAGTTCAAGGTCAAACATTGAAATTAAGAATGTCTGGAGCATAGCTCCTTTAATAATGGATTGATTTCAAAATAACTTTTCACAATTGTTCTCTATCATGAGTAGCTCAAGGTCTAAAAAACTTTACAAAATTGTTCTCTGTCATGAGTTGATTTTTTTAGATTACTCCAAGGTAAAGGTCACAGCTCAAGGTCAAACAAGAAAATTCAGCATTTCAAAACCATAGACCCTTCAATTACGAATGGAAATAAATTTACTTGATTGTTCTCTTATCACGAGTAGAGTCAGTTAATTAATGACATTTTTTTTTTGTCACAAGCACCTGTTCAAGAGCATAATCTGTCTAAGGCAGCTCTTGTTTATATTTATGATTAACCCATTCCCACTTAATTCCACTTTTGACACCACTCAAGAATAAGGTATGGAAAATAGTTTGGAAAATGTAGAAATTGGTTTTAACAAGCAATTCTTTCATTATCCATAATGTTTTCTACCAAAAAAGAAAAAGATTTTAGAATTTTATCAAATAAAAATTGTTTTTTGCAACTTCTGTCAATTCGATCACTGTAAAATTTTGTCATCTGGTAATGGGTTAACCCATATCCATATGATCACACTCTGTTATGCCCCCAACGAAAAAGTCTTTACAAAACATTGTGCAAAATGATGAAATTGCTTGTTGCAATTTCTTCATTATCCACATTGCTATTTACTCTTAAACACAAAGATTTGTAAAATTCAATCAAATGTTAATTGTTGTCTGCCAATTTTGATTTTGGACCTTCCTAAAATTTTGTTGTGTGGTAATGGGTTGTGGTAATTAAAGCTTATTTTTATTTCAGACCCAATTTTACCACAGATATTTTGACAAACTTCTTTTTTTTATCATTCCAGAGATAAACAAGACAGCTATGTGATGCCACGGAACTTTTTAAGTCCAGAATGTCCTAAGCTTGGATCATAACTTTATCTAAAGACATTTTTGCATGTTCAACTAGTTGTTTAAGTTATCCCTATCAATTTCCTTACCAAATGTTGTTTGAATATATTGAATTGTGAAATTTCTGTAAATATAGCCTGTTAAAATATCTGATGGTGTATGTTTTATTATACATTCCAATATACATACATAATAGCCATTAGGAAAGGAAAGTTGTGCACTGGTACACCTAGCCTTCCCTATGTTTGAGGAAAACTTAAATTATTCAAAGATTACAAATTAGATTTCAAAAGTTATCTTTTAGTGAAATGTTTGTTCATAGAAATAGAACTTAAGACTAAGATAAGAGCTGTGAAATTTGTCTGTGATTTTTGCAAATGGCCAAGAAGAGTTTTTCTTTTGAAATTAATACATGTAATCAGATATTCTTTACCCACATTCCATACATTCATAGGTCCTTGTGGCTCAGATATAGTATGAAATAAAACATTGTAAGAAAACAAGGCATAACTTAAAAGTATTTTTTCTTCTCGACAATGTTTTTAGCCCAATACCCTGTTCCCTTAACCCATTAGACAACCAACTTATAGACTGATTTAAATTCATAGAAGTTGCAGACAATAATTTGTCGTTGATGAAATCTTTAAAGTCTTTTCTTTTGGGTAGAAAACATAAATAATAAGGAAATGCTTGTAACAAGCAATTACTTCATTCTTCACAATGTTTTCCACAGCTTTTTTATTGAGGGATATCAAAAAGCATGATAATTTTTGAATGGGTTAATTTCATAGCTACTCTGCAACCTCTTATAGTTTTGACAAAACCAGTATGTTTTTTTGTTTGTTTTTTTTAAACTTCCCTTAGAGAAAGGTCTTTAAAACATTGTTGAAATAGTGTAATGCATCCAGCCTAGAGCAAAAGTAGAGCCATACAATTAACCTAAACAGTAATCATTAACCCGCTCCCACATAACAAAATTTTATATTGGTCTAAACTGAAAGAAGCTGCAGGCAACAATTTCAAGTTGATGGAATTTTAAATTGTTCCTCCTTTTAGGATGAAAAACATTGTGAATAATGAAGAAATTGCTTGACACAAGCAATTTCTTCATTTTCCACAATGTTAAAACATTAAAAGGAGGGATTGTGTGGGAATGACTTAAGCTTGTGCACAACTTTTTCATATATGTATTTCATTTTTGGCATCTTGAATTAAGCTTGGTACAAAGTTTAAAGTGTAAGCACACCAAAACCAAAAAGAAGATTTGCAAATTCTGTTAAAAATTCAGTTTTTGATATTAAGTTGACAAATAAATATATTTCAAATTACTTTTGTTAGTGTTGTAAAATATTCTATAGTACCTGATGTCATTTTGAAAAACAAATAACACATTCCCACTCAATGACGCTTTTAGACACCTCCAAGAAAAGGTTTAGAAAACAATGTTGCTTATTAGAAGCATTTTCTTCATTATCCAAAATGTTTTCAACCCAAAAAGTAAAAAAAATCCAAAATTTCAAGCTTTTCATACGCCCATCGAAGACAGGACGTATTATGGGATCACCCGTGGCTTCTGGGCGTCCGGGCATCCAGTTGTCCAGCGGTGTCCACTTCTTTGTCCGGAGCATAACTCTGTCACCGTAAGTCCAATTGACTTTAAACTTGGCATTTATATTCTTCTCATCAATACGAGTGCAGTGCTCAATAACCATAACTCTACCTGACCTATTTTTAGCTCTACTGGCCGAAGGCCACTAGAGCTATAGCGATGGCTTTTTCCCGTCCGGCGTCCGTCCATCCGGCGTGTGTCCGTTAAACTTTTCCTTGTTTACGCGATAAAGTCCACAGTTTTCATCAGATTCTCTTCAAACTTTCACAGAATGATTGTACCATCATAAGGATCGTTCCTTTCGAAATTGGGTCAGATCCGTCAAGAAACATGGGAAAAGGGGCCTAATTAAAACAATCAAAAGTGGGAGCAATTTGAAAAGTAATGAACCTACTGGTTAGTAAATATTGTGGGAAAAGAAGAAATTGCTTGTCACAAGCAATTTCTTCTTTTCTCACAATGTTTTCTGAAGTATAAATCCACAGGGACGTGAAAACAAGGGATTGTACAGGAAAGGGTTAAAGAAAATAAATTATGGAAACTATTGTAAGACAATTCTGATAAATTCCTTCAATTACAAAGTTGTCCATCCTACATGACACTTGCTTTTCAATACAATTTAAAATGTCATCTGCTCTAGGCCTTCTTTGGTCTCTTCACATGATTGGTTAGATATGTTTTCCTGCACCATTGAATGTCATTCATCAAAGATGATTTTTCTATCACCTTTTACCATATCTATATTTAAACTTTTCATAATTATCTGAACTTATAACAATGTTAACTACCAGACTTTCTTCATTGACATCACTCTCTGTAGACACAACTGTCGCATTCTTATACAAATAACTGAAAAAGAGAGCAAACAGTAATAACTAAACCATTCGCACACAATAAAATTATAGACCGGTCCAAATTCAAAGAAGTTACAGACGACAATTTTAAGTTGATGAAATCTTTAAAATCTTTGTCTTTTGGGATAGAAAAGATTGAAGATAATGAAGAAGTTGCTTGTAACAAGAAATTTCTTCATTTTCCACAATGTTTTCCAAGGCCTCTATATTTAGGGGCATTTTGAAGCGTCACTGTCTTTGAATGGGTTAAATAGTTGTGTACTTTTTTTCTATTTAACTGACCCACACAACAAATTTTTAGACTGGTCCATATTGAAAGAAGCTGCAGACAACAATGTCAAGTTGGTGAAATTTTAAATTTCTTCATTTCTTTGGATAGAAAACACTGTGGATAATTAAGAAATTGCTTGATAAGAGCAATTTTTTCATTTTCCACAATGTTTTCCAAAGCTTTTTTCTTCAAACATGTAAAAGGGAGAAAACTGTGTGGGGATGGGTTGAGTAAACCAAAAAAATATACCAAAATAAATTTCTTTTTCAGAAGATATTTCATTTTTACAACATTAGCTTCATTATGCAGTGAACATAGATTGATATATCAGTAACAAGGCTTATCTCATAATCCACTTTCAATTTGCATTTTGAAACTCTCCAATTCTCACTGTTTTTTCTGGTTCCAAATTTATTATTTTACATTTCTATATCAAGGAACCTATTTACCTTGTAATCTATGCCTTATAGTTTACCTATATTAGACCCTAATCTCGTGGCCTTTTTAATTTGGACCAGTCTAAAGGGACCAGTCTAAAGTGTTGTTGTCTGGTAATGGGTTTAAAGGAATCTTTACCTGAGATGGTCCCCTGAGAGAGGTATTTTGACTCTTTTCTGTAAAAATCCTGTATTTTGTAAGAGCCTTTTCTGTATTTCTTCCCGTAAAACATCTAGTCCAAGACCTGTTTCTGCCGACACATAAACTGTATTGTCATTCCTCTCTATAGCTGAACTAAAATGGAAAACAAGAAAATGATAAAAAAAAAGTGCAATAATCATTCAAAAGATGAGCTGTCTAAATTTGTGGAAAAGAAGGCTTTTGATAATTACAAGTACATGTGATAGAAATTTAGAAGAATTTCAAGAATTTCATGACAATGAAAAAATATGATGTGGTCTCAAATGACCAATTGCTGGACAAGCAGACTTTCCAGCCCTTTGATTCTTACAGGAAATGCTGCTTCGATATTAAACTGCATTATTTTGCAGAATTTATGGCCAGTAGCAAGGAACAAAAAAAGTAGAATAGTTATTTGGCAACCTTAAACGTTGTAACAACAGCTTAAATAAGCTGTAGTTACAATGTTTAAGTCACAAAACCAACAAAATTGGTTAGTAAAAATGGTGGCAAGTATTGGATTTCAACACTCATTTATTGTCTAAATGAACAATTTCATTGGTCGACTAGTTGTTTGTCTGACAGCCTATCATCAAAAGCATGCACAGGAGAGGACAGAAGAGAATTACTTTAAACAGTATAATAGTTGGGAGTTTGTAAGTATATTTACTGTAATATTTTGATTGTTAAAAGCATTTTCTTGATTTTCCACAATGTTTTCCAATGCTTCCCTTTTTAAAGGCGTCAAAAAGCTTCATTGTTTAGGGAGTGGTTTAAAAATGAATATCCCTGCTAATGAAATGAAACATCAGTCTTTGAACAATAACATAGATGTTTACAAGTTCAAATTTAAACCTGAGATGATCAATTGTAAATATAATATTGGCCCCTGTCATGCTGAACTCAGAATATTCTGAACAGGGAAGGGTTCACTGTAAGATTTGTTAAAAATATAACTTTTCTATTTAGCATTACAAGAGTTAATACTGTACATGTCAATTTTATCAATCTTGTTTCCAATGTGAATCATGGTTTCAAGTTGATGAGAAGATAACATAGACTGGAGAGTTGTCCGGACATTCTCCCTTTGTAAGTTGTGGTCAGGATTGCTAACATCTTCTACATGTAGAACCAGATCCTACAAGTATAATACAGATCAGCTGGTGATAGCAGGAATAATTTCAACTACGAAATGTAAAACTGAACTATTTGTCCATCAAACACTAATGGCTATGTTGTGGGTACTCATCAGTTGTCTAAACCCTTTCCTGCTCTATCCCTGGTTTTTAGGTCCTTGTGAATTTATAATTGAGAAAATACTGAAAATATTGAATGGTTATCTTTTAAATCAATTTTCGTCTGCAAAATTTTGGCTGGTCTAAAATTTTGCAAAACAAGAAAGGATTAATGTAACAATTCCAATATGTTCAAATCATGAAATGTAGGACTTCAAAGAGAAAATACTGATCTAGGTAGCAATCACTACCTCTTTGAAAGAGCTTTAAATTAAAGTGAAATCAAATATTGATATTACACTCAACAACAAGAGGGTCAAAATGGCCATGAACTACTTACCTTATTTAGCATTTCCCTCTGAAATCATGTTTTTTACACCCTTGTGACTTTCTACTTGAGAAAAGTTGTTGTTGTTTTTAATTGGATGGTGTTTAATACCTCTTTTAACAATATGTTAGTCAAATTTCAGGGGCTGGAGCACCAAACCATGGATTCTTAGTATTTCTCACACCAGTACTACCACTACATTTTTTCTGAGCCTCAAGCTGCTCATCCCACTTAGATTTACGATTATCCACCTATTTGTGGGGCACAAATGCCAGAAAGGATAATGGCCACAACTGGGGATGGGACACTAGACCTAATAATTGAGAGTCCGATGTGCTACCAACTGTGCTATGGCCATGTACTATGAAACAAATAATTCTTCTTTTTCTCCATTATTTTCTATCCTGTAGATGGCTACTTTTCAAATTGCACTCTTTTTTAACCCATTCCCACACAGTGACGCTTTTGGATGCCCCAAAGAATAATACTTTGGAAAACACTGTGTAAAATGAAGAAATTGCTTGTAACAAGCAATTTCTTCATTTTATACAATGTTTCTACCCAGAAAGTTGAAAATATCTAAAATTTGTAAACTGTCGTCTGCAGCTCCTTCAATTTGGACCAGTCTAAATCTTTGTCATCTGGGAATGGGTTAATTGACATCTGCAATTTCTTTCAAATTGGACAAGACTAAAATTCAAAACTAGAGGTGTAAAACTCAGTGCTGTACTGCTCCACAGGCCTGGATATACTGATTAAGGCAAGTGGGTCATGATGGTCCTGAATCATCTGCCATAAAAAAAAATGCAACTAGAGCTAAGAAATTATAATTGGTTTCAGGAAGATTGAGCCCAAAATGTGGCCTCTAGAGTGTAGACAAAGAAATTGTCACTAAGGCCCCCTTACCCATGTTTCCCAAAATAAACCTTGCCATTTATCCTAATTATTCCGACCAAGTTTCATGAAGAATGAGCCAAATCTGTTTCCTCTAGAGTGATAACAAAGGGACTGTCACTAAGACCTATTTTCCTGTGTTTTATGATATAATCGATAGGGTTCATAATTCTTTAAAGGTATCTGATAAAGGGTCAGCCAAGGATCATCCCTATGAAATTAGGTTGAATTTAGTTAAGTACTTTCTGAGATTTTTAAAGTAAAAATTTTCAGACGGATGGACACAAGCTCAACAGACTCTATGTCACTACAATAGCCCGATGGAGCTAAAAGATAGAGAAATGGTTAAATTCATTTTTAATGTTGACAGGTAGAAAAGATAGGGAAAAGTTTAAATTCATTTTTAATGTTGACAGGTAGAAAAGATAGGGAAAGGTTTAAATTCATTTTTAATGTTGACAGGTAGAAAAGATTTTTTTCAGGCTCATACTTACTTGTATCATGGGCAAAGTTTATGTTAGAGTTAACCCATTCCAACACAGCAAAATTTTAGACTGGTCCAAATTGAAAGAAGCTGCAGACGACAATTTCAAGTTGATGGAATTTTGAATTTTTTCGTCTTTTTAGATAGAAAACATTGTGGATAATGAAGAAATTGCTTGATACAAGCAATTTCTTCATTTTCCACAATGTTTTCCAAAGTTTTTTCTTGAGGGGCGTAAAAAGGAGGGATTGAGTTGGAATGGGTTAAGTGAGTCAACACTAAACCAAATCCATCCACTGCGATGTTTCAGGCTTGTAGCTCAAATAGCTAAGAGTGTATTTCTCAGTAACATTTGATCTATGACTCAAACAGGTTTGGTTCAAAATGGCTTAACCCTTGTCATGTTGAATAGAAATCCTCATCAGACAGCATTAAATTAAAGGGCTTACAGTACTGGATGCACTAATTTTAGGTTGATATTTTTTTAAAAAATTATTTCATAAATAACTTTGGCTTAAAAAAGAGACATGCAGGTAGTGTATACTAAGATCAGACTGCACATATGTGCAGTCTGATCTTTGTCTATACCACCTGCCAAAACAGGAATATTTAGGGTATAACATGACAAGTGTTAATGGTTTCGGAGCAGATGCTTTTTGAAGAATTATTTCATGGCCAGTACTGCCCTCCTCCACCATGCCACAATTTTCTTGGTGAATCAAAATTTCATGAACAAGTTTTGTAAAGGGTCACCACAAGAACATTCTTGTCATGTTTGGTACAAATTGCCAAGTTTTTAGGGGGAAAAGATTTTTTTAAAAAAATATTTCATGATTTCTGTTTAACTGATAGGCAATCCCCTATCTTACCATCATTTCTTTGTGAATCAAAATTTCATGAACAGGTTTTATCAAGGTTAACCTTAGAAACATTTATGTTAAGTTTGGAACAAATCAGCCAAGCTGTTTGGGAGAAGAAGATTTATTAAGGATCATTTTATGATTCCTATATGTCTGATAAGAGCTGCCCTATCAAACCCTTATTTTTCTTGGTGAATCCAAATTTCATGAATAAGTTTTGTAAAGGTCACTCATTGTAAATTTCTTCCAAGTTTGGTCAAAATCCGCTCAGTGGTGTAGAATATTTTTTATTTCAAAAATTGTTTACAGGCAAGGAAAGATGGACATTCGGGACAGACATTTATTTTGTTGATCTTAAAATCTCCCCTTGAGCACACTGTTTTCTAGCTTGCAGTGAACAAATATTTCAAGAGCTTCAAATGAATGTGTTCAGTAATACCAAATAAATTACAAAATATCAAAGTTTTTGGACAACGACACAGACACTAACACAGATAACAACCTGGCCATAGAAATACCAAATTCAATGATGTTGCAGACAACAAAGCAAAGTTTGTTTAAATTGAAAAATCTGGGTAATATGAGGTAGAAAACATTGTGAGAAAAGAAGAAATTGCTTGTGACAAGCAATTTCTTCTCTTCTCACAATGTTTTCCATGACTACATATCTTTCGCTCATACAAATGTGGGGCTGGGTGGGAATGGGTTAAGGATGGGGCTTATTCACATTCATCTGGTATTCAGTGCAAATTATGAAATCCTTGCCCTCTTTTTCTACAATGCCTGGCCTGTGAAGCTGCACATGGGAACATAGTTGTATTACAGTTTGAAGAAATAGTTACTAACAGCTGAAATAGCATCTTCCAAGGTTGAAGAAAAGGCTTCCAATAATGTACGAGGAATGTTTGATATAAATCCTACTGTGTCAACAAATAGCGCCCTCATTGTGTTAGGCAGGTAACCAGCATGTACAGTGACATCTAGTGTAGCAAACAGTTGATCTTCAGGTACCATCCTCTTATCACCAGTTAATGATTTTATCAGAGTTGTCTTTCCTGTGGAAAATCATCTAACTAATATAAGATAACTCTTTCTACTGTAACTAGATGGTTGTCCCAGGACAACTGCTGTCGAGCATCAATTTTAGTGTTTGACCTTGAGCTTTGACCTTGAAGCATTAAAAAAACAAGATGTGTTTGTGAAACACCATGCCCCCAAAACAGGAAATCTTTAGAAACAAGTGATTTTTATTTTTTTTTTCTTTGTTTTAGGGAAAAGGGTTAAAATTTTGACCTTGACCTTGATGAAATGACCTTCCCAAGTTGGGCCTTGTTGAGACCTATCTACATACCAATTATTAGCATTGTAACTTAATTAGGGATGAAGTTATAGGAAAATGTTTAGTTGGCAGGTTAAGTTTTTGAATAACATTTTAGGGAAAAGGGTTAAAATTTTAGACCTTGACCTTGATGTAATGAGATTCCCCAGTTGCGCCTTGTTGAGACCTATCTACATACCAAATATTAGCATTGTTACTTAATTGAGGATGAAGTTATAGGAAAATGTTTAGTTGGCAGGTTAAGTTTTTGAGGATCGTTAAAATTTTGACCTTGACCTTGAAGAAATGACCTTCCCCAGTTGCGCCTTATTACCTATCTTCATACCAAATTTTAGCATTGTAACTTAATCAGGGTTGAAGTTATAGGAAAATGTTTAGTTGGCAGCTTAAGTTTTGCAGACGGACGGACAGACAGACAGACGGACACCAGTAAAACAATATGCCCCCGCATCGATAGATCGGGGGCATAAAAATCTTTCAAATGGCACTTCTACTCATGATGGAGAATAATTGTACCAATTTATTTTCAAATTCATCTATATTTGTAGGAGAAATGCTCTTGACAATCACAATTTTAGTGTTTGACCTTGAGTTGTGACCCTAACATTAGAACTATCCCAAAAATTCTTTCAAATTGCACATCTACTCATGATGGAGAATATTTTGTAAAGTTATTTTGATATCCATCCATAAATGTAGGAGTAATTGTCAGGACAAACACAATTTTAGTGTTTGACCTTGAGCTGTGACCTTTTCATTAGAACTATCCCCATTATTCTTTCAAATGGCACATCTACTCATGATGGAGAATAATTGTGCCATATTATTTTGAAATCCATCTATATAAGTATGAGTAATTGTCCGGACAAATTCAGACGGACAGACTAACGTACGGACTAAGGCACATACACTGACTTGTCATAGTGACAACTGTGTCTCGCTCACCGCAAGTGAGCTCGATAAAAAAAGAGGCCTAAGAATTAAACTTTGAAGAAATATGTTTATCAAATACAAATGCCCTGACAACTTTTTTAAAGTGTCCTTGTCCTTTGACCTTCCAACATAACAATGAACTGGTTACAACTAAAAGACTAAACCAAAAGGAATGTTCATGTGAAATATGGAGGCCCTATCGCTTGCCATTCTCTTTCAATTCAAAATTTACAACAAATGTAAGTTCCATTTCTATATTGTAACAAGTAATACATATGTGGAATATCAAAACTCTATCACATTAAATCCAGAAGATATGGCCAATGTTAGCTTTTAACCCTTTCCTGTTCAATCCCTGGTTTTCATGACCCTGTGATTTTCTATTTAGAAAACATTGTAGAAAAAGAAGAAATTGCTCGTAACAAGCAATTTCTTCTTTTCCACAATATTTTCTACCCTACTGAATGGTAATTTTGCAAATTTAATCCACTTTAAATTTTCTTCTTCAAAACCTTTGAAGTTTGACAGGCTTTTGCCAGGAAAAACGACCTTGATATTGATGATTTTGAAGTTGATACGATCTGAAAGTCAAAAACAATGCACATATGTCTTTCCTGAAGGCCCTGTCCATTTCCATTCAACCCATTCCCATCGAACAAAATTTTACACTAGTCCAAATTGAAAGAAGCTGCAGACGACAATTTCAAGTGCACGGAATTTAAACTTCTTTCATCTTTTTGGATAGAAACCATTTTGGATAATGAAGAAATTGCTTGATACAATGTTTTCCAAAACCCTTTTGCTTGGGGGCCTCTATAAGTGTCATTGTGTGGGAATGGTTAAAAAGTTACTACCAACAGGGCTCTGCAGACTCCAAGAATTTGGGGAGAAGTCACTTCTCACTAGTCTGAGAATTGGGAGAAGTTTTTCAAAATGGGGAGAAGTGGTGAGACTTTCAGGAGAAGTGGATCGTGTTAAAAATTAAGTTTTTGCGCGTATTCCTCATTTCTATCAGAAAATAAAATAGCTTTACAACCAAGTAGTTGCATTTTATATTATGTATCATGCAATAAACATAGAAAATACTGCTAATCCTTTCAGTCCTCAATAAAGATCTTATTCCTGTGAACAAATACTTTTGTATTTTTCTTTTTTGTGTGTTTTAGAATTCAAGAGTTTGATTCTGAATTTTTTTTTAAATATTTCATAATAGATTCATATATGATAAAAAAAAAAGTCAACTAATAAAAAAAATGCAAATAGTGTAATGGCAGTCTGAATGAAATGAGTAGTGTTTCTATTTGAAGCAGAAAATGAGAAAGGATTTTATTGTAACAACATGTATTTAATCAAACTATTACCAGAAAAAAATTTCAGACTGGTACAAATTGAAAGAAGCTAAATAAGACATTTCACAGTGAGCTTAAATAAGAAAGAAAGTGCCAAAGAGGGTAGAAACATGTGGGGAAAGGATAAATTGCTTGCTGCAAACATTTCCTCCCTTTTCCACAGTTTCCCATAACAACATTTCAAGATGTCAAAATGGGGGATGGTGTGGTAATGAGTTAAAGTCTGTGCACTTTACCTGATGACATATATATGGATAAAATTTGTCATTAATTGATCAAAAAAGGCCCTCTGTGATTAAGTCAGTTATAGTGTGTAAAGGGTAAGGGTTACTGCTCAGTACACAAAACCAGACTCTGTACATGCAGAGGTTTAAAGTTAACACAGGATAATTTGCTCCATTTTATGGGATTACATGTTATTTAAAGGAATTATTACCAACACAAGTAAGTGAAATTTAGTTTTTGGATAGAATGTATCATAACAAAAATCTCAGGAAAAGACCGTAGAAGCCTTTAAATTGTTTGCCATAATTTTCTTCACTTGTTACAATTAAAGCAGATAACTCAAATTGAAGGATTCTAATGAAAAATGAATTTACTCTACGTAGATTTTCGGCATAATCATTTTTCATCAAGATTTCAAATTTTTAAAAATATTTTGACTTCTGTTAAATGACACGGCGTCCGTAAATGTCCGCCATTATTCTCATTATGTGAAAGTAAGCAACAAATCTCGTAGACTGATGATAACTTAATTTACAGAAATAAGAAGGGAGAGGATTTTAAATAAAGATTTCTGGTGCCGATAGTATACAAAGCATTGCAGAAACAAATCAGCGTAGGTGTGAATGAAGCAAGCATGTTGACTATTAGCTGCCAGAACATACCCCTATTTCTGATAATCTGCTGGCCTCGCGACTACAGTATCGATACACGCTTAATTTACGATCAAAGGGCTTCCGACGGACGTTGTATAGTTGCACACTGTCCCCTACTTTTATAGCCACTGGCCAGATTTGGTTATCGCCTATCGTATCCAGGCGACTTCCCATAAATTCCAGGCCACTTCGACTTCGCTTTGATCAGCAAATCGGGCGAAGTTTTATGAAACCAGGCGACTTTTTCGCCTGAGTCGCCCACTCTGCAGAGCCCTGTACCAATGTTAAAGCTTTATGTAAAGAAAAACAGGGATCAAAGTATATGTCCCCAAGCAATTTCTTAGTCTTCCACAATGCTTTCTCAAGCTTTTTTCTTAAGTTCGAATGGGTTGAGGGTATTCACCTACCAGAGTTAGTATAGCCTATCACAGCTACAGAGGGAATCTTTCTCTCTACTCGACTCTCTCGTAATTTACTTCTTTGTTGTTTGAGACTTTCTAGCTGAGCTTTTAACTTCCTTTCTCTTCTCTGAAAAAAATAATGGTATGAAAATTATCACTATACAAATATCATGATCGTTAACCTATTCCCACACAGTGATGCCTTTTGACACCCCCCAAGAAAAACAAATTTGGAAAACATCTTAGAAAATGAAGATATTGCTTATAACAAGCAATTTCTATATTTTGCACAATGTTTTCTACCAAGAAAGTTGAAAAAATAGAAAATTTCATAAACTTTAAATTGTCATCTGCAACTCCCTTCAATTTGGACCAGTCTAATATTCATCGTTTGGTAATGGGTTAATGTAGTAGATATGCTCCAAACAAGAACATGACACACACACACTGAGGTCACTGTATATGCCAGTTGCTATTACATGGCAGGGGCATATAACTCTTAATCTAACAAGAGGGTCTTTGGGCCTGCAACTCCTTTCAATTTAGGCCATTCTAAAATTTTGTTGTGTGATAATGAGTTAGCTACCCTGTAAAACACTGATATATTGAATATCAGCAAAATGTGATTAATACACTGCAACTCCTCTACAATGCCACCCCGCACAGCGCTGACTCCATTATAACGCGGAGTCCGCTTAGCTCCCAAAATTTTGGAGGGGGGGGGGATTTTGGGTTGCAGATGCTGAGATACGACATTAATCCTGATTTGGCCACGATTTTTCATCCCGTCTTCGGCCCGCCCGAAGAAAAAGGGTTGCACCTAAAAATCGATAATTACATAAAGCCAGGTAAGTTTTTAACACCTTATGAGGACGGTCCTGGCCATTTATGCATTAGTTCAGAGGTAATTGCATTGTTTGATTGATGACACTTATAGTGTTTGAATTTACAAAATCGGTTTAATTGTTTGGTCTTACTGTTTGACATTGAGATGATCAATGCCTTAGGTCATTGATAATTTTTCAAACAAAAGTGCATACACACGCTCCTCGGTATCCTTCAGTTACAAACCTTGAAGGTGGTGCGATTAAAATATCACACTGTTTCACTCTCGGCGTTCTTAATTTTCTTTAGTCCCCGGTAGGATGTGTTCTTAAAGTAGTGCTGGACCGTGAAATTAGACAAATTGACTTGAGCCTTATTTTTATTTCACTACAAAGTTTGCTGGTATCCGGAGCTCCTAGAAAATAGTGGCTTCAAGATAAAAACGCAACAATGTGCTTTGAAAACAATCAGTCGTAGTTGCGACGTTTTCGCTAAATACAGAAAATACGTGAATTTCAATTGTAAATGTCACAATATCGGAAGATTTTCATCCGAAACAGGATATATAATATAAGCAGATTTAAATAAAATACCGTTATTTTTCCGCATTTCTTTCAATAATCCGATAATTTAATGCCACTCTGTATGATCAAACACACGGCAACAAGCTGGTCGACAAATTTGAAGTAAAGGTTTTTTCGGTACAGTTTATTTTATTCTGAGGGAGGAAAGGTGATCTAAGGCCGCCAGATGTTCAGCTATTTATGGGAGAGTTTCCGGAGTTGACACGTGCCAGACGTGTACCCCGGGATAATTCTTGATGACCGAATTTTTTACTCTTGTAGTTATGAAACCAGACATTCCACCATCTCGGATATTTTTCGATTATTATGACCTTCATTTTTACGATTAAATGTTAGCCACTACATATATACGTGCAACTGGTCGGTTTAAATTCCCGATTCGTAAATGACTAGGTTCAGATAGAGTTCTTTGTCGATTTATTGTTACCGTATTTATAACAATGGTAAAGAAATAAGACCAAGTCCATTACCGCGAAAGAGATTCGAAGGCCAATCCATGCGACATTTTCTCAACGCTTCAGTAACCCCAGGTGTTCAACAACTCGTCGGTCTCTAAGGAGATGTCGCTAGGCGAGATACTTAGTTTTTATCCCTTTCGTCTAAGGATGGAAATATTTACGTCCGAGTAAAAATAAATTCAATTAGATTAATGCCGACTACTATCATAATAATAAAACATGTGTCGGGTAAAAGTTCTAGCTTCTTAATATTGGGTAAAAGAGAACCACAATTTGTAGACCTGTAGAAATTTACGGATTATTCAATCCTGATAGACCGGGAAGGTAAGGTTAAAATTTAATTCTCCGCACGCTGAATTTCGTCGGTTTCTGCTAAAATCTCGTAACTACAGTTGTTGTTTTTCATTTCCCGACTAGTAACTTGTATAGAATTAAACTTGTTACAGGAATTTTATCACGAATTATCGGGTGTTTAGTTCCAATTCCGACGGTTGAAAATTTCAGTTACGCAGGGGGGGGGGGGGGGGCAGCGTTATAGCATAATAACTCTACTTCTTCCGATGTTTCATTTCTTGGACCCCACCAACAGCGTTATAGTGGAGCTGCAGTGTATATGGCAAACTTATAATTTAAAGCCCTATGACCACTTTGAATCATGATAATAAATTTCTTTTGGCTAAAAATCCCATTTATTCATAACAGATATACTTACAGACAGACGCCCTCTTTCTGAAGATAAGCTATATTTTTTGTGAGTGACAGAGCCACAAATGTGGGAATGGGTTAAAGAGTGACATTTCCAATCTGTCAATTGTAGAAAGATAGAATACAACTCACGGTTAGTAAGATTTTTCTAGCCTGTAGGAATGTTTGACCTGTACCACCCATCAGTTTGGCATTTGTTGGATCTCTTCCTTCATGGACTTCGTCTAGTCGACTCCTGTTGTACAGGGAAATATTCATTGATTATCTACATGATAAAATTTTAGACTAGTCCAAATTCAAAAAAGTTGCAGACGAAAATTTAAAGTTGATTAAACCTTTAAAATCTTCATCTTTTCAGGCAAAAAACATTGTGAAGAATGAAAAAATTGCTTGTGACAAGCAATTTCTTCATTATTCACAATGTTTTCCAAAGCTTTTATATTGAGGGGTGTTCAAAAGCATCATTGTGTGGGAATGGGTTAACAGGGACTCAATTTACCCTTTACTACATAATGGAAATCATTTTGACAAATTTACAAATCGCTTCTTACCAGTTATTCCCCCTTTTCTCACATTTTTTTTACCCTTTACAAACTCTTACTTTTCAGAAAAAAATTGTTTGCGACCTCTTTCAATTTGGTCTGGTTTGAGAGCAGTGGGTCATTGCATCTGAAATTTGATGATGTATGAAAATCTATCAACATAGAATTATATAAGAAATGACTTTTTGAAACTTACTTATAAAATTTTACTCCACCTTCTATTAGCACATTCCTAATTATGATGATGAATGATTAGTAAAAAGTGATAAAACTACAATGGAACAGAATGTATGTGTTTAAATATTAGATGTTTAACATATCTGTCTGCTTTTGTTTGTTTAACGCCACTTTTAACAGAACTTCAGTTATGTCGTGGTGGCTGGAGCACAGATTCCTGGTATTTCTTACACCTGTATCACCACTACATCCTTTCTAAGACATCTGTCTATGTCATCATATTAAAATTCAGGTTTTTCCTGGTTATCACCAGTAAATGATTAGATCTCTGAAATATTGTGGTCACAGACAGTTCAACATATAGAAGGTAGAAAAGTAAATAATTCTTCACATCAGTACATTACCTGAGAAAAAATACCTCAGACAATGATACTTGAAGTTTTGCCTCTGGTGTTTTGGCGTGTTCTTTAAAAATCCGAACTACAACAGAGTACCTGAAATACAGTTATGATATAATTTAATTATTTATCAGATGATATAATTTTAGAAGGCATTGATGTGAAATTCAAAACAACCATTTACATTTTCTATTTATGAAAAACTGCCATAAGTGGAAGTAAAACATTTTTTAAGAATAGGAGAAATTGCTTGTGACATGAAATAAATCATAAAAGGGACACAAAAGTCCTTATTTCCATGAGAAAGGGTTATACCTCTTAATAACTGATGGTCAAATATGCAATGGCAATGAAAAAGATATAAATATCAATCCATAGTAACTTGGAATACTCAAACAATTATTTTCAGTCATCTTTAATACTTGAAACTAATTTCTGATACTAGAAAAGTGTAACAGACACGGCTACCCCCACTTAAGTGCCTGTCACATGACCTTTAGTTGTGACCTTGAACTTAAGAGTTTCCAACAGAACTTTATGCATGACACTAGTACTCATGTATCAAGGGGAACAACTTTCCAAAATTATTGTGATTCCAACAGTTAACACATTCCCACACAGTGACACTTATGGACGCCCCTCAAGAAAAACATTTGGGAAAACATTGTGTAAAATGAACAAAATTCTTGTAATAAGCAATTTCTATATTTTGCACAATGTTTTCTACCAAGAAAGTTGAAAAAATAAAAAATTTCATAAACTTTAAATTGTCATCTGCAACTCCCTTCAATTTGGACCAGTCTAATATTCATCGTTTGGTAATGGGTTAATGTAGTAGATATGCTCCAAACAAGAACATGACACACACACACTGAGGTCACTGTATATGCCAGTTGCTATTACATGGCAGGGGCATATAACTCTTAATCTAACAAGAGGGTCTTTGGGCCTATAGCACTTATCTGAGTCAAAGCTTAACAAGGGCACCGCCTACAGGTGCCTACGCTCAGCTGTTGGGTTCTGGATAGTGGATAAAATGCATCTAGAGTTATCCCCCGTGATAGTATAGGTTGCTCTTTTGATAGTGAACAAGTGTGCCAAGTTTCAAGTGAATGCCTTTAGTAGAACCAGAGATATCACAAAATGTCAATTTTTCACCTGACAACGACGACACCATGGATATAGCAATATCTCGGGTTTTCTCCGAAAACAGTCGAGCTAAAAATGATAAACAAAGGACATTATTTTTTACAAAGTTACAAGTTGATACCAAATGCAATGTATGAAACTATTAAAGACAATTTGCAGGTATTCTACACACCATATATAATGCTCTGCATTTTCTTACTTTAAACAAAATCTTTAAAGATTTGTTTCTATGTAAAACAAAGAGGTACTGGAAGAAGACCAAATATGACCGTAGGTAGATCATAAGGACTAACTTAGTAGAAGTTCACTAGAAATATCAAATCTTCAGGCATTTTAGGTTCAAATATTTCAATTTTCTTTTTTGTTTCTATGTAATATAGGTTGTTACTTGAGGAGCCCAAATATGATCTGTAAAGCATCACATGAACACACTTTGAAAAGTTACACTAGCTCACTCTACAAAGTGTGACAAAAATAAAACATTTATACCTGTCAAGTACTGTAACCCGTAATTGCTTCTGTAATTCCTTTAACTGACTTCGTAACAGAACGTCAACTGACACAAACACTGCGCTGACATTTCCTAAAGCTTCTATGGACTCCTTCAATTTGGCAAGTTGGCTTCGTCCAAGTAATAATTTCCTGTTTTGCCTTTTAATAACAACAATATTCTGAAAATAAGAAATAAGATCTATAATATGACTTAAATTTCTCTGATCATTACCACAGATTAATTTACCTTTTTCCTGTTTATTAAAGATACACTAGAATCCTGCTAACTTCAACACTAATTTGACAATATTTTGTTGTAAATAACAGAAAATTCCCATAAAAAGGAGTTATTTGTCCAATCAATCTTTCTTCATTGCATAGGGCAATGCAGTAGTAAATAATGAAAATTGTGATTAATAGGATTTTGATTTATCAACCCATTCCCACACAATCACACTTATGAAGCCCCTCAAGAAAGGCTTTGGAAAAAATTGTCGATTATGAAGAAATTGCTTAAATCAACAATTTCTTCACTTTCCACTATGTTTTGTACCTAAATAGACAGATTTTCAAAAATACACGAACTAAAATTTGTCATCTGCAACTTCTTTAAATTTGGACATGTAAAAAATTCTGCCATCCGGAGATGGATTATGAAGACTTTAATCATAGAAAGCTGCCACAGATATGTAGATATCATGTGTGGGAATAGTTTAACCAATTCCCAATGACGCTTTTTGACACCTGTTAAGAAAAAATTGCTTTGGAAAACATTGCTGACAATCAAGAAATTGCTTGTTAGCAATATCTCAGTGTTCACAATGTTTTCCACCCTAAAAGGGGAAGATATTCTAAATTCCACCAACTTGAAATTGTCGTCTGCAACTTCTTCTGATTTGGTCCAGTCTAAAATGTTGTTGTTTGGGAATGGGTAAGACAGTCTACTCACACTTCCAACAACTGTCCAATCCTGAACAGATTTTACCAAAGATATGGATTCTTCTAACTGCAGTTCACCTGTAGTTTGGTCATTGTAACTCTTGTTCAGTATGACTGTAAAACAAAAGGACCATCATGGTCATATATTGCTCACCTGAATATGATAATTATAAGTTTTATCAATAGGCAATATTGCCAAATATCAAAGCTCTAGGCCTTTCTGTTTGGGAGCAGAAGATTTTTTAAGAAATTTCCTTCTTTAAATCTATATAATCTGTAAGGCCCCGTGCTTATCCTGGAATAGTCCTGCTTTGACAATGACTTTGGCATGCTTATAGACTTAAATCAGCCTGCACAGACGTGCAGTCTGATCTTGGCCTAGACTACCTGCTTATTGCTGTTGATAAGAGAAATCTTTGAACACAAAATTGGTCTTATTATGTCAAAGTTTTCAAATGTAGTAAAAAAAGAGGAAATATATTCAGCAGTACAAGGGTTAAGATTGCCTTCATTAATTCTATATAAATCAGGGATCAAACAAATTAGAGCTAATTCTCAAGCAGAAGCAAGAATTTGAAGTATTCTATTAGAGAGCCATTAGGCCATGTCACATGCAAAATATCAAAGCTCTATGCTTTCTATTTGAGAGGAAAAGAGTTTTAATTTTTTTTCACTCAGGGTTCCCTAACATCAGAGTCTAGTACAGTGTTGCAACTAGACCAACTCCACTCCCACTTTCAATTTAGACCAGCCTTAAAACTTGCGATTTGATAATGGATAATTTAGATATGTCAGTTACTGATTAACCCATTCCCAAACAGAATGCCAATCTAGAACAAGGTGCCAAACTGTCACAAGATACGCCCGTCACACTGCTTAATATTAACTGGGGGTTTGAATAGAACTGAGGTTATTTTGAATGAATTTTTTTTGTCAAACAAAGTATGAAAAACAACAAAGGGCAATAACTCAAAAAATAGGCACGGTAGAGTTATGGTTCTTGTGCACTGCACTCCCCTTGGTGAGATCTATACACCCATAAAATTTCATGATTCTAGCTATTATACTTTTAGAGATATACTCCGGACAAGATTCAAGTATGAAAAACAACAAAGGGCAAAACCTCAAAAAATAGGCTAGGTAGAGTTATGGTTCTTGTACACTGCACTCCCACTTTGTGAGCTCTATCCATCCATGAAATTTCATGATTCTAGCTATTATACTTTTAGAGATATACTCCGGACAAGATTCAAGTATGAAAAACAACAAAGGGCAATAATTTAAAAAAAATAGGCCAGGAAGAGTTATGGTTCTTGTGCACTGCACTCCCCCTTGGTGAGATCTATACACCCATGGAGTTTCATGATCCTAGCTGTAATAATTTCTCCGGACAAGATTAAAGAAAAACAACAAAGGGCGATAACTCAAAGAATAGGCTAGGTAGAGTTATGGTTCTTGTACACTGCACTCCCATTTGGTGAGCTCTATCCATCCATGAAGTTTCATGATTCTAGCTATTATACATTTAGAGATATACTCCGGACAAGATTCAAGTATGAAAAACAACAAAGGGCAATAACTCAAAAAATAGGAACGGTAGAGTTATGGTTCTTGTGCACTGCACTCCCCCTTGGTGAGATCTATACACCCATTAAGTTTCATGATCCTAGCTATAATACTTTTAGAGATGTACTCCGGACAAGATTCAAGTATGAAAAACAACAAAGGGCAATAACTCCAAAAATGGACCAGGTAGAGTTATGGTTCTTGTACACTGCACTCCCCCTTGGCGAGATCTATATACCCATGAAGTTTCATGATCCTAGCTAGAGATATACTCCGGACAAGATTCAAGTATGAAAAACAACAAAGGGCAATAACTCAAAAAATAGGCCAGATAGAGTTATGGTTCTTGTGCACTGCACTCCGTATTGATGGGAAGAATATAACTGCCAAGTTTAAAGTCAATTGGACTTAAGGTGACAGAGTTATGCTCCGGACAAAGAAGTGGACACCGCCGGACAACCCGACGCCCAGACGCCCAGACACCACGGGTGATCCCATAATACGTCCCGTCTTCGACGGACGTATAAAAAAGCTTTGGAAAAAATTGTGTGAAATGAAGCAATTTGTATTTTACAGAATTTTTCAACCCAGAAAGTTGAAAAATCTTAAATTTCAAAAACTTTAGATTGTTGTCTTGAACTTTCAATTTGGACTTATCTAAAATTTCGTTGTCTGGTTGTCTGGTAATTGGTTAAAGTAATGGCAATCCCTAGATTGAACTACACATATATATACAAGTGGAAAACTTACAAGGTTGAACAACAAAGACTCTGTGTCCTCCAAATGGAACTCCAAAAGCATCTTGTACAAGATTGTTGTATTCACTGTCATCAAGCATTAAATCATCTGAAACAGTCATACTAAAGTAGAACAGAAATTCAAAATTTTGTGGACAATTATGAAACTGCTTGTCAAGACATTGCTCCATTATCTACAATGTTCTCTATACTAAAAAAGACAGAAATTTTGAAAACTTCAAACTACAGGCCTCATTTCAACACAAACCTGATTTATAGGCCCCTTCAGCAAAAACTTTGGTAAACAGGTTGGACTATGTAACAGGCAACTCCTTCATTGTAAAAAATGCTTTCTACTAAAAGACAAAGATTTTCAAAATTTTACCAACTAAAAATAGTTTTCTGAATTTGGACAAGTCTAAATTTTACTCATCAGGTGACGGGTTAACAAATAAGTCAGGGTTAGACATATCACCACAGACAATTAGCAGTTTTGACAGCAAGAAAGTGCATTTATAACATGACTCTGAGCACTGGGGTGAAGTACAACCTTTTAACCCATTACCACACAATTTTTTTTTTAGACTGGTCCAAATTCAAGGAAGTTGCAGACACAATTTCAAGTTGAGAGAATTTTGAAAATTCAAGTTTATTTGGGTAGAAAACAAGGTTGAAACTAAAGATATTGCTTGTAGTAAGCAATTTCTCCATTTTCAGCCGTTTTTCTTATGTCTTTCCTTAAGGGGTGAAAAAAGTGGGACTGTGTGGGAATGGTCAACCCATTACCACAAAAGAAAATATTAGACTAGTTCAATTGAAAGAAGTTGCAGATGACAAATTTTAGTTGATTGACTTTTCAAAACCATTGTCTTTTGGGGTACCAAGCAATTTCTTCTTTTTCCACAATGTTTCCAAAGCCTTTTCTCTTGAAGGGCTTCAAAAAGCATCAATGTGTGGAAATGGGTTAATATTTTTTATATTACACGGGTGATATAATACTAGTTTTACTACAATCCAAATGAGCTGATGCCTATGGTTAATTTTTTTCAGCTAGCAAAATGTCAGCTTTTACAGCTTAAGTTAACAGACAAAATTTTGAGGTTGTCTCCAAGTTCATTAACTTAGTTCAAACTTAGTGCAAACTCTAACTAGAGTCTTAACCACTAAATCATTTGAATGCCTACTCCGTAAAAAGTAGTTCTTGTTTATTTCAGGAATATTGCAAACTCTATTCAAATTGCAGAGAACTCTGTCAAAAGCATGCTATAGATTTTTTTCCTTGACACCCATTTAGATGTCCTTTATCAACAATATTCATCTAATCCAATTTTATAGAAATTATTAGTCAGAACAGAGTGAATAGTGGAAAAATCATGATAAAAACAAGTATTTGAAGGAGCATTAAAAAAACATTATGACTCGCACTGTTTTCTAAAGACTTTTTTGTCTTCAGTTCATTTAATCCTTTCCTGTCAACCATGGCTAGGATTTCACTACCCTAAGATATAAATTTGTAGAAATAACTATTACAATCTTAACCCATTCCCAATTGACCCCTCCTTTTTATACCCCTCAAGAAAAAAATCTATCAAAAACATTGTGGAAAATGAAGAAAATTTGATCAACTTGAAATTGTCTTTGATTGATTGAGTTAGGATTAACGCCACTTTTATCAGTATTTCAGTCATATCGCCGTGACTGGAGCAACCAACAATGGATTTCTGGTATTTCTCACACCAGTACTACCACTACTTCCCTTCCTTTCCTAGCCTTCAGCTGCTGTCCCACTTAGGTTTACAATTATACACCCATTGGTGAGAGACAAAGGTCGGAAAGGATATATGCCGCTGCCAAGGAGTGATCCCATGACATCACACGATTGAAGATTGGGAGTCTGATGCGCTACCAACTGCCCTATGATGGCAGCAAATTGAAATTGTCATCTGCAGCTTCTTTCAATTTAGACCAGTCTAAAATTTTGGTGTGTGGGAGTAGGTTAAAGAAATCTAGTTCCAGTCTTTGCTAATTTTAAACAGTAGTGTGCATCCTCTTTCATTTCAGACAGTTCTGAAGTTTTGCAACCTAATCAAAAGTTAATTAAAACAGTATGACAATATTAGGAACCAATCTCTAGATAGAGGGGGGAATAAAGTAAATCTTACCAAAGAATTCATCCTCACCAGCATACATGTCATCATTGACTGGCCCTTGCTGTTTGAACAACCATCTCTTTTGATTGAGGCTACAAAATGGCATTGATTGATTCCTTCCCAACCCTTGCCTGATCTGTACTTCACCATTTTTGTTGTTCCCAGTTGGCACCTTTATTCTATCAAGCAAACACCTTGCCCTTGATGTTAGAGAAGAAAATGAGTGTAGATTTTCAACAAGTCTTTTCATACACACATGTCCTCTCATACTTTATAAAGCTGAATATAAACTATAAAATTCTAGACATGTCTAAGATAGCCTTTTTGTTTTTTTCTTTTCTTTAATTACACAATTTACACGTGTTAAGAATAACATTATATAATTCCATTGAGAAATATTCAAATTTTTTCAATGTCCAAGTCTAGATGGTTGCGGCATAGGTTTAGGGTCGTATCCTATCCTTTCGTGTATAATCTCTGTTTTAGTTTTTGTGGTGAGCGGGGTATCACTTGTAGAAGGACCGTCTGTTTGGTGCTTCGCTCGCTCTGCTTCTTTCTCTTTCTTTAATACTTCGTACTCTTTTTCTATGTCATTCAGTTTTACTTCAAGTCTAGTTCCGTTTCTTCGTAACATGGTTTGGCTCTAATTCATTCTCCAAACAAATAAATCACTGAAATATTCATAAAAAAGTATCACCAGTTACCTCGTAACCCATTTCTAAACAACAAATTTTAGACGGGGCATAATTGAAAGAGGTTGCAGATAACAAAACAAATGTTTGTTTAAATAGAAAAAAAGAGCCGTATGAGGTAGAAAACATTGTGAGAAAAGAAACAATTGCCAAATTTTCATTCATGATTTGCTCTTTTTCTTGTTCTGACCCTTCACATTAAGTTTTGACCCCAAGAATTTCAAGGTCAAGGAGTCAATGACTCCTCGATTTCAAATGTTAGCACAAGTCCAAAATGACCTTCCTGTGACAGATTTTTATATGTTTGAGTTGAATAACAAAATGTAGAAGGCATAACACAACTTGATTTTGTATTGCTCCTATCTCATGGTGCCACATAAAGATAAACGCTTAGGTGCTGAGACCTGCAATATGAACCAATCTCTAGATAGAGGGGGGAATAAAGTAAATCTTACCAAAGAATTCATCCTCACCAGCATACATGTCATCATTGACTGGCCCTTGCTGCCCAAAAGGGGAGTTAGGCAGTATATACAGAGAGAGATAGATAGTTTCTTTTTTGAAAATGAATTCTGCTCCATATCACACTAATTCTCAGTTTAACTCTTTACCATAAAGAAAATTTTACAATGATAATTTCAAAGATTTGCAGATTAAAATTTTATAATGATAGAAAAAATAGTGTATAATGAAATGAAGAAATTGCTTGTGACAAGCAATTTCTTCATTTTCAAAAAAAAAAAAAAAAAATGCAAAGGATTTTTCTTGAGGACATCAAAAAACTGGATTGTGTGGTCCTGGGAGCTTTCAGAAAAAAGAGACGGCGGTTACAAACATAGAATATTTAGGACCGGTCCAAAATGAATGAGATTCTGATGAAGGAATGGTCGTGAAAACCATTTGGGTATGAAAGTTTTAGGTTACGAAAGAAGTATGCTTCATCAATGCATTCGGTAGAACAATCTTTTGTAGTTTAAAAATGGTCAAAAAAATTACTTACTTTGATTAACAATTTCAATTGTCCTCAATATTAAAAGAAATTAGGAAATTAATTCTTGATAATAATGTGGTCCGCGACTGAAACGTTTCATAGAGGCGCTTATGATTTTTTAAAAAGAAATCTAAAGCGTCTTTGTAAAAACTTGCGTCATTCATGCAGACGCTTCTTTTGAATCCGAAGGAGCTGTCACCAACATTTATATTAAATTTAAGATAACCATCTTGGAATGGGTGCCAGAGTATCGGCCGAGGTAATGCCTATGCTTTTCTGCAAAATGCCCAGCCGTTGTTATCTGTCTAAAATCGGCCTTCTTTCTAGCCCGAACAAGGTCATGGAATTGTTTCTGTCTATTTGAAGTGGGTGGGGTAAGAGGGTGATAGTAACTTCGGTAAATTACAACTTCGGTAAATTGATATTATATAGTAAAAAAATGGAGACTTCGGTAAAAAGGTTATTATAGTGTAATTATCACCTCCCAAACGGGTATTGACACAAGTCACCTTAATTAATTATGACAGTTTGTAATAATTACAAATTTATGTTGGAGTTTAGTATTTGAGCTTGAAGAATTGGTCGAGAAACAAGAAATTCATTTAAAAAAACTTTTATTCAATCAGAAAATGCAGAGATGAAAAAAATAGAATTCAAGAAAGTAACCATTCCCCCACAAGCCCTCCTTTTTACGACAGCTTTCAAAACATTGTTGAAAATGAAGAAATTGTTAGTATTAAGCAATTTCTTCGTCCTTCACAAAGATTTCTACCGAAAAAGAAAAAAATCACCAACTTGAAATTGTCATCTGAAGCTTTTTCAATGTGGACCCGGTGTAAAATTTTGTTGTGTGGATATTAATCAAACATGAAATAGGAATATACACTCTTTTCCAAAGAAAAAAAATTCATACTGTTCAATGGCATAAGAAGTTGCCAATAATCTAAACAATTGGTTCAAATATAGCAAAAAATGGAGGAATTGCTGAAGACAAGGAATCCTCATCTTAGTCTTAACTTTAATCGAAATGACAAGAAAATAAAGGTGATGAACTTGTTTTTAACATGCATTTTTATATTTTATTTACCAAATTTCAACTAATATGCCACAATAAAAAAGAGAAAGAAAAATGTTTGATACAGAACGATATAACATTGATAATTTTTTAACATTTTTCTTAATGTTTTAATTTTTACACAGATTTAAGACGCAAAAATTGAGGACAATATAGCAAATTGGTAATAAGATTTATCTTGGATTTATTGATATCCACATTTGTTTCTGATCAAGAATTAATTAAAGACCAATGATTATTGTTCATATTTTTAATTGCTGTGTGCTTCATTGAGGGGATTGGTGCAAGTGTTTGTCATATATAGCTATCCTCAATAATAATCACTTCACTTCTCTCCTTTTTGATTTTGATGAAATGTAAGACTTAAATTACCGATAAACTCATCCACAAGCGATAATTATGCTATAATTACCTTTTTACCGAAGTCTCCATTATTTTACTATATAATATCAATTTACCGAAGTTGTAATTTACCGAAGTTACCTGAAACCGGGTAAGATATTTGGCTACCAGTCGACTCGTACCAAAAGTGAAAATCGTAAAGTCAATCGTGCCCATTTTTTTATTTTATTATAACTTCATTAAATTAAAGAACCCTAGTAACGCGATTCTAAGCGATTAGTTGACATTATCTTGTCACCTCATCTTTTTTGTCTTTTTAAGCATCTAACCCATTATGCTATACCCGAAAGGGGAGTTGGGCATTATATATATATAGATAGATAGCTAATATGAAATTAGGCTAAGCCTAGAAAACGGGCGAAAAATCAACCTCTTTTAAGTCTATATAAGTTATCGCTGAATGAACAGGTTTGTTCTCATTTCTAACATGGGAAATTCTAGAGAACCTAACAGGATAATGATCACTTATAGTTAAAATGGGTACATTAACATTTCTTATTTTATCAGGATGATTGGTACATGATCTATGATTGAAGATGTACTGGAGGTAACCCTAGAAGGTGTATTTACTAGTTGATGTAAATGAAAATCACCTATTATTTTATTCCAGGAAGCATTGTTTGTTGATGTTTCGAATATGGGATCGTTTTAATTACAAGAGAATTAGTAGAGAATCATACCCGTATTTCCATCAAATTTGTATCAACATTTTCCAAATGATACAGTGACAAAGTAACCATTAACCAATTGTCACAATACAAAATTTTGAACAGTCCAAATTTAAAGAAGTTGCAGACCTCAATTTTATGAGGATTGGTTTTTAAAATTATTTTTCTTTTGGAGAAGAAAATGTGATAATAAGAAATTGGTTGTCACCAGGTATGCCTTTTCATTCTCTTAGCAGAGACATTTTGGGGACCAGATAAAGGTTAGATAATGTTTGTTGTTGTAAAGTTTTCTTTCTCTTAGCAAAGAATTCTGCAGACCGAATTGAGATAAAAGATAGATATTAATTGTTGTGCCATTTTCTTTTGCTCAGCAAAGACATTTTGCAGACCAGATAAAAGTTGTGTAATATTTGTTGTTGTGACATTTTCTTTCTCTTAGCCGAGATATTTTGCAAACCAGATAAAAGGTAGATAATGTTTAACTATTGTGACATATTCTTTCTTGTCTTTTGTAGGACATAATTGATGATGACTCGGGTAAAAGTAGAATTAAGGTTTGTAATAGTATCTGATTATTTCTATGTCTATGTAGGTAGAAGAACATTGAGGATAATAAATAATAAGAATAAAGTCGTGAAAAATTAATGCCAGTCTGTGACTAGCCTGTATTGCAAAATTTCAGACCTGTCCAAATTTAAATGGTTTGGAGTCAAAAATTTGAAGTGAATTTAAATTTTGAAAAAAAATCTAGCAGTTGGGTAGAAAATATTGTAGAAAAAGAAAAATAATGCTTGTTACAAGCAATTTCTTCTTTTTACTATGGTGTTTTCTAAATTATCAAATCACAGGGATGTAAAAACCAGGGATTGAACAGGAATAAGTTAAAACTTGTCTTAAATTTTTTTTTCAGGTATTAGGTAAAATGTGAAAGTAGTATTAATTTTTAGTTAGCAAAGCATCTTAAGATATCTTAAGTTAGCGCATTCCCACACAATCCCTCCTTTTTATGCCCCTCAAGAAAAAGTTCTTTAAAACAATGTGGTAAATGAAGAAATTGCTTGTTGCAAGTAATGCCTGCATTTTTCACATTGTTTTCTACCCAGAGAGACAAAGATTTAAAAAATGTCAACAAACTGAAATTGACATCTGCAACTTCCTCCAATTTGGACCAGTCTAAAATTTCATTGAGTAGCAAAAAGTAACAGACAAAATTTTGAGGTCTTCATAGAGTTCACTGAGTGCAAATTGCCACTGGAGGTGTAGACTGGTATCACTGTCGACTTTAATAGAGCCGACAGGTAGCACCGATTTTCGGTACATACACGGAAAGCCTGGCTCGTTAGGTTTTTCCTTACTAAATTCGAGAACGAGGCTTACACATGCGCAGCCAATTTGATTAAAAAATTTGGACACGCCGCAGGATTTCCAAACAGTACGAAAAAAATCCTACTTTTGTAGTTTTAAAAGTAATCAGTTTTAATGTTAAAACATTTTTCACATGAACAATCGAAATTGTGTGCGTGAAAAACCTTGGAATGTTATCCTTTTCATGTAAATTTTTCGAAGAACCCCGCGTTCCGCTTCAGCGATATTGTTTACAAACAATCTACCAGCCAATCAGATTCAATATTTTGGTAACGTTATTAAATGCCCATCAGCCAAATTCTATATGCAGTTGCTTGGGATCTACCTGTCAACTTTGTTAAAGTCTACGGCGGTACTGGTCTACTGGAGGCGTAACCACTAAATCTATTAAATGCCTACGCCAAAAAAAGTAGTTCTTATGTATTTCAGGAATATTGCAAACTCTGCCTGCACATTCATCTCCCAAGTAATTTTAGCTCAATCGAACATATCATGTTCAAATAAGTCTGATTAGGGTCTTCACTATGCACACTGCTTTGTATGGCCACATGAATTATAACTTTATTCAAATTGTAGAGAACTCTTTGCAAATCACGCTATTTAACTCCAGGGTTACTTTAACCTCATTTTTTATCATGAAAACCTTGACAAAGAATATTACTTAACCCATTCCCACACAACTCTTTTAGACCCCCTTTGAAAAAAAAGCGTTGGTTAAACATTTTGGTAAATGAAGAAATTGCTTAACAAGCAATTTCTTCATTTTATTCCATGATTTATACTCACCTGATGGAAATATACATAAGGATATTATTTCGTATGAAACAACTCGATCCGCAGAATAAACATAATAAAGCGTCTATCGATCCCGATATCCATCATATCTATGTAGACGCTACCTGTCATTCAGTTTTATTTCCGGCGTGAAACTGTTAACATCGGTTCGCATTTCGTGGTCAGTTATTACTTTGGGCCACGTGTTTGAACTTTAGTTTTTAGTGAATTTATTTTTCACTTTTGTTATCCGTATTATGGCGGAAGAACAGCATTGCTCCGGCAATAATTCAGATTCGGACGTTGCCGAGTCTTCGGTTTCTGTTGCGACAGAGGAATTGAAAACTCAGACGAGCAAGTCAAAAAAACGTGCAAGGACGCCACGTGCTTCGAAAAAGGACTTGGATGTTTTATCCTCGAAGGTAGATAAGCTCTTTTCTTATTTCCAGAGTTTGTCGGATACTGCTGTTTCAGACAGGCAGAGACCGCCAGTCCCGAGGGAAACTGCCGTTTTTGACGGGCAGAGACCTGTTGAGGGAGTAAGACTTGAGGACACTGTTTTTGAGCAGAGACCCAGAGAAAGCACTAATGTAATATCTCACAGAGTGCCCCTATCTAGTAGAAACACATACTGTCTTAGTGAACAGGATGACATAGTGTCTTTACAGCCAGGTCAGAAGGAATTGACTGACCTCTTGGGCTCAGAGGATGGTGACAACAGGTCATGCAAATCAGAGGACTGCGACATTGATAGTGATCGTTTCACAAAGTACTCTGCCAACACAAACAGACTTTTGGCTGCCATGTTTGGCGATGATGCAGTTACTAAGCCCACTAAGAATTTGTCGGGCATTACCTTGGATGAATCTCAGATTGCTGTCATTAAGGAATCGTGGCGGTCTGAGGACCCTTTGAGACTTACCGCTTTTAAAGACTCATACAGAGCAGCCTTTCCTATTGCTGATAGTGATGATGACATGTTGAAGGTGCCAAGCCTTGATGACATCATTGATCATCTGTTGTTGAAACGTTATGGTACTAAGGCCATTTCTAAATCATCATTACACTCTCAACCTTTGAAGAGTATTGAAAAACTTGCCTACCAAGGACAGATGTCGGCTAGAATGGGCATGATAATTAACATTTACATTCAACAAGCATTAGGCAACCTACTTTCTTTACTACAGGAGAAAGACTTTAATACAGACCAGTGCATACAATGTGTACGGGACATTTTTGCAATGAGTACAAAGACTTTAGATCAGAGTGCTAGAAGTGGGTCGTTCCATCATTTGATTAGACGTAGGTCAGCCTTGGCAGACACGGGTATGATAGATTTTAAAGATCTCAAGGCATCTCTTTGGAATTTGCCCCTTTCCCATACTGGTGTATTTGGGGAGGGACTTGAAAAGAAATTAAAGGACAGACAAGAGATTAACAAACAAATTGGGGATCTTTTACCAGAAGTTGGACGTAAAAGAAAGACTTTTACTCCAGAGACACAAAATAAACATTGGAAACGTCCGAGATTTAGTGAGGAGAAGTCATACCCTCAAAACTATCAGAGGAAGCCTCAGTACAGTCGGAGTTCCTCTTACACTATTCCGAAGCGTTCTGCTACGGTGACATCTAATTCAACACCGGTGAGTACTTTTCGTGCCAAACCTCAATCAAAATGACGTTTTAATGCTAAGGCCAGAGATACCAGTTGGGGGTCGTTTGAAATTCTTTCATCAAAAGTGGGAAGAAATAACACAAGACAAGTGGGTCTTGGATACAGTTCATTGGGGTTACAAATTGGAATTCATAACAAAACCAAAATTCAATGGTGTCAAAGAAACCAAAGTAAGCAAAGAAAAGTTACCTTTTATTCAGCAGGAGGTAAAAGAATTGTTAGAGAAAGGGGCTATTCAAGTAGTGCCGCCAAGTCAGATCGAGTCAGGTTTCTACAGTACGCTTTTTCTAGTCCCCAAGAAAACTGGAGGTCTAAGACCAGTCATAAATCTCAGACCCTTAAACAGGTATCTCAAACGGCAACATTTCAAAATGGACAGCATGAAATCAGTTCTAGATCTAGTTCAATTAGGAGATTTCGCAGTGTCTATAGACCTGAAGGATGCATACTTTCATATCCCAATCTTTCAAGGTCATCACAAATTCCTACGATTCTGCGTAGAGGGGATTGCTTACCAGTGGGTCTCGCTACCATTTGGTCCGACTTCAGCCCCTCGGGTCTTCACGAAAATTGTCACAGTAGTGGCAGCATACGTTCGGAAGCTAGGTCTCAGACTAGCCATCTATCTCGACGATTGGTTAGCACTTCAGGGCTTGAGACATCTTTTGTTAGAAAATCTTTGGACATTGCTAAATCTTCTGATGGAACTAGGTTTCATTGTGAATGTAAAGAAATCTCAATTGGTTCCTTCTCACATAATAACCTACATAGGGGGTGTGTTCAATCTGCAGCTAGGCCTAGTCTTCCCTACATTAGACAGACAACAGAAAATTTGCATGTCTGTAAATCACATATTATGCAACAAATCAGCAAAAGCATTATTATACCTTCAATTACTAGGCCTCATGGCTTCATGCATCGAATTGATTCCGTTTGCAAGACTTCATATGAGGCCTGTTCAATTGCATCTTCTGTATTTCTGGAAGCCAAGTTCCAGGGATACAGAGGCCCTTATCCCTTGTACTCAACAGCTTCAAGATCATTTGAAATGGTGGTTACAGGAAGCAAACATTGCAAAGGGAAAATCCTTTCTACCCTGGGTAGCAAACAAGGTCATTCAAACAGATGCCTCCTTACAGGGTTGGGGGGGTTGTTTAGAGAACAAGATAGTGCAGGGTCACTGGTCTCGGGATCAAGTCAATTTGCACATAAATTGCTTGGAAATGGAAGCAGTCCGTTTGACTCTAACAAACTTCTTGAAAGAACTGTCTGGTCAGAAAGTACTAGTACGGTCAGACAATATGACTGTAGTGCAGTATATAAACAAACAAGGTGGAACGAGATCACCGTCCCTGTGTTGTCAAGCGTGGGAAGTGTGGCAATTAGCAATCAAGAACAAAATATCGTTGAAAGCAGCCCATATAGCCGGGAAGCTAAATATTTTGCCAGACCTCTTGAGCCGTTTTCAAATCCGCCCAACAGAATGGACTCTGAGCGACAATGTCATTCAGAAGATATTCTGTCGGTGGGGATTTCCGAACATGGATCTATTTGCATCGAGACACAATCACAAGGCTCCGATATTTTGTTCTTGGATGCCGTGTCAGCAAGCATTTGCAATAGATGCTCTAAGCATCCCATGGGGAGGGATGTTTGCGTATGCATTCCCTCCAATTTGTCTGTTACTGAAAGTTCTACAACATATGAGAATGTTTCAGTGCAAACTGATTTTGATTGCTCCGTTTTGGCCTCGTCGTCCGTGGTTTCCGGATCTGTTACAGTTGTCAGTAGCGGAACCAATTCTACTGCCCAACTCTCCCTGGCTACTTCAACAGCCCAGGTGTCGCATTTTCCATCCCAATCCAGCAGTATTCAATCTCGCTGCATGGATGTTATCAACAGACAGTTTAGAGCAAAAGGTTTTTCTAAAAGGGTTACCAAATTACTTACAGCAAGTTGGAGATCGGGTACCCAAAAAGACTATACTTCCAAATTTAGGAAATTCAGTAGCTGGTGTACTGAAAGGAAAATTGATAAGTATTCGGCATCTTTAGTTGATTGTGCGGAATTCTTATCGAATCTTTACTCCGAGGGTCTGCAATATAGAACAATAGCAGGGTACAGGTCTATGTTGTCAGCTGTTTTACCCCCTATAGGCAATTTACCAGTAGGGCAACATCCCTACATTATCAGGCTTTTAAGAGGTGTCTTTAACACAAGACCACCTGTTACAAAGCTATTACCAGAATGGGATTTACCTAAGGTTCTCAAGGCTATTCAGAGATACCCATATGAGCCTATGAGTAAGACTTCGTTGAAATATGTAACTCAAAAGACTGTTTTTCTTACAGCCATTACGACGTACAGGCGGGTTGGAGACTTCCAAACGTTAAGACTAGGGGAAGGATCAGTCACAGTACAGTCTAAGGGAGTTACTTTTCTGCGCCATGGACTTTCGAAACAAGACAGACCAGGCCACATATCAGGCAAGATTTTTGTCCCTGCATTCTCTCAGAACAAGTTACTAGATCCTAAGAGAGCTTTAGCCATTTACTTAAGGAAAACGGAACAATTTCGAGACAAAGATGGCAAGGATGAGACCTCGTTATTCCTAACTATTAATAAGCCACATGGGAAAGCTTCAGCCAGGACTTTATCTTCTTACATTGTCAAAACTGTTCAAGAGGCATATGAAGAGCCAAAGAAGAAAGTTAAAGCTCATTCCACTAGAGCAATTGGCCCATCTTGGGCTCTTTTTAATGGAGCATCTATTAGATCTATTTTAGATGCAGCTGACTGGACAAGGGAAAGTACCTTTCTCAGATTTTACCTGCGTGACATCAGTGATCATTCTAAGACTTTAACAGAAGATGTACATACAAGTTAATAAAGAAACAGGAAGTTTTATATACCGGCGGATCCTCTGGGCATGTTTTACAGTGTTTTGGACAGGTTATTTTACATGGCATAATGTCCATTCATGTCAGTGGGATTGTATTCATGGTGTAAGAAATTACTTGTTAGTCCAAGTAGGACATTGTTGTGAATTAATCAGAGAAATCACACACTGGTGTATATTAGATTGTCACTCAAGAAGAGGAGACAGATTTATTAGGGATAGATACATGACCTCAACCAATAGGTAAGACTGCTTTGTAATCTATCCTTATGTATATTTCCATCAGGTGAGTATAAATCATGGAATAAAATTTGTAAATTTGGTTACAAGTTATAATTTTATGAATGGATTTATACTCACCTGATGGACTACCTCCCACCTCCCCTCATGTATTTAGGTTTAGGGTGGGTTAACATTTTCACTTCATAAAACTGAATGACAGGTAGCGTCTACATAGATATGATGGATATCGGGATCGATAGACGCTTTATTATGTTTATTCTGCGGATCGAGTTGTTTCATACGAAATAATATCCTTATGTATATTTCCATCAGGTGAGTATAAATCCATTCATAAAATTATAACTTGTAACCAAATTTACAAATTTTTCACAATGTTTTCTACCAAGAAAATTGAAAAACCAAAATTTCATAAGCTTTAAAATGTAGTCTGCAACTCCTTTCAATTTGGACCAGTCTAAAATTTTGCCTTGTTGGAATGGGTCAACAAAACCATGCTTTGCTAGCTTACATACTTTCAGTACTTTGATTATTTTGTGTTCCTTTAAAAATTATATTTAATGTATCTGGCACAGATCAACCAGATTTGGCATTCCAAAAAATAATTGACCAATCACTGGCCCCGCCCACTTACTTCTTCGTCCCTCCCATTGACTCCACTTCGATTTTTTACAGTGTTATTTTGGAAATTTTTTTGCAGGTGGCATGTAACAAAAAAGGAAACTGGTTGGTTGGTGACTTAAACATCGCAACTACAGCTTAAATAAGCTGTAGTTATGACGTTTAAGTTGCCAAATCAACAAAAAAGGTAAAAAAAATGGTGCCAATGTCGGAGTTGATAAGCTCAGGTCTGGTCTGAATAAATAATTTGATTGGTCTGTTGATTCCTTGATTGACAGCCGTGATTGGTCAATTATACAGTAAGGTAAAGGTAATTTAAATTCAGAAAAGTCTTCCTTGAGCAGATCTGGATACTTTTTTGCAACTTGGAGTAAGTCCCTTTTCGCCTAATGTTTCAGATATACACAATTATTTTTATGTTATTTTTCAGGGTGTTGTTTCTCGTGTAAATATACTGAACCTTTTCCGAACGAAAGATGACATTTTAGAAGAACAAATTCACACTTCAGGAATTTATGAATCAACAAATTTATTAGAGGTATGATAAAGTAATCTCTATAGATACAATGTAATTATATGTTGTTAGATTTGTAAGGGATTGTTTAACCCATTACCAGATGACAAAATTTTAGACTGGTCAAAATTGAAAAGTGTTGCAGACGACAATTAAAAGTTTATGAAATTTTAAACCTTTCCAACTTTCTGGGTAGAAAATATTGTGTAAAAGGAAGAAATTGCTTGTAACAATCAATTTCATTATTATCCTCAATGTTCTCATAAATTTTTAAAATTTCAACAGCTTTAAATTGTCATCTGCAACATCTTTGAATTTGGACCAGTCTTGGCATCATCTTGTGCGGAAGTCTTTCTGTCAGTCTGTCCAATCATCCACATCTTAATAACAAGTCTGCTCCTACATTTTTGGACAAATTTGTAGGAAATTTAAATAAAATCTTCCTAGTTACCTGACCTTCAATATATTGTTTGGTTTGCCATTTTAGGCTGCACCACAGAAAAAGGGGGCTTAATGCAAAATTTCTTGTTAACACATCTCCTCCTATATGTATGAGCAAATTTGAAAGTAATTTTTAATCATGATGTGTGACCTCAAACTTCACTTTTCGAAATTCTTTTATGAAAATTGCGCATCTGCTCATTTTAAATGATACTTTTCAAAAAAAATGAGTAAAATTCAGAAATATGCTCTCTTCAATGCAAATTTAACTTTTTTTTGTATTCAAGTACAGATGACTCTGAAATATATAATTAGTCTTATATGAAAAAAAAAAAACTTGTCATAATGGTATCATATTTATTATGTCTGTAAGTAACTAAAGTGAAAAAACATTTGAAGCTAATTATTTTGATTTACTGCTCAAGTCTGCAAAGTTGCTTGGACTTTCACCAAAGACAAAGGAGGGAGATAATCATAATAGTTCACATAGAAGATCAACATTTCCTGATATAAAATGATGGATCTTTGGATGTATCAAAGAACCTATGAAATAATTCATTTAGACAGGAAATGAACTCTGACATTTATGTGAAGAAGTTCTGTCGGTTTGTAAACTTAAGCATGGTACCTAAAGCTTATTCAAGCTGTAGTTACAATGTTCAGGTTGCCAACTGTTTGCTTTTTTGTTATCTGTTACTGGCCATAATTTTTGTTAAATAACACGTTTAATATTGTAGTGAATCTTCCTGTAAGAGCTCAATGAGCTTGGCCAGCTGTCCATTAATTATTCCATTCCTGTTCAAATCCTGGTTTTTACATCCCTGTGTTTTTATACTTGAGAAAATATTGTGAAAAAAGTAGAAATTGCTTGTAACTTTTTTCACCATATTTTCTACCCAACTGAATCATTATTTTTCAAATAAGATCAACCTTTTGATTTGTTGTCTGCAAAGCATTTCAGTTTTGACCTGTCTAAAATTTTGTAAACAGTAAAGGGTAAGGAATAGGGGATCGATATTTGTGTGATATATTTTTTATTATATACTTATTATTCTAGTACAATTGATTCATGGCTTTTTAATGATGAATAAATGTGCTTGCATCATAATATCTCATTTGACATCACTATTTAAGTATTTATTTCATTCAACAGGGTGGGGTAACAAGAGACAGGGCTGAAGAATATTTGATTGTGTCCTGACTATTTCATTGCAGGTAGAAGAAAAAGCAGAAATTTTAGCCCTTAAACTGCAGCAATTAGGTGTATTTCAAAGATTAGAGTTGACTGTACAAAGTAAGGATTTCTTTTAATTTTCTATTTAACACTTTCCCTCTCAATGACGCTTTTAGACACCTCCAAGAAAAAAAGCTTTGGAAAAAATTGTTGAAAATGAAGAAATTGATTGTTACAAGCAATTTCTTCATTGTCCACAATGTTTTTGCCCCAAAGGTAATTTGTTTCAAAAAATCACAATATTTTTATTGTTGTCTGCAGCTCCTTTCAATTCCCATTCTAAAATTTTGTCATCTGGTAATGGGTTAAGCTACTTGTATATATTTCATGCTGAGCTATTTTGGAACAAAAAGTCAAGATATTGTCTTCAGCTATTATGTCGGGCTTAGGCATTGGTGTTTGTGACTTCAGTCTTTGTTTTATCTCTATTATTGTGTCTTATCTTTGTTATTGTTTAACATTTTTTTGATAGTAAATAATCACAAGCTTTCAGCGGCACAGCTGCCTTCCTCAGGTGTAATCCTATTAATGAACATGTTTGTCTATGTAATGTCAAGGTAACGTTGATGTCACTTTAAAATGATACAACGACCCGGAATAAGGTCATGATTATCCCTCCCTTCGGGATTTAACTGATAGTAATACGCTACAACCAGCCAAGAGTACAACAATTCAGAATTAATGAACATAGTAGGAGAGAAAGGAATCATTTGTAACAAGCGAGTCCCCAGGAAGCCACCATGATTTCAATAAATTTATATATAAAAGGTTAGAAAACAAACTAATTGCAATTGCATAAATATACTACCTAATACATTTTTTGTAAGCTATCAAAACCTCGTAACCACAGCCCATTTAGCTATAGTTATGAAGCTCCGCCAATACACCAATAACAATGAACAGATTAACAAACACGGCTGCCAATGTCGGAGTTGAAATCTCAGGTCTGGGCTGAGTAAATGATTTGATTGGTTGGTTTATTTCTTGATTGATAGCCATGATTGGTTATTTACCGATGGATGGACCGCCCACTGAGCACCGATAGGAAGCATCAATCAGATATTAAGATTGAATTATTTTTCTTTTGCAATATTTATGGCAAGTAACAAATTAATACAAAATATAATGGTTGGTTGGTGGTCTTAGGGTCGTGGCTACAGCTTAAGTAGGCTGTGGTTGCGATGTTTGATTCCTCGTTTTTCTTTTCAGGATATCAAGACACATCAGGAAAACATCCTGCATATTTTGATGTAAATTTCTTTGTGAGTGAGGTTGGGAGACTAAGTGCTGGTACACAAGTCAATATAGGCACTAACGATGGGAGTGGAGTGAGTAGTTTCAGATTTTTACTAGCATTGCTATTTTCAGAGGTCTTTCTTTAACTTTGACATTGTCTCCAACATCTTGTCATTATCTGATTTTTGATCAAGTAAAGACTTTGCCATTCGAAAATCTTTAAGATAATTACTCAAAATTTGGAGTATATGTTCTGTCAAAAGAGCAGCTGGTATCTTAGATTGAATGTTCATGTTGTATTTTACAAAGACAGGAAGTCATTGTTCAGTTCATAGGTCAACCATGGCTATGTTGTGTTAAAAATTAAAGAGCCAAAACTTTGTAAAGTCAAAGTACCTTAACCTATTCCTACATAATCCTACAATACCTTTGAAGAAACAAGGAAATTGTCAATAAGGCTCCTTTTTGCTTGATATTGGTCAGAATGTCACCATATTCGATAGGGTTCTTCTTCATGACTATGCAAACAGTTTAAGTGAGTTTTTGATAAAGATTTGTCCGAAATTGTGACCTTTAAAGTGGTAGCACTGAATTGTTGACACCACACAATGCATAGCAGATGACAGACAATCAAGAATCCCAAAAGTTCACTATGAGCGTGTTGTGCTCAGATGAGCTAAAAAGCTTAGGAAAACGTTACTTTTAACAAGCAATTTCTTCAATGTCCTCAATTTTTTCTGACCTTAAAGGTGAAGATTTCTAAGTTTCACCAACTTGAGATTGTCATCTGCAAATATCAATTTGGACCAGTCTAAAATTATGTTATCTTGTGTTTGGTTAAGTGGTTGTAAGAATTTTCTGTGAAATAATGTTGAATTTTATCCACAGACTATTAGCTGTAGACTCCAAAACATGTTTGGAAGAGGAGAAAAATCATCAATAGAGTATACACATGGACAGAGACAGACACGAGAATTTGCACTCAATGCAACAAAATTTGCAAATTTAAATCCAGATTTAGTGTGAGTAAAACAAAACTTTTCATCCTAATGAAAATAAGAAATTGTTAAATCAGGGCTCCCGCTGCCGATCGCCAATGGGGCCAAATGCGACAAAATAAAAATTCTGGCCCCAAAATCGGCGAATTGGCGATTTTACTGGCGACAACTTTCAAAATAAGGCAAATGGATGTTGAGTCCATTTAAACGATTTCCGACGCACAACTTTACCATTCACACATCCGCTAATTTGTTTTGGAGACACGCGACCATCAATATCCATTGCATATTTGTGTCAATCAAGACAGATTAGTTACGCATCGCTGACCTAATTGATACTGACATCACTCGAGTTATTGGGATTTTCCGAAGCCCGCCGGGTACCATCATGTAAACCAAGATGGCGGAAATTCACATCGCTTGGGCTAAAAAATTGACGATATTTATTCCTCGATCACTTTTTGAGATTCATTAGAGTGTCGAAGAAAAACCAAAGACAAAATTTTGCTTATCTATTGATGATTTAAGTATCAAAGTCAGGTGAATTTCCGAGAAATGAGAAATATCGGACATTAGTAATCAAAGTACTGCGGACATTAGTAATCAAAGTACTGTGGGTTACCAAAAATTTGACCTGTCGTCCAGCATAGCTCTAGGTGTTCTTGGAATGTTATTATCAAATGAAAATCCTCTCATTTTTACCTATTAACCCTTTCCCAATTTATTCAATATAATATATTATAGATAACAGGTTATTTGTTTTCAATATAGTAGTTTTCTTTCATTCACTTATTCACACTGGCTCCACTTTTGTCCTCAATTGGCACCAAGTGGCCCCAAATTTTTGCCATTGGCGATTTCATTGGCGCAAGAATAAAATTTCCCAGGGGAAGCCCTGTAAATGTTTATTTTCCTTTGTAACATATAATTCCAGTAAAATTTCAGTTGAAAAAAACTAAGTGTTTACCCAGTATTGGTATTTGATAAAAGTTTCAAGTAGTGGGCAATCTTTGCCTCTCATAAAAAAGAAGACATAATTGGAAGTAAACTTGTGAAGCTTCATTTTTGAAGGAATGATTTACTTAACCTATTTGCTCAGTTTTCTGTTCAATTCATGTAAAACAACTAATATAACGGCATTCTAATGAGTGAAATGCTCCAATTGTGTGTTTTCAGTTTAGGAACTTCCTTATATAGATGTCGAGAAGAATATCCCTGGAGTGGTTATAAAGACACTGATCATGGAGTAAATCTACATTTTACTGTGAGTTCTTATGGTAAATTTTAGTAGTATGCTATGAAAAGGGAATTTTATCTTTAGGAGCTGATATTTGTCAAGTTCACTTGAGTGAGACATAGTTGTCTCTATAATAAGTCAGTGTATGTGCATTGGTTCCTATATCTGTCTGTCTGAAATAGATTGTTTACAACATAATTCTGCAGGATAGTTCTCAATAATGAGTACATGCGCCACTTAAAACAATAGATCAGGTCAATTCAGGATCATAGTGCAAGGTCAAGGTCTTGCCTTGACTATAGCTATTACGTATATGAGATCTTGTTCTTGTAACCTCGATACCTGTTGTCCATATACTACCATTTAAGTGTCCTTCTTTCCTGTTTTGTAGGCAAAAAGGTTACTTAAGAATTGATGTGTATAATGCCTAATAGATCATGAAAGTTTCTCCCGCTTTGATCTGCGAACAAGTAATTAAATGAAGAATGGGTTGCTATGTAATAAAGACAAACTGACAGTATGGAAAAAGTTTAAGAATGTGCAACAGAAAACACTGCAGATCCACTATAACACTGTTGGTTGGGTCCAAGAAATGAAACAGTGGGAGAAGTGGAGTTATTATGCTATAACGCTGCCCCACCCGACCCACCCCTGCTGTAACTGAAATTTTCAAACGTCAGAATCCGAACTTAATACCCGATAATTCATGATAAAATTCCTGTAACAAGTTTAATTCTATACACGTTACTAGTCGGGAAACGAAAACCAACAACTGTAGTTACAAGATTTTAGCAGAAACCGACAAAATTCAGCGTGCGGAGAATTAAATTCTACCCTTACCTTCCAGGTCTATGGGAATTGAATAATCCGTAAATTTCTAGAGGTCTACAAATTGTGGTTCTCTTTCGGTCTCCTAATATTAAGAAGCTAGAATTTTCACCCAAGACATGTTTTATCATAATGATAGTCGTCGGCATTAATCTAGTTGAATTTAGTTTTTCACCGAAGTAAATATTTCCATCCTTAAAAGAAAGGGATAAAATCTAAGTATCTCTCATAGCGACGTCTCCTTGGAGACCGACGAGTTGTTGAACACCTAGGGTAACTGAAGCAGTGAGAAAATGTCATGTGAATCGACCTTCGAACCTCTTTTGCGGTAATGGACTTGGTCTAATTTCTTTACCATTGTTAAAAAACGGTAACGATAAATCAACAAAGAACTCTATCTGAACCTAGTCATTTATGAATTGGGGATTTAAACCAACCAGTTGCACGTATACAAAACTGGATCAAATTTTGTAGCGGCTAACTTTTAATAGTAAAAATGAAGGTCAATAATTTGAAAAAAATCCGAGACGGCAGAAATTCTAGTTTCATAAAGACAAGAGTTTGGTCAGCACGTGTCAACTCCGGAAACTCTCTCATAAGAAGCTGAGCATCAGGCAGCGGCGCCTTTGATCACCGTTTCTCACTCAAAATAAGATTAACTGTGAAAAACCTTTACTTCATATTTGTCGACGAGCTTTTGCCGTTTGTTTTATCATATATAATGGGATTAAATTTTTGGATTATTGAAAGAAATGTGGAAAAATAACGGTATTTTATTTTAATCTACTTATATTATCTATCTCGTTTCAGATGAGAATCTTATTATTTTGTGACATTTACAATTAGAATTCACGTATTTTCTGCAACTATGACTGATTGTTTTCAAAGCACATTGTTGTGGTTTTATCTTGAAGCCACTATCCTCTACGAGCTCCAGATACCCACACTATGAAGTGAAATAAAATAAAGGCTCAAGTAAATTTGTCTAATTTCACAGTTGCGAAATACTTTCAGAACATGTCTTATCGGGAACTGAAGAAAATTAAGAACGCTGAGAGAGAAACAGTTTGATATTTTAATCGCATCAACTTCGTGGTTAGCAACTGAAGGATAACGAGTGTGTGCCTATTCTCTATTGATTTAAAAAATATCAATGACCTAAGTCATTGATCATCTCAATGTCAAACAGTTAGACCAAACAATCAAACCGATTTTATGAATTGAAACACTACGCGTGTCATCAATCAAACAAAGCAATTACATGTACCTCTGAACTAATGCATTAGTTGCTATGACCATCCACTGGTAGGTGTTAAAAACTTACCTGGCTTTGGGTAATTATCGATTTTTATGTGCAACGCTTTTTCTTCAAGCGGACCAAAGAGGGGATAAAAAATCGCGGCCAAATTAGCATTAAAGTCGTATCTCAGCATCAGCAACCCAAAATGGTCCCCCCCCCAAATTATTGGAGCCAATTGGACCCTGTGCCCGGTAGCGTTATAGAGGAGTTGCAGTGTACTTGTAAAAGAAAACAGAATATTTGAAAAAAGAACAATTAGGTGCTAAAGCTACCATGATTAACCCATTCCCACTCAGTGACACTTTTAGAAGCCCCCAAGGAAAAAAGTTTCAGAAAACATGGAAAATGAAGAAATTGCTTGTGACAAGCAATTTCTTCATTTTCCACAATGTTTTCTACCCAGGAAGTTGAAAAAATAGAAAATTTCAAGGTATGATAGACTCTATGGGTTACACTCCAGTAATATGATAGCTAAATTAACCCATTCCCACATAATAAAATTTTGAACTCGTCCAATTGGAAAGAAGTTGCAGACAACAATTTCAAGTTGATAAGATTTCAAAAATCTTTATCTTTCTGAGAAGAAAACATAATGGGATACAAAGTAATTTCTTTTAACAAGCAATTTTTTCATTTTACACAATGTTTTCTGGACCAATTTTCTTGAGGGGCTTTAAAAAGTGGGATTGTGTGGGAATGGGTTAAGTCAATTCACCATAAGGAAGCTCCAGTATTTAGAAGGAAGCTGCTAAAATTGTTATTGAAGCGAGTAAAAAAGACACTAAAAGAACCTATATTTTTGGTGAAAACCCTATAAAGAACATATATTTTGGTAAAAGGAACCTATAAAAAAAACTTTATTTTTCAAAATGGTCACTAGGAGGCCTATGGTTAGTTCAAGGTTACTTTTACATGTTCCAAGGTTCAGTTTTATATGACATAAAGAAGGGAAGAAGATGGGGCTTGAAAATGTCCTTGACTTATCCAGAAATTTAAGATTTTCGATTTTCAAATAACAAATAAAAGTGTCAACTGTAATATCATAATTGACCAATCTCTAGCCCATCCTCCTTACTCCATTGGCCATGCCCATTGATTCTGACAGGAAGTTCCGCTTCAATTTTTAATGGGGTAATTTTGAAAAATTTATATCCAGTAGGATGTAATAAAGAAATAAAGTCATTGGTTGGCAACAAAAATGTTGTAACTGGAGCTTGAACAAGCTGTAGTTACGATGTTAAAGTTGCCAAACCAACATTAATGTTTCACACAAATGGCAGCCAATGTTGGAGATCAAAGCTCAAATGGTCGATTGATTCCTTGATTGACAGCCATAATTGGTCAGTTGCAAATTAATTCATTTGTAGTTTCCCTCCTTAATTGGTAACCACAAAGTGTTATGGGAAGGTGTGTGGAGAGATCTGAGATGTTTATCAAACACCACGTCATTTGCTGTGAGAGAACAAGCAGGACATAGTTTAAAATCTAGTCTAAAAGTAAGTTGGAGTTATTAGTTTGGATAGCAGTCAGCCAAGAACATAATCATTTGATCTTGCAAGAGAGGCAGATTGCTTTAAGCATAGTTGCCATACAATTCTAAAATAAAGACAACAGCAAAATGAACCCATTACCTGGTGACAAAATTTTAGCCTGGTCCAAGTTTAAAGAAGTTGCACCCAACAATTAAGTCTTATTTTTTTTTTTGTCTTTTTGGATAGGAAACTTTATGGGAAATGAAGAAATTGCTTGTCACAAACAATTTCTTCATTTTTCACAATATTTCCTAACTATCTTTTCTTGAAGGCTGTTAGAAAGTGTCATTGTGTGGTAATGGGTTTAGCAAGTCTAATATTTTCTCCATTTGTCCATCTAATGATTTTCTTTTCTAAAGAAAAATAGGTTCCTACACAACAGTATGTTGGTATTCAGACCTTTAACCTGTTACTAGGCAACAAAATTTTGACTGGTTCAAATTGAAAGAAGTTTGGAGTTGGTGAAATTTAAAGAATCTTTGCCTTTTTTATTAGAAAAAAAGTTTGCTTGATACAAACAATGTCTTCATTTTCCACAAACTTTTCAAAGCATTTTTTACTGAGGAACATGAAAAAAAAGTGGGATTGTGTGAGACTGGATTAAGTACAGCTATGCACTGATTAAGTATGTTTTCTTGGTTACAGCATATATTTGTACGAGATACGAGAGATGATGCCTTGTTACCATCTGAAGGAACACTGTTGAAAATGACACAAGTAAGTTAAAGTCTTATACAAACCCAATTTTGCTCCAAAACAAACAAATCTTGATATTTATTTGAATGAAAAACAAAGACATAATATGAAATTACTATATTAAATCTAAAAAAAAATCTTCATTTGACATGAGCATGACATCAGGAAATCTATAACATAGACAAAGGCTTTTATTCTTCAATAGAGTAAAATGAATGAGAATCATTATGACAATTGGCCAACTGCTTTCTCCGATCGTCTGCCCATTGACTCTAACAGAAAGTTCCACTTTGATTTCAAACAGCCTTATTGTGCAAAATTGATGGCTAGTAGCATGTAATGAAAAAGTAGATGGTTGGTTGGCATCCTAAATGTCCTGACTACAGCTTAAAATAAAAAAATAAAATGGCAGCCAATGTTGGAGTTCAGAACTCACTTCTAGTTTAAATCAATAATTTAAATGGTCAACTGATTATTTGATTGATAGAGGCAATTGGTCAATTTTGTGGTATAACTGTAAAATAATCTATCAAGAATTCTTACTAATTCATAGAAAAGCATTGAAGCATAGTCAATCTTTTCATTTTGCACTTTGATTGGAATTTAAATATGTGAACTGTTTAAAAGCATTTTAACCCATAAACACATGTCACAGCCCATCAAGAAAAAAAGCTTCAGAAAACATTGTGGAAAATGAAGAAATTGATTCTAACAAGCAATTTCTTCATTTTCAACAATGTTTTCTACCCTATTCTACGAGAATTTTTGGAATTCTATCAACTACAAATCACCATCTGTATCATCTTTGTATTAAGACCAGTCTAAAATTTGGTTGTCTGGTAATGGGTTAATGGTGCATCATAGTTAATTGAAGATGAAGGTTAAATGTGCTTGGTCATGGCTTACCTCTGGAAGATCATAGGATTGTTTTACCTGTTCCCACACAAGCCCACCTTTTTATAATGTGTTCTATCCAAAAAGACAAAAAAATCAAACAATATCCATATAAAAGAGATTGCTTGCCATAAGCAATTTCTTCATTTTCCACATTGTTTTTTAAAGCTGTTTTCTTTAGGGGCATCAAAAAGTGTTTCTGTGTGGAAAGGGGTTAAGGGGGAAGGAGGAAGTGCCAGTTACATGCCTTTTCATCTATACCTACTTTGTATTGCATACCTATATTTGTTCAATGTGTCAATTTGCTGTATATAACGGTGATTGTTAATCTCATGCACAATGTTTTCAGGAGTATGCCGGCATAGGTGGAGATTCTAAATTCTTCAAAAATGAAGTGGAGTTTCAAGCTAATAAAACCCTGTTTCCGAATCTAGATACTGTAAGTAATAGAATTATCTTGTAAGTTTTTAACCCTTGTTTCAAAATAATGAAAGGTCTTTAACCCTTTCCTGTGCAATCCCTTGTTTTCACGTCCCTGTGAATCTATACTTGAGAAAACATTGTGGGAAAAGAAGAAATTGCCTGTCACAAGCAATTTATTCTTTTTCCACGATATTTTCTAACCTGTAGGTTCATTATTTTTTCAAATTCCATCGACTTTTGATTGTTGTCTGCAACTACTTTTAAATTTGACTGGTCTAAAATTTTGAAAAGCAGTAAAGGGTTAAGTGTCACTTAGATGTAGTAAATGGGATGCATCACTAAACCTAGTACCAGACAACAATTTTTAGACTAGAACTGAGAGAACTTGTAGGCAACAATTCAAAGAACACTAAAATTTAACGATAAGTGTAGAATAAGGTTGAAATAAATAGAAGAAAAAGAAAAATTGCTTGTTACATGCAATATCGCTATCCCCAAAAGAGTTTCCATAGCATATTTCTTCAAGGTGACAGAAAGGATGATTGTATAGTTTTAGATCAAAGAAGCTGTGATATCATAGCCCTCTTTCTGATAATATGCTTGCAAGGGCTACAACTTCCTTCTTTGCGTTTTTTTGCAAGTCCTAATATCGTGTGTTTTGTGATAGGCGACTCTCTACGGATCAATTCCTTACATATGTTAATATTATGGTCAAATTCTATCAAAATGATAAGAATATTCGTTGTATCAATCATTTAATACCAGTTTCTTTTCGAAAATTTCATAAGTTTGGTGGCCTTGACATTTGGTTGGTCATGTGATTACATTGTTTACTACTGTCATGCTGTCAAAACAGGTGCTCGTAATAAATCATAGTATTCTTTTTTACCTACCATTGATAAAATTTTATCTTCTACAATACTGAATCATCAATATCTTTATTTTTTCTATCAAATTCAATGAACTATTAAATTACTTTCATACAACTTTTTTCTTATTTTCTATTGTAACCCTTTTTTTTTTTACAAAAATACTATGTCATCCAAATATGGTGACCTAAATTTTCATTTGCTCACGTTTTGGCAGGAAGCGCGGGATCTCAGGAGATCTGGCTGTCAAACAGCAAAAATGGCTGACATTTGATTCAAAATGGATAAAAAACTTGGAATTTCCGATGGTGTCCCAAATGGAGACTTAAATGCATAAAATATCCAACTTTTTGCAGATTTATATTTTTATTTAGATGGAAAGATAAATGTTTAAGGTCCACTTTAGTATTAAACTTGTGTTTGTACTATTAACACAAATTCCAAAAATGGACCTCAACAAAGAGCAAAGAAGGGTGTTGTAGCCCTCACCAGCAGATTATCACCAGCAGATTATCAGAAAGAGGGCTACGATATCACAGCTAAGGTCAAGGGTGTCTATTCATCTCGGACAAGATCTGTAATGATTATTTATCTCATTCCCACTCTGTGAAATTTTAGACTGGTCCAAACTGAAAGAAGTTGCAAACAACATTTCAACCCATTCCCACACAATGACGCTTTTAAACGCTCCTCAATATGAAAGCTTTGAAAAACAGCAATTTCTTCATTCTTCACAATGTTTTCTACCCTAAATGACAAAGATTTTGAAGATTTCATCAACTTCAAAATGTCATCTTCAACTTCTTTGAATTTGGCCTTGTCTAAAATTCTATCATGTGGGAATGGGTTAAAAGAAATTGCTTGAAACAATGAATTCCTTCATTTTCCATATTACTTTCTATAACTGTTTTCTTGGGTGTTTAAAAAGGAGGGATTGTGTTGGAATGGGTTAAGAGCACATACATATATATTTGAAGAGTTGTATTATATTATAGCCTTAATACCCTATATGTCTATCTGCCTGTCTGTCCATGTTTCATTTTTGAGTTGTGGCAAACCAAAGGTTTGAAGCTACTCATAGTCGTCACACGATTTTACTATCTCATGTATTCCTCCGATGGCACGGGAAAAAAAAACACCCCTACGTTGTGGTCTCTTAAATAGTCTCATTCTGTGTTACCAGGCCAGATTATAAATTTTTGGACACTCTTTTAAAAGATGACATCATTTTGAAAGACTTGATACAAAATTATCGTAATTTTTTCGAAACTTTTGATTTTACAAGCGAACTACATTCTATGCGTAAATAACCATGATACATACAAATAATTAGATCGTCAGTTTTGATTAAAAGACCATAAATTTGAAAGAACAGTGTGGATCTTCACATCATTTTATATTTCTTAGAAATAAATCTGCAAATGCAATATAAATCTCATATTAGTTATCTCCGATGAAACAAATTATCAACAACAAAATTGAGCATTAATACATATGATACTTGAAACGCGCCGTATGAGTGATACAGGCCGTACGGCTCTGTATAAATTAAATGGGTCCGTAGGAAATTGCATGAACGATATTGACTTATTTTGGTATTTGTAAGTATAAAATGCAATAATCTGTCATTTATACTAACATCAGTGTATAACGTATTGATTTTGAGGAGTTATTTATGGTTTCAAATTATTTGTGGTTTCAAATAAAGTGGGTCAGACCTAACAGCCACATAAACCCACTGAATGCACATTATTATCAACACCTATTTGGAATACGACGCATGTGCGCTCACTTGTTTATATCCTGCCTTGATACTAAACGAGAATGTTGATTCCTGATTTAAATCCGAGTTGTTGTTTGATTTCGAGACAATCAATAAAGATTATTTAGTGACGAGTCAAGGCATTAACCCTCAAGACAATGGTTATATCCCAATTCTCGCAATGAACCTTCTCGCGTTGGATGCAATGTAAGGAAATACACGTTTGAAATATTTTCAAATTTGAAGTCCAGGTGAATTAAGGCATATTTTTCTGAAGATACCCGCGATATTTTAGTAACATACCCATATGAAGCAGAGAAAAGATTATTTTCATCACATCATCCATACCCAAAAATGTTGTATAATTAAAGCACTGAAAGTACCTCTGATGAGAAACAGAAACCAGATTTATACAACAAGAAGCTACTTTCTACCCAATTAACTATGTCCTCTGAATTTGCTAAGGGGCTTAAAAAACTGCTTTCCAGAGCTTGTTGTGGAACACCTCAACTTGAAATTGTCGTCTGCAGCTTCTATCAATTTGGACCAGTCTGAAAATTTCGCTGTGTTGGAATGGGTTAAATAACCTGTGTGATATGAAGTCATATGTAAGAAAATAGTACAATGTACCTAAATGCAAGATCCAATCACACTAGGCTTTAAAAATAGAACACACTATCACGGAATTAAATAAACAGAAGTACACACTCAGAATTTACTTGAATTGGTCTCCTCTAAGTGGATCATTTTCATTTGATCAGTTAACAGCCAACAGCCTTCCGTTTATGTTTAGTAACGAATTCCAGACAGTCTGTCTGTTGTCGCAACTCTCAGGCCCTTCGGGGCTTTGATTGTCAGTAGGCTTTTCGTACTTTCCAGAGTAAATCTGTATTGTGTTTAGTTGCATATTGATGGTTTAGCGTAAATCAGTTGTAACTGCATATATTTTTATAGGCAGTTACAACTGTTTTGCACTGAACAACCAATATGTGACCTGTGCATTCTTCAATCATTTTGGACTTTCTTGGATTATCTGCTCCTTAATTTAGAATTCAAACCATCTTGTTGCTAGCCCATACAGATGTATATAATAGATCTGCTAATTTAACCAATTCCCACTAACAAATTTTTAGACTGGTCAAAATTGCAAGAAGCTGCAGATGACAATTTCCAGTTGATGGAATTTAATTTTCTTTCCGCCATTTTTGGATTGAAAACGTGGATATTGAAGAAATTGCTCGCTACAAGCAATTTCTATATTGTCTACAATGTTTTTTAAAGCTATTAGGAAGGATTGTGTGGGAATAGGCTAAATAATTTGTGGCAATGGACCTGAAACAGTACAAAACCTTTAACTACATGAAAGCTACAGTATGATGTCTATGGTTAAAACTCAAATTATTTGTTTCTGAATTCAAGATTTTCAAACTATAATGTAAGAATCTGTTTTGTCAAAATTAATTCAAGGTTTAGTTACAATGTTTGAGTCATTCACCAACATTTTACTTTTTGTTTTGTCAGAAGTGACAAACAAAATGATATTGTATGGTATCTCAGCCTTTTTGAACTTATCTAATGACAAAAGTTTAGATTGGTCAAAATCAGAAGAAGCTCCAGATGACTTTTTTTATTGATGGAATTTAAAAAATTATTCTTCCCATAGGGAAGAAAACATTGTGGATAATAAAGAAATTGCTTGTATGTTTTCAAAAGCTTCGTTGTTTAGGAGTGTCAAAAAGCAGGATTGTGTGGGAATGAGTTAATCTATTCCCACAAAGTGACGCTTTTAAACACCCCTCAGTATGAAATCTTTGGTAAAACATTGTGGAAAATGAAGAAATTGCTTGTTACAAGCAACTTCTTCATTATCCACAATGTTTTCTACCCTGAAAGACAAAAATTCAGTTGATTGCATCAACTTAAAATTGTCGTCTGCAACTTCTTTGAATTTGGACTGGTCTAAAATATCATTGTGTGGAAATGAGTTAAAGTGCTGTTTAACGTTTGAAGATAAGCGATCAGTCTTTTGGGCAACCTTTCTGGCATGAGTATTGGTTTATTCCTTAGGAAGCAGAATCAAAAGGGATGAATTCAAGTTGTATGAGCTTGTATCTTAACCCTTTCCTGTTTTGAAAATTCTTAGAATTACCCAAATTCAAAGATTTGGCAGACAAAAATTTAAAATATGGATTTAATGTGAAATATAAAGATTCACTAAGGTAGAAAATATTGTAGAAAAAGAAGAAATTGCTTGTTACAAGCAATTTTTTCTACAATGTTTTCTCAATTGTAAAGGGGATGTGAACCAGGGATTAAACAGGAAAGTGTTAACCAAATTAAAACAAATAAGTGTATAATCTCTGAACATCCACATATTTCAGGTAAGTTAAATGAATGAAATAAAAATTCAAACTTGAAAACAAATTTGATAATTTTTCACAGTGTTTTTCAAAGCTTTATTATTGTGTTAGAATGAGTTAAATTGCTGTTTAAGGTTGGCAGACAAGTGACCCAGTTGTTTGGCATGAGTATTTGTATATTCGATTTGAAGCAGAATCAAACGGGATGAATTCATATTATATGGCCATGTATCTTAACCCTTTCCCGTTTTTGGAAATTTTAGACTAGTCGAAATTGAAAGAGGGTGCAGACAACAGTGAAAACTGGATGCTATTTGAAATTAAACCATCCTATATGGAAGAAAATATTTTGGAAAAAGGAGAAATTGCTTGTTACAAGCAATTTCTTCTTTTTTCCACAATGTTTTCTCGAGTGTAAAATCACAGGAACGTAAAATCCCGTATTTGAACGGGAAAGGGTTAACCAAGTTGGAAAGAAAATGTGTATGATCTCTGAACATACACAAGACAAGTTTAACCCATTCCCACACAGTGACGCATTTGGATGCCCCTCAAGAAAAACAATTGGTAAAGCATTGTGTAAAATGAAGAAATTGCTTTAGACAAGCAATTTCTTCATTTTACACAATGTTTTCTACCCAGAAAGTTGAAAAAATCTTAGATTTCACACACTTTAAGTTGTCGTCTGCAACTCCTTTCAAATTGGACCAGTCTAAAATTTTGACGTTTGGAAATGGGTTAATCAAATTTGTTTTTCATTTCAGGTGATACAATTATCGTTGTCTGGAGGATTAATGAAGAATTTAGATCACAATTTACCCACAAAAATAAATGATAACTTTTTTCTTGGTGGTCCATTAACTCTGCGAGGATTTAACATTAAAGGGGTAGGGCCACACAGTGATGGTAAGTTAATATGTACCTTAACATATAAATCACAAATTAAAAAGATCTGGGGTATCTCTTACTGGCTCTTTAATAATGTAAGAATTTAATATAAACCCAATACAAGATGGGCTGGTCCAAATTGAAAGAAGTTGCAGACGACAATTTAAAGCTTATAAATTTTTTATTTTGAAGATTTTTTTACCTTGAGGGTAGAAAATATTGTTGATAATTAAGAAAATTGCTTGAAGCAATTTCTTTATTTTCCACAATTTTTTCCAAAGCTTCGAGGGGGGCATCTAAAAGTGTCATTGAGTGGGATTGGGTTAGGGGCTTATAGTGGTTGTAAGCTCACATCTGTCCGATCAATCAGTCCATACACAATTCCTGAAAAACAATCTTTCCCCTTAGACCACCTGACCAATAAGGCTGAAAAGGGGGAGGGATGTTCTCTGGTAGTAGACATACAAAAAATTTGTTTTCTCAGAAATAGCAATAGTACCAGAAAAGTAAGAACTTTTTGACATAGAAACATGGAAAGAAATCTTTAAAAACATTTATTTGTCAAACCCTACTACCTAGAGGTTTGATGTTTTGCCTGTTACATCCCCTGGTGGTCCTCTACAAAAGTTATAAAGTATGACCCTGGACCTTTGGGCTCTGTTTAGGTACATCTTTTTTACATAGAAGCCAAGGAGAAAATATCAAAAATATTCTTTGGACAAATATCATCATATGGAATTATCTGTCTAGAAATCAGGACTCTGCAGACTCACAGAATTTGGGGGGAAAAGACTTCTCCCTAGTCCGAGAATTGCAAGAATTTTGTCAAAATAGGGAGAAGTGGTGAGACTTTCAGAAGAAGTGTATCACGTTAAATTGCAAATTTTTGCATGTATTCCTTATTTCAATAGGAAATTAAAAATAGCTTTACAACCAAGTAGCTGCATATTTTGTTTTATATAGTGTGCAGTTAATATCAAAGTACTGCTCATCCTTTCTTTTAATGCTTATTACAGAGATCTTATTCCTGTGATCTTTCTTTGGTATAATATAGGAATCTAGTTCTAAAATTATTTTCTTGAATATTTCATATATAGATGGTATCATAATCTCAATTATCAAAGTTATAATAATCAATAATTTGAAAAGAGAGTATAGGTGGTCTGAACATACCAAAATGATCAGAGTTTAATTTGAAGCAGAAAATAAAATGTTATCATTATTACTACTTTATTTAACCCATTACCAGAAGACAAAATTTACAGACTGGTCCAAATTAGAAAAAAGTTGCATACCACACTTAGAATTAGAATATGTTCAAAACAGAAAATAAAAACCAGATAAGGTAAAGAATATTGTGGGAAAATGAGAAATTGCTTGCTACAGGTACTTCCGCCTTTCCTCACAATCTGTCCATTTAAATATTTAAAATCTTCAAGGTGTGGTAATGGGTTAAAGTTTTTCAGTTTGTCAGTTTCACCTGTTTATAACAATAAGTGGATATACAACTTGTAATTAATAGATTAAAAAGGGTTCATTTTGACTGAGTTGCAGTTATTGTAAGTAAAGGGTAAAGATAACAGTTGAGTACAAAAATCACAGACTGTATAGAGGAGGGTTAAATTTGAAACTATGTTAACACAAGATTGTTTGTTCTAGTGTTTTGGATAATATGTCACTGAATGGATTAATTACCAAAACAAGATAAGTGATATTTAATTTTTGGATAAAATCCAAACAATGTTACTTATGAAAAGATCATGGAAGACTTAAATTGTTTGTCTTACCTTTTCTACATTTGTTAAATATCAAAGTACATGACCACAGTGCAAGGATTTATCAAAAAAAATATATTTTTTTTACTATGTAGTTTTCATCACCAAGATTTTTTGTTTGTCAATGAATTTTGAAATGCTGAAAATGACATGACATTCCTATTAATTAGCCATTATTCTAGCTGCATGAAAGTACGCATCCAATCTCGTAGATTGATAAGATAACATAATGTGCCACAAAAATAAATGAATCTTCAGAAGGGAAAGGGTTTGATGTCAAAAATTTCCTACAATGCCAATAGTATACAAGGGCTTGCAACCATCCACTCAGCTTAGATGTAAACAAATCAAGCATGTTGTTTATCGATACACACTCAAAGGGCTTCCGATCAGCAGTTGTATAATTGATTTACTGTCCCGATTTAATAACCTCTAGGCAAAATGTGAATATCACCTATCATAACGAGGCGACTTCCCGTAATTTCCTTGCAACTTAGACTTCACTTTGATCAGCTACTCAGGCGAAGTTTTATGAAACCAAGTGACTTCTTTTCCTGAGTGGCCCACTCTGCAGAGACATGAGAAAGGTTGCTAAAATAATGCCTCTTTGATTTCCATTAGGGCTTTACCCAAGCATATCCTATTTACATAAAAACTTAGAAGGATATCCCATTTGTGCTCTGCCCATTCACACTGTTTTTTACAGAGAAACCAAGAAGAAAATCTAGCCTTTAGGTTTCATATTTTGTGTGCGTCATCTGGTAACCTTTACAAAAGATGATAGAAATACACTTAGAGTGTCAGTTGGGTTGCACCCAGACATGTATCACTTGCATTTAAAGAAGAAGGAAATATTCAAAATCCTCTCTCTTTGTTTTGTGACTTACAGGTAATTCACTAGGAGGTAATGCTTACTGTTTTGGAGGGTTACATCTTTACTCACCGTTACCATTTAAACCTGGAGGAATCGGAGATATATTTAGATCACATTTGTTTGTTACTACTGGTAGTTGTGGAAATGTTCAAGATCTTGGTTCACGTAGGTAGAAAAGATGACTAAGTTTTTTTACTGTTATCAATTAAATCGGGTACATTTTATTAGCTCAGCTGTTTTCTGAGAAATCCTGAGATTGCTATGGCCAGAATATCGTCTGTGCAAGCGTCACAAAAATCTGTCAAGAAATGGCCTAGGGGGAAAAACATGGGGGGGTGCATAAGCTTAAAAAGTGACAATTTTGAAAATCTTTTTCTACCAAACCAAAAGACCTACAGCTCTGATATTTGGTATGTAGCAACATCTAGAGGACCTCAATCAATATTGTATAAATTAAAACTCAAGGGTCAAAGTTAGCCCATCCCTAGACATCAGAAGTTTAACTGTATAGTCAAAATTTTAAAAATCTTCTTCTCCCAAACAGGAGGGCCTAGAGCTTTTATATTTGGTATGTAGCATCATCTGCTGGACCTCTATCAAAGTTGTATAAATTATATCCACAGAAAATCCTTGGGTGACCCTCTATCAGATTCCTTCAAAGAATTTTGATTGGATGAAAAAATGTGGCTTTAATTGGCAGTGCTAATTTCCATACATGGTAAAAGCTTTGAAATTCGTTTTCTCAGAAACCAATGGATTGATTTCAACAAAATATGACCTGATCCATCCATGTGCGACCTTTTATCAGATTATATAAAAGAATTTTGATTGGATGAAAACAATCAGGCTTTAATGGTCAGGGCTTATTTCCATATATGGTATATATCGAAAACTTTGTAAGTTTCTCAGAAACCTGTTTATGGATTTTAACCAAATTTCACAGGAATGATTCTCAGTTGACTGTTTGTCAGTTTCCTTCCCATAATTCTGATGGGTTGAAAAACATGCCTATTACGGTGGTGGGTTATGTCCATATATTGTATACAGTGAAAACTTTACATAATAAATTTACATAACTTGACTTTTGTAAAAAGATGAAAAATTTAAAATGGTTCTCTAGAACAATTTCAAAGTATTCAATGACTTAGATTTATTTTCCTTAAATTATTTTGAATTCATGCAAAAATTTGCTTAATCAGTACATTCATGCCTGTGGATAGATACAGGCACTCAAGTGCCGTTTTTGTGTTCTTTGGACTCAAGTGACCTAGAATGCTCTATGGGCCTCTTGTTTTACCTTGGAATTTTTCCCACTATCAAGGACTTAAACTGCTGGTTTGGTATCAGTATGCTGTGCTATTGTTTATAAGACACTCATATTTGGCATGAGGGTAACTCCTATCAGTAGGTATCTATTAACCCTTGTCATGCTGTATAAATCACCATACTGAATTGCTGAAAAATCAAAGGGTTGAAAGCACTGATAGAAAATTGTTGTTCAATAATCAATATTTCGTTCAGAAATCAATTCATAAACAACTCTTGAAAGAAAAGTACAAGCAGGAGGTGTAGACCAAGATCAGACTGCACTTATGTGCAGGCTGATCTTTGTCTACACATCCTGCCAAAACCGGAATATTCTGGGTTCAGCATGACAAGGGTTAACCAATTACCGCACAGCAAAATTTTAGACTGGTCCAAATTGAGAGATTTTACAGATGACAACTGTAAGTTAGTAAAATATAAAATATCTTTTACTTTTAGGGTAGAAAACATTGTGGATATAGAAGAAAGTGCTTGTTACGAGCAATTCCTTCATTTTTTTACAATGTTTTTTCAAGTTTTATTTTTCTTGAAGGCCGCTAAAAAGCAGGACTATGTTGGGAATTTGTCAACCCATTACCATACAATCTTAGCTTTTATTGTGCTGAAGAAAATGAATTATGGAAAGTATTGTAAGAAAAGGGAATTTTCTTATTACAAGCAATTATCTCCTCTTATAACAGTGTTCTCTATATCTTTTAGAAATTTCGTTTCAATTTAAATGAAGATTTGAATTTTCCTCCATTATTTCAATTTGGACCAATCTAGAATTTTTGTCTGGTAAAGTATTCATACTTAGAACGTTTGTAACAGTATCAGTAAAAATACCTATTTAGATTCAATTGTTATACGCCCATCGAAGACGGGGACGTATTATGGGATCACCCGAGGTGTCGGCGTCCGGTCAACCTGGCGTCCGGCGGTGTCCACTTCTTTGTCCAGAGCATAACTCTGTCACCGTAAGTCTGATTGACATAAAACGTGGCAGTTATATTCTTCTCATCAATACGGAGTGCAGTGCACAAGAACCATAACTCTACCTGGCCTATTTTTTGAGTTATTGCCCTTTGTTGCTTTTCATACTTGAATCTTGTCCGGAGTATATCTCAAAAAGTATTATAGCTAGGATCATGAAACTTCATAGGTGTATAGATCTCACCAAGGGGGAGTGCAGTGCACAAGAACATAACTCTACCTGGCCTATTTTTTGAGTTATTGCCCTTTGATGTTTTTCATACTTGAATCTTGTCCATAGTATATCTTTAAAAGTATTTTAGCTAGGATCATGAAACTTCATGGGTGTATAGATCTCACCAAGGGGGAGTGCAGTGCACAAGAGCCATAACTCTACCTGGCCTATTTTTTGAGTTATTGCCCTTTGTTGTTTTTCATACTTGAATCTTGTCTGGAGTATATCTGTAAAAGTATAATAGCTAGAATCATGAAATTTCATTGATGGATAGAGCTCAGCAAGTAGGAGTGCAGTGTACAAGAACCATAACTCTACCTGGCCTATTTTTGAGTTATTGCCCTTTGTTGTTTTTCATACTTGAATCTTGTCTGGAGTATATCTCTAAAAGCATAATAGCTAGAATCATGAAATTTCATGGATGGATAGAGCTCACCAAGTGGGAGTGCAGTGTCCAAGAACCATAACTCTGCCTAGCGTATATTTTGAGTTATTGCCCTTTGTTGTTTTTCATACTTTGTTTGACAAAAAATATTCATTCAAAATAACATCAGTTCTATTCAAACCCCCAATTAATATTAAGCAGTGTGACGGGCGTATCTTGTGACAATTTGGCACCTTGTTTATTGATTATTTCATCTTTCTGGATAGAAAACATTGTGGTAAATGAGGAAATTACTTTTAAGAAGCAATTTCTTACTTTTCCACAATGCTTTTCCAATTGTATTTCTTGAGGGGCGTCCAGTGTCATTGGGTTAAAGAAGGCTTGTGTCCTATTTTCATCAAGAGAAATTGTTAGACTGATATATTAATTGTTTTTGTTCAGCCTGGTCAAATCCTTTACTTTTCATTTTCAGACTCAATTAACAAAGAGAACTTAGAAAAGTTAAGAAATTCTATGAGGTTGTCTTATGGAGCTGGTATTGCATTTAGATTGAGTGGTATTGCAAGATTAGAACTGAACTATGTGATTCCTTTATGGGCTCAACCCGGGGATAGGTGAGTCAAATATATTCTTGATGTGGGACAAAACAGAAAAAGGAGCAAGTCATGCAATCTGCTTTAGTAAATGTCCAAACATCAACAACTAAATAATACAGGTATTCATTGGTAATGATTTATCAACATTAAATCAAAATAATTAACCAGTCAATGTTAACCCATTCCAAGACGACAAATTTGAAAGAAGTTCCAGACGTCATTTTTAAGTTTATTGATTGTTTAATTGATTGAATAGGTTTTTACCGCCACATTTAACAGTATTTTAGTTATATCGCGGCAGCTGGAGCACCTAACAATTATAACAAGTATTTCCAACACCAGTACAACCACTATCCTTTCCTAGCCTCCAGCTGCTATCCAACTTTGATTTACGACTATCCACCCATTGGTGCGAGATAAATGTCGGAAGGGATATGTGCCGCCGCTGGAGATCGAATCCATGACATCCCAAAATTGAAGATTAGAAGTCTGATGCACTTACAACTATGCTATGATGGCAGCATTAAGATTAATGAATTTTATCATTCTTTGTAATAAGCTTAGTAGGAAATGAAAAAATTGCTTGTCCAAAATGAATTTGTAGACAAAAGGGTGGAAATAGCCCCCCCCCCTCCATCTTCAATAATTTTTCACAGACATAGTAATAGAAAATCTGCTGGAGAAAATATGTTTAGAAACGATTAAACCATCAACAGCCAATAAAAACTTGAACTGATCCAATATGATATAAGTTGCAAACAACAATTTCAAGTTGATGGAATTTAACATATTCTTGTCATAGACATAAGAAAATATTTGTGGAAAGTCAAGAAATTGCTTGTTACAAGCAATTTCTTAATTTTTCACTGTGCTTTTCCAAATTATTTTCTTGAGCAGTGTTAAAAAAAAAATGAATTGGGTATAAATGAGTTAACCTATTCCCACACAATGATGCTTTTAAATGCCCTTCAATATGAAAGCTTTGGAAAACATTGCGGAAAATGAAGAAATTGCTTGTTACAAGCAATTTCTTCATTATCCACAATGTTTTCTACCCCAACAGAGAAAGATTTTAAAGATTTCATCAACTGATAATTGTCGTCTGCAACTTCTTTGAATTTGGACTGGTCTAAAATTTTGGTACAAGTTAACACTTGTGATGTTTTGTCTATTTTTCAGCATTAAGCCTGGAATACAGCTTGGAATTGGACTGACCTTCTCATGATACAGCTTCACACATCTCAATAGCTTGTTACATCATTGCGGCAGGACTCATTTTTAATCTATGACAACAAAATTAAGACTGGTCTGAATTAAAAGAAATTGTAGACAACACTTTAAGTTGATGGAGTTTTAAAAAATATTTGTCTTTCTGGGTAGAGAACATTCAGGATACTAATAAGCATTTCCTTCATTTTCCACAATGTTTTCCAAAGATTTACTCTTGAGGACATAAAAAAATCAGGATTGTGTGGGAATGGTTTAAACCTTGCCTGTTTTTTTGTGTTTTTTTTTAAATTTTAGACTTGGCTCTAATTGAAAAAGGTTGCAGACAACATTAAAATTTTGATGCAATTTGAAAAGAAACCATCCTATGTGGTTAAATCTATGTTTGAAAAGAAGAAATTGCTTGTTACATTGCTTGTTTCATCATGACAATTGAAATGAGTACCACCAGCAAAGTGTTTCATTGAGAAGTTAATCTAGAATTGTGTTCCACCTCATTAACTCAATCCCAATCATGCTTTTAGAAGCCTCCTAGAAATATAGCTTTGGAAAACATTATGGAAAATTAAGAGATTGCTTGTTACAAGAAAATTCTTTATTGTCTACAATGTTTTCTACCGAAATAGGTAGATATTTCATCAACTAAGAAATGCTGTTTTCAACATCTTTCAATTTAGATCATTCTTAAATTTTGTTGTCTGGGAAAGGGTTAAACTGTCAAGTCAAGAAAATTTAACTGTGACCCCCTCAGCCAGAACAGAGACCTGATAAGTAAGAACAGTATGTACTTTACCTATACTGTACTGGAGTCAGTAGGCTGACCAGGTTCAAAACTTTTCACACTTTGAAGATTTCATGAATCTAGAATTTTTATTAGCTCGGCTTTTCGTAGAAAACTCGGTTTTGCTATAGCCTTGGTGTTGTCATCGTCATCGTCATTATTGTTGTGCGAAAACTTTGACATTTTGTGATATCTCTGGTTCTACTAATGGGATTCACTTGTAACTTGGCACACTTGTTCACCATCAAAAGAGCAATCTATACTATCAAGGGGGATAACTCTAGATGCATTTTATCCACTATCCAGCACCCAATAGCGGAGCGTGCTCATGTTCAAATAATAGTAACTCTAATTGACCTCTGATGGATCTTATCTCTTATTCAATTCCTACGTAGTGACACTTTTAGACGCCCCCAAGAAAAAGAGTTTTGGAAAACAATATGGAAAATAAAGAAATTGCTTCTCACAAGCAATTTCTTCATTATCCACAGTGTTTTCTTTCACAAAGGTAAAAAAAATCTAAAATTTCATAAGCTTTGAATTGTCGGCTGTAACTTTCAATTTGGACCAGTCTAAAATTTTGCTATCTGGTAATGGGTTAACAAGCCACCTGGAGGTCCTAATTGGTAATAGATCTATGTCAATGTTTATAGGTAAAATAAGTTGAACTGTTGTGGCTGTAAATCATGGTAGTGATGTATTACATTAAATTTTATACAAGATAAAGATCTAAACAATTCACTTTTGTTACTTTTGCATTGTTTTAAGTTCAGTTCGGTCCAAATGTTGCTCAGGCAAGGATGCAAGAAAACACTTTTGAAAATGAAAAAAGTCCAAAATGGCTCCCACCAAAAATTTAGCTTGGCTTCCGAGAAAACTCGGGGTATTGCTATAGTCATATCATCGTCTGCATTGTTGTTTAGTAGTGGTGTGAAAAAGCATTGACATTGATTATCTATGTAAAGACATTCAGAAAATATAAGCCAAGTTTTGTTTAAAGTTTTTGAAAAGAAAGTTACAAGGTCAAGGTCACAGTACATAGTTGTAAAAGGAAGCCAAGCCTTATATGATTACGTATGTCATTGATTCCTGGTATTTCTCATGCCAGTACTCCTGGGCCAAAAATGACCTCAAAAGGCCTTACAGAGACAATTATAAGTGACCCAGTTCAAACTTTTCCCAAGATTTAAACAAGAAAACATTCTGACCAATGTTCAGGATTTTAAAGCTAAAAAAAGGCTTGTAGATTGTCAACAATGTTTCTAAAGAATTGACACAGTGACCTAGTTTTTTACCCAAAGTGACCTTTTTTAACTTGTCAAAGATTCCATTAAGACATACATTCTCACCAATTTTCAGGTTGAATGACCGATGGTTGAGGCGTTGAGGGTTGAATAAAAACCCACCAAACCATGGTTTGTTGCACCAGCCACTTCATTATACAATGTATATGATTTACTTGTGAAAAAGGCAATTGAGTTAATACTAGAATGTTGTCCAGGGACAAGTCTAGCCTGATGAATATTTGACCGTGAGTTTTGACCTTGGCTACCTGAAAATATGTTTCAAATGGCACATTGACTCATGATGGAAAACAAGTGGCAAAATTATTTTGAAATCCATCCATAAATAAAAGAGCTATACCCTTGACAAATTAATCCGTTCTGACATAATCCCTCCATTTTACCCCCTCAAGAAAATTTCTTTGGAAAATATTTTGGAGAAGGAAGAAATTACTTGTATCAATTGCTTCATTCTCCACGATGTTTTCCCTTAAAAAAAACCACAAAAAATGCCAATTCCATCAACTTAAAATTGTTGTTTGCAATGTCTTTCAATTTGGACCAGTCTAAAATTTTGTTGTGTTGGAAAGAGCCAAGAAGGACTGATACACTACTACACATACACTATCTTGTTAAAATGACAATTATGTCTTGCTCACAACAAGTGGGCTGCAATTTGAAATTCTAGGAATAAAACAGACTAATTACAAACCAGTTTTGTAAAAGTCTTTTTAATAAAGCAAAAAATATTCAGTTAATAAAAATCTCAAGCATATCAGTAAATATATAATTACACATTTGTATAACAAGGAACAATTTAAAAGTTCTGTAAAATCTGAGTATCATGAATTTCTTGATATGTTTCTTTTGAATAAATAAATGCATCATATTTGTGTGACAACGGTTGATGGGCACACCTACTAGCTTCTGACTTGGAAGTTTGGACGACGTAATAACACTATTTTGTAAAATATATGGTGACGGACTAAAATAAGAGGCAAATTGGTAACCCGTTCCCACACAGTGACACCTTTGGACGCCTCTATAGAAAAACATTTGAAAAAACATTGTGTAAAATGAAGAATTTGCTTGTATCAAGCAATTTCTTCATTGCTTGTATCAAGCAATTTCTTCATGTTACACAATGTTTTCTCTACCCAGAAAGTTAAAAAAAATCTAAAATCTTATAAGCTTGAAATTGTAACTTCTTTCCGATTGGACCAGTCTAAAATTTTGTTGTCTGGTAAATGGTTAATTGGCAACTTCAATAATGTAACTACAGCTTGTTATGTTTATGCTGCAAAACAAACAAAAATGCTACACATCAATGTTGGAGTTCAAATTTCACTTTTGGTATAAATGAACAATTTGATTGGTCAACTGACATTTTGGTTGACAGAAGCTATCTATCCATTATTTCTAGACTATGGTAAAATTAAAATATTCTTACTGAATTTCTATTGACCGTAATAAAATCATGATTCTGAAAGAAAAATACAATATAAGGCTTGAAGAACCTGAGAATCCTATTTAACCTGTTATCAGATTACAAAGTTTTAGACTGGTCTAAATTAAAAGATGCTGCAGACGACAGGTTTTAACCCATTCCAATACAGTGACGCTTTAGGACGCCCCACAAGAAAAACAAAGTGTAAAATGAAGAAATTGCTTGTAACAAGCAATTTCTTCATTTCAGACAATGTTTTCTCTTCAGAAAAATGACGAGATCAAAAATTTTAAAACTCAAATTCTTGAAATTGTCGCCTGCAACTCCTTTCAATTTGGACTAGTCTAAAATTTTGTTGTCTGATAATGGGTTAAATCTTTGCCTTTGAAGAAAATGAAAGAATTGCTTATAAAAAGCACTTTCTTCTTTTTCCCCTATGTTTTCCTAAGCTTTTTTTCTTTGGGGCCTCAAAAAGCATCATTGCATGGGAATGCGTTAAATGGACAGGTTATTTTGTATTGACTATTCAGTACAAACATAAGGCCTTAAGGCCTTGTGACAAGCAATTTCTTCATTTTCTACAATATTTACCAAAGTGTTATTCTTGAAGGGCGTTAAAGAGCGTCATTTAATTAATTGATTGGGAATTACACTGTTGAACAATCTATAAATCCATTCACTGGTTTCTGAGAAGAAGATTTTAAAAGGTTTCACCATATTGAAATTAGCCCTGCCCATTAAAGCCATGTCTATCATCCTATCAAAATTCGTTGAAAGAATCTGATAAAGAATCACCCAATGTTCATTCCTGTAAAATTTGGTTGAAATCCATCCACTGGTTTCTGAGAGGAAGATTTTTAAAGATTTCAACATATACTGAGTGCCCTGTCCATGAAGGCTATATTTTTCATGAGATCAAATTTGTTGAAGGAATCTGATAAAGGGTCACATAACAATCATTTCTATGAAATCTGGTTAAATTTCTTTCGGTCCTTTCTGAGGAGAATATTTTTGAAGTAGAAGTTTACAGACACACACACACACAGCCACACAACGGACACAACACCATGACAATAACTGGCTGTCAGCCAGTGGAGCTATAAACTGTTGTCATATAAGCTAGATTACATGCAATTTCTCCTTTTCTCAAAATGTTTACACAATTTTTACTTTTGAGCCTAGTAAATGGAGTATTGTGTGGTTAACTCTTCCTGTTTTTGGGTGTTTTTTTTTGTTATTTTTTTAAATCTTAGACTAGTCCAAAATAATAAGAGATTACAGATGATAATAGATATTTGATGCAATTTGAATTAAACCATCCTATGTGGTAGAAATAATGCCGGAAAAGAAGAAATTGCTTGTTACAAATAATTTCTTCCTTTTCCATGTTTCTCAAGTATAAAACATAAAATCCCGGTTTTGTTCAGGAAAAGGTAAATTAAATCTGGATAACAGTTTATCAAGTACATATAATAACCAAACATACATAAAATATGGCCTCATAACTTTGTAAATTGAGCCTGTAAGCTCAATCACTAGGGTTTCTTGTCACATGAAAGAAGGACCATCATGGAAGTGAAAAAAGTTTTAACTTTGTTAACTTAATCCTTTTCTGTTTTTTCAAAATTTTAGACTGGTCTAATCTGAAAGAAGTTGCAGATGACAATGAAAAGTGGGTGCAATTTGAAAAGTCTACAGGGTAGAAAATATGGTAAAAGAAGAAATTGCGTGTTACATGCAATTTCTTCTTTTACCACAATGTTTTCTCAAGTAATGAATCACAGGGATGTAAAAACAGGAAAGGGTTTAACCCATTCCTGTTCTAACCCAGGATTTTACGCCTCTGCAATTTTATATTTGCGAAAAAATATTGCAGAAAAAGAAGAAATTGCTTGTAACAAACAATTCTTTCTTTTTCTGCAGTCTTTCCTACCCTACTGTATGGTTGTTTTCCAATTTAAACCAACTATAGATTTTCGTCTGCAAAACCCTTTAATTTGGACAGGTCTAAATTTTGAGGTAATATGCTAAGATGACCAGTGTTGAATTCTATTGGCGAGTCATTTTCAATACAATTTTTGTCTAATGGAAATTCTTTGTGGTCTCTGTTCCTGTGACAGTTCATATTTATGAGTTTACAGAGATCAATGCAGATTTCATCGATGACATCGGTGCTGGGCATGCCATAGGGCTATCACAACAGCTCATTTGAGCACTTAATGCTAAGGTAAGCTAATAATGCCACAAACATTTCAGTTAGAACACAAACAAAGGGACACAAATATGGCAACCTTTTAGTAATGACAGTACATTAAATTATTATATAAGGGGATTTTACAAAGAAAAATGTTACTGGAAAGAGAATATTTTTGTCCTTGAGTATTAATACGTAAAATAACTAGACATTTTCACAAAGCGGACTAATACCCCCCATCAGCGCTTGTCCTTTTACAAGTGCTATCCGCCAAAGGGCGGTAACAAAAAATGGACTTTTTAATTAAAGGGCCATAAATCAGTCAAAAATAAATGGACCATAACCAAAATAGGATATGAACATGTCTGGATTATACCGAGTCTTTCTGTGAAATTTGAATCAAATCCGTCCAATGGATGCTGAGAAATTGAGCGGACAAGATTTTTCACCAAAGGGCCATAACTCCGTCAAAAATCAATGGACCGTAACCAAAATAGAACATGCACATCTCTGCTTGATACTGATTATATCGATGAAGTTTTAATCAAATCCGTCTGGTTGCCCAGAAATAGAGTTGGCACGAAAAAGCTACAGACAGACGGACTGACCGACTGAAAAGCTGACTCCTATATACCTCCCTAACAAAGTTAAGGGGGGTATAATGAAGAGAATTTGTTTTTGTTTTCATGGAGGTATGAACTGAAAAACTTAAACTTATGTATGAATATGCTTCACATAATCATACAGTGTGATTAGTTTTTTCAGTTCATACCTCAATGAAAACAAAAAAATATTCTCTTCTTCTATTAAACACACTAAGCCACATGAATACAAACATTTGATGAAAATGCTTTCAAAATCCAAAATGTAAGAATAGTTGTGCACACAAGAATTTGACAATAAGTCTCCTTTTACCATGACACAACATTACATTAAAAATAGTGATAATATACCATAGGTCCCATAAAGACAAATATCAGGTGAATGTTTCATCAAATCTGTATTTGTAGGAGTGGTAGCCCATATAGGATAAAGTTAACATCTATCCAGCTGACCAATACTTGTGCCCACCCAGTCCTGGCCAACATTCACTAATCTTTTAACCAGGTTTCTCCTTCAGAAAGCCTTGTTAAAAATTTAACTGAATGAATGAGTACTTAACCCTTTTCATGCTGAATATAATCCCTTTTCTAAACAGCACGAAAATCAATGTGCTGGAAGCACTGGAAGCACCATTTCTAGGTCTATACTTATTTTGAAAATTAAATGTCACAGACAACCCTGACTTAAAAGGGAACTGTAGATTGTATAGGCAAAGATCAGACTGCACTTATGTGCATGCTGATCTTTGCCTATACCTCCTGCAAAAACAGGAATATTCCCAGTTCAGCATGAAAAGGATTAATATTTTCCTAGTCTATAATTATTAGAATGAAAACATTTTGCGCAGTAGTGGTGAAATAACAAGCTTGAGTAGTTACAAAAGTTACGGAACATGAAAGTCAAGTGACTATTTGGAGTGATATATAAGGTCAACCAGGGCTCCGGAAATTTAAATTGGTCCGGGTCCCCCCCCCGCTAGCATAAACGAACCCCCCCTCTTCCACCGACAAAAACGAATACCCCCGCCTTTTTTCAGCTTTCCCGTACGTAAAAGGGTTCATCATTCTTTCAGTAGTTGCCTTCTTTTTCAAACTTTCCGAAGATGATTATAATCTTCAACGAGTGGAAGATAGATGAATGAAAACAACTGACAGGTCCTACTTTCATTTTGTTTTCAAAATTCGGCTGTGTATAAATTGCAATTCCGGTAATATACGGCAGTCCACAAAATTCCAATATATTGTAAAATTAGATAGACAAATATATTACATTATTAAAATTTCCGGGTTTTACAGAATATTTCCATGACTAGTAATGATATACTTCTTCATTTTCATAAGCTAGTTATCCAAAGTTCTGTTTATTCAACACAGTCATGTCGATTTTCTCTCAACACAAGCGTCTGTTGATGGAAAAATACAACTGACGTCACAAAAATGTCAGGTCAGTCCATTCTACCCCATGGGATCGCAGAGTCGCGATGTACATCAAAAAGACCGATGAGACGAACTCTAGTGGGTCGCCCACATGTTGCACTATTTTCCTAGAGTAGGATTTGTGCACAAATCTCGGTCATTTATTTATTGTAGTTGATTTCCGATTTATTATTTGGACGTTTTCCACCCCTGAAGTAAGATTTAATTTTATTGACAGAACTAGCGATATTATTAAGCGGATTTCCTATTATTTTTTTTAATTCTATCGGCTATGTTTCTAACCGTGAATGAAAAACTATAAAACATATATTAACAACTTTACTTTCTATACAAATTTCAAACCCAGTTTCTCGCGCTTTCTTGTGATGGATTAATTTCATTAACAAATGCTTTCTTGTGATGAATTAGTTTCATAAAAGAGTTGTGCTGAGCTATTCTGCCTTTGTACGAACAGCATCTGAAGCCTGTTCATGTCTCGATTTATGTACGCATCCCATGTTAGAGTAAAAGAAACTAGTTTCACAAATAACGGCAATTTAAATGGACGCAGTATTAGATGTCCATTTTGATAAGACTTCGAACATGTGTAAGTCAAACCGATTCTCTATTGCAAACAGTTTACAATACTCGATACCCGAAGTTCAGTCAAGCATGAAACTGCAAATTAGGTCCATGTGCGGATGGGCATTTGACTGGCCGGCAGGTAAACTTATTATTATTTGGCACTTGTTTATCTCTTAATCTGCAGGAAACGTGTGAAACCCTTGAATCATTTTGGTTTCGAGTGAATTTTCATAGATTATGCACGAGTTTATCAATATTTCATTGTGAAATTTGACGAAAATTTCGGACTGATTTTGGTGTAATTTTTGGGATTCCAAATGGTCTGGCAATTCTAAATTCGGTCCAGACCGGTGTTGACCCATTTAGGGTTGAGGATTCTTTTCTCTGTATGGATAGGCTTTACGAGCTCGAAACATTACAGACTTGCATGTAAATCTTTGAACAAGAAATTTTGAGTAGAAAAAAGGGTCAAAATGCCCCTAAAATGACAGGAAGAATAGTGAATTTTTGCCAAGATAGTAAAATTATGGTCCTATAAATATGTAAGCAAAAGCTTTTATAGTTCCCGAGATATGGCATTTTGCACATACTTGCAGGTCAAAAGAGGTCATAATTCCAATAAGATGAATGTCAGAGTAACAAAGCTTTGTCTAGGATTTGTTTTATGGTGCCAAAGGCATTTGCTAAGTTACAGAGCAATAGCATTTGTACAAACACTAATGACACTTGCATGTAAAACTTTAACCAAAGCATTACACCAACACCAACACCTGGGTGACTGGAATATGGCCCCTATTGCTCCAAGAGTTATGCTAAAAATAGGTGTGTAAAGCCATGTTTTTAACACATTAATGGCAAGTGTTTTGGCTGTATCAGTCACTCTTGGAGTCAGAAGGGAGTTCTTATGTAACGCAAAGTTAAATATCCTAATAATCTAAATATAGCTGTAAACAGAAGAAGCGGTAACATATAGAGCCAGTAGGAAGATTCAATGTCATAATATTCGAGGATTTCTGACGATGGTATTTGTGTGACATTTGGGTTTGAACAAACAAGAAACGCTGAACTGTTGGAGGGAATAAGGCACCTGAAAAAATAAAACAAGGTAAGCTTAACCCTTCATCACTTTTAAACAAGAGGGCCATTGGCCCTAAAGTGCTCACCTGAGTTGATGACTATACAAGTAAAATGGCACAAGTGACCTTATCTTGTCCTAACCAGACTTGTTACCTACATCTTGTGTCAGATCTTTAACTAGAAAGAAATTCTTAATGTGTTTCAAGATATTTATTTGACTTTACGTAAAGTGAATTGATAGCAAGGAAGGTTATTGTAAGATCTGGCCTAGTGACCTACTTTTTTAACTCATTTGACCCAATAACAAACATTCTGAACAAATGTAAAGACATTTAATACAAACATTGGACCTTGGAGTGCACCCAAGGTTTTTCTATGGTTTGAACTTGTGACCTATTTAACTTTACTGAGATACAATGGAGAAAAACATTATGACCATCTTTCAAAACATTTGAGTAAAAAATGTAGCCTCTAAGAGTACACACAAGGGTTTTCTATGATTTGATCTTGTGACCCAGTTTTTGACCCATATGAACTGATGTCAAACTTGACCCAGATATCTTGCAGACAAACATCCCTTCTAATTAAGTATCAATGTATATGAGCCAAAAATCTAGCCTCTTGGTAGCACATAACAAGTTTGACCTAGTGACTTAGTTTCTGACCCCCTTTGACATAGTGTAGAACATGTCCAATATATCATGCAGACAAAAATTTAGACCAAAATAGGGGTTCAAAGAACGGTTGCTCAAAGATTTGACATAATGACCTACTTTTTGACCCCACATGACCCATTTTTTAACTCATCCAAGATCTTGTTTAGACAAACATTTTGACCACATATTAAGACATTTGAGCTAAATATGTGACCTCTTCACACTCTTCTGAGATATCATGAGGACCAATAGTCTTACAAAGTTTCAAGACATTTGAGCCAAAAATGTGACCTCTAGAGTGCGTACAAGGTAAAAATGGACAACAGACAATGGACACAGCAGCTCACTATATTTCCAAATTTCACAAACTCAAAAATATCATCAGCAGCTTCTTTGAAATTGGCCAAGTCTAAAATTTTGTTGTCTGGTAATTGGTAACAAGGTGCCAAATTGTCACAAGATACGCCCCTCACACTGCTTAATATTAGCTGGGGGTTTAAATAGAACTGAGGTTATTTTGAATGAATATTTTTTGTCAAACAAAGTATGAAAAACAACAAAGGACAATAACTCAAAATATACACTAAGTAGAGTCATGGTTCTTGTACACTGCACTCCCACTTGGTGAGCTCTATCCATCCATGAAATTTCATGATTCTAGCTATTATACTTTTAGAGATATACTCCGGACAAGATTCAAGTATGAAAAAACAACAAAGGGCAATAACTCAAAAAAAGGCTAGGTAGAGTTATGGTTCTTGTACACTGCACTCCCCCTTGGTGAGATCTATACACCCATGAAATTTCATGATTCTAGCTATTATACTTTTAGAGATATACTCCGGACAAGATTCAAGTATGAAAAACAACAAAGGGCAATAACTCAAAAAATAGGCCAGGTAGAGTTATGGTTATTATGCACTGCACTCCCCCTTGGTGAGATCTATACACCCATGAAATTTCATGATTCTAGCTATTATACTTTAAGAGATATACTCCGGACAAGATTCAAGTATGAAAAACAACAAAGGGCAATAACTCAAAAAATAGGCCAGGTAGAGTTATGGTTATTGCGCACTGCACTTCGTATTGATCTGAAGAATATAACTGCTAAGTTTAAAGTCAATCGCTATTATACTTTTAGAGATATACTCCGGACAAGATTCAAATATGAAAAACAACAAAGGGCAATAACTAAAAAAAAGGCTAGGTAGAGTTATGGTTCTTGTACACTGCACTCCCAGTTGGTGAGCTCTATCTATCCATGAAATTTCATGATTCTAGCTATTATACTTTAAGGGATTTACTCCGGACAAGATTCAAGTATGAAAAACAATAAAGGGCAATAACTCAAAAAATAGGCCAGGTAGAATTATGGTTCTTGTGCACTGCACTCCCCCTTAGTGAGATCTATACACCCATGAAGTTTCATGAGCCTAGCTATTATACTTTTAGAGATATATCCGGACAAGATTCAAGTATGAAAAACAACAAAGGGCAATTACTCAAAAAATAGGCCAGGTAGAGTTATACTTTTAGAGATATACTCCGGACAAGATTCAAGTATGAAAAACAACAAAGGGCAATAACTCAAAAAATAGGCCAGGTAGAGTTATGGTTCTTGTGCACTTCACTCCCCCTTGGTGAGATCTAGACACCCATGAAGTTTCATGATCCTAGCTATAATACTTTTAGAGATATACTCCGGACAAGATTCAAGTATGAAAAACAACAAAGGGCAATAACTCAAAAAATAGGCCAGGTAGAGTTATGGTTATTGCGCACTGCACTCCGTATTGATAAGAAGAATATAACTGCCAAGTTTAAAGTCAATCGGACTTAGGATGACAGAGTTATGCTCCGGACAAAGAAGTGGACACCGCCCGGACGACCGGACGCCCGGACACCACGGGTGATCCCATAATACGTCCCGTCTTCGACGGGCGTATAAAAATGACAATCCTCGTAACACAACTCACAATCATATCTCAACTAAAATCACTTTTTACCATCTAGAATCAGCCAATAGAATACATCTAAGCATTTTCTTTCTTTTCAACAAAGTTTTTTTAAAAAGTTCTTCCCTTGGATTAATTCATGTTCCTCCTTTAGTTTAACCTATTAACAAACAAAATATTAGACTGGTCGGAAAAGAAAGAAATTTCAGACAACAATTCCAATTGATGAAATCTACAAACTCTTTGTCTTATAGGGGAGAAAACATTGTGAATCAAAAAGAAATTATTAACTATAAAAGACTTCTTAATTTTCCTCCATGTTTTTTCAAAGCTTTGATCTTGAGAGTCGTGAAAAAGTACAATTGTTAAGTCAGACATTCAATGAGTATGGTCATTCATGGATTGGTCAACTACAGTGTAAACAATCAAGATATACTCACGATACAGGTGGAGCATTTGTAAATTCTAGAACCATCAGCGAATGGAATGAGTAATGTAGGAATGATAAATATTTGATCCAGTCTAACCATATTGGTAAGTTTCTGGTGAACAATCCACCTGGAACGGAATAAGTAGTGTAGGTATGAGAAATATTTGATCCAATCTAAAAGTATCAGTAATTTTTCTGTGAACAATCCACATGGAATTGGATAAGTATTACATTGGAATCCTCAGAATTGCAATCCTGATTCACTGCTTAATTGCAACTGACTTTATTGTTTGTTTGTTTGAATGGGGTTTTACGCCGCTTTTAACAATCTCTCAGTTATATCGCGGCGGCTGGAGCACCTAACAATGGAATCCTGGTATTTCTTCCACCAGTACTACCATTACATCCTTCCCTAGCCTCCAGCTGCTACCCCACATAGGTCTACGATTATCGACCCATTGGTGAGAGACAAATAGTCGGAAAGGATGAGTGCCGCCGTCGGGGATCGAACCCGGGACCTCTAGATTGACAGTCCGACGCGCTACCAACTGCGCTAAGACGGCGGCTCAACTGACTTTATGCAAAAGCATTAGATTTAAAGAACAATTAAGTCCTTTTAAAAGCAACTTCTTGTTAATTGCAACAAAAGTGTTGGTAAATTGGTGTTACTATTAACAGGATTCCGCAGTATAGGAATGATAAAAAATTTGCTCCAGGCTAAATATATTGGTAAGTTTCTAGTGAACAATTCACCTAGAATGAAATAAGTAATGTAGGAACATAAATATTTGCTCCAGCCTAAATATATTGGTAAGTTTCTAGTGAACAATTCACCTAGAATGAAGTAAGTAATGTAGGAACATAAATATTTGCTCCAGCCTAAATATATTGGTAAGTTTCTGGTGAACAATTCACCTAGAATTAAATAAGTAATGTAGGAACATAAATATTTGCTCCAGCCTAAATATATTGGTAAGTTTCTGGTGAACAATTCACCTAGAATGAAATAAGTAATGTAGGAACAAAAATATTTGCTCAAGCCTAAATATATTGGTAAGTTTCTGGTGAACAATTCACCTAGAATGGAATAAGTAATGTAGGAACAAAAATATTTGCTCCAGCCTAAATATATTGGTAAGTTTCTGGTGAACAACCCTCCTGGAATGAAAAAGTAATTTGGAAATGATAAAACATTGCTCCAGTCTGAAAATATTGCAAGTTATCAATGAAAAATCCACCTGGAATTGAATAAGTAACGTGGAAATAGTTAATATTTGATCCAGTCTAAAGATATTGGTGACCTTTAGAAAGGTCAAAATAGAACTAGAGGATGGTGATGGTCCTATATTGCACACCTGAATCACCTGCTGTTAAAAAAATGCAACTGGACCCAAATAGTTATAACCAGTTTCATGAAGATTATTTCAAAACTGTGACCTCTAGAGATTAAACAAAGACTAGATGGTTGTCCCTGGACATCTGCTGTCGAGTCCACAAAGTTTTGTAGGCATCATACTCTGGACAAACACAATTTTAGTGTTTGACCTTCAGCTTTGACCTTGAACTTGAAGCTATCAAAAGAATTATTTCATAGGGCACATTTACTCAAGATGGAGAATAATTGTGCCAATTTATTTTGAAATCAATCCATAATTGTAGGAGAAATGCTCTTGACAATCACAATTTTAGTGTTTGACCTTCAGTTGTGACCTTGACATTAGAACTATCCCAAAAATTCTTTTTAATGGCACATCTACTCGTGATGGAGAATAATTGCGCCATGTTATTTCAAAATCCATTCATAAATTATGGAGAAATTGTCCTGACAAATTTGGACGGATAAATGAACAGACTGCGCACTAACTCACATACACAAAATTGTCGTAGTGATGACTATCTCTCGCTCACCACAAGTGGGCTTGACAAAAATTGTCATTAAAGCCTCTTTTCCCTCGTTTTCATATTAAAACCTACCCATAACCTATAGAGTTCATCCATACGACCTAACAATTATCCTAACTAAGTTTCATGATAATTGAGTCAAAATTTTGGCCTCTGGAGTGTAAACAAAGAAAATGTCATTAAGGCGCCTTTCCTGTGATTTCCATAATACTGGTATGAGAAATACTAGGAACCCATTGTTAAGTGCTCCAACCACCGTGATATGACTAAAATACTTATAAAAGTGGCGTTAAACCCAATTCAATCAATCAATCCAGTCTTTTTCCCAATAGAACCCTCCTACAACAAATGGGGTTCATCCTTATGACCTTACAACTATTCTGGCCAAGTTTCATGAAGAAATGAGCCAAAATTAAAGCCTCTAAAGTTTAAACAAAGATATTGTCATACAGGCCCTTTTTTCTGAGTTTGCCTATAGAACCTATCCATTATCAATAGGGTTCATCCTTATGATCATACAATTTTTCTGGCCATGTTTTGTTGAGATTGAGTCAAAGTTGTGGTCTTTAAAGTGTAAACAAAGATATTGTCATTTAGGTCCTATTTCCTTTGTTTTCCAACAGAACCTTCCGTTAATCAATAGGGTTCATCCTTATGACCATACAATTTTTTTGGCCAAATTTCTTTAAGATTGAGTAAAAATTGTGGCCTCTAGAGTGTAAACAAAGGGGGTTCATCCCTATGACAATGCAATTAATTTGGCCAAGTTTCGTGGAGTTTGAGCCAAAATTGTGGCCTCTTGAGTGTTAACAAAGAAGTCCCAACAACATTGGATTTAGGTATGACATGTTTTCAGCAAATACCACCACTACTTTGTGAGAGCTTTTGATATTATAAAGGGGATTTTGATTGTAGTCACTTAATGGAAGTGGTTTCTTAACCCATTCCCACTCAAGCCCTCCTTTTTAATCGCCTCAATTATAGAGCTTTGGAAAACATTGTGGAATATGAAGAAATTGCTTGTATCAAGCAATTTCTTCATTATCCACAATATTTTCTACCTAAAAAGACAAACAAAATAAAATTTCATCAATTTGAAATTGTCGTCTGCAACTTCTTTCAATTTGGACCTGTCTAAAAATTTGTTGAGTGGGAATGGGTTAATAGAGGTAGTCACTCAAGCAAGATCGACTGTATTCAGTCTTCAAAACAAATACCTTAGGTAAAAGCAAATTGGACATGTACCCCTCTTCAGTAAGTTGAGCAGCTCAGTTGACCTTTAACCTTTGTCACGAATTACATTTGTTTAAAGTTTGATGTAAAGTTTTACTTGTGGTCCTAGGTGAAATGGCTTATGAGCTAGTGAACAGAAACTTTTTCTTCAATCAAATTCTAATTGTGACCTTGATCTTTGACCTAATTGACATGAAATACTAATGCACTGGCTTGGATCATTGAAACAATTGTATGAAGTTTCATAATTGTAGTTTAATTTGATTCTAGGGCTAGTGCACAGAAGTGTAAAAGTCTGCGAACAGACTGACAGACAGATGGATGAATGGACAGACACACACTTATTCACCCCTCTACTTCGTAGGTGGGGCATAATCATCACACAAATACAGTATCCATGCCTTTCATATTGAGTAGATTTGAGGCAGATGAAATTCATACTGAGTAAATTTGAGGCGGATGAAATTCATGAAAGAATAAATTATAGAATACCTACCAAGTAACATGATTCCCATTTGGAATGTAATGGATACAGTCATAGCTTGGTTAATTTGGAGGCAGGCTATACCAATAAACAAACCAAAACTCTGAAATAACATAGAAAAACAAACTAAGAGAACTGAGCACATAGATAACAACTTCTTTTGTCATGGAAGTCCCTGAAAAATTGCTACATAACCCTCTCTCTCACAACATTAACCATTTTTTGTACAGTATATAATAAGGGTTAACCCTTTCCTGTATAATCACTGGTTTTTACGTCCATGCAATTTTATACTTAAGAAAATATTGTGATAAACGAAGAAATTGCTTGTATCAAGCAATTTCTTCTTTTGTCACAATATTTTCTACCACATATGATGCTATTATTTCAAATTGCACTCACTTTTCATTGTGGTCTGTACCATGTTTCAAAGTGGGCCAGTCTAAAATTTCGAGAAACAGGAAAGGGTCCTGACCGTTTAGACATTAGATGCCCTACTGCATCAACTCCTTACATATACACTCTAAAATGACAGAGATTTTTGCTTTTGCAAAAGCTACTCTGTTTGATATTATAAAGTTTACAAATGTCACTTATGTAACATCATTACATTTAAAGCTCATGTCATTACAATAATGCTGGATGTATTTCCTAAAAATTCATTTGGAAGTGTTTCTTTTGCTCATAAATTATTTTTGATATAAAATCATACAACATTCATTTCAAAATATTCTTTTGAAAGTACACAAGACTTAAGTTTCTATGAATACACCTCTACTAAGATATGGCATCACCTATTCCCTACAATGATTTATATTTTTTTTATCCTGATAACACTACATCCATTTACCCATTCCCACACAATGACACTTCTTGATGCCCTGAAGAAATATTATCATGAAAAACATTGTGAGAAAAAAGGAGAAATTGTAACAAACAATTTCTCCTTTTCTCACAATATTTTCTATTGTATTTGGCAAATATTTTCCAATTCAAGCACAATAATAGGTACAATTCTATAATAGATTTACCCAAACAGTAACAGTGAAGAGGAGGGAGAAATTTCTAAAAAAAAATGTAATATCTCCTTTACCACAAATATTTTCTACACTGATTTCACTTCAATAATCACTGCCACTTTCTATTCGGACAATTTCTGCAACATCGATTTGTATTATTTATATATATATATATATATATATATATATATATATATATATATATATATATATATATATATATATATATATATATATATATATATATATATATATATATATATATATATATATATATATATATATATATAATATATTAATGGCACTTGCTATAATCTCAGTAATATATGCAGTCAAACCAGGTCATCCATTCATGTCCGTTAACTCATTCCCAAACAATAACACTTTTTGATGCACATAAGATTTTTTTTTTGGAAACCATTGTTGAAAAAGAAAAAAATCTTGTTGCCAGCAATTTTTTCATTATCCACAATGTTTTCTACCCCAGAACTCAGAGGTTTTTTAAATTTCATCAGTAAGATAGTGTTGTCTGTATCTTCTTAAAATTCGGAAGTCTTCAATTTGCCATATGGCAACGGATTAAGCATACACTTGACTGTTCAAAGTCCCTTTATCAAGTTTACTATGAATTTAAACTTCATTTAACAACCAATGTCTGCCAACAGCAAATTCATCATCTGGTAATGAGTTGAAAATCAAATAAATACCTGTCCTGCTATGGCATCTATAAATACAGTTCCCAGTGTAGAGAAGAAAGCACTAATTCCATTCAGTCCTATCACCCAGTAGGCAATCACAACAAATAGTGTCGGTTGTACGAGAATTAGTACCAGCTCACTTGTCATCTTGGCACAATAATACGCAGATAGTCTGTACCAGCCTGCTGACCTCTCCTTGTTAATGACCATGCGCTCCATCGGAACTAAAAATGGCACGATATTCAATTTAACCCTTTAGACTGGTCCAAATTGAAAGAATTTGCAGACGACAATTTCAAGTTTATGAAATTTTAGATTTTTTCAACTTTCTGGTTAGAAAACATGGTAGTAAATGAAGAAATTGCTTTTTACAAGCAATTACTTCATTTTACACAATGTTTTCCCAACTGTTTTTCTTCAGAGGTGTCTAAAAGACTGTATGGGAATAGGTTAACCCTTGACATAATATCACTTTTTATGCCCTAAAATAAAATTGCTATGAGAAACGTTGTGGCAAATACAGAAATTGCTTGTTACAAGCAATCTCTACATTATCCACATTATTTTCTACCTCAAAAGATCGAGATTTTTTTAAAGTTTCATCTACAAAAAAATGTCATTTGCAACTTCTTTGAATTAGAATTCTTAAATTTTGCTGAGTGGTAATGGATTAAAGCAATTTACAAACTTTTGAATAAAATATTTTTAAAAATGAATATTTAATAACCTATTTTTTTGTTCTTATTTTTTCAAATTTCGAAGAAAATAAATACTATAAAAAAAATTAATTATTTATTGCAAAATACGTAGCAAATTCCCTTATAATAAGTGGTTCCTGAACCCATTTTTCATTGAATACCAAAATGTTAACCATTTTGACCTCCAGTTTTTTTCCTGGATGTTGTTCATGTATGACCTCTTAATCCATTCCCATACAGTGACGCCTTTAGACGCCCTTCAAGAAAAGCAATTGGGAAAACATTGTGTAAAATGAAGAAATTGCTTGTGACAAGCAATTTCTTCATTTTACACAATGTTTTCTGCCTAGAAAGTTGAAAAAACCTAACAATTTATAATCTTTAAATTGTCGTCTGCGTTTCCTTTCAATTAGGACCAGTCTAAAATTTTGTTGTGTGGGAATGGGTTAATCCTTGTTATGCTGAATATTTATCCTTTCTTCCTTAAATTTTAATTTTTTGTAAAATTTAGACCTATTTTGGTAACAAATATTTCCTAAACCCTAAAAGAACCAGCAGGTAATGTAAATTAAGATCAGACTGCATGTCTATGCAGGGTGTTTCTTAGTCTACACACATGCCATAACGAAAAGGATAATGCTAAGCTCTCTAACGATCAATGGTTTGAACTTTGCCTTTTTGATTAACCAATTCCCACGCAGCAATGCTTTGAAATACCCCTAATTATAACTGGTTTTGAAAACATTGTGGAAAAAGAAGAAATTGCTTGTTACAAGCAATTTCTTCATTAACCACAATTTTTTCTACCTCAAAAATTTAAGATTTTAAAGGTTCCATCAAATTAAAATAATTGTCTTCAACTTCTTTAAATTTAGGCTGGTCTGAAAATTTATCTTGTGGTTTTGGCTTAAGGTAACAATGGGTTTACAGATATCAGCTTCCCCTATTAGATACACAAAATAATGTTTAACTTACATGAGGTTACAGCATCAAACAAAGGAATGAAGCCCCAATGAGCGGCAATGAAAAACACAGCACCCATCCTGTCTCGTAGGGTATCCTCGCTTCTTGGAAGTTGGAAAAACATCAGACATACAAAGGCACATATAAGTAAGTTCTCTACAAGTTTTGATAGATCTAGGATCCGTTTTCTGGATTCCCTGAAAGTTCTGATAGTCAGTTGCGTGTACTGTGTGAAAAAACCTGTTGGCCATTTTCCCACACTGTAGCCAAGATTATCTGCATCTAGGTCAAGGAGACTCATGTGAACACTTCCTGGATCTAAAAATAGATCATGATGTGTATGCGAAACACTAATGTCTCTGTAATAATAAATTTCTGAAAAAAAATATCACAGAATGTGGATACCAATTCTCAGCTGAGTTAGTGCTTTTTAGTGTGTCAAAATTTTGTTGTGTGGGAATGGGATCATGAGTCAAAAGGTACACACTTCATAATGGATGTAGATTTATCCCCCTTGTTTATACATATTTCTAAAGATAGTGGACATATATTCCGAGTTTCAAGTGAATGTGTTTAGCAATACCACAGATATTGAAAACTGCCAAGGTTTTCGGTTCACAAAGACAACAATAACAACCTGGCCAAAGCAATATCTTGGATTTTCTCTGAAAAAGGCTGAACAATGGTAAACCATCAACAAAAATGTATTGTCTACAACTTTTCTGAATTTGGACTAGTCTAAAATTTTGTTGTCTACTAGTCTACTAAAGGGTAAAGGGCTATCAGGCAACATGTAAGATTTACACCTGTGTTGCAGCTCTGATGATATATAAAGGATACACTATGATACATCTGGTAACCAATTCCAACACAAGCCCACCTTTTTATGCCCTCAAGAAAAAAGTTTGGAAAACGTTGTTGAAAATGAAGAATTTGCTTGTTTCAAGCTATTTTTCATTGTCCACTTTGTTTTCTAATAAAAAAGTCGCAATAAATTAAAATTCCCTCAACTTGAAATTGTCGTATGCATCTTTTTTAAAATTTGGACCAGTCTAAAATTTTGTTGTGTGGGAATAGGATCATGAGTCAAAACCTCATTAACTCCAATTGTCCATTACCACATATTCCTGCATTTCAACACACTGAATGACAATACACATCAAATTTATTATGGGATAAAGGGAAATCAATACTATTTCTTTTTCTTAAAATTTTCCTTACATACAGAATTATTTTTTCAATCCAAACACACTGAAATGTTTTCTAGAACCTCTGTCAATTATGGCCTGTCTACATTTTTTACTATTTGGTAATGGGATAGATAATGTTGATTTTCTCTTACCCAAATCAGTGTCTTCTACCTCTGTTTGATGATCCTGGACTGGTTTCCTTTTCAATAATCTTGAACTCAGTCTACTCCAGGTGGCCAGAAGCTTGGAGTTGGGTTTTACTTCTGTTGATACTGATCTTACAAAACTTCGGACTGGTTCTTTGTCTCTACAAAATAGTAAAAACATAATCACTTTTGTTGAAACAGTTACAAAGTTTGACAAGTTTCAAATTCAAATAAAATTAACCCTTTCCTATTTTGCTAAAAGTTAAGACCTGTACAAGTGCAAAGGTTTTGCAGACAAAAGTATAAAGTGAATTTAATTTGAAAAGTAACCATTTTGTGGGGTAGAAAATATTATGGAATAAGATGAAAGCGCTTGGTACAATTTCTTCTTTATCTACTATTTTTCATCAATTATAAATCAATAGGGATGTAAAAACAAGGGATTAAATAGGAAAGATTAAAAGTGAACAGAGGTCTTTAAAGCATTAAAACATTGGAATATTCTATTACATTTAGATTGCAGTTGGGAATATATTAATGTCGAGAAGAGATGGATTTTTTTGTATTTTGGCTTCTCAATCAATATCAAGCTGTAAAGCTGTGACTGAGAAAACAAAATATATTTACATTTTTTCAGCAGCTGCATTTATCAGCCTTTCTTTGATTTCTTCATCTGTGCTCATAACTTCTACTGCAAAACAAACAAGATGTTTTTGTGAGACACCATGCCCCTATAACAACCTTTTGTTAGAAATGTGACTTTGATAAGATTTTAACCTTGGCACATAACCTTGACCTTGGTATCTGCAGATGCAAATAGATGAGAATCAAGATCAAACCGACCATGAGCATTATATCTTAACCCTTTCCTGTTCAAACACGGGATTTTACGTTCCTATGATTTTATACTTAAGAAAACATTGTGGAAAAAGGAAGAAATTGCTTGTAACAAGCAATTTCTCCTTTTTCCACAATGTTTTCTTCCACAAAGGATGGTTTAATTTCAAATGGCGTCAAGTTTTCATTGTCGTCTGCAACCTTTCTCAATTTGGGCCAGTCTAAAATTTCCAAAAACAGGAAAGGGTTAAATAGGCTTAAGGTAATTGGAAAAGTAATGTTTTTAGATTAAGTTTTGCAGACAGGCAGATCAACAGACAGACAGACTGATAGACAAATGTAAAACAATATACCTTTGTGCACCTTTGTTTGTTTTTTTGGTTTGTTTGTTTTTTTTTTATTTTTATCTCCTAAGTTTGATTCAAGACTCAAATTTATTGTGTCCATAACAAGAGGCGCTTGAGAACCTGATTTGTTCCACAGGCCTTAATCTACTTATCATTAAGGTTTTTTCCAGGAAGAAGAATGTTCTGAATACCATATATGGACATAAGCCCCACCCACAAAACTATCTTTTTAACCTAGCCAAATTCTATTAAGGAATCTGACATAGAGTAACCCAAGGATCATTCCTGTGAAATTTGGTTGAAATCCATCAACTGGTTTCTGAGAAGATTTGCAAAGTTTTCAGTATATACAATAAATGGAAATAAGGTCCCCCTCGTAAAAGCCATGCTTTCATCTAATCAAAATTCTCTGAAGAAATCACAGGATCCAAATTCTTTATAGGGTCACCAAAGGATCACTCCTATTAAATTTGTCTGAAATCCATTTACTCTTATCTTAGAAACAAGAAAGACCATAAAGCTCACATGAGTCGATGACTACAGAAGTAATCAAAGCCCCAGCGACTTAAATTCAATTAATTTTGGCCAAAAGTCACCATTAGCAAAATCTTGTACAAGAAACCAGGATCAAAAATACGTTCTTACAAAGTCTTAGAATTTTTGTGCCAGAAAAAGAGCATGTACATTACTAGGAAGGTTAAGTTATATTTGGGTTAATGAACTAGATAGTGTATTAAAAAGCAGAATATCAAACCCTGGCTAAGATAAAGAGACAAATATCTTGACATAATATGAAGACATCCAAGGCAAAAATCAGACATCTAGATAGCAAACAAGGTATGTCTAAGATTTGACCTAGTTTTCGATCTTTTCAGACCCAATATCATACTCGACCAAGATATTATACAGACAAATATTCTGACCAAACATCAAGACATTTGAGCAAAAAATGTGGCCTCCATGGTGCACATGAGGGTTTTCGAAGATTTGACCTAGTGACCTAGTTTTTAATCCAATGTGACCCAATATGGAACATGATCGAGATTTCATGGAGACAAAAATTCTGACCAAAAATCAATATATTTGAGCCAACAGTTTGGCCTCTAGGTGCACCAAAGATGAAAACGCACAACGCATATCGCATGACAAACGCTGGACACAGTAAGATAACTAAAGTTCTACCTTCAGTATTTTGTGCTCTGGTGTGTTTAGTTTTTACTAAAAAACATATATTGGCATTAGTCTTGTCCATAAAAGCCATGTATTTCATCTGATAACATTCTTCTAAGGAATCTGATAAAGAAATTAAATGATAACAAACATTGTTTATTGGGGATTGAATCCTTAAATGTCAACTGTTTCTTTATCAATTAGCTAAAATTTGACAGGAATTTTCAATTTGAAAGACAAAACATTATGTATTTTTCAAATTTTCAAACATGATAACTTACAAATGAAATCTGCCGGGTTGTAATTCTTCCTGACTGCTACACCAACTTGTTCAAAACGTTCAACAACATTTCTTGTGGGACCAAAATAAGCAACCTGAAATAGACATCATTTTGATACCCTTGTTTTGTTAAATTACATGTACCTCACAATACTAATATTTGAAATTATTATCTCACTGTAACTTGAATCATTATAAAATTCAATAACTGAAAATAGCTTACACAGGATATCATATATCCTTATGAATGTAAAGTAAATCTTGTATTAACCCATTCCCACACAATGACGCTTTTAAACGCCTCTCAATATAAAAGCTCTGGAAAACATTGTGTAGAATGAAGAAATTGCTTGCTATAAGCAATTTCTTCATTATCCACAATGTTTTCTACCCTAAAAGACAAAGATATTAAAGATTTCGTCAACTTAAAATTGTCATCTGCAGCTTCTTTGAATTTGGACAGGTCAAAAATTTTATCTAGGGGGAATGGGTTAAGCAACCACTCATGGGACAACCAAAAATGGTCACCTGGGAGAATAGTTTCTAAACCCATTCCAACTCAAGCCCTCCATGAAACAAGAGGGCCGTTGGCCCTGGGGAGCTCACCTGAGATAAAGGCTCTTTTCTTTCAACAGTCTAATTTCATGTTAAGGTTAGGATTATGAAACAAGTGGGCCACAATTACATATAAAGACTATGAACCTGGGGATCCAAAAGTCTAAATTATAAATTCCAAGGCTTTAGTGCTGATTTGAATGAGGGAAAAAACTTTTTCCATGGGTTATAATTTCAGAAATAAGAAAGAAGTCTGAAAACTGATGCTTCATGCCTATACCCCCCCCCCCCGGGTCTGCCCCTGGAAACCCTAGGATCATGATTTTAGCTATTTTGTAAGAGATCAATATACTGATGCTTCATGCAAAATATCAAGGCTCTACGCCTTCTGGGTCAGGAGGAGAAGATTTTTAAAGATTATTTTGAAATTTCACTTTTGTTGCCATGGTAACCAGAGTTTTTAACGGATTTCAATTCTTTTAGCTAATTTTAAGGGGGACCACCTAAGCAACATTTCTGCCAAATTTGGTTCAAATTGGCCCTGTGAAATGGGAGGAGATGTCATTTAAAAAATCGTTCTTTATTTCTATATACCCCCCCCCCCTGGGGCTTCGCCCCTGGGGATCCGAGGATCATGATTTTAGCTATTTTGAAAGAGGTCAATATACTGATGCTTCATGCAAAATATCATGGCTCTACGCCTTCTGGGTCAGGAGGAGAAGATTTTTAAAGATTATTTTGAAATTTCACTTTTGTTGCCAACCAGAGTTTTTAACGGATTTCAATTCTTTTAGCTATTTTTGAAGGGCACCACCTAAGTAACATTTCTGCCAAATTTGGTTCAAAACGGCCCAGTGGTTTGAGAGGAGATGTCATTTAAAAAATCGTTCTTTATTTCTATATAAACCCCACCCCCCTGGGGTTGCCATGGCAACCAGAGTTTTTAACAGATTTCAATTCTTTTAGCTATTTTTGAAGGGGACCACCTAAGGAACATTTCTGCCAAATTTGGTTCAGATTGGCCCAGTGGTTTAGGAGGAGATGTCGTTTAAAGAAATTGTTGACGGACGACGCACGACTCACGACGCACGCTGGACGGACGCCGGACAGACGCCGGACAAAAGGCGATCACAATAGCTCTTAGTGCTCAAGTGAGCTAAAAAGCTTTGGAAAACATTGTGGACAATGAAGAAATTGCTTGTAACAAGCAATTTCTTCATTATCCACAATGTTTTCTATCCCAAAAGACGAAAAATATTAAAATTCCATCAACTTCAAATTGTCGTCTGCAGCTCCTTTCAATTTGGACCAGTCTAAAATTTTCTTGTGTTGGAATGGGTTAAAACACATTTTGGGGAAATATATGAAGAATTTATTTAATTGCATATATAAATCATTACAGTATTCTTGCTAAATCCTATGTTATTAGTATTCATTCAAATCGTCTGACTAAGACAATTCTAAAGAGTTCTAACAACATAATATTTAGTTTTGAATTGTTATTTGCAAATACAACCCCTTCTTCATTTGATTTTGAAAAGGGTCTGAACAATAGCAAGGGTATAACTTTTCTTTTCTTTATTGCGTTAAATCTCTTATAAGGATATGAAGTTAGCAATTAACTCATATAGTTTTCATTAGATGCATCAATTAAAATTTGTGAGACCCAAATATCATAACAACAGCTTAAATAAACTGTAGTTACAATGTTAAAGATGCAAAATCAACAAAATTGCTTCATATAAATGGCAGCCAATATTGGAGTTCAAAGTTAACTTCCAATGTTAAAGAATGATTTCATTGGTCGAGTGATTATTTGTTTACAGTTGAAATTGGTTAATTGTACCCCAAAATAAAACTGTTTTATGATAATTATTTAAAAAATTTATCTGCCATACCTGTCCATCTGTCAGTAGAAGTAGTTTATCAAACTGAAAGAATATTTTTGACGATGGTTGATGTATAGATGATATGATTGTCTTGTGTGAATTGGTGGCATATGTCTTTAATAGTTGGATTAAACTCGAGGCTGTACTGGAATCTAGACCTGTAGTAGGTTCCTGTGGACAAAAAACTTAGAGATACAAATCATTATTACTATTTCAGCAAGGTGCTTTTTCATTAATTCCCAGATAACTGTTTCATGAAAAAGGACAAAATTCGTTTTGCAAAAGTAGTAATTACAAGGCAATGGGTTAAAGAAAAAATTATGTATTTCTAAACAAGATGACCATAATGGTCCTAAATCGCTCCCCTGAGTATGATAGTTCATGGCTTTAAGATATATACAAAGTAGCAAAGCCCTCTGTCTTGTTATTTTGGAGAAGACGTTGAAGGTATACTACTAAGTATATTGATGATCCCACTATATAGCACTAATTTCCTGAGTATGGTTATTCTTTGAAGTATTTTGTCAATAGACAACAATACATACCAAATATCAAAGCTTTACTTCTTTATTCCTTTGTAAAATCAGGGATCGCACAGGAAAGGGCTAATTTTCCAAATATGGTAATTATTTCAAGTATTTTGGTAGAGAGTCATTAGGTTATGATACTAACCAAATATCAAATCTCTAGACCTTATGGTTTGGGAGAAGATTTTCAAATATTTCCTTCTTTATTATATTGTAAAATCAGGGATTGCACTGAAAAGAACTAATTTTAAGAGTACAGTAATTCTTTGAAGTATTTTGGTAGAGGGTCAATAGGTGATGATATGTACCAAATGTCAAAGCTAAAGGCCTTTGGTTTAGGAGGAGAAGATTTTTTATTAATTGTTTACAGACGAAAGACGGACAAATGGACATTTACTGATCACAATAGCTCACCTTCAGCACATTGTTCTCAGGTGAGCTTAATACTTTTAACAGTATGATGAAGCTGAACAACTTTGACCTCATAAAGTAACTTTAACATTAGCATATGCCTATTTATGAGAGGTATCTGAATGCCAAATATTAGCAGTAATCTTAACCCATTCCCACATAAATTTGCTTTTTATATTGACCTTCAAGTAAAAGATTTAAAAAACATTATGGAAAAATAATTTCTTCATTATCCACAATGTTTTCTACCCAAAAAGACAGATTTTAAAGATTTCATCGATGTAAAATTGTTGTCTTCAATTTCTTTCATTTTGGACCAGTCTAAAATTTTGTCATCTTGGAAAGGGTTAAGTATTTCTATGTAAAGTTTGCAGATTATGATAGGGACAAACAGATAGAAAGACAAGATAATCACAGAAAGCAAATCGTTCTAATCAAATAGGGACATAAATAAAAAAAATTCTCTGAATTAATATCTGTAACCAGAAGCATCTATTTTGCTAATACAGGAGGCAAGATTTTCAAACCATGTAGGCAAATAAGCCTGTCCTATATATCCATATTTTTCATGAGCTTGAGCTGTGATCTTGAGATTGAAACTATCTAAAAAATTGTGTGTAGTTATTTTGAAATCCATCCATACATGTAAAAGATATGCTCTTGATAAGCTCAATTTGAATGTTTGACTTTGAGCTGTGACCTTGATCTTGGAGCCATCAGGAAGTTTGTGTCAAATGGCACATCAACTAATGATGGATAATATTTGTGCAAAGTTATTTTGAAATCCATCCATTAGTCTTCGAGATATGCTCTGGACAAATTCAGATGAACTAAAACACTAACACACTAGCCAACATACAGTTTTGCTGTCTGCAAGCGAGTGCAACAAAATGTTTAAAATTGGATGCATGACACAATGTTATAACAATAGTCATTAGGCTATTGTCATGTGGAGATGGAAACTGAAGTTGGATTTACTTTTTTAAGTCTAAATAGAAATGATATTACAAATACAGTGTATTTATAGTCTGAAGGTTTAATATCTAAAATATCTTACATCTAGAAATATGACTTGTGGATCATACAACAGTTCACAAGCTATGTTGGCTCTTTTCTTCTGTCCCCCTGACAGCCCTGGGGTAAACATGTCACCCATTACTGTAATAAGGAAATAAGGTATAGATTTAAATCATTGTAGACAACTTAGAAATAGAATTCAGGATCAAACAGAGGTTTTTGTTGTGGTCATAGATACATTATATATAAGTATGGGTCAAAATAATGTGCATGTAAAACAAGTGTATTACGCCATTGTCGACAGTCATTGCACAGCATAGCCCTCCCTTTTTATGGTCTCTTTAAAAAGTAAACTTTTTATTTCTGAAACATATCTAAATTTGAATTAACTTGGAAGTCTAAAAACCCTTTTCTTTGGACTAGTTTAAAATTTTGCCATCTGATAATACGTTAAATGCCAAACTATTGGTCAATTAGGATGTCATCTTTCAAGACATGACATTTTGTTGTTTGCAACCCTGAGAGTTGTTTGATAAATAGAGGTGAAAGTATAATGGTAATGATTTGCAGGAATAGAAAACTTTAACATAAGCATGTCTGCAATATCAAAAGATAAGCAAACAATAGGGATTTTCTCTGAGTTTAGAAAATCATCCTGGTAAGTGATTTGTAGGTTCAGGGTAAAAAGGTCACTTATAGTTTGGAAGCACTCTACTTATGGAATAATTGACCCCTGAACTTTCTAAAATTTTTCATGTTGAATAAAATTCTACTCAAAAACAGCATGAAAATCTTGGGGTTGAAAGTACTGCACTACCTGATGGTGTATATTTATTTTGAAGTTATCAAACTTAATGAAACATTAATGTAAATGAAGAAAATGCTTAAAACAAGCAAATTTCTTCTATTCCGGTAATGTTTTCTACCAAAAAAGACAATTATTTTCCAATTTTATCGACTCAAACTTGTTGTCTGCAACTTTTTTCAAATTGAACCAGTCCAAAATTTTGTCAACTGGTAAAGGATAAACTATTTCTGCCAGCATAGTATCAATAACTTTTTGGTAAGCACCAATAAAAATAAAGATAAAGTAAGACATTAATCCTTTCCCACACAATGACCCTTTTTGACGTTCCATCAAAAAAAGTAATTGGGAAAACATTGTGATAGATGACAAAAATTGTTTGTCACAAAAAATTTCTTAATTTTCTACCATGTTTTCAACCCAGAAAGTTGAAAAAATCTTAAATTTCATCAACTTTCAATTGTAATCTGCAACTCCTTTCAATTTGGACCAGTCCAAAATTTTGTTGTATGGGAATGGGTTAAGATTGACTCACTAGTGTCAAGACATGTATGTAAATCCAAGTCCTCCACAACTCTCTCCATTCTGGCTATTTTCTCCTGACTGGTCATAATGTCTGGTAGACGAATCATGGCCGTGAACTATCAAACAGATATTTCAATTTATAATCCATCAAACAAATACTTGATGCTGCAAACTATTGCACTAATATTTTGTTATTAACTAGAACTGTTGCAAAGAGAACTAATTACGACCTTGACCTTTGACCTATGTGACCCCAAAACAATAAGGCACTTCCTTGGGTCAGTGGAAACTAGATCTGTCGCCCTCAAGGGCTGACGAGAATACCCCCCACACCGCTAAAAAGGCTTTTCTATGAAGGAGTGGAATTTGAAGGGGCATTTTATGACCCCTTTTTAAGTAGGAGTGGAAAAGTAGCAATTGTGTATGTAATTATGTTTTCAGCTTCTCCCCCCCCTCCATCCCCGTCCCCCCCCCGATCGCGTCTTTCTTTTGCAAGTCTCACTCTCCAACACTTCTGACCCTTGAAAGCTATGTACCAAGTATTAGACAGGACGGAATTGTTCAGTTAATTGTTTATTGTAAATGACTTACAGCGTTTTGATGTCAAACATGTATATATATACAAGATGATGTTACTTACCAAATTTGGTAACTCCCCTTATGGTTACTGAGTTTTGCAATTTTAAATTTTGACTATTCCCCCCCCCCATTAAAAAGTTCAAAATGGCATAACTCTGAAACTAACGACTGGATCAAGATGAAAATTGCAGGTGCACAACTTCATATGATAGGAAACAACCTGATAAAATTTCAGCAAAATTGGTCAAAAAATGTGGGAGGACAAGAGGACACAAAATTATGTCCCCCCCCATTAAAAAGTTCAAAATGGCATAACTCTGAAACTAATGACTGGATCAAGATGAAAATTGCAGGTGCACAACTTCATATGATAGGAAACAACCTGATAAAATTTCAGAAAAAATGGTCAAAAAATGTGGGAGGAGAAGAGGACACAAAATTATGTCCACGGACCCCCATTTAAAAAGTTCAAAATGGCATAACTCTGAAACTAACGACTGGATCAAGATGAAAATTGCAGGTGCACAACTTCATATGATAGGAAACAACCTGATAAAATTTCAGCAAAATTGGTCAAAAAATGTGGGAGGAGAAGAGGACACAAAATTATGTCCACGGACGGACGGACAACCTGATTCCAGTATACCCCCCATAACTTCGTTGTGGGGGGTATAACTATTGTTTGAATTTTCAAGGTTGTAGGTCAATTGGTTCTTGAGTTAGAGCATGGAAACGGAAAAGTCTACGGATGGATAGACAAACAGAGATAGACAGACAGACATGGTGAAACCAATATATCCCCCTCGACTTCGAAGATAGGTGTGGGGGGGAATATAACAATCAAACAAATACTTGATGCTGTAAACTTTCAAGCAAATACTAATGCTGAAAACTAGTGCATGATACTTTGATGTTAACAATGTTTCTTGATGTTAACAATGTTTCTTGATGCTGTAAACTATCAACAGGTATATAATGCAGACAACTTTACAATACCTCATGCTGAGAACAATAAACAAAAGGACAATGATGTTCCTAAGACACTCACCTGAATCACTTGCTAATTAATTAAAGTACTTGTTTAAGAAAAAGAATGCAATTGGAGCAAAAAAAGTTTCATAAAGATTGGCTTCTAGAGTACAAACAAAGAACTTGTCACTAAGGCCCCTTTTTCTATGTTTTTAAATGGAACTTTCCCATTTAAAATAAGAGCCAAATTTCATGATGATTGAGCCAAAGAAGAGGCCTCGAAAAGAAAATCTAGGAACATGTCAAAGAAGCCCCTTTTCCTGTGTTTTCCAATAGAACCTTCCCATAATCAATAGGGTAAATCCTTAGAAAGTAACAATTATTCTGACCAAATTTCATGGATATTGAGCCAGAAATGTGGCCTCTACAGTGTAAACACAGAAATTTTCACTAAGGCCCCTCTTCCTGTCTTTCTAAAAGACCCTTCTCCTAATCAATAAGATCACCCTTATAAACCTAATCATTATTTTTGCCAAGTTTCATGAAAATCAAGTCAAAATAGTGACTTCTAGAGTGTAAACAAAGAAATGGTCACTAAGGCCCCATTTTTCATGTTTCCAATGGAACCTTCCTATAACCAATATGATTCATCCAGATGACCTAACAATCATTCTGACCAAGTGTCATGAACATTGAGCCAAAAATGTGTAAACAAAGAATTTATCAGGAAGGCATTTTTTCTCATGTTTTCCAATAAAACTTTCCAATTGTCAATAAGAATTCACCTTATGACCTTACAATTATTGTAACTACGTTTCATGAAGATTTTGCAATAACTGTGGCCTCCTGGGTGTAAACAAAGAAATTGTCATCAAGTTCCCTTTCCCGGTGTTTTCTAATAAAACCTTCCAATAATCAATATCCTTGACCTAACAATTATTCCAACAAGTTTCATAAAGATTGATTAAAATCTTTTGCATCAATAGTTTACACACATTAATTCTTGAACCTGCATGTCATCCAAAGTACGATGGACAACAGACTTTCAAGTATCACAAAAGCTCACAATGAGCATGTTGTGCTCAGGTGAGATTGATTAAAATCTTTTGCATCTAGAGTTTACACACATTAATTCTTGAACCTGCATGTCATCCAAAGTACGATGGACAACAGACTTTCAAGTATCACAAAAGCTCACAATGAGCATGTTGTGCTCAGTTGAGCAGAAATGCGTCATCCTTAACCAACCAACAAAATTCTTCATAACCAAGTTCTCCATGTTGACCGATTTTACTTTATCAAGGGTAACACATTACAAAAAACCTCCTTGTATTGACACCCTTAAAAACTAGGGAAAAATGTGGCAAATGTAGAAATTGTGGTGTGTCAAGCAATGTCATTGTGTGGGAGAAAATGGGTTAAAGTTTGAATTGCAGTGTTTATTCTAGGATTTCAAAAATGTAGGAGATTTCAGCTCCAAATCTACACAATTTAGAAATGTTGGTATTTTGTGCTCTTTGTTTATAGAAAAAAATTCCCCCTTCAATGTTTAAAATGTTGGGGATCTTTGAAAAAAGTTGGGAGATCCCCTTATCCTCCTGCCTGGAATAAACACTGATAATTGCCGTCTGCAACTTCTTTCAAATTGGACCAGTCAAAAATATTTTTTTTCCATTATCAAGGAACATGCAAATGGATACCTCTAAAGTTTCTCGTAGTGTGAGATTTCCAAAAAAGAACTCTTGTTGCAAAACATAACAGATCTTTCTCTTTGATGATTTGTCAAGAGGTCTGTCTCCTAGAATTATCTCCCCTGTGTAGGAATTTCTTCCAGCCAGGGTGTTGAGCAATGTTGTTTTGCCTGCCCCTGAAATAAAGAGAAGATATAAATCTCAACTATTTGCAAAATTTTAGACCAGTCCAAATTGAAAGAAATTTGTGACACATTTTTCAACTAGATGATATTCTAAATAATCCATTTCCATGTAGAAAAACTGTGGTAAATGAAGTAAATGCTTGATACAAGTAATTTCTTCATTTTCACAATATTTTTCCAAGCTATTTTCTTGAAGGACACTAAAAAGCTGGATTATAAGGAATGGTTTGAAACCGGCTTAAACACATTCCTGCACAATGATGCTTTTTAATGCCCCTTAAGCAAAACAGCTTGAGAAAACATTGTTGATAGTGAAGAAATAGCTTGTCACAAGCAATTTCTTTATTGTCAACAATGTTTTTTGCTCTAAGAGGAAAAAACCTTCTGAAATTTTCGTCAGCAACTTCTCTCAATTTGGTTGATTGATTGACTGAATGGGGTTTAACACCACTTTTAACAGTATTTCAGTCATAACGTATTTTTCACACCAGTACTCCCAATACATCCTTTCCTAGCCTCCAGCTGCTTTCCCACTTAGGTTCATGATTATCCACCCATTGGTGAGAGACAAATGTTGGAAAGGATTCTCCCAATTTGGACCAGTATAAAATTTTCTCACGTGGTAATGGGTTAACCTTTTACCACAACAACATTCTAGTCTTGTCTGAATTCAAAGAAGCTGCAGACAAGAATTTTCGGTTAATGAAAATTTGATTTTTTTTATCTTTTAGGATACAACAATATGGATAATTAAGAAATCGCTTGTAATAAGCAATTTCTTTACTTTCCACATCATTTTCCCCGAAGCTCTTTCCTTGAGGGTGATAATGGGTTAATAAATGATTATATCACGTCATTGTGCCTAGCCTCAATAACTTACTCTCTATTCTATTTTAGACTCATTTAACCCATTACCAGATGGTAAAATATTAGACTGGTCCAAATTCAAAGATGTTGCAATGACAACTTCAAGTTTTTTGTGTATCTTGTTCTTTTTGGGTAGAAAACACCATAGAAAATAAAGAAATTACTTGTCACAAGCAATTTCTTCATTTCCAACCTTGATTTTCTTAAGTATTCTCTTAGGGGGTGTAAAAAAGTGAAATTGGGTAGGAATAGGTTAAGATCAGCTTGTCTATATATCTGTGTATGAACAAAAAATTGTGCAACCTACCACGAGCTGATCCTCATCAAAGACATACATCTTGTAATTCATCTAATAGATTTTGATAAACGAAAACCAGTAGACTACTACTAGTTGGGCTCATGATGGCCAGGAGTTCTCCATGAAGTACTTCTCTAGAAACATTACATAGACTAGAAGCCCCTTAATGGCTCCTACAGACTGCATTTATTCATCATAAGGTTAATTTAGTTTCCTTTAACCCTTGCCTGTTCAATCCCTAGTTTTATGTCCCTGTAATTTTACAATTGAGAAAACATTTTGGAAAAAGAAGAAATTGATTGTAACTAGCAATTTCTTCTTTTTCCACAATTTTTTTTCTACCCTTCAGAATGATTATATTTCAATTAAATTTGACTTTGAATTGTTGTCTGCAAAACCTTTGAATTTGGACAGGTCTAAAATTTTGAAAAAGAGGAAAGGGTTAACATAGGAAGCAATTCTAGACCTGTTCAAATTCAAAGGATTGCAGAGACGACAATTCAAAGTTGATTCTATTACAAAAAATAATAATTCAGTAGGATGGAAAATATTGTGGAAAAAGAAGATATTGCTTTTTACAAGCAATTTCTTTTTTTCACGCAATTTTTTTCTCAAGTATAAAAACACAGGGACGTAAAAACCAGGGATTGAACAGGAAAGGGTTAAAACAGGAATTACTTTTTTGCAATTGACTTTGTGAAAGGCAATGTTTCTTTATGCAACAAATATTCTCAGTCATGCAATATCTATTGTTTTGCTTGCATCCCCATATGGTCTCAACCTAAAATGGGGCCAATCTTCCCAAGCTTTATCATCAAACCTATTAAATCTGATAAAGGATCACCAAAGATCATTCAAGAGAAATTTTGTTGAAAACCATCCTCTTGTTTCTGAGAACAAGATTTTCAATTTTTTCTCTATATATCATATATGGATATAAGCCCTGTGCATAAAAGCCATGTTTTTAACCGAGCCATATTCTATGAAGGGATCTGAAGTTATTCATGGACCATTTCTGTGAAATTTGTGTGTAATCCATCAACTGGTTTTTGAGAAGAAGATTTTCAAAGTATACAATAATATGGAAAGTAACCCCCCCCCTATTGGAATAGTTTTCATCCAATCAAAATTCTCTGTACAAATCCTATAAAGGGGCGTCAAAGGATCAATCAGATGAAATTTAATTGAAATCCATCTGCTTGTTTCTGAGAATAAGATTTTCAAAGTTTTCAGTATTTACCAAATATGGAAACAAGAGGGGCGTTGGCCATGGGGCACTCACCTGAGATAAAGGCTCTTTTTCTTTAAACAGTCTAATTTTGAGTTAAGGTTAGGATAATGATACAAGTGGGCCATACTTACATATATAGACTATGTACATGCGGATCCAAAAGTCTAAATTACAAATTCCAAGGCTTTAGGGCAAATTTAAAAGAAAGAAAAAACTTTTCCTCCCTCTGGATCCATTGGTTATAATTTCAGAAATAAAAAAGAAGTCTATGAACTGACGTTTCATGACTATAAACCCCCACCCCCCTCAGGCTCTGCCCCCTGGGGACCCGAGGATCATGATTTTAGCTATTTTGTAAGAGGTCAATATACTGATGCTCCACACAAAATATCAAGGCTCTATGTCTTTTGGGTCATGAGGAAAAGATTTTTAAATATTATTTTAAATTTCACTTTTGTTACCATGGCAACCAGAGTTTTTAAACGGATTTCAATTCTTTTAGCAATTTTCAAAGGGGACCACCTAAGGAACTTTTCTGCCAAATTTGGTTCAAATTGGCCCAGTCGTTTGTGGTTTAAAAATCGTTCTTTATTAATATATAAACCCCATCCCCCTGGGGCTCCAACCCTTGAGACCCTAGGATCATGATTTTAGCTAATTTGTAAGAGGTCTATATACTGATGCTTCATGCAAAATATCAAGGTTCTACAACTTCTTGGTCAGGTGGAGAGGATTTTTAAAGATTATATTAAAATTTCACTTTTGCTGCCATGGCAACCAGAATTTAAAAAGGATTTCAATTCTTTTAGCAATTTTTAAAGGGGACCACCTAAGGAACATTTCTGCCAAGTTTTGTTCAAATTGGCCCAGTTGTTTGGGAGGAGATGTGGTTTAAAAATCGTTCTTTATTTCTATATAAACCCCATCCCCCTGAGGCTCTGCCCCTGGGGACCCTAGGATCATGATTTGAGATATTTTGAAAGAAGTCAATATACTGATGCTTCAAGCAAAATATTAAGGTTCTACGCCTTCTGGGTCAGGAGGAGAAGATTTTTAAAGATTATTTTAAATTTCACTTTTGTTACCATGGCAACCAGAGTTTTTAAATGGATTTCAATTCTTTTAGCAATTTTCAAAGGGGACCACCTAAGGAACATTTCTACCAAATTAAGTTCAAATTGGCCAGGTAGTTTGGAAGGAGATGCCGTTCAAAGAAATTGTTGACGGACAATGCTCGACACACAACACACTCAGGTGAGCTAATAAGCCACATCCATAAATGCCATTTTTTACATCCAATCATTCTTTTTTTGAAAGCAATCTGATATAGGGTCAACCAAGGATAAAAACCTGTGATATTTGGATGGAATCCATCAGCTATTTTCTTACAAGACTTTCAAAGGTTCCACATAATGGAAAATTATCCATTTAAAGTCATCTTTTTTCATCGATCAAAATTCTATGAAGTAATCTGATAAAGGGTCACCTAAGGATCATTCCTGTGTTATTTGGTTGAATTCTATTATGTACTCTCTGAAGACGAGATTTTTAGAGTATGGATGCACAGACTGACAGATGCACAAAGAACACAATGCCATGACCATAGCTTTCTGACTTTCAGGGAATGGAGGTAAAAACTACTAACCACTAGGCCCCATGATGGCCAGGAGCTCTCCAGGAAGCACCTCACCCGACACATTAGACAGAAGCTGATTTCCACCAACAGTCACCGACACATCTTGGAATGTAAACTCCATGATTTAATCCACTATAGAAGTCAGGCCATTCGAATCTGTGAGATAAAATTTACAAAACACTCAGTCTGATGGGTCAGTACAAAACTTGTATGCAACAGCCTTTGCCCTGACGTTGTCAAAACTGTGAACTGTTAACCCATTCCCACATAGTCCCACTTTTTGATGCCTCCAAGGAAACAAGAGGACCATGATGGTCCTAAATCGCTCACCTGAGGCATCTGCAAATCACAGTACTTTTTAGTATAAAAAAGACACAACTTGAGCAAAATAAATAAAACAAAAATAAGATTTCAGGCTTTGTACAACACAATCCAGTAATGCTTTACGATAAGAATGAATTCCTTTGGCTTTATAGTTTAATCCATTACCAAACTATTCAAGAATTTGTCACCCTCAGGGAAAATAGGTTTGAAAAAACATAGTGAGAAAGGGAGTGACAAGCAATTTATCCATTTCTCACAGTGTTTTCTACCTGAAATTCTTTGTATTTAGACTCTTATTACTGTCTGATACTTCAATGGGTGTAATTTTAGCAACCTTGGTAGAGAACAATCTAAATGTACCATAAATCAAAATATGAATGCATTACAACTTATACATGAGAAGTGGAAGATATTTGAACATGCTCTTATTGAGTGTTTTTCATAGCTTTGGATGCCTTGGGAAGGGCCATGTTTGTCCAAAGGATATAAACATGGTAGATAACAATAATGCTATACTATGTTTTTAATGTAAATACTCCAGAACCTATATTTAAGAAGAAGAATTCTTTCAATGCGATTTACGCAATTTTCGACTCCAGGAGTAGAGACATTTTTTATCCTTAGAGCATATTTTCCGTTTACATAGTACAAAATTATTTAGTCAAGATACATACCAATTATGTATGCCCATCATCTTATATTTCAGAAGGAGCAGACTTTTGATATTGCTCTAATTGGGTGTTTTCCAAAATTTTTGACCTCTGGGGCAGTGCCATGTTTTAAGGGCTAAGATTTTAGCTAACATGGTAGAGAACCATCTGGTTATGCTACAAAATATGAGTTCCTTAGACTTTGTAGATTGGGAGGAAAAGACTATTGAACATGGTCTAAATGAGCATTTTTACAAACTTTGGACACCCAGGGAAGGTGGTTTATCAATCTACAGGCATAATTTAATAAAAAATGATAGATAACAGCCAGGCTATGCTACACTCAAAATATAAATGCCCTCCTTGTTAAAATGAAGAAATTTTTTTTAGCATACTCAAATTTTGTGCTTTTCCCAATTTTGGACTCCTAGTGCAGGGCAGTTTTTGACCCGAGGAAGACAACTTCTAGTGATATAGTACAAAACCATCTAGTTATGCTTCATACCAAATAAGAATATCCTAGACCTAATAGTTTAAGAGGAGAAGTCTTTTGAAATTGCTCTAATTAAGCATTTTTCCAAATTTCAGACCTCATTGGCAGGGCTATTTTTGACCCCAGAGATTGAATATTTAAAAACTTGGTAGAGAACCATATGATTAAGCTCTATATAAAATATAAATGCCTTTGGCCTTGTAGCCTGTGGAAAAAAAGACAACAAAGATTTTCTAAAATTTTCCATTTTCATATGCCGCGGTTACAAAAGTTTTTTAAAGAATTAAATTCTTTTAACAACTTTTGAAGATCTTCACCCAAGGAACACTCCTGCAAAGTTTCAGCTTGATTGGCCTACTGGTTTAGAAGGAGAAGATTTTTAAAGATTTTTAAAGATTTACTAAAGATTCCCATTTTCAAATGCTGCGGCAACCAGAGTTTTTTACGGAATTAAATTCTTTTAACAACTTTCATAGAACTTCACCTAAGAAACATTCCTGCAAAGTTTCAGCTTGATTGGCCTACTGGTTTAGGAGGAGAAGATTTTTAAAGATTTTTAAAGATTTCCTTCATATTCCCATTTTCAAATGCCGCGGCAACCAGAGTTTTTGACGGAATAGAATTCTTTTAACAACTTTTGTAGAACTTCACCCAAGGAACATCACTGCAAAGTTTCAGCTTGATTGGCCTACTGGTTTAGGAGAAGAAGATTTTTAAAGAAATTGTGGACAGACAGACAGACAGATGGACGGACAGACGTCGGACAACGACCGATCACAATAGCTCACCTCACAATTTGTGCTCAGGTTAGCTAAAAAGCTTTGGAAAATATTGTGGAAAAATTAAGAAATTTTGAATTCAAAAAATGCCTGTTGCAAGCAATTTCTTCATTATCCACAGCGTTTTCTGCCCAAATAGACAAATATTTTTTAAAAGATCATCAACAAAAAATTGTTGTCCACAACTTCTTTAACTTAGGACTAGTCTGAAATTTGATTGTTGGGAATAGTTTATAATAAATTATAAATATGATATTGTACCAAAGGGACAATGTGGAAAATCAGTCTTAATTTCTTGTTCCAATACAGTTTGTTATCTTAGGGTTTGAAGTATAAAACTTATATATTCACTTTAAATTGCCCTTTGCAAATTTGGAACAAATGTTTTGTAATGCTATTAAAAATGATTAAAGATAATTTAGTGGTAGCACCCATTGTTTTTTCTCCAATTATTAATGAAATAAGTATACCATTAAGCAGGCATTAATTTTCACCAAGAAAAATCAAAGGACTGAAGGTCCTGAATGTCACCATGTTCCAGATGGGTTTATGATTTCATTACTCATAGAGAAATGAATCTAAAATATCACTAAGTAACATTCTCAGTTTTAGGCAGAAGTTAGAAGCTAAACAAAAGTATCACAGATCTTTTATAATGTACAATTAGTCAACACTAATTATCTCGAAATTGGAAATATTGAACTTCCGGATATGTCGAGGTAATATTCAAGTCTCAACTGTATACGTTCTTTTTTTCATATAAAATTGAATCTTTATCTTGTATCAGAAATATCAGCTATTCCTGTTATGTCAAGTTTTTATTGTTTTGTTTTTTTTTGAGCCAAACTTAAAATTTCAGGTTGAAATTTACTTGTTAATCAGATAATATGTCTATCAAACACTGTTTGAATAAGTAATTTTAATTCCGAATAACCAACATTTGACATTTATTTCATTACAATGATTGTCGATTTTTTGACCGAGGTATGAAATTGATTAATTGCAGAGGGTTTAATACCACTTTTAACAGTATTTCAGTCAAATCGCGGCAGCTTGAGCAACTAACTGTGGGTTCATGGTATTTCTCACACTAGTACTACTGCAACATCAATTTTGAGCCTCCAGCTGCTCATCCCACTTAGGTTTACTATTATCAAGACATAAGGGTGGGTGACAAAAACTTCTTAGTTTAAGCATATAATGAAATAAAGTTCCTTCTTTTTCCACACTATTTTCAAGATTTACAAAAACCCACAATTTGAAAAGAAAAGGATTAAGTAGGTTATTGATTAGAAAGGCTGACTCAAATTAGACAGGAAGAGAGAATTTTTTATTTATCTCCCTTTGACCATAGAATGTATTTCAAAATGGTTGTTATACAAAATTACTACACTTGAAAAGCATTGAACAGAAATAATCAAAATTTTTATTGTTGTAATCATTAATTCAAAGACTATAAATTAAATGGAAACAATTTCAAACTCTAAACAAAACAGATATAAAATGAAAAATGTCCTCCCCAAGCAATTTAGTATAAGAAAGTTTTTTACTTTTTTCGCAATGGTGCCTTAAAAGTGTTTATATCTTTTTTTTTTTAGCAATGGTACCTTAGAATAAACTCGGTTTCAGATTGAAATATAATACAATAAAATATTTTATTTGCTAAACACATTAACAATAAATTTTCATGGCAAACAGAAAAATCATTAAATCATTCAAAAAAGAGATAATGAAAAACAAAATTGAAACATTTCTCGAATCTGACAGTGTTCTATTTTCAATATAAGATAAATTTTAGGGAAAGTTTAGTACTTATACATATATTATTAGTCTGAATCAGTTTTAGAAACTCTCAAGAGTACTAAGAGGATCAAATAGTTTTTATTTTTCATAAAAAGAATTTAGGTCTAAGGGAAGTAAATCATTTTCCCGTCATCTGTCAGGTAAGTATAGGGAAACTCCGGTCCATTTCAACACAAGATCAAGGTGGCCTCTGATTGGACAATATTATTGAAATTCAAAATCAATGATTTTTTCAGGACCATTTATGTTCCGTTGAAAAAATATGAAGTCAAAAGTAACGGTTTTGAATATTTTGGCAATTTACTAGTGGGTTTTTAAAGCGGGTACGTTTTTTGAATTGCCCATAGAAATAGCTGTTCAGGGAGGGTCACCTCAAAAATGGGGTCAAAAGTCATAGAGAAAAGGGATCATGCCGAACTAAAATTTATTTTTTTGGATGTATGAATGGATGTTCTTTAATTTAAAGTAGGTCTGGTCATTCTCGCAAACTCTTGGACAGAGCTATAAGCGAATATGTTATAATGGTCGTCGATGGAAAATGATTTACTTCCCTTAGACCTAAATGTAGATCAGTAATATACATGTATTATCGTTACACTTTATGACCTCTGTCAAGATGTTATATCCGGTCTCGACATTCAATCCAGGCGATGCGTACAAACATGTGAAATGAAATGATTTTTTCGATGATATGACAAGGAAAAAGGGGCAATTCGGCAGAATATGATTTGAAACCAATTTGGAAAAACAGCCCTATACCTGATATTTCGGTGTCTTTTACCACAAAGTTTCCAGCGGAATATTGATTTAGGTACCTATTTACTTAATATTTGAAAAAGAAATAGTCTCTTCAACCAGAATAACGATAAAACAGCGAAGAATTACCGATGGGTACCTTTTGAATGCTGTATATCATGTACGCTGTACCGAAAGACGGCCATTTTGCTTAACAAGAGTAAGGGAAAGAAAAGGGTTATATTCCCGGAGCAAAGAAACTGAACTAAATATATTTGTCAACAGACGGGCACATTACAGTTGGCTATGATTTGATGCCAGTTTAAAGAAAATATTTCATAAATGGTGTCAGTTAGACTAGAAATTAAATTTTTGAAAATTTAAAATCTTTGGGTGTTTTGTGTTAAATTTGTATAAGATCTTTGAAATTATGTAAGATTTCAAATAATGACGTATTTGAAAGAAAGGTGACATTTCGCAGCGACGATCTAGCATGCCATTTGCGCAGTAAGTTCAAACCTGAACAGTTTAAACGGGTTTCAAGAGCTATTTTTGGAAACAAAAGAAACCTTTTTTACTTACCAGGGTTAAGGGAAAGCTTATCTTTTGTGGACTATGGTACTGATCACAATAGAATTTTCTATCAAAGTGTATTTAGCATAAATGTTCATTAACATAATGAAATTAAGCTATTTTTCGTGAAAAAAGACAATTGAATACCGGAAAATTCACGAAAATGTGATTTTTTTTCTAAAGATAAGGGTTATTCTCAATTAAAATTTCAACAAAATCTAAAGTTCCTTATGGATTTTGACTGAAAATCGTCAGATCCAGAAAGATTGAGACAGACAAGCTGAAAAAATGGCAAATTTGAATTATTTCAACGGAAAATTAGCTGTCATTTGCCTGAACTGCAGGGTTCTACTTTTCTCGACCTGTGTAAAGAGAAACTACTGATTACGCAATAATATGCAACCAAACACACTTACTTTTTGTCTAGAAGATTGCAATCTTCCTGTGACTTGTGTTACACTTGAATTGAGAAAATTGGACGGCAAAACAGTTCATTTGATATCAACGAAATCGATAAATAACAAAATTTTAGCAGTGAGAAGGGGTTATGTGTATATAAGATTAATAAAGATTACATAATATTATTTTGTTTTCGTAAAAATGGGTTTAACCTCTCTAGGTGATGTTGAAGAAAAGCTATCATAAAAACAATGTCCAAGACAATATCATGGGCTTATTTTTTTTGATTGAAAACCTTGGATTTTGTGAAGCACGAAATTCAAATTTGTCGAATTTCCCATATGAAAATCATTGACAGGGTAAAGGGAACGCTCAATTACTTGTAATGTATTGATCAAAAGAGCTCAAACTTTTTAAGACTTGTCAGAAATACATATTTGTACACGATATTGCTTAAAAAATATGAATAAACAAAATAAAATATTTTCTTAAGGTCTAAGGGAAGTAAATCATTTTCCCGTCATCTGTCAGGTAAGTATAGGGAAACTCCGGTCCATTTCAACACAAGATCAAGGTGGCCTCTGATTGGACAATATTATTGAAATTCAAAATCAATGATTTTTTCAGGACCATTTATGTTCCGTTGAAAAAATATTAAGTCAAAAGTAACGGTTTTGAATCATTTTGGCAATTTACTAGTGGGTTTTTAAAGCCGGTACGTTTTTTTGAATTGCCCATAGAAACAGCTGTTCAGGGAGGGTCACCTCAAAAATGGGGTCAAAAGTCATAGAGAAAAGGGATCATGCCATACAAAAATTTATTTTTTTGGATGTATGAATGGATGTTCTTTAATTTAAAGTAGGTCTGGTCATTCTCGCAAACTCTTGGACAGAGCTATAAGCGAATATGTTATAATGGTCGTCTATGGAAAATGATTTACTTCCCTTAGACCAGAAGTGCCGATTTTATGCACGAAAACCAATAACAGTTCTTGGGCAAGATTTTCTTTGGTTTCATTTTACTTCTTGATTACATTTGTGAGCTTTTATAAAAGAAATAGCAAATAAGTAAATTTCAGTAGGATTAGAACTCTGAAAATCATTAATTTCTCAGGTGTCAAGTACCTGTCAATTACGATCGCTGATGCATGTCCATCACTTGAGAGTGTTATCCTTGATAGGGGTGTATATTTTCATAATCAATTAACCATTTTCCAATAATTTTGGCACACTTATGATGACCCTCGACGCATGGCTGCAAATTTTCGAGAGTCAAAATGATGCACAGTGGAACAGCGTCGAAATTGCATTTTTTTTAATTTCTGTGCGTCAAAACCCGAGATCTGGGGTCAAACAAAAACCCTGCTCAGTATGAATGCTTCAGGCTTTATAGTTTAATCCATTATCAAACAATACTGAATTTTGATGTCTTTAACAAAACAATGTTTGCAAAACATTGTGAGGAAAGGAGAACTTGCCTGTTACTATCTATCTATTATACCTTTCTGGTATTACTGACAGAGACAATTTTGTATTTACAGACCTTTTCCATCCAAATTCCACACTGTATACTTAAAGCTTTTGTAAGTGTGGATATAACATGGTAAAAAGATTTTTCTTTTTTTAATTTCATCCACTAAAAGTTGTCTCCTATTTGCACTAGTCTAAATATTGTATGGTAATCAGGGCTCTGCAGACTCCCAGAATTTGGGGAGAAGTCACTTCTCACTAGTCTGAGAATTGGGAGAAGTTTTTCAAAATGGGGAGAAGTGGTGAGACTTTCAGGAGAAGTGGATTGCGTTAAAAATTGAGTTTTTGCGCATATTCCTCATTTCTATCAGAAAATAAAATAGCTTTACAACCAAATAGTTGCATTTTATATCATGTATTATGCAATAAACATAGCAAATACTGCTTATCCTTTCAGTCCTCAATAAAGATCTTATTCCTGTGAACAAATATTTTGTATTTTTCTTTATTAAGGTTTGAGAGTTCAAGAGTTTGATTCTGAATTTTTTTTTCTTTAATATTTCATAATAGATTCATATATGATAAAAAAGTCAACTAATAAAACAAATGTAAATAGTGCAAAGGCGGTCTGAATGAAATGAGTAGTGTTACTATTTGAAGCAGAAAATGAGAAACTTGTAGGCAGTTGTATAATTGCACACTGTCCCCTACTTTTAAAGCCACAAGGCCAGATTTGGTTATCACCTAATGTATACAGGCGACTTCCCGAAAATTCCAGGCGACTTCGACTTCGCTTTGATCAGCAAATCATGCAAGTTTTATGAAACCAGGCGACTTTTTCGCCTGAGTCGCCCACTCTGCAGAGCCCTGGTAATGGGTTGAAAATGTACATTTTATCCACCATATTTTTGCATATTAAGCAAGCATCATTCAAGTCTTTGCAAATCCCACATAACCAGACGAAACTTTGATATATAGAAAATCTAAATGTAGATACAGACGTGTAAATGATATACCTTTACTGGCTTTACAGCGTGAAATTTGCATATTTCCGAAAGCAAAATGAAAACTCTTAATCGAGCGCAGCATGCATAAAGCAGGTAATCACTGCAATATGACAATATGATCTATGTCATGCTGCTACTTAAAGACAACTCTATATGCTTAGAATAGGGTAACTTATAGAATAAAAGAATCACCGAAGGTTAAATAATGCAAAACTTTACCAAAACTTACCTGACAGAACCTCCGTTGACATATACGCTGCTCGTTTAAATGTTTACTTCTACACGCTTGATTTAATCGAATAACTTTTGTCTCTACAGAAGGGTCAACATGGCGAGCTAAGTTAAAATTGATTACTTTCAGAGGTGAAGACCCGTTACCAAACAAGAGCATTCTAGACCGATTAAAGCTGAAAGAAGTTGCAGTCGCTAATTTCAAGTTTGGGGTGAAATGAAGAAAACGTTGACTTTTAGGACAGAAAACATTGTGGAAATATAGGAGCTCATCTTTCTTTATTGTCACGAACTTGTCTAAGTCTATTTCGGTACTGAGGTCGTGAAAAGGCAAAAGTGAGATTTTCAATTCAATGTGAAACCAGCAAACAGACGATGTACAAGAAGAACAACACTTCAATCATGGTTAAACTTCATTTTCAGCCCAGTTTTTATGCTCAGTTTGAGCACACTGCATGTAATATCGCGACTCCCCAGGCTACCTAAATACATTCAAAATAAAATACTACCAACGTTTGGCTTGTGATTGGTCAAGTCTATTTCTCTGTTTCTCTTGACTGTTTCTCTACTTGTCTCTCTACCTTTCTTCCTGCCCCCCCCCCCTCTCTCTCTCTCTCTCTCTCTCCCTCAATTCGAATACTGGATGTGAAAACTTGTTTTTCAAGATAACAGGCATACGATAAGATATCAAGCTCACTTGAGCGCGTAGTCCTCAAGTGAGATTTAAGGTTCGATGGATGTCCGTCGTCAGTCCTGTCATGGATATGTCATCATTCAATATTTGCTGTAAACAACATCTCCTCCTAAACGGCTTGTCCGATTTTGATATAATTTCATGGATATATTCTTTATGTGGTTTTTTTTTTTTCAAAATGCACACTTTGGCTGTAAGACCCCAAATTTTAAAACCTTCTTGCTCGTGAAACTACAAGACCCAGAGCTTTATGTGCTTAAGTCGTGACACTCGAGATCAAATTGCCCCCAGGGGTCACTAGATTTTACATAGAAATTTGTATAAAAAATCTTCTCTTCTAGAACCACAAAACCTAGTTTGTTTGTTTGTTTGTTTGAATGGGGTTTTACGCCGCTTTTAACAATTTTTCAGTTATATCGCGGCGGCTGATGCACCTAACAATGGAATCCTGGTATTTCTCACACCAGTACTACCATTACATCCTTTCCCAGCCTCCAGCTGCTATCCCACATAGGTCTACGATTATCGACCCATTGATGGGAGTCCACAAAACCTAGAGCTTAGATATTTTGCATGTAACAGCGCCAAGTAGATATCTAAAAAGTCTGCTGAAATTATGAAACCCTCCACCCGGGTCATACTGGCCGAGGTCTTTAGTGCTGCCCTTTAGCCCTTTTACTTCATTTTACCTCCAACTAAACAGAGTTCTAAAGAAAAAACAACAACATCTTTTAATTTCTTGTTTCATTAGCAACCAAGAACATCTTTATATATAAACTGATGGCTTTCTTTCCAAACGATAACTTCGCGTGACTTCCTCAGCAACCAGTGACTTATAGATATTAGAGACTTTTCACCACTGGGGTTTCAAATAGAATCTTTCACATGAGGAAGGCAACCAGCTACTCGAAAACTTTTATATTGTTTAGTTTCGATTATTTTGTCTGTTCACTCATTACTGACATCATAAAAAAAGAGTCACCACTAATGACGAGTGAACAGGCCCTGCCATCTGAAGTTTGATAAAAGTCACCAAAGTGATCGATAAAGGGCCATTATGGTCCTCTTGGTCATACAATCCGGTTTAACCAATTTTATTATTGATCCCCGATCGTTTATTAAACTGGTATTTAACCCATTCCCACACAGTCTCTCCTTTTTACGACCCTCAAGAAAAAGGCTTTGGAAAACATTGTGGAAAATGAAGAAATTGCTTGTATCAAGCAATTTCTTCATTATCCACAGTGTTTTCTATCCCAAAACACGAAAAAAAAATTAAAATTCCATCAATTTGAAATTGCCGTTTGCAGCTTCTTCCGATTTAGACCAGTCTAAAAATTTTGTTGTGCGAGAATGGGTTAATAAACACACGTGTAGTATCAAATATACATAATTGTTCCCGTCTGTTAACTGGACACCGCAGTTAATATCGTCACTACATAAATAGTTGTAGTTACGATGATACGATGTTAAGTTAGCCGAAGAGATTATGTGCTAGCTCTTTAAAATGCTTCCTCATTATTGACTTTTCATAAAAGAAAATAATATCTTATGAATCCGTTGTTGTCACTTTCCCTTCTTGTGTTATTTAAAACATTATGACAAAGGGGTTAAGTAAACATTATTATATATTCTGTACACTGAATATAATAAAGGACAGAAAACACTGGCAAAATTAACAAAAAAAAAAACAAAAAAAAAAATTACCCCGGTACTCCTGCGATGTGTGCCAAAATCTCAATTTTTAAACATTAGTTCTATACAAACTAGGCTAACCGGACTGGGCCGCGGCGGGATAGCAGCTGGAGGCTAGGAAAGGATTTAATGGTAGTACTTGTGTGAGAAATACCAGGAATCCATTGTTAGGTGCTACATCCGCTGCGATATGACTGGAATACTTTTAAAAGTGGCGTTAAACCCCATTCAATCAATCTAACCGGACTGATGAGCCACGATCTCTGTCCCGCCTGTACAGGATGTAGGCAATCATTAATCCTTTCCTGTTCATTCCCTGGTTCTAACGTCCCTGTGTCTTAAATGAGAAATCCCTTGTAACAAGCAATTTCTTAATTTTCCACAATATTTTCTACCCTACCAAATGACTAGTTTTCAAATAAAACCACTGACTTTAATTTGTCGTCTGCAAAACGGTTGAATTTGGACTGACTTAGAATTCCGAAATACAATAAAGGCCTCATTTACATGTCAATACCTACTTATACACACTCATCACTATTGTGGACAATTAACCAAATGATGGCCCCGCCCACTCACTCCGTTGGCCCCGCCCATTGACTGCAATAGAAAGTTCCGCTTCGTTTTTCATGACGTTATTTTGCAAAATTCATAGCCAGTGGCATGTAACAAACTAATGATTTGGTTGGTTGGCGACCTCAACGTCGTAGCTACAGCTTCAATAGGCTGGATAAATTATTTGATTGGTCGGTCGATTCCTTGATTAACAGTCGTGTTTGGTCTATTCAATCCGTTACCAGACGACAAAATATTAGACTGGTCTAAATTGAAAGAGGTTGCAGACGACAAAACAAAGTACGTTTGAATTAAAAAATCGAAGACCTTATGAGGTAAAAACATTGTGGGAAAATAAGGAATTGCTCTAACTAGAAGGAATTGCTCTAACTAGCAATTCTTCTTTTCTTACGATGATTTTTATACCTATATTTCATCGGCGGTTAATAATACGGGATTGTGAGGGAATAGGATTACTGATAGTGTCACAAACTCGGACTCTAACATCTCATTCAGATGACGTTAAAGATTTACTATCACTTTGTTGAAATATTTGAGTCAGTATACGGGATTGTGAGGGAATGGTTTTACTGATACTGTCACAAACTCGGACTCTAACATCTCATTCAGATGACGTTAAAGATTTACTATTACTTTGTTGAAATATTTGGGTCAGTATACGGAATTGTGAGGGAATGGTTTTACTGATAGTGTCTCAAACTTGGACTCTAACATCTCATTCAGATGACGTTAAAGATTTACTATCACTTTGTTGAAATATTTGAGTCTGAATATGGGATGGTGAGGGAATAGATTACTGATTGTGCTACCAACTTGGACTAAAACATCCCACTCAGATGACATTGAAGTTTTATTATCAATTTGTTGAGATGTTTGGGTCAAAAAAATTTTCTCGGAGAGGAAGAATGGATTGATGTCTAACAGCAAGGGGGCCCGCAGCCATATTGCAGTGGTAGCAGGAAGGACTCCTAGTCAAGGGAAGTTAGCTCTATGATTCTAAAGGTACGCACAAACTACGTCTTTCCTCTCAGAAACAATTTAAGAGCCAAATTCGAAATTTCAAGTATGTTCTCTTAAATACAATAGGGTTGCATTAGTTTTTGTAAGGCGATGTTAATTGATTCGGAGCACATCACGACGTTCCAGCGTACATATAATTGACGTCGATGTCGAATCAAGGATAAAGTTTCTCGCTTTTCGGGGAAGAGTTGTAGGGAAACTTTTTTTATGATTTTAAGGTAGATTTACAATCGACATTACTTAGCTAAAAGTAATGTGTTAAAAAGACCCCGTGATACTTATAACTGCACAAGTTTGATATTTCCATAACTGTGTTTTATATTTCGAATGAGATGTGAACAAAATGTAAGACTTAAAAGAAAGCATAAATCTAGAACATTTATGAAACGCCGACGTACATTTATCAAATTGAACCATGTTATCAAAGTTTTCACCCGATCAAAATTCTCTTATATAATCTGATAAAAAGTCGCCAAAGGAGCATCCCCGTGAAATGAGGCTGAAATCAATTGACAGTTTTCAGAGAAGATTTTTAAAGCCGTTTCTGTATATGGAAATTAGCCCCGCCCCATTTACCCATTTTTAATCTGAAAAAATTCTTTGATGGAATCTGATAAAGGATCAAACTAGGATCATTCCTGTAAAATTTGGTTGAAAACCCTCCAATGGTTTGTGAGAAGAATATTCTTTCAAAGGTTTCAAATATATGGAAATAAGCCCCGCCCATTAAAGCCATTAAAGCCATATTTATCATCCGATCAAATTTTTTAAAGGAATCTGATAAAGGGTCACCAAAGGAAAATACTTGTAAAATTTGGTTAAAATCCATCAAACGGCGACTCAAAACACGATTTTTAAAAGTTTCACCATATGTGGAATTAGCCACGCCCATTAAAGCCATTTTTTTCATTCGATCAAAAGTCTTGAAAGGAATCTGATCAAGATCCACCAAAGGATCCTTTCTGTGAAATTTGATTGATTTTCGTTTAGTACTTCCTGAGAAGATTTTTAAGTAAAAGTTTGCGAACGGACGACCGCATGCACGACGGACACTACACCATAACAGTTGCTTCGCTGGCGTGCGGCAAGTGGAGCTAAAATGTCGACAAGGATTTCATAATGAAATTTTCATACAACCCCTTTTCCCATGATATTTGATGGAACAAACCAAATGGCAAAATCATAAATATGTGAGTTTGAAGAGAATGCGATGAAAACTGTAGACTAAATTATGTTAACGAGGATTTTTTTGGTGAAATTATCATAATGCCCCTCTTCCCAAAATACTTAACGGACCAGACAGAATTTTATAAAGAACCAATACCAATGATGGTACAATCATTACGTGAACAATTGAAGAGAAAACTGTTGACTTGTGGAACAAAGCTGTGATAATTGACGGATCAGGTCTAATGTCGAGATCTACGATCGTAATGATTATTCTGTGAAAGTTTGAAGAGAATCTGATGAAAGCTGTAGACTTAGTAACGGGCATTTCTAAATGAAATTTTCATAAGACCCCTTTTCCCGTGTTTAATTGACATTTCAGACCCCGTTTCGAAAAGAATGATCCTTCTGGGAAAGTTTCAACAAAACCCTATGAAAGCGCTGGGCTTTATTGCATTAACGAGGACTCTTTGATTAAATTATCATACAGCCCCTTGTCCCATGTTACTTGATTGATCAGACCCATTTCGAGAGGAACAATATATGTATTTTTTGCAGAGACATTATATCCTCTGAGTAAATGGGTTTTATCTCAAAGCACTAAAGACAATATGCTTATGGTTGAAATCATTTATGACAATGACTGCTAGTGATGGTGTGAACATAATGTTCATACCAGGAGAGGGTCATAGGCCTAAAGCGCTCACCTGAGATATAGTTTATGAATATTTGACAGGGTAGTTTTGGAGGGAGGCGCCATTTGGTAACCCCATAAATCATATGAAACCTTTAAGCTTTGGACCTTTTCGTATAATATTCTAAATTACTTTTTCTTCTTTGTTTTTATATAAGTTAATTTGTGCTTTGAGTTTCTTAGATTTTCTTAATATTTTCCTCTAAATTTCTATGTAATTATGAAGGATCCACAGGTAGAATTCAAATATGACCAAAGGGGCATCACATGAACACATTTAAAAAAAATCCACTTGGAACCTACATACCAAGTATCAATATTCTAAAGTTTCTGGTTTTGGAGAAGATTTTTTTAAAAACGATTTCTTCTTTTTTTTCCTTATTGTAAAATAGGATGAGCCAACGGGAGAGATTTTTAAATGTTTCTATTTTGATATAGGGCGAGCCTGGTCGGAATCTGGTGAACCTTGTAGAGGAAGTTCTACATACTATACATCAATGCACCAGGCTTTACTATTGCAAAGATTTTCTTTTAAAGTTTTCCTTCTTTGTTTGTATGCTAATATAGCGTGTGCCCAAGTAGTGCCGCAATATGACCAAAAGGGCTTAACATGAACAAACCGTGTACAAGTTCACTGGGAGATTCTACACACAAGTTTTCAATGTTCTAGTCTTCATGGTTTTAGCGTAGACGATCTTTTAAATTTTCAATCTTTTAATCTTTGTTTAAATAGAATGCACCCAATGGCCATAATATGAACAAACTCGATAGAGGTTCCATATTAGATGCTGCACATAAAATATAAATATAAAGAAAATTTGAAAGACTCCATTAATTTCACCCTTTTGTTTCCATGGCAACCAGAGTTATGGGTGTATTTCAATTATTTGATTAAAAATAAAAAAAAATCGCCTAAGCAACATTCCTGCCAATACTATCAAGACTACCCCACCTTATTCAGGAGGAGAAGATTTTTAAAGAAGTTTTGGATAGACACATGCCGCTTACGCCACCGACTACGGATATTTGACGATTACATAAGCCCACCTTGATAACTTTGCGAAGTGAAAAATGCAAATAAACATTCCAAACTTAACACAAAATGATTCGCAAGAATCATGTTCTATTCACATAATTAGATAAGGGCATAATTTGTCTTTCCTTTAGAATTTTCCAAAAACGGTAAACTGTAAGAGACATGAAATTCCGCTATTTCAACAGTGTTATCACTCTTTGCCGCCAGATGAAAATGCAATCATCTTCTTTATATCATAAGCAATCAATATTGTTTATAAAATGATACCGACAAACAACTTCTTGGCTTTATCTCTTTTGTGATATAAGTTTCAAATAAATCTGATTAATGAACCTCTTAACCCTTTCCCACACAATAAGAATTTTGACCAGTCTAAATTCAAAGAAGTTGCAGACGACAATTTTAAGTTGACAAAATCTGCAAAATCTTTGTCTTTTCGGGTATAAAAAACATTGGGGATAATGAAGAAATTGCTTGTAACAAGCAATTTCTTCATTCTCCACAATGTTTTCCAAAGCTTTCATATTGAGGGGCGTTTAAAAGCGTCACTGTGTGGGAATGGATTAAGATATACATTTACGAGTAGAATCCATCAATTTATAAAGAAGATACGCCCAAGACAAGAATCAGACACACGCTTACACTCAAAGAAACACACACACACATATCAATTGATGAAGAACATTATGCTCTGGACAAGAATTGGGCACATACACTAACGCAAACACACACAGCCATCCCCATCCATAGATAGAGGTATCTCTATATGCGAGTCACCGCTACATGGCAGAGGCATAACGATGACTTCACACGTTATGAGACACCCAGTACAAGTATGTCAAATATGAGAATTGGACAAACGCTTCAGAAAATACCAGTTTATGAATGCTGATGACGACGGGCTATATCAGATCCCTTCAAAGTATTTTAATCGGGTGACAAAATATGTAACGATAAAAACATGTAAATATATCGTTACAATACCTCAACGGGATGAAAATTATTGAGTGCAGGTTGTGTCCCCTAGCGCGCAAATTGGCAGATTCGCGCATAATCGACAATAGATTTGGATAAAAAGTGGCACCTCCGATAAATCGACCATCAAACTTTTTCTGCCCAGATTATATATCTCCTGTATACATATCTCAGGCTTTCAGCGCTTTGATTTAATGTGGACCAGTGTTAAGAGGAGAAGAATTTGATATTGCTTTAATTGAGCATTTAACCAAACTTTAGGCCACCGGGGCAGGGCCATTTTGACCCAATTTGTATAATTTTAGTAATCTTGGTAGAAAACAATCTGTATGTACTCTAAACCAAATATGAATGCAATACAACACTTGGAGAGGAAGATATTTGAACATGCTCTAATTGAGCTTTTTCATAACTCTGGATGGGTTGGGAAGTGCCATTTTTGTCTAAGGGATATAAACATGATAGACAACAATAACGTTATGCTATTTCTTAATATAAATGATCTGGGCCCTATATTCAAGAAGATTACTCAAATTCAGTGATTTACAAAATTTTCGACTCCTGGAGCAGAGACATTTTTGATCATAAGGGCATATTTTCCTGTAAAAGTGTACAAAATTATTTAATCATGCTACATACCAAATGTGAATGTCCTTCACCTTATATTTCACAAGGAGAAGACCTTTGAAGTTGCCCTAATTGGGCGTTTTCCAAATTTTCGACCTCTGGGGCAGCGCAATGTTTCATCCCACTGTAGGTTTTATCATACTGTGAAATTTTGAAGTAATTCCGATGAAATATGGGGACATTATGTTTACTAGAATATTTGAAAAAGATCATATGGCCCCTTTTTACATGGTAATTGACGGATTATACCCAGTTCTGAAAAGTACCACTTTGATTGTAAAATCATTCTGTGAAACTTTGAAGAGAACCCGGTGAAATCAAGGGACATAATTGGACTAGAATATTTGAGAAAGTTTTTCATAAGGCCCCTTTTCAGATGACACTTGCCAATCAGATCCACCGTCAAAATCAACAATTGTAATGATGGTACAATCAATCTGTGTAATCTGTGGAATTTATTGTGTTAATGAGTTTATAGTGGAATCTTCATAGGGCCCCTTCTTCAATGATACTTTACAGTACAGGAACAATTCTAATGAAGGTACAATCATTCTGTAAAAGTTAAAGAGAATCAATGAAAACAGTGCACTGAGTTGTGGCAAGAATTTTTTGTAATAAATTTTCATAAGGCCCCTTTTCTCGTGAGACTTAACAAATCAAACCCATTGTACAAAGAAACAATCCTAATGATAGATAGTTTGAAGGAAATGATAAAGACTGAGGACTTTATTGTGATAATGATGTTTTAGTAATAAAATTTTCATAAAGCCCTTTTCTTGTCTCACTTAACCAATCAGACCCAATATACAAAGGAACTATCCAAATGATGGTACAATAATTCCATTAAAATTTAAAGAGATTCTGAAAAAGACTGAGGACATTCTTTTGTCAATGAGGATTTGGTAATAACATTTCATACAGCCCCCTTTCCTATGATGCTAGACAGATTAGGCCTAATTTGGAAAGAAACAATCCTAATAATGGATCAAACATTCTGTGAAAGTTTTAACAGAATTCGATGAAAACTGCGGATTTTATCTTGGTGAAAAGATTTTAAGTAAAATTTTCATAAGGTTCCTATTCCTGTGATACTTGAAGGATCAGGTCTTATGTCAGCATCAACAATCGTAATTACAGTACAATGATTCTATGAAGGTTTGGAGAAAATCCAATGAAAGCTCTGGACTTGGTTATAAAGATTATAGATAAAATTCTCAAAGGCCCCTTTTCCTATGATACTAGACAGATTAGGCCCTATTTGAGAAGAAACAATTCTGATAATGGTACAAGCATTCTGTGAAAGTTTGAACATAATCCAATGAAAACTGTGGACTTTATTGTGGTACAAGGATTTTAAAAGTAAATTTTATGGGGCTCCTTTTTCTGTGATACTTGACGGATCAGGTCTAATGTCAACATCAACAATCATTATTTTTGTACAATTATTCTTTGAATGGTTAAAGGATATCTGATGAATGCTCTGGACTTGGTAACAAGGATTTATAAATGAAATTTTCATAAGACCCCTTTCCCCCTGTTTCTTGACAGTTCAAACCCTGTTATGAAAAGAATGATCGTTATGACCTTTTTTCTCCCTTAAAGGGCTTATTTTCAGGAAACAGTAATTCTTTGAAGTATTTAAGTAGAGGGTCAATAGATGATGATTTGTATCAAATATCAAAGCTATGGACCTTATGGTTTCGGGCTCTAGGCCTTACGGCTTTGGAGGAAGAGATAATTATTTTTTTCACTCCTTGCCACGGCAACCAGAGTTCTCCTTGGATTCTAATTTCTTGAAGTATTTTGAAAGAGCATGACCTAAGAATCATTTCGTGAAGTTTGGTTGAAATTCCATGGTTAGTTTAGGAGAAGATTTTGTGTAATTGTGATTGGACGGACGGACGGGCGCCGGACGATGACCGATCACAATAGCTCACCCAGTGCACTTCGTGCTCAGGTGAACTCAAAACAGTTGACTCTAGAGTTTTAACGAGGATTCTTTGATAAGTTCTCGCAAGGCCCCATTCCCTGTGTTTCTTGACAGATCATACCCAATTCGAAAGAAACGATCCTTATGATGGTACAATCAATCTGTGAAAATACAATGAAAACTGACTCTAGGGTGTTAACGAGGATAGCTGAATTGCTTTTTCAATTCAATTTTAAGAGACCCCTTTTCCCGTTTTTCTTGAAGAACCATACCCCATTCCGAAAGGAACAATCCTTATGGTGGTACAATCATTCTGAGAAAGTTTATAGCAAATCCATTGAAAACTGTTGAATCTAGAGTGTTAACGAGGATCTTTTATTTGAATTTCAATAAGGCATATTTACCCTTGTTTCTAAACGGATATGACCCAATTTCGAAAGGAACGATCCTAATGATTGAGCAATCATTCTGAAAAAGGTTTGAAGAGAATCCGAGGAAAACTGTAGTTTCTACAGTGTAAACGAGTATTTTTAATGTATTTTGTCATTAATTTTTTTATACAGCTTCTTTTCCTGTGTTTCTTGACGGATCATAACTTTTTTCGAAAGGAACGATCCTCATAATGGTACAATCATTCTGTGAAAGTTTGAAGAGAATCCGATGAAAACTGTGAACTTGAGAGTTGATTAGAATATTTTAAATTAATTCTAATAAGGCCCCCTTTTTTAAATACATTTTCATAAGGCCCCTTTCGAAAGGATCTATCATTATAATGGTACAATAATTCTGAGAAAGTTTGAAGTGAATCCGATGAAACTGTGATCTCTAGAGTGTTAACAAGGAAAACTTAACGGCCGGACGGCCGGACAGGAAAAAAAATCATCACAATAGCTTTACTGGCCGAAGGCCAGTAGTGCTAAAATGGCATGCTTCTTTAGAAGATGTCTACAGTATTATGGATGATACATACTGCACTCAAAACAGACACCAGGCCCAAGATCACAAGAGCCCACAAATGAGCCTTTTATGTTCTGGTGATCTTAAATAATGGCCCTAAATTGCTCACTTGGAATTAATTTCATGTTTTTTTTTCAAACTCTGATCAGCCTTGCTCTGCCATGCCCCACTTGTTTTGCGAATCAAATTCTCATGAACAATTTTTGAAAAGGGTTACCCAATGATTATTAAGTTTGGTCCAAATTGATCCAGTGGTTTAATAAGATAAGATTTTACAGAATTATTCTATGATTTGTCTAAGTCAGATAAACCCAAAGGAACATTCCTACCAAGATTGGTCCAAATTTCCCTAATGGTTTAAGAGGTGAAGATGTTAAAAAGAACACGTTGATATTACACGACGAACAAGGAATGAGGACTCAAGGGTAATGATTTTAGCAATTCTGAAAGAAATCAATTTAAAAAATCAAAGCTCTTCACCTACTAAATATTTCTTTTTTTAAATTTCGCCTTTGTTGCCATCGCGACCAGAGTTTTCAATGGATTTCAATTCTTTTAAAGGGGACTAGCTAAAGAACATGACGGTTAAAATTGGCTGAAATTGACCCATTGGTGTCATTTAAAGAAATTGTTGACACACGATGGAACACTAATGAAAGACAGAAGGTGATCCAAATACCTCACCACGAGCTCTTCGTGCTCTGTTGAGGGTAAAAGGAGACATTGCTCTTGACTTGTAACAATTTGCAACAGGCAATTTCTTCATTTCCCACAATGAATCCTACCAAGAAAACAAGAAATAATGATAAAAAAAATCATCAATTTTGAAATGTCGTCTACAAGTCCTTTCAATTTGGTACCGTCTAGAAATTGTCGCCTGGTAGTGGGTTAGGTATACACCCCAAAGAGATTTTGTTTTTCCAGGTTATTCAACACATATTTTGCAGGGAAATAACGATGAAATAATAAACAAATTATAAAATTTATTTCATTCTATGTTTTATTAAGAATCAAACAATGACTTACAAATAATGAAATACATAAAATTGCACAACCCCGTGTACATAAAACAATCAATAGAAAAATAGTTACATATCTTAATCCATTTTCAGACAGCTAAATTTTAGACTGGCCAAAATTGAAAGTAGTAGCAGACGACAATGTAAAGTTTATGAAATTTTGATTCGTTTTAACTTTCTGGTTGGAAAACATTGTGGAAAATGAAGAAATTGCATGTGACAAGCAATTTCTTCGTTAACCACAATGTTTTCCGAAGCTGTTTTCTTTGGGGCGTCTAAAAGCGTCACTGAGTGGAAATGGGTTAACCCATTCCAACACAATCAGGCTTTTTGATGTTCCTTAGGAAAACGGCGTTGGAAAATAGTGTTGGGAATCAAAGAATTTCTTCATTAGCCTAAAAGTTTTCTACCCACAAAGATAAAGAGTTTAAGAAATTTCATGAACTTACAATTGTCATCTGTTATATCTTCCGATTCGAACCAGTCTAAAATTTCTAGTCTAGTAATGGATTATCAAAAACAATAAACAAATGAGCTTTAACTTTTACCTTTGTCAACAGTTGTATGTACCGTTTTAAATGACTATCACCACTTTTACCTTTGTGATGCTGAGCCCATAATATTCCTGTTTTGGTACGAGGTATAGTCAAAGATCAGGCTGCACATATGTTCAGTCTGATCTTTGTCTAGTCCTTATGCATGTCCCCTTAACACCAGCATACCATAAACCATTATTTTTAAAAAAAACAAAAACAAACAAACCCAAATTAGTGCTTCTGTGCTATAAGTCCTTTGATTTTAGCACAATTTTGCAGAAGATTTTATTGAGCATGACAAGGGCTAAAATTTACATGTCCTAAAGCCATAAACAGGCTTGAATTGGAAAAAATTGCACACAAAACTATAAAGCATATAACCTCCAATCCCCTCCACCTAATCCAAACTTAACCCTAAACTATGAGACAAGTCCTTTAAAAATTCTTGAAAGAAATTTATTTGTTACATACTTTTCTGTGTTTTTCAATTGAACACTCTCATCATATTCAAACGAGTTTTTATCGTTTGACCTGACAAAGATTCACCGAAGGTTCAATCAAGTAAAATCTTGTAAAGTTCATCGACTGGATTCTGAGATTTCCAAAGTTTTTAATGTTTACAATATATGGAAATTAGCACCGCACATTAGAGACTTTTTTCAATCATTTTTTAAAAGAAATCTAATTGGAGGATCATAACAGTAAAATTTGGTTGGAATCCATCCATTGGTATATGAAAGGAAGAATTTTTCAGTTTTCGCCATATATTGAAAGTAGCTCCGTCAAAAAACCCTGTTTTCAATCTGATCAAACTTCTCTGAAGTAATCTGATGTATATTCATTAAAGGATCATCACTATGGAATTTGGTTGAATTTTGTCAAGTGCTCCCTAGGAAGATTTTTGTTACCATATATGGAAATAAGATCCGCCCATTAAAGCCATGTTTTTCATCCAGTTAAAATTCTTAGCAGAAATCTTGTAAAGGGTCACCTAACAATTATTCCTTTTGAAATTTGGTTAAATTTTATTCAGTATATTAATTACATTCTGAGATTAACTGATTGAATAGTGTTTAACGCAACTTTTAACAGTATTTCAGTCATTACACGGCGGTTGAAGCACCTAACCATGGATTCTTGGTATTTCTCACACCAATACTACCACTGTAACATTTCCAAGCCTCCATCTGATCATCCCACTTACGTTTACAATTATATACCAATTGGTGGGAGACAAATGTCGGAAAAGATATTCGCCGCGGCCAGTGATCGAATACGGGACCCAATGATTAAGAGATCTAAGCAGTACCACTACGCTATGACCGCAGCCCACACATTCGGAGAAGAAGATCCTCAAAGTATATGGAAATTAGGTCCGCACATTAAAGCCATTTTTCATCCAATCAGAATTCTCTGAAGGAACTGCATTGGAACATGAGAAATATTTTACTACAGTTTTTTTTTATATAAAAATGAATTCATTCTGGTTATTCATTGAACATTGTTTTAACAATAGAAGAAGCTTCATAGATATATATTGATTATAAATTGAGATATTGATGGTTAAAATTAACAAATAATTGTGGCCTAAATCTGCTTCCGTCATTCAAAATAGAATAGTACATTCATGGGAACATGAAAAACATTTTTCTTCAGTCTTAAGTTTCATAATAAATTCATTCAGGTTATCTATTTTGCATTGTTTTAACCATAGAAGAAGTTTCGAAAAAATGTATTGACTATAAAAAGAGATATTGATGCTTGAAATTAACAAATAATTAAGCCAAAAACAGTGGCATTGATTCCATGTAAATGAAATTGCTACATACAAACCAGAATATCCCTGCTTTTGCAGGAGGTACAGACAAAGAGCATAGGCAAATTGGCAGTCTGACCTTAGCCTATTTCACCAAATATTTTTTTAAAGCAAATCAAAATAAAAATTGTATTTTCAAAGTAAACTCTGACTCACAATTAGCACATCCAGTGCTTTGAGCTCTTTAATTTTACTATAATTTTGCCAATGTTTTTATTCAGCATTACATTGGTAAAGAGTTAGACATGTCTGAAGAAATATGGGGAAATATGGATTTTCTGAGGGACAGACAATTGCCCTCCCGGACGATTGCCCTCCCGGATGATTGCCCTCTGGACGATTGCCCTCCGGACAATATCCCTCCCCATAAAGTAGCAATCCGGACAATAGCCCTCCCTATATTTTTCTTCCATTTTTCACTTTTGTTTGGGATTTTTTGTTCTTTATTTGATTTTTATTGTTCATTTGAAGTTCATTTATAAAAGAAATAGAAATTGTTTACTTGGAATTCATTATTATATGTAGATCTAATATGATTTTTGTTTTTAATTTTTTTATATTCAAGTGTTTGTAATAAGTAGGGTTATTTAAATTACACCGTTAATTGCTCTCTTTAATCTGTTTAATTGAAACTATTCAGTGGAATATACAAATATGAACAAGCAAGTATCAGAGCCATTCAAACGACCTTCGGGAACCATGTTGAGTCACAGGGTTGCTTCTATCACTTGACGCAGAGCACCTGGAGGAAGATACAGCAGCTGGGCCTCACCCAGAGGTATAGAGATGAAGAAGACGTGAAATTGTTTTGTGGTATGTTAGATGGACTAGCCTTTCTCCCAATCCATAAAGTGCCAAATGGAATGGACTTCCTTAAGACAAACACTCCACCTGGACTTGAATCACTAGTGGATTATTTCGACATTGTTTATGTGTCTGGAACTTACCGCAGGATACAGATTCCCGCAGCCAACCCAGACGATATCCCACTCATTCGTATGCGCCAAATTCAGCCAATGATCCCACCACCGGTGTGGAACATGTTTGAGCCAACAGTCAACAACAACCCAAGAACAAACAATTTTTGCGAGAGCTGGAACTTTGGATTTAGCAAGCTAGTTGGACACAACAATCCCTCGGTTTGGACAGCCATAGACGCTATTCGCAAAGATCAGGCACCTGTGTCAGTAGCGATTCTCCAGAATGCCAATGGTGAGCCTCTATGTAAGAGGGTTAAGAAAGTGACACATGACTTACAGAGGAAACTTAGGCATGTAATTGTAGACTTTCAGGAGGGTAGAAAAGCTGCTGAAGAACTTCTTCATAGTGTTGGTCAGTGTATAAGGTGGAAAACTCGGGAGTAAAATGCAAAGTAGGTAAAGGAAAATGTAAGACAATGTGGTGTATTGTTGTAATGAAAAAATATATGGACTCAGTCAGTCTGATCAAGAAATTGATCTCAGAAAATATTCATCAATTGTTTGAATTAGAGACAATTGAACAAAGCAAGGTAGAGCATAATGTAAATATTGTATATTATGATGCATATTTTACTCAATTACATTGTCTACATTAATGTGAATAAACTATAAGTTGAATTTATATCATCTTCTTCTTTTACATTTATACTCAGTCTGTCCGTAATGACATGTCTTCAGTCCAAATGTCATCATGTCCTACTTACACCAGTACTCACATTCAACAAAACCGGTACTCACATTTCTGAAAGTGCTAAAATAATCGTTGCATATCACAGAAGAAGTAACATCCAAAGGGGAATTACTATGGCTGTTGCATATCCATCAAAATGATATATGTTGATATAAGGGGAGGGCAATTGTCCGGGAAGGCAATTGTCCGGGAGGGCAATGGTCCAAGAGGGCAATTGTCCTGGGGGGGTGGGGCAATGGTGTGTGAGGGCAATTGTCCTACACTCGTCGGTAACACGATTGGCTGTCAATCTGGGGAATGTCAGTTAAAGTCCCAGCTAGGCCAACTTTCTCCCGACATTTAACAAAAGTCATTGTGATAACCATCATTTTGTCTCCCACCTATGTGGGATGCGTAGGTGGTAGCTTGGATGAAATGTTGTTGTTGTACTGGTGTGATAAATAACAGGAAAACATGGATAGGGGCATAAACCCGTAAAATATTGTTGAAAGTGGCGTTAAACCCATTCTAACAATCAATTTATTTTCGTTGTTAGGCATGGAAAGGATTTTGAATATAAATGCAAACAAACAAAACAAAAAACAATAAATAGGGAGGGTTATTGTCCAATAGTTTTTTTTTTTTTTGAGAAATTATGTCCCTGAGGGATTTTGTCTGTACCCTGCAATCTATATTGAGGTGCTCCAATTTTGGCTTTACAGCTATTGGAAAGGTAATTTGTTTGAATGGGGTTTTACGCCGCTTTCAACAATCTTTCAATTATATCGCGGCGGCTGGAGCACCTAACAATGGAATCCTGGTATTTCTCACACCAGTACTACCATTACATCCTTTCCTAGCCTCCAGCTGCTATCCCACATAGGTCTACGATTATCGACCCATTGGTGAGAGACAAATAGTCGGAAAGGATGAGTGCCGCCGTCAGGAATCGAACCCGGGACCTCTAGAGTGAGAGTCCGACGCGCTACCAACTGCGCTATGACGGCGGCTATTGGAAAGGTAAAGTTGGGTAAAGTTGGGTACCAAGATTGAGTTGCACAATATTGAGTTGAAATATATATTGTAAGAACTAATAGGAGTATCCATAATAAAAGAAAAAATGTATATGAGACCGTCACCCTAAATGGGACAATGCGGGAATACCGTAAAAAAATATTTGACAGAGATTGTATTAATCCTTTCCTGTTCCATCCCTGGTTTTTACATCCCTGTAAAGTTATAATTGAGAAAAAATGTAGAAAAAGAAGAAAATGCTTGTTACAAGCAATTTCTTCTTTTTCATCAATACTTTCTACCCTACTAAATAGTTATTTTTCAAACTAAATCTACTTTAAATTTTCATCTGCAAAAACTTTGAATTTGGACAAGTCTAAAATTTGGCAAAACAGGAAAAGGTTAGCCCATTCCCACTCAGTGACGCTTTTAGACGCTCCAAAGGAAAAAAGAATTGGAAAACATTGTGGAAAATGAAGAAATCCCATGTTACAAGCTTCCACATTGTTTTCTACACAGAAAAGTTCAAATAACCGAAAATCTCATAAACTTTGAATTGTCTTCTGCAACTTATTTCAATTTTGACAGGTCTAAGATTTTGTTTGGGAATGGATTAAGTGGAGGCCTCATTTCAAAAATTCCTATATTGATAGGTAGAATGATCATTTAAGATTCATAAAATCAGCAAGTCCGAAAATTCAATGGATATAGAAAATAATTGAGGAAATGTGAATTGCTAGTTACATTAAAGTAGAATGTTCTTTCACAAGGTTTGAATTGAAACAGGATAGAATTTAAAATGTATCATTATGAATTGTTCAATTACAATCAAGGTTATGTTGGATAACAGATAAGTGTACAGTTTTGATTTTACAATAATTTCATTTTGACAGGAGTAAAGGGGTTGCAGCTTTTTTAAAAGAAATACTTATTAGGAAGTCATGTCATGTGCATTACTTTGTTCTCCCATAAAGACCACATGGTTTTATTGGTATCAAAATAACATATCCATAATGCACCCTTAACACCTCTAGCTTAATGCTAATATGAGGAAAAAGAAAGAAATGTGAAATTTGGAGAAATTGCAGGTATCCAAACTCCTTTCCCGTGCCCTTTCTTTCCCTTTTTCAAACTGTATGTTAATTGGATAGATGTAATAAATCCTTAATGCAGATTGACCAAGGTTGATACTTTTTGCACTTCTGGGATCGCCTTTTTTTGCATGATACATCACATTATGAAACCCAAACACATCTTGCTTTTGCTTATATTTCACATCAAATTGCAGAATATAGATCAATTTGTTTTTCAAATGCCATTTAATTATGACTAAGGTAAACTTTTTTGTCAGATAATGATTACATGAAAATTATTCCTTATTTATTCACTTAACTGAATTCAGTCTAAATTTGACTAATTATCTCATTTTTATGCCCCCGCATTGATAGATCGGGGCATATTGTTTTGCCGATGTCCTCCGTCTGTCTGCAAAACTTGACCTGCCAACTAAACATTTTCCTATAACTTCAACCCTGATTAAGTTACAATGCTTTTATTAGGTATGTAGATAGGTCTCAACAGGGGAAGGTCAATTCATCAAGTTCAAGGTCAAAATTAAAACCCTTGTCTATAAAACAAAGAAAAAAAAAATAACCTCCCCGTTTCTAAAGAATTCCTGTTTCGGGGACATAGTGTTTCACAAACACATCTTGTTAGCTCTACTGCTAAAGCAATGGCGTTATTCCTGTCTGTCTGTCTGTCTTTCAGTTAACAATTCTCGTTTACGTGATAAAGTCAACAAATCCTATCAAATTTACTTGAAACTTTCACAGGGTAATTGTAGGGTCATACAGAAGGTTCCTTTCAAAAAATGGGGCTGATCTGTCAGAAAACACGGGAAAATGGGCCTTATGGATTTTTTGCTAAAAAATTCTCGTTTATGTGTTAAGTCAACAAATATTATCCGATTTACTTGAAACTTCCATAGGATGATTGTCGGGTCATAAGGAAGGTTCCTTTCAAAAATATGGTAGCGCGTCGGACTGTCAATCTAGAGGTCTCGGGTTCGATCCACGACGGCGGCACTCATCCTTTCCGACTATTTGTCTCTCACCAATGGGTCGATAATCGTAGACATATGTGGGATAGCAGCTGGAGGCTAGGAAAGGATGTAATGGTAGTACTGGTGTGAGAAATACCAGGATTCCATTGTTAGGTGCTCCAGCCGTCGCGATGTAACTGAAAGATTGTTAAAAGCGGTGTAAAACCCCATTCAAACAAATCCTTTCAAAAATAGGGCTGATCCGCCAGAAAAAACGGGAAAAGGGCCTTGTGGATTTTTCGCTCAAATAATTCTCGATTACGCTATTAGTCCACAAATTTTATCTGATTAACTCGAAACTTTCACAAGATGATTGTAGGGTCATAAGGAAGAGTCCTTTTGAAAATGTGTCTAACCCGTCTGAAACACAGGAAAAGGGGCCTTATGCATTTTTCTCTAAAAAAATTCTTGATTACGCGATAAAGTCCACAAATTTTATCTGATATACTTGAAACTTTCACAGGATGATGGTAGGGTCATATAAAGATTCCTTTTGAAAATGGGACTGATTTGTCCAAAACCAAGGAAAAGGGGCCTTTTGGATTCTGCTCAAAATATTCCCATATACGTGATATCGTCCACAAATATCCAGTCAGAAAACACAGAGAAAGGGACCTTATAGATTTTTCGCTCAAAAAATTTTAGTTTATGCGATAAAGTCCACAAATATTATCTGATTAACTTAAAACTTTCACAGGATGATTGTAGGCTCATAAGGAAGGTTCCTTTCGAAAATGCGGCTGTACCGTTAGAATTCTGATAGGGTGAACATTTTCCCCTTTGTCATTCTGACAGGGCGGACATTATCATCCGCTTCATATTATTGTTAGGGTGGACAAAATCTCCTTCAAATATTGTCAGAGCGGTCATTATTCCACCAATGGTCGGGCAAAAACCTCTTATTAATTGAAAATAATTTAAGCGTTTTTAGCTTCTGAGTTATAGAAAACCCTAGGTATTGCCATAGCCTTTGTGTCGTCATCCTCATTGTTGTCATGCGAAAACTTTGAAATTTTGTGATATCTCTGGTTTTCCTGAAGGCATTCACTGGAAACTTTGCCCACATGTTCACTATCAATACAGCAACTTAAGGTATCAAGGTGAATAACTCTAGATGTATTTTGTGCATTTTTTTGGAATTATGCCCTTTCCTTGATAAGATTTTTTGTCTAATGTCCTGTATCCAATAGCCAAACGTAGGCAACCCTTGGCAGTGAGATTTCTTTCTGGATATCTAGCACGACTCGGTAAAAATTCAAACATGCGATGCAAAAATGCCATGGTATATACACACTAATGATATCAATTAAAATGATGATCCGCAACTAAAATAACGTTAAATTTACGCACAGAAACAGCGCTTTGTGATCCGCAAGTTTACTTATTGTCAGTTAAATATTTTTTTTTCTCAACTTTATATTTTCAGAAATCAGATTTTAATTACCATGCCTAAAAGAAAGAGATCCAACCAAACAATCACCAAAAAATACAGGAGAAACAAGGTGCCAAACTGTCACAAGTTACGCCCGTCACACTGCTAAATATTAACTGGGGGTTTGAATAGAACTGAGGTTATTTTGAATGAATATTTTTTGTCAAACAAAGAATGAAAAACAACAAAGGACAATAACTCAAAATATACGCTAGGTAGAGTTATGGTTCTTGTACACTGCACTCCCACTTTGTGAGATCTATCCATCCATGAAGTTTCATGATTCTAGCTATTAAACTGTTAGAGATATAATCCGGACAAGATTCAAGTACAAAAAACAAAAAAGGGCAATAACTCAAAAAATAGGCTAGGTAGAGTTATGGTTATTGTACACTGCACTCCCACTTGGTGAGCTCTATCCATCCATGAAATTTCATGATTCTAGCTATACTTTTAGAGATATACTCCGGACAAGATTCAAGTATGAAAAACAACAAAGGGCAATAACTCAAAATCTAGGCTAGGTAGAGTTATGGTTCTTGTACACTGCACTCCCACTTGGTGATCTCTATCCATCCATGAAATTTCATGATTCTAGCTATTATACTTTTAGTGATATACTCCGGACAAGATAAGAGTATGAAAAACAACAAAGGGCAATAACTAAAAAATAGGCCAGGTAGAGTTGTGGTTCTTGTGCACTGCACTCCCCCTTGGTGAGATCAATACACCCATGAAGTTTCATGATCCTAGCTATAATACTTTTAGAGATATACTCCGGACAAGATTCAAGTATGAAAAACAACAAAGGGCAATAACTCAAAAAATAGGCCAGGCAGAGTTATGGTTATTGAGCACTGCACTCCGTATTGATGAGAAGAATATAACTGCCAAGTTTAAAGTCAATCGGACTTAAGGTGACAGAGTTATGCTCCGGACAAAGAAGTGGACACCGCCCGGACGACCGGACACCACGGGTGATCCCATAATACGTCCCGTCTTCGACGGACGTATAAAAAGAAAACCCAACCAACATTATCTTCAGTTAAACTTGACAACTAGTTACTGTAATGATGTGGGGGTTCAGTGTGATCGTAAAGCAACATTGGACAGAGGATGCCAAAGTGAGAGTACATTTCTCAACACTCAAATCTTTTGTACTCAATATGAACAAACCTAGTATTGTGAAATTGGCCTTCAGTGTGACCCAAGAAACAACTTTAATGTTAGCATACAGTGTGATGTAAATTCAATTGACTTCACATGTCAGTTCGATGGAGTAGACCTTAAGAGTGAACTATTGGATTCTCTTCCTAATCCGTATATTTTATTGAAGCATTCAAGGGACATAGAAGTTTTATCTTTTCATCATTGTGACAGTAGGACTTTGTTATAACCAAAATACACATTTCCTCCTCTGGATGTGTCACCATCTATGTTCAAAATAAGCTGCCGAGTGATACCCACCCAATATGGCTTCAATCACAGAAGTATGTGTACACTTAACAAGATGTTCTGAAAGTTTTGGATTGTCTTTCAACATACAGTGTCTGTCAAGGAAATCAAGATGAAGAATTCCATTCTCTACTTCCAGTTGGTGCTGGTATTTCTTTTGAAGACGATAATAAGATAGTTGCCTTCAGAGAACAGAATTTTAACGCGTTCGAGGGCCAGATAAAGTATGAAAGCACCATAAGAGCAAGTGATATGTCTCTCTTAGTATCAGGTGGAAAATGTTCATCGTGCCTTCTTAAAAGAAAAACTCTCAAACAACAGTGTGACAGGTATCAAAATCTATGAAAGCGTGACAATGATTTCACCAAAAGTAATTTCAAACACAGTGACTTGCCATGGGAACATCTAATAAAAAGTTAGAATGGCAAAAAGATCAAATTGACTCCCTACAATAAAAAATTGACAAGCTTGAAAGACAACTAAAACAAAATATATCAAAAGAGGGCGTGAAAGTCAATGAAATCCAAAACTTGGAACTGTAGGATTTGATGTCTACCTGTGAAAAAGATGTTGTGCAAGCTTCCCCAGACTCATCAAGTCTACCAAGACTGTTATGGTCACAACAAATTAGAAATAATCAGAAATCTAAAAGCGGTATGAGATGGCATCCAATGATAATACGCTGGTGTTCAGATCTGCGCTTCAAGTCCCGAGTGGCATATGACACCATGAGAGAGGCAGGCTTCATAACCCTACCAAGTAACAGAACGTTATTTGGCTACAGCCACTATATAACAAGGTGCCAAACTGTCACAAGATACGCCCGTCACACTGCTAAATATTAACTGGGGGTTTGAATAGAACTGAGGTTATTTTGAATGAATATTTTTTGTCAAACAAAGTATGAAAAACAACAAAGGGCAATAACTCAAAAAATAGGCTAGATAGAGTTATGGTTCTTGTACACTGCACTCCCACTTGGTGAGCTCTACCCATCCTAAAATTTCATGATCCTAGCTATAATACTTTCAGAGATATACTCTGGACAAGATTCAAGTGTGAAAAAAAAGGGAAATAACTCAAAAAATAGGCAAGGTATAGTTATGGTTCTTGTGCACTGCACTCCCTCTTGGTGAGCTCTATCCATCCATGAAATTTCATGATTCTAGCTATTATACTTTTAGAGATATACTCCGGACAAGATTCAAGTATAAAAAACAACAAAGGGCAATAACTCAAAAATAGGCTAGATAGAGTTATGGTTCTTGTACACTGCACTCCCACTTGGAGAGCTCTATCCATCCATGAAATTTTATTATTCTAGCTATTATACTTTTAGAGATATACTCTGGACATGATTCAAGTATGAAAAACAACAAAGGGCAACAACTCAAAAAATAGGCCAGGTAACGTTATGGTTCTTGTGCACTGCACTCCCCCTTGGCAAGATCTATACACCCATGAAGTTTCATGATCCTTGCTATAATACTTTTAGAGATATACTCCGGACAAGATTCAAGTACAAAAAACAAAAAAGGGCAATAACTAAAAAAATAGGCCAGGTAGAGTTATGGTTCTTGTACACTGCACTCCTACTACGTGAGCTCTATCCATCGATGAAATTTCATGATTCTAGCTATACTGTTAGAGATATACTCCGGACATGATTCAAGTATGAAAAACAACAAAGGGCAATAACTCAAATAATAGGCTAGGTAGAGTTATCGTTCTTGTACACTGCACTCCCACTTGGTGAGCTCTATCCATCCATGAACTTTCATGATTCTAGCTATTATACTTTAGAGATATACTCCAGACATGATTCAAGTATGAAAAACAACAAAGGGCAACAACTCAAAAAATAAAAATAGGTCAGATAGAGTTATCGTTCGTGTGCACTGCACTCCCCCTTGGCGAGATCTATACACCCATGAAGTTTCATGATCCTAGCTATAATACTTTTAGAGATATACTCCGGACAAGATTCAAGTATGAAAATAACAAAGGGCAATAACTCAAAAAATAGGCCAGGTAGAGTTATGGTTCTTGTACACTGCACTCCTATTAGGTGAGCTCTATCCATCCATGAAATTTCATGATTCTAGCTATTATACTTTTAGAGATATACTCCGGACATGATTCAAGTATGAAAAACAACAAAGGGCAACAACTCAAAAAATAGGCCAGGTAGAGTTATAGCTCTTGTGCACTGCACTCCCCCTTGGCGAGATCTATACACCCATGAAGTTTCATGATCCAAGCTATAATACTTTTAGAGATATACTCCGGACAAGATTCAAGTATGAAAAACAACAAAGGGCAACAACTCTAAAAATAGGCCAGGTAGAGTTATGGTTCGTGTGCACTGCACTCCCCCTTGGTGAGATCTATACACCCATGAAGTTTCATGATCCTAGCTTTAATACTTTTAGAGATATACTCCGGACAAGATTCAAGTATGAAAAACAACAAAGGGCAATAACTCAAAAAATAGGCCAGGTAGAGTTATGGTTATTGAGCACTGCACTCCGTATTGATGAGAAGAATATAACTGCCAAGTTTAAAGTCAATCGGACTTACGGTGACAGAGTTATGCTCCGGACAAAGAAGTGGACACCGCCGGACAACCGGACGCCTGGACGCCCTGACACCCGGACGCCCGGACGCCACGGGTGATCCCATAATACGTCCCGTCTTCGACGGGCGTATAAAAAGTAATCTGGGTCTGAATGCAGACACGTTAAAAGTTTTAAAAGAGGAGGCTGAAAAACAGAACATGTACAGTGAGGAATGGCGAATTGGGATTCTCTTTGATGAAGTGAAGGTTTAAGAAGATCTAGTAAGTATGATAAAGTGTCTGGAAAATTAATTGGCTAGTGTAACTTGGATGACGTAAGGAATTCAATAATGAATTTGGAAAGCTTAATATGTGGCCAAGAAAGCACAGTGGCAAAATATGTTTTAGTGGTAATTTTGAGGGTTGTGATAACGGCTCTCAAGTTTCCTCTTGCAGCATATGCTACCCAAAGCGTTATCTCTGACTTTCTTTATCCAATCATATGGAATAGTATTGCGGTATTAGAAGTGCTTTTTTGACATGTGATGGTGCATCAGCAAATAGAATTTTTTTTGATTTACACAAATTCCCAGGATTTAATTCTGTGTGCTTTTCTATTAACCCTTTTTGGGAAAAAGGAAAAAAATTACTTCATATCAGATGTTCCCCATCTGATGAAAACAACCAGAATTCGTTCTCCCATAAAAACTCACGAACATTGTGTAAAGATGGAAAAGTATATCATTGATGCACATTGTAAGGCCTTTTGAGGACCATTGTGAATTCAATACTTACAGTCCATGTCCGAAATTAACAAGAAGGCACATCGATTTGAATGCTTTTACTTATATGAAAGTTAACTTAGCTACCCAAGTATTGAGTGACAGTGTAGAAAATGCTTTAGAAGACAACTATGATCAAGATGTTTTAGAGACTGTTCGTTTCATTCATCTGATGAACAAATTTTTCATTTTGAATGTAAGATCAAAGTTAGAGGGAAGAAATAAGAGAAACCATATCTAAACCCATTTGAGTCCTCGACAGATGAGCGTTTTCAATGGTTGTCTGAGGACTTTCTAGATTATTTTAAGGCCTGGGAAGAAAGTATCAATACAAGACATGGTCATTTACCTAAAAAGGATAGAGCCAATATAGTTTTAAGTCAACCAACAATTACTGGTCTAGAAATGAGTGTTAAATCGATAAAAGAATGTGTTAAAGAGGTTCTTGATAGTGGTGCTGATTTTGTCCCGACATGTGTTTTCAATCAAGACCCTCGTGAGCAGCATTCTAACAGTATAGACACAAGGGTGGGGCTAACAAAAACCCGACTGTTAATGAAGTACGCCATATGTTAACTAATATACGGACGATAGGTGCTCAGTGTTTACCATCCTGAAATGTAGATACACAGATTGTGGCAGAAGAGAGAGTGATTGATAACAGCAAACTTTCTCGTCGCAAGTCACCATAAGAGCAAAAAGATTACTTTGAATTTAGACCAGTCAAAAACTTATATCTAGTGCCAGATTAAAATCTAGTGCAAGATGAAAATTCTTTTGACTGGTCAAAATCGAATGGAGATGCTTTTAGATTTTCTCATTTTATGGAAAAGAACATTGTTAGGAAGATGAAATTTTTCTAAATTGAACAAGTTTTTCAACTCTTAATATTGACTTTGTCTAGAGAATTCTTTTTATTGAAGGGCATTAAAAAATGCAGTGTTGTGTGGCAATTGGGTTCGTAATTTTCTACCTAATTTGAACAAGACAACTGATTTTTAGCTCAGCTGTTTTCGGAGAAAACCCAAGGTATTGCTTTAGTCTAGGTGTCGTAGTAATTGTCGTCATTCTTGTCGTCGTGCAAAAACTTGACATTTTATGATATCACTGGTTCTACCAAAGACATTCACTTGAAACTTGGCACACATGTTCACTATCAAAAGGGTAACCTATACTATCATTGGAGATAAAGCTAGATGCATTTTGTGTGAATTATGCTCCTTTTTCGACTTGGATTTTTCAATTACTATCAAGCAACCAACAGCCGAGCATAGGCACCCGTAGGCGGTGCTCTTGTTAAGCTTCAGGTCAAATTGCTTTTCTAAATTCAATATAAGTGTAAAGTAGATATAAAACCATAAGAGAAAAGGAGAAGTTACTTTACAGAAGTAATTTCTTCTTTTATCTTTATGTTTTAGTTCAAAAACTGACATTTTTGGAATATCTTTGGCCTTGCATAAGGCATTCACTTGAAACTTTGAACATGTGAACCATCACACAAAGAGGACCATCTGTGAATGCCATTCAATACATTTTTGTCATAAATGAAGGTATACCATTTTTGTACATCTTTTGATAAAAAATGATAAGATTGAATTTGAACCCAATATGGCAGCATTGTTTTAGGCTTTTAAAAATGGTGAAAAGTTGCTCTCAAATACTTTTTGTCAGCTTTTCATGAAAGAAAAGAATGTTCAAAATGAAGAAGTTGCCATTTCTTGTTTTTTTCGAAGATATATGTTTTTATGGATGTCAGTGTTATTTTGTAGGAAAGGTGGAATAAGATTTTGACATTCAATTGCTGTTTAGAAATATTGTGAAGATTATACTATAAAAGTATTTTTTTCTGTTTTGGACAATGTTTTGAGAATGTGAATGGCTTGAATTCTAAACACATACCAAGATAGTTTTAGTAAAAATACAAAGGATGTTGCCAAAGATAGACCTATTCATTTTTGATAGATGCTTAATATTATACCAAATCATTGTTTGTTCATGCATTTTGCCTTTAAAGCTCCTCTAAAACTTTCGCCTGTACTACGTGTTTTTTTACCTTAATTCTTTTGTTTTATTTTGTTTTTTTTTTCAACTCTAGCAAAGGCAAAACCTCTTTGTTGATAGGTATAGAAAAATATTGATTTTAAGACTATTTTTTAGCTTCAATGGCCAAAGGCAAGCAGGCAAACCTCTTTACGTTAAAAAAAGATTCAGTAACATGTGAAAAGGGGCTGTATGAAAATGTAATTAAAAATCCCTATAAACAAAATAAAGTCCACACTTTTGATCAGATTTTGTTGAAACTTTTACAGAACGATTGTAAGGTTATAATGATCATTCTCTAGAAACTGGCTTTGAACTGTCAAGAAACATGAGAAAAGGGGCCTTATGAAAATTTCATTTAGAACCCTTGTAACCAGAATGATTGTACTATCATAAGGATGGTTTTTAGCTCCACTTGATAAGCCAGAGAGCTATTGTCATGGCGTCGTGTCCAATGTGTGTGTGTCTGTCTGGTCATCTGTCTGTCTGTAAACTTTTCCTTTCAAAATCTCCTATGAAAGTACAGAACAGATTTCAACCAAATTTCACAGAAATGACCCTTGGGTGACCTTCTATCAGATTCCTTCAAAGAAATTTGATCGGATGAAAAAATTGCATGGGTGGTACTAATTTCCATATATGTTAAAAGCTTTAAAAATCTTCTCATAAATCAGTGGATGGATATCAAACAAATTTCACTGAAATGATCTTTTGGTGACCCTCTATCAGATTCCTTCAAAGAATTTGGATCAGATGAGAAACATGACTGTATAAGGGACAGGGCTGATTTCCATATATGGTAAACAGCGAAATACTACAATCTTCTCAAATTACAAACGAATTAAAGTTTTCAACAAAATTTTACAAAATTATCATTTGGTGACTCTTTTCAGAATCCTGCATGAAATATAGCTTAGATGGAAATTATGGATTATATTGGGGGCGGGCTTGTCTCCATATATGGTTTATAGTGAAACTTTGAAAATGTTATTCTTTCAAACTGCAGGATGGTTTTCAACCAAATTTCTCAGTAAAGTAAAACCCTCGGAGCAAATCTGGCGATCAAGTGCCTTTAGTTCAATATATAGAATAAAGCAAATGGCTGTACTTTACCTTCATAGATAGTATCAAATGGACTTTATTGGCTTAATTCTTGAAGGCTTATTGAAGGTCAATAATAAATTCAGCTGATTTATATAATTATGTTGTATATCATCTCCTTGAAATTGGCACCGCTAAATTTACTTATCTACATTCATACTTAGACCAACAAATAAGGGAATTATTGGATCGTTACACTTGCATAACCTGTTCTATTTTCAGTGATGACCTCAGAGGAGGTAATATCCAGGGTTGTCCCTATAATAGAGGACATGGAAAAAGAACTCGAAGAAAAGGTGAAGCAAGTTGTGAGAAAAGTAATGGACCAGCAAGAGGCGGAGATTCAGGACATCCTGCGAAAGCAGGAAATTGATATGGCCTCATTGAAGAATCAGTTTGACAGATTAATCGCTGTCTGGCCATCTGTCTGTCTGTAAACTTTTCCTTTCAAAATCTCCTAAGAAAGTACAGAAAAGATTTCAACCAAATTTCACAGAAATGACCCTTTGGTGACCTTCTATCAGATTCCTTCAAAGAAATTTGATCGGATGAAAAAAATTGCATGGGTGGTACTAATTTCCATATATGTTAAAAGCCTTAAAATCTTCTTCTCATAAATCAGTGGATGGAAATCAAACAAATTTCACAGAAATGATTTTTTGGTGACCCTCTATCAGATTCCTTCAAAGAATTTGGATCAGCTGAGAAACATTGCTGTAAAAGGGACAGGGCTGATCTCCATATATGGTAAACAGCAAAATACTACAATCTTCTCAAATTACAAAAGAATAAAAGTTTTCAACAGTATTTTACAAAATTATCATTTGGTGACTCTTTTCAGAATCCTGCATGAAATATAGCTCAGATGGAAATTATGGCTTAAATTGGGGGCGGGCTTGTCTCCATATATGGTTTATAGTGAAACTTTGAAAATGTTATTCTTTCAAACTGCAGGATGGTTTTCAACCAAATTTCTCAGTAAAGTAAAACCCTCGGAGCAAATCTGGCGATCAAGTGCCTTTAGTTCAATATATAGAATATAGCAAATGGCTGTACTTTGCCTTCATAGATAGTATCAAATGGACTTTATTGGCTTAATTCTTGAAGGCTTATTGAAGGTCAATAATAAATTCAGCTGATTTATATAATTATGTTGTATATCATCTTCTTGAAATTGGCACCGCTAAATTTACTTATCTACATTCATACTTAGAGCAACAAATAAGGGAATTATTGGATCGTTACACTTGCATAACCTGTTCTATTTTCAGTGATGACCTCAGAGGAGGTAATATCCAGGGTTGTCCCTATAATAGAGGACATGGAAAAAGAACTCGAAGAAAAGGTGAAGCAAGTTGTGAGAAAAGTAATGGACCAGCAAGAGGCGGAGATTCAGGACATCCTGTGAAAGCAGGAAATTGAGATGGCCTCATTGAAGAATCAGTTTGACAGATTAATTGTCTGTCTGGCCATTTGTCTGTAAACTTTTCCTTTCAAAATCTCCTAAGAAAGTACAGAACAGATTTCAACCAAATTTCACAGAAATGACCCTTGGGTGACCTTCTATCAGATTCCTTCAAAGAAATTTGATCGGATGAAAAAAATTTCATGGGTGGTACTAATTTCCATATATGTTAAAAGCTTTAAAATCTTCTTCTCATAAATCAGTGGATGGAAATCAAACAAATTTCACACAAATGATCTTTTGGTGACCCTCAGATTCTATCAGATTCCTTCAAAGAATTTGGATCAGCTGAGAAACATTGTTGTATAAGGGACAGGGCTGATTTCCATATATGGTAAACAGCGAAATACTACAATCTTCTCAAATTACAAAAGAATAAAAGTTTTCAACAACATTTTACAAGATGATTATTTGGTGACTCTTTTCAGAAACCTGCATGAAATATAGCTCAGATGGAAATTATGGATTATATTGGGGGCGGGCTTGTCTCCATATATGGTTTATAGTGAAACTTTGAAAATGTTATTCTTTCAAACTGCAGGATGGTTTTCAACCAAATTTCTCAGTAAAGTAAAACCCTCGGAGCAAAACTGGCGATCAAGTGCCTTTAGTTCAATATATAGAATATAGCAAATTGCTGTACTTTACCTCCAAAGATAGTATCAAATGGACTTTATTGGCTTAATTCTTGAAGGCTTATTGAAGGTCAATAATAAATTCAGCTGATTTATATAATTATGTTGTATATCATCTTCTTGAAATTGGCATCGCTAAATTTACTTATCTACATTCATACTTAGAGCAACAAATAAGGGAATTATTGGATCGTTACACTTGCATAATTTGCAGAATCAGTTTGACAAGAAAATGGAGGAAATGAAAGGGGAGGTGATGCAGGCCAGAGAGAAAGAGAAGGGACAAATTGAGAGCCAAATCATAAACAAATTGAAAGAGGGATACTTCACCTACCATGATGTGCAACAGAGTGTTATCCCTCAACCCATGGAGTTGATAGGTATAGAAAAAATATTGATTTTAACACTATTTTTTAGCTTTAATGGCCAAAGGAAAGCAGGCTAACCTCTTTACGTTAAAAAAATTGACTGTATCTTCTGTGAAGTCTGTAAGATTCAAGTAACATGTGAAAAGGGGCTGTATGAAAATGTATTTAAAAATCCCTATAAACAAAATAAAGTCCACAGCTTTGATCAGATTTTGTTGAAACTTTTACAGAACGATTGTAAGGTTATAATAATCATTCTCTAGAAACTGGCTTTGAACTGTCAAGAAACATCAGAAATGGGGCCTTATAAAAATTTCATTTAGAAACACTTGTAACCAGAATGATTGTTCTATCATAAGGATGGTTTTTAGCTCCATTTGATGAAAGCCAGAGAGCTATTGTCATGGCGTTGTGTCCAATGTGTGTATGTCTGTCTGGCCATCTGTCTGTCTGTAAACTTTTCCTTTCAAAATCTCCTAAGAAAGTACAGAACAGATTTCAACCAAATTTCACAGAAAGGACCCTTGGGTGACCTTCTATCAGATTCCTTCAAAGAAATTTGATCGGATGAAAAAAATTGCATGGGTTGTACTAATTTCCTTATATGTTAAAAGCTTTAAAAATCTTCTTCTCATAAATCATTGGATGGATATCAAACAAATTTCATAGAAATGTTCTTTTGGTGACCCTCTATCAGATTCCTTCAAAGAATTTGGATCAGATGAGAAACATGGCTGTATAAGGGACAGGGCTGATCTCCATATATGGTAAACAGCGAAATACTACAATCTTCTCCAATTACAAACGAATAAAAGTTTTCAACAAAATTTTACAAAATTATCATTTGGTGACTCTTTTCAGAATCCTGCATGAAATATAGCTCAGATGGAAATTTTGGCTTATATTGGGGCGGGCTTGTCTCCATATATGGTTTAAAGTGAAACTTTGAAAATGCTTTCAAACTGCAGGATGGTTTTCAACCAAATTTCTCAGTAAAGTAAAAGCCTCGGAGCAAATCTGGCGATCAAGTGCCTTTAGTTCAATATATAGAATATAGCAAATGGCTGTACTTTACCTCCATAGATAGTATCAAATGGACTTTATTGGCTTAATTCTTGAAGGCTTATTGAAGGTCAATAATAAATTCAGCTTATTTATATAATTATGTTGTATATCATCTTCTTGAAATTGGCACCGCTAAATTTACTTATCTCATACATTCATACCTAGAGCAACAAATAAGGGAATTATTGGATCGTTACACTTGCATAACCTGTTCTACTTTCAGTGATGACCTCAGAGGAGGTAATATCCAGGGTTGTCCCTATAATAGAGGACATGGAAAAAGAACTCGAAGAAAAGGTGAAGCAAGTTGTGAGGAAAGTAATGGACCAGCAAGAGGCGGAGATTCAGGACATCCTGCGAAAGCAGGATATTGAGATGGCCTCATTGAAGAATCAGTTTGACAGATTAATCGCTGTCTGGCCATCTGTCTGTCTGTAAACTTTTCCTTTCAAAATCTCCTTAGAAAGTACAGAACAGATTTCAACCAAATTTCACAGAAATGACCCTTGGGTGACCTTCTATCAGATTCCTTCAAAGAAATTTGATCGGATGAAAAAAATTGCATGGGTGGTACTAATTTCCATATATGTTAAAAGCCTTAAAATCTTCTTCTCATAAATCAGTGGATGGAAATCAAACAAATTTCACAGAAATGATTTTTTGGTGACCCTCTATCAGATTCCTTCAAAGAATTTGGATCAGCTGAGAAACATTGCTGTATAAGGGACAGGGCTGATCTCCATATATGGTAAACAGCAAAATACTACAATCTTCTCAAATTACAAAAGAATAAAAGTTTTCAACAACATTTTACAAAATTATCATTTGGTGACTCTTTTCAGAATCCTGCATGAAATATAGCTCAGATGGAAATTATGGCTTATATTTGGGGCGGGCTTGTCTCCATATATGGTTTATAGTGAAACTTTGAAAATGTTATTCTTTCAAACTGCAGGATGGTTTTCAGCCAAATTTCTCAGTAAAGTAAAACCCTCGGAGCAAATCTGGCGATCAAGTGCCTTTAGTTCAATATATAGAATATAGCAAATGGCTGTACTTTACCTTCATAGATAGTATCAAATGGACTTTATTGGCTTAATTCTTGAAGGCTTATTGAAGGTCAATAATAAATTCAGCTGATTTATATAATTATGTTGTATATCATCTTCTTGAAATTGGCACCGCTAAATTTACTTATCCACATTCATACTTAGACCAACAAATAAGGGAAATTATTGGATCGTTACACTTGCATAACCTGTTCTATTTTCAGTGATGACCTCAGAGGAGGTAATATCCAGGGTTGTCCCTATAATAGAGGACATGGAAAAAGAACTCGAAGAAAAGGTGAAGCAAGTTGTGAGAAAAGTAATGGATCAGCAAGAGGCGGAGATTCAGGACATCCTGCGAAAGCAGGAAATTGAGATGGCCTCATTGAAGAATCAGTTTGACAGATTAATTGTCTGTCTGGCCATCTGTCTGTCTATAAACTTTTCCTTTCAAAATCTCCTAAGAAAGTACAGAACAGATTTCAACCAAATTTCACAGAAATGACCCTTGGGTGACCTTCTATCAGATTCCTTCAAAGAAATTTGATCGGATGAAAAAAAATTGCATGGGTGGTACTAATTTCCATATATGTTAAAAGCCTTAAAATCTTCTTCTCATAAATCAGTGGATGGAAATCAAACAAATTTCACAGAAATGATTTTTTGGTGACCCTCTATCAGATTCCTTCAAAGAATTTGGATCAGCTGAGAAACATTGCTGTAAAAGGGACAGGGCTGATCTCCATATACGGTAAACAGCGAAATACTACAATCTTCTCAAATTACAAAAGAATAAAAGTTTTCAACAGCATTTTACAAAATTATCATTTGGTGACTCTTTTCAGAATCCTGCATGAAATATAGCTCAGATGGAAATTATGGCTTATATTGGGGGCGGGCTTGTCTCCATATATGGTTTATAGTGAAACTTTGAAAATGTTATTCTTTCAAACTGCAGGATGGTTTTCAACCAAATTTCTCAGTAAAGTAAAACCCTCGGAGCAAATCTGGCGATCAAGTGCCTTTAGTTCAATATATAGAATATAGCAAATGGCTGTACTTTACCTTCATAGATAGTATCAAATGGACTTTATTGGCTTAATTCTTGAAGGCTTATTGAAGGTCAATAATAAATTCAGCTGATTTATATAATTATGTTGTATATCATCTTCTTGAAATTGGCACCGCTAAATTTACTTATCTACATTCATACTTAGACCAACAAATAAGGGAATTATTGGATCGTTACACTTGCATAACCTGTTCTATTTTCAGTGATGACCTCAGAGGAGGTAATATCCAGGGTTGTCCCTATAATAGAGTACATGGAAAAAGAACTCGAAGAAAAGGTGAAGCAAGTTGTGAGAAAAGTAATGGACCAGCAAGAGGCGGAGATTCAGGACATCCTGTGAAAGCAGGAAATTGAGATGGCCTCATTGAAGAATCAGTTTGACAGATTAATTATCTGTCTGGCCATTTGTCTGTAAACTTACTTTCAAAATCTCCTAAGAAAGTACAGAACAGATTTCAACCAAATTTCACAGAAATGACCCTTTGGTGACCTTCTATCAGATTCCTTCAAAGAAATTTGATCGGTAGAAAAAAATTGCATGGGTGGTACTAATTTCCATATATGTTAAAAGCTTTAAAATCTTCTTCTCATAAATCAGTGGATGGAAATCAAACAAATTTCACACAAATGATTTTTTGGTGACCCTCTATCAGATTCCTTCAAAGAATTTGGATCAGCTGAGAAACATTGTTGTATAAGGGACAGGGCTGATTTCCATATATGGTAAACAGCGAAATACTACAATCTTCTCAAATTACAAAAGAATAAAAGTTTTCAACAGCATTTTACAAAATTATCATTTGGTGACTCTTTTCAGAATCCTGCATGAAATATAGCTCAGATGGAAATTATGGCTTATATTGGGGGCGGGCTTGTCTCCATATATGGTTTATAGTGAAACTTTGAAAATGTTATTCTTTCAAACTGCAGGATGGTTTTCAACCAAATTTCTCAGTAAAGTAAAACCCTCGGAGCAAATCTGGCGATCAAGTGCCTTTAGTTCAATATATAGAATATAGCAAATGGCTGTACTTTACCTTCATAGATAGTATCAAATGGACTTTATTGGCTTAATTCTTGAAGGCTTATTGAAGGTCAATAATAAATTCAGCTGATTTATATAATTATGTTGTATATCATCTTCTTGAAATTGGCACCGCTAAATTTACTTATCTACATTCATACTTAGACCAACAAATAAGGGAATTATTGGATCGTTACACTTGCATAACCTGTTCTATTTTCAGTGATGACCTCAGAGGAGGTAATATCCAGGGTTGTCCCTATAATAGAGTACATGGAAAAAGAACTCGAAGAAAAGGTGAAGCAAGTTGTGAGAAAAGTAATGGACCAGCAAGAGGCGGAGATTCAGGACATCCTGTGAAAGCAGGAAATTGAGATGGCCTCATTGAAGAATCAGTTTGACAGATTAATTATCTGTCTGGCCATTTGTCTGTAAACTTACTTTCAAAATCTCCTAAGAAAGTACAGAACAGATTTCAACCAAATTTCACAGAAATGACCCTTTGGTGACCTTCTATCAGATTCCTTCAAAGAAATTTGATCGGTAGAAAAAAATTGCATGGGTGGTACTAATTTCCATATATGTTAAAAGCTTTAAAATCTTCTTCTCATAAATCAGTGGATGGAAATCAAACAAATTTCACACAAATGATTTTTTGGTGACCCTCTATCAGATTCCTTCAAAGAATTTGGATCAGCTGAGAAACATTGTTGTATAAGGGACAGGGCTGATTTCCATATATGGTAAACAGCGAAATACTACAATCTTCTCAAATTACAAAAGAATAAAAGTTTTCAACAACATTTTACAAAATGATTATTTGGTGACTCTTTTCAGAAACCTGCATAAAATATAGCTCAGATGGAAATTATGGATTATATTGGGGGCGGGCTTGTCTCCATATATGGTTTATAGTGAAACTTTGAAAATGTTATTCTTTCAAACTGCAGGATGGTTTTCAACCAAATTTCTCAGTAAAGTAAAACCCTCGGAGCAAAACTGGCGATCAAGTGCCTTTAGTTCAATATATAGAATATAGCAAATTGCTGTACTTTACCTCCAAGGATAGTATCAAATGGACTTTATTGGCTTAATTCTTGAAGGCTTATTGAAGGTCAATAATAAATTCAGCTGATTTATATAATTATGTTGTATATCATCTTCTTGAAATTGGCACCGCTAAATTTACTTATCCACATTCATACTTAGAGCAACAAATAAGGGAATTATTGGATCGTTACACTTGCATAACCTGTTCTATTTTCAGTGATGACCTCAGAGGAGGTAATAGTCAGGGTTGTCCCTATAATAGAGTACATGGAAAAAGAACTCGAAGAAAAGGTGAAGCAAGTTGTGAGAAAAGTAATGGACCAGCAAGAGGCGGAGATTCAGGACATCCTGCGAAAGCAGGAAATTGAGATGGCCTCATTGAAGAATCAGTTTGACAAGAAAATGGAGGAAATGAAAGGGGAGGTGATGCAGACCAGAGAGAAAGAGAAGGGACAAATTGAGAGCCAAATCATAAACAAATTGAAAGAGGGATACTTCACCTACCATGAAGTGCAACAGAGTGTTATCCCTCAACCCATGGAGTTGATAGGTATAGAAAAAATATTGATTTTAAGACTATTTTTTAGCTTTCATGGCCAAAGGCAAGCAGGCAAACCTCTTTACGTTAAAAAAAGATATACTATATCTTCTGTGAAGTCTGTAAGATTCAAGTAACATGTGAAAAGGGGCTGTATGAAAATGTATTTAAAAATCCCTATTAACAAAATAAAGTCCACAGCTTTGATCAGATTTTGTTGAAACTTTTACAGAACGATTGTAAGGTTATAATGATCATTCTCTAGAAACTGGCTTTGAACTGTCAAGAAACATCAGAAAAGGGGCCTTATAAAAATTTCATTCAGAAACACTTGTAACCAGAATGATTGTACTATCATAAGGATGGTTTTTAGCTCCATTTGATGAAAGCCAGAGAGCTATTGTCATGGCGTTGTGTCCAATGTGTGTATGCCTGTATGGCCATCTGTCTGTCTGTAAACTTTTCCTTTCAAAATCTCCTAAGAAAGTACAGAACAGATTTCAACCACATTTCACAGAAATGACCATTGGGTGACCTTCTATCAGATTCCTTCAAAGAAATTTGATCGGATGAAAAAAATTGCATGGGTTGTACTAATTTCCTTAAATGTTAAAAGCTTTAAAAATCTTCTTCTCATAAATCAGTGGATGGATATCAAACAAATTTCATAGAAATGATCTTTTAATGACCTTCTATCAGATTCCTTCTAAGAATTTGGATCAGATGAGAAACATGGCTGTATAAGGGACAGGGCTGATTTCCATATATGGTAAACAGCGAAATACTACAATCTTCTCCAATTACAAACGAATAAAAGTTTTCAACAAAATTTTACAAAATGATCATTTGGTGACTCTTTTCAGAATCCTGCATGAAATATAGCTCTGATGGAAATTATGGCTTATATTGGGGCGGGCTTGTCTCCATATATGGTTTATAGTGAAACTTTGAAAATGCTTTCAAACTGCAGGATGGTTTTCAACCAAATTTCTCAGTAAAGTAAAACCCTCGGAGCAAATCTGGCGATCAAGTGCCTTTAGTTCAATATATAGAATATAGCAAATGGCTGTACTTTACCTCCATAGATAGTATCAAATGGACTTTATTGGCTTAATTCTTGAAGGCTTATTGAAGGTCAATAATAAATTCAGCTGATTTATATAATTATGTGTTATATCATCTTCTTGAAATTGGCACCGCTAAATTTACTTATCTCATACATTCATACTTAGATCAACAAATAAGGGAATTATTGGATCGTTACACTTGCATAACCTGTTCTATTTTCAGTGATGACCTCAGAGGAGGTAATATCCAGGGTTGTCCCTATAATAGAGGACATGGAAAAGAACTCGAAGAAAAGGTGAAGCAAGTTGTGAGAAAAGTAATGGACCAGCAAGAGGCGGAGATACAGGACATCCTGCGAAAGCAGGAAATTGAGATGGCCTCATTGAAGAATCAGTTTGACAGATTAATTGTCTGTCTGGCCATCTGTCTGTCTGTAAACTTTTCCTTTCGAAATTTCCTTAGAAAGAACGGAACAGATTTTAACCAAATTTCACGGAAATGACCCTTGGGTGACCTTCTATCAGATTCCTTCAAAGAAATTTGATCGGATGAAAAAAATTGTATGGGTGGTACTAATTACCATATATGTTAAAAGCTTTAAAAATCTTCTTCTCATAAATCAGTGGATGGATATCAAACAAATTTCACAGAAATGATCTTTTGGTGACCCTCTATCAGATTCCTTCAAAGAATTTGGATCAGATGAGAAACATGGCTGTATAAGGGACAGGGCTGATTTCCATATATGGTAAACAGCGAAATACAACAATCTTCTCCAATTACAAACGAATAAAAGTTTTCAACAAAATTTTACAAAATGATCATTTGGTGACTCTTTTCAGAATCCTGCATGAAATTTAGCTCAGATGGAAATTATGGCTTATATTGGAGGCGGGCTTGTCTCAAAATATGGTTTATAGTGAAACTTCAGTGGATGGATATCAAACAAATTTCACAGAAATGATCTTTTGGTGACCCTCTATCAGATTCCTTCAAAGAATTTGGATCAGATGAGAAACATGGCTGTATAAGGGACAGGGCTGATTTCCATATATGGTAAACAGCGAAATACTACAATCTTCTCCAATTACAAACGAATAAAAGTTTTCAACAAAATTTTACAAAATGATCATTTGGTGACTCTTTTCAGAATCCTGCATGAAATTTAGCTCAGATGGAAATTATGGCTTATATTGGAGGCGGGCTTGTCTCCATATAAGGTTTATAGTGAAACTTCAGTGGATGGATATCAAACAAATTTCACAGAAATGATCTTTTGGTGACCCTCTATCAGATTCCTTCAAAGAATTTGGATCAGATGAGAAACATGGCTGTATAAGGGACAGGGCTGATTTCCATATATGGTAAACAGCGAAATACTACAATCTTCTCCAATTACAAACGAATAAAAGTTTTCAACAAAATTTTACAAAATGATCATTTGGTGACTCTTTTCAGAATCCTGCATGAAATTTAGCTCAGATGGAAATTATGGCTTATATTGGGGGCGGGCTTGTCTCCATATATGGTTTATAGTGAAACTTTGAAAATGTTATTCTTTCAAACTGCAGGATGGTTTTCAACCAAATTTCTCAGTAAAGTAAAACCCTCGGAGCAAATCAAGCGATCAAGTGCCTTTAGTTCAATATATAGAATATAGCAAATGGCTGTACTTTACCTCCATAGATAGTATCAAATGGACTTTATTGGCTTAATTCTTGAAGGCTTATTGAAGGTCAATAATAAATTCAGCTGATTTATATAATTATGTGTTATATCATCTTCTTGAAATTGGCACCGCTAAATTTACTTATCTCATACATTCATACTTCGATCAACAAATAAGGGAATTATTGGATCGTTACACTTGCATAACCTGTTCTATTTTCAGTGATGACCTCAGAGGAGGTAATATCCAGGGTTGTCCCTATAATAGAAGACATGGAAAAAGAACTCGAAGAAAAGGTGAAGCAAAAGAACTCGAAGAAAAGGTGAAGCAAGTTGTGAGAAAATTAATGGACCAGCAAGAGGCGGAGATACAGGACATCCTGCGAAAGCAGGAAATTGAGATGGCCTCATTAAAGAATCAATTTGACACGAAAATGGAGGAAATGAAAGGGGAGGTGATGCAGGCCAGAGAGAACGAGAAGGGACATATTGAGAATCAAATATTAAACAAATTGAAAGAGGGATACTTCACCTACCATGAAGTGCAACAGAGTGTTATCCCTCAACCCATGGAGTTGATAGGTATAGGAAAATATTGATTTTAAGACTATTTTTAAGCTTCAATGGCCAAAGGCAAGCAGGCAAACCTCTTTACGTTAAAAAAAGATTGACTGTATCTTCTGTGAAGTCTGTAAGATTCAAGTAACATGTGAAAAGAAGCTGTATGAAAATGAATTTAAAAATCCCTATAAACAAAATAAAGTCCACAGCTTTGATCAGATTTTGTTGAAACTTTTACAGAACGATTGTAAGGTTATAATGATCATTCTCTAGAAACTGGCTTTGAACCGTCAAGAAACATCAGAAAAGGGGCCTTATAAAAATTTCATTTAGAAACACTTGTAACCAGAATGATTGTACTATCATAAGGATGGTTTTTAGCTCCATTTGATGAAAGCCAGAGAGCTATTGTCATGGCGTTGTGTCCAATGTGTGTGTGTCTGTCTGGCCATCTGTCTGTCTGTAAACTTTTCCTTTCAAAATCTCCTAAGAAAGTACAGAACAGATTTCAACCAAATTTCACAGAAATGACCCTTGGGTGACCTTCTATCAGATTCCTTCAAAGAAATTTGATCGGATGAAAAAAATTGCATGGGTGGTACTAATTTCCATATATGTTAAAAGCTTTAAAAATCTTCTTCTCATAAATCAGTGGATGGATATCAAACAAATTCCACAGAAATGATCTTTTGGTGACCCTCTATCAGATTCCTTCAAAGAATTTGGATCAGATGAGAAACATGGCTGTATAAGGGACAGGGCTGATTTCCATATATGGTAAACAGCGAAATACTACAATCTTCTCCAATTACAAACGAATAAAAGTTTTCAATAAATTTTTACAAAATGATCATTTGGTGACTCTTTTCAGAATCCTGCATGAAATATAGCTCAGATGGAAATTATGGCTTATATTGGGGCGGGCTTGTCTCCATATATGGTTTATAGTGAAACTTTGAAAATGCTATTCTTTCAAACTGCAGGATGGTTTTCAACCAAATTTCTCAGTAAAGTAAAACCCTCGGAGCAAATCTGGCGATCAAGTGCCTTTAGTTCAATATATAGAATATAGCAAATGGCTGTACTTTACCTCCATAGATAGTATCAAATGGACTTTATTGGCTTAATTCTTGAAGGCTTATTGAAGGTCAATAATAAATTCAGCTGATTTATATAATTATGTTGTATATCATCTTCTTGAAATTGGCACCGCTAAATTTACTTATCTCATACATTCATACTTAGAGCAACAAATAAGGGAATTATTGGATCGTTACACTTGCATAACCTGTTCTATTTTCAGTGATGACCTCAGAGGAGGTAATATCCAGGGTTGTCCCTATAATAGAGGACATGGAAAAAGAACTCGAAGAAAAGGTGAAGCAAGTTGTGAGAAAAGTAATGGACCAACAAGAGGCGGAGAATCAGGACATCATGCGAAAGCAGGAAATTGAGATGGCCTCATTGAAGAATCAGTTTGACAAGAAAATGGAGGAAATGAAAGGGGAGGTGATGCAGGCCAGAGAGAAAGAGAAGGGACATATTGAGTATCAAATCTTAAACAAATTGAAAGAGGGATACTTCACCTACCATGAAGTGCAACAGAGTGTTATCCCTCAACCCATGGAGTTGATAGGTATAGAAAAAAAAAATAGATTTTAACACTATTTTTTAGCTTCAATGGCCAAAGGCAAGCAGGCAAACCTCTTTACGTTAAAAAAAGATTGACTGTATCTTCTGTGAAGTCTGTAAGATTCAAATAACATGTGAAAAGGGGCTGTATGAAAATGTATTTAAAAATCCCTATAAACAAAATAAAGTCCACTGCTTTGATCAGATTTTGTTGAAACTTTTACAGAACGATTGTAAGGTTATAATGATCATTCTCTAGAAACTGGCTTTGAACTGTCAAGAAACATCAGAAAAGGGACCTTATAAAAATTTCATTTAGAAACACTTGTAACCAGAATGATTTTACTATCATAAGGATGGTTTTTAGCTCCATTTGATGAAAGCCAGAGAGCTATTGTCATGGCGTTGTGTCCAATGTGTGTGTGTCTGTCTGGCCATCTGTCTGTCTGTAAACTTTTCCTTTCAAAATCTCCTAAGAAAGTACAGAACAGATTTCAACAAAATTTCAAAGAAATGACCCTTGGGTGACCTTCTATCAGATTCCTTCAAAGAAATTTGATCGGATGAAAAAAATTGCATGGGTGGTACTAATTTCCATATATGTTAAAAGCTTTAAAAATCTTCTTCTCATAAATCAGTGGATGGATATCAAACAAATTTCACAGAAATGATCTTTTGGTGACCCTCTATCAGATTCCTTCAAAGAATTTGGATCAGATAAGAAACATGGCTGTATAAGGGACAGGGCTGATTTCCATATATGGTAAACAGCGAAATACTACAATCTTCTCCAATTACAAACGAATAAAAGTTTTCAATAAATTTTTACAAAATGATCATTTGGTGACTCTTTTCAGAATCCTGCATGAAATATAGCTCAGATGGAAATTATGGCTTATATTGGGGCGGGCTTGTCTCCATATATGGTTTATAGTGAAACTTTGAAAATGCTATTCTTTCAAACTGCAGGATGGTTTTCAACCAAATTTCTCAGTAAAGTAAAACCCTCGGAGCAAATCTGGCGATCAAGTGCCTTTAGTTCAATATATAGAATATAGCAAATGGCTGTACTTTACCTCCATAGATAGTATCAAATGGACTTTATTGGCTTAATTCTTGAAGGCTTATTGAAGGTCAATAATAAATTCAGCTGATTTATATAATTATGTTGTATATCATCTTCTTGAAATTGGCACCGCTAAATTTACTTATCTCATACATTCATACTTAGAGCAACAAATAAGGGAATTATTGGATCGTTACACTTGCATAACCTGTTCTATTTTCAGTGATGACCTCAGAGGAGGTAATATCCAGGGTTGTCCCTATAATAGAGGACATGGAAAAAGAACTCGAAGAAAAGGTGAACCAAGTTGTGAGAAAAGTAATGGACCAGCGAAAGGCGGAGAATCAGGACATCATGCGAAAGCAGGAAATTGAGATGGCCTCATTGAAGAATCAGTTTGACAAGAAAATGGAGGAAATGAAAGGGGAGGTGATGCAGGCCAGAGAGAAAGAGAAGGGACATATTGAGTATCAAATCTTAAACAAATTGAAAGAGGGATACTTCACCTACCATGAGGTGCAACAGAGTGTTATCCCTCAACCCATGGAGTTGATAGGTATAGAAAAAAATAGATTTTAACACTATTTTTTAGCTTCAATGGCCAAAGGCAAGCAGGCAAACCTCTTTACGTTAAAAAAAGATTGACTGTATCTTCTGTGAAGTCTGTAAGATTCAAATAACATGTGAAAAGGGGCTGTATGAAAATGTATTTAAAAATCCCTATAAACAAAATAAAGTCCACTGCTTTGATCAGATTTTGTTGAAACTTTTACAGAACGATTGTAAGGTTATAATGATCATTCTCTAGAAACTGGCTTTGAACTGTCAAGAAACATCAGAAAAGGGACCTTATAAAAATTTCATTTAGAAACACTTGTAACCAGAATGATTTTACTATCATAAGGATGGTTTTTAGCTCCATTTGATGAAAGCCAGAGAGCTATTGTCATGGCGTTGTGTCCAATGTGTGTGTGTCTGTCTGGCCATCTGTCTGTCTGTAAACTTTTCCTTTCAAAATCTCCTAAGAAAGTACAGAACAGATTTCAACCAAATTTCACAGAAATGACCCTTGGGTGACCTTCTATCAGATTCCTTCAAAGAAATTTGATCGGATGAAAAAAATTGCATGGGTGGTACTAATTTCCATATATGTTAAAAGCTTTAAAAATCTTCTTCTCATAAATCAGTGGATGGATATCAAACAAATTTCACAGAAATGATCTTTTGGTGACCCTCTATCAGATTCCTTCAAAGAATTTGGATCAGATGAGAAACATGGCTGTATAAGGGACAGGGCTGATTTCCATATATGGTAAACAGCGAAATACTACAATCTTCTCCAATTACAAACGAATAAAAGTTTTCAATAAATTTTTACAAAATTATCATTTGGTGACTCTTTTCAGAATCCTGCATGAAATATAGCTCAGATGGAAATTATGGCTTATATTGGGGCGGGCTTGTCTCCATATATGGTTTATAGTGAAACTTTGAAAATGCTATTCTTTCAAACTGCAGGATGGTTTTCAACCAAATTTCTCAGTAAAGTAAAACCCTCGGAGCAAATCTGGCGATTAAGTGCCTTTAGTTCAATATATAGAATAAAGCAAATGGCTGTACTTTACCTCCATAGATAGTATCAAATGGACTTTATTGGCTTAATTCTTGAAGGCTAATTGAATTTCAATAATAAATTCAGCTGATTTATATAATTATGTTGTATATCATCTTCTTGAAATTGGCACCGCTAAATTTACTTATCATATACATTCATACTTAGAGCAACAAATAAGGGAATTATTGGATCGTTACACTTGCATAACCTGTTCTATTTTCAGTGATGACCCCAGAGGAGGTAATATCCAGGGTTGTCCCTATAATAGAGGACATGGAAAAAGAACTCGAAGAAAAGGTGAAGCAAGTTGTGAGAAAAGTAATGGACCAGCAAGAGGCGGAGATTCAGGACATCCTGCGAAAGCAGGAAATTGAGATGGCCTCATTGAAGAATCAGTTTGACAAGAAAATGGAGGAAATGAAAGGGGAGGTGATGCAGGCCAGAGAGAAAGAGAAGGGACATATTGAGAATCAAATCTTAAACAAATTGAAAGAGTGATACTTCACCTACCATGAAGTGCAACAGAGTGTTATCCCTCAACCCATGGAGTTGATAGGTATAGAAAAATATTGATTTTAACACTATTTTTTAGCTTCAATGGCCAAAGGCAAGCAGGCAAACCTCTTTACGTTAAAAAAGATTGACTGTATCTTCTGTGAAGTCTGTAAGATTCAAGTAACCTGTGAAAAGGGGCTGTATGAAAATGTATTTAAAAATCCCTATAAACAAAATAAAGTCCACTGCTTTGATCAGATTTTGTTGAAACTTTTACAGAACGATTGTAAGGTTATAATGATCATTCTCTAGAAACTGGCTTTGAACTGTCAAGAAACATCAGAAAAGGGGCATTATAAAAATTTCATTTAGAAACACTTGTAACCAGAATGATTGTACTATCATAAGGATGGTTTTTAGCTCCATTTGATGAAAGCCAGAGAGCTATTGTCATGGCGTTGTGTCCAATGTGTGTGTGTCTGTCTGACCATCTGTCTGTCTGTAAACTTTTCCTTTCAAAATCTCCTAAGAAAGTACAGAACAGATTTCAACCAAATTTCACAGAAATGACCCTTGGGTGACCTTCTATCAGATTCCTTCAAAGAAATTTGATCGGATGAAAAAAATTGCATGGGTGGTACTAATTTCCATATATGTTAAAAGCTTTAAAAATCTTCTTCTCATAAATCAGTGGATGGATATCAAACAAATTTCACAGCAATGATCTTTTGGTGACCCTCTATCAGATTCCTTCAAAGAATTTGGATCAGATGAGAAACATGGCTGTATAAGGGACAGGGCTGATTTCCATATATGGTAAACAGCGAAATACTACAATCTTCTCCAATTACAAACGAATAAAAGTTTTCAACAAATTTTTACAAAATTATCATTTGGTGACTCTTCTCAGAATCCTGCATGAAATATAGCTCAGATGGAAATTATAACTTATATTTGGGCGGGCTTGTCTCCATATATGGTTTATAGTGAAACTTTGAAAATGCTTTTCTTTCAAACTGCAGGATGGTTTTCAACCAAATTTCTCAGTAAAGTAAAACCCTCGGAGCAAATCTGGCGATCAAGTGCCTTTAGTTCAATATATAGAATATAGCAAATGGCTGTACTTTACCTCCATAGATAGTATCAAATGGACTTTATTGCCTCAATTCTTGAAGGCTTATTGAAGGTCAATAATAAATTCAGCTGATTTATATAATTATGTTGTATATCATCTTCTTGAATTTGGCACCGCTAAATTAACTTATCTCATACATTCATACTTAGATCAACAAATAAGGGAATTATTGGATCGTTACACTTGTATAACCTGTTCTATTTTCAGTGATGACCCCAGAGGAGGTAATATCCAGGGTTGTCCCTATAATAGAGGACATGGAAAAAGAACTCGAAGAAAAGGTGAAGCAAGTTGTGAGAAAAGTAATGGACCAACAAGAGGCGGAGATTCAGGACATCCTGCGAAAGCAGGAAATTGAGATGGCCTCATTGAAGAATCAGTTTGACAAGAAAATGGAGGAAATGAAAGGGGAGGTGATGCAGGCCAGAGAGAAAGAGAAGGGACATATTGAGTATCAAATCTTAAACAAATTGAAAGAGGGATACTTCACCTACCATGAAGTGCAACAGAGTGTTATCCCTCAACCCATGGAGTTGATAGATATAGAAAAATATTGATTTTAACATTATTTTTTAGCTTCAATGGCCAAAGGCAAGCAGGCAAACCTCTTTACGTTAAAAAAAGATTGACTGTATCTTCTGTGAAGTCTGTAAGATTCAAGTAACATGTGAAAAGGGGCTGTATGAAAATGTAATTAAAAATCCCTATAAACAAAATAAAGTCCACTGCTTTGATCAGATTTTGTTGAAACTTTTACAGAACGATTGTAAGGTTATAATGATCATTCTCTAGAAACTGGCTTTGAACTGTCAAGAAACATCAGAAAAGGGGCATTATAAAAATTTCATTTAGAAACACTTGTAACCAGAATGATTGTACTATCATAAGGATGGTTTTTAGCTCCATTTGATGAAAGCCAGAGAGCTATTGTCATGGCGTTGTGTCCAATGTGTGTGTGTCTGTCTGACCATCTGTCTGTCTGTAAACTTTTCCTTTCAAAATCTCCTAAGAAAGTACAGAACAGATTTCAACCAAATTTCACAGAAATGACCCTTGGGTGACCTTCTATCAGATTCCTTCAAAGAAATTTGATCGGATGAAAAAAATTGCATGGGTGGTACTAATTTCCATATATGTTAAAAGCTTTAAAAATCTTCTTCTCATAAATCAGTGGATGGATATCAAACAAATTTCACAGCAATGATCTTTTGGTGACCCTCTATCAGATTCCTTCAAAGAATTTGGATCAGATGAGAAACATGGCTGTATAAGGGACAGGGCTGATTTCCATATATGGTAAACAGCGAAATACTACAATCTTCTCCAATTACAAACGAATAAAAGTTTTCAACAAATTTTTACAAAATTATCATTTGGTAACTCTTCTCAGAATCCTGCATGAAATATAGCTCAGATGGAAATTATAACTTATATTTGGGCGGGCTTGTCTCCATATATGGTTTATAGTGAAACTTTGAAAATGCTTTTCTTTCAAACTGCAGGATGGTTTTCAACCAAATTTCTCAGTAAAGTAAAACCCTCGGAGCAAATCTGGCGATCAAGTGCCTTTAGTTCAATATATAGAATATAGCAAATGGCTGTACTTTACCTCCATAGATAGTATCAAATGGACTTTATTGCCTCAATTCTTGAAGGCTTATTGAAGGTCAATAATAAATTCAGCTGATTTATATAATTATGTTGTATATCATCTTCTTGAAATTGGCACCGCTAAATTTACTTATCTCATACATTCATACTTAGATCAACAAATAAGGGAATTATTGGATCGTTACACTTGTATAACCTGTTCTATTTTCAGTGATGACCCCAGAGGAGGTAATATCCAGGGTTGTCCCTATAATAGAGGACATGGAAAAAGAACTCGAAGAAAAGGTGAAGCAAGTTGTGAGAAAAGTAATGGACCAACAAGAGGCGGAGAATCAGGACATCCTGCGAAAGCAGGAAATTGAGATGGCCTCATTGAAGAATCAGTTTGACAAGAAAATGGAGGAAATGAAATGGGAGGTGATGCAGGCCAGAGAGAAAGAGAAGGGACATATTGAGAATCAAATCTTAAACAAATTGAAAGAGTGATACTTCACCTACCATGAAGTGCAACAGAGTGTTATCCCTCAACCCATGGAGTTGATAGGTATAGAAAAATATTGATTTTAACACTATTTTTTAGCTTCAATGGCCAAAGGCAAGCAGGCAAACCTCTTTACGTTAAAAAAAGATTGACTGTATCTTCTGTGAAGTCTGTAAGATTCAAGTAACATGTGAAAAGGGGCTGTATGAAAATGTATTTAAAAATCCCTATAAACAAAATAAAGTCCACTGCTTTGATCAGATTTTGTTGAAACTTTTACAGAACGATTGTAAGGTTATAATGATCGTTCTCTAGAAACTGGCTTTGAACTGTCAAGAAACATCAGAAAAGGGGCCTTATAAAAATTTCATTTAGAAACACTTGTAACCAGAATGATTGTACTATCATAAGGATGGTTTTTAGCTCCATTTGATGAAAGCCAGAGAGCTATTGTCATGGCGTTGTGTCCAATGTGTGTGTGTCTGTCTGGCCATCTGTCTGTCTGTAAACTTTTCCTTTCAAAATCTCCTAAGAAAGTACAGAACAGATTTCAACCAAATTTCACAGAAATGACCGTTGGGTGACCTTCTATCAGATTCCTTCAAAGAAATTTGATCGGATGAAAAAAATGCATGGGTGGTACTAATTTCCATATATGTTAAAAGCTTTAAAATCTTCTTCTCATAAATCAGTGGATGGATATCAAACGAATTTCACAGAAATGATCTTTTGGTGACCCTCTATCAGATTCCTTCAAAGAATTTGGATCAGATGAGAAACATGGCTGTATGAGGGACAGGGCTGATTTCCATATATGGTAAACAGCGAAATACTACAATCTTCTCCAATTACAAACGAATAAAAGTTTTCAACAAAATTTTACAAAATGATCATTTGGTGACTCTTTTCAGAATCCTGCATGAAATATAGCTCAGATGGAAATTATGGCTTATATTGGGGCGGGCTTGTCTCCATATATGGTTTATAGTGAAACTTTGAAAATGCTTTTCTTAAACTGCAGGATGGTTTTCAACCAAATTTCTCAGTAAAGTAAAACCCTCGGAGCAAATCTGGCGATCAAGTGCCTTTAGTTCAATATATAGAATATAGCAAATGGCTGTACTTTACCTCCATAAATAGTATCAAATGGACTTTATTGGCTTAATTCTTGAAGGCTAATTGAAGGTCAATAATAAATTCAGCTGATTTATATAATTATGTTGTATATCATCTTCTTGAAATTGGCACCGCTAAATTTACTTATCTCATACATTCATACTTAGATCAACAAATAAGGGAATTATTGGATCGTTACACTTGCATAACCTGTTCTATTTTCAGTGATGACCCCAGAGGAGGTAATATCCAGGGTTGTCCCTTTAATAGAGGACATGGAAAAAGAACTCGAAGAAAAGGTGAAGCAAGTTGTGAGAAAAGTAATGGACCAGCGAAAGGCGGAGAATCAGGACATCATGCGAAAGCAGGAAATTGAAATGGCCTCATTGAAGAATCAGTTTGACAAGAAAATGGAGGAAATGAAAGGGGAGGTGATGCAGGCCAGAGAGAAAGAGAAGGGACATATTGAGAATCAAATCTTAAACAAATTGAAAGAGGGATACTTCACCTACCATGAAGTGCAACAGAGTGTTATCCCTCAACCCATGGAGTTGATAGGTATAGAAAAATATTGATTTTAACATTATTTTTTAGTTTCAATGGCCAAAGGCAAGCAGGCAAACCTCTTTACGTTAAAAAAGATTGACTGTATCTTCTGTGAAGTCTGTAAGATTCAAGTAACATGTGAAAAGGGGCTGTATGAAAATGTATTTAAAAATCCCTATAAACAAAATCAAGTCCACTGCTTTGATTAGATTTTGTTGAAACTTTTACAGAACGATTGTAAGGTTATAATGATCATTCTCTAGAAACTGGCTTTGAACTGTCAAGAAACATCAGAAAAGGGGCATTATAAAAATTTCATTTAGAAACACTTGTAACCAGAATGATTGTACTATCATAAGGATGGTTTCTAGCTCCATTTGATGAAAGCCAGAGAGCTATTGTCATGGCGTTGTGTCCAATGTGTGTGTGTCTGTCTGGCCATCTGTCTGTCTGTAAACTTTTCCTTTCAAAATCTCCTAAGAAAGTACAGAACAGATTTCAACCAAATTTCACAGAAATGACCCTTGGGTGACCTTCTATCAGATTCCTTCAAAGAAATTTGATCGGATGAAAAAAATTGCATGGGTGGTACTAATTTCCATATATGTTAAAAGCTTTAAAAATCTTCTTCTCATAAATCAGTGGATGGATATCAAACAAATTTCACAGCAATGATCTTTTGGTGACCCTCTATCAGATTCCTTCAAAGAATTTGGATCAGATGAGAAACATGGCTGTATAAGGGACAGGGCTGATTTCCATATATGGTAAACAGCGAAATACTACAATCTTCTCCAATTACAAACGAATAAAAGTTTTCAACAAATTTTTACAAAATTATCATTTGGTGACTCTTCTCAGAATCCTGCATGAAATATAGCTCAGATGGAAATTATAACTTATATTTGGGCGGGCTTGTCTCCATATATGGTTTATAGTGAAACTTTGAAAATGCTATTCTTTCAAACTGCAGGATGGTTTTCAACCAAATTTCTCAGTAAAGTAAAACCCTCGGAGCAAATCTGGCGATCAAGTGCTTTTAGTTCAATATATAGAATATAGCAAACGGCTGTACTTTACCTCCATAGATAGTATCAAATGGACTTTATTGCCTCAATTCTTGAAGGCTTATTGAAGGTCAATAATAAATTCAGCTTATTTATATAATTATGTTGTATATCATCTTCTTGAATTTGGCACCGCTAAATTTACTTATCTCATACATTCATACTTAGATCAACAAATAAGGGAATTATTGGATCGTTACACTTGCATAACCTGTTCTATTTTCAGTGATGACCTCAGAGGAGGTAATATCCAGGGTTGTCCCTATAATAGAGGACATGGAAAAAGAACTCGAAGAAAAGGTGAAGCAAGTTGTGAGAAAAGTAATGGACCAACAAGAGGCGGAGAATCAGGACATCATGCGAAAGCAGGAAATTGAGATGGCCTCATTGAAGAATCAGTTTGACAAGAAAATGGAAGAAATGAAAGGGGAGGTGATGCAGGCCAGAGAGAAAGAGAAGGGACATATTGAGTATCAAATCTTAAACAAATTGAAAGAGGGATACTTCACCTACCATGAAGTGCAACAGAGTGTTATCCCTCAACCCATGGAGTTGATAGGTATAGAAAAATATTGATTTTAACACTATTTTTTAGCTTCAATGGCCAAAGGCAAGCAGGCAAACCTCTTTACGTTAAAAAAAGATTGACTGTATCTTCTGTGAAGTCTGTAAGATTCAAGTAACATGTGAAAAGGGGCTGTATGAAAATGTATTTAAAAATCCCTATAAACAAAATAAAGTCCACTGCTTTGATCAGATTTTGTTGAAACTTTTACAGAAAGATTGTAAGGTTATAATGATCATTCTCTAGAAACTGGCTTTGAACTGTCAAGAAACATCAGAAAGGGGGCCTTATAAAAATTTCATTTAGAAACACTTGTAACCAGAATGATTGTACTATCATAAGGATGGTTTCTAGCTCCATTTGATGAAAGCCAGAGAGCTATTGTCATGGCGTTGTGTCCAATGTGTGTGTGTCTGTCTGGCAATCTGTCTGTCTGTAAACTTTTCCTTCAAAATCTCCTAAGAAAGTACAGAACAGATTTCAACCAAATTTCACAGAAATGACCCTTGGGTGACCTTCTATCAGATTCCTTCAAAGAAATTTGATCGGATGAAAAAAATTGCATGGGTGGTACTAATTTCCATATATGTTAAAAGCTTTAAAAATCTTCTTCTCATAAATCAGTGGATGGATATCAAACAAATTTCACAGAAATGATCTTTTGGTGACCCTCTATCAGATTCCTTTAAAGAATTTGGATCAGATGAGAAACATGGCTGTATAAGGGACAGGGCTGATTTCCATATATGGTAAACAGCGAAATACTACAATCTTCTCCAATTACAAACGAATAAAAGTTTTCAACAAATTTTTACAAAATTATCATTTGGTGACTCTTCTCAGAATCCTGCATGAAATATAGCTCAGATGGAAATTATGGCTTATATTGGGGCGGGCTTGTCTCCATATATGGTTTATAGTGAAATTTTGAAAATGCTTTTCTTAAACTGCAGGATGGTTTTCAACCAAATTTCTCAGTAAAGTAAAACCCTCGGAGCAAATCTGGCGATCAAGTGCCTTTAGTTCAATATATAGAATATAGCAAATGGCTGTACTTTACCTCCATAGATAGTATCAAATGGACTTTATTGGCTTAATTCTTGAAGGCTTATTGAAGGTCAATAATAAATTCAGCTGATTTATATAATTATGTTGTATATCATCTTCTTGAAATTGGCACCGCTAAATTTACTTATCTCATACATTCATACTTAGATCAACAAATAAGGGAATTATTGGATCGTTACACTTGCATAACCTGTTCTATTTTCAGTGATGACCTCAGAGGAGGTAATATCCAGGGTTGTCCCTATAATAGAGGACATGGAAAAAGAACTCGAAGAAAAGGTGAAGCAAGTTGTGAGAAAAGTAATGGACCAGCGAAAGGCGGAGAATCAGGACATCATGCGAAAGCAGGAAATTGAAATAGCCTCATTGAAGAATCAGTTTGACAAGAAAATGGAGGAAATGAAAGGGGAGGTGATGCAGGCCAGAGAGAAAGAGAAGGGACATATTGAGAATCAAATCTTAAACAAATTGAAAGAGGGATACTTCACCTACCATGAAGTGCAACAGAGTGTTATCCCTCAACCCATGGAGTTGATAGATATAGAAACATATTGATTTTAACACTATTTTTTAGCTTCAATGGCCAAAGGCAAGCAGGCAAACCTCTTTACGTTAAAAAAAGATTGACTGTATCTTCTGTGAAGTCTGTAAGATTCAAGTAACATGTGAAAAGGGGCTGTATGAAAATGTATTTAAAAATCCCTATAAACAAAATCAAGTCCACTGCTTTGATCAGATTTTGTTGAAACTTTTACAGAACGATTGTAAGGTTATAATGATCGTTCTCTAGAAACTGGCTTTGAACTGTCAAGAAACATCAGAAAAGGGGCCTTATAAAAATTTCATTTAGAAACACTTGTAACCAGAATGATTGTACTATCATAAGGATGGTTTCTAGCTCCATTTGATGAAAGCCAGAGAGCTATTGTCATGGCGTTGTGTCCAATGTGTGTGTGTCTGTCTGGCCATCTGTCTGTCTGTAAACTTTTCCTTCAAAATCTCCTAAGAAAGTACAGAACAGATTTCAACCAAATTTCACAGAAATGACCCTTGGGTGACCTTCTATCAGATTCCTTCAAAGAAATTTGATCGGATGTAAAAAAATTGCATGGGTGGTACTAATTTCCATATATGTTAAAAGCTTTAAAAATCTTCTTCTCATAAATCAGTGGATGGATATCAAACAAATTTCACAGAAATGATCTTTTGGTGACCCTCTATCAGATTCCTTTAAAGAATTTGGATCAGATGAGAAACATGGCTGTATAAGGGACAGGGTTGATTTCCATATATGGTAAACAGCGAAATACTACAATCTTCTCCAATTACAAACGAATAAAAGTTTTCAACAAATTTTTACAAAATGATCATTTGGTGACTCTTTTCAGAATCCTGCATGAAATATAGCTCAGATGGAAATTATGGCTTATATTGGGGCGGGCTTGTCTCCATATATGGTTTATAGTGAAACTTTGAAAATGCTTTTCTTAAACTGCAGGATGGTTTTCAACCAAATTTCTCAGTAAAGTAAAACCCTCGGAGCAAATCTGGCGATCAAGTGCCTTTAGTTCAATATATAGAATATAGCAAATGGCTGTACTTTACCTCCATAGATAGTATCAAATGGACTTTATTGGCTTAATTCTTGAAGGCTTATTGAAGGTCAATAATAAATTCAGCTGATTTATATAATTATGTTGTATATCATCTTCTTGAAATTGGCACCGCTAAATTTACTTATCTCATACATTCATACTTAGATCAACAAATAAGGGAATTATTGGATCGTTACACTTGCATAACCTGTTCTATTTTCAGTGATGACCCCAGAGGGGGTAATATCCAGGGTTGTCCCTATAATAGAGGACATGGAAAAAGAACTCGAAGAAAAGGTGAAGCAAGTTGTGAGAAAAGTAATGGACCAACAAGAGGCGGAGATTCAGGACATCCTGCGAAAGCAGGAAATTGAGATGGCCTCATTGAAGAATCAGTTTGACAAGAAAATGGAGGAAATGAAAGGGGAGGTCATGCAGGCCAGAGAGAAAGAGAAGGGACATATTGAGAATCAAATCTTAAACAAATTGAAAGAGGGATACTTCACCTACCATGAAGTGCAACAGAGTGTTATCCCTCAACCCATGGAGTTGATAGGTATAGAAAAATATTGATTTTAACATTATTTTTTAGCTTCAATGGCCAAAGGCAAGCAGGCAAACCTCTTTACGTTAAAAAAGATTGACTGTATCTTCTGTGAAGTCTGTAAGATTCAAGTAACATGTGAAAAGGGGCTGTATGAAAATGTATTTAAAAATCCCTATAAACAAAATCAAGTCCACTGCTTTGATCAGATTTTGTTGAAACTTTTACAGAACGATTGTAAGGTTATAATGATCATTCTCTAGAAACTGGCTTTGAACTGTCAAGAAACATCAGAAAAGGGGCCTTATAAAAATTTCATTTAGAAACACTTGTAACCAGAATGATTGTACTATCATAAGGATGGTTTTTAGCTCCATTTGATGAAAGCCAGAGAGCTATTGTCATGGCGTTGTGTCCAATGTATGTGTGTCTGTCTGGCCATCTGTCTGTCTGTAAACTTTTCCTTTCAAAATCTCCTAAGAAAGAACAGAACAGATTTCAACCAAATTTCACAGAAATGACCCTTGGGTGACCTTCTATCAGATTCCTTCAAAGAAATTGATCGGATGAAAAAAATGCATGGGTGGTACTAATTTCCATATATGTTAAAAGCTTTAAAATCTTCTTCTCATAAATCAGTGGATGGATATCAAACGAATTTCACAGCAATGATCTTTTGGTGACCCTCTATCAGATTCCTTCAAAGAATTTGGATCAGATGAGAAACATGGCTGTATAAGGGACAGGGCTGATTTCCATATATGGTAAACAGCGAAATACTACAATCTTCTCCAATTACAAACGAATAAAAGTTTTCAACAAATTTTTACAAAATTATCATTTGGTGACTCTTTTCAGAATCCTGCATGAAATATAGCTCAGATGGAAATTATGGCTTATATTGGGGCGGGCTTGTCTCCATATATGGTTTATAGTGAAACTTTGAAAATGCTATTCTTTCAAACTGCAGGATGGTTTTCAACCAAATTTCTCAGTAAAGTAAAACCCTCGGAGCAAATCTGGCGATCAAGTGCCTTTAGTTCAATATATAGAATATAGCAAATGGCTGTACTTTACCTCCATAAATAGTATCAAATTGACTTTATTGCCTCAATTCTTGAAGGCTAATTGAAGGTCAATAATAAATTCAGCTGATTTATATAATTATGTTGTATATCATCTTCTTGAAATTGGCACCGCTAAATTTACTTATCTCATACATTCATACTTAGAGCAACAAATAAGGGAATTATTGGATCGTTACACATGCATAACCTGTTCTATTTTCAGTGATGACCCCAGAGGGGGTAATATCCAGGGTTGTCCCTTTAATAGAGGACATGGAAAAAGAACTCGAAGAAAAGGTGAAGCAAGTTGTGAAAAAAGTAATGGACCAACAAGAGGCGGAGATTCAGGACATCCTGCGAAAGCAGGAAATTGAGATGGCCTCATTGAAGAATCAGTTTGACAAGAAAATGGAGGAAATGAAAGGGGAGGTCATGCAGGCCAGAGAGAAAGAGAAGGGACATATTGAGAATCAAATCTTAAACAAATTGAAAGAGGGATACTTCACCTACCATGAAGTGCAACAGAGTGTTATCCCTCAACCCATGGAGTTGATAGGTATAGAAAAATATTGATTTTAACATTATTTTTTAGCTTCAATGGCCAAAGGCAAGCAGGCAAACCTCTTTACGTTAAAAAAGATTGACTGTATCTTCTGTGAAGTCTGTAAGATTCAAGTAACATGTGAAAAGGGGCTGTATGAAAATGTATTTAAAAATCCCTATAAACAAAATCAAGTCCACTGCTTTGATCAGATTTTGTTGAAACTTTTACAGAACGATTGTAAGGTTATAATGATCATTCTCTAGAAACTGGCTTTGAACTGTCAAGAAACATCAGAAAAGGGGCCTTATAAAAATTTCATTTAGAAACACTTGTAACCAGAATGATTGTACTATCATAAGGATGGTTTTTAGCTCCATTTGATGAAAGCCAGAGAGCTATTGTCATGGCGTTGTGTCCAATGTATGTGTGTCTGTCTGGCCATCTGTCTGTCTGTAAACTTTTCCTTTCAAAATCTCCTAAGAAAGAACAGAACAGATTTCAACCAAATTTCACAGAAATGACCCTTGGGTGACCTTCTATCAGATTCCTTCAAAGAAATTGATCGGATGAAAAAAATGCATGGGTGGTACTAATTTCCATATATGTTAAAAGCTTTAAAATCTTCTTCTCATAAATCAGTGGATGGATATCAAACGAATTTCACAGCAATGATCTTTTGGTGACCCTCTATCAGATTCCTTCAAAGAATTTGGATCAGATGAGAAACATGGCTGTATAAGGGACAGGGCTGATTTCCATATATGGTAAACAGCGAAATACTACAATCTTCTCCAATTACAAACGAATAAAAGTTTTCAACAAATTTTTACAAAATTATCATTTGGTGACTCTTTTCAGAATCCTGCATGAAATATAGCTCAGATGGAAATTATGGCTTATATTGGGGCGGGCTTGTCTCCATATATGGTTTATAGTGAAACTTTGAAAATGCTATTCTTTCAAACTGCAGGATGGTTTTCAACCAAATTTCTCAGTAAAGTAAAACCCTCGGAGCAAATCTGGCGATCAAGTGCCTTTAGTTCAATATATAGAATATAGCAAATGGCTGTACTTTACCTCCATAAATAGTATCAAATGGACTTTATTGCCTCAATTCTTGAAGGCTAATTGAAGGTCAATAATAAATTCAGCTGATTTATATAATTATGTTGTATATCATCTTCTTGAAATTGGCACCGCTAAATTTACTTATCTCATACATTCATACTTAGAGCAACAAATAAGGGAATTATTGGATCGTTACACATGCATAACCTGTTCTATTTTCAGTGATGACCCCAGAGGGGGTAATATCCAGGGTTGTCCCTTTAATAGAGGACATGGAAAAAGAACTCGAAGAAAAGGTGAAGCAAGTTGTGAAAAAAGTAATGGACCAACAAGAGGCGGAGATTCAGGACATCCTGCGAAAGCAGGAAATTGAGATGGCCTCATTGAAGAATCAGTTTGACAAGAAAATGGAGGAAATGAAAGGGGAGGTCATGCAGGCCAGAGAGAAAGAGAAGGGACATATTGAGTATCAAATCTTAAACAAATTGAAAGAGGGATACTTCACCTACCATGAAGTGCAACAGAGTGTTATCCCTCAACCCATGGAGTTGATAGGTATAGAAAAATATTGATTTTAACACTATTTTTTAGCTTCAATGGCCAAAGGCAAGCAGGCTATTGTCATGGTGTTGTGTCCGTCATGCATGCATCTGTCAGACAGTTAATTTTTTCTTTAAAAATTTTCTTAACAGAAACTAGCTGTTGGAATTCAACCCAATTTCTCAGAAATGATCCTTGGGTGACCCTTTAAAAAATCCTTCAAAGAAATATGATCAGATTAAAAAAGTAACTTCTACGGAGCTTTTTAGCACATATTGAATAGAGCGAAGTAACTAAAGGTAGTCTCCTTTGACATAAACAAATGGATGTTATGTAAATTTACATGGATGTTTATTGATCTTCGTAGGGCTTATTAAAGGAAGGTATTAAAATTAGTTGAGTAAGTCAACTGTAATGCATATCATTTTGTGTAATGAGTTTTGATACTAGATGTTTGAGAAAAATATATATCATAACCATTTGCCCTCAACCAGAGGAAAAAATTCTAGATAGAATTAAAACAAAACAAAATGCAATTATAACCCATCACCACACCACACAATGCTGGTTATCTCACACTTTTAGAAAAATATGTATGAAAAACTTTGCATTAAAAGGAAAAAATGCTTGTCACAAACAAATTTCTCCTTTTTAGCTGGAACGGGCTGAAAGAAGAGGGGCCATTGTCATGGTGTGGTGTATGTTGTGCGTTTGTCTATCCGTAGTCATTTTAATTAAAAATCTTATCCTCAGAAAGTAATATACAGAATTCAACAAAATATCACATAAATTATTCTTGGTTGACCCTCAATCGGATTTATTCCGAGAATTTTAATCCAATGAAAAACATGGCTTAAATGGGCGGGGCTATTTCCATCTATGGTGATAGCTTTAAAAATCTTCTCAGAAACCGGTGGATGGATTTCACAAACACATGTTGTTTTTAGCTCACCTGAGCACGAAGTGCTCAAATGAGCCATTGTGATGACGTTTTGTCCTCCGTCTGTCTGGTGTCTGTCAACGATTTCTTTAAACAACATCTCCTCAAAAACCACTGGTCCATTTTGAACCTTAACCCTAGGTTGAGGTTTATATAGAAATAAAGAACGATTATTACAACACATCCTCCTAAATCACTGGGGCAAATTGAATCAAATTGGCAGAAACGTTCCTTAGGTGGTACCCTTTGAAAATTGCTAAAAAAATTGAGATCTATCATAAACTCTGATTGCAATGGCAACAAAAGTGAATTTTTTAAAAAAAAAATAAAAATCTTCTCCTCCTGACCCAGAAGTAATAGAGCCTTTATATTTTGCATGAAGCATAAGTATATTGACCTCTTGCAAAATAGCTAAGATCATGATACAGGGGATGAGCGGGGGGTATATAGAAATAAAGAACGATTTCAAACGACATCTCCTCCCAAACCACTTGGCCACTTAAAACCAAATTTGGCAGAAATGTTACACATTTGTTCCCTTTAAAAATAAGTAAATTAATTGAAATCCAATACCAACTCTGCTAAAATCATGATCCGCAGGTCCCAAAGGGCGGAGCCTGGGGGTATAGGCATGAAACATCAGTTCATTGACTTTTCTGAAATTATAACCCATGGATCCAGAGTGAGGAAAAATTTTTCTCCTTCTTTAAAATTCGCGCTAAAGCAATGGTATTTGTAATTTAGACCTGTATCCCAAGGTACAAAGTCTACGTATAGAGTATGGCCAACTTGTATCATAATCCTAACCTTAACCCATTCCCACTCAGTGACGCCTTTAAACACCCCTCAGGAAAACAGCTTTGGAAAACATTGTGGAAAAATGAAGAAATTGCTTGTTACAGGCATTTCTTGATTTTCCACATGTTTTTCTACCCTGAAATTTGAAAAAAGCAAAAATATCATTAACTTAAAATTAAGGTCTGCAACATGTTTCAATTTGGGCCAGCCTGTAATGGGTTAACATGAAATTAAATTGTTGAAAGGAAAAGAGTCTTTATATTAGGTGAGCTGACAAGGGCTGTCGGTCCTTGTATTTCAGAAACCAGTAGAAAGAGTTTAACCAAATGATAGAGGAATCATACATTTTTAAACCATTTTATAGATGTATTCATTTTGTTTGATTTGGAAAAAAAGCATTGCATTTTGTTGTTGGTTCTAATTTACATATATGGAATATATTTTGAGAACATTAAAAATCTTTTCAGAATCCTATTCATGGGTTTCAACCAATTTGTGAAGGAATAATCCTCAGGGGACTCTTTGTCAGAATTCTTCAAATAATTTTTATTGGTTAAAAAATGAAATACATTAAAAATGCCATAATGATAAACAGTGAAAAAAAATTAAATGCCTTTTCATCTTACTTAATATATGAATTTGATACAACCCGACTTGGTAAAACCGTAAAATGCTTCACTAGAACCTTTTCAAAGATTTCATTAACTAGATTTATTTGCCAGAGATGGCTCTGATGATTCAGCTAATTATTGAATACTGAAAACACCATTTGCTAAATCAGTATATTGGAGCGATACAGGCGCTCAAGCACCTCTAGTTTCAGTTTATGGTATTTCAGAAGCAAGTAACAAACCTCATTGCTCCTTATAAATGCCCTTTAGTGTTATGCGAACAAAGTAGGGGACCTTTTATAAGCACACATGACAGGAAGTGCTCAAGTGAGTTATTATGATCAAATTTTGTCATTGTTGTGTGGTATCTGGCAACAATATTATAAATAGTGATATCTTAATCAAGTGACTTATGTTGAATACTCTGGTTGCTGTGGTAGGAAAACATGAAATTTTACAATATATTCTTGTCTTGTCCTCCAGAACTAGAAGGTTTAGAGCCTTGACATTGTGCATGATACTTCTGTGTATTGACCCTCAAGAACAGTTTCTTTCAAAACACCCTTTTCAAGAGTTTTGAGGTCACCATTTTTGTTGTTTGTTTTCTTGTTACAATTTCCATACTTCGTGAAAGAAGGAAATAATTTTCCGTAGGGTACTTAAGCCCCCCCCACGATTTTTTTTCCTCAAACATGCTGGTGTTTTTTGCTAGATAGTTACTATGTTTCTCTTCTGATTGAAGCGAATTGATAATGCTCATTTTTAAGTCTTTCACAGTTTGATCGTTAATCGTTTTCATTTTTTTCTTCAAAGTGTTAATCATATAGCCAGCTATATAAAAGAGGACTTTTCTGATCATTAACTGTCATTTTGAATAAGCTGTTTTCTTAGTGTTGGCATACTGGTCAAGCACAGATTTTGTTAACTGTAACAGGAATATCTGCAGAAAATGGTTTATGCTCTCTGGAAATGAACAATCAGTTGTTTGGATAGTTTGTATTAGGACTTTAATGTCAGCACTGAAGTGCATGGAGTGGATTTTATGGAACAAGCTGTCTCTGTCCTCACTTGAAACAATGTTCATAGGAGCAGATGTTATTTGACTGAAAGTTACCTTCATCTTGTTTAAGACAGTTTCATTGTTCTTACAGTGTGTAGCTAGTTCACTGATAGTTGATTTCCCAAATAGATTGTGAATGGGCTGGTTTCAATTTAGTCTACAGCTTGAATGTAAGCTGTAGGAAAAATGTCTGAATAGATGCTTGTTGGAATTAGCTCCTGATTTTTAAGATTGTCTGGGGCTGTCTCTGTTGCTGTCTCTGTCGAAGCTTTCTCTTGTCAAGCTTTTGTCTTTTGATTGTCTTTGTTAATCTTATAGTCAGTAGCTGTCAAAATAGTAAATAAATGGAGTTATGTTGAAATATGTTTACAATGAAGAGGGTAAAAACTGAAATTTGACACACAATCCCTCTGTTTTAACCCATTTCAACACAGCAAAATTTTAGACTGGTCCAAATTGAAAGGAGCTGCAGACGACAATTTCAAGTTGATGGAATATTGTTTTTTTTTGTCTTTTTGGATAAAAAACATTGTGAATAATGAAGAAAATGCTTGATACAAGCAACTTCTTCATTTTCCACAATGTTTTCCAAAGCTTTTTTCTCGAGGGGCGTAAAAAGGAGGGATTGAGTTGGAATGGGTTAAGCAAAAGATTAAGATTAAAAGAAAACTATATGCAGAAATTATTTGAAGTAAAAAAGGAAAGATTACAAGTATATTTTAATCTACATATACTTTGCAAAATCATCTGTATATACATGTATACTTTAATTCTTGCCAGTCTGTCTGTCTGCCAGTCTTGCCAATGAATGTATACAGATATTTCAATAATCTTAGTTTCATCAGTTGAGGTTTGATTTGCAACAATAATGATAATATTACAATTAGGATAGGCTTTCACAACGATAATTAACCCTTTAACAGACAACAAAATTCAAAATGTTCCATATCAAAGTGGAAATAGCATTTGTCAAGACAAGAAACTTTAGAATTTAATGTCCTTTTCTTTCTTTGGTATAAAACATTGTTCTGAATCAAGATTTGTTGATTTAAGCAACAATTTCTAGCACTTTCTTCAATTTGCACAAGATGCCCAAAGCTTTTATTTCAATTTAGAGATGAAGCAAGTATATGTTGATTTCATTAAGATATGAAACTAAAAACCTCATCAAACTTTATGAATACGCGAAGAGGATTCATACATGAATGTTATTAGATTATTAGTTTCATACCTCCATGAAACCAGCTTATATTATCTTCATGCCTTATAAGTTGATATGTTGAAACAAAAATTTTCCAGTTTAATCAATAAAGAAACAATTTTTCATATGACTGCTCAGTGCAGATGCTTACAAAAATAGCTTCCTACTGAAAATTGCTTTCATTGAAAAATGAAACCGGTTTTTCGATCAAACAGAATGTTTGAGTCTTGATGGACAGAATCAATATTAAATTATTTGGCTATATTGTTGTAATATGGCAGATTCTGTAATATAATTCCCTTGAAGTGGAGTTTGCAACATAGGGTTTAATAAAGAAAAAAATATGATGAGTTTGCAGCTCTTCTTTTACAAATATAATTGCTAAATTCATACCCACGAATTTGCACAATTTATATGTAGCATGCAATTGTTTGTTATTATGTTAAACTATTTATTAAATCCCATATGTTTTCTACCAGAAAGACTTAAAATGATGAACTTATTAATTTGTTATTGATGTCTACTAACTTTTTTCAGTCTCGATCTGTCTTAAATTGTGTCATCTGAATAAGGGTTGTAGTGAAAAAGGCAGAAGCCGAAGCAGCAAAGGTCAAGGTCATGTTTGCGGAAAAAACAGGCCACAATCACGAGAGAAAAGACAAGAAACAAGCACTTTTGAGAACAGAACTATCTCTGGTAAAAACCAAAGAAGAGACAGCTGAAGCAGAAACACTTGAAAAATTCAGCAATCCCGATCAGGAATTGGAAACGCCTGTCCCTCTTCCAAACAACAAGAATGATCCAAATGAACAGATTTACAGATACTTTGAATCAAATATGAACTCAGAATAACCATTTCCAGCGCCAACAACGGAACAACAGGCCAACAACAACTTCATCAAAGAAAATGAACTTTCAAAATTCCTACTTAAGAAAAATTTGATGATGTCAAGATTAACAAGTTTCAAAAACAAGCCAGAGTTTCAAGAGTGCTTATAAAATACTTGGGCCCAGATTCCAAATGCCATGTCATAAGTTTGCGATCAGTGTACACTCCCGAATCGGTGCAAAGGTGTGAAAAGATTTGGCAAAGGCTAGACGACCGTTACGGTTTTCCAGAGCTTGTTAAGTCTTCGATCGTGACAAAACTGCACAAGTTTCCAAAGATAAATGGAAAAAATCTCAGAAATTTATATGACTTGTCTGACATATTGTCAGAGATCGATGCTTTGAAGCAGGACCTAAGGTACTCACTACAGTTGTCTTACTTTGATTACTTTGGTTACTGCCTTTATTTGGGGTGTACCACCCTAAGAAGCCAGATGAAAAACGTTGGGTTTTTTTATGCATCTGCCAAGTTTCTGGGAATTTTATTGAATGGTGTTCTTTTGCAGGGACCCGACTTCATTAATAATCTTGTGGGAATATTGTTAAGGTTCCGAAGGCACTTAGTTGCAATTACAGCAGATATTCAGCAAATGATTAATAGTTTTCTGCTCAATCCGCAAGATTTCTAAAGAAATTGTGGACGGACAAACGGGCGGACGACGGACAACGACCGATCACAATAGCTCACCTCGCACTTTGTGCTCAGGCGAGCTAAAAATGCCTTCCAGGTTGACGTAACTCGACGAAATCTTTGCATTCATTACAAGATGTACTAATACCACACTCGTATTCCAGCTCATGTGTGCAAAACATCTTATGATCTTCTTCTTTTCTCTGACGCATCAGAGAAAGCTTTTGCCTCTGTGGCATATATCGTTAGAAATCATTTCGACAATTCAGAATCTGAGATTTCATTTCTGATGGGAAAAACTAAAGTTGCTCCGTCCAAAGACCAAAAAATACCAAGGTTTGAGCTTTGTGCGGCAATGCTCTCAGTAGAGCTTTCTGACTTTATTCTAGACAACATGGACATGCAAATTAATCATGTATGGTACTTTACAGACAGTAAAGTTGTGCTCGGCTACATAAATAACACGTAGATTCTACACTTATGTCTCAAATAGGGTTCATCGCATATTAGAATCCGCAAAGTGGAAATTCATAGACACTAAGAAAAACCCTGCAGATGAAATTACAAAAGGTGTTCGAACCTCTGAAATTAGCAAAAGCATGAGGTTGAGAGGTCCACCCAAAACGGTTTACTCTGATATCTGTCTAGGTTCTACTCATTTTCTTCAAAATCCTGAGCAAGACCACGAATTAAGATCTGAAGTTACAATGACAACGGTCTTGACCTTGAAAAAGGACACAAGTCCCCTTCAGTATCAACAATTTGAAAGATTTTCATCTTGGCGTTCAATGACAAAGCCATGAACATTTTGCATCACATCTCGAAGTCCTACAATAAGAGCAACTCATGCTCGGGTTGGCACATTTGCAGTAAATCAGTGTCCCCAGGCAACTTATTGGTAGCTGAAAAATTGATCATTAAATCTTTCCAATTTGATAATGTTAAGACTAAAATCCAAAGTTTGCTAAATGGGAAGCCATTTGCCCCAACCAGTAGAATTTTAGCATTAAACCCATATTTGGATGAAATGGACTTTTGAGAGTAGGCGGGAGATTGCAAAATTCAGACTTGCCTAGTTTACAACGAAATCCAATAATTGTAGAAGGAAATTCATATTTGGCTACAGCACTGATAAGACATTTTCATGATCAAACTCTCCATCAAGGTAGACATTTTTCCGAGGGAGCTATTAGAGTGGCGGGATTTTGGCTCATTGGAGGCAAACGAAGAGTTTCTGCTTTGATATGTGGTGGTGAAGCCTCATCCAAACGCTGGGGCGTTCTGTTTATCTGTCTTAGTATAAGAGCAGTACATGTTGAAGTTGTGAGTGAAATGAGCTCTTCTGCATTATTTATTAATGCTCTGAGGCGATTCATTTCCCTACGTGGCAATGTAGTAGAACTCAGTTCATAGGGGCAGCAAATTCGTTGGCTCTTGTGAAGAGAGGTAAATCATTCAAAAATGTTCTCGTAGAAAAACGAGTGAATGCTAGACCATTAGTGCTAGTGTCCTCAGATAGTGAGCATCCTGAGATTGACCCCTTCGATTGTTTACTCAGAAATTAGATCCACCAACATCCCTTAACATTAATCCCACTCTAAAGGATATGTATCGAGCAGAGTGGAAAAGGGTTCATGTCCTTTCAGATCAAATTTGGTGCAGATGACGCTCAGAGTTTCTAACAATGTTGCAAAGCAGGCGCAAATGGTTGCAAAATCTTCCCAATCTTAAAGTTGGTAGTGTGAGCCTATTCAAGGATGACACAGTTTGTAGAAATCAGTGGCCTCTTGCAATTATCTCTGAAGTTTTCCAAGGCTCGACGCAAAGGTTCGCAAAGTGAAAGTAAAGGTCGTTAAGGATGGAAACCCTTCCTTTTGTGTACGCCCAGTGAATGAAGTAATGTTACTTCTAAATGAGTGACCCCATTGCACTGAAATTAGCAGAGCACTAAGTCTTGTTTACATTGTTTCTTTTTATTTTATATTTAGTATAAGACTAGTAGTCAAAACATTTATTAGTATATAAACAGAATAGAATCTTAGCATTTCTATAGTGTAACAGATTTCAAACAGCATTTCATACATGTCTGATATGTGTACCGTATTAATTCTTGTTAACATGGGGAGGACTTTGGTTATCTTACTGCATCCCAGGCAGTATAGGGTGCTTTTTACAACAGGGTTAAAGGTTAGGTGCACATGATCACAGAATCAAGTTCATCCCCTTATAAATGCATATGTGAAATATGAGAACCCTAGGATGAAAAAATGACCAAGATCAAGGGTCAATTAACATGGTTAATTCCAAAAATTGGCTATTAAACAGACCCTTTGTTACTTTGGTTTACATGGAACAATGATCCAGCTGTTATCATCACCTTTGCACCATTATGCAAGAGTATTGGTATGGCTTTATCCTTGGTCACATCTCTTGATTTTGAAGATACTGACTTAAAAGTTGACACTGTCACTGTCACAAGAGTGTCCAATTTTATAAGGCAGATAACTCTAAAAGCGTTTTGGTGAGAATTATCCCCTTATTTCAACTTATTTTAACTAACGAGCTAAAGCAGGCCAGTGTTCCACCTGCAATTCATGCTTTTTTTCTTCTTCGATTAAAAGTGTGTTTTCTTTTGTTCAGGAATATGGCAAAGGGAAAATCGAAGTGAAAGGGAATGCATTCAAGCTATAAACTGCAAGTGTTCTGATCTTAGGAATTGTAAAACAATGTGAAAATTTGAAAACTATATGTAAAATAATAAATATGTGAAAAGTTTATGAGAAGTGATCCCCTGAATCGTGATAGTTTATATGCCTGTATTAAAAGGTTCCTGCTAACAGTATATTGTACGTACCTTGGTCTTGACACAGAAATTATCAAATGGGATATCCATTAGGCAGTGCATTGCATTTGATTATGAGCAGGAGGACTCATGAGGAAAACAAGAGAAAAACAACATATCTTCATAATCTTAGACATGACACCGGGTTTATCAAATTCAAAGGTTATAATATTGTTTATATTGCTTCATGTAATCTAAACCCTAGTCGTGAATACATTACTGCCACGTGACTAATAAAACAAGGAAGATGAAAGGGAGGGAGATACGGTCCGATTTTAATGCTACATGTAATCTAAACTCACTTCGATGGTACATTGTTATCACGTGACTAGTAAAACAAGGAAGAACCAACTGCAATCGAAAGGGAGGACCTACGGTCTGGGTTAATTACACCGTGAAAGCAGGATGCATGACTATGGACAGCCCATATAAATTAAGCTAATACTGTAATGTTTTAACTTTACACTGGTACTATTTAGTCACATATAAGTTGGATTTAACCTTATTGTTTCCTCCAAACACTTTAAAAAGAGCATTAACGCATAACCTCTATTTCATCGCCATTTGGACTACTATATCCCAGAGGAACCAATACCACAATAAAGAAATGAGTAGTGTAGGAAGAAAAAGCCGTACTCTAGCCAACCATCCTAGAGGTACTTCAACAGGCCCTGCTGTGCCAGACAATTTTGTTTCCAGTCATTCAAAATCTTGATATATGCCATATTCGCGGCCAGTTTCAGATAGCCAATATAAGTGGACTATGAAGGAGATAAAACTTCGATTATGGAGGAATTAAAAAATAAAGGCTACAAAATCGTTCTTGCTACGGCTGTATGAGGACAATAGAGCTTTGCCGCTCTCTTCAAGGATCGATGCGCCCCAACACAATACGGCCCTTTCATCAAGAAGCGACAATTTGGAAAATACTGTGCTAACGGAAGAAGGAAAAAGGCACACAACAACGATGTCATCAATCCTAAACAACGTTACTCGGTGCTTTCAGGCACTCCACAATACCGTATTTCAGTTAACAGCCCAGAAGTTCGAGAATACGTGTACTCTTGCAACCTTTACCCTTTGGTAGTTGATACAACCGAGCGTGTGAACAACAGAGTAGCTCGTCTAACAATATATCCACCACAAACCGGGGGATACGTTCCGTTTCTATTTCAACTGTGGATATAGTGTCACCAACTCTACAAAAGCACATCGTCGAAGATAGGGATATCAACCCAACTTCTTTAATTATACCAAACTTCGACTCTCCTCAATCTAACAAATTGATAGCCGACAAAAAAGAGTGGGGCGACCGGTCCCGCGTCTTAACCGCCAATTATCTATTCAAGAATTCATACGGGCTTTCGGAAAATATAAACAAGTTACGTGTTCAGTGATCCCTGAACGACAAAAAGAATTTGATTCGTATCAAGAGGACATTATTGAAATTTACAATTTTTTGCGGTTGAAATTTCATGATAATCATAAAAATTTTAGTGTAAAGGCAGCAGCTTTATTGAGGGAAATACAAATAAAGGTTGATTTGGGTCAACGAGATCGGGACCTCCTCGATCTAGTCAGAGTAGGAGTCGAGGTAACTCTTGCAAAATTTGGCACATGATTGTCATACCATGCAATTCTGGCCCCTGCATTCTACATCACGACGTACATCACCCAAAGACAGATCTCGGACCTCCGTAGATAGACAGATTCAAATCCGAATGTTTTATGAAGGAAAGGAAAATTGCAACAATTTCAATGCAGAGAAAGATTGTAACCGACTTAAATGCCCTTTAAACATATTTGTCCAAAATGTAATCGCGGCACCCATCCATCCTTCTTCTGTAACAATGGGAAAGGTAGGCAAGTGACATTGCCTTTCACGAGATAGGGACCTCCTCGCTCTAGTCAGAGTAGGAGTCGAGGTAACTCTTGCAAAATTTGGCACATGATTGCCATACCATGCAATTCTGGCCCCTGCATTCTACATCACGACGTACATCACCCAAAGACAGATCTCGGACCTCCGTAGATAGACAGATTCAAATCCGAATGTTTTATGAAGGAAAGGAAAATTGCAACAATTTCAATGCAGAGAAAGATTGTAACCGACTTAAATGCCCTTTAAACATATTTGTCCAAAATGTAATCGCGGCACCCATCCATCCTTCTTCTGTAACAATGGGAAAGGTAGGCAAGTGACATTGCCTTCAACGACCCTCTTCCCCATGACTTAACTAAATAAGGTTGACAAGTGACTAATACCAATGCATACATACTCCATGAAAGCTTCAACGCGAATTGATATAGAAAATTTAAGATATGAGTTACTGCCGCACCATGGTAGAAACTTCGTTAATTATCTATGCTCAGGTCTTAAGGACGGTTTCGACACAAAAGTAGTTCATCAGTCATTGACTCTTCTAGAATGTAAAAATAACCTTTCCGCTAGAAAAAGACCCAATAGTATGGTCAGTCTTATAGAAAAAGAATGCAAAAAGGGGTTAAAGTAAGGTACTTTTTCAAGATTACCATTCAAAAACTACAGAGTTAGACCACTAGGCATAGCTATCCGGAATTATTCAGGGAAAGAAAGATTAATGTTAGACCTTTCTCCCCCCCTCCAACAATGAGAACTTTAGCATTATTGACAAAGACTCGTGCTCGATGCCAGATGTAAAAATAGACGACGCAATCGAAATAATAATGGGCTGCGGAACAGGAGCGTTATTATGTAAATTTGACATAAAAGATGCGTTTAACTATGTCAAATCACAGCGTGTCAATGGCCTTTATTTTGTGTAAAATGGAGATATATTATCATCTATGGGTGAGACCTAGCTTTGGGTATAGATCGAGCCCAATAATCTTTGAAACACCCTCAAAGTCTATATGTCACATCGAAATGCAGAACTATCATGTAAAGCATATTATTCATCTGCTCAGTGACTTCCTCACTGATGATTATCCGACAAGTGTCGGAAAACGGAATATGGCCAATATGACTATGATATTCAAAAAACTGAACGTGCCTTTGTCAGAGCTTAAAACAATCGGACCAACTACCCGTTTAGAATTTTTAGGCATTATACTCGATTCAATACGGATGGAAGCTTGTCTTCCAATGCACAAGGTGCATAGAATAAGTCAGTTTATCAAGTCATTTTTATCGAAAACGTCCCGTACCAAACGTGAGTTACAGTTACCAGGTCATCTTAACTTTGCTCCTCGCGTAATATTGCCCGGTCGCTCCGTTGTCTCCTTTCTGATACACTTATCTACTATTGTTAGAGAACTGCACAGCACTGTTTATTTAAGTCAGGAGTGTAGGACATAATTAAGGTTCTTGCCAACATTCTTAGAACGATGGAACGGATTGACACTGTTCCACTATAGAGGATTTACACCAAGTGGAAATCTCGGCATCGACAACTCTATGATTCGGTGGATATTTTCAAGGAAAATGGTTCTCTTCAGCCTGGCCTCACAATTTTCCGTCCGTAAATGACAAGGCTCTGTCGATTGCATATAAAGACGTGTACTCTATAGTGCTAGCAGCGGTTCTTTTGGGAGAAAAGTGGTTTAAGAAACAAATAGCGGTTCGTTGTGACAAAGCAGCTACTGTGATCATAAAGGCTGGTCAAAATGCAAGCTTGTTCCTGGAAAAATTAACGCTATCAGTGATTCTCTCTCTTGTTTACAGATTTCTCATTTCAAGATGCTAGCCCAAACGCGGAAGTGAGCCCACACCAGTGCACCAAGTACTCAGACAGAGCTGTAGTTGCGCAGTTTTGGCCGTCCATTGGTTAAGATGATGTATGATATCTTAACATTTGCTATTCAGTATCATTCTTGTTCATAGACCCAAAGATGCCGTTTATTCTCCGATACTCACTACGGGAAATGAAAACGCCTACGACAATTCCAAATTCTGTGAGATGGTGGAGGGCGACTGAAGGATCGTGGCTGCAGCGATATACTGTAACTATTATTTGTAGTCGTTGTCAACTTTAGAAAACACATCACACATTAGCTTACTATGCTTACCCTTAATTCTAACAAGCCCTCCTTTGGCGTCTTGACTCGCGTTTAAGGAAAAATAGAAGATATTGCATCAGCATGGGGTTTTTAGCAATTACTATGGCATAAATAAAATTTCTGTTCCTTTTCTGATGATGTTAAGGAAATGTATTAAGCTCAGTCAAGCCGACTTAATTGCATTACTTTTACCTTTGTAAGCGGTATAAATGGTAAATTAGTATCTCTGGCTTTTGATCTCAATGAAAAAAGTTGTGTTTTTACAGTTTCTTATTTCATGCGAAGTTATACCTTGAATTCTTGGCTTACCTGATAGTTAAACTACCCAAATTAATTGATACCTTCTCATTGCACATTATATACAGTGCCCTCCAAAAGTCCTTGGACAAATAATTTATTATGCATTTTGGCTCTTTTTCATGACTTTAAGGGAAAATGCCTGGATTTCTCTGACTCTTTTGCATTAAGGGAGGTAATTGAGCACTCTCTAAGATAATTCTAGTACTTTTCTTCGAATTTAAACTTTCATACATTGAAATCAATCAATTTTATGAAATACCCATTATTTATGAAAATCCGGCACAATAAGGAATGCATTGATTATTCATGCATGTGTGCAAATTTTTGAACCTGTTTTCGAAAGCGAATAGAAATATCATATTTGTGGTGACCAGATCATCTATCCCTGACCACTTTCGAAAAGAATTTACCAAAATGCTGACAAAAAAGGAAAAAATTCGGTGCCAAGTCATGAGAGAGCAGGGTATCTCTGTTGCAGACATCTCTAGGCAGATTGGACATCCAAGGTAGGCAGTTGCATTTATGTTTTATACTTGCTGAATTACTTGATAAATTAATGTTATAATTGCAGTACAAATGAAACATTTTTTCGAAATATTTTTACTTTTTCTTTTTCAGATCGACTGTTTACCATGCGTTGCAGCGGTATGCGACAACCGGAAGCGACGATGACAGGCCTAGAAGTGGCAGACCAAGAGTTTCTAGTGCTCGGAATGACAGAATGTTGGTTAGAGCTTCACTTGGGGACAGACATGCGACCGTTCCAAAGCTGCAGTCTAGGTGGAGAGACACAAATGTTGTTGCGTCAACATCAACAGTAGGGAAAAGACTCCATGCCGCTGAACTAGATTGCCATTTGGCTGTTAGGAAGCCTATGCTGACCCCTCGTCATAGACAATTGCGTTTGGATTTTGCCAGGGAACACGAGGACCGGTCAGTAGTGGATTGGTCTGCTGTACTCTTCAGTGATGAATCAAAATTCAATCTGTTTCAGAGTGATAGTAGAGTGTACGTGAGACGGAGATCTGGTGAGCAGCTACGTAGTGACTGTATTGCGCCTACTGTGAAGTTTGGAGGTGGTAGTATCATGGTATGGGGAGCAATGAGTTACAGGGGCACTGGATGTATGACTTATGTTGACGGGAGGCTGAATTCTCAGGGTTACATCAAGATTCTACAAAATCATGTAGTACCATCAGCCCATTTACTAGGATATGGAAATGACTTTATCTTCCAGGATGACGGAGCACCATGCAATAGAGCGAAAATTGTGAATGATTGGAAGCAGGAAAACCATTTCCAGTGCTTGAATTGGCCACCCCAGTCCCCTAACCTCAGCCCAATTGAAAATCTATGGCAACAAATGAGAACCAGTCTCCGAAACACACGCAGCAATAGCGTTCGAGACCTAAAGCATAGCGTGAGGGTTTGCTGGGACAAAGTTACTCCAGAGATAAGTCAACGCCTTGTTCGAAGCATGCCCGGGAGGCCATACTAAGTACTGACAATAATTGCCGTAATTGTTATTCAGTGCCTATTTTCACAGAAATGTGTTTTTTGTTAATAAAATGCCCGAATGATTTAATTTGTTTTATATATTTTCATGCTTGTTGTTGATTTCATAATAATAAAGCAAGAGATATGAAAAAAAATGAAATTTTGCCCTGAAATTTACTGAAAAAGTGAAAAATAAGTTTTTGGAGGACTTTTGGAGGGCACTGTTTACCATGGCCTTGATACAGACACTATAAAATGAAATATCTATTTAAATGTGCCCATTACATTCCTTTGAAGCACTCAGATACATGACAGACACAATCAGTGCTACGACAATAGTCCACTGGAGCTAAACGCGGACTACTGAATATGAGGACGTAATTAAGGAAAGAAAATTTGCATTGATTTCTTTGCCTGTTTTAATGAGGTTTAACGCCACTTTTAACAGTATTTCAGTCACATCATGGCAGCTGTAGCACCTAACCATGAATTCCTGGTATTTCTCACACCAGTAAAACCACTACATCCTTTCCGAGCCCCAGGCTGCTCATCCCAATTAGGTTCACGATTTTTCACCCATTGGTGGGAAAAATTGCCCATAAAAATCTTAAAAGAAATCCTTATGAAGTCAACCTATTTAATTACAGCCACTAATGTATGTTTGCCAAACAATCAATATTCAACAGATGAAGAGAATACTTTTTGTTTTCATGGGAGTTATCAAATGAAAAAATAATCACACTGAATATGCAAAGGTATTTGTTTGTACCGTCATAACAGCAAAATAAGTTCTATTTATTTCTTTTAACCCTTGTCATGCTGTTTAAATTGCCTTACTTAATTGCTATTAAATCAAATCTCTAAAAGCACTGATAGATCTTGTTGTTCAGAAATCAATATTTCTTTAAGAAATCAACTTTGTAAACAACTCTGGCAGGAAAGATTAAAGCAAGGGGTGTAGACAAAGATCAGACTGCAATTATATGCAGGCTGATCTTAGACTACACCTCCTGCTAAAAAACAGAATATTCCAGGTTCAGCATGACAAACAAAAAGTGAATATTTACTAATTTTGAGACGTTATTATGGAACTACTTTGTGTGCATGCATACAAACTAGCTGTAAACTCAAAATTGTTTTGATTGGGGTATGAAACCAATTTTTTTTGCAAATAAAAATTTTGTTTTCTACAGACGAAACCAAAATTTTGCTATCAGCTCATAAAGCAAAAAATCTCTGAACCCTGCAGGTTGAACCCTAAGTATGGTCTTTTCACATGAAATACACAGAATTCAAGTTAATTCCTAAGCACCAATTCTAATCTAGCTATCCTCCCAAATAGAATGAAAATATCATGGAAAGAATTAGCAAAGGTCACAAATAAAATAGAAACTTTGACCCTTCAGTCTTAGCCCAGCAAAGTTTGAAAAGCATAACTTTGAGGAATTAATCTCTCTTCCTTTAGATAGTCAAGAAACCTCTCTTAGCTGTGGCTTCATTTTACAAGAAAAAAAAAGATTTCCTCCTAACCAGAAAGAGCTTTGCAGTTGGGCAAGACCAAATTTTCCTTAAATATGTTTAAATTATGACCATTGAACCCTAAAACTTCGGTTCAATTTCTTTAAAAAACAACAACTACCTTGAGGATTGTAAAATAACTTCTAAACATTATAGGAACTGAAAGGACAACAAGAGCACCACATGCTAACACTCGACTGTGCTTGATAGTGGCAAAAAAGAGGGCATAATTTGTTAAACAAACGAGCTCTTGTGTGCTTAACCAAGATAAAGGCTCTTTTTCTTTCAATAGTCAAATTTCATGTTAAGGCTAGGATGATGATACATAGTTTTCAGCTCATTTAAATTCTTTTAAGTATGTTTGAATGGGGCAACCTAAGGAACATTTCTGCCAAATTTAGTTGAAATTGGCCCAGTGGTTTTGGAGGAGATGTTGTTTAAAAATCTGTCTTTCTTTCAAAACATAATCATCCTGGGGTAGAGCCCAAGGGTACCTAAGGGTTATGATTTTAGCCTTTTTAGAAGAGGTCAATATACTGGTGTTTTATGCAAAATATATAAGCTCCGAGTCAGGAGAAGAAAAGTTTTAAAGAAATTTTCTAAATTTCACAATAACATTATCAATGCTGAAAATATCATGTTCTTGCAATATTCATTGACTCTAAGGCTGCTTTTGATTTTACTTGGAGAACAATGGTGCTAATCTTTTTAAAGATATCTATCCATAAAAATGAACAAGAGCACCGCCTTTGGGTGCCTATGCTTGGTTGTTGGGTGCTGGATAGTTAACAAAATGCATCTAGAGTTATCCCCCTTGATAGTATAGGCTGCTCTTTTGATAGTGAACTGGTGTGCCAAGTTTCAAGTGAATGCCTTTAGTAGAACCAGAGATATCACAAAATGTCAAAGTTTTTGCATGATGACCACGATGACAAGAAGGCTATAGTAATACCTCGGTTTTCTCCGAAAACAGCCAAGCTAAAAATACATGTAATCACTACATGAATGAAGGCAAAATGAAATAAAATCTGCTTAATTGGGCAATTTCAATGTTAATTTTTTTAACCAATTCCAAAAAATCCTGATTATTGTTCTAAGTAATTTCTTCATTTTACTCAATGTTTTCCTAATTGTTTTTTCTTGAGGGGTGTCAAAAAGCGGCACTATGAGGGAATGGGTTAACCCATTACAAGACGACAAAAAATTTAGAATGGTCCAAATTGATAGAAGTTGCAGACAAACATTTTATGGGGAGAGTATTTAGAATATATATAAAAAGCATTATTGTGTGGTAAAATGGGTTAAGTAACCATTGGTTTGTTTATTTAAGAAAAACTTTGTGAGTAGCAGAAAAATTCCTTGTGACTGTCAGTTATTTTTTTTCAGAAGTGAAATTCACTTTATATGGTCTTATCTGCAACTTTTTTCATAATGATCCAGTCTTAAGTAATATTGTCTGGTAATGATTTTGAATTCATAATTCTTGTCAAAGGAAGCTGTTTAGTATTCATTTTCAAAATTCACAAAAGACGTTTTTACTGATTCATTCATTGAATGTAGTTTACATAGCTGGAGCACCTGACACTAGAATCCTGGTATTTCTCACACCAGTGCTACCAAATCTTTTCCAAGCCTCCAGCTGCTTAAAGTATCCGTCTATTGGTAGCAGAAAATTGTAGTAAAAGGATATTGGCAACTCCCCAAGACTTAATTTTCAGAATTTTAGACATGTCCAAATACAAAGATTTTGCAGACAACAATTTGAAGTTGATTTTATATGCAAAATAATCTATAGTAGGGTCGAAAATATTGTGGAAAAAGAAGAAATTGCTTGTTACAAGCACTTTCTTCTTTTTTCACAATGTTTTCTCAAGTATAAAAGCAGACGTAAAAACCAGGGATTGAACAGGAAAGGGTAAGTTGTAAGCCAACAAAATAGAATTTATGAGAATGCAGAATCATGATTTAATTCACTTGATTGATCAAGTAATTATGTTGTCAAAAGTGATTTATTACTTATTGAAATTATGTAGAAAAGAGCACAAGTGAAGTGAAAGACAGGGTTTTGTTAATATCCTCATGTTACCTTTTGAATAATCAAAAATGCTGTTCTTTATAATCCAACCAATACTGTGTCAACCTGTCTTCATCATCGGAGCAAAATAATCGGAAATCTTTGAGCACTGTATCTTGAAAATGCTCATCTCCAGTCACATTTGATCGCCATCTCCTTGACGACATAAAATTCCACGACCACAAAAATCCAATCTTCGACTCTTTTTCGAAGTCAGCAGGGTTCAGTATCTCACTAGCTTGTCTCGCTATGTAGTCCTTTTTTAACTCGATTGACGACTTTTTCCCGAAACTCCCACTACCAGAGCCTCTAGAATCTTTACTATTACTCCGCTTCATAATAGGATTTGATAGTTTCACTTCCATATTTACATTAGTATCTGGTGTAGCATTATGTCCATCCTCAATGATCACAAACATGCCCCCAGTACAGTGTACATAATGCTGGTACTCGTCAGGCTGGGAGGTGTTCAAATGGGACTTGTGTACACGTCGGACACCAGCTTGCATGAAACCAAACCTGGAAAACATACAACTATTGAAACATGGTCAATTTCATAACTTTAACTCATTCCCACACAACAAATTTTAGACTGGTCCAAATTGAAAGAAGCAACAGACGACAAATCAAAATCAAAGGAATTTTATCTATTTTTGTCTTTTTGGATAGAAAACATTGTGGATAATGAAGAAATTGCTTGATCCAAGCAATTTCTTCATTTTCCACAATGTTTTTCAAAGCTGTTTTCTTTAGGGGCGTAAAAAGGAGAAGTTGTGTGGTAATGGTTAAGGCTTCAATCATGATGGATTTGGATGATGGTGTCTAAGACCACTTTAAACCATTGCCAAACAATAAAATTTTAGACTGGTCCAAATTGAAAGAAGTTACAGACGATATTTCTAATTAACCCTTTCCTGGATAAACACGGGTTTTTACGTCACTGTGATTTTATACTTGAGAAAACATTGTGGAAAAAGGAGAAATTGCTTATGATAAGCAATTTCTCCTTTTCCCACAGTGTTTTCTACCACATAGGATGGTTTTGTTTGGAATTGCATTCAATTTTCATTGTCGTCTGCATCCTCTTTCAATTTGGACCAGTCTAAAATTTCAAGAACCAGGAAAGGGTTAATTTGAAAAGTACCAAATAAGACAGAATGCATTAGAAGAAAAGGCAAAATTGCTTGGAACAAGCAAGCCCACCTTTCTCACAATTTTTCATTGTTCATTTGAATGGGGTATAACAAAACTTTTAACAGCATTTCAGTCATATTGCTGCGGCTAGAGCACATAACAATAGATTCCTGGTATTTCTCACACCAGCACTACCACTACACTCTTTTGAAGCCTCCAGCTGCTCTTCCCACTTAGGTTTAGGATAATCTACCCATTATTGGGAGAAATATTCGGAAAGGATATTTGCTGCAACCAGGGATCAAACTTGTGCTACCACTGCCCCATAGCCGTGACTCACAATTTTTCATATGATCACATTTCTTCAGGGCATCAAAAAGTGACATTGTATTGTAATGGGATTAAACAATCTATACCATGGAAGAGTTCACATGAGCTTCCTGTACATCACCAGGACTTGGCTTTTGGTCCTTAACTCCTGTCTAGGGACCTGAGCTGAGCAATCCTGCATATAACTGTCAGGAAGATCTCCCCCCCCCCCCAAAAGTTTTTCCTCTATATTTATCAAGTAAATGTATCGGAATAAGCTCCATGTTTTTCTTTGCAGCAGAATTTCATGACAGATTGAGAAAGGGTCACCCAAGGTTCTTTCTTTTGAATTTTGCTTGCCTAACCATGAAGAAAGCTTCTTTTTAAATAAGTCTGTTTTTTGCTAAATTCTCCGTATGCAGGCAAAGTGTTGTAACTACAGCTTTAATAAAGCTGTAGTTATGACATTTTGCTCATGCACCAATGACATATCAATAATTGAACTGTCTATAAATTTTCTGAGTCTTACATACCAGTATATTAACCTTTTACCAGACGGCAAAACTTTCAACTTGTCCAAATTGAAAAGATTTGCTGACAACAATTAAAAGTTTATGAAAAATTAGATGTTTTTCACTGTTTAGGTAGAAAACATTGTGGAAAATGAAGAAATTGCTTGTTGCAAGCAATTTCTTCTTTTTTCACAATGTTTTCTCAATTTTTTTTCTTGGGGGGCGTCAAAAAGGGCCCTTGTTTGGGAATGGATTAACCTATTTCAAAACTATCCTAACTTTATATGTCCCTGATTATATATACTGTGGAAATCATTGTGGAAAAGGAGAAATTGCTGGAAGCAAGCAATTACTCTTTTTCTCACATTTTCTTTCCTCTGTGACAATTATTTTTGAATTCTTTACAATTTGGGAATAGTTGTCAGCACATTCTTTCAATTTGACTGGTCAAAAATTGTTTTGTCTGGTACTGGGTCAAGTACCTGAATCAGACAGACACAGATTGTAGCCTTGCTGATTGTTCAAGGAAAAGATTGTTGTCCATTTAAAACAACCCACAAAATAAAGTTTTTTGACGCCCCTCTCAAGAAAAGCTTTGGAAAAGATTGAGCTAAATGAAGAAATTGCTTGTTACAAGCAGTTTCTTCATTATCCAGAGTGCTTTCTACTGCTAAAGACATTTTTTTTATATCCACCAACTTTTGAATTGTTGTCTGCAACTTCTTTGATCTTAGCCCAACCCAATAATTTGATAATGAGTTAATTGAATCATACCTTTTAATGATACTTTCTTGAAACAAATAGATCCTGTGTTGTCTGTCTTCATCATCACAACCTGTAACAGAGATAGAAGATATTGTATATTAGCCCTTTCCCGCTTTGTGTAATTTTAGACTGGTCCAAATTGAAAGAAGTAGCAGACAACAATAAGAATTGGATGCAATTTAGATTGAAACCATCCTATGTGGTAGAGAATATTGTGGAAAAGGAGAAATTGCTTGTTACAAGCAATTACTTCTTTTTCCACAATATTTTCTCAAGTATAAAATCGCAGCAATGTATAATCCTGGGCTGTACAGAAAAGGGTTAAAAAAGTCATCTATGAACACATAAATCAAAGTTTCTATTCATTTTAGACGACAAGTTGGATGAATTAGTTATTTATGGCGCCTTGGGGTACTGGGCATTTTCCAGTATAATACCTTGGCCTTTTTCTGTGGCCTGTTATAGAGGTAGCTAAAACCAGAGACTTACTGTTGCTTTCCTAGTAACTCCTGGAATGCAGAAGGTTGATGGATTTCATTCCATTTTTTATCTCGATGTAAATAAGCTTTGGAATGGAAAGCCCTAGCCTGTGTGTGAAACCCTGTGTGGTTAAACAGGGCAAAAGAAAAAACACTGCAGGCCTACTGCAACTGACATGTTGTAAAAGACCACTAAAGGGTCTTCATTTATCATTATTTGTTTCACTCCTCATCTTTCATTCTATGTTTTGTGGTTTTCCTTTGTATTGTTCAGTATACATTGTATTTCATGTAACACTATTGTTAAATTTCTCAAGTGCTGAATGACCACACCTGTTGCCGTACCATAACATGAGCACAAATTTGGTATTTTCTTTATAATATGACATGAATTTTTGCAATAAATCGAACTTTGATGACACAAATTATTCTGCAAAACATTTGCAAAATGACATAAAAACATGCATAATGTGGCACCATTTTTGTGCTAAGAAAACAGTGTTATCATATGCTTTAGCTCATGTAATAGTTATTATAACAGGATAGTGTAAAACGCATACATAAACAACAAAGAAATTACAAAGAATTTTATTTGCGATAAAATTTCTATGCCATGTGTGAAGATAATCTTGGTGAGAAAGATCCGCCCCTATCCAAGCCTGTTTATTTATGAGGAATTACACATGTACACATTCTGCTTTCAAATACAGTGTCACAAGCATGTCAAGAGTGTCAAGGTTGTGATCTAAATATTTTCACCTGTCAATTTGTATCTGTAGTCAATTTAAAAATTCAAAAGCCTGTTGCCGATTACTTAAATATGCCTATGTCCCAGTTTACAATACGACTGAATCAATTGACAGTATACTGTCAAAAGGGTCGTAAAAAGCCAATGAAAAAGTAAAAATAAACCGTTAAGCATTTACTTACTGATCGATCCTAAACAATTAATAAGAATATCATTGAATCACCATTGATCTGACCCATAATGTTTCTTAAATACATTTGTCCTCAAAAATAAAATAAACCACATAGACTGGCCAAGATGGCAACATTTTTTCTAAAACAGGTAGATTCAACCTCATCGATATTCATTATATGCAAATACGCTTATAAATAGAATCACACGTCTTTATTGTAATCAAATAGTAATTTCGACTCATACGGGTTAGGTCAATTTCATTCTAAAAAACCCCATGATTTTATTTACACTTCGAGAAAAAATCTTATCACTTACCACCATTTAATCTAACATCCATTCCACTACACATTGTGTAGATTGTGCATTATTTTTACGGATAAAAATGAATGGATGGAGATTGTGCTATAATGGATATAATTGTATTTTTGATGTTATGAGTGCTTGAATAATGCTTGATTGGGGAGGAGTCATATGGAAAGCAAAATCGTTGGGCTCATTCCTCAGACTTTACCTTTTGCATATAACTTCTCCCCATCAAGCATTATTTAAGCACACATAGAGCCAAAAAAAACATTATTTCATAATAAGACTAGTGTAATATCATCCGTTTTATATCAATATAGTAATCAGTACTTAACCCTTGTCATGCTGTATAAATTACATTACTGAATTGCTGAATTGCTGTAAAATCAAAGGACTGAAAGCACTGATAGAACTTGTTGTTCAAAAATCAATATTTCTTTAAGAAATCAATTTAGATATCAACTCTGCCAGGTAAAGTACAGGCAGGAGGTGTAGACCAAGATCAGACTGCACTTATGTGCAGGCTGATCTTGGTCTACATCTCCTGCCAAAACCGGAATACTCCGGGTTTAGCATGCCAAGGGTTAAGTAATACCCAAATGCGTGCTTTGATATTGTATGATGTTTGTAATAATGAATACATTTTGAGTTGAGAGTCATACATCCTGTAAGGGGATCACTATCACATGCCATTAGAAGGGGAAAAAAAAGAAAGCTTACCTGGAAACAAAGGCCCTTCCAAAGCCTCAATGCAGTGTATACTTAGGGGGACATAAATAGGGCCTCTGAGGGGGTCACTATCAGGGGCTGTTGGAAGAGCAAAGGGATCAATAGGCACTGGCATCAAATGGAACATACAAGCTGCTGCCTTCCTACCCCAGTTATTGATCTCAAAAAAATTTAAAACAACTATAATGATAATACCTAGGCAAAAAAAGGAATCAGAATATTTTATAAAACCAAATATGTTTGTTAAAACAAATGTCCCCTCAACTTCTATTAACCCATTACCAATGAGTGACGCTTTTAAACACCCCTCAATATGAAAGCTTTGGAAAATATTGCTGAAAAGGAAGCAATTGCTTGTCCATGGATGGACAGATGGACGAACGCAAGATGGACACCAAGCCATGACAATAGCTTTATGGCTTTCCGCCAGATGAGTTAAAAATTGCTTCTTATAAGCAATTCCTTCATTATCCACAATGTTTTCTACCCTAATCGACAAAGAATTATAAAATTTTATTGTTGTCTGCACCTTCTTTTAATTTGGACCAATCTGAACATTTGTCATCTGGTAATGGGTTAGGAAAGTGAGATCAAACGAAAAGTCCATATTGAGTTATCATTATATACTGTTAATGGAGGTGGCTGGAGCACCTAACAATGAATTCATGGTATTTCTCACACCAGTACTACCACTACATCCTTTCCTAGCCTCCAGCTGCTATCCCACTTAGGTTTACGATTATCCACCCATGGGTGAGAGACAAATGTCAGAGAGGATATGTGCCGCCGTTTGAAATTAAATTAATTGATTAATTGAATGGGGTTTAATGCTGCTTTTAACAGTATTTTGAAATTAAAGATGTATATTGGCTTAAATTCTACAGTAAGCATATGAAAATTAACAATTATATTGGTTTGTTTGAATGAGGTTTAACAACTCTTCAGGCATATAGCAGTGGCTGGAGCTAACAACAATGGATTCCTGGTATTTCTTGCACCAGTATCACCAGTACATCTTTTCCTAGCCTCCAATTGCCATCTCACTTAAGTTTATATATATCGATGAGAGACAACTATTTGAAAGGATCTGTCTGCTGGGGATTGAACCAATGATACCCCATGAAGGAGGATTGGGAGTCTGATGCACTACCAACTGTGCTATGACAGTGGCAACATTATACTGGCAAACTATAATTTATAACACAAATTCTACTGTAAACATTTAAACATGAGATTTTGTTAAGCTTGAAGTTTGAGTAAATTCTCAACCGAGTACTAAGTTTTATAATCTAGGGCCGAGAATTAATTTTTTCTCCTTGATAAGGTTTTTTTACAGAAGTATTGAAAATAAGCTTTTATGTAAAGTATTACATAATGACTTCTACAGATTTTCTTTAAGTTTGGACATGCATGATCTTTTCAGTTATTTGTTGTTATCTAATGCCACAAAAAACTTACCAAATCCCACAGAATACACCCTGTGCTAACCATCCACTGGACCTGTAGCTCAAAGGCACACAGTGGACTAAAATATGAATGGTATCGTGCTGTTGCCCATTCTGGTCGGTCGCTTCTATTCTGGGGGTCAACTTCAACATTCACATATTTGTGATGTAAGGTAGCTGAAATAGATATATACAAGGGCTGTCATGTAAATTCCCAGACATATGTCATTATTTGTAATGTAAGGTAGTTGTTTTTATACATAATAGCAGTTAGATAAATTCCAAGACAACTGTCTTTATTTGTGATGTAGTTATTGTTTATACATAATGACAGGTAAATTCCAAAAAAATTGTCATTATTTTTTATGTAAGGTAGCTTTAGTTTATACATATGGGCATGTATTTAAATTCCCAGACAGTCATAATTATTTGCGATGTAAGGTAACTGAAACAAATATACACAAGGGCAATTAAGTAAATTCCTAGACAATTGTCATTATTTCTAATGTAGGGTAGCTTTAATATACACATGAGAGCTGTTTAGTAAATTCCCAGACAACTGTCATTATATCTGATATAAGGTAGCTATTATATACACATGAGGGCCATTTGGCACATTCCAAGGCAATTGTCATTATTTCTGATACAAGGTAGTTGAAATTTAGACATGAGAGCTTTGTAAATTCCCAGACAACTGTAAGGCAGCTGTTATATACAAATGATGGCTGTTTGGTTCATTCCCAGATAATTGAGCCCTTATGAGGCATTTCAAACCATTTCACATGTGCTTGAAGTGTAGACTCTTAGCAGCCTGCAATACCACTTAGAGCATTGCATGTGCAAGCTTTACATCAGTATCTATATGTAGTGTGCTTAGCTGATCCAAGTCTTTCCTTGGCCAACATGCCTTAAGCCTTTTTCATTTATCCATTACAAGATGACAAATGTTACAAGAAGTTTCTTTCAACATATTTTCTAGAGTCTTTTTAGTTAAGGGGGCTTAAATGATTCACAGTGTGGGAATGGGTTAATCCATATATTGTAGGGAATTTTTCACCAAATATATTTTAATCTTTTATGAATTTAAAAGATTATAAGCTATCCTTAGTAAGTCGGAAATTCATCTTTTAATAACTTGTTGTTAGAGAGAAAACTAACTCTTACCAGACAGCAAAATTTCACTCTGGTACAAATTCAAAGGAGTTGCAGAAGACAATTTAAAGTCTATGAAATTTTGGATTTGTTCAACTTTCCGTGTAGAAAAAATTGGGAAAAATGAAAAATGATGCTTGTTGCAATTTTTTATTTTTACACAATTTTTTCATAACTGTTATTCTTGTGGGGCATCAAAAAGCGTCTGTATGGAAATGGTTTATCACAGCTCTGTGATGCCATATGCTATTCAAAGTGCCCTTCATGTCTCTAAGGCATACTCTACTGGTCCTAAGTATCATCAGTAAATGACCTTATCAAGTTACCTTAAAATTAGTCTCTGCAGATACATTTTGATGAGATCTATCATGCCAGTTATGAGCATTGTATCTTGATTAGGTTCAAAGTAATTGTAAATGTTTTGGGGTTAAATCCAATGCACAGAGATGGGCAGAAGGACTGATGGATAATGACAAAACAATTTTTTCCAAATCTTTTAATGTTTGGGTACAAAAACGAACTGAGCCTTGGAAAATGACCTTCAACTTGGTATAGATAAAAAGGACTTACTACAGAAAATTTAAAATTGAGAAATTGTCCATAAAGTCCCTTTCCCATGTTTTCCTATTTTCAATAGAGTTTATTCTTATGACCTTACAATCATTCCAAGCAAGTAACATCAACATTGAGCAAAAATTGTTGCTAGAGTGTAAACAAAGGAATTGTCATTAAGGCCACTTTTCCTGTGTTTTCCATTTTCAATATGGTTTATCCTTATGATCTAACAATCAGTCTGACCAAGTTTCATTAAGATTGACATTAACCCATTATCACAAAACAACATTATAGACTGGTCAAAACTGAAAGAAGTTGCAGATGACAATTTCAGTTTGATGAAATCTTCAAAAGCAACTATGTCATTTTGGTTCTGAAACATTGTGGGAAAAACAGAAATTGCTTGTTACAAACAATTTCTTCGTTTCTCACAGTGTTTTCAAGCCTTTTTCTTGAGGTACGTAAAAAAGCAGGATAGTGTTGGAATGGATTAACCCATTCCTGCTCAATCCCTGGTTTTACGTCCCAGCGTTTTTAAACTTGAGACAATATTGTGGAAAAAGAGGAAATTGCTTGTTACAAGCAATTTCTTTTTTTTCCAAAATATTTTCTACCCTATTTAATGATTATTTTTCAAATAAATTGGACTTTAAATTGTCGTCTGCTTTGAAATTTGACCAGTCTAAAAATTTGCAAAACAGTAAGGGTTAAACTGTTGCCTTTAGAGTGTAAAGACTTTAATTGTTGATGCCACATGCCAGATGGTAGATTTTCAAGTATCCCAAAAAGGTCATCATGAGTATATTGTGCTCAGGTGAGCTAAAAACGTATCATCCATGGGCTTTAACATCTTTAAGACAACTTTTGCTAATACAGATTTTGAAAGCACTCTCAAAATTATCAATCATTTAATTGATTGATTGAATAGGGTTTATTGCCCCACTTTTAACAATATCTCAGTCAAATCGCAGTGGCTGGATCACCTAGCCGCTTATTCCTAGTGTTTCTCACACTAGTACAACCACTACATCCTTTACGAGCCTCCAGCTGCTTATCTGATTTATATTTACTTTTACCTACCCATTGATGGATGACAAATGGTGGAAAGGATTCATTTAAAGTACTCATTTGTTTAAGCCTTACCTATTCCTTTATCATTCAAATTTAAGATAGATTTGTTAAATTAACCCATTCCCACATAATGACACTTTTTGACGCCCCTCAAATTCATTTTCCACAATTTTTTCAACCGAGAAAGTTGAAAAATTCTAATATTTCATAAAATTTGAATTGTCGTCTGCATCTCCTCTCAATTTGGACTAGTCTGAAATTTTGTTGTCTGGTAATGAGTTAAATCACAATGCTTTTTGCTGCAGAAAAGAATTTGGACTAGTGGTAAATAGGAGGTGAAAATGTTTGAATTTATAGTCAAACCTTGCCCATGTATTTATTTAGATAAACAGATACACACTTCAAAATGTTAGAGCATCAAACCATGAAGATACAATGTTGTTACATTGAAAAAGTAGTTTCACCACATCTAGAATACCTTCCCAAAGATCCAGATAGAGTAAATTTACAGCTTATTAGGTTACTCTTCAAGTACAGTAGAACCTCGTTAATTCGAACGTCAATGGTTCGTAGGTATGTGTTCGTTCGTGTACTTTACGCGGTCCCGATCTTTTTCCTTCTTTATCTTTGTTAGAAAACTCTGTCTAATTCGAACGTCAGTGGTTCGTAGTTCGTAGGTCATTTCAAGATCCGATAGTATGATTATAGCACAAAATCCTATGTTTAATTCGTAGGTGTGATAAACTCATTGTCTCCAATCACCACTTACCTTGATTTTCACACCTGCTGATCTATATGACAATCATGTGATATCATGTACCTTTAGTTAAAAGGGACTGTTTGGTTTGTAAGATGGGTAATTAATCGAATAAAGATTCCCGTAATTATCACCGAAATTTACTTTGAATTGACGCACACCCATTAGTATCGGTGTTATTGCTCACTTAGAGATTCTATCACTTTATTTTATTCTGAGGTTACTTTCTTCACAATCGTCGGTCCTTCATTTTATGATTTGATGATAGAATACTCAGAGTGATTTGATCCAATGTATTGTAAAGGGAAATCACTCAGATGGAGTCTACCATTTGAAACAGACACCGTGCTTAAAAAATGCCAAAAATTAACACACAGATTAAAGCATAAAAATACAAGACGAGTATTTTTAATGTATTTTTATGTATTCCTCAATTAATATCTGCAGGTCTTGTGTAGAAAAAATAACCAAATTAGAATCGATTCCTAAATGGGAGACAGAACAAGACCATGTCAGATTCCGTGTATCTCAAACAGCTGACTCCTTGCCCTCCGTTTTGTTCGTACTACGCTTAATTCGTATAAATTTCCCCGGTCCCTTGCGCTACGAACTACCGAGGTTTTACTGTATTCTAAGCTATTACCACTCAATTCCCCAGTTCTACAGGCTGAAACAGTATGGCTCAGGAAAATGTTGTGGGAAAAGGAGAAATGACTTGTAACAAGCCATTTCTCCTTTCTCAGGTTTTCTAATTGTTTTGCCTCTTCTTTTCTTAATTTTGAATTGAAATCCGCAACTTATTTCAATTTGGACCAGTCTGAAATACTGCCATCTGGTAAATGATTAATGGAAAAGAAAGCTACTACATGCACTTAGCATATTTTGAGAAAAAGAAAAGTAAAGGACAAAAGAATGTGTAACAATTTGTGTTTGCAATGTACAAATGCACAAACCAACAGCCAAATAAAATGTGACCTTGATATTTGACCTTGACATGAAAAAATGTTTCCATTTCAACAATGTTTTCTTCCCTTAAAAACATATTTAAAAAAAATCATTAACTAAAAATCAGTGTCTAAAACTTCTCTAAAATTGGAATTGAATTTGAAATGTTGTTAGGTTAAATGTACACAAACAGTTGTAACTTTGTCTTTTTTTAAGAATTTGACTATTTTGTTCATTTTTGTGAATCAGAAAGATTCATAACGCGGTCAGCTTTGCTTCAGGTTGTTTTTTTTGGGGGGGGGGGTGACCATTTTTGGTTGCTAGGGTGATGGTTCCCATTTCGACATCAATGCTGATCGAACCACGATTTTTACCATCTGATTGAAAAAGTTGGGAGCTTTATAAAAATTGATAATTACCTGAAGCCAGGTAAGTATTCGCCAGGTAAGTATTTCACACCTTAGAGTGGACAGTAGTGATGTTTAATGCGGTAGATCAAAGTTAATGGCTCTATTAGCTTTAAATCAATTATAAATATTGATAAGTAAATCTCAAATCATACATGAATCTAATTCAAAGGGTTTTGCCGAAGAAAAACACTAAAGCAAAAGTTATGGCAATAACTTTTTAATTCCATAAACAGAATTAAGACAAATACTCCAAAATAAAACCAGGTATCTCACAATCTCGGAATTATTTTGATTATTGTGACACATGAAGAATCATGAATAAAATCGATCTTTGCTTTTTTCAACAGTTACAAATTTTTCAAGTTATATTTAATTTCCTTCATGTGCAGTTGTTTGGGGGTAAATCCTGATTCATTAATGCATTGGTTTAGATAATTCATTGTTATCATTCTTTTAACCTCAGTATAGAATTGAGGTGAAGTCCAAAGTCGAACCATGTGACATTTTTTCAACGTGTCTCTAACCCCAGGTGTTCAATGATTCTTCAGTCTAAGACATGGTCAACAGTGACATTAGACATTCCCTTGTCTCAGAATTTTTTTTATTTTTATCACCTTCGTTGTATATAAAGATACCCTTTACAAAGTTTAATCCAGTTTTGTTTATGTGCAGCTGGTCGGTGTAAAAACCTGACTAGGCTTAGATAGAGTTTTTTGTTGTTTTATTGTTACCATATTTTTAATGATAGTAAATAAATCAGACCAAGTCCATTACCACGAAAGCTTGATCCACATGACATTTTCTCAACGCTTCAGTAACCCCAGGTGTTCAATAGCTCGTTGGTCTCCAAGGAGACGTTGCTATGCGGGATACTTAGATTTCAGCCCTCTTCTCTATGGATGGAAATATTTACGTCTATGTAAAACTAAATTTAATAAGATGTAAATGCTGACGAATATCAATAATAATAACATGTCTCATGTGAAAATTTAGCCTTTTAATATTTGGGGACAGAAATCTTAAGAGAATCTTAATTTGTAGATCTGTAGAAATTTTCAACTATAAACCTCCAATAGACCAGCAAGGTAGGGTAGAACTAGGTAATTTTTATTATGCTGAATTCTATTAGTTTCTTGTAAGATCTCATAACTACAGCTGTTGTTTTTAATTTCCCAATTTGTTAGATCTATAAAATTTAACTTGTTACATTTTAGTCAGTGTGGGAGCGTTATCAAGATTTATCCGGCATTAGCGTTATAGTGGAGTTGCAGTGTATTGGTGATGTATATGTAAATTGCACAAACAGTCAAACAGACAAATATAACAAAATAAAATCTTCTCATATCACTATGTTCCAGAATCCACATATCCAGAGGTTAGTGAAAAACTATTGTAATTGTCAATAAATATATACAAACTGACAATAGTTTTTCAATCACCCATCCAGCTAGGAAAGAAACTGACAAAACCGACACAGAAATCTACACTAGCTAGTAGCTATTGATATAACTGGTGGTTGAAAACTAAAAATGACACATGTGAACAAACAGATCTAAATTAATCCAATTTTTGACATTTAATCCCTTGTCATGTTGAAAAAAAATCACTACAGAATAACATTTTAAAATCATTGGAATGACCTCACTGGAATAACTAATTGTCGGCAAATATTCATTTTGAAAATTTATCTTTTAAATAACTCTGACTTAAAAGGGACAAGTAGGTGTTGATTAAGATCAGACTGCACATGTGTGCAAGCTGATCTTGGTCTTTACTTCCTGCCAAAATAGGAATAATCAGGGTTCAGCATAATTAGAGTTAAAACCATGTATACCTTCTATTCTATTTTTTGATCAATTTTCAACTTCACAATCTTGGTCACTTATATATATTCTAATACAATCATAATTTCATTATCCTGTTACCATATGAAATTTTTTAGACCTGTCCAAATTCAAAAGTTGTAGATGATATTTTGGATATGGTTAAATCTTCAAACGCATTTTCTTCATTTTCAAGAAATTACTGAAATGAGCAATTTCTTCATTTCACACAATGATTTCCAACCAGAAAGTTGAGAAAATATAACATTTCATACATAAATTGTTGTCTTCAACTCCTTTCAATTTGGACCAGTCTAAAATTTTGTTGTGTGATAATGGGTTAAAACAAGACCAGAGATTTAGAAAAGGTCAACCTATTCGGATCACCATGCTGATGCAGACAATGATCCCCAAAAAACAGCCGAGTTAAAAATGATAGCTTCTCTTTAGATTTATCCAATTTGTTTGATAGATTTGAATAGAGAGAGAGAGAGAAATATGAATGAGAAAGACAGTCAAAATTAGGCCTGTTAAGGATTTAAAACGCATTTTCACAAAATTAGCACAAGCACTTAAAAGTAAGCTAAAATAAATTCATTTCAGAATAAATACACATATAATTTCAAAATTTTATAAATAAATTGAAGAACTCTTTAACCCATTCCAACACAATGACTTTTTCGGACACCCCTCAAGAAAAACAATTGGGGAAACATTGTGTAAAATGAAGAAGCTACTTGTAACAAGCAATTTTACACAATGTTTCCTTCACAGAAGGTTAAAAGTATCTAAAATTTCATCAACTATGAATTGTCCTCTGAAACTCCTTTGAATTTGGACCAGTCTAAAATTTGTCATGTGAGAATGGGTTAAATTGAAGAGTTGTTAAAAGTTTTATTTGCCAAAAGGAAACTAAAAAAATGTCACAGACATGAATGCCCCGATACAAGTTCAATTTTCTCACATGACCTTCAGTTGAGACCTTGAAGTTTGGAGTATCTAGCACAACTTTATGGATGACACTGGTACTCTTCATGGGGAACAACTGTACCAAATTATTCTGATAGTGATCTTTTAATGTGGAAGATTTGCCCATTAGCCATGACAATAATTGGACACATACACTAAACACAAACCAACCCACCCATACTCACACACCAACCCACCCGCACTCACACACCAACCTATGCAACTCACTAACAAACCCATCTACCTCACACACCAACCAACCCTCACTCACACACAAACCTACCCAATTCCCATACCAAACTGTCCAACTCACTAACCAACCCACTCGACTCACACACCAGCCGATCCACACACCAACCCATCCACACTCACACACCAACCCACCCACCCACACCCACACACCAACCAACCCACACTCAGACACCAACCCATCCACACTAACACACCAACCCATCCACACTCAGACACCAACCAACCCATACTCACACACCAACCAACGCACACCAACCCACACATACTCACACACCAACCCACTTACACACCAACTCACACACCAATCCACCCAAATCATTCACCAACCCACCCACACTCAGAGTTAACACTATATGCACGTCACCATTACATGGCAGGAGCACAAAAAGATCCTGCAAAGCCTAGGTCTAGAATACTAGTCTCAAGAAAGCAAGCTCTTCATAAATTTCAAGCCTAGTAAATAAATTTGAATAAATTTCAGCAAAACACTGTGTATTAAATTCCTACCATTCTAAAGAGAACTTAAAAAAATAAAAAAAAAGTCTGCCATTAGTTATTCGTTTTTTTGCATTATCTTCTTCCTCCTTGAAATGAATCTGCTCAAAAACAAAAAAATTAAGGGGATAAATTCAAAAGTTGTAGATGATATTTTGGATAAGGTTAAATCTTGAAACCCATTTTCTTCATTTTCAAGAAATTACTGAATTGAGCAATTTCTTCATTTCACACAATGATTTCCAACCAGAAAGTTGAGAAAATATAACATTTCATACATAAATTGTTGTCTTCAACTCCTTTCAATTTGGACCAGTCTAAAATTTTGTTGTGTGATAATGGGTTAAAACAAGACCAGAGATTTAGAAAAGGTCAACGTATTCGGATCACCATGCTGATGCAGACAATGATCCCCCAAAACAGCCGAGTTAAAAATGATAGCTTCTCTTTAGATTTATCCAATTTTTTTGATAGATTTGAATAGAGAGAGAGAGAGAAATATGAATGAGAAAGACAGTCAAAATTAGGCCTGTTAAGGATTTAAAACGCATTTTCACAAAATTAGCACAAGCACTTAAAAGTAAGCTAAAATAAATTCATTTCAGAATAAATACACATATAATTTCAAAATTTTATAAATAAATTGAAGAACTCTTTAACCCATTCCAACACAATGACTTTTTCGGACACCCCTCAAGAAAAACAATTGGGGAAACATTGTGTAAAATGAAGAAGCTACTTGTAACAAGCAATTTCTCCATTTTACACAATGTTTCCTTCACAGAAAGTTAAAAAAATCTAAAATTTCATCAACTATGAATTGTCGTCTGAAACTCCTTTGAATTTGGACCAGTCTAAAATTTGTCATGTGGGAATGGGTTGAATTGAAGAATTGTTAAAAGTTTTTTTGTCAAAAGGAAACTAAAAATATATCACAGACATGAATGCCCCGATACAAGTTCAATTTTCTCACATGACCTTCAGTTGAGACTTTGAAGTTTGGAGTATCTAGCACAACTTTATGGATGACACTGGTACTCTTCATGGGGAATCTATTAACCCTCGTCATGCTTAACCCAGAATATTCCGGTTTTGGCAGGAGGTGTAGACCAAGATCAGTCTGCACATAAGTGCAGTCTGATCTTGGTCTACCCCCCCTGCTTGTACTTTTCCTGTCAGAGTTGTTTATGAAATTGATTTCTAAAAGAAATATCAATATTTGAACAACAAGTTCTATCAGTGCTTTCAGTCCTTTGATTTTACAGCAATTCAGTAAGGTAATTTATACAGCATGACAAGGGTTAATGTGGAAGATTTGCCCATTAGGCATGACAATAATTGGACACATACACTAAACACACACCAACCCACCCATACTCACACACCAACCCACCTAATTCACACACCAACCAACCCATACTGACACACCAACCTACCCAACTCCCACACCAAACTATCCAACTCAATAACCAACCCACTCAACTCACACACCAACCAATCCACACTCACACACCAACCCATCAACACTCACACACCAACCTGCCCACACTCAGACACCAACCCACCCACCCACACCAACCCACACATACTCACACACCAACCCACTCACACTCACACATCAACCAAGCCAACTCACACACCAACACACCAACCCACCCACACTCAGAGTTAACACTATATGCCCGTCACCATTAAATGGCAGGAGCACAAAAAGATCCTGCAAAGCCTAGGTCTAGAATACTAGTCTCAAGCAGGCAAGCTCTTCAAAAATTTCAAGCTTAGTAAATAAAATTAAATTCATTTCAGCTAAACACTGTGTATTAAATTCCTACCATTCCAAAGAGAACTAAGTAAACTGAAACAAGAGGGCCGTTGGCCCTGGGGCGCTCACCTGAGATAAAGGCTCTTTTTCTTTCAACAGTCTAATTTCATGTTAAGGTTAGGATTATGAAACAAGTGGGCCACAATAACATATAAAGACTATGAACCTGGGAATCCAAAAGTCCAAATTACAAATTCCAAGGCTTAAGTGCCGAAAGAAGGAAAAAACTTTTTCCATGGGTTATAATTTCAGAAATAAGAAAGAAGTCTGTGAACTTATGCTTCATGCCTATACCCCCCCCCCCTGGAGACCTGAGGATCACGATTTTAGCTATTTTGTAAAAGTTCAATATACTGATGCTTCATGCAAAATATCAAGGCTGTACGCCTTCAGGGTCAGGAGGAGAAGATTCTTAAAGATTATTTTGAAATTTCAATTTTGTTGCCATGGCAACCAGAGTTTTTAACGGATTTCAATTCTATTAGCTAATTTTAAGGGGGACCACCTAAGGAACATTTCTGCAAAATTTGGTTCAAATTGGCCCTGTGATTTGGGAGGACATGTCATTTAAAAAATTGTTCTTTATTTCTATGTAAACCCCACCCCCCTGGGGCTCTGCCCCTGGGGACCTGAGGATCATGATTTTAGCTATTTTGAAAGAGGTCAATATACTGATGCTTCATGCAAAATATCAAGGCTCTACGCCTTCTGGGTCAGAAGGAGAAGATTTTTAAGATTATTTTAAAATTTCACTTTTGTTGCCATGGCAACCAGAGTTTTTAACGGATTTCAATTCTTTTAGCTATTTTTGAAGGGGACCACCTAAGGAACATTTCTGCCAAATTTGGTTCAAATTGGCCCAGTGGTTTAGGAGGAGATGTCATTTGAAGAAATTGTTGACGGACGACGCACGACGCACGACGGACGCCGGACGGACGCCGGACAAAAGACGATCACAATAGCTCACTTGAGCACTACGTGCTCAGGTGAGCTAAAAAAAGTCTGCCAATAGTTATTCTTTTTTTTGCATTATCTTCTTCCTCCTTGAAATGAATCTGCTCAAAAACAATAAAATTAAGGGGATAAATACAACAATGCATTCATGGGACAATGTATAGCGTACGTCACAAGAATAGACAAAATTATAAGCATTAAGTAATTGGACATAATGGTAACAGCATCTTCTGATACCAAACAGTAATTCTAAGTTACAAGTGATTATTTTATCTTTTGTTTAATCCCAACAGTTTTATCTATAATGCAGTCAAATGAAAATTACACTGATATTGAAATTTGTTGTAGCTAACTCAAGGACTAGCAAATTAAACTACTTAATGTCAAAAATCCACAATACAGAGTGAAAAGAATAAATCTGTGATTAGCAAGCAAAATTGCAAACAAATGTGTACAGACCCCTATTTAACAATAACTTGGATGAAAACTCCGAAAACTCTGAAAAACATGTACACATGTAGTTTTAAGAATAGGACAAAAATAGACTTTATTCTTTGTAGAGACATGAATATTGTTTAGTTTATTTAAGAGATGAAGAGAATATTTTTTTGTTTTTCCATGGAGGTATATACTGAAAAAACTAATCACACTGTATGAGTACACGAAGCAGATTCATACATCAGCGTGATTAGGTTTTTCGTTTCATATCTCCATGAAAACAAAAAACATTCTCTTCATTTCTTGTAATTAAATGACACTGAGCAAAAAAAGATATTTACTATTTTTGGTACATTTCTATGGATCAATTTTGCGAGCACACTTATAAAATAGCTGCGTGCTCGAAAGTCTGTTCATGGAGGTATGAATAATTCTGCGGCCAATCATTGCACTCGTTTTTGATAGACAAAACTAAAAATAAAATTATTTGATTTTAGCCAAACTTTCGATTAAATTTTCTAACCATAAAAGGAGCTTGCAAGTAAAATTTTCAAAACTCCTCACAAAATCACTACAAATTCCCCTTTTTTACACCTCTCAAGAAAAAAGCTAAGGAAAACATATTGGAAATTGAAGAAATTACTTGTACCAACACAATGACTTCTACTCAAACAACAAAAAATTTAATTTCATTTTCAAAATAACAATTATCTGAGTTGCTTTTAAAGAGGTACTACAGTACCTCTTATCGAGATCTATGTGAACAAGTTCATACAGACTTCCTCACCTGATTGTTGTCCCCAAGTTTGACCCGCAGCAAAAAGTCCTGTCTCTATTTTCCAATCATTAGGACTTCTGAGGCCGTCACTACTTGAGTCCATCGCATCACCGAGATAGAATTTCTGTTCCTCTTCTTCATTGTGTGGTGTAAGAAACATCACTTCACACCAATCATTTTGAAACAAGTGATTGTACTTCACCCCCTCTCCTGTTATATTGAGTGTAAATAAATTGATAGCTTTAAATATTCGTTTATATCATATCAGAGTGTTCAGTCTACCAAATTGTGACTTCTGGTCATATCAGTTTACAAGCTATTTGATACATCATCCACCAAATGGTGGTTTCAGGTCATATTTTGACCAATGCTTCACAACTATTATTTTTTACAACCTTGACAAATAAAATTTAAGAAAAACATTTTTGGAAAAGGAGAGTTGCATGTCATAAGCAATCTCTCCTTTTCTCACAATATTTTCTTTCAAAAACAATCTTTATTTCTCAGCTAATGAGCAGTTTGATATGTCTTCTGCAACCTTTTCCAATTTTGAAAATTCTGAAGTCTACTTTTTGGTAAAATCTTTAACCCATCTCCACACAATCCCTCCTTTTTATGCCCCTCAATAAATTGTGCTGAAAAACAATGTGGAAAATGAAGAAATTGCTTGTTACAAGCAATTTCAGCATTTTCCACATCGTTATCTACCCAAAGAGATGAAATATTCAAACATTTCATCAATTTAAATTAAAAGAAGATGCAGACAACAAATCTAAGTTGATGGAATTTATATTTTTTTGTCTTTTGAGATAGAAAACATTGTGGATAATGAATTGCTTTATACAAGCAATTTCTTCATTTTCCACAATGTTTTCAAAAGATTTTTCAGTTAGACACGTAAAAATGCAGGATAGTGTGGGAATGGGTTAAGAAGTCAGAGGAAGGAGGAGGTAAAGAGTTACTATTAGATCCACAGACATTTCCAATTGTAGCTGGCCGCATATTAGACTACATTTATTGTCTTGTCCATAAACTCACCATGTCAACTGTCAAACTTGAAATCTTGCCCTCTAAAGCAAAACTTTCTCTACTAAATAGACAGGTTTGACAACAAACCTGCAAATTGTATATAGCAACATCATTTTTTGCTGCAATATTTTTATTTATCATCTTATTTTATTTTCCTTTTTGAATCTACTAAAATATGATTTGAACTATACTCTTGTTTGCATTTCATTTTGGACAAATTTAAAGACCAGTTTTAAGTCAAGTATGGATTATATAATTGTTGACCTACCTTCTTTTGATTTATCTTTGTTCACAAAACAGTAAATATAGAAACCGTAGATCATCTTGTGTTTGGGGTTACCAGAGGCGTGGATAATATAACCATCGTCTAAAACTCTCTACAAAATAACATATAACAATCATCTAAACTGTCTACAAAGTAACATTTAACAATCGTCTACAACTCTCTACAAAATAACATATAACCATCATCTAAACTGTCTACAAACTAACATATAACCATCATCTAAAACTGTCTACAAAATAACATATAACCATCATCTAAACTGTCTACAAACTAACATATAACCATCATCTAAAACTGTCTACAAAATAACATATAACCATCATCTGAACTGTCTACAAAATAACATATAACAATCGTCTAAAACTCCCCACACTCAACATTTAAAACATGATTTTCAGACTTCTTAACCCCTGTCATGCTGAATAAAAGCCTTGTCTGAAATTGCATTAAAATCAAAGGCCTGAAAGCACTGGAAGCACTAATTAAGGCTCAAAATTTAATTTGAAACTAATTTCATAAACAACTCTAGGTTTAATGAGTAAAAGAGGATGTGTAGACTAAGATCAGACTGCACTCACATGCAGGCTGATCTTTGTCTATACCTCCTGCCGAAACAGGAATATTCCAGGTTCAGCATGACAAGGGTTAAGTTGATAACTCTTCTTTATTTAACCTATTACCAGACAACAAATTCTAGATTGATCGATTTATTGAATTGAGTTTAACACCACTTTTAACAGCATTCAAGTCATATCATGATGGCAGGAGCACCTACCAGTACTACCATTTCATCCTTTCCGAGCCTTCAGCGGCTCATTACATTTAGGTTTACAATAATGCTGATTTGTGCAAGACGAATGTAGGAACAACAAATTTTAGACTTTTCAAAATTGGTAGAAAATTGCTGGCAACAATTTTAAGTTTGTGCAATTTAGAAAATCTTTATCTTATAGGTTACACAACATTTTGGACAATGAAGAAATTGCTTGTTACAATATTCTTCTAGGTTCTAGAGTATCACATGGACATTGAAATCAGAGATTGTACGGGAAAGGGTTAAATTGATGTTGTAACCTGCTTTATCATTTTCAAGCATTTTCAACATTTAACCTGTTGCCACTCAGTAATGCCTTATAACGCTTCTTTAAAATAATACAAAGGAAAGCACTGTGGAAAAAGGACAAATGGCTTGTAACAAGACATTTATCCTTTTCCAACAATGTTTTCTACCATTTTCAGTCATTATTTTTCAATCGGCACACACTTAAAAATGTCGTTACAATTCCTTTTAATTTGGATAAAACCAAAATTTTGACGGGATTGGGTTAAACAACAGAACAACGAGAGTCATGTCAGACATGGCCATGCCCCTCCGTAAAAGCTTGATAGTAAACTTAAGTCAGTCAGATTTAAGCATCTTGTGCACTGCATTTCTTCACAATGAATTTGATAATAGCTACTATACTTTCGGAGATATGCTCTGGACAAAATCTTAGTCTTAAAAACAATAAAGGGCAATAACTCCAAATAATAAGTGGATCTTGTGCACTGCACTTCTCTTAAACGAGATCTATCCACCTTCAAGTTAATATATATTATATCCTCAGAGATATGCTCCGGACAAAATCTTTGTCCTTAAAACAACAAAGGGCAATAACTCCAAAATTATGCAAGCAGGAGTTGTGGTTGTTGTGCACTGCACTTCTCCTCAATGAGATCTATCCACCTATGAAGTTTCAAGTTGACAGCATTTATACTTAAGGAGATATGCTCCGGACAAGCTTAGTGATGGAATGATGGTCAGAGACCATTACTATAGCCCCTTTGCCGAAACAGCGGGGGATAATAAAACACATTAAGACATTTCAGCAGAAAACATATTTTGGGAAACTAATAGAAAGCAGTTGCATGCTACTTACCATAGATTTTGTAAAATAAAATATAAAATCAAAGCAGGACTTCCTGTCGGAGTCAAATGCATAACTATAACCTCTACAAGCTGCAAAATTATTTTATTCTGTCAATGTTTTAAGTTGAACATCTGTGTAATTGCCAAAAGTCAATCAATAACAGCAAACTCAAAACTGATCTGTTTATTTCTAATTGTGGATGGATAGACAGACAGAGTGAAAATTCAAGTCCCCTTTAGCTACACAGGTAGCAAACTTATAATTACCAAAAGTGGGAATTGGTTGAGCATGTGACATCCCTCAAGAAAAAAACTTTGGCAAACATTGTTGAAAAATGAAATTGCTTGTAAAAGGCATTTTATTTGTTTTCCTCATTGTTTTCTACCAAGAAAAACAGAGCTTTTTTTGGAAATTCCATGAAGTTGAAATTGTTGTCTGCAATGTCTTTCAATTTGGATTAACCTTAAAATTGTGTTGTCTAGTTATGGGTTATTGTGTTAGGTTAAAATATATAGAAGATTTTGAGGGTATGGCATTTGCAAGAAAGTGTGTGACCCATAGACATTGAGCAGCTAAAGCAGATTCACAAGGTATGAACCCAATACCAGACGACAAAATTTTAGACTGGTCAAAATTGAAAGGAGCTGCAGACGCTCATTCAAAGTTTATTGAATTTTTCCAATTTTTAACTTTTGGTTAGAAAACATTGTTGATGAGGAAATTGCTTGTAACAAACAATTTCTTCATTTTCCGAAATGTTTTCTCAAACGTTTTTCTTGAGGGGCATCCAAAATATCACAACATTTTTATCCATTCCCACTCAATCACGCTTTTTTACACACCTCAAATACAAAGCTTTTGACAACATTGTTGAAAAATGAAGAAATTGCTTGTTACAGGTGATTTCTGCATCATCAACTATTTTTCTACCTCAAAAGACATTTTTTTTAAAATTTCATCAACTTAAACTGTTGTCTGTAACTTCTTTGTATTCAGAACAGACTAAAAATTTTCTGTGTGTCATCTGTTTGAATTGTTGTGTCAGAATCTATCAAAAAAACATTTCCAAGACTCTGATCATTAAGGCCCTCAAGAAAAACAACCGGGTAAACATTGTGAAAAATGAAGAAATTGCTTATTACAAGCAATTTCTTCATTCTACACAATATTTTCTATACTGAAAGTTAAAAATATAACATTTCATAAACTTTAAATCGTCTTTTGCAATTCCTTTCCAATTGGACCAGTCTAAAATTTTTCTGTCTGGTAATGGGCTATTGTATAACCAATTTTATATGTACCTGTAACATGTCCATAGCAGTGTTCACACCCTTCACACCTTTTACATGGTAATAACACCAATCTACCACCTCAGCTGATACAAAACAGTTTTGTGGTAGGCCATGCTGCTTTGGAAGCATTGGAATACCACATCTGAAAATACCCCGAAACTCTTAACCCAATATAAGACGACACAATTTTAGAGTTGCACAAATTGAAAGAAGCTGTAGACAACAATTTTCGTCTGGTAGAATGTTTCCAATGACAGCAATATTGTCAGCCATCTTGGAAACAGTAAGCTGAAATAAGAATATGAAGCTAAAAATTGTCCATGAAATGATTAGAAAGCTGTATTCACTGATAGGAATATTTGTGAGAAGTTTCAAAAGTATGGCTTACAAAAAAAATTGGGGGAAAATCCAAATGGAAATAGTTATTAAACACTAAATTTTTGTCAAATAGCAGCCATTTTGTCAGCCATCTTGGAAAAAAATTGTCATCATTCAAAAGCTTGTAAAAAATTTGAATGAAATCCAAGAAAATTATCACATGTCAAAGTCAAGAATTTTGTTGACCATCTTTAAAAGATTTCTGCTATTAATACTATGTTAATCCAATAGTTTCAGAGTTGGATGTTCTTTGAAGTATTTTGGTCGAGGATATATAAGCAATTATCAAGGCTCTAGCCCTTATTGTTTTGTAGAAGAAACTTTATTTCTATATAAATCTGAGATCCCACAACATAGGGCTCATTTCATAGTAAAGTAATTCTTTGAATTATTTTCAGAGAGGGTCATTAGGCATTGATACACACTTAATATCAAAGCTCTAGGCCTTTTGGTTAAGGAGGAGAAGATTTTCTAAGATTTCCTTCTTTCTTCCTATGTAAAATGAAGGATCACACAGAAAAGGGCTAATTTTGCGAATACGGTAATTCTTTTAAGTACTTTAGTAGAGGGTCAACATGTATTGATAAATACCAAATATTGAAGCTCTTGGCCTAAGATTAAGTAGAAGATTTTCAAACAATTGTTTACGGACAGACACCAGACAGACATCAGACATTAACTGATCACAATAATAAAATCAAAGAGCTGAAAGCGCTGAAAGCCTGAGATATGTATACAGGAGATATTTAATCTGGGCAGAAAAACTTTGATGGTCAGATTATCAGAGGTGCCATTTTCTACCCAAATCTACTATTGATTATGCACAGATCTGCGAATTTGTGCGCTAGGGAACACAACCTGCCCACAATAATTTTCATCCCGTTGAGGTTATGTAACGATATATTTACATGCATATATCGTTACATATTTTTCAACCGATCAAAATGCTTTGAAGTGATCTGATGAGGGCCAAAAAGGATCCTTCCTGTGAATTTTGGTTGAGTTTGGTTGAATTATGTTCAGTACTTTCTGAGATGAAGATTTTTAAAAGTAAAAGTTGATGGACAGACAGACAGACGGACGACGGACACCACATCATGACAAAAGCTGGTTGGCTTTCAGCCAGTGGAGCTAGCCAGAGAGAGCTAGAGAGTGAGAGAGATGGGAGAATGGAGCGTGTAGCCAGGTTCGAACTAGGAGGCTCTTGCTTGCGATGTGAGTATTCTACCACACAGACCAATTTCGTTACGTAAATATGCGCTTTATAATCTCCAGATAAAGAGAGCGAGAGAGGGCAGGTTGTAGTTTACCAGGTTAACATGATTATGTACACCTCTCAAAAGCGGTATTTAGACATTGCATCCTTTGGGTAGAATTCGGAGGTAAAAATATAAAGACACAAAGTCATAGCACTTTTTCAGACTGTTTTCAGACAGTGCGAATATGATCCTATGAATGACCAATTAATTTGTTAAACAAAACATTCCAATGGTGCGTAAAACCGACAGCTTCGCTTATCAGCTTTATATAGCAACTTCATCTAACCAGACCGTTTTAACATTGTTACTCTAGAATAAGGAATATTATTTTTGTATGAAACAAACACCTTATTTTTTCTTAACAATATGATATGATTATACATGTTTAATAATTTCCAATATATTATATATCTCCTTTCTTTCTTTCCATTCACTCGCCAAGTTTTGATAAATTTGCCAAATTCAGAACACTCACAAGAAAGTACTGTACATCAAGCCGACAGCTTTCAATGAGTCATAACTCGCCTTCGTCCTTCTCGCCTCAAGTGGGTGTATTAATTTATGGTCAGTTCCAATCTAGTTTTCATGCGACAGAAGATCACATTGATTGCGGTAGATGTTTTTACATTATGTTTTCACATTAAACTCTGCATGGATTTGAATTTTTAGCATGGTAACTTTAGCCTCAGATTGCTTACGCAATCTCGGGCTAAGATTGAATGAAATCCAATGACAATTAAGAAAGTTATGGCATGTTGAAGTCCAGAATAAAAATGATGGCAGCCATTTTTTCAGCAAATCTAGGAAGATATTTTGATAAGAAGTAAACATGTAAAAATGTGATAAATCAATTGAGAATTAAGAAAGATATTGACTAGGCTTTACACAATAGTGGCAAGATGCAGCTTTGGAAAACATTGTGATACATGGAGAAATTGCTTTTAATAAACAATTATTTTATTTCCCACAATGTTTTCTACCAACAAAGAAAAGTTTTGTTTTTATTTTAATTTCATTTACTTCAATTTGATGTCTGCGACATCTTTCAATTTAAATTTTCAGTTTAATATTTTGTCATCTGGTTCTGATTGGTCGAAAAAAACATTCATAACTCCATGAACAAAATTTTGAGCACGCAGCGATTTTGTATACTTCTGCACAAAATAGTCCAATACAAAAATGTACCAAAATTTGTAAAGCTTTTGTTTTTTCCCTGGATGCTATTAAATTATAAGAAATGAAGAGAATGCTTTTTGTTTTCATGGAGGTATGAACCGAAAAACCTAATCACACTGTATGAATACGCGAAGCGGATTCATGCATTGTGTGATAAGGTTTTTCGGTTTTTACCTCCATGAAAACAAAAAATATTCTCTTCATCTCTTAATTGAACTAAAGACTCTATTACTACTTACTGTGGGTCGTTCATCCACTTGATAATTTTTAATGTTGGTGATGAAATGGACAGCACTTCTTCCTCTGGTCTGTAAATAAACAATTCATTCACAATTCATTCACAGCTTTACAGTACAAATTTATTTTCAATTTTACAAAAAACAGGCAAGGGGCAATACACAAAGGGGATGGGGGGCAAGCTTGAAAGCAAATAAAAATTTTCAATCCTTATCTGAGCCTAACTCTCACAATATGCATTTATAGTTAATTCGCTTCATTGTATGAATGACTGTTTGGATAATAAACAAAATCAAGTTCTAAATTTCAAGTGAAAGTCTTTGATATATCACAGATATGACAAAATTTGAAAGTTTTGTATGACATTTCCAATTATATTCTTAACTCTTGTTTTGCTGGACAAGGAATATTCCTTTTTGGATAGGATGCACAGATAGGTAAACACTCTCTAAAACCCAGAGTTGTTAATAAAATTGATTTTAAAAGAAATTAATTAACCCAGGCCTTCAAGTGATTTCAGCCATTTAATTTTAACCCATTCCCACACAAGCCCTCCTTTTTACTTCCACCAAGAAAAGAGTTTTGGAAAACACTGTGGAAAAAGAAGAAATTGCTTGTATCAAACAATCACTTCATTATCCACAATGTTTCCTATTTAAAAAGATGGGAAAATTTAAAATTCCATCAACTTGAAATTGTTCATTTACAACTTCTATCAATTTTGATCAGTCTATAATTTTTGTGTGTGGGAATGGGTTAAAGCAGTTCTAAAAAAGATTTTATTCAGTAAAACTAGGGTTGAAACAATTAACCCATTCCAACACAAGATATTTTAGACTGGTCCAAATTGAAAGAAGCTGAAAACGACAGTTAAAATTTGATTGAATTTTAAATTTGCCAGTATTTTGGGGTAGAAAACATTGTGGATAATGAAGAAATTGCTTGATACAAGCAATTTCTTCATTTTCCACAATATTTTCCAAAGCTTTTTTCTTGAGGGGCGTAAAAAGGAGGGGTTGAGTTGGAATGTGTTAAATAGTAAAAAGATTTTAAACAAGATAGAAATATCCTAAACAAGTAAACCAGAAAATCAACTAATCAGGCCATACCTAAGATCAGGCTGGGGAATTCCATCTGGGTTTTTCTGAACAAACTGTGTATGCTGTAATAAAAATAGACTTCTGTTTTATTTTCATGGAAGTGAACTCTGTTACTGGTCATAAATTTTGAGTCAAAAATATACTTGGAAAACATTGTGTGAAATGAAGAAATTACTTGCAACATTTTTGTTTCATTTTAAGCAATGTTTTCTACCCAGAAAGTTAAAAAAATCTAACATTTCATAAACTTTAAATTTTCTTCTGTATCTCCTTTCAATTTGGACCAGTCTAAAATTCACTTGTCTTGAAAAAGGTTAATATCTCAGCCAACCTTCCTGTCAGCTCATTTGGTGTAGCCAGTAATCCACCAATTTTTCAAAGCTAGCGATCACATACTCTCAAAACAGAGTACTACAAATAGCCAGTGTCCATCCTATTGACTTGTTGACTCAGCTATAAATGACTAGTCAATGTCTGTCCTATTCCCTGTTTACTCAGCCATCAATGACTAGCAAATGTCTGTCCTATTACCTGTAGACTTAGCCATTAATGACTGACCAATGTTTGTCCTATTGTCTGGTGATTCAGCCATCAATGACTAGCAATTGTCTGTCCTATAACCTGTTTACTCAGCCATTAATGACTTACCAATTATGTCCTATTGCCTGTTGACTCAGCCATTAATGACTAACCAATTCTGTCCTATTGCCTGTTGACTCAGCCATTAATGACTAACCAATTCTGTCCTATTCCCTGTTGACTCAGCCATTAATGACCAACCAGCGTTTGTCCTATTGCCTGATGACACAGCCATTAATGACTAGGGAATGTCTGTCCTATAACCTGTTGACTCAGCTATTAATGAATGGCCAAATTTTGTCCTATAACCTGTTGACTCAGCTATTAATGACTAGACAATGTCTGTCCTATTGCCTGTTGACTCAGCCACTAATGAATAGCCAATGTTTGTCCTATTGCCTTAATGACTCAGCTATTAATGACTAGCCAATTCTGTGCTATTGAATGATGACTCAGCTGTTAATGACTAGCCAATGTCTGTCCTATAGCCTGGTATCTCAGCCATTAATGACTAGCAAATTCTGTCCTATTGCCTTGGTGACTCAGCTATAAATGACTAGGCTATATCTATTATTTTGGCTTGTTGACTCAGCTGTAAATGACCAGTCAATGTTTGCCCTATTGACTTGGTGACTCAGAAATTAATAACTAGCCAATGTCTTTTCTATAGCCAGGTGATTCATCTATCAATGACTAGCTAATATCTGTCCAATTGATTTGGTGACTCAGCCAATTATAATTAACCAATGTCTTTCTATTGCCTGGTGATTTAGCTATCAATTACTAGCTAATATCTGACCTTTTGATTTGGTGACTCAGCCATTTATAATTAGCCAATGTCTTTTCTATTGCCTGGTGATTCATCTATCAATGACTTGCTATTATCTGACCTATTGACTTGGTGAATCAGCCATTAATGACCAGCCAATGATTGTTCTATTGCCTGGTGATTCATCTATCAATGACTAGCTAATACCTGTCCCATTGATTTGGTGACTCAGCCATTTATAAGTAGCCAATGTCTGTTCTATTGCCTGGAGATTTAGCTATCAATTACTAGCTAATACCTGACCTTTTGATTTGGTTACTCAGCCATTAATGACCAGCTAATGTCTTTTCTATTGCCAGGTGATTCATCTATCAATGACTAGCAAATATCTGTAAAATTGATTTGGTGACTCAGCCATTAATAAGTAGCCAATGTCTGTTATATTGCCTGGTGATTCAGCTATCAATGACTAGCTAATATCTTTCCTATTGATTTTTTGACTCAGCCATTAATGACCAGCTGATGTCTTTTTCATTGCCTGGTCATTTATCTATCAATGACTAGCTAATATCTGACCTATTGATTTGGTGACTCAGCCATTAATAAGTAGCCAATGTCTGTTGTATTGCCTGGTGATTAAGCTATCGATGACTGGCTAATATCTGTCCTTTTGAAAGTGTGACTTAGCTATTAATGAGCCAATGTTTTTACAGTATTTCAGTCATATTGTGGTGGCTGGAGCACCTAACAATTGATTCCTGGTATTTCTCATATCAGTACTACCTCTACATCCTTTACTAGCCTCCTTATGCTATCTGACTTAGGTTTACGATTATCCACCCATTTAGGAGAGACAAATGTCCGAAAGGATATGTGCCGCCGCCAGGGATCAAATCGCTAAATTAAATGAAATCACTGGTGCATAAAGCAAGCAGTCATTGTTCTATATCTGATTAAGAGGTCTGATAAAATCCTGTGAGATGTTTGCCTTCAATCAATTTTTTCTTATTTTATAGGTTATTATTGAAAAACAACCACCTTAGCACACTTGCTAGAAAAAAGTGACTCTTTCTTAACAGCAATGGTTTTATGCTTTGTAAAGTGTGTAGGGAGGGTTGTTATTTAAGTGTTATTCAGTATAAGACTAAAAAAAAATTTTTGAAGTTTTTATCTTATAGTCCCAATTGGTTCATGGTGTAAGAAAAATAATTTCTGAAAACAATATTCAGGTATACAGAAATACAGATTTTTAAGTTGGTTCTCTGAGCTGCGTACTTTGATAGATCCAAATGACACAGACTTTGGATAAATAGTCCTCCTTCATTGTCACCATTTTGAATGTTTACTGATAAAATTCATTTACTAAGTAAGTCAAGATTTATCTATCTGTTGATCAATTTCAATTCATTGTAGTAACAAGGCATTTGCAGTAAAAATAAATACAGTGATCCTACATCCAAATTTTTTTACAAAACTCTTTGCCCGTGTTTACCAATAAAATCTGACATAAATAATGCTAATAATGATCAAGTGGACCATGATTCATCTGCTAGTTAACCTCTTACTAGACAGATATATTTCAATTTTTTTTAGACTGGTTCAAATTCAAAGTAGTTGCAGTCTAAATTTTTAATTTGTGAAATTTTAAAAATCTTTGTCTTTTGAGGTAGGAAAAAGTGTGGATAATAAAGAAATCACTTATGATAGGCAATATCTTCATTGTCTACAATGTTTTCAAAACCATTTTCCTTGAGAGGTGTAAAACCTGGATCGTGTGGGAATTGGTTAAGGTACTTTTTTGTAAACCCCCCAAACAACAACTGGAGCCAAATACATAAAATAAATTTAAGATTTTCAAAACCATCAAGTGCCAACTGTAGCCACTTCCTATTTGGACCAGTCATTGGTTACATCCTGACCTTTTAAACTATAGGGAATAAAATAGAGGAAACATTGTGAAAAAGAAGAAAAAAGCGTTTCTCACAATATTTCTAATCTTCTTTCAATTTGGACTAGTGAAAGATTTTATTGTCTGGTAATAGGTTTAAAGAAAAGATCACTCAAGCAAGATTGATTTCTTTTACCTCACAGTTGAGTTGTCTTGTTACAGCTGTCCGTTTCATCTTGTTGAGAATTTCAAGGTACCTTGAAAATCCTGCCATAAGCTGTCTCAAGTCTGACACACTCTTTTCCTCATAAATATCACAGCGACTTGAAGAGAAAACAAATATAATTGTTCACAACCTTCTCTATAATAACAAATTGAGCATGATGTTAAAAAATGAGCCTGTAGAACCCCAGTGGAAGTCCTACTCAGTTTGACCCATACCCACACAACAAAATTTTAGATTGATCCAAACTGAAAGAAGCTGTAGACCACAATTTCAAGTTGATGAAATTAAAAATGTTTTGTCTTTTTGGATAGAAAACCTGGATACTGTAGAAATTGCTTGATACAAGCAATTTCTTCATTTTCCACAGTGTTTTCCAAAGCTTTTTTCTTGAGGGGCATAAAAAGGAGGGATTGAGTGGGAATGGATTAACAATAGAACAAAGGCTATAATGTACATTTTCTTTTTAGTACATGAATTAAAACACACAAATTTACAATATTCTTCATTTCTTTTATTAGTATCCCCATAAAATCAATTCCTTCGATAAGTTTTCACTTAAAAAAATCAAGTCTATGAAACATCAATTTATGATTAATACACACTGTATTAATAAGCCTAGGTTATCTGTTAACCTTTCAAGGAATAAAAAAAGATAATAAAATATTTCCTTAAACTAACCTTGAGTGACCATCAATAATCTGTTTTGTAGCTGAATTATTACATGGCAACACATAGAATCTACTCCTCCAGAACTTCAATGACTGTGGAATAACAAAACATATTTGCTTAACATTAATGCCCCTAAAACAGAAAACTTTTCAAACTTGACTTTACTAGATGACCTTGACCTTGTCAAAGGGTATTGACTTTGATATCATCAGATGCAAATCAATAAGAATTATCATCATGCCATCATCATGGAAGTCTACTGATTAGAAGCATTATTGGTTAAGTTTTGATAGAAATATTAGGGTTAAAGGGTCAAAATTTCAACCTTAACCTTCATCATATGATGCTCACAAGGCTCCTTTTATTGACAGGTACCTACATATGAAATATATACCCTGCTTCCATTGCCGAGTAGTATAGGTGCTTTACTTGTGGTATGAAGGTCATGGTTTAAGCCCCACTATTATCAAAGTGTGCTCATGGGCAAGACAATTAAGAATCAGCCCCAGTCTACACAGCTGTAAAATTGGATAGCAGGGTGTTTAAGCCACTGCCTCACTTTCAGGGACATGAAAACATTTGGATTGTGAGTGTTTGAGAGGGACTCTATAAGTTTGAAGCTTTCATCACAAATGAACTAAAATAGATTAGTATAAACTAAAATTTTGGAAGAAACTAAAAGGGCAAAGATTTTTATTTCGACCTTTGACCCTCACTACATACACATCTATGAAAAGTACATTCATACCTTATATGAACCTTGTATAGAATTATAGAAATAATGGAAAATGTTAAGTGTTTTGGTTATGTTTTGCAGACAGAAAGACAGTAAATAATTGCCCCATTCTTTCATGATGGGACATTAAAAGAAAGTAGTTCCTAATGACTACCCCTTAACTTTTGCAATAATTAAAAACAGACAATAAATTTAGGATTTTCATTACCCCATTACCAGATGGTAAAATTCTAAACTGGTCCAAATTAGAAGTACACTGCAGCTCCACTATAACGCTGTTGGTGGGGGTCCAAGAAATGAAACAGCGGAAGAAGTGGAGTTATAATGATATAACGCTGCTCCCCCCCGCCGGATTAACTCGACCTTAGGATCCAAAAATCCGGTAAAATCATGATAACACTACCACATTGACTAAAATGTAACAAGTTTAATTTCATAGATGTTACTAGTCGGGAAATGAAAAACAAGAGGACCATGATGGTCCTAAATCGCTCCCCTGAGTATGATGGTTCATGGCTTTATGGTATAAACAAAATGGCAAAGCCTGTCTAATTATTTTGGAGAAGATGTTTACAGATTTCTCTTTTAATCCTAGGTATATTGATGATCCCACCATAAAGCACTTATTTCCTGAATATGGTAATGCTTTGAATTATAGACATCAATACATACCAAGTATAAAAGCTGTAAGCCTAATGGTCAAAGGAGAAGAAGGTTTTCAAAGATATCATTATTTATTCCTAACTAAAATTAGGGATTGCACAGAAAAGGGCTAATTTTTTAAGTAATTTGGTAGAGGGTCAATGGCTGATGATATGTACCAAATATCAAAGCTCTAGGCTTTATGGTTTGGGAGAAGAAGATTTTCAAACATTTCCTCCTTTATTCATTTGTAAAATCAGGAATCGCACAGAAAAGGGCTAATTTTCAGAGTATGATAATTCTTTGAAGTATTTTGGTAGACGGTCAATATATTATGATATGTACAAAATACCAAAGCTCTAGGTTTGGGAGAAGAAGATTTTTAAAGTTTTCCTTCTTTGATTCTATGTAAAATCAGGGATCGCCAAGAAGAGGGCTAATTTTCAGAATACGGTAATTCTTTGAAGTATTTTGGAACAGGGTCAATAGATGATGATGTGTACCAAATATCAAAGCTCTAGGCCTTAGGGTTGGGAGAAGAAGATTTTTAAAGATTTTCCTTCTTTATTTCTATGTAAAATCAGGGATCATTAGAAAAAGGGCTAATTTTCAGAATACAGTAATTCTTTAAAGTATTTTGGTAGAGGGTCAATAGATGATGATGTATACCAAATATCAAAGCTCTAGGCCTTATGGTTTGGGAGAAGAAGATTTTTAAAGATTTCCTTCTTTATTTCTATGTAAAATCAGGGATCACAAAGAAAAGGGCTAATTTTCAGAATACAGTAATTCTTTAAAGTATTTTGGTAGAGGGTCAATAGATGATGATATATACCAAATATCAAAGCTCTAGGCCTTATGGTTTGGGAGGAGAAGATTTTTTAAGTTTTTTCATTCCGTTGCCATGGCAACCAGAGTTCTTCATGGATTTCAATCCTTTGAAGTATTTTGAAAGAGCATGACCTAAGGTTCATTTCTGTGTAGTTTTGTTGAAATTCCATGGTTAGTTTAGGAGGAGAAGTTTTTTTTGTAATTGTGAACGGACGGACAATGACCAATTGCAATAGCTCCCCCAGAGCACTTCCTGCTCAGGGGAGCTAACAACAACTGTAGTTACGAGATTTTAGCAGAAACCGACGGAATTCGGCGAATTGAAAATTTTTAGAATCTACCCTTACCTTCCCGGTCTACCGGAACTAAATAATCGGTAAATTTCTACAGGTCAACAAATTATTGTTCTTTTTCGGTCCCGAATAATAAAAGGTAGAATTTTCACCTGAGACATGTTTATTATCATTGATACTCGTTTGCGTTTTTATCTAATTAAATCAAGTTGTACATCGACCGAAACGTTTCCATCTTCAAAGGGAGGGGATAAAATCTAAGCGCATATCGACGTCTCCTTGGAGACCGACAAGTTGTTGAACACCTGTGGTTACTGATGCGTTGAGAAAATGCACGTGGATCGACCTTCGAACCTATTTGTCGGTAATGGACTTGGTCTTATTTCATTACCGTCGTTAAAAATACAGTAACAAAAAATAAACAAAGAACTCTAACTGAACCATGTCATTTACGAATCGGGGTTTACACTGACCAGCTGCACATGTACAAAAATGGATTAAACTTTGAAGCGGGTAGCTTTTAATTGTGACAATGAAGGTGATGATAAACAAAAAAAATCCGAGACGGCGGAATGTCTAGTTTCACTTTCGCCTATGGCCAAGACCGACGAATCTCTCCCATAAATAGCTGAACATCTGGTGGCGGTGCCTTTGATCACCTTTCACCCCTCATAATAAAATAAACTGTACCCGAAAAACCTGTACTTCATATTTATCAACGAGCTTTTAGTAGTGTGTTTGATCAAACAGAATGGGATTAAATCTCTTGACTATTGAAAGCAATGCGCAAAATAAGGGTATTTTATTTTAATCTACCAGTAATATCTATCCCGTATCGTATAAGAGGCTTATGATTTTGTGAAATATACAATTAAATTTCACGCATTTTCTGTATTCAATCGCAACTACGACTGGTTTCAAAGCATATTGTTGCGATTTTATCTGTAGCCGCCGTCATAGCGCAGATGGTAGCGCGTCGGACTGTCAATCTAGAGGTCCCGGGTTCGATCCCCGACAGCAGCACTCATCATTCCGACTATTTGTCTCTCACCAATAGATTGGTAATCGTAGACCTATGTGGGATAGCAGCTGGAGGCTAGGAAAGGATGTAATAGTAGTACTGGTGTGAGAAATAACAGGATTCCATTGTTAGGTGCTGCAGCTGCGGTGATATAACTGAAAGATTATTGAAAGCAGCGTAAAACCCCATTCAAACAAAAGCGATTTTATCTTAATTTGTTACGACCAAAGCCACTACCCTCTATGAGATCCGGCTAAGTGAAATCAAAAGTAGGCTCAAGTCATTTTGTCTAATTTCACGATCACGCAATATCTGCAGACGGGGACTGAAGAGAATTAAAATCGCCCGGAGAGAAACAAAGTGTAATATTTTAATCGCATCATATTCAAGGATATTAATTGAAAGATACCCAGGTGCGTGCCTATTCTCTATTGATTTAAAATTATCAATGACTTAAGGCATTAATCACTTCAATGTCAAACAATTTAACCAAACTATGGAACCAAATTATAAATTGAAACAATATGCATGTCATCAATCAAACGAAGCAATTATCTCTAATCTAATGCTTTAATCGCCATGACCGTCCACTATTAGGTGTGAAAGTCTTACCTGGCTACAGGTAATTATCGATTTTTATGTGCAACCCTTCTTCTTCGAGTTGACTGAAGTTGGGATGAAATTTCGCTGTTAAATCAGCGTCAACGTCGTTTCTCATCATCAGCAACCCCAAATGACCCCCGCCCAACAAATTTCGGGAGCCAAGCGGACTCCAGGTTATAATGGAGTCAGAGCTGTGCCGGTTAGCGTTATAGAGATGTTGCAGTGTAGTTACAGATGACAATTGAAAGTTAATGAAATTTTGAATTTTTTCAAATTTATTGGTAGAAAACATGGCAGAAAACTAAGAAATTGCTTGTACGATGGCTTTTACTTGAGGGGTGTCAAAGTTTTAGATACCAAACAAAATAACTATCATTATATCTACAGGTAGGTAAAAACAAGAGCACCGCCTACATGTACCTACGCTCGGCTATTGGGGTTGGATAGTGGATAAAAGCATCTAGAGTTATCCCCTTGATTGTATAGGTTGCTCTTTTGATAGTAAACAAGTGTGCCAAATATCAAGTGAATGCCTTTAGTAGAACCAGAGATATCACAAATTGTCAAAGTTTTCGTACAACAACGACAACAATGACAAAAACGAAGATGACAACGACATCAAGGCTATAGCAATACCTCAATTTTTTTCCAAAAACAGTGGAGCTAAAAAGAATGTAATCCTTACAACAAGGCCATTGCAGATTGATTCTTGGTGCTGGTTTGTTTGTTTGAATGGGGTTTAACACTGCTTTTAATAATTTTTCAGTCGTATTACGTCGGCTGGATTACCTAAAATGGATACCTGGTATATCTTGCACCAGTACCACCATTACATCCTTTCCTAGCCTCCAGTTGCTATCACACTTAGGTTTGCAATGATCAAGCTAGTGGTGAGAGACAAATGTAAGAAAGGATATGTCACACTGCTGGGGAATGATACTATGACAACCATGATTGAACCAATTTCTTCATTTCTCACAATGTTTTCCAAAACCTTTTTCTTAAAAAGCATTATTGTGTGGGAATGGGTTAATAGTAAAGCTTGTATTTTGATAGTATACACATATTCTATAATTCAAAAGAATGCCTTTAGTCATATCAGAAATATCAAAAAAGTCAGTTTTTGTACTATGAAATGATAATGCAGACAACAAAGGTATATCTGTAGATACACTTCAGATTTTTTCTAAGAATTGCCGAGCTTAAAACTTACATCCATGAGACCATAGTCTCCGTCTCCTCTCGTACAAATATATTGATCTAGGTAATTCCAATTATAATTTTCTAGCTTTTCATTTCTAAACTCGCTCCATGACACATTATAGCTGGGGGAATCTGGGCACTGGAATCTGTATTTGTAACTGTGATACAGGGGAGTGTTAGGATGTCTGCAATATAAGGTAGATAAACCAAGTCCAACACAGAAAATATTAAGACTTGTCAAAATTGAAAGAAATTGTAGACAACAAGTTAGTGAAATATTATTCTTTTTTCTTTTTGTATTCTTATTTAGAGGCCCACATGGAAGATTGGGTAACCAAATGTGTAGCCTCATTAAATAAAGTCGTTATAATTATTATTATTTCTTTTTGGGTAGAGTACATTGTGAATAAGATGTGTTTGTTAAACACAATGCCTCCACAACAGGACTAAACATCTGACCTTGGTATGTGACTTTGACCTTTTCATATGACCTTGACATGAGGAGATGTGTATTATGGAGATGTATGATCATGCCAAATATGAGCATTGTATCTTGAATAGGCTGGTAGTAATTGACAATGTTCAGTTTTTTGGTTAAGTCTTACAGATAAACAGACAGATCATCAGACGGAAAGAGGGACAGACATACAAACAACAGTAAAACAATATGCCCTGGATCTTTCGATACAGGGGAATAAAAATGAAGAAATTGCTTGAACCAGCAAATTCTTCATTTCCACAATGATTTCCTGAGTTTTTCTCTTTGGGGGTTTAAAAAGGAGGGATATTGTCGGAATGGGTTAAGTAATTCACCAAGGGTGAATTTGATTACTTCTAGAGATGTAGATTGTCAATATCATGTTTATGATAATAAATTACAATAGTTTAATTTTTAGTTTTGTCTATCAAAAATGAACATTCTGATTGGCTGAAAAAAATATTCATACCTGAATGAACAAAATTTTGAGTACGCAGCTATTTTGTATGCTTCCACTCAAATATAGTTCCATAAAAAATGTATCCAAATTTTAGGATATTTGCTATTTTCACTTAATGTCATTGAATTATCAAAAATAAATAGAATATTTATTTTTAATGGATGTATGAAATGAAAAAATTATAGACACTTATTCTCATATTCTTAATGTGATTAGTTTTTTCTTCTTCGTACCTCTATGAAAACAAAATACGCTGTTTGCAGACAGGTGAACAGACAGACTTCGGTAAAATGATATCAATGGTTCAGTGCAAAACAGTTGCCTCTTATCTTATTGATTGTGCAACCACTGTTTCAGGAAATAATGACATAAACCTGAACTTTTTCAACTTGTTTGTCCATGTACATCAATCTTTTAGTAGAGCAAATGTCAAGGTCAGAATAAACAGAATCTTATTTAACCCATTCCCAGACAGCAAAAGTTTAAGCTGGTCCAATTGAAAGGTAGATGACAGTTTAAAATAGATTAGACTTAAAAATCTTGGTCTTTAAGGGTAGCAAATATCGTGGATATTGAAGAAATTGCTTGTCACCAGCACTTTCTTCGTTTTTCCACAATGTTTTCCAAAGATTTTTATTTCCTTGAGAGGATTGAAAAAGCGTCATTGTGTAGGCATGGGTTAAATAAGTCAAATATAACAATAGGAGAAACGATGATCTGTTCAGCTGAGGTTTGGAAGATTGAAATATAAAAAGATTTACAAATTTGATAAAAGAGCTGGTTACAGTTGAATCAACCTTGCCAAATGTTTCAAATGATGGAAAACAAATGTGCCAAGGTATTTAAAAATCCATCAATGAATAATAGGGTTATGATCATGACAAGACAAATTTTAATATTTTACCTTGGCCTGTCTCCTTGGCCTTTAACCCTTCCCATTTTTGAAATATTACACCAGTCTAATTTCAAAGAGTTTTCAGACAACAATTTAAAGTCAAATTTATCAGAAAAATAACCATTCAGTAGGGTAGAAAATATTGTGGAAAAAGAAGAAATTACTTGTTACAAGCAATTTCTTCTTTTTCCGAAATGTTTTCTCAAGTATTAGATCACAGGGAAATAAAAACTAGGAATTAAACAGGAAAGGGTTAAACTATCAAAAATTCTTCTAAATAGCACATCTACTAATGACGGAGAATAATTGTGCCATGTATTATTCGAGTCCATCAAAAATGAAGGAATTAAGCTCTTGCAAAATTCAAATGAATGGAACAATTGAGGAATTAATTCGCTAATGCACATAACCCAAGTAGACATTCTGACAACTATGCCTTGAAGAAGTCAATCAGGCTCAACAAAAAATCACAACAAGAGTACAACCTATGGGTGCCTACGCTCAGCTAATGGGTGCTGGATAGTGGATAAAGCACAAAATGCATCTATAGTTATACCCCTTGAATGATAGTATTGGTTGCTCTTTTGATAGTGAACAAGTGTGCCATGTTTCAAGTGAATGCCTTTGGTAGAACCAGAGATACGCACGACGAGGACAATAGCGCCGACGATGACGACTCCAAGGCTTTAGCAATACCTCCAGTTTTCTCCAAAAACAGCCGAGCTAAAAATATAAAATCTGCAGATTCAGTAATGTTGTCTACCTACTTACCTTGGTCTGTATCTTTTGACCGTTATAGTTGGCCCCATTAATGATAGCTTGTGGAATATCCTTCCAATACTTAAATATACCTCTTCCTGTTTGAAACAGAACTCATGTTAACTTATCAGAACACAACAATATAACATCACAGTAAACTCTGCCAAGAATGATTTAAGATGTAGTCTTGATGAGTGTGTCTTATTGTTAGAACAGGCAGCAGTTGTTTGGATGTTATAATGATTTTCTTTGGTCTACATATCAACCCTTATCATACTGCATAAATTACCTTACTGAATTGCTGTAAATCAAAGGGCTGAAAGCACTGATAAACTTGCTCAAAAATCAATATTTCTTTTAGAAATCAATCTCATAAACAACTCTGGAAGGAAAAGCCCAAGCAGGAGGTGTGTACTAAGATCAGACTGCACTTATGTGCAGGCCGATCTTGGTCTACACCTCCTGCCAAAACCGGAATATTCCGGGTTCACCATGACAAGGGTTAAACATATAGCCTGTATTTACTAAAGACGTGTTAGTATAAGGTTCTGCACAGTTTTATCCCACACAATGATGCTTTTGGATGCCCCTTAAGAAAAACAACTGGGAAAACACTTTGACAAAATGAAGAATTTGCTTGTAACAATGTTTTCTATCTAGAATGTTATAAAGAACTAAAATTTCATAAACTTTAAAATGTCGTCTGCAACTCCTTTCAATTTGGACAAACTTTGCCATCTGGTAATGTGTTAAAGCATGTTTTATGTAACTTCACATATTGAAGGAATTGTAAGGGACTGTAATGTCTGTACACTATATAAAATCTTGGTTCTGTCTTACTTATCTATGTGTGCTATGTAAAGACTCAGATTGTCCTGTGTAGGTAGAAATTAAATACCTCCGCCATTGCTTTACAACAATAGGATATTGATAGATCACCATACCCATGGCAGGTCAACTTACGTAATGATGTCATTTTGATTGTTTGAAAAAGATTGAGAAAAAGTTGTTAGCTGTAGAGGGGTAAAAAGGAAATTATCATTAAGGCCCTTTTTCCTATGGTATTGGTTGGAATGTGACCTTTTTTGATTAGGAACATCTTTACAAAAATACAGACATTTCCAAATTTTAAGGAGAACAACAATGCTACATTGCATTGAAACCTGTCCTAAAATACAAGTGTTACGGTAAAAGCAAAATTTGATCTTCAAGTATTACCTTTACCATTGGCCTTCCTAACAAAATATTTCAAATAAAATATCTGCTTGTGATTGTAAACATCTAAACAGAATTATTTTGTTCTCAATCCATAATTACATAAATTATGGTCTTTACAAATTCAGATGGATGGGCGCATACACATACTAATACAAAACCAAAACCGTTATGACTATCCCTTTAAGCAAGCTCAACAAATCATGCTCCACTTATTAATCAAAGCCCTGAAGGGCCTGAGAGTTGCGACAACAGACAGACTGTCTGGAATTCATTACTAAACATAAACTGAAGTCTGTTGGCCCTTGACTGATCAAATAAAATTGATCCACTTAAAAGAAAATTCTGTGTTTTTATTTTCTTTTATTTAATTCTGTGCTAGTGAGTTCTATTTTTAAAACCTAGTGTGATTGGATCTTGCATTTAGGTAATATTTTCTTACAATTGACTTCATATCACACAGGTTACATAAAAGAATCATGGATTAATTTATCTGAGGTGAATTGTGTTTTGAAATATGAACATTTTTCCAATATTTATCGACATAAGAGAATAATTCTTCTCAGTGTTGCACAACAAGCTCTGGAAAGCAGTTTCTAAATCACCATAGCAAATTCAAAAGACAGAGTTAATTGGGTACAAAGTAACTTCTAGTTGTATAAATTTGGTTTCTGTTTCTCATCAGAGGTACTTTCAGTGTTTTGATTATACAAATCGTTGATCTTCAAAACCAAGATGAAATTTTAAATGAATACTAAATCAATAAACCTCAATCCATATGATAAAAAGTTCGTACATATCATCTAGGAAAAAAATAAATAGGGTTTAGGTAGAACAATTTGAGTACGCATGATGTGATGAAAATAATCTTTTCTATGCTTCATATGGGTATGTAACTAAGAGATCTTCAGGTATCTTTAGAAAAAAATATGCCTTAATTCGCCTGGGCTTCAAAGTTGAAATTATTTCAAACATGTATTTCCTAACATTGCATCCAATGCAAGAAGGTTCGTCGCGTGAATGACAGAAAATCGGTTCGAAAAATGATTTTACTAAATTGGGGAAAGCCCGGGCCATGGTGGTACAAACACTTTTTTGTACAAGACAAATCATATTTGACATGCCATCAAATTATAACCTTTAACGGGAAGCGCAGAAATTGCGGTAGATGTCTTGAGAAAACCATGACATAATTCGGCATTTCCATCCATCTGGTACCTAAGTCAAATCAGCCTATTGAAGATATGACATAAATCTGGGATATAGCCATCGTCTCAAGGGTTAATGCCTTTACTCGTCACTAAATAATCTTTATCGATTGTCATGAAATCAAACAACAACTTGGATTTAAATCAGGAATTAACATTCTCGTTTAGTATCAGGGCAGGATATAAACAAGTGCGCGCACATGCGTCGTACACCAAATAGTGTTGATAATAATGTGCATTCAGTAGGTTAGGTTTGCCCATGTATATTTGAAATCACAAATAACTTCACAAAATCAATATTTAATACATTGATGTTAATATAAATGACAGATTATAGATTTTTATCCTTAAAAATACACCAAATAGTGTTGATAATAATGTGCATTCAGTAGGTTAGGTTTGCCCATGTATATTTGAAATCACAAATAACTTCACAAAATCAATATTTAATACATTGATGTTAATATAAATGACAGATTATAGATTTTTATCCTTAAAAATACCAAAATAAGTTAATATCGTCTATGCAGTTTCCTACGGGCCCGTTTAATATAAACGAAGCTGTACTGCCCATATCACTCATACAGTGTGTTTAAATTATCGTATGTGTTTATGCTCCATTTCGTTGATAATTTGTTTCGTCGGAGATAACTGTTATGAGATTTGTATTGCATTTGCAGATTTATTTCTAAGAAATATAAAATGATGTGAAGATACACGCTGTCCTTTCGAATTTATGGTCTTTTAATCAAAACTGATTATTTGTATGTATCGTGGTTATTTACGCGTAGAATGTAGTTCGCTTGTAAAATCAAAAGTTTCGAAAAAAAAACCCGATAATTTTGTAATGAAACCTTTAAAAATGATGCCATCTTTTAAAAGAGTGTCCTAAAAATTATAATTTGGCCTGGTAACACGGAATGAGACTATGTAAGAAATGACAATGTCAGGGAGGTTATTTGTCCCAGGCCATCGGAGGAATACATGAGATAGTGAAATCATGCAACGACAATGAGTAGCTTCAAACCTTCTGTTTGCCACAACTCAACAAAAGACACAACACTTCTGTAACTTACACATTGCTCTTCTCGAGGCCTTGCTCGTATTAGCCCGGCTGATAGAATCTGTGTAACTTGTGGACTAGAACTAAGAACACTACGCTGACTAACAATACTTGGACTAGATGTAACATCTGGTCTGATAGTGGGTGATTTGGCTGGTACAATCAACTGGAATCCCTGAATTACCAGACTGCATGATTTAAGACTGGTCCAAAATGAAAGGAGTTGCAGACGATAATTTAAAGTCGATAAAATTCAAGATTTTTTCAGCATTCTGAGTAGAAAACATTGTGTAAAATGAAGAAATTGCTTGTGACAAGCAATTTCTTCATTTTACACAACGTTTCCATGTTTTACTTTTGGGGCATCCAAAAGGTTCATTGTGTGGGATTAGGTTAATATAGAAAGTAATAAGACTGTTAAGTGAAACATAAATTCCTGTTAACACTCAAATATATCCAAATTTTGACCTTTGACTTTAAGTGTAATCTTGACCTTTGGGCTCGACCTTTGGGTTTGTATGAAGAGCAATCAGAATCCATAAATAATCAGACCTACAGATAGAGGGCATAATTCGTATTTAAGATTTCAATATTTCACCAATACAGCTATAAACCCTATATTATAGGTAATTACTTGAATTGTTTCGATGAGAAAATTCAAATGAGTACCCAAAATATAGGGTTCCGTTGAGAAATGTGATGCCGTTACTCCCTCTTATCTAGACCTCTGAATAATTGTTAGTTAAGGAGGAGATAAATCTACACCAATTATTAATCTGTGACCTCTAAATATGTCCTTGCTTTTGAAACTACAGACCCAAGATTTTAAAATGTGCTTATGGTCATAATAGTAAACTGATATGCTAAAGTTATGTGAAAGTCTACAATCGAATAGCCATTTTTGATTATGCCAACCCATGAGCCTAAACCCTTTTTCAGTTACAGTCAAGTTGAAGGTAATGCCTTTCAAGAATTTTTTTTCAAAAACAATGTTGAAAATGAAGAAATGCAAGCAATTTCTTCATTCTCTACAATGTTTTCAAAAGCTTTCATATTTAGGGGTGTTTGAAAGTGTCAATGTGTGGGTTTGGATTAAACCTTTCCTGTGTTTTTTTTTAAATTGTCCAAACAAGGGCAGCATGTGGATGCCACACTCAGCTGCAAGTGCCAGATAGTGAAACAGAAATTAAGCAACAAAATAAACAAGATGACCATGATGGTCCTATATCAGGAGTCAGAGTGTCAGACCTTAGGATCAAAAGGTAAAGGCAAGTTCACAATTTGACATTTGGTCTTCTGTTGTGACCTTGACCTTTAGAATGGGCGCCTGGTTTTCAGAATTCAAATGGTCATTCTGCATTAACTATTCCTTTACTTTTGAAATACTACCTCTGCCTGATTTGATCTCTATTTCAAGTATTCATTTCACAGAGTTCATTGATGGACCTTCAACCTGAGTTTGTGTTCCATTTCTCCCATACCTGTGCCAGTCTTTGAGAGATGAGTTCATCAAACACTTCTCTGTGAGTTAATGGCTGTTTTCTGTAGTACTTTTCATCTTCTGTTTTTGGTGGACTGTTATCAAAATAATCAGAAATATAAGTTCAGTTTAAAGAAGTAGATAAGCAATAATTCAAAAAAAGAATGGCCCAAAATTAACAATCCTTCTTTCAACATGCTGTGGTTTAATCCCTTATAAGCACATGTGATAGTTAACTCTTGTCATGCTGTATAAATTACCTTACTGAATTACTGTCAAATCAAAGGGCTGAAATCACTGATAGAACTTGTTGTTAAAAAATCAATATTTCTTTTACAAATCAACTTCATAAACAACTCTGACAGGAAAAATACAAGCAGGAGGTGTAGACCAAGATCAGACTGCACTTATGTGCAGGCTGATCTTGGTCTACACCTCCTGCCAAAAACCAGAATATTCCGGGTTCAGCATGACAAGGGTTAATACACACGTCAAGTTAAACACAATTACCTTCAGTAATAACTGAGATGGGCGCAAGGTTAAAGTTTGTCCTATCTTTTTACTGCAAAGCAAGCAACATCAAAGTGATATCTAGTGTTGGGCAATCAATTTCAAATCATCATCGATTATCGGTTTTTAGTTGGAAGAATAAATCAACTAATGATTGATTATATAATCAGTTTCTTTGAAATCAATTCTATACTCTATGTAGATATACTATGGCATTACAACTACTTCCTGCTACTTTGATTTTTTTTATAATTCATGCAATGATAATTATATCATCTGTTTTAAAACCTGTAAGCTTTGATTTTGAAACTGTTAATTTTGTATTTTGATGGAGACTTGATTCATGCTCAGGACAGGGTTAAAATGAATCATGTTCCCTAAATAAAAGGTTACTAACAGAACAAGAAGTAAGACCAAATTAGCGACAATGATCTCACCAGGTGACTTGACATATCTATCAAAATATCAATGATTTGTACCTTAATTCATATCAAGCAGTGAATAATCTAGATTTTGCCATCTGTGAGTCCATATCTGAAACTTGCAAGGAGTCCCAGAAAAATCTTGAGTCAAAGTCAAATGCTATATTGGCAATCTAAACATCTTAACTACAGCTTGAATACGCTGTAGTTACAACATATAAGTTGCCAAACCAACAATTTTTTTTTACAAAAATGGCAGCAAATGTTGGAGTTCAAAGCACGACTACAGGCTGAATGAATGATTTGGTTGGTTGATCTATTCCTTGATTGACTGCTACAATTGGTCAATTTCTCTGGGTATAACAATGGCAACTAACAACAAAAACTGCTATTAAAAGTACCGATAGTGAAACATGAAAGCACCCACTGATTTTATCTATACATAACTTGTGTAAATCAATATAATCAATTCTGTTTGAACCAACTTTATAAGACTGGCTGCAATTGTTTTGTTAGGACCTTTAATGCATGATATATTTTCGTCAAGAATGTCTCTTTTAAGGGAGGTATCGATGTTTCTGAGCCTGAAAATACGCTACAACGGACGCTTAACACTTAAATTTGAGTCAGATAATGACTTTGCGGTAATCTGATAGGCTTAAAGTGGCTTTTTGGGGTTGTATAGAAAAGGTTTAGCGGAATTCCAGGTTATTTTTAGATATCACGGAATTCGGTTGTCGACAACGCATGACTTCATTTGCATATGACCCAAAGTCAACAAATTGACAAGCGAAACAACCAATGTCCTAAATTTTGTCACACCAAATGGTTAGCGCAAAACTATGGTAGGTGTGTATATTCATATTAATACTTATGGTAGTTTTGAGCTGATCTTTACTGAATTGAAGACAGGCTAGCAAACATAGCTACTGATGACGTATTGATGACGTTGTTTTGATGTAATTCAAACTGAATACGGGATTCCAACAGTTATACGCACCGGTTGTATGACCCAATATTCTTCGCAACTGTCTCGGCTTAATCTAAAAATAGATTAACAGCCTACGTAGGCTTTTAGGGAAATACCATTGTTTATTCAAGTAAACCACCCCTGATTTTAGCAAAGCTACTTTTCAGAATATTGTATTAAAAAAGTAAATGAGAGGGAATAAAAAAAATCAAAATCTGTGACATGAAGAAAACATCAATACCTACCTTTAAGTTTATGTCTGTGGCTAGTTCTTTTTAGAGTCAGGGGACTTAATTGACATCCCTGACCAACCATGGAAAGATTTAAGAAGAGTCTGGTAGCCAGACTACAACTTTATATACTAGACAGCTCCATATAATAACAGGGATGGTTAGTCATTTTGGGAGAACCCTGATATCGTGACTACAGCTCAAATAAGTTGTATTTGCAATGTTTCAGTTGCCCACCACCAACATATTAAACACAAACGGATTTTTTAACCAGTTCCCACACAAGCTTTGGATAACATTGTAGAAAATGAAAAAATTGCTTGTTACAAGCAATTTCTTCATTATCCACCAATGTTTTCTACCTAAAAAGACAAAAGATTTTAACATTTCATTGACTGAAATTTGTCGTCTGTAACATCTTTGAATTTGGACCAGTCTAAAATTTTGTTGTCTGGTAATTGACTATATAACGTGTGTAAATCTGTATCAGTCATTACTCACTTCATATAATAATCAGCGTTGACATCATCAGGAAGGAGGTTGTAGTCTGACAGCAAATACACATTATCCAGACTGATTTGGTCCGGAAGATAGTCAGTTGTGATTGGTAGAGATGCTGGCATCGTTAAGGACTTCCAGTCTACACCTGATAGTAAAGGAGACAAAATGATGACCTTTACCTATCTATCATTCTACGTACTTTACTTTACAAGTACTTACTTTCCACGCCCACACTTGATGCTCAAATTTTGAGGGCTGGATAGTGAACAAAAGTTAAAGCAGAAAAAAGGGACGTTATATATACAAAAGAATAACTTAGAATTATCACTATTAACCCACTACTTGATGACAAAAATGTAGACTGGTCCAAATTGAAAAAAAAAAAGTTGCACATCAGATTTAAAAGTATGCTACAACTCGAAAATAAGTGCAAATTAAGACAAGAGGCCCATAGGGCCTTAAAGGTCACCTGAGTCCAAAGAGCACAGACACAAATAAAAGTCCACCAGATTATGCTACATACTAAATATTAAAGCTGTAAGCCTTTTAGTTTGGGAGAAGAAGATTTTTAAAAGTTTTCACTAAACAAGCCTATGTTAAACTAGGGACATGTTGAACGGGCTAATTCTGACCCTGGGGCCATAATTTATACAACCTTGTTGGAGGTCCACCAGGTGATGCTACATACAAAATATTAAAACTCTAGGACCTCCTGTTTGGGAGAAGAGTTTTAACCCATTCCCACTCAATCCCTACTTTTTACGCCCCTCAACAAAAAAGCTTTGGAAAACATTGTGGAAAATGAAGAAATTGCTTGGATCAAGCAATTTCTTCATTATCCACAATGTTTCCTATCAAGAAAGATGAAAAAATTTAAAATTCCATCAACTTGAAATTGTCGTCTGCAGCTCTTTTCAATTTGGACCAGTCTAAAATTCCACTGTGTTGGAATGGGTTAAATTTTCACTATATAAGCCCTATGTAAAATTCCTGACGTCCGCAAATGGGCTAATTATGATCCTAGGGCCATAATTTATACAAAATTGATAGAGATCCACCAGATGATGCAACATACCAACTATCAAAGCTCTAGGCCTATCTGTTTGAGAGAAGAAGTTTTTTTTAAAGTTTTCACTATATAAGCCTATGTTAAATTTGTGACATCCAGGAATTGGCAAATTTTAATCCTGAGGCAATAATTTGTACAATCTTGATAGAGGTCAACAAGATGATGCTGTATACCAAATATCAAAGTTCTAGGCCCTCATGTTTGGGAGATGAGAGAGGAAGATTTTTACAAATTTCATTATATAAGCCTATATTAAATTTGTGACATCCAGGAATGGGCTGATTTTAATCCTGGGGCAATAATCTGTACAATCTTGATAGAGGTCAACAAGATGCTGCTGTATACCAAATATCCAAGTTATAGGCCCTCCTGTTTGGGAGAAGAATATTTTTAAAAATTTCACTATATAAGCCCTTTGTAAAACTTGTGACGTACAAGAATGGGCTAATTCTGTCTCTGGGGCCATGATTTATACAATCTTGATAGAAATTCACCAGATGATGCTACATACTAAATATACAAGCTCTAGGCCCTCTAGTTTGGGGAAAGAAGATTTTAGAAATTTTCACTATATAAGCCTACGTTAAACTTGTGATTCCCAGGAACGGGCTAATTTAGATACTGGGTTATAATTTATACAATATTGAGGTCCACTAGATGATGCCACTTACTAAATTACAGAGCTGTAGGTCTTTTGGTTTGATAGAAAAAGATTTTCAAAGTTATCACTTTGTAAGCTTATGTAACACCCCCCCCCCTCTCTTTGCCATTTCTTTACAGATTTTTTTTTCTTGTACAAACTTGATAGTCCTTGCCCTAAAAACTTTTAATACCAAATGTGAATCTAATCTGACAGCCGGTTCATAATAATAAGATTTTTAAAGATGTACCCTTTTTGGCCCCTTATGGAGCCCCAAGTTGTCTGCGGCCCCTTATGGAGCCCCAAGTTGTCTGCTCCACAATGGACAATGGCTGGCCAAGCCCACAGAGCTTTGACAAGAGGTTCTCCCTCTGATATTAAATGGCAAATTTATGGCCAGCAACTTGTAACAAACTAAAATGGCTCGAGCACCTGATTTACTGCACCAACCTGAATTTACTTATCTTAGGAACAAGATTTCAAAATTTTATACTATATACCCTCCCCAATAAAAGCCCTGGTTTTTTATCGAGCCAAATTCTGTGGTTTCAGAGAAATATGATTTTCAAAGATTCCACTATAAATACCATTTAGAGAGATTAGCCCTGTCCATACAGCCTTGGTTTTTTTTTTTTGTTTTTTTTTTTAAACCTGATCCCAATTCTTGATTGAATCTGAAATAAGGCTCACCCAAGGATCTTTCCAGTGAAATTTGGTTGAATACTGTTTAATACTTTCTGAGAAGATTTTTATCGTAAAAGTTAATAGATACATGAACAGACGGTCACATGACATACACAATGCCATGAAAATAGCTGGTTAGCTTTAAGCAAGTTTAGCAAAAAGGTAAAATGGATGGTTGTCAACCTGAATGTTGTAACAGCTGCTTGAAGTCGCCAAATAAATGTAAAGTTCCACTTAACATTCAAATACAGTAAATTTTTAGACTGGTCAAAAATGAGAGGAGTTGCAGACGACAACTTCAAGCTGATGAAATTTAGATTTTTTCACCTCTCTAGGTAGAAAACATTGTGAACAATGAAGAAATTGCTAATTTTTTCATTTCTCCACAATATTTTGCCAATTGTTTTTCTTGAGGGGCATCAAAAAGCGACATTGTTTGGGAAAGAGATAAATGTCAGCTAGTGTCAGAGTTCAAAGTTCATCTTCAGTTTAAAAAAATGATTTGATAGGTTGATTGATTATTTGATTAACAACCATTTAATATGCTAGGAATATATAGGAGCAGAAAACGCTGTGAGAAAAGAGGAAGTTGCTTGTTTTAAGCCATCTCTTCTTGAGTAACAGTATTTTCTACCCTATCTTGCACCGGTATTAACTTGCAAAAGATTTGAATTGTCGTCTGCATCTTCTTTAACCCTTGTCATGCTGAATTAGAATCCTATACAGAACTGTTTTAAAAAAACAGGACTGACAGCACTGGAAATCCTTATTCAGAGTCAATATTTCTTTTAAAAATGGATTATTTAAACATTTCTGGATTAAAGGGGATAAACAGGAGGTGCAGACCAAGCTCAGACTGCACTTATGTGCAGGCTGATCTTTGTCCATACCTTCTGCCAAAACTGGAATAATCTGGGTTCAGCATGACAAGGGTTAAAATCAGACCAGTCTAAAATTTTGCCATCTGGTCATGGGATAATTCAAACCAATCTGAAGATCAATTGTTATAAGCATTCACTTTTGATGCTTTTGGAGCATTCTGAAGCCTTTAACCCTTTCCTGTTCAAACCCAGAATTTTACGTTTCCATGATTTAATACTTGAGAAAACTTTGTGGTAAGGAAGAAATTGCTTGTTACAAGCAATTTCTCCTTTTTCCACAATATTTTCTACCACATCAGATGGTTTCATTTCAAATTTCATACAATTAGTATTGTCAGCTGCAGCTTCTACTAACTTGGACTAGTCTAAAATTTCAAGAAACGGGAAAGGGTTAAACTCAATTTCATGTAAAGTTGTTAAAACTGTGTATGATTAATTTTTCTCTGTATAAAGGTAACTAAATAAGCATGCAATCAAACCTCTCTAAAGATAGTGAGAATACTGTATAACTGGTTATGTTAGTGGCAATTCATTTTGTATTGTTTTGCTACATTTGTCAAACTTTAACCTTTTTCTGTTCAATCCCTGGTTTTTACACCCCTGTTATTTTGACTTGAGAAAACATTGTGGGAAAAGAAGAAATTGCTTGTAACAAGCAATTTCTTCTTTTTCCACAATATTTTCTAACATGTAGATTGGTAACTTTTAAAATTGCACCAAATTTTAATTGTTGTTTTCAACATCTTTCAAATACGACCAGTATAAAATTTTGAGAAACAGGAAAGGATTAATATTTAATAACCTGCAAAAATCATCTAGTATTCCAATAAGCATAACATTTGTTCTGTAGTAAAATAATCCACAAAGGCTTGCTTTATCAACCATATTGTTGAGAGTGATTTTTCTTGAAAGACCATTTCGTCAAAAGATATTTTGGAATGATGATTATATTTACACTTGGAGATTCTTTTGTTAATTTCAAAGGGGTTTAACACGGCTTTTAACAATTTTTCAGTTATATCTTGGCAGCTGGAGCATCTAACAATGGAATGGAACAATGCAATTTCTTCATTTTCCACAATGTTTTCTATGCAGAAAGTTGAAAAAATATAAAATTTCTTAAACTTTCAATTGTCATCAGCAACTCCTTTGAATTTGGACTAGTCTAAAAATGTGTCGTTTGGTAATGAGTTAACAGTAAACAAATGTAATTTTCAGTAATACCATAAAATATACTTTTGACAAAGTGTCACATCCAATTTATTTCTAGAGAAAGGGTCAAGGCATCACAATTATTTTTAGACAAAGGGTCAAGTTGAACAATAGTCATTCAACCAAAAAAACATTTGACCAAACGGTCATTCCCAAAAAAATGGGTTTTGATCAAAAAGTTAAGCTATTAGCTTTTTGATGAAATGTTGTGCACCCAGTAAAAGCGATTCAGTTAATTTTTATTAATGTGGTACTTTATCCTGAAATGACTGCAAAGTGCAAACTATTTTACAAATATGTTAAATACAAAGATTGAACAGCAATAGGACTATCACACCATTCCAAAACAGTCATGCTTTTAGACACTCCCCAAAATTTCTTTCTTGGAAAATATTGTAGATAATGACTAAATTGCATGACAAGCAATTTCTTCATTTTCCACAATGTTTTCCAAAGCTTTTATTCTTGCATGGTGTCTGAAAAGCGTCCATGAGTGGGAATGGGTTGAATTGGAGCAGAAATTGACTGCACTTCCAGTTTGGGTTTCTTTTGCAAAACAATACAATCAAATAACCATTTACTTCTCAAACTAAAAAGAGAAATGAAGTAACCCTATTAAGAAAAATGTTTTGAAAATGCACAAGCAGCCGCTTTTAGCAACAATAAATGTTTGCTTAAAACTTGCATCTTTAACTACACAAATAGCAAACAGCAAAAGAAGATACCTTAGCACATTACAATGTCCCAGTAACAAGGTATGATTTACCATTTTTGGATTATCTCATCTGTTTTATAATACCTGAGAATGGGTCTTGAATTTTTCTTGCCTTCCTGGCATATTATGCATTGATGGGTTCAATTCAAATTAAGTTGATAGTTTTTGCTTTTTTATTCCTGCCTCTTTTTCATGTCATTTTAAAAATTTCCTATTTAGGTGCATGTGGTGAAATAAGAGGCTTATTAAGGCCTAAAACACTCTTGATTCTGTATTGGATTTAATAAACACAATGAACTACCTCTAGGTTGAGAATAGATTGGAAAATGTTATCAAAAGTGGAAATTTTGTGAAATACAAAAAATATTTACATGTACCTCATTGCTTTTTACCAAAAAAGGTATGTTTCATCCAACTTGAATTGTTATTGTCAATTCTTCCAAATAGACTATTTAAAAAGCTGGTTGTATTAAAATTGGTTAAAAGTACACTAGTAGCAATCACTTCCCTTTAATTGCCCAAATATTTTCTTCAAAAAGTCAAAGTAGTATATAAGGGTGATTGTAATATTAGAAATATTAGTAAAGACAGAACAGAATAAAATTCTCATGCAACAAGCAAAGACACACTACAGTTTGCTTACTGATTCCTGCACAAAAAGTATTTTCTACGTCATCCGTAAGAATCGGCTTAATTAGCCGAGATTCTGTGCCACATATTTCATGATCATCTAGGGGTCGCCAATCTAGACCTGTAAACCATGTCAAATTTTAAACATGAAAAATGTTGGTTAAACTATAAACTGATATCATGTACTTATCAAAGCACAAGGAGAAATGTGTTACTGCAATAGTTTTAGGGATTCAACTGAACCTTGTTAACACCTGAAATACAAGTAAAGAAATTAAACAGAAATAGGGCTTCTGGTTATTTGCAATATATAAGGAATAATATTATGGTTGTATTACAAAACCTTGTACACTGGAATCATCTTAATCACAATCTTGATAAAAGAATTTTGCTGATTAATTGCACCTGACTTTGTATACAAATAGGTATGGAGACAAAAAAATTCTTTTAATAGAAATTTCGGCTAAACCCATTCCATGACAATAAAATTTTTGAAGTTGAAGATACTATGTTAGGTTGATGAAATTTTAAACTATTTGCCTGTTGAGGTTGAAAACATTATGAATAATGAAGAAATTGCTTCAAACAAGCAATTTCTTCATTGTCAACAATGTTTTCCATAGTTTATTTTCATTGAGGTATCAAAAGAAGTCATTGTGCGAGAATAAATTAATTACAACAAAAGTATTGACAAATTGGGGATGCAAGTTTCCATGGCAGTGGATTCTAGCTGCATTGAAAAATGTTGGTATTTCACAAGATCAAAGGATGGGCGGAATATTAACTTTCCTACATGGCAAAATTCAACTACAATTTAAAATAATAGAATGATTTGTTTGATACAATTTTTTGATCCATTTCACATTTTTCAAACAATAAGTTTATTCATGTCTCCAAGTCCATTTACTTATTTACAACAAAATAAGGCAGGGAGCCAGTTACAGCTTGGCTAGATTTCAATGGATTTATTTTCAAAGCGGAGTTAAGCTGTATTAGGTCATTTACGACATGTAAACTACAACCCCCCCCCCCAAAAAAAAACGGATCATGCCGTCCTGATGTGCTCATCTGAGAATTGGGCCTTGTTACTCTACAAGGTCTTTTATTTAGGCAGTTTAAAAAATATACATTAAACATTTAGGGATCACAAAAGCTAAAGATTCATTGATTAAATTGGGTCTAGTGCCACTTTTATTTCAGTTATATCACAGCTGGAGCATCTAACCATGGATTTATGATATTTCTCACACCAGTACTATCACTACATCCTTTTCTGAGCATCCAGCTGCTCATCCCATTTTGGTTTACGATTATCCACCCATTTGTGGGAGTTAAGTGTTGGAAAGGATATTTGCCTTTGCCAGGGATAGAACTCAAGACCCCATGACTTTGAGTCCTAGGTGCTACCACTGTGGCCAAAAGCTCATGATTGGCATGCTGTATTCAGGTGAGCTAAAAGGAAAGGCTACATCAGACAATCAATATACTTCATCAAAACTATGAATATGTCTACAGATACATGTATATGTCTCCAATTTCAAAGATTTGGACTGTGTGGCTTACTTTTTGATCTGACAGTTCTATTTTCAATAAGAATCATCAAAATAAATGTTCTCACAAAGTCAAAAAAAGGATTGGGCCAAAGTGTTGTCCCAAGCTCAACAAAATGTTTCTAAGATATACCAAGTTAACAATTTTTCATCACATCATCATTCTGAAAAAGTTTTGTGAAGATTGGACCAAAATGCGGTTCCTCGTGTGTTTAGTTTTTTTAATGGGGTTCAAAGCCAATTTTACTAGTATTTCAGTCATATTGCAGCAGCTTGAGCACCTAACCATGGTTTCAAAATCTTGAATCCTTGATGTGGTGGGATAAAAACAAAGCCACTAGGTCATATCCTTGAAAAATCTTGTTTACACATAAACAATAATTGAAGTTTGAGGAATTATATTAAATTTGATTTATGCATAAGTGTAACAAAAGCCACATCACCCTAAGCTGTGCTCAGGTTAACTTAACCATTATCATGCTGAACCTGGAATATTCCTGTTTTGACATAAGTGCAGTCTGGTCATAGTCTACACCTCCTATCTGTCTCCTTCAACCCAGAGTTGTTTATAAAAAATAATTTTTGAAATATTTTGATCCTTAACTAGTGCTCCGTGTGCTTTCAGGCCTTTGATTTTAATGCAAATTTAGATAAGAATTTTATTCAGCATGACAAGGGTTGAAAAGAAATAAATCTAGAAAAATGACAAAGATGCCTCAGCATAATTGCTTGACTCATGACCTTGAGTTTTGATCCACCAAAACTTAGGCAATACACTAGTGCTCTTCAAGGGGAAGAGCTATACCAAGTTATTTAACCCATTCCCTCACAAAATTTTTTTAGACTGGTCTGAATTGAAAGAAGTTGCCAAAGACAATTTTGAGTTGATAAAATCTTTAAAATCTTTGTCTTTTGGGGAAGGAAATAATGTGATAAATGAAGAAATTGCTTGTGACAAGCAATTTCTTCATTTTCCACAATATTTTCGAAAGTTTCATATTGAGGGGCGTTTAAAAGTGTCATTGTGTGAAAATGGGTTAAAATCCATCAATCAATGTACAAAATAAAAATCGGACAAATACACACTAACAAACCCATCCATCAATATATACAACCAGTAACACATGAAACTCTAAATGCCTGTCACTACTGCATGGCTGGGGCATAAAAATAGGTAAACAGAAACCTTCTTTGGAGGTATCAAATATAAATCCTGGTCAAATTACATGGATCCTGTTAGTTGACAAGGGATAAAATGCAAGCTTTTGGTAGATTTTCTCTTTCCATTTTTTTAAAAAAATATCTCTGAAAGAAAATGTCTATGTTAGATAAGAGGAAGAATGTTAACACTATACCTGTAGTTAATTCAGGTGACCATTCTTGTTCCCCTGTCGGGCCCCATAAATAGGATCTCTGATGTCTGTCTTTCTGTACTGACCCTCTACCTGTAACAGGTAATATAACACATAACTGACTTTAGTTGCAACTACAAAATTTAGCAGTAAGGAGTAACCAGATACAGGTAGGCCCCTGTATTGCTCCACTGGCTTGAATTTAATCCGTTTCCACACAAAAATAATTAGACTAGTCTAAATTCAAAGAAGTTGCAGACAAAAATTTCAGGTTGGTAGAATTCAGAAACTTCCCATCTTTCTGGGTAGTAAACAGTGTGGAAATTGAAGAAATTGCTATCATAATGGTTCCATCTCAGTCTACCTTTTTCAAGACCCTTGAGAAAAAATAGATTATTCTTAATCTACATTGTTTCCAAACCCTAGGAGAATATTTGAATTTCACAAACTGAAAGTTGTTAAATACAAGTTAATACAGTTTAATATTTTGTTATCTGGTAAATGGTAATGGGTGAATTATTAAAGGAGACAAATAATATTTTTTCTTATATATATATATTTTTTTTAGGGGGGGGGGGGGGGGGCCAAACAAGTAAAGCACTAAAACGAAAAAGTTTTTCAGTCTAAATTGATTGATTGATTGAAAGGGGTTTAATGCCACTTTCAACTGTATTTCAATCATATCATTGAGGCTGCAGCACCTAACAATGAATTTTCAGTATTTCTCACACCAGTAGTACCACTACATCCTTTCCTAGCCTCCAGCTGCTATCCCACTTAGGTTAACAATTATCCACCTATTGGTGAGAGATACATGTTGGAAAGGATATGGCTATGGCGGCGGCCCCCAAAAAATAGTCTGACTAAATCAATTCCCACACAATCCCTGATTTGATGTCTCTCAAAAAAAAAAAAAAAAAGATTTGGAAAAATTTGTTGACAATGAAGAAATTGCATGTAACAAAAGATTTCTTCAATGTCAACAATGCTTTCTATGCTAAAAGGCAAAGATTTTCTGAAATCTACCAATTTGAAATTGTTGTCTGCAAATGATATCATTTTTTCTAAGTCTCAAATGCTGTTGTTTGGTAATGGATTAAGATGTTCGAGTGACTAAGTGTAAAGCTGCCGTCAGGAGAATGAGGGGACACAAATATGTTTGATTATCCTATTACGAGACCACAAAATTTTAGACTGGTTTAAATTCAAATGGGTTGCAGACAACATTTTAAAATGACTTAAAGATTAGAAATAAGTGAAGTTTAATTTCAAAAAAACAATGTGAGAAAAGGGGAACATTGCTTTTTTCAAGCCTTTTAGGGCCTAAAAATGAGGGAATATGTAGTAATGAATGCATGAACAAATTAGGTTTTATGAGAATCAATTGCTAAGTTCATTTAGGGAGCCAAAATTAGAAAAAAGAGATTAAAAAGATATGTGATAACAATATTGTGCCATAAATAATTGAGAATAGTATTGTCTGAAAGATGTAAGGAATCCCTGAAAAAATATAGAAGAATACGTTTACCCCATTCCCACACAATCCCTCTTTTTTACACGTCTAAAGAAAAAGCTTTGGAAATATTTTGGAAAATTTAAGAAATTGCTTGTATCAAGCAATATCCTCATTATCCACAATGTTTTCTATCCGTAAAGGCAAAAGAAATTGTAATGTCATCAACTCAAAATTGTCTTTCAATTTGGACCAGTCTAAAATTTTGTCGTGTGGTAATGCGTTTGATATAAAATGCACAATTATGAATGGAATGAAATTACTCTATGTAAAACAGACAACTTACCAAAGTCATTAAATCTATGAGCTGGTGATGGATTCTTTATACTGATGGAATCATCAAAACTGAAACATGAAACATTAACAAGTAAAATTACTAATGGAACAAGCAGTTTTTTCATTGTCCTCAATGATTATTATCCTAAAAGACAAAGTTTTTTTTGTAAATTTCATGAGCTTAGAATTGTTGTCTACAACTCCTTTCAATTAAGACCTGTACATAATTTTTCGTCTGGAAATGGCTTTATCCATTTACACACGATCCAGATTTGGAAAGCATTGTGGAAAACAAAAGATGTTTTTTTTTACAAGCAATTTCTTCACTGTCCACAATGATTTCTACCCCAAAAGAAAAAGATTTTATCAATTCCATCAATTTTAAATTGTCGTCTGCACCTTTTTCAATTTGAACCAGTCTAAAATTTGTCATCTGGTAATAGGTTAATAAGCTAGTAATGAAGTTTGGTTATTAACCAACAAAATGTTTTACATCTGTAAAATGAATATTTCAGCTATGGATGGAAGCAAGGATTGAATGACCAATTTATCATTTGTTAATCAAATACCAGGCAACAAAATTGGAGACTGATCAAAATGCGAAGAAGCTGCAGACGTCATTTCAAACTGCACTAAAATTACGCAATATGAGCCAAATAAGGTAGAAATCATTGTGAGAAAATGTCAAATTGCTTGTTTCAAGCAATTCCTCCTTCTCTCACAATTTTTTTTTTGAGATAATTATTCTTGAGGACATTTGAAAAGAGACAGAGATGTGATGGGTTAATGAATGTGTAGATTTGTGATTATAAAACATGAGTGAAAAGTGATGCGTGTGCTTTAATTCTTATTGTTAAATTTCTACATTGTAAAACATGTTAGATTTACTATGATGGTTGTCTACAGACAACTTGTGTTGAACCTGTAAACCTTTGACCTGGTATCTACCTGAATAAATGCTTCAAATGGCACATGTACTCATGGTTGAGAACAATAGCATGAATCTATATAGAAATCTATCCAGAAAGAAAAGGAATTAAAGTCAGAAAAAACTTTGATCTTCAGCTGTGACATTGATGGTGAACTTACTTGAGCAAATATTACAAATAAATCATGATGGAGAACAACTGTTCCATATCATGTTGAAATCCATCTATAATTGTAGAAGTTATGGTGCAGATAAATTCAGAGAGACACATTTAGGCACTAACCCATGCTCATATCCCAAAGTCTAATTGTGACAACGAAGTCTTAATCTTTTCAAGCAGACTCAATAATTAATCTGTAATCTTTTACTTCAGGAACATGTTAAGTTTTATCAAATGTGCACCTACCGGTATACAGAGTTTTCCCGAAAACTGCCCTTTAATTAACTCCCTTGACTAGACTAGGTAGTTCCAGTTTGAATTTGCTACAAAGGATGTATAAGGGCTGAGACTAAATGCTCCTGTTTCGAGTAGAATTGCTCCTGTGTGGAGCAGAATCAGATTTTTTTTTAACAGATTTCATACACAGAAAAGTTGAATACTCTTATATTATTCATAGAATATGAATTTATGTTTGCGTCAATACATTTTAATTGTCTTCCTTTCCTTGGAAACCAATTTCATTTTCATCCAGTTTTCATATTTTACTTCTCATTCTCGAAACAAAATTAGCAAAGGTTCCTTTGTAGTGAATTATTGCTTTTAGTTCCTTAGCTTGAAAAGACTTGTTAGACCTATTCGAACAAGCAAACCAAACAGCAACAACAGAGAAAAAGACATTGCTATAAAAAGAGCATTTTTCAAAAATTTTGTTCCAAATCTGAGACATCTGTTACAAACAAACAAACACATGATTTACTCCGTGGACTTATGAAATCTCTCAATGCTTTGAAATAAACTTATCTGGAAGTTTAACGCTTAGGAAAGAGGCACCCTTATTTCATTGACGAGGGGACAATGGCTGGTCACACCTATTAATTTGATTGACTTACCATAATCCTATCATTTAAGGTGCTTTAGCTTTCAAATAAATTGACCACGGAACTTTTAACAATTTCAAGAATAAGGTGGAAAAGTTTCAAAAATTTTGTTAAGATGAAAAAGATCTAATTTGAAAGGTATTCTAGTTTCTTCCTGTGTATGGATAGAGTACAAATATAGACTGGAACTACCCAGAGTTCAAGGGAAGTAACTCATTAAGTGGAGTAAATCTGTATATCATTAGGGGCCCATTGTTTTATTACTGTAATTCACCACAAACCTTAAATTATCGTTCCAGCTTGTATTCATACTTCCATTGCTTTGTTCTTTCCTGGTTCTAACAGCTAACTGGGCAGCCTGTAATGTAAGCCTGTGTTAACACATTGCCACATATTCCCACACATAAATCCACTGCAGAAAAAATGATCTATGAAATATCTTATATTTTTGGATAAAAGAAGCAATTGCCTATAATAAGAAATTTTCCTCTTTTCAGGGAACAACACTAACAGTGTCCCTGGATCAGGGGGATCCCTCAAAATGCAAAGGGTCCCCAGTCTCAGGCTAGGGATTCCATCAGGATCCTTCAATATTTCTCAAATACAATAGATCTTGATTTATCAACAAATGCTCCTGAATTTTTGTTTGCTTGTTTTTGTAGAAAACATTATGGATAATGAAGAAATTGCCTGTAACAAGCAATTTCTTCATTTTCCACAATGTTTTCCGAAGCTTTTTTTTCAAGTTTTTTTGGCTTAGAAGGGTAGAATTGCCTGTGAGTGAGTTAATGTATATCAAGGAGGGATCCGTGATTATCTTGAGAAAACCCTGAAGTAAAAGGTAGATATTCCTGTGGGATCACATTAATGTTTTACCACTAACATTTTCTAGCACATACAGCAGACTCAACTTGAAGTATTGTCCGCAACCTCTTTCACCTGATGGATCACCACTGTCAGTCATAAAAATGATTGACAAATCAAATAATTCATTTATACCTGAAAGAACTTTGAACCCAGACATTTTAGATAAAGGGGCTTTTCAGCAGATTTTCATGAGAATTTGATATAGGAAAAGTATCTGCAGTTCAAATAGTTATTAATATCAGTTTCTCTTGTTTTTTCGTGTTTAAACTACTGAATTTCCAATGATGTGATAGATTCATTATGCCCTAGTTTGATACATCAGAATCTTTTGATAGAGGCTGTTATTCTTCGGGTAATGTTGATAACAATTGAAGTGATAGGGGAAGTGTATGATTAGATTGATACTTCATGGAAATTATATATAAGGCATTGTTTGGTGAAATTGAAAGATAACATATTTATCCAATGAATTAGGTTTCATCAAGCTTATACTTCATTGACTTATTTTGTGTTACATAACTCAAAATTTTTTGCTTCTTTTTTTTTCAATATTAGTCATTTTCATTACAAAATCAGCTTGATCCCCTTCTTTCAATTAAACAATCGAATAACCAGTCGATCAATGAAATCGTTCATTTAGACCAGAAATGAGTTTTGAACTCCGCCAATTTTGATTACCTTTTTTCTTGGTCTGGCAACTTAGTCAAGCTGTAGTTTCGATGTTTAAGTCGCCATTCAACTATTATATTTTTTTGTTATATGCTACATGTCATCAATGTTGCAAAACAACGCCTTTAAATTCAAAGTGGGACCTCTATGTCGGAGTCGATGGGCATTGCAAATGGAGTAAGTTAGCTGGGCCAGCGAATGGTCAATTGTTTGAATACATTACAGTTAGAATTCTGGAAGATTAGAGCCAAGATTTTTCATCCATCTATTTTTGTCAATTTGGTGACTAAACTATCATAAATACAACTTAACCCATGCCCACTAAGTGACACTTTTAGAAGCCGCCAAGGAAAAAGGCATTGAAAAACATTGTGGAACATGAAGAAACTGCTTGTTACAAGCAATTTCTCCTTTTTCCACAATGTTTTTTACCAGGATAGTTGAAAAATACATATTTTCATGAACTTTAAATTGTAGTCGGAAACTTCTTTCAATTACAGCCAGTCTTAAATTCAGCTGTCTGGTATGGATTAATCAATCTGAAATTATGATGTTTAGGTTTCCAACTGACAATTTTCCTTTCGTTTCATGTTCTTGACCGCATATCTTACAAAAAAATGTTATTCATTATATATGTCAAATTGACCAATCGCGACTGTCAATCAAGGAATAAACCGACCAATTGAATAATTTATTTAGCCTAGACCTGAGCCTTTCATCAACTCCAACAATGGCCTCAATTTTGTTTACCTTTATTGTTGGTCCTGTCGGAGTTCAAGGGCGGGGTTTAGATATTTAGTGGGCGGGGCTAGCGATTGGTCGATTGCAATGTTGGAGGTCAGAAGGTGTGGCCAGCAATTTGAACCAGCCTAAAATTTTGTTTGAGTTTTTGATAGACAGATGGTCAGAAGACATACACTCATTGGTAAAACAATATATCTACAATCTAATCTATGCAAAGTTGTCAAAAATGCCTTTACACATTAAAACACGACAAAATCTTAGACTAATTCAAATAAGTTGCAGATAGCAATTTCAAGTTGGTGGAAATTATAAAATCTTTACCTTGTAGGATAGAAACATTGGAGAAATTGCTTGTTACAAGCAATTTCTTTATTTTCCACAATGTTTTTCGATGCCTTTTTCCGTGGGGACATCTAAAAGCGTCACTGAGTGAGAATGGGTTAAGTTGTAATTATGATAATTAAGTCACCAAACTGTCAAAAATGAGATGCAAAAGAAATCAGGTTTGAGTAGGGATGGGTTAACCCATTCCAACTCAATCCCTCCTTTTTACGCCTCTCAAGAAATGAGCTTTGGAAAACATTGTGGAAAATGAAGAAATTGCTTGTATCAAGCAATTTCTTCATTATCCACAATGTTTTCTATCGAAAAAGATGAAAAAAATTATAATTCCATCATCTTGAAATTGTCGTCTGCAGCTTCTTTCAATTTGGACCTGTCTAAAATTTTGCTGTGTTGGAATGGGTTAAGAGAGGCCAATCAAGATTTTATTGTGTGACCTTTACCTTTGACTTGCTTCCTAATTTTACAAACTATTACCAGCATGCAAAGTTTGAAAAAGCTTTGACAAAGTACCAGATCTGTAATGAGCCAACACTGATAAGTCAAGCTATGTATAATTTCTGTACTCGGTACTAAGTCAGATGAAAAGGTATCAACAAAACTTTCACTGTATACTTCACTTTATACAGACATATACAGATTTGAGCCACAACTATATAAGTCATCTTTTTAAACCAATCAAAATTATAAGGAATCTTATAAGCAAACATATCAGGATTATTCTTGTGAAATTTGCTTCAAATTCATCAACAGGTTTCTGATAAGATTTTCAAAGTTTTCATTCTAATTATACCATATATGGAAATTAGCCCCCACTCCATCAAAAAGCAATGTTTTCATCCAATCAGATTCATAGAAGAAATCTGATAAAGGGTATCAAAAGGATAATTCCTTTGGAAATTGGTTGAAATCAACCCACTGGTTTCTGAGAAAAAGACTTTAAAAGTTTTTATTATACACCATATATGGACTAACCTCCTCTATTAGAGTCATGTTTTTCATTCAATATTTTTTTTCAATAACCTGATACAAAGTCACTCAAGGAATATTCCTGCCAAATTTATTGAATTTCATCTCCTGAGGAAAAGATTTTCAAAGCTTTCACCTAATATCAAAATTATCTAGGCCTGTTCAACGCATGTTTTTTATCTGATCAAAATTCTTTGAAGGAATCTGATAAAAATTGGTTGAAAAACCATCAACTTGTTTCTGAGAAGATTATTTTATAAGTTTTCACCATATATGGAAATAAGCCTTGTTTATTACAGCCATGTATTTCATCCCATTAAAATTCTTTAAAGTATCTTATAAAGGGTCACCCAAGGATCATTCCTGTGAAATTTGTTTGAATTCTGTTCAATACTTTCTGAGAAGAGTTTTTTAGTAAAAGTTTACAGACAGACAGCTGCACGACAGGCACCACTAAATGCCAATAGAGTGCCAGTGGAGCTAAAACATGAAAATGAGAAGACTTTTCTAACCTCTATGACATCAGGTGTTGGCCCAATAAAATCCTCATCGTGGTCCAAATGTTCCCTATATTGGTATGTATGAACATGGTGGGTCTGTACTGCTGCACCATGGGGATCTATAAGTGGAATTTAACCCTTGTCATGCTGAACCCGGAATATTCCGGTTTTGGCAAGAGGTGAAGACTAAGATCAAAGTGCATATATGTGGTCTTAGTCTACATCTCATGCTTGTACTCTTCCTTCCCGAGTTGTTTATGACATTGATTTCCTAAAAGAAATATTGATTTTTGAACAACAAGTTCTATCAGTGCTTTCCGCCCTTTGATTTCCCAGCAATTCAGTAAGGTAATTTATACAGCATGACAAGGGTTAATTCTATTGATAGATTGAATCAGATTTAAAGAAACTTTTGATAGTATTTTAGTAATAACGCATTGGCTGGAGCATCAAACAATGGATTACTTGTATTTCTCACACCAGTACTACCACAACATCCTTTTTGAGCCTCCAGATGATCATCCCACTTAGGTGGAAAACAAACAGCAATTTCTTCATTTTCCCTTGTGTTTTTAACAGCTATATTTCTTGGTGGCGTCCAAAAGCAGATTATTTTGGGAATGGCTGAAGGTCATCAAAGAACATTTAGGGTTTTTTTTAATAAACTTATTAGCTTCAAAGCTTACCATCTTCTCAGTTTCCACTATGTACCATATAAATTAGACCCTCTTACAAAACCATTTTTCATCTGATCAAAATATAATGTGAATTCAGAAAATCTTTTAGAGGGTCATCCAATGACCATTTGTGTAAAAATTTCATTAACATCAAACCTTAGGATCATTTTTTTAAACCAATCAAAATTTGTGAATGAATCTGCTAAATCTCATAAAGGACCGTCCAAAAATCATTCCTGTGAAATTTGATTGAAATAGAGATGATTGTTTCTGAGAAGATTTTCAAATGAAAGTTTATTGACCTATGAACAAACACATAACAGACACAACCCCAAAATGATAGTCTGCTTGTCTTCTAGAGTGGAAATTGTACACATGAATAAATTTTGGTCTAAGTTTTTCTAAAATGGGTCAGATCACAAGGCGTGAAGGTCAAAGGTCTTGGTCTTAGATGAAGTGCTATCACCAAATGAAAGTACATGTATGTCTGAAATATGTGCCTCCTAACACTAGTTATAAAAGAGGCATGCATTTTGAAGTATTGCCTGGCAATACCAAGTCCCCTACCAGCTTTATATATATCCTACAGCAGTATCTTTTTAGGGTTGTAAAGGGGTTACTACGCCTCCAATATATTTGTATCAGATTTTATGAGCCAACAAAACTTAAACTTGTTCTGTAACTAATAAATGCTAACTCACATACCAAAAAACACCTTCTTATTGCAAAGGGTTAAGAAAAAAAATCGGAAAACTGAAATTTTTTGGTAATTTTCTAAGTCCAGTATCCGTATCTTCCTCAAAAATCAATTGACTGGAACCAAACTTAAACTTGTTCTGTAACTCATTGATGTTTACTCACATACCAAACATCAGCTTAATATCTCCTTGGGTTGAGAAAAGAAGTCTAGAAAACTGAAATTTCCTGGTGATTTCCTAAGTCCAGCATCCATATCTTCCACAAAAATCAGTGGACCAGATCCAAACTAAAACTTGTTCTGTAAAGCGGAATCACATACCAAAAATTAGCTCAATATCTCCAAGGGTTAGGAAAAATATCTGTAAAACTGATATGTCCAGACTGATAGACAGATGGACAGACTGACGTAGAACAAGCCTAAATTCCCCTTCGGCTTCGCCAGTAGGGGACTAATAACTTAACCAAAAGTGTACAATAATAGCTCTTCCAAGGAATTTTTCTGGAGCAAGCTACAAATAACTCTTACCCATTGGAAATGCATGAACCCATCTTCTCCTGTTGGAGGTCATCTTAAACTGCATCTTTGAGGGAGCAAAGGGGTTTATAAGGGCTGCCCGGTGTTGTTGGATGTACTGATGTAATTTGCGGTGACCCTCAGGTGACCCAGCACTCCCGACAATCTGCCGTTTACCAAGATCATCACTGTCAGGTATCTCATGGTTTAATGCTTTTTCAACTAGAAAGGAAATAAAGAGGCATTTACCACAAATCTATCCCTGGATTCACCCATCATAAAAATCTTGATTCAAAGTATTCACAAGCACAAAGGCACTAAAAGAAGCATGTCTTTAGAAGAGTCAACAGGAAGCGACAAAGAGTCAGTAGGACAAGAGACCCAAGAGGGTCTGTATCAGTCTACTGCCTTTAAGATCCCCATCCATGAATTGATTGATTGATTTAATGGGGTTTAATGCCACTTTTAACAGTATTTCAGTCATATCACGGCAGCTGGAGCACACAACAATTGATTCCTGGTATTTCTCACATCAGTGCTATCACTGCATCCTTTCCTAGCCTCCAGCTGCTATCCCACTTAGGTTTACATTTATCCAACAATTGGTGAGGGACAAATGCCGGAAAGGATATGTGCCCCCGGCGGGGATCGAACCAATGACATCCCATGATTGAAGATTAGGAGTCTGATGAGCTACCAACTGCCCTATGACGGCAGCCCCAACCATGAAAAACTTACTAAAATAAAAACAAGTCATACCCTTGTGTTTTAAAAAGGCAAATATTGTAAGATAAGCTCTGCTCATTCTCTACAACACCCATACTTAAAGAATAACAAGCATTCTGAAGTATTGCATGGCAATACCAAGTCCCCTACCGGCTTTATATATATCCCTAGAGCGGTATATTTTTTGGGTGGTAAAGGGATTACTACCCCTCCAAAATATTACAGTTGTATAAGATTTTATAAGCAATTCTTATACACACACAGATACGCACAAACATAAAAAATAAGCATCTCTTTTTATTGTTTGCCAAATTATACTTCATAAAGTCATCTGTTCCAAGAGAATTAAGATCCTAAAGCCCAGGTAAACTTTGTGAAAAAGCTTTCAAAAATCTGTCTAGGATTATGAATACTTTTCGGACATAGGGTTAATAAAATATCTTGCCTTGATCACTTCATGCAACCACTTTTAAAATTTTTTTGGTCATATAATAGTGCCTGGAGCACCTTACAATGTATTCCTGGTATCTCTCTCACCAGTACCACCCTAACATCCTTTACAAGCCTTGGAAAGGCAATGGACTGCAATTAAATTCAATATTATTAATGTGTAACTTATTTTGCAAAAGCATCCATATCTTGCTTAAAAATCAATGGATTAGAACAGAAATTGAACTTGTTCTGTAACTCATCAATGCTGACTCACTTACAAAAAATCAGCTCAATACCTGCAAGTGTTAAGAAAAAAGTCTGGAAAAACTGTAATTTCCCAAGTCTAGCATCCATATCTTCCTCAAAAATTAATGGATCGGAACAAAACTTACACTTGTTCTGTGACGGAGTGCAAACCTATAGTCCCTTCGGTTTTGCTGGTAGGGGACTAAAGATTTTATGAATAATTTTGAGAATGGCCAAAAAGAAGCATTGCCATTATATATACATGCTACCCGAACATGCAACACCCATATTTTTTAGGCCAAATGAAATTTCATGGACAATTTTTGAGAAGAATCCCTCCTTGAACAATCCTATAATGTTTGGGCTAAAATTGCCAGGTAGTTTAGAAGGAGATGTCAAATTGAAAAACAGCTGCCCTATCTTCATCAATATTTATATGCTAATCATAATTGCACGACCAATTTTTGAGAAGGGTCTTTGAAGGAATACTCCTGTAAAAGTATGTCCAACTAGTTTAGGGGAGAAAATCTTTAACCTATTCCCACTCAATGACACTTTTTAACGCCCCTTCAGAAAAACCAAGATATTTCTTCATTATCCACTATGTTTTCTAACAATAAAGTTGAAAAAAACTAAAATTTCTTACACTTTAAACTGCGGTATGTATCTCCTTTCAATTTGGACCAGTTGGAAATTTTCCTGTCTGGTAATGGGTTAAAGAAAATGTTAATGGACAGATGGACAGATGTATGCAAGGACAAATCACCACAATTTTCACAATATGATTGTTTTGACAGGCAGCAATTCAAAGTTTATGAAGTTTTATATCTTTTCAACTTTCTGGGTAGAAAACATTGTGTAAAATGAATAAATTGCTTGTTAATTTCATAAACAACGCTGGTTTCAAAAGGACAGGCAGGAGGTGTAGACTAAGATCAGACTGCACTAATGTGCAGTCTGATCTATGTCTATACCTTCTGCTAAAACTGGAATATTCTAGGTTCAGCATGACACGGGTTAAGTACAATACCAACCAGGGACAGGAATACATCCAAGTGACGAAGACAGATCATCTGTACTTCCAGACTGTGATGTCACAGACACTGACGGGGACGAATCTAACACAGACTTTCTCTCTCCGGTCTTCTCCAGGACCGACATGTCATCAGAAACATGACGTGTCCTGGCAACATGAAACATCTTTGCTTCCATAAATGTCTGTGGTTGTTTTCGTTTACCTTGTTTTTCAGACAGTCTTTTCAAACTTCCTGTGCTAAATCTGTATAGAATAGTTAAAATTTTGTATAAATTGTCCTAACTTGATAGTTTTAACTCTTTACCAGACAACAAATATTCAGCAATATCAAATTCAAAAAGAGTTGCCAACAACAATTCTCTTGATTTAACCCATTACCAGACTAGTCCAAAACGAAGGGAGTTTCAGACAAGAAGTTTATGAAATTTTAGATTTGTTCATGGTAGAAAACATTGAGGAAAATGAAGAAATTGCTTATTACAAGCATTTTCTTTATTTCACTCAATGGTTTCCCAATTGTTTATCTCAAGGGGCGTTAAAAATTGTCATTGTGTGGGAATGGATTAAATTTAATTCAAAGGCATTACAATTAAATGAACAGAATTCTTTTTTAAACAGCATCATATTCTGTTTACTTTTGGGGGTCTGTTGCATACAGTAAAACACTTTTTGATATGACCTGTGGACTGTGGTACAGGAAGGTAATGAACCTGTTTAATATTTGATTTAACATGGACAATAATCAACTGGTGTAACAACAATGTAATTTAACTGAAGCCTACTGTTACAGCATTTAACCCATTGCCAAACAACAAAATCTTAGATGGGTCCAAAATGAAAGAAGTTGCAGACAACAATTTAAATTTAATGGAATTCTATGAAGGAAGTTGATTTATTTTCCACAATGTTTTCCCAAGCTTAATTGTTAACCCTTTCCTGTTTTTCAAAATTTTAGTCCTGAGCAATTTGAAAGAATTTTCAGACGACATTTAAAGTGAGTGTAACTTGAAAAGTAACCAACCTATATGGTAAAAAGAAGAAATTGCTTGTTACAATCAATTTCTTCTTTTCCCACAATAGTTTCTTAAGTATAAAATCACTGGGACATAAAAACAAGGGATTGTGCAGGAAAGGGTTAAAGGAGCATAAAAGGCACCATTGTAAGGGAATATGTCAAAAATCTTGAAATTACCATCATCAAAACTCATGACTCAATTTAGCAAAAGATAATTTTTTCTTGATGATCATTGATTATTTCCAATCATTTCATTTATAGAAATCAAATTTGTAGTCAAAAATTAAAAAATTGCTAAACAAGTCTTCTCAACCCTTCCAACACAACAAAATTTTAGACGGGTCCAAATTGAAAGAAGCTGCAGATGACAATTTCAAGTTCATGGAATTTTAATTTTTTTCATCTTTTTAGATAGAAAACATTGTGGATAATGAAGAAATTGCTTGATACAACTTTTTCATTTTCCACAATGTTCTCCTAAGCTTTTTTTCCTCTTAGGATTAAAAAGGAAGATTATTGTGGGAAAGGGTTAAACAGATTATAATTTGACATTAAATATCCTATATCTTAATAGACATGAATATGGATAAATATATTTTCCTCTATTAACAAACATTATTTTAAACAAATTTCAATGACATATTGATGTATCTCAATATGCATTACACCCAGCTCACCCATTTTGAGCTTTTTGCGGCAGTTTGAAGACTTGAGCATCGTATTCATCGTAGTCTATAAACGGGAAATTATCATCCTCTGTCTCGTACGTCAAATCTGAAGGGAAAATAAGTTACAGTCTTTGGTCCTTTATCCATAATTGACCATTATCAAGCTTTCCCATTCCAACTTAGCAGAATTTTAGACTGGTCCAAATTGAAAGAAGCTGCAGACAACAATTTCAAGTTGATGGAATTTTAAATTTATTTGTCTTTTGGGATAGAAAACAATGTGGATAATGAAGAAATTGCTTGATACAAGCAATTTCTTCATTTTCCACAATGTTTTCTAAAGCTTTTTTCTTGAGGGGCGTAAAATGGAGGGCTTGTGTGGGAATGGGTTATCTAGTAATGGGATAATGTTTGAACATGTCATAAATTTGAAATCTAATGACTTTATTAAAAGCTGTTTTTGATGTATAATTGACAGACGGTTGCATTCAATCAAACAAGAGCACTGCCTACAGATGACGGATGCTTGGCTGGTGGATGCTGGACTATAGATAAAAATATTGTTTGAAAAACAGGAAGTATTCTCACAAACAAGAGGACCATGATGTACCTAAATCGCTCCCCTGAGTATGGTGGTTCATGGCTAGAGCTGTAACGATACACTCGAATATTCGGTGAATCGAATATTTTTTTACCGGCGAGTACGTATCGTATTCGTCTGTCTGAGAACCGAATATTGGCGAATACAAAATGTGAAATATTTTTCCGGGATGCAAAGTGCAAAAAAATATCAAAGAGGTCATAGATATCCAACATGAACAATCTATAACGACAGTTTCATCAAATTTATGAAGAAAGACGTAAATCCTTAAAGCCTAGGCGGCTCCCGTAGTCGATTGACATCAGTGATGCAACTGAATACATATTCTAGATACTAAATCAAAGAATTTCTATTTCACTGGTGACAGCTATTTATTTGTTGTCTACAAGTGGCATTTTGGGTAGTAAACGATAGATTAACTGGACAATCGACGCATGACTTTGACCGTCAACGGTCAGACCTCTGTTAATACTAACAATCAAAAATCATCTTTTTTAAGTCAAAGTCTTGATCAACTACACCTTTTAAATCAAGATTTTCAATTCAAATTCTAGTATTTATGGCCTAATTTTTCTATCTTATTGACCATTAAGTTCAGATTCTGAAGAAATTGAATGACATAATCTTTCGGAGCATAGACAATTGTCTTCAATTATGCAACGTATAAATTACCTCCTTTTAAAAAATTAAAAGGTAAGCTATGGCTGCATGTCCAATATACCTTGAATGTTGGCTAGAATTTAATTATTTCGTCTTTTCATTATAAGTGATCAATTCTGGTGACAAAAATTTTCATATTAATTGGTAAGTTTGTAACAGATAGAAGTTTACAACATAATTCAAAATATACAAATTTAAAGGTACAAATATGTGAAATATATAATATAGAGGCAAGTAATTTGAAATGATCCAGCATCAATCAATGACGGATCTTGACTTCACCCTTTGTTAGGCTTGAACTTGCCATACACCTTTGATTGTTGTTGCAGAAGTAAGAAAATAATAAACATAAAACAGCTGTCTGTATCACAGATAGGCATAAGTTTGTTTCATTCTTAACTCAAAGAAATATATAGATAAATACAGTCGAATCTGTGTACAGCAGCCAGTCAAGGGAGAGGGCCAAATTGGCTGCTGTACACAGATTGGCTGCTGTTCACAGTATCAATTGGGCGGCCATTTTGTCATACCATTTTGGGTTAGCTCATTAACAGATCACAAAACTTTAGACTACTCCAAATTCTAGGAAATTCTAAACTTACATTTCAAGTGTCTTTTAAAATAAGAAAAGGCACTTTGTACCATTTAAGCTAGGAAATATTGTGACAGAAGTGAAAATATCCTGAGAAATTCTCGTTTACGTTTAGCAACATTTTGGACCTTGGTACGACCTACACCAAACTCACTAGCAATAATCCTAGAAGAACGTTCAGAGTCAAGCATACGAACCACTTTCACACGATCCTCTAGAGTGAGGAACTTACGTTTAGAGAGCGACATGATAGCAAGATTTGACAGCAAAAGCAAGTTTTCGTCCATTTTAAAGACCTCAAGAAATCGGTTTTCTAAATGTGTAAACAACCTATAATGCTCAAGTTCATTTTATTTGAAGAGACCCGACAACTTAAAAAATTCCGTCTTCTCTGATCAATAATCATCGTTCAAATAGATCAAATCGACCAAATAAATATTAATGGCTAATTACACATCAATTAATCAACTACACGAGATTAAGTCGATAATTGATTGTTTATATCTTGTACATTACGATAAGGCGATTTCGGCAGTTACTATAGTAGTGATTATCGATTTTTCGAACACGACTAATTAAGTCGCGTGTTCTGTTAGATGACCGTTGTTTAGGTGCGATATACTGTTGACAATAGACCAATTAAGGTGACCGCTGGCCGCATTTCAGGAGATCACGCTATTCACAGTGCAATTAAAGAAGGAATTTGCACGGGGGGAACTCGAGTGGCCGCTGTCGGCAGATTGGCCGCTGTGCATAGTTGGCCGCTAACACAGATTTGACTGTATGTCTGTTCCTGGAAAAAGTTGTATTCATGAATAAATATTCATATTCATGACCCTGTATCGTGATCTGTATTCGTATTTGTCGCTTATGTATCGTTACAGCCCTATTCATGGCTTTATGATATATACATAATAGCAAAGCCCTCTGTCTAATTAATTTGGAGAAGATGTTCAAGGATTTTCTCTTTTAATCCTATGTATATTGATGATCCCACCATATAGTGCTAATTTCCTGAATATGATAATGCTTTGAAGTATAGACATCAATACATACCAAATATCAAAGCTCTAGACCTAATGGTTTAGGAGAAGAAGGTTTTCAAAGATAACATTCTTCATTTCTATCTAAAATTATGGATCGCACAGAAAAGGGTAATTCATTGAAGTATTTTAGTAGAGGATCAATAATAGCTGATGATACATATCAAGTATCAAAGCTCTAGGCCTTATGGTTTGGGAGAAGGTTAGGACTCTTTTGATAGTGAAAACAAATTCCAAGTTTCTAAAGATTGTAATACAAGAGATATTATAAAATGTTTTTGTATGACAGCAACCATGAAGACAACAACAAGACTGTTGCAATACCAAAACAGTCAGCCAAAATCTGATTGACCAATTAAATCATACAATAAGGCCTGAAGTGAATGTCGAACTCTAACATTTATGTCAAGCAGTTTGTTGGTGTGCCGACTTCAGCCCTATAACTACTGCTATTTCAAGCTACCACATTCAGGTTGACAAACACCATTATGCCTTTTATCTTATGCTACTGCAAACTTTGAAAAATTATATAAGTAAACAACATTTAAAATCTCACCTAATCTGCAATGTAAGTGGTCAGTCATCAATTAATTCTGATCTATTTTAGAAACATGAATACCTTCATTTGCAACCAAGTTTCAGAAATGTTGGTATTTAACCTTTACCTTGACAAGTGATTTGACACAAACAGAAAGGTCTAGGACTTACTTTTGTCAGAAATTGTCTCTTTGATCTTCTTTTTATCAAGCTGAAATCAAAATTGAAGATCAAATACATATTGCAGTACATGTTTACAATGATTAAAATTGATTTGCTTGTTTCTATTTTATTAGTTAGTACTGCTATGTAATCGAAGTGAAAAGCTCGAATAAATTGTACAAACTGATTTTGCATTTTGATAAAATGCTTTGCTCTAAATGTTTTTAGCCCTTTCCTGTTTTAATTTTTTTCAGACCTGTCCAAAAGTTTTGCAGACAAATATTTAAAGTGGATTTAATTTAGTAGGGTAGAAAATATTGTTACAAGCAATTTCCTCTTTTCCCACGTTTTCTCAAGTATAAAATCACTAGGACATAAAAACCAGTGGAAAGGGTTCAGTACAGTCAGCCTTGTCTTATCAGCCACCTGTAATATGCAAGCGACCTGTTTTAACCTTTTCCCATTTTTAAAAATTTAGACTGGTCCAAATGGAAAGAGGTTGCAGATATTAATGGAAATTGGATGCAGTTTGAAAGGAAACCAACCAATGTTGTAGAAAATATTGTAGGAAAAGAAGAAATTGCTTGTTAGAAGCAATTCTTTTTTCCCAAGTTTTCTCAAATTCAAAATCGCAGCTAAGTGAAATCCCTTGATTGTACAGGAAAGGGTTAAGCAAGCTACCATTGAAGAAATCTAATGTTGCAAGCAATTTCTTCATTTCATATAATGTTTGCTAACTTGTTAAAATCTCAAAGGGTGTCAAAAAGTGTCTTTGTATGGGAATGAGTAGATGGAGACACAATGATTTGTTACTGCAACTATTTGGTAAATTTCTACAAATCTCATACCTAACAAAAGATTTTCTCTTTCGGTCCCCGAATAATAAAAAGCTAGAATTTTCGAAAGAGACATGATTTATTATCATTGCTACTCGTTGCTGTTTATCTAATTAAATTTAGTTGTACATTGAAAGAAGTGTTTCCATCTTTAAAGGAAAGGGATAAAATCTAAGTGTCCCTCATAGCGACGTCTGCTTGGAGACCGACGAGTTGTTGAACACGTGTGGTTACTGATGTGTTTAGAAAATGCATTTGGATCGACCTTCGAACCTTTTTTGGCGGTAATGGACTTTGTCTAATTTCATTACCGTCATTAAAAATACGGTAACAATAAATAAACAAAGAACTCTATCTGAACCATGTCATTTACGAATCAGGGTTTTACACCGATCAGCTGCACTCGTACAAAAATGGATTAAACTTTGTAGCGGGTAAGTTTTAATTGTGACAATGAAGGTCATGATAAACGAAAAAAATCAGAGACGGTGGAATGTCTAGTTTCACTTTACGGAGGAATCTCTAGTTTCACTTTTGACTATGGCCAAGATCGACAAATCATTGAACATCTGGGACTACCTGCTGTGAGAAAAATACCTTTGTTAAATGAAATCAGTAATGATGGTTAGTTCAGGCAGTTGATTCTTTAACGACAAGGATAAAATTTCGGTCACAAAGAAGTCTCACGGGGTACGCGTCTGGCACGTGTCAACTCTGGAAACTCTCCAATAAATAGCTGAACATCTGGCGGCGGTGCCTTTGATCACCTTTCCTCCCTCATAATAAAATAAACTGTACCGGAAAAACTTTTACTTCAAATTTATCAATGAGCTTTTAGTCGTGTGTTTGATCAAACAGAATGGGATTAAATTTCCGGATTATTGAAAGCAATGCAGAAAAATAAGGGTATTTTATTTTGATCTACAAATATTATCTATCCCGTATCGTATGAGAAGCTTATGTTTTGTGACATAATTAAAATTCACACATTTTCTGTATTCAGCTGCAACTACGACTGATTGGTTTCAAAGCATATTGTCGCGATTTTATCTTTATTTGTTACGACCAAAGCCACTTCCCTCTATGAATTCTGGATAAGTGAAATCAAAAGTAGGCTCAAGTCAATTTGTCTAATTTCACCATCACGCAATATTTGCAGGTTCTACTGAAGAGAATTAAAATCGCTGAGAGAAAAACAAAGTGTGATATTTTAATCGCATCATCTTCAAGGTTAGTAACTGAAGTATACCGAGGTGAATGCCTATTCTCTATTGATTTAAAATTATCAAAGACTTAAGGCATTAATCACCTCAATGTCAAACAATTTGACCTAACTATGGAACCAAATTATAAATTGAAACACTACATGTGTCATCAGTCAAACAAAGCAATTATCTCTAATATAATGCTTTAATCGCCATGACCGTCCACTGTTAGGTGTGAAAAACTTACCTGGATACAGGTAATTATCGATTTTTATGTGCAACCTTTCTTCGAGTTGACCGAAGATGGGATGAAAATTCACGGTTAAATTAGCGTCAACGTCTTATCTCAGCATCAGCAACCAAAAATGATCCCCCCCCCCCAAAATTTCAGGAGCCAAGCAAATCCTGCCTTATAATGGAGTCAGCGCTGTGCCGGGTAGTGTTATAGAGGAGTTGCAGTGTATAAGTTTTCTTTGTTAAGCCCCTTGGCACTGTTTTGCCTGCATTGTATAATTTGACCTATTCAAGTTTTAAAAGATTTACCACATGACAAAATTTTAGACAAGTCTAAATTGAAATGTTGAAGACATTAATAAATTTAGAAAAAATCTTTGCCTTTAGGATAGGACACATTGTGGATATTGGAAAATTACTTGTAAGAAGTAATTTCTTTATTGTCCAGAATGTTTCACAAAGCTATTTTCTTCAGGAGCATAAAAAGAGGGAGTGGATTAAAAAGACTTACCACTTCAGGGGGTATTTTGATGCGGGGTACAAAAGTCTTGTTGGAAAAAAATTGGATTTGATTCTTGGATGTGTAGAAACTGAAAAGGATATTGTTAACACATTATCAGACGACAAAATTGAAGACTGGTCTAAACTGAAAGATGGTGCAAATTCACTTCAAATTGTAATGAAATTTAAAATGCAAAATAGGGTGAACAAGAGTAAACAATTGTTGCAAGATATGCAGTCAAACTGATTGTTGTCGACTTGGGGGATGAATTATTAGATATTTTGAAGAAAAGCTTACATTAAAATACGAAAATAAAGAAGTGTCACATATTTTAGAACTAAACAAGCAATAGTTTTGGATATTGTTATTTCACAAAGCACTTTCAATTCATTTCATATTTAAGTATCATTATCATGGCTATTATATTGTCATATGCCCAGAGAAAATTCAATCTTAAAAACAACAAAGGGCAATAATTTAAAAAACAAGCTATGTAAAGGTTTGGTTTTATTGCAATACAATTGACCTATCACAGTTGTCAATCAAGGAATACATCAACTAATCAAATTATTCAATCAACCTAGAATTGAGATTTAATCTCTAACATAGGCCGCCCTTTTGTGTGAAACATTTTTGTTGTTTGGCGACTTAAATGTCGTAACTACAGCTTATTCAAACTGACAATTCTAGTTTTTTGTTACATGCTACTGACCATAGTTTTTGTGAAATATCCTGTTGGAGTCTATGGGCTTGACCAAAGGAGTAAGTGGGCGGAGACAGCAATTGTTCAATTCTCCTTTATCGAATCTATCCAGCCATACAGTTTCATTATCACTGCTATCAAACTTTTAGGAATATGCTACAGAAAAATTCAATTTTGAAAAATGTTCCAAAAATAAGCCTTTTTCAATTTACTTAATGCCAAAAAAACTACAAAATACTTTTTTTAAGAAAAATTTGTTTGTTTGTTTGTTTGAACGGGGTTTTACGCCGCTTTCAACATTTTAAAAAAAATCTATGAAAAAGTGTTGTTGAATTTCATCGTAAGCTAATGCCATTTGAGCCTGATGAGATGACATTCAGTAGCTTGAAATAGACAAAAGCAGGGCTAAATCAACTAAGACAATGAGTTTATCATTATGACAATTTTGACATTTTGTCTGTGGAATTAGCAAGTGATAAGTCATAAAAAATCTTAATAAATCACAGAAAAGCATCAATCCATTACCAGATAATAAAGTTTTAGACTGGTCAAAATGCAAAGAAGTTGCAGACAACAATCTAAAGTTGATGTAATTTTATTTTTTTTTTGTCTTTTGAGATTGAAAACATTGTGGATAATTGGAAAATTAAACGAGACTTACCTTGGTTTAGTCGATGTTTGGTTGAAATTCTATGAGCAAAGGGAGTTTAGGAGGCATTAAATGAGATTTGTGCCGCGCATGCGCAGTCAGTTTTCAAAGTCAAAATTGTACGGGAGTAGTAGTCACACCAGTACTATAAGGTAGCAGAAAACAAGCCTTATACTGCCAACTTATTATAGAGCTGGGAGGGTGGGTGGCATTTAATGCCTCCTAAACTCCCTTTGCTCATAGAATTTCAACCAAACATCGACTAAACCAAGGTAAGTCTCGTTTAATTTTCCAATTCTATTTCGCAAAGGTTTAGTCGTCATTAAATGAGACTTCAAAGCATACGACTGTGCAATTTTGAAATTAAACCATTAAAACATGTTAACACAATTTTTACCTGAGTGGAAAAAGACTACATTTTCAGTACTGCATCTGCAAAACTGCTGTCCTGGATTTGTTTATTGTAGAATTTTGCAAAGGTACTTTCCTGAGACCATCCTGCTGCCTTCATAATGTCTGAAATTGGTACCATCATGGCTTTTGCCTTTGATGTAGAAGCAGCGCGAATTGTATGAGCTCCAAATTTCTTAACGTCGATTCCAGATCTAGTCATAACAACACGAATCCATCTGCTTATTGTATCACGTGTGACAGGTTTGTACGGTTTAATATAACTAATTAATAAATTGTCATCTTCACCATGTTTCCTACATGGCTTGGTTCTAAATAAATACTCTTTTAATACAGTCACAACACAAAGCCTCCTATCTGGAGGGTAAGCCCTCAGCATGAGGGAATCTTGATCAAAGCCTGGCCGGCTTTGTTTTAACAAATTATTGAACTTTAACAAATAACCTGAACTGAACTTTTTTAACTGTTTATAACTTAAAACATGTAAAGTTTGTACTCTGGCTGCGTTCGTAAGTCCCAACAACATAGTTAATTTTAATGTTAAATCTTTGAGAGAAATAGTTTTTACCGGTGATAGTTTCATAAGGTATTTCAGCACTAAGTTAACATTCCATGTGTCTGAGTGTCGAGGTGTTGGTGTTCTAAGATTGAACACACCTTTCATAAATCTGACAACTGTCGGGTGGGATCCAGCCGGAAAAGATTCAACTCTAATTCCCATAGAAGAGAGAGCTCCTCTTGCAGTATTTAATGAACTATAACCTAACCCTTTATTGTATTGTTCTGTCAGAAATTCTATTATATCTTTTATAGAAACTGAAACCTGAGATATTTGTTGTTGATCACAGTACTGAATCCATCTCGAAATATAGCACTGATATTCGCGTTTTGTTGAATTTCTCCAGGATGACATGATAATTCTGGTAGCTGACCTTGAAAACCCCTGTTTTCTGTAGGCAGTCCTGACACACTGCATGCCATTAGAACTAGTTTTTTCTGTAGCGGATGTTCCATGTTTAGATGTGGAAGTCGAAGGTTTGTCTTCCTGGGAAGAATTTTTGGCTCTTGAACTAGTATTTTCATCAGAATGGAAAACCATGTTTGTGTTGGCCAAATTGGAGCTATCACCAAAGCTCTGGCTTTGTCTTGTTTGATCTTGCGAACGCAGGCTGGTAGCAAACTGAAGGGTGGAAAAATATAACAATAAGAAAATTCTGACCAATTCAGCGTGAATGCATCAATATAATGTGTGCCTGGATCTGGTTTCCAGGCACAGTACACTTTCACCTTAGTATTCAATCTTGATGCAAAAAGATCAATTGATGGAGTGCCAAAGACATCACAAAGCGATTCAAAATGTTTGACAGATAATGACCACTCTGTGCGATCATTAAATTCCCGAGATGGCTTGTCAGCATCATTTTCTTTACCAGCAACATGAGAACAAGTAATCCAAATGTTATTTTCAATGCAAAATTCCCAAATATCTCGGCTTACGTTGTCACAAGTAATTGACTGAATTCCACCCATGTTATTTATGTAGCACACAGCTGTTGTGCTGTCTGTCAAAATTTTAACATGTTTACTAGCTACAAGACTTCTGAATGATTTCAGTGCAAACAAGATTGCCAAAAGCTCTAATTCATTTATATGTTTTTGCTTTTCAACATCTGTCCATCGACCATTGATTTGTGAATTTTGACAGACAGCTCCCCAGCCAAAAAGGCTAGCATCAGTTGAGATGCAAATTTGTGCATTTCCTTTGTCAATGCGCCTGTATTGGGTATGTACATTGGTAAACCACCATGCAAGCTCGCATTTCATGCTCTCTGATATTAACATAAAAGCTTCATAGTCACCATAGTTCCTTTTAAGAGCACAAATTTTTCCTCTTTCAAGTTGCCTATAATGCAATTTAGCATATTCTACTGCAGAAAAACTTGAAACAATAATTCCGATGATTTGAGCAACTTTCCTTATAGTTGCTTGTTCTTTTTGAAACAAATTTCTACATTCCCTTTCAATTCGATCCATTTTTTCCTCCGGTAAAGTAACCAACATTTTTTCCGAATGGATTATATTACCCAAGTAACATAATTTTTGGGTGGGTACAGTGATTGATTTTTTCAGATTGAGCATGAAACCCAGACTTTGCAATAGAGAGCCTGTTGTCTCAAATGTATTTGAACATTCTTGTTCGGTATTTCCACCTAAAAGGCTGTCATCAATGAAGCCTGTACAAACGTGACCATCAGTTCTCAATTTTGCATAAACTGGTTTGAGAAGCTTTGTAAATTTCAGAGGCATACACGATAATCCATTCGGACAACAAGTAAATTCATAAATGTTTTGTTTCCACATAAAACGTAGATATTTTCTTTGCTCTTTTGCAATGGGCACAGAATAATACGCATGCCGTATATCGATACTGCACATAAACATGTCTTTAGTTATCATTGTTAAAGCTATCTCAAAGGTCTCCATCTTAAAATGTTGGTATGGAATATGCTCATTCAATTTTTTCAAATTCAATATTAATCGAAATTCCCCATTTTTCTTTTCTCTGATAAAGATTGGGGAAATAAACTGGTCCTCGTCATATTCAACTTGTTCAATTACTTTCTGAGACAACAGTTTCTCTATTTCTTTGTCAATAATAGTGGTTTCTTTTTCATTAAAAATGTGACATATTAATCTAGGTTGACAAGGTGGACTATCATTTATGAAAGTTATGTGAAGATGTTCAACCATATCTAAAATGGTTTGATCTTTTGTCAATTTTTTCCATTCTAATAAAAAGTTTTTAATTCTACCAGCTAAAAATGTACATACCTGAGAATTGTCTAGTTTTTCATGGGGAACCTCAGGCTTCCCCTCTTTGGCTGGTTTTTTGAGTCTCCTCCGAACTGATTTGAAGGTCCAGCATAATTGCGACCCCGTCCAAAGCCTCTGGACCAAGGTCTGATTCGGGGCTTTCCACGGAAACCACTCCGGTTCCCTCTAAATCCACCTCTAAATTGACTGAATTGCATTTTGTTCCCAATTTTGGCAGCATCTTCAATTTCTTTAGCTGCCTTGGAGACATCGTCCCCAAAGAGCTGGGTAGTATATGGCACAGTATGGTTGCAAAGGTGAGCATATTCATTTTTCAGTTCCGGCCTCAATAAATCTTTGCGAAGCAAATTAACTTGGCGGTTTGCATGACCAAGGAGAGCCATAGCTTCATTGGAATGGTCGATAATGAAAGAAATGTCTTCACACTCCTTTTCTTTCAATTTCTTCTCAACTTTTGCAGTTTGGTCAACCATTTTAGCCAAAATAGTTGCCGACTTAATAACGGAAGTTTCCACATTCTGTAACTTCTTATCTGTGGTTCTAGCATTGGCAGAAATTAAATCCCACACCAGCTGATTACATTTCACAACTGAGAGTCCCTCACAGTTAGCTGGTCTTGAAAATTTTGGATCTTTTAATAAATCATTGTATTGTTCTTCTTCCATCCCTTTGCGGAACAAATCTGTAACATTAGAGGCCAAAAAAGGATCCAAATCTTTATCAGTTACCTCTTGTCCTTTAAATCTCTTTGCAAGAGATGAGAAACGACTGTCTACGGCAGTTTCATTATTATTACTATCACTATCCTCGTACGATCTTTTCTCCGGACAAGTTGAGGCTAAATATTCAGTCTCGTGAAAACCTTCTGCGTCATAATAATCATCATATTCATAATGATGTTGACCAAACTGTCCGTAGTCATCGTAATGGTCGTGTTTTTCCAGGTCCTCGACCCTTTTTGAGACCGTATTCAACACTTCCTCGGATTTTTCCATTTTCGCTTTCATTTCTTTCAACATTTCTAAGACTTGCGAGTCTTCCTTTTCCTTCTGCGAAGGAACGGGTTTCTTTCCCCCAGAACTAACTTTTTTCGGTGCGTTATCCACCTTTTCCTTCGATGACTGAGTTTTATTGTCTGCCATATCCACGATATAGCAATTTACGCAAAGCAAAAGAAAGAACACACCACGTGCGTTCAGGGAAAAAACCCCACCAAGTCGTAAAAACGACAAAACACCAAAACTTACGAAAAATCCTTGAAGAAACAACGTTCCCACACGTAATTGCGGTATCTATTTTAAGCGTTACACACTAGAAAAACCATAAAAACGCTAAACAAACTGACTGAAAATGTCGAACCACGTCCGCCATTAAAATAACACAAGCACACTGACTGCGCATGCGCGGCACAAATCTCATTTAATGACGACTAAACCTTTGCGAAATAGAATGAAGAAATTGCTTGCAATAAACAATTTCTACATTATCATCAATATATTCTAAAAAAATTTTTCCTGGGGGCATCAAAAAGTGTTATTGTGTGGGAATGGGTTAAATTGACTGATCGAATGGGATTTATGCCCATTTTAACCGTATTTCAGTCATATTGCAGAAACTCGAGCACCTAACTATTTATTCCTGATATTTCTCACACCAGTACTACCACTACATCCTTTCCAAGCATCTAGCTGCTCACCTCACTAAGGTTTACTATTATGCACCCATTAGTGGGTGACAAACCCTGGACCCCATGAATGAGAGCCAGACAAGCTTCCAACTGAGCTATGGCTGTGGCAGGGAATGGGTTTAAAACATTTCTGTCATCTGTAATATTGATGTATGGTTACAAAGATTTGTTATTAATATATATCTACTTACCTATGATTCATCCAGTGTGGGATGTTGTAATCATCACCCACCTCTAGACCTGATCTCGAGTTTCTACTCTGAAACTAAGATAGCACAGAAATTCTCATTTTGATAGATAACTGCTTAGGACATTAGAAAAAACAAATAGGTCTTTACCCTTACAAAATTTAAATCTAAAATACCTTCAACTAAGCACTCAACCTAAAACTAGAAGTGCTTGAGTGATTGTATCACTCCACAGGCATGAATTTACTGATTAACCCATTCCTGGATAAACCCGGGATTTTACGCCACTGTGATTTTATACTTGAGAAAACACTGTGGAAAAAGGAGAAATTGCTTATGATAAGCAATTTCTCCTTTTCCCACAGTGTTTTCTACCACATAGAATGGTTTTATTTGGAATTGCATCCAATTTTCATTGTCGTCTGCATCCTCTTTCAATTTGGACCAATCTAAAATTTCAAAAACCAGGAAAGGGTTAAGAGAATAATGTTTTCTGGAATTCAACACAATCTTTATTATCTTCATCATACAAACTTCTTAGTCGAAAAAGGGGCATAATTCATTGAAAACTGCATTGAGAGTGTTCCCCCTTGTCAGTACAGAATGCTCTTTTTACAAAGAACATATACTCAGTGTGTCAACTGAATGTGTTCAATACTACCAGACATATTACAAAATGTTAAAGTTTTGGGGTCATGACCCCGGCACTACTATGGTTTAGCTATAGCAATATCTTGGGTTATCTCTGACAAGAGTTAAGCTAAAAATGACAGTTGGATATTTAGTGTAACAACACCACTCATAAAGAAATATAGTTATGGAAATCAATGCAGCATGAAAAGGAGACAATTTTCCTTTGAAAAAAAAAATATTTTGATAATACATATCAACAGAGGAATGTCATAATAATTGTTAGGGTTTGAGGTAATGGTTAGGGTTAACCTTACTTGTTTTTATGATTAGAATCTATGAATCTAACCTATTCCCACACAAACCCTCCTCAAGATAAAGCTTTAAAAAACATTGTGGTAAATGAAGAAATTGCTTGTTACAAGCAATTTCTTCATTATCCACAATATTTTCTATCTAAATAGATGAAAAAAAAAAAAAATTACGTCAACTTCAAATAATTGCCTGCAGCTTCTTTCAATTTGGACCAGTCTAAAATTTTGTGTGTTGGAATGGGTTAAATTTCACCAATCTACCTTGAACAATGGAGCAGCATGTAGAGGTTGTTCTCCCATACAAACTAAATCACTGCCAACACCTATAAATAGAAATACAGCCTGAAGGTAATATACTATTTATGTACTGACAGAACAGTTCTTTTCAACATTTGACAGATCACAGTGGTCGATTTAAGAATCAAGTGACTGAACTCTGATTTTTGCCAACAATCATGTAAGTTTTTTTTAATGATTTGGTGAATTATGTCATAAGCACAGCTTATTCAAGCTGTAGTTATGATATTTAGGTTGCCAACCAACTATTTTTATTTTTTTTGTTAAATGTTAATGGCCATAAATTTTGCAAAATTGATGCCACTTAAAATCAAATGGAAGTTCCTGGCAGGGCTCAGACAGTGGGCATGCCCAGAAATCTGTGAACTATTCTAAATGTTTGTTAATCAACCAATTGCTGGCCCAGCCCACTTAATCCTTTGTCCACGCCCACTGACTCTGACAGGAAGTCCTGCTTCAATTTTAAACAGCGTTATTTTGCGAAATCTATGGCAAGTAGCATGTAACAAAAGGAAGAAAAATTGGTTAGGGACCTTGGCTTGAGTGGCCAAACCAACAAAAGTATTTCACACAAATGGCGGCAAATGTTGGAGGTCAAACCTCAATTCCAAGCTCAATTAATTTTTTGATTGGTCGATATATTCATTGATTGACAGCCACAATTGGCTAATTTCAGAGCTTGAAGATGACATAGGATATGTTATAATGAAATTTTGGAAATGGAGTTCAACAATATTTCAGCTATATTGTGTGGCTGGTACACCAAACCATGGTTTCCTGTCATTCCTCACACAACTACATTCACAACATTCTCTAGCCCAGCCACCAGCTGCTCATCACCCCTAGGGTCACTATTCATACATTTGTTTATTGGTGTAAACAAATGATGTATGCATCAATAATTTTAGCCAAACATAAAAAAGAATGGTATTTCTAGCCCTACAGTTGAAAGCAAAGAGTGTAAATTATTAAAGCTAGCTAGGCTTCCAAAAAGTAAAAGCTGGTAAGTAGTGTTGCTATCTTCACCTAGAGTGTTTCCAAAAGCTTTATCTTTTTTTATCAGAATACCGGATTGTATTGAAATCAATTGCTTTTTTTCTGCAGAATGAAATTTTACTCCAGCAAGTAAATATGCTACCCCCCCCTCCATTTTTATGCTTTTTGCATTGCGTAAAAGTTCACATATATTTGAACAGTGAATACTTACCACAATCGATAGTTCTTTGTTTTGTTATGTTGGTCAATTCTCTGTTGACCTCAAATACTCCTGCCCCTGGTGTTATTACAACAGCAACCTTCCCTGTTCTGTCAAAGTTACGGTCAAAATAATACTGTTCAAATACTGGAAATAAAGCAGAGACAATCTTGATCACTTTCGAATAATATCACTTTGAAGAAATTATAAATTCAAAGGACATGTTTTTGAATCCTTCCCTAGTAAACTAAGCAATAACTTCTTTATATTGCAAGATTTTCTATCCCCAAAACTATTTCTTTCCCCAAAGATAATCAGCTCACAAAAAGTATTCCTTTTGCAATGCTATCTTCAACTTTCAATAAATCAGACCAGTCTAAGATCTTGCTGTCTGGTAAAAGGTTAAACACATGAAAATTCAAGTCAATAATCTATAAATGATCAACATTTATGCATTATAAAAAGGATAACTGTTTGTTTCAGTTAAAGATCAATTTATCTTTCATTGACAATAATCTATAAATGATCAACATTTACACATAACATAGAGGATATCTATTTGCTTCAGTGTAAGAACAGTTTATCTTTCATTGAATTAACAGCAGTTGTATTTTCAAGACAGGAGGGGCAACAAGTGAAAATATAGCTTTTGTGTTCATGATATGAAAGAATTATCAATCTAATAAAACCCCCAAACTATTATTCTATTTCATTAATGCCTAATATCTCTAAAAGTGTTTCATTACATAAGTGTGAATTGACCAGCCCCTGACCCTGCCCACTACCTTCGTTGGCCACACCCACTGACTCCGACTGGACGTCCCACTTTAATTTCAAAAGGCATTATTTGGCAAAATTTATGGCCAGTGGCATGCAACAAAGGAGAACAGTTGGTTTGCGACTTTAACATTGTAACTACAGCTTGAATAAGCTGTAGATACGACGCTTAAGTCATCAAACAAACATAAAGGTTAACAACAAGGGAGTTAATGTTGGAGTTCAAAACTCATTTCTGGTCTAAATGATTGATTTCATTGGTTCACTGATAATTTGATTAACAACCATATTGGTCAATTACTTGTCAACATAAATACATCATCAGTATCTTGGGTAACCAATGGGACGAGGCTCAGAAACACTAAATCAGGCTGGGCTAAATCTAATGAAACAGTGGGTTAATCATTTTCATAAATTTCACTGTTCTTTTTGTGAGATTATCAAATGACAATCTACACAGAAACCTCCATAATTCACAGAAAAGCATTAATGAATGTTGAAGGAAATACAGCTTTTGAAAAGAATTGCTGCAACAAGCTATTCTCTTTTTCTCACTATATTTTCTGAACTATAATGTACCTATTCTTATTTTATGTGCACTTTAAGAGTGTCATTTGTTCCTCCTTTCAATTTGGACCAGTCTAAAATTTTGTTATTAGGTCTAGCTAATTAGGGTAAGGGTTGGTTGAGGGTTATTTGAAGTAAGAAAATGGTAATAAACCTCACAATTAAGTGTCATGTTCAGCGTCTCGAGAAAGTTCCCCTGAGCTGCCGTCGAGTTGTAAGCTTTAGGTACTTTATATCCAGGTCTTTTATGGTACTGTAGAACACGCTTCTTGTACTCGTTGAATATTTTACGAAGCTGTTTGAGAGTGCATGTCCATTCATCGTACATATATCTCTCATTCTGTACTACAACCCTGTCAAAAATTTGAGAGAATTTGAGACACTCCATGAGAACATTTGTTTAACTAGAATTGCATTACAGACACAGAAGCTCTGCATAATTGTATGACCTTCAGTAGTGACCATGAACTTGGGAGTATCAAACAAAATTTAAACATGAAACTAGTACCCTTCACAGGGATCAACATAGTAGTTAGTTTGAAATCCATCAATTGGTGAAGAAGCTATGCTCCAGACAAGAGTTGAACACACACACACACACACACACACATGTAACTCTATATGCCCATTACATGGAAGAGATAACAAGAGCTTTGTCCACAGAACACAGATGCCCCTACCAGTAGCTTTGATAATAACAAAGGGCAATAACTCCAAAATTATACAAGAGTTGGGGTTCTTGTGCACTGCACTTCTCCTGAATGGGGTCTATCCACCTGTGAAGTTTCAAGTTGATAGCCATTATACTTTCAGAGATATGCCCCAGACAAAATGTAAGTCTTAAAAATAACAAAGGGCAATTACTCCAAAATTAAACAAGCAAGAGTTGTGGTTCTTGTGCACTACACTTCTCCTCAATGAGGTCTATCCATCTATGAACTTTCAAGTTGATAGCTATTATACTTTCAGAGATATGCCCCAGACAAAATGTAAGTTTTTAAAATAACAAAGGGCAATTACTCCAAAATTAAACAAGCAAGAGTTAGAGTTCTTGTGCACTGCACTTCTCCTGAATGGGGTCTATCCACCTGTGAAGTTTCAAGTTGATAGCCATTATACTTTCAGAGATATGCCCAAGACAAAATGTAAGTCTTAAAAATAACAAAGGGCAATTACTCCAAAATTATGCAAGCAAGAGTTGTGGTTCTTGTGCACTGCTCTTCTCCTCAATGAGGTCTATCCATCTATGAAGTTTCAAGTTTGTAGCTATCATACTTTCAGAGATATGCCCTGGACAAAATGTAAGTCTTTAAAATAACAAAGGGCAATAACTCCAAAATTATGCAAGCAAGAGTTGTGGTTTTTGAGCAATGCACTTCTCCTCAATGAGGTCTATCCACCTGTGAAGTTTCAAGTTGAAAGCTATTATACTTTAAGAGATATGCCCCGGACAAAATGTAAGTCTTTAAAATAACAAAGGGCAATTACTCCAAAATTATGCAAGCAAGAGTTCTGGTTCTTGTGCACTGCATTTCTCCTCAATGAGATCTATCCACATATGAAGTTTCAAGATGATAGCTGTTATATTTTAAGAGATATGCCCCGGACAATTCGGGACAGACGGAAAGACGGAAGGACAAAAGTACGGAAGTACAGAAGTACAGAAGTATGGACGGACGGTGCAAATCTATATGCCCCCCCCCACATTAAGTGGTGGGGGCATAAAAAAGGTTATTAGATCCTTTTTGGGAGAAACATTCAAGCAGCTGTTGAAAAGATTTTCATGAAAATTTGATATAGGTAAATTATCTGCTTTTCAAATAGTTATTAATATATTTTTCACAATTAATTTTCTTCTTTTGTGTTAAATCGACTAAATTCACTTAAATTGAACTTAATGTGATTTGTTCTCAGTGCCCTACTTTGAAACATTGGAAATCGTCAGGTGTGGTCGTTTGATTTCAAGTGATCTCAATAACGATTGCATTGCTAGCATAAGCTTATGACGTAATTGATAAATCAAGGAATATACAAATGAGGCAGTTTTCAGTGCAATTGACAGAAAACACATTTAGCTGATGAATTCTTGTTCCACTCATGTTGTACTTCACTGACGTTTTTGGCATCTCACAACTCAAAATTATTTTCCTTTTTTTTATTTCTTTTTAGTTAAAGACAATAACAGTCATGTTCATTACAAAGTCAGTTTAATCACTTTCTTACAATTGTCTGACAGTTACAGTTAAATGAGAGCCAAAACTTTTCTTTCATAATTTGTGCACACATCTTGACAGTTCTTTTTTCCTTTCTATTTTCTTTAGTGGTCTTTATAAGGTCATATCAAAAATATGTTCAATTCAATAAATATATCAAACCAATGAACTGGGATAATAGATAATGTGCACCCAGCTATACTACAGGGTGTTTAAATACCATATTATACAGCTAATGATCACTGGCATAATATTTTTTCCATACCTATAAAAATCTTCATAAAACCTTCCCTTGTAATCTTGCTGCAGACATTCCTGCATGTAGTTTGGAAACTCATCTGGAAAAGAAGAGTAAAAACATTACATACAAGCAACTACATTTGCTTCAAGAGTAAGATGATCAATTGCCAACATTCAAAAATAGACCATAGCTGAGATTTCGATCCAAATTCATATAAAAAGAAAAGAAAAGATGTTTTAAGTGGCTGTCTAAGCACAGTTAGTAACAATTCAGACTCCCAATCTTCAACCATGGGATGTCATGGGTTCAATCCCCAGTAGCCTCACATATCCCTCCCAAGATTTGTCTCTCACCAATAGGTGGGTAATCCTAAACCTAAGTGGAATAGCAGCTGGAGGCTAGGAAAGGATGTAATGGTAGTTCTGGTGAAAGATATACTAGGAATCAATTGTTAGGTGCTCCAGTTACCACTATATGACTGAAAAACTGTGAAAAGCAGTATTAACCTCCATTCAATTGATCCACCTATGCCTACAAATTATTCAAAGAAAATTGGACCCATAGAGATACTATTCATTTTCAAGTTATGCACTGCATGTAATTCCAATGCTTAGATGCACTTAATGGTGAGAAGGTATTTTTTGGTAATACAACAAGAGGACCATGAGGGTCCTATATTGCTCACCTGTGTATGATGGCTAAAGGCTTTATGATATATACAAAATATCAGAGCTCTGCACCTATTAATTTTGGAGAGGACGTTTTTTTTAGATTGATTTAATCTAAGGGATATATTTGATACCACAAGATAGTGCTTAACTCAACAGTGTGGTAATTCTTTGAAGTATTTTGGTAGAGGGTCAATAGGCATTGATACATGCCAAGTATCAACACTCTAGGCCTATTGGTTTAGGAGGAGAAGATTTTGAAAGATATTTTTCTTTATTCATTTGTAAATCCAGGATTGCTCAGAAATAAGGTTAATTTTCAGAGTATGGCAAATCTTTGAAGTATTTTGGAAGAGGGTCAATAGATGATGAATTATATCAATTATCAAAGCTCTAGACCTTATTGTTGAAAGAAGAAGATTTTCAAAATTTTCTTTTTTATTTATATATAAAATAAGGGATTGCAAGGAAAGGGGCTAATTGTCAGATTATGGTAATTCTTTGAAATATTTTAGTAGAGGGTCAATAGATGATGATTAATACGAAATATCAAAGCACTAGGCCTTATGGTTTGGGAGAAGAAGATTTTCAAAGATTTCCTTTCTATTCCCATGTAAAATCAGGGATAATATAGAAAAATGTCAGAGTGTGTTTTTTTGTTAATTATGAACGAACAGACAAATGGATGGATGGATACTAGACAATTACAAATCACAAAAGCTAAAAAGCTAAAATTAGTTTGCAGTCTTTCAATAATACATTAGCAACTTGTCACCAATCTCTAGTTTCCTGTCATTTCTCTCCAAATTACAACTTCAGTTTTCCTTCCAAGCCCCTAACTGCTCTTAGATGCACTACTCATCATGGCCCATTGGTAAGAGACAAATTATGTCAAGAAAACAACTGATTATTAGGGGTAGGGTTATTGTTTGATTTTCTTTTTTAAGACTTATCCATACAATCCTTTACCTCTAGACTGGGCTTCATAAAATGTTCTAGAAAACATCACAATGGTTACATCATGACAGCAGCCTTGTTCCTGAAATAACAAATAGAAACAATATATGTATGTTTATAGATTAATGCCCCTACCATTATAACCAAAATGATAACTGTAACAGTGGACTCCAAACAGTTATTCATTTGACAGGCATATCTCTATACAATTTCAATTCAGTTTAATCAACTGTGTAGAATAAGAGTTCAGCCTGAACACTTGGTGACCATATGTCATTCAGCTATAGATCTTGTTCATGTTTTTCTTTCTGTTTAAAAAAAAACTTTGGATACATTTTGATCAAACATTGTTTGTAAGGAGTAACAAGAGGACAATTATGGTCTTCGATTGCTCACTAGGAACATCTGCAAGCAAAACTTTTGGTATAAAGAAGATGCAACTGAATCCAAATAATTTCAACAGTAAGACATGAGCTTGTTTTCAGCCCCGTGGGCAAAATTTTTAGTAATTTGGTTATTGTACATAATATGAATACCATAGGACTAATAGTTTACGTGGCGAAGACTTGCTTAGGGTTTGATGAGCTTAAATGAGCTTTTTATCCAAATTCAAACCAATTATGCAAGGCTATTTTAGACCCTTGGGGCATAATTCCAATATAAATGGTAGTTAACTATCCGGGCGAGTAGGACTCCAACAGTAATTGCCCTATGCCTTTAAAATAATTCTAGTTTGCACAAATTGAGCACTATTCCCAATTTGGGACATGTGGTATGAATCTCTTTTTGGCCAAAGGGACTTAATTTTAGTAAAAAAGTTGGGGAAAAAAACAAATAAAGTGATGCTACATACCAAATATGATTGACCCATACTTTATATTTCATAAGGTGAAGACTTTTGAAATTGCTCTGACTGAGCATTTTTCCAAACTTTGGACCTCTGGGGTAGGGCCAGTTTTTTATCCCAGAGGTATAGTTTTAGCAAACATGGTAGAGAACCATCTGGTTATGCTAAGTAAATACCAAACATGAATGCCTTGGACTTTATTCATAGGGAGGGGAAGACTTTTGAACATGGACTAATTGAGCATTTTTATTGACTTTGGATACCTAGGAATAGAGCAATTTTACCCTACAAGCATGGTTTCATCAAAATTGGTAAATAACAATCAGGCTATGCCACATTCACAATATAAAAGTCTTAGCATTATATTGAAGAAAAATAACTTTTTAACTAACTAAATTTTTGCGTTTTACCCTATTTTGGACCCCTAGTAAAAAGTCATTTTTTACCCTAGGGGTATAATTTTACGTGAAATAGTAAAGAACGATCTAGTTATGTAACATACCAAATATAAATGGCCTAGGCCTTATAGTTTAGGAGAAGAAGTTTTTTGAACTTGCTCTAAATAATCATTTTTCCAACCTTTGGACCTCTGGGGCAGAGCCATTTTTGACCCCAGGGGTGAAATTAATATCTTGGCCATGCATTTTCTGAAAAAAAATATTCAAAGATTGACTAAAAATTCCCATCTTTAAATGCAATGGCAACAAGAGTTTTTTATTGAGTTAAATTATTTTAAGAACTTTTGTTCTTCACCCAGTGTACATTCCTGCAAAGTTTCAGCCTGACTGGCTTACCACTTAAGGAGGAGAAGATTTTTAAGGAAGAAGGACAATGGTCAAAGACTGATCACAATAGCCCACCTTGCACTTTGTGCTCAGGTGAGATAATAATATTAGTTTTTGAGGCTGGTATTTTTCAAGTAATTCTGTTGCGATTAATTGTTACTGTGACTTAAACTTGAAATGTTAGACTAGTCCAAATTGAAAGAGGTTGCAGACCATATTGGAATAGCACAAATTAAGCCATTCCTGTACAACAAAATTTTACACTGGTCCAATTGAAAGAAGCTGCAGACAACAATTTCACGATGATTGAATTTTATTTATATTATTTTTTTTTTTGGTCTTTTTGGGTAGAAAACATTGTGGACAATAAAGAAATTGCTTGGTACATTTTTCACAATTTTTTCCAAAGATTTTTTCTAAAGGGGCATAAAAATGTGAGATTGTTTTAGAATGGGTTGACTGAATACTTTTAACATTTCCAGTTTTCATCAAGGAGAACAAGTAGGTCAAGTAAATATTTAAGAGATGAAGATAATATTTTTTGTTTTCATGGAGGTATGAACCAAAAACCTAATCACACTATATAACATATTCATACATTGTGTGATTAGGTTTTTCTGTTCATACCTCCATGAAAACATAAAAATATTCTCTTCATTTCTTATAATTTAATAGCATCGAGCAAAAAAAACCAAAAGCTTTTCAATTATCTATACCTTTTTGTATGGGACTATTTTGTGCGGAAGCATACAAAATGACTGCATGCTCAAAATAGTGTTCATGGAGTTATGATTTTTTTTTACCAATCAGTTTATGATAGACGAAACTGAAAATTAAATTATAGAATCTTTCAATGTGAGTAGTTCCCTCTAATTCAGAATAGAGGACACAAACAAAAGTTTTTCTATCGGAAAGAAATAACTTGCAAAAGTAATCTCACTACAATTTCTAAGGTTTACCTTAACCCTTTCCCGTTCAAACACAGGATTTTATGTTCCTGTGATTTTATACTTGAGAAAACATTGTGGAAAAAGAAGAAATTGCTTGTAACAAGCAATTTCTCCTTTTTCCACAATATTTTCTACCACATAAGATGGTTTAATTTCAAATTGCATCTAGTTTTCATTGTCGTCTGCAACCTCTTTCAATGTGGACTAGCCTAAAATTTCCTAAAACGGGAAAGGGTTAAACACAATTTTCAGCAATAAAGACAAAACGCTCAGTTTAAAATGTTTTCTATTATATCCTGCCAAATCTGTTAAATATTCTCATTGATCGGTTCCCACACAAGAACTCTTTTTCATGCCCCTTATGAAAAATAATTCGAGAAACATTGTGGAACAAGCAATTTCATAATTTATACAATGATTTATACCAATACATTTGAAACTAGAGGCGCTTTAGCACCCGTTTCGCTCCACGAGCCTGAATGTACTGTTAAAGCAAAAGGTGTTTTCAGGAATTAAATATAAATTGAATCACCTTTGCCATATCTAGCAAATAAATATAGTCACTAAATCTTTGAAATACTACTTGAGAAGCATTTAAAAATTTTCCCCCGTTCCCAAATCATTTTGAAAAAATATAATACAGGGTCGCCAAAGTATAATTTGTATGAAATTTGGTTGAAATCAATCAAATGGTTTCGGAGAAATAGCATTTTCAAAAATTTTCACTATACACCATATATGGAAATTAGACCTGCTCATTTTAAAGTTTTTTTCAAGCCAAGTTTTTCATCCGATCAAAATTCTTTCATGTAATCTAATAAAAAGTCGCCAAAGGATCATCCCTGTGAAATGAGGCTGAAATCAATTTACTGGTTTCAGAAGAAGATTTTCAAAGCCTTTTCCATATATGGTAATTAGACCCTCCTGCTAAACCAATGATTAATTTTTGTTCAAGAAATATGATAAAGGGTCACCCAAGAATCATTCCAGTAAGATTTGGTTGAAATCCATCAAGTGGTATCTGATAAAAAGTTTTTCTTTAACGTTTCACCATATATGGAAATTAGCCTCTCCAAATAAACCAATGTTTTTCATCTGATCAAAATTCTTTGAAGGAATCTGATAAAAGTTCATTCAAGGATCATTCCTGTAAAGTTTGGCTGAAATCTTTCAAATGGTTTGTGAGAAGAAGATTTTCAAAGATTTCACCATATGTAGAAATTAGCCCCACCCATTTAAGCCATGTTTTTCATCCGATCTTAATTCTTTGTAGGAATCTGAAATAGGGACACCCAAGGATCATTCTTTTAAAGTTTGGTTGAAATCCATCAGATGGTTTCTGAGAAGAAGATTATTAAAGGCTTCACCATATATGGAATTAGCCCGCTAACTAAAGCTATGTTTTTCATCCGATCAAAATTCAAGGATCATTTCTGTGAAATTTGGTTGAAATTCATTCTCATCTTTCTAAGAATAAGACTCTAAAAGCAGAAGTTTAACCAATGGACGGGCAGCAGCATGACGGACACAACACCATGACAATAGCTTCGCTGGCCTTCTGCAAGTAGAGCTAAAAATCTAAAATTCCATAAACTTTAAATTGTTGTCTGCAACTCCTTTCAATTCAAGCAAGACTAAAATTTATCATCTGGTAATGGGTAAATGAATCTAATAGTCTGAGAACCATTGATCCTGTCAACTTCTATAAATACTTCTGAATATAGGAGGCCTTATAAACTTATTGACATCAGGACATGTTATAGTATGATTTCCTTTATTATGTCACATAAACCAGTGATCAAGCAGTTCTATTTTTAAAGTGGTTGTGGCACCATTTGAAACCTTACTTTAAACTCTTAAAATCTTAGAAGTATTTTTTCCTATTAAAATATTAATTCAAATTTGGTTATCACTAGGGATCAACATGTTCATTATTTCTCTAAATTGTTTAGATTTTTTGTATTTCTCTGGTAAGATTTTTGTATGATCAATGTCATTTTTGTATGAACTTATTTGCCATCCAATTTCTATGTAAGCTTTAAACATGCAATATGTTATTAAATGTTAAATTAAATGTTATATTAATATTTTCCTTATTCTCAATTTTCATTGATCAAATAAAGAATAAAGAAATAGAACAGACATAGTAAAGAGACAATTCTTCCATAATGGCACATTAATATAATATGTGACTTGATAAGGAACATTTTTATGTAAGACTTAGCTGAGGAATTTAGACTTGGGCTAAACAGATGAATTCTTACCCCATACTTAATAATCTTTTAAGAGATGAATAGAATAATTTTTTATTTCATGGGGGTATGAAATGAAAAATAGATCACACTGGATGAATAAGCGAAGGTTTTTTGGTTCATACCTCCATGAAAACAAAAATTATTCTATTTATCTCTTATAATTTAATAGCATTGAGCACAAAAAGAAAAAAATACAATTTTTTGTATGGGACTATTTTGTGGGGAAGCATACAAAATCACTGCATGCTCAAAGTTTTGTTCATGGAGTTATGAACAATATTTTTTGACGAATCAAATCGCCCATTTTTGATAGACAAAACTAAAAATTAAATTCTTTGCATATCAATTCTACTAATCAAATCTCGAATGTACATCATAAGACCATTTAACCCTTTCCTGTTTTTTTTTTTAATTTCAAACTTGATCAAATTGAAAGACGTTGTGGATGAAAATGAAACTTGGATGCAATTTGAAATGCAACATTCCTATGTGGAAAAAATATTGTGGGAAAAGGAGAAATTGCTTGTAACTAGCAATTTCTTCTTTTTCCACAATATTTTCTCAAGTATAAAGTCATAGCAACGTAAAATTCCTGGTTTGTACAGTAAAGGGTTAAAGCTTCACATGACTAACTTCTGAAATCCCTTATGCAAAGGAACTATGTCAAAATGCATCCCATGAAGGTACTGTAAGAACACTGTTTGGTACTCAAAGGAAACTTAATATCAGAGCAAAACAGGGCTTAATATAAAACAACAAATGGAAATTTAAGCTTTTCAGCAAATTTTAGACTTCCAAATCATCATCAACAGGTACTATGTCTACATTGTTTCTGGCTAACAGTATGCATCAATTTATTACATAATGCCCCGCCTGTTATATGTCCAAGGTATATTCCAAAGTTTACGGGAATGGCCGAGTGCATTCAAGTTTCAACTACATTTTCTCTACATACCTTCCATTTTTCATACAAGTCAGTCAGAAAACCATTTACAGCCTTTTCAAAGTAGAGATCACCATTGATATCAAACTCCCACATTTCTGAACTCATCTGTATAAAGATTTGGACAACAGCAGTCGAAGACCGGAACACAATCTGAAGTCAAAAGTAAATAATTAAATTTTTATCAATTTTTATCTATCAAAAACATGCATTCTGATAGGCCATAAAAAAAGTAATTCAAATTTTGTAAATTAATTGTTTTTTTGCTTTAAAAAAACATTTTGTTTAAAACAAAGTGTAAAATGAAGTAACTGCTAGCAACAAGCAATCTCTTTGTTTTCCACAAGGTTTTCTTCCCAGAAAATTTGAAAAATCTAAAATTTTATGAACTTTCAATTGTTATCTTTCAATTTGGACCAGTCTAAACTTTAGCCGCCTGGTAATGGGTTCAAAGCTTCAGATTCACTTTATAGTGTCACATTCCCACAGTTTTTTTTTACAACCACAAAAGTAAAGTTTTAGAAAACATTGTGGAAAATGGTGTGATTGCTTTTTAAAAGCTATTTCTTATTTTCAACAATGAAATATACCCAAAAAGACAAATTTAAAGTTTTTCATTTACTTAGAATTACCATCTGCATCTTCTTTGATTTTGAACCAGCGCCCAGTAATGAGTTAATGTAAACAAGAGGACCATGATGGTCCTAAATCGCTCACCTGAGGCATCTGCAAATTACAGTACTTTTTAGTATAAAAAAAACACAACTTGTGCAAAATAAAAAAGACACAACTTATAAAAGATATATAAGATTTTGGGCTTTGTACAAAACAATCCAGTAATGTTTTACAATAATAATGAATGCCTTTGGTTTTTATAGTTTAATCCATTACCAAACTATCCCAGAATTTTTCACCCTCAGGGAAAATAGGTTTGAAAAATACATAGTGAGAAAGGGAGTGACAAGCAATTTATCCATTTCTCACAGTGTTTTCTACCTGAAATTCTTTGTATTTAGATTTCAATCAAACTCTAATTACTGTCTGCAACTTCAATGGGTGTAATTTTAGCAACCTTGGTAGAGAACAATCTGGATGTACTATATAAAATATGAATGCTTTACAACTTATACATAAGGAGCGGAAGATATTTGAACATGCTCTTATTAAGCGTTTTTCATATCTTTGGATGCCTTAGGAAGGGCCATGTTTGTCAAAAGGATATAAACATGGTAGATAACAATAATGTTATCCTTTGTTTTTAATGTAAATGCTCTAGAGCCTATATTTAAGAAGAATTCTTTCAATGCAATTTACGCAACTTTCGACCCCAGGAGCAGAGACATTTTTTATCCTAAGAGCATATTTTCCTGTTACATAGTACAAAATTATTTAGTCATGCTACATACCATATATGTATGCCCTTCACCTTATATTTCAGAAGGAGAAGACTTTTGATGTTGCTCTAATTGAGCGTTTTCAAAAAATTTTGACCTCTGGGGCAGTGCCATGTTTTATCCCAGGGCTAACATTTTAGCTAACATGGTAGAGAACCATCTGGAAATGCTACATACAAAATATGAATGCCTTAGACTTTGTAAATTGGTAGGAAAAGACTATTGAACATGGTCGTATGGAGCTTTTTTACAAACTTTGGACACCCAGGGAAGGGGTGTTTATTAACCTACAGGCATAATTTGATCAAAACTGATAGATAAAAGCCAGGCTATGTTACACTCAAAATATAAATGCCCTCCTCTTTAAAATGAAGAATATTTTTTTTAAAAATACTCAAATTTTGCGTTTTTCCCAATTTTTGACCCCCAGTGCACGGCAGTTTTTGACCTGAGGAAGACAACTTTTAGTGATATAGTACAAAACCATCTAGTTATGCTCCATACCAAATATTAATATCCTAGACCTTATAGTTTAAGAGGAGTAGTCTTTTGAAATTGCTCTAAGTAAGCATTTTTCCAAACTTCGGACCTCAAGGGCGGGGCCATTTTATACCCCAGAGATTAAATATTTAAAAAATTGGTAGAGAACCATATGATTAAGCTCTATATAAAACATAAATGCCTTTGGCCTTGTAGTCTGTGAGAAAAAAGACAACATAGATTTTCTAAAATTCCCCATTTTCATATGCCACGGTTACAAGAGTTTTTCACGGAAATAAATTCTTTTAACAACTTTTGAAGAGCTTCAACCAAGGAACATCCCTGCAAAGTTTCAGCTTGATTGGCCTACTGCTTTAGGAGGAGAAGATTTTTTAAGATTTTTACAGATTTACTAAAGATTCCCATTTTCACATGCCGCGGCAATCAGAGTTTTTGATGGAATTAAATTCTTTTAACAACTTTTGTAGAAATTCACCTAAGGAACAGCCCTGCAGAGTTTCAGCTTGATTGGCCTACTGGTTTAGTAGGAGAAGATTTTTAAATATTTTAACAGATTTACTTAAGATTCCCATTTTCACATGCCGCGGCAACCAGAGTTTTTGATGGAATTAAATTCTTTTAACAACTTTTGTAGAACTTCACCCAAGGAACATCCCTGCAAAGTTTCAGCTTGATTGGCCTACTGGTTTAGGAGGAGAAAATTTTTAAATAAATTGTGGACGGACGGACAGACGACGGACAACGACCGATCACAATAGCTCACCTCCCACTTTGTGCTCAGGTGAGCTAAAAAGCAGCTGTAACTTTGTCAGTTTATAACCATTGTCATGCAGAACCTGGACTATTCCTGTTTAGGCAGGAGGTATAGACAGAGATCAGCCTGCACATTTGTGCAGTCTTAGTCTACACCTACTGCTTGTCTTTTTCCAGCCGAAGTTGTTAATAAGATAAATTTTCAAAAGAATTATAACATACAATGCTTCCATCCAATACTGTCACCCTTGAATTTAATGCAATTCTGTAGAGTGTTTTATTCAGAATGAAAAGGGTTTAGATAGTGACATTTTTTTCAACTCTTGTGAATCAGACAGAACGTGTATTTAAAGTTTTAAAAAAAAATCACACAAGTTTTCGAAGATCTCATACTGATATCTTAGTCTGACAGTAGTCAACACTTGGAAACATCTCGTTGTCAAATGTTATGTCAAATCAGAACATTAAATCACATACCCTTGTATCTTCAGATATCACTCCACAGGTAACCTTCTCTCCCCTGGCCCAAAGCTCATTAACTTGTGTCCTTTAATGACAAAAGAATATATCTTTACAGAAAAAAGGTTCCTGTAATAGCCAACATTTGAAAATATAACCTTAATAATTGACCTTCTCACATGACCTTGACTTTTATCATCTGATAAGTGTAGATGGTTATCACCAAAATTTGAGCACTGTATCAATTTGTTAGTTTAAAGGTCATTTCTTTTAGGTCAAAATATACCCGTTCCAACACAATGACGCTTTTTGTCGCCCCTCATTAAAAGTTTTTGACAAAGCATTGTGTAAAAATTTGTTGCGAGATGGGGAAATTTTTAAAGTTTGATAGCATTTTGAATTGGTAGTCCTAGATAAACATAACTAAAGTTTGAAAAGAATTTCACTATGACAGGATCCTATCTTGCTTTCAACTGATGAAAGTCTGAATGAAAAAAGACAAACAACAAGCAAGAGGATTCGAAACAGACCAGACTGCACCCTCTTCAAAAAATCATTATCCTAGAAAAGCCATTTGGCAGATCAAAGAATTCTTCTATAATATTCTGACCCTTAACAAGAGAGATAAATAAACTGGTTAACTCTTTGTCAACCCATTACCAGACTACAAAAATCTAGACTGGTCCAAATTGATTTAAAGAAGTTGCAGACGACCTTTCAAATTGCACTAAAAGTGGAAAATAAGTGCAAAATAGGGAATAAAACATTGTGAGAGAAGTATAAATTACTTGTCACAAGCAATTTCTCCTTTTCCCACAAAGCTTTCCATGCTTGTATTTCTTAGGGCATTAGAAAACTTCAATGCCTAGTAATGGGTAAATGTGGAGTAATATCTAACCAGTCTGACTTGTAATGTAATAAAGGAGGTATAATGTAAGACAACATGACACATATGTGACTGATTTTTTTCTATCTTTTCCTCCCGCAAAGTCAGAAATATTCCGGGCTCAGCATGACAAGCATTAAATTAAATTCATATCATTTTTGTTAAAATTTATCATCAAAAACATAAATACATGTATTTGACATATCCTCATTTATATTCATAGCCAACTTATTCAATAAAGGTGAAATCTCATGAACTCATGTTAAAGATCCTCTTTTCCTATAAATTAAAAAATATGCTGTAAAATTCACTATGTTTACCTCATTTCACTGAAGGCAATTTTCTTATGTAGATACACACATGTGTCTTTCTGCAAGACAAAACATAATAATTCAATTTTTAGTTTGTCTATCAAAATCAGGCGTTCATTGGTAAAAAAAAATATTCATACCTCCATTAACAAAATTTTGAGCACGCACCTATTTTGTATGCTTCCACACAAAATAGTCAAATACAAAAATGCATCAAAATTTGTAAAGTGTTTGCTTTTTTCCCGCAATGCTATTAAATTATAAGAAATGAAGAGATTATTTTTTGTTTTCACGGAGGTATGAACAGAAAAACTAATCATACTGTATGAATCCGCTTCACGTATTCATACAGTGTGACTAGTTTTTTCAGTTCATACCTCCATGAAAACATATAGTCTCTTCATTCCCTAATTAAACTAGAAAACAAAATCAATTAGAACTGTCCCAAAGCAGACTTATATCCCCCACTTGCAATGTCACTGAAGAAGCACAGTAGTCCTGGAAACTTTACCCAGAAACAATACGGCAGCTACTTGGGTCATGGATAACATTTGTATTAGGTTTCATAGTCCTGCGCTAGAGCATGGAAACAGTTAGACCTATGTTGAGTGTACAAATTAAGCAAATGGTGTTTTCAGGAATTGCATATAAACCATATCATATTCTCTGTGTGGCAAATAAATCTTTTCATTGATATATTTTAATATTTCAAACTTTTCATTGTTTTACAAAAGTTAATTCATTTACTATGTCAGATGAAAAAGTTGTTAACAATTTTTTAAAAAAAATCACTGAAACCATACATGGACATAAGCCACATCCATAAATGCCATATTTTCAACCAATCAAAATGAATTGATGGAAACTGAAAAAGGGTCACCAGATGATCATTCCAGTGAAACTTAGTTGAAATCCATCAACTTAGTTGAAATCCATCAATTTGTGTCTGTGAAAAAGATTTTCAAAGCTTTCACCATGTATGGAAATTTACCTCGCCCATATAAACCTTTCCATCCAATCAAAATTCTTTGAAGGAATCTGATAAAAGGTCATATGAGGGTCATTCCTGTCAAATTTGGTTGAAATCCTTTCACTGGTTTCTGAGAAGAAGTTTTCATCATAAACGGAATTTAGCCCCACCCATTAAAGCCATATATTTCATCAAAATCCTTTTCTGTGGGTTTGGGTTACATTACTTTGCAAGTAGGGTTATAATGAAGAGAAACTGAAGTAAATGGTTTATATACAATGTAAATATGTTTATGAAATTCTTCTATCTTTAGATGTAATGTTTTCTTTTAAAATCAAAATTTAGAAACGATTTTGTAACAAAATGGTAATCTATCATGAACTGATTTATAATTTTCCTAGAGATCTAGAGAAAAGAAGAAATTGTTAGTTATAATCGTTATCTGTGGACTCCATGGCTAGGCAAAGTCCTTTGAATCTGAGGATCTTTAGTTTGAATCCCTGTCCTGACTGTCAAATTTTTTCAGAGCAAAAAAGCAAATTCCACATTGCTTCTCTCAACTAAGGTGTATAAATGGGTACCTGTGAGGGTAGTAAGGCAATGGGCTATGGTTCCAGGTGGTTTGTTTGTAAACAGCTGGCTTGCAATTCAATGATTGAGGGTTATGGTGTAAATAGTTTATATAAATGTTGAAACAGACTTTAAACCCAACTTTTACTCTTTTTATTTTTAAACTTTCTCCTTTACTCAAATTTTTCTTTCCTAAATGACTATTTTTTCAATCAACACACTTAACCTTTTCCCACTCAACAAAATTTTAGACTGGTCCTAATTGGAAGGAGTTGAAGATGACTATTTGAGATTTATGAATTTTAGATTTTTTCACTTTTCTAGGTAGAAAACATTGTGTAAAATGAAGAAATTGCTTGTTTCAAGCAATTTCTTCATTTTACACAATGTTTTTCCGATTGTTTATCTCCGGGGGTGTCAATAATCATCATTGTGTGGATATGAGTTAAATTTAACTACCAGTCTGAAATTCTTTCCTTCTATAATGGCATAGCATGTTAACCCTTGTCATGCTGATCCCAGAATATTCATGTTTGGGCAGGAGGTATATACAAAGATCAGCCTGCATATTATGTGCAATCAGATCTTAGTCTACACCACCTGCTGGTCCCTCTCAAGATAGAATTGTGTATAAAATATTTTGTTTAAAAGAAATATTGACCTGAAACTAGCATCCCCAAAGGAAATAGGTGCTTTGATATTAGTGCAATTCGAAACAGGATTTTATTTAAGGGTTTTCCACCAATCATGTGATGTTAGATTGTCAGAATGAAGCTTTGTTGCTAATCTATTTATGTGGTTGGTCTTTCTCATTTTTCGTTTGTTTGTTTGAATGGCGTTTAACCCTTTAAACAATTCTTCATTCATATTGCGGTGGCTGGAGCACCTAACAATAGATTCCTGGTATGTCCCACACCAGTACCACCATCACATCCTCTCCTAGCCTACAGCTGCTATCCCACTTAGGATTATCCAGCTATTGGTGAGAGACAAATATGTGCTGATGCTGGGGATCAAACCCATGGCATCCCCTTCTTGAAAGCATGACAAGGGTTAACAACAGATGGTATATATTGAATAACTTACCAAACTATTTCTGATCCTATGCATGTCACTCCTGCTGAAATATTGATCTTTGAATTGTACTTCAACGAGATCCAGAGTGACAGCCTAGATATGAGATAAAAATTTGTGTAAGAACAAGTGCAGCAAAATTTGTACAGATATTAAGAGTCTGATATAAATTAATTTAAGAGATGAAGAGAATACAAGAAGCAGTTTCATACATAAGTATGAACTATTTTGTGCACAAGCATACAAAATAGCTGCATATACAATTTTTTTTTCGTGGAGTTATGAATATTTTTCTGCCTATCAGAACACTCTATTTTGATAAAAGAAACTTAAATCAAATTATTGAAGTATTAAATAAGTACATGTAGTACAGACTTATAAACCAATTCCTACACAATGAGGCTTTTTGACAAGCCCCCAAAGAAAACAAATAAGGAAAGATTGTGAAAAATGAAGAAATTGCTTGCAACAAGCAATTTTTTTCATTTTCCACAATCTTTTCTTCTCAAAAAGTTGAAAAATCTAAAATTTCATAAAGGTTTAATTTTGTCTGCTACAATTTTCAGTTTGTACCAGTCTATAAAATTTTGTTTTCTGGTAATTTTTTAATATCACAATGACTCCAAAAGAAAGTTCTGCTATGATTTTTATGGCGTTTTTTTCAAAATTTATGGCCAGTAGCATGTTACAATTGGTTGGTGACCTACACATCGTAACAATGTTTAAGTCCCCAAACCAACAGCTAGATGGTTGTCCCAGGACAACTGCTGTCGAGCCCACAAAGTTTTGTAGGCATCATGCTCCGGACAAGCAATATTTTAGTGTTTGACCTTAAGCTTTGACCTTGAACTTGAACCTATCCAAAAACTTTTCTTTCAAATGGCACATCTACTCATGATGGAGAATAATTGTGCCAAAATATTTTGAAAATCATTCATAAATGTAGGAGTAATTGTCCAGACAAACACGATTTTAGTGTAAAAGTGTAACAAGTCCAAATTTCTATCTAGTATTTTGCAGTATGCTGGTAAGGCAAACATTTACTTCAGGATGTATCTTTATAACTTTCTCATTTTGGTGTCATTTAACCCATTCCCATTTCCCATTATTTATTCTTCGATGGAAGATAAAAAAGAATTCATCATCATAAATATTTCGTCAACAACTTTTTCCAATAAACAGGTTGCTGAACCTGATTACTGAGTTGTGACAGAAAGTTTGACTTAGCTACGTGCTGTAACTACAGTGTTAATCCATTTCTGCAATGAAACTTTTAGACGCCCCTCAAGAAAAATAATTAGGAAAACATTGTGTAAAAAGAAGAAATTGCTTGTGACAAGCAATTTCTTATTTTCCCACAATGTTTTCCAAAGCATAAAAACACAGGGATGTAAAACCAAGGCTTGAAAAGGAAACGGTTAACGTGCAATTTGAATTGTCAACTGCAACATCTGTCAATTTGGACCAGTCTATAATTATGTGTCTAGTAATGGGTGGCTTTCTGTACCTCAATTTGTCTCTAACACAAACTTACAGTAGGGTCCACCTTGTTGACAATCACATTTTGGTATTGTTTGAGCTGGAAGGCTGTAGCTATAGTTTCTTCAATGCTCACTCTGTCTATAATACAAACAATAAGTTGTCATCTATCTAACCCATTCAAACACAATCCCACTTTTTTTGTTATCATAATCATATTAACCCATTCCAACACAGTGGAATTTTAGACCGGTCCAAATTGAAAGGAGCTGCAGACGACAATTTCAAGTTGATGGAATTTTAATTTTTTTCGTCTTTTGAGATAGAAAACATTTTGGGTAATGAAGAAATTGCTTGATCCAAGCAATTTCTTCATTTTCCACAATGTTTTCCAAAGCTTTTTCGATGAGAGGCGTAAAAAGGAGGGATTGAGTGGGAATGGGTTAAAGGAATTATTGCTGAGGACAAGCAATTTTTCTTTCTATCACAAGATATTTTCTATCCTTAATGGCACTCAATGTTTCTGAATCTTCGATAAAACAAGAAACATACAAGTCAAAACTCACTAAGTTTATCCCCGCATGCACTACTGCATACTAGAGTGAAAATCAAATTCTCCCTCAAAGGAACATATTAAGTAAGCACCATATACGACACCTAGCTTCACATCAGGCATTGAAGAGATCCCACCTGGGAATGTCCAAAAATAAACTATCTGCCAATTCCAAATAACTAGATGGAATCCGAGAGAAGATGAACAAATAATCTTTAACCCATTTCAACACATTGGCACTTTTTGACGCACCCTAGAAAAAAAGGTTTGGAAAACATTATGGAATATGGAGAAATTGCTTGTTCCACAATGTATCTACTTTTAAAGGAAATAAAGACACAAAATGTAATGTGGTAATGGGTAAAAGAAAAAGGACACATGAGACCACCATACCATAATGATAGCCCTGATGGCTTTTGGTCAGTTGAGCTAAACATTATGGGAAAAAATCCTTACCTTTCTGTTGGAATTCATCCCCCAGACTTTCTATCTGTAATAGCAATCGGCTGAAACACAATTAGAACTAATCAATATCAAGGAAGCAGTAACTCATTCCCACATAACCCAGCATTCCTTACACACTTTGACAAAAAAAGCTTTGGAAAACATTGTGGAAATTTTACTTGTTACAACCAAATTAAGAGGTTGCAGACAACAATTAAAATTGGGTGCAATTTGAAATAAAACCATCCTCAGTGGTAGAAAATATTGTTGGAAAAGGAGAAATTGATTGTTACAAGCAATTTCTCCTTTTCCAACAATGATTTTTCAAGTATAAAATCACAGAGACATGAAATCCTTGGTCAATACTAGAAATGGTTAAATGCTAACTTGATGAGCAGTTCTCAATAGCTGTAAACTTGACGTTAGAGCATTATGTCCTTCCTCATCTAAAACAAGTTGAACCCTGGAGAACACACCAGTACTTTAGCCCAATGCTCAGGCCAATGAAGGAACCAAGATTGATAGCTCAGGACCTCTTGATCAGGAAGCCGATACTCTACAGCTCAACCATACACCACATATCCCTTCAAATTTAGTACAATTCTGGAAGAAGGATTTTATTCAGCATGATAAGGGGATGACAGCCTACTAACTTCAAAATTCTCAATGGTGGGCAAAGGGAAAAAAATCACATTATATCAAATTTATAGTGAAAACATTTAGAAAGAATATTTATCCTGAAAATGACATTTATAACTATTGGAACAGCAGACTGTTTTTCCTATGTCAAATTGTCATGAAAATCTGTTCAAGAGCTGCTTTAACCCACTACCAGACAACAAAATTTTAGACTGGTCCAAATTGAAAGAAGTTGCTGACAACAATTGAAAGTTGTTGAAATCTTTAAATGTTCACTTTTTGGGGCAAAAAGCATTGTGGACAATGAAGTAATTGCTTGTAACAAGCAATTTCTTCATTTTCAGCAATGTTTTCCAAAGCTTTGATATTGAGAGGCGTTTAAATGCGTCACTGTGTGGGAATGGGTTAACCCAATACCAGACAACAAAATTTTAGACTGGTCCAAATTGAAAGAAGTTGCAGACAATGATTCTAAGTTGGTGAAATCTAAAATATTGTTCTCTTACAGCATAGAAATTATAATGAACAAGGAAAAACTTGCTTGTTATAAACAATTTCTTCAATGTCAACAATGTTGTTCCAATATCTTTTTCTTGAGGAGTGAAAAAATAAGTATGAGTGGGAATGGGTTTAATCCAAAATCCCCCTTATCTTTAGCTATGGTCACTTACCTAAATTCTTCTTCTGGATGGTAAATTTCTACAACATCTCCAACATTTAGATGGGAAAATTCTTTAGAGTTGAAAAGAATGTCACCTGAAAATGAAAATGAATGGATCTCTTGCACATACTATATCTACCACTAGACATAATTACCAGATCACCCTTCACCATAGTCTTGTCATCAAAAAATGCAGGTTTTATCCAAATTTTGCTTTTTAATTCAGTATGAAAGACGCTGATTTAACCCATTCCAACACATGAAAATTTTAGACTAGTCCAAATTGAAAAAAGCTGCAGACGATAATTTCAAGTTTATGGAATTTTAAATTTTTTCGTCTTTTGGGATAGAAAACAGTGTGGATAATGAAGAAATTGCTTGATACAAGCAATTTCTTCATTTTCCACAATGTTTTACAAAGCTTTTTTCTTGAGGGGCGTAAAAAGGAGGGCTTGTGAGGGAATGGGTTAATCCAAAGTCTGCTTTATAATTCAGTATAAAATGGCCGATTTAAAGACAGAAATAACCAACACTTAGGTAAAGTTTCATTAGTGTTGGGTCAGAAAGGCCCGGTCCATAACGGCCAACTATTAAAGCCCCATCTGAAAAGGTCCAGACCAGAAAGGCCCACAAATCAATTATGACATTTGATATTATTTGGACGAAGGCAACTTCTATTACTGTTGTTTAATCTAAAATAAACAAAAAATTAATTTTATACAAAATAATAATCAAAAGAGTGACAGTTTTACGTTAATCCCTTTATTAACCCTTGTCATGCTAAATAAAATACTAATTAGAATTGCACTAAATTCAAAGGACTGAAATCACCTGAAGTACTAGTTGAAGGTCAACTTTTTATTTAGAAACTGATTTTATAAACAATTCTTGCTAGAAAAAGATATGCAGGTGGTGAAGATTAAGATCTGACTGCACATATGGGTAGGTTGATCTTTACCTCCTGCCCAAAGCCCCAAACAGGAATATTCCTGGTTAAGCATGACAAGGGTTAAGTGTATTGACTGGTGTTAGCATAAACCAAACTAAGTCAAATAAATATAAAATACAATTAAATCTGAAAACCTGTTCTCCTCTTCCTAAAATGATTTTCGGACATTATACACAAGTCTTTGGGGGAAATAAAAGTGTTGCTAATATAATGTTAACAAGAGCCATGTCAGGCATGGCCATCCCACGCCGTAAAAGCTTGAAAGTAGCCTGAAGCCAGTTAGATTTAGACTACACTTCTCCTAAACGAGATCTATCTACCCATGAAGTTTCAAGTTAATAGCTATTATACTTTCAGAGATATTCTACGGACAGAATCTTAGTCTTAAAAGAACAAAGGGCATAACTCCAAAATTATGCAAGAGTTGTCGTTCTTGTGCACTACACTTCTCCACAATGAGATCTATCCACCTATTAAGTTTCAAGTTGATAGCATTTATACAGGGTCTTTTTTTTTCACTGGAGCGGGCCTTTTTTTAACCTAATTTGTTTCATTTATAACTGTATGTTAACCCATTCCCACATAATGACATTTTTAATGGCCCTCAAGAAAAACAATTGGGAATACATTGCAAGAATTTTCTTCATTTTCCTCAATGTTTTCTATTCATAAAGTTGACAAAATCTTAAATTTCATAATCTTTAAAATATCATCTACAACTCCTTTCAATTTGGACCAGTCTTAAATATTGCCTTATGGGAATGGGTTAAATGAAAAATTCAGTGGCCCATTTCTTCACCTTACTAAAACTTTGCACATATCACTGTTTAAGTGGTTGATTAAACTCATAGATGTGTTAAATAAAGTGATTTTTCTTTCTACTGTTCGCTTTTATATCATGGTAATGCATTAGGTTCACAATGTAAGGGGCAATCAGCAGCAAGTGGAGATCAAGGTTTGTACCTTGATTTGGGTATCATACCTACATGGAGGTCTGTCAACATGTACTTTGTGTTAGAAACATGTAAATTCAAAGAAACTGAAAAAATATTCTAAGCTATTTATTATCAAATGCATGATGCAGTTAAACTATTGGCTCTAGCATTGTTTGCTATATTACCCTTCAAATTCAAAGAAATTAAATGCTTTGGTGAGTTTTACTGTAAATTGCACAAATGAAAGCAGTTAAACATGGATAAATGAGGTTTGCGGTGACCGGACAATAGCCCCTTCTATGTTTTTTGCCAAGGCGGACACTATCCCCTTCCTCAATTTAACAGGGCGTACATTAGCCCCTTCGTCACTCTGATAGGGCGGACAAAACCCCCTTCCTAATAATATAAGGGCGGACATTATCCCCTTCATCAATTTACTACTGCAGACAAAAGCCCCTTCTAAAGTATATCAAAAATGTAAATGTACAGCATGCTGTGTCCATTGCTTTCAATTATGCAGAGTTATTGAAATTGGTGCCAGTATCCCACTCTTATTTCATACATAGCCAGAAAAGAGTACAGCCGATGTGTAGGAACTTTAAATTAGTAAAATCATAACTGCAATCAACTAACGTGTTAGATAACAGTTTACGCAGTTGGATCTTACATCCCCCAAAACACGAGACAGTCCACCCCAGGCAATCATCATCATTACTGTGATACTACCTTAAGAAACCATGTAAACTCTTACAATGTCTAGATAAGATTGTGAAAAGTGTGCAAGGAAACATGAAAATAACCGCTTTCAATACACATAGAAAGATTGTCAGCAGATTATCAGAGAGAGGGCTACAATATCACAGCTAATGTCTGCCTATAGAGGGGATAGTGTCCGCCCTGTTGAATTGAGGAGGGGGATAATAACTGCCTTGTCAATAACTGAGAAGGAGATATTGTCTGGAGGGCCTTTTATTCTAGATTCAAGGTTTGCAATAGTGGTTTGGCTTTTCACTAACCTTAAGACAAATAAATGTGCATACCTCATATAACCCGATCTAGTTATTGTACCCAAATCGAGGTACATACCTCGATCCTGGCTTATCCCTAACCTGATCGGTATAAATTCGTTAAACTGATCCGCGTAAACACATGATATTTTCAAATTGTTAGTCCTATACCTACCATATTTATCAGATGCATTCTTTTTATGGACAGAAAGTTTGGCCTTTTTCATTGTGAAATGGTTGAAAAATCATTGCATCATGAAATTAAAGAAGTTTATTCGTAAAATTCCTCCGAATTGTTAAACAGGAAGTATTTCGGAATTTCTGCTGGTATCTAGCATCGAGCAAAGTTCAAATTTGAATGGTAACAAAAAGGAGAACCAACGTAAGAGCACGGCTAGCTGCGATATCGTAGCCCTCTTTCTGATAATCTGCTGGCGAGGGCTACGACACCCCCCTTCTTCGCTCTTTGTTGCAGTGCCCGGAGTGATTCACTCCGGGCACTTTGGGGTTGATTATTGTAAGTTGTGTAAATAATACAAAAATAAGTTTAATACCAAAATTGATCTTAACCATTTATCTATCCATGTAAATATATGTAAAATTAAAAAAAGTCGGATATTTTATGCATTTAAGTCTCAATTTGCTGCACCATCGAAAACTCAAAGTTTTTCGGCCATTTTGACTCAAATATCGGCCATTTTTGCTGTTTGACAGCGAGATCTCTTGAGATCTCGGGTTTCCCGCCAAAATGGCAGCAAATGAGAATTTAGGTCACCATATTTGGAACACATAGTATTTTTTGAAAACAGAACAGTTCTGATAGAAAATAAGAAAAAAGTTGTATGAAAGTAATTCAAGAGTTAATTGAATTTGATAGATGAAATAAAGGTATTGAAGATTCAGTATCTTTGAACATAAAATTTTATCAATGGTAGGTAAAAACGGATACTATGATTTTTTACGAGCACCTGTTTTGACAGCATGACAATAGTAAACAACGTGACGTAATTATAGATCACATGACCAACCAAATGTCATGGCCGCCAAACTTGTGAAATATTTTATAAACTCAAAAGAAACCGGTATTAAGCGATTGATACAACTGATATTCTTATTATTTTGTAAGAATTTGTCCATAATATTAACATATGAATGGAATTCATCCATAGAGAGTCGCTTTTCACAAAACATACAATATTAGGACTTGCAACAAAGCGCAAAGAAGGTGGGAGTCGTAGCCCTCGCCAGCAGATTATCAGAAAGAGGGCTACGATATCGCAGCTAGAGCACGGCAGTTTCCGGTCTTGCTTGAAAATGTCAAGAGTGATTAGAAATGCAACTTCAACGGGCTTGTTTGGTAAGGATTAAAGAAAAAGGTTTAATAAATCCACATTTGATACAGCATTTTGCCCAGTATTTATTAGGTGACCGTTCAGTCGGCCCATTTTAAACTCGGCCCGTTGGCAGCTCGGCCCAGCGCATTTATTTTAATGTCGCTACCGTAGCACATGCCCATATGAGCGACGCCCCCAGAAGACGGTTAGTTGTTATATTGTTAGTTGTTAGTTGAGGATAGTGCAAGGATACAGGACGAAAATGCTGAGAGCTCCGCCTGGTTCTTTAACGTGCTCGATGGATAGCAACGTCACACGGGGCCTCGGTTTAACGTCTCATCCGAAAGACAATTAGTTTTGTTAGTTGATATGGTCAGCCCAGGGCTCGAACCCGTGATCTTGAGGTTTGAAGTCAAGTGCTCAACCAACTGAGCTAATCGGGCTGACTTTAATGTCGAATCTATCTATCTATCTATATATACTGCCCAACTCCCCTTCCGGGTATTACTGGCAGGTGCGCGTCTGTGCTGGAATAAAAACTGTTAGACATTCGTTAGGGTGCAAAATTTTAAAAGTATTGTGAGTGTTAGATTAAAAGAGCTGATAAAACATATTTTGGTCATTCAGGGACGGCTCACTATCTGAAAAGAATCAAGACTGTTTTTGAACGCTGCAATATCAGGTTGCTGTACAATTGTTTCTGGAAGGCTGTTCCATAGTATCACTGTGTAGGGAAAAAAAGAATATTAATAGGCTGCATTTGTGTGGATCTGTCTGAAAGATGCTGTGTGCATATGTCGGGTGGTCTTTCAAGATAAGCTGGTACTGTCACTGCAACAAAATTGTTAATGATTTTATAAAACATGGTGACTCTGCAGATGTCTCGTCTGTATTGGAGAGTTTCCCAACCAAGCTCCTTCAATTTCAATAATGATTATTTATTCAGTATTATGATAACACATACAAAAGTATTCAATTATCATTCAGTTGTTAGGAAATTTACGTATGCATCATCTGCAGATTGAAAATTTAAATTGAAATTAACAGTCATTCAAGTTGCACATATTCAAGCAATGATTAGATATAATAATATTAAAAACTCATATTAATGTATTTTAAAATATAAGTATAAAAGATAAACATAGTAAGGTAATACTGCATCATTTATACAAAAACTTAAACATATTCTAAGAATTGAGATATATTTTACTATAGATTATATATATCAGGGCCAAGTTATTCAACTAGCCGAGTTGACTGGTATCCATTTATTGAACCTTTGATAGTGGCCCAAGATTTGGCTAGATTGGAGACCTTATTTTTTATGTTTTACTCATAGGCACTTGGATTCTGGAATTTATAATAACTTTAAAAAATATCTCACTCTATAATAAATATTGCAGCTGCCCTTTTTATGCCCCCACCACTTAAGGGGGGGGGGGGGGGGCAGGCACGTCGAGTGGTTTTGAACATTGGGGTGGCGGTCTTCCCCTCCCTGTACATAAGAGTTTTTTTTCGAGAAGTTAACGAAATGGTGCCATTTCCTGGACTTAAAAGCCCATTTCTGGCTTATTCTATCGATGTAGAATCAGGTGTAATTCAGCAAAAAAAATCTATTTCAGACTGAAGTCTGTATTATGGAAGTACTGATGGCAGCAGCTTCTGACAGTGCTTAAATTATAATGTCAGAACGACAAAATATCAAAACATTGTTAGAGAGAAGATATCCGATTCGATTCAAGATAATCATTATTTTCAATAACACTGTTTTAAACTCAGGCTCTCGGTGTCATTTTATGTTAAGCACCAATCTGTCTCTCCCAAAAAATAATGGATAAACGTCTCTAAAAACGAATGGCATTTGAAATCATCAGGATAAAAAAGTGGTTACCAGCATTTTCTTCCAAATTTTCTACTCTGTGATTTTCTGTGATTTCTGTGATAACCAAAACGCAAACAAATTATCAGTTTGTTTTCGAGTAATAGGGCCTATTTAATAAACTAGCGTATTCAATCAATTAGTAAGTTCAAGAAAAGTTAAGGGTTAACACAAAATTATTGTAAGTGCAATAAATTCCATATTCACCTACAATAGTCTTGCAATGATCAATGAATGTGTAGTTGAACGGGTACCGCATGCTTTCACATTTAATTAGCGTTTAGCCCGTCATTTTATTGCTTTAAAGTGTGACTGTTTCCTTAGAAACCGATAAGAATTGAAACAGACCGATTGCCTTTTCGCCGCCCCAGGCCAAACAACTAAATGCCTTTTTACTTGCTGAATTATTGGGGCGGAAGCCGCTGCCCTGCCGCCCCGCACGCAATGCCACTGGGGGAGGGGGGGGGGCATATAGATTCACCTTTGTCCGTCCGTACCTCCCTCCTTCCATCCATCCTGAAATTGTCCGGGCATATCTCTGAAAGTATAATAGCTATCAACTTGAAACTTCATAGATGGATAGACCTCATTAAGGAGAAGTGCAGTGCCAAAGAACCACAACTCTTGCTTGCATAATTTTGGAGTAATTGCCCTTTGTTATTTTAAAGACTTACATTTTGTCCGGGGCATATCTCTGAAAGTTTAATAGCTATCAAATTGAAACTTCATAGGTGGATAGACCTCATTGAGGAGAAGTGCAGTGCAAAAGAATCCCAACTCTTGCTTCATAATTTTGGAGTTATTGCCCTTTGTTATTTTAAAGACTTACATTTTGTCCGTAGCATATCTCTGAAAGTACAATAGATATCAACTTGAAACTTAATAGATGGATAGACCTCATTGAGGAGAAGTGCAGTGCAAAAGAATCCCAACTCTTGCTTGCATAATTTTCTAGCTATTGCCCTTTGTTATTTTAAAAATTTACATTTTGTCTGGGGCATATCTCTGAAAGTATAATAGCTATCAACTTGAAACTTCACCACAACTCTTGCTTGCATAATTTTGGTGTTATTGCCTTTGTTATTTTAAAAACTTACATTTTGTCTGGGGCATATCTCTTAAAGTATAATAGCTATTAACTTGAAACTTCACAGGTGGATAGACCTCATTGAGGAGAAGTGCAGTGCAAAAGAATCCCAACTCTTGCTTCATAATTTTGGAGCTATTGCCAAAGCTGGGGGCATCTGTATCCTCTGGACAAAGCTCTTGTTTAAGGGAAGGGATGTTTTGACATGCAACACTGGTGCCTCATGGAAAATTTTCAACTCATAGGAAACACTGATATAATATCAAAACATCAGTTACATTAAAAAATGTCAGCGGTCCGGGCTCTGTAGAGTGGGCGACTCAGGCGAGTCACATGGTTTCCTAAAACTTTGTCTGAGTTGCAGATCAAAGCGAAATTGAAGTCGCTAGAAAAATACGGGAAGTCGCCACTTTATGATAGGCAACAATCACATTTTGCCTAGAGGCTATCAAATTAGGGGACAGCAAATCAGTGATACAACTGCTGATTGGAATCCCTGTTATTGTAAACCAAGCATGTATTGATAGGCCACATACTTGCTTTAGTTGCACCTCTGCTGATTGGATGGTTGCAAGCCCTTGTATACCGTTGGTAGTACACAAACTTTTTGATGTCAAACCCTTTGACTCTAAACTTGTCTTTACATCATTTAAATCTACAAGGTTAATTGCTTTCAGCAAAGAAGGATGACAAAAATTGAAATGATGAAATTACGTCTCTTTTGTTGTCACCTGCCAGTAATACTCGAAAGGGGAGTTATGCAGTATATATAGATAAAGAGACACTCTTCTTTGTAAGCTTCATGATAACTGCAGCAGCAACTCAAATTTCTCAAGGGTCAACAAGGCAACTTTCAAAATGAAGTTCTGGACAAAATTAAGCTGAAAGATAAATAGAAAAATGTCTGTAAAATATAATACCATAATTACTTTTTACCAAAGTCACCATTTTAAATCATCTGAGGATGAGGTGTTCTGGATGAGCTATTGTGATCGGTTATCATCCGGCATCTGTCCATCTGTCCTTTCACAATTATAAAAAAATCTCCTCCTAATCTAACCATGAAATATCAACCAAACTTCACAGAAATGATCCTTAGGTCATGCTCTTTCAAAATACTTCAATGAATGGAAATCCATGAAGAACTTTGGTTGAAAAAACTTAAAAAATCTTCTTAACCCAAACCATAAGGCCAAGAGCTGTGATATGTGGTATAGATCATAATCTGTTGACTCTCCATCAAAAAAACTTTAAAAAAAGGTACAGTATCTTATTTCTAGAAAATTAGCCCTTTTCTGTGCAATCCCAGATTTTACATGGAAATACAGAAGGAAACTCTTTGAAACTCTTCTTATGCCAAACCATGAGGTTTTGAGCTGATAAGTGATAAGCTACAAAGTTGTATATTAAAAGATGTTTATTATTGTTTTGAATTAGCCTTTTCAATCCATTACCTAACGACAAAATTTTGGACTAGTTACAGAAGACAATTGCTTTGAGATTGAAAACTAGAGCCCAGATAGTGTAGAAAACATTGTGCAACATGCAATTTATCCTTTTCTCACAATATTTTCTTCAATACAAATCTCCAAGGACATAAAAATCGTGATTGTGTTGGAATGGGTGAAGCTTCTACTGGATCATGGAAGGTATAAAATATATACAAAATCTCATTTGCTTCTCAGTGAATATTGCTAATATAATATTGTCCAAGTTTCTTAAGTGATATCTTAATAATTTGTGGAATGCCTTCTGAAAATGATAATCTCCGAAAAATAAAAAAAAAAAGGTTTTGATCTTGAAAGCTACTTTGACTGCGATCAAGTGAGTTTTGGTTTAACATGACTTTCAATTGTATTTCAGTAGAACCACGGTTGAGAGGTGCATCTAACCATGGCTTCCTGTCATTTTTCACACAAGTAACATTACATGTATAACTGCAACAATAAATTTGAGCCAGTACATGTGTAGCTGCTCGGCCAACTTAACAGGCAAATACTTATCATATTTCCATCGGTGAGAAAACAATTGACGCATGTGACATGGAATTTTCTTTCTGAACTTTTGATTGGGCTCAGGACTGTTTAGAATAGAAACATCCTGTATTACATGTACCTATTAACCAATTCTCACAAAGTGACGCCTTTTAACAACAGTCAAGAAAAGCAATGGGGAAAACATTGACAAAGCATGTGACAAGCAATTTCTTCATTTTACTCAATGTTTTTTACCCAGAAAGTTGAAAAAATCTAAAATTTGATAATCTTTAAATTGTTGTCTGGGATCCCTTTCAATTTGGGACAGTCTAATGGATTAAAAAACGAGCATAGGCTAGAGGTTATGCTTAACCCTGTCTTGTTTAATTACCTGCTTTTCACGTGCCCATTTTTAGCTCTACTGGCCGAAGGGAAAAGGGGCCTTATGAAAATTTAATTAAAAATTCAATTGAAAATCCTCGTTTATGCGATAGAGTCCACAGTTTTCATCTGATTCTCTTCAAACTTTCTCAGAATGATTGTACCGTCATAAGGATCGTTCCTTTCGAAAATGGGTATGATTCATCAAGAAACACAGGAAAAGGGGCCTTAAGAAAATTTAATTAAAAAATCCTCGTTTACGCGATAGAGTCCACAGTTCTCATTAGATTCTCTTCAAACTTTCACAGAATGATTGTACCATCATAAGGATCGTTCCTTTCGAAAATGGGTATGATCCGTCAAGAAACATGGGAAATGGGGCCTTATGAAAATTCAATTAAAAACTCCATTAAAAATCCTCGTTTACACAATAGAGTCCACAGTTTTCATCGGATTCTTTTCAAACTTTCTCAGAATGATTGTACAATCATAAGGATCGTTCCTTTCGAAAATGGGTCTGATCTCTCATGAAACAGGGGAAAAGGGGCCTTATGAAAATTTAATTAAAAAATCCTCGTTAACACTCTGGAGTCAATAGTTTTCATCGGATTCCCTTCAAACTTTCACAGAATGATTGTACTATCATAAGGATTATTCCTTTTGAAATTCGGTATGATCCTTCAAGAAACACAGGAAAAAGAGGCCTTATGAAATGTTTAATAAAAAATTCTCATTAATAATCTAGAGCCAACAATTTACAACTGATTCTCTTCAAACTTTCACAGAATGATTGGTAGTACCATCATAAGGATTGTACCTTTTGGAATCGGATATGATTCCTCAAGAAACATAGGAAAAGGGGCCTTATTAAAATTTAATTCAAAGATCTTTGTTAACACTCTAGAGTCCATAGTTTTCATCTGATTGACTTCAAACTTTCACAGAATGATTGTACCATCAAAAGAATTGTTCCTTTCAAAATTTGGTATGATCAGTCAAGGACCACGGGAAAAAGGGGCCCGCTTAAAACTGGATTGAAAAAGTCCTCGTAAACACAATAGAGTCCAAAGTTTTCAACAAAATCTCTTCAAACATTCCCAGAATGATAATTACATTAAATGGATTGTTCCTTTCTGAAGTAGGTTTGATCCATCAAGTTTCATGGGAAAAGGGGCCCTATGAAAATTTAATAAAAAAAAATCTTAGTTAACACGTAATGGCCCTAGATTTCACCTGATTGACTTCAAACTTTCACATAATGATTGTACCATCATAAGGATTGTTCCTTTCAAATTGGGTCTGATCCATTGAGAAACATAGGAAAAGGGGCCTTAGGAAAATTCAATTAAAAAAAAAATCTTAATTAATGCTTGTAAGTCCACAGATGAGATGGGGTTGTCTTTATACTCAAACAGAATAATTATACTTTTGTAAGAAGCTTTCCCTTTGGAATTGGTTCAGATCCATCAAGTAACATGGGAAAAGGGGCTATATGAAAATTCAATTAATAAAACCCTGTTAACACAATAAAGCTCACAGCTTTGATCAGATTTTGTTGAAACTTTCACAGAATGATTGGAAGGTCATAACTATCATTCTTTTCATAACAGGGTTTGAACTGTCAAGAAGCACGGGAAAAGGGGCCTTATGAAAATTTCATTTATAAATCCTTGTTACCAAGTCCAGAGCTTTCATCGGATTTTCTTCAAACATTCACAGAATAATTGCACAATAATAATGATTGTTGATGTTTGCATTAGACCTGATCCGTCAAGTATCACAGGAAAAGGAGCATTATGAAATATAATTTTAAAATCATTGTACCACAATAAAGTCAACAGTTTTCATCAGATTCTGTTAAAACTTTCACAGAATGATTATTCCATCATAAGGATTCTTTCTTTTCAAAATAGGCGTGATCTGTCTAGTATCATGGGAAAAGGGGCCTTTAGAGAATTTTATCTATAATCCTTGTAACCAAGTCCAGGGCTTTCATTGGATTTTATTCAAACCTTCACAGAATCATTGTACAATAATCACGATTGTTGATGCTGACATGAGACCTGATCCTCCAAGTATCACAGGAAAAGGAGCCTTATGAAAATTTTATTTTAAAAATTTGACACCAAGATAAAGTCTGCAGTTTTCATCAGATTCTGTTCAAACTTTCACAGAATGTTTGTAAAGTATCATGAGAAAAGGGGCCCTATGAATATTTCACTATAAACTCATTAACACAATAAATTCACAGATTAAAAAGATTGATTGTACCATCAATCCAATTGTTGATTTTGACAGTGGATCTGACTATAGCAAGGGTCACATAAAAAGGGGCCTTATGAAAAACTCTCTTAAATATTCTGGTTAACACAATGATGTCCCTTGATTTCACCGGATTCACTTCAAAATTTCACAGAATGATTGTACAAATACTTAGATGGTTCTTTTCAGAACTGGGTACAATCCATCAAGTATCATGTAAAAAGGGGACATATGATTTTTTTTTAAATATTCTAGTAAACATAATGAATTCCCAATATTTCATCGGATTCACTTTTAACTTTCATAGAATGATAAAACCAACAGTAAAATATCACGGGAAAAGGGGCCCTATGAGAACTTGAATTTAATATCTTTGTTAACACAATAAAGTCAACAGTTTTATTGGATTCTCTTCAAAGATGCATGGAATAATTGTGGCATTCGAAACACAGGAAAAGGGGCCTTACAGATTATCATTCAAAACATTCTTGTGTATGTGATGAAGATCACAATCATTATCAAGTTGTCTTTTAAATTTCACAGGGCAATTGTCGGGTTGTAAGGAAAGTTCCTTTAGGAATGAAATTGATCCATCAGAAAACACAGGAAAAGGGGCCTTATTGATTTTCATTCAAGACAATCCTGTTTATGTGATTAAGTCCACAATTATTGTCAGATTCTGATGAAATATTCACAGAATGATTGTAGGGTCATAAGGTAACTTTCTTTTGGAAATGGAGTGGATCCGTCATGAAACATGGGAGAAGGGACCTTGAGGATTGTTGCTTGAAATGATAAAGGGGATAAAGCCCCTTTATTTTTCTTTATGCATTCTTCTTTGAGCAATTAACTTCCTTAAATATCAGATTTCTTTAACGGAAAACTTGATAACCAGTAGAGCGTCTCAGGCCCGCATGGGCCTTTTGTTTGATACTTGAGAAAACATTGTGGAAAAAGAAGAAATTGCTGTAAGATTATCTATATGAAAATTGCCATTTTGTACACCAAAAGGGGCATATCACTCTACCATGCCAACACGGGCGTACATCATCAGTACTTTCAGTGCTTTGATTCTTAACTTGACTTGACTTTTGTATAATGATGAAAACTAATTCTTCTCTAAAACTATTTCAAAGATTTCGGTATCTAGATTTATTTACCTGGTTTGCTTAAAGGGAGGTATCGATGTTTCCGAAACCTAGATAAGAAAAAAATACAAAGTGCCAAATAATACAATCAAACGAACATTCAATACTTTAAGATGAGTCAGGTATTGTCTTGGCTGTAATCTAATAGATAGAGTGGCTTTTAGTGTTTATATCGGAAGGTTCAGCTGAATTCCAGGTTATTATTTAGGTATCACTGAATTTGGCTGTCGACATCGAATGTCTTATTTGCATATGACCCAAAGTCAACTGAAGGAAAGAAATTTACTAGCAAAACAGCCAACGTCCTAATTCATGTCACATGAAAGGGTTACCACAAAACTACGGTATGTGTTTATATTTGTAATAACGCTTACGGCAGTTTTGGACTGATCTTTACAGAATTAAAGACCGGCTAGCGAACATAACTCCTGATGACGTAACAATGACGGTGTGATGTAATTCTAACTTAATTCAATGTTCAAACGGTTATTTGTACCACGTGAATGATCATATATTATTCGCAACGGTCTCGGATTAATCTAAAAATAGATTAATAGCCTACGTAGGCTATTAAGGAAATACCCTGCTTTCTTCTGATAAGCGACCTCAGATTTTTGCAAAACTACTTTTCGGCATATTGTATTCAAATAGTATACGAGAGGAAATAAAAATAATAAAAATCTGTGACATGAAAAAAACATTGATACCTACCTTTAACCCTTGTCATGCTGAACCCGGAATATACCGGTTTTGGCAGGAGGTATAGACCAAGATCAGCCTGCACATAAGTGCAGTCTGATCTTAGTCTACAACTCCTGTTTGACTCCTTTAATCCAGAGTTGTTTAAAAAGTTAATTTCTAAAGTTGATTTTGACCTTTAACTAGTGCACCTAGTGCTTTCAGGCCTTTGGTTTTAATGCAAATTTAGATAAGGATTTTATTCAGCAGGAGAAGAGTTATTCAGTACATTGAGGCTTGTGGAGTGGTACAGACGCTCAAGCGTGTCTAGTTTCTCTACCAAAGCAAGGGCTTTGTTTTCTCCATTGGACCATTGTAAAATTGTCTCATTGTAATCATTTAACGTATTTTGTAAGACAAATATTTATTTGAATTCCATTACTTAACCCTTGTCATGCTGTATAAATTACCTTACGGAATCCCTTTAAATCAAAGGGCTGAAAGCACTGATAGATCTTGTCGATTAGAAATCGATATTTATTTTAGAAATCAATTTCGTACAAAACTCTGCCAGGAAAGGTACAAGCAGGAGGTGTAGACCAAGATCAGACTGCACTAATGTGCAGGCTGATCTTGGTCTACACCTCCTGCCAAAGCCGGAATATTCCGGGTTCAGCATGACAAGGGTTAAAAAGTGTTTTCTGCGACTTCTATCATTTTGGACCAGTACGGAAATGAGTTAGTTATCAGCATTTCTACTGTGCAAGTTTACTCATTTACTTAACCCCTTCCCACTCAATGATTTGTTTGTTTGTTTGAATGGGGTTTTAAGCCACTTTCAACAATCTTTTAGCCCACTCAATGATGCTTTTAGACACCCCAAGAAAAAAGGTTAGGAAAACATTGTGAAAATGAAGAAATTGCTTTCTGCAATGTTTTCTACCCAGAAATTTGAAAAAAAAAAATCATAAATGTTAAATTTGTGTCTGCAACAGCTTTCAATTTGGACTTGTCTAAAATTTTACTGTCTTGTAATGGGTTAATTATTGTATAGCTTTTGTGAAACAATCTCAACCATAATGAACTTTTAATTTGTTTTTACCTGGATCAATTTCTGTTTTGTGGAATCTTGTGCGCTGAAATATACTTCACATGTCCAGGGATTGACTTAGAATAGATATTGTTGTTAAGCGGCCAGAATGTTATAAATACAGCTTATCTGAGCTGTATTTTTTTTTATCCCTTATTAGTTTGCCTGAGCATAAACTGTGAGATGAGCTGTTTTGATAATTCATTGTCTTCAGGGATTGAATCAGCCCATTACAACACAACAAAATTTTAGACTTATCAAAATTGAAAGGAGTTATAGACAATTATAAGTTTATGAAATAATAGAGTTCCCAACTTTCTGGGTAGAAAATGATGTGTAAAATGAAAAAATTGCTTGTTGCAAGCAATTTCTTCATTTTACACAGTGTTTTCAAAATTGCTTTTCTTTGACGGGCGTGAAAAAATCCATTGTGTGGGAATGGGCTAAGATCAGGATAGATATTATTGTTAGGCCACCAAAACATTGTAAATACAGCCAATCCTAGCTATATTTTTGGTCCCTTACTAGCTCGCCTGAGCACAAAGTGCGAGGCAAGCTATTGTGATTGATCTTTGTCCATTGTCTGTCCATCAATTTGTCTGTCCTTATTTTTTTTTAAAAACCTTTTTCTAAATCAGTAAACTGATCAAACTGAGACTTGGCAGGATTTTAACCCATTACCACACGACAATTTTTTTTAGATTGGTCCAATTCAAAAGAAGTTGCAGACGACAATTTATTGTTCATGAAATTTAAAATTCTTTGTCTTGGGGGGTAAATCATTGTGAATAATGAAGAAACTGCTTCTAACAAGCAATTTCTTCATTTTTCACAATATTTTCCAAAACTTTTTTCTTGTGGGGTGTCCAAAAGTGTCATTGTGTGGGAATGGGTTAACTGATTGACGTTATACAGAAATTTTTAAAGAATTTGATTCCATGAAAAACTGTGGTTGACATGACATTTAAAAATAGGAAAATTAAGTAAATACTTGAACATCCTTTTTTTCAGAAATTACAAGTTCAAGGACATTCATCTTTCATATACAGCACAACCACAGGGCTCTCTACCATATTTGCTAAAATTATACCCCATTGGGTTGAAAATGGCCCAAACCCAGAGGTCCAAAGTGTTGAAACTAAAATGAAAGTTTGGTTCTTTTTTAAGTTTGCTAAAGTTATGCCCCTGGAGTAAAAGATGGCCCAAGCCTAGAGGCCAGAAGTTCGGAAATATGCTCAATTAGAGCAAGTTCAAAAGTCTTTCCTCTTAAATTCAAAACTGGATTATTGAGAGAAAAATCTCAAAGAAAATTGTAATTCAGGAAGGATTTGTTAAAATTTCTCACCAAAATTCTTAATTTCTCATTAGATTTGGCTAAATGAGATATTTTTGCACATGATATTTTGAGCCAGGTTTATCCCTGCAATTATAGTGCATTGTGAAACATTGTCTGCGACGTCTTTCATTGTGGACCAGTCTAAAATTTAGTAATGGGTTAAGTGAAAATATATTTTTGTAAATCTATTTCAGATGTTGGGGGCCTGTTCCACATACAAATTGCCACTATAATGAAGTTAAAGGTGCCACCCTCGTATGACCGTGAGTAATAATGAACACTAAACATGCTGAATTAAAGCCTTTTCAGAATTGCATTAAATCAAAGTGCTGAAACCACTGGAAAGCTGATTATGAATCTATATTTCATTAGGAAATTAATGTCCTAAATAACTGTAGATTTAAAGGGACAAGCTGGGGTAGACTAAGATCAGGCTAGTTTTTTGTGCAGGCTGATCATTGTTTTTACCTCATGCCAAAACAGGAATATTCTGAGTTAAGCCTGACATGTGTTAACAACATGACTCAATATAATTTTCAAATTTATCATGGTTTATATATTTTTATACTGCTGCATAGACAGATTACAGGCATAGAGTATTTGTCCAGTCTGATTTGGTACGAAGAATTAACCCAGACGGCAAAATTTTAGACTGGTCCAAATTGAAAGGAGCTGCAGACGACAATCTAAATGTGCAATTTCTTCATTATTCAGAATGTTTTCTGTCTCAAAAGACAAAGATTTCTAAAATTCCATGAACAAAAACTAGTACACTCAAGTGCTGGCTATTAGGTATATGAACCTAAACCCATTACTGGGTGACAAAATTTCTACCTCAGAAGACAACTATTTTAAAATTTCAACAACTAATAATTGTCGTATGCAACTTCTTTGAATTTGGACTAGTCTAAATCTTGGCAATTGGTTAAGGCTTGTAACTTACAGCCAGCACATAAACCCATTCTTTTTCAAAGGACAAATACTTTACCAAATTGTCTTCAATAAAAAGGATAAATGTATACTAGAATAAAATATGTATACAATAGTATTAACCCATTACCACACTGAGAAATTTTAGACTAGTCCAAATGAAAGAAGTTGCAGACGACAATTTTTTGTCTCTTTTGGTACAAGCAATTTCTTCATTTTCCATTATGTTTTCTATAGCCTTTCTTTCTTAAGGGACATCATAAAGCGTCATTGTGTGGGAATGGGTTAATTGATAACTCCATGTGAAAAAGAGAATTGTTTTAAGGTGAGGATTTTGAATGCTGGCTTTTTGTCCACTGTCCAGTCTAATGTTTGTTGTCTGTCTGGTGATCCATCCCTTCATAATACAATCCTGCATTTTATGCACCACTTGAATAAAGAGGTGGAAAATATTGTGAGAAAAGAAGAATATTTTCTAACTCAGTCATATGACCCTTTTCATTCAGTTAAAACCAATAGTTGTCTTCAGCTTTCTTCAATTTGGACAAGTATAAAATTTTGTTGTGTGGAAATGGGTTAAGCCATTTGGTTAAGGAGGAGAGGATTTTAATAGATTTCCTTCTTTTACCAATTCCCAAACAACAATAGTTTAGACTAGCCCAAACGGAAAGAGGTGCAAGTCTAAAAAATGATGGTTTTAATGGACCCCTACCGATATATGTTTTTTAGTATGCAACCTCTCTCCATTTGGGCTAGTCTAAAATATATATACAAGCATGGTACTGAGTTTTCTGATAGGAATGGAGGTAGGTGTCCAATTTTTCTAAATATAAATATGATTAGAGTACATAAAGCAAATATTTAGGAGAAAATCCAAAGCAACATCTTAAGTGTACCAGTAACAGGACATGAATTGAATTTGGATACGAAAGCAATAAATGGTCTCCAATTCAATTCATTGAAAAAGAGAACTCTGGATAAATAGACATTGAAATTAATTATCATTATCATGATATTGACAATCTACACGTCTAGAAGCATTTAAATAAGTCAGGTGAGCGATTTTAGGGCCATTCTGGCCCTCTTGTTTTAATCAGTTAGTGTTACTTATTATTGTATTCATTTCTCAGTATCTTAACCCTTTCCTGTTATGCAAAATTTTTGAAATTTATTTGTGGAATTTTGATTTATGCCCAAATATGGGCATGGCAGGCTGGGGCAGTTTTTGACTTTGAAATCTTTAAACATCTCTCAGAAACCATTTGGCCCATTTCAACAAAACTTTGCATGAGTGTTCCTTTGGGGACCCTTTTTAAAAGTCTTTTGTGGAATTTTGATTTATGCCCAAATATGGGCGTGGCAGGCTGGGGAAGCTTTTGACTTTGAAATCTTTAAACATCTTCTCCTCAGTAACCATTGGGCCAATTTCAACCAAATTTGGCATGAGTGTTCCTTTGGTGACCCTTTTTCAAAAGTTGTTCTCAAAATTTTGATTCATACCCAAATATGGGCGTGGAAGGGTGGGGCAGTTTTTGACTTTGAAATCTTTAAACATCTTCTCCTCAGTAACCATTGGGCCAATTTAAACAAAACTTGGCATGAATGTTCCTTGGGTGACCCTTTTTAAAAGTTGTTCACGTAACTTTGAATTATGCCCAAATATGTGCATGACATGTTTAAAGATTTCTAAGTAAAAAAACTGCCGAGAAAGTGAAATTGGTATTTGTTTCACAAAATATACAAGCATGGTACTTAGTTTTCTGCTAGGAATGGAGGTAGGTGTCCAATTTTTCTAAATATATATATGATTAGAGTACATAAAGCAAATATTTAGGAGAAAATCCAAAGCAACATCTTAAGTGTACCAGTAACAGGACATGAATTGAATTTGGATACGAAAGCAATAAATGGTCTCCAATTTAATTCAATGAAAAAGAGAACTCTGGATAAATAGACATTGAAATTAATTATCATTATCATGATATTGACAATCTACACGTCTAGAAGCATTTAAATTAGTCAAGTGAGCGATTTTAGGGCCATTCTGGCCCTCTTGTTTTAATCAGTTAGTGTTACTTATTATTATATTCATTTCTCAGTATCTTAACCCTTTCCTGTTATGCAAAATTTTAGACCTGTCCAAATTAAAAGGTTTATAGACAAAAAATTTAAAGTCCATTTTCTTTGAAAAATAACCAATTAATTGGGTAGAAGCAATTGTGGTAAAAGAAGAAATTGCTTGTTACAAGCAATTTCTTCTTTTTCTGCATTATAAATTTTTCTCAATTATAAAATCACAGGGACATGAAAACCAGGGATTGAAAAGGAAAGGATTAAAAGTGTTTGGGAAATCAGATCCAAATCTTTTGACCTAAACAGAATTTTAAATTCTTATTTTCAGATGTGAACTTTCCATCAAGACGTAGGTTGCGCTTATTAGAAAAGGCCAAAATGGTTGAAGAAAATTCAGGATTTATGAAGATGCCCAAGATGTTGTATTTGATGAGAGGCCCAGAGATTGTACACAATAGGATTGTATACGGAGATTTTGCAATACAAGTTGGTGTAGCTCTCTCTTGTTAGCTCACCTAAGCACAAAGTGCTCTGGGGGAGCTATTCTGGTCGGTCATCGTCAGGCGTCCGACCGTTCACAATTACAAAAAATTCTTCTCCTCCTAAACTCACCATGGAATTTCAACCAAACTTCACAGAAATGATCCTTAGGTCATGCTCTTTCAAAAAATTGAATTCCATTAAGAACTCTGCCTGCCATGCAACAGTTTAAAAAAACTCAAAAATCTTCTCCTCCCAAGCTGTAAGGCCTAGAGCTTTGATATTTGGTACAAAACATCATCTATTGACCCCCTACCAAAATACTTCATAGAATTACCATATTCTGAAAATTAGCCCTTTTCTGTGCGATCCCTGATTTAACATAGAAATAAAGAAGGAAAACTTAAAAAATCTTCTCCTCCTAAGCCCTAAGGCCTTGAGCTTTGATATTTGGTACAAATCATCATCTATTGATCCTCTACCAAAATACTTCAAAGAATTACTGTATTCTGAAAATTAGCACTTTTCTGTGCAATTCCTGATTTTACATAGAATAAAGAAGGAAAACTTAAAAAAAACTTCTCCTCCCAAGCTGTGAGGCCATGAGCTTTTAAACCATAAGGCCCAAAATTTTGATATTTGTATACATCATCATCTTTTGACCATCTACCAAAGTACTTCAATGAATAACTGTATTCTGAAAATTAGCCCTTTTCTGTGTGATCCCTGATTTTGCATAGAAATAAAAAAGGAAAACTTTATAAATTCTTCTCCTAAACCATAAGGCCTAGAGCTTTGATATTTGGTATAAATCATCATCTATTGACTCTCTACCCAAAAACTTTAAAGAATAACAGTATTCTGATAATTAGCGATTTTCTTTGCCATCCCTGATTTTAAATAGAAATAAAGGAGGAAAACTTAAAAATTCTTCTTCTCCAAAACCATGAGGCCTAGAGCTTTTGATATATTGTATTAATCATCATCTATTGACCCTCTACCAAAATACTTCAAAGAATTACTGTATCCTGAAAATTATCCCTTTTATCTGCAATTCCTGATTTTACGTAGAATAAAGAAGGAAAACTTAAAAATCTTCTCCTCCCAAGCTGTTAGGTCTTGAGCTTTGATATTTGGTACAAATCCTCATCTACTGACCTTCTACCAAAGTACTTAAAAGAATAACCATATTCTGAAAAGTATCCCTTTTCTGTGTGATCCCTGATTTTACATAGAAATAAAGAAAAAAAATTTAAATCTTCTGCTCCTTAACCAAAAGGCCTTGAGCTTTGATATTTGGTAAAAATCATCATCTATTTACTCTCTACCAAAATACTTAAAAGAATTAATGCTTTCTGAAAATTATACCTTTTCTTTGCAATTCCTGATTTTACATAGAAATAAAGTAGGAAATCTTAAAAAATATTCTTCTCCCAAACCATAAGGCCTAGAGCTTTGATATTTGTATACATCATCATCATTTGACCATCTATCAAAGTACTTCAATGAATAACTGTATTCTGAAAATTAGCCCTTTTCTGTGTGATCCCTGATTTTACATAGAAATTAAAAAGGAAAACTTTATAAATCTTCTTCTCCTAAACCATTAGGCCTAGAGCTTTGATATTTGTCATAAATCATCATCTATTGACTCTCTACCCAAAAACTTTAAAGAATTACTGTATCCTGAAAATTATCCCTTTTATCTGCAATTCCTGATTTTACGTAGAATAAAGAAGGAAAACTTAAAAAATCTTCTCCTCCCAAGCTGTTAGGCCTTGAGCTTTGATTTTTGGTACAAATAATCATCTATTGACCCTCTACCAAAATACTTAACAGAATAACCATATTCTGAAAATTATCCCTTTTCTTTGCGATCCCTGATTTTACATAGAACTTAAGAAAACTTTATAAATATTCTCCTTAACAATAAAGCCTAGAGCTTTTATATTTAGTAAAAATCATCATCTATTTTCTCTCAACCAAAATACTTCAAAGAATTAATGCATTCTGAAAATTATCCCTTTTCTGTGCAATTCCTGATTTTACATAGAAATAAAGTAGGAAATCTTAAAAAATATTCTTCTCCCAAACCATAAGGCCCAAAATTTTGATATTGGTAAACATCATCATCTTTTGACCATCTACCAAAGTACTTCAATGAATAACTGTATTCTGAAAATTAGCCCTTTTCTGTGTGATCCCTGATTTTACATAGAAATAAAAAAGGAAAACTTTATAAATTTTCTTCTCCTTAACCATAAGGCCTAGAGCTTTGATATTTGGTTTAAATCATCATCTATTGACTCTCTACCCAAAAACTTTAAAGAATAACGTTATTCTGATAATTAGCCATTTTCTTTGCCATTCCTGATTTTACATGGAAATAAAGGAGGAAAACTTAAAAAATTCTTCTTCTCCCAAACCATAAGGCCTAGAGCTTTGATATATTGTATAAATCATCATCATTCCTTTTCTGTGCAATACTGATTTTACCTAGAATATAGAAGGAAAACTTAAAAAATCTTCTCCTCCCTAGCTTTTAGGCCTTGAGCTTTGATTTTTGGTACAAGTAATCATCTATTGACCCTCTACCAAAATACTTAACAGAATAACCATATTCTGAAATTATCCCTTTTCTTTGCGATCCCTGATTGTACATAGAACTTAAGAAAACTTTATAAATATTTTCCTTAACCATAAAGCCTAGAGCTTTGATATTTGGTAAAAATCATCATCTATTTTCTCTCAACCAAAATACTTCAAAGAATTAATGCATTCTGAAAATTATCCCTTTTCTGTGCAATTCCTGATTTTACAAAAAATAAAGTAGGAAATCTTAAAAAATATTCTTCTCCCAAACCATAAGGCCCAAAATTTTGATATTGGTAAACATCATCATCTTTTGACCATCTACCAAAGTACTTCAATGAATAACTGAATTCTGAAAATTAGCCCTTTTCTATGTGATCCCTGATTTTACATAGAAATAAAAAAGGAAAACTTTATAAATTCTTCTCCTAAACCATAAGGCTTAGAGCTTTGATATTTGGTATAAATCATCATCTATTGACGCTCTACCCAAAAACTTTAAAGAATAACAGTATTCTGATAATTAGCGATTTTCTTTGCCATCCCTGATTTTAAATAGAAAAAAGGAGGAAAACTTAAAAATTCTTCTTCTCTCAAACCATAAGGCCTAGAGCTTTTGATATATTGTATTAATCATCATCTATTGACCCTCTACCAAAATACTTCAAAGAATTACTGTATCCTGAAAATTATCCCTTTATCTGCAATTCCTGATTTTACATGGAATAAAGAAGGAAAACTTAAAAAATCTTCTCCTCCCAAGCTGTTAGGCCTTGAGCTTTGATATTTGGTACAAATAATCATCTATTGACCCTCTTTCAAAGTACTTAAAAGAATAACCATATTCTGAAAATTATCCCTTTTCTGTGTGTTCCCTGATTTTACATAGAAATAAAGAAGAAAAATTTAAATCTTCTGCTCCTTAACCATAAGGCCTTGAGCTTTGATATTTGGTAAAAATCATCATCTATTTACTCTCTACCAAAATACTTAAAAGAATTAATGCTTTCTGAAAATTATACCTTTTCTTTGCAGTTCCTGATTTTACATAGAAATAAAGTAGGAAATCTTAAAAAATATTCTTCTCCCAAACCATAAGGCCTAGAGCTTTGATATTTGTATACATCATCATCATTTGACCATCTATCAAAGTACTTCAATGAATAACTGTATTCTGAAAATTAGCCCTTTTCTGTGTGATCCCTGATTTTGCATAGAAATAAAAAAGGAAAACTTTATAAATTTTCCTTATCTTAACCATAAGGCCTAGAGCTTTGATATTTGGTATAAATCATCATCTATTGACTCTCTACCCAAAAACTTTAAAGAATAATGTTATTCTGATAATTAGCCATTTTCTTTGCCATCCCTGATTTTACATGGAAATAAAGGAGGAAAACTTAAAAAGTTCTTCTTCTCCCAAACCATGAGGCCTAGAGCATTGATATATTGTATAAATCATCATCATTCCTTTTCTGTGCAATACTGATTTTACATAGAATAAAGAAGGAAAACTTAAAAAATCTTCTCCTCCCAAGCTGTTAGGCCTTGAGCTTTGATTTTTGGTACAACTAATCATCTATTGACCCTCTACCAAAATACTTAACAGAATAACCATATTCTGAAAATTATCCCTTTTCTTTGCGATCCCTGATTTTACATAGAACTTAAGAAAACTTTATAAATATTTTCCTTAACCATAAAGCCTAGAGCTTTGATATTTGGTAAAAATCATCATCTATTTTCTCTCAACCAAAATACTTCAAAGAATTAATGCATTCTGAAAATTATCCCTTTTCTGTGCAATTCCTGATTTTACAAAAAATAAAGTAGGAAATCTTAAAAAATATTCTTCTCCCAAACCATAAGGCCCAAAATTTTGATATTGGTAAACATCATCATCTTTTGACCATCTACCAAAGTACTTCAATGAATAACTGTATTCTGAAAATTAGCCCTTTTCTGTGTGATCCCTGATTTTACATAGAAATAAAAAAGGAAAACTTTATAAATTCTTCTCCTAAACCATAAGGCTTAGAGCTTTGATATTTGGTATAAATCATCATCTATTGACTCTCTACCCAAAAACTTTAAAGAATAACAGTATTCTGATAATTAGCGATTTTCTTTGCCATCCCTGATTTTAAATAGAAATAAAGGAGGAAAACTTAAAAATTCTTCTTCTCTCAAACCATAAGGCCTAGAGCTTTTGATATATTGTATTAATCATCATCTATTGACCCTCTACCAAAATACTTCAAAGAATTACTGTATCCTGAAAATTATCCCTTTTATCTGCAATTCCTGATTTTACATAGAATAAAGAAGGAAAACTTAAAAAATCTTCTCCTCCCAAGCTGTTAGGCCTTGAGCTTTGATATTTGGTACAAATAATCATCTATTGACCCTCTACCAAAGTACTTAAAAGAATAACCATATTCTGAAAAGTATCTCTTTTCTGTGTGATCCCTGATTTTACATAGAAATAAAGAAAACTTTAAAAATCTTCTTCTCCTTAACCATAAGGCCTAGAGCTTTGATATTTGGTAAAAATCATCATCTATTTTCTCTCAACCAAAATACTTCAAAGAATTAATGCATTCTGAAAATTATCCCTTTTCTGTGCAATTCCTGATTTTACATAGAAATAAAGTAGGAAATCTTAAAAAATATTCTTCTCCCAAACCATAAGGCCCAAAATTTTGATATTTGTATACATCATCATCTTTTGACCATCTACCAAAGTACTTCAATGAATAACTGTATTCTGAAAATTAGCCCTTTTCTGTGTGATCCCTGATTTTGCATAGAAATAAAAAAGGAAAACTTTATAAATTCTTCTCCTAAACCATAAGGCCTAGAGCTTTGATATTTGGTATAAATCATCATCTATTGACTCTCTACCCAAAAACTTTAAAGAATAACAGTATTCTGATAATTAGCGATTTTCTTTGCCATCCCTGATTTTAAATAGAAATAAAGGAGGAAAACTTAAAAATTCTTCTTCTCTCAAACCATAAGGCCTAGAGCTTTTGATATATTGTATTAATCATCATCTATTGACCCTCTACCAAAATACTTCAAAGAATTACTGTATCCTGAAAATTATCCCTTTTATCTGCAATTCCTGATTTTACGTAGAATAAAGAAGGAAAACTTAAAAATCTTCTCCTCCCAAGCTGTTAGGTCTTGAGCTTTGATATTTGGTATAAATAATCATCTATTGACCCTCTACCAATGTACTTAAAAGAATAACCATATTCTAAAAATTATCCCTTTTCTGTGTGATCCCTGATTTTACATAGAAATAAAGAAAACTTTAAAAATCTTCTTCACCTAAACCATAAGGCCTAGAGCTTTGATATTTGGTAAAAATCATCATCTATTTACTCTCAACCAAAATACTTCAAAGAATTAATGCATTCTGAAAATTATCCCTTTTCTGTGCAATTCCTGATTTTACATAGAAATAAAGTAGGAAATCTCAAAAAATCTTCTTCTCCCAAACCATAAGACCTAGAGCTTTGATATTTGTATACATCATCATCTTTTGACCATCTACCAAAGTACTTCAATGAATAACTGTATTCTGAAAAAAGCCCTTTTCTTTGTGATCCTTGATTTTACATAGAAATTAAAAAGGAAAACTTTATAAATCTTCTTCTCCTAAACCATAAGGCCTTGAGCTTTGATATTTAGTATAAATCATCATCTACTGACTCTCTACCCAAAAACTTTAGAGAATAACGTTATTTTGATAATTAGCCATTTTCTTTGCCATCCCTGATTTTACATGGAAATAAAGGAGGAAAACTTAAAAAATTCTTCTTCTCCCAAACCATGAGGCCTAAACCATGAGGCTTAGAGCTTTGATATATTGTATAAATCATCATCTATTGACCCTCTACCGAAATAATTCAAAGAATTACTGTATTCTGAAAATTAGCACTTTTCTGTGCAATTCCCTGATTTTACATAGATTTAAAAAAGAAATCTTTAAAAATCTTCTTCCAAACCATAAAGCCAAGAGCTTTGATATTTGGTTTGTAATTATACCTATTGACCCTGTACTAAAATGTTTCAAAGAATTACTTTATTCTTCAAGACCTTTTCTGTGCAATCCTAGAAAGGAATAAAGAAGGATATCAGAAAATTTTCTCCTTCTAAACCATTAGCTTTGATATTTGGTATGTATTAATGCCTATTGACCCTCTACTTTTTTACTTCAAAGAATTATAGTACTCTTGAAATTAGCTCAACATGGTTGGGTTTTCACTATACCTAGGATTAAAGAGGAAAATCTTTAAAAAATCTTCTTCTCCAAAATGATTAGGTGTAGGGCTTTGATATTTTGAATTTTATATCATAAAGCCTTGAGCAATCATACTCAGGGGAGGGATATAGGACCATCATGGTCCTCTTGTTTTATATTCCCCCCCACCATGTAATGGCAATTGGCATTAGAGAGTAACCTCTGTCTGTGTAAGTGTGTGTATCCAAGTCTTATCTAGCACACATCTTCTACATTAACCCATTCCCTCACAACAAAAATTTAGAGTGGTCTAAATTCAAACAAGTTGCAGATGACAATTTATAGTTTATGAAATTTTAGTTCTATTCAAAATTCTGGGAAGAAAAATTGTGGAAAATGAAGAAATTGCAATTTCTATATTTTCCACAATGTTTTCCCAATTGTTAATCTGGAGGGGTCACTGCGTGGGAATGGGTTAATTGATGGATTTCAAAATAACTTGACACAGTTAATCCCCTGAAGGTTACTAGTGTGATTCATAGAGTTGTGTTATGTACTTCCAAGTTCACGGTCACAACTGAAGGTCATGTGTAAAGCAATTATGCAGGGGTATCCATGTCTGTGACACATTTCTAGTTCAGTCCTTTTTACCTCACCAAGGACGCATGTCTTGAAAAAGCTGTCTTACCTTGAGCATCTCACTATGTTAAAGTTTGTATATCTATTGAAACTAGAGCTCTAGAGCTAAGGCTACTATTTCACACATGCACTCATCAGGAAATAGGCTTTCAATTGAAACAATGACCTTGACCCTATGACCTTGTGCTTTAACCCAAAATTTTAACTTCTTATTCAATCTTGGTCATTTTTAACGCCTTTGGCTTAACCCTTTCCTGTTCAATCCCTGGATTTTACGTTCCTGTGCTTTTATACTTGAGAAAATATTGTGGAAAAAGAAGAAATTGCTTGTAACACAATATTTTCTGCCCTACTGATTACTTATCTTTCAAATAAGTTCAACTTAAAATTGTTGTCTGCAAAACCTTTTAATTTGGACCAGTCTAAAATTTAAAAAAAAACGGGAAAGGGTTAAAGACAACTGACATTTGTCTGTCGTGCGTCTGTTCATAAACTTTTACTTTCATAACCTTCTCCTCAGAAAGCACAGAAAAGAATTCAACCAAATTTCAAAGGAATGATCCTTGGGTGACCCTTTATCAGATTCCCCCAAAGAATTTTGATGAGATAAAAGAAAAATAGCTCATATGGGCAGAGCTAATTTGCATATATGTATGGTGAAATCTTTCAGAACTTTCTTCAAAGAAAGCAATGGATACACTGCCTTGTAATGTACATGCTACTTTTCTGGCACAAAAAAAATGAATCTTTTTAAGAATGTCTTCATTTCTGATTTCTTATACAAGGTTATTTTAACAGGTGACTTTTGGCTGAAATTAGGTCACTAGCATTTTTATTACTTCTGCGGTCATTGGTGAGTGATTTAAGGACAATTGTGCCCTTGTATTATACTATTGTGTAAATAATGTTGTTGATGTTTTTCAGGCATTAAGTGGAGGTAGATTAACCTACAGACAAACTGAATCCATCCGAACAATAATTTTTCGTAGAATGAACGAGAAACAGATGTTTGCTGAATGGCGTATACAGAGCCCCTGGCAGGGAGTGTCCAAAAAGGGTGTAGGGATACGAATGGGATCTGGAAAAGGAAAAATAGATCATCACGTGGTTCCAATTAAACCTGGCCGTATTATTCTGGAAATTGGTGGCAAATGCGAATATGAGGAAGTGCGAGATTTTATGAATACCATTATTTCATTTTTACCATTCGAAAGTCGTCTCGTCTCTCGAGAGTTACTTCAAAAAGAGGAGGAAAAAGAGAAGCAGTTAGAGAAGATGAATTTAAATCCATTTACGTATAAACAAGGTGTGAAAGCTAACCTACTCGGAATCAACAAATATTTAAGCCCATATGACTATAAGTGGCATGGAAAGTACAGATGATTTTTTCCCCCTAAATTTAGACTGAAAAGTACTTTAAATCGAAGAAAACATTTCTTTGAAAAGGAGAAATAGATGTTGCATGTATTTTCTCCTTTTCCTATATTTTCATGAAAACATCATCCATGGATTGTTGAAACAAATCAAAAACTGTAAGTGCCTCAAGAAAAAAGCTTTGGAAAATATTGTGGAAATTGAAGAAATTACTTTTGACAATTTCTTCATTTTCCGCTACATTTTCTACCGCAACAGACAAAGATTTTTAAGATTTCACCAACTTAAAATTGTAGGCTGAAATGTCTTAGTTTGTCCCAATATGAAATTCTATTGACTTGTTAATGAAACCCTAGGGTGGTCATTCACCCTTTTTCAAATGATGAAATCTTAGACTTATCAAATTAACCCATTCCCAAACAATGATGCATTTTGACGCCCCTCAAGAAAAATAAATAGGTAAACATTATGTAAAATGAAGAAATTGCTTGTAACAGCAATTTCTTCATTTTACCAAATGTTTTCTACCAAGAAAGTAAAAAAAACAACTGAAATTTCATAAAATTTAAATTGTTGTCTGCAACTCCTTTCAATTTGGACCAGTCTCAAATGCTGTCGTACGTAATGAGTTAATAAGTGAAATGGTAAATTTAAAAAACATGATAGGGTTTACTGAAAAAGGAGAAATAAGCTGTTAAAAGTAATTCTACTTTATAGTTTTTGTTAATTGAATAAATTATGACTCTTTGAACCAGTGATTGTAAATAATTAAATAAGAGTAAAAAAATATATATTATGGGCTCAAGCTTATTAACATTTTGATGTCCATTATCAAACTCAAATTGATAATTTTTACTTAAATGTTGAGAAATTTCAAAACACGGAGATTATGAAACTTTTGATATCAAGAATATTCTCATTCTTGAGAAAGAAATCCAATGTTAAGAACAAAAATTTGAGCCTATGAGGGGGCATGCTAAGAGTTTATTCAAAATGGACATCTGATAACTTTTTCTTTCCCCCGAGCAAAGGGACTGTTCAGTTGGGCGACTTACATTCTTTTGGGATCAAACAAATCCCTTAGATGAATTGAGTATAGACGAGGTCTTTCATCATACCCCGCAAAACAAATGTTTTTGGGAGTATACTGGAATCAGCCTGTTTGTCCTTGTGTCCGTCTGTCTTTGTACAAAATACCACCAATTTTGTTTCGCAAATTCCTCCATCAGTTTTGCTTCAATACCATTGAAACTTTTTACAAAGATTAACCACATGTTGAAGTTTTGCAAGACACAATTTTGAAGTCTTAATTCCCCCTGGTTCAAGAATTATCTCCCCTTGAACTTAGACATTATTTATGCTTTGTAGACATACAGCTAATTATATTACCAATTTTGTGTGTGGAACTCCTCCTTTCTAGAAAAGCAAAGTCAATAGCTATGTCCTTATATTGTTAAAGCTCTAATTACACTGAAAGCACTTGCCAGGGTATTAAGTCACATACTGTGACAAGTTCTAGTTGATTTTGTTTTCACTCTAAAACTGTATTTTGATTCAGGGTAGAGACCAGGTTTAGAGAAGCATCATTGAGGGAGAATTTTCCCATAATGCCAGTCCTAGGCATGTTTACCCGTTTAACCCTTTCCTGTGCACGCCCGTGATTTTTATGTCGCTGTGATTTTTTACTTTGTTGGTTTCATTTCAAATTTATCTTGTTGTCTGCAACCTCTTTCAATTTGGACCAGTCTAAAATTTCAACAAGTTCTACTACTTTTGCCAATTACAAGACGTAATATTCAGTTAAAAAGTGGCAAACAGCTAAACAACAAGGTGGCAAATTGCCACAAGATACGCTAGTCACACTTCTGGATGTTGACTGGGGAATGAGATTAAAATTTAAGTCTGATTTCAAGAAAGGGTAACAATTCACAATGATAACATGGTTCTGGTTATGCTACACTCACTCAAAATATAAATGCCCTCCAGCTTAAAATGAAGAATTTTTTTTCAACATACTAAAATTTTGCGTTTTTCCCATTTTTTGGACCCCTAGTGCAGGGCTGTCTTAAACCCTAGGAGGACAACTTTTAGTACAAAATCATCTAGATATGCTACATACCAAATATGAATATCCTAGACCGTATAGTTTAAGAGAAGTCTTTTGAAATTGCTCTAATTAAGCATTTTTCAAAACTTCGGACCTCAGGGGCGGGCCATTTTTGACCCCAGAGATTAAATATTTAAAAACTTGGTAGAGAACCATATGATTAAGCTCTATACAAAATATAAAGACCTTTGACCTTGTAGTCTATGAAAAAACAAAGATTTACTAAAATTTCCCATTTTCATATGCCGCGGCTACAAGAATTTTTTACGGAATGAAATTCTTTAAACAACTTTTGAAGAGCTTCATCCAAGGAATATCCCTGCAAAGTTTCAGCTTGATTGGCCTACTGGTCTAGGAGGAGAAGATTTTTATAGATATTTAAAGATTTACTACAGATTCCCATTTTCAAATGCCTAGCAACCAGAGTTTTTGACGGAATTAAATTCTTTTAACAACTTTTGTAGAACTTCACCCAATGAACATCCCTGCAAAGTTTCAGCTTGATTGGCCTACTGGTATAGGAGGAGAAGATTTTTAACAAGAGGCCCAGTGGGCCTTAACGGTCACCTGAGTAAAAGAGCACCAAGACAAGTGATTTTGTTTGAAAGAATTAGAAAAAGGTTTGGTTGAAATCCCCTCAGTAGTTCTTGAGAAGAAGATGAAAATGTTTAAAAGTTACCAAAAATGACCCCCTTTTGGTCCCCATTTTAGGCACCCCTGACCTCCAGCCTTTTAATTTTCACAAATCTGTATAATCAGTACCCAATGATGCTTTTCACCAAGTTAGTTTGAAATTGGCTTAGTACTTCATCAGAAGAAGGTGAAAATGTGAATTTTTTAACATGATGAACTTTGACCTCTGGGTGTGGCCCCATACATGACCCCAGGGACATGAATTTCACAATTTATAATATATCTGTCCTAGTTGTCATGCACACAGAATATTTAAGCCCTGGCATTAACAGTTTATTAGAAGAAGATTTTTAAAGAAGTACCAAAAATTACCCCTTTTTGCCCCCTATTTGGGCCCCTTTGACCCCCAGAACCCCTATTTTCACAAACTTGAATTGGCATCCCCCAATCATGCTTTCTACCAAGTTTGGTTGAAATCCGCCCAGTAGGTGACCTAAAAATACATTTATTTAAAGATTTACTACAGATTCTCATTTTAAAATGCCGCGGCAACCAGAGTTTTTTGACGGAATTCTATTCTTTTAACAACTTTTGTAGAACTTCACCCAAGGAACATCCCCGTAAAGTTTCAGCTTGATTGGCCTACTGGTTTAGGAGGAGAAGATTTTTAAAGAAATTATTGACTGACGGACGGATGGAAGACAGACAACGGCCGATCACAATAGCTCACCTCTTACTTTGTGCTCAGGTGAGCTAATAACTCAAAAACAGGTAAAGTAGAGTTTTGGTTCTTGTACTCTGCACTTCCCCTTGATGATATCTATCCACCCATAGTTATTACACTTTCAGAGATATGCACCAAAAAAATCCAAGTATGAAAAACAACAAAGGAGAATAACTCAAAAATAGGCATGTTAGAGTTATGGTTTTTATGTATTGCACTTTTCCTTGATGACATCTACCCAGCTTTAAGGTTTCATGATGATAGCTATTATACTTTCAGAGATATACCCCGGACAAATCTAAGTATGAAAAACAACAAAGGGGAATAACTAAAAATATGCAAGTTAGAGTTACGGTTCATGTGCTGTACACTTTCCCTTGATGACATCTATCCACCCATAAAGTTTCATGATCATAGCTATTATACTTTCATAGATATGCTCCAGACAAAATCCAAGTATGAAAAACAACAAAGGGGAATAACTCAAAAATTATGCAAGCAATAGTTATGGTTCTTGTGCATTGCACTCTGTAATCAATAGAGGAATATAACTGCCAAAGTTCAAGTCAACTGGACATAAGGTTACAAAGAAGCGGACGCTGCCCAGACATCAGACTGAGTCAAGTTATCTGATTTCCTTATTCTTTTTTAAAGGGGGCTCCTAATGAACATTTCTGCCAAATTTGGTAAAACTGGTTTGGCAGTGCAAGAAGAGATATTGCTCAAAGTAATAATTTGTTGAAAGATGACTGTTGCAAGGCAGATGGAGATTGATCACAATAGCTCACATGAGCACTTTGTGCTCAGGTGAGCTAAAAATTTGCAGATAACAATATCAAATGATAACAATAACAATATTTGTTTTTTCTGTAATAAGCAATTTCTTCATTTTAAGCAATTTTTTTCCAAAGCTTTTGTCTTGAGGGCATAAAAGCTTAATTATGTTTGAATGAGTTAACCCGTTCCTTTTTTCGAAATTTTAGACTGGTCCAAATTTAAACAGGTTGCAGACGACATTACAAATCGGATGCAATTTGAAATGAAACCACCTTATGTGGTAGAAAATATTGTGGGAAAAGGAGAAATTGCTTGTTACAAGCAATTTCTCCTTTTTCCACAATATTTCTCTAGTATAAAATCACTGCAACATAAAATCCCGGGTTTATACAGGAAAGGGTTAATATATATCCTGGAACCAACACACAAGGGTAATATATTACAGTTTTCAAACAAACTAACTGGTCCAACATAATTGTTTATTAATAGACAAGAAAAAAATGTATTTAAATAATTGAAAATAAAGAAGAATAAGTCTTAACAATGATGTAAAAATAAATGGGACTATTTGGGAAGGTTATCTGTGATTTGGTTCACAACAAATATCAATAGTTAGGGAATGTTATCTGTGTTTTGGTTCACAAAAAATATCAATAGTTTGTGAATGTTCTGTCTTTGGTTCACAACAAATGTCAATAGTTTGGGAATGTTATCTGTGTTTTGGTACACAACAAATGTCTGTAGTTTGGGAATGTTATCTGTGTTTTGGTTCACAACAAATGTCTGTAGTTTGGGAATGTTATCTATGTTTTGGTTCACAACAAATATCAATAGTTTGGGGATGTTATCTGTGTTTTGGTTCACAACAAATGTCTGTAGTTTGGGAATGTTATCTGTGTTTTGGTTCACAACAAATGTCTGTAGTTTGGGAATGTTATCTGTGTTTTGGTTCACAACAAATGTCTGTAGTTTGGGAATGTTATCTGTGTTTGGGTTCACAACAAATGTCTGTAGTTTGGGAATGTTATCTGTGTTTTGGTTCACAACAAATGTCTGTAGTTTGGGAATGTTATCTGTGTTTTGGTTCACAACAAATGTCTGTAGTTTGGGAATGTTATCTGTGTTTTGGTTCACAACAAATGTCTGTAGTTTGGATTTACATCTAATTTACACTCTTGACAAGGAAACTCTTTGGTCAAAAATGGCTCGTACCTGAAATAGAAATACAACAATGAAATCAATTTACAGCTGATCTTGTATGACAGACTATCCAATGGCTGTCACTCAAGAAGATTAAGAGATCATTGATGTTGGAGAAAAAAATCAAGAACACCGCCTACAGGTGCCTACCCTAGGCTATTGGGTGCTGGATAGTGGACAAAATGCATCTAGAGTTATCCCCCTTGATAATATAGGTTGCTCTTTTGATAGTGAACAAGAGTGCCAAAGTTCAAGTGAATGCCTTTAGTGGACCAGAGATATCACAAAATGTCAAAGTTTTTGCACGACAACGACACCAAGGCTACATATTTACAATACCTAGGATTTTCTCCGTAAACAGCCAAGCTAAAAATAGAAAATTAATGAACCAATCAAATAATAGATTTAGACCATGAAGTGAACTTTGAACTCTGATATTGGTCGAAATTATGATGTTTAGGTTGTCAACTATTCATGTTTATGCCCCTGCATTGAAAGATAGGGGGGAAAATTGTTTTAAAGTTGTCCACTTGTCTGTCTGTCCATCTGTCTGTCTGTCTGCAAAACCTAGCCAAAAAACTTGAAGGTTAAGGTCATGGGATAAGGTCCAAGGTCACATACCAAGGTCAAACACAAAAAAACCCCTCATGTACGGCAGAGGCATAGTGTTTCACAAACACATATTGTTTTGTTACATGATAATTTCCATGAATTTGGAAAAAATAACTATGTTCAAATCCAAGTGAAACTTGGACATGGCGTGCTTTCTGTCAATTGACATTTACGGCTGACAATCAATCAGTTCTCCAATGAAATCATTTCTTTAGACTGGAAGTTAAGTTTGAACTATGACATTGGCTGCAATTTCATGAATCATAATTGTTGGCATTTAACTGCATTTAAATCAAAGTTAAACTGCCTGTCGCAGTCGGGCGAATAACTGGGCGGGGCAAACAATCTGTCAATAGTCCTTATGAAGACACAATTCAAGTACAAAAACCAACAACATAGGGTTTAGGGTAGTTATTATTTAATCTTTGAATCTAAACACCCTCACCCCCACATAACTCTCTGACTCCCACATAACTCTGCAAATGGAAGAAATAACTCCTTCTTCAAAAAAACCCCCAAAACACGCCAGTCCAGCATATTCATTATTGAGTTTAGTGCTTTTTGAAAATGGAATATTTACTGTTGTTGCTCGATACAAATAGACACTAAATAGACATTGTCTCTCATAAAGGATTGACTGTCTAATGTTAACCCTTGTCATGCTGAACCCGGAATATTCCGGTCTGGGCAGGAGGTATAGACAAAGATCAGCCTACACATAAGTGCAGTCTGATCTTGATCTACACCTCCTGCTTGCACCTTTTCTGCCAGAGAATATTATGTAATTGATTTTCAAAAGAAATATTGATTATCAAACAACAAGTACTATCAGTGCTCTCAGCACTTTGATTTTAATGCATTTTCGTAAGAGATTTTATACAGCATGTCAAGAGTTAAGGTTGTTATGTTTGACTTGGTCTTTTGACGTACTTGTAGCTCTGAACTTATCTTTCAAAATCAACAGTCTTTTACCCCATTACAATTATACAAAACATTTCTGGACTGGTCAAATTGAAAGAAAATGTAGTCATCTATTTGATGTTCATGTAATTTTTTAAATGTATTTCTTTCTGGGTAGAAAACAGTGTGGGAAATGAGGAAATTGCTTGTTACATACAAATTTATCATTTTCTGGACTAGTTTACTAAGCTGTTTTCTAGGTGTGTAAAAAAGACGAGTTTGAGTTGGAATGGATTATAGATTTCCAAGATTAAGTAGATACTGTCTTATATATTCATCAATCACTTTAGTGCCCATGGATAATTTTGTCTCTGGTTCCCATTGAAGCATATATTTTAGATTTGTTCAACTTTTTTGGTACCAGCAATTTCATCCTTTTATACAATGTTTTGATATTTGTTTTTTTTTTGTGAGGCTTCATTGTGTGGGAATGGCTTCACACAATCCCACATGATGCTTTTGGACACCCCTTAGGAAACAGTTGGGAAAACATTGTGTAAAATGGAGAAATTGCTTGTAACAGAAAGTTAAAAAAATCTAAAATTTCACAATCATTAACTTGCCGTCTGCAACTTCTTTTAATTTGAACCAGTCTCAAAATTTGCCGTTTGGTAATGGGTTAAGAGAAAGAGAATAAAGACAACATTAATAATGTGACTTACCGTAATTAGTAAAATATGTATCAGAAAGTAAAGATATTATTGTGGGAAAACTGAGTAAATGCCACAAGGTTGTTATAATGTATTGCAGTTCGTAGGACGAAAGGCTTGCTGCAACAGCTTGAGAGAATGAGTTTACCTTCAACATTTTAAATCTCATTAATGTCCACCACCCGATAATTTAAAGTGCTAATTGAAGGCCTGTCAATATAGGTCAAATGAAAAAAACTAAAAGGAGGTTTGGTTAGGGAATAACAAACAGGTTTGAATTTACAGATTGTAGCCGTCGAGCAAACAATCAAAAACGTTATTGACCATTCAAATCATTTTTAGACTGGTGTTTAAAACAAACATTTTGTTTTACATTTTCGTTGGTTTGGAAACTTAAACGTCAGACTTGTTACAATGTTTATGTAAGCAACCAACGCTTTACCTTTAATTTTATGTCCCTGACAACAAATTTTGCAAAATAGTGTCATTTCATTACCTCAGTCAAACTGCCAGGCCCGAGATCAGTGGGAGCGACCAGAAATTAGTCATTATTGTTATCCCTCATTCTTATATCAAGCTCAATCTATTAGAAATTTTAACCCTTGTCATGCTGTATAATATCCCTTATGGATTCACATTAAAATCAAAGAGCACTGATGGTACCTGTTGTTCAATAATCAATTTTTCTTTTTAAAATTAATTTCATAACTTATCTGGCAGGAAAAGTAGAAGCAGGAGAGGTACAACAAGACCAGACTGCACTTATGTGCAGGCTGATCTTTGTCTATACCTCCTGCCCGGACCGAGATATTCAGGTTCAGGATGACAAGGGTTAAGCTAGAACAGAATGATTGTCGAGTCGACTGTGAGCATGTCTTATGGCTGACTGAGCTAACCGAGCTTGAAAATCTACTCACCAGAAGTTTACAGCAAGATTTCTTTTTTCTGTACGGCTTGGATATGATTTGACCTCATGCCACCAAAATGCTGGCATAAACAAAACTTCTCCTTCTTCTATAGTACAATTCATAGGATGAGCATCTGCAAACTTTGGAAATCTCTGAAAACAGGAATAGGGAGGTTTTTTCACTTTTGTGCCAGAGATCAAGAGAGAGGGAGTTATATGATTTTAAAATTTTATCACTTAGTTTTAGAGTTCAAGGAAGTAATTTTAAGTTGATGAATTTTTTTTTTCACTTTCTGGGTAAAAAATATTACAGGAAATAAAAAAAATTGCTTGTTAAAGAAGTGTAAATCAAAGGATTTGCAGACAACAATTTAAAGTATATTAAACTTTTTTCCCATTTTTTGGGTAGAAAACACCATGGAAAATGAAGAAATTGCTATTATATTTTCACAATGTGTTTCTTTTTCTTGAGGTGCATCAACTAGCATCATTTTATTGGAATAGGTAAATAAAGACAAAGTGATGGTTATATTTTTATATGTACAACACCTTTGAACAATTGAAATCTAAGGGTTGAAAACATTGTGGACATTGAAGAAGATCCTAGCCATTTTCCAGAATGTTTTTCAAAGTTTGATTCTTGATGGTTGTGAAAAAGCAGGATTGAGTGGGGATGGGTAAAACAAGGTTGCGAATTTGGATCTGTTAGACAATTCCCACAAAACAAACTTTGATAATGGTCCAAAAGAATTTGCAGACAACATTTTTTTTTATTGAAAAACAAAGAAAAGTATCTACTAATCCAATAATTATTAATCCTTGTCTTGCTGAATATTCATCCTTTCTTCACAAAAGTCAGATTTTTCGTCAACTTTCGGTTATTTTCTATCTTCAAATATTTCCTAATCACTGAAGAACAAGTAGATAGTGTAGACTAAGATCAGACTACACTTCTGTATGGGCTGATCTTAGTCTATACACCTGCCACAACTATTGTCAAATCAAGAATTAATGTCATTTTCACAAAAAAAGGCAGAATTCTACTTGAATGGATCAACCCATTACCAGACAGCAACATTTTAGACTAGTCCAAACTGAAAGGAGATTCAGAGATTTTAAAGTTTGTGAAATTTTATATTTTTTTCCACTTTCTTGATAGAAAACAGTGTTTAAAATGAAGAAATTGCTTGTTACAAGCAATTTTTAGCTCTACTGGCTGAAGGCCACTAGAGCTATAGCGATGGCTTTTTCCCGTCTGGTGTCCGTGCGTGCGTGCGTCCCTCTGTCCGTTAAACTTTTCCTTGTTTACGCGATAGAATCCAGAGTTTTCATCGGATTCCCTTCAAACTTTCACAGAATGATTGTACCATCATAAGGATTGTTCCTTTCGAAATTGGGCCAGATCCGTCAAGAAACATGGGAAAAGGGGCCTATTTAAAACTTAATTAAAAAATCCACGTTTACACGATAAAGTCCACAGTTTTCATCGGATTCTCTTCAAACTTTCACAGAATGAATGTACCATCATAAGGATTGTTCCTTTCGAAAATGGGTATGATCCATCAAGAAACACGGGAAAAGGGGCCTTATGAAAATTTAATTAAAATTCAATTAAAAATCCTCGCTTACGCGATAGAGTCAACAGTTCTCATCAGATTCTCTTCAAACTTTCTCAGAATGATTGTACCATCATAAGGATCATTCCTTTCAAAAATGGATATGATCCGTCAAGAAACATGGGAAAAGGGGCCGTGTGAAAATATAATTAAACAAGAGGTCCATGAGGGCCTGAGACGCTCTACTGGTTATCAAGTTTTCCGTTAAAGAAATCTGATATTTAAGGAAGTTAATTGCTCAAAGAAGAATGCATAAAGAAAAAAAAAGGGGCTTTATCCCCTTTATCATTTTAAACAACAATCCACAAGGCTCTTTTCCCATGTTACATGACGGATCCACTCCATTTCCAAAAGAAAGTTACCTTTATATATATTGACCCTACAATCATTCTGTGAATATTTCATCAGAATCTGACAATAATTGTGGACTTAATCACTTAAACAGGATTGTTTTGAATGAAAATCAATAAGGCCCCTTTTCCTGTGTTTTCTGATGGATCAATTTCATTCCAAAAGGAACTTTCCTTACAACCCGAAAATTGTTCTGTGAAATTTAAAAGACAACTTGATAATGATTGTGATCTTCATCACATACACAAGAATGTTTTGAATGATAATCTGTAAGGCCCCTTTTCCTGTGTTTCGAATGCCACAATTATTCCATGCATCTTTGAAGAGAATCCAATAAAACTGTTGACTTTATTGTGTTAACAAAGATATTAAATTCAAGTTCTCATAAGGCCCCTTTTCCCGTGATATTTTACTGTTGGTTTTATCATTCTATGAAAGTTAAAAGTGAATCCGATGAAATATTGGGAATTCATTATGTTTACTAGAATATTTAAAAAAAAATCATATGTCCCCTTTTTACATGATACTTGATGGATTGTACCCAGTTCTGAAAAGAACCATCTTAGTATTTGTACAATCATTCTGTGAAATTTTGAAGTGAATCCGGTGAAATCAAGGGACATCATTGTGTTAACCAGAATATTTAAGAGAGTTTTTCATAAGGCCCCTTTTATGTGACCCTTGCTATAGTCAGATCCACTGTCAAAATCAACAATTGGAATGATGGTACAATCAATCTGTTTAATCTGTGGAATTTATTGTGTTAATGAGTTTATAGTGAAATATTCATAGGGCCCCTTTTCTCATGATACTTTACAGAACAAACCAAATTTCAAAAGGAACAATTCTAATGAAGGTAGAATCATTCTTTAAAAGTTAAAGAGAATCAATGAAAACCGTGGACTGAATTGTGTCAAGAATTTTTGTAACTAAATTTTCATAAGGCCCCTATTTCCTTGAAACTTAACAAATCAGACCCAATGTACAAAGGAACAATCCTAATGATAGTTTGAAGAAAATGATAAAGACTGAGGACTTTATTGTAATAATGATGTTTTGTAATAAAATTTTTATAAGGTCCCTTTTCTTGTGTCACTTAACCAATCAGACCTAATTTACAAAGGAACAATCCAAATGATGGTACAATCATTCTATTAAAGTTTGAAGAGATTCTGATAAAGACTGAGGGCATTGTTGTGTTTATGAGGATTTGGTAATAATTTTTCATACAGCCCCTTTTCCTATGATACTAGACAGATCAGGCCCAATTTGGAAAGAAACAATCCTTATGATGGTACAAACATTCTATGAAAGTTTGAACAGAATCTGATGAAAACTGCAGACTTTATCTTGGTGTCAAATTTTTAAAATAAAATTTTCATAAGGCTCCTTTTCCTGTGATACTTGAAGGATCAGGTCTCATGTCAGCCTCAACAATCGTGATTATTGTACAATGATTCTGTGAAGGTTTGAATAAAATCCAATGAAATCTCTGGACTTGGTTACAAGGATTATAGATAAAATTCTCTAAAGGCCCCTTTTCCCATGATACTAGACAGATCACGCCTAATTTGAAAAGAAGGAATCCTCATGATGGAATAATCATTCTGTGAGAGTTTTAACAGAATCTGATGAAAACTGTTGACTTTATTGTTCTACAATGATTTTACAATTAAATTTCATAATGCTCCTTTTCCTGTGATACTTGAAGGATCAGGTCTAATGCAAACATCAACAATCATTATTATTGTACAATTATTCTGTGAATGTTTGAAGAAAATCCGATGAAAGCTCTAGACTTTGTAACAAGGATTTATAAATGAAATTTTCATAAGGCCCCTTTTCCTCTACTTCTTGACAGTTCAAACCCTGTTATGAAAAGAATGATAGTTATGACGTTCCAATCATTCTGTGAAAGTTTCAACAAAATCTGATCAAAGCTGTGGGCTTTATTGTGTTAACAGGGTTTTATTAATTGAATTTTCATTTAGCCCCTTTTCCCATGTTACTTGATGGATCTGAACCAATTCCCAAGGGAACTCTTCTTACAAAAGTATAATTATTCTGTTTGAGTGTAAAGACAACCACATCTCATCTGTGGACTTACAAGCATTAATTAAGATTTTTTTAATTGAATTTTCCTAAGGCCCCTTTTCCTATGTTTCTCAATGGATCAGACCCAATTTGAAAGGAACAATCCTTATGATGGTACAATCATTATGTGAAAGTTTGAAGTCAATCAGGTGAAATCTAGGGCCATTACGTGTTAACCAAGTTTTTTTATTAAATTTTCATGGGGCCCCTTTTCCCATGAAACTTGATGGATCAAACCTACTTCGGAAAGGAACAATCCACATAATGTAATAATCATTCTGGGAATGTTTGAAGAGAATTTGTTGAAAACTATGGACTCTATTGTGTTTACGAGGACTTTTTCAATCCAGTTTTAATCGGGCCCCTTTTTCCCGTGGTCCTTGACTGATCATACCAAATTTTAAAGGAACTATTCTTATGATGGTACAATCATTCTGTGAAAGTTTGAAGTCGATCAGATGAAAACTGTGGACTCTAGAGTGATAACAAAAATCTTTGAATTAAATTTTAATAAGGCCCCTTTTCCTATGTTTCTTGAGGAATCATATCCGATTCCAAAAGGTACAATCCTTATGATGGTACAATCATTCTGTGTTTCTTGAAGGATCATACCAAATTTTGAAAGGAACAATTCTTATGATGGTACAATCATTCTTAGAAAGTTTGAAGTCAATCAGATGAAAACTGTGGACTCTAGAGTGTTAATAAAGATCTTTGAATTAAATATTAATAAGGCCCCTTTTCCTATGTTTCTTGAGAAATCATATCCGATTCCAAAAGGTACAATCCTTATGATGGTACAATCATTCTGTGAAAGTTTGAAGAGAATCCGTTGTAAATTGTTGGCTCTAGAATATTAATGAGAATTTTTTATTAAACATTTCATAAGGCCCCTTTTCCCGTGTTTCCAGATGGATCATACCAAATCCTTATGTTAGTTCAATCATTCTGTGAAAGTTTAAATACATTCTGATGAAAACTGTGGACTCTAGAGTGTTAACAAGAATTTTTTAATTAAATCTTCAGAAGGCCCCTTTTCCCATGTTTCTTGACGGATCATACCCAATTTCGAAAGGAACGATCCTTATGTTAGTACAATCATTCTGTGAAAGTTTGAAGAGAATCCATTGAAAACTGTGAACTCTATCGTGTAAACGAGGTTTTTAATGGAATTTTAACCCTTTCCTGTTCAATCCCTGTTTTTTACGTCCCTGTGATTTTATACTTGAGAAAACATTGTGGGAAAGAAGAAATTGCTTTAATGAAAGCAATTTCTTCTTTTCCCGAAATATTTTCTACCCTATAGGTTGGTTACTTTTAAAATTGCACTCACTTTGAGTTGTCGTCTGCAACTTCTTTCAAATTGCACAAGTCTAAAATTTTGAAAAACAGGAAAGGGTTAATTAAATTTTCATAAGGCCCCTTTTCCCATGTTTCTTGACGGATCATACCCAATTTCGAAAGGAACGATCCTTATGTTGGTACAATCATTCTGAGAAAGATTGAAGAGAATCCAATGAAAACTGTGTACTCTATCGTGTAAACGAGGATTTTTATTTGAATTTTTAATGAATTTTCATAAGGCCCCTTTTCCCATGTTTCTTGACGGATCATATCCATTTTTGAAAGGAATGATCCTTATGATGGTACATTCATTCTCAGAAAGTTTGAAGAGAATCTGATGAAAACTTTGGACTCTATCGCGTAAACAAGGATTTTTAATTAAATTTTCATAAGGCCCCTTTTCCAGTGTTTCTTGACGGATCATACCCATTTTCAAAAGGAACGATCCTTATGATGGTAGAATCATTCTGTAAAAGTTTGAAGAGAATCCGATGAAAACTGTGGACTTTATCGCGTAAACAAGGAAAAGTTTAATGGACGGATGACGGCGAATGCTGGACGGGAAAAAGCCATCGCTATAGCTCTAGTGGCCTTCGGCCAGTAGAGCTTGAAATCCTCGTTAAAACTCTAGAGTCAACAGTTTACATCAGATTCAATGCAAACTGTCACAGAATGATTGTACAAACATAAGGATTGTTCCTTTCGAAATTTGGTGAGATCCATCAGGAAACACGGGAAAAGGGGCCTTATGAAAATTTAATTAAAAATTCCATTAAAAATCCTTGTTAACGCGATAGAGTCCACAGTTCTCATCAAATTCTCTTCAAACTTTCTCAGAATGATTGCACCATCATAACGATCGTTCCTTTCGAAAATGGGTATGATCCGTCTAGAAACACGGGAAAAGGGGCCTTATCAAAATTTTATTAAAAAATCCTAGTTAACACTCTAGAGTCCAGAGTTTACATCAGATTCAATTCAAACTTTCACAGAATGATTGTACCAACATAAGGGTCGTTCCTTTCGAAATTGGTTCAGATCCGTCAAGAAACATGGGAAAGGGGGCCTTATTAAAACTTAATTGAAAAATCCTCGTTTACGCAATAAAGTCTACAGTATTCATCGGATTCTCTTCAAACTCTCACTGTACCATCAGTTTAGCGGCTTTCGTATGCAATCTGCTCAGATCTGAGCTGCAGGAATACAGAACAAATTAACTTGACAGCAGAAGACAGCTTGACCCTAATTATCACACTATTAAACAGGACATGTGCAATAAATTCTCCAGTGGAACTGATAAGCCTGTTACTGTCATTCCCTAACAGAACAGCCCGTCTTTTTGATAACTTGAATCCTAAATTGTTGTCCATTTAACATATTTATCAACTGTTTCCATATAATTACTTGCTTTGAAAAATTTGAGATCATTTTGTTTTTCAACAACAAATGTCTTCTTTCCCAACTCTGTTTCCAATGTTATTTTCAAGTAACTTTAACTTTGAACTACTTGTTTTAACCCTTTCCCATTTTTTTGAAATTTTAGTCTGGTCCATATTAAACGAGGTTTCAGAAGACAATGTAAAATGTATTGAATTTGAAATTAAATCATCCTATGTGGTACAAATTATTATGGTAAAAGAAGAAATTGTTAGTTACAAGCAATTTCTTCTTTTTCCACAATGTTTTGTCAAGTGTAAAATCACAGCGATGTAAAATCTTGAGTTTGTACAAGAAATGGTTAATTTTTCAGGATTATAAGAATTATGTAATAACCTAATTGATAATTATTAAAAAGAAACTCAGCCAGTTGCTTTGACAAATAATACATCGATATTTTTCGATTTGTTTCTTTCTACTTTAAATTCATCAACTCTCTAAACATTTGAAAGTCGCTATTTACAAATTACTGATATTCTTAAGATCACCTTTTAGGTCAAACTGAAATATGAAATAAAGAACTAAATTTATATTAAAAACTTTAATATGGTTAATAACTTTTGAATGGTAAGTGATGGGACATCTTATACAATCCTTTTAAGAAGGCTTTTTTAGCTCACCTGAGCACAATGTGCTGGAGGTCAGGGGTCGAAACTAACAGTGTTCCGGGATCCTGAGGATCCCTTTAAATTAGAAGGGACCCCAGCAATCTCAGGCTAGGGATTCCGTCAGGATCCTTCAATATTTTCAAGTACAAAAGATCCAGTACAAAAGACCTTAATGTATCAACTAATGCTCCTGATTTCTTCTTCTTCTTCTTTTTTTTCTTTTTGCTTATTTTTGTAGAAAACATTGTGGATAATGAAGAAATTGCTTGTCACAAGCAATTTCTTCATTTTTCACAATGTTTTCCGAAGCTTTTTTTTTTATCAAGTTGGGCTTAGAAGGACAGGATTGCGTGTGAATGAGTTAATGTTTATCAAGGAGGGATCCCTGATAATCTGGAGGAAACTCTGAAGTAATAGGTAGGGATTCCTGTTGGATCCCACTGAAGTAAGGTTAGTGTCGAACCCCGGAGGTGAGCTATTGTGATCGGTAAATGTCCAGAGTCCGTCTGTTTGTCAGTAAACAATTATCAAAAAAACTTCTCCTCCTAAACCATAAGGCCTAGAGCTTTGATATTTGGTACATATTATCAACTATTGATCCTCTACCAAAATACTTAAAAAAATTACTAAACTCAGAAAATTAGCACTTTTCTGTGCGATCCCTGATTTTACAAAGGAATGAAGAGGGAAATGTTTGAAAATCTTCTTCTACCAAACAATATGGCCTAGAGCTTTGATATTTGGTATGTATCAAGATCCATTGGCCCTCTACCAAAATACTTCAAAGAATCACTAAACTCTGAAAATTAGCCCATTTCTGTGCGATCCCTGACTTTACAAGGGAAATCTTTGAAAATCTTCTTCTCCCATACCATTTGGCCAAGAGATTTGATATTTGGTATGTATCATCACCTTATGACCTCTGCCAAAATACTTCAAAGAATTATCATGCCATGAAAATTAGCCCTATTCAGTGAGATCCCCGATTTTACAAAGGAATGAAGAAGGAATTCTTTGAAATTTTTCTCCTCCCAAACCATTTGTCACAGAGATTGGATATTTGGTAGGTATCAATGTTCATTGACCTCCTACCAAAATCCTTCAAAGAATTGTTGTATTCTGAAAATTAACCCTTTTCTGTGCGATCCAATTTACAAAGGAACAAAGAAGGAAATCTTTGAAAATCTTCTACTCCCAAACCATAAGGCCTAGAGCTTTGATATTTGGTATGGATCTATTGACCCTCAGCCATAAAAGTTTAATGAACTACTGCATTCTGAGAATTAGCCATTTTCTGACAGACGCCTGACAATGACCAATCACTATAGCTCACCCAGAGCACTTCGTGCTCAGGTGAGCTAAAAACAGTTTTCAATGAGTTATAATTGAGCAAGTACATTACATTTCAAATGATTTCACATGTGCACAGAGTAATGTCTTAGACCAGATCATACATGTGTACAGTCTGATCAGAGTCTTCACCGTGCTCTCTAGATAGATATAGACTCTAAGTTTCTTAAGCTGATAAGTAAGTATTCTTTTACACTGTAACTGCCCATCCTTCTCAATGTCTGTTCACATACTTTTGAAATTGTTTATGAAATGTTGTGCACTGGTTCAATTATATATTATATATGGCTTTATTAATCCATTCCCATTCAATCCCTCTTTTTGATACTCATCCGGAAAAAACATTGTAACACACTGTGGAAAATGAAGAAATTTCTTTTTATTGGCAATTTCTTCATTTTCCATATTTTTTGTAACCAAAAATCCTAAAATATATCTAAAATTTCATCAACTAGAAATTGGTATTTCAAATGTCTTGGACTATGAACTAGTCTATTTTCATTTCGTGTGGTTATGGGTTATAGTGCTCAACTAGTTGAAGAGAAACTGAATTCTGTCTGCAGGGTAAGAAGGTGTCTTTCATATGATTTTCAATTGTAAGATGAAACCATCTGTATTCTACACTGCTGAATAAATTCTGACCAGGCACCATAACTGGGTGATAATGGGTGTTTTATGATCTCTGGGGGTAATTGATACTTCATGCATCATTTTGATAGGGTAGGCCCCATTTCTAGCCTGGCGTAAGTCACTAAAGTGCATAAGGATTCTTCCTTTAGAAATTGGGTATGATCCGTCAAGAAACATAGGAAAAGGGGCCCTATGAAAATTCAATTAAAAATTCAATTAAAAATCCTCGTTTACGCGATAGAGTCCACAGTTTTCATTGGATTCGCTTCAAAATTTCTCAGAATGATTGTACCATCATAAGGATCGTTCCTTTCGAAAATGGGTCTGATCTGTCAAGAAACACGGGAAAAGGGGCCTTATGAAAATTTAATTAAAAAATCCTCGTTAACACTCAAGAGTCCACAGTTTTCATCAGATTGTTTTTAAACTTTCACAGAATGATTGTACCATCATAAGGATTGTTCCTTTTGGAATTTGGTGAGATCCATCAGGAAACACGGGAAAAGGGGCCTTATGAAAATTTAATCAAAAAATCTTTTAAGAAATCCACTTTAACACTCTGGAGTCAACAGTTTTCATTGGATTCCCTCAAACTTTCACAGAATGATTGAACTAACATAAGGATTGTTCCATTCGAACTTTGGTATGATCCGTCAAGAAACACAGGAAAAGGGGCCTTATGAAAATTTTAATAAAAAATTCTCATTAATGATCTTGAGCCAACAATTTTCAATGGATTCTCTTCAAACACTCACAGAATGATTGTACCATAATAAGGATTGTTCCTTTCGGAACTGGATATGATTCCTCAAGAAACAAAGGAAAAGGGGGCTTATTAAAATTTAATTCAAAGATCTCTGTCAACACTCTAGAGTCCACAGTTTTCATCTGATTGACTTCAAACTTTCACAGAATGATTGTACCATCATAAGAATTGTTCCTTTCAAAATTTGGTATGATCAGTCAAGGACCACGGGAAAAAGGGGCCCGATAATAACTGGATTGAAAAAGTCCTCGTAAACACAATAGAGTCCATAGTTTCAACAAATTCTCTTCAAACATTCCCAGAATGATTATTACATTCAATGGATTGTTCCTTTCGGAAGTAGGTTTGATCCATCAAGTTTCATGGGAAAAGGGGCCCTATGAAAATTTAATAGAAAAATCTTAGTTAACACATAATGGCCCTAGATTTCACCTGATTGACTTCAAACTTTTACATAATGATTGTACCATCACAAGGATTGTTCCTTTCAAATTGGGTCTGATCCATTGAGAAACATAGGAAAAGGGGCCTTAGGAAAATTCAATTAAAAAAATCTTAATTAATGCTTGTAAGTCCACAGATGAGATTGAGTTGTCTTTATACTCAAACAGAATAATTATACTTTGGTAAGAAGAGTTCCTTTTGGAATTGGTTCAGATCCATCAAGTAATATGGGAAAAGGGGCTAAATGAAAATTCAATTAATAAAACCCTGTTAACACAATAAAGCCCACAGCTTTGATCAGATTTTGTTGAAACTTTCACAGAATGATTGGAACGTCATAACTATCATTCTTTTCATAACAGGGTTTGAACTGTCAAGAAGTAGAGGAAAAGGGGCCTTATGAAAATTTCATTTATAAATCCTTGTTACAAAGTCTAGAGCTTTCATCGGATTTTCTTCAAACATTCACAGAATAATTGTACAATAATAATGATTGTTGATGTTTGCATTAGACCTGATCCGTCAAGTATCACAGGAAAAGGAGCATTATGAAATTTAATTGTAAAACCATTGTAGAACAATAAAGTCAACAGTTTTCATCAGATTCTGTTAAAACTTTCACAGAATGATTATTCCATCATGAGGATTCTTTCTTTTCAATTTAGGCGTGATCTGTCTAGTATCATGGGAAAAGAGGCCTTTAGAGAATTTTATCTATAATCCTTGTAACCAAGTCCAGAGCTTTCATTGGATTTTATTCAAACCTTCACAGAATCATTGTACAATAATCACGATTGTTGAGGCTGACATGAGACCTGATCCTTCAAGTATCACAGGAAAAGGAGCCTTATGAAAATTTTATTTTAAAAATTTGACACCAAGATAAAGTCTGCAGTTTTCATCAGATTCTGTTCAAACTTTCACAGAATGTTTGTACCATCATAAGGATTGTTTCTTTCCAAATTGGGCCTGATCTGTCTAGTATCATAGGAAAAGGGGCTGTATGAAAAATTATTACCAAATCCTCATAAACACAACAATGCCCTCAGTCTTTATCAGAATCTCTTCAAACTTTAATAGAATGATTGTACCATCATTTGGATTGTTCCTTTGTAAATTAGGTCTGATTGGTTAAGTGACACAAGAAAAGGGACCTTATAAAAATTTTATTACAAAACATCATTATTACAATAAAGTCCTCAGTCTTTATCATTTTCTTCAAACTATCATTAGGAATGTTCCTTTGTACATTGGGTCTGATTTGTTAAGTTTCAAGGAAATAGGGGCCTTATGAAAATTTAGTTACAAAAATTCTTGACACAATTCAGTCCACGGTTTTCATTGATTCTCTTTAACTTTTAAAGAATGATTCTACCTTCATTAGAATTATTCCTTTTGAAATTTGGTTTGTTCTGTAAAGTATCATGAGAAAAGGGGCCCTATGAATATTTCACTATAAACTCATTAACACAATAAATTCCACAGATTAAACAGATTGATTGTACCATCATTCCAATTGTTGATTTTGACTGTGGATCTGACTATGGCAAGTGTCATATAAAAAGCGGCCTTATGAAAAACTCTCTTAAATATTCTGGTTAGCACAATGATGTCCCTTGATTTCACCGGATTCACTTCAAAATTTCACAGAATGACTGTACAAATACTTAAATGGTTCTTTTCAGAACTGGGTACAATCCATCAAGTATCATGTAAAAAGGGGACATATGATTTTTTTTAAATATTCTAGTAAACATAATGAATTCCCAATATTTCATCAGATTCACTTTTAACTTTCATAGAATGATAAAACCAACAGTAAAATATCACGGGAAAAGGGGCCTTATGAGAACTTGAATTTAATATCTTTGTTAACACAATAAAGTCAACAGTTTTATTGGATTCTCTTCAAAGATGCATGGAATAATTGTGGCATTCGAAACACAGGAAAAGGGGCCTTACAGATTATCATTCAAAACATTCTTGTGTATGTGATGAAGATCACAATCATTATCAAGTTGTCTTTTAAATTTCACAGGACAATTTTCGGGTTGTAAGGAAAGTTCCTTTTGGAATGAAATTGATCCATCAGAAAACAAAGGAAAAGGGGCCTTATTGATTTTCATTCAAAACAATCCTGTTTAAGTGATTAAGTCCACAATTATTGTCAGATTCTGATGAAATATTCACAGAATGATTGTAGGGTCATAAGGTAACTTTCTTTTGGAAATGGAGTGGATCCGTCATGAAACATGGGAAAAGGGGCCTTGAGGATTGTTGCTTAAAATGATAAAGGGGATAAAGCCCTTTTTTTTATCTTTATGCATTCTTCTTTGAGCAATTAACTTCCTTAAATATCAGATTTCTTTAACGGAAACCAGTAGAGTGTCTCAGGCCCTCATGGGCCTCTTGTTTCATTTTACACAATGTTTACCTCATTGTTTTGTTGGAAGGGCATCCAAAAGCGTTACTGTGTGGGAATGAGTTAAACAAAACACATACCTGATAGTTTGGATTGTCCAGGTCAACTGGTGACATGACCATGGATGTACTGTCCATCAATTTCTTCTTTTTGAATGTTTTTGTTGTATTGTTATATTCAAGCTTTGCCTCTGGAATGTGTGCTTCATAGAGCTGGGTATTATTGTGTGGTGAGAAGAGAATCACTTCTTTCTTTCCACTTATCTGAAACCCATTAAGTGAAATTTATATCGAAATAGTTTTCCTTGAGAATTGACTTCTTGTTTGGGTACATTTTTTTTCTAGGGGGTGGGGTTGGGTGGGGGGACAAATTATTGTGTGGGAAAGGGTTAAACTTTATATGCCATGAGAAGATTTCTTCTTTATTTCTATATAAGTGGTATGCTCTGGAAGAGCCCAAATATAACCTAAATTCTTTCTTTCAATGTAAAATTATAGGGTTCAGCAGGGTCAGCCATAAAGAGACCAGAGAGCCATAATATGTACAAACTGGAAAGGGGTCCGCTAGATATAATACATACCAAATATCAATACTCTAGGTTTTTTGTTTTTTAGAAAAAAAGATTTTTCAAGTTTCTAGTCTTTGTTTTAATGTAATAAAGGGTGTGCCCAGGAAGAGTAAAAATATTGTCAAAGGGCTATCAAATGAACAAATCTGCAAGAAGTCCCCTAGGAAGTGGTGTATACTAAATATCAAGGTTCTCTGGCTTCTGGTTTCAGAGAAGAAGATTTTTAAAGGATTTATTATTCTTGACCTTTTAGATGGTATGCCAACCAGAGTTAAGGGTGGATCTCAATTATTTGAACAATTTAACCCTTGCCATTCTGAACCGGAATATTCTGGTTTGGGCAGGAGATATAGACAAAGATCAGCCTGCACATAAGTGCAGTCTGATCTTGTTCTACACCTCCTGCTTGTATTTATCCTGCCAGAGAATTTATGAAATTGATTTCAAAAGAAATATTGATAAATGAACAAGAACTATCAGTGCTCTCAGCCCTTTGATTTTAATGCAATTTTGTAAGGGATTTTATACAGCATGACAAGGGCTAAGAAAAGCCTTACACAAGGAACATTCCTTGCCGGTCAAGTTTCTTCCAAGATTGGCCCAACTGTTCTAGAGAAGATGGTCAAGAAAAAGGCAAATAAGATCAAACAATAATATTTCTGGACATTAGGCAACCACAAGAATCCACTTTGAGCACTATGTTCTCGGCTGAGACTGATGGTAGATCTTTTCTAATTTATAGTTTACCCCTGTCATGCTGAACCCTGAATATTCCTGTTTGGCAGGATGTGCAGTCTTATCTTTGTCTACACCTCCTGCTTGTCCCTTTAAAGCCAGTGTGGTTTAAACCATTAAAAAATACCAATCCAAAATTAGTGTTGTCTGTGCTATCAGTCCTTTGATTTTAACACAATTTTGCAGAGGATTTATTCAGGATAACAAGGATTAAGAATTATAAATGGCTATTTTACCCTTTATCTTTTGATTTGGAAAAACATTGTTACAGCAGCACTTTTTTCTCTTACTATTTTTAGCTCACCTGGGCACAACGTGCTCAAGGTGAGCTATTGTGATCGGTAATTGTCTGGCATCTGTCTGTCCGTCCATAAAAAATTCTTAAAAAATCTTCATGTCCTAAACCATAAGGCCTAGAGCTTGGATATTTGGTATGTATCATCACCTATTGACCCTCTACTAAAGTACTTCAAAGAATTACTGTACTCTAAAAATTAGCCCTTTACTATGTGATCCCTGATTTTACAAAGTAAATCTTTAAAAATCTTCACCTAAACCATAAGGCCAAAAGCTTTGATATTTGGTACATATCATCACCTATTGACCCTCTACCAAAATACTACAAAGAATTATTGTACTCTGAAAATTAGCCCTTTTCTGTGCGATCCCTGATTTTACAAAGGAATAAAGAAGGAAATCTTTGAAAATCTTCTTCTCCCAAACTATAAGGCCTAGAGCTTTTATATTTAGTATTCATCATCACCTATTGACCATCTACTGAAATACTTCAAAGAATTACTGTATTCTGAAAATTAGGTCTTCTCTGTGCCATCCCTGATTTTACAAAGGAATAAAGAAGGAAATCTTTGAAAATCTTCTTCTCCCAAACCATAAGGCCTAGAGCTTTGATATTTGGTACATATCATCATCTATTGACCCTCTCCCAAAATACTTCAAAGAATAACCTTATTCTGAAAATTAGCCCTTTTCTGTCTGATCCCTGATTTTACAAAGGAATAAAGAAGGAAATCTTTTGAAGTCTTCCTCTCCCAAATGATTAGGCCTAGAGCTTTAATATTTGGTACATATCATTAACTATTGACCCTCTACCAAAATACTTTGAAGAATTACCCTATTCTGAAAATTAGACCTTTTCTGTGAGAACCCTAATTTTAGTTTGAAATAAATAATGATATCTTTGAAAACCTTCTTCTCCTAAACCATTAGGCCTAGAGCTTTTATACTTTGTATGTATTGATTTCTATACTTCAAAGCATTACCATATTAAGGAATTTAGTGGTATATGTTGGGATCATCAACATACCTAGGATTAAAAGAGAAATCCTTAAACATCTTCTCCAAAATTATTAGACAGAGGGCTTTGCTATTTTGTTTATACCATAAAGCCTTGAAACATCATAATCAGGGGAGCGATTTAGGACCATCATGGTCCTCTTGTTTAGCCATCCCTTCTAGCAAAGCGTTAGCTTTGATAGTTTAAGTTAACAGACAAAATTTTGAGGTCTTTTTAAAGTTCATTGAGTGCAAACTGCCTCTGGAGGCTTAACCGCCAAATCCATGGAATGCCTACACAATGAAAAATAGTTCTAATATATCTCTGGAATATTGCAAACTCTATTACGATTGTAAAATTGTAGAGAACTCTGTTTAAGCATGCTATTTAACCTATTCCCACTCAATTCCACATTTTAAGCATCTCAAGGAAAAAGCTTTGGAAAACATTTGGGACAATGCCCACAATATTTTCTACCAATCAAGGGAAAGATTTTCTAAATTCAACCATGCTTTGCTAGCTAACAGTACTTTCAGTACTTTGATGTTAAATGGTAAGCTTCAAAGTACAAACTTTAGGACTTTACTAATTGGTCAGACTGCCCTTGCCATGTAGGTTTCTAGGGCTAGCACATTAACCCTTGTCCTGCTGAATATTTATCCTCTTTTCACTCTTTTTTATAACACTTACATTCATAGATCGATGTTGTATTCAAAGATTTTTCTAATCAAAACAAGCAGGTAATGTATGCTACGATCAGACTGAGTGTCTGTGCAGGCTGATCTTAGTCTTTACACCTGCCAAAGCTTTTGTCAAAGCAAGAATATTAAATCACAAACATGACAAGGGATAACAACAGGATTTTCTTTGAAACTTTTAAGTTATATACTCAGATTTCTCAGTGAGGTACTTGATTATTTCACTCTGAGACCAATGGAATTGTTAACTTGACAAACTGTTTAGGTTTGATTTTACCCTGCTCTTTGTTCATCCAAATGCTAACTGCAGAATGAAAGCTGCTGATGATGTTATCAAAGTTTAGAATGACATTTGCATTAATAGAGATGAATTGTTTGATTTAACCCATTCCCACACAGTGACTCTTTTGGATGCCTCTCAAGAAAAATAATTGGGAAAGCCTTGTTGAACATGAAAAAATTGCTTGTAACAAGCAATTTCTTCATTTTCCACAATCTTTTCTACCCAGAAAATTGAAAAAATCTAAAATTTCATAAAGTTAAAATTGTCCTCTGCAATTCCTTCCAATTTGGACCAGTCTAAAATTTTGCTGTCTGGTAATGGGTTAAGATCCATTGATCTTTCATTCAACAAATAAAATCTCTATTTTAACTTGTTCTGTTAGTCAATACAGCTTTTGTTGTTTACTAATTGAAAGATTATATATATCTTGCTCTGAAATAATTGATAGATCGTTGCCGTGAATCAATAAACTGATTGGCCAGTCAAACTGTTCAGACTAGAAGAGAACTCTGAACTCAGACATACATGTTGCAAAGTTTTGCGATTACTACAGCTTATTCAAGCTGCAGGTGTTTAGGTCACCAACCATCGATTTTCCTGTTATTGCATATCTCTGGCAAAATATTTGACAGAATAATACTGTTTATAATATTGGTTGAAGTGCCATGTTGATGGCAAGTGGGCATGGCAATTGATTCATCAATTACCATTATTTTATCCCATATTTAACCCTTGTCATGCTGAACCTGGAATATTTCTTTTTTAGCAGGAGGTATAGACAAAGATAAGCCTACACATATGTGTAGCCTGATATCAGTCTACAACTCCTGCGTATCCCTTTTAAGCTTCAATTATTTATAACATACATGTTCAAAAGATTTTGTAACCCACAATTATAACATCCATTACTGACAGCCATTTGATGACAAGGGTTAATGTTCCGTTTCATAGAAGCAATACATACCTGACAAAGAAAATTGTCAAATGGGTCAAAGTGAAGTTTTCCCAATGTCTTTCCATCACTTAACCAGATATTTCTGTGTTGAAGATACAAAGAATCTTTGATAAAAGGCATTTCATAAACATCATTTTCCAAGTCTGCTTCAATATCAGACAATGAAGAATATTCTAGATAAGCTGATATTCCTTTAGTACTTCCATCTGCGACAGATTCAATGAGATCAATAAAATCTGAAAAATTCATGTTTTTGGTGGCTGGTCTTACAACTACAACGTCTGGAAATAATAACTGCTTTTTCACTTCTTCTGGAATATTGAAAGTGTCATAGTTTTCAAACTGGAATGCAAAGTCAACTCCTTCAAAAACTCCCTCTGGAGTTAATTTTATGTGAATCTTCTTATACCCATAATTCATTTTAAAGTAACTGTTTGACCATTTGGCAAATGCTGGCCAATCATTGATTGCATTTTTGATTATCACTGGTTTAGATCTTTTTAAAAACTCGTGAAAAAAGTTTGACTTAGATGGCACCTCAATTTTCTCACATTGATGTAGAAGTGTTTTTGAACTTATTTCAGAGGATTTCAATTGTTTTTTTGATTCTGGTTGGTACAAATGACTATGATCATGTATTTCACCACTTGTTTGACAACTTTCCTTGAAGCAATACCTATGAACATCCTTCATTCTAGTATTCGAAGCATTCTCTACATAGAAAAGGTGCCTTAAAATATCTTGTCTGTGGAGTCCTTTGATTGTCAAATACCCATTTGATTGTCTGTATGAAATACATTTCTCATTTATGAACTCGACGATAGTTGATACTTGAAGAGGTCCTGTGTAGACAACGCCCTGTGCAGCCGGTGGTCTTAAACCTCCGAGGTATAAACACGATCTATCTAGTTTTCTCTTTGGAAAAACAATAATTTTTTCTGTTGAATTATCTATACACTTGTCAAGTTTAATATGATGTTTTTTAAGTTCAGAAATGGAATGAACAAAGCCTATAACAACTTTGTCTTCTGTGCTGAATGCAAAAGAAACGCCATCGAAAACCGATGACAGACCGTAATCATCGCTTGAAAATGAAACAAAACAAGATTTTTCAGTTATTTGAAGCAACTCGTCGAATGCGGAATCAATCCCTGTTTCTGGGGCGATCAGTAGTTTGTGTTGCCAGGAAGAAATTCTACTGAAGATTGTGAAAATTATATGCATCGACAACCAACGCGTCATCGTCTCGAAGGGAACCAGCATATATTAGTCTGGGACTTTTTTCCTCATTACACTAGGGTCTATTTCGACTGGTGCGAACGCCCCTCGATTAATTCTAAGAATCAAATTAGAGTTTTGAAGAAGTTAAAGGTTAAATGACGCCAACTTGGTTCTATATACTTGTTCGACTGGAACATTAGTTAAATTGGTAGGAACGATGTCAAAGTCGAAAAAGGCCTAGCACATTTAGTTTTGTATGTAGTGGAAGAAATATTTCTCATGTAGACCCATTTGCTTACAAAACAAAAAGAAAAAGGCAAACGGTTGCTTTGGCAACAAAGGGGATTTATTTCATTCCATGTTTAACACATTCCAAAATGTTAGACTGGTCCAAATTGAAAGAAGCTGCAGACGACAATTTCCAATTGGTTGAATTCTAATTTTTTTCGTCTTTTTCATCAGAAACATTGTGGATAATGAAGGAAATGCTTAATACAAGAAAATTCGTCTTTTTTACAATGTTTTCTAAAGCGTTTTTCTTGAGGGGCATAAAGGAGGTATTGTTTCGGAATGGGTTATTTAAGCATGCTGGAGAAAGTCCTTGTATTGCAAATCCGAAGTGAGCGAAGGATTCTCTCTGAATTGAGTCGTCAAGGACTTATTTGGAGATTGTGAAGACTGCTTGTCCTCATAAACAAAAAATCCGTCTACACCGAGTTAAAGTTAAGAGATGTCTATACTTATAGTGATCAATGTAAGATGTCTATACTTAGTGTGATCAAAGTAAGATGTCTTTACTAAGTGATCAAGGTAAGAAGTCTATACTTAGTGTGATCAAGATATATTGTCTGTACTTAGTGATCAAGGAAAGATGTCTATACTAACAGTGATCAAGATAAGATGTACAAAGTGATCAAGGTAAAGTGTCTGCACTTAGGGTGATCAAGATAAGATGTCTTTTCATAGTGTGATCAAGATATGTTGTCTGTACTTAGTGATCAAGGTAAGAAGTCGATACTTAGTGTGATCAAGATATATTGTCTGTACTTAGTGATCAAGGAAAGATGTCTATACTAAGTGTGATCAAGGTAAGATGTACAAAGTGATCAAGGTAAGGTGTCTACACTTAGGGTGATGAAGATAAAGATTTCTATACTTAGTGTGATCAAGATATGTTGTCTGTACTTAGTGATCAAGGTAAGATGTCTATACTTAGTGTGATCAAGATATGTTGTCTGTACTTAGTGATCAGGGTAAGATGTCTATACTAAGTGTGATCAAGATATGTTGTCTGTACTTAGTGATCAAGGTAAGATGTCTATACTTAGTGTGGTCGAGATAAGATGTCTATAATAAGTGATCAAGGTAAGGTGTCTACGATTAGGGTGATCATGATAAGATGTCTTTTCTAAGTGTTCAAGGTAAGATGTCTATACTTAGTGTGATCAAGGTATGTTGTCTGTACTTAGTGATCAAGGTAAAATGGCTACACTCAAAGATCAAGGTAAGATATCCACACTTAGAGTGATCAAGGTAAGATGTCCACACTTAGAGTGATCAAGGTAAGATGTTTATACTTAGTGATCAAGGTATGGTGGCTATACTCAGTGATCAAGGTAAGATGTCTATACTGAGGGAGAAAAAGGTAACATATCTACACTTAGAGTGATCAAGGTAAGCTGTCTTTACACACTGATCAAGGTAAGATGTCTACTCTTGGCTATAATGACTGATCAAGGTAAGATGTCTACATTTAGATTGATCAAGGTAAAATGTCACTTAGTTATTAATGTAAGGTGTTTTACTTAGTGATGAAGGTTTGACGGCTTTACTTAGTGATCATGATAAGATGTCTATACTAAGAGTTGAAGGTAAGATATCTACACTAAGTGCTCAAGGTAAGATGTCTACACTTAGAGTGATCAAGGTAAGATGTCTACACTTAGAGTGATCAATGTAAGATATCTATACTGAGTGATCAAGGTAAGATGTCTACACTTAGATCGATCAAGGTAAGATGTCTATACTAAGTGATCAAGGTAAGATGTCTATACTCAGTGATCAAGGTAGGATGTCTATATTAAGTAATCAAGGTAAAATGTCTATACTAAGTGGTCAAGGTAAGATGTCTTTACTTACTAAATAAGGTAAGATGTCTACTATTTGAGATAAAGGTAAAATGTCTACTCTTAGTGTTTAAGGTGAGATGTCTACACTTAAAGATCAACGTAAGATGTCTGCTCTTAGTGATTAAGGTAGGATTTCTAAACTTAGTGATTAAGGTATGATGTCTACACTTATTGATCAAGATAAGATGTTTACACTTAGAGTGATCAAGGTATGATGTCTACCCTTGGAGAGATCAAGGTAAAGTGTCATCGCACCTAGGGTGATCAAGATAAGATGTCTTTACTTGTTGATCAAGGTAAGATGTCTATACTTAGTGTGGTCAAGGTATGCTGTCTGTACTTAGTGATAAAGGTATGGAGGCTATACTAAGTGATCAAGGTAAGATATCTATACTTAATGATCAAGGTATGGTGGCTATACTTAATGATCAAGGTAAAATGTCTGCACTTAGAGACCAAGGTAAGATATCTACTCGTAGTGATTAAGATAAGATTTCTACTTTTAGTGTTTAAGGTAAGATGTCTTTACAAAGTGATCAAGGTAAGATGTCTATACTAAGTGATCAAGGTATAGTGGCTATACTTTATGATCAAGGTAAAATGTCTATACTTAGAGATCAAAGTAAGTTGTCTACTTATAGTGATCAAGGTAAAATGTCTATACCTAGTGATCAAGGTAAGATGTCTACACTCAGAGTGATCAAGATAAGATGTCTATACCTAGTGATAAAGGTATGGAGGCTATGCTTAGTGATCAAGGTTAGGTGTCTATACTTAGAGATAATAAGATATCTACACTTAGTGATCAAGGCGAGAGTCTACGCTTAGAGTTATCAATGTTTGATGTCTACATTTAGTGAACAAGGTAAGATATCTACACTCAGTGATCAAGGTAAGATGTCTATACACAGTAATCAAGGTAAGATGTCTGCACTTGGAGTGATCAAGGTAAGATGTTTATTCTTGGTGATCAAGGTAAGTTGTCTACACTAATTGATAAATGTAAGGTGTCTACATTTAGAGATCAAGGTAAGATTTCTACTCTTGGTGAGTTAGGTAAGATGTCCTTACTTAGTGATCAAGGTAATATGTCCATACTTATAGTGATTAAGGTAAGATGTCTTAATTTAGTGATAAAGGTTATGTGGCCATACTTAGTGAAGGAAAGATGTCTTGAGTTAGAGATGAGGTAAGTTATCTTTACTTATTAGTCAAAGTAAGATGTCTACACTTAGAGTAATCAAGGTAAGCTGTCTATACTCAGTGATCGAGGTAAGATGCTTATACATAGTGATCAAGGTAAGATGTCTATTCTTACTGAACAAGGTAAGATGACTACACTTTGTAGTCTAAATTTCTAGTGATGAAGGTAAAGTGTCTATACTTAGATTGATAAAGGTAAGATGTCTATACTTTGTTATCGAGGTTAGATTTCCATACCTAGAATGATCAAGGTAAGATGTCTATACTAAGATTGATCAAGGTATGATATTTACACATAGTGATCAAGATGTCTATACTCAGTTATATAGGTAAGAACGTCAATACTAAGTGATCGAGGTAAGATATCTACACTAAGAGAGAAAGGTAAGATGTCTATACTAAGTGATCAAGGTAAGAAGTCTATACTAAGTCATCAAGGTTATATGTCTACACTTATTGTTCACGATAAGATATCTACTAAACAAAGTGATCAAGGTAAGATGTCTACACTAAGAGAGAAAGGTAAGATGCCTATACTAAGTGATCAAGGTAAGAAGTCTATAATAAGTCATCAAGGTTATTGTTCACGATAAGATGTCTATTCTTAGTGATAAAGGTAAGATGTCTACACTTAAAGTCATCAAGTTAATATGTCTAAACTAAGGAATCAAGGTAAGCTGTTTATACTCAGTAATCAAGGTAAGATGTCTTCACTAAAGTTGATCGAGTTAAGATGTCTACTCTAAGTGATCAAGATAAGGTGTCCAAACTCAGTGATCAAGGTTAGATGTTTACTATAATGATCAAGGTGAGATATCTACATTAAGAGTGATCAAGTTTAGATGTCTACTCATTGTGATCAAGGTAAGATATCTACAATACGTAATCAAGGTATAGTAACTACACTTAGTGAACAAGGTCATATGTCTACACATAGTGATTAAGGTAAGATATCTACACTTTGAGTGATCAAGGTAAGATGTCTACTCTAAGTGATTAAGGAATGGTGTCTACTCTTAGTGATTAAGGTAAGATATGATAATAAGATATTTACACTAAGTGATCAAGGTGAGAGTCTACACTAAGAGTAATCAATGTAAGATGTCTACATTAAGTGATCAAGGTAAGATGTCTACACTCAGTGATCAAGGTAAGAAGTCTATACACAGTGATCAAGGTAAGATGTCTACACTTCGAGTGATCAAGGTAAGATGCTTATACTTGGCGATCAAGGTTAGGTGTCTACACTTACTGATCAATGTTAGATGTCTACTTTTAGAGATCAAGGTAAGATGTCTACTCTTAGTGATTTAGGTAAGATGTCCATACTTAGTGATCAAGGTAATATGTCCATACTTATAGTGATAAAGGTAAGATGTCTAAACTTAGAGATAAAGGTTTTGCGGCCATACTTAGTTGTCAAGGTAAGATGTCTTTACTTAGAGATAAAGGTAAGTTATCTTCACATAGTGTTCAAAGTAAGATGTCTACACTTAGAGTAATCAAGGTAAGATGCTACACTAAGTGATTAAGGTAAGATGTCTATACTAAAAGATCAAGGTAAGATGTCTACACTTAATGTGATCAAGGTAAGATGTCTTTACTCAGTAGATACTCAGATATCTACAATACGTAATCAAGGTATGGTAACTACACTTAGTGATCAGGGTGAAAGTGTACCAATCAACCAATAGCGACCGACCAATAAAATCAAGTGCAATCAAATCATTAATCAATGAATAAATAGTTTGGTTATTTTGGACTTTTGGACGAAGAATGTCACACAACGATTTGTATGTGTCGATCAGGAGTCGAAAATTCAGTTATGTTTTTTTTATATATATATTAAAAAAACAACAACAAACCCACAAATACATTGTATATAAATGACATTCGATTGAACTTCGAACTAGATTAAATCAAATTATTCCCCATAAAATGAATAAATTAATATAACAAATGAAATAAACAAAAATAGAAATAAATGAATTATAAAAATCAAAGGACTGAAGGTCCTGAAAGTCGCCAGGTTCCAAAATATCACAAGGTAACATTCTCATTTTCAGAAGGATATAACTTTATCATGTAAATCTAGCCAGGTTTGAAGTTAAACAAAAGTATCACAGGTCTTTCATTTGTACAATTACAGTCGACACTTGTTATCACGAAATCGGAAATCTCGAATATCCGGATAGGTCGAGGTTATATTAAAGTCCCAACTTCATCCCTTCTTTAATTCACATAAAACCGAATGTTTATCTCGAACCTGAAATATCAGCAATTCCTGTTAAATCAGTTTTAATTGCTCTTTTTTTTAAGGGGGGGGGGGTAACATAGAATTTCAGGTCGAAATGTACCTGCTGATAATATGTCTTATCAAACACTGTTTGAATGGGAAATTTTAATTCTGATTAACCAATACTTGATACTTATCTCATTCAATTAATTGTCGACGGTTGGAAAACTTAAAATCACATAATCATTCAATTAATTGTCGACTGTTGGAAAACCTAAAATCACTGAATCATTCAATTAATTGTTGACTCTTGGAAAACTTAAAATCACAGAATCATTCAAATAATTGTCGACTGTTGGAAAACTTAAAATCACAGAATCATTCAATTAATTGTCGACTGTTGGAAAACTTAAAATCACATAATCATTCAATTAATTGTTGACTCTTGGAAAACTTAAAATCACAGAATCATTCAATTAATTGTCGACTGTTGGAAAACTTAAAATCACATAATCATTCAATTAATTGTCGACTGTTGGAAAACTTAAAATCACAGAATATCACTGACAAACTTTCGGTTTTCCGTGCAAATAACACAGAAATTGAAAAATAAATACGCATCATGGTCTCAACGGTGTTTGCAGACAACTCTCCAATAAATAATCAAATACGGTTTTTGTTTTTCCTGCGACAAGGATGTCTAATTAATCTTTAGTATAATACAGCGTCAAAGCCGACGTCTTCAGTCTAGGCTTAGCGTTTTGAACTCCGACATTAGACGCCATTATTGTAATTTTTTTTGTTTGTTAGGTGATTTGAACGTTGTAACCACGGTTTATTCAAGCTGTAGCTACGACGTTTAGGTCGCCAGCCTACCATTCTTCTTACTTGTAACATGCTACTGGCCATATATCTTAAAAATAACGCCGAAAAAATCGAATGACAAGGCAAAATAGATCTGTGGGCGGGGAGCGATTGGACAATTGAAAGGTTGTGAATTTTTTTTTTTTTTTTTTTTAGGGTAGGAAATATTGCATTGTAACAAGCAATTTCTTTATTTTACACAATGTTTTTCAAAAGATTTTCTTGAGGTGTCTAAAAGTGGCATTAATAGGCAGATGGGTTAAAGTAGATTTGATATGAAAAATAACCATTCAGTAGGTTAAATATTACAAGCAATTTCTTCCTTTCAATTTTCCCTCTTTCCATAATATTCTCTCAAAATTTATCAAAAACAGAATTTGAAAAGAAAAAGGAATAAGTGGAAGGCTGACTCAAAGTAGACAGGAAGGATTTTTTCTATTTATCTCCCTTTGACCATAGAATGTATTTGGAAATGATTGCTAAATTACTACACTTGAAAAGCATTGAAAAGACATAATCGATAGTAAAACATGGATGTTTATTTTTGTAATCATTTATGCAAAGATTGTAAATTAAATGGAAACAATTTCACACATTAAACCAAACGGGTATAAAATGAAAGGTTTTGAAATTAAGAGAACTATTTGTTAGAGTTATTTCGACCGGTCCTTACATAAAGAATAAATTCCAGAGCCAAGTAGTTCCTGCCCCAGATGAAAAGAGTGATTTCTAATTTGAAAAGTAAATTTCATTTTTGATTCGTCAAACCCTATGTTGTTAATAGTCTTTGGAAGCTCAGAATAGTGCTCATCATGACAATGCCAATGAGTTCTTAAAAATAGAGGAATAACAGAATTAGGTTGGTATCACACTTTGTTATCAAGATCTCAAGAGACAAGCAAACCAAGTACTAGCACCCTTAACCCAACCCCACACGATAAAATTCAAGGAAGTCGTAGACGACAATTTTAAGTTGGTGAAATCTTTAAAATCTTTGTCTTTTGGGGTAGAAAATGAAGAAATTGCTTGTAACAAGTAATTTCTTCATTTTTCCAAATGTTTTCCAAAGCTTTAATATCAAGGGGCGTTTAACACATTCCCACACAAGCCCTCCTTTTTACGCCCCTCAACAAAACAGCTTTGGAAAACATTGTGTATAATGCAATTTCTTCAGTGTCCACAATGTTTTCTATCCTAAAAGACAGAGAATTTTAGAAATGCATTACCTTAATATTGTCGTCTGCATCTTTTTTTTCAATTTTGACCAGTCTAAAATTTTCTCGTGTGGGAATGGGTTAAAAGCGTCATCATGTTGGAATGGGTAAACACAATCGCCCTTAGCCAACATGAAATAACAACAACATGTGTACATTCTAATGATGATCTCTCGTTATACTTGCAAAAATTAATTCAGGACATAAAAAGCAAAGCCTGAAACCTAGTTATAACTTATTAAATGTCACTGCTTATGCGAAAAGGCGCCTACCGATTACTCTATAAAACAAATAACTGACAGTGAAATCGGATTTAAAGAATGGGACCAGAAGTCGTTTTTCGTTCATAAATAGATTGTAAGGAAAATTGGTCATTCTTAACCCATCCCCAAACACATTTTTTAGACAAGTCCAAATTTAAAAGAGATACAGACAAGAAGTTCAAAGTTGCTCAGGAAAACACTTATTCAAAAGAATGAACTTGAGTACAGTTGGAAAGCTTATTTAAAATTGCACGCTACAAAGCGTTTTATTTAAAAGACAATTTCTATGTTAAGACGTTAACATTGAGTTTTAACCATTTTTATCATTTTTTCATTACCGCACAAACCCGTATTTTTGAGCTGAAAAGGTAAGTGATAGAAACCTTTTAAGAAAAGGAATAATCGCTTGTAATAAACCTTTTCTGCTTTTAACAAAATACTTTCTATACTTTTTGATACTTGCCTTTTAATTTTAATGCAATTTGAATTGTCGCCCCGCAAATTCTTTCAATTTTGACCAGTATGAGTATTTTTAGCTTGCAAAGCGTCGGCCTTGACGGCTTAAGTTAACAGACAAAATTTTGAAGTCGTCCCAAAATTCAACGAGTGCAAACTGCCACTGGAGGCCTTACCACCAGTTCCACTGAATGCCTACATCATAAAAAGTAGTTCTTATGTATTTCAGAAATATTACAAACTCTATTCAAATTGTAGAGAACTCTTTCAAAAGCATGCTACTTAACCCATTCCCACTTTATTATGCATTTTAAGCATCTCAAGAAAAAAAGCTTTGTAAAACATTGGTACAAGCAATTCCTACATTGTCCACAATGTTTTCTACCCATCAATGGCAAGTATTCCTGAATTCAACTTACTTGAAATTGTTGTCTAACTTCTTTCAGTTTGAACCAGTCTAAGATGTGTCGTGTTGTAATGGGTTAACTTCTGGTTTATTTTACCTTCGTTTATTTATAATGATAACCTTTGGCAAAGAAGATTACTTAACAAAACGATGCTTTTCTAGCCTACAATACTTTCAGTACTTTGATTCCATTAATGGGACCGCGATTTTCTAAAATCCTTTTCAGCGTCCTAAGAACCGCCAGAGCTCAATTGCAAGTTGGAAGGATCTGTATTAATGGATCGCTGACCCGTTCCTTCGACTTCGCTGGCCTCCACTCCGACAGGAACTACCACTATCAGCCAGAATTCTTTATAGAATGATTTCTCAAAATAATAAGACTAATTTTTATTTTCATAATGTTACATTTCTATTTATTGGCTTTTTAAATATACTCATGAAGAATTAATCCATTCTCACACAATCCCGCTTTTTACGCACATTATGAATTATGTTAAAGATAACATGGAAAGTAAATGAGAGTTTGCTCGAAACTATCAATTTGTCCTTTTCTCACAATGTTTTCTATCGAATTCGGTCCTTAATTTTCAATTTCAAAGCAATTTGAAATAGTAGCTACAGCTTCTTTCAATTTGGGCAAGCTTAAAATTCTATCGTGTGGTAGTTGGTTAAACGGTTGAAAATGTTGCCTCAAACACATATATGTTAGTTATAACAAAGTATACTGTATTCAACATTGTCCTTGCGATCAAGGGAGAAAACTAAGATATCGCACAGTTTCTTTGCGTAATTGACCAATCGCGGCTGTCAATCAAATAATCAGTCGACCAATGAAAACTTTCATTTAGACTGGAAGTTTAATATGAACTCCAACATTGGTCGCCATTTTGTTGACTCAATTTTATTGGTTTGGCGACTTAAACGTCGTAACTACAGCTTATTCAAGATGTAATTACGACGTTTAGGTCTCCACCCTACAATTCTAATTATTTGTAACATGCTACTGGCCATAGATTTTTAAAAAATAATGCCGTTAAAAATCGAAGCGGGATTTCCTTTCTGAGTCAATAGACGGGGTCAAAGGAATACATGTAAGGGGGGGGGGGGCAGCGATTGATCAATTATGAGTACCCTCTTCAAAGCGACAAATTTCCGGAACAACCCCCATCAGTAAACATAGAATGTACAACATACATGAAGTAACAAGAGTCTAAGGGCAGAAACTCTAGCTAGGAACTCTTCCTCTTTACCAAATCAATTCTAATTGAGCGCGTGCGTGACATTTCCAACCATTACACATGTGCGTGACTCGCACACATTGAGCACTCTGGACAGCCATTCGGGGCAATTAGAATATTCGCTATTTGTTTAAAGAAGCTTTGGGTCAGTATCTATCTATAGAGCGCTGAGTGAAGACTCTTATCAGACTGTGCGGATGCACAGGCTGATCCGAGTCTACACTTTGCGCACATGTGTAATTGTTGGAAATGTCACGCATGGGCTCAATTGTAATTGAATCGTTAAAAACATATAACAAACTCATACATGTATATACTTTTCCTTTAAGACATTTTGGATAACAATAAAATCTATTTTCGACGATATGTTTTAAGGTGTTATCATCATGAAGTTCCGATTCTTCGTTAACTCCAATATTTAACTGTAGCGGATTGGTCAGTAACGACCATGTAATTGGCCAATCGCGGCTGTCAATCAAAATATCAGTGGACCAATGAAATCTTTTATTTAGACTGGAAGTTCAGATTGAACTCTAACATTGGCCGCCATTTTAGTGAAACATTTTGTTGGTTTGGCAACTTAAACGTTGTAACCATAGCTTATTCAAGCTGTAGTTACGACGTTTATGTCGCTAACCAACCATTCCATCATATGTAATATGCAACTGGTCACAAATCTTACAAAATATCGCAAGATGGACTTCTTAATGGAGTCACAGGGAGGGGCCAAGATAGTAAGTGGGCGGGAGCAGCGATTGGTCAATTGATTACTCGAGTAAGAGATGAATTTTCCAATCGCGGCCTCAATCAAGGAACCAGCCGACCAATCAAATAATTCATTCTGTCCGGACCTGAGCTTATCAACTCCAATATTGGCCGCCATTATGTTTACCTTTATTGTTAGTTTGGTGACTTAAAAGTTTAGGTCACCAAACAACCATTTTACTTTTTTGTTACATCATACCGGCCATAAATTTTGCAAAATAACGCCGTCAAAAATCGAAACGGGACTTCCCGTCGGAGTCGGTTACAACGACGTCAGTGGGCGGGGCAAGCGATTGGTCAATTGTCTTTGCTTAAGATTAGAATCGTTTCTAAATGATCAACTTATCATTGTTTCACCTTTTGTCCCTTTGATTTAGATCCTTTTTGAGACAATTACAATATTGTTTATTTCGTATTTCAAGTCTTTTGCTTGAGCTATGCGCCTGGTACTGAAGCAACAGAACAAATATAAACAATTCATTTTACATTCTCGAAATTTCCAAATGTAAACATAGAGTGTTGTGTAGGTACCTATAATAGAACTAAAGAAACCGGATAATTGTAGCGCTACTATTCTTGCATTATTCTGACACTCTGAAAATATGACATTAACTAACATATGAAGAGAGAACAGAAAATGACAAATTACGTAAATAAGGATTATAATAAGAATATTTTCAGTTGTCGAAAATGGCCGAAATTGAGTCCCTTTTCTTTCTGTAGACGCCAAGATATGTTCAGAACCAATATAACTTGATATCTTTATGTTGTTTTTGTGATATTTAACGATCCCTCTAATTTTGCAGTAAATGATCAAAATTGTCGACGTAACACACAAAACTGTCACTGTCACGAAAATTCGATACATCTTTCTCGCCTCAGAAAAATCACAATGATTTGAAACATTGGTACAGCTGGTTAAATAATATCTCACACAAATCACTGAGGGGACAGTGAAACAGAAAGTGTAACAACACCCAACAGATATCCAAATGTTTTTAATGTTTAAAAGTTCAGTAGCTCGAAGTGGAAAAGCTAATCTTATAAATCGCTCTATCGCTAAACCTACTGTCATAAGAGAGCTACACGTGTAGGTAGCGGACCCTGCAATCGCTCTGATATTGTTTATAGTACTAAAATAGGACTTTTCTGACGATAATACCGCAATAGATGTTAAGATTATTGTAACATAGTTAACTATATTGCAAGACACAACGTTAATTGAAAGTATGTTAAAAGAAGTAGGCATTCGGCGACATCTTTTCAAAATAATGACCAAAGGAATGTTCACTAAAACCGTTATGACACATAGAACTAACGGCACTGGTATGGTTATATTATATAGTGATCTTATATCCAAAATAACTGTTTCGTTATCAATATTTTAGATTGTCATCTCGTTGGTTTTGTCAAAGCATCTCAATGGCGACAGAACTTCAACCGTATGTGGCGCCCCATTTCTCCCAATCTTCGACTCCGTTACGTTAGTCAGAAATTACTTGACAACGATGCAGCCATTTCTAAATCCATATTATCACTCTCTCAGCCTTTCATCTGAAAATATTTCAGTACATACCAGTAAATAACTAGCTAATTTGCAACTGATTCGATCTGTTTCCTGGGAGATTACCTGATACATCTTTTAGCTTTTATAAAAGCCGATATTTCCAGGTGACAGTAAGAATGTTCTTATCAGTGCACTAACTCTTTTTTGTACAATCCCCGATTTTACGTTACTGTGATATTTTTTCTAAAGAAAATATTGTTGAAAAAGAAAAAGGAAAAAATGCCTGTAAGAAGCAATTTTCTTTTTTATCGAAATATTTTCTATCAAATAGGATGGTTAATTTTTAAATTGTACGTACTTTATAATGCAGTCTGCTACCCAAAAGTGTAAAGTTTTGAAAAATTAAACAGCTACTGGGCGCAATTTTAGCGAGATCACATATCAGTCTGACGTCATCAAGTTGCCAATGGTAACATCTGGTATAAAATGACGGCCTTTATTTTAGTACTGTTTTCAAAAATTGTAACATTACTATTTATCAAGTTTGAACGAAGAAATTCGAATTAGAATTTTGTCTCTCTTTGCGGCTTAAACCACACTTAAAGTTTGTCGCTGAAAGAATAATTCAAACGATACAAGGACATTTCAACTAAGTATACTATTTCCCTAGACAAGCCCACCCAACATTTCTAATAGATTAAATCTGATAAAGACTACGATAGTTATGGTTTTCTCCTCCTGAACCATTGAACCTATAACATAGCTGTTTAACATGGAGCATCATTTTTGCGGGCTCTAATGCAATTTGCTAAAATTATGACCCCAGTGTTATGAGGGGCAGAGCCGTAAGCGTGGTGGATATTTGCCTGTATAGAAATTTAAAAGAAAATCGTTTAATGACATTTTCTCACAAACCACACGGCTAATTTCTCAAAGGTGCACATAAATATTCCTTTAGAACGGTTCTGAACCCCCTTAAAAAACTGAGAGCAATTAAATTCTTCAGGGTAATTTATAGAGTATAACCATATCTTCGGCGAACAAAAGTAAAATTAAACAAAGTCCTAGACAATTAATTACATGTGAAATTGGCAAACTCATTCAGTTCTATGTTGTTGAAGTATGTCTGGAATAATAGGGTTGTCTAAAGAAATCTTACATCTCAAAATCGCAAAGATTATGTGCACTTTTTAACTCATTTCTACACAATCCCGCATTTTATTGCACTCGAAAATTTTCACCTTAGAAATATTGATATAAAAGGAAGATATTGGTTTTGATAAATAATTTCTTATTTTCTAGCAAAATGTTCTTCCCCATGTGAACCTCAGTTTTCAATTTTTACAAATTTTATATATTGTCGTCTGTATCCTCTCTAAATTTGGGTCAATCTAAAATTGAGCCAGCAGATAATGGATTTTAATAATTGTTATTTTTTTACAATTGTTCTATTTGTATTGGGTCTACCGGGTTACATTAAATTGAAATCAATTCAATTTGTTTTTCAGTTCCATTAATTTGGCTAATATATGTGTCAGGACTGGGCTCCAGTTGTCGATGTATTGCAGTTGGGCAGTTTAAGAGGTTAGAAAATAGACCCTACCATCACAATCTACTTCAGTTCGATGAATTTAAACGCGAAGTTCTGCGAGATGAGAGGAAAGCAACGAGTTCATTTTGTGAAAACCCGACGAATGTTGCTTATTAACACCGAATCACTAATGAGCTCACCTGAGCACGAAGTGCTCAAGTGAGATATTGTGATCATCTTTTGTCCAGCGTCCGTCCGTCGTGCGTCGTCCATCAACAAATTTCTTTAAGCGACATCTCTTCCAAAACCATTGGGCTAATTTGAATGAAATTTGGCAGAAATGTTCCTTGGATGATCCCCCTTAAAATAGCTAAAAGAATTTAAATCCGTTAAAACCTTTGGATGCCATGGCATTAAAGTGAACTTTAAAAATAATCTTTGAGCATCTTCTTCTCCTGACACATAAGGCGTAGAGACTTGATATTTTGTATGAAGCATCAGTATATAGACCTCTTTCAAAATATCTAAAACTACGATCCTCGGGTCCTCAGGGGCGGAATCCAATTGGGCGAGGTTCACAAAGAACTAAAGAACGATTTTAAAACATCTAATCCACAACTACTGTTCCAATTTGTACAAAATTTGGCAGAAATGTTCCTTGGATGATCCCCCTTAAAAATAGCTATAAGAATTGAAATCCGTTAAAAACACTGGTTGCCATGGCAACAAAAGTAAATTTTTAAATAATCTTTGAACATCTTCTCCTCCTGACCTAAAAGGCGTAGAGACTTGATATTTTCTATGAAGCATCAGTATATTGACCTCTTTCAAATAGCTGAAATCACGATCTGGGTCCCCAGGGCCGGAGCCTCATGGGCTTTGGTTTATATAAAATTAAAACGATTTTCAAACGCCAGCTCCTCCCCTACCACTAGGCAAATTTGAACCAAACTTGGCATAAACGTTTCTAAGGTAGTCCCCTTTAAAAAAAGCTATAAGAATTGAAATCTGTTAAAAACACTGGTTGCCATGGCAGCAAAGTGAAATTTTAAAATATTCTTTGAAATTATTCTCCTCCTGACCAAGAAGGTGTAGAGCCTTGATATTTTGCATGAAGCATCAGTAAATTGACCTCTTTCATAATAGCTAAAACCATGACCCTCGGGTCCCCAAGGGTGTAGTATGAAGAGGATACACGAATCATCATTTCACTGACTTCTTTCTTATTTTTGAAATTATAATCCATGGTTCATAGGGTGGAAAAGGTTTCCTCCTTCTTTCAAATTTGTCCCAAAGCCTTGAAATGTGTTATTATTTTGACTTTTTGATCCCCTAGTACATAGTCTATTTATGAATAAAGTATGGCCCACTTGTATTATAATCCTAACCTTAACATGAAATTAGACTAAAAGAGCCTTTATCTCAGGTGAGCGCTCCTGGGCCAACGGCCCTCTTGTTTTTGTGTCACTCTTGTAGAGAACTCAATTTCAGTCCCGGATATCACACGGGAGGCATTTTAAAGAGCGACAGAAAGTTTACTGACCCACGATCTTCTTAAAGGCATAATATAAGATCTACAATTCAATGACACCAAGAAATTGTCTTTTAAATAATGAGGTGATAAGTGTGAAATCGTAAAGTTTAAGGTTAAATATATTTTGGTCTTTTCATGTAAATGCTTGATTTTTACTCCGTTCGTTACATTTACGTCTACCATTTTAAGACAATATATGCATCCAAAGCTTTTTCTGTTAAAGTATTTTTAACTTCTTCAAGCAACGTTAGATCATTGATCCGACCATACATTACACTATAAAAGAGGTTGTCTATAAACGAAATTGACCAATATTGGCTTTCAATCAAGAATTCAATCGACCAACCAAATCATTCATTCAGCCCGGAATTAAGCTTTGTGCTTCGACATTGGCCGCTATTTTGTAAAACGTTTTAGTTGCTCAGTCGAATTAAACGTCATAACTACATCTTATCAAGCAGTAGTGTCGGCGTTAAGATCGCCACTGGCCTTTCTTTTAAAATCATGCACTGTATGGTTTTGTTTTGTTTTATTCCATGGTTTTATGTCTCTCGTGAGTCCGTGCACCTTTTGAGCTCATCTGTACACGAAGTTTTCGGGTCGAGCTATTGTGATTCTGACGTCTAGCGTCGTATATCGTTACCACGCCCTGCACCTTTGACCCATTACCAGATTGCAAAAAAATACAAGTTGAAGACGACATTATAACGTTTACGAATTTTCTGATTTTCAACCTTCTCGGTAGGAAACATTGTATTTCTTAAGGGGTGTCAAAATGAGTCATTAATAGGGAAAAACGTTTAAATAATCTTTAAGCTTCTTTTCCCCCTGAACCAGTGGAGCAATATTTATGAAAATTGGAAGAAATTTTCTTTTGGGTGAAGTTAAACGAACAAGAGAACCATGATGGTCCTATATCGCTCCCCTGAGTATGACGGCTCAAGGCTTTATGATATAATATACAAGATGTCAAAGCTCTACACCTAATCATTTTTGGAGAAGAAGAGTTTTTAAAGATTTCCCCCTTTAATCCTAGGTAGATGAAGATTCAACATATAAAGCTAATTTCAAGAGTTCGGTAATGCTTTGAAGTACTTAAGTAGAGGGTCAATAGGCATTAATACATACCAAATATCAAAGCTCTAGGCCTAATGGTTTAGAAGGAGATATCCTTTTTTATTCCTTTCTGGGATTGCGCAGAAAAGGGCTTAAGTCAGAATACAGTAATTCTATGAAGAATTTTAGTACAGGGTACATAGGTATTATTGCACGCCAAATATAAAAAGCCCCTGGCCTTTTAGTTTGGGAGATGAATATTTTTAAAAATTTCCTTCTTTATTTCTATGTAAAATCAGGGATAAAAAAGAAAAGGGCTAATTTTAAGAATACGGTAATTCTATGAAGTGTTTTTGGTTTATGTTTTGGTAGATGGTCAATAGATGATGATTTATGCAAAATATCGAAGCTCTAGGCCCTATGGTTTGGGAGAAGAAGATTTTAAAAGTTTTTCCCTCTGTATTTCTATTTAAAATCAGGGATCGCACAGAATAGGCCATATTTTCAGAATACGGAATTTTTTATAAAAATTTTTGGTAGAGGGTCAATAGATGATGATGGTATTCAAATATCAAAGCTGTAGGCCTTATGGTTTGGGAGAGGAAGATTTTTAAAATTTTCCTTCTTTATTTCTATGTATAGTCAGAGGTCGCACTGAAAAGGGGTAATTTTCAGAATACGGTAATTCTTTGAATTAATCAGGTAAAGGGCCAATAGATGATGATTTGTACCAAATATCTAAGCTCTAGGCCTTATGCCTAGGGAGAAGAAGATTTTTAGTCTTTTTCACTCCGTTGCCATGGATACCAGAGATCTTCATGATTTCAAATCTTTGATGTATTTTAAAAGAGCATGACCTAAGGATTTTTACTGTGAAGTTTGGTTGAAATTCCATAGTTAGTTTAGGAAGAGAAGATTTTTTGTAATTGTGAACAGACAGACGGACAGATGGACGGGCGGACAGACAGACGGACGGACGATGACCGATCACAATAACTCACCCAGAGCACTTCGTGCTCACGTGAGCTAAAAAAATCCTTCAAACAATCGAACTCTGCCCTTCACTCCGGTAGCCATGGCTACCAAAATGGGGAGTAAATCTTATAAACTTTTGTCCAATACCAGGAAAGCGTTTATATTTGACCCCGAATGGACTGGTTGCTAAGTTTGTTCATGTGATGCTCATTGTGTATACGTTTTACTCCACCAAGATGCGTCCTATTTTGAATAGAAGCAATCGGAAGGGAATGTTCAAAAGTCATCAAATCCGAGCAATAACAAAGAAGGGAGCTTTGGTCGCGTGTAGCATGCCTAAGTCGAATTTTACCGAGTTTAAAGTGTTGGTTAAGTAGTTATACAAGGGCTCCGTCCGAAAGTGAAAAGTTTATTTTATATTTATAACCTGGTTTCAAGTCGCTCGATGACTTTTCAATACTTAAAAAACCACATCATCTAGTTAAAATTCGGCTGTTTTTGTAACGTAGCATCTCATCTTTAAAGTTTTCAAGGGAATTTATAATATTCTGACTCAAGCATTACCTTAAACAACAGCAAACACGTCATTTCCCACCTAAAACTACCATTGATACCGGAGACAAGACCCTTACAATTAACTTTGGTGATGTTTTGCTTTTCATTAAGACACAAATCACGCACATTTCATTTTTCCTGCCGAATATTTCATGGGCGCTAGCTGAGCGAACGCACGAGCAGGCCAAATTGTTTGTCCTGTCTAACTGTTAGGACCGGGTACATAAAAGGTCAAACTCCACTCCGATAAAATTTCATGTTTCTCCTTTTGGTATGGTATTTTCGAGTGTTGGTAATAGCAAGATGTCTAAATTACTGTACTGCACAATGGCGGACCACTGCTGCACTGTATTAATGAGTGCTAATGGATTTACGTTGGGACTATTTGTTCTTTATTGATTGGTTTGAAATGTCCTCCCCCCCCCCCCCGCGTTAGGCCGTCCCGAATTAGGGAAATTTCAATGGTTGTTGTGTTCAATGTAAATTTGTCAAAAGGTTTATCCCTAATGGTATCATTGTCCAGTATGAATTTCAGGGAAAATGAACACTCTTTAAGATGAACTCGGGTTCGAATCCAAACGAAACATGTGAAATGAGTTTTACACTTCAAAAACTGACCCTTTTTACCCTATTTTTAACTAGTGAAAATCGGACAGGAGTGTACCAAATGCGATGATTAAAATTAGTGTTCTATAAATATCAGTTTTCCGTGCCTAAAGGAAACAACAGAGTGAAAGCGATCCATACCACTTTTATAGAATTATGTAACATTTTAAAGAGACCCGTAGTTTGAATTTCGGCACATATGCCTTTCTTTATTACCCCGCCTGAGAACGAAGTTCTCCGTGATAAGATATTATCATTGATCAATGTCCGTAGTCCGTCTGTTTGTCTGTCCGCCCCATCGACAATTTCAAGTAATTCTTTTATTCCCAAATAACTTTCAGATTTCGAACCTTTTTCTCAGAAATGAACTTTAGATGCCGACTTTTGCCAAAATATTTCAAATCAATTCTTTTTGGACTTTTAAACCTATATTGGGATGTCGGATTTTTTTTATATAGACAGCATAACAGTTCCTGACCAACCAACGGCCGAGAGTTTTCAAATTTGACACGCACAAACTACTTGTCATACTCAGAAAAACTATTTCTTCTTATTTGTCGTAGACCATCATGGTTCCCAAGTTGTCGTATATTTAATTCCCATACAGGTACAGAATGAACTCTTTTTAAAAAATATATATTATAACTTGAATCCACACTGCGCATTATTTCCTTCTTTTGAATAACAACCCACAGCCAGAAAACTACGCCTCTGCAGTGTGTTGTAGCCGCCGGAGATGGGTTTACAACGCAGACTTCGATTTACTAGTGGTTTCTTCTTAGAAAAAGGATTCCCGTATTTGTGATTAAAAAGAGCGTGACCTGTCGTAGATGTTTTATATGTGCAGCAGCAAAAAGAGGGAATTCCAGGGGGGGGGGGGATCCAGGGGAGGGGGTATTTAAACAGAGTAGACGGTCAAAGAGCCACGATGTGTACAAAATGTCGGATCTATGACTCTTAGAGTTTATCATTATTAATTTCCACGGCAAGGAGGGTCTTTTTATGGAACTGAATTCTTTTCACATTGTGTCAGAAACATATCTGCTGCGATCAAATCTCATTGGTCCAGTCATTCTAGAAAAAGCAACACATTTTAAGATACAAGGAGTTTAAAAGGAGTTTAAAGATAACGAGAAAATACCGACAAGACTTTTTTCTGATAATAATATATACTTTATTCACCAAGCATCCAGAGGGTCTGTACATTCAATGAGGTTAATACAAGATAGCACATTAAAAAAATACAATCTTATATCATGGCTATGATATTTTACCTTCCGATCATGCAAAAACTTTTGGTGAAATCATAATTCAAATGAATTAAACATTCTATCAGTGGGTGTCATAGGTTCGATCCCCGGCAGCAGCACATATCTTTTCCGATATTTGTCTCTCACCAATGGGTGGATAATCGTAAACCTAAGTGTGAGAGCAGCTGGAGGCTAGGAAAGTATGAAACGATGGTACTGGTTAGAGATATACCAGGATTCCATTGTTAAACCTTAACACGCTGGACCCGGAATATTCCTGTTTTGGAAGGGGGTATAGACAAAGATCAGTCTGCACAAAAGAGCAGTCCGATCTTGTCTACACCTCCTGTTGTTCCTTTAAGCCAGAAATGTTTAAATAATCATTTTTCAGAAGAAATATTGACCCTCAATAAGACTTTCAAGTGTTATCAGTCCTTTGATTTTAAAGCAATTCTGTATAGGATGTTAAAGGTTCAGTGCTGCAACCGCCGCGAAATAAATAAAAAAATGTTAAAAGTTTTGTAAACCCCATTCAAACAAACAAACAAAAAAACAAACAAACAAACAAACAAACATTCAATCTAGTAATCATCAGTTGTAATATTTATATCAGCTATAAAATCCAGTTTTAATAGAGTTTTCTTTGTTTTAATGCGTTATATTGAGCATACATCTAGCCCTTTCCACCCTTGCCTTTATTTCAATAAATATGACGGCCCGGATAGTAGTGTATACGTTCTAGTCTATGCTTAAGAAATGCAAGTTTCTTGTCTAAATATTTATTTGTTTTGATGCTACGTCATGTCCGTCCGGTGGTTTAGAAAAACATGTTTTCTTGAAACATGGCTTTTAGTTGTGGAATGGTGCAAGATAAGGTCAATAGAATTATATCTGTCCCAGCTTCATGAATCCTAACACATACAATATACAGATGATGTATGACCATGTTATAATGAGTGTGTGCTGTTCTTAAAAGTCCCAGCAATTTGAAAATTAATCTTAATTACGTCATAAGTTACAAGCGGGTACGATCTACTTCCAAGCCTCCTAGTGGAATCTATAAAACATTTCATTTCAGAGCCAACCTTTCAAACATTTACATTTCCACAGAAAACCTTTAAAAATGCCAACAATAGCCTGTAATTCTCGCCCAAAACCTTTATATTTACACTGACTGGTTGCCAGCAAGTAATGGGTTTTGTTGTACATTTTCCCTTTCTTTTATGTGTAATTAAACAGGAAATTAGTATACACATCAAATAAGGTTTTCATTATATTGCATAATTCAAACAGTATATAACATCAAAAAATGACTTTGGTATGACTGTGGGTTTACTGAAGAAATGAGAACTTCGACGTAAAAACTCTTTATTTTTTCATATTTTACACTAAAATGCCTTTATTTTCAAACAAGGGGCGGGGGGGGGGGGTTATAAAAACCATTATTTTGTTTTGGCCAGCCAGGAGGCCTGTACCCCGAAAAATACAGGGTAACTATTTACATGCCGGATTGTTGTAGTAGTATGTAATCGAGATTTTGGGCTGCTATAAGCAGGATGGAATTATGTAAATTGTGAAATCGTTATAAGACTCATTTAACTGTTTTCAGTATAATACAAAAATACAATTGTGCACGATCATCAGGCAGCATCATGAAGCGTCAGTATATCTGCGGCTTTATTGGTAGACGTCGCCATCTTAAAACAACAACCCATTTTAGTGACGACAATTATGGCGTCATAATGCCAAAGTCTTCCTTTTCAAGTGATAAAAAAATGTGACATTTATATATTGTAGGTTGGTGAATTGTTTAATTCGGGTTCAAACTAGTATTAGATATATTTGTCCCTCAATGTTTTTTTTTTTCCTGTACGGTACTTGCTTTTCTGGTGTTTTTCCTTATCACTTTAAGTTGTCTTTAAATTTGGACCAATCTTAATTTTTGTCGTCGTGTAATGAATTAGAATAGCCTTGTGTCTGCATGGCTTTACCCGAAATTAAATAGTTGCTTTTTATGTAAAAGTCTAGACTATAAGTTCAATGTCTAAATAGAGTGTTTTAAAGAGTTAAGTGATCCCAGTCCTCAACTGCTATTGTATCATCTTTCATTTCGGTAGTTTGGTCTCTCTTTCGGGTTATTGTAATATCATACACTTCAAATTCCAATTCTTTTGCTTGAGCTAAGTACTTTTCACTGAATGTACAACATAAATACAAACAGATCATTTTACATTCTCGAAATTTCCAAATGTAAATATAAAGCGTTGAATAGGTTCCTATCATTGAGCTGATAAAACCCATTAATTGTAAAGCTGCTATACTTCTGCTGTTTTGCCATTCTGATAATATAACACAGACCAACAAATAAATAGAAAACATAGAATGACAAATCACGTAGATAAGAATTATAGTCAGTATATTTTCTGTTGCTGAAAATGGCCGGAATCGATTCCCTTTCCTTTCTGTTGTCGACGAGATATGTAAATAACCAATATGAGTTGATTTCCGTATGCTGTCTTTGTGTTTTTTTACGATCCTTCTAACTTTGCAATAAATAAACGAAATTATCGTCGTTACGCATAAAATCGTCGCAGTTATAAATATACGATATACTTTTCTAGCCTCAGAAAAATCACAGTGAGTTGAAGCATTTGTACAACTGGTTAAATAATCCCTCACACAAATAACTGACGGCACTGTTAAGCAAAAAGTGTAACAACATCCAATAAAACTCCATATATTTCTAGTTTTTAAAAGTTCAGGAGCTCGCAGTGGGAAGGTTAATCTTGTATATCGCTCTATCGCCAAACCTGCGGTCATAAGACAACTGCATGTGTAGGTAGCAGATCCTGCTATTGCACGAACGTTGACTATTGTGCTAAATAAGGACTTTTTCGATGATAACAACAGTATACATGTAACGGCTATTGTAACATTGTACATAATGTTACATAAAACAACACTTATTGACAGTCCTTTCAGCGAGACAGGCATTCTTCGGCATCTCTTCAAAACGATCACAAGAGGAATATTAACTATTGCATTTATGGTACATAGAAATACCGATACTGGAATTGTCACTTTATATAATGATGGTTTGTCCTCAATAAATATTTCGTTTGACATCTTGTCGCTTGTCTGGAAGCGTCTTTAATGCGATGAAACGTGACACTCCATCATTCAAAACTTTTGCCCGAAATATTTTGATCGACAGTTAATATATAGGTTCGTTCATTTGAGACAAGTCACAGTTATCTCTCAAACTCAGCAATTTATCTGAAAATATGGAAGTGGATAAAACTAGTGAATAGGTCAGATTGCTTCTGATTATTTTTTTCCAGAGATAAAATAGTACCTACGGAATACCATACGGGCCACAGCGCTTATCTGTGTAAAATCAGAACGCGAGATAGAACACAAAATAACGAACAAATCCGAGAACTCGGGGACACGAAATTAGGAGAATACGATGATGAGTGTACAAGAAAGTTGAACTCTCATAATCTTGTCGTCTCGTTTTCTCATCGTTGAACTCGCGTGTCTCAGTATTTTCTAGGTAGCTTTCTCGAAGCTCAACTGTCTGAACCTATCAATCCTATCCTATCCTACCATATCCTACCCTATCCTACCCTACCCAACCCTACCCTACCCTACCCTACCCTATCCTACCCTACCCCATCCTAACCTACCCAATCCTACCCTATCCTATCCTACCCTATCCAGTATTCTTATTTCGTTATTATCGTGCATGAATTCTCGTATAACAGTCCTCTTGTTTCGTTATTATCGTTCATGAATTCTCGTATTACAGTCCTCTTGTTTCGTTATTATCGTTCATGAATTCTCGTATTACAGTATTCTTTTTTCGTTATTATCGTGCATGAATTCTCGTATTACAGAACTCTTGTTTCGTTATTATCGTGCATGAATTCTCGTATTACAGAACTCTTGTTTCGTTATTATCGTGCATGAATTCTCGTGTTACAGTATTCTAGTTTCGCTATTATCGTGCATCAATTCTCTTGTTACAGTATTCTAGTTTCGTTATTATCGTGCATGAATTCTCGTGTTACAGCACTCTTGTTTCGTTATTATCGTGCATCAATTCTCGTGTTACAGTATTTTAGTTTCGTTATTATCGTGCATCAATTCTCGTATTACAGCACTCTTGTTTCGTTATTATCGTGCATGAATTCTCGTATTACAGTTTTCTTATTTCGTTATTATCGTGCATGAATTCTCGTATTACAGTATTCTAGTTTCGTTATTATCTTGCATGAATTCTCGTATTACAGAACTCTTGTTTCGTTATTATCGTGCATGAATTCTCGTATTACAGTATTCTTGTTTTGTTATTATCGTGCATGAATTCTCGTATTCTTGCCGTCGTTTACTCGAGTCTAGCATTCCGTTTAAACCTTTCTCGTACAATCCTTAGTTTTTACCTTCCCGTGAATTTACACTTACCCCCCCCCCCCCTTCCCCCAACAAAACAAACACAAACACAAACAACAACAACAACAAAAAACCCCACAAAAACCCCAGCATTTTGTTTTCTTTTTCCAGCGTACTTTCTATCTTGCAGGATGGCTACTTTCTTAAATGATCTCGTCTGCTATCCCTTTGAATTCGAACAAATCTAAAACTTTGAAAAACAGGAATTGACCGACCAAAATTCAATAGATATATGTTAACCTTATATTCGATATCTCAATTTTTAAATTCATTTTTGTCGTTAAAGGGAATATAAATGCAACATTTAACCCATTCCCAAACGGTCCCGTTATTTCACACCCCCAAGAAAAAAGCTAAAACAATGTGGAAAATGAATAAGTTGCTTATGATAAGCGACTTAAACTTGTTGTCTGCATCTTCCTTCAGTTTTTACCAGTCTTAAATTGTGTCGCCGGGTAATTCTAACAACCATAAAACACCCATGATTATTAAAACCTGGAGTTTTCAAAGCGTTTTCAATCACTAAACATACAGTTTTAGCTACAATGACGTCTTTGGATGCTCCGTAATAAAAACAATTCGGAAAACATTATGTAAAATGAACAAAGAATTGCTTATAACAATCAATTTTTTTCATTTTTACACACTGTTTTCTACCCAGAAAGTTGAAAAAATCTAAATTTTCATAAATCTTAAATTGTCGTCTGCAACTTCTTTCAATTTGAACCAGTCTAAAATTTTGTCGCCTGGTAATGGGTTAAGATTTAGGTCATTCTCACAGCCTTTGGACTAATGTTATAATTCATGTTAGTATCAAATATGTCGAAAGAGTTTCACTACCGCGCTTTTTGTCATTATTCAGTAGCGTCTCGGCAGGGTCGGAATGGGCGATGATTGCTGCCCCAATAATTTTCCTCAAAAAATCGCCGACCAACTAGTTAAAAATACCCCTTCTGTACTTGTTACTGTAGTGTTTGTAGAGACGGCGAAAAAGGCAGAGAATTCCGGACGTTCGTATTGGTTTCTAAGGAGATTAGTACACATCCGTTAAAGACCGACTCCCTCCAATTAACCCATTTCCAGATTGCAAAATTTTAGACTGGTCGAAATTGAAAGAAGATTTAGATGACGATTTAAAGCTCGATAATTTTTAGATATTGTTCAACTATCTTGTAACAACCACACACAACCCCCCCCCCAACATAACAAAACAAAACAGAAAAAACATGCAAAACACGTATAGATTGACTCCTTCAAAACCATGGTTAATTAGATGGATTTGATGTCTAACAGTGAGACGATGGCGACATTCATCTGTCAAATTCTAAACATTCTCAGCGTGTGGGTAGGGACACCTCTTATTAAATCAAACTGCAAAACATTCCTCTCGCAAACAAAAGCCAGTCATACGGTACGCAAGAGGTCGTAATCTTAATCAATCTATTTACAGACTGCAATATTTTAGACTGGTCTAACTAGAAACAAACTTAATTAATCCATTAACAGATAATAACTTAGGGTCGATGAATTTCCCGATATCTTTGTCTCTCTAGGAAAAGGAGTGATTGGTTATTACAATCAACTTTTTCACTTTCAAAATATTTTCAAGCTTTTAAAGTAGGACTGTGTGGGTCTTGGTAACCTTACAATTTTTCAATTGAAATTCAATAGGTTTATTCAGAAATAGCCTCTCATTTTTTTAATTAATCCATTTACAGACAGTAACTTGAGGTCGATGAATTTTCCGAAATCTTTGTCTTTCTGGGAAAAAGGAGTGATTGGATATTACAAACAATTTCTTCACATTCAAAATGTTTTCAAGCTTTTAAAGTAGGACTTTGTAACCCTATATTTTTTTTTGAAATTCAATAGATTCATTCAGAAATAGCCTCTCATTTGTTTAAGAATAAACAACCTAAAAAATATACGTTTGTCTGATATTCTTTAACCTTTTACCACTCAGTGACGCCTTGAGACACCAATAGGGCAATAAAGCTTAGGAAAACATTGCGGAAAATGAAGAAATTGCTTGTTCTAAGCAATTTCTTCATTTTCCACAATGTATTCTACCCAGACGGTTGAAACAATCCAAAATTTCATTCGCTTGAAATTTTCGTCTGCAACCACTTTCAATTTCGGGCCAGTCTAAAATTTTACCGTCTGGTAGTGGATGGAGCGGAAAAAAAAGAAAGCAAACAACAAACAAACAAAGAAACAAACAAACAACAACAACAAAACCCCGACACACCAGTTTATCATGGATTGATATACCATGAGTGCATATTTTGGCAACGAAATCAATCCCATAATATAAGGTCCGTACTTGAAAAATTATAGAAGTAGGTACCAGGCGCCATAATTGACCAATCGCGGCAGTCATTCAAATAATTAGTCGACCAAATGAACTCATTTGTTAAGACTGGAAGATCAGTTTGAGCTCCGACATTGGCAACCATTTTGGTGAATCAAGTTTGTTGGTTTGGTGACTTGAACATAATAACAATAGTTACGTCGTTAAGGTAACCATCAACCTTTCTACTTACATTGTATTTTAACATGCTACTGGCCATCAATTTTGTAAAATATCGCCATTAAAAATCGAAGCGGAACTTCCTGTTGGTGTCAATAGGGCGGGGCCAAAGGAGTCGGTGATCGGGACCAGCGATTTGTCAACTTGTCTAGTGGTGAGAAACATTTTAACTATAGTAGTAGATATATACATACTAGATTTCTACAGATGTAACAAAATGTCCGAAGTTATCCAATTCCTCGTAGGTTCTAAATGTCAAACTTTATAACCTAATTCAACTCGAATTTTTTGTATTAATATTTTTATCCCGCAATGAGTTTATCTTTATAGAGAAATAATAAACAAATTATTCTACACTCACTAAAACCGTACAGAACCCGACTGTCTAAAACAAATGGACTGAAAAGTATAGGAGCCTAAAACGGCCACCGTTTAATGGTAACAAATGAGACAAAAATGACGGTTATGACGTTCATTCTTTAGAAATTAATTTAAGTTTTGCCTATCAAGATTCCAGTGTTTCGATAGGCTGAAATTTTCTTTTCATTCAAGAGATGGAGAGAAAATGTTTTGTTTTCATGGAGGTATGAACCTAAAACCTAATCACACTGTATGAAAACGCGATTCAAACATTGTGTGATTAGGTTTTTCGGTTCATATCTCCATGAAAACAAAAAAAAAATATTCTCCTCACTTCTTATAATTTAATGACATCGAGCGAAAAAAGGAAATGTTTTTACAAATGTTGATACATTTTTTATGGATCTATTTTGTGCGGAAGCATACAAAATAGCTGCGTGCTCAAAATTTTGTTCGTGGAGTTATGAATATTTTTTTCGTCCAATCAGAACGCTCGTTTTTGATAGACGAAACTAAAAATTAAACTATACAATTATGAAAAAAAAGAACTTATTTTGTATGCTTGCGCACAAAGTAGACCCATAAAAGTTACTAAAAAAACTCGTGAATTAATTGCTTTGTTTTACTTGATGGTAGATAGTTATAAAAAAAGGAAATATTTTTTTTCTCATTTAGGTATAAACCTAATAACTTAATTACACTTACGTATGAATGCGCTTCGCTTTAGGGTTCATACCTCAATTAGAACAAATTATGTTATCTTCTTTTCTGAAATAGAAAATAACTCCGGTTATATAGATGCTTCAATACAGAAGGAACATATCGTTAAATGAGAATGCCAGTATTGACGATTACCTCATCTGAACCTTGTAATCACCTTTCTTTCTTTGATGCTTCTAAATGTTTTAGCTAGCAAAGCGTTAGCTTCGAAAACTTAAGCTAACAGACGAAGTTTTGAGGTCTTCTCAAAGTTCAACGAGTACAGACTGCCACTTGAGGCTTAACAACTAGACCTATTGAATACCTACGCCAAAAAGGTAGTTCTCATGTATTTCAGGAATAATGAAAACTCTATTGAAGAGAACTCTTTCATCTTACTCTCGTTCAGATACCATTGCAAATACAAGACTCATACAAAAGGTTCCTTGAATTGGTAGACATCAGTTGGTAATATGGTCAAGGTCACCCATCAAGGCCTAGATCAGTTAGTATAGTCACATTTCCGAAAAAAAGTAGGCTTTTTTACAAACACATATTGATTCTTCGAGGTATGTGTTTCAATTTATGTTTATTTGACCCCCCCCCCCAAAAAAAAAAAAAAAAAAAACTTAGAAAAATAGTGTGTCGTTAGATTCTGTTTGTTGTTGTTATTATCGTTTTATTTAAATGTTATTCCATATTTTACATCTCGCAGCCGCGATGTTGGCCAATGTAGAATGTTTGCCAACTTTAAAAATTCGTTAATCTTTAGTCATGATTGACCAATCGCGGTTGTTAATCAAGGAATCAACCGACTAATCAAATCATTCATTCAGTCCGGACCTGAGCTTTCAACTCCGATTTTGGCCGCCATCATTGTTTACCTCTTCGGTTGGTTTGGCGACTTAAACGTAGTAGCTACAGCTTTTTAAGACTATTCTACTATTTTGTTACATGCTACTGGCCATAAAATTTTGTTCAATAACGCCGTTTTAAATTGAAGCGGGACTTCCTGTCGGAGTCAGTGGGCATGACCAAATTAGTAAGTGGGCGGGGCCAGCGATTTGTCAATTGGACTTGTAACCGTATCTTATAATATAATCAGGTTTAAAAAAAAATCATGTTTTGTAAAATTTTAGATCTGTCCATATTCATAGGTTTTTCAGACGAAAATTTAAAGTGGGTTTAATGGGAATAATAACCAGTAGGGTAGAAATATTGTGGAAAAAGAAGGAATTGCTTGTTACAAGCAATTTCTTTTCTTTTTTACAATATTTTCTCGATTTTAAAATCACAGTGGCGTCAAAAACCAGGGATTGAACAGGAAAGGGTTAAAAATTGACATAATTAAAGTGCCAGTATTTTACCATAAGCATCGAATATGGTCAATAATTGACGAAGTGTTTGCCTCCGTTGGTTCAACACATTTTACTTAGGAAAGGTTTTCCACTTCGATATTAAACGGCGTTATTATGAAAAATTCATGGCCAGTAGCATAAAAGTAGAATGGTTGGTTGGTGACCTAAACGTCATAACTACAGCCTAATCTGTAGTTATGGCGTACAAGTCGCTTAACTAATAAAATGCTTCACATGAATGGCGGCAGTTCAAAGTTTACTTAAAAAGAAATAGCGGGCGTGGCCAACGGAGAAAGTGGGCGGGGTTAGCGAGCTGTCATTCTTATTGTGATACCTGATATTTATGTTTCGTGTAAAATATATTATGTAAATTATCTGGAACTGATAGATCGCTAGCCACGCCCAATAACCTCCAACAAGGCTTAGATATCAAACGACATTATATTGTCAGGGATAAAAATAAAACCGTTGATGGCCATCGAAAGGTCTTGTATACAGCTTCAATGAGCTGTAGTAACGAGGTATAATTCTCCCACTAACAAATATATAACAAGAAGTAGGAGATCAAGGTTTTACTTCCGGTTTTAATAATTACAAAAGCACCCCACATATTATGTTTTTGGTCAGAAAACAATAGTGGATAAAGCATTCATTTACAGTTGAAATCTTTTGTTTCGGCGAATTACTGAAATTTTCTAAAACATATGTTTATGTAAGGACGGCTTTGTGCCACCGTGGAAAGTGTTCGTCGATGCACGATCATAATGTCGTAGACGCAGCTTTAATGTAGCTGTAGTTACGACATTTTGCACGCGCAGCGAAGTATTGTAAGTTAAATAACGTTGAAACAATGATCCTACAGCACCTGTTCGGTACTAAGGGCTTTCAAAGCACGTGCGTCATCCATTGTGGCTGATAATAGCCAATTTTGAAGATGCGTTTCATCTCTAAACCAAAGGAAAATTTAATAACAATCGTTTAGTCAACTGTGTTTTGATACAACTGTAGTGTTTCTTATGATAAATATTTGTACTTTTAAACATATCGACGTTGGTTTTCTAAACCTCGTAACTACAGCTCGAATCAAGCTGTAGTTACGAGGTTTTAGAACGACAACGCCGACATGTTATCTGAATAACCCAGAATTGTAGACAAGAAAGAGAATTAACAGTACAAAACCCGAAGACATATAAAAACTTCGTCCCATGGGTCGAGTTTTCATTGGAAATATATTTGCAACGCGATTCCAATGTTTAGATACAACTAACTGTTTGATTTAAAGCACGTTTCCCCCCCCCCCCCCCCCAAAAAAAAGGCTGGAGTTAGAAGACAGACACGGGTTTTAGAAGAAAAACAAAACAAAACAAAGAACAACGACAACAACAACAAAAAAACAAAAACAAAACACCCCCCACATTGTACAGAAACTTTTGTATTAAGCCACCACTAAAAGGAAGCCCAAACAGTGGTCCCATCAGAGAATGGTCGCTTAATACTCTTTTTTTGCCAAAGATATGAAGGATTGATTCGATTGCATACTTACAATATTACAGAATACTCGCTTAATCCTTTGCTGTTGGCACTCATTAGAATCGTTTCGCCGAGACGATTCTAATGAGTTCTAACAACATAGGATTAAGTTGTGACTTTATTTTCAGCAAAATGCCTTCACTTCTTATGAGCCTTTGCTTTTAAAAAAAGTGAGTTCGATTATGGTCTCTTCAGGGACGTGGTCGCTTAGTAGAAGTGGTCACTCAATCAAGATCGAATTATTCATTATAAACATTGTTTTAAAAGGGCACACAATTATAGGGTGCCAATACCACGTTGCCTTATTTCTATAATAAACCAAGTCTTTGGTCGCAATTTACAAAAAGCCGTGAAAATAACAGAATAATTCGACCAATCAAATCCTTCATTTAGACCGACAGTGAACTTTGAACTCCGGCACTGGCAATCATTTATGTGAAGCATTTTAGTTGGTTTGCGACCTTAACGTCGTAACTAAAGCTTGAATAAGTTGTACATATGACGTTTAAGTCGCCAAACCAACGAAATGTTTTATATACATGTCGACCACAGTCGGAGTTCAAAATTCTTTACCGGTCGAACTGATTGAGTTGATTTGTCGATTGATTCTTTGGTTGACAATCGCTATCCGCCAATTGACCAATCACAGCCGTTAATCAAATAACTAGTCCATCATTGAAGTCATTCATTGAGACCAGAAATGAGTTTTGATCTCCAACATTGTCCGCCATTTCTGTTAACCTTTTTTCTGCTAAGTTTAGCTGTTAACTCTTTCCCTCCAAAATATCTACTACTTTTTTAGTTTTGATAAATGTTATGTACAGATTGGAAAGTTAAATTTTACAAAACGACTGAATATCTCTTTATACGACATTCGACATTAATTAGAAACAGTATAACTTGCTGCCTTTAACCATTGTTATGCTGAATATACTCCTTGTACAGAAATGTATTAAAATCACAGCGCTGATGGCACTGTAGGTCTTGTTGTCAGGGTCAATATTTAGTTTGGAAAACTATCTTATGAACAATTCTGGCTTAAGGAAGACAAACAGGTGGTGTCGAGTAACATCAGACTGCACTTATGTGCAGGCTGATCTTTGTCTATACCTCCTGCAAAAGCAGGAATATTCCGGGATCAGCATGACAAGGGTTAATGTAATAACTACAGTAATTATCGGCGTAACGTGTCAAAACCTTTCCTACCTATACTTTCTTTGCTTTCTTCCATTAGATAATGGGGGGGGGGGGTCATACCAAAACAGCCCTATGAGATTTAACGCTTCTCAGACACCCTACAGAATTTGTACACGGCATATGATTATATATGAGCAATAATCCTGTATCGCTTTAAGTTTATAGGATTAGATTTGACATTTTCATACTTTGAAAGATGATTTTAGAAAATCTTGCATATTTATGTTGATTTTGATATTTATAATCGCTTCTACTTGACTGGAAGTACTTGATGAAACCCCCTTCTCTACATTCTCTTCCGATAGGTGGCATTTTCAAATACTAACCTATCTAATTGAGCATTCTTGGTAGTGACATTCGTGATAACTCGGCCGATTCCGTCGAGCTACATTCAAAATGTCAGCGCCCAAGAAATACACGCTTCAAATCATTGATTCCTCTTCTTGGAGCACAAGTAAGACATGAATGCTTTCGCAATTTAAGATAATTATTTTTCTAGTTAAATTGGGGCGATAATTAAGTTTGATTTCTCCACAATTTTAGTTTTTATTGCAATTATCCACTTGCTACTTTTTGGCGATATAATATGGAGCTATGCGTACGACGTAGTAATATCTATCCCAATCTGGATAAGTGATACGGTCCCAAAGACAGGTCAATCTTCGGAGAATATGACATGCGCAGAAAACGCCCCTCCCTATACTATCTTTAAGTCAAACGTCTATAGAAAATATTGAATGATATGAATAAAAGTGTTCTATCCTGTCATATAAACTATAAGTTAACCCTTTCCTGTACAAACCCGCGATTTTACTTCGCTGTGATTTTATACTTGAGAAAGCATTGTGGAAAATTAGAAATTGCTTCTACAAGCAATTTCTTCTTGCTCACAATATTTTCTACAACATAGGATGGTTTCATATCGAATTGCGTCTAATTTTCATTGTCGTCTGCAACCTCTTTCAATTTTGCCTTGCCTAAAATAGAAAAAAAAAACGAGAAAAAGGTAGTAGAAAAACATGCTTATATACTCATAGGGCGTGTGCAAAATCCGTCTTTGGGACGTTAAATCTCTTAGGGCTTGTTTTAGTGTGACCGTAAATAAAGGAGCAGATTTGGCCTTCTGGTAACGCGATAGATTCTACTTGGGGTTTTGCCTCGATACCCCGTTCCTCAAATCTTTCGGACGAGATTGAATACCGAGTCCCGACTCAATAGTAACCTCCACATAAGCAAGAGATTATACTTCTCTTTGAAGAATATAGATAACGTAATTTGTAATGTCTTGTCCAAACAAGGATATATACATATCAAATTGTATTATTTTTACATTTATAGAAGGTTTCTAAGTTGAATATCACAAAACTATTCCTTTAAAATTCTTAACTCTCAAATTTTAATACCGGGCAGAATGAATGATTTGATTGGTCGATATTTCCTTGATTGACATGCGCGATCGGTCAATTAAGCCCTTTTGAGACATTTCAAACTATTTCAGATGCGCGTGAAGTACGGAATCCGAGCCTGGACAGCCAGTTAGGCTAGTTAATTCTTGTCATGTTGAACTCGGAATATTCCTGTTTTGATAGGAGGCATAGACAAAGAACAGGCTGCACATATTTGCAGTCTGATCTTAGTCTACACCACCTATTTATCCCTTTTAGTCCAGAATTGTTTGTAATATACATTTTCAAAAAAACAAACAAACAAACAAACATAACAAGACCAACCAACCAAACAACAACAACAATAACAAAAAACAAACATTAACACACAATGATTACATTCAGTTCTGTCAGCCCTTTGATTTAATGAATTCCAAAGAGGATTTTATTCAGCATGACAAGGGTTAATATAGTCGTTGGTCGTGTAAGGAGAGTCAGTATCTATCATAAGGGCGCATGGTGTAGACTCTGATCAGACTGTACTGAAGTACATGTTATTCTGAGCTTTTATATGGCGCACCCGTGTGATGGTTAGAAATGTCACGAACAGCTTTAGCTGAAAAAAAAGAAAAATCAGATCCAGTTTGGATTAGACAGCTATGGTATTAAAGAAAAAAAAGTAAGACAGAATATCCGTGAGGTTTTCACATTTTTACAAGAATTATTCCTTGATCAAGCGTAAATACACGTTCTGTTCAAATATTCTAGAAGAAAAGGTACAATGTCATCACAATGTCATCGGAAATAGTTTTTTTTTTTCAAAAACGCACAAAAAGTTTATTTTTCCATGTTTATGTCAGATTCATGTATCAGCGATACTGGCGATTTTATTCCACTTTTATCAGTCGAGGAGTACGACTCGTGGTGATTAGGAGATATTTGTTGCCAGGCCATGAACTTTTTCCATGAAAACAGACATATTTCCAGTCCGAGTTGTAGAAACTCTACAAAACTCAGTAGAGACGCTCCCATAAATAGACCCATGGCTCCACCAATGTCGGACAAAAATCGTACACTCTGAAACAAACAAATGGTGAAAATAATGATGATAAAGAACAGAAGGATGCCAAAACAATTGGTAGACGTATAGACAATATCTTATCTTAAATTGGTTAAATTGAAAGTCTACATTTGAGGGAGAAAATATAAAAGTTCGAAAATCAAATTACCTAGGGAATTCCTTTTACTAATATTTTCTTGGAAATGGAATTAAATCGGTTTTAGGATTTCATTCACGCTAATGGATAAGGGCAAAGAGAGATAACTTGTTTCACTATATGCCTGGTGGTTTTATTAATTTTAAAGAACACAACAAAATATTTTGCATGAAAAATAGCTTATATTTCAAACAAATCAAATTTACGAGTCATGATTTATGAATTTATCTACGAAGTCTGGTTGGTTTGCAAATCAGATTATTCGTTATGAAATTCAAAGCAAAAAATGGATAATGATTGGCTTTGCAATCTTGATTCGGACAAGGTGTATGTGTGCCTACCTCATATAAAGGTTCTTGTGATATACTCTCGTAGTTCAGATCCTCGAAATATATCAGTACTTGGAGAAAATTATTTCTGTATCTATAATTGTAAATACAAGCAACATTGAAGTAAACTTTTCATGTATTTGCATATTTGATAATGTAATAAATGTAATAATATTTATTTCTTCACTCATTGCAAAATGTCACCTCTGTGCCACCATAGAAACATTTTGATCTATTTTCGGGGGTAAATAATTACAAATCGTGACCTCTAGAGTGTCTACAAGTTTTTCAAAGAATTATCTCATGGCCTAGTGTTTGACTCAAAGAGACTAAATTTCAAACCTGTCCAAGATTTCACCAAAACAAACATTCTGACCAATTTTCAGGTCGATTGAACAGAAACTTTGGCCTCTAGAGTGTCTGTCTATAATTGTTTTCTAAGAATTGGCCTAGTAACATAGATTTTGACCACAATTGACCAGTAATCGATCTCGTCCGAGATTTCATAAAGACAATTGTTCGGTCCAAATTTTCAGCTTGATTGGGCACAAATTGAGTCCTCTAGAGTATCCACAGGCTTTTCGATTAATTGACCTAGTGACCTAGGTTTTGACCTCAAGTGACTCAATTTCGAACTTGTCCAAGATTTCATCAAAACAAACATTCTGACCAATTTTCAGGTTGATTGTGCAGAAAGTGTAGCCTATAGATTGTCTCAGGAAAAATGTTGATGACACAAGACTGACGACGGACATCATACAACGACAAAAAAATACCTTAATAAACGTCGCAGACAATGCATATGGATGAAATTAACCGGTCATTACAATATTGTATGACATCATAATGAGGGGTGGATTGTTATGAAACGAAAAAAGAAATAGTCAACATATTCATCGAGCTGATTATATGCTTATAATATTTTCGAAATCTGGGTATTTAAGACTTTTTTCTTCCCTGTCTCACCCCACATACCCACACTTCCCATAAATATAAGTTTAAAATTTTTCCTGATTATATCTAGTTGAAAGGAGAATGTCGCCTTAATTGTGCTTATTTCATTTTTGTCTAATTATCGCTTTAAAATACTAACTTTTCACTCATTTCAAACGTGAATGTGTTGTTTTGAAGATGACCGCATGCTTCTGTAAGTGAGGAAATGTTCATACTACAGGCATTGGATAGCAAAACATTTTTCTGCAAAAGAAATAGACAACAAAGGGTAGTTTTACTCGATATATCTTAACGGTTGAAATCGGAGTCGGAGTTAACCGTGTGAATGCAAAGGTAAGAAGATCGGACAGGCCTTAACCCTTTCCTGTTTTGCAAAATTTTAGACCTGTCCCAGTTCAAAGGTTTTGCAGACGAATTATAAAGTGGATTCAATTTGAAAAATAACCATTCAGTAGGGTAGAAAATATTGTGAGAAAAGAAGAAATTGCTCTTTACAAGCAATTTCTTCTTTTTCCACAACATTTTCTAAAGTATAAAAACACAGAGACGTAAAAACCAGGGATTTTACAGGAAAGGGTTAATAAAGATGACAACAAGAGAAACAATTTTCATGAGTGACCAAGTCTTAATCGTATAAGGATGAATAATTTAATTTTTAGTTTCGTCTATCAAAAACGAGCGATCTGATTGGTCGAAAAATTTAATTCATACCTCCATGAACAAAATTTTGAGTACACAGCCATTTTGTATGATTTCGCATAAAATAGTTCCATACAAAAAGGTATCAAAATTTGTAAAGTTGTTGTATTTGCGCTCGATGCTATTAAATTATAAGAAATGAAGAGAATACTTTTTGTTTTCATGGAGGTATGAACCGAAAAACCTAATCACACTTATGTATGAATCCGCTTCGCGTATTCATACAGTGTGATTAGTTTTTTCGGTTCATACCTCCATGAAAACAAAAATATTCCCTTCATTTCTTAAATGAATGAATGAATTAATTAATGAAAGAATGAATGAATGAAATAATGAATTGGGCTTTACGGCGCATCGATAGATGAGGTCATTTAACAGTAAAAACGAATAAAGGAATTCAAATCTACCTTATGTAAAATTCGAAACGATAAAATCATATTGGTTAATAATATTTGTGTGAAATATTTAAGAAGACAGTAAAAGATTGTTAATGTATGCTTGTATATGGTTGAATCACTGAATCAATGACAAATGAAGTGTTAAATAATTGTTATGAATATATGTAAAGCTCTGAAATAATCCAATGTGAGCATAGGGTACATCGGCGCTCCCTACACCAGTAGTCACCAAATGAACGAGTCTCCCCATTGGATAATTTATAGTTGCTTTGAATGATCGGTTACGAATGAAATAATAGATCTTTTTATCAATGGTGAATGAAGTTTAAAGTGAATAAATGTATGGATGTTAAGAATATATGTAAAGGTCTGAAACAATCCAATATGAGATGGAGGTACATTGACTCTCCCAGACCAGGTGCCATTAATGGAAAAGTCCCCCCTTTTCATATTTGATTTTGAAGAATGGTTAAAGAATAAAACAATACATGATTAGATCGTACATAGATATATATATGATCTACAAAAGTGTCACATAAAACAAGATATCAGCATTTATCATTAGATATATGGATAAATGAGTAAATTCCCGAACACATAAATATTACATACTCATCGACACAATTTTTGGACTGGTCCAGATTAAAAAATCTTGAAGGCAACCTTTTCTAGTTGATGAAATTGTTGATTTGTTTTCTTTCGAGGAAGAAAACATGATAAGTGATGAAGAAATTGCTTCTAGCAAGCAATTTCTTCCTTTTCCATAATCTTTTCCAAAAATATTTTTTGTTTGATGCGTCAAAAAGCGGTATTATGTTGGAATGGGCTAGATATAATCATTTTACGAAAATGATAAAAGCTCATTTTAGAATAACATTAACCCTTGTCATGCTGAAATAAAATACTATATAGAATTGCTTTAAAATCAAAGGAGTGACAGCACTGGAGGAGATTGTTGAGGGTCAATATTCCCTTTCAAAAAAAAAGATCATTTAAACAACTTTGGCTTAAAGAGGACAAACAGGAGGTATAGACTAAGATTAGACTGCACTTATGTGCAGACTGATCTTTGTTTATGCCTCCTGCCAAAACAGCATTACCGGTTCAACAAGGGTTAGTATAGTTGAAAAATTGTTAGAAGATTAGTATGGGTAAGGATAAAACGCGGAACTTACTAGATAATCGTCGTTTGGCCATCGTCTCCCAGACATCGTCTTCTCATAAACTATTTCACTGAAAATATTCATTTAAGTCAATTTTTGACAACTTGGATATCAAATAAAGAGTCAGAAATTCAAACAATGCGACAATTGGGAGAAAAGCATCTCAGTGTATGAGAGCTAAGAAAGATTACTTACATCTAATATAGTGCCAATAAAAAGGTTATCTACCTTGACTTTTATCAATTAGACTTTTGTGGGGAAAATATGGTGGGTGGGGGGGGTTCTTTTCACTAAAGATATTTCTTGAAGGTTCAGCCGTATTCCTCTTCAGATAATTGACTGATCTCTGTCCCCACCCGAAGACTCCGCTGGTCACGCCTATTGTCTCCGACAGGAAGTCCCACTTCGATATCAAACGGCGTTATTTTGCAAAATTTGTGGCCAGTAACATGAAACTAAAAATTGTTGGTCGGCGACTTAAACGTCGTAACTAAAACTTGATTTAGCTTTAGTTACGAAGTTTAAGTCACCAAACCAACTAAAATGCCTAGCATAAATGTCGGCCAGTGTCAGAGTTCAAAGTTCAGTATGGATCTAAATGAATAATGATTGGTCGATTGATTCTCTAATTGACAGACGCTATCGGAGTGTTGTTTCCCCAGTAATATATATTATAATACTAGCAAATAGTGAGACCAATGAATAACCAAAGGCTAACAGCAGATAGCGAGACCTCTTGATCACAAAGCCGACGATCTTCCTCATGACAACGGCTCCCATTATGTCATACTTCTAGACTAGTTGAGAATACAGAAGCTACTTGAAGAATAGAACTAACGGATTCGCTGCTGTCAATAAAAGAATCAAACGACCAATCAAATCATTTCTGTAGACCTAATTGGAGTTTTGATCCGACATTAGACGGTATTTATGTGAATATTTTTTGGCAACTTAAACTTGGTAACCACAACTAATTTACGCCACTAAGCAACTATTTTACGTTTTGGTTACATGCTACACTGGCCACAAAGTTAGCAAATAGCCTTTAATATGGAAGTGGAACTTCCTTTCGGAATTCAGTGGGCGTGGTCAACAATCCATCTAATAAGGCTTTATGCCAAGTATTAACGCCTTTAATATGTCGGAGCTCAATGGGCGGGGCCAGCGATCTGTTTATTGAACGACTTACTGACACGGACTCTTGCAATCACACTCGGCTTGATATGAACCATCATCAAACTTGACATCGACTTGTATCGTACACAGTTTGTCTGTAAATAGATAAACAAACAAACGATAATCTTGAAATACCATGCTTTATTAATATGACATCGACTTGTATCGTACACAGTTTGTCTTTAAATAGATAAACAAACAAACGATAATCTTGAAATACCATGCTTTATAAGAACAGTCATTAATATGACATCGACTTGTACGGTACACAGTTTATCTGTAAATAGAAAAACAAATAAAACAATCTTGCAATACCATGCTTTATAAGAACAGACATCAAACTGTACTTTGAATATACTTTTATACCCTGATACTGATGAGCCCATTCCTACACAATCCCTCCTTTTTACGCCCCTCAAAAAGAACGCCATGGAAAACATTGTGGACATAAAAAGAAATTGCATGTTTCAAGCAATTTCTTCGATGTCCACAATGTTTTCTTTCACAAAAGACATATAATTTTAGAATTTCATCAACCTAAAATTGCCGTCTGCTTTTAATTTGGACTAGTTGAAACGTTTGTTAAGATGAAATGGTTTAATAGACAATATGTATGTTGTACTCTTATAAACGAAAGAATGATTTAATTCATTTAATTTAAGTTTCGTCTTTAAGATTCAAGCGTTTCGATCTGCTAATTTTTCATACTTCCACGATTAACATTTTAAGAACCCATTTATAATGTATGCTTGCACAGAAAGTAGTTTCGTAAAACTTTACTTAAAACTAGTGAAATATTTGCTTTGTTTTGCTTGATCCATGCTGTGTGATTAAGTTTTTTGGCTCTTACTCGAATGAAAACAAGTAAATGATTGATAAATACAATACATTATATTTGAACTCTTGAAACCCGTTCTACACGTTACAACGAGATCTTTCTTAACGATACCTATGTGTGTGTGTATGTGTGTTTTTTTTTTTTTTTTTCATTTTCCATACAGAAATTATAACCAGATCATCCATTTGAAAAAAAAAACACCTTTAACCGCTCCCCTCACAATATTGCTTTTTGATGCCCCCAAGAAAAGAAGCTTAGGAAAATATTATGGGCCATAAAAAATACCTTGTTGCAAGCTACTACTTCATAATCCACAATGTGTTCAACCGAAAATATATTTTCAAAGATTAAATCAATTTTATATTAACGCCAGCAGCTTCTTTGAATTGGGATCAGTCTCAAATTTTGTCGTCTGGTAGTGGGTTTATCAAGTTCTCGTCAATATTCATATAATGTGAGGGAACGATTTCGGTTATATTTGATTTGGATACAAAAAAAAAAAACAACAACAACAAAAACACACACACACACGATAACAACAACAACAAACAAACAAATAACACCAGTTAACCCTTTCCTGTTTTGCAAAGTTTTAGACCTGTACAAATTCAAAGGTTTTGCAGACGAAAATTTAAAGTTGATTTATTTGAAAAATAACTCTTTAGTAGAGTGGAAAATATTGTGGAAAAAAGAAGAAATTGCTTGTCACAAGCAATTTCTTCTTTTTCCACAATGTTTTTTCAATTACAAAATCACAGGGACGTAAAAACCAGGGATTGACCAGGAAAGGGTTAAAAACGTTAAAATGATTTAACAGGAAAGTATTTCCCTCGAGAGGAATAACTATAAAAGAGTTAAATTACATCCTTTAATGCGGTCTGACCCTGAGAGCTATCGAATAAAGAATGCGACAGAAAATGCGTGATTGTTAATATTAATTTAATAACAAGTACCAAGGTCACTCGCCTTTCAAGGTCCATCCTCTGGATAGCACCCAAACTAAATTGACCGATCTCGGCTACAAACAAAAAAGTCAATCGACCAATCAAAACGTTAATTTAGACCGGAATTGAACTTCGAACTCCGATCTTGGTCGAAATTTATGTAAAATATTTTATTTTTGTTTGTTTGGCGACTTAAACGTCGTAACTACAGCTTATTCAAGCTGTAATTACGACGTTTAGGTCGCCAACCAACCATTTTATACTTTTTGTGTTATATATTACTGACCATAAATTTTGCACAAGAACGTCGCGTTGTTTCGAAGTTCAACTTCCTGTCGGAGTCAGTGGGCGTGGCTAGCGATCCGTCAATTTATTGCTAAACGGTATGATATGCCTACGGGAATGTTTCAAACATCGCCTGTTTACTTTTATCATAGAGTTACATTACTCAAATTGTATTAACACATTATTCTCTTGTTTCGTGCTCGATGCAAGAATAAAATTATTGGCCGTCAAAAAAGGGCGTTCCAGAAAGTGCGAAAACTATTCACCTTAGTCAGCTTAAACGAAGTGCGCAGGCTGGTAAGGTCGACAATGTTTGCTCCTGATAGATTTTCTGAGTTTACATTGATCATTCTACATTATCATATTTTTGTTATCGAAATACAATATTGATCTCTGCTTTCTCAGATGTCTTTTTAGAATAATCTTCTTCATGGGGTTTATGGAAGTACCTAGGGAAAAAGTGACACCACCACGAAAGTGCAAAAAGACTTTTTCTTGCCCAGACAGCGAGAAATGCCGAGAGCGTAGTTATAGAAAACATTGTTGATAATGAGGAAATTGTTTGTAACAAGCTTGTTATTTTTGTTATTTTTCTCAATGTTTTCCAAAGCTTTTTCTTGGGGGAGTCTAAAAGCGTTATTACGTGGAAATAGATGAACGAAAGGTCCGTGTGGGTTCTTTCTATTTGACACTAAAATGTATTTACCTTATGTAATTATTTGAAGAGGAGAATCGAATGAAAAACAAACAGAACGTGTTTAGTGTCATTTCTAAAATTTATATCATTTGTAATTTGAAACACCCTGTCTATCGCATTTCACGACTCTTTTGTTATTAAGTGAAACAATTTTAAAATATGTTGTTTTTTCCCTAAAAGGCGTCATTCCTGTCATATATACACGCTTTAACTATAGAAAGGCGATACTTTACTTTGATAACCCATTATGTTTTGATTTATATAGATTAATAAACAAAAACCGTTTATGACGGATTATGCTCCACGGGAGAGTTATTATTACAAAACTTATAGAAATAAAACCAACGAGGAAAGAAATAGTAAGGGTTAATAATCCCTCTGCGAAACAAACAAACAAAGGGATCATCATACAACAATACAAATATCACAACCCCTACCCCACCACTTCAAACAACAACAGCAACAATAACAACAGATTGACAACTCTTTGCATTGCGATAGTTAAGCTCTATCTACCCACCAAGTTCACGTTTATAGTTATTACACTTCCAGAGTTATGCCCAAGACAAGTCATATCTTCAAAGGAAATGATTACAAAAGTAGTTTTTCTTAATGAAATTTTATCTACAACACCCATATATTCAGGTATTTCCATTTAATAACAATTCATAAAAATGAATTCATTGTCATGTAACATACCGTTCGTAAAAGACTTATTCATATGTTACAATCTACATAAATAACTAGGAGTGACTTTGGGAGGTACTGATGATATATTATATAAATTGCGATACACCGTCATTTTTACAATATGGTATTTTGGTATTGTACCTTAAGAAAAAATGACCATATTGATATCATAAACAATTATAATCGTCAATGGTTGACTGATTGGTTGAATAGGGTTTAAGTCACTTTTAACAGTATTTCAGTCATATCGCGGCTGCTGGAGTACTTAACCATGCATTCCTGGTATTTCTCACACCAGTACTACCACTGCATCCTTTCCGAGCCCCAAGCTGATCATTTCACTTAGGTTTACGATTATCCATTCATTCGTCAATGGTTAACCCATTCCAACTCAATGACGCTTTTAAACGCCCTAAAAAAACTTTTGAAAAAAATGTTGAATTTGAATAAATTACTTGTTACAAGCAATTTATTCATTATCCTCAATGCTTTTTACCTCGAAAAAAAAAAAAAAAAAAAAGAAAAAACCTAAATTCCTCCTTTTTGAATTGTCGTCTGCAACTCCTTTCAATTAGTACAGGTCCATAATTGTATTTAATATTTGGTTAACCCTTTATAGCAGTGCGAGTGATAAGTAAACTGCTAACTTGAAATTTACCGGATTTATCTCGTACACTATGCTATTTTTGCCTAATCGTCACTTGAGCTTTTCCTGCTCTTAAATAGATTTTCATGAAAATTTGATAAAGAGTCAAGTCAATGTGATATATCCTTTATGGTCTACCTTGAAACATTAGAGATTGTCAGGTGAGGTTGTTTCGTTTCGGCTGATATCGGTTCTGGTAGTAGTGCTAGATGAAGCTGATGATGTAATGGATTCGTCATGGAAACTACAAATAAGGCAATATTCGGTGCAATCGACAGATAAAACATTTAGCCGATGAATTACGGTTCCACCGCTCACCTTTTTGGCGTCTTGTATCGCCAAATATTTTTGCTTCTTTTTCTTTTTTCTGTAACAAGTAATTAACAGTCATATTCATTACAAAGTCAGGTTAATTACCTTCTTAAAAATATCTGAATGCTTTACAGTAAGCATTTTGGAAATTGAGAGCCAAAGCGTTTCGTTCACACTAGTAATCTATGCAAGAGCCGCTTTAATAGATAGGGAATATTACAACAATCTCGGTCTCGTCCAATAAAAAATAACCTAAACATGATTCTTGACCACAATATAGTCGTTTTATTATTTACCGTTTCAAGCGATCAAAGATCATCGACTCTTTTACGGAAAAACTCGAAAGTCAGTATTCAACAAGTAGGCGTGACAAATGGATTAAGTGGGCATGGCCAGCGATTGGTCAATTCGCAAGTTTGCTGCTACATACAATTTGTTGATAGATACAAAATCTACGTTTTTATATCATACGATAACTAGGGTATCTGCTTATGTATCTTTCTACATTGTATATCTTCATTTTTGACGTTGTTGTCGTTGACGTCATGGGACGTCAATGTCAGTATCATCTGTTACTGTCAGTTTAAAATGGTGTCCCTTGAAAAAATATACCACCTGTTACTGTTAATTTAAAATGGTGTCCCTTGAAAAAAATATACTGTCTGTTACTGTTAATTTAAAATTGAAGAAAATATACCGAAAGTAAGCGAAAATTAGAATATAAACAATTAACTTGTATTTCTTTCTCTATTTTTATTTTCTACATCATTTACAAATAAGTCAACTTAGAATGCTGGTTTCACGGTATGTGGTTTTATGGTCATGTGATCAGAGAATCTAGCCTTTACTATGAAATATCTTTATATGTCGTTACTCCTGTCAGGTTATGTGTATCAATAAGTACATGTGAACTTAATCCTTGCTGCACTCGCGCAATCTGTATACAAGAGTATTTCGAATGTAGTATTGCCTTATTGAAAAGTCATAATGTATAGAAACAGATTATGGACTGCTTTTTTTAGTTCTTCAACATCAGAGAATGGGTGGAAAATTTGCGACGAATGCACCAAATTAGAAACATTAAAATAACACAGAAAATTCAGAAAATGGGTTCAAAATAAATCTTTAAATGTAGAAAATGTAGTATAACAATATATTTTGTTTTTCTACTTACATCTACTAAATAGAATACAAAATCTGTCTAGAATTACTGCATTACTATATTCTCGATTCTATTTAACATAGGCTACATAGATCTTTGTGTGAGTAAATATTTGTGGAATCTGCATCAATATAGAGTTAGAGTTAGAGAAGTAATCTGGTTGGATGATTAATTCTTGAGGACGATTTACTATCTCGTGCGAACAAGAGGAAGAAGAAGCTATAAAACGAAAAATGTTTTGGGAGATCTTTTTTTGCAAGATAGGTCTAACAAAACAAAACAAAACAAAATAAATGTCACCTCTATGCCACCATTTACAATCGAGAAATAAACATAGAAATTGCAAGAATAGATTCAAATATAGTTTTGTCTTCGTGTAAATGTTTGGTTGTTTCTACCGTTCGGTACTCGTGGTTTGTGAATTAATGTCCACTTATTCAAGACAGCATATGCATCCAAATGTGATAATAAGATACTAATAAGATATCAACTTCTTCTGCTATGGCTTTCAGCTATTTTTGTTAATTGATCTGATCATTCACTGAACTAGAAAAGAGACATACTATAAACAGGGAGTATTTCGAAGGTCCTAGATAAACACAAACTTGATTTTCTAGCGGTTTGAAAAAGGCCTCCCTACTCTACGAACTTAGAAAGTGTCTCTCGTAGGTGTCTTATATAAAGCTTTTTTATCATACCATATGTATATATTTGAACAAAGTTGAATAAGTATTGCGTTTTACAGTTTACGGGCTTTTCTATTCATTCAATGTGATAAGAGAGGAACCGCGGCCATAGCTCAGTAGTAGCCCATAGGACTCCTAGTCATGGGGTCCCGGGTTCGATTCCCGGTCGCGGCGAATATCCTTTCCCACATTTATCTTCCACCGATGGGTGGAGAATCGTAAGGGATGAGAAGTTGGAGGCTAGGTAAGAATGTAGTGGTAGTACTGGTATGAGAAATACCAGTATCAAGGAATCAATGGTTAGGTGATCCAGCCGCCGCGATATGACTGAAATACCGTTGAAAATGACATTAAACGCCACCAATCAATCGATAAGAGAGATATTCAGTTTAACAATTAGAGATGTTCACCAGTCTATTCAGAGCATTTTTTTCAAATGCCCAGCAAGTATAGTCTCATGTCTATTAAATAGGTATGGCTTGATGGCTTGTTATTAATATCTAATTTGCAAACATTGGTCCCCAATGATATGCTTCTAGTTTTCTAATGGGACATTACGAATCACCTATTGACGACAAATGAAGTGACAATAGCATACAAATATTTGAATAATTAGACGGGTTATTAAACTTTTATATGTCCTCTCAACTTAAACCACGATACAAAAGTTTACGAGTACTAGAAGTAATGCTTTCCGTTCAATCTGTCCCAATCCGACGGTATCCGAGTTTAACTCATTCCTACACAAGATAATTTTAGACGGGTCCAAATTGAAAGAAGATTCAGACAAAAATTCTAGGTTGGTGAAATTCTAAAATTAATTGCCTTTTTGGGGTAGAAAACATTGTTGACATTGAAGAAATTGCTTGAAAACAAGTGTTTTTCACGGCTATTTCCTCGAGGAGTGTAAAAAAGAGGGCTTGTATCAGAATGGGTTAAGGTTTTACAGTTTTTCTATTCTCTTTTTAACTTAAAAACTTACTCCATATGCAGGACACTATTTTTGCTTCGCTAGCCAAAGGCCAGCGGGGCTTTTGTCATAAGGGTTGTGTCCATCGTGTTCCAGTGCGATCGAGCGTCTGATTTATTTCTTTATTATTTGTCGGAATGATCCTTGAATGGACCCCATTCAGATTCTCCCAAGGGTTAATACATGAGAGTCTTCTCTTGAAGCTCTGAATTGTTTTAAAAGATATTTAGCTAAAATACTCCTTTATTGGACCTAGACTCTAGTTCTTTCAAGAAATTTTGATCGGATAATAGTCAAGGCTTTATGACCAAGGGTCACCTGTGATCTGCACTATATCAAAAACTGTCGAAATCTGTCAATCAATAAATCAATCGACCAATCAAATCCCTCATTCAGCCTGGAGTTGAGCTTTTAACTCTGACATTGGCCGCATTTTGTAAAACATTTTGGTTGGTTTGACGACTTAAACCTCGTAACTACAGCTTATTCAAGCTGTAGCTACGACGTTAAGGTTGCTGGACAACCATTCGACTTTTTGTTGCATGCTACTGGCTATGAATTTTACGAGATAAGGCCGTTTAAAAAAAGTCGGAAATGTCCTTCCCTCTTGGATATCTTGTTATATGAATGTTTTTTATGGACGAATTGTAAAGTTTATTACATTTGCGAGTAATAGGTCCTTCAAACCTTTGCGTATTAATATACAATTAATATCTTATTTTATAAAATAGTTTTTATCGACCATATCCCCAAAATGAATATTCATGCATCATATACTTTGTATTTGTTTCCTTTGAAAATCTTGCCAAGGAGACAGATCAAACGTTTTAAAAATTAAGTATACATAGATGTAAAATGAAATGATTATGGACTGGTTTTATGAGACATAAAGTCAAAGGAATGGTACTGTTCTATCTCTTTAATCTTTCAGCAATTAATGACCTCACTGGACTTAAGGAATTTGTAGTCGTCAGAATTAATAATTTGTACGAATATTCCAGTAACGCAAGTATCTTAAATAAACATAATATTTACATGTTGTATAGGGTGTTACTAACTAGAAATAAACTTAAGATTCTTTAGTTGATTCCTTCTACAAAATAGTGCTATACAAAAATGTCTAAACGATTCGGTTATCCTTTTGTACAAATATATAAACAGGAAAGCGCAACAAATTCTGTGAAAGTATTTTCATAAAAAAAAAAAGAATAAAAAAAATCTGAGTTAACATTCTGGTTAATTTTAGGTCAATGAATTTTATTTTAACATTTGACCTGGTGGCCTAGTTTTGCCTCTAGAGAATTGGTGACATTGTATAAAACTCTTAGTGACCATGTTTAAAACTTTATCAAAAGTAACTTGATTGCAAAAATATTAAGGGAGAAATGGGTCTCTATAGAGTGCCCATGAGCGTCTTATAAGATTTGACCTTATTACCTAGTACTTGACCCTATGTTACCGATTATTTGAACACAAACATTCTAACCAAGTTTTAGGTTGGTGAGCATATGCATTCCCAACGCCCACAAGACCTAATGACCTAGGTTTTTTTTATCCCAAGTTATCAAATTTTGAAATTACCAAAGGTTTGATTAAGACATACATCCTGCTGAACCATCGGCTTAATTGAATATAAAATGTAGATAAATTTTTAGGATGTTTTAACAAAACTTGTAGCCTCTAGTGTACCCACATGTTGAATGCTTATGATGGTTGACAACCGAAAACGACGGACATCACAAAACCACAAACATTGGACACGTTTTGTTTTGAGCCGCTGTCATAGCGCAGTCGGTAGCGCATCAGACTCCTAATCTTCAATAATGGGATGTCATGGGTTCGATCCTCGGCGGCGACATATATACTTTCTGACATTTGTCCCTCACCAATGGGTGGGTAATCGTAAACGTAAGTGCGATAGCCGCTGGAGGCTTGGAAAGAATGTAATGATAATACTTGTGTGAGGAATACCAGGAACCCATTGTTAGGTGCTCCAGTCGCCGCGATATGACAGAAATACTGTTAAAAGTGTTAAACTCCATTCTATCAATCAATTAATCAATCAATTGATCACGTTTTGATTAATTGAGCTAAAAATTAAAAGAAAACTATAGGCGTATTTATAATCAGAATCACGATTTGTTACAAGAAATTTCCATTACTATATTTCTTCGGAGGATGTGTTGTATGGTAATAGTTTTAAAATGCCATCAAATGCCTCACAGAAAAATGCATTATAACATAGAAAACAAATTGACCAATCGCTAGCACCGCCCACTTACTCCATTGGCCCCGCCCATTGACTCCGACAAGACGTTCCGCTTCGATATCTACCTGCGTTATTTTGCAAATATATATGACCAATGGCATGTTATAAAAAATCAATAAAATAAGCTGTAGTTACGACGTTCATATGAACAAACCAACAAAACAGCTTAACAAATAATGGCGGCCAATGTTGGAGTTCAAAACTCATTTCTGGTCTAAATGCCGGAACGATATCATTGGACGACAGATCATTTGGTTGCCTTACGCGGTCGGTCAATTCATTCTAATCCCACAAAACACGATTCGACGATTCATATAGATGACCGACCTCTTCATTACATTAAATTAAATTCAGTTCATTAAACAACGAAATTAAATTGATCTAAATTAATTTTTAATAATTACACAAAATCCCCTTGGGTTATTAACAAGAATGATGACGCTTGGGGTTCAGCTTGTAGAGAATTGATTGACCGTAAGCCATGTCCACTGAACCTAGAACAGGCAAACTGAGTTATTAACCCTTGACATGCTAAACCGGAATATTCCTGCTATTGCAGGAGGTATGGACAAAGATCAACCCGCACAAATGTGGGGCTGATTTTAGTCTATTCCACCTGATTGTCCCTTTAAAACCAGAATTGTTTATATAAGATACATTTTCAAAAGAAATGAAAACCTGCGATTGGTGCTTCGAGTGCTTTCAGCCCTTTGGCTTTAATGATATTCTGTAGAGGATTTATAATGCAGCATGACAAGGATTAAACGATATAAGGTTATATGTGGTTAGGACTTTTCCTGTGGTTGGCGACCTGAGCGACCTGAGCACCGTAACTAATGCTTGGATAAGCTGTGGTTATGATTCATACTGTAGCTATGACGTTTGAGTCGCCAAACCAACAATAATGCTTGTTATTAATGTCTAAAGGAAATTTCACTTCACCGAAATATTTTCAATAGGCAACGGATTTTTGTTGACAGCGAGATCTGTCATTTTTACACACAGTTCCGTAATAAATATACATTAGGCCATAAAACGCTCAGTCTAGGTCTCTATCTAAATATGTACAAACCACTCATTTACAAAGCACGACTACGCTGGTGTTTTTTTTTTTTTTTTTTTTTTAGCTCATTCAAACACAAAGACGCTTTTCGTATTAAAAACATAGGAAAAACATTGAGAAAAATGAAGAAATTGCTTGTAACAAGCAATTTCTTCATTTTCAAGAATGTTTCAAATTTGAAAAACTTCTAATTGTCATCTGCAACTCCTTTCAATTTGGACCAGTTTAAAATTTTGTGGTCTGGTAATGAGTAAATGCTTTCCAGTCGATTATCGAGATTTTACGTTAGATTATCATTCAATAATGTCACCGAAAACAGTTCAATTATCGTAAAGATAAAACCTCTGTAGATTAGCCCTACTGTCGATCACTGCGCGCTACTAAATGTCGACAAGGCGAGACAAAAAAAAAAACAAAAAAAAAAACTGATGACGTCATCAGGCTGCCATGTAAATCATGTGCGAAAAAACGCATTTTTGGAAATTCTTATATTTTGTAATTTTTTTTCCCTATAGAAATAAAGGATAACAAATTGGTTATTTCTTATTTGAAAATCTCTCACGAGAATGCGTTGTAATATGTTGAAAAACGCGTCCGAAGGACGAGTTTTTCTGATGCATAACAACGTATTCAAGTGAGAGATTTTTCATTTGAAAAATAATTAGATGATTATTCTATTTATTATTTTCGGACCAGTTTTATTCTTCAATCGTTACCTATTCATTTCAACCATATTCGTCCCTGGGAACCGTGCTTATGATTATAAACGAATTTTGTTTTCAATAATTTCAGTTCACCATCTTGGATTGCCTTTTCCAAAAGGCAGGTTTAAAAGGGATTTTTGAGGGAAAGTCCGTATCCTGTGACACTTAGAGATTTGAAGAGTCAGGCACGAAAATAGTTTGAACGAAACATATACTGTATCTAAGGGCGACAATCTTATCGTCTATCATGAAGGCACCGGGATATTTCGAACATCGATCGACCATTCAACTCTTGGACTTCGACAGAATAATGTTGTAGTTATGAAGATTAATTTCTTATAATTTTACTGTTTTTGAATCGATTTTTAGCTTAAGAAATTAAAAATAATTTCAGCGTGCATTTCTCGGTCCCTCCATACCTCTTTGGAAATTATTTCAACACTGGCTATTTGGAGTGAAAATTGATATAATTACTAGTAATGATATCAAAATTTGTTACACTGGGAAATCCCAAGATTTCACAGCTAGGAATATACCCAATATAATAAATGTTTGTTTTTCGTGTAAGACCGTTTTATGTTTCCTTTTACGAACAACAATGGCCCCGACACTCGTAAAAATATAGCTATTGTTGTTCTATCAGTTGAATGCTTAAGTCTTTAATTCCAAATGTATTGCCATTTTGAAGTAAAAGTTCGTCCCGAATAATTATCAATATGTAATTCAAAGATTGCAGGATTTATAAATGGTTTTAGATTAGAAAACGATTAATTTTGTGATTTCATATTGAGGAAAAAATACGATTTTTTTACCATTTTTTTTTGAGAATTACTCTGTTTGAGACAATGATTGACTGGGACTCTACTACAGCGACTTTCTATCTTACTCAAGAACTTTAGTCCTATGTGTGCTTGGACCCTCCAACAGGAAGTTAGACTTGGATATCAAACGGCGTTATTTTGAAAAATGTATGGTCAGTAACTTGTAACAGAAAAGAGAAATGGTTACGTCGTTTTTTTTTTGAGAATTACTCTGTTTGAGACAATGATTGACTGGGACTCTACTACAGCGACTTTCTATCTTACTCAAGAACTTTAGTCCTATGTGTGCTTGGACCCTCCAACAGGAAGTTAGACTTGGATATCAAACGGCGTTATTTTGAAAAATGTATGGTCAGTAACTTGTAACAGAAAAGAGAAATGGTTACGTCGTAACTTCAGAATGGATAACTACAGCTTAGATGAGCTGCAGTTACGACGTACAGGTCGCCAAACAAACAAAATAGCTTCAAGTTCTCGTCGAATAATGTTGGAGTTCGGTGTTCACTTCCGGTCTTAATGTATGTTTTCATTTCGATTATTTGATTGACAGCTCCGATCAATCATTTCCATATATAAGGAAAAAAATGAATTAACCCTTTCCTGTACAAACACATGATTTTACGGTGTTGTTATTTCATACTTGAGAAAACATTGTGGAATAAGAAGCAATTTCTCCTTTTTCCAATTTTTTTTCTACCACATATGATGATTTCATTTCAACCTACATCCGTTTTCATTGCCGTCTGCATCCTCTTTCAATTTTGATCAGTCTAAAAATTAAAAAAAAACAGGAAAGGGTTAAAAGAGAGGGGGTCGGATCTAGGACTCGGACTAAGGTCTCATGGCAACGATACTGCATCTGTCTTAAGTGCCAATCTTTTTCACAAATTCTGAACAGAAAAAAAAACTCTTCGATGTTATTTTACGCATGGTTTAAAATACCGTGGATGCAATTAATGACGGTTTTGTTCCATGTTATTACATACATTATAGATTTGAAAAAAACTATCCCCGGTGGGGAAATGATGAATGTTTTATTAATATGGTGTGATAGGAAAGGTCGAGTTTACGTATTTCGCTAAAAATATACCGTTAACCCTTTCTAGAACAATCCTTGGGTTTTAGGCCCAAGCCATTTATACTTAAGAAAATATTTCGGGAAAAGAAGAAATTGCTTGTAATTTCTTCTTTTCCCACAACATTTTCTACCCTGTGAATTGGTTACTTTTCGAATATCACTTAATTTAAATCGTCGTTCGGAAATTGCCAAATTAGACAAGTCTGATATTTCGAAAAAACAGTCATAGGTTAAAAGTATCAATACACGTGCAACATTATTGAAAATAATTTGATGCATTTTATATCGATTACTTTTCGATATCAGCCAAACGCATTCTATAATTTGTCATATGACGCTTTAGACAAAACCATTTAGAGCGTTTCGGTGGTATTGGAAATTGATCAAATATTGACTCCATATTATTGTCAACAGTATTGAGTTTATAGTAGATGTACAAGTTTAAGTGAGTGATCAAAGGTCAATTTTATCTATACCTGTATACCTGACCCGACCTTTGATCTCTCCCAATAACTCGCGAATCTATAGTCCGTACAATGTACATGTCAACGAATTAACTTTCAGTTTCACGTCAATGACAAAGACAGTATCTCCTTATTAAACACATTATCGACCCAGTTCATTTGTGCATTATGCGCTATAATCACATTTGGCAGATTTGTTTGTATGTACAAATGTAGTCTCACCCTTATACCTTACTATTTAGTCTTTTTCCAAATACAAACTTCTATGAATACTGATAAATTTGGTAAATCCTATCTCAATGCCTATTTATTCTAATTGATAATTCCTTTTTGCATGATAAGATAAACATGAAACAGTCGGTTAACCCATTCCCACACAAGCCCTCCTTTATAGGTCCCTCAACAAAAAAACATTGGAAAACAGTGTGGGCTTGTTTCAAGCAATTTCTTCTATGTCCACGATATTTTCTACCACAGAAGACAAAGAAATTAGAATTACATCATCCTAAAATTGTCGTTTGCATCACCTTTCAATTTGGACCAGTCTAAAATGTTCTCGTATCGGAATTGGTTAAATGATGTCAACTACAGAATTAAAGATTTGTACATAATAGATGAAGTATCTTCTAGATTACTTCACGTGAACTGCGTTACAGCCAGATTTGTTTCAATACTACAGTACTTTTTTCCCCTCAAGACTTTTTGTACTGGATGTGCTCGACTATTGTATTACCGAAACACTATCCCTTTGTAACATACAATCGTGCAGAATCACTTTATTGTTGTAACATACTGGCTGTAACACATTTCAAACAATCGGGTAATATCCACTTCAGCAAAAGCAACAACAGCAACAACAATGACATATTTAGTTATTCATAACAACATATCAACAATCAATTATAATTCAAAGTTATCTATGATTGCGTGTTAATATACGTGATTATATTGCCATTTCGCGGCCGCTTTATAAATGGATCGTGGATGACATTAAAAAATCGTTAAGCCAACCAAATCATTCTTGTAGACCGGTAGTGAACTTTGAACTCAAATGTCGGCCGCCATTGATTGAAATATTTTTGTTGGTTTGGAGACTGAACTGTCTTATCTACAGTCTTTCAATCTAAAGTTACGACCTTTAGATCTCGATTGAACGATTTTCTTTTTCGTTCCACATAAATGGCCATAAATTTTGCAAAATAAGGCTATCTAATATCGAAGAGAAACTTCTTATAGGAGCTCAGTGGAGTGGACCAGCTGTCCGTCAATTGACCAATCGCTGGCCCCGCCTGCTCACTTCTTTAGCCACACCCACTGACTCCGATATGAAGTCACGCTTCGATTTTAAACGGCTTCATAGCCAGTAGCATATAACAAAATAACGATCTGGTTGGCTTTTTTTCTTCATTTATCATTAATAATTGCCATCAAGCAAAACAAATCACATTTTACTAGTTTTGAGTAAAATTTTATAGATTTACTTTATGCAAAGGCATACAAAATAGCTGCGTACTCAAAATTTTGTAAATGGAAGTATGATATCAAAATTATGTGCCACCCAAAAACACAATTTGTGGTCGTATTCATTAAAATCATTCTAAAGAGGCAATTCTAAGAGGCACAAACAATGAAGGCTTTTGAAGAAAAATAAATAGGTTAAGTTTTTTAAGTTTCTTAAGCAATTCGGACCGTTACCAAAGCCAGGATATTGTAATAAAAACACCCCACATGGTTTTGAATACAGGCTGCTCAGCATAAAAAAGAACTGCAGTAAAAATAACATCGTAGACCATTACAGAAGTACAAGTAGAAAAGTATGAAAGGAAACAACTTTAACCCTTGTCATACTCCATATACTTTCTCGAGAATTGCATTAAATTCAAGGATTGACAGCACCGGATGCACTAATTGTGGATGACTATTTTTTTTTTGGGGGGGGGGGGAATTTTTTTATGACGAACTCTAGCTTAAAAGGGATAAGCAGGAGGTGAAGACTAAGATCAGACTGCACACATGTGCAGGCTGATCTTTGGCTATACATACTGCAAAAACAGAAATAATCCGTGCTCAGCATGTCGAGGGTTAATAAAAGCAGCACTAAAACCTGTATTTGGGCTCAAACCACTTCGATTAACAATAAAATTTAAAGTTAAATTTTCATGAAGATCTAGGTCGATATTGGTTTGCAATATTTGAATACGCTAATATCGTCTGATTATTCCGGGAAATATAATCCGGAAGTATGTTATTGTGATCTAACTTTTATGGTGTCATGGCTAGTGATCTTTTAGATAAACGTAACATCCCTGTTAATTCATTGACGTTGGCAATTAAGTGGACTGACACATCAAACGAGTCATTTAGTTAGAACTTCGACCTGTTAACCCATTTAAACTCAATGACGCTTTTAGACGCCCCATGAAACAAAGCCCCGAAAACATTGTGAAAAATTAAGAAATTTCTTGTTACAAGCAATTTCTTCATTATCCACAATATCTTCTACTCCAACAAAAAATATAATAATAATAATAATAATAATAAAAAAAATAATAATAAAAAGAAAATAAAAAAAAAATCAAATAAAATAGTAAATAAAAATAATCATAAGTTTCAATGTCGTCGACAACTCGTTTGAATTTGGACTGGTCTAAAATTGTACCGTCTAGTAATGTGCTAAGCATTATTTAGTTTAGCGACGTCGACGTTTCGTACGCCAAACAACGCGTTACTTTAATTTGATGTTATTGGTCACATATTTGATAAGATAATGTCGTTAATTACTTCGTTGAACTACTATGGTGAAGGTCGGTGGGAGAGGGAGGGGGGTGTCAGCGATTCCTCAATTAACCAATTAATCCCAACAGGAAGCACCGCTTCGAATTCTAACGGCTTTATTTTGTAAATTTTATGGCCAGTGGCATGAAACATAAATGTAAAATGGTTGGTTTGTGGCCTAAACGTCGTAACTAAAACTAGAATTAGCTGTAGTTTAAGTCCCCAGACCAACAAAAAGGTCAACAGAAATGGAGGCCAATGTTGGAGTTAAAAGCTAAGGTCCGTGCTGAATAAAAAAATTGATTGGTCGGTTGATTCCTTGATTGACAGCCATGATTGGTCAATGACTATTCACCTCCTCTATAATTAAACTTTTATACTCACCGGACCCGGAATTTCTGCAAACATGGACATCAGTATGAAAATCAACATCCGGGGAGTCGTGAGGTATACATTTACATACTTCAATAGCTTTCCGAACTCGACAAAACTGCATACATGCCTACAATAAAACGAATAAACATAGACAAATCTACAAACATACCTTCAATAAAACGAATGAACATAGACAAAACTGTAAACATGCCTACAATAAAACGAATGAACATAGACAAAACTGTAAACATGCCTACATTAAAACGAATTAACATAGACAAAGCTGCATACATGCCTACAAATATATAAAACGAATTAACATGGACAATACTGTATACATGACTACAATAAAACGAATTAACATGGACACAGCTGTATTCATGCCTACAATAAAACGAATTAACGTCGACAATACTGTAAACATGACTACAATAAACGAATTGACATAGACAAAGCTGCATACGTGCCTACAATAAAATGAATTGACATAGACAAGACTGAATACGTGCCTACAATAAAACGAAATAACATAGGCAAAGCTGCATACATGCCTACAATCAATGCTTAATAGATTGGAAAAAATAAAATTACATATGAATAAATATAAAACGTCTCAATTTGTTTTGTTGAATTCAACTGTCCACCCAAACTGCTATTTTTCGGAAATGTGACCTTGATATTTGGCAATGACCTTAATAGATAAATCTTGATTTTTACCCGTGGACTAGTCTAGTCAAACTAAATACACATGTATAACGTAAGCCCTTTTATCTATAATTCAAATGCTGTGACCAATGTTTTTTTTTTATTTTAGCTAAATACGACACCGACCTTAACAGATAACCTTTGACTTGATATCAACAGAAATATCTCACAACGATGAATACACTTGTGAAATATGAAAACCCTAGCACTAAACCATTAAAAGGTACCACCATTTATTATGAAACATGACATTATCTTGGACTTTGTACCAACAGAAATGTCTTACCAACAGAAATATACATGTTAAATATTGATTTTTAACACCATTTTGTAAAATAGTATGGCCAATGTTAAAGCTTGTAGCGAAAAAACACAGTCGAACGGACAGGGAAATGATTATACGCCTTCTATCTTTCGAAGGTGTTAGGGCATAAAAATACAATAGAACCGCGGAAGATTACTAAAGATTTAACTTTATGTGAATTTTTGTGCGACCTAGAAGTGACACATTCCCTGGCATCACGGGAATTTTTTAGGAGAGACGGTTCGGCTATCAGTATGATGTCAGCCCGTATAGTTAAGTTGGTAGAGCAGTTGACTTCAAACCTCAAGGTCAGGGTCGATACCTGGGCTGACCATATCAAGTAACAAACTAATTGTCTTTCGGACGAGACGCTAAACCGAGGTCCCGTCTGATGGTGCTATCCATCGAACACGTTAAAAGCCAGGCGGGGCTCTCAGAAGTTTCGTCCTGTATCCTTGCACTATCCCCCGTAACAACTAACTGTCTTCTGGGGGCGTCGCACTTATGGGTATGTGCTACGGTAGCGACGATAAATAAACGGAAATACACACACATATCAGTAGGATATGGGAAGTTTATCTCCAAATAGAGTTGCCTGAATGAGACGATCTAAACTATAAAGTACATTCAGGTTATTTGTATGATTTCCCTAGCGAAAGAGGCAGCCGGATGTTTTAAATTCTTTCACCTTTCTGGATAGAAAACATTTTGAAAGATGAAGAAACTGCTTGTAACAAGAAATTTCTTCATTTTCCACAATGTTTTCTCTATTGGTTTTATTTGTGGCGTCCAAAAGCGTCATTGTTTGGGAATAGGTAAATGCTTGTTTTATTTATATATTTCTTTAATCGATAAATGTAATGAAGAGAAAAAATTGAAAATGTTTTCAAATTTCTATGCAGGCACCAACCTTGCGAGCGAAGGGATAACGGGATCATCTTAGTAGAACGATCGCCGCGCTTGGTACGACAAGATGTGCAGGCAAAACCTTTTAACTAATTTCCAATTGATAATATCACAAAATCCTAGACCGATCCAAATTAATAGAAGTTGCAGGCGACAATTTTAAGATGGTAAAATTTTAAAATTCTTTGACTTTTGTGACAGAAAACATTGTGGACAATAAAGAAATTGCTTGTAACATGCTATTTCTTTATTGCCAACAATTTTTTAAATGCATCTTTCTTGAGGTGCGTAAAAAGGAGGAATTGTATGGAATGGGTTAACCAATTATTATTTTTTCCATCAAACTAACCAACTATTGCCAATTAGACCACTCGTATTGATCAGAACTAATTGATCGTGTCGCGTATTAAAGATAAATTAACAATTATTTGAATATAGATATTGATATAGATTTTGAATGATTCATAAGTTCACATTTTCCTGTAAAAGCTCTAGTTTAAGCATCCCTTCTTTGTCTTGCTTTTATTAACATTTAAACAAGATAACCCCCCCCCCCCCCAAAAAAAAAAAAACAAAAAAAACACCAAAAACAAACAACAACAACAATAAAATATCACCCCCTTAAAAAACAAACAACAACAACAAAAAAAAAACCACACAAACAAATCACACAACAAAACCCCCCAAACAAACCCCCAAAAGATAAAAAGGGTTGTCTTGGCTTCCTCAAATAATACTATTATACGTACATTTAGGCAATATCGTATGTATTTCTTATTTCAGTAACTGATAAGTAAAATGAGAACTCGAGTCATTCGGGTTGATTAAAGGTGCACTGATGCTAATAATGTTTGATGACATTTGGCGAGGTTCGGGCCCGCAAATAACATACATACAGGGTACTCTGGCGTAAAGTCAAATTCTTTCCAGCAAATTGCATTTATCCGATTGTGGACCAGTCCTTATTCAAAGAAGTTGCAGACGACGTTTTTGAGATGATGAAATTTTTAAAAAATCTTGTGATTTGGGTTAGAAAACATTGTTGATAATGGAGAAATTGCTTGTAACAAGCAGTTTCTTCATTTTTCACAATATTTTTCTAATTTCTTTCAGTGTTCAGGGGGCATTTTAAAGCGTTATTTTGTGTTAATGAGTCAATAGTTGAAACCGACAGAGGTATAGCCATAGTAAAGGTACAAAATATGACATCAAAGCCACTTACTGCCGTACTGTAGTGAATACCATATTGTCGAAAGAACTTTTTACCATCGCTACATTCTCCATACGGTTGTCCCAGCCGAGTGATCTGTACCTAGAAAACAAAACCTCAATTAGAAACAGAAAGCGAAGTAACATACACATACACTAGTATTAGTCCTAACACCGAGAAATGATTCATCACTCGCCCCACCTACTGACTCCGATGGCCTCGCCCATTGACTTTAACAGAAAATTCCACTTCAATATCAGACGGCAATATTTTGCAAAAATATATCTGGTAACACGTAACAAAAAAGAGCGGTTGGTTGGCGACTTAACCCTTTGCTGTTCAATCCCTGGTTTTTACGTCCCTGTAATTCTATACTTCAGAAAACATTGTGGGAAAGAAGAAATTGCTTGTGACAAGCAATTTCTTCTTTTTCCACAACATTTTCTACCCCACTGAATGGTTTATTTTTTCAACTTAAATCCACTTTAAATTTTCGTCTGCAAATCCTTTGAGTTTTGACAGGTCTAAAATTTTATAAAACCGAAAGGGTTAATGTTCGTTACTTCAGTTGAATAAAACTTATTTATGTTTAAATCGCCAAACCAATAAATATATTCACATAGATATCGACCAAAGTCGGAGTTCAAACTTCACTTCCTGTCTACATGATTTATTTCATTGTTTAATTGATTATTCGATTGACCCAAAGTGAACCAATCAACGTCGAAGTTTTTATTCTTACCTATGGTGTTTTGCTGTTATTACCTAACAAAAATGAGAGTTCGACAAATTTTCAAACGTAGATCATGTCTTGTTTCCATCCATTTTTTATTTAAATCATTTTTTGAGCTTATAGCTACATAAATACATACACCCTTTCCTGATTTATAAAATTTTAGACCTGTGCTTATTTAAAGGTTTTGCTGACGAAATTTCAAAGAAGATTGATTCGAAAAATAACCATTTAGTAGGATAGAAATTATTATGGAAAAAGTATAAATTGCTGGTTACAGGCAATTTCTTGTTTTACCAAAATGTTTTCTTGATTATAAAATCGCATGGATGTAAAGACCAGGGATTAAACAGAAAAGGGTCAACCCCTTTTTCACTAAGCGCCTAAGAAAAACAATTGAAAAAAATGTTGAAAATGAAGAAATTGTTTGCAATAAGCGATTTCTTCATTTCGAAAAAAAAAAAAAAAAAAAAATCATAAAGTTTAAATTGTCGTCTGCAACTCCTTTAAATTGAGATCAGTCTAAAAAATTGTCGTCTTGTAATGGGTTAAAAATTAACCCGTATCGACGAACGAAAATAAACCAGCCCAACTCATCCGGTACAGCACTGGACTTTATACTTCAAGTTCGTGGGCTCGAAACCCGGGCTGAGCCAACTAACAAACTGATAGCTTTTCGGTTAACGCTTTAACCTTTTCCTGTTTCTCGAAATTTAAGACTGGTCCAATTTGAAACATGCTGCAGACGACAATGAAAAGTGAGTGCAATTTGAAACGAAACCATTGTATATGGTAGAAAATATTGTGATAAAAGAAGAAATTGCTTGTATCAAGCAATTTCTTCTTTTATCACAATATTTTCTTAAGTATAAAATTACATGAACCTAAAAACAGTGATTATACAGCAAAGAGTTGAACAGAGACCAGCCTTTACGTTGCTATACATCGAAGATTGTGAAAATAAACCCTAAACCAACAACAACGACAAAAATTTACTCAGATATAGAGCTTCAGTCGTTTTATTGTTCTATCCCCCGTACAAACTAATCGTTTCTTTGCGTCACTCAGACAAGCAACTGTTGCGGTAGCGACAATAAATAAATAAAGAAATACAAAACACACACAAAAAAGGACAAAACAGATATTTTACCATACGCAACCCAACACTAGTTTCGTATCCTGGACTCAATGTTAAGCCTTCCTCTGAAGCAAGTGGGTATGTTCCAGGTGCATGAAACACCACACGGATACCATAGCCTGTAGCAAAGTTCTCTATATACTCATTCACTTCTAGGTTCAAAGTTAACTTGATTCCTAGGAATAAAGTAGAAATATATGTCTCTCAAAGTACATATAATTTAATTTTTAGTTTCATCTATCAAAAAACGGTCGTTCTGATTGGTCGCAAAAAATATTCATATCTCCATGAACAAAATTCTGAGAACGCAGCGATTTTGTATGTTTCCTCACAAATTAGTCCCATGCAAAAGGTATCAACATTTGTACAGTTTTTGCTTTTTCGCTTGATGCTATAAAATTATAAGAAATGAAAAGTTTTTTTTGTTTTCACGGAGGCATGAACCTAATCGTACTTATGTATGAATCCGCTTCGCATATTCATACAGTTTAAGTTTAAGTTTTATACAATATTCCAGAAGCCCATAGACCCATGTGGCATACAACTATATATAGTGCAAAAAGTGCAATAGTGAACATAGTGATTATATGATAATATGAGTGCAAAGAAAACAAAACACACAATCAAACAAAAAAGAAACAAGTATTTGTATATATATACCAAGTTAAGCGAACAGAAAGAATTTCTACCTGAAGCAAGGTACAACAGCTGCTCATGATAATTTGTTGTTGTTAAGATGTATAGAATTTAGAGTATATGTACCCAATAGATTTACACAAGTCTAGCAGTAAATTTCCATTTGGTTTTCTTTGGCGACCAGCATCCTGTGAGCATCTAACATTAAATGAGTCTATTAAATAATTCTCTGGCAAGAATTCATTGTTTGTGTTATCATTTTGTACAAAATCTGCGGTTTAAGAAGTGTGTGCGTTCATGTCACCACATAGAATCATATGAAATTTATCACCTACATTTGAATCATTCGATACAATATTTTCCAACAACCTGTCAAATGTATGAGATTCTGTAACATCTTGTCGGCTGCTATTTTCTGGCAAAACATAAGTTAGACAAATATATAAATCGGCGTCTAAACCAACTTATTTCCATTTCTCTTAATACAAATAATGTCATCTTTACTATGAAAAACAAGCGAGCCTTCAGAGACACAATCATTTCGTATATAAATGCAGTGTAATTAGTTTTTCGGTTCATACCTCCATGAAAACAAAAAAATATTCTCTTCATCTCTTAAATAAAAAGACTATACATGTACCAGACAAATTTAATTCGTGTAAAACTCATGTAACCAAGCAACATATTGACGAATTGTGGTGTCAACCAAAGACTGATAAACCAATCGAATGGAACAGAACTTTCGACTCCAAACATTGTTTTATATCTTATGTGAAGCACTATTGTTGATTGGAGACTTAAACATGGTAACTACAGCTTATTCAGCCTGTAGCTACATGTACGACATTTAGGTCGCCAATCAACAAATTTACTCTGTCATTAATGTTACGACCATGAATTTTACAAAATTAATTCCGTATTTAACACCCTATCGGAGGTCAATGTGCGGGGCTAGCGATCAATCCATCAGTCAATTTGCAAAGATAAATGCCTAAATTCGGTTTCATGCGAGATAGTATTTGTTTAATTAACATGGGAGTAAAACGGCAATCTTTATAACTTGAAAGGTCTAATTTCGGTCATGGGATGTACCTGTGAGATCCGTGATATTTTAGCAAAGTCATAAGATACATAAGATTTAAATCATTTCAATATCAATCATGGCGTCTTTATGAACAGAACCTCGTTATAAGATAGAATAGTCTAAAGCTCACCGTGCACTGGTCCACTTCTCCATGCCTTATATTTCGGTGACGTCATTGTGTAACAATTCCCATACTCTGGCGTAGTAAATTCGTGAAAGTTTCTGAATAAAAACAAAGAATATCATGTTTTTTTGTGGGAGTAAAAAAGTTACGAACAACAACGATAACAAACAACAACAATCAACAAAAACAAAACAAACAACATAAACAACAAAAGTGTGTCTAATTATTGATCAGTTATTTTTCTATGTATATGAATAAAATCGCACGATTTTAACCCATTCCCACACAGGGACGCCTTTTAACGCCCCTCAACACAAAAGCTTAAGAAAAAAAATTGTGGTAAATGAAGAAATTGCTTGTTACAAACAATTTCTTCATTAGCCACATATTTTTTTCACAAAAAAGATAAAGCTTATCTAAAACCCAACAACTAAAAATTGTCTTCTACATCTTCTATCAATTTGGACCAGTCTAAACTTTGTTTTTTTAGTGATGGGTTAGGACCATATACTTAACGGGACAAGGATACGCATCGACTACAAGTAAGTCTGAACCGAGTCCCCTCCTCCAAAAGCCACCCCCGCCAAAAAGTGGCATTATCTTGTGACCTTGAACCTATATTGATTTGTTACAAATGAAAAACCCAGCTATAAAGGAAAACAACTCTACAACTTTACTTTGTGATATGTCCCTACATGGATGGGGCATGCCATGAATAAGGTACTGGTATGAGAAATACCCGGAATCCATTATTAGGTGCTCCAGCCGCCGCGATATGACTGAAAAACCTTTTTAAAGAGGCGCTAAACCGGATTCAATCAATCGATCGATGTCCTGAATAAGCAACATATATGCCAATTTCAGCATTTGACCTTGAAATGTGACCTTTAACCGATCTATTGTTTCTTTTCAAATGGCACGTCAACCTCATAGAAAACTACATGACAAGCTATTTTGAAATCCACCCATAAAAGTTGGTAGAAGGAGGTGTGCTCAGCATAAGCCCAATTCTAACACTTTCCCCTGACGTCATCCAGTCCAAGAGGCACATCTTCTCATAACGGAGAAAATCCATTTCAGTTATGAGATGAAGACAACATTTTTTGTTTTCATTGAGTTATAAACCGAAAAAACTAATTTAATAGCATCGAGCGAAAAATACAAAACCTTTACAAATTTTTATACTTTTTTTGTATGGGACTACTTTGTGCGGAAGCATACAAAATCGCTGCGTGCTCAAAATTTTGTACATGGAGTTATGAATAAATCTTTTCGACCAATCAGAACGCTCGTTTTTGTTAGATGAAACCAAAAATTAAATTATATGGTATTGAAAATAATAGTTATACTTCCTGACCAGCATCTTAAACATTTGACCTTCATTTGGTACCTTTGAACCTTTAAGTTATCCAAAAGATTATTTTAATCGATAAATCTACTTACGAGTGAGAACATGCGGGCCAATCTATATAGAAATCCGTCCGTAAATGTAAGACCAGACGGACGAAAGGACGGACACACGAACGGACAATGCAAAAACTGTATCTCGTCGCCCACTGGAGGGTGATAATTACGATTTGGTAGCCTATTGTGAAGTTATTGATTATAAACTAACTCTTGGGCTATTCAACCGCATTTACAATAGTTATACTTGTAGTCAAACCACCATATCTTATATGATAAAGGTTAAAAGATCTTACAAGACGGATTAATTGTAAGCAATTTACCCATTCTCCCACACAAGGACGCATTTCTGACGCCCCCCCCCCCAAGAAAAACAATTGGGAAAAAATTGTGTAAAATTAAGAAATTGCTTGCAACAAGCAATTTCTTCATTTTCCACAATGTTTTCTACACAGAAAGTTGAACAGTCTTAAATTTTTTTAACTGTAAATTGTCCTTTTCAACTGTTTTCACTTTGTACGTCTAAAATTCTGTTCTGTGGAGATGGAACAGTAACTCACGATATATTCTGTACACTTCTGACGAATGTAGCGCCGACTATAACGTCCTCCTTTTTATGGCCCATCTTTTGGCGGGTTGGTCTTGAAAAACACAATGAACATTCTTATGGATTGTTCTTTTCTTTAATTTTAGCTTATATAGGCTTACATATGGAAATGAACTTTTCTGCGGTCAGAATTGGAAATCATAATCTGATGCTAAATGATTATAAGTTGTTTTTATAAGAATTGTGACAATGACTCAAATAGCCGTTAGTCTACTTAAATGATAACTACAGTTCCACCAACAAGGACACCATAGTCAAAACATGCATCGTTACATAACTGAAGTTTAACCCTTGTCATGCTGAACCCGGAATATTCCCGTTTTGGCAGGAGGTGTAGACTAAGATTAGACTGCACGTTGATCATAGTCTACACCTCCTGCTCATACTTTTCCTCCCTGAGTTGTTTATGAGGTTGATTTCTAAAAGAAATATTGATTTGTGAACGACATGATCTATCAGCGCTTATATCCCTTTGATTTGACAGAAAATCAGTAAGGTAATTTATACAGCATGACAAGGGTTAAGAAGGTAGCTATAGAGGTACAAGGGTACAAGGGTTATAAATCACGGAAAAAAAACTAGCCAAGACAAGAAATTCCGCATTTACCCCCATATTTCTGTAAAGGAGCCTGAAATGGCAAAACCACGACAATATGCGTAAGGTCAGGTGACTAGGAACATTCTGTGAAAATTCCATTCGTCCTTATATGTAGGAGGAGATGTGTTAACAAGATATGGACGGACTGATGGATAGACGACAGAAACAATTGTTTCAAAGTCAAATTATATAATTCCATTAATCAGAACATACGATTCATTTAAAGAATTTAACACAACATTACAAAGAAAAGAAAATCCTTCTTTACCCCCTTTTTCCGAAAAGAAGATTCCTTTCCAAATATAGTCAAAAATTGATTTATTAAGAAAGAGCTATACCATGAAGTGCTTTCAGAGGGCCTACATTGTTATGCAGATTTCACAAATGAAGAATAAGATTTCAGGAAAAGACTTACATTGATTCGTTTTTAAAGACCGTCTGAAAGTTGATAATCCTCTCGTCCCATTTGTCCTTCTGTGAGAAATATTGGTCGAACAAGAAGTTTTCGTAACCAGTGCTATAAGTCTGGTCGTCATAATAATCGTTATAGTTATAGATACTACTATAGTACCGGCTGTACCACTCCGCCCACTCTTGATAATAACTATCTTGATAGTAGGACGTGGAATAACTATAGTCGTTCCAGAAGTTACCCCAGTAATCGTATTCGTAATAGTACGAAGAGGAACCACTATAGTAACTTGAACTTGGTTGGGATGGTCCTATCGAATTCGACCCGGTTGGATTCGGTGCCGATATTGAGCTTGAGTCGATTTGGGAGCTTGACAAGCTTGGACTGATAGTAGAAACCTAGAAAAATAAAATGTAAGAGCCTACAATGTAACCCATTCCTACACATTCCCTCCTTTTTTACGCCCCCAAATAAAGGCTTTGGAAAAAAATGTGGACAATGAAGAAATTGCTTGTAAAAAGCAATTCCTTCAGTGTCCACAATGTTTTCTACCCTACAAGATGAAGAATTTTGAGATTCCATCAACTTAAAATTGTCGTCTGTAACTTCTTTCAATTTGGACCAGTCTAAAATTTTGTTGTGTGGGAATGGGTTAAGTAGGGGCACTAGGTTTTCTCGATTATAATGCAAAGTCAATTAAGTTGTGATTAATATTGTATGGCGTTTCATAGCTTGTGGCTTATTGATAAGGATATTCTAAGAGGAAATATTCCGAGAAATAGAATATCATATGACTTCAAAATGTCTTTTAATATGTTGTTTCTTTTTTTAACTTATTACCACACAATCCCTCATTTTATGCACCCAAGACATGGATATGGAAAAAAACATTTGTAACAATCAATTTCTTCTTTTCTCACAATGTTTTCTACCTCATATGGTCCTTATTTTTTTAATTTAAACTGACATTGTTTTGTTGTCTGAAACCTCATTCAATTTGGAACAGTCTAAAGTTCTGCTGTTCGGGAATGACGTGAAACCTTTTTGAATGACGAACTGCTGAATTTCTCACGAACTACCGCAGACGACAAACTATTTTTTACAGTTGTGAGTCTCCTTGAAAAGCGGCAGATCATAAGCTTTATCTTAATTTTCCAAAACATTAAAGTATTTGGATAATTGTAAAAACAAAATAACACAATGAAACAAAAAACCCCAAACAACAAAACAAACAAAACAAAAAAGCAACATCAAAACAAAACAAACAAACCCACCACCACCAACAACAACAAAATAAACAAAAAAAAAAAAAAAAAAAAAACCCAAACCCCCCACCAACACACAAACAACAACAACAAAAACAAACAAACAAACAAACAAAACAAAACAACAAAACAAAACAAAAAACATAACCAATAACAACACAACAAATAAACAAACAAAACCCTTAAACAAAACAAAAGAAATAAAGACACCCCAAAACCCAATCCCACCAACACGTCCATTGAAATAAGTAAAGGTTGAGAAAAAAGTCAAACACCAACTACCTGATTGTCCTGTGATGAAGACTGTATCATCTCCGAGGAAGAGATTGAAGGTTCAATACTGCTATCGACTGAAGACACGGCGACAGTTGACGAAGCCATTGTTGGTGAGTTGACTCCTCGTCGTATTCTCCGCATCAACTCTTCTTGGTCATGCTTCAATAAAATCAAAGTACAGAAAGTAGTGCGGGGAGGTTTTCGTTATCAGCTCACTTATCTTTCAAAAACCGGTAATCGATAACACTTTTGTTCTCATAGAATCACGTGTATTGGCGGTGTGTGTCCGTCGGGTTGTTACGATAATAATTTTCCTAAATTCAATTAGTTTCAGATAGATTCAGCAGAAAGACATATTTTCTAAAAACAGTGTTTTAATTGACCAATCGCGGCAGTCAATCAAGAAATCATTCGACCAATCTAATCATTCATTCAGCCCGGAACTAAATTTTGAACTTCAACATTGGCCGCCATTTTTGTAAAACATTTTTGTTAGTTTGGCGACTTAATCGTCGCAACTAAAGCTTATTCAAGCTATAGTAACGACATTTAGATCGCAAACCAACCATTCTTCTTATTCGTAATATACTACTGGCCATAAATTATGCAAAATAACGCCATTAAAAGACGAAGCGGAACTTAAGTCTGAGTCAGTGGGAGGGGCCAAAGTAGTTAGTGGGCGGGACCAACGATTGGTCAATTAGTCCACACGACTCAATGGGGCACATCATGATGAAGCTGGAGTTGATTGCTTAAAGAAGCTTTGGGTCAGTATTTATCTACAAAGCGCAGAGTGAAGACTCTGATCAGACTGTGCGGATGCACAGGCTGATCTGAGTATTTACTTCGCGCACATGTGTAATGTTTGGAAATGTCACTCATGCGCTCATATGTCATAGAATGATTGGCTGTATTTAGATATATCGGCATGTGCTCCTATATATACCCCCCCTCTCTCTTCCTTTCTCTCTCTCTCTCTCTCTCTCTCTCTCTCTCTCTCTCTTTCTTTCTCTCTCGCAAAAGAAGAACTACAGGTGATGCTCAGGCTCGAAGTTTAGAATCCGAGACGGACAACACAGTTTGTTTCTGGCTTAGTTTAAACGCCATTATCTTGAAATGCCATCCCTTTAAAGAGGCTTTTGAAAAGAACTTCTCGAAAGTTTGATAAAGTAAAAGTATCTGCTTTTCAGATAGTTGATAATGTCATGTTCACAGTAAATGCTCTTTGTGTTTAATCTAATAATTTCACCATAATTTCTATTTAATGCAGTTTATTTCCTATGCCCAACTTTAAAATGACGTGAGTCATCGGGTGAGGTCGTTAGTCTTCGGGTAAATGTCGATAAGGAATGACTTGTCAGCCGAAGCCAATGACGTAATTGATACGTCATGAATACAACAGACAAGGCAATTTTCATTGCAATTGAAAGATAGGGTGTTTACCCGATGAATTCCGGTTCCATTCGGGGTTAAACTCATTGAATATATTAGCACGAAGCTCAAAGGGCTGAAAGCACTTGTCGCACTAGTTATGGATCAATATTCTTTTAAAACTGATTATATAAACAACTCTAACTTGAAAGGACAAACAGGTGGTATATACTAAGATCAGCCTGCACATATGTGCAGGCTGATCTTTGTCTATACCTCCTGTTAAAATAGGAGTATTTCGGGCTCAGCATGACAAGAGTTTATGTCGTAATTACAACAAGCTGTTGTAATGACGTTCAAGTGTCTAAACTAATAAAATGTTGGAGTTCAAAGTTCTCTTCCGGTCTATTCTTATAAGCTGATTGGTCAATTGACGTTTTGATTGACCGTAACGATCAAACACCTAAGGTAAAGCTTAACTGGAGATAGACATTATTGACGATAAGTATACATACAAATAAATCTTCGATATCCATAAAATTGGTTTCATCTAGTTCTGGCTTTATCTCTTCCTTCAGAACTCTCTCCGTCCGTTTACGTGTTTGACTTGCTTGTTTTACCTGGCCATGCTAATAGAATAAAAGTCAGGAATATAGTTAAACCCATTCTAACACAATGGCGCTTTTTGACAGCTCTGACAGGAAAAAAGGCAATTTCTTCATTTTCTACAATGATTCCTACCCATAAAAATTGAAAAAAAAAAAAATCTTAAGTATTACAATCTTTCATTTGTCGTCTGCAACTTCTTTCAATTTGAACAGTCTAAAATTTGTCGCCTGGTAATGAGTTCATGATTTTTTAATGATAAGAAATGATGATAATTAAATTTAAGACCATAATGATAATATCATTAATAGGGATGACAATGATAATGAGGATAATGATAATTATTCAAGAGATGAAGAGAAAATTTTTGTTAATTGAGGAATGATACGAAAAAGCTAATCCCACTATATGATTACGCTAAGCGGATAAGTGTGATTAGTTTTTTGCTTTTCATACCTCCACGGAAAACAAACAAAAAAACACATTCTCCTCACTTTTTATACGTTAATGTCACCAGGCGGGACCCCCCCCCCCAAAACAAAACAAAACAAAACAAAACAAAAAAAACCAACAAAGAAACACACACACACACACACAAGAAAAAAAATCCTGATAATTTATAATTTTTTAAATATTTTTTATGGAACTATTTCGCGCGAAAGCATACAAAATAGTTGCGTGCTGAGAATTTTGTTCATGGAGGAACGAATATTTTTCTCGGGCAGTCAGAACGCTCGTTTTCGACAGACGAAACTAACAATTAAAATATGATATCTTGAACAATTCTACTTTGTTCTTAAAGTAGTCTTTGCTTCGCTAGTCTATGAATCACAAACCATTTTTCCTCCAGAGATAGCAAATATTAGATACCTCCGCATTAGTTTTTAGTAATTATTTTTGTAAGATTGAATACGATAATCAAACGAGTTATAATTGTAATGATTATTCCATTGCCCTTCGCTGACACAAATTTATTCTGAATTAGTGTTTATTTCATTGTACAAGGAAATAACGCTCTGATAAAGTCCCAACTGACTGATCGCGGCTGTCAATCAAAGAATCAATAGACCAATCTAATCATTCATTCAGACCGGAAATTAACTTTGAAATTAAATAGTGTGTGAAGCTTTTAGGTGGTTCGGCGTCTTAAACGTCGTAACTACAGTTCATTTAAAGCAATATCTGCCCTCCGAGGAAGGAAAAATAGTTGAAATAATCTATCGCTTATTTGTTATCAAAGCTAACAAGGGCCTTCATAATATCGATACGCAAAAGCAGGGTTTGAGCGATGTTCCCTTGAAAAAGTATTTTTTTATTTTCTTGTTGATTTCAATTGGTGTTTGTTTACATTTTGAAATCGATACGAATTCACCCGATTCTTCACCGAAAATATTCGCCAATCTTCGGCATTGACTGTTATATGCACAGGTGCTGATTATTAAACTTTATGGACGATTTCGTTAATCTTCGTGACCTAGCTATTTCTTTGAATGACTAGCGAATGTAACAAAAAAAACACACAAAAAAACAAAAAAAAACACCCCAAACAAACAAACAAACAAACAAACAAACAAAAAAAAAAAAAAAAAAAAAAAAAAAAAAAAAGAAAAACGTAATCACTGACGTCATAGTTTTATGTAAACAAACCTTAAACTGTGGTGGGTCACAATTTAAAATACAGAATTTTTTTTCACGGATTGAACATAGTCTTAGAATTATGCTAATCTTATAATTTCAATCGTCATATTCAATTATGCTTTCGAGCCTGGGGTATGATGTTCATATTAATTTTATAGTATGCTTTGGGGGAAGATATGGCTAACCCAAACCTAAACTTTTAGGTCGCCAACCAACAAGTTCACTTTATTGTTACATGCTACTGGCCATAGACTTTGCAAGATCATACAGATTAATATCGTAGAGGAACATCTTGTAGGGGTGAGTGGGTGTGGCTAGAGGAGTTAGTGGGCGTAGCAAGAGGAGTCAGTTGGCGGTGCCATCGATCCATGACATTTAAAGGTAACGTTGGCTTGCAATGCCTTTTTAACAAAATACTTGGTAACTTTGAGTGTGTCTAAAAATATGAAAAATCGCTATAAAGCTAAACGGTTTTCAGAGTTAAGCTTGAAGTCTTGAAATATGAAACAGGAAAAAAATACCATCACCACATCATCATCATCAACAACAACAACAAAATTGGACCAATCTAAAAATTGTCGTCTGGTAATGGGCTAAACCGTACCTGTCTTTGGTTGATATTTTCAGCAACTTCTCTCTTCTTTCTCGTAGACCCATCATCTTGCTTTCTTTTCTGAAATCATGTAAGAACAAAAACATAAGTCGTCTTTTTTTTGACATAGCAATAATTAAGAAACAACGTAATTATCTAATTTCAAATCACTCGTTCAGCATATTCTTCGTATATTTAAATGGATAAAGATATTTTATAAGACATAAAGCTAATTGTTTGTTTGTTTGTTTGAATGGGGTTTAACGCCGCTTTCAACAGTCTGTCAGTTATATCGCGGCGGCTGGAGCACCTAACAATGGAATCCTGGTATTTCTCACACCAGTACTACCACTACATCCTTTCCTAGCCCCCAGCTGCTATACCACATACGTCTACGATTATCGACCCATTAGTGGGAGACAAATAGTCGGAAAGGATGAGTGCCGCCGTCGGGGATCGAACCCGGGACCCCTAGATTGACAGCCCGACGCGCTACCAACTGCGCTATGACGGCGGCTACATAAAGCTAATACAAACATTTAAATCAACATGCTATGAAAAATGGTAGTGGTTATATATGAAATATATTCGATGATAATAAATGATAAACAATAACGTTAGAGTATATAAAAATCAAAGTACTGAATGTACTGTAGGAAGCGAAGCATGCTATTATTAAGTAATATTCGTTGTCAAAGGTTATCATGATGTGTGGATTTGAAAACCTTTGTCTTGTAGGGTAGAAAACAGAGTGGACGAGTGTTACAAGCAATTTCTTCATTGTACGCAATGTTTTCCAAAGCTGTTTTATTGAGATGTTTCAAAAGCGCGATTGAGGCGGATTGGGTTAAATAACATGCTTTTAAAGGAGCTGTCTATAATTTAGATAAAGTTAATTCATGTGGCCAAAATAAGTTGCAAATATTGCAATATTCCTGAACTATATAAGGACTACTATTTAAGGTGAAGGCATTCGGTAGATTTAGTGGTTATGCCTCCAGTGACAGTCTGCAATCGTTTAAGTCTGGGAATGCCTCAAAATGTTGTCTGTTAACTTAAGCTATCAAAGATGTCGCTTTGCTAGCTAAAGACAATTCTATTCAAATTATGTTTAGTTCGAATGCATAAAATGTTTTGTTTCTCATCTCAAAAAAGAATAAAAGTTTGATAATAGATGTAAACATCCATGATCACATTCAAGTCAACGTGATTTGATTAGATGGCATGGGGTAGGGAGTCCTTGATTTATTTGATTTAATAAAAGAATTCATTGAAATAGAATAATAATAGCACGTTTAAATGTTTTAGATATTGCTATTAAGTATGGAAGGTTTGTGCTAAAGGCTACCAACGACATCGTTCATTATTTTCGGAATCGCTGGCCCCTCCCATTGACTCCGCTGGCCCCTCCCACTGACACCGCTGGTCCCTCCCACTGACACCGCTGACCCCACCCACTGACTCCGCTGGTCCCCCCACTGACTCCGCTGGTCCCCCCGCTGACTCCGCTGGTCCCCCCACTGACTCCGCTGGCCCAACCCAGTGACGCCGCTGGTCCCCCCACTGACTCCGCTGGTCCCCCCACTGACTCCGCTGGTCCAACATATGACGCCGCTGGCCCCCGTCTAACTCCGCTGGCCCCACCCACTGACGCCGCTGGCCCCCGTCTGACGCCGCTGGCCCCACCCACTGATGCCGCTGGCCACGCCTGCAGACTCTGACAGGAAGTTCAACTTCGATATAAAAACACGTTATGTTACAAAGTTTATGACCTGTAAAATGCAACAAAATTTAAATGGTTGCTTGATGACCCAAACATCGTAACTACGGCTTGAACTATAGCTTATTTAAGCTGTAGTTACGACGTTTAAGTCCCGAAACCAACTAAAATATTTCGATGAATATCGGCCAATGTTCGAGTGCAAAATTCACTTCCAATCAAAATAAATAATTTGATTGGTTGATCGCGATCCGTCAATTTTTAACGCCCATATCGTTTAAAATTTGATAAAAATCGCCTTTATTGTGGAACGCCTGTATCAGTCAAAAACGTGCAATGTTAGATTGTGTCAAGGCCGGCATTCAATAAATATTCGTATAGTAAGGTAGAATAGTCATGATTGATGCAGAAACTCGTCATAGATCGATAAGTTTGGACTCAGTAGAGGTACGGGTGTAGTTTCAAAAAGTTCACAAGAGGAAGGTCGTTTTCGCCTGTTTGGCAAAAAAAAAAAAAAAAAAGAAAAAAAAGAAATAATAATAAACCGATTACCAGACGACAAAAGTTTCAACTGGTCCAAATTCGAACAATCTGCATACGACAATTTAAATTTTATGAAATCTTAGATTGTTTTAACGTTCTAGGTAAAAAAAACAATCAAAACTTTTTGACGCCCCTCAAGAAAAACATAGCGCAGTTGGTAGCGCATCAGACTCCCAATTTCCATCATGGTGTGTCATTGGTCTGATTCCCGGCGGAGTCATTTGTCTCTCACCAATGGGTGGATAATTGTGAACCTATGTGGGATAGCAGCTGGAGGCTTAGCAAGGATGGAATGGTTGCACTGGTGCGAGATACACCAGGAATCCATTGTTAGGTGCTCCAGCCGCCGCGATATGACTGCAATATTGTTTAAAGCGGCGTTAAACCCTATTCAAACAAACAAAAACAAAATGGGGAAACAATACGCAATTGGGGATATGAAAAAATGCTTGTTTGAGACGATTTCATCATTCCCCACCTTTTTAATACCAATAAGGACAAATAGTTTTGAAATTCTTTTAAAACTTCACCAACCAGAACTATTTTATCAACAACTAATTTAGACCAGTCTAAAACTGTGACGTTAGTTTATCGGTTAAACCGTTAACTTCACTAAGTTCAAGTACAAAACTATTAGCATTCAATGATTTAAATCTTCTGTTAATTTCAGATATAAGTGCTACATTAATAATTCATCTCTTAAATATAACACACATCCTAGACAAGGTCGGGTGGAAAACGTTTTTAGTTTTGTTTATGAATTAATTGACGTGTCACTGGTAACACACACTGCCTCCAACAGGAAGTTCGGCTTTAATATTCCGCGACATAATTTGGTAAAATTAATGGTCAATAAAAGTACTAAAAGTACTATAAACTAGCAAATCATGATAGAATTTAGAATTTCTTTCCCTTGTTGGGTAGAAAAAATTGTGGACATTGAAGAAATTGCTTGTTACAAGCAATTTCTTCATTGTCCACAATTTTTTCCAAAGCTTTTTTCTTGATGTGCTTAAAAAGCGGAAATGATAGCATGCTTTTGACAGAGTTCTCTACAATTTAATAGAGTTTGCAATATTCCTGAAATACATAAGAACTATTTTTTATGGCGTAAGCATTTAACTGATTTAGTGGTTAAGCCTCCAGTGGCAGTTTACACTCGTTGATCTTTGAGACAACCTCAAAATTTTGTCAGTTTACTTAAGCTATCAAAGCCGACGCTTTGCTAGCAAAAAGAGGTAAATTGGTTGTTTTTTTCTAAACATCGTTACTACTGCTTTGCTTATTGAAGCTTTAGTTACGCCGTTCAGGTGGCCAAAGCAACAATAATGCTTCTCATAAATGTCGACCAATGTCGGATTTCACTTCCGGTTAAAATATATATTTTTATCGGTCAATCGATTTTTTGACTGGCCCACGCGATTCGTCAATTTGTTGACCAGAAATATAGCTGTGTTCCGATAAAGCCATCGTAGTGGTCCGTATAAATGTGGAGGTGAAAGGGTACGATACAATCTCTTGCACTGCGGTTCTATATTTAGCTAGGAAAATAGTCCAGCATCACGTCATTTCGTCACGTGACTTCAAACAACGCAACTGATTTTAATTTAAATGTTGCGCATGACTATGACAGATATTTCTGTTGGCAATTCAAACGATTTAACAACAAAAGCAGTTCGGTAGATTACAGGTGAATTATCAAGTTTCTATTCAGATATCGGTGGCTTAGTGAAAAAAAAACATCATAAGTGTATATAAAGAATATACACTTATGATGTTTTTACTCTAACCTATAGATATAACGGATCTTGAATCATTTTAATCAAACCCCAATACCATTTTCTCGCTAAACACCAGAAAAATAATATATCATCCATCAAGATTCTTGTTATTTTGCACATTGCAGAGATGTAAGTAACGAACGACAACTCTGTTTGGTACGATACCATAGAGGTGAAATTTGTGATTTTTTTATTCAGACCTCTCTTGTATAAAGAAAAAAACGTAAGAAATAATCATCTAAAATATTTTTCGTTTTAGGGTTCATTTAAATAAAACAACCGATTTTAAGAACGGTTATAACACGTTTTACTTAAAAAAAAAAAGAAAGAAAGATTAAAAAAAAAAAAAGCTTAAATAAAGACCGACTTTGATTGGCTGTGTATCTCGTTCCCACAAAATGGCAATTCGTTAATTACTATTTTTTTACCATTCTTTAAAACGTTTTATTAAATAAGATAAAAAAAAGTAAAACACGTAGCGTGATCCCGGTGCCCCTTTTCTCCCCCTCCGTTTTCTTGGATAAAAAAGAGAGTAAAACTATACAACGAAATATTTTCGATTTTTTTTGTACGATAGGTCTAAATACCCCCCCCCCCCCCCGAAAAACCGCAAGTGTCACCTCTGTGCCACCGTAGTTTGGAGATTGGGGTATGATGGTTAGATTACCAGATTACTAGAATTACCATTACGTGACGTCATTTACACGGTAACAAAAACGCTTTACCATAGACCCAAGTCCTTTTCCATAGTTATTACATTAGTATAAAAATCACCCGTGTAATATCAAATAATAATAATAATAATCAACGGGCTTCTTACAGTCCAGAGTCTTAGGCCAAAATGATACTCTAATGGATCCAATTTCTTGTACAAACATTTACTGAATTCTCAGATAACCTCCCTTTGCGCCCATTATCCCATTTCCAGCCCCCCCCCCCCTTTTTACATCCATCAAGAAAATACCTCTGGAAAACATTTTGGAAAATGAAGAAATTTCTTGTTACAAGCAATTTCTTCGTTATCCACAATGTTTTCTACCCCAAAAGATAAAGATTTAAAATATTTTATCAACATGAAATTCTCGTCTGCAACTTCTTCCAATTTGGACCGGTCTAAAATTTCACTCTGTGGGACTGGGTTATTTATTCAGTGTTGAATGATGTATCTTGTTTCCATCGAAAACTTACCACTCTAGGATAAATGATATCTTTGATTGGCTGTGACATATTGACTTCTGTTTTACGAACAGGATTCATGTTACATAACGTTATGGCGGGGAAGCTCAAAGGACTGAATTCCAACGATACTGAAGTTTGTATTGGATAGGCGTGAAACGTTCTGGAAAAAAGAAAAAAATACTTGATTTAGCAACAATTCACAAAGGAAAACATTGACAACGGCTTTTATAATCAACAACAATCTTCTTCTATGGTGCTTTAGGTCTTCAGATTTGTTTTTTCAGAATATATAGATATTTAATGCTTGTTTCATTTGCTTTTTATGGTAAAAATTACTTTAGATAAAATAATTCCATTCGTATCCAACAACGATGCCGTAATGGTAATCACAATTTCAAATTATCCATTTACGACCCGAATTGTATAAATTAGAGGGTAAAGATAGATAGATAGATAGATAGATAGATAGATAGATAGATAGATAGATAGATAGATAGATAGATAGATAGATAATTAGATAGATATATAGATAGATACATAGATAGATAGATACATAGATAGATAGATAGATAGATAGATAAATAGTTGCTTAGTAGGATATTATTTTTTGTAATGACTTTACCAATTATCATACAAAACCCTACTTGGATGACCCGAAATAATTGTTTATCAAAAACTTTGTGTGAAAAGGAGAAATCGCTTGTCATAAGCTTTTTTTCCTATTCGCAAAATGTTTTCTTCCTTCTTTTGGAACTTATCTTTTAATTTTAGCGCACTTTGAAATTTTGCATGGAACGTATTTCCAATTGGTCAAGTCTAACTTTTTTTGTCGATTGGTTGTGCCTTAAAGAGGTATAGATGTACAAGTTATAAAGGGTGATCAAAGGTGAATTTTGTCTATACCTGTATAGATAAGATTGACCTACAATCACTAGCTATGACTTGTACACCTATATAAATACTTACACAAAAAGGTTGTAAATCTGTATCATAAGTACAACAAAGGTGGTTAAAAATAGCATACACCACAATATCTTGACTGGTATCTGTCTCGAGGACACTATTTTAGGTACACCGTGCAGGGAGCTATCCTCTGCAAGCTTCTTTAAGACGTCTTTAAACGAATTACTCTCTTCCGGTTTTCCCGCGTCGTCCATTTTGAAAATTGTTCTGACGCAACAATTATTTGTTAGAAACTGTGTAGCTCCGTTTACTTATCCAATTAAGTCTCTAAACGGAAGGTTGACACGTTTTTTTTTCTCCAAACCAGCTTTGACTTTAAAAATCCTATGAAATTCAGTTCTAGAATACACGAAACGTAATAAATTGGAGCTCTAAAGCGTAACGTCAAACAATGTGTTCACTCTCTGCAATCTTTTTGACGCTTTCTTGTCTTATTTAGACGAGATAAAATTGCCGTTATATAATATAACTGACTTTGCTTAACCCATTCTCACACGATTCCATTTTCAAATCTCCTCAAGTGAAAAGCTTGAGAAAAGATTGGGGAGAAAGAATTTGTTTTTGATTAGCGATTTTTATTCAATTTTCATAATATTTTCTGAGACTGTGCCTGCAAATTCTTATAATTTGGAACGTTCTATAATTTTGCAATCTATTTCAATCATAGAGAGATGCGTGTATTACCGCCTTTTAGTTTGTCCTAACATTCAAAGCGCCTCTTGAATAGGTTTTCATGACAATTTGATATAAGGAAATAATGTGCTTTTCATATAGCTACTAATTTTGTTTTCACAATAAATATTTTTTCTTCCTGTTACATCTACTTAACCCTTTCCCGTACAACAAAATTTTAGACTGCTCCAATTTGGAAGAGGCTGCAGACAACAATCAAAGTGCATTCAAATTGAAAAATAACCACTGCAAAGGGTAGAAAACATTGTAGGGAAAGAAGAAATTGCTTGTAACAAGCAATTTCTTCTTTCCCTGCAATGTTTTCCCCAATGCAAAACCTATGGGTCGTCAAAACAAGTGATTGTACGGGAAAGAATTAATTGGCTAGAAATTAATTAAATTTGATAAGACCCCTGTGCCCTACTTTGAAACGTCGGAATTTAACCGAGGAGCTCTTTAGTTTTCGGATGGTGTCGATCATTACTGTACTGTTAGAGAAAGTCAGAGACGTAATAATGGAATCATTAAACTATACAAATAAGACAATTTTCGGTATAATCGACAGATTACGTATTTACCCGATGAATTCCAGTTACATTCGAGTTGTGCTTCGCCCACTTTTTTTGGCGTCTCATGACGCGTATTTTTTTTTTATTTATTTATTATTTTTTTAAGTTTTGAACAGAATTTTTCTTTGCGAAATCAGCTTAATTGCCTTCCAACAAACGTCTAAAAGAATTACAGATACATATTTGAAAATTGAGAGCCAAAACTTTTCTAACATAATCTGTGCAAGTGCCGCTTTAAATTAAGAAATTGGGTACATGGTAATATGTCAGAAAAAAGGCTGTATCCTACTAATTGACCAATCGGTAGTCACGCCCACTCACTCCGTTTGACCTTCCCACTGACTCCGACAGGAAGTTCCACTTTGTTTTTAGAAGACGTTATTTTGTAGAATTTATGACTAGTTTCATGTAACAAAAAGCAGAATGGTTGGTTTGCGACTCCGTATCTGATATTGTGAAATACGGATGACGCCATTTTCATATTGTAGTTGACGTTATAATACGAACAAATATATTCAGAGTAGAAAAGAAGAATTGAAATACTTGTAGGAATTAGTTTATGGTTTTCATTTGAGAAATATTTAAGAGATGAAGAGAATTTTTTTTGTTTTTATGGAGGTATGAACCGAAAAATCTAATCACACTGTATGAATACGCGAAGCGGATTCATACATTGTGTGATTAGGTTTTTCGGTTCATACCTCCATGAAAAAAAAAATATATATTATCTTCATTTCTTATAATTTAATAGCATCGAGCGAAAAATGCAACAACTTAACAAATTTTGATACCTTTTTGTAGTGAACTATTTTGTGCGGAAGCAAACAAAATGGCTGCGTACTCAAAATTTTGTTCATGGAGGTATGAATTCAATTTTTCGACCAATCAGATCGCTCGTTTTTGATAGACGAAACTAACAATTAAATTATTGGTATATAAGAAATGGAATACTATGCTACGATAGTCAGCCCGATTAGCTCAGTTGGTAGAGCACTTGACTTCAAACCTCAAGATCACGGGTTCGAGCCCTGGGCTGACCATATCAACTAACTAACTAATTGTCTTTCGGATGAGACGTCAAACCGAGGCCCCGTGTGACGATGCTATCCATCGAGCACGTTAAAGAACCAGGCGGGGCTCTCAGTAGTTTCGTCCTGTATCCTTGCACTATCCCCCGTAACAACTAACCGTCTTCTGGGGGCGTCGCTCATATGGGCATGTGCTACGGTAGCGACGATAAATAAACGGAAATACAAACAAAGCTACGATAGCGAGACATCTTTATTTGCTTTTCGCTGCGGAGGTATATTTTGACATTCCGCTTGATTTTCGATTTTCTCCACAGAGCATATCAAATACAAGATGTTGTATCGCTAACGTAGCATATTCCCTTTTTATTCGTGCAATGGATAATAAAATGGTTAGTTGTTGTGATATAACCAGCAACCTGTCAACATATTAAAAGATGTTATCTTTCAGATGACGTCATTTCATGCTAATTAAAAATAAGTAGCCAAAATAAAAGATAATTATAATAATAGCACACACACACACGAACATACAAAAGAAAACGGGTTTAATTTACGTCGTAAGTCATACTAGATTTAAGACAAAATATCAAAAGAAATAATTCGCTAAACGTAACTTGCTCCAACTTATGACATTATGCCAATATCTTTCTTGACCAAAGGTCAGTGCGATAGCAAAATATCGTAACTACAGCTTTATTAAGCTGTAGTTACGATATTTTGCTGTGCACCTAGGCAAATGTTCTTCATGATGAACTCGTGTTTGATTATTCTGTCGATTTTCAAAACTTAAACTCAATCAGAATGTAAAAAAAACCCCGACATAATGTAGCAAGCTAGAAATATTTTAATAAATTTAACGATCGGCATACGTTTTTGTACTTTAGTATTCTTTTTGGCCTCATAACATCTTTTGAAATATAACAATAACTTTTAAACATAGGTAGATCTCTATATTAAAAACAAAACAAATCGATTATGGATCAAAAGAGATATTAATAAAAAAGAAAGAAAAAATAATTTTGGATTTGAAACAAACGAAGCTACTATAGTTCACGATGACGACAATTCTATGAAATACATTTCATTATCAAATGTTCCAAAGAAACCACGAAACAACAAAAACACCCCCCCCAAAAAAAAAACCCATAAAAACAACGCTTAAAACATTATCAATCTTATAGGCAGATTCAGATATATGCACGCACCCGAAGAACGTTATATTTGATTGGTGCAAAAAGCAACGACAAAAAAATGGGCACACACAACTTGAAATACATATATTCCCAAGTTCATGTAAAGATTCGCCGGTAACAAAATTTTAACAGATTTTTAACATTCCATATCATTCTATTAATTTTACATATTCTAATTAGAGCTAGTCCGTTCAATCTGATATCGGACTATCCGATCAATTCCATATAAATTATTGTTCATCCGTCTCCATTGAGATATCTATTAAATTCACCCTTCGACTTGGAAAAAATTCGATCCTTGGTCTGTTGGTTTCTGAATATTCCTGAATAAGAAGTATGTATAGACAAATATCAGCCCATATATTCGTGGTCTTAATCCAAACTTTCTACGTGTCATTTTATTCTAAAGGACTCTAATTACTGACCCATCAATTGATAAAGGGACCGCCAAGGGATAACTTATGTAACAAATATATATAGGGAACAAAGATCCTGTGAAACACAAGTCAACGTCTTTGCGAAATAATTGAAACTATAGTGATGTATTAATTCAATAAAATTGCAAATCTAACAAGTTTCGACCCTAGTCAGTCTGAACAGCCGACCACCAAATTCTCTTTATTTAGTAAAATTTACATTCAACATGGCTAAAGTCGGCGTACAATGAAATGTCGTAACTAAAGACATGAAAAAATCTATATGTTCAACATTTTGATCAAACAAAATGAATGTCCAATGGTGGAGTTGAGAAATGCGTTCATGAAGATAATTAAGAAACTTCAACATACCGACAAATGCACCAGTTCGCAACATTTTCAATCAAAGTATTGGGAAGTACTGTAAGCTTGCAAAGCATTATTTTGTTCAGTAATCGTCTTTGTCAATCGTTTTCATGATAAAGAAACGAGGTGTAAGTAACCAAAGAGTAAACTAAATCCTGCACAATCCCTCCATTTTTACACCCCTTCAGGAAATTGTTGTGGAAAACAATATGGAAAATGAAGAAATTGCTTGTTATAAGCGATTTCTTCATTTTCAACATTGTTTTCTACATAGAGAGATAAATATTTTCGATTTTCAACAACTTGAAATTGTCGTCTGCAACTTCTTTGAAGACTGATCAGAATCATTTCAACACGATGTGCTCAAATACCTGGGAGATGAACTTGCAGGCAGACTTTGCAATATTTCTCAAATACATAAGAACTACTTTTATGGCGTAGGTATTTGAAGGATTTAGTGGTTAAGTCTCCAGTGGCAGTTTGCACTCGTTGAACTCTAAGACGACCTCAAATTTTGTCTGTTAACTTAAACTATCAAAGCTGATGCTTTGCTAGCTAAAAATTAATTCAACTCGTTCGCCAAGTACCCCATAAAGCTGGACTACTCTGTATATATGTTTAACTTACATTTGAATTTATTTTAATTGTGATATAAAGGTTCAAATTGCACCCTATGGATACAGCTTAGGCTTCTGAAGCCTACAACGCATTCAAGATGATAAACCGTTTAATAATCCTTCTTAAATGGTACTCTACTCTGTACTGTACTATATGCATTTGAGTACAAGAAGAATGCGCTTGTTTCTTGAACGCAGCGTAGATTTTGACTAAATATAATTGACATGCAGTCCTTTACGAAGCAATTGGAATGACTAAATTCGCTGGTTTATTACATTGTTTACGAAGGGTTATTCCAAATTTTTGTCGTCTAGGAAGCCATAAAGTTCTTTTATTTATATCAGTTGTTCATTCTGAATCATCGGATGATTTTGTTGATTGGGGACTACTTGTATACAAGTCGTCGTCTTAAACCAGTGATAACAACAGAGAACTAAATTAGACTAGATCCTTGAGAAACGTCTTCCAAACATTACAGGACCGCGGCCACGGCGCAGTTGGTAGCGCGAAGGACTACCAATCATGGGGTCCGCGCTTCGACCCATGGCCGGGGCTAATATTCCTTCCGACATTGTCTTCCATCAAAGGTCGAATAATCGAAAACCTAAGTTGGATGAGCAGCTTGAGGCTCGGAAAGGATGTAGTGGTAGTACTGATGTGAAAAAAACCCCCAGAAATCTGTGGTTAGATATCCAACCACTTCGATTACTGACTGGTAAACCCAATAATTTTTTGAGGTTCATGAAAAAAGGTAGGAGCTCTACCAAAACTATATACAGCTTGAATATGCTGCATTCCCGATGTTTGGTAAAGTGCAATGAGTAAATAGTTATTACAGACTTACCTCCCCTGCGATAACAAATAAGAATCAAAATATTTTTAGCGATTGGCCTATTTGCTAAAATGTAAAATTACATGGCTTAAATGCATGTGAGTTTTGTAATAATGGAAGTTCAAATTTAATATTTCTAAAGCACAAATGGTTTTCTGAAACAATTTTGTTTGCATCATTCTGTTCTTGCACATTTCAGAAATTGCTTGAGAAACGAAGAATACAGTTTTATGAAAAATAGTTAAAACCAGGCTTCTTGGGACAGAAGACTTAACAACCCGAATCGACTTTTGAGATTCCCTGGGAAATCTGATAACATTGTGATGAATTGACCAATCGCAGCTGTCAATTAATGAATATATCAACCATTCAAATCACTCATTCAACCTGCAAATGAGATTTTGAACTCAGACATTGACCGCCTTTCGTGTGATACATTTACGTTGGTTTGGCGACTTAGACGTCGTAACTACAGCTTTATCAAGCTTACAAGTTACGGTTAGGTCGCCAACCAACTATTTTACTCTTTTGTTACATGCTGTCGGCCATAAACTTTGCAAAATAACGCCGTTAAGCGGGCCTTCCTGTTGGAGTCACTGGACGTTGCCAAAGGAGTAAGTGGGACGCCTGTCCCCTACAACTCTGAATAAAAATCATAGAATGAATTTTGAGTCAGTAACAGCAATTGTTTATACTGAGAGAAAGACGGGAATTACTTAATCATATATGAATTGAAATCCGACCGTTGATATGATGATCAGTGTAGAAAATGTATGTAGAAATCAGGGGACGAATTTCAGGAGATAGTAAAAATTATGTGGATAGTAGCAACAAGCCACGTTGAAACTACTGACAGCATTACGATCAGTAATCAACTATAAAAATGATCGACCAACTCAAAAAGTAAATTATTAATCTTAATGACTCCAGACCGAGTGAGAGTGAAGTATTGTAAAATCATACTGTATATGAGCTTGTGCGTGACATTTCCAACAATTTCGCATGTGCGTGACTCGCACACATTGAGCACCCTGGACAGCCATTCGGGACAATTAGAATATTCGCTGATTGTGTAAAGATGCTTTGGGTCAGTATCTATCTACAGACCGCAGAGTGAAGACTCTGATTAGACTGTGCGGATGCACAGGCTAATCTGAATCTTTACTTGGCGCACATGTGTAATGGTTGGAAATGTCACGCACGCGCTCAAATGATTTTGTAAATTGTTTAATATTAGCTCTAGGTAAGGACAGTATTAATGATAATCAATAATCAATGATTATAATTATAGAACAAAGGAAGAAAGATTATTATGAGTTTCCTGATCAAAGGGAAGTAAATTGGACACAAATGATAGAAATGTCAATGCTCTGCACTTTCTGGGTTTAGAGAAGTTTTGTTAAGATCTACATTAAATGGGACTCCATCCTCTTTTTGTTTCTATGTTAAATTCGATGAGCAAAGATGTGTCCCAAATTTTAACCACGGGTCATCATATATGCACAAGTTTAGTAAAGACATGATACTGATTCAATAGGACTGAGTTTTTTTTTGTTTCGCGCGAAGAAGATTGTTAAAATATTCATTCTTAGCCTCTATGTGAAACGGGGTTAGCCTGGGCACCCCCACATATGACCCATTGTTAATTACAGGAACAAACTTGAAAGAGATCACCGCCGCGATATAACTGAAAGATTGTTGAAAGCGGCGTAAACCCCAATTCAAACAAATTGAAAGAGATCAACTAGAGAATCTTACAACCAAATACCAAACTTCTTAGTCTTTTGGTTCAAAAGAACTGTTTTATTATGGCTTTCTTTCTTTGTTATTTTGTAATATGGGGTGATTCCTGGCAGAGCCGAATAAACGACCCTAGGGTCATCATTTGAACAATGTAGTAAAGGTCCAATAGGTGATGTTACATACCCGATATCAAAGCTCTATGCCTATTTGTTTCAGAAAAAGTGTTTTAAAAATTTGGTTAAGTTCGCAAATTTTTCGCTATTACAAAAAGTGTTAACGGTAGATTTGGTAGAGCTTCACGTAGGGAACATTTTATTCATAAATGGATGTTATGGACGTCGTATGAAAGACGTATACGGTATCAAAAAAAAGCTTACATGGAGTGGTCCGTGCTTAGGTGAGCTAGAAATGAATGAAAGACTATTTAAGGAAAGCAAATACTTAAAGAATTAACTTGTTTATCCACACCAGTACCAATTTTTAGCTAGTAATGCGTCAGCTTTGATAGCTTAAGTTAACAGACAACTATTGAGGTCTTCTCAAAGTTCAACGACTACAAACTGCCACTGGAGGCTTAATCACTAATCAATTGAATGCATAAACCATTAAAAGTAGTTCTGGTGTATTTTAATAATATAACTAACTCATTCCAAATTGTAGTGCATTCTTTCAAAAGCATGCTATCTAACCCATTCCCATTCAATTCCGCTTTTTAAGCATCTCTAGAAAAATGCTTTGGAAAACATTGTGGACATTGAAGAAATTGCTTGTAACCGAGAAACAATACTCGAGAATAAAAGTTAGGCCATGTCCACAAATGCTTGTTTTTGGTTTAAGTTTTCTCTCTAAATTGTACTCATTATGAAAACTAGACATAATCTCTAGAGGACTGTCCAAGCACGGAGTAAACAAAACCTCTGTCTTGATTTATTGAATAATTTAATCGTATGTCAACTCTATCAAATCAATAAAACAGACTTTTAAACTAGTTCAAGTTCAAGGAAGTTGCTTTTCAAATATTTTGTTTATCTCAAATGAATTGTTATTGGCAGAAATCATTTTAGCGTACTTAAGCATGAAGTGCTCGGATTAAGCTAATATATATATATATTTCCTTGAGGCACAACTATGAAGCACAACGATCTCGTAAGAAAATTCGTCATACAAACTTTAACCCTTCAACACAATCCGTCGTGTTTACTCCCCTCAAAAATTAGTTCTGGAAAACAATGCGGAAAATGCAGAATTTGCTTGTTACAAGCAATTTCTGCTTTTTCCACGCTGTTTTCCTACAAGATAGACAAATTCTAGAAATGTTAATAATTTGAAATTGTCCTCTGCAACATCTTTGAATTAAGAACAGTCTAAAATTTTATTCCAGGAAACTGGTTAAGTTTAAAGTGAAAGCTGTGATTTTCTGTTTTTCAACAATATTTTGATCATCTAAAATGTACCATCTAGTTAGGCATTAACGCCTTATTTTTTTTTAAAACGGTCTAACTTTAAAGAGTTTATAACTCAGCCTTCTCAATTTGGTCCTTTATTGTTTTTAATTAATTTGTTTAAGAGATGAAGTTAATTATTTTTGTTTTCATGGAGGTATGAAACGAAAAACCTTATCAATCTAATGAAGGAATCCACTTCGTTCCATATTTTACAATTTAATGATATTCAGAGAAAATCGGCGATTATTTTACAATTTCTTATACATTTTTATTGATCTATTTTGTGCGCAGGCATTCAAAATAGCTTCGTGCTCAAATTTTGTTCGCGGAGGTATGAATTATTTTTTCGGCCAATCAGAACGCCCGTTTCGGATAGTTGAAACCTGTCCTTTCCTATATGGGGTCTCACTCACGCTGTTAGTCGGGTTTCAGCTTGTGGTTAAGTTTGATTTCATTTGAATTGGATACACGCCTATTTTAACAGTATTTCAGTCATATCATGAAGGCTGGAGTACATTGCAATGATATTTCTCACACCAGCACTACCACTACATCCTTTCCGAGCCTCCAGCTACTCATCCCACATAGGTATACGATTAGAGGGAGACAAATGTTGGAAAGGATATTTCCCGCGACCGGGGATCGAACCCTGGACCTCATGATTGAGAGTCTGACGCGCTACCACTGCGCTACACTGCACTATAGCCGCGGCCTTCCAGTGATTTAGTGCCTGGTGTGCACTACCCTATATACTTACGAAGATATTGATAATTATTAGACGTATATTGTGACGAAAGTATGCCGCCGATTTGTAGTATTTTAACCCATTCCAACAAAGTGGAATTTTAGACCAGTCCAAATTGAAAGGAGTTGCAGACGACAATTTCAAGTTGATGGAATTATATTTTTTTTCGTTTTTTGGGATAGAAAACATTGTGGACAATAAAGAAATTGCTTGTTATAAGCAATTTCTTCATTGTCCACAATGTTTTCCAAAGCTTTTTTCTTGTGGGCCGTAAAAAGGAGGGCTTGAGTTGGAACGGGTTAAATATGTTTCTTTCATTGTGATATTTCGGAGTTTGGGTACGTTGAGATATTCCCCAGAAAATGGCTTCCGTTTGAAAATACTTTAGTTATATGAAATCTTTTATTTACCGGCCACTCAAAGGACGACCAAAAGGTGGTCGCTTTAAAGAATAGTTGGTGAATAAACCTTTTTTAAAAAAGAGATATGGAAGGATTTGTTCGATTGCATACACAGATTATTACTGAATTAACGTTTAATCCTATGTTGTTGGGACTCATTAGAATCGTTTCATTGAGACTATTCTAATGAGATCCAACGACATGGGATTTAGTTATGATTTTACCTATAAGAAAATACATTCACTCCTTTTAGCTTTTGCTTTTAAAATTATTCAATTATGGCCGCTTGATGGACGTGGTCGTTTAAAAGAGTTGGTCGCTTGAATGCGGTTGACCGAATTAAACTTGCTAAAAGATATTGAAAACAGATTCTTTTTTTCATTTCTGTTCCTAAATCGTCAATTCGTAAAATCCATCATCAAATCATAATTTTGTCTCACATTTACGTTCTCATTTTCTTCCAAGACTTCATCTCGATCTACATAATTGTGAGTATAGTGTAAATAATCCCTTGCAGCATAAAACACAGAGACTAAGCCAAGATTTTTGACTTGTAAGCCATAACAAGGCAATTGTCATTAACACTTTCCTGTTCAATCCCTGGTTTATAGGTCCCCATGGTTTCATGCTAGCAAAAGCATTGTGGGAAAAGAAGAAATTGCTTGTAAGGAGCAACTTCTTCTTTCCGAAAATAATTTCTACCCTGTACATTGGTTACTTTTCAAATTGCACTGTCTTTTAATCGTTGTCTGCAGCTTCTTTCAAATTGAACAATTTTAAATTTTGACAAACCGGATAGGGTAAAGGCCCCTTTTTATGATATTCTATACAAGGATCTTCCTTGCATGTAAGAAAATGTGCAAAACTTGTATAGATGTAATTATAGGAAATTGTCATCAAGGTTTATTTGTTGAATGGTGTTTAAGGCCACTTTCAATAGTATTTCTGATGCATGGATATCATATGACTGGTGCACCTAACCATAACTCCTGTCATTTCTCATACAAGTAAAACCACAAGCTACTTCTATTACAACGTTCCACTTTTAATACAACATAGGTACATAACAGATCCTATGACCATACATGAGAGCCATATGATGCATGTTGTGATGAGCTGTCATATTCCTCATTACTATATAACCACTTCCAGCAAGTTTGAGAAAGATCAAGCCAAAATTAAGCACCTGTTGCATTGTAAAGAGGAAACTGGGATTAAGAACACTTTTCCTGTGAAATAAGACAGAATGTCATCAAAGTCCAAAGGGATCTTCCTAATGACCATTCAACAATTTCTGTAAGTTTGGGAAACCCCACCAAAATTGTGAAATCTAAAGTGTTATTGCTGAATTTATGCCCGACATTAAAGGATAACAAAAACCCACCATGAGCATATTGTGACCAGGTGACCTAAATGACTGATTGCTTTTGATCACCCCTTTAATGGATACAAGATATTGATTGTTTGCATGAACAGTGATCTCAATGACATTGCATTTCATTGGGTGATATGAACTTGAAATTAAAGTCTGAAAAACAATAGACTTTGTGTTGACAACATTGATAAATGAGTGATCAAGTCAACACAGCAGATGTTAGCTTGTAGCAATTAACTCCGTGTGGAGAGCATATTTACTGACCACCTTTGTTGAGTCTGAAAGTATTAATTCTTATTAGACTGCAAAGAATTTGTATGTACTTAATAGGCATATTCTTTTATTTCACACTTTCCTGTGCAATCCCTGCTTTATAAGTCCTTAAGATTTTATACTTGAGAAAACATTTTGGAAAAAGAAGAAATTGCTTGTAACAAGTGATTTCTTCTTTTCCAACCATAGTTTCTATTCTGTGGGTTAGTTACTTTTCAAATTGCACTCTAATTTCATTGTTGTCTACAACTTCTTTGAATTTTGACAAAGTGAACTTGTGAATTTAGCAAAAAGTGTGTTACAAACTGAGCTACCTGGATTGTACAATGCATTTCAATTGGCATGTGCTCTTGAACCTATTCCCACTCATCTTCACATTTTGATGCGTTAAATAAAGACTATTGAAAACACTGTAACACATTGCCATGTATATTGCCTATGACAATATAACTTTTGGGGACTGCGTCCATAGCACAGTTAGTAACATATGCCATTCCCAGTTGCGAGGTCACGAATTCAATCCCGGCTGGGACAAAAATCCTTTCAGACATTTGCCTCCCACAATTGGGTATATAAATGTAAACCTAAGTCTAATGAGCAGCTGGGGGCACAGAAAGGATGTTGTTGTTGCACTATGAGAGAATCTAGGGGTAGGTGCTCAAGCCTTCATGATATGACTGAAATACTTTTAAAAGTGGCTAAAAATAAAATGTAAGGGAAGTCAGTTCAATAAATATGTGTTCCTATTGTTTATCTTTGGTCAAACTTCAAGATGGAATGTCATGGGTTCGATCCCCGGCGGCGGCACATATTCTTTCCGACATTTGTCTCTCACCAATGGGTGGATAATTGTAAACCTAAGTGGAATAGCAGTTGGATAAAGTGGTAGTACTGGTGTGAGAAATAACAGAAATCCATTGTTAGGTGCTCTGAGCGGCTGCGATATGACTGAAATACTGTTACAAGTGGCGTTAAACCCCATGCAATCAATCAATCAAGACAAAACTTAAGTGACAGTGTGACTTATTGAAAAGCAGTTTTAATGGGTCTTATTTTTTCATGTTTTTAACATCTGAAAGTGTTTTTTTTTTACATGTCAACCTTTTGGTGGAAGCGATTACCTCAGTCAGGTCCTAAAGGAGGCTGTGATACCTAATATTGAAATAAAACAACTGATTTCAATTGATTTGGTGAATGAAACAAGATGTTTTATGGTTTATATCATTTTTCTTAATCATTGTTTTTTTCAAAGCAATTTGATTAAAACATTAGCTCAAGCATTTTGAATTTAATACAACCTGCTCAAAACTTTCAAAGCACAAAATCAAACCATTTCCTTTCTGATCTATACCATTCAAAAGACTATTCAAATTCATTCATTTTGTCAATATCATAATTTGCCTTAACTGCAAAACCCGGGTCCATAATTTGACTCGGGTGGACCTACACACATATTATACACTACCTCCCAGGCATTAATTGACAATTCCATAATTTCCTTAACTGCAGAACCCGGGTCTTTATTTGGACCAGGGTGGATCCACATAGACATTATACCCTACCACCCGGGCTATGGCATAATCAAATGCTATTTCAAATCCCTATATGGTGCAATAGGACAATGTCACTACATTAAAAAGTAAAAGGCAACAGTTCTAGAATTAGGCCTATAACCATTCCTTGCATAAAAGCACTCAACACTTTCCTGTTTTTTTGTGTTTTTTTTTTTTTTTTTAAATTTTACATTTGCACAAATCCTAAGAAGTTGCAGATGACAATTTAACGAGAGTGCAATTTAAAAAGCAACCATCCCAAAAGGTAAAATTATTGTAGAAAAAGGAGAAATTGGCTTGGTACAATTTCTTCTTTTCCCCCAATGTTTTGTCAGGTATAAAATCGCAGGAACGTAAAAACCTGGGATTGTACACTAAAGGAAAGGGTTAACCCATTCCAACTCAACAAAATTTTAGACTGGTCCAAATTGAAAGAAGCTGCAGAGGACAATTTCAAGTTGATGGAATTTTGAATTTTTTCGTCTTTTTGGATAGAAATCATTGTGGATAATGAAGAAATTACTTGATACAAGCAATTTCTTCATTTTCCACAATGTTTTCCAAAGCTTTTTTTATCGAGGGGCGTAAAAAGGAGGGATTGAGTTGGAATGGGTTAAAGTATAAAACAACGAGTACAAATCTAGCGATAGATACAATACGTCCACCCAACATAAACGGTACGAAATAGTTCAGGTACGACCTGACGGATCACGAGTACATTGCGTTATCTATCACAAGGTGATAAATATTTTACTATACAAGGTATTTAGAGTCCAGTTTGGAACAGGAACTGGTAAAAGTTAAAAAAAATAAACCTGTTTATTTATCTCGGGGTGCGAGCTGCTCCGAATGTGGTAGAGAAGTGCGACAAAATTGTGTTCTGAAGAAGTGAAAGCTCAACACTTTGTGTTTGTCAACCCACACGGTTAAATATACCATTTATTTATTGTTTGGTTAAACTAGCAATTGATTGACGACTGGTTGGTCGATTCATAATATATTGGTCGATATTGATCGAAAAAAAACGCGTTCGGTAACAGATACAAACTGTATTGACCATTCTTAAGAATGGGCGCCCATTCTTAAGAATGGGCAAAATGTGTCTGCCCGTTCTTAAGAATGGGCATATTCTCAAGATTGGGCACAACATATATAGTGTATAGTGTATAGTTCTGCAGTAGAGATTTGAACGTATGCCATACTGGGAGGATGTTTGAACGTCCTAGCTCACTGGCGTGTCCCGTTCACGACGATTATTGTGATGAATATTGCTATGATGATAATAAATCACGCCTATCTTATAATAATCTAGAAATGCATATAAATAGAAAGTAATAACTACAGAAATTGACGGATTGCCAACCCATGTCACTGACTCCGACAGGAATTTCTACTTGATATTAAACGTCGCTATTTGAAAAAAAATATGACAAGTAACCTGTTACAAAAAAGTAGAATAGTTTGTTGGCGACCAAAACGTCGTAAGTACGGCTTAAACAAGCTTTAGTTACGTCGTTTAAGTCCCAAAACCATCAAAAGACGCTCGATCAATGTTGGAGTTCTAAAGTTCACTTCCGGTTTAAATGAATGATTTAATTCTTCGATTTATTTTTCGATTGAGAGCTTCGATTGGTCAGTTAGAAAAGAATGTAAAAAAATGTTCGTACTTAGTGGTTGGTTTTTATTATTAGTTCAAATTTAAATTCCTTGTGGTCGTTTCACTAAACTTCGTACGCAAGGAATTTTCGTAAATATTTTACAAACAGCTCACCTTCCCATACACATATTTTCAAGCTAAGGGAAGAGATATACATTGAAATATATAACTATTAAATACATACACATTATTGAGAGAATTATGAAATTATAGACTGATTAAAAAGAGTGCATTGTCGTAGAATGTAAGTTGTTGAAAAGATGATAGCATTAATTTTTGAGGATAAAGTCAACCATAGGAATAGAAAGATATGTCTTGAAAAAATGGTATTTGGTATCAAACTTAATGTTTTATATTTTTGACAAATTTGAATTATTAGTGGTTATTTAAATCGGCTAAGGAACATTGGTTTTTATTTATTGATTTATAAGACAGAAGAAAAAACCCATGGTGTCATAAAGGAAGACCTTATGTAAAAAATCTATTTTTTTCTATTGGCGATGCAGTTATTTTTCATTGTGAACTCAATAAAATTATAAAGTCAAGATCTTAAAACTGAAGGCCTACCGACAAAACAGCATGAACAAACAACAACAACAACAACCCCACTAAAGACAGTAGTAGCAGCATCAATAACAACAAACAAACAAACAAACAAAAAACAATTAAACCCACCCAAACAAAACAAACAAATATACAGCAAAGTAAACACACACAGACACAAAAACAACAACAACTAATAACCCCCCAAACACACACACAAAACCCCACAAAACAAAAACAAAAAAAAACAAAAAAACAACACGTGTTAATAGAGAAAATGAGAAATCACTAGCATATTCTACTTTTCATTTATGAATTATAAACAATTTTCAATGATATTCCCATTTCAATAGACAAAGGAATCAAAGAAGCATGCAGTTAACAGCATTAGAAGTTGATTAAGTATCACTGGCGATCAAAAGACAAAGTTCCTCATATAAACATTTTTCATACGCTTTAATTTATTTCCCCCTGTTTCTTATTAACTTAGTACATGCCGAAAGTCACAAAAAGCCATTGAAAGTTCAATAGATCATTTCGAGGGCTGATCAAAATGTTCGTGCAACTGAGTTAAGAAAATATAATTTATTATTTCAGGACTATTTTAAAGCGAAAGAATAGAAATAAATAAACAATTTAATCAAATATAATAATATTTTCGTCTATCAAAAACGAGCGTTCTGAAAAGCAAAAAAGAGAGCTATTTGTGTATGCTTCGGCATAAAATAGTCCCTTATAAAAAAAAGTATCACATTTGTAAAGTTTTGCTTTTTTAGCTCGGTGCTATTAGATTGTAAGAAAGGAAGAAAATATGTTTTGTTTTTGTGGAAGTAAGAACCGAAAAACCTAATTACACTTATGTATGAATCCGCTTCATGTGTCCATACAGTGTGGTAAGTTTTTTTCGGTTCATACCTCTAAGAAAAAAAAAATTCTCTTCACCTCTTAAAATGAACAAAAAATGATGCATAAACAAATGAACTTGGAGCAAACTGCTCACGCCAAATATCACTGCATGCGAAAACAGGAACGTGAGTAAAAACCGTGATCCAACGTCAATTAAGAGATGAAGAGTATATATATTTTTGTTTTCATGGAGGTATGAACCGAAAAACAAATCACACTGTATGAATTCGCGAAGCGTATTCATGCATAAGTGTGATTAGGTTTTTCGGTTCATACCTCTATGAAAACAAAAATATTCTCTTCATTTCATATAATTTAATAGCATTGAGCGAAAAAGCAAAAACTTTAAAGATTCTGATTCTTTTTGTATGGAACTATTTTAGCGGAAGCATACAAATTGGCTGCGTGCTCAAAATTTGGTCCATTGAGGTATGAATATATTTTTTTCGACCAATCAGATTGCCCGTCTTTATAGACGAAACTAAAAATCAAACTATCAAACTATAACGTTCATTCATGTAATTGGAAATTCCTCTCAATCTAGTGGTATAGAAGATTCGTCTGTCTTTTTTTTTATCTCTTTTAAAAATTGACGTGGCTGTCAATCGATGGATCAATCATCCAATCAATCGAATCATTCATTTAGACCGAAGAGAATTTTGAATTCTAACATTGATCCACATTAATGTGTTCGTTTGGTGACTTGAAAGACGTAACTACTACTTATTCAAGTTGTAGTAACGACGTGTAGGTCGCCGACCAACCATTGTTTTGTTAAATGCTACTGGCCATAGAACTTGCAGAATAACATCGTTTAATATCGAATTCAGTAGGTGTGACCAGGATTTGTCAATTCCACGAACGTTTAGTCCAACCCTCGAAATGTCACCCGTTAAGCTATAAGGGTCATTCTGAGCCTTGCGAACAGTAAAGACCTACTGCGAATGCTGTTATAGATTTCTCAATCTTAAATGGTCATTCTATATTATCATATATCTCTTTTTAGAAATACTATCGACTATTCACCATTGCGGTATCCTATCTTTTTTTCTAATATTTGTTTCGCGGAACCCTTGAATGGTTCATTTTTGCCTGACGGGTGACTAGAAAATAGGGAACCTGTTATTGACTTCTATACAATTATAACTACGGTGGATAAGGTATAGATGAGATCTTCTGGAATCAAAGTAATGAGAAGTGATATATAGCCCAGAACACCAAGAAGAAATATACCTTCCAAAAATTATTATTTCGTTTGGCAATCAGGATTGGGATATCTTAGACCTGTACTGGATACCATAGGAAATAAGCCGCTAGGGTAAGTGGGGGAAAACTAAGTAACTGTAATGATTTGAAAATAAAACATATCGTGAACAAATGCTCCCATTGTATGATTTCATCTTTTACACGTTCTTTGTATGATATATCATATTAGAATATTTTACTGCCTCGTTGGGCGAGTGTTAAATGTGGTTGGGAGGTCACGAGTTCGAGCACCACTATTACAAGGGCGCATTCATGGACAAGCTAATCAACAGCAGCCCTAGTCTTCCAAGCTGTAAAATTCGGTTTCAGCCACTACCTCTGTCTCAGACATGTGGCGTGTTCGATTTTGTCTCTGTAAAATGTATATTATTTATGTGTATATAATAAAGTCACGTGTACTGCAATATTAGATGACTTCATATTTCATCTAATATAGGGTAATATTGGGAATAACTGCTTGAAGCAACGAACAAAAATGGTGTACTTGCAACAGTCGTAAACGATTTTTTGGAACATTTAGAATTATTTATTTGTATGTAATAATAATTGGAAGAGAATGTTGCAGTATTGATCATAACCTAATATTTGATCACAGCGGAGATATTTCTTTTCACATCCGGTCTCGTGATTCATCAAAAATATGATTTGACGTAGTTTTGAGCACAATTAAAACTTTGTCATATTTCATTTAAGAAATGAAGAGAATATTTTTATTTGTTTTCACTGAGGCATGAACCTATAAAATAAACCTTAAAATAAATCACACTGTATTAATACGCAAGGCGGGTTTTACAATTAGAGTAACTAAGTTTTAGGGTTGATCTCTAAATTAAACAACAACAACAACAACATTGTCTTCGTTTCTATAAATTTAAATTCTTGTCATGCCGATCCCGGAATACTCCTGTTTATGCAGGAGGTAAGTCTAAGTCTGATCTTTGTCTACACCAGCTTGAAAGATTTAAGTGGCATTTATTTGAGAAATTAATTTTGAAAAGAAATCCCAGTCCTTGATAATGCCTTCCAGTGCTTCTGGTGCTTTGATTTAAAGGAAATCTTGGAAACCGATTTTTATTCAGCATGACAAGGGTTAATATTTTACTTGTTTTAAGTAAGACTATGAAGTTAAAAAAAACCCCAAAACCGACAGCAACAACAACAACCCCATAAAAACAAACAAAACACAAAACAAAATAAACAAACAAACTAAAAGTCAAAGGCAGGGATCTAGAAAGACGGAACTAAAAATAGATATTTTATTTCACAGATGAATGACACAACAAATTCGACCACAGAGCTTTCGGAAACAGCTGTAAGTCCAGCGGTAGCTGCTGTCTCGGCGGTCTGTACAATGTGGACCATTGGTGCCAACCTTGTCGTCCTCCTTTGTTTTTATCGCAGCAGACACAAGCCATGGTCAGTGTTTGGCCGGCTGACTTGTAGTATGAGTATAAGTGACCTGGGTGTCGGCCTAACCTGGTTTACTCCTCTCCTTGACGGGAGATTGAATGGAATTGTTTGTCCTATAGCTCTGTATTTGTTAATTTCACTACAAAGTGTTAGTTTATTTCATGTCTTAGGTATTTGTATTTTGAGAAACATGAAGCTGAAAACTCTCCAAGTGCAAGAAACACCAAGGCAAATTAAGAATCAAACCACGTGCATTGCTTCAGCGTCTTGGATTTTGCCTCTAACAGTTATTATTATTCCTTTCTTAGTATGGGGAAATATAACTGCTAGGGAGACGTTCTGCAGGACAGATATCATATTCGGAAAAAATGTAAGAAACTTCGTTTTGTACGTTGCCATCTTTTATCTGGTTTTTCAGTGTTTGACAAATGTAATTTATCTTGTGACAATCGTCAGAATGTGGCGTAAAAGTCAAACTCTTGTTGCACCAGCTACGATGCAGTTGCGTTCTGTACAAGTGGATGTTTCAAACCAACCTAGTTCTTCAGTGAACCAGACAGACCAGCAAAGTCAAGCACAATCACCGGCTGCAGAAACTATCAAACGCAAAAAACAAGGGATAAAGACCATGGGGATATTATTGCTCCTTTTTAACCTATTTACGACTATGATGCCTGTAAACGGGCTTCTTATGGGCGAAAACATCACCGCAAATAAAAACTCCCTATTCTTAGCTAACGCTATGTTCATATTGAATTCTGGTCTAAACCCAGTTGTTTACGCTACCAGAAATGCCTTTCTGAAAGATGCAGTTAAACAACTTTTTTGGGACATTGTTAAATTCTTACGTATTCGACGTTAGTTGTATAAGTACATACACCAACCTTACAAGACTGGTAAACGCTTCTCCCCGATATCGCCTGATTGATGTAGATTTTACTGTCATAACCTTACTCGCTATGTGAATTTATTTGCATATTTAGAAAGACACCAGGGAAATAATTTAAGATTCGAAGAGAATACTTTTTTTTTTCATGGAGGTATTAATCGAAAAAACTAAGTGTGATTAGGTTTTTCGTTTCATATTCCAATGAAAGCAAAATAATATTCTCGTCATTTCTTAAAATTTAATGACATCAATTGATTGATTAGATGGGGTTTAACGCCACTTTCAACAGTATTTCAGTCATATCGCGGTGGCTTGAGCACCTAGCAATGGATTCCTTGTATTTCTCACACCAGCTCTACAACTATATCCTTTCCTAGCCTCCAGCTGCTATCCCACTTAGGTTTACGATTATCCACCCATTGGTGAGAGACAAATGTCGGAAAGGATATGTGCCGCCGCCATAATGACATCAAGCGAAAAAATTTGTGCGCAAGCATACAAAATAGCTTCGTGCTGAAATTATGTTCATTGAGGTATGAATATTTTTCACGGCTAATCAGAACGCCCGTTGTGTGATGTGCGAAACTAAAAGTTATTGCTAAGTGATTGATGACATAAACTATTGTTAATGTAAAATGTAGGGCATTTGTGTATTAAAAGTCGCCACTTTCATATATAAAAGTCCTTCACCTTCAGAGAAAATCCGAGATAAATGCTATGGCCAGTCTGCGTCCGAAAACTTTTACATTTTAAAGCATCCTTGGTGTTACTGAACATATTCTAATGAAACTTGGAATATGTTCTCTATCAAAAGAATAAACAATACCAACGGGGGATTACTCTAAATACGTTTTTGAACGATTTATGCCCCTTATTCGACTTAGGATAACTTTGACATTTTTGTAATATATCTGTTATTATAGAACACATTAACCTGAAACTCGGAAATTGTGTTCACTGTCAAAAGAGCAATAAGTACCAACAAGGCGATACCACTGATTTATTAAACCTCAAATTGTCGTCTGCAGCTCCTTTCAATTTGGACCAGTCTGAAATTTTTCCATGTGAACAAATTATGCATTATTTCTACCGAGATCCAATTTGAACAAATAATGCACTTTTTTCACTTAGATCTGAAAGCATGTTTCACTTCGATATTAACCCTTGTCAGGCTGATCCCGGAATAGTCCTGTTTTTTTTGCAGAAGGTATAGACAAACACCAGCCTGCACATAAATGCAGTCTAATCTTAGTGTACGCCACCTGCTAGTACTGTTTACGCAGTATTTATTTGTAAAATTAATTTTGCAAAAGAAATACAAGTCCTTTCTAAGGGCTTCCAGTGCTTTGATTTAAAAGCATTTTAGGAGACCTTTTTTTTCAGCATGACAAGGCTTAAACAGGGTTATTTTTCAGAAGTAATGGCCAGCAATATGTAATATTTACGACTTCTAAATCGCAAATAATGATAATAATAAGATAAAATAAAATAAGATAAAAAGGTAAAAAAAAAAGGCTTCACATTAATGTTGGAGTTCAAGGTTCACTTACAGTATAAATCTATGATTCGATTGGCCGATAAATTCTTTGATTGAAATCAGTCATTTAAGTCGATCTTTTCGGTCGTTTCGATGCAACTTTAGCAAGAACACATACGCACGACTGTACTAAGGTTTTATCCTTTGAATGATTACTTTCCATCACCAATTGACTAATCGCTAACCCCGCCCACATACTCCTATGGGTTAGGGTAAGGAGCCCACCAGGAAGTTCCAATTTGATATTAAACGACGTTGTTTTGCAAAATTAATATCTAGTAGCATGTAACAAAAAAGTAGAATGGTTGTTTGGCGACCTAAACGTCGTAACTCCAAGAAATACCCTGATACAAATTATCTACATAGTATTTTATACGGGAGTTCCACCGTACTATAGGAATTAAGTTTATAATACATTTTTTGGACAGGAAAATATCAAGACGATTCTAACGAGTTCCAACAACGTAGAATAAGTTATGATATCTTTTAAGCAAATACGTCGAATTCTTTATGATAGCTTATTTGTAAATTTAAAAGGAATTTCAATTGTGGTCGCTTAATAAAAGTGGTCGCTTAAAAGAGGTGGTCACCCTAGAAAGATTTATATAGACTTATATAACTAAAGAAACTGATCTCGACAAGTGACATTTTACTTTTGGCTTTTCATTAACATAAAGACTCGACTGGTGGCCTGCAGCTAGAGGAATCTATCTTTGTCTAGAATCGACAGGCAGCATCAGGACCGCAAAATTGGTTCGACTAGACCAGCTCCAAAGACTATACCCTTTGTCATGTTATCTCCCTTCGACTGACCCGTAAGATATAAATGTGATCAATACTCTTTGTAAAGTTATCTCCCTTCGACTGACTCGTAAGATATAACTATGATCTATACTCTTTGTAAAGTTATCTCCCTTTGACTGATCCGTAAGATAAAACTGTGGTCTTTACTCTTTATCAAGTTATCTCCCTTTGACTGATCAGTAAGATATAACTGTGATCTGTACTCTCCGCCAAGTTAACTCCATTTCACTGACCCGTAAGATATAACTGCGATCTATACTCTTTGTCATGTTATCTCCCTTTGACTGATCTGTAAGATATAACTGTGATCTATATTCTTTGCCAAGTTATCGCGCTTTTAATGCCCCGTAAGATATAACCGTGATCTACACTCTTTGTGAAAGCAGCTCCTCTTGGCGGACCCGTAAGCTATATCTCTAATCTATACTCCTTGTCAAGTTATCTCTCTTTGAATGATCCGTAAGATATAATCTGTCATAAATATATCCCTTTTACTGACCCGTAAGATATACCTGAGATCTATACTTTTGTCAAGTTACCTCCTTTTGACTGACCAGTTAGAAATAATCTAGATCTATACTCTACCTGAAATAAGCTCCCTTTGTCGGATCCGTTAGATATAACCATGATTTATACTCTTTATCAAGTAAGCTCCCTTTGACTTACCCGTAAGATTTATCTGATTTATACCATTTCTTTTGACTGACTCGTAAGATACAACTGTGACTTATACTCATTATCAAGTAAGCTCCCTTTGACTTTCCCCTTTAGGTCTAAGGGAATTAAATAATTTTCCCGTAAATTGTCAGGTAAGTATAGGGAAACTCCGGTTCATATCAAGATATCAAAGATAATAACAACGACGGAATATACTTTGAATTAGGGTTATCTCCCTTACACAATATCCTCTACGCTGATTCGGAATGGGAGCAGGCGAACGACTTGAGTTACAAAAGAATTCATGGCAGACTCCTGATCACATTTTGATTAGCCGTCAAATTATATATCAATTTCTAGTTGATTTCCTGGTATTAAATACATTAGATATTAAATATTTATAAGAAAAATAATAACTAAAACTTTGTAGCTCAAATCAATTTTAAATCAAACAGACCTTCTCTCGTATATTTGTGAATATAAATGTGAGCGAATTACTGTCTAGAATTAATCCACCATCGACTATTCGTTGTAAAAAAAATATATTATTATGTAAACATGTGGTTTGATAGGCAATGTTGCCTTTATTTCCTGAATAAAGATATATCATATCAACACAAGATCAAGTTGGCCTCTGATTAGATAATAATATTGAAATTCAAAATCAATGATTTTTTCGAGCCCTTATTTTGGCAATTTAATAGGGAGTTTTAAAAGTGGGTACGTTTTTTTGAATTGCCCGTAGAAACAGCTGAATAGGGAGGGTCATCTCAAAAATGGGGTCAAAAGTCATAGAGAAGAGGGTCATGCTATACTGATTTTTTTTGATGTATGAATGGATGTTCTTTAAATTAAAGTAAGTCTGGTCATTCTCGCAAACTCTTGGACTGAGCTATAAGCGAATATCTTATAATGGTCGTCTATGGAAAATGATTTACTTCCCTTAGACCTAAAGATATAATCGTGTTCTTTACTCTTTGTATGTAAGCTCCCTTTGACTAACCCGTCAGTTGGAGTTTGTGAATATAAGGGAGGCAAATCAAGCTAATTGGTAATCAATCACGAGTGTTCATAAGGACAGCAGTCTTCTCACTCACTTAACCAAATTAATATTCTTTGATTTTTTTTTGTGAACCCTTGTCATGCTGAATAAATATCCTTTACAGTACTGTATTAAAGGTCGGCCAGCACTTAACTTACTAACTGTGGGCTATCAATTTGTTTGAAAATTTACTCTATAAGATTCTGCGCGCAGGTGATGTAGACTAAGATCAGACTGCACATAGATGCAGGCTGATCTTTGTCTGTACATTCTGCCAAAACGTGAATATTGCGGGTTCAACATGACAATAGTAAATGATATTGAATTATAAGATATAAACAGAATTGTTGTTTTAATGCAGGTATGTAATTCGCAAATCGCTTGTCCTGCCCACTTCGCAAATAGTCTGGTTAGCGACCTAAATGTCGTAACTACAACTTGAAATGAGCTGTAGTTACGACTCTTTTGGTTGCCAAATGAACGGAAATGCTTCATATAAATGGAGGTCAATGTTGGAGTTCAATCTTCACTCCCGGTAAAAATGAATGATTTGAGTCGTCGATTGTTTCTTTAATTGACAAACGTTATTAGTCAACTGGATATCTTATCACACTTCTGCTCGAAACCACTTCGGGGTCCAGCAGGGTGCATAGCTTTCCAAATTTTACTCATAAGTTTATCTCTATGAAAAGAGTCTTACAAATGGAAGTAACGTTCCTTTTATAAAGTTCGACAACTGTGTGTAAATAGATAGATAGATAGATAGATAGATAGATAGATAGATAGATAGATAGAAAGATAGATAGATAGATAGATGGATGGATGGATAGATGTATAGATAGATAGATGGATAGATAGATAGATAGTTAGATAGATAGATAGATAGATAGATAGATAGAAAGATAGATAGATAGATAGATAGATAGATAGATAGATAGATAGATAGATAGATAGATAGATAATCTTTAATCCCTCCACTTATGAAGTTTACTATAAAGTTATCAAACCGTCATGAAAACAAAAGAAAGATGCACATATATATACAATCAGGGATACATTACACGCATACAACATGAAGGAAACATAGATATACAAACAAGGTTACATGTAATTAACACGGAGAAAACATGTACGAGGGACGGTCAGAAAATATCCGGACATTTGACTCGTTCTCGAAAACCATTTTTAACATTTTAAAAAAAATATGTCTTCTCTTTTTCAAAACATTCTCCACCTACGTCTACGCACTTTTGTCATCTTCGTTGGAGCTTTTGTATTCCCGCTAAGAACCATGACGTAGGCCTATGTTGTAGGTACCGCGTAACAGGAGACATGAAAGCCGCACAGGTGGCGAGGTCTAAGCTTTAAGGATGGTGAGACAACAATTTCCATTTGTAAGAGTTGATAACCTCCACTGCAGCTGCGGCGGTATGGGAGGGGGCGTTATCGTGGAGAAGGAGGACATTTTTTTGTGCTAATTTTGTACGCATTTGCTTGAGCCTTTCTTGGGATTTTCAGAATTATTTCAGAATAGTACTTGGCAGTGACAGTTTGACCGTTTGGCATTTAATGAGGAAGTATCAATCCTCTTGAATCCAAAAGGCAACAAGCATGACTTTGCAAGCCGGGGGAGACAGCTTAAACTTTTAAGGAGGCGGGGAACCAGCTCGTTTACACTTCTTAGACCGAGCTTTTGTCTCAGGTTCGGAATTATGAACCAACATCTCATCTCCAGTGATAATGAGGTTGAAAAAGTTATCTCCTTGACGATTCAAACAACCCGAAACGTCCTTTTTTATTGGTTACTCTGGTTTAGTTTTGTTCTGCGGACAGCTGTCTTGGCACCCACCTGACACTAACCTTGCTCATGCCTAGCTCTTCGTATTGAATATTGTGTGCCGATGCCTTACCGAGGCTGACTCCTCCAAAGTTACTCGACGATTTCTGTCGACTTTAACATTTACTATCATTGTCGGGGTCACCGCCTCAGGCCAGTCTCAAACACTTGATTTTCCTTAACGGAACTGAAAAAAACAAGTTGTAGCAAGTTTAACGTGATACACATTTATCAGAAAATCTGAAATATGTGGCAAGCTTTTCACCTTCTGCAACCAGAAACTTTACAGAGCGTCGTTCCTCTAACAAAGAGTTCATGATAGACAAAACACATATCATATACATGTATCAGAGTGCAAAATACTGTGTAAACACAAGTACATTGTATCATTGAAAATAAACTGACCACCTTGTTGGCGAATGAAAGTAGTTTTCACCAGTTTGTAATGTGTGTATATATCTGCGCGTGGAAAGAGAGGAGTATGAAAAGTCCAGATATTTTGTGACCGTCCCTCTTATACTGTCAAACTCACATGAAACAGGTATACATTTATCCAAATAGTGATGTTAAAAGACGTGATAAAATTAAAAAAGTTGAAAACGACAGTTCAAATTTATTTCTATTTGTAAATAAGCGTTACAAGGAAAATACATGGTGAGAAAAGAGAAAATTACTTATTGTAAGCAGTTTCTCATTTCCTCACCAAGTTTGGCAATGCCTTAATTCTTCAGTACATAAAATTACTGACAGCCGCGATTGGTCAGTTGAAGGATCAAGAGTGTCAACCAAATAACCAATCTACAAATAAATAATTTATTTGTACCGGGAGTGGACTTTAAACTCCAACATTGATGTGTAGCATTTTTGTTGGTTTGGCGCCTTATTAAAGCTACAGCTACGACGTTTAGGTCGCCAACCGAACATTTGCTACCTGTAACTGACCCCATTTAAAAAAATCGAAGTGGAACTTCCTGTTGGAAATTGATGGGCGTTGTTAGCAATCCGTCAATGAAACCGAATGAAAGTCACCACCTTGAAAACTTACGATCAGGATGGGTGGGTGCACGATCTTGATTTTAACATTTTTTCAGTCATATTGCGACGGCTGGAGCACCTAAGAATGAATTTCTGGTATATCTCGCTACGGTACCACTAATACACCCTTTCCTAGCCTCCAGCTGCTATCCCACTTAGGTTTACGATTATCCACCCATTTGTGAGAGACAAATGACAGAAAGGATATTTGCCGCCGCCGGGGATCGAACCCATGGTACCCTATGATTGTTGATTGAGAGTCTGATACGACACCAAGTGCGCTATGCCAGCGACACGGTGTTCTTCTTAAGGCCACTGACAAAACTCACCTATCGACATGGTCAGGTCACGGGTTGATCAGTGAACCGACAATTGTGGTCATCTTATTACAAAAATTGTAAAAAGATTTATGATAGATATGAAACTAAAAAATTAAAACAATCCTTTAAGTAGTAAATTTGTCCTTTGTTTGTTTGCAGCAAGTACACATTTCATAATCTGTAGGTAGCACTTCAAAATTTACTTTCCGCGTCGCTTTAGTTTATACTTCAAACAGTACTAAATAGTTTTTAAACCAGATAATTAAATTTTTCGAAGATACTTAGGTATTTCCATGTGATACATGTACACATACCATTGCTTGTATCATTTGCGCTTAACCCTTTTCTAGCCAAAACCTGGACATTACGTAGCTCTGATTTTATTTTTGAAAAAGAAGAAATTGCTTGTAGCAAGCAATTTATTCTTTTTCCACAATATTTCTTCCACGTGGGATGGCTTAATTTCAAATTGCATGCAATTAAAGTTGTTTTCTACAATCTCTTTCAATTTGGACCAGTGAAAAAATTCAAAAAAAAAAAAAAAAAAAAAAGAGAGAGAGAAAGGGTCATGCAGTTTGATAAGTACCCTATGGACTTTATTGGGAACTCCTTAGATAAAATAATACATAAATTAACCATTATCTGTTTAGCAAGGTTTAGACCTGTCCAAATTCAAAGAGGTGCAGAAGAACATTTAAATTTGATTCAATTCGAAAAATAACCATTAAGTAGGTTAGAAAGTATTGTGGAAAAAGAAGAAGTATTAATAGATCTCTGGCCCGCCCATCGGGTTCGAGACCTAAATGTCGTTACAAAGATTAGATTGTTGGTTGGCGAAGTAAATATCGCAACTAAAGCTTAAATAACACGAAGTTTCGACGTTGAAATCGCCAAACCGACAAAAAAGCTTCACATGTAAAAAAAAAAATTATATATATATGTATATATATAGGCCTTTAGAGGGACGATAAGGATAAAGTATATGTTTCGTCCAAATTATTTTCGTGTCTGACACTAAAACCTATTAAGTATCTAAAAATACGGATTTTCCCTTTAAATAAAATTCTTTCAAACCATAAGAGTCTTAAAATGCGGATTTTCCCTTTAAAAAAATCTTTCAAACCCTAAGTGTCTTAAAATACGGATTTCCCCTTTAAAAATTCTTTCAGACCCTAAGTGTCTTAAAATATGGACTATCCCTTTAAAAAAATTCTTTCAAACCATAAGTGGAAAATTCTTTCGACCCTAGGTGTCTTGAAATATGGCTTTTCCCTTTAAAAAATTCTTTCAAACCCTTAATGTCTTAAAATACGCACTTTTCCTTAAAAAAAATCTTTCAAACCCGTAATGTCTTAAAATATAGATTTTTCCTTTAAAAAATTCTTTCAAACTCTAAGTGTCTTAAAATATGGATTTTCCCTTTTAAAAAAACCTTTCAAACCCTAAGTGTCTTAAAATGTGGATATTTCCTTTAAAAAATTCTTTCAAACCATAGGTATCTTAAAATATAGGACTTTTCCTTGAAAACATTCTTTTAAACCAAAGTGTCTTAAAATATGGACTTTTCCTTTAAAAAAATTCTTTCAAACCCTAAGTATCTTAAAATATGGACTTTTCCTTTAAAAAATTCTTTCAAACCTCAAGAGTCTTAGAATAGCGATTTTTTCCTTTTAAAAAATTCTTTCAAACCCATAGTATCTTAAAAAATTGACTTTCTTTTAAAAATTCCAATAGTATCTTAAGATATGGACTTTCTTTTAGAAATTCTTTCAAACACTAAGTGTCTTAAAATACGGACTTTTCCTTTAAAAAATTCTTTCAAACCCTAAGTATTTTAAAATATGGATTTTCATTCTAAAACTTCTTTCAAACCCCAAGTGTCTTAAAATATAGATTTTCTTTTAAAAACTTCTTTAAAACCCTAAGTGTCTTATAATACGGACTTTTCCTTTAAAAAATTCTTTCGTAGCCTAAGTGACTTAAAATATGGATTTTTCAATTTAAAAATTCTTTCAAACCCTAATTGTCTTAAAAACTTCTTTCAAACCCTCAGTACGAAAAATATCGATTTTCCCTTTAAGAATTCTTTCAAACCCTAAGTGTCTTAAAATACGGATTTTCCCTTTAAAAAATTCCTTCAAACCCTAAGTGTCTTTCAAAATGGTTTTTCCCTTTAAAAATTCTTCCAAACCTCAAGTATCTTAAAATATGTTTTTTCCCTTTTAAAAATTCTTTCAAACCCTAAGTAACTAAAAAAGTGGATTTCCCTTTAAAAAATTCTTTCAAACCATAGGAATCTTAAAATATAGGACTTTTCCTTGAAAAAAACTCTTTCAAACCATAAGTGTCTTAAAAAACGGACTTTTCCTTTAAAAAATTCTTTCAAACCCTAAGTATCTTAAAATATGGACTTTTCCTTTAAAAAATCTTTCAAACCCTGAGAGTCTTAGAATAGATATTTTTCCTTTTAAAACTTCTTTCAAACCCCAAGTGTCTTAAAATATGGACTTTCTTTTAAAATTTTTTCAAACACCAAGTTTCTTAAAATACGGACTTTCCCTTTAAAAAATTCTTTCAAACCCATAGTATCTTAAAAAATTGACTTTCTTTTAAAAATTCCCATAGTATCTTAAAATATGGACTTTCTTTTAAAAATTCTTTCATACACCAAGTGTCTTAAAATACGGACTTTTCCTTTAAAAATTCTTTCAAACCCTAAGTATTTTAAAATATGGATTTTCATTTTAAAAAAGTCTTTCAAACTCTTAGTGTCTTAAAATATAGATTTTCTTTTAAAAACTTCTTTAAAACCCTAAGTGTCTTATAATACGGACTTTCCATTAAAAAATTCTGTCGTAGCCTAAGTGACTTAAAATATGGATTTTTCAATTTAAAAATTCTTTCAAACCCTAAATGTCTTAAAAACTTCTTTCAAACCCTCTGAAACTAAAAATATGGATTTTTCCTTTAGAAAATTCTTTCAAACCCTAAGTGTCTTTAAATACGGACTTCTCCTTTAAATTTTTTTTTCAAACCCTAAGTGTCTTAAAATACGGATTTTCCCTTTAAAAAATTCTTTCAAACCCTCGCCCACTTGGAAAGGGAATCCATGATGACGTACAGAAATTATTGAAACATTTTTTTAATATTAATGCGCAAAGTTCCCAGGGGCAAAAAATGACGAATATGATAGAAATAAATATGTAACAATTGGAAAATAATGCTGTTTCGAAAATGACTTATCGAATAATCAACTGGTTATTTTTGATAAAGATCTCTCACTCGAACACGTTGTAATGCATTTGAACAGCTCGTTCTTAAGACTCGTTTTTCAACGCCTATTAACCCATTCTCGTTAGAGAATTTCACATAAAAAATAACCAGATGATTATCCTGTCTTTATTCAAGCTGCAGTTACGTCACTTTTCATGCTGAATGACGATATTACCCTTATTAGAAACTCTGTTATGGTTCACGTATACACAAACAGAAAATAAGAGAGTACCGCTTTCCACTGAAAAGATATTAAAATCCCTTTCCACTGAAACGATGTTAATATCCAATTATCTTCTCCCGTGGTTGAAGAATATTGCTTCTCATACGATTTTATTTAACAATGTCCCCTTTTTAGAAATTTTACGTTGGTCAAAATTGAAAGAGGTTAAATACGATAATGAAAATTTGATTTAATATGAAAAAAAACCCATCCCGTTTGTTGAAAAATAGTGTAGGAAAATGATAATTTGCTTGTTACAAGCAATTTCTTCATCTCATAATGTTTTCTCAAGTACAAATTCACAGCGACGTAAAAGGTCCATCCAAGAGCGAAAAACATTTATCCTTTTCAGATGGCACCATCCTACACCATTCTGTATTATCACGTGTCAAATTAAACATCAACAGCAGCAGCTACTGCAACAATCACCACCCACTCAACACTCTGAAACGCACAAACACATCCCCCCAACAGGTACACACAGAGGTTCACACAAACAAACAAACAAACAAACAAACAAACAAACAAAAACACATAGGACACACCCATAGGTTTAAACAGACACAGATGTTCACATACACACACAAGTACACACACGCCTCCACACACACATATACACACACAAGTACACACACGCCTCCACACACACACATACACACACAAGTACACACACGCCTCCACACACACACATACACACACAAATACACACACGCCTCCACACACACACATACACACACAAGTACACACACGCCTCCACACACACACATACACGCGCAAGTACACACACGCCTCCACACACACATACACACACAATTACACACACACAATTACACACACACATACACACACACACATTCTCCCCCCCCCCCACACACACTCTACACATACACACTTACTGTGATTGACATTTGCTTAATACCATGCTTTTTTCAAATATTTGTACTATTGAATTCCTGGATGGGTCTTTGTCGCCTAATGGGTAAAAAATGTTAAAACCCTCTTTCTTCGACGAGACGCGAGATGTATTTTTTAAACAAATACCCTTCATATATATCATTTACATTTATTCAAACACAACACTCTTATTTGAACATTATAATGGATTTGATCGGAGTGGGGTCTTTCGTTTTTCTGTTAACGTTTTCGTCTTGTTACGCCCAAAGATGTGACAAATGCGTTGTGACATTAAACAAACAGCAATATCCCATACCACAGGCCATGTCACTAAGGAGTTTTATATATTATGTAAGTAAATTTTAGTATAATTGATCATGCTGTATAAATTACCTTACGGAGTTGCTGTAAATTCAAAGGACTGATAGCACTGACAGAACTTGTTGAAAAACTAATATTTCTTTTAGAAATCAATTTCTTAAACAACTCTGGCAGGAAAAGTATAAGCAGGAGGTGTAGACCAAGATCAGATTGCACTTATGTGCAGGCTGATCTTGGTCTATACCTCCTGCCGAAACCGGAATATTCCGAGTTCAGCATGACAAGGGTTAACATGATTGATAGATCGCGTTGACAATCAAAGAATCGATCGACCAATGGAATTGATTCTTTCACACCGGATGTGAACTCTGAACAGCGACACTGACCGACATTTATGTGGTTTGGCGACTTAAACATCGTAACTAAAGCTTATAAAAGATATAATTACGACGTTTAGGTCGCCAACCAACTTTTTTACTTTTATGTTGCATAATCCTGGTCTTAAACGTTACATTATAATGCCATTTTATTTGGAAGTTGAATTTGTGCAGGACAAGCGATCTATATAAATTGGACAAGATGATGACCTCATTGTATAAACTATTGTCAAAATAGCATTGTCATGTCCTGTCTTTATTGGCGAAACAATTCTTCGGATTTTTCCTTTAAAACCCCAACAAAATCCAACACGTTTAATTTATTATAGTATAACGTCGTCGTCGTTTAAAAAACATTGTAACTACAGCTTGAATCAAGCTGTAGTACCGACGTTTTAAACCAACAACGACGATAAATATTATATGACATTTGAACTCTTCATTCCCCAACGCTGTTAAACCTTGCTAAACCAGTTAAAGAAAGACTCGTTTGAACAAGGTGTAGTAATCAATCAACTTTCATGCTATATCCTCTATGAATGACAACTTTAAGACTTTCTAATGAAGTTAAATCAAATTGACGAGTCGTTGACCACGCCTTCTAACCCCCGACAAGGCATTTAGCTAAGATATCAAACGAATATATCGACGGGCTAGTACATAAACATCGCAAATGTACACACTTGCGATGTTTTTGAACTTACCTGTCGATACAATTTAAATTTCAACATTTGAAATGTTGTTTTGGTGGGGTCTGTACAAGGATGACTGTTTTGGGTAAAGGTGAAAATACTCAACCAAAACACAATCGTAACATCTCTCATCTCACGAAAATATTGTTTTATATTTTTATGTTTAATTGATCACTCACACGTCATGCAAAAACGTGCTGTCCAGACACTTACGGTTCTCTGCTGTTATCAAAGAATTATTCGACCAATCAAAAATTTGACTTTGACCAGAAATGAACTTTGACCTCAGCCAGTGGCCAACATTTATCTTACGTGTTAAACGTCAAAACTAAAGCGTATTCGAGCTGAAGTTAAGGCGTTTAGATCGCCAACTAACAATTTTACTTTTTTGTTACATGTTACTGGATAATATTTTGCGAAATAACGGCGAATATTATCTAATATGGTATCTTATCGACCAATCGCGGCTGTCGATCAAATAATCGTTCGACCAATGAAATCGTTCATTTAGGCTAGACATTCGGTTTAAACTCCAACATTAGCAGCCAACCATTCTACTTATTTTTTACATGCTAATGAAATTGCAAAATAACACTGTTAAAAATTCAAAGCGATACTGCCTGTAGGAGTCAATGGGCTGGACCAAAATAGTCAGTGGGCGGGACCAAAGGAGTCAATGGGCGGGACCAAAATAGTCAGTAGGCGGGACCAAAGGAGTCAGTGGGCGGGACCAAAGGAGTCAGTGGGCGGGGCCAGCGATTAGTCAGTTAAAAGTTCCTATCGCAACTGAGTGGGCGTGTCCCATGAGCTGACTATTCTGTAAGATAAATTTGAATAAAGATTATTGTATCTGACATTTGCTTTCAGAGTATTTCGCAGTCTTATACGGGTTTATTTGCACTTTTAACTTGATATCTTTACTCTAGAAGAATATTTCTTTCTTTGTTCGTCAATCCATATTTTCCCATTTTCCTCTTTTTCATCTCCTGTTGTCATTTTGAGGTCATCCGTTCTTTTGATTTTTCCTGTAAAAATAATATGTTCCATTGTTCCTATTGGAATATTTATGAACAACCAACCAAGAGCATTTGGTGAAACGTTCACTTACATAAAAAAAATAAAAAAAAAAAAAAAAATAGGAAAACAGAACCTTATAAAGAGCATTTAACCCTTTCCTGTTGAATCCCTGGTTTTAACTTTCCTGTGTTTTTTTTTTTTTTTTTTTTGTCTCCAAAATCTTTGAATTTCGACAATTCTAAAATTTTGAATGATTACTTTTAAAATAAGTTCGACTTTAAATTGTCGTCTGTAAAACCTTTGATTTTGGACCAGTCTATACCCCCTCCCCCCAAAAAACAACAAACCCCCCCCAACAACATCAGGAAAGGGTTAAGTAATGTTACTGAAGAATTGTTGAAAACTATACATTATCACACGCGTTTAGCTACTTAACGGCAACGCTTTAGACTGATCCAAATTTGAAAGAAGGTTCAAGAGACAATTTTATGTTGATAAATCTTGAGTAGAAAACAATGTGGAAAATGAAGAAATGCTTGTACCTAGCAATTTCTTTTTTCTTCACATCGTTTTCTCAAAGACCTTTCTTGTAGGGACCTAGAATGAGATTGTGTAGAAATAGTTAACCCATTCCAACACAGTGGAATTTTAGACCGGTCTATATTGAGAGGAGCTGCAGACGACAAATTCAAAATGATGGAATTTTATTTTTTTTTCGTCTTTTTGGATAGAAAGCATTGTGGATAATGAAGAAATTGCTTGATCCAAGCAATTTCTTCATTTTCCACAATGTTTTCCAAAGCTTTTTAGTTGAGGGGCGTAAAAAGGAGGGATTGAGTAGGAATGGGTTAATAAGCCTTTGATACTCTGTAGTCGAACTTGGCCGAATGTTTAACTCATAAACTATTAATATACATCAAAGCTGCGGATAGAGGTACACAATTGTTAACCTGAATGAGTTTTTTTTTTCAATCTTAAGATCTTAGCACCCAGAAAAATCAGAAGACAGAAAGGTTGTCCTAAATACCAACAACTAAGAGGTTAAAGGGAAATTACTAACTTAGAACGCTATTTCGTATAACTATCCAGAGCACTGAATATATATTTATAAACTTCTAAAAAACATTGAAACCAAACAGTCCGTAACCTTTAACCAAATTTATGGGCCATATCGGATTACTTTTAACACTAAAGTTAATGTATACACATTGTGACCAGTCGGTTTAAATAACCTAAATATTCATCAAACCATAACATTAAAAAAGTAAGTGAATCTCCTTAGAAGAGACCTTTCTCTCTTACATGAATCTGAACTGAACTGAAATGAACTATCCTTTATTCACACAGGTACTTGTAGTGTACAACATGGGGTTATGACATACATATTATAATATTTCATATAGTAATTTACGGTTTCAGTAGAGGGGGGAAAGAAGTAGCTCTGTGTAGCTTTGGTACTCTTTGGTAGTCAATTGAGCGTTCGGAAGCCTCGCCCATCGACTCCACTGACTAACCCCATCGACTCCACTGGTCGCGCCCACCGACTCAACTGACTCCGTCGATCTACTCCACTGGTCACGCCCACCGACTCCACTGACTCAGCCAATTTACTCCACTGTTCACATCCACCGACTCCACAGATCACGCCTACCGATTCCACTGGTCACGCCCACCGACCCCACTGGTCACGCCCATCGACTTCACTGGTCATGCCTACCGACTCCACTGGTCACGCCGACCGACTCCACTGACTTAGCCCACCGACTCCACTGGTCATGCCTACCGACTCCACTGGTCGCGCCCACAGACACAACTTGTCACATCCACCGACTCCACTGGTCACGCCTACCGACTCCACTGGTCACGCCCACCGACACCACTGGTCACGCCTACCGACTCCACTGGTCAAATCCACCGACTCCACTGGTCAAACCCACCGACACCACTGGTCACGCCTACCGACTCCACTGGTCATGCCTACCGACTCCACTGGTCGAACCCACCGATTGCACTTATCAAACCCACCGACTCCATTTATCACATCCACCGACTCCACTGGTCACGCCAACCGACTCCACTGGTCACGCCCACCGACACCACTGGTCACGCCTACCGACTCCACTGGTCACGCCTACCGACTCCACTGGTCACGCCTACCGACTCCACTGGTGACGCCCACCGAATCCACTGGTCATGCCTACCGACTCCACTGGTCACGCCTACCGACACCACTGACTTAGCCCATCAACTCCACTGGTCACGCCCACCGACTCCACTTGTCACGCCTACCGATTCCACTGGTCACGCCTACCGACTCCACTGGTCACGCCTACCGACTCCACTGGTCACGCCCACCGACTCCACTGGTCATGCCTACCGACTCCACTGGTTACGCCCACCGACTCCACTGGTCATGCCTACCGACTCCACTGGTCACGCCCACCGACTCCACTGGTCACGCCCACCGACTCCACTGGTCACGCCCATCGACTCCACTGGTCACGCCCATCGACTCCACTGGTCAAGCCCACTGACTCGAATGACTCAGCCCATCAACTCCACTAATTCAGCCCATCGACTCCACTGACTCAGCCCATCGACTCCACTTACTCAGCCCATCAACTCCACTGGTCACGCCCACCTACTCCACTAACTCAGCCCATCTACTCCACTGGTCACGCCCACCGACTCCACTAACTCAGCCCATCTACTCCACTGGTCACGCCCACCTACTCCACTAACTCAGCCCATCTACTCCACTGGTCACGCCCACCTACTCCACTAACTCAGCCCATCTACTCCACTGGTCACGCCCACCGACTCCACTGACTCAGCCCATCTACTCCACTGACTCAGCCCATCGACTCCACTTACTCAGCCCATCAACTCCACTGGTCACGCCCTACGACTCCACTGGTCACGCCCTACGACTCCACTGGTCACGCCCTACGACTCCACTGGTCACGCCTAACAACTCCACTGACTCAGCTTATCGTCTCCAATGCTTAAGCTCATCAACTCCACTGGTCACGCCCACCGACTCCACTTGTCACGCCCACCGACTCCACTGGTCATGCCAATCGACTTCACTGGTCACGCCTAACGTCTCCACTAGTCACGCCCACCGACGGTCCCCCATTACACACACACACACACACACACACACACACACACACACACACACACACACACACACACACACACACAGAGAGACACACACTCAATGCAGAATCGCAAATAAGTTATAAATTGTTGACTCGGGTTATACATGTACGGCAATCGCGGCTGCAAATCAAATATTCAGTCGACCAATGAAATTATTCATTTAGACTAAGAATTACCTTTGACCATCCATATATGCGAAGCATTTAGGTTTTTTTTGCGACATAATCGTAAGAACTACAGCTAATTTAAGTAGTAATTACGACGTTTAGACCGCAAACTAACTAAGACTGCCTCGATGGTCTAGTGGTGTAGGTGCTTGACTCGTGATCTGAAGGTCACGGGTTCGAGTCCCACTGTCACCGGGGTGTGTTCATGGGCAAGACACTTAATAGCCAGCCCCAGTCTACCCAGCTGTAAAAGTGGGTAGCAGTGGGGTTAAACCGCTGCCTCTCTTTCAGGGACGTGAAAACATCTGGTTTGTGTGTTCGAGAGCGACTCAATAAACTAAAAGCTTTCGTCGCAATCGAACTAAAATAAATTAGTATAAACTAAACTAACTGTTCTACTTTTTCGTTTCATGCTACTGGCCATGAATTTTGCAAAGTAACACCATTTAAAATCGAAGCGAAAATTTCTGTTGAGTCAATGGAAGGGGGCCAACGGATTAGTGGGCGAGGCAAGCGATTGGTCAATTAATTTTAGGTTAAAGGTTGACATGTTTAGTTTGACAGTCTAAAACTAGTTCAATACTAAAAGAATCGATGTTTGGTTTTTTTCGTGTCACAGATTTTGATTATTCGTATATCCTCTCATATACTATTTCATTACAAATATTCTGAAAATGGTTTTGCGAAAACCAGAGGTCGTTTAGAAGAATAAACCAGGGTATTTTCCTAATAACCTACGTGGGCTGTTAATCTATTTTTAGATTAAGCCGAAACAGTTGCATAGAATATTGGGTAATTCATGCAGTGCGTATAACCGTTAGAATCCCGTATTCAGTAAAACGTCAACGCTACGTCACACGTTAATACGAATATAGACACTTTACGGAGTTTTGTGCTAACCATTTGATGTGACATGATTTAGGACGTTGGTTGTTTCGCTTGTACATTCCTTCTTTCGTTGACTTCGGATTGTATGCAAATGAGGTCATGCGATATCGACAACCATATTACATGATATATAGAAATAATCTGGAATTCCGCTGAAAATTCCTATGTATTAAAAAAAGGCATTTTAAGCTATCAGATTTTCGCGAAAACATAATCTGACTCCAATTTATGTGTTAAGCGTCCGTTCGAGCGTATTTTTAGGCAATTGGCATTTTTTCTTATCAAGTTTTCAGAAATATCGATATCTCCCAATGGGGTATCATGGATTCGATCCCCGACGGCGGCACATCTTCCTTCCGACAATCGTCTTACACCAAATGGTGGATATTCGTAAACCTAAGTGTGATAGCAGCTGGGGGCTGGGAAAGGATCCAATGGTAGTACTGTTGCAAGATATACCATGAATCCATATTGGTGCTCCAGCCGCCGCGATATGACTAAAAAATTGTTAAAAACGGTGTTAGACCCCATTCAAATAAACAAACTTTAAGGCAGAGACAAAAAGCAGCAAGACAATGTTCAGCTATAAGCCTTAGTTCACCCGAGTTCAAAGTGGTTTTACTTTCAAAGACTAACGAAGAAGAAGAAAAAGACAAAAAGCAGGAATTACGTTACGCCACTGTCAATCGAAACCTCGATTGACCAATCGAGTCAGTCATTTCAACCGGAATTAAATTTTGAACTCCAACACTTATGTTTCGCATTGTGTCATGATTGGTTTCGCTACTTAAACGTCGTAACTGCAGCCTATTCAATCTGTAGTTACGATGTTTTGGTCTCCAACCAGATATTTGTCTCTTATATTTTGTCCAAGACAAACTATATTACAAAATGACAGGAATATCCCTTGTCCGTTTTTTTTTTCAAAATTTTTGACTGGTCTAAATTCAAAAGGTTTGCAGACGAAAATTGAAAGTGGATCTGATTTGAAAGATAACCATTCAGTAGGGTAGAAAATATTGTGGAAAAAGAATAAATTGCTTGATACAAGCAATTTCTTCTTTTGCTACAATGCTTTCTATATTATAAAACACAGGGACGTAAAAACCAGGGATTGAACAGGAAAGGGTTATAAACTCAGTCGAACTGCAATGTAGGAGTTCAAACGACGTGGCCAGCGATCCTAAAATTGGCACTATTAGTTTTCTTTATAAATATCTTTAGAAATTAGCCATAAATGTTAAACGTCTCTTTTTCAGTATGGAAGCCCACAAACGGTGATGTCTGAGCTATACTACGTCACTATTAACCCAAAACCTTTTGAGCCCTACTACAATTATAGACTAAACTACACAGCGTTAGATGATGGTGTCATCTATGAGCAGATAACTGCGGATGAACTTGGCTTGATAGGGTGAGCAATTGATAAATTATCAAAGAAGTTGGATACGGCAAGTTGGTAGAAAGTTTAGATAATTTGTCTTACTTGGTAGAAAATATTATAGAAAATGAAGAAATTGACCAAATGTTGGCCCAAGTCCACTTACGCCCTTAGCCACGCCCACTGACTCCAACAGGAAGTCATGCTTCGACTTCAAACGGCGTTATTTTGCAAAAGATGTCACAAAATAGTAGTATAGTTGTTTCGCGACTTAAACGTCGTAACAGCAGCATGAATAAGTTGTAGCTACGACGTTTACGTCGCCAAACCAACAAAAAGGTTAATAAAATGGCGCCCAATGTTGAAGATCAAAACTCATTTCAACGAATGATTTCATTGGTCAACGGGTAATTCCATTGACAGCCGCGGTTGGTCAATTGATTAATAAAGGCGGGAAAATTGCTGATTACAAGATTGAAAAGTCAGGACTCTGTCGGGATAGGTTTAACCAACACCTCGATCGGAGTAATTCTGCATCAAACTTAGGATCTGAACGCAATGGCACTTCTGGGTTAAAAAATTAAATTTCATTTAGACTTTTTAAGGGAAGAAGTTTTATTTCGAATGACTTCAGGTTCTTTAATTGACCAATCGCTGGCCTCGACCACTTACTTCTTTGGCCTAGCACACTGACTCCGATAGGAAGTCCCGCATCGACATGAAACGTCGTTATTTTGCGAAACTCAAAGCCAGTAGAACGTACCAAAATAATGATATGGTTTGTTGGCGACCTAAACGTCGTAACTACAGCTTGAATAAGCTGTAGTTACGACTTTTAAGTCGCAAAAACAATAATAAATGCAAAACAAAAATGGCGGCCAATGTTGGAGTTTAAATATCATTTCCGGACCGAATGAATAATTTGATTGGTTGATATATTCCTTGATTGACAGCCGCGATTGGTCAATTAGTAGGGATTTTAGAAATATGTAGGTAAAAGGTGTAAGCCGAGGACTTAAGTGGGATCTCTCGTCTTGGAGAAGGGGGTGGGAGGGCTCCGGAAAATCTCAAACTTTATTAAAACGCTACTTGGCAACCAAATCATCGATAACAGGTTTGTATACTGCTTATTGGACGGATCGCTTGCCCCGCTCACGAATTCGGCTTGCCCCGCCCACTGACTACGGAAGGAAGTTCCACTTAGTTTGTTAACGGCGTTATTTTGTACAATTTATAGTCAGTAACATGAAAAAAAGTAAAGTTGGCTGGTGACATAATCATCGTAACTACAATTTATTCAAGTTGTAGTTACGGCTTTTAAGTCGCAAAACTAACTGAAAACTTCACAGTGATGGTGGTCCGAGTCGGAGTTCAAAGTTCACTTGCAGTCTAAATGAAAGATTTAAATGGTCGATTGATTATTTGTTTGTTAGCCGCGATTGGTCCAGTGGTTCTGGACCCTTGAATAAATATGGTATGCTCAGGACAAATACACCTGTCGTCTAAAAAGTAAAATATTTCTTCATGAATTAGTTATATGATTCAAAGATTAGGTTAACTGTAATGTTGGATCAATGTACTGGAAGTACAGTAAGCTAGCAAAGCACAGTTTTGTTAAGTAATCTTCTTTGCTAAAGGTTATCATTAAAAATAAACGAGGTTAAGGTAACCCAGGAGTTAACCCATTTTAACATGACAAAATCTTTGACTGGTTCAAATTGGAAGAAGTTGCAGACGACAATTTCTAATTGGTTGAATTTAGAAATATATCCCTTGTTGGTTAGAAAACATTGTGGACAATGAAGAAATTGCTTGTTGCAAGCAATTTCTTAATTGTACACATTGTTTTCCAAGGCTTTTTTCTTGAGATGCTTAAAAAGCGGAATTGAGACTGAAGGGGTTATAAAAGCATTCTTTTGAAAGAGTTCTTTACAATTTGAAGAAATATTTGCAATATTCCTTAAATACACAAGAACTACTTTTTATGGCGTACACATTCAGTGGTTAAGCCTCCAGTGTCAGTTTGCCCTCATTGAACTTTGAGATGACCTTAAAATATTGTCTGTTAACTTAAGCTATCAAAGCTGACGCTTTGCTAGTTAAAAAAAAAGTGTCACTCGTCTTGCTTATAGACATGTCAATCTTATAAACGATGTTAGCCTAGAGACTTAAAGGCTTTAAAGCTTCATAATCAACAACCATCAATTCTTTCTTAATGTATTTATCACAAAATTATTAGAAATAAACTAGTCCAATCTCAAATTAATACTTATGCGTTGGTCTAAATATTCTGCCTTCTATAAGGGACGGCAAAAGATTTGGTCTAAAGGTATAGAAGATGAGATTTAACCTGAATATGGCCCTTTCATTCAATTATTCGATTTGATAATTAGACTATATCTTCTTTGCATCTATTTCATTCTACCTAATTTGATATTCAGTCATTGAGTTATTCGCATTCAATTACATGACCTCGCATAAGACAGCTATGATAAGTTTAGAAAAAGGGAAAATCTGTGAAATTAGTTTTAGTAGTGATAGGGTTTACAGCAACAAAATAACAACAACAACAACAACAACAAAAACAACAACACTTTATTGACAAAAGTTGTCCCTTGAATTAGCTGAAGTTACAACGTTTAATTCACAAAACCAATAAAACTGCTTCTCCTAAATTTCGGCCATTATTGGAGTCGAAAGTTCACTTCCGATACAACAAAGATTTGATCGGTCGATTGATTCCTTGATTAAACAGTTGCGATCCGTATACTTTCGATGCACAGCAGCTATCCGTAAATTTGGATGAAAATAACCCAATTTCTTTCAGAAATGTAACACCAGAATGTATCCAAAGAAACACAGCCCTTGTACCTATCATTATGGACAAATTTAAGCTAGAGGTTGAATACACTGCTAACTTTGAAAGATATCCTGAAGGTAAGAACTTACAACTGAGTTTGAATTAGATTTGAATTTGATGTTTTGCAGCCATTTGGGAAAAAAAAAACAAAAAAAAACCAACAACAAAACAATAAAGAAAACATAACACACACTTGTAGCTCAACCGTAATTTAAAGCCATTCTTACCAGTGACGCTTTTGGAATCCCCTAGAAAAACAGTTTGGAAAATATTATGTAAAATGAAGAAATTGCTTGTGACAAGCAATTTCTTCATTTTACATATTTTTTTTTCTTTCCATGAAGTTTAACAAAAAATTAAAATTCTATAACCTTTTAACTGTCATCAGCAACTCCTTTCAACTTGGACCAGTCTAAAATTTTACTGTTTGGTAATGGGTTAATTTCTCTTCCAGTTTAAATGAATCATTTGGTTGACTGATTCTTCGACTGATAGACGCGTTCAGTCTATTGTAAACTTATCGACTTATGAGAATTTACATGCACCAAATAAATACAGTGCAAAAGGAACAGGTTGTAATTAATGGGTAAAATCGTGGTAAAAGGAGAAAATGATCAATAAAAAACAATTTCTCCTTTCCATAAAGATTTCATCGCCAGTAATTAAAGATACACAAATCTTTTTGAAAATGATTTTAAAAAACCTACACCACTAAAATGCGTGCGTATATTTAACTATTTCTACGGTATCAGTACGAAAATACCACTTTTATTCGACGTTCTTAAAATGTTAACGTAATGTATTTAAACTTATTTGATTTTTATTAGTTCCTTTACATATTCTTTCCGACATGTTTTCCTCACCAATGGGTGGATAATCGTAAACCTAAGTGGGATAGAAGCCGGCGGCCAGGAAATGATGTAATGGTGGAACTGGTGCGAAATATACCAGGAATTCATTGTTAGGTTTTCCGGCTGCCGAGATATGACTGAAAAATTGCTGAAAGCGGTGTTAAACCCCATTCAAATAAACAAACAAAACATATACCCTACTATGCAAAGCATCGAAACTTAGAACTTTATCAACCTGAAATTGTCGTCTGCATCTTTTACCAATTTGGAACATTTTAGAATTTTCTCGTGTAGGAATTGGTAAACAAATCTTAATATTGTTTGAATCAACATGAAGGTAAATGTACATGAGATCAGTGTCTTCATATCTGTCCAGATATTTACTACAGGTCAATAGTATTCGAAATGTTTTTACAATTACAATAAAGATCACTTCCATACTACCATACGGCACCAGACGTCATTTTATTGCAATAAGATTTTTCAAAAAAAAAATAGACAAATATGGCAATGGACTTGGTTTCGACAAGTGTCAGAGAAGGCCGGGTATGTATTACTCAGAATTAGAGACATCACAGGTCAGGACTGAATGAATTATTTGATTGGTCAACCAATTTCTGGATTCAGAGTCATATTTCTTCAATTCAACAGATATACTGACGGTAATTCCTAAATATTCGTTAAAGCCGTTACTTCCTCCAAAACACACAACAAAATTAACCAGAAAACCATTCTTCAGGCCCAACAGCATAAATAAATAAGACGATTGAAATTACAAAAATAATTCTACACGATAAGCCTGCAATTCATGAAAGAAGTTTCGGCAATTCAAATTGTGACCCATCACAATTTAAGATTTGTCAACGTCGGTAATGACGTTCTGACTTTCGCTAGTCATTCAAACAACAAGCTAGTCACGGAGATTAACGAAATCGTCCGTAAAGTTTTGTCATCAGCACCTGTCTATATAACAGTAAACATTGAAGTCCAGTGAAGAATCGAGTACATTCGTCTTTATCTCAAAATGTAAACAGTCGAAAAGAAAAACAAATCAAAGAACTGAAAGTACTGTAAGCTAGCAAAGCATGGTTGTATTTAGAAAATCTTTCCCTTGTTGGGTAGAAAACATTGTGTACATTGAAGAAACTGCTTGTTACAAGCAATTTCTTCAATGTACACAATGTTTTCCAAGGCTTTTTTTCTGTAGATGCTTAAAGAACGGAATTGATTGGGGATGGGTTAAATAGCATGATTTTGACAAAGTTCTCTACAATTTGAATAGAGTTTGCAATATTCCTGAAATCCACGAGAATTACTTTTAATGGCGTAGGCATTTAACGGATTTAGTGGTAAAGCCTCCAGTGGCAGTATGTACTCGTTGAACTTTGAGACGACCTCAAAATTTCCTCTGTTTACTTAAGCTATCAAAGCTGACGCTTTGCTGGCTAAAAATCTCCCCAGAGAACTTCTCTCATACCCTTCTACTTTTTGATTGACAGACGCGATCTGTCAATTCAATCAACGCTCGAAGGCTAATAAACTTTTCAATCTATTTTCAGGTTCATCTGTGTCGTCAGAGATGCAGACATTCTGGAGTTCTTGCCCTTCTAAATACGTCTGGACCATGAAATGTCGTGGGTGGCGCTACGGTCAAACAGAGTGTCCGTTAGAGAATCTATTTTTAGAACTGTCTATCCCTAGGGTGGGTCAAAATGCTCCAGATAATATTCCGTGGTCTCCAATATTACGAGATTTGAGTAAGGCCAATATGTTGTTTGGAGCGGATGATCTGTACTGGGCCTACACTTATGGGGAGAGCAGTATGTATTATTTTACCCTTATTTGTTATGCCATCCCCGTCATGAAATTGAACAATCGCGACTGTCAATCAACAAATATATATCGGCCAATCAAATTATTCAATCAGCCTGGAATTGAGCTTTGAACTCCGAATTTTGGCCGCCATTTTTGTGAAACAGTTTTGTTTGGCGATTTATTGGCGTAACTACAGCTTATTGAAGCTGTAGTTACGAGGTTTAGGTCGCCAACCAATAATTTCAGAGTTTTTTTCAAATCGAAGCGGATCTTGCTGTTGGAGACAATTAGCGAGGCCGACGAGCAAGCGTTCGGGGCCAACGATTGGTCAATTGCGACGGGCATATATAGTTACCTCTGTCCGTATGTTTGTAAGTTTGTAGGTGGGTATACATTGTATTTGTAAGTTTGTAGGTGGGTATGTTTGTAAGTTTGTAGGTGGGTGTGTTCGTGTGTTTAGGTGGGTGTATTCGTGTGTTTAGGTGGGTGTGTTTGTGTGTAGGTGGGTTTGTTTGTGTGAAGGTGGGTTTGTTTGTGTGTGTAGGTGGGTGTGTTTGTGTGTAGGTGGGTTTGTTTGTGTGCTGGTGGGTTTGTTTGTGTGTAGGTTGGTTTGTTTGTGTGTAGGTGGGTTTGTTTGAGTGTGTAGCTGGGTGTGTTTGTGTGTAGGTGGGTTTGATTGTGTGTGTAGGTGGGTTTGTTTGTGTGTAGGTGGGTTTGTTTGTGTGTAGGTGGGTTTGTTTGTGTGTGTAGGCGGGTTTGTTTGTGTGTTGGTGTGTTTGTTTGTGTGTATGTGGGTTTGTTTGTGTGTAGGTGGGTGTGTTTGTGTGTAGGTGAGTTTGTTTGTGTGTAGGTGGGTTTGTTTGTGTGTGAAGGTGGGTTTGTTTGTGTGTGTAGGTGGGTGTGTTTGTGTGTAGGTGGGTTTGTTTGTGTGTAGTTCGGTTTGTTTGTGTGTGTAGGTGGGTGTGTTTGTGTGTCGGTGGGTTTGTTTGTGTGTAGGTGGGTTTGTTTGTGTGTAGGTTGGTGTGTTTGTGTGTAGGTGGGTGTATTTGTGTGTAGGTGGGTTTGTTTGTGTGTAGCTGGGTTTGTTTGTATGTAGGTTGGTGTGTTTGTGTGTAGGTGGGTTTGTTTGTGTGTAGGTGGGTGTGTTTGTGTGTAGGTGGGTTTGTTTGTGTGTAGGTGGGTTTGTTTTTGTGTGTAGGTGGGTATGTTCGTGTGTGGGTGGGTTTGTTTATGTGTGTAGGTGGGTATGTTTGTGTAGGTGGGTTTTTTTGTGTGTAGGTGGGTTTGTTTGTGTGTGTAGGTGGGTGTGTTTGTGTGTGTAGGTGGGTGTGTTTGTGTGTAGGTGGGTTTGTTTGTGTGTAGGTGGGTTTGTTTGTGTGTGTAGGCGGGTTTGTTTGTGTGTTGGTGTGTTTGTTTGTGTGTATGTGGGTGTGTTTGTGTGTAGGTGGGTGTATTTGTGTGTAGGTGGGTTTGTTTGTGTGTAGCTGGGTTTGTTTGTATGTAGGTTGGTGTGTTTGTGTGTAGGTGGGTTTGTTTGTGTGTAGGTGGGTTTGTTTGTGTGAGTTGGTGGGTGTGTTTGTGTGTAGGTGGGGTTGTTTGTGTGTGTTGGTGGGTGTGTTTGTGTGTAGGTGGGTGTGTTTGTGTGTAGGTGGGTTTGTTTGTGTGTAGGTGGGTTTGTTTGTGTGAGTTGGTGGGTGTGTTTGTGTGTAGGTGGGTTTGTTTGTGTGTGTAGGTGGGTGTGTTTGTGTGTAGGTGGGTGTGTTTGTGTGTAGGTGGGTGTGTTTGTGTCTAGGTGGGTTTGTTTGTGTGTAGGTGGGTTTGTTTTTGTGTGTAGGTGGGTATGTTCGTGTGTGGGTGGGTTTGTTTATGTGTGTAGGTGGGTATGTTTGTGTAGGTGGGTTTTTTTGTGTGTAGGTGGCTTTGTTTGTGTGTGTAGGTGGGTGTGTTTGTGTGTGTAGGTGGGAGTGTTTGTGTGTAGGTGGGTTTGTTTGTGTGTAGGTGGGTTTGTTTGTGTGTAGGTGGGTTTGTTTGTGTGTGTAGGTGGGTATGTTTGTGTGTAGGTGGGTTTGTTTGAGTGTAGGTGGGTTTGTTTGTGTGTGTAGGTGGCTTTGTTTGTGTGTAGGTGGGTTTGTTTGTGTGTAGGTGGGTATGTTTTTGTGTAGGTGGTTTTTTTGTGTAGGTGGGTTTGTTTGTGTGTAGGTGGGTTTGTTTGTGTGTAGGTGGGTGTGTTTGTGTGTAGGTGGGTGTGTTTGTGTGTAGGTGGGTTTGCTTGTGTGTGTAGGTGGGTTTGTTTGTGTGTAGGTGGGTTTGTTTGTGTGTAGGTGGGCTTGTTTGTGTGTAGGTGGGTGTGTTTGTGTGTGTAGGTGGGTATGTTTGTGTGTAGGTGGGTTTGTTTGTGTGTAGGTGGGTTTGTTTGTGTATGTAGGTGGGTATGTTTGTGTATGTAGGTGGGTTTGTTTGTGTGTATGCGTCAAATTCTTGTCCGAGGCATTTCTTCAGCATAAATTAATGGATTTCAAAATTGTTTTATGCAGTTGTTCCCTTTCGTACTGCGTAATATTATGTTGGTTATTCCCAAGTTCAAGGACACATCTGAAGGTCATATAACAGGCCATTAAATTCGTGTCTGTGACACTATCTAGTTATCTAAATGGAAGAATTTCGAGTGCCAAACAGTTTAAACCATTACAAGACGACAAAACTTTAGACTAGTCCAAATTGAAAGGAGTTGCAGATGATAATCTAGAGTATATTGTAACAAGCAGTTTCTTCATTTTATAAAATGTTTTCGTTTTTTTTTTCTTTTTAGGGGCGTCAAAAGCGCCATTGTGTGGAAATGGGTTAATCGAATTTAATGGCTTGCAATTGTTTTTTCGGTTTAAAGATCTACGATCTTTTCTGACAGAATGTTATGTGTTTAAATTTAGGAAGCTTATTTAACAGACAGCTATCTAGTATCTAAAAGCTTGACAATTAAATGTCAAGAGAGTAAACAAGATGTCTACCCGTGGCTTATCATTTTAGAAACTTAACCCAGAAAATTGGTCAGCGTTTATGCAAAATGACAATTTTTTCTCACGCAAACCAAAATAATTACCATTCAAATGTTTCTCAACTAGCGCAACAACCGTACACTTGAATTTTCCTTGCGTATGAATTGTTTTTAAGTCATAACCCATTACCAGACGACAAAAAATTTAGAATGGTCCAAATTGAAAGGAGTTGCAGACGACACTTTAAAGATTTTGGAATTTTCAACTTTCCAGGTGGTAAACATTGTATAAAATGAAGAAATTGCTTGTTGCAAGCAATTTCTTCATTTTAATCAATGTTTCCCAAATAGATTTTCTTGAGGGGCATCTAAAAGTGTCATTCTGTGGGAATGGGTTAAAGGTATAAGTCTGTGGTAATAATAAATGTGTCATTTATGGTGGCGTATTTTCCCACAAAATGTCGGTTCGCTGGGCAAGTTCACCGAGCTTCATTAGGTAATTCCAAACGGACATTATAGCAAACTCGTATAAATGTCGTAACTACAGCTTGAATATATTCCCAATTGTTTTACTGAATTTCATCATCTGACACGCCCTATGACTTCGACAAGAAGTTCAATTTCCATATTTAACATAAACCTTAGAATGGTCCAACTTGAAAGAAGCTACAGACTGCATTTTCAAGTTGAATGAATTTTATTTTTTCCTAATTTTTGGATAGAAAATATTGTGCAGAATGAAGAAATCGGTTGATACAAGCAATTTCTTCATTTTCTACAAAGTTTTTTAATTTTTTTTCTTGGGGGCGTAAAAAGGAGGGATTGTGTGGGAATGTGTTATCTGCGTTTTTTGAGAAAACAACAACAACAACAACAAAACACGAAAAAGTAAAATCATTGTTTTGGGACTTAAACGTCATAACTACAGCTCGAATAAGCTGTAGTTTAGACGTTTGAGTCGTCAAACCAATAAAAAATTCACATTATTGTCGACCAATGTCGAAGTACAAAGTTCACTTCCAATCTAAATGTATGCTTTGATTTGATTTTTTGGTGAAAGCCTCAATTGGTCAATCGGTTGATACTTGTTATGTTTACTTTCAGCACTGTGTACCTTAAGGTAGAAGGGGCAAACAAGACTGAAAATATGGAATTTAGAAAGACTCTCCCACCCCCATAGAAACATAGTTTATAGAACGATTTCATCAATTTTATTTCTTGCACAGAAATCTGACTAATTCTAAAATGGTCCAAAACTTGACAGGTCGTAATTGCTGTTTATAGTTTATAGTGCATCTTAATTAAAAGATAAATTGCTTGAAAAGGAGAACTTATTTGTCACAATTTCTTGCCCTTCAAATAAATAGATAAAAAAAAACTATTATTGGAAAACACATGGTCTTCATGCTTTGTGAACGTCCGCCCGTCCATCATTCCGTCCGCAACCGGTTCTCTACAGCCCCTGAAACACTTCATGTTTTAACTGCATGTAAATTTATCTCTTCCCCTATTCTAGATTTGGACCCGAAGGGTGTCGGAAAGATTTTTTCATAATATCACCTCTATGTGCCTTTCTCTTACGGTGGGTAATGAAGGGAGACTAAAATTAGTGTTCTTTTAATTCTAGACAGCAGGAGGCAGTGGTGGTTTTGTTAAAACCCTTTTTATTTTTTATCTCGATGTAAGTTGGGTAATGAATTGAAATTCCTAGGCCTGTGGCATTCAATCGGGAATATAATAATAAAAGGCTGCAGTCCCACGATCGACAGATGCGTTAGTCCATCTGGCGGAGCAAACGTGACAGCACCCACGGCGTAGTAGGTGATAAAAAGGGCATCGCCATTTACTTTACGATTTCGTGAGCTTAGATTTGAGCCACTCATCAAAAGCCCCAGATAATGCACTATTTTAATTTCGTAAAGACAAACATGAATTACGTTTTACTGTTATGTGAAGACAAATGGAAATTGGAAAAGTTTCATTCGTTTATATATGTCAAATTAACCAAACGCTGGCCCCGCCCTCTTACTCCATTTGTCACGCCCATCGACTCCACAGGAAGTCCCACTTCGATTTCAAACGGCGTTATTTTTCAAAATCTATGGCTAGTAGCATGTAACAAAAGAGTAGAATGGTTGGTTGGTGACATAAGGATGTAGTTACGTCGTTTAAGTCACCAAGCCAACCATAAAAGTAAACAAAAAGGCGGCCAATGCTTGAGTTGACAAGGTCAGGTCCGGGCTGAATAAATGATTTGATTGGTCGGATGATTCATTGATTGACATCCGCAATTGGTCAATTAAATTAGCATTGAGTGAAATGTAAGCCCTCACTGTGAAAAGCTATTTCTCCTTTTTCACTTCTATTCTTAAGTATTACTCTACCAGATTCGCGGTCTGCATTGTTTGTCATACTTTTAATGCACTGTATTTCATCCTAGGCTACGAAGAAAAAACACAAAAATCTGTAAATAATACAAGTCATACGGTTAAGCGATTTAAAAATGAAGATTAAATCAGAGAAATATTCAAAAAAAAAAAAAAGATATGTTAAAAAAAACAAATAAAGTTAAATTACTCGGGCATAATATTCTTTTCAATTTAAGTAATAAAAACTTGTTTCATCTAACGAAAAGGGGCAATCCGGGAGCAGGTAACTCTGTCAACCTCTGTTAAAGTGAACAAGATTGGCTTTCTTTTAAGATTTATATTCGGATATTTTCGAAATAAATTAAGATTTGTCATAGCCCTTTCGCCATCGTAAAAACACCAGAGTATTTCTATATGTCTTTTTTCTTGAAACTTAATTACTAGCGACTTCTTCATTATAAACAATGTTTTCTTCCCTAAACTACAAGGATGTTTTAATATTAATCAACTAAAAAATGTCGTCTGCAACATCTTTGAATTAGGACCAGTCTCAAAATCTGTCGTCTGGTTATGGGTTAAGTAATTTAGATTTTTCCTCCGTCAACCAAGTGTGTACCTTTAAGATTGGATACTTTCCAAATCACTGTCTATATATATATATATCTTTATTTCCTCCATCATTGAAGATGTCTACTTCCTCCACTTATGAGTTCAATTTCGTTTGGCGGGCCCTGCACATAATTTTGTCGTCTGGTAAATAATTCAATTGTTAGTTTCGTCTTTCAAAAACGAGCGATCTGATTGGTCGAAAAATCTAATTCATACCTCCATGAACAAAATTTTGAGTACGCAGAACTAATTTGTTAAGTTGTTGCATTTTTCGCCCGATGCTATTAAATTATAAGAAATGAAGATAATATTTTTGTTTTCGCGTATTTTTGTTTTGCTTCGCGTATTCATACAGTGAGATTAGGTTTTTCGGTTCATACCTCCATGAAAACAAAAAATATTCTCTTCATCTCTTAATTAGAATTGAGAAATGAGAGTGAATCACAGGTTTTTGGTAGATTTCGGTTAGTAAACTGATTCCATATAATTATATTAAACAAAAGTTAACGACTTTCAAAGCGCATCAAGTGAACTACACTACGTTAAAATGACATGTTTGTTGTTCGCTGAACTTGGAAATATAGTCTTATCCCATTCACACTCGATGGCGCTTTTAGACTCCCCTAAGAAAAAAACTTTGGAAAACATTGTGGAAAATGAAGAATTGATTGCCACAAGCAATTTCTTCATTTTCCACAATGTTTTCTATCAAAAAGACAAAAAAGAGTCCATTAATGTGACATTGTCATATGCAGTTAAATTTGAACCGGTCTAAAATGTCGTGTTGGAACGTGTTAGGATGATATTGTACTGTCACACTCGTCTTCCGGTTGTAGGCTGTTTGTACTTCCGTTTAACGTAGCACATACCTATATAAGCGACACCCCCAGAATAGGGTTAGTTGTTACGGGGGATAGTGCAAGGATACAGGACGAAACCGCTGAGACTCTATTGTGCTCGGTGGATAGCATCGTCACACGGGGCCTCGGTTTAACATCCAATCCGAAAGACAATTAGTCGAGTAAGTTGATATGGTCAGGCTAGGGCTCGAACCAGTGATCTTGAGGTTTGAATTCTAATGCTCTATCAGCTGAAGTAATCGAGCTGACAAAAATCACAGGCTCCGACCGTCACACCAATTTAAGTTTACCAACCGAAAGATTCAAAATATTCAAGCTGTAGTTAGGACGTTTAGGTCTCCAACCTACCATTTACTTTTTTGTGACATATAATTAACCAAATCTCTCTTAAAATATTGAAGTGTAAAATCCTGTCAGTGGGCGGGGCTATCGGAGAAAGTAGGCGAGACGAGCGATACGCCATCTGATCTGGACAAAAGCCCATTCCCAAATTGTTAAGAAAATGACATTATGTAACTTCCAACTTCACACTTCAAACTTCACACTTCCTACTTCACACTTCATACCTCCAACTTCACACTTCTAACTTCAAACTGCTTCACTGAGCTCCAACAAGAATTTCCATTGACTGCCTCGATGGCCGAGTCGTATCGGTGGTAGACTCGTGATCAGAGGGTAACGGGCTCGAGCCCCACAGTCACCTGGTTGTGATTATGGGCAAGAAAGTTAATGGCCAGCCCCAGTCTACCTGTCTGTAGAATTGGGTAGCAGTGGGATTATATCACTGCCTCTCTTTCAAGGACGTGAAAACATCTGTGTTGTGAGTGTACGAGATCGACTATAAAAGCCAAAGGCTTTCGTCGCAATCAAACTAAAAAAATTAGTTTAAACTAAGAATCTCCACTAGGATATTAGCGATGTAATATTGCAAAGTTTATGGCCAGTATCATGTATCTACCTATGTATTACAACATTAATAATGCAAAGCCATACTTCACATAAAAGTCGGCCAAAGTTCTTGAATGATTTGATTGGTTGTCTGATTCTTTGATATACACTCGCGACCGGTCAATTGAGCTCCAGGATTTGGTAGGATGTCAATTAAGATAAAACGTAATATCTGTAAGAAGACAGTATCATGAAAGACAATACGCCATGTTTTTTTAAAAAAAATCTTACCCAAGAAATCTTTCCCGATATAACCTTTATCGTGCTCTTTAGATCACAGTTTTCTCGGGCACTGAGTTACCGGGAGAAGTATTTCTGTACACTTAATCTGCTAGTCTCACCCACTGGATCGGAGAGTAGGTTCCGCCTCGATATTACACGTACTATTTTGCAAATTTTAAAGGAAGGTATCGATGTTTTTCTCATGTCACAGATTTTAATTAATTCAATTTAGTCTTGATTACTTATTGAATACAATATTTCGAAAAGTAGTTTTGCAGAAATCTGAGGTTGCTTATCAGAAAAAAGCAGGGTATTTCCTTAATAGCCTACGTAGGCTATTAAGCTATTTTTAGATTAATCCGAGACCGTTGCGAAGACTATATGATCATTCACGTGGTGCGAATAACTGTTGTAACCTTTAGTTTAGTTTAAATTACATCACACCAACGTCACCGTTACGTCATCAGGAGTAATGTTCGCTAGCCGGTCTTTAATTCTGTAAAGATCAGTGCAAAACTGTCTTAAGCTTTATTACGAATATAAACACTTACCGTAGTTTTGCGCTAACCCTTTCATGTGACATGAATTAGGACGTTGGCTGTTTCGCTAGTAAATTTGTTACCTTCAGTTGACTTTGAGTCATATGCAAATGAGGTCATTCGATGTCGACAGCCGAATTCCGCGATATCTAAAAATAACTTAGAATTCCGCTGAACCTTTCCGCTTTAGCCACAAAAAGCCACTTTTGGCCTATTAGATTACCACCAAGACAAAACCCGACCCAACTTAAAGTAGTAAATGTTCGTTCGAGTGTATTTTTCGGCACTTTGAATTTTTTCTTATCTAAGTTTGAGAAACATCGATACCTCCCTTTAAGGTCAGTAGCATGTAACTAAAAAGTAGAAAGGTTGATTGGCGACCTAAACATCTTAACTACAGCTTGAATAAGCCTTAATTAGGAATTTAAGTCGCCAAACCAACAAACATGTTTTCCAGCCTAAATGATTGGTCGACCGATTATTTGATTGAAAGCCGCGATTGGTCAAAGTCTGAATACATATATCGTGGTTGTAGACAAGTTTTCAATATTTAATCCATCAAGTTTTTGAATAATGTACTCTAAATCCGTCCAAAATATGTTGATCGTTGACAACTGAGGAACATATTGATGGGTCAGCGCGAAACAGTTGTATCTACCTATATGTTTATAGGCAGTTACAACTGTTTCGAGCTGACCAACCGATATAGTGAATTCACCAGAAGCTTCCCCAGGGATTCGATGCTGGTATTCAAAGATTGGGTCACTTCTGGGGTCACTTCAGAGTCATTATGTATGAAGTGTGAACTGTGAATTCTTGATGTCACCACCGGTCTTTCGTAGGTGAGGTCGTTAGTCTTCGGGGGAATATTGATCATGGCTGTATTGCTCGCGGAAGCCAGTGACGTAATTGATACGTCATGAATACTACATATTAGACAATTTCGGTGCAATCGACAGATGACGAATTAATCAGATGAATTCCGGTTCCACTCGGGTTGTATTTCGCTGGCTTTTTTGGCGGCTCGTAACGCGTAAAATTGTTGTTTCTTTTCTCTCTTTTTTAAAGTTATAAACAGTAATTTTCATTACAAATTCAGTTCAATCGCCTTCTATCAAACGTCTGAAAGCATAACAGAAATTTGAAAATTGAGAGCAAAAACCTTTCTTTCATAATCTGCGCAAGAGACGCTTTAATTGACCAGCTGTCAATAAAATAATCATTCAACCAACGAAATCATTTATTTAGTCTGAAAGTTCAGTTAGAACCCATACATTAGCCGGCATTCAAGCTGGTGTCGCGACGTTTAAGTCGCAAAACCAACCAAAATGTTTCACATATATGGCCGCCAATGTCGAAGTTCAAATCTCAATTCCATGCTGAATGTATTGTTTGAATGGTCAATATATTCCTTGATTGTAGCCGCGTTTGGTCATTTGTAAAGCGTTTCCCTTTCTTCTCTTTCTCATCCATTAGGACTTGGTAAATTTGAGGAATAGTTCTCTTATAGTTCGCATATTCATACAATGGGTTTGGATTTGAGGTGCATATCTCTATGAAAACAAAAAAATAAAATAAAGTTTTCTCTCCGTTTCTTAAATAAGCTAATATTAGCGAACATATGATTTTTGTTAGAGGTAATTGAGATAATGAGAATTCGTGTGAGTCTCAAATCAAGCTAATTGTTGTAGTCTTAACTGACATTACGGACTGAAAACGGAGTGCCAGAATAGCAAAAATGTATTAATGGAAAATCGTGCCTTAGACATCAACGTAGCTTAAATAGCAAATCCTGGATATTGATAACCCCATATACTCATACAGTGTGATTAGGGTTAAAAAATATTCTCTTCATTTCTAAATAGCAAATAAGAGTCACACCTTACTCAAGAAATTTAAAAAGGCGCTAGCGGGAAAGTTTGACAATGTCACAACTTGATCTCAATTTTCTCTTCTGAAATTTCAATTTTAAGAATTTTTGCATAATATATTTCAACAACAATACATCGTTCTGCTTCCGGGGCAGCTTTTGACGGTTTTCCACTACTTTCAAATATTTTTTGACAATTTATCGCCGAGAACTTTGCGATAAGTATGATTGACAATAATGCAAATGGACATTACATCCTTGTCCTAACGTTCTTTATTGTCACAGAACGTTGACTCCTCGTAGCCTTCAATAATCTAGTTTTTAGTTTCGTCAATTAAAATCGGGCGTTCTGATTTATCGAAAAAAATTGTTCATGCCTCCATGAACAAAATTCTGAGCACGCAGCTATTTCCGCACAAAATAGTGCCATACAAAAAAATTGTAAAGTGTTGGCTTCTATTTCGCTCGATGCTATTACATTATAAGAAATGAAGAGAACATTTTCTTGTTTTAATGGAGGTATATATGAACCGAAAAACCTTCGCGTATTCATACAGTGTGATTAGATTTTTCGGTTCATACCTCCTTGAAAACAAAAAATATTCTCTTAAACCCTCATATGAAAAACATTGAAACAATATACAATGGCTTCATGAAATTTCCGCTTTACAAGACTGCGCAATTAAAGGATTTAAACGTACTTGAAGATGGACATTGGCTTACTGGTAAATTTTGAATCGCTGAAAAGCCAAATTTCGTACAACGACTGTCCATGATTCTCTTTTTCTTTTAAAATTCTTACTGTAATACAAAATAAAGTTTTAAAGTAATTTATGATTATATTTAGTTACGGCGCTACAAGGCCCTTTTTTGACAAAAGATGACAGAAAAATTAAGCCTGCAAGAAATTCATCAACATCGCACCAGACCATTTACATATGATATAATATTTCGTTTCGTCTAGCAAAAACAGGCGTTCTGATTGGTCGGAAAAAAATATTCATAAGTCCATGAACAAAATTTTTGAGCACGCAACTTTTGCAATTTTTGAGTATGATTCTGGTTACAACATTTAATATATATATTACAACATTTATTATATATATATATATATAATCATATATTACTACATTTATATAATAGCTCTAACACAATAGTTATGCTTGAAGAACATATTCTTAATTATAACATGCTTTTATGATCCTATGGTTTTTTTTTAGAATCGTCCGAATTAAAAAAAAATGAAGAAGAACTATATATCCTTTACGACACAACAAATTTTCAGACTGGTCCAATTTGATAGAATTTACAGACGATAATCTAAAGTTGATGATATTTCACAACCTTTTGTCCTTTTGGGCTGAAATAAAATGTGGAAAATGAAGATATTGCTAGTGACAAGCAATTTCTGCGTTTTCCACAATGTTTTCACAATCATCTCTTCTAGAGGAACGACCAAAAGCGTCATTGTGTGGGAAAGGATTAATCAAATATAGCTGATTTCCTGAACTTAGAAAATGGTAGATTTGGAAATAAGCAGGAAAAGTTATCGTTTTTATATTTTTTGATGATTTTTCATAATTTATTGTACAATGTTTCCATAGAGTTACATGTCGAATTTGAAGCTCCGGTTAACTGTAATAAGCTTCAGTCCAAACAAATATTCATTCTGGCTTTATTCTACTCATAACAAACTGAATTTAAGGCCATATCTTCCCCCAAAACACGCTATAAAATTAATAAAAAAGCCATACCCCAGGCTCAAAAGAATAAATAAATATGACGATTGAAATTAGAAGATCAACATAATTCTACGCAGTAAGCCTACGATGCATGAAAGTAGTTTTGATATTTTAAATTGTGACCGTCCGTAAAGTTTAGTCATCAGCACCTCAATGCCGAGATTAGCGAGGGTGTTCGGTGAAGGTTCGGGTGAATTCGTGTCGAAAATGTAAACAAACACAAATTGAAATCAACAAGAAAAACACAAAATACTCTGTCTAGAGAATATCACTCAAACCTTGCATATTTATGTTGTAAAGGCCCTTGTTTGCTTTAGTGACCAAATAAGCGATAGATTATTTCAACTATTTTTCCTTTATCTGAAGGCAGATATGGCTTTAAAATTTCGGTAACAATATGATGCTGAAGTTTTCATCTATATGTGTAAAATCACGATTTCTAAACTATCACAAGACCTGTTAATGCTGAAATATTCGATTTCGTCAAAGCTTATTTCTTTACTTTTATTTTTTCTTCTTTACTGTCGATTCGACCAGAGAATCAAACTTGACATCCACCGTAATAGCATTTGATGGATCGCTGGCGCCGCCCGGCGACACTTCAGGTGCCACCCACTGACTCCAACAGGAAGATCAAATTCGATAATACATGACGTTATATTGCAAAATATATAGATGAAATATTAAGTGTTTGGCTTGTGATCTAATCTTCCAAACTACAGCTTGAATATGTTGTAGGAATAAGCTGTAGTTAAGAAGTTTAAGTCACCAAACCAATAAAAATACTTCATATAAATGCTGGCCAAAGTCTGAGTTCAGATCTAAGTGAATGATTTGATTGGTTGATTGATTCTGTGATTGACAGACGCTGTCCGTCATTTGCTTAGTCATCGCTGTAAACAACAATATATTATTTAAATTGTTTAAAGCTTGGCGTACCACTGGCGGAGAACTTTCTACTTATATAAACAAACTGATATAAATATACCTCTTCTCTCGATGGACAGTTTAAAGCTAAACATAAAGTAAAACTACCATTTCCTTTTGCAATTAAGCCATACTATTGAATGCCAACACATTTTCTTACCCTACTAGTTTGTCATCCTGCTTACTTCAGAAATGAATCGGAATTAAACATATTTTTCAAAGTCAGACATAAATGAAAATAATATGGAAAAAAGAGAAGAATATGTAGGTTACAATAAAACATGAAAAGGGCTATCACTTGGAAATTGCGGACACCGTCTAAATTGGCTGACTAGGATCGGCCGCAAGCAATTTCTTCTTTTCTCACAATGTTTTCTACCTCATATGGCCTTTTTTTTCATTTCAAACCAACTTATTTTTCCGTCTGCAGCTTCTTTCAATTTTGACTCTAAAATTGTGTCGTTTGGGAATGGGTTAAATGTCCCGAAGCTAAGTTTCGGCTTTTCACACATGTCGTTGTTGGGCATGCAAAATGTCGTAAGTACATCTTTATTCGTGTTGTAGTTACGACATTTTGTACACTGACGGAAGATGTGAAACTGTTTGAAGCGTAATACCCATTCGTGCTCCATCTCCATTCGTGTTACGAGTAATTTTTTGTCTTTGGGCGTGAAAATGCCGTGGCAACAGCTGGCATAAAACTGCAGTTACGATATTGTGTACCTCTAGCAACAATACATGACTCTTCAAGAAAAAATGCGTCGATTGCGTAGACTGACCAGAATTTAATTTTTTCATGTACCATCTACGATTGACCTCTGCTTTATCCGATGTCCTTTTTAAATATATGTTTCGTGGAACGATCGGAGGATTCATTTTTGCCTGATGGATCACATATATTCATTCACATACATTGTAGTAACGAGTTTTAAAACTCGTTTTATTGTAAAACTCGTTGCTACAACGCATGCATTGGTCTAATTTTATACATCACAAGAATCAGAATTCTTAGGTGTATATTGGTAAAGGGTCATGGGGCATTGAAAAATGCCAAACATCAAATCTTTAGGCCTAATGGTTTAGGCGGAGAGGGTTTTCCAACGTTTTCTTCTTTATTTGTCTTTGTAAAATCAGGGATCACACAGAAAAGGGCTAATTTTCAGAGTACGATAATTCTTTGAAGTATTTTGGAAGAGGGTCAATAGATGATGATTTATACCAAACATTAAAGCTCTGGGCATTAGAGTTTTGGAGAAGAAGATTTTCAAAGATGTCTTTCTTTATTTCTTTTTAAAATCAGGGATCGTACAGGAAAGGGAAAATTTTCGAGTACAGTAATATTTTGAAGAATTTTGGTGGGGGTTAAAAGAAAATATTCTATACCAAATATCAAAGCTCTAGGCCTTAAAGTTTGGGAGGAGAAAACTTTCAAAGATTTCCTTCTTTATTACTATGTAAAATCAGGGATTGTACAGAAAAGAGCCAATTTTCAGAATACGGTAATTCTTTGAAGTATTTTGGTAGAAGTTCAAAAGATAATGGTTTATACCAAATATGAAAGCTCCATGCCTTATAGTTTGGGAGGAGAAGATTTTCAAAGATTTCCTCATTTATTCCTAAATAAAATCAAGGAGCGAACAGAAATGGGCTAATTTTAGAGTACGGTAATTATTTTAAGTATTTTGGTCGAGGGTCATAAGATGATAATATTACCAAATATCACAAGCTCTATGACTTTTAGTTTGGGTGGATGAAGAGTTCCAAAGATTTCCTTCTTTATTCTTATATAAAATTAGGGATCACATAGAAAAGGGCAAATTTTCGGAGTACGGTAACTTCTGATGTACTTTGGTAGAGGGTATTTAAATGATGTTTTATTCCAAATACCAAAGCTCTATGCCTTATAGTTTGGGAGGAAAAGAATTTTTATGTTTTTTTCACTTGGCAACCAAAGTATTTTATGGATTTCAATTCCTTGAAGTATTTGGAAAGAGCGTGGCCTAAGGATCATTTATATGAAGTTTGGTTGAAATTCCATGGTTAGTTTAGGAGGAGATTTTTGTGAATTGTGAACAGAAGGACAGATGGACGGACGGACGCCGGACGATAACCGATCACAATAAATCACCCAGAGCATTTTGTGCTCTGGTGAGCTAAAATCGTAGACTGGTTCAAATTAGAAGTTGCATACGACACTTTCAAGTGGGTAGAATTGAGAAAATCTTGGTCTTGTAGGGAAGAAAAAAGTGTTGACATTGAAGAAATTGCTTGTTGAAAGCAACTCCTTCATTGCCCAAAATTTTTTCCGAAGCTTTTTTTCTTGAGATGCTTAAAAAACGATTTGGTTGGGAATTGGTTTAAATAACATGCTTTTGAATGAGTTCTAAAATTTGAATAAAGTCAAATCACGTGGCCATAAAAAGCAGTGTGCATAGTGAAGACTGATCTCTCATTTTGAACACAATATCCTCATGTGAGCTAAATACCTAGAAGGTGAACTTGCAGACAGAGTTTGCAATATTCCTGATATACAAAGCAACAGATTTTTATGGCATTCAATGATTTATTGGTTAAGCCTCCAGTGGCAGTTTGCACTCGTTGAACTCTGAGAAGACCTCCAAATTGTGCCTGATAACGTAAGCTATCAAACCTGACGCTTTTCTATCTAAAAAGGATGAGACTTATGTAACACTAATAATATTTTTGATTTTGAACAGGGGATCATTAATCACAAAGATCCAGCATTTTCAATTTAAGCAGACTACATTTTGTCGTTTGTTCTGAAGTTTCAATGTTGTCTTACACTGTCATTACAATGTTTAAACGCTGCCAAAGTAGGTGTATGTGTGTATTTCCGTTTATTTATCGTCGCTACCGTAGCACATGCCCATATGAGCGACACCCCCAGAAGACGGTTAGTTGTTACGGGGGATAGTGCAAGTATACAGGACGAAACTACTGAGAGCTCCGCCTGATTCTTTAACGTGCTCGAAGGATAGCACCGTCACACGGGGCCTCGGTTTAACGTCTTATCCGAAAGACAATTTGTTTGTTAGTAGATATGGTCAGCCCAAGCTCTAACCCGTGATCCTGAGGTTTGAAGTCAATTGCTCTATACCAACTGAGCAAATCCGGCTGACAATTAGGTATATGTTGGTATCAGTTTTTAGTCTTTCTGTACTTCGGTCCGCCCATTTAAGAAATGAAGAGAATATTTTTTGTTTCATGGAGGTATGAACCGAAAAAAAATCACACTGTATGAATTCATACAGAATGATTCGGTTTTCAGTTCATACCTCCGGTAAAACAAAAATATTCTCTTCGTTATTTATACTTTATAGGCATCGAGCGAAAAAAGCAAAGACGCTGCAAATTTTGATACTTTTTTTTGTGGAACTTTTTTATGCGAAATTATACAAAATGACTCCACACTCAGAATTGTGTTCATGAATGTCCGTTTTTGATAGACGAAACTAAAAATTAAATTATTTTCTTGTAAGCACAACTTTTCTTACATGGAAAGATATAGACGAAATGCGCACAGAATGTTCTTCAACAGGTGAATTTTCCATGTTTCTCATCGCTCAACTTTATGCAAAGTTTTTTTAGGAGGCGGAAAGCTATTTTTCGTGCGAAAGCAAACCCAGCAAAGTAAGGTTTTGCGATGTAATCTTAAAGTAGGCAAAAGACTAAAAATGCTAGTGGCTGCAAATCTTACTTGATTTGTTAATTGATTGTCTTATAGAGAGCCATGTTACAGAGCTTTATGAGTAAACTACATTTCTGTCTACCAAAGAAATCTTTCTGATACAAATTGGTTTAAGAATAGTCCCTAGGTTGTTCTATCTTTTGTTAAATGAAGTATATCGAATACTCAGCAAAACAATGTTCCTTTTGAATTCGAGTGAAAACACCAAGAAACAAAATCACTATTACCACGTTGACAAGCTTGGATAAAACAAAGGGAACGAAACGAAAGGACAACGAAATTAAGACAAATCGACACTGAATGACTAACTTCTACGTTTGTTTTAATTCACAAACTAGCAAATGTCTGTAATCACAAACCAGTCTAAGTTCACAATCTCCAACCATTCTAGGTCACACCTCACCAACCGGGCATAGGTAATAGTCACAAACCAGTCATAGTCCACAGTCACATACCAGTCGTAGTCCAACGTCACTCAGCATTTATTGTCCTTAGTCACAGACTAGTCATAATCCAAACCCTTCAAAGATTCAGAGTCCATAGTCACAAATCTTTTCAAGTCCAGAGTCATCGTCCAGTCTAGGTCTAAAATCACAAACCGGTCTAGGTCAATAGTCTCGAAGTGGCGTAAAAATTAATGAACGGTCAAAAACGGGTCTAAGTCCAAAATTACCGCCAAGTCTAGGTCAATGGTCAGCGTTAATAGTCACATTCAAGTCTCAATTTATAATCAATCCGTCTAAGGCAATAGACAGCGATTTATCAAGCCCCCGATTCACCGACCTTCCAAAGTCCATAGTCGCCGAGACGAATAAAGTCCATAGTCTATGTACACAGCCACAAGCCAGCCAAAGTCAATATTAACCAAGACGTCTAAGGTCCATTGTCTATGTAAAGAGTCACTAACCCGTCAAAGTCCTCACTAACCAAATAGTCTAAGGTCAATAACCAGACAACGCTGAAAGTCTTAAATTGGCCTTTCATCCATAGTGTATGTACAAAGTCACTAACCAGACAAAGTCGATAACCACCAAGACATCTTACTTCCAAAGTTATATACACAGTTACTAACCAGTCAGAGTCAATAGTCACAACGACGCCTTTGGTCCATAGTTAATGTACACAGTGACTAACAAGTCAAAGTCCATAATCACCAATACGTCTTTGTTCCATAGTTTATGTACACAGTCTCAAACCAGACGAAGCCTATAGTCAAAAAGACGCCTTTGGTCCAAAGCTTATGTACACAGTCACTTACCAGACAAAGTCCATAGTCACAAAAACGCCTATGGTCCATAGATTATGTACACAGTGTCTAACCAATCGGAGTCCATAATCGCCAAGACGTCTTTGTTCCATAGTTTATGTACACAGTCACTAACCAGACAAAGTCCATAATTACCAAAACATCTTTGTTCATAGTTTATGTACCCTGTCAGTAACCAGACAGAGTCCATTGCCACCACGACGCACAAAGTACAGTCTTTTTTTCACAGTCACTAACCAGCCAAAGTCCACAGTCATCAACCATGCTTATTCACAAGCCAGTCGAAGTCCATAGTCACAGACCAGTCATAGATAGCCAACAGTCACTAACAAGTCCATATTCATGGTTACTAGCGAGTCTTTGTCAACATTTGTTTGTGGCTGTTGTGGACATGGTGTGAGCAATACCAGTCATATTTGTTAAGTGTTCCATCCGTGCTATTTGACTGAATTACTGGAAAAAGTAACATTAAACTCCCTAATTAATGTCATATCAGAGCTTACATTATGATATCTATCCCTTGTCAAGCTAAGTTTAATCCTTATCTAAATTTAGATTAATATCAAATACCTGAGAGCACCCGAAGCATTAGTAAAGAGTCAAAATATATTGAAATTTTGAAAAAAAGATTGATAAACAACTCTTGGTTGAAGGAGTCCAACAGGAGGTGAAGACTAAGGTCAGACTGCACATATGATTGTTCTTTGTCTTTACCTCCTACCAAAACAGTATGACAAGGGCTAAAACACCTATTGATTGACAAATCACAGCTCTCGATAGTCTAATGAAATATATTAGTGAATTTATGAATGTAGTGAATGTTACGAACATCGATATTTATGCCAAGCATTTTGTTTGTTTGGCGACCCTTGCGTCGTTACTACAGCATATTATTCAACTGACGATTTCCATATTGTCTTTATATTCCAGTCCATATATTTTACAAAATAAAGAAGTTCGATGGTTTAGCCAAATTTACATGTCGGAGGTCATGTCGGAGGTCAGTGGGCGTGACAAGCGATCAGTGAATAAGACGGGAATGGGAAAACGGATTGAGGTGTAGTTACAACATAAACGGACAGTTAATATCTAAGGCATCACAAACGGTTTACTTAAACCTTTCCTGTATAAAACCGGGTATTTTACGTCCCTGTGGTTTTATACTTGAGAAAACATTGTGGAAATAGGAGAAATTGCTTGTAACAAGCAATTTCTCCTTTTCCCACAATATTTTCTACCACATAGGATGGTTAGATTTCAAATTCAATGCATTTTTCATTGTCTTCTGCAACCTCTTTCAAATTGGACCAGTCTAAAATTTCATGTAACAGGAAAGGGTTAAAATGCTTACAACAATCAAACATGCAGAAGTCTACTTAATAATTATTTGAGAGAAGGTTTTAGATGATTGCTTTGAAACGACATTTTATCGGAAACAATTGAACTTACAACTAAATACAATAAAGTTTAGATATGCAATAATTGACCAATAGCCGCTGTCAAGCAAATAATCAGTCGACCAATGAAATTATTCATTTATCTTGGAATGGAACTCCAACAGTAACCGCCAACAGACTCCAAATGTTCAATCATGGGATGTCATGGGTTCGATCCCCGGCGGCGGCATCCATCCTTTCGAACATTTGTCTATCACCAATGGGTGGATAATCGTAAATCTAAGTTGGATAGAAGCTCGAGGCTAGGAAATGTCATAAATGTTGTACTGGTGTGAGATATAGCAGTAATCCATTGTTAGATGCCGCCGCGATATGGCTGAAAAAAATGTTAAAAGCGGCGTTAAACCCCATTCAAACACACAAAACGACATTAGCCGCTAATTATGTGAAGCACTTTTGTTGGTTTAGCGACTTGAACTTTGTGACTACAGCTCATTCAAGCTGTAGTAACGACCTTTAGGTCACCAACCAACCATTTAACTTTTTGTTACATGCTACTTGCCATACATTTGACAAAATAATGCCGTTTCAAATCGAAGTGGAACTTCAGTTAGAAGTCAATGGATGGCACTAACGAAGTTAGTGGGCGGGGCCTGCGATTGGTAAATTTTCTTCTTTTCTTTCATCTATCATTAACCCTTTCCTGGTTATTCCCTGGATTTTACGTCCCTGAGTTTTTATACCCAAGAAAATATTGCGGGATAAGAAGAAATTGCTTGTAACAAGCAATTTCTTCTTATCCCACAATATTTTCTACCCTATAGGTTGGTTACTCTTAAAATTGCGCTCTCTTTTAATTGTAGTCTGCAACTTCTTTGAAATTGGACAGGTCTAAAATTATGAAAAACAGGAAAGGGTTAAGAGAGAAATCACACTATATATCTATGTAGCTGTAAATGAATTTGTTAAATATAGCCCATTTTAAACAGAATATTTTAAATCATCTCCTATTTGAGATGCATATTTTCAAATAGCTCTTCTGAGAAAATCGAATCCTGAAGGGATATAATTGATTCACTGCCTTTTTGGACAAGAATAAATTCGTTTAAATTGCTAAGCAAATATTTATTTACTTTCATTGTCAAAAGTGAAGTCTACATTTATATCGTAATAGTTGTGGAAGGTGATAAAAAGAATATCTGCGGGATAAAACAATCAAGATTACGTGTATATTGAATTTATTGTGAAAATCAAACTTGGCGAAGTAAAATTATCCAATCACCTTACATTAAATTGAAAGAAGTTTTATCCGTCATTATCAGTGTTAGAAATACTGGTGAATCCCTATACATGTGCGACATCATTATCCTTATAAGGAAGACCGGGTAAATTATCTTTTCCGTTGCCCTCTTATTGTTCTGTCTTTCCGTCGAAATTTCGCCGACACTAACTGCAACCTATCCACGCACAAACGGACACGTGGACAGAGATAACTCTATATACAAGTCACAATCTCATGACGGGGGGGGATAAACAAGAGCTATCAGTTGAGTGCTGGATAGTAACAGTACTTCAATGTCTAAATAATGAGAATGTGTCAAATCTTGACTCTGAAAACATGTCCAAAAGCTCTTACTATTACCTTGAGTAATAACAAAGATGAAAAATCCTGCAATTACAATAGACCTTTTCACGCAAAGCGCCAGATGACTACAAAAGTCTGAATCCGTTAGACGCGTTCAAAAAAAAAAAAAAAAAAAATCCACTGCGTGGAGGATTTACTCCGGTTTTGTTTTTCGAAAAGCCTTATAATAGACCTTCTCACGCTCTCACAGCGCATGCGTCAAATCAAATCTCGTTAAATGCGATATTTACACGAGACCATCTTATATAAATTGGCTATTTTGAGCGAGCAAAAAAAAAAGGTTAAAAATCAAAATTTTGTTAGAGAAAAAGATACGACCTGTTAGCAGATATGTGCAGACTAGTTGTAGCGAGTTATATTGTTGATATTATTGTGTATTAGTAACCAATTTGAGTTTTAAACGACATGGTATCCAGGGCATATGAAATATAACGTACTTCGACACACTGATTGGCTGAATTTGCAAATATGCTTCAATCACCTGTACGTCATTCATTGCAAACCACGCCCTCCACATTTAAGGCAATTACAAGGGACAAAGGATGTCAGCCCGATTAGCTCAGTTGGTAGAGCACTTGACTTCAAACCTCAAGATCACGGGTTCGAGCCCTGGGCTGACCATATCAACTAACAAAACTAATTGTCTTTCAGATGAGACGTTAAACAGAGGCCCCGTGTGACGATGCTATCCATCGAGCACGTTAAAGAACCAGGCGGAGCTCTCAGCAGTTTCGTCCTGTATCGTTGCACTATCCCCCGTAACAACTAACCGTCTTCTGTGGGCGTCGCTCATATGGGCATGTGCTACGGTAGCGACGATAAATAAACGGAAATAATCAAATCAATCAAACAAAGGATGATAAGGGACAATAATCCTAATTGACATGAATGACTAAATTCATTTGTTTAATTTTAAAGCATCCTTTTTAAACTACTGACCACATTTAGGCGTTACAGATAAAATGTTGCTTTAGATATAACATTTCGATACCAATTTCGTAAAGTCTTCGTCAAAATGCATATATTTCTTTTCAAAGTTTAAGCGTACAAACTTAAGCATCATGAAAATAAAGAACAAAGAAGGCATGCTGTATTTGTTTGTCTGTGTGTCCATCAATGTAGATCTCAATCTCTCTCTCTCTCTCTCTCTCTCTCTCTCTTTCTCTCTCTCATTTCTTAATATCAAACAGATCCGCACTACAGCATGTCAGTAAATGAATGACATAGATCGCATTGAGGAATATGATGTTAGTAGTGCGAAGAAAAGTATGAAAAAAAATAAAAATTATGAAAGAAAATGATAAGAGAGAGCTGAACAATGATCTATTGACAGCCTTGATGTAAAGGGTTCCCTTTGGTAGATCAAGACACATACGGCGTTATTATGTAACCGGCAACCTGTCACAAAGAATCCGATAAACACTCTTACATCTAATTAGTCAAATTTATGATTTGATGAGACAAATTTTATCTTTTTATGCCGCCATATTATTCCTTGTCGATTGATTAAAGGATGTGACCGGGCGTCGTTTCGATCGGCAAGGTTGTACGGCACGGTGTTTATCTTTAAAGCATTTTTCTACAATCAATTAAAGTGAATACTCTTATTTTCATTGAATGGATTTAAATTGCACTTTCGCTGGAGGATATATTGCGAGGTAGGCTTTCATTTTAAAATATCGATCTTTAATATTTGAAATTCTAGCCTTAATAGTAAGTCAAACGGTCAATATGTATACTATAACCAGAATATCATCAATACGCTACCAAAAGGTCGTAAATACATTTTGAGATAATGTGTAGTACGACATTTTGGTCACCCAACGACAATACAATGTCTGAACTATATTCATTTTGATTTTTATCTTTCCTGTCGGACAAACATCCATAACTTCAATATTCATGGAGTCGAAGAACATGAGTTTTTGGTATTCTGGTGTTTGCCGGATACAAAGAGAACGAGTTAATGACCTTTCAATGGTGCATTCACCTTCATACATTACTTGCATTTGTTTCAACTTATACAATATATCGGGTTATCATACAATTCATTGTATAAGGTGAAAAAAGATCATGAAACAACACCCGTCATTTATTCCTCAAGGCCGATAAAATAGGGTACTTTTAATGCTTCTGAAGAACATTACTGGGGCAACGGAGAAAAAGATATTGAAACAAACAGATGCTACATTTTCCACAATAATATCTACATCATTAAGCCCAATGCATTTCATTGTAAAACCTCGAAAAAAGAAGTTAAAATGACTGGACGCAATTATACGGCTTTCGAAAAACAAAACCGGAAGTAAGTCCTCCCCAGAGAATTGTTGTTGTTTTTCTTTGAAAGCGTCTAACGGATATAGATTTTTTAGTCATCTGACGCTTTGCGTGAAGGGTCTATTGCGTCAAGCCATCTTAACTTCATTTTTCGATGCTTTACGATAAAAGCATGGGCTAAATAATGTAGATTATATTGATGGAAATATAAAATCTGTTTGTTACAATATTTCTGTCTCCGCTGTTCAAGTAATGTTTCTTCAGAAGCATTAAAAGTACTAAACATTATCGGCCTTAAAGAATAGATGACGGGGTTTTTGTTTCATGATCTATGTTTCACCATATAAAATAAAATGTATCATAACCCGGTATAAAGTATATCTTGAAACAAACGCCTGTAATGAATGAAGGGGAATTCACCATGGAAAGGTCATTAACCCAATTTGTCTCCGACAAAAATCACACTCATCAAAACTCATATTCTTTGCCACCGGAAATATTAAAGTTATGATAGTTTGTGTGAAACAATGTGAAATTAAGGCTCAATATGGTTAAGACATATCGTCGGGTTGGCGACTCAAATTTTGAATCCATGTTTTATCTCAAATTGTCTTTACAACCTTTTGTTAGCCAATCGATGATATTCTGGTTATAGTATGCATTTTGGCCCCTTGATCTACTAGTAAAGCTAGATATTCAAATATTGAAGCTAGATTTTCGAAAATGAAAGCCTATCTCGTAATATATCCTGCAGCGAAAAAAAAAAAAAAAAAAAAAAAACAATTCTAAATCCATTCAATGAAAATAAGCATATTCACTTCATTTGGTTTTTGGAAAATACTGAAAAGATTAACACCATGTTATGATATTACCGTTCCGATTAAATCGACGCCCGGTCGCATCCTTTGATCAACCGACAAGAAATTAGTATTTGGCGGCATATCGGTTTAACAGTTTGTCTCATCAAATCATAAATTTTACTTTTTAAAAGTAAGAGCGTTAATGGGATTCTTTTTGACATGTTGCCGGTTACATAATAATTCCATATGTGTCGTGATGTACCGAAGGGAACCCTTTATATTAAGGCTGTTAACAGATCATTCTTCAGATCTGCTATAAGTTCTAACTAAGCATTATCATTACTTTAACCATTTCATTTTTTCTAGTTTTCTTTGCACAATAACATCGTCATCATCAATACGGGTTATGTCATTCATTCATCGTCGAAATAATCCAACCTGTTTTCGCATCACAATATATTCTTCTATTCTATATTTCATTGAATGGCACTTTATTACGTCATAGCGCAGTTGGTAGCGCGTCGGACTGTTAATCTAGAGGTCCCGGGTTCGATCCCCGACGGCGGTACTCATCCTTTCAGACTATTTGTCTCTCACCAATGGGTCAATAATTGTAGACCAATGTGGGATAGCAGCTGGAGGCTAGGAAGGGATGTAATGGTAGTACTGGTGTGAGATTTCAGGTTTCCATTGTTAGGTGCTCAAGCCGCCGCGATATAACTGAAAGATTGTTGAAAGCGGCGTAAAACTCCATTCAAACAAACGAAAAATGATTGTTTATACCAAGAAAATGCTTTTTTCTTTTCTTCGACATTTCTATTGTTACAATGAAGCGAATATTTAAATCAAAGGACTGACAGTACTGATGAGTTGGAATGCGCTGAAAGGGTCATAACTATGGAATTCGCTTTAAATTCATTTATTACTTTCCGAGTAAGCCTCACTCCTTTAAACTTAAACCAGCATTCCTATTCGCGTACATATGTGCGTAAATAACGCACAAAATACATAAATCCACAAACAGAAATCACAAACTAGCATTGACTTAACCCATTCCCAGACAGTGACGCTTTTAAATGACCCTCATTATGAAAGCTTAGGAAAAGATCGTGGAAAATGAAGATATTGCTTGTGACAAGCGATTTCTTCATTATCCACAATGTTTTCTGTCCAAAAAATCCAGGATTTTAACGATTTCGTCAACTTGAGACAAATTCGCTAATTTAACCAATCAGTGTGCAGGAAAAATTTGGAAGGCTTTTTTCTTTTGTGTAGTGTCGATTGTTGTATTTATTACTAAACCATTAATTTCCGGCAACAATAACTTATAGTAATTTGTTTGATATTATAATAAATCAAAATTACCATTCAGAGTTTGTACCGTGTGTTAAACTGTAACTCTATATTTTTTACATTCTTGTATGTAATATAATTGTTTGAAAAGATGATTATTTCCAAATTCAAGGTACGCTATATTTCATATGGCCTAGATACCAGGCCGTTTTAAACTCAATTTGTTTGCAAATTCACGATAATATTATCAAAATTACTCGCTACAATTGACCTGCATATGTTTGCTCACAGATTGAAAGTATTTTTTCAACAAAATTTTGATTATTAATCTTTATTTTTCCTTATTCAAAATAGCCGATTTATATAGGTTTATATAGTGATAATTTATCGACTCCCCGCAATCGATCACATGACATAGTCTCGGGTAGATATCGCATTTCACGAGATTTGGTTTGACGCATGCACAGTGAGACCTTGAAAAAGTATATTCTAAGTCGAAAATGACTATAAACTTCACTAAAATGAATGTCAGAGTAATAAATATTTGATAACAGATTGATATCATGGTCTCAGAGGCGAGTGCATTGCTTCAGAGCAATTATAACAGCTAGGCTGTTTATTAGGAATTGAGATTTGACAGTTGCAAATAAAACTCCAACCAAGAATTCTGAGTCGAAAAAGAGTAAAAATTCCACTTAAATGAATGTCAGAGTAATTTAATGATTCTTTTTCTATGGGATGATACAAGGTCACAAAGTCGCGTACAAAGTGTCAATAGCATAAATATACTTGCACTTAACACTTTGACCAAGTCGATAAAGGATCAAAATTACACTCTACTATACGAATATCAGAAAAATGAAATCTTTCCTCAAAGGAAAATATGATGAAAACAGATGCATATGGAAACTTTCATAACAAGAACATAAGTAAAAATGGACAGAAAAGCCCTAAAAAACTTTATAATAAGAGTTGAAAAAGAGTAAAATTCCACTGGAAAATTGTCAGAGAATTAATCTATTCCTAAGGGATGATATGAAGTCACAAAGGCACATGCAAACATTCTAACCAATAACAATAGTACGGACAGAGATATATGATATACATGTAAAAAGTTAACCAATAACATCTAAGTCGAAAACGGGTCAACTACTAATAAAATGAATGTCAGAATAATGAATCTTTTCCTACGGGATTATATGATTTCACAAACGCTAGTTTCAGATCGATAGCATAATTAAGAACAAAGATATACATATATGACTCTTGTACACTAAACTTTTCGTAAAAGTATCAAAATTCCACAAAAATGACTGTCACAGTAATGAATATTTGCCTAAGGAAGAAGATGATGGTTAGAGGGTCTGTGCAAAGTTTCAGAGCAATAACACTAATGCAAAAAACAATGACATTAGATTTGTACGTAAAACTTTAACCAAAACATTAGGCCAACACCGACGCCAAAGCCAACGCCTACCCGACGAAAAGGCGGACGCTCGAGTGACTGGAATAGCCCTCTATTCTTACGAAAAGTCGAGCTAATTTTAAGTAATTGATACCTAGACACTAATAAATGGTACTAGAAAATATCTTTAGAATAAGCAAAATAAGTATGGTTGAGATACTTGTAAGGTTGCCATGATGTACAACAGTTTTTGATTCGATGTTTTTTTACTCGCGGGAGGGACAAGGGGTTGTTAGAAAAATGAAGAAAGTGTTTGTACTTTCGCTGACGTTTCTATATTGCATAAACAATATTAAAAGAGATATGCAAGAGGATATAAAATGGCTTGAATATCGTACTTACAATCTTTTGAGGTTTATAAACGAAGTTAACTGCTTTCCTGATATTACAAGTAAACAGTTTAGTCTTTGAAACGCAATTCTCGAAGCCAAAATAATTGCTTTAGTCCAGGTTAGTAATATGAAAGAAATATAATATATGAACTCTGGTAAATGCATCACCAGTCATCCAATTCTTCGACGGGGAAAAACAACAACAACAACAACAACAACAACAAAACCCCCAAGAAGTTGCAGTAAAAAGTCCCATTTGTTCTTTAAATGGAATTTTTGTAACAGTTAATTCGTATTATTAGAGATGGAATTTAAAATTCGTGATTTCTACGAACTGGATCAAGCGAATTCTAACCAACAAGTAAAATAATGTACTCATTAAAGAATTAATTTACTAGAGGGTCATGATTAACCTATATCGCTCGCCTGATCATGACAACTCATGAATGTTAAAAGGGATATTAAAGATGTTCTATAAATCACTAAAAAATTCTCTGTAAAAGCCAGGGTCCAAAAACTAATTTCCATCTTGAAAAATGTGAAACGACAACAAAAACAAACACTCAAAACAAACAACACAAAACAACAACAACAACTTTAACATGAATCCCTATCATTGATTTAACGGAATTAGTATAATAGTTTCATACTTTGTATCACGTTTCTCACAGCTTTTATTCAAGTCACTTTTTAGGTCGCGAAACACAATTTGACACTGAAAATAAACATTTCTCAAGAAATAAAAATTGCATGAGTTTATCGTTTGCATGTAGTCGTGAAAATCTCTTATGAAATAAAGAAAATATCAAATTCTCGATCGCCAAATATTTAGGGAAACACTTTTCGTATAACCCTTCAGCTATTGTAAATCTGTTCAATACTTCAACACATTTACAAGGCTAAGGCATTAGAATTTTTCCTTTTTTCACATGTCAGGCTTGGCCTTGTTACTACGGAAGATTTTCTTGTTTTACATACTTTTTAACAGGAAAATCGATCGTTTTGTGGCGAAGGAAGTAAAAAGGCATGAAATCATGAGACGGAAATACAATTCCGCATATTATGATATTCATCATTTATAATATGGATTGAAACTAGATTGAGTGATTAAAAAAGACGTAAAAACAACATTAAAAATATTGAAAGCAACATCTTCAGCAACAACGACAACAATTGACCAATTGCTGGCCCCGCCTACTGACTCCCTAGGCCCCGCCCATTAACTCGGACAGGAAGTTTAGCGGCGTTTTTTTTCAAAATGTATGACCAGTAGCATGTAACAAAAATGTAAAAAGGTTGCTTGATGACATAAAATGGTAACTACAGCTTGAACAAGAACCATGTCGGACATGGCCACCGCCGGCCGTAAAAGCTTGATAGTTAACTGAAGCCAGTTAGATTTAGGCTTCTTGTGCCATGCATTTCTTGTCAATGAGTTCGAACATAGCCATTTTACTTTCAGAGATATGCTCTGGAAAAAATTTTAGTCTTATAAACAAGCAATGGCAATAATTCCAAAATTATGAAAGCAAGAGTTGTGATTCTTGTGCACTGCACTTCTCCGCAACGAGATCTATCCACCTTTGAAATTTCAGGTTAATAGCTTTTATGCTTTCAGAGATATGCCCCGGACTAAATCTTAGTCTTAAAAATAACAAAGGGCAATAACTCCAAAATTATGTAACCAAGTGCTGTGGTTCTCGTGCACTGCACTTCTCCGCAACGAGATCTATCCACCTTTGAAGTTTCAAGTTAATAGCTATTATACTTTCAGAGATATGCTCTGGACAAAATCTTAGTCTTATGAACAACAAAGGGCTATAACTCCAAAATTGTGCAAGCAAGAGCTGTGATTCTTGTGCACTGCACTTTTCCTTAACGAGATCTATCCCCCTTTGAAATTTCAGGTTAATAGCTATTATACTTTCAGAGTTATGCCCCGAACGAACTCGAAGACTTTAAAACAACAAAGGGCTATAACTCCAAAATTATGCCAGCAAGAGTTGTGGTTCTTGTGCACTGCATTTCTCCCCAATGAGATCTATTCACCTATGGATTTTCAAGTTGATGGCATTTATACTTTAGGAGATATGCCCCGAACAAGATTCGTGACGGAATCACGGACGGAGACCATTACTTTATCCCCTTCGCCGAAACTAATAAGCTGTAGTTACGATGTTTAGTCGACAAACCAAGAAAAAAGATTAACAACAACGGCGTCCAAAGTTGGAGTTGAAATCTCAGGTCCAGGCAGAATAATTTATTTCCTTGATTTACAGCCACGATTGGTCAAGTACGATTCCCTCAAGCTACAACAAAGGTAAAGGGTCTTTTGTACGACAGTACTGTTGTTTCCTTATATTTTTTTCGTTTTAGCAGTTAGGACAAAATCTTTTTAGCTGTAGCATTGCGAGGACCAATATGACTATAGTTCTGCCTCATTTTTATAGTTGTATCTGAAAGCTACTTCCTATAATGTTACGCTTTCGCATAGGAATAAACGTACATGCCCTGATTTGGGAGAGGTTGCAGAACAGTTCACGTAAACATGTGCAAGAATCAACGGAACTACAAAACATAAGATTCTTTATAATCTTTATAGAAACGCATCAACATAACCATTCCTGTAAATCCCTAAACATTTCTTGGAGGGATTCTTTGATAGCGGGTGTTCTTATGGCATATACAACCGGATTGATTCCAGAATTTAAGATAAATAATATGTTGGCAAAATATTTAAGATTACGGTCAACATTTTGATATGATCCGCTGAGAAAAGCCCCAAGCGTGATAGGCAAAGTAAGAATGTTAAATATAATCAATAAAATGCCTACGGTAATCGTCAGGTTCCTTTGATATTTCATTAATTTTCGATCTCGTGCAGAAAACAAGTTCTTCCCTTGTTTGTTAGCAAAATAACCTTTTTCTTTTGCTAAATTTGTTTGTTCTAGAGGCCTTACCTGGTTTAAGCTGCAGTGGGCATATCGTGTTGTAAGATTAGATATTGCTGTCTGATGTGTTTCTACACGTGTCACCTGATTGTTAATTGCAGTGTTCTTCTGTAATGCTACCTGACTAGCTTCCTCAATTGCCTTATATAGACCTAACTTTGAAGTTTCAATCGTAAATTTTGATTGATTGGTATTCCGTTCTTTTTCCTCGCTACTTGTTGATAGCACTGTAATGGTATTTTCCAGATTTTCACTGTCGACATCGTATTTTGTACCATCGTCTCTGCATCTTTCCTGACTTAGTTGAGGCTCTAAAAAACGAGTACCTGATTTAAATGTGCTCGTGTCTGATGTTGAATGATACAAAACCGACACTTTGGTCCTAGAGTTGAATGTTTTGCTCGTTTTAGGTATATTCCTATGAACTTCAAATTCCCTATGTTCGTTCCGACTAAATTCGATAGAGTTCTGATTTATTCCAGAATGAATGCCAGTACTCTCTTGTTTAGACCTCTTTATTCTGCGTTCACCCCAGTTAAATCCACGCTCAGTATCAGATATACTAAAGAGATGGTTATTTTGATTTGTTTCAGGTCGCTCTATGGACATGCTTAAGACTCCATTCTCTTCGTTTGATTCAAGGTTATCGTTCCTCGCTATTATTTCAGGACTGAAAATCCCTGAAGCAGATTCAGACCTATTTGTCTCAATCATTGTCGCCTCAGACCCAGGTGCTTCAGCACCAGAATTGAAAGAAGACCTAAAGAGACATGCTTTATCCCCATTCGATCCAGACACTTGTTTCTCGGGATTATCTTCCAAATCTTCTAAAAGTACTTGTTCATCTTTTCCATCCTTTTCCGAAGCCACTTCCAAGGAATCAGACCTATTATGTTTTTTTGTATACTCAGTCTGTATAGACTGCTTATTTCCGGTAACAAATTCATTTTGCTCTATTGGGCGTTTCTCGTGGTCAATTCCCTGCCTTTCCTTCTCTGTCCTGGGAGTAGAATCAGTTTTATCTTCCCCTAGTTTAAGTGTTTTGGTGTTAGTCCTTTTCAAAGAACTCCAGCCTTTCGCAACAATAAATTGGTGAAACGCAGATTTTCCACTTTGTTGAAGTACCTTTAATTTTTTGTTTTTCGCACTACCCCTTTCTCTAGCATCCTGTTCGGCGTCCGTTATAATTTCTGACTTGTTCAGTTTTGTTTCATCACTTTCAGCAAATTTCGTTTGCTCGGCCTTTTGGTGTGCGTTTTCTTTCGTAGGTTCTTTTTTTGATCCGATGGACTTTGTTGTACATTGATCAAATCCATATACATTTGGTTTCGCTTTTTTTGCGGCTTCTTTTTCATTTTGATTGCTTATCTTTACTGCCTCTGGAACGTTTCTAGCGCTGTCTTCATCTTTCATGGACCTTGTTTGTATTCTTTCTAGCTCTATGTGTACAGGTTTAATGCGTCTGCGTTTATCAAGATGTATGCGTAAAAGCGATACCAAATATATAACGTTAGTTACTACCTGCACTGAACAAATGACACCAGCAGTGTATTTGGTTGCTAGGCCCGTGTTGATCCCAAACAGTTCCTCTGCATTGCAAGCTATTTCCTCGAAACTAAGCTTTCCCCAAAAAGGTAAGGGAATTGAGGTTAAAGCTAACGGAAATACCCAACAGAGAACAATTATGGAGTTAGTGTATTTTCTTTGCTTAGCACCATATTGGACAGACAGATTTTGAAGTGTCACACTTCTCAAAAAGCATATTCCGAGCACATGAAAAACGCTTATCATTTCTAAACAGACACATATTACGAGTATTGCCGAGCATAAAAGACTGATTATCCGTACGTTATTTTCATCACGAATGATAAACCGTACCCACGTCAAACCAATAAGCAGGTCACTAATAGCCAAGCTAAATGTCATGCGTGTAAAGTTTGTCCAAGTCTTCCGTCTGTTCCGAAAGAAACTAATCAAAATGGCCAAGTTAGATGCAATCGTCCATGATGAACACCCGGCTGACAATATGTACAAAACAATCTTTGTTTGTACTGAAGTAACCCCGTCCTCGTCTGGATTTAGTTCTGTTGTAGTGTTATTCATTCTAGGATTTAGAGAAAAACACGTTAACATAAATTCATATGAAATGCCATATTTAATTCAAACAAGAGGCATGAGGGGACAAATATTTGAAAAATCGAATGCAGGTCAATCAGAAGGATAATATTTCTACAAAAACTTGATCTATTTTTCATGGCAAAACTGTTTAAATGACACACATATACACACAAAAATGATTTCTTTTCATTTTTTCATCTTCGAATTTTAGGCTAAACTATCTTTCTTATTCACAAAAATAAATGAATAATTATAACAATTATGATAATAAAATATCTTGAAAAATGTTACTAACAAAGCAAATACAAGGTGTTGCATCTCTATCGTAACATAATATTCCCTATTTATATATACAGAAATAAGGCCAAAAGACTATCATTAAGAAAATGAGTGAAAGGTTTCGACCCTGGTCATCCTACCAAGACTGCGCTGCCAGGTTAAAAGAGTTGCTTTTCGGATATTGAAGTGACCGCAAACAACGTGTATGATAATAATTTCATTTTTATCTAAACCCGTGTGATTGCCAGATACTTGTTTTAAACTCGAATGAATTCTCACACGATGCATATCGTCATATTCTAACACCCGGTTGTGTTTTGGTTTATCTATTTTATTCCTGCCTTTTAGGGCTATTGATTACAATAAAACAAGAACAACAACAAATTTGATAACGGAACTTTTAACATTTTTTTAAAGACCAAAAATGCACTTTAATACCGACATTGACTGAAATTTACAATAAGCAAAATCGTTGTAGCTACAGCTTTCTCAAGCTGAAGTTATGACGTTCTGAAGCCAACGAATCATTTTTACTATTTTACGTGTAAATGGCCATATATTAAAAATTAAAACCAAAAAACGCCGTTCAATAGTCAAGTGAAACTTTCTGTTGGATCTCAGTGGGCGTGGTTAGCGATCCGTAAGTTATAAGAAAAAATAAAAATCAAAGTACTGAAAGTACTGTAAGCAAGCAAAGCATAGCTTGGTTTAAGTAATCTTCCTTGCCAAAGGTTATCATGATAAATAATGAAGGTTAAAGTAACCCAGGACTTAACCTATTACAATATGAATAAATTCTAGCCTGGTTCAAATTGAAAGAACTTGCAGACGACAATTTCAAGTTGATTGAGTTTAGAAAATCTTTCCCATGTTGGGTAGAAAACATTGTGGACAAAAAAGAAATTGCTTGTAACAAGCAATTTCTTCATTGTCCATAATGTTTTCCTAAGCTTTTTTCTTGAGATACTTAAAAAGCGGAATTGAGAGGAATGGGTAAAATAGTATGCTTTATAAAGAGTTCTCTGCAATTTGAATAGAGTTTGAAATATCCATGAAATACATAAGAATTACTTTTATGGCGTAGGCATTCAGCAGATTTAATGGATAAGCCTCCAATGGCAGTTTGCACTTGTTGAACTTTGAGAAGATCTCAAAATTTTATCTGTTAACTTAAGCTATCAAGAATGACGCTTTGCTGACTAAATACAAATCTTTCGTTTGTTAGAGGTAAAAAAGTAAAGACTCGACGCACGTGTTTCAAAACTTGATGAAAGCAACATTAAAATGGTCTTTCTAAAGAGGAAGATCAGACTTAGTCAGTACATTAACTCACTATCGATTGCGTTTAAGGGTAGAAATTGTTATAAGTAAATTATAGTAAACATTTCACCCATTACCGACATGAGCTGTTCAATAAAAACGAGCTTGGAAGAATTGAAAAAGTCGACTTTTTTTTTTTTTTTTTTTTTTGATTTTCCGTAGAGTTAAAGTGCTGGAAAGATATCTCTGATATCAGTTTGTTTGCTTTAAGATAAGAACAGTTCCAAAAATCATCGATTGACAAATCAAATCATAAATGTAGACCGAATGAGAATTTTTGCATATTTGACAGTCAAATTTGGCTTTAAATAAAGATCGCAATAGCTAAATGATATGATTTCGAAATTAAGGTCGCGAATTCACGATTTACCTTTGTTTTGTGTTCCTTACATTATGCTACCTAACCACGTCTGATGTGTAAGTCGAACTGCCATATCGGCGGTCCATGAAAAAGGCCAGAGATCTTTCTATCGGGCCACGTCGACAGACATTTCAAAGATTGCGAAAAAAAACCTTCTTGTCAAGCTATCTTTCTTTTTCTTTTGAAATATTTTTCAGTTTTTACATGACCCTAAACACAGAGTTTAAAAGTCATTGGAATTTGATTATATTTTTGTTGAAGTTGAAAAAGATAAGTATTTATGTGTCGAAATCCAAAATTAACCAATCGACCAATCGCTGGCCCCGCCCACGTACTTCGTGGCCACGCCCATTACTTCCCCAGGAAGTCCGGCTTCGAATTCAAAAGGCGTTTTTTTTTTTTGTTTTTTTTTTCAAAATTATGGCTAGTAGCATGTAACGAAAAGTAGAATAGTTGGTTGGCGGCTTAGAGTCGTAACTGCAGCTAGAATGAGCTGCAGTTACAAATTTCTAGTCACAAAACCAAGAAAAATGTTTAAAAAAAATTGGCGGCCATTGTGGGAGTTTAACGCTTAATTCCGGGCTGAATAAATGATTTGATTGGTCGACTGATTTCTTGATTGACAGTCGCAATTGGCCAATTATCAATTTGCTTATTAACCTAGCCGTTTTCATGCGACAGTCGCGTTTTCGAAAAACCAGCCTTAAAAGAGTTCAACGATTTGTAGAATCATCGAATATATTTTTCTTCAAATTTATTGTTTTATTAAAAATACAAAGCTTCAAAATTGATTTTCATTTATTGCAAGTTTTCTCTTAAAACGACACACTCTGTTTAGACTTCTTTTTTTTCAGCGCTCACCTGAGATAAAGGCTATTTTTATTTAAATATCCTAATTTCATGTAACGAATAGGATTGCGATACAAATGGGCCATATTTTATACATATATAGGATCTAAATCTCGGGATCCTAAAGTATAAATGACAAATGAAAACTTTTTTCCGCCCTTTGGTTTAATAGGTTATAATTTCAGAAATAAGAAAGAAGTCAATAAACTTATGCCTTATGCAAAATATCAATGCTATATGCCTTCAGGGTCAGGAGAAAACGATTTTGTGGATTCGTGAGTCATGATTTTAGCTATTTTGAAAGAGGTCAATTTACTGGTGCTTCATGCAGAATTTCAAAACTCTACGCTAGATCAAACCCTTTAAGCTCTACGCCTTCTAGGTCAGTTGGAGAAGGGTTTTGGAGATTGTTTCAAAATTTCAATTTTGTTGTCATGGCAACCGGAGTTTTAAACGGATTTCAATTATTTTACCTATTTTTAAAAGGGACCATTTAAGGCACATTTCTGCAAAAAAAAAAAAAAAAAAAAAAGAAAAAAAAAATGATAATATAAAAAAATGGTTCAAATTGGCCCAGTGGTTTGGGAGGAAGAGTCGCTTAAAAATCGTTTTTTAATTCTATATAAACCCAAACAACTGGGGCTCCGCCCTGGGGGACCCGAGGGTTATGATTTTAGATATTTTGAAGGAGGTCAATACACAGATACTTCATGCAAAATATCAAGGCTGTACGTCTTCATGGTCAGGATGAGAAGATTTTTAAAAATTATTTCAAAATTTCACTTTTGTTGCCATGGTAACCAGAGTTTTAACAGATTTTAATTCTTTAAGCTGTTTTACAGGGGACAGCCTATGGGAAATTTCTGCTAAATTTGATGCAAACTGGCCCAATGGTTTGGAGGAGATGTCGTTTAAAAAACATTCTTTTTTTATACACCCCCCCCGACCGGGGGTCCGCCCCTGGCGACCAGAGGGTCAAGATTTTAGCTATTTTGAAAGAGGTCAATACACTGATCCTCCTCGCCTTCTAGATCACGTGGAGAAGAATTTGAAGATTGTTTAAAGTTTCACTTTTGTTGCCATGTCAACCAGAGTTTTGAATGGATTTCAATTCTTTTGGCTACTTTCTACCACATTTGGTTCAAATTGGGCTAGTGGTTTGGGAGGAGATGTCGTTTAAAGAAATTGTTGCCGGGCGACGGACGGACGCCCGACAAAAGGTGATCACAATAGCTCAAATGAGCCAAAATACTAACCAAACTGAATAAAATCGCGAAGAGGATTCATACATACGTGAGGTTAGGTTTTTCGGTTTATATCTCCATGAAAACAAAACTATTCTCTTCATCTCTTGAATTTTAATGGCATCGAGCGAGAAAAGCAAAAACTTTACAGATTTTGATACTTTTTTTGTAAGCATATAAATTAGCTGCGAGCTCAAAAAATGTTCATGGAGGTATGAATAATCTTTTTCAACCGATCAGATCGCCCTTTTTTGATAGACGAAAATTAAAGCCATATCTGCCATCCAAGGATGAAAAAAATAGTTGAAATAATCATTCGCTTATTTGGTCACTGAAGCAAAAACGTGCCTTCTAAAGCAAAAGCAGGGAATGTGGGATGTTTTTCTTGTCGATTTTAATTTGTGTTTGTTTACATTTAAAATCGAGACGAATGCACCCGATTCTTCACCGAAAATCTTCGCTAATCTTCGGCATTGACTTTTATATGCACAGGTGCTGATGACTTACCTTTACGGACGATTTCGACAATCTTCGTGACCTACCTAGTTGTTTGAATGACTAGCGAAAGTTAAATCGTCATCACTTACGTCATGGTTTGATGTAAACAAACCTTAAATTATTGTGGATCACAATTCAGAATATCGTAATTTCTTTATGAATTGTGGGCTTACTGCGTAGAATTATGTTGATCTCATACTTTCAATCGTCATATTCATTTATGCTTTTAAGCCTAGAGTATGGGTATTTGTTAATATTATAGCGTGTTCAGGGGGCAAGATATGGCTTTAAAATTTAATCAAATACGGGCTTTGAGAGTGATTAACATTTTTATTTAAAAGAATGTATAATGATAAGTTTATTCAGGTAAAAGAGTACATAACATGGCATTTTGAAAAAACTAAGCAATAAACAAATAAAAGAAAAGAATCATGTTATGCGCTCCAATGCCATGGATAAATCAAAGAAGATTAATCTTATTGCATCTTATTCTTATTGTGGTAATTCAAATTGTGGCAATTTGGATAATGCGTTTTCAGTATATTCTATTTTGGAATATTGACGTGTAAAGTTGAGCAGAAAAGACACTTGTTTCTCCATTTCCGATTCATAAAAAATTTGGGGGCACAAAAGTAAGTTTCTTTCATAGTTTTTTAATACTTCTAAATGGTTAGAGTACTATTAACTGGTTACCACTTCCGTCAAAGATAACAAAACAGGACAAACTCTTTTCAACTAATCAAAGTATTTCACATTTTCTCCTTTAACAGTCAATCTTTCCAAATATATAAATCATTTTTGAATTCTTATAATTCTTTAATATTTTTGTATCAAAATGAACTTGTTGATTGTCTCTCGTGTATACAAGAATTTAAGTAAATGGTGAAGGGAAGCTATATCATCTGACCAAATAACTAATTGTCCTTTTGCAAAGATAACATGCCTAGTGTAGATGACTTTAAATTGAATTGAAGAGATGCAATTTGCTTTAATTTGAATCATAATGACAGAACAAAGCTGCCGCAGTTTGTTGTTGTTTTTTTCAATACTTTAATTAGCCAATTTTTCTTTTCGCAATTATACGTGTTCGACATGTCCCCCCAGTCATATCAACTGTAATAACCAAGCTTTTGATAGTTTGGCACTATAAATGCTGTATATAAAATCACTTTTTATTTATCTTTAAAACAACCAAAGTAAACAAACCTTTCTTGAAGTGGGTCTTGCTTGGCGCGGTTATCATGGTGGTGGACACTTAATCTGAAAGAATTCGAGGGTTGTGGGTTCAAATCAAGGTTTCGGTACTGGTATATGGGTATTTCCTTGGACAACATATTTCAGAGTCCCAGTCTATTACTGGTGATACCCAGAAGTTCACGAAAAGAGAACTTTGTCTTAATATAACTGAAAGGTTATTCAAAGCGGCGTTAAACCCATACACACTGACAAATAAGATAGTTCACCGCAATTGTGTTTTTAACATCATTACCAATTGATGTTGTTGGCTAATTGGCCAAGATGACGAAAAATTGACAAATCGCCGGCTCAACCCACTTATTTAGTTGGCCCCGCCCGTTGACTCCAACAGGAAGTCCCGCTTGTATTTAAACGGTATTATTTTGCAAAGTTCATATCCAGTCACGTGTAACAAAAAAGAAATGGTTGGTTGGCGACCTAAACGTCGTAACTACAGCTTGAATAAGCTGTAGTACTACGTTTATGTCGCCAAACAAACAAAAGTGTTTCTAAAAATGGCGTCCAACGTTGGAGTTTAAACTTTAATTCCGGGATGAATGGATGGTTTGATTCGTCTATTGATTCTTTGATCAACAGCTGCGATTGGCCAATTCTCATTCAGGCTGTACGATTATAATCATCCAATTCTTGTAACGCAATGACCTTGATGCGTTATTGCTTGTTACTAGTATTTTAGACTGGTCATGTTGCTCTGTAAATGTTAAAGAATCTTTCTACTGCATAAGATTAAAAGGATAATAGAACCCGGTATTAGATACATGCAGAACATGTATCGAACTTGTAAACAATGCATATTGTTTATTGTTGTCTATATTCCTGGTTGGTCAAGCATCCATTGTTTCTGGATACTTGTTCCTGGTCCCCTACCAGAGTGGTACCGTTAGAACATTGTTTAAATAGGGATGGTTAAGCCGCATTTAGTAGGCAGTTTTTAGACAGCGTTTTGGCAACTTATTGAATCCAGTTCTCGTTCTGTACATATGTAAATAAACATGTAGGCTATACTGCGTATTGGTGTGTTGAGTTGATATCGTCATCCCCTGAGCTGCCGCCGTTGTTGCAGGGCTACATTCTAACCTGTTTTTATTTCATTTTTGCTTTTGATGATTAGAACACTAAAAACTATTTCAACGCCTTTGAATAGGTTATGTATTAACGTTTCTTATGCGACATTTTAAGTCCTTTGAGCAATGATTACGATAGGACATCCTTGCAAAAATCTTTCTTTTCCCAAACTAATACAACGCCTTTGTATAACATGTAAACATATCGTGTAAAAAACGTTTCTTATGCGATATTTTAAGTACTCTGAAGTATGTTAACGAAACGACATTCTGCCAAAAAAATTCTATTCCCAAACAAAATGGCGGCCAAATGTTAACAAAATGGCGGCCAATGTCGAAGTTGTAAGCTCAGGTCCAGGCTGAATAAAATATTTGATTAGTCGGTTGATAAATAGACCAATTGCTGCTGAATAGCTTTATTTACACGCTTTATATTTTTAAGAAACGCTTTCAGATTTGGGGTGGATATTTGTTGGAAGACTGATTTCAAAGTGTAATAAAAGCTGTAATGAAATGAGAATAAAAGTCTCAAAGATATAAAAATATACTAACCTCGCAACTCTCCTTCTGTCGACTTGAAGAGAACTGTTAAATCAGTATCAACACTCTCCTTTTCAACGCTTTGCAAAAATTGCCTCTATTAAGAAAAATAAGAAGAGACAAAACCTTAAATGAACTTACTTTCATATCCCCAAGCAACCATGACGTAGGTAACCAGGGTAACAAAAGAATAATTAGACATTTCAGTCCATATTACCATTATTAGTGTACCTTTCAAATAGACAATCAAACAACAAACATAAAACTTATACCATTATTTACTTCAATTAAATCAAGGACCTTCTTTAGAATCCCTTCGACCTTCTACAGAATCCATAGATCTATTGATAGTTAATTTTGCCAACTGGACCTATCAAATCAATATTACTGTACCAGAAAATCTATGTTTATCCATCAAGTTTATTTAAAGCCACTTTGTAGGTATGCTAACAAATTGTCCCAACTACAGTATCTGACCTGAGATTGCGTAAGCATTCAAAGGCCAAAGTTAACAAGGTAAATTAGAACCAACGCAGACTTTAATATGAAATCGTACAACGCAATTAATACAATCTTCTTTCGTATGCAATGAAGATCGGATCGGATAACACTACTTAGAGTCTTTTTTAAACCGCCTTATTGAAAGGCTAATTGGAGGAAGTATTCTAATGTTGCATCTAACCATGTAGATAATACTTTGCTGCTATATGGTAAAATACACGCATCTATTTAAACATATGTCTTGATGTGTATAGAAATATGACCACTGATATCGCTTTTAAGAGGTGTAAATTCTTGTGTAAACCTGTAAAATAACACTCACCCCTTTTCTCCCCCTCTCTCTCTCACCCCCTCTCTCTCTCGCTCTCTTGCTCTCTATCTACCAGGAGACTATAAAGCGTATATTTGAGTAACGAAATGGGTATGTGTTGTATAGTGGTAGGATCTCGCAGCGCACGCGAGAGCCCTCCTAGTTCCCACCTGGCTACACGCTTCAATTATTTCTCTCTCTCTCTCTCTCTCTAAAGATTCTTACCGAACGTTCATTTATCCATTCATTACATACTGTGGTTTTGTTTATTTTGATCTTTGTATCATTCTTTTTATGCCTTTAATATAAAAAACAAAAAACAAATATTAATAGTTGCGGAAAAATAGATGTGCAAGATAAAATTCATAGTTCCAATCCGCCATCCAAGCATTACCATCTTTCAATTAACTATTATAGAATTTCTAGAGTAAGCTTCATATCTTAGTACCTCCTAAAAATGAAAGAGATGTCATACACGTATTTCAATTGTAAATGTCAATTAGTTGGATATCAAGTAAAACCATCCTTAGAAATGGAAATGTTGTTCACAACAACCAGTTTCTTCTTGTGAAACAATAAATTCTAAATCACTAGAATTGAAGACTTAGGAAGGAGTAAACAATTTAAGTTAACTATTAATTATATTCAGGTAAAAAAGTAAATAACACGGTAAATCAAAAATCAATAAACACATTGAATAGAAAAAAAAAAAAAAAAAAAACCCACAAAAAAACGTTATGACCTCCCAAACCAAGGATAACACAAGAACTATGAAATGAGCTTATCTTATTTCTATTGTGATACTTTAATGAGGTAGCAGTATGTCAGTCATATCGTGGCGGCTGGAGAACCTATCAAAAGCTTCCTGGTATTTCTCACTCCAGTACTACCACTACAACCTATCTTAGCCTGCAGCTGCTATCCCACTTATGTTTTCGATTATCCATTGGTGAGAGAGAAATGTCGGAAAGGATATGTGCCGCTGCCGGGGATCGCCTAATGAAATCCCATGGTTGAAAATTGGGAGTCTGATGCGCTACCGACTGCGCTATGACGGCGGCTATTAAAGATAAGAGAATAAGAAGAAATGGTAGCCACTTCTGTCAAAGATAACAGAACAAATACTTTTCACCAAGGGAATAATTCATATTTTCTCTTTTAACAGCTAACCGATCCAAATGCATCAGTCTATCATATATATAAATTTTTATTTAATTTCGTAGAATCGTATACATACAAATCTATCCAAATGAAATCGTTGATTAACTCTTTCCTGATCAATCCCTTATTATTATCCCTGTGATTTTATACTTGAGAAAATATTCCGGGACAAGAAGAAATTGCTCGTAACAAGCAATTTCTTCTTTTCCCTTAATATTTTTTTACCCAATGCAATACAATTCTTTAATGTCTCCAGGTTTGGAGATATAGCAATGTACACTATGATATTTTAACATTAAGATGTGGATATGACAAAAATGGTAAATTGACATTAAATATATGTACATGCATAATAGAAGTGTTTTAACATAGTCCCTTCCACTCGCAACTCACACGCGCATACTAAACAGTACCCAAGCGCTATCGAGCAAATTCTATTAAGCATTTGCCCGTTAGTGCCTGTGGATGAACGCAGTGAATCGGATAGAAACAAGAGAGTCTAGATTGTCACCATTAGGCTAATATATTTTAAAGCAAATACCGATATATTTGAATGATACGCTCAGAAAAGACTGTTCAATATTACGTTCTAGTAATGGTGGCAAAGAAGCTCCCCTTAGACGTAGGGTCAAAGAAAATTCTCCATAGAGGAAAGTTCATCCGTAAGAGCATTGCCGACGATAGACCTTGCCTCCCTGAAGAATTCAGCCCGAAAAACTCTCCGTTTTTAGCTAGCAAAGCGTCAGCTTTGATAGCTTAAGTTAATAGACAAAATTTGAGGTCGTCTCAAAGTTCAACGGGTACAAACTGCCACTGGAGGCTTAACCACTGAATCCATTGAATTACTACGCAATAAAAAATAATTCTTATGAATTTCAGGAATATTGCAAACCCTTTTCAAACTGTAGAGAACCCTGTCAAAAGCATGCTATTTAACCCAATCCCACTCAATTCTGCTTTTTTAAGCATCTCAAGAAAAAAACTTTGGAAAACAGTGTGGACAATGAAGAAATTGCTTGTTACAAGCAATTTCTTCAATGTCCACAATGTTTTCTACCCAACAAGGGAAATATTTTCTATATTCAACCATGCTTTGCTAGCTTACAGTACTTTCAGTTCTTTGATTTTACACTCGGACAACAGATGTACAATTGGTTCAATATGTATGTTATTGCAAAATCCACACACGTTATTGTTAAGACGGACTTGCCTCACCTAAAGTTTAGCGACGACATTCTGAATAGTTCTAAAAGAGCTTGAGTTTGAAACCTATATACTATGCTCGGACTGATCACCGGATGTAAAACTAAGAAAAATATAAAATCGTCGTTAGTGGTTAAGCGCTTTGCCCACAAAACTTCTTCTTTGTCATGTATTGCACTATAAACAGTGCGCTTCCACATATCGATGGCTACGAGCAAAAACATAGTATGGCTCTATACATTGTATAGAGCTATACTATGTTTTTGCTCTAAGCCCTCGATATCTTTACTTGGTAGGGTGTGATCGCTGAAATAACTATTCTTCACTGACTATTCGAAATAGCCCTAGCATTGATTCAGCCATGTCAGATCTGGTTCGTTTTGAGAAACCCTGCACTTTTTTGGCTACAAAATGTTGGAAGACTGTCAAGTTTTGTTTATCTTTTCAAGAAATATTATTCCAAAGTTCTGCTCCATATAATAAGGTTGGACGAACTATTTTGGTATATAAGCTTGTAGTGACTAACGGGTTTAATCCTGCTGGGTGCAGACCTTGTTACTTTTCAAATTGAATAAACTTTTAGTTATCGTCTGCAACTTCATTGGAATTGGACAAGTCTAAAATTTGAAAAATAGGAAAGGAATAAAGTAGTTAAATTGAAGTAAGGGAAACTCTCTATAAATTCTGACCACATAACAAACTGTCCTCCTGCAAAGTAAACCTGTCTCGTGTATATGACTTTTAATCGCAAAATAGCCCTATACCGTTTATTAAAGACGCAATGTGATGCATTTTGATTTACTTTGATTCATAATGAATCAACCAACTTGCGACAGTTTGTTATATTTTGCAATATTTTAACAAACTACTTTTTCTTTATTCGTGGTGTTGCGCATTTGACATTTTTTCCAATCGTGATAACTGTAATAGCCAAGCTTTTGAGGTTTTGGCGCTATGAGGGCTCTATCTAAAGTTGTTCTTTTTGATTATTTTCAATACAGTCATAGTAAACAAACCTTTCTTCAAATGGGTCTTACTAGGCGCAGTAATTGACCAATCACGGCTCTCGATCAAGTTATAAACCGACCAATCAAACCATTTATTTAGCCCGGACCTGAGTTTATCAACCCCAACAATAACCGCCATTTTTTTTCACCTTTACTGTTGGTTTGGCGACTTAGACGTCGTAACTACATCCAATTCAAGCTGTAGTTACGACGTTCAAATCTCCATTCAACCATTTTCCTTTTTTGCTACATGCTATTGACCATATATTTTGCAAATAACGCTGTTAAAAATCGAAGCGGAACTTCCTGTCGGACTTAACGGGCGGGGCCTAGGTAGTCAGTGGGCGGGGCCAGCGATTGGTCAATTAGGGCGTTGAAATATGAAAGAAAGTGATGGTTGGGGATCGAATCCCGGTTGCGGCACTGGTCATGTAGGTATGTCCTTGGGCAGTTCCAGCCTATTATTGGTGATACGTAGGAAGCTGATGAAAAGAGAACTTCGCCGTTATATATTTGAAAGGTTGTTCAAAGCGGCATAAACCCATTTAAAATTTATTAATTAGCTCACTACCATTTTGTTTTGTTATCATTATGGAGATTAATCACTGTAGATGTATTGTTCTTGATGACTTCTAAGATTGATGATTAAGTCCTGTATAAAGTCCTATTCAAGTATGATTTAATCTTTTTATATTTCATTTGTTCTTTGATAATTGACCAATCGCAACCGTCAATCAAGGAATCAATCGACCAATTTAATAATTTATTCAGCCCGGACCTGAGCTTATCAACTCAGACACTGGCTGCCATTTTGTTTACCTTTATTGTTGGTTTGGCTACTAAAACGTCGTAACTACAGCTTATTCAAGCTGCAAATACGACGTTTAGGTAACAAACCAAATACTTTACTTTTTTGTTACATGCTACTGGCCATAAATTTTGCAAAATAACGCCGTTAAAAATCGAAGAGGAACTTCCCTTGGGAGCTAATGGGCGGAGCTTAGGGAGTTAGTGGGCGGGGCCAGCGGTTGGTCTATTAGAACACTAGTTCATTGTCTTTGTATAACATGTAAATACATTGTCTAAAACACGTTTCTTGTATGATATTTTAAGTCGTTTGTGTAATGATCAGGATGGGACATTGCATTATATCAAAGGTCATGATAAATAAACGAGGTTAAAGTAACCAAGGAGTTAATATATTACAACATGACAAAATCTTAGACCGGCTCAAATTGAAAGAAGTTGCAGACGACAATTTCACGATGGCAGAATTTGGGAGAAAACATTGTGGACATCGAAGAAATACTTTTTATGGTGTAGGCATTCATTGGATTTAGTGGTTAAGTCTCCAGTGGCAGTTTGCACTCGTTGAACTCTGAGAAGACCTCAAAATTTTGTCTGTTAACTTAAGCCATCAAAGCTAACGATATGCTAGCTATAAAACGGAGCTTTAAGAATGATAAGAGTATTGTTCGTTTTTAAGTTGTAATGCGGAGCAATTCCAACTTAGATTTAACAAAACCGCAAAATGAACACAAGACAATTTCAATTTTCGGGTTTTTTGATAACACATATCGCGTGATCTCTTAGATATGAATACACCTCGGGTTACTTCTCATCTTAACTTGCCACGGACAATCAGTTAGTTGTAGCCGAAGACAATAATATGGCACATGTAAAGGATGGTATAACAATTCGTTTAGAGACTTCTAAACATGCTTTAGTTTGCTTTAAATTATTAAAGATAAGGTAATAATCAGCGCAGTAATTTGTTTTTTGTGATTCGCCGTCCCGTGTTTGGTAATCACGTGATCTCAAGTGACATGTGGTAGTCATGAGACCATAGATAGGCAATGTTTACAAATATGGCTCAGACCGCAAATGCATTTTTACAATAACCACCCGCCCAGTGCTTTAAAATATTCTAGGGCGATTAAGGGGGATCGTAGGCATCAAGCAAACGCGATTTTTGCGGGATTTACAGCTTTTATTCAATCAAAATCAAATAGGTGCAAAACGAAAGGAGGGGATTTTGAAAATTAGAATTTAAACATATCAACTTTCGGTTTCTACTTATTTACTAAATGATCACGCTTTATTATGTCGTTATTTACAAGTTTAAATCGATAATAACACACCAAACCTTTAAAAAGTGTCATCTAGCTTTCAGCTTGGTCCTTTTTACTTAAGATTTTTTACGGTTCTAAAGCCGAATAACGAATATGGAAATCGCGCGATTACAGGGCGACGAAGATGATTTGATACTATCTTCATCATATTAAAGGAATTTTTAGGAAAAGGGCAAAACTACCATGTGCAAACAATAACGTTACAATAACGTAAACGTCTTTTTTTTCTTTTGAATTTTACTCACAACGCTTTTAAAATTCTTTTTTCCTAAGTCTAAACCGGTATTTCAAACCGATCACCCGAAACAAATTTCCGCGCATTTTCGCAAATTTCCACGTATACTCATAAAATTGAAGTGAAAATCTACGTGAGTTTAGTATGATCGTCACAGAATTGGCCGAGTTGAGAGTCAAATAATCATCGAGGTAATTGATTTCTTACTGTAGAAGCTGTTATTCTTTGATTTCAAGATTCTAAAAGGAGTTCACGTATTACAGTTGATCAAAACGAGAATGTAATGCTTGAAAATTCTAATTTTGCTGTGCGTGAGACAAGCTTATAACCTATTTCAACACGATAAAATTTTAGAACAGTCCAAATTCAAAGAAGTAGCAGACGACAATTGTAAGTTGATGAAATCTTTATAATTGTAGTCTTTTTGGTCAGAAAACATTGTGGATCATGAAGAAATTACTTGTAACAAGCAATTTCTTCATTTTCCACAATGTTTTCCAAAGCTTTCATAATGAGGGTCATTTAAAAGCGTCCCTGTCTGGGAATGGGTTAAGACAATGCTAGTTTTTGATTTCTGTATGTGGATTAATGTTTTTGTCCTTTATTCACGCACATATGTACACGAATGGGAATGCTGGTTTAAGTTTAAAGGAGGGTGGCTTACTCGGAAAGTAATAAATGAATTTGAACCGAATTCCACAGTTATGACCTTTCAGCGCATTCCAACTTCTCAGTACTTTCAGTCCTTTGATTATTGAAGGTGAACATAAAAACTTAATCATATTTTATAAATTCACGAAGCGGATTCATACATAGTACGAATAAGATTTTAGGTTCATATCTCAACCAATGAAAATATTCCTTTTCATTTCTTACAATTCTATGACACAAATAAATAAAAGAAATATACAAATGTTGATACATTTTTATAGAACTACTTTGCGCACAAGCAAACAATGGCTGCGTGATAAAACTTTGTTCTTGGAGGAATGGATTATTTTCAACGCCAATTAGAACGCTCTTTTTTGATAGACGAAACTAACAATTAAATCAATCTCAAGTAGATATCTCAGAAGCAGAATATTGTTTGATTTCACTGGTTTGTTTTATTTTTATCACCATGAATTCACCAATTGCTGCAGATCCTTTTTTTGTATACAAGAATTTTATTTTATTTTGAAGAAACGCTCTCAGTTTTTGGAGGTGGGTATTTTTGCAAGTCTGATTTTCACGTGTAATAAAATCATAAAAGCCGACAGGAAACAATAACAAATGTTTTGGAATATATAAATGTATCAAGTTCACTCCTCGTGATCTTTCGACTTGAAGTGATAAAGCTCAAAAGAAGTTAATTTCTTATCCTCAAGCGACAAGTGCGTATGTAACCAGGGCAACAAAAGAATAATTAAACTTTTCAACCCGTATCACAATTATTAGTGCAATTAGCAAATGTAAAAAATGAAAAAAGAAACCGACTTTGATAATATTAGAAATATCAAAAACCTTTCAACATGCACATAATTGGTCACATACGAAAAGTTTCAACCACGGTTAACCTCTAGATTGCTTGATCGATACGTTCAATGCCTATGTGGTGGTTATTTTCATACCTTAATTGGCCTCAGATATTAAGAAAGGTGTCAATGAAAAGTTGACATTTAGGTCAGATGTATATTATTTTTTCATAAAAAGGTTTATCTTAACAGAATAATAACTGTCAAGAATGAAAAAAATCACTCCTGCATTTCAGTATTACAATGCACTACATGACCTTAGAAATGACTGACTAAGGTCAGCTGAAGCAGTTATGCAAAAACATAGTGAAAACGTAAAGAGCAGATCTGCTAAAATGTATATATGTTTTTTTCAGATCTGCTAAAACATACAATGTAAACCGGTTTTAATATGAACACACTGTGGTCGACCCGGTAAAATCTTTAAAGACCTATTGTTATGCCCTATGATATCAGAATCAGCGTCGGTTGTCGGCGTTCAACTTGTTCAACGTTTTATAGTCGATATTGACCTAAAGGCCCGGTCCAACTGCACTTTCGGATGCATAGGGGATATAAAACGTAAAAAATTCTTGCCATCCGTTGGAAAACGCAATACATTCGTTGCGTACTTACTGGATACGTGTTCTTTAGTTCTATCCATCGGGCATCCGTCAATCGTGATTTCATCCGCGCAAGAAGTTTTGAGCTGCTCAAAACTTTTAGAACGGATGAACCTTCTGTCATGTACGATATAAATCCGTAATACATACAAGCAACAAACGTTCTATGTCCGTTATCATCCGTTAAAGGTTCGTTTTAAACTCTCTACATCCTCGCAACTCACATCCGCTGCAGCAGTAAAGGGAAAGAATGGGGAAATATAAGGTACGTGGAACGGCTTTACATCGTTGGTAGCACGGAAATAGAAAGGATATAAGCATATGCATCGCGTATATAAAGTACTCAAAATGGACAAAGAGTTTGTATCTGAGATGTATATCGTATATTTAGGATGTCTAGAGTATATAGATGGACACCGATATTTTGTATAAAAGAGGAAAGACAATAATTTGGATCTTAGTATGAGTCGAGCTGTCGTGGTGAACAGATCCCACATGTCAAAGGTCAAGCTTAAAAAAGGTCCTAGTTTACTTCGTCTAAACCCCTATTTTGTGCTACCGGTACAATGCGCTGTTTTGATGAAAATATTCTGCTTTGTGACATGTCTAGTTAGCCCTTTCCCAAAGAAGACCGGGTTTTGACGTCTCTGTAGGAATAGGCTTAGGAAAACATTGACGCAAAAGAAGAAAGTGCTGATAATCAGCACTTTCTCCTTTTAACTAAATATTTTCTGGGCTATAAAATATCTATTTTCTGCTTTTGATATGATTTATTTCGTCGTCTACAACTCCTTTCAAATTTAACCGCCCTAAAATTTTGTCGTTTGGGAAAGGGTTGATAATCGTATTTGTGGCAGTTGAGATGGTGGACCATACCGTCCCAGTATGACTGCATTGCAATCCTACATTTGAATGTTTTAATATCCTATGTTCATAAGTCCCCTTTCCAGATGATAATAAAGTACACGACTGGTCAAACAATAATTTGAAAATTGCTGTCTGGTAGGATGACTCTGTCCCAAACAAGAATCGGTTTTAACGTGCTTAATAGAAAAGGATTGAGAAAACATTGAGACACAAGGAGAAAATGTTGATAATCAATATTTTCTCCTGTTGACTGAATATTTTCTGTACTATATCGTAAGCATATCCTTTATTTATAACATCCGTTCTGTCGTCTGTACTAGCTTTTTGGACCACCATTGCCGTTTTGGGAATTGGTTAAAATAAGGACAGTGGACTTTTCTTGTCAACTTGACAACCAAGTTTCTTGATCCATTAACATAGTCAAGCATACAATGACTGTGTTAAACTATTCAAAGACGACAAAACTTCAAGACTGAAGTAATAGCAAACAATTTAAATATGGTGCAGTCACCATAAAGGTTAGAAGAAATTGTGGGAAAAGAAGAAAATTATGGTTATCGGCGTTTTGTTCTATTCCGACAATGGTTTCAAAAGTCTATGTAACAAGATTTTGTTCCTGATAGTGAAGGCTTAAGAAAACATTCAGGCAAAATAAGAAAATGCAGATAATCAGCATTTTCTTCTTTTGTCTTAACATTTTCTATGCTATATTGTACAAAAATCGTACCTTTATCAACATTCATTTTGTCGTCTACAGGGGTTTTCAAAAAAAGGAGCACCCTAAAATTGTGCTGTACGTGAGGTAAAAGTAGTGATTGCTTTGTAAAGGCTTAACCATTTTTTCAAGTCTTAAACCCTTTCGCAGTCGACAAAACCTAAGAATGGTCCTATTCGAAATCGGTTGCAGATGATAAAATAAAAGTTTTTTTCAAAGCATTACCAGCACTTTTTTTTTCCAACAATGTTTTCAAAAGTCTTTATGAAGGGCGCTAGAGTAGTGATCATGTTGTAATAGGTTAACCATTTTTCAAAGTCTTTAACACGTTCGCAAACAACAAGATTTTAGAATAGTCCTAATTGAAAGCCGTTGCAGATGACAAAATACATATTATTTTGAAACAGAAAATTTGCATAACATAGAAAACATAAACGGGAAAGGATAAGATGCTAGTTACCACCATTTTCTTATTTTCCTAAAATGTTTTCAAGGTGGTCTACCTAAAGGTCGACAAAACCAGGGATTTGTTGAAAGGATTAAGTAAACAAGACAATTTTTAATGTAAACAATGTTTTTTATTATACCCTAACCATTGTAGGCTCCTGACACAAAATAATCATTAATAAAAACTACAATTAAAACAAAACATTCAGCTCACAAGTGTTTCACAATAGGTCTTCTCAGTCACATCTAAGTTTCTCAAATTGTTCACTACTCGACATCATTCTGTCTGTTGAAGGCGTTATCCTGGATCTATATCATCTTCAGCTGTCACTTTAGATGTGGCGTGTGTGCTTATCTCACTCGGCCTTGGGGTGCTTGGCCTCGAGGAAACCGCAAGTTGGGGTGTGTTGAGGACATCGTTGTTGGCCTCCGAGTTGTTTCTAAGTCCAGTGAGGTTTGGAGACTCTTCATTAAGGACTTGAAATGTCATGCCCAATACTGCCGAGTTATTGTCCGTTGAGGGTCTTAGCTCTGGGCTGGAAAAAGGAGTGGTGTGTGTGGCGTTCGATGAACCTGGGCCTGTACCGGGAGATTCTGCATCTGCTGTGGAATGTCCTGATAGTCGTATGATTGGTAGGGGAGGGGCTGTTGAAAACCGTGGAAGGGATGTGTCGTCGCCTGGGTTGGAAGAACAGACCTTTGCTGAGTGATACGAGATTCAGCTTGGCGTTGAGGGTTATGGAGAAGTGTTGTAATCTTCTGTCTCATAATCTGGTACTCGTCCTCGGGCAGGTCCCTCAGGGTCTGGTTCACGTAGGTGATGAAGGGCTTCCGGGTCGAGGATACCCTGTCCAAGTCGACTAGCTGAGAGAGAAGATCTGTACTGGCCTTCATTGTATCCCTTATCTCCAACAGTACACTATCGTCCTGGCTCTCCATTCTGCCTCTCTGCCTGGGTCCTCTAGAGCTGGTGCTGGAGGTGGGGGCAGGTTGGCCTCTGGCGGCTGCCGCTTGTTCCTCCAATTGCGAGAGTAGGGTGGCGTCCTGAACGGGATTCTCAAAGTCCGGTTCTAGTGGGAGTGAAGCTGTCAAGTTTTCTGCTATGGGGCTCTCTGAAGACACCTGACTGGACAAGATAGGTGGCTCATGGTTGTCCGTAGGCTGGGTGAGGGAGATGGGTTTCAATGGGGCTGCCCTTCGGTATCAGATCTCACCCTCTAGGAAAGAGCACTTAGCCACGACATACTTCTCACGGTCAGTGAGCCTTACGGCGGCTTGTCCGGATTTCTTGAGGTGTAACTTTCCATACCAGGCGTGCATGTGCTTCCACCACCCAAGCAGTACGTCTGTTGTGCACCCCAGACTCTCCGCCTTATCGCTCCAAGCTGCCTGCTTCTTTTTAGTGTCCCGGTACTGTCTGAGGCCATTTCTCCAGAGGTACTCTTTCTCCCTCAGCCATTCTAGCATAATGTCCTCATGCTCGTCGGAAAGGGAATAGTGTTTTCTTTCCCCCTTCTTCTCTTCCCGCCTCTTCCCCCCTTTGTCTAGAACTTGTTCACGGCCGTCATTGGATTGAACTTCAGGCCCTTGATGAGCTTGTTCAGTTAGTGTATCAGAATCTACAGCAGCATGTTCCACATCAATAGCTGCTTCGTCATCAGGGCCAGGAGCTGGATTGCTGCTTCTGGCCTTCTTCGCCTTTTTAGGGCTCAAATAAGTAGAAACAGTCGTCTTTTTCTTTCTCTCAGACTGACGCACCATGGTTTAAATGATCGAGATCTTCTCCCAAACACGTCTTTCCGCTTAATGCCGATAGTGTGTGTGTGTATTTCCGTTTATTTATCGTCGCTACCGTAGCACATGCCCATATGAGCGACGCCCCCAGAAGATGGTTTGTTGTTACGGGGGATAGTGCAAGGATACAGGACGAAACTGCTGAGAGCTCCGCCTGGTTCTTTAACATGTTCGATGGATAGCATCGTCACACGGGGCCTCGGTTTAACGTCTCATCCGAAAGACAATTAGTTTGTTAGTTGATATGGTCAGCCCAGGGCTCGAACCCGTGATCTTGGGGTTTGAAGTCAAGTGCTCTACCAACTGAGCTAATCGGGCTGCCAATAGCGCACGTGTTGCACCCCTTTATACCCGCGGAGCAGACGCAATTTATACCCCACGCATGCGCAATGGACGGTTTTCATCCGATATCCATCCGAGAGGTATCCGTACTGTTTCCATCACATGTACGTTATGCACCCGCTTTATTCGCTAGGCATCCGCCCTTTGCGCTATGTGTCCGCTTTGAAATTATTCATTCGTAGCTGTCATCCGCTTCCATCCACTTTTATCCACCAGGCTTCCATTGCATATCCTATTAACATCCCTGCTACATACTACCCACGTCCGCTTTCTATTCGCAAAATTTCGCCATTTTCGTCCATTTCTAGAGCGGATGAAAACGGATGGAGCCTTCCCCGAAATTTTGCTCGTCCGCTGTGTACGTTTTGTGCCCATTTGCCAGTGGGACCGGGCCTTAAGGGGCTAAAGTTTTACACACCATTACATATTTTGGTGTAGACTTACATTTTATACAATAATCTGAGACCCTTTGGCCTTGGTCTTGACCTTGATTCAGCTATGAAAAATAAATAACTAAAAGCCTTCACTGAAACCCTAATTTAAATTTTCCAAATGTCAAAAATAAACTTGCTAAATTAAATGCTTTCTTATTTCTTTCACCGTAATACCAAATGGACCGGTCGCTTGACCCGTCCACTTACTCATTTGGCCACGCAAATTGACTCTAACAGGAAGTCCCGATTCGATTTTAAACGGCACTAGTTTGTTAAATATATGTTCAGGAGCATGTAACAAAAACTATAGTAGTTGGTTGGAGACCTCAACTTCGTATCTACTGCTTGGATAAACTGTAGTTACGGCCTATAAATCGTCAAACCAACAGAAAGGGTTAGAAAAATGACGGCCAATGTCCATGTTCAAAACTCATGGCTGGTGTAAATGAGTGATTTCATTGGTCGATGGGTTATTTGATTGAAGACGCGATTGGTCAAATCTCAAACAGAGTGAAAACTCCACAAATCACATTAACACGCTTTCAAGAGGACCTGCTAAGTAACAAACATCGATCTTTTAAGCTCTCTGGTTTAACTAAATATCCATCTTTGTTTCTATGTTGAGTCATGCCGCGCTGGTTGGGGCAATAAAATGAACCAAAATTGTTACATTATGAATAAGATTCCTGAAATTATGTAGTAAACATTCTATGAAAGCAGACGACATACAAATATTTAATACAACATTCTAATTATGAAACAACAGGAAAATACATCCTTTATAGGGAGTAAAGATGCTTTTTATGTCGCAAAAGAAGACTTGCGAAAATCAACGATCGATTATCAAAATAAACGAAGGCATTTCCTTACTAACCTATGTAGGCGGCTGTTATTAATGAATTTTAGATTTCGTCGGAGCAGTTGCAATAAATATTAGCATAGTCACGGCGTGCAGTTACGCTTTCAGTGTGAACTCGCTCAAACCAGTGCCATCATGCCTCCAAAAGTTCTATCATCTTGCCAATTTTCGATTCTGTAAAGATCTGTTCAAAATTGTCCAAAGAGTTAATATTAACATGCTCACTTATTGTACTTGTGCGCTAACCACTAAATGTGACATAATTCACTATGTTGGTTGTTTCAATTGTCACTTTGTTTCTTTCTATTTCGTGACAAGCCGTGGATGCTGGTTTTCGAAGGCTGGGGGATAATAAGATCTCTCAAATTAAACTGAATTCTAGACTAGTGTCATGCATGTCACACCTCTGTAAACCATCATTTCACTGAATCCGATTTGCGACCAAGTCCTCGACCAAGTTCTCGACGTTACCGCAGTTGAGTAAAGCTGTGGTTATATTATTTAATCGCTAACCGACAGTACTACAAACTATGTCATAAAACAATTAATCTATCACTCAACAAATACTCAAATGAAAAACAACAACTAAAAAAAAAGATGAAATATTAGCCCAACATATTTTCTCCTTGTAAATGTAAGTGATTTGATAAACCGGCTGTGTTAAACTGTTTATTTCACGTATTTGTATTTCTTTGTCCATATTGTACAGAAATGTAACTGGACGTTAATAAAAATTCTGTTCTGTTCTGTTAGGTCGTTTGAAAATGATTATGCGGAGTTGATAATTGAATGCAACGGATTGTTAGAATATCACGAGTTTCCGCTGACCATTTGCAGGATAACAACAACAACAACAACAAAAAACAAGTTTAACCCGTCAGAATACCAGCGATATACGGCCCGTTTGTACATATGCTCATTTGGGCATATTTTGTGGCAATTTGTTTTGGTTTTCTTTTCTAAGTTTAAGAAATATCGACACACCCTTAAAATGCTTTCTTGACGCAGAAATTTATTTCACTAATTTTCAGTGAGTGAAAAATTTATGCAGCTAGATGTTAGGTAAAACATATTATGTTATTAGAAAATTAGTTCGACAAAGGGAAAAGTAGACACTATAAGAGAAATACCTGCATCTATGGAAATTGAGCGATTTTTATGAACTTGAAAAATCTATGCTCTTTAATTAGGGTATAATACACCACTTACTCCACTTCAACCATGAGATGTCATCGGTTCGATCCCCGGCAGCGGCACATATTCTTTCCGACATTTGTTTCTCACCAATGGATAATCGTAAACCTAAGTGGGATGAGCAGCTGGGTGCCAGGAAAGGATGTAGTGGTAGTACTAGTGTGAGAAATACCAGAAATCCATTGTTAGTTGCTCCAGCCGCCGCGATATGACTCAAATACTATGAAAAGTGGTGTTTAACCCCATTCAATCAATCAAAACCTCACTCTTTTTTGAAAATAATTGCTTTCGTTATTTATAGTTACTAATTGAACATTCGAGTGTGTCAATCAAGAAATCAACCGACCAATCAAATAATTAAATAAGCCCGAACCTGAGCTTTCATTTGCAACATTGGTCGCCAGTTTTGTTAACCTTTTTGTTGGTTTGGCGACTTAAACGTCGTAACTACAGCTTATCCAAGCTGTAGTGATGACGTTTAAATCATTAATCAACCATTTTCTTTTTTGTAACTTGTTATTTGCCATACATTTTGTGCAAAATAACGCCGTTAAAAATCGAAGCAGATCTTTCTGTCGGAGTAAATTGGCGGGACCTAGGGAGCCAGTGAGCGGGGCCAGCGTTTGGTGAATTGACATATATGTCGAAAGTATTTCGGCTGAAATGGCTGATAACCCTGGTACGTAGGCAGCAGATTTAATTGGAGAAGGGGGAGGTTTTGAAATCATGAACTTTTCGGTACAAAAGCTCTCAATACTATAGCTACCAGGATTATTGTAGAGGGATAGGGAACTTATTCCAATTCTTGTTTCGACATGTGCAAGAGAAAATGCATAGTTCCAATCCGTCTGGTCAAACAAGCATCATCATATTTCAATTATTTATCATAGATTTTCTTGTGCAAGGTAATATAGAACTTCCTGAAAAATGATAGAGGTGGTATATACAGGTGTTTCAATTGTTAATTACTATTAAAATAAGATCAACACATTCAAAAACCATCCTTAATAGGGAAAGGTTGTTTACAACAACCAGTTTCTTCTTTTTCTGCAATAGCTTATAATTTAATTCATAGTTACGTCTGTCAAAAACGGGCGTTCTGATTGGTCGAAAAAATCATTGATACCTCCATGAACAAAATTTTGAGCACGCAGCTACTTTGTAAGCCTCCGCACAAACTAGTTCAATACAAAAAAGTATCAAAATTTGTAAAGTATTTGCTTTTTTCGCTCGATGCAATTGAATTATGATAAGTATCAAAATTTGTGAAGCTTTTGCTTTTTTCGCTCGATGCAATTAAATTATAAGAAGTATCGAAATTTGTAAAGCTTTTGCTTTTTTTGCTCGATGCAATCAAATTATAAGAAGTATCAAAATTTGTAAAATTTTTGCCGTTTTAGCTCGATGGAATTAAATGAAGGAAGGAAGAGAATAATTTTGTCTTCATGGGGGTAAGAACCGAAAAACCTAATCACACGTATGTATGAACCCGCTTCATTGCTTAATTTCCTTTTTTTTTGGTCACCTGCTAGCCCCGCCCCCTTACTTCTTTGTTCCCTCCCATTGACTCCAACAGGAGTTCCGCTTTGATTTTAATGGTATAATTTTGCAAGATTTATGGCTAGAAGCATAAAAAAAAAAACAAAAAAAAACACACACACAAAAAAAAAAAAAGAAAAAAAAAAAAATCCGCAAAATGGTTTATTTGCGGCTTAAACGTAGTAACTAAAGCTTGAATAAGATGAAGTTACGACGTTTAACCCATTCCCACACAAGAAATTAAGACTAGTCGAAATTGAAAGAAGCTTCAGACGACAGTTCAAGTTGGATGATTTTTATTTTCAGTCTTTTTGGATAAAAAACATTGTGGACAATGAAGAAATTGCTTCAGACAAGCAATTTCTTAATTTTTGAAGATGTTTCTAAAGATTTTTTCTTGGGGAATAAAAATGAGAAGTTGGGTGGTAATTGGGTAAGTCGCCAAACCAACACAAATAGCTCTCAAAAATGGTGGCCAATGTCGGAGTTCAAAGTTCACTTCCGGTCTGAATGAATGATTTGATTGGTCGACTTAGTATTTGATTGAGAGTCGCGATTGGTCACATGCTGCTGGTCAGATTTAACTACACGCTTTTCATTTTGGCAATTTATGAGGGTTTTTTTGGGGGGGAGGGGGTGATATTTGTACAACCTCAAACTTCATCATCTGTTGCCTTGAAAAGAAATAAATAAACAATTTTAATTTCAACTTTTTGCAAGAATTGCCTTTATCAAGAAAAAGCATAAACAAAAGCTTAAATGAACTTACTTTCTTATCCTCAAGCAACAGTGACGTAGGTAACCAGGGTAACAAAAGAATAATTAAGCCTTTCAGTCCATATTACCATTATTAGTGTACCTTTCAAATGCGGATGTCGATCAAAAAATAAACCGACCAATCAAATATTATTCAGCCCGGACCTGAGCTTAACAACTCCGACACTGGCCGCCATTTTTGCTTACCTTGATTGTTTATTTGGCGACTTAAACGTCGTATCTACAGCTTATTCAAGCTATAGTTACAACGTTTAGGTCACAAACCAAATATTTTACTTTTTTGTTACATTTTACTGGCTAAAATTTTTGCAAAATTACGCCGTTAAAATCGAAGCGGATGAGTGGAGCTTACGGGGTCAGTTGGCGGTGCCAGCGATTGATCATTTTGAACACTAAGCACTAGTCCATTGTCTTTGTATAACATGTAAAAACATTGTCTAAAACACGTTTCTTGTGTGATATTTTAAATCCTTTGTGTAGAGATCACGATGGTACATTCCATTAAAAAAAACGGTGCTTTAAAAATGAAAAGAGTTTTTATTGAAGGTGTGAACATAAAAACTTAATCATATTATATTTATTCGCGAAGCGGATACATACACAGTACGATTAAGTTATTAGGTTCATATCTCAACCGAAGAAAAAATTCTCTTACAATTTTATGACAAAAATAAATAAATAAAAGAAATATACAAATTTTGATACATTTTTATGAAACTAATTTGCGCGCAAGCGTACACAATAGTTGTGCGCTAAAAACTTTGTTCTTTGAGGAATGGATTATTTTCAACGCCAATTGGAACGCTCATGTTTGATTTCACTGGTTGGTTTTCTTTTTATCACCATAAACTCACCAATTGCTGCAGATCCTTTTTTGTATACAAGAATTTTATTTTATTTTGAAGAAACGCTCTCAGTTTTTGGAGGTGGATATTTTTGCAAGTCTGATTTCCAAAATAAAAATCATAAAAGCCGACAGGAAACAATAACAAATGTTTTGGAATATATAAATGTATCAAGTTCACACCTCGTGATCTTTCGACTTGAAGTGAGACAGCTCAAATGAAGTTAATTTCTTAATTTCTGAAGTTAATTTACTACAGATCCAGTAAGTTTACAAGCTCAAATAGATAGTATTTATCATTACTCGAAAAGATGGGGGCTAGAAATAAATGTAAATAAAACAAAGATATGCGTTTTTGAAAAGAGAAAATCTCTTCACAATGAAACTTTTGAAATTAATGGAGAGATTATTGAAATTGTTAACAACTTTACATATTTAGGTGTCAACTTTAATTACACTGGTAGTTTTAATCAAGCTGTCAAATGTTTAAATGATCAAGCATTAGAGGCATATAACTCTTTACTTTCCTTGCTAGATAAAGTTAGTATGGATGTGAAAACAACATTATCACTTTTTGACTCTATGGTTGTACCAATATTGCTATATGGAGCAGAGGTTTGGGGAGTGTATAACCATAAAGATGTAGACAAGTAACATATGAAATTTTTAAAAAGAATATCAGGAGTAAAGCAACAAACACCAAATTTTGCAGTTTTGGGAGAATTTGGCAGATTACCTTTATCAACCATTTGCAAGCAAAGAGCATTAAAATTTTGGACTAAGATAATGAATAGAAATGTCCCAATCCTGTATGAAACTTACGTAGATCAATGTGAAAAAATAAATAGAAATTGCTGGTCAAAAAGGATAAATTCTGTGTTAGATCATCTTGGACTTAGTAATCTTAGATTAGCAAATAATCGATCGATAAATTTCAATTGTATTAAGATAAGACTTCATGACCAATTTATTCAAGAATGGAATGTCTATATTTGCAATTCCCAAAAACTTTCATCATATCACGGTTACAAAGAAAATTTTGAGTATGAACCATATCTAGATAATTTGAAAAATCCAAAATTTCGTAAAACGTTCGCAAGATTCAGACTAAGTAGTCATAATTTACAAATTGAAGCTGGGAGATTTTTAAACCTTACCAGAGATGAAAGATTTTGTAATGTTTGTAGAACAAAAGTTATCGAAAATGAATACCACTTCCTCCTTTGTTGTCCTAAATATATTGACCTAAGAAAAAAATACTTAAAAAACATTCAATGGCCCAACATCTTTAAGTTCAATTATCTTATGTCAAGTTCTAAAAGTAATGTTTTGATTAAAGTTTGCAAGTATTTATTAGAATCTTTTAAGATTCGAAACGATTTATTAATCCGATAACCGTTTCAGTATCATTGCTATTTTAGGTAAATGGATATACATAGAATGCAACGATTTGTGTGTATCTCTTCGCTTTATTGTTGTTTCACTTTCAAGTTTTTTCATTTTGCAGTGATGTTCATGTTAAAACCAAGTCTTAGCCATATTTCTTTTTCTGTATGTAAATGGCCAAAGACATATTTAATGTCGATTTTGCCTTTCATTAAATTAAATTAAATCTTAACCTCAAGCAACAAGTGCGTATGTAACCAGGGCATCAAAATAATAATTGAACTATTCAACCCGTATCACAATTATTAGTGCAACTAGCAAATGTAAAGAAAAAAGAGAGAAAAGAAACCGACATTAATAACATTAGAAATATTAGACTTGTACATTACATACATCGTCAAAGTAAACAGATATACACATATTTCAATTAGATTTAATTCCATTTTTCACTTCGAGTGTTGTTATCGTTCGAACGTTTGATGCATGTATCTGATTAATGAAGATGGCTCTACTCGAAGTGGGGTCCTGCCTGTCTCAGTGATTAAGGCGTTCGAATTCGAGGGTCGCTGGTGCGAATCCCTGCCGCGCCGCTACTCACACTGGTTTGTCCTTGAGAAAGACATTTCAGAACCGTAGCCTACTACTTGTGATACCAAAGGAGCACATCTATAAGAGAGCATTGTCGTTATATAACCGAAATATTGTTCAAAATCATTTTACACGTCATTTGCTACTGATCCAATGATTCAAAAATATACAAACGTATATAACAGTCTTTTACATTTCCTTTTATCTTCAACATAATGTAATTAAATTCAAAATTGCAATATATTACTACGACATACCCAAATGCGCATCTATTCCTTTGTGGCGATTTTAACGCACGAGTGAAAGATTTTCAAGATTTTATAGAGCACGATAATTTGAAACACATTTTTGACGATAATATTTCGTATCCATCAGATTATTTTAGTATACCTAGAAGATCAATGGATACAGAATATAATCGATTTGGCCAATCGCTGATTGACCTCTGCTGTATCTTTGATGTTCACATTCTAAACGGTCGCTTTAAAGGAGATTACAATGGTAACTATACTTGTATTGCAAACAACGGTGCAAGTACAGTAGATTACATGGTTTGTTCGTCAAATTTATTTCAATATGTGTGTAATTTCTTTGTGTTAGATAATAATGTTTCAGTTCATTTTCCTATTCATTGTAAATTGCAAGTTAATTGCGTAAATGATTCTGTAATGAACATTAACGATAATTTATTACTTCCCTTTAACGTATACAAGTGGAAAAACGATCAAAATGCTATTTTTTCCGATAATTTTATGAAATTATACGATCAATTTCTATATAACGATTCAAATTTACATGATTCTGTATACCGGCAACGCATTCTAGACAAATTTAACACTATTTATACGAAGTCGGCTTCTGCTGCCCAAATGAAATGTTATACAAAAAATCTATATGAACCCAAATCTACGTGGTGGGATAATGAGTGCACAAACACTAAAATGCACACTGACAGAGCACTACGTCGCTTTCGTCAAACAGGTTATAAGTCTGACTTACTACGTTACAAAATAAGTAGAAACAAATCGAAATATTTATATCGTAAGAAAAAACATGACTTCAAAACAAGATTGAAAGAGGACTTAATGAATAATAGATCAAATGCGAGAAAATTTTGGTCAATTTGAAAACTTGTAATATTACTCGCAAGGATACCATGATATCTCCATCCATCTTATATAACCATTTTAAACAAATATTTGAAAAACCTTTAGAAACCTTGGACTCCTCATTTTTAGAAAATAATCGTGTAAACAGAAATTGTGAGGAACTAAATTCTCCGATTTCTCAAAATGAAATTTCTCAGAGTATTAAATCTTTCAAACCCAACAAATCAGCTGGTCCAGACGGTATACCTATGGAGATGTATAAAAACACTTTAAATACTATTATGCCATTTCTGCAAACATTGTTTAACAAAATATTTGAAACTGGCGATTTCCCTGAAACATGGGGTCGCAGTATTATAACGCCTTTACATAAAAAGGGTCCTTTAATGGACCCAAATAACTATCGCGGCATTTCACTGATAGATTCGGTTTGCAAAATATTCATGCAGGTATTAAACACAAGATTGTCGAATTTGTGTAGTAATAATAATGTTATTCATGAATCGCAAGCAGGTTTTAGAAAAAACTATTCTACTGTTGATAACATATTTGTCCTGATGTCCTTAACCCAAAAATATTTATCCAAACGCCGTGGGAGATTTTATTGTATATTCATTGATTTTAAAAGAGCATTTGATAGTATTAGACATGATCGACTTTGCGAAGCACTAGATAGAAACGGGATAAGAGGGAATTTTATGCAATTATTCAAATCTATGTATAGTAAATTAAGTTCTAGTGTCAAAATTGACGGTAAATTGACACCATATTTCGATTGTTCAATAGGTACTAGACAGGGCTGTGTGTCAAGTCCAAAACTTTTTTCTATATTCATCAATGATCTTGCCAACTATGTCAATAACCCAAATGATCGTGGAATTTTTGTCTCAGATGAAATAAATGACCTTAATATATTAATGTTTGCCGATGATGTAGCTAGCTTTGCTGATACAGTTGTCCAACTACAACGTCAAATTAACAAAATTGAAAAAATTAGCGAAAGCGTGGGTTTAGAAATTAATCTCGATAAGACCAAGATTTTTGTTTTTAGGAATGGTGGGGTACTTAAACAAACAGAAAAATGGTCTTTTGGAGGAAATCAGTTAGAAATTGTAGCGTTCTATAAATATTTAGGTGTCTATTTTTCAAGTCGATTGTCTTGGACTAAAACCCACCAAATGCTAGCGTTACAAGCTAGAAAAGCAATGAATTATATTCTACGCTTACGCCATCATTTCGGAGCCTTAGATGTCAACGATATGTTTAAAATTTTCGATGCTACTGTCAAGCCTATATTGTGTTATGGGTCTCAAATTTGGGGGTATCAGTATGTTGAAAGAATTGAAAAGGTCCAAATTCAGTTTTGTAAAAGATTATGTTATTTATCTCAAAATACTTGTGACTTTTTTGCGCTTGGAGAATGTGGACGTTTACCACTTTGCACTTTCTATATCCCAAACTGCATAAAATATTGGTTAAGTATACTGCGAATGAATAACAATAGATATCCAAAGCAATGTTATTACATGCTTCTGCAACAGGAGGAAGCTGGTAGGGTAAACTGGACAACTTACATCAAAAATCTTTTATTTACATATGGTTTTGGCTATGCTTGGATAATTCAAGATGTTGGTAACGATAAAGAATTTTTGAACTTTTTCACTGATAGGATTGAATTGTGCTTCAAACAACAATGGCACTCAGCATTAAATGATTCTCACAAATCAAAACATTATCAACATTTTAAATCCGCCCTTAACCCGAAACTCTACCTCAGTATCGACTTATCATATATCTTACAAAAATCTTTAGCAAACTTCCGATGTTCTTCACATGATCTGATGATAGAAAAAGGCAGATATTTATCTATTGACCCAGATCATAGATTTTGTCCAGTTTGTAAAAGCCACAATATTTCAATTATTGAAGACGAGTATCATTTCTTTTTCGAATGTCCCTTATATGAACAGTTAAGGAAAAAACATTTCAAAAACTATTGGCTTAATAACAGAACTTTGTTAATGTTCTATAACATTCTTAATTTGACAACAAAAGATTCTATTTATAAAGTGTCGAAATATCTGTCAGAAGCATTTGTCCTTCGAAAAAATGTTCTGAATGAACTTCTGTAATATTGTTTCCAGAAAAAAAATATATATATATATTCGTATGCTATATGATCTGTCTAAACTAATCAATATGTCTCTAAACTGTAATCTTCAAACGGAATGAAATCTACATTTTTCAGTTTTAATTTTGTCACTCTTGTTGTTAACATTTTGATTGTATTGTATGTATCATGGGCCGATGGCCTTATATACTGAATAAACTATGTCTATGTCTATGTCTATTACTAACCAATATATTTTGTCGCTTCGAACTTGACATGAACTAGAGGTTCTTTATCTGTTTTTAAGACGCTAAATGACTTGAGCTGTCGATGCGTCGTGAAACCGCATTCATTCATTCATTCATTCATTCATTCATTCATTTATTCATTCACTCAATATAATTGAAATATTGTTCAAAATGGCAATAAAACATATTCAAACAAATATTTATAAACTTTAGTCTGCCTCCCTTAAATCCTACGATGACTCCTGATGGCATTTTTTGTTAATGCTCGGCATCCATGCTAGAATTGTTCCTTAGACTATTACAAACAAGATAGGGGTGGATGCCCAGCGGGATTTTTTGATTTAAGGTCACAGTAAGGTCAAAGGTCAATGAGTTCAAAAATCAAGAAAAAATGGCTTGTAGCTAAAGCAAATTTATTTGCGTCAACACATTATGAAAGCAATGTGAACGAAATCAAATAAATTGAATCAGGATAAAAACAGAGGCTTACCCTAGAGCATATATTGTCATTTTCAAACAGAATTTTACCATATTTATGCTAAAAAACGCTATGTCCAATAACAAAATAAAGCACAATACTTAACAAAACTTTGATTGAACATGAGTAAAAGGTTTGTTATTACATACATATTATCCAAGGTATTAATGTAACTGAAGGTAGCTATTCTAGAGTACTTTAAGCAATGCTTGCTTAGTGTCTGTTTCAAATTTCAGTTCAGAATGAGGTCACGGGTAAAGTACGTTCAAATGTGTGAAACTTGCAAATACATGCAACTGATGTTCATTGTACATTATTTCCATCTTTGATATTATGACAATAGCAACAAAATCAAATGCAAATAAGTAACAAGAGCCATATCGGACATGTCCATCCCCCGCTGTATAAGCTTGATAGTAAATTGAAGCCAATAACTCCAAAATAATGCAAACAAGAGTTGTGGTTCAAGTTGAAAGCATTTATACTTTAGGAGATATTCCCCAGACAAAATCTAAGTCTTTTACCCATGACCCATGAAACCATCAATAATTATTCAAGCAATAGTTGTGGTTCTTGTACACTGCACTTCTCCTCAATGAGATCTTTCCACCTATAAAGTTTCAAGTAGATAGCTATGATACTTTCAGAGATATGCCTCTGTCAAAATCTAAGTCTTTAAAATAACAAACGGCAATAACTCCAAGCAAGAGTTGTGGTTCTTGCGGACAGAGATCATTACTATATCCCCTTCGCCGAAACGGCGGAGGATAAAAATGAAACCAATGCTTACCTCAGCCCCCCAATTGATATTTACAGTTAAAACTTTACCATATAACTGCTAACAAGAGCTTTGCAGAGCGGCGTATATACGCCCTAAGGGGCTTGTCAGTAACCTTGGCTTTTCATGAACCCGAGCTTGAATGATAGCTAATGATTTTTGTCAAAAAAAAAAAAAAAAAAAAAATCCTATCACCTGAATAATACTGTTTACACTTGAGAAACAAGACAGCTTTACAATAACTTATCATTCAACATTATGTACAATAGTTAAATTCTATAATTTGAAAACAATTGACATAAAAGATGACCTTGACCAATGACTTTGAAACAAGTTCTAACAGAAAGTAATCACCACAATCAATAAAGTATGACCTTGAAAAACTGATCTTGACAAATAGATTACAATGGTTCAGTTTAGGGTTTTCAGAGCTCAAAATGACCTTGACATTTGAATTCAATCAATTTCAGGGCAGTTATTTAAAGAAAGACCCAAGCTTTTTGAATTTCTGAAGTGAGTCTTATGCTCAACTAAATATCAGAGATAAATTATGACAAGATTCAATTTAATCCAATAGAATTTTTAGGAGTTGTGCACACACTAACACAAAAAACCCTGTAATTTTAAGCTATATTGTTAAGTAAAGGGCAGGTAAATAAGTAACAACTTGACATATCAAAAGAAATTTAGTCCTAAGCACAACTAGAAATCACACAGAGTCATTCCAATTCAAAATATAGGAGAATTAAAGCTCACAAGAAATAAAGGGGTTTTTCGTTCAATTCAAGGGCATATTATTCAAGATAACTCAAGATGGACTGGAGCAATTTGAATTTCAAAGGTCTAATGCACAACTAGACATCATAGGGAGTAATTGTACCAAGTTTCAGCTAATTCCTATTGATAGTTTAGAAGGAGTTGCGCACACAAAAAATTGCTAACGGACGGACAGACAGATGGACGGACGACCAGGGCCTTAACATAATACGACCCTTCGGGCGTATAAAAAGCGTCCCGGCGCAAAGCAAAGAAAAGAAATAACACTATACCGTCAGTAAACATAATGAAACACAATGCTTCATAGAATTGTCATATACATGTTACAGTTTCTGATATACTGCTTGTATTACCACACACCTTCTAATAAATGTCCATATGTGACTACTTTCAGAAACATGTTTGTAGGAGACCTCTTAAAAGTGTCTACAGGATCGGCCAGTGGAAATTGCACTGATTCCGCCTACTCGATAGCCTCCTAGGCTGCTTGAGGTCATACAGGATATTGCATGCATGATTGGTGTAATTTGAAATTCTGACTAGCATAAAATCAACAGGATATAATGACGAATTGTATAATCAGGTCTCAGTAATACATTTTACACGAAAAACATATCTGTTGCAACATATTTATCACTTTATCAGAATATAAAAATCTTTTGACTTCCAGAAAGTGAGGGGGTTTGTAATGTAGAAAGAGTGCACGTCGCCTAGCGTCTGGTAAAAAAATACATACAAATTGTCGCTTTGTAGCGGTGTAATTACTGGTACAGTGGCTAGCAGTGTGAACAGGGTAATTAAATAAGTGTCATTTTCCTTTATAGAGGCTAATAACAAAACTATTGAAAACAAGTCTAGAACTCTTGTTGATCCATTCCCACTCAGTGACGCTTTTAGACGTCCCCCAGGAAGTTTTGGAAGACATTGTGGAAAATGAAGAAATTGCCTGATACAAGCAAATTCTTCATTTTCCGCAATGTTTTCTACCCAGAAATTTGAAAGAATCCAAAATTTCATAAAATTTAAAATTGTGCTCTGCAACTTCTTTCAATGAAGAAAAGTCTAAAATAATGCCGTCTGGTAATGGGTCAATATTAAAAGAATTCAAAACCTGTGTTGATACAAATTTCAAAGCTTAGAAAAAAAAAAAAAAAAAAAACACAAGAAAAATCACCCGTTTCTAAAGAATTCCTGTTTCGGGGGCATGGTGTTTCACAAACACATTTTGTTTTCGTTTGTTTTAGGTAAAATGGTTAAAATTTTTACCTTGACCTTGATGAAATGACCTTCCCCTGTTGCGTCTTCTTGAGACCTATCTACATACCAAATTTAAGCATTGTAACTTAATTGGGGTTGAAGTTATAGGAAATTGTTATGATGGCAGGTTAAGTTTTTGAGTAACGTTTTAGGGGAAAGGGTTAAGTTTTTGACCTTGACCTTGACGAAATGACCTTCCCCAGTTGCGCCTTGTTGAGACATATCTACATACCAAATATTAGCATTGTAACTTAATCAGGGTTGAAGTTATAGGAAAATGTTTAATTGGCAGGTTAAGTTTTGCTGACAGACAGACAGACGGACAGATAGACAGACGGACACAGGTAAACCATTATGCCCCCGATCTATCGATGCGAGGGCATAAAAAGTCGCCTTTTCAATAAAATGATGTCTCTAATGCAGTTTTCAGAAAATTTAGCACAATTAGAATTAATAATACAGCATGTATAGTAATTGAAAATATCACAATGATGATTATAATATGAAAGCGCACCTATTTGACCTTTGACCTTGCTGTGGCCTTAATTCTAGGTTTCAGACTGGGCATCCACCCCGGAAGGTTTTATCATACCCTAAAGAATATTACTAGCATGGATGCCGTGCATTAACAAAGAATGCCATCAAAACAATTTTCTAGAGCTAATACGAATTATAGTCGGTAAACTACTTGATGTGACGGATCAATGCATCGAGTAACACACAACCCGCACAAAAGATATGGTATGTCGTCTGCTTATGGCCGCTTGCAGGCGACTTAAGTCCGATTTATAACGAATAACCCGGTTTTTCTCAACGGAGCTTCAGTTGAACTGCATACAGGTTAATAATGGTGTACAATTGCACCGTTAGAATCCCGATTTCAGCCTACTAGGTTGTTTGGTTGATCCGGACATTTTTATTTGTATATATGCTGCTTTCTGAACGTGAATTATACATTCGATGTAAACCGATATTTAGAACGTGTGGATGCCTTAGATATCGCATTTAAATACATGTATTTCTGGAAATAGATATTTAATTGTTTATTCATTTTGATGACAAAAAAGATTAATGTGGCCGCTTGCAGGCCACGTATAAGCCAGACTTCAGTCCGATTTATAACGGATGACAGATCAACACTTGTTGAGCCCCGTGTTTCACGAAGACATATCTCTTTCTCATCGGAGCTTCAGTTCATTTGCATACTAGTTACAATTTCACCGTTAAAATCTCGGTTTCAGCTAAACCTACTTCTAAGGCGGTTTGGTTGAGCCCGACTTTTTTATTTGTATTTATGTAGCTTTCTGAACGTGGATTATTCTTTCAATGTAAATCGGTATGTAGAACGTTTCGTGCCTTAGATATCGCTTCTAAACAGAGAAGGCTAATCGTTTATTCATTTCGATGACAAACAATTTATAGAGAAAGAAACATTATAACTACTTCGAGAAATTTTACAAGACTTGCAAGACAGTCGTCAATATCAGAACTAAAGTTTACGCATATTTCTACCATATTCTGATTATGCTTTTCATGCAGATACACTTTATTGATGTAACAGTATCGTGGAGAAGCACTTTATTGGCAAATATTGTGTTATTTTGCTAATTTATATGGTCAGCAACATGTAAATGAAAACAAATGTTTGGTAGACGACCCAAACGTCATAACTTCAGCTTGAAAAAGATGTAGTTACGACGTTTAGGTCACCAAAGTGATAACTATGCATAAAGAAATCGGAGTTGGAGTTGAAATATTTCTGGTCCAAGTGTATTATTTGGTTTATCGATATTGTGACGAACACTCTCGATCCGTCAATTTTTATTGAAGAAAAACTAACAGTTCTGATTTTCAGGAAAGGGTAAAAGTTCGTTTGTTTAAATCGAGTTTTACGCCATTTTTAATAGTATATTTCAGTCATATCGCGGCAGCTGTAGCACCTATCCATGGATTCCTGATATTTCCCACACCAGTACTACCACTACACCCTTTCCGAGCCTCCAGCTGCTCATCCCACTAAGGTTACGATTATCCACCCATTTGTAGGAGACAAATAAGTAATAGAAAAATATATATCTTTTTCATATCCAAGTACATTATTGTACAGTAAGGATACATTTTAAACAAATGCTTACAATAAACAATTAGACTCTTCCGGCTAGCCAAAATGAATGTGTGAAATTATAGCTAATGAATGAAAAATAATGATAAAAATTACTTCAAATTATTTAAACAACGATCGCTTAAAACAAGATGTAGTTACAGGTAATCCAACATAAACCGGCGACATGATTGGTATGTCTGAGATTGAATATTTTATAAATCCATTTTTTTCATATTTCTTTTATCTGTCTGTAAATGCGCTTCTACAAGAAGGCATATATAATATGGTTAAAAGGCGAGAACACGCAGCCCAATCGCCGTTATTTTGGACGTTATGGCTGGATAGGTTTAATCATAGAATTACTACGAGCTATTAACGTCAAAACAACCCAGAACAATACAAGCTACAACTCAAACCCCAATTTGGGTGAGTCACAGTTTAAAACCGCTAAAGCAATTCTGCATGAAGACGGGATTATCCCGGGTTCAAGCTCGTCTTATTTGATGTCGGATTCAACGATTTTTTACCGTTTGAGCCAAACAATAGCCTGCAAGCGGCCAATAGAAAGGTTTCACCCATGACAGGCTTTCACAAAGGAAACATTATTATTACTTGCAGACACTTTACATGACATGCAAGACAGTCGTCAATATCAGATCTATAGCTTTCGGAAATTTCTATCACATGCTACTTATTTTGAGACTTTTCTTGCAGATGCATTTTACAGCTGCAACAGCATCCTGGAGAAGTGCTTTATTGGCAAAGACTGTCTTATTTTGCTAAATTTATGGTCGGTTACATGTAAATAAAACACTGAATGATTGGTTGGCGACCAACGTCGTAACAACAACTAGAAAAAATGTAGTTACGAAGTTTAAGTCACCGAAGTAATAAAGGTGCATTAAAGATATCGAATATTGTTCGAGTTCAAATGTAGCTTCCGGTCTTAGTGTATGATATGGTCTATCGATATTTTGATGGACAGTCGCGACCCGTCACTTCCTGTTAATGGCAACCTAACAGTTCCGATTTTCAGGAAAAATCATAAGGCGAATGATCTCATTTACATATGACCCAAAGTCAACTGAAGGTAACAAATTTTCTAGCGACACAGCCAGCGTCCTAATTTATGTCACATGAATAGGTTAGCGCGAAACTACAGTAAGTGTTTATATTCGTAATAACGCTTACGACAGTTCTGGACTGATCTTTACGGAATTAAAGACCAGCTAGCAAACATAACTCCTGATGACGTAATGATGACGTTTGTGTGATGTAATTTAAACCAAATTCAAGGTTCCAACGTTTATTCGCACCACGTGAATGATCATACATTATTCGCAACTGTCTCGGATTAATCTAAAAATAGATTAATAGCCTACGTAGGCTATTAAGGAAATACCTTGCTTTTTTCTGCATATTATATTCAAATAGTATACGAGAGGAAATAAAAAATAATTAAAATCTGTGACATTAAAAAACATCGATACCTACCTTTAAAAGCAACTCAGAACAATACAAGCTAAAGCTCAAGCCTAGGTTTGTGTCCTGAGTTTAAAACCGCTACAGCAATTGGGCATGTAGTTGAGATTAACTCGGGTTCAAGTCCAGCTTATTTGAAGCCGGGTTCAACGATTGTTTACCGTTTGAGCCAAACAGTAGTATGTAGACGACAAATTGTGGTTTAAAACTTGGGTTCACAGAAACTTGGGCTTAGGCTGTACCTTGCATTGTTCTTAATTGCTTTTAAATTTACAGCCCGTGGAAAGGCTAAAATGTCCAATTATAGCGTCGAAGTTGATCCAATCAAAGGAGTGTTTTTGCGCATTTTGTCAAGTACACATGTTATTTTACGATACCTGAAATTCAAAACTACTAGAGTTCCATCTATACAGTTTTATTATATGCAAAACATAAAACATAGCCTGCAAGCGGTAATAAAGTATAATTGTCGCTAATGATTTAAAGCAAAGCACATCTCAATAAGGTATTAACTCATTATCAAAGGAAAAAAATGTTAGACTAGTTCAAATTGAAAGAATTTGCACCTGTTCGGCATTTTAATGTTGATTGAATAAACATCTTTGATTTTTAATTGAAGATGGATAATGAAAAGAATGCTTCTCCAGTTCCTTTATTTTCCGCATCGTTTTCCGAAACATTTCTATAGAGGGTGTAAAAAGGTGGGTTTGTGTGAGAATAGGTTATTGCTATGGTTTTATGTAATCTAGTTTGACTGTTATTTAAACCGTTGTCGAGCGACTCGCATCATATTTAGAACGGAAGAAAACAAGTGGCCCTGGCGCTCACCTGAGATAAGGCACTTTTTCTTCAAGGTCTTACACTAACTGGGTCTGGAGAAGACTTCCTTTAAAATCTAAATAGAATCAACTTATGTTGCCAAGGCAACCAATGCTTTCAAAAGATTTCATATCTTATAGTAATTATTAAAAAGAGGCAACCTAGGGGAAATTTCTGCCAAATTTGGTTAAAATCGAACGCATAGTTGTGGAAGAGATGCCTTCTTTGTTTCTATTTAGGCCAAAAAACCTAGGGCTCTGAAACTTTTGCAAATTCGAAATAGTTCAACACAATAATGCTTAATGCAAAAATCAAGATTCTACAACTTCTTGGTCGGGAGGAGATGAATTTTTAATATCTTTTATAAAAATTTCAATCTTGTTGAGCTCCCGACGAATTTAAATTCTTTGGTTGAAATTGGCCAAGTGGTTTGGGAGGAAATTTAAGTTAAAAGATCCTTCTTTATTTCTATATAAGCTCAGTCCCTGGGGACCCGATGGTGATGGTTTTAGCAATTTTAAAAGAAGTCAGTGTCCTGATGCTTCATGTAAAATCTCAATGCTCTACGCCTTCTGGGTCAGGAGGGAATAATTTTTAAAGATTTTTTATAAAATTTCAGGTTTGTTAAAATGGCTACCAGAGTTTTCATCGGATTTCAATTCTCTTAGCAACTTTAAGAGGTTACCACCTAAAGGACATATCTGCAAAATTTAGATGAAATTGGTCCAACGGTTTTGGAGGAGATGTCATTTTTAAATTCCTTCTTTATTTCTAAAAGAGCCTCCTCCATCCTCCCCACACCACCACTCCCATCCCTGGAGCTCCGCCCTTGGGGACCCGAGGATGATGATCTTGGCAATTTTGAAAGAGGTCAATGCGCTGATGCATCAGCTTTAATATCAAGGCTCTATGCCTTCTGGGTCAAGAGGAGATAATTTTCAAAGAATTTTTTCGTAGGTTTAAGTCCTCATTTTTGTACGAGAAGTCATTTAATTCAGTTAACCCATCCTTCACAATGGCTTTTTTGACGCCATGAAATGAAGAATTGCATGTTACGAGCAATTTCTTTATTATCATTGTCTTCTACCCAAAAAGTAAAACTATTTCAACAACTAAATTTTGTCGTCTGCAACATTCGGTCTAGTCTAAAACTTTGTCTTCTGGTAGTGGGTTTATGCCAGTAGCTTAGCTAAAGATCATACGTTTAGGAAACTTTCTGATAAAATGCGTTGAGCATCATTTCAGATGACGCATCTTTTATAAATGAATCGATTGAAGGTCTCCAACAATTTTTTAAAAAACTATAATAAATGAAGGAGGAAATTTAGGTTTTCGGGTCGTACAGGTAATTCAGGACAAAACACAGGCGTTCACAGGGAGAAACGGGTATTTCTCAATAGATTCACGAGGAGGAAACACTTGCATTTTAGCTCAATTGGAATTCGTTAACAAATGTCATGGAAACGAGTGAAATTAAAAACAAACAAACTTAAAATATCATTTTCTGCTGACCCAGAAGGCGTAGAGCCTTGATATTTTGCATGTAGCATCCGCACACTGACCTCTTTCCATCGTGTCCTAGGGATAGCTAAATGAAAAAAGAAGGATGTAAAAACTCCTCCAAAATTATTGGTCCAATTTTAATTAAATTTGCCAGGCATGTTCCTTAGGTGGTTGTCTTTAAATTGCTAAATGAATTGAAATTCGTCAAAAACTCTGTTTACCGTGGGAAAAAAGTTAAGATTTTAATAAAAATCTTAAAAAATAATCCCCCCTGACCAATAAGGCGTAGAGCCTTGATATTTTGCATGAAACATCAGTACATTGAACTCTTTCAGAATTGCTTAAATCATTTACCACCGGTCCCGAGTGGTGGAGCCCTAGTGTGTTAGGGGCTTAATTAGAATAAAGAAGGATTTTTAAAACGACAACTCCTCCAAAAATATTGAGCCAATTTCAACCGTATTTGTCAGGCATGTTCCTTGGGTTGTTCTCTTTGAAAAATGATAATCTCAAATGAGCGCCATGGTCACTGGCTCTCTTGTTTTAAATTTGCCATCTTGGATCTAGATCATTGTGTTGAAATAAACGTAGTCATAGAATCTACATTTTCCGCGCGATATTTGTTAGGTCTAAAATGATTGAAATGAGTTCAAACTGATATAAATGTTCAATACTGGAGATTTTATGCATTGATAGGAGTTGATGTGTAAGAAAATCAATGACTTTCAATATTATATTGATTGATTTAAAACGTTGACTTGAAAATAACCCATACAAACAAACAAACAACAGCAGCAAGTGTGACATCAATTCACCTACAAACGCCATTGTAAACAGTAACTGCAGAGCAATCTATAACACCCATCTGTTTTTTGTTGTTGTTGTTGTTTTTACTCCGGGAAAGTTCTGAGAGTTCCAAGATAGTTGTGAAACGCATGAACTATGAAGTTCTTCGGTTTGTATTTTTAAGCACATGCGTTAATTCAGGTAAAGAGTTCCTCAGAACGCTTAAATGCCCTCGTGCATAAGCAACCAATCGTCGTTGTAATTCTAAAACCTCGTAACTAAAGCTTTAATCAAACATTGTTACTCGATGGTCGAGTGGAATAGGTGCTTGACTCGTGATCTGAATGTCACGGGTTCGAGTCCCACCGTCACCGGGGTGTGTTCTTGGGTAAGACACTTAAAGCCAGCTCCAGTCTATCCAGCTGTACAAGTGGGTAGCAGTGGGGTTAAGCCACTGCCTCTCTTTCAGGGACGTGAAAACATCTGGTTTGTGTGTTTTAAAGCTTAAACCTTTCGCCACAATCGAACTAGAATAAATAAGTATAAGCTAATGAAAACATCGTGTGATTGAAAATCTTTGCCGTTATCCGAGGGCATTTTTAATTCTTTTCAGGCTTGCCCATCTGTTTCAACAATGCTATTTGTAGATTAGTACAAATTACCAATCTAATTCATTTTTATCGCTTATAGAATTGAAAGGTCATCATTATTAGGATATAATATCGATGTCTTGTGCTGCCAGAGGCCATTAACCCATCTCCCATGTCGAACTAAATCGAACTAAAATGAACTAGTATAAACTTTAGTATAAACTGATGTCCAAATTCAAAGGAGTTGCAGACGACAATTTAAAGTTGATGAAATTATAGATTTCTTCAACTTTTGGGATAGAAAACACTGGAAAGTGAAGAAATTTCTTAGACATTTTCTTCATTTTTCTCTATGTTTTCCAAATTGTTTTTATTGCAGGTGTCCAAAAGCGTCCCTGTTTGACAATGGGTTAAGGGTATTTCAAACGCGGGTGTCATTCAGGGAATCGATCAACCAATCTATTCATTAATTAAGTCCGTAATTGAGGTTTGAACTCAAGAATTGGCCGCCATTTTTGTGAAACATTTTTGTTGATTTGACGACTTAAACGTCGTAACTACATCTAATTCATTCCGTATTAACGACATTTACTTCTCCAAATAACCATGCTACTTTTTTGTTATAAACAACTGACTGTAAAATTTGCAAAATAACGTCATTTAACCCTTTCCTGTACAATCCCTTGTTTTTTCGTCCATGTGAATTAATACTTGAGAAAACATTGTGGGAAAAGAAGAAATTGATTGTCACAAGCAATTTCTTCTTTTCCCACAATATTTCTTACCTGTAGGCACGTTACTTTTCAAATTGCACCCACTTTTGATTGTTGTCTGTAACTTCTTTCAAATTGGACTGGTCTAAAATATTGAAAAACGGGAAAGGGTTAAAATATAAGCGGTACTTCCTGTTGGAGTCGATGGGCGTGACCTAGTGTTTCACTAGGCGGGGCCAGCGATTGGTCAACTACCTCTATTAAGGATTGATGGATAGCTGGTTACAACAACTAACCTTCGACAGGAAGAAAGACTTCGATATTTTTACGTTTTTAACATGTTACAAATAATAATTTGATGGTTGGCGGTCCAATCGCTTGAATATTTTCATCATTCGAATCTTGTTTGTCGAATTATTGCTACGACTTATTACGGTTGTATGAAAAGCGACAAACTACATAATTTAACGTTGATGTGAGAATATATTGATCAGAATGGTATCGTTGCATTATCGCCATTTTGTCGGTAAGAATCTGTATTTGCATACGTGTTAAATCTAACCAGTATTTCATTGATTGTACAAGCTGGTGAGAGGCAAAGTTTTTATTATAATACTTGTAAAAAAATATGTGTTGAAAGATGTTGTTACCCTTTACTGTTTTTTTTTTTATTTTTCTTATTTTAGACCTACACTAGTTCAAAGCTTGAGCAGATGGCATTAAAAGCAATTGAAATTCGAAATTTAATCATCCTACATTACAGAAATAAATATGGTAAAAGAAGAAATTGCTTGTTACAAGCAAATTTCTTTTTTTCCACAATGTTTTCTCCTGCTTTATGTCACATAAACGTAAAAATCAGCGGCTGTATGGGGAAGGGTTAATACGTTGCGTGAACAGAAACACAAAGAAAGAAAGAAACAAACAAAATGCTGATAGATGTTCTTCTTTAATGACATTATTCCTACACGTGCTGTTTTATGTTATCATTTTTTGTAAATCCCTCTCTGTTCTTCTGGTTGTTTTGTATGTCCGTCTTTCGATCTTTCCATTCTGTTTGTTTCTGTATGATTTGTCTCTTCATACAGAAAACATAGCACTCAAATTACTTATTTTACTTACTTTTTAATTTTCATATAAAAACTTATTACTGACCATAGAAAACAATAATATACAATGTTTTTTCTGTTCGCTTGCCTGTCGTTTTATGCCTCCCTTTTGTGTAAATGTCTGTGTAAGGGAAGCGTATATCCAAAGTGATGTCAAATTGCCCTCTAAGGAGGTTAAGGAAATTAATGTCTTAAAATGTGTCGCACTTGTTCGGAGAGTTCATTGGTGAGTTAGCCGGGCATCCAAAAGCCGAGGTGAAATCATTCAGCATGGACAGAACCGTGTTCACCCTGAAATAATAGAATCAAAGGACTAGCTTTGATAGTAGTCATCTTTGCTAAAGGTTATAATGATAAATGAACGAGGTTAAAGCAACCCGGGGTTTAATCCATTACAACATGACAAAATCATAAAGTGGTTCAATTTGAAAGAAGTTTCAAACGAAAATTCCAAATTAGTTGAATATAGAAATATTTCCCTTGTTAGGAAGGAAACATTATGGACAACGAATAAACTGCTTGTTACAAGCAATTTCTTCATTGTCGACCATGTTTTCCAAAGCTTTTTTTAGATGCTTAAAAGGCGGAAATGAGTGGGAATGGGTTAAATAGCAGGCCTTTGAAAGAGTTCTCTACAATTGAAATGAGTTTGCAATAAGAACTACTTTTATGGCGTATATATTCAATTGATCTAGTAGTTAAGCCTCCAGTTACAGTTTGCACCCATTGAACTCTGATAAGACCTCAAAATTTTATCTGTTAACCCAAGCTATCAAAGCTGACGCTTTGCTAGCTAAAAATTGGATTTTCTTAGATTGGAATGTGCAGTTTATAAAAGGTGGCCTTAAAATGATTTATCGACTTTTTCAGATTGAACAGTGAGAAATTTCACGCGGTATTTCTAGTCTATGAAATTTGATTTGTTTTCCTTGTTCAATAATCCTGTCTTGCTAAACCTGGAATATTCTGGATTTTGCAGGAGGTGTAGACATAGATCAGCCTACACCTCCTGTGTGTTCTTCTTAAATCAGAGTTGTTAATTAATTTCAAATAATAAAAATTGACATTTGAACAACAAGTCCTACTAGATCTTTAAGACGTTTGATTTCAATGCAATTCTAACGACAATGGAAATTGCATGCAATATGAAATAAAACCATTCTATATGACAGAAAATATTGTGGGAAAAGTGTGATTCACTTGTCACAAGTAATCTCTTCTTTTTTCACAATGTTTTTAATCAAGTATATAATCGCAGCGATGTAAAATCCCGGGTTTGTACATAAAAGGGTCAAGGTCCCTGGTAAGACGCTTTGGCAGATTTTCAGATTATTAAAGGTCGGATGTCTGTATATATCTCACCTTTATGAAAGTTGTTTCTCAACTACTTGTCAAGAACTCGCATTTACATAAAGATTTGAAAAGTTTATGGTTATAACAAGGATTAACATTGCGTGAAACACATTTTCAAATTGTAAAGTAGATCCAGATAATTGATTTTTTCAAGAACGTTTTTTAACCAAATTCATACCAATTGACCAATCGCGGCTGTCAAACAAGGAATATATCGACCAATCAAATAATCCATTCAGCCCGGAATTGAGATTTTAACTCCAACACTAGCCGCCATTCGTATGAAACATTCTTGTTGATTTGGCGACTTAGACGTCGTAACTACAACCTGTTCAAGCTGTAACTACGACGTTTAGTTCGCCGACCAATCATTCTTCTTATTTTTACATGCTACTGGCCATAAAGTTTACAAAATAACGCCATTAAAAATCGAAGAGGAACTTCCTATCGGAGTCAATGGGCGTGGCCAAAGGAGTAAATGGGCGGAGCTAGCGATTGGTCATTTAATGCCAACGGAAACTATGCTAAAGAAACCATCAATATTTACTTATTTGGATTATTTTCCCACTGCTTGTTAGCAAGTCCATCGGAATTTTAGAAGTGTTACAGACTACCAGAGTGGACCGGTAATATGATGACTGAAAGTGTTCGTATGATCTCAAACAATATAATACTATGGTTAAAAAATTCATAAAAATGCCTGTTTACAATGCTAGAGGCTTACTATTAACAGAAAAGGAGAGAATAAAAAAACTGTAATAATTTCCCATTTGTTTCATACAGTTGAAGTCCAAGCATACACACTGGAAGGAAGGACCTGTGTTAACCCTTTCCGATACAACACAATTTTAGACTACTCCAATTTGGAAGAGGCAGCAGACGAAAATTCAAAGCGCATTTAAATTGAAAAATAACCAATGTTCAGAGTAGAAAACACTGTAGAGAAAGAAGAAATTGCTTGTAACAAGCAATTTTTCTTTCCCTGTAATGTTTTCCTTAATACAAAACCTATGGGTCGTAAAAACAAGTGATTGTACGGGAAAGGGTTAGAGTAAAGTTTGGGTTATGTATGGGACTGTTAAACCACAGACTGAAAGGGTTCAATATAGCTGTCAAAATTTTCCAAGTGCAGTATAGGACCGAATACTGTCTATTGTCTGCTACTGTAAATCATTTAAGAGATGAAGAGAATATTTTTGTTTTCATGGAGGTTTGAACCGAGAAAACTAATCACGCTGTATGAATACGCGAATCGGATTCATACATAAGTGTGATGAGGTTTTTCGGTTCATACCTTCATGAAAACAACAACAAAGAAATCTCTTAATTTATTATAATTTAATATCTGCGAGCGAAAAAGCAATTACTTTAACAAAAATGATACCTTTGGGACTTTTTTGTGCGGAGGCATGCAAAATCAGTGCGTTCTTAAAATTTTGTTCATGGAGACATTCGAATTCTTTTTCAAAACCCTTCGACTCGCAGATCAGCTTTAGCTGAACATTTCAATTCATTTTTGAGATAAAGAGAATATTTTTCCCAACTAATCACACTGTATGAATACTCGAAGCGGATTCATACATAAGTGTGAATAGGTTTTTTCGGTTCATACCTCCATGAAAACAAATGATAACATGGAGCGAAAAAAGCAATAACTCTAAAGAATTTGATACCTTTTTGTATGGGACTTTTTTGTGCGGAAGCATACAAAATGGCTGCGTGTTCAAAATTCTGTTCATGTAATTATGAACATTTTTTTCTACCAATCATAACGCCCTTTTTGATAGACGAAACTAAACATTAAATTATTACTCGATAAAACACAGGTTTGCCACTGCAAACAGATATATGCAAAAGATAATCAAATTTAATGCAGATAATGAAAGTAACGGAACACAGTATATGACTTGTAACATTTTTATACAAAATTGTAAAAATTGGTGAATACGGAGTGACATTTTTTACATATGGATTATAATGTGAAAACATTAAACATCCGAAACAGAAAACCCTAGAGCTTTAAAAAATCTTCTTGTCATTAACCGGTAGTTGGATGGGATTAGCATATTGGTATTTGGAGTATGTAGAGCAAGACTTATAACGTTTATAAATGAAAATCAAAGTACTGAAAAGTAATGTAAGCTAGCAAAGCATTGTTTTGTTCCGTAATCTTCTCTCTCAAACGTTTACATGATAAAAAACGAGATTAAAGTAACCAAGGAGTTAACCATTCCCAAACAATCCTTCCTTTTTACGTTCCTGAAGAAAATAGTTATGGAAAACAATGTGGCAAATGAAACAATTGCTTGTGACAAGCAATTTCTTCATTTTCCTCATTGTTTTCTACTCAGACAGATAAATATTTTAAAAAATCAACAATTTGAAATTGTCGTCTGCAACTTCTTTGAAGACCCTGGTTAGATTCATTTTGAACACGATGTGCTAAAGTGAACTAAAATACCTAGGAAATGAACTTGCATGCAGAGTTTGCAATATTCCTCAAATACATAAGAACTGCTAGCCAGTTTTCAATGCTGTCAGGATCAGTCTAAAACTTTCGTAAGAGTAAATATTAATTAAGACAATAACCGTAATTTTTAGCTTAGCACTTGATGTGGCATAATTTAGGAAGCTATTTGTTTCCCTTGTCACTTTGTTATCTTATATTATGTTGGTCACATGCAAATGTGGTCATGCGGTGTCAACAATGGAATGCAGTGGTTTCTAAAAATAACGTTTCAGGAATATCGGTCAGCTGAAGCAGTCTGAAAATCTTCTAGTTTTAAGTTCACCCCGTTTGTAATCTCGCCTTGTCTGCCAATTGTAATTACTTTCTTTAGTATATCGCAGTTCATTTCCATCACGAATTTTTACTTACAAATGACAACACGAATAAGGACCATCTAGGAAATCCGTAAAACAAACAATTAAATATAAGAAAAGGGTTTGCATCCAGAAATTACCAATCAAATTCGGTATTCAGATAGGAAACATGTTGTAAGGGATAACAACCCTAACATCATCAGAAGAAGCAAAGGTCCTATTCAGGTTGTATCGTTTGACAAGTGTCGATACAAATCAAACCTCATCGTTATCCTTTTGCAAGACAGTCGTATGTGTTAACGTTTTTTAGCACTTTCGACAGTATTACACTTATCTCTCGACATTGCCCAACAAATGTTTGCTATCTTCATAAGCGAAAAGTATAAAAACTCCAAGATGCACACAGCTTTTTATCTGTCAACCCCGTATGGAAGCTTCATCGATTTGCTTTACACATTCTGTAAATGGTAGATTTAATGTTCACGTCAAGAGATCAGATATTTGTCGGTTTCGTAACTATCTCACTAAATGGAATGGCATGTTCTTTATTGTGGCTTATTGTATAGGCTGTATATTGGATTTTGATAAAGAATCGATCGGAATTATGTACAACTTACGTTGTAAGGACATTCACATGCATACTGTTTTGGTTAATGGTAGTTAGTTATGCCAAACAACGTATCGCAAAATCTGATTTAGAAATTAGTTTGTTTAATTTGGTTAAAAGCCTCTATCCTTGATATTTTTGCAATATGTCCTGAATTGCTGTAATCACCAATGGGTTTATCGGGAAGATTTATAAAGTTTTCCTTATTTCATCGTATGTAAATCCGGGATCCCATAACATACCGCTTATTATAAGATTATTTGTTAAATGGAGTTAAACGCCACTTTCAACAGTATTTTAGCCATAACACGGCAGCTAGAGCACCTAACCATGAATCTAGGAATTTATCACACCAGTACTATCACTATATTCTTTCCGAGCCTCCATCTGCTCATCTCACCCAGGTTTAAGATTTGATGGGGTAAAAAGGTAAAAAGATATATTTGCCGCGCGCGAGGATCGACTCCTTGACCCATGAATGGGAGAGCAAGACGCTACCAACAGCGCTGTCAAAAACAAGACAATTGAAAAAAACAGTAACTGGTTTAAAAGAAGAAAAAATATATAACTTTCTTTATTCTCATGAAAAATCAGGTATCAGGCTTTCTTTTTGTGGAAAATACCATCAGTTAATGCTAGCTTTAAGAATTCAACCCTCTACATGGTTTACATGAATGTTAAATGATTTCCTAATTGATTCCCTTATTGATTTCTAAGTAAAACCCAGCATCATTTAACACAGGTCTTATAACTTATTTAAAACATTTTGGTAGAGAGTCATCAGGCGAGGACATTGGCTACTATTTCGGCTTTTTAACTAACATTTGAGGGAATGAAGATTGTTTTAAAAAGGTTTTTTTCACCATATTGGATTTTAATTATGTATGTTCCAAGGATTATTACTTTAAAGTTTAGTAATATTCTGGTAGCTAGCGGTTTAAATCGGGTGTTCAGACAGAGAGGCAATGATCTTAGTTGCGAAACGATGGACAGATGAATCGATAATCGATCAATCGCATTTCCTTAGCAGTTCTTGCCCGACTGAGATAGGAAGTCAATAACTATCGTTGCATGTTGATAGAATAAAAAATAACCTATTACCATATATTTTCCGGCAATCGTTGTCTTAAAGCGTTGTAATATTTGCGTTGATCAGTTCTCACATAGCAGAAAAGCTGAAAAAGATACCAATAAGCAAATTTCATTTGTCTTATCATTCTACAGTTGTCCAGAATTCTCTGATTGCTCTTCTCACTTAACAGAAAACAGAGCATTAAAATACATAGTAAAGTATGATAAATAAAACACGTAAGATTCAATCGATTGATTGAATAAATTGGGTTAAACGCCACTTTCAACATCATTTCAGTAATATCGCGACAGCCTGAGCTCCATGGATACCTTTACAAGCACTACAACAACATCCTTTCCGATTTTCCAGTCGCTAATCCTATCTATGAGAGACAAATGCAGGAAAGGATATTCGGCGCGACCGGTGATCGAAAGCAATCAAAATAATCAGCCAAAATCAACAATCTTTTCTTTATAACCTACCAGTCAAAAGCTAAGAACCTAACCATGTCCTTGATTTTTAGTTTAAGCAGTCATAAGGAAGAGTCAAGTTGTCAACGACTAACTTACCGTAAGTGAAATATTCTAAAAGCCAAATCGACTTGTTCAGGACAATTGTTCGTCCGCATTTGTAAATTAAAACAACTTATTAAATCCATGTCATAAGACTTTAATTAATTTACTTGTGCATAAGCTAGGAAAAAAGTCTGGTCGTTTGTATAATGAGGTGTTGGTGTCAGCTTTTCTGTGCCTTTGTCTCGGAGCCACTTTTTGTAAGCCTGAAAAATATATGCAAGATATGCAAGATATTCGACTTCTTAGGACTGTCCTGGGACGTTTACAAACCAGCCCAACTACATGACTTTTTTAAAATCAATTATTATATCGACGGTTAAACCCGTCCTTCACATTTCACGTGATACCAATGATACTCACGTCTTAACAAACTTCATACTCATAATACTTAACCTTTTCCTGTACAATCACTGGATTTTACGACCTTATGATATTATACTTGAGAAAAGATTGTGGGAAAAGAAGAAATTTCTTTGTAACAAGCAATTTCTTCTTTTTCCACAATATTTTCTACCCTACTGAATGGATATTTTTTAAATTGAATCCACTTAAGATTTTCGTCTCCTAAACCTTTGAAATTGGACAGGTCTACAAAATTTTGAAACAGGAAAGGGTTAAAGGATTGTATTAACGTTAGGCGCTTATAGGACATCACCAGTCAACAGTTTCTTTATCGCAGTCGATGATCTATCAAAAGCTTTTTTATGTAATTTTAAAGGTAGATATCGATGTTATTTCTTGTCACAGATTTTAATTAATTTCATTTCCTCTGATATACTATTTGAATACTATATGCCCCAAAGTAGTTTTGCAAATATCTGAGGTCGCTTATCAGAAAAAAGCAGGGCATTTCCCTAATAGCCTACGTAGGCTATTAATCTATTTTTAGATTAATCCGAGACAGTTGCGAAGATTATAGGGCACTCACGTGGCGCGAATAACCGTTGGAAACCTTGCATTTAGTTTAAATTACATCAAACCAACGTCATCGTTACGTCATCAAGAGTTATTTTCGCTAGCCGGTCTGTAAAAATCAGTCAAAAACTGTCGTAAGCGTTATTACGAATATAGACACTTACCGTAGTTTTGCGCTTAGCCTTTCATGTGACATGATTTAGGAAGTTGGTTGTTTCGCTAGTAATTTTGTTGCCTTCATTTGACCTTGGGTCATACGCAAATGAGGTCATTCAATGTCGACAGCCGAATTCCGTGATATCGAAAAATAACCTGGAATTCCGCTGAACTTTTCCGATATAACCACAAAAAGCCACTTTAGGTCTATAAGATTACCACCAAGACAATACCTGGCATAACTTAAAGTATTAAATGTTCGTTTGAGTCTATTTTTCGGCACTTTGTATTTTTTCTGATTTAGGTTTCAGAAACATCGATACTTCTCTTTAAAGCCAGCTCTTCTGTCCGAAGTAGGAAGGGATTTAAAACATCCTACCATAACTTGTTTGGCAAACAAGAGTCTTCTCGTCACCAATATGCAAAAGGAGGTTATGAGCGAAGTTCTTTGAAAAACTTATTTTGTGTCTATTATCAACGATTTCAACAAGTGTTTGTTCACATTTTTGGTTTTGTTTTTCTCGAATGAATAACAGAAAAAAAAACGTGATCATTGTTGTCGTAAATATTGAAACATTATCTAAGATATCGAAGCTTCTTACATAATTATGGACTGACAGCGCAGAATTATTTTGATCTCTAAATTATTTATTAATGATTTTAAGAGGGTGACTTTCTTGATAATTTTGTTGTATTTTTTTTTTTCTTTGGCTGGGGAAAAAGTTATGATAAGTTATGATATAATCCAGACATCACTTTTTACAGAGTCGTGTTTGAACAATAACCAAAGATGATTTTAAAAAGAAAACAAATGATATATTACCGTTTAGCTTTCGGTGTGAAGCAAATATAATTTCTCTACATTTCGGCTTTGAAGACGTGGCATTACAAACAGTTTCTTGTATTCCTTTACGGAGATACAAAAGTCCGACCTTTCTTTACGATATCGCTTCGAATTAAAATGATATTAAAGACCCACTTATTGTAAAAGAAAGGTTTTAGAAGTTAAGAAGGGTACACTTTTGTCTGAAGAGATTTATACAGGTTGTTCAAACAAAGGAGTCTTATTTGCTTTGCCTACTATACTAAAATGTCAGTTCCATCTACCGGTGAACGCTTCGGTATTTTAAGCAGGGCTTTAGGTTATGGTCCTCAAAAAGGATAATATGGCGGCATTACATTGTTGGTGCTCACTAATTTCAAAAGTGCAAGCTCTGGTTGGGCGTCAGAAACTTATTGATGGTGATCGTGTTTTCTGCTGGCTCTCCAGCAACATTGATACTGTATTCGTAGTAATGAAGAGGCAGATAGGGCTACTCATTAGTCATGTGTATCTTACATATTTATTTCTTCTAGAGGGAGATGAAATTTCAATGTATATCATGTGACGCTCCTTTTACTGTCAATCTTATATCTTAAGACTCTGTTGATTTTTCTATCAAAAGAGACCGGTATTTGATGGTTGCCATTATGAGGAATCTGCTTCCACGGTTAATTTAGAACATATTTTGTTTTTCGTAAAGATTTGCGTTTTTACAGTAAACTATGTTTTATGTTGTTTCAATTGTTTCATTAAATTTTAGTTCGAATATATGGGTTTGGGCTTTTTTTGCCATTTTTAAACGAATGTTTTTATGTGTAAATAATGTTTCATTGCACAAAACAAGATCTTGATTTTTGACGGTCGATAAAACAACATATATTCATTATTTCTTTCAAACAATGTCTTTTCTTGGAATATTTTCTTTGATTATTATTTACTTTGATTAAGAGCTTTTGACGCCCGTTCTTTTTTAAAAATTCATGATCACAAGTGAAACTCTTTGTTAATCTTGACGTGGAAATAGAGTAGCGTTGTCCTACGCCTGACCATCCGTCCGTCCAGTGTCAGTCGGAGGTTGACGGTCTTGCTTGAATTTCATGATATTTCTGCGAAACATAGTCGTGGCACAGGTCTGCTAAATTTTGCTAATTGTTTAAGACGATGAATACGTTTGACTAAATGAGTGAATTCTCAAAAGTTTTACCTACCTTGAAAGCAGTTTTAACGCCTGAAGCGAACGGAAGCCCAGTTTTGGCAGCCTTCCGGCCGTCAACGGGAATCTGAAATTAATGACGATTTACAAAAAGATTAAAATACTGCAGAGTCGCCGTCATATCGCAGTCGGTGACGCATCAGACTCCCAATCTTCAATCATGGGATGTCATGGGTTCGATCACCGGCGGCGGCGTATATCAATCAATCAATCGATTGATTTAGTGTGAAATTATAAATAAATAGGACAAAATAAATGTGGAAAGATAACTAGATCAAAAAGACAAGAAAGAACGGAAATAAGAAACAACCATGGAAATAAAGACAAGAAAGAACAGAAAGAATTACAATTTAAAAAAGTAAGATAAAGGGTCAGAAGGGAGAGAAAGACAAATAAATCGGTCGATAGATCGGTCGGATTGATAGTTAGTAGATCGATTGGTCAGTCAGGAAATTATTCAACCAACCACAAAGGTAGTCAGTCTGACACTCACCAAATTAGATGATTAGCCTTCAAATCAGCCTTTTTGATATTCGGTCGGTCGATCTATCGGTCATTCAGTAGGTCACTCTCTATGTTTTACTTGACTAGACAATAGCACCCGTTAAATAACTTGCAATTATCTAAAACAAAGATACACGAATACGCTCACCAACCCTCCTATAGGTAAGCAAGGCTCTGTGTTTTAGATAATAGTTGACTTATGTTTGGAAATATCTTTGCAAAAGAATTGAAATAAGGTAATTTCAGAATTCTTATTCATCGCAATGGCAGTACCATTGCTGTAAATAACCAATAACATTTGCTCAAATAGATTACGTTATATACATCTTAATTTATCTTTTATCTCATATAGGAGCGCAGTCGGTAGCGCGCCAGACTCCTAATCTTCAATCATGGGTGTCATGGGTTCGATCCCCGGCGGCGGCAAATATTCTTTCCGACATTGTCTCTCACCACTGGGTGGATAATCGTAAACCTAAGTGGGATAGCAGCTGGAGGCTAGGAAAGGATGTAGTGGTAGTACTGGTGTGAGAAATACCAGGAATCCATTGTTAGGTGCTCCAGCCGCCGCGATATAACTGAAATACTGTTAAAAGCGGCGTTAAACCCCATTCAATCAATCAATCAATTATCTCATATAGGAGACCCTTCCTAAGTAAAACCCCCGGCGGCATATATTCTTTCCTACATTTGTCTCTCACCAATGGGTAGTCGTAAGCCTAAGTTGGATAGCAGCTAGGAAATGATGTAGTGGAAGTACTGGTGTGAGAAATACCAGGAATTCATTGTTAGGTGCTCCAGCCGCCACTAAAATATGATTGAAGTATTGTTAAATGCGGCGTTAAACCCCACTCAATTAATCAATCTAAGTAAAATAGTATAATGGTTTTATACTTACTGTCACTTTTTTGTTATTTCCAGCAACCTTGTAAGGACCCATTGTTTTGTTTCCGAACACGTCTGCATAGCACGTTTCAACCTTTTCGTAATTCTTAAGTGTCGAACTCGAGTACCAATTTAAAGCATCCCCATTTGGACCATAATCAGCCCCTGCAGTATTTGATAGAATGATCAATTCATTCAAGATTATTTGAAAAAAATAATAAAATAAAAAAATACCCATGTCATGTACCTCATTGAATTTCAAAAGCTTTAAAGACTCAATTACTCTTTTACATATCATCGTTGGCCATTAAATTACAGAAAGGGTCACACAGATCCGTGCTAAAGTCTATTTGAAGGCACTCATGTAAATAGTTTGAATAAGCACTCTAAAATATCCAAATGAACAAGATTCGGTATATTGCGCCAATCAGTAATGTTCTATTAACGAATTTCATTATGTCTCGTCATTTTGAATAGATTTAAAAAACATTTGTCTATGTTATTTTTATTCTTTTGAAGAAAAAAAGATTTTACATAGTCCACACGCGTGTATGAGAAAGTGTATTCGTGTTGCAGTAAGACGGTTCATATCTTTTTACAAATGATGTTATATAGACATTACTTCTTCAAACTTAAATTTATGGCAGTGGAAATTACCTAGAACTATTGTTGCATCATTTGGTTATCATAACTCTGAAGATGTAAAATTCAAAAGACACAGAGCAAAGCTATCGCATTTCATCTGGGACGTCGCTTTAATCGACGTCGTCGTTGAGTTTTACTTTACAATGAGTTAGGGTTGCTGCTTTTTATTTTGAGCAAATCCTTCCGCCATTAGGTTCATGTATAATGACCATTTGTCTTTGAATCTATCGTGGCAACACTGGGTAACTATCTTAAAATTTGAATTATTAATTATTATTAACTATATAATCATTATTTTAGCTGACCCTGGCACAAAGTGCTCGGGGCTAGCTATGCTGATTGATCAAAGTCCTTCCGTCCATACCTTTGACGACCTGTGTTTCGGTCTTTTTGTTACCCGCCTATATATATTCGACTCGGTCTTGATTCAAACCAAGGATATCTCCTTCCAGAAGCAAGCTCTCTACCACGTCGCTATAAAAGCTAGTTTGTACGACAAAGCAGTAGTAATACCCATTATACACTACCCGGCTACATACACCCCCTTGACAATTAAGAATCTTCCACGAATCTCCTGTATTCAACATCATCAACTTCTTATCACATAACGACCACCTTGGGTATTAACCGTTAGCGCCAATGCAACCCACTTATGAATATTCGACTCAGTCAGGATTCGAACCAGGGAACCCTGTCCCGAAGCAAGCGCTCTTCCACGTCGCTATAAAAGCTAATTTGTACGACAAGGTAGTATAAGCACCCTCATACACTACTCGGCAACATTTTCATCCACCCCGCCAACAATTAAAAAAAAAAACAAAAAAAAAAAACTTCTCATTCTTATTTTACTTGATTTCAACCAAACTCACAGAAATTGTTCTGTGGCCATGCTTAACAGAACTTGAATCTATGAAGACTCAGGTTGCCTTGATAACTAAAATAATGAAAAAATATCTACCCCTTTAATCCCGGGACTGATAGCTTCGATATTTTTCATTTGATATCTCCTAATGACCCTCTTATATATAAGCACTTTTTTTGGATCCCGGACAGGTATGAGAAATGATTTTTTTTTAAATCGTCTCATGCTTAATCATATGGTAAAGTGTATTTAAATTTTTCATGTTGCGTATTATTTCAATATTTTTCATCAAATTTTTCCTCAGCTAAAAATCAACAGCAAACTTCACAAAAACTATGAAGTATATACGCTTGCAAATAATAAAAACAATTTTGCGTTCATTTTCCTTAAATATCCCAGGTTAGAACAGCCCTTAATAAGTTTATATATTTAAATATATATGACCCAATTTCAAAAATTGTAAGTTTAATGTGCTAAGGCATTAGAAAGAACTGGATTAAGCTGATTTTGTAATGCCATTGACTGTTTATAATTTTAATTAAAAAGAAAAGAAACATTTCGCGTTACGCAACGTCAAATAAGTCGACGAATTACATACCGAGTAGAATCGGATTTCATCAGGTTATTAAGTAAAATTTCGTATTCACCGAATATTTGTCTTGTTTATAGTTTCTATTACGTATCAATGACGTAATTTTGTACCGCTAGCAATTCAGCCGTTATCTACGTTACCAGAAGTCTAACGACTCTACCATATTAATTCCAATGTTTCGAAGAAGCGCATAAGAAATATACTACATTGTATTAAATTTATAGGTAAAGTATCATATTAACACACGAGGACAGAACATTTTTTTATCAAAATGATATGGATAACTATTGGAAAAATAGATAATTTTCCTCTTACAATTTTTTATGGAAATCGAGACCAAAAGCCGCTGTAAGGTAACTGTAAGAAAAGAGTTAAACTTTAAGCATAGTTAATTGATCTTTGCAGGACTGATTTAGTAAGAAATTAATGTATCTACCTGAGAAAACTTATATATCATTGCCTACAACGTGGGTGTAAAAAAGACCCACGGCATTTTTTTTTATATAACATAAGCCTATCGAGGATTCATTGCGATAATGTTCTTATATACAGTCGATTTGTTTGTTTGTTTGAATGGGATTTACGCCGCTTTCAACAATTTTTCAGTTATATAGCTGGAGCACCTAACAATGGAATCCTGGTATTTCTCACACCAGTACTACCATTACATCCTTTTCTAGCCTCCAGCTGCTGTCTCACATAGGTCTACGATTATCGACCCATTGGTGAGAGACAAATAGTCGGAAAGGATGAGTGCCGCCGTCGGGGATCGAACCCGGGACCTCTAGATTGACAGTCCGACGCGCTACCAACTGCGCTATGACGGCGGCTCCCCGATTTTGCTTGAACGAAAACTTCTATTTATCGGCCTCGTCCATTAAGCGACCACAGTCACAATCCTTTAAAAACGGCTTTGAAGAAGTGACGGCATTTTGCTTAAATGGAAATCGCAACGAAATAATATAACGTAAGATATCATTAGAATCGCCTCAAAGATACGATTTATATTGAGTCCAAACAACATATGATTAGGCGAGAGTTTTGTAATAATTTATCGGTGCAGTTGCCATCGATTCTTAATATCTTATGGCAAAAAGTTTACATAGCGACCATTCTCATAAGCAACCCCTTTTGGTTGTCTCTTTGGTGGTCGATTAGTACAAGATTAACTGTACAATGTATAAAAACATAGACAACTATTATTGCAAATAGTACTTGATATGATAACGTTTTTTTGTTTTTGTGAAAGTGAAGGCATATAATGAATGTAATAGCCTCATTTTGCAAAAGCGTTATAGCGATAAAGTTCGAATTATCGCAAAGTTCATGTCATGTCATAAATAGAAAATCACATTCGTGGTCATGAAAAACCGAAATTATTAAGTTCGTCATCTAAAATAGATAAAAACTCGGCATAACCTCGTGTTTAAAGATGACTCTTTTAATAAATGCGGTATTTCGTAACCACTCATCCAACATCCTCTATACTCGACCTCGTTTTTATCTTTTTATAGATGATTATAGATGACTTGTTTAATGAATTCGGTATTTTTGACCACTCATTAATATCTTCTTACAATGTTTTATAAATAGAATATCAAATTCGTTATCATAAAATACGTTATTTATAATAGTCGTCAGCTAAAGCCCTAACGACTGAGCAACGCTGAATATGCGCGAACTTTAAACGGACCGCAAGTTTTAGTTTGGCTAGATATCCGACAGAAAATAAGCCTGCATATGATATTTAGACACAAATAACAATTATTTGCTTCATACATAACTGATCGCTCGCCACACAAACTGACCCCAAATAAGGCAGTTCGAACCAGATAGATTGCGAAATATGGCAGTTTGAACCAGATAGATTGCAAAAAATGGCAGTTAGAACCAATTAGTTTGCTAAATATACCTGCTCTAAACTTGACAAATGGATACAAATCCTGATTTGAAGCACACTTATACAAAATTACATACACGAGGTCACAAGTTTTTATTTTGATTTTTTTCTAATTATCAGCTTTTCACTGTATTCTAGAGATCAACAAAAGAGAAATTCTAAAGCTCAACATATGCCCTGAGCAAGGAACTTTACACTTGGTTAAGTTTCACAGACAATAAACTGCAATTATCAAGAAAAGGAAAGTAACAAAGTCTGCCAAATTTATGCAGCGGGTAAAAGTATTGTAGGATGGTTCTAACGTTTGATGTTAGAATTAGAAATAGCTAGAATTCTAAAGATAAACGGTTTCTTGGGCATTTGCGATAAAAAAAACCTTCAACCCAATCCTTTAGCCCAGCCAGTTCAGTCGTAATGGAAGTTCGGATTCGATTTTAAATGACTTTATTTTGCAAAAAGGGTTAAAATTCCTCTGAAATGAATGTCTGAGGAATGAATCTTTGTCTAGAAGATGTTATGCTGGTTATTAAGAATTGTATCAAGGCAATTACACTGGTAAAAATGAGTTATTAAATATATTTGGCAGTTTGGTGTAAGGTTCAACCAGGATTACTTAGTCCGAAAAGAGTTAGAATTCATCTGAATTTAATGTGAGAGCAATTGATATGTGCCTGGAGGCTGATATTTTTGTCACAAATCATGTACAAAGTTTCAAAGCAATAGCATAGGTAGAAAGAGAGTTATTAAAGATATATGACAGTTGCACGAAGGTTTGACCAAATATTTCAAAGCCCAAAAAGGGTTAAAATTCAACTAAAATTAATATCAGAGTAATGAATCTATGTCTAAATGCTGATATTATTGTCACAAAAACATGTGTGTCGCCGGCCAGCCTATTATCGGTCTATGGGCGAAGAAAATGGAAGAACACCAATCTCCGTTCTCAATTCGATGTATATCATACGGACAGTTCATCTAAAAATAGATAATTAGACGATCCTAAAATATGTACAAAAACCGTTTAACAAATGAATCTATACATAATCTACATACAAATCTATTAAATTGCATATATTTACTATGGTGTTTACCTGTATTTACTGCAAAATGCAAATACGATGAAATGTAGCGGAATGTTGAAAACAACAAATGAATGTGTACTATTGTGATAAAATGGCGGAAATGAATAACAAAACAAAGTAGGCATCGATTTTAGTTAATGTGATAGAACTTGTTATACTGTTAATCGAACAAAATTACTTACAGACAACTTACTACTGATGATAAAGACAGGGAAAGATCAGACCAGGGATTAATTAACGCGTAAGATGGTGAACAGAATAACGATAACGACACTAATTTAGAATAATGTAGATTTTTAATACTTTTAATGAATTTATATGTTTCACCCTATGACATGTGCAAAGTTTCAGAGCAAAGTGAAAACATACATAGGAATAGAGTTATTAAAGATACATGACAGTTGCGCGCAAAGTTTAACCAAGAATTCCAAAAAGGTTTAAATTCCACGAAATGAATGCCAGAGTAATGTGTCTAGAGACTGACATATCTTTCACATAAACTTGTGCAAAGTTCAAAGCAATTAAATTGGTAGAAAGAGTGTTATTAAAGATGTATATTAGTTGCACCCGAGGTTAAACGAAGAATAACCAAGTCCTTAAAGGGTCAAATTTCCACTATAATAATTTAGTTGTAATGAATCTTTGCCTAGATGATGATATGATGGTAAAAAAGCATGTGCAAAGTTTCAAAGCAATAGCATTAGTAGAAAGAGAGTTATGGAATATGTATGACAGTTACCCGCAAGGTTTAACCAAGAATTAGGGGTTAAAATTCCACTAAATGAATGTCAGAGTAATTAATAGAAGTCTAGAGGCTAATATTATCGTCACAAAGCAAGTGCAAAGTTTCAGAGCAATAGCATTAGCAGAAACAGAGATATGACACTTGCACGTAAGATTTAATCAAACCATTATGCCGGGGTGGCTGAAATAGCCCCCCCTTCTTCGAAAAGTCGAGCTGAGAAATGTCGAATGGTTGGTTGGCGACCTAAACGTCTTAACTATAGCTTATATAAGCTGTATGTACGACGTTTAAGTCGCCAAATAAAAAAACAACAACAATGTTTCACATAAATAACGACCAATGTCGCAGTTCAAAGTTAACTTCAAGTCTAAATTGATGATTTACTTATCTTATTATTTGATTGAATGCCACCATTGGTCATTTGTACCCAAAATTGTGACAAATAGGTCCGCAGACATTATTACTCAACGTAGGAATACAAGAAATGGAAGATTTACAGTATCATTTAATTGTCGCGATAAAGTCGGAGAAGCGTTACAACATTCCAAGTCTTCTACCAATCCTATCAATTGACGTTTTAACTTTCGCTAGTCATTCAAACAGCTAGCCAGTTCACGGAGATTAACGAATTCGTCCGTAAAGTCTATCCATCAGCACATGGATGTATAACAGCCAATGCCGAAGATAAGTAAACATATCCGGTAAAAGAGTCGGTTGCATTCGACTCGATTCAAAATGTAAACAATCACGAGGTAATATAGATAAGAAGAAAAAAAACAAACCAAAATACCCTTTTCAGAGAACTTCACTTAAACTCTCCTTTTACTTTTGATTGAATGGGGTTTAACGCGGATTTTAACAATTTTTTATATCGCGGCGGCTGGAACACCTAACAATGGATTCCTGGTATACCTCGCATCAGTACTACCACTTCACCCTTTCCTAGCCCCCAGCTGTTTACGAAAATTTGACTTACCCCCAAAAATGGACGTTGCAGGGCGGGGCAACTTTTGACTATGAAATCTTTAAACATCTTCTTATCAGTAATAATCGGGCCAATTTCAAGTTCAACCAAACTTGGCATGAATGTTCCTTGGGTGACCCTTCTCAAAAAATGTTCGCGAATTTTTGATTGATCCTAATATTGGCCTGGCAGGAATGTGTGGTTTTTGACTTTGAATTCTTCAAGCATCTTCTCTTTAGTTACTACTGGGCCAAATTCAAACTAAGTTGGGATTTATTTTCCTAGGGCGACCCTTCTTTAATTTTGTATGACAAATTTTAATTGACCCCCCAAAAGGGCGTGGCAGGGTGTAGCAGTTTTTTACTTTGAAATCTTTAAAAATCTTCTCCCCAGTAACCAATGGTCCAATTTCAACCAAATTTGGCATGAATGATCCTTGGGTGACCCTTCTGAAAAGTTGTTCGCGAAATTTTGATTGATCCTGAAATATTGGTCTGGCAGGAATGTGTGGTTTTTGAATTCTTTAAGCGTCTTCTCAGTTACTACTGGGCCAATTTCAAACTTATTTTGGATTAATGTTCCTATGGCGACCTTTTTAAATGTTGTTGGCGAAATTTTAATTGACCCCCCCCCCCCCCCCCCAAAAAAAAGGCGTGGCAGGCTGTAGCAGTTTTTTACTTTGAAATCTTTTAACATCTTCTCCTCAGTAACCAATGGTCAAATTTCAACCAAACTTGGCATGAATGATCCTTGGGTGACCCCTCTCAAAAGTTGTTGTTGATTGACACTCAAATATGAGAGTAGCAGGGTGGTAGAGTCTGTTACTTTGAAATCTTTAAACATGTTCTCCTCAGAAACCACCTAGCCAATTTCAAACGAACATGGCATTAATGTTCCTTGGGTTATCCTTCTTAAAAGCTGTTGGTGAAATTTTGATTGACCCCCAAAAATTGGCTTGGCAGGTAGGGAAAGTGTTTTACTTTGAAATCTTAACACCTCTTCTCCTCATTAACCACTCGGCCAATAATTCAACAAAACTTGGCACGAATCTTCCTCGGTTGACCCTTCTTAGAAAATGTTTGTGATAATTTGATTGACCTCAAACTTGTGGGTGGCAAGGGAGGCTTATTTTGACTTCGAAATCTTTAAACATATTCTCCTCCTAAACCAGTTGGCCAATTAAACTTGGCATGAATCTTACTGAGGGACATTTCTCAAAACTTGTTTGTGATAATTTGATTGACCTCCAAATATGGGTGTGGTAGGGCGGGGGCATTTTTCGACTTAGAAATCCTATTACGTCTTCTCCTCAGTAACCACTGGATCAAATTCAACCAAACTTGGCATGAATATTCCTTGGGTGACCCTTCTCAAAACTTGTTCGTAATTCTAATTGATCTTGATAAAATATTGGTGTGGAAGGGCGAGGAATATTTGACTTCGAAAGTCTGTAAACATCTCCTCCGTAACCACTTGAAGAAACCAGTAAGACTAGACACTCCAGTGACCTATTTCATCCGATTGGATATTGCTGTTTTCGGCCTCTGACAATGGCCAATGGGGCTATTATTGTGGTGTTGTGTCTGTTAGTACATCAGGGCCCCCGCCATAGCACAGTTAGGAAAGCGTCAGACACTCTATCTTTAATCATTGGATGTCGTGGGTTTGAATCTCGGCGGCAGCTCATATCCTTTACCGCATTTTGTCTCCCAAATGCCTAGATTATCCTAAACCTAAATGGGATGGCAGCTTGAGGCTAGGCAAGAATACAATCCTAATACTAGTGCGTGAAATACAAGGAATCCATAGTAAAATGCTCTGCAGTTTGAATGAAATATTATTAAAAACGACTTTGTCAACTTTTATCGGACATTTGACACAATCATTGTGACAAGTACCTTTTGTCTGCCACCAATTGGCAAAAGACAAGCGGTATGCACAATTCAGATGGACAACTAGTGAGAAACAACAACTGATCTCCAGTTTTTAACAAACAGGACAACTTTTAAGATTTTAATTACTTTCTTTTCGTCAAACCTACTTGTAGTAGCCAAGACAAAGTATCACTATGACAACTCGGTGTATGCGCCTTAGTCCATATTTGTGAGGACCATTTTGGTTGCTTAAAAAGAACATGTCACAATAACCCTCAATCGTGAGTAGATGTGCTATTTGAAAGAAACTTTCAGTTAACCTCAATGTCACAGCTCAAGGTTAAACGTGTTCTTTCAAGTTTTTTTCTATCATCATAAATTAGTCAGGTCAGCAATTAAGGGCCATTCTGGCCCTCTTGTTTTGTGACTTGAAAGTTGTGTACACAATTCTGTTTCAATAACGTCGAATAAGTTACAAGCCAGCTAGGAAAAACTTTGCAGAATAGAAAACGAAAATATATTTCAAAATTATTTCATGTTGGTAACATAAAACAAAAACAACAAAAGCAAATTATCAGAGGTTATTTCAGGATACTTTTTGAGAGAAATTTTGTCTCTACGAGGGCCTTTGAGTACCGTTCCGATTATTTCTTGTGGTCAAATGACGGCGAGCAAAATGCAAGGAATAATCGAACCTTTTAGATTCGTTTAGAATCTTATCAATATAACGATTTGATAGCACGAGACAGAAATGTTTATCGTATGCTTAATCTTTCGTATTCCAGCTGTTTCCCTGACATACCAATAGCACTTCCGTTTTATTTTTCGGTCATTTGCTGAATGATTTGACACACTTTACTTTGGTTTTAATCTCATAATAAGTGCCCCTTTCGTCATACCAATGGCAATATCCCGAGCTTAATTCATATATTTTGAGCTTTTAAGCTTTATTCGAAATAAGGAACGCCGTATTTATACCTTTGATCCTAAATTTTGTAACAATCAAGAATGTTTTTGCTGGTATATTAGACAGTGTCTTAAAACTGTTGGCAATCTACAGCTTAGATACACTGTAATTCTTGTTGAAGTTGGGATAACAACAGGTAAATGTATTATATAAATGACGGATTTCAACATATATATCTACTCCCACTCTTAATGGTTTGTTTCATTAATGAGTTTTTGATTGACACTAGCGATCCATCAAATGACCAATCGCTGGCCCCTTCCACTGACTACGTTGTCCCCGCCCATTGACTCCGACAGAAAGATCCACTTGGATTTGAATCGGCATTATCTTGTAAAATTTATGGCAAGAAGGTTGTAACAAAAAGTAGAATAGTTGGACAGTGACATTTAAGTCGCCAATCCACTACACTTTCGGGTTAAATGAATAATTTGATTGTTCGATTGTTTCTTGGTTGTTGTTTCTTGTTTGAAAGCGCGATTAGTCAATTGACTTGATTGTTTCTTGGTTGTTGTTTCTTGGTTGACAGGTGCGATAAGTAAAATGACTTGATTGTTTCTTGGTTGTTGTTTCTTGGTTGTTGTTTCTTGGTTGACAGGCGCGATGAGTAAAATGACTTGATTGTTCCTTGGTTGTTGTTTCTTGGTTGAAAGCGCGATTGGTCAAATGACTTGATTTTTTCTTGGTTGTTGTTTCTTGGTTGACAGGCGCGATTAGTCTAATGACTTGATTGCTTCTTGGTTGTTGTTTCTTGGTTGACAGCTGCGATAAGTCAAATGACTTGATTGTTTCTTTGTTGTTGTTTCTTGGTTGACAGGCGCGTTTAGTCAAATGACTTGATTGTTTCTTGGTTGTTGTTACTTGGTTGATAGGCGCGTTTAGTCATATGACTTGATTATCTCTTTGTTGTTATTTCTTGGTTGATTTGCGCGATTAGTAAATTGACTTGATTGTTTCTTGGTTGTTTTTTTCTTGATTGACATGCGCGATAAGTCAACTGACTTGATTATTTCTTGGTTGTAGTTTCTTTGTTGTTGTTTCTTAGTTGACAGTCGCGATTAGTCAATTGACCAATCGCGACTGTCAATCAAGGAATATATCGACCAAACAAATCATTCAAAAAATCAGGAAATGAGATTAAAACTCCGATATTGCCCGCCATTTGTGTGAAATATTTTGTAGTTTGGCGACTTTAACGTCGCAACTACAGCTTTTTCACGTTTATGTCACCAACCAATCATTCTACTTCTTTTGTTCCATGCCACTCGCCATAAATTGTGAAAATAACGCCTTTAAATATCACGCGGGACTTCCTGTTGGAGTCAATTTGCGGGACAAATAGAGTAAGTGGGAGGCAGGGATTGGTCAACTACACATGCTCTTTGTAGATAGCTAAACTGCTCAGTGTCTTCGCTTTACGCACTTATAACCTTGGCGGATCGTTAGCCACGCCCACTGACCTCCGGCATGTACTCGTTATCTTCCGATAGGTGGCATTTTTCAAAAACTGACCTATCTTATTTGAGCATTCTGGGTAGTGTCATTCGTGACAACTCGGCCGATTCCGTCGAACTACATTCAAAATGTCAGCGCCCAAGAAAAGCACGTTTTGTATTTTTGAAGTCTCTTCTTGGAGAACAGGTAAGACATGAGTGCTTTCGCATTTCAAAATAATTGTTTATCTAATTAATTTTGGGCGACAGTTAAGTTTGATTTCTCCAAAATTGCAGGTTTTATTGCAATTACCCACTTGCTACTTTTGCGATATAATATGGAGTTATGCGTACGACGTAGTAATATTTATCCCAATCTGGATAAGTGATACGGTCCCAAAGACAGGTCAATCTTCGGAGAATATGACATGCGCAGACAACGGCATGTACTGGAATATTAAACAACGTTAATTTGTAAAATACATGGTTCGGGGCTTAAAGAAAAGTTTAATTGTTGGTTTGTTACATAAACGTCGTTCCCTTAGCTTGCATAAGCTGGAGAACGATGTTTATGTCGCCAAATCAACTTACATGACACTATCGTCGGAGTTCAAACTTCACTTCCAATCTACGTGAAAGATTTGACTGGTTAATCGACTAAATATTTTAAGCATTTTCATGCTGAATAAAATCCTCTACAAAAACTGCATAAAAATCAAAGGGCTAAAAGCACAGAAAGCACTAAATGTAGCTAAATAATAAGTTTGAAAATTTAACGTAAAAATAAATCGAACTTTACAGGTACAAGCAGGTGGTCTAGACAAAGATCCGACTGCACATATGTGCAGTCGGATCTTTGTCTAGATACCCTGCCAAAACAGGAATATTCCGGGTTCAGCATGACAAGGGTTAATTGACAATGGAGACCGGCTATTGTTTGAATAATGTTACCCTTCTACACAGAGTCCTTCCTTTTATATGCCCCTCAAGAAAAAAAACTTTGAAAACACTGTGGAAAATGAAGAAACTGCTGCTTAAATCAAGCAACTTCTTCAATATCCACAACATTTTCCATCCAAAAAGACGAAATATATTAAAATTCCATCAAGTTGAAATTGTCGTCTAAAACATCTTTCAATTTGGACCAGTCTAAAATGTTGTGCTGTCGTCATAGCGCAGTTAGTAGCGCGTAGGACTGTCAATCTAAAGGTCCCGGGTTCGATCCTCGACGGTGGCACTCATCCTTTCTGACAATTTGTCTCTCACCAATGGGTCGATAATCGTAGACCTAAGTGGGATAGCAGCTGGAGGCTAGGAAAGGATGTAATGGTAGTACTCGTGTGAGAAATACCGGGAATCCATTGTTAGGTGCTCCAGCCGCCGCGATATAACTGAAAGAATGTTGAAAGCGGCGTAAAACCCCATTCAAACAAACAAACTAAAATTTTGTTATATGGGAATTGGTTAACTGACAAATAAAACAAGTATACCTGTCCTATCGATTGCGAACACCAACATCTTGGCAAACAAGGTTCCCATACCGCCAAAATTGTAAAAATGTGGAAGAGTCCATTCATAAATCGGAAATTGGATAATTCCGGCGGGTATGAGAAGCTCATTCCAGCGCTGATTGAATTTCATAGTTGTGTAGTAAGCCCGATAACCCCATTTAGTTCGATCCTCGCCGTTCATTAGGTCTTTGGTGAGGTCCTTTTTTTTGAAACACGTTCAAGTTTAACAAATTCTGCAGGTAGTCTGATCTGTTGATTTGTACCTAAAACAGAGAAGTAGATGTAAAACACGCAACAAAATTTAAAAGAAAAACATACTTGAGGCCCAAAAGCATCAATAAATATGACGATTAAAATTATAAGATCAAGATAATTCTACGCGGTAAGTCTACATTTCACGAAAGAACTCACGATATATTAAATTGTGACCTACCACAATTCAATGTTTGTTTACAATGAAAAATGACATCAGTGATGACGTTTTAAAATTTGCTAGAGATTAAAGAATCTTCAGTAAAGTTTAGTCAATTCCGAAAATTAATGATCTCTTCCAGAGAACTTCACTCATGTCCTTCTTTTGCATATTGATATGAAGAAGGCTCTTGTTTGCTTTACTGCCCAAATAAACGATGGATTGTATTAACTGTTTTTATTTCCTCGGGGGCAGGATACGGCTTTAACAACAATTACGGACAGAATTCGACAGATATTTCGAGACACGGTTACACAAATGATAAAACCAAAGTACTGAAAGTACTGTAAGCTAGCACAACTGGTTCTGTTGAGTAATCTTCTTTTTCAAAGGTTATCATGATAAATAAACGATTTCAAAGTAACCAAGGAATTAACACACTGCAACATGACAAAATCTCAGACTGGTTCAAATTGAAAGAAGTTGCAGATGACAATTTCAAGTTCGTTGAATTTAGAAAATATTTCCCTTCTTTGAAAGAAAATATTGTGGACAATGAAGAAATTGCTTGTTACAATCAATTTCTTCATTGTCCACCATGTTTCCAAAGCTTTTTTTTCATGAGATGCTTAAAACTCGGAATTTAGTGGGAATGGGTTGAACAGCATGTTTTCTAGAGAGAGCTCTACAATTTGAAAAGAGTTCGAATATTTCTGAAAAACATAAGAAACAATTTTTATGGCGTAGGTATTTAGTGTCAAGTTTGAGAGGTAAAAGGGTGTTTTAATAGGTGTTAAAAGGTGCTTGAATCGCGAATATAACAGGGTTGTAACTTGTACTGTGTATACGGGGTGTAAATTTGCTTAGCCCTGCCAGGTCAAAACAGACAGAATTTGGAGTTTGTTATCACGTAATCGCTAACTCCATTATCCACTGACCTAGATTCTATCTTGAAATTATTTCTCTCATTTAGACATTACATTACACAATTCATAATGGATATATTAAGCCGTTTTTTGAAACTATGTCCTTGTTATTTAAAATAAAGGAGGCTGTGGGCATTTAGCAAGTAAGTTTGTTTCTTCTTCAGCGATGAAACAAGATGGAGGCGATCAAGTATATTCACTTCAAGTTTATGCATGGAAATGAGCGGAAATGAATGAAAACTTGTATCCGGTTGATCGATTTGAAAGACGGGGTTTGAACCTCAAAACCACTCAAAATGTTTCTATTGGTCAATCGATTTCTGATTGATAACTGTGATTTGTCGATTAAACCATTCCTACACAACAACATTCTAGACTGGTAAACATTTAAGAAGCTACAGACGACAATTTACAGTTGTTGGAATTTTATTTATTTATTTGGATTATTTTCGTCTTTTTGAATAAAAGAAACCATTATGGATTATGAAGAAATTGCTTGTTACCAGCATTTTCTTCATTTTCGACACAATGTTTTATTAAGCGTTTTTCTTGTGGAGCGTAAAAAGGTAGGGCATAAGTGAGAACGGGTTAATGGACATTTGTCAAGATCCTGTTTCTGCTCGATATACCGTCCCCTTTTTTACTTACGTCATCATAAATTGCGTCAACAGCCATCTCGTCCATATATAAGTCTGGGTAACCGATTTTGTCTGTTGTTGCTTTAAGCTAGAATAAACAATTGGATGGTTTAAAAGTAAAACGAGCTCGAAAAAGGTACTATCTTAAACCGTGAAAATGTTCAATACTGGTAAGACTGCGGGGAATTGACCAATCGCTGAACCCGCCCACTGACTTCGTTGGCCCGCCCATTAACTTCGTCAATAATTTCGTCTGCGTTTTAACCCTTTCCAACACAGAGGAGTTTTAGACCGGTCGAAATTAAAAGGAGTTGCAGACGACAATTTCAAGTTAATGGAATTTTAATTTTTTTCGTCTTTTTGGATATAAAAACATTGTGGATAATGAAGAAATTGCTTGATCCAAGCAATTTCTTCATTTTCCACAATGTTTTCCAAAGCTTTTTTGTTGGGGGTGTAAAAAGGAGGGATTGAGTTGGAATGGGTTAAACGGCGTTTTCTCCAAAATGCATGGTAAGTAGTGTAGAATGACTGATTAGCGATCTGAATGTCTACATTACAGCTGAAAAGCTACAGTTATGACGTTTATGTCGCCAATCCAACAAAATTGCATCGCCAATCTTGGAGTTCAAAGTTTACTTCCAGTGTAAATGAATCATTTCATTGGTCGACTGATTATTTTATTGACAGCTGCCAATTGTCAATTGTCAGTCTGTGTAGTGTCGAAATTTCGTATCTGACATACTTTTCAATTAAGATTGACGTATTAAACTAAAAGCGGCTCTTGAGAAAGTAATGGATAAACAAAAACAAAAAAAATGGCCCTCAGTTTTTCAAATTCTAACTTTTATTTATTAATTTAAAAGGAGAGTATTTAGCTGATTTTGTAGTAATTAATTTAAGTTTTGTTTTTCAAAAACGCGCGTTCTGATTGGTCGAAAAAAATACTAATACCTCCAAGAACAAAAGTTTGAGTGCCCAGCTATTTTGTATTTTTCCGCATAAAAAAGTCCCATACAAAAAAGTTTTAACATTTGTAAAGTCTTTGCTTTTTCGCTCGATTCTATTGAATTATATGAAATGAAGAGAATATCTGTTGTTTGCATGAGGTATGAACCGAAAAGCCTAATCACTCAGTATTAATACGCGAAATGAAAAAAAAAAAAAAAAAAAAAAAAAACCAATATTCTCTTCATCTCTTAAATGAAATTGACTATTCATATAAAAAAGATAAAAGAAAAGAAGGGAAAATATTTCGCATTGCGTAACGCCAAATAAGTCATTAAAGCATATCTAGTCGGGTAAATACGTTATTTTTCGTTTTTACGAACATTGCCTTATTTGTAGTTTCCATGACGTTTCCATTACGTCATTGTCTTCCGCTAGCAATTCAGTCGCCATACACCCTAACCCTATAAATTCCGATGTTTGAAAGAAGGGAATAAGGAATTTACTATATCAAATTAGATGTGCAGGGAATTCAGTGGATTTAACACGAAGGAAGAAGATTAATCGTGAAAATAACATTAACTGTTGGAAAAGCAGACACCTTTTCTTCATCATTGTCGTGAAAACTGTTCAAGAGCTGCTTAAAGGCTGCCCACTCTGATTGAAGCCAGGGAGCGGATTCATACAGACGCGTCATACACAAATGAAAACAAATAAATAAACCCGCATATTTCTTAAAATTTCGTGACTAATTTAGAATAAGCGAAACTTTCACCAGTTTGTCTCTTTTTTTTTATAGAACTACTTTATGCGCAAGCTTTTGGGAACAGTTCCATTTTCAAATATATTTCATAGTGGTATGAAATAAAGCTTTTAGACAGTAAGATTTTTGTAATTGTGTTAATCTCTGACTTCGAAAATGGCACCAATACAAGGTTATACTTGAAAGTCTGCGTATCTTGCATGATTTTGCACGTTTGGTATCTCGCTGCTTTACACGGCCAAGAAACCTCTAAGAGAATTGCTGGTTTCAGAAATGCTTACATTGACTCTTACAAGAAAGTCTCGATGTGAGTTCGGTTTTCAGTATCCGACACCTGGTTTCTCGGGAACATTTTGCTGAGCTTACTTGATGAATAAATCTTAGACCAGTGTCTGTTTATTAATTGGATTATGTTTTATAAGTCAGGATGGTATGCTAACCCTTGCTTTGCTAAATTAAATCCTTGTTCAGAAGATTCAAAGCGAAGGGCTGAAAAATACTAGAAGCACTAGTTGTCGGTCAGGTTTCTTTTACAGTTTGATTCCATAAACACTTATAGCTTGAGTTGGACAAACAGGAGGTGTAGACTAAGATCAGACTGTACATATCTGCAGACTGGTATTTGTCTATACTTCCTGCCTGGAACAGGAATAATCCGGGTTCAGCATGACAAACGTTAAAACAAAAATGATTTTTCTTGATTTCTGTACTGATTTATTTAGCAAGAGTTCCCATCGCTTAGCAGCTGCAGCTAGTCTCGAGGCGAATGCTTCATACTTTTGGCTAAAATATATCCTGCAAGTGTTGTGATAACTTTTGAGCATTCCTCATAGGGGCTATTTTGTGTACCCTATAAGCCGAAGGGTTAAGTTGGCTAGGGCTTAGGAAAGTTATTCCGACAATGTCTTAGATGGTAATTAGGGAACTACATACTAGTGTTTATCTGTTGGTTTTGAATATAGATATACCTGTAGTTAATTACCATTATAACACGATAGCGTAAGACGCATATATAAACGAAAATGAAATTACATAGAACTTTATTCGCGATAAAAGTTCTATGCCGTGGGTAAAATAATGTTGGTAAGAAAGCTCCGCCCCTATCCAAGCATGCATTTTAATGAGGAAATGCGTCACAAGCGTGTAAATGAAGGTCAATGTTGTTACATAACATGTTTTAATCTGTAAATTCATAACTACCGTCAATTTAAAAATCCAAAACCCTGTTGCCGATTTTGACATTCAAATATGCGCGTGTCGAAGTTTACTATACGGCGATAAAATAAAACGACAGTATACCGTCGAATTGGGAAGTAGAAAGCCATTAAAGAATAACCGTTAAGCATCTACTCACCGATCGATCCTAAAAAATGAATAAGAATATCACTAAATCACTATTGATCCATCCCATAATGATTTCTAAAATATATTTACTCTCAAATAACCGAGGTAAAATAAACCACATAGACTGACCAAGATGGCGACATCTTTTCCCCGAAACGTCTAGATTTGATCTCATCAATATTTCGGATGTGCAAATTTGCTTATAAATAGAATCACATGTCTTAATCGTAATCGAACAGTAATTTTGATCCATAAGGGTTATGACAGTTTTTTGTCCAAGTTTACTTACGTTTCGAGAAAAAAATAATTCACCTAGGTTTTAGCTGAATTCCATTTCGCATCGGGAAGATGTAAATAGCAGTGGTCACATGACTTTATGTAGGTCACCTCATTATATACAGAATTTCCAAGACAACATCTCATTAATATTCATGAACCAGTTGAATTCTTCAAAGGTCAAAATCTTAACGTTGTGAATTATTTTTACGGGTAGAAATAAAATAAAGTTGTGGATATAATAGTATTTTTGGCGTAATGTGCGCTTGAATAATGCTTGATGTCGAGGAGTTATATGCAAAGGGCAAAATCCTCGGGCTCCGCCCTCGGAATTTACCTTTTGCGTATAACTCCTCCCCATCCGGCATTATCCAAGAAAAGATTACGCCAAAATAACTATTATTTCAAATGTGATACAGTATCTAGGAAAATGGTGTTGTGTGTATGCGTGAATATATGACATGAGATGTCACAGAATCTTGATGAAGTCTATGTTCTTAACATATACGTGTGATAATATTTAACAGCTACCTTTTCTCGAGCCTTCTGTTTCGTGTCAGCATCCATAAACTTGATTTGATCTATGCCGTCAATAAGGGTTTGTTTTGTATAGTTTACTATACTCTGGGCCTAAATCAAACACAAAGACAAGAGAACGATTATACAAACAAAATCAAGGCAAAAACAAACAAACAAAAACGAACAAACCAAATAAAACCCAGCATCAACAACAAAGAAATAACTTTATCTATATCGGAAGAAGCAAAAGGATGTTGCTTTAAGTATGTTTATTTCGTTCATCTTACACATAAGATATAAAATGAACAGTTAGTATACATTCACATTTGCATCAGTACGAAGACAAGTGACTATGCTGTTATTATATTACAAAAACATTGCCATATAAGCAAAAGCGGTATTTGCGATATCTTTGGCTTTGGCAATTTAATGATTAAGAAAACGATACCTTTTATTTATTTATAAACGAGGTGAATTAAGTACAAAACATACTTCTTCGTAACCGCCCCGCCATAAGGCTACTGAGCTATCCTTAGTCAAATATGCTCAATATATTCACAAACGGATTCAATGGGCGGAGTCAATGGCGTAATTCGGCGGGACAGCGATTGACCAATTGTACTATTAAACTGTATTTAAATTCGATTTTCAATTTAACCCGGTCTTCGAGTATGTTATAGTAATTTATATTTTAATTATTATGAAAAATGGGAAAACTTATTGTGACGGGTTATTTCTCCTTTTATAACCGGTATTTCATCCTTTAGAGGGAGGTATCGATGTTTTTGAAACCTAGATAAGGATTCCTTTCAATCGCCAAAACTTACGCTAAAACGGACGCTTAATACTTAAATTAGAGTCAGATATTGTCTTCGCGGTGATCTGATATGCTTAAAATGGCCTTTTTTCGGTCATATAGGAAATGTCCAGCGGAATTCCAGGTTATTTTTAGATATCACGGAATTTGGTTGTCGACATCACAAGACTCCATTTGGATACAGTCAACGGAAGGTAACAAATTGACAAGCGAAACAATCAATGTCATGACGTATGTCACATCAAATGGTTAGCGCAAAACTATGGTAAGTGTCTATTTTCGTATTGACTCTTACGGCAGTTTTGGACTGAACCTTACAGAATTGAAGACCGCCTGATGACGTATTGATGACGTATTGATTACGTTGTTTGAGCAAATTCGAACTAAATACGGAATTTCAACGGTTATACGCACCGCGTGAATGACCAAATATTCTTCGCAACTGTCTCAGCTAAATCTAAAAATAGATTGATAGCCTACGTAGCCTATTAGGGAAATACCCTTGTTTATTCAAATATTTAAGCAAACCTTCTTTTCAGAATATTGTATTTATATAGTATACGAGAGGGAATAAGAATAATCAAAATCTGTGACATGAAAAATAACGTTGATACCTAACTTTAAAACTAATAAGTTTCTATTCAGACTTACTTTGAACATCAGTCTGCAACTTTTTTGAACTTTGTCTTAAATTTGTAGTCTAGTAGAAAGTACAGAAAAAATAGCTTGTTCTCTAACAGAACTGCCAAGGTTTGCTATACAATGTAAATAAAATTTAATCGCTGTATTGACCGAAAAGTATTGAGGTTCATGGTCTTATTTGCTACTATCTGATTGTCTAAATCTGCTTTAATACTTTTGAAAGTAAATATGTAATAAGTAATGCAAGACATTTAGATGTTTAAGTCATTGAAATAGGCATGCGAGTACATCCTTACGAGATTGAAATTTCAAAAAGCTGATTAGGTTCATGTTCAAGCTATTTAACTGTGGAGACACCTACTTTAATTAAAGAAAGGGAACAGGCAAATATCATCACAAGATGGTCAAGATTGTCAAAGAAGGCTCTCCTGATTTCTCTATCGAATAAAGGAACGGGAACGGGAAAATCAACAACATGTGGATCGTCTTTGTTGGGGGGGTCAAGCACTACATAAGTCTTAAAATCTCAATATTATGATCGAATCGCTATGAAAGACCACTTCCTGTGTTTAACCATTTTCAATAGGGATCATTCTAACGACCTAACAATCATCCAAGTTTCGTCAAAACTGAACCAAAATTGTGGAAAATATAATGTATTCAGTGTAAACAAGGCAACGCCATTAAGGCCCCTTTTCCCGTAATATCAATTGGAACCTTCCTATTTTCAATAAGGTTTATCCGTATAACCCAACGATCACTCTGACCCAGTTTCATCAAGATTGGACAGAAATTGTGGTCCATACAGTGTAAACAGAGAAAAGTTATTGAGCTCCCCTTCTCATTGAATTGCAATTGCTCATTCTCATTTTAATATGTTCTATCCTTATAACCGTGTAATCATCCTGATCTAATTTCCTAAAGATTGTACCATTGTAGCCCTTAGAGTTTAAACAAAGAAATTGTCTTTCAGGTCACTTTTCCCTTATTTTCAGGTGGAAATTTCCTTTGATATGTCGCATTCTTATAAACCATCAAGAATTCTGGGCACTTTTATCAATAACGGGCCAAGATTCTGGCCCATGATGTGTCGACAAAGACATTTTCATTATGGCCCATTTTCCCTTGATTACCATTTGACCCGTCTAGTTTTCAACAGAGTTCATACTTATTACCTAAAAACCATTCTTACCCAGTTTCATTAATAGTGGATCAGGTCCAAGGCGCCAACATTGTAAACAAAGAAAAAGTCATTAATTCCCCATTTTCCCTTTCCATTTTCAATAGGGTTCACCGTTATAACCGAAAATCATTCTGACCAACTTTTATTAAGACTGAACCAATATTTTGACCCCAAGAGTGTTCACAAAATATTTGTTGACGTCAGACTACACATTATGCACGATATGTGAACTAGAATAAACACGTTAAACTATACATGTTTAAAGGGTCAGAAAATGGTAATGTACAGTTTTAGGCTACAATAATACTAAATAGACACCCGTTGTTGCTAATATTTAGAAATGATGGTATTTGTAATCCTATTCATGACTATTGATATCTATATGCTAGTTTACGACTTCTTACGACAGATTAACTCTTGTCATGCTGAATCTGGAATATTCCGGTTTTAGCAGGAGGTATAGACCAAGATCAGACTGCACATAAGTGCACCTTTTGAAACCAGAGTTGTTAATAAAATTGATTTTCAAAAGAAGTAATGAAAACTGAACACCAAGTGCTACCAGTGCTTTCAGCCCTTTGATGTTTTATCCAATTCTGAAAAAGATTTTATTCAGCATGACAAGGGTTAATCTCTGGTGTGGTATTCATTTTTAGGGCGGAGGGAGGACGATGACCCATGACGTGAATAGCGTTACCACCACCACCAGAATAGACCAATCGCGAACAATCGCAGCTGTCGATCAAAAACCAATTGACCAGCTTTGAACTCCAACATTGGCCGCCATTTTTCTGAAACTTTTCTGCTAATTTAGCGACTTAAACGTCGTAACTACAGCTTATTTAGCTGTAGTTACGATGATTAGTTCGCTAACCAACCATTTGACTTATTAGTAACATGCTACTGGCCACAAATTTCGTAAAATAACGCCGTAAAGAATCAAAGCGGAACTTCCTGTAGGAGTCAATGGGTGGGGCAAAGGTAACAAGTGGGCGGGACCAGCGATTGGCCAATTGTTTTTGTATAGATATTGTCGATGATGTAAGACAAAACTCTAAATGTGAGATGAATTGACCAATCGCTGGCCCCGCCCACTGACTCCCTAGACTCCGCACATTGACTCCAACAGGAAATTCAGCAACGATTTTAAACGGCGTTATTTGGCAAAATTCATGGTTAGAAGCATGTTACACAAGGTGAAATCGTTTGTTGGCGACTTAAATGTCGTACCTACAGCTAAATAGGCTGTAGTTACGACGTTTAAATTGCCAACTATCAATAAAGGTTAACAAAATTGGCGGCCAGTGTTGGAGTTGAAAGCTCAATTCTGGGCTAAATAAATGATTTGATTGGGCGGTTGATTCCTTGATTGACAAACGCGATTGGTCAATTATTCATTTGTCTTTGTAAATCTTTGACTTTTTACAAATATCCAAGGTAAGCTCTTAACTGGGTTCGTGTCATTTGATCAACATATTCCCACACAATGACGCTTTTTGACGCCCGTCTAGAAATCAACCAAGGAAACATTTTGGATAGTGAAGAAAGTGCTTACAACTAGCTATTTTTTATTGTTTCATTATGTTTTCTGCAAAAAAAGTTGAAAAATCTAAAATTTCATAAACTCTAAATTGTCGTCTGAAACCTCTTTCAATTTGGACTAAACTGATTTTTTTCTATTTGGGTATGGGTAAAAGCTAGACATAGTAAACGAGATGTTTTGAAATAGATTCTCCAATGGCTAATTAATAAAATGTAAATATATATCGAAGTCTATAGGTCCCATTAACTGGAATGGGATAGAGTAAAGAGGAATAAGTTTTAGGTGGGGAACAGATGAAGAGGGTGATGATAAAGAAAGATAAGAGACGAGGAAGACTTGGAAAAAAGAAAAATAGGAGAAACAACAGAATAAAAAGAGGCTCGGATCATATGTTGTGGGTATACTGGTGTGAGGAAGGTTAGGTGCATAAGTGAGAGCGATATAACTGAGGTACAGTTGACAGTGGTGTTAATCCTTCCACACACATACCCCCCCCCCAAAAAAAAAAAAAAAAAAAAAAAAAAAAACACACACACACACAAAAAAAAACCCGCTAGCAACCGGTATATATTGTCGGATGAGAAATTTCCGAATTTGCTCCATGTTCGATTTCTAAAATTCTGTCAAAATAGGCCTTACCTTAGTTCTATCTTTCAGCAAGATTTATCTGAAGTTAGCAAGATAAGGCAATTATAACGCAAAACAACACGCATAACAACCATACAGGTTTATTTGTCAACACTATTTTTGTCAACTCATTCACCAACTCTCAGTTTAACACAATTTCTTCTCAAACGCTTTTACTACTTACCTTTTCTTTGCTTTTATCTTTAAAGAACTGTCTCACATACAGCGAGGCGAGTGCGTCAGGCATGTCTTTGTGGGCATAATAGAGACAGTGGTACCAAGTGCTGTAGAAGTCCCAACCCCATATATCTTTCCAAAAGGTTCGATAAGCCTGGATGTAATTCCAAGACAGTTCTATAGCGTAGTTGTCTGCTAGACGCCATATTAGATAGTTACTAAGCCTTCTACAAATATTTAGAAATAATAATAAAAAAGTGAATTCCAATCGATAGCTATAGTAACAGAGAGAAGTATATATATACGTATAGAAAGGGCATAAGCAAAGATAATTATGTAAAATGTATATCCGTGTGTGAGACTTCATTTTAGGTAAAGAAGAAAATGCTTATCATTAATTGTTAGTTTCGTCTATCAAAAAGAGCGTTCAAATATTGAATTGAAATGTTCATAGCTCTATGAATATTATTTTGAGCACGTAGCTATTTTGTATGCTTCTGCACAAAACAGTTCCATAGATAAAGATAAAAAAACCCTAAAACAAATATAGCAAGTAGCATGTAACAAAAAGGTAGAATGGTCGGTTGTTGACATAAACGTCGTAACTACAGCTTGAATCCAATAAAAAATACCTACACACGTTTCGAGAACACGATAAAAACATATAGAAAAACCAAACTGTTGTAATATTCCTTTTTTATATAGCTTTAGGACATGACATTAAGAAAATTCTTTTAAACGATTAAGAAATAACCAACTTTTCGGGAAAAAAAAACTCGAACGTGAATACACAAAAAAGGAATCCGTGTTTAACGGTACTTGACGAATACGGATTTTTTTTTTTACACGCCGAATATTGATTTTTATTCTGTCGAGTTTTATTAGATAGCCAAGTTTTAATAAATATCATTTATAGGTATATAATAAATTGTAATACCCTATTTTAAAAGGGATATTATTGTTTGTGTTTGGCTTAAGTCTGGTGCATTTTTCAATCCGTTAGCAACGAAGGCTGTCTATATTTTCACCGCAATACTCTTAGCAGTTCTGCATTCACTCAAATTATTTCATTAACAAAAAAAAAAAAAAACAAACCCCAAAACATTTAAATCACGTTTATTGTTTAGGAAGCAGAGGGAACCAGATTCATAATGCATGTCGTGTGGTAATCTTAAAGCGAAATGTTATTGAGATGAGTTAATCCAAATATACGAGTCCAGCACGATTGGAAGTTCCAAAGAAATCTTATCAATATACTTTCTACCTCCAGATTCAAAGATTATTAACCCTTTCCTGTTTTGCAAAATTTTAGACATTTCCAAATTCAAACGTTTTGCAGACGAAAATCAAAGTGGATTCAAATTGAAAAAAAAAACAATTCAGCATGGTGAAAAAAAATTAGAAAAAGAAGAAATTAGAAATTGCTTGTGACAAACAATTTCTTCTTTTCCTTCAATCTTTTCTCAATTATAAGTTCACAGGGGCGTAAAAACCAGGGATTGAACAGGGTGGGGGTGTTATTACTTATTAAATTACTTATTTTGTTTTATCTAAATTCTCATAAATCTGTATTATTCAATTAGCGAATCACTTTTGTCAAATAAAAAATCCATTGACCAATCTGATTGTTCAATTAAACCGGAAGTTTTACATCGATTTGAAAGACAAGTATCTCCAACTTGCATTAATCCCTCTCGATTCTGCTTCCTGGGGAATACACCAGTACTCGCGCCGATTATGTGGGCTAATGCCTAAACCAAGATCGATAGCCGCTCGCGGGAATCGAATTCGGGAAGCCAGCGCTTTACCTCTCGACCACGGACACCACAAAACGAATTAAGATATTTAAGTTGGGACTACGTCAATAACGTCGCAAACCAACGATTCGTCACTTTAACGTTCCTGTGACTAATTTTAGGAAATAATGTTAATGACCTGGAACGCAGGTCATTTTGCGGGGCCAGCGATCCACGAATTCACACGCACCTTGCTTTCTCCGTTTCTGGTAAGGTGTTGACCATAGAGAGTACTCGTCCCAACCAATCATGTTCCTTTAGGGCTATCTTTGTGTTACCGTTGACTTTATCCGAACCAAATACCGCTTGGAAAAAATGAACAAAATCTATCTGCAATAATTGAGTAATACATAGATAATAAATTATTGTTTTAGTGTGTAAGTTCAATTTACCGATCGCGACTGTCAATCAAATAATCAGACTACAATTTGAACATTTTGGTAAGATCGATCAAAATTAATGGGCCCTAGAATGCACTCACTGAAATTGTCTGTAAGACTTCTAAACTGAACGAGGAATGAGAAAAATCTGAATATTACAACCCGTAAAAAAAATCCAATTTTGCATTATTTAGCATTTTTTTCGATAAAATTACAATTAAGCCAATATAACGACAAATATTTCTAAGAAACATGCTGAATCAATTGTAAAGTATTTGTGTGTGTGTGTGTGTGTGTTACTTAATTTGATAGATCACAATAGAAGGAGTAGAAATTTGCTGCTTAGATTTCTAAGGTGCAATTTCATATTGACTTGTGTTCTTGAAAACAAATTATATTTTTTCTTTAGCTTGCGACCTTCCTTTTATACTTATTGTCTTATCGGGCACATAATGAGTATACTCTTAAGAAGTTCGGGTGAAAATCTGATCGATTGTCCTTATTTGTATAAATATTTACAAGACTTTGTCTTTATCTTCATAGCTGATGATTGGCATAAACATGGAAAAATGCACATGATATATTCTTTTAAGACAATGAATTTCGTTGTCCTCCAGTGTCAAGATAACATGAATATTTTGAGTATCCTGTATGGAACACCACAGCTGCCTGATGTTATGAGCAATAATGTGGACACGTCCACCTTTTACCTCACTTTGTCAAAATACAGCGTCATCATGTTCAATTATGGTGTTGACTTGTCTAAGCATCGTGTTATTATGCTAAAAAGTAGCGTTATTGAATTAAAATGTGGTGTTGACTTGTGTAAGCATCTTGTTATTTTGTCACAAAGCATCGTTTTTCTGTTCAAATGTACTGTTGACTTGTCTAGTCGTTGCCTTATTAAGTAAAAAGGTAGTAATGTTATGTCTTAAAGCGGAGCTGAGTTATCTTATCGATGCCTCATTATGTCAACAAGTATTATTGATATTCCTGAGTTTGGCGTTGACCTATCAAAAAGCTTTTTAACCTTAGTATTTCCAATAGATGTGCTATTATTTCCACCGTCGGTGTCGCCTTTTTCCAATTCTGTCTTATCATGCACAAAAAAGTTTAATTTTTTAATAACTCGAAGCTGACCTATCTCTACATCATGTTATTATATTAAACAGTAGAGTTACCATGTCTAAATGTCGATTTGATTCATTTAAAGATACAGTCTTATTATATGAAAAGTAGTGTTGAAATGTCTAAGATTTGTCTTATTATGTTCAAAAGTAACGTTATCCTGTTTAGATTTGTGGTTGACTTGTCGACTGATTCCACTATTATGTCAAAAGGAAATGTGATTTTGTTCAAACATTGTGGTAATTTGAACAAACAACGTCTTATTATATCAAAAAGTGTTGTTATAGTTTTTATATTTCATGTTGACTTGTCTACATATTGTCTTGTTTTGTCAAGAAACAGTTTTGTTAGCCTGGATGCGATGTCTAAACAATGTTATAATATGTCAAAAAGAAGAACTTTTTGTTAAACGAGGCATTTCATTACCAAAGCATTAACTTATTATGTAAAAAGAGGTTTTACAAATCTTAAATATAATGTTGACATGTCGCACCTTAATCATATTATGTGAAAAGATGGTCTTTTCATGTTCAAATACCGACTTGACTTGCTTAACATGTTCCAAAGTATCGATATTATGCTCTTATGCGATGTACTCGTCTATATATTATTGTATAATATTAAAACATGGCGTTGTTTTGTCCAAATGTTATGTTGATCTGTCTTAGCGCTGTCTTATCATGCAAAAGATAGCTTTATGATATATTATATTGCAGAATTGGAAAAAGTTAACATACCAGGGAACATGGTGAAACTGTTTTTTTACAAACAAATACAATGCTTTTGAGAAGTCATTACCGTATTCAGACATGATAACACCACTAATTTCAAATAATATCTCTTTCTAAAGACAAGGCAAATTTGGTTTTAAACATGGTAAAATGACTCTTTGACATAATACGACACTGTTTTGTATGGCCAATATCAAACGTGGACAAAACCAAACTACCCTACGACGAATAAGACCAATGCTGTCACAAGTCACTGCCGCATTTGGCCATAACCACTTTACCTGCTGACATGATAAGGCAAGGTTTAGTCAAGTTGATACTACATTTGGACAAAACCACACTACTTTTTAATATAACTTTGCAAAGTTTTGACATCTTAACACCATATTTGAAGATGATAGCATATTTTTGACATGGTGATTCAATGCTTACACAAATCAATATTACATATTAGCATGTTAGCACTTGTTTTTGACGTAATTAGAGTGTTGAAGTGAGACAAAATACAAATAGACACAATGGAATTGTTTTTTGGCACGAATAGACAATCTTTTGACAAGTCAACAAGGTATTTTGCCTTAGGCATAACTGTTTCACATAATAAGTCTATTTTTAGGCAAGTCAACACCACATATTAACATGATAGCATACCTTTCGGACATAACAAATAAACGCTATATCAATTCAACGCCACATGTAACACAACCCTCTGATATAACATGACATTGCTTAAACAAGCCAATGTCACATTTGGACACCAATACACTACACTTGGACATGGTAAGGCATATTCCAGCAAGACATCACCACCTTTTCGCAGAACAACAGTATTGTTAGATATTTTAAAGCACGGTATGGATAAGTCAGCAACTCGTTTAAGCATGGTAACATTTCTTTTACTCATAATAAGACAAATATTAGGTATGTCCACATTATTACTCATAACATCAGACATCTGTGGCGTTCCATAATCCTGTATCATGCTTTGTATGGTCTATAACAAAGTATTATCTCATCAATTTCCAATGCTTTTCTTCACCAACCAGATGAATTAAAAAGAGGATTTAAAAATATATAGGAAGCATAAAGATTATTTTTGTGTACAAAAGTACAACCCGAATTAGTGCTTTTCATATTATAGACTTGTTTAATCGATACGTAAGTAATTGTTCGGTTAGAATGTCGGCCAATATCATTTTTGGTGGAAGAGGGATATCTATAAAATTGTCTTACCATAATGATTATTATTTCGCTAGCAGATTATCTAAAATATTGATTTGGCCAATTAGGCTTCCAGAGAAAATGTGAGTATGATATCAACATATGTGGATACTCATAAGAATCTTCTGATCACGTACTATAAAGTTCGTTCATGAACATCGCGTGATGATGGTAACAAAACGGCTGTCCACATATTTTACTCTTTCTATAGAGATTACAACAAGAATCTATAAAGGAAATCAAGCCGGATTAAAAATACCAAGAACTTTGCTATCCAGAACTGTTTATGTCGTATAAAAATATATATAACAAATTCCTAATAAAGCTTTGTGACCAATAACATTCTAGGAAAATCACATTCAAATCTTTATACGTGTAGAAATTAAGGAAATATTGGGCTTAAACGAAGCTGGATACGCTTCCACAAAGACCTTTGCTTTACGCCCCTGCAAAACCCTTTCAAAAAGTGAAGAGATACATGCGAAAGACCCCATGATGAGCACCACTCTGTGACTATTTCATCTTAATCTGCTCATGTAAGACTAGTTGGAACGACATTCGCACGGACAGATCGACGAGATGATATCAATATACGCCTACAATTGGGCTGCGTTCAAATATTATTATGAAAGTGTAACTTCAGAACGAAATTAACCAGTAAAGTCTGCTTAGATTGAAAGAAATTGAGCTTTGTCGGAAATAACCCCCGATTTCTTCAGCAATATAAAGAATATCAAGAAATATTGACCGAGATTTTATTCAAATCAAACTTTTCTATTCTAGGTTGCGTTGCGTAGGTGTTAATCTATAGTAAGTAATATTCATTTTAGTATCTTCTTTTTGTTTTTTCAAGATAATCGGAATTATATAAAGGCCAACTGGTTAGCTTTCTGAGAGGATTTTTTTCCTTCAGCACCCTCAGTGCCCTGGTCTTAAAGTCCATAATAAGGTCATTTAGAAAATGAAACTAGGCTTAGCTTCAACGAAACCGCTCGGGTATTCTTTGATGTATTGATCACATGATTACTAAGTAAGGAGATAAATTGATTTCCAAATAAGGAAACAACAAATGACCAAATACAGTAACAAGTTCATACCCTCTTCGTTAACTCCAATCGGGTTGTCAACTGCAAGATGGCAAGAAAGGTAGTACGAGTTGTGTTTAATATTTGTCGGGTTTTCATTCATGGTAAATAGCAATACCCTAAAGTAACTGGCAATCAATTCTTTTAAATATCAATCGGTCTTTGATTATTTAGAAGCACGTCCTCTCATCTCGTGGGGCTTCGCGGGGAAAATAATTCAATTTAAGTGGATTGTGAAAGGAGGGTCCTTTTTCTGACCACTTCGACTGTCCTACAGCAAAACATGATAACCTCAATAGTGTAAACAATTTGTGATGCATTTAAATCGTAAACGAGCTCTTTATAGCTAAAAAGAGATAAATTCAATTAAGTCCAAATTCCAATGATTCAGGAAATCTGCGATAGGTTGTTATATATTCCAATATTAACGGATCTACTTTTGTTCTTGTTCGTGTGTTGCGCGATTGACACTGGAAGCTAATCCTTGCAACTATAATAGCAAAATTCTTGGCAACGAGAAGGGCAAATTAACCCTTCTCTTGCTGGTCACAGAGTATTTCTGCTTTGACAATGGCTTTAGCAGGTGTATAGACTAAGATAAACCTGCACAGACGTGCAATCTTATCTCAGCCTACACAGCCTGTATGTAGTATCGAGAAAAAACATCGATCTAATTATTTCAACGTTTAAAATATAGTGAAAAGACGATAAATATTCAACAGGACAAAGGTTAAGGTGAAAGGAATACTTACAACATTGTTATAATTAGTGGTAAGATCAGATAGAGTTAGTTTCTTTTCGGGGCTGTGGGGGTCTGCTGTTGGTACTGTGTTCCACGTGATCTGTCAATTAAAAACTACAACTAGTACACTCCAAACTCATCGACGAAGAATTGGCACCAGAGAACCGGATGAAAGGTCTTCCGACAATTAACTGATCGCTGGTGATCCCTCAATCGCACAAACCAATTTCGACTTCAAATCGGTAGCGGCAAATATCCTTTACGACATTTATCTCCCATCAATGGTTGGATAATCGTAAACCTTTGTAGGATGAGCACTAAAGGCTTGAAAGGGGTGTAGTGGTAGTACTGGTGTGAGAAATACTACGGATCCATTGTTAGGTACTCCATCTGCCGCTATAAGACTGAAATACTGTTAAAAGTGGCATTAAACCCCATTCAAACGAACAAACAAACTTAAAAGTGGCATTAACCCCCGTTCAAACAAACAAACAAATCAAATGGGTAGTAAGACGTATTATCAAACCGGCTAATGGTCTTGGGTCGGTTTACTTCAAGGTTCTTACTTAAAAGGGCGAATTAGTCAATCATGAAAATACTTGATTTATTGTTCAGTAAAATCATTCTTCACAACTCGGCCGATTCCGTACCTACTTCTACTTGATGTGCGAGATCGGAGACTCTGGAGATCGCCCGGGGCTTGTCGAATGTCAGGAAAATCTGACTAAATGACGTTATCTTATCATTTTTGAAATACAAATGTTTCAGTGCAATTGTGGAGAATGAAGAAATTTCTTGAAACATGAAAGAGACAGCTGTTTCATCTCATTTTGTACGAATTTTTCAACAAATTAAACAAATTACTTTAAATGATTATTTTACTGTTAGAAAAAATGACTTTGGCACGATCTTTATTTATATACGGATTGATTGATTGAATAGGATTTGAGCGCCGCTATTAACAGTATTTCAGTCATATTGCGGCGGCTGGAGCACCTAACAATGGATTCCTGGTATTTCCACACCAGTACTACCAGTACACCCTTTCCTAGGCTGCTATCCCACTTAGGTTTGCGATTATTCACCCATTGGTTAGAGACAAATGTCGGAAAGGATATATGACGCGGCCAGAGATTGAATCCACGACATCCCATTATTGAAAGCTATGCATTGAATTACACCTGTGTGGGTCATTTCTCTAGGACGGGTTTCTTGAAATAACTTAAAGGTCATTATTCCTTATATGATTTGTGCGAATTCAGAATAAATACAAAATAATATTTTTTTCAAATATAATAAATGTATTTACGATGAAAAAAATTAGACTATAATCAACTGCTCATAATTTGAGCATATCGTTTGAAAAATAGTTGCGGATTTATTAAAAAGTAAACTGGAAAAGTCGTTATGGGCCGGAAGATCTATAGAATAACAATGACTTACGCAACCAGGTGACTTAAAACTACTTACGCAACCAGGTGACTTAAAAGTGTCCCGATAAGTTCAGACGGGGGTTAATTTGTTCTTTAAGCGAGAGGCCTGTCAACTGTCCGAGCAATCTGAAGAGATCGATACTTTGCCTATTCCGAAGAGGTGCATTTTCGAAAAACGGTTTTCATAAATTGTGAGAATACAAATCGAAAAAGTATTGGAATATTCATTCAATTCTGGGTTGAATACATTTTAATCCATACCAACACAATCCCACGTCACCAAGAAACAAGATTTTGGAAATCATTTAGTAGAATGAAGAAATTTCTTGTTTACGAGCAGTTTCTTCATCATCCATAAAAATATTCTAATCCTAAAAGTCAAAAATTTTCAACATTTCCTCAACTAAAATTGTCGTCTGCAATATCTTTGAATTTAGACCAGTTTAAACTTTTGTCGTCTAGTAATGGCTAAATAAGTCAATAGATAAGTAATGATATGACAATGGAAGTATCTATGTTTTTCTAATGTCACAGATTTTAATTATTTTTATTTCCTTTCATACACTATTTTAATGAAATATGCTGAAGAGTAGTTTTTCGAAATCCAGATGTCGTTCGTGATAAACCGGGATATTTTGCTTATAGCCCACGTAGGCTGTTAATAAATTTTTAGATTAAGCCGAGAGAATTTAATGAATAATGGGTTATTCAATTTTGATATACCCCCCCCCCCAAATGTGGGATGGTAGGGGGGGGGGCTTATTTTGATTTCGAAATCATACAACATCTTCACCTCTCAAACCAGTTGGCCGATTTCAATCAAACTTGCCGTGAATCCTACTTAGGGACATTTCTCAAAACTTGTTTGTAATAATTTGATCGAACCCCAAATATGGGCGTGTTAGGGCGGGGCATTTTTCGACTTAGAAAGCCTATAACATCTTCTCCTCAGTAACCATCTGGTCGAATTCATTCAACTTGGCATGCATATTCCTTGGTGACCCTTCTAAAACTTATTCGCTAATTTTAATTCACCCCCAAATATGAGTGTTGCATGGCGAGGCTTATTTGACTTAGAAAATCTGTTAACATCTCCTCCATAACCACATAGCTACTTTGTTTTCAGAAATTCTCGAAGCTTAATGCTATTGAATCTGGAGGCTAAGAAAGGATGTAATGGTAATGCTTTTGTCTCCCAACAGAGGGCAATAGGCAAGCGGTATGCGCAAGTGAGATGAGAAACTAATGAGAAACAACAACTGATCTCCAGTGTTTAACAAACAGTACAATTTTTAAGATTATAATTACTTTCTTTTCGTCAAGCCTCATTGTAGTGAACAAGACAAAGTTGCACTGTCACAGCTCAAGGTCAAATATTCCCGTGTTCTTTCAAGTTTTTTTTCAACCATCATAAATCAGTCAGGTGAGCGAATTAAGGCCATTCTATCCCTCTTGTTTGGGGAAATAATTTACAAGTTGTTACATCTTTACCTATGATATACTTGACATATTTCTACACATCATAGCATGTTGTTAGAAGTCATCTCAAATGAACATGGTGACGTCAGTAAGACAATCTAACCCATTCCCTCACAATCCCTTCTTTTTACACCTCTCAAGTAAAAACCTTTAGAAATCATTGTGAAAAATGAAGAAATTGCTTGTATTAAGCAATTTCGTCATTATCCTCATTGTTTCCAAACCAAAAAGACGATTTTCTTTATTAAATTCGAACTACTTGTTATTGTCGTCTGTAATATCTTTGATTTAGACCAGTCTAAAATTTTAATGAAATATTCGATTTTTGTTCTTGTAGGGGGGTGGGAATAACCTACAAGTTGTTTTATTTTTACCTGCAAGCATAGTTATACAACTGTAAGATGTTTAAGAAGTCACCTTAAAGTGACATTGTGACGTCATTTAGACCATTTAACCCACTCCAGCACAACTGACCAATCACTGACCCCGCCCACTTATTTCGGTAGCCCCGCCCACTTATTTCGATAGCCCCGCCCACTTATTTCGTTAGCCCGCCCACTTATTTCGTTAGCCCCGCCCACTTATTTCGTTAGCCCCGCCCACTTATTTCGATAGCCGCGCCCACTTATTTCGATAGCCCCGCCCATTGACTCCAACAGGAAGTCAGCTCCGATTTATATAAGACTTTATTTGGAAAACTACATGACCAGAATCACGTGATAAAAAAGTAGACTGAATGGTTGGCGACCAAAACGTCGTAATTACAACTTGAATAAGACGATAGCTACGACGTGTAAGTCCTCGGAGCAAGAAAAGTATCGTCTGCAGCTTCTTTCAATTTCGACCAGTCGAAAACTTTGTTGTGGGATGGTTAAATTACTAATCAGAATTCGATACTTTTAGCGTCTCAAACAAATATCTAATAATTATTATTGAACTGAGACTAGATCATAACCTTCATGATTTGTTACCGTGTTTTAACATATGGAATTCGTATATAATTTGTATCAAGTCACTCACGTTTGCTATCAGGTATTCGATCCCGTATGCGTCATTAACGAATGTTTCCGTTCTATTATCGATCTCAGATTGGGACAACTTTATTCCCGAGTCTATAACAAGTTGTTTCGCAACCGTCCGCATGAACTTTTTGTAGTCTTTGCGAACCTGAAAAAAAGATGAAGATTAGAAATATCAAATTCTATTTCAACAATATTTCATCACACACACACACACGCACACACACACACACACATTCTGTATAAAAATACAAATACGCCATTCAAATGTGTGTATATCAAATACCGAAATCCAAGATATCGTCGTAAAAACAGAGACACAGCAAAAACTCGGTAGAGCTTCTGTATTCTCAAAGATTTCTCGGTATTTCTCGGACACTCTTTATTAATGTACACATTATTGTGAGTGATCAAAGGTTAATTGACCAATCGATGGCCCCGCCCATTTACTCAGTTGGCCACGCCCATTAACTCCAACAGGAAGACCTGCTTCGATTTTTAAATCCGTTATTATGCAACATTTATGGCGAGTAGAATGCAACAAAAATTAGAAGAGTTGAAAAAGCTGTAGTTACGACGTATAGTTCGCCAAACCAACAAAAAAGTTTAACAAAAATGGCGGCCAATGTTGGAATTTAAAGCTCAATTCCGGGCTGAATGAATCATTTTCTGGTCGGTTGATTCCTCGATTGACAGCTGCGAATGGTCAATTTTGTCTATACATGTGTAGAAATTCAATTTACAGAATATTTGATTCTCTCATCAACGATAATAGCTCTGAATTTTGCAACAAGGAATTTTGAATAAACTTTTCATAAGGCCCCCTTTCCCGTGTTTCTTGGCAGTTCAGCCCCAATTTCGAAAAGAAAGATCCTGATGACCTTACACTCATTCTGTGAGAGCTTAAATAAAATCCAATCAAAATTCTGGGCTCTTTAAGAGTTTGTGGGTAAAATCTTAATAAGTCCCCTTTTCCTGTGTTTCTTGACGGATCGGACCAAATTTCATAAAGGAAGAATCCGTATGATGGTACAGTCTGAGAAAGTTTGAAGAGAATCAAATGAACACTGTGGACTCTGTCGCGTAAACGTTGAGTTTTTTATAAGTTGTTTTGGCTGATCATACCAAATTTCGAAAGAAACGATCCCTATGATTGTACAATCATTCTGTCATTCTGTGAAAATATAAAGAGAATCATTCTGTGAAAATATAAAGAGAATCTGATGAAAACTGTAGACTCTGGAGTGTTAACGAGGGTTTTCTAATTATATTTTATTTGCCCCCTTTTCCGGTGATTTTTAACGGATCGGACCCAATATTGATAGGAATGATCCATGTGATAGTACAATCATTCTTAGAAAGTTTGAAAAGAATCTGATGAAAACTGTATACTCTAGAGCGTTTACAAGGAAAAGTTATCGGACGGACGGACGGACGACTTGACGGCCGGACGCACGGAGGCCGGACGGTAAAACGCCATCGCCATAGTTCTTCTAGCCTTTGGTCAGAAGAGCTAATACAACCAAAAATTTTGCTTTCCGAAGGATTCACTCACCACATCTATAAATTTTGTACATTGATGATAAGAAGGCTCTTGTTTCTTTAGTGATCAAATAACCAATAGATTGTTCCTTCCATGGAGGGAAGGTCCAGTTTTAACACAATCTTAAACAATGACGCCTTTTTGACGCCTCTACAGAAAACAAATAGGAAAGAATGCTGGGAAATGACCAAATTGCTTGCAACAAGCAATTTCTTAATTTTCCACAATGTTTTCTACCAAGAAAGTTGAAAAAATCAAAATTTCATCAGCTTTAAATTGTTGTCTGCAACTCTTTTCAATTTGGACCAGTCTAAACTTTTGTCGTCTGGTAATGGGTTAAATATTCAATGCAACGATGGTAGACCTGTCTACCTATTTCATCCCTTTAGGCCGCGTTCAAGGTTATAGAATAATTCTAGCACTTCCGTCTTGAAGCTCGCATTTGATGTGAACAGAATACCTTTTTAGCTAGCAAAACGTCAGCTTTGATAGCTTAAGTTAACAAAACTTTGAGGTCTTCTCGAAGTTCAACCAGTGCAATCTGTCAATTGAGGCTTAACGACTATATCCATTGAATGTCTGCTCCATAAAAGGTAGTTCTTATGTATTTCGGAGCCGCCGTCATAGCGCAGTTGGTAGCGCGTCGGACTGTCAATCTAGAGGTCCCGGGTTCGATCCCCGACGGCGGCACTCATCCTTTCCGACTATTTGTCTCTCACCAATGGGTCGATAATCGTAGACCTATGTGGGATAGCAGCTGGAGGCTAGGAAAGGATGTAATGGTAGTACTGGTGTGAGAAATACCAGGAATCCATTGTTAGGTGCTCCAGCCGCCGCGATATGACTGAAAGATTGTTGAAAGCGGCGTAAAACCCCATTCAAACAAACAAACTTATGCATTTCAGGAATATTGCAAAAACTATTTAATTGTAGAGAACTTTTGTAAAAGAATGCTTTTTAATTCATTCCAAATCATTTCCGCTTTTTAAACATCTAAAGAAAAAGGCTTTGGAAAACATTGTGAACAATGTAGAAATTGCTTGTAACAAGTTGATTACTTATTAAATTGCGCTGACTTTTAGTTGTCGTCTTCAACTACTTTCAAATCGGACTAGTCTAAAATTTTGAAAAACAGGAATGGGTTCAATGCCGTACAAGGCAATTTTGTGAGAGATTTTTCATATCAAAAATAATCAGAGGAGTATCATCTATTTATATACCTGCTCGGTCGAGTCCATTATGTAGTAGTAGTAATATTGGTATATTCCCATTCCTGCATAGTCGATCTGAAAATAAATGTAATGTTCGTCATGCCATATCGAATAAATACTGATGTCATTATTTAATTTTTAGTTTCGTCTGACAAAAAACGAGTGTTCTGATTGATCGAAAATAATTATATATACCTCCATGAATAGACTTTTTGTATGGTTCTGCACAAAATAATTCCATACAAAAAGATATCGAAATTTGTAAACTATTTGCGTTTCTCGCTCGTTGTTGTTAAATTATAAGAAATGAAGAGAACAGTTTTTTTTCGTGGAGGAATGAAACGAAAACTTAATCACACTTATGATAAGTTTAGGAAATATCCAACAATAGACCAATCGCTGGCCCCGCCAACTTACTCCGTTCGCTCATTGACTCCAACAGTAAAGTTCCGCTTCGATTTTAAACGGTGTTACCTTACTTGATTTATACTTCGAAGCATATAACAAAATGAGTGAAATGGTTAGTTTACGTTAATACAACTTAAATAAGCTGTAGTTTCGACGTTCAAGTCGCCAAAGCAACAAAAATGGTTCACATGAATGACGGTTAATGTTTGGAGTTTTAAGCTCAATTCCGAGCTGAATGAGTGATTTGATTTGTCGGTTGATTCCTTGAATAACGGCCGCGATTGGTCAATATCACATGTGAAAGCAGCCCGGCTAACCACCCAGTGCAACGAGAGTATATATCCGCTGATAGTCTAAAATAAAGATAGTATGTTTTGTTTTCATTGAGGTATGAACCTAAAAACTTAAGCACACTGTATGAATACGCGAGTAGGATTCATACGTTAGGGTGGTTAAGGGTTAAGGTTCAAAACTCAATGAAAACAATAGTACATCGTATTCATTTCTTATAATTCAATGCCATCAGACAAAACAAAGCAAATATTTGACTTTTTTAAACATTTTTTTAGTGGTCATCTTTGTGCGCAAGTATCTTGTTGTTCATTCATATTTTTATTTCCTCCATATTAACAATGAAGATTTACATGAATATAATATAACTAAAGATCAAAGAGAGAATAAAGAGAATATAATATATATTTCACAAACCTATATACATGCATAAAAAGTACATCAAATGTGTCCTTGAAACAATGAATGAGATCTATCTATTATAATAACTATCCATAACGTGTTATATCATCTGTAATGTGTTATAGTAACATCATTTTGTGAAGGTAGACCACATGTTACTGACCTGACATAGTACTGACGTAACAAAATCAATAGGAGGAACTACGAAAGACCGGTGGTGACATCATCTATTCACAGTTGACACTTCAAACTTCATACATATTAAGTCTGAAATGGGAAGTGTGAAATGTGAATTATGAGACCAGTGGTGACTTCTTAAATTCACAGTACATAATCAAACCAAATTAAATATGAAGTTTGAAGTGTGAAGTTGGAAGTATGAAGTGTGAAGTTGGAAGTTTGAAGTGTGAAGTTGGAAGTATGAAGTCGGAAGTTTGAAGTTGGAAGTGTGAAGTTGGAAGTTGGAAGTATGAAGTGTGAAGTTGGAAGTATGAAGTGTGAAGTTGGAAGTATGAAATGTGAAGTCGGAAGTTTGAAGTGTGAAGTTGGAAGTTTGAAGTGTGAAGTTAAGTGTGAAGTTGGAAGTGTGAAGTGTGAAGTTGGAATTTTGAAGTGTGAAGTCGGAAGTTTGAAATGTGAAGTTGGAAGTTTGAAGTGTGAAGTGTGAAGTTGGAAGTATGAAGTTGGAAGTATGAAGTGTGAAGTTTGAAGTGTGAAGTTGGAAGTGTGAAGTGTGAAGTTGGAAGTTTGAAGTGTGAAGTTTGAAGTTTGAAGTGTGAAGTGTGAAGTTGGAAGTTAGAAGTCGGAAGTTTGAAGTGTGAAGTTGGAAGTATGAAGTTGGAAGTTTGAAGTCGGAAGTTTGAAGTGTGAAGTTGGAAATATGAAGTGTGAAGTTGGAAGTATGAAGTGTGAAGTTGGAAGTTTGAAGTCTGAAGTGTGAAGTTGGAAGTTGGAAGTGTTAAGTTGGAAGTTTGAAGTGTGAAGTGTGAAGTTGGAAGGTATACATACATCCTACTTCCAACTTCCAACTTCACACTTCACACTTCAAACTTCCGACTTCATACTTCCAACTTCACACTTCACACTTCAAACTTCCAACTTCACATTTCAAACTTCCGACTTCACACTTCAAACTTCCAACTTCACACTTCATACTTCCAACTTCACACTTCAAACTTCCAACTTCAAACTTCCGACTTCACACTTCATACTTCCAACTTCCAACTTCACACTTCATACTTCCAACTTCACACTTCAAACTTCCAACTTCACACTTCATACTTCCAACTTCACACTTCAAACTTCCAACTTCACACTTCATACTTCCAACTTCACACTTCATACTTCCAACTTCCAACTTCACACTTCATACTTCCAACTTCACACTTCAAACTTCCGACTTCATACTTCCAACTTCTTACTTCCAACTTCAAACTTCCGACTTCATACTACCGACTTCTCACTTCACACTTCCGACTTCATACTTCCAACTTCTCACTTCCAACTTCAAACTTCCGACTTCACACTTCAGAGTTACTATGTATGAAGTGTGAACTGTGAATTCTTGATGTCACCACCGGTCTTTCGTAAGGAACAGTTAACAGTTGAACAAAATATGGGTAAGGAGCACCCAGTAAGATGCATATTTTCTTATCATCAGAAGCTGATGTGAAAAATGTAAGACATTGGTTACCGTGATTAAAGCGAAATGAATCTAAAAGTTTGAACCTTAACTCGTTTAAAGCAGTACAATGATTTAAGAAGTGACAAATTTCCCTAGAATAAATTAAACCTCATTTCGTACACAGTTTTTCCTCGTCTTTCTGTCCCAATTTGGATATCAAATTAATGACATTTCTGCATTGCTTAAAATATTTGAATGTGCATTTACCTATGTGCCAAAATATACTTTCACAAAAAGCAGGGTGTATTTCGGTAAATAAATAAAGGTCTGGATTTCTTAGGATATTCTCGCTCCATCGTTTATCAAAAAGTGAAGAAGTCTGGTGCTTCCACAGTAAACGCTTCGGAAATATCCAATCTTCGTAAAAGGATTGCATGAATTGTTTTAAGTCATATTTGCACAGTAAGCTGAATATATCTGAAAAATACCCAGATTTACAATGATTTAGAGAATAACACATGCTTTTAAGAAAAATTTGCTTAATGAAATTACTAGGACAAAGTAAGCAAAGTTGACCGAACAGGTTTTATATTTACGTTTGTGTATTATAGTTTCCATATCAAATATGTGTATCAATCCAAGAACAATATCAGTACGTGTCCACTTATTCAGACCATGTAAAATTTTGAGGCAAAATCGATGACACCGTTCCAGTTTTAATAATTCATTTCTTGTAAGTGATTATAATAATTCTATTCCATAAAGGCCACGTGGTAACACGACGTAATTATAAATTTTCTTTAAGTGTAAAGGGATGTTATCCATCGTTATTCATACCAAGTTTAGTCAAAGACATGAATGATCCTCTTATCTTTTGACATATTTCTTTGATATTTTCGGAATTACACATATATTTGTTACAATTAACTCCTAGGTGCACATAATTTTCTATCTCTGGGATTCCTTGATTACCAATTAACCATTTTCGGTTTGATTGTGTGAATTGATACTTTTCTCGTTAAATACGATGACCGCGCATTTCGATGCGTTATATTCAAAACGCAACAGCTTAGAGTAGTTGAAACAAATATTTATTAACTTTAATAGAACATTTCTGGATAAACTCAGTAAAACCATATCTTCTGCAGAAGTAATACAGGGCAAATGAGCGCCGTCTATACAAACGCCAAAATTACTTTGTTCCAATTCGCATAACAATCCGTCAATATAACAGAGATAGAAAAATGGTGACGTCTGGTCCCGACCATAACCTTGAATAGATTCGATTTGTATCCTCTATATTACACGTATGATTCAGATTCGGAATAAAGGCTCATGATTGATTTGACTGTATGTGCACTTATACCCATTGCATATAATTTATAAAATAGACAGGTATGCCATACCTTATCAAGAGCTTTCTTAATGTCTAAAAAACATGTGTATAAATAACTGTTGGAATCTCGGGCATAATGGATTGACTCTTTAAGTAAGAACGATGTCATAGTACAATTAACTCCTTTTTGAAAGCCGAATTGAAGGTGATTTAATGGCATTCTTATTTCTTCTTTCACTATTTTTAACAACAAAGCTTCATATAATTTCAGAATTGCAGAGGACAACGTAATTGCTCGGTAACTATTAGGATCATCTTTTTTCTTCTTGCCACCTTTAAATAGGGTTATTATAAGCCCGCACTTCATTTTCTTGGGAATAAACGAAAATTTAAACATGTAATTATACATTTTCAATAAAACTTTCAACAGCGATTTGTCGCCATAGATTATGTGTTCATTAAATATGTTCATTTACTATTACCACATGCATGTTAAAATATTTCGTGTTATGATTTATCTGTTGACTAAGAATACTTTTGTACGATCGTATTTGTATATAAGGAAATGAACGGCCTCATTCAATATTTTCGTAAAAATTGCTCCGTCCGAATACGATATAATTATTTAGATGATAATTGTTTGCTACAGTGTAATATCGATTTGTCTTTCATTGAGTGAGCAACAAAAGCTACATTTCACGAGTGGCGGAGTCACGAGAGGAAATATGCTTTTGTTGTTGACGAAATATAAGATAATTCTATCTTTCACGAGAAACAAATACTCTGATTCTATAATGTGCGTCTAAAGGCGCGACGTCCAGCATGTGAATTACTTCGCAACCTGATGACGTCACCAGTGTCTTTTGTCCGGCCTAGCCAACGTTGAGGAGCGCGAAGTGACTTGAGGCGGGGCTAAATCTACAAAACAGTAAGTTTATCATTTTGTTAATCTTACTCTTTTCAGTGAAATTATCGAGTGATAATCTACCGAGATATCTCGATAATATACCGGAAAGCATTAAAGAATACCACATCTTTGCTGAATCGTATTTTAGGAAAACTTCAATCCCTGATAAAAAATTCTCTTTTGGTTATAGAGAAGGAGACGATTTCCTTGAACATTTTATTCTACATTTTAGCAATATTGCGAATTGCAGATGCACAAACAACAACAACAAAACAAAGCACACAATAGAACATTACGACTGAACAGCAAGCCCAAAACAAATAAACACACGTGTGTAGAAAGGTACAATTATTTGTATTTTCAATCTTGGTGTTGAAAAGTTTCGATCTCAGTCAATCAACGAATTTCTTGCCTCGCCCTCCGAGCTCCGACAGGAAGTTCCACGAGTTATTTTTTCAAACAAAAGTAAAATGGCTGGTTTACAATCTCAGCGACATAATTGCTACTTGAATAAGCTTAGGTTACCACGTTTAAGTCGTCAAACCGACAAAAAATCTTCCCGTAACTGTCTGATAAAGTCGGAGTTCAAAGATGACTTCCGGTCTAAATAAATGAATTGAAAGGTCGATTGATTCTTTGATTAACAGTCGCTTTTGGTCAATTGGTCAGCTTATTCAACTTGTAGTTACGACGTTTAGGTCCCAAACTAACAATTCTACTTATTTGTAACATGTTACTGGCAATGCAATTTTGCAAAATAATGCTGTTTAAAATCGAAGCGGTACTTCCTGTTGGAGTCAATGGGCGGGACAAAAGGAGTCAGTGGTTGGGGCCAAAGGAGTCATAGGGTGGGGCCAAAGGAGTCATTGAGTTGGGCCAAAGGAGTCAGTGGGTGGGGACAAAGGAGTCAGTGGGCGGGGCCAGCTATTGGTCAACTGCACTTACCTCAATGACTTTTTGCTTTGTGTTGTACGGATCCGTGACCACTCGGAACTGGAACAATGCCTTCACCCAGAAGTCAATGTTCGTCTTTTCAATGGCGGTCTGGAGGTTGAAAGTTGAAGGATCAAAGGTGTTCAACAGGTAACAACCCCCTAGAGGCTGTACAATCTTCTCAATAAAAACCTTCCCCCCAGCTACCATTTTCCCGTAATCGTCAAAACAAGACATAAAGTAATCTTTGAGTTTTCTCTCAGAAGAAAAAGAGGCGTCACGGATCGATGAGGTTTGTAGAACTGTCCTCAATTTATCCATGTTATCAAAAAACAAATTGTGAAATACAGTCCGTTGGCTAAAATCTGGATCCAACGGGTAAATATTGGGGAAATTCCCGCAAGCATATTCGTAGAAATCAGCACAAGGTTTAATTGATGAATTCATGTTTGCAACAGCATAGGCAGCAGCCTTTAGACATGGTGGATCTGTGCATATTGTCTCAATGGCAATCTGAGCATTGGACTGAGAAGCACCGGACCCAGAATTTGACGCAATGACGACAACAAGAATCAGACACACAATACACGCGATGCAAGACAAGCCGGCAAGAACCAACTCTCTAACACGAAAACTGTATGAACTGATTTGTATCTCTGGAAGGATTGGTGATTTGTCCATTTTATCGAACTCCTGATAATTCGCTGCCATATTCTTCTCCGATTCACTATTCGAGTTATCAAAGATCGGATTATCGAAACTTATCGCAGACTTGGCGTCTTCGACCGTAGGCTGAAAATGCACTGTTTTATCCATAAAACTCCTATTATAAATAAAGGGAAATTTTGTTGATGGGCTACTGAAACCTCTTAAATACAGTTTTTTGAAATTTCAATACGAGAGTTTCATAGCCCATTAGCAAAAGGTATTTTCGGTAAATTTTACGAGTGAAAATTTCAATTTCAGTTTTGTCTATCAAAATTAAAGCAGTATGATTGTCTGACATTTTTCACACTTCTTTGAACAAATTTTTGAACACGCAACTTCAACTATTTTAATGCTTGTTCGCAAATTATACCCATAGTTGTAAACCATATACTTTGTTGTGCTTGATTGCTTCAAAATTATAAGAAATGAAAAGAGAATAGTGTTTTCATTATGTTATGAACCTTATAAAACTTAACCTTTTCCCGTTTTTCAAAATTTTAGACTGGTCCAATTTGAAAGAGGTTGCAGACAACTATTAAAAGTATGTGTGATTTTAAAAGTAACCAACCTAAAGGTTAGAAAATATTGTGGGAAATGAAGAAATTGCTTGTTAAAAGCAATTTCTTCTTTTCCCACAATGTTCTCTCAGGTTTAAAAATACAGGGACGTAAAAACAAGGGATTGTGCAGGAAAGGGTTAATCACACATCGCGTATGCAGTATATTTGAATTTTTAGTTTCAAATTTCAATGGAAATTCACCTTATTTCATAAAAAAATATTTCTATATTATCAAATGGTACAAAAATGGAGTTTTTTTTAAAAAAATAAAGTCTCTGTTCATTTTGGTGTTGACGACAAGGTTTTCTTCTCCCTGTTAAAAATAAATATTATGCCATCAATGTATTTGCTCCATCAGAGTAAATAAAAAATTATAATGAATTAATGAAAGTAAGGTAAAATCGCTCCAATAAATAGGGATCTGATGTTTAACAATTTCACTGGTTCAATGATGTTATTATCAAGTAAAGTCCTCCTTTATAACTCAAATTTAAGTAAAAAAGAACAAATAATTTTATTTTCCTTTGTTTACACCTTGTTAGCTAACAAGACTGTCGCCAACTAATGTCAGCAGACTAAACGTAGGGCACGAAACGCTCGTCCCGGTCTCCAGCTTGCACAACCGATAAGCTACAACATTCAGGATTCTGATCATGTATTTTTAATTAACGCATCTGCAATAAAGATAACAAACCTTGATAAACTGTTGCAACTTTAATTATTTAACTAATCATTTTGGGTAATTTATGGCTAATCTGTGTTTAACTCAGTGTCGCTATTGAAAGAGTTTAGAAAACCAAGAAATATCTCAATGGAAAAAAAATTCATTTGTAATGATTTCATTACATCAAGCAGACCAAAGAAAATATATTACCTTTTGCGTAAAATTTAGGGGATCTACTTTGTGCGCAAGCACACCAAAAGCTGTGTGATCAAAATTTCAAAAATAATCCGATAAAAAGCTTTTAGTTCTGTAACTCTTTACTGCAGCACAAACAGTCATATTCAGTCAATTTACACCCTATTAACCCATTCCCGCACAACATAATTTGAGACTTGTCCAAATTAAAAGAAGTTGCTGACGACAATTCCAAGTTAAGAAAATTTTGAGTATCCGAGTCTATTTGGTAGTAAAAAAGGCTGAAAATGAAGAAATTGCTTGCTACAAGCCATTTCTTTATTTTCAACATTGTATTCCTCAAGCCTTATATGAGGTGCGTAAAAAAGAAGGATTGCGTGGTTAAATGCCTGGCCAGTCCGCGAGTCGTTTTAATTTCTTTTAACTTCTATGCGACTTCAATAATGATTAGGCGGTGTTTATTGCGAACTGTAAGTTTTTATGTGACACCCCCCCCATTTCCATCCAAATCCAGATCTCTTTTTCAAATGCCTTCATTAACTGTATGTATATACGTATGCTCATGTTGGTAAGACGTATATATGTCTTTATGTATATTATTGTGTATATATTGGTTTGGCTCAGCCATTAGTTCGATAATTTTTCATCAAATTTTGGTAGTCGTTTGTAAAAACTAAAAAATCATAGATTCCTGTCGATCTGTAAGATTTCTTTATGAATATGTCACATATGTGAATGAGTATGATCGTGTTTTATATGTTTGCATGTGTGGACGTTTATGCATATATGTGTGTGTATTTATATATGTGAAGAGTATATACACGTATATGTGTATGAATTACATAACATATCCAATAACTACGATCATTTTCCATTCATATCTTAATTATTCAAGTCTAAAAGTCGTCTCTAAACACACCATTTCCTTTCTTATGTGTAATAGTAGGTCTGTTATTTTTGTGTGACAATCCAGTAAACTTTAATGTATTTTGAAAATTAAAAAAGCAAGTAAAATGACAATTTAATTTGCAGCATTCTGGATTCCGTGAGCACTATAACAACTAAATAATAGACGAATAAAACCTAAACATATTTAGTCATATTTAAATTACCAAGTTATGAAAAAAAGGATCCTTATCATTCAGAATTGATTTCTTATCAATCCTTATCGTTGACATGTTTTTTAGTTTCAAGCAAGAGAGCTTACTATAAAATGACAGGAAAATGGTAATTTTGGTGCTGTGGACAGTGGTTATTCAAGTTGACTTTTTTCAGAGTTTACATTCACCATATTGAGTTTTATTGATGTTGTTACTTCATGGGTTTAGACCTTCTGGTTGTGAACTGAAATAAACTTTTATGTAATTTTATACGTGGAAGTAAGAAAAAAAACCCAGCCAATCAAAATGCTTGAATCTTGATAGACGAAACTAAAGTTGAATCATTAAAGAGTCAACTAATTATAGGGCACACGTTAAGCTAAATAATCCCTAATAAGTAGTACACTATGGATCTTTGTTAGATTGCGGGGAGTTCCGAGACTGACAAAGGTCGATATATAGGGAATATTACGACAGTGTCTTTTTCTATGCGTTGTTATCGTGTTCCAGAATCGTGTGTAGGTATTTTTTATTGGATGAGACCGAAGGTCGAATCCAATAAAAATACCTACACACGATTTGAGAACACGATAACAACATATAGAAAAACCAAACTGTTGTAATATTCCTTTTATTATATAGCTTTAGGACATGACATTAAGAAAATTCTCTTAAACGATTAAGAAATAACCAACTTTCCTGAAAAAAATCCTGAACGTCAATACACAAAAAAGAAGTCAGTGTTTAATGGTACTCGACGAATACGGTTTTTTGCTACACGCCGAATATTGATTTTTTTTCTGTCCATATCTTTTATAGGTATATAATACATTTCGTTCTTTTGACGACTTCCTTTGTTTAGTTACTTTAGTTTATTATTGACCAATCACTGGCCCCGCCTACTTACTTCGTTAGCCCCGCCCAATGACTCCAACAGGAAGTCCCGCTTAGATTTTAGACGGCGTTATTTAAAAAAAATGTCCCGTAGCATGTAACAAAAGTATTATATTTGGTTGACGACTTAAACGTCGTAACTACAGCTTGAATTAGCTGTAGTTACAACATCTGAGTTGCCAATCCAACAAAATAGGTTAAAAACTTGGCGGCCAATGTTGGAGATCAAAACTTATTTTTTGTCTCAATGAATGATTTCATTGGTCGACTGGTTGTTTGAATGACATCCCGATCGGTCAATTGATCCGTTATTCCGGCAAGTCTTTATAATGTTGTTACTTTATGATGTTGAAAAATTCCAATGTTCTGATGTTACAATAGACCAATTGCTGGCCCCGCCAACGAACTCAATTGGCACCGACCATGAACTTAACAAGATGCTTCGCTTCGGTTTTAAACGGCGTTATTTGGCAAAATTTAACTGTATATATTTAATTGATATTCTAGCAGACCTTTGCCAAGTCCGAATGCAACTTCAAACAATTGAATCTTGAAGTTCCTATATGATCCCGTTTCGCGTGACAAGTGAAACATTATGTAAACATCAACAACAGGACACACACACGAACACACGCATACATAAAACAACTCACCAACACATATAAATACACAAACATACGAACAAACGCATACATAAAGCAACTCACCAACACATACAAATACACACACACACACACACACACACATACGCGGTGACAATGCCTTTAAAGGTTTGATATACACTCGATCAATTGGTCAGTTCTAATTGAACCTCTGACATAGATATAGTGAGATATGGAAGAGCCAGGGTTATACTTTAATAATCCAAAAAACATGGGTTAATAATCCAAAAGTGAATATACACTTTTTGAAAACGTTTTGTCTCATATCCACTTCACAAATTGGTATTCATGCACCGTTACACGGGTGGTAAAGTTTGGAACGCCCTCCAAAAAGAGGTAGAGAATTTCTGTTCCAATAACCCATCCGGGAACTCGCGAGTTTGGTCCAAAGACTAGAAACAGGTTAACAAAGGTAGGTGTCGGTGGTTCTTTTGATTTTTTCTACGTTTCTAGCGAAAAATGGATAATTATGGCAATGCTGTGTCGCGTAAAGATGACTTATCGGTGCATACGGCCCAAAACTGCGGTTGAAACCGAAATGATTTCCGCTGGGTCGTTTTTAAAAGTTCGAACACGATGCTGCTTTTTCACAACAGTTCGTCAACAACTGACATCTTTTTGCATAATTTGTGGTTTTCCACGAAGAATACAGCCCCGGTACGCTCGCCCTGGGGAAACGAGCACTCTGTATTACATATCCTGTATGAAATGGCAACAGGGCGCATTATTTAAGCAAATTATTGAGAAAATTGCAGTAGAGGTCTTTCCAATAAGTTGGAGCTTGTTTCAATTTGAATGAGATCGTTCCCAGTGCTCTCCTGTTTTATACAATGAAATTAATATCTGTGATATCAGACCAGCCAAACTCAGACAAAAAATAGGCAGTTGACAATTATTGAATCCGGATGAACATTGTGTCACCAACATGGCAGGCATATCCCGGACGGGTAAAGCTGGCAAGCCGCATAGGCTGAAATTGGCGATCCAGAATTCTATAATTCTATTAAATAATTTGCCAATGATTATTGATAAGTAGCAAATGATACATAGAAAAGTATTTGTATTAAACAAGATTGTCAAATTTTGCTTTTATTGACTTTTTTCTGTGTTTTAATTGTCACATTTTCCTTTTTTTACATTCGTGTTGTGAAAAACACAGCAAAATAGTCAATAAAAGCATTTTTTTTGGTAATTTTGTTTAATGCAAATACTTTTCTGTGTTACAATTGCTCCTTCTCAGTCCTCATTGACAAAATATAAAATAGAATAAAAAAATCATCTGACTTGGGTCGTCAGTTTCAGCTTATTTCAGCTCGCTGGCTCGCCAGCTGTGCCAGTCATACTCGGCCATATCCCAGTCGGGGATCGAACTCGTAGCCTCTCATAGCCCACTTGGAATGATTGAATATTTGATGCTATGTCGTTCTAAATTATATGAAATTGTTTGCAGTGTTACCTTATATAGAAATGAAATTGTACGGTTTTTCAACCAAAATGGCAATCATGAGCTCATGACATGGGCAGATGGAACAATACATGACCCATGCCATAAGCTTATTTAGGTGAGTTTTGTTACAAGTACTTTGAACCCCTTTGTCAATTTTTTCGGAGTGTATGTGTAGCCTTTTCACTTTTGTTTAGTATATTTAACAACAGAATGAGCGAAACAATTTACGTCACGAAAACCCGACAGAGCAAGAATCGCACGTATTGTCTTTGCAAAAGTTTTCAGACTTTTTCTTAAATCACACTTTCCTGAAATATATCAAGAAAAATATGATCGTGACACAATCCTTTTGCGTTCCAAAAGTCTTAAAAAAGAGCAACAAAACATGAAAATCGGTTTACACATAGAAAGTATCTAAAGTTTCGCAAAGAACAATTCAAGTTTAAACCACAAGCCAGAAACCGCTTACAAACGGTCATTTGCAAGCTAGCAGTCGAAGGAGAATCGCTTTCAAACCCAAAGATATTACAGTATTTCGAACGCCATCATTTTTGTCTGAGTTTGGCTGGTCTGATATCACAGATATTAACTTCATTGTATAAAACAGGTGAACACTGGGAACGCTCTTAATCAAATTGGAACAAGCTCCAACTTATTAGAACGACATCTACTGCAATTTTCTCAATAATTTGTTTAAATAATGCGCCCCGTTGCCATTTTTAACAGGATATGTAATACAGAGCGCTCGTTTCCCCAGGGCGAGCGTACCGGGGCTGTATTCTTCGTGGAAAACCACAAATTATGCAAAAAGATGTCAGTTGTTGATGACTGTTGTGAAAAAGCAGCATCGTGTTCTAATTCTAACTTTTAAAAACGACCAAGCGGAAATCATTTCGGTTTCAACCGCAGTTTTGGGCCGTATGCACCGAGAAGTCATCTTTACACGACACAGCATTGCCATAATTATCCATTTTTCGCTAGAAACGTAGAAAAAATCAAAAGAACCACCGACACCTACCTTTGTTAACCTGTTTCTAGCCTTTGGACCAAACTCGCGAGTTCCCGGATGGGCGATTGGAACAGAAATTCTCTACCTCTTTTTGGAGGGCGTTCCAAACTTTACCACCCGTGCGTTAGGGATTCGGTGTTTCAGGAAGATATTTCGTTGACCAGTGTTGACCAATAGCTTGCCCCGCACACTGTTACCGTAGGCCACATCTATTGACTCAAACAGGAAGTCCCGCTTCGATTTTAAACGACGTTATTTTGCAAAATGTATGGCCAGTAGAACGTAACAAAAAAGTAGAGTGGATGGTTGATGACATTAACGTCGTAACTACAGCTCGAATAAGCTGTAGTTATGACGTTTGAGTCGCCAAGTCAATAAAATGTTTCACAAAAATGGCGGCCAATGTCGGAGTTCAAACCTGAAATACGGACTGTGTGAATAGTTTGATTGGTCGATCTATTCCTTGATTGACAGCCGCGATTGGTCAATTTTGTCATATATAGAAGAAAAAGAACAACAATAACAACAATATATTGCAATAAATGTTTGAACAGTACTGTTCGTCACAGTCACAAAAAATTAACAACAGCATGTGTGTAGTAACAAATTATACATGCATCAATAAAATAAAAACGTGAAAGGGATAAAATGCGGAAGAAATAAGGTCTTTAATTCTTTGATATATTGCCATATCCGCGCAATTTAGTTTCACAAAGGAAATTTTCTAAATACAGTTAGTCCCGAGTTGTTGGTTTTGTTGTTGTTGTTGTTGTGTCTTTTTTTTTTTGTGTGTGTGTGTGTTTGTTTGATTGTTTTTTTTTAAGATTAGTGCTATTAGCGCTTGTTAAAGCGGCTCTTGATTATAAAAGAAATAAATGGCTCTCAATTTCAAATTTCTAACTTTAATGCTTTCAGACGTTTGTTAAAAGGAGCTAAGCTGATTTTGTAAGGAAAATTACTGTTCATAAGCTATAAATAAGGCAGAAAAGAAGCAAAAAAAATTACACGTTACGAGACAAAAAAAAGAAAAAAAAATCAGCGAAGAGCAACCCGAAAGGTAACCGGAATTCATCGGATAAATTCTACATCTGTCGATTGCACCGAAAAATTGCATTATTTGTAGTTTTCATGACGTATCAATTACGTCAGTGGCCCCCGCTAGCAATAAAGACACGATCGACATCAAACGAAGACTAACTATCTCACCCGATAAATTCCGGTGTTTCAAAGTAGGGCAAAGGGAATATTTCACTGTTCACGCCCAATGACTCCGACAGGAAGTCACGCTTCAATTTCAAACGGTGTTATTTTGCAAAATCTGTGGCCTGTAGTAACAAAAATGAGACTATTTGGTTGGCGGCATAAACGGCGTAACTATGGCTTATTCAAGTTGAAGTCGCCAAAAAGTAAAAAATGTTTCACACAAATGGCGGCCAATGTTGGAGTTGAAGTGTCAATTCCTGTCTGAATGAATAATTTGATTGGTCGATATGATCTTAGATATAAAGCCGCGATTTGTCAATTTACATCGAAGTAGACTAGTCTTGAGTGTTTTTGTCTTGCGAGGTATGGGTTTTCATTTATGCAGTGTAATATCGTTATTTCCATCAGAATATGTTACAAGTATGTAAAGCGTTACGTGTTTAATTTATTGTTCCAAAGGCTAATTATTAGTTAAGATTACGTGAAACAATTAATGGCCTGGACTGGTAAAAGCTTATCGAATTGCACCAATTAATCACACAGTCCTTTCGATTGCATCAAATAACTAAGATGCAGTAAGAACAAGTGGAATTGACAAAGTAAAGATTTTGTGAAATTATTTTGAAATAGAATATATTGAGTGAATGGATTGGGTTTAACGCTCTGAACGACAGAAAAATGTTGCAGACACGAAACAGCACATCTATCTGAATAGATGATTTATCAATTGACCAATCTCTAGACCCGCAGACTTTCTTCGTTGATCTTGTCCACTTACTCCGACAAGAAGTTCCGCTTCAATAATTAAAGGCCTTATTTTGCAAAAAAAGAGACAGTAGCATGTGTCAAAAAGTGGAATGTTAAGTTGGCGATCTAAACGTCATAACTGCAACTTGAATTAGCTGTAGTTACGATGTTTAAGTCGCCAAACAAACAAAATGTTTAACATAAATGGCGGACATTGTTAGAGTTCAAAAGTAACTAGCATTCTGAATAAATAAGTTCGTTTGTCGAAAGAACAAAAATCTTTGCATGTCGCTTTTTTGTATCATTGCGCACATAATAGTTCCATAAAAAATGTATCAAAATTTGTAAAATATTTTTTTTTGATTTTCGCCTTATGTCATTAAATTCGCGTATTCATACAGTGTGATCGTTTTTTCATACATCCTTGAAAAAAATATTATACGAAGTTCAAGACCATCGAAGATGAAGACCTTTCATCAAGGTCATATTCAATTAATGTAGCCGGAATAAATAACGATAGTGATATATTTGCTTTGAGTAGTGGAGGAAAATTTAGATATTTCACTAGACTGAAGATTTCGTTTTTCCCTCAACAGCGAAAACTTAAAATTGTCGTCTGCAGCTTCTTTCAAATGAGACCAGTCTAATATTGTTGTGGTAAGGGGTTAACCATAACAACACAACGGGAAAAATGAGAGAGTAAAATATGGAAAAGGAGACATTTCCTGTAACAAATAATTCATCCTTTACTCATCATGTTTTCAAACCCAAATGACTCTTATTTTTCATTTGAACACATAAAAAATCATCTTTCGCTTTGATGTTTCTGAAAATCAATGACAAGATGGTTGTGAAAGATGAAAATTTTCTTTTCTCACAAAGGTTAATCGGTTCACCGTTTACGATTTAGGCCTGCAACCTCTTTGAATGAAGATCGGTCTAGTGATGGTTCAGAAATGAATATAGGGGTTTATCAGAGTTGTGCAATAGTTATATCCAACCAATGTTAATTAAGCTGTAGTTACGACGTTTACGCAACCAAAACAACGAAAATGTTTCACATAATTATCGTCCAATGCTGGAGTAAGAATTTTACTTTCAATATAAATGAATGATTTGATTGGTCGATTGATTCTGTGATTGACAGCCGCGATCCGCGATAAAACCTTAACCCATTACAAGACGATATTTTTAGACTAGTCCAATTTCAAAGATGTTGCAGAAGACAACTTTTTTGTTGATGAAATTTTGATTTCTTCTACCAAACATTGTGGATAATAAAGAAATTGCTTGTTACAAGCAATTTCTTCATTTTCAACAATGCTTTCCGAAGCTTTTTCTTCGGGGCATCTAAACACGCTATCATGTGTAAATGGGCTACTATATATCAAATTTATAAAACAGGTTGGATTTGTATAGTAAAGGAGTTCTTTCGGATCCGATGTACTCCTAATACACCCCCGTCAATTTCACACACATCTTTATCTAACGTCCCGGTCACCCAGGGAAAAATTTCGATATTTTACCAAACAGTATGCTGAGAACACGTGAACCTTTTTCAAAATTTTAGACTGGTCCAATTCCTGAGAATTAGCAGGCGACATTCTTCAGTTTAGAAAATATTTTGGGAAAAGAGAAACTGCTTGTCACAAGCAACTTCTTTTTCCACAATGTTTTTCTGAAGTATGAAATCACAGCATCGTAAAATCCAGTATTTTTTAAAGAAAGGGTTAACAAGACTCAAAAAACCAGTAAAGAAGGGTCTTTATTGAGGAAGTATTACATATTTTACTTCTTTATGATTAAAATCAGTGTAGGGAATTTTGACTGTGACGTAGTCAAAACACATTGTCTATATAAATAGACATTTAGGAAAATACCTAAGCTAAATTTAGCATAAAGTAGGAACGTTTATTTTATTGGTCTATTTGTTAAAATACCCCGCGAATTGCCTCGATGTATGTGGGAGGGATTTTCTTAAAAGCGAAGTTGTGGTAATGCCTGTCCGATTTTTGATAAACTAATGCTCAGTTGAAATTGGAGCGGAAAACTTACATACAAACTGGCGGGAGGTAATACTGTTTATTTAGTTGATCAACCGCTGTTGCCCGTCCACTTACCCCATTGGCTCCGCCCATTGACTCCGACAAAAGTTAAATTTTGATTAAAAGGGCGGTTTTGTAATATTTACGAGCAGGAGCATGTTACAAGAAAGTAAAATGGTTGCTTGGCGACCTAAACGCCGTAACTACAGCTTGAATATGCTGTAGTTACGACTTTGAAGTCGCCTAAACAAACATAAATATTTCACATAAATGACACTTGAAACTTGACAATTTCATTAAACGCTTATTTCTACGTATGAACGTATTCAATGGCGGTGTACAAAAATTAGACGTTAAAAAAACAACAGAAGAATTATTAAATGGCGGCAAATATTGGAGTTCAAAGGTAATTTCCCGTCTAAACAAATAATTTCATTGTACGACTGGTTATTTGATTGACAGCCGTGAATAGTCGATTATGCCTTGAGGAAAGACTCGGCGTCTGTCCGTCCGTCCGTCCGTCAGTCCATCCTTTCTACCGTACGTTGGAGCATACCCCGCCTCACTATTTGTCTGAAACATATTTCTGAACGTATATAAGCAACTGTTCGATACTATGTCTGCGGTTAGATTTCAATGTGGAGAAGAAGAATAAGATCCATATAGGTATACAAGTTTTTTGTGAGCGATCAAAGGTCAATTCTGTCAATACGAGTTGACCTTTAATCACTCACTTTAACTTAATATATTTATATTTGACTTCTTTGCGAACCCTTCCCCTCTTTATTTTCACATTTTTTTCCGGAGTTCGAGGGACGTTTTTTAAGTGAGAACAATAAGCCTATTACTTTTTAATGCGATAAGGATGTTTCTTTCCCATTTTTTCCATTAAACTTGCGCAATCGTTCCCAATTGAAACGGCTTCACGGTTTGTAACACGCGAGGTACAAGTGCACGCAGGGCTGGGTATTTTCAATGCTTATTTTTATACACTATAGTAAGATAGAGCGTTCACTAGCAGCGATCGTTTAAGAGATGTGAGGAATGACTGTACTATGTATATATGTCGTGCCCATTCTTGAGAATGCCCATTCTTAAGAATGGGCAGATGGTAAAATCAAGGCTTTGCCCATTCTTAAGAATGGGCAAAACGTCGATTTTAATAGGAAAATAGGCCTATTCGTTGGTAATACTCTAAGAAATATTAATTTTAGAACATTTAATTTGTATGTGAACCGTAATATACCATAATAAAACGTTATTATAGAAAAACCCACTCCGATACGGCTTCACTGCAGTCGTTCGATATAACTTCCGGTGAACCAATAATCATTTTAAAAGGTCGTCCCATGGCAAAATAAATTATCATGGTCATATTGTTTTTGTAAGATCAATAACATCTAATTTTTCGTAATCTTATTCTGTTATCAATCTTCCATCTTAGAAAACACGAAGACGGAACGCAGTCAATCCTTAAGAAATGACGATGTCACTTTGACTGTTTCAACCGTATTCTATCAGCGGGTAAACCCGTCTTTTGATTAAAAATAAGGCATATGTGACATTATTAAGTGTGTGAAGTTATTCAACGTTTTTTAACCGTGACAATTAGAGGTTTTACGCCTCTCAAAAAACGGTAGCACCTTGATACATTCGTGTCCGGTGATCTTGCGTGTCCGGTGATCTTGCGCATCCGGTGATCTTGCGCATTATGGAAGTTGTCTTAGATGCGCAAGATCACCGGACAGCATCGTAAAGGAAAACAACTTTTAACCCAATCCCACACAATGGCGCTTTTTGACAACACTTAAAACAAGCAATTTCTTCATTTTCCACAATGTTTTATAACCAGGAGTATGAAATATCTAAAGTTTCATTGAGTTTAAATTATCATCTGCAACAGTTTTCAATTATTGGACCATTGTCAAATTTTCTTGTGTAGGAATGGATTAACCAATTACCAGACAAATGTTAGATAATGTAAAAACTGATAGAGTTAAGCTGCAGGAAATTTTGCAAAGTCTTCTCAAATTGAAATAAGCACAAAATAAGGTAGATAAGATTTGGCAAAAAGGCGAAATTGCTTGTTACAAGCCATTTGCTCCTCTTGCTTCAAGTTTTCCTTAATCATATTTCTTCAGGGAGGTAAGTGAAATTATGTGGTAATCGGTTACAAACAAAAGTAACAAATGGATGCTAAATCACTTACAATCTTGTGTCATCTATTCTACTAAAGTAACCATCCTTTATAAAGGTGTGATTTTGGTGACTACACAAACATTTAGGCATGTTTCATAAGTATAATGTACAAAAAGGGTGATTAGATGAGTAGTTACAATTACATTGCCTCTAAGACAGCACAATACTTCATATATTTCTAACCATGGATTCCTAGTATTTCTCACAAGTACACAATAACTACATCCTTATGTCGGAAGGCACATTTGCCGCAAACCCAGGACCAAACCTGGAACACCCTAGCTGAATATAAGTCTGACATGCTACCGAAAGCAATATTGCCACGGCCACGGAATTCAATATAAACTGAATTATCTTTGCCATATCTGGCAATTAAATCTGGGCAATGAATTCTTTGAAATAGTTCTACAGAAGCACTTAAAAATTTTCACATTTTTTACAATAGTCAGGTTAAGGTATGTAGAATTCATTCAAATAAAAAGGTATATACAAAATTTTTAAAATATCCATTCTATGCCATGGACATAAAAGCCATGTTTTTCAACTGACCAAGGTTATATGAAGGTATCTGACAAAGAGTCATTCTGATGTCATTCCTGTGAAATTTGGTTAAAAATCCCCATCCACAGGATTCGGTGAAGATTTTAAAGTTTTCAGAATATATTTCATATTTGGAAATTAGCCCCCCACCAGGAAAAAGCCACGCTTTTAATATAATCAAATTCATTGAGGAAATCTGTTGAAGGGTCTCCAAAGGATAATTTTGTTGAAATAAGTCGACTTGTATCTGAGAAATAAAAGTTTTCACTGTCTACCATATATGGCAATAAGAAAGTCACCAAAGGCTCATCCCTGTGAAATAAGGATTAAATCAATCAACTGGTTTCTGAGAAAAAGTTTCTTCAAAGTTTTCACAATATTTGGAAATTAGCCCTGCCGATTAACCCTTAACCATATGACAAAGCCTTATACCAGTGCAAATTAAAAAGAGTTGCAGACAACAATTTGAATCCTGTGAATTTTCTTATTTTTCAATTTTTTTGAAAACATTATGGAAAATGAAAAATAGCTTGGTTCAAGCAAATTGCTTCATTTTACACAATGTTTTCTCCATTGGTTTCTTGAGGGGTGACAGAGAGTGTCAATGTGTGGGAATGGGTTAAAGACACGATTTTCATCTGATCAAATTTGTTTGAAGGAATCTGATTCAGGGTCTCACAAGGATCCCTCCTGCAAAATTTGGTTGAAATCTATCCACTGGTTCTGAGTGGCTTTTTAAAACTTTCAACATACAATGTTTCCACCCATTTAAGCCATGTTCTCAAACTGATCAAAATTCTTTGAAGGAATCTGATGAAATGTCACCCAAGGATCATTTCTGTGAATATGGTTGAATTCAGTTCAGTACTCTGGTGAGAGGATTTTTACAGTAAGAGAGACTACTGGACGCACAACAGACACCAAGCCATGTCAATAACCCTATGGCTTTTAGCCAGTTGAGCTGAAAATTATGATCTATAGTGCAGTATCAATGAATTAGTCACTAAAGCCCCTTTTCCAGTGACAATGGATGAAATGCTACCATGTTCCATAGGCATCAATGATACATTTTCAGCAGGCTTGAGCCATAAGAGTGATATGATGAGTGGAACAAGGAAGTTGGCTTTTTACCTGGTATAGACAGAATTGGAACCACGATTATTTAACCCATTACCACACAATGACACTTTTAGACATCCCTTAGGAAAAATAACGGGAAAAACATTGTGTAAAATGAAGAAATTGCTTGTTACAAGCAATTTCTTCATTTTTTACAATGTTTTCTGCCTAGAAAGTTAAAAAATCTAAAAGTTCATAAACTTCAAATTGTCGTCTACAACTCCTTTCAATTTTGACCAGTCTTAAGTTTTGTCATCTGCAAATGGGTGAATGGAGATCATCCCTATGACCATACAAACATTTTCAGCATGTTATAGAAAGATTTACCCCAAACTGCAAGGTTAGAGCTGTAGCCTTGATATGGTCATTATTACAATCCCCCCCCCCTTGATATTGGGTGGAATGTCAACATAAAAAATTGAAATCATCAATAGTTCAATAAAAACAAGATGTGTTTGTGAAACACTATGCCCCCTAAACAAGAATTCTTTAGAAACGGGCAAAGGGTCAAAATTTTGACCTTGACCTTTATGAAATGACCTTCCCCAGCTGCGCCTTGTTGAGACACATCTACATGCCAAGTATTAGCATTGCAACTTAATCAGGGTTGAAGTTATAGGAAAATGTTTAGAAGGCAGGTTAAGTTTTACAGACAGATGGACAGACAGACAGACGGACACCGGTAAAACAATATGCCCCCAATCTTATCGATGCGGGGGCATAAAAATCCAGCATATTTGAGTAGGGTTGCACCAAAATTGTGAACCGTAGAGCGGTAACACTGAATAGACAATGGATGACAAACAACACACAACCAGAGGACAATCTGGACATTCAACAATAAAAAAGTCCACCATGAGCACCTTGTTGTACGGTGAGCTAAAAAAAGCTGAACTCAGTTAACTTAGTCAGTAACACACTTTGATCCTGAATCCAAAGGTCATGAGTTTGAACCACAGATCAGCTATATTCATTTTCAACATTTGTCTCTCACCAATGGCCAAATGAAAGTACTTTTCATTGACATTATATGGTAGCTCCTTGAATGTTCAAGTTCTGGTATGGAAATCAACAGGAAGCCATGGTTAGGTGCATCAGTTCCCCTGATATAACTGAGTTACAGTTGAAAATAGCATTGAACTACAAACAAATAAAAAAGAAAGGTAGTAATTAAATATTTGGAAAGTGAATATAAAATAAGCTATTTTTACAGGCCGAATGCAAATGTATCAAATCCATGAGGAATAAAAAGTCATATTAAACCCATTACCAGATGCCAAGATTTAAGACTGGTCCAAATTGAAATTAGTTGCAGACAAAAATTTAAAATCTGAGAAATTTTAAATTTCTTTTAAAATTTTTGGGTAGAAAACATAATGTAAAATGAAGAAATTGCTTGCAACAAGCAAGGTCTTCATTTTTTACAATGTTTTCCCAATTGTTTTTCTTGAGGGGCATCCAAGAGTGTTATTGTGTAGGAATAGGTTAAATTGAAAAAAAAGGAGAAATAAGCCAAGAAGTTTCCCTCATAGCTAGCCTGTTTAGTTGGACAATCATCCAAGGGTTTTGCATGTCTCATTAGTGGCAGGCTATAAATCTGAGAGAAATTGAGGGTTGCAGGTTCGAATCTCTATGACTGCACTGCTTGTCACATAGGTATCTATGTTTTTGATATTCAAAGCCCAGGCTTACATTTACTGATACGGAGGAAGCTCGTGAATACTCTTATAATTCTTTCCTGTTTTCCTGGGTTTTTTTTCAAAAGTTAAGGCTCGTCAAAATTCAAAGAAGTTGCAGAAGACAATACAAAAAGGGTGCAATTTTAAAGTAACACATCTTCTTAGTAGAGAATATTGCGGGAAAAGAGGAAATTGCTTGTAACAAAGAATTTATTCTTTTCCCACAATGTTCTCTAAGTTTTAGATTATAATGCCTTAAAACTACAATTTGTTCAGGAAAGGGATAGGTGGACTAAGTGATGATATAGCTGGAGATCTTTAAAGTGTGGCATTAATTACCATACAAACAAACAAACAAACAACTGACTTCTCTTCAAAGTAGTTAAATGAGTTAACTTCTAATTTGACATACAAGTGAAAATAAAGGTACATGTAATCTTAACATTGAAATGGCAAAAATCACTATTACAACAAGATGCTTTCAATGATATACTAAATCAATTGGTATGTTGTTGCTATCTCACCCCTTCCTGTTCCAACTCGGGATTTTACCTTGCTGTGATTTTATACTTGAGGAAAGATTGTGGAAAGAGAAGAAATTGATTGTAACAAGCAATTTCTTCTTTTTCCACAATATTTTCGACTACATACAATGATTTCATTTCAAACTGCATCCAACCACATTGTTGTCTGCATTATGTAGATACATAATAAACCGATTATAAGACGACAAAATTTTAGACTGGCCCAAGGTGAAAGGGGTTACAGACAACATTTTAAAGTTCACAAAATTTTAGATTTTTTCAACTAACTGGGTAGAAATCATGGTGCAACATAAGAAATTTTCATTTCATACCATCTTTCCCAACTGCCTCTCTTGAGCGTTAGAAGGCGTCATTGTGTGGTAATGGGTTAAGCCCATTGAATGTTACTGATATACTGTTCTAACCAGCATATATCCCAATACAACTCATAGGCAAAGTTTCTGATAATAAAGTCTTTCCACTAATGTTTCTATAGTTATTCAAGTAAAAAAAAATGCTAGTCCACATATCTAGGCCAACTTCTACAGGTTTCAGTCTTTACCAAAGATCTTCTTTTAGCTAAATGCAGAGGCATTCAAAATGCCTGTATGAGTTTACTACCATTACTTAAATAGACAAATAGACTCTAGCACAACACTTGCTGTAGTATAATATATTAACTGATGGATAAGAAAAACACATGTATTCATATTTCAAGAAAAGTCCAAATATGTGTTTGGCTTGTAAAAATAGGGATCAAAAGGTTATTATTTCAGATATTTTCATCACATTTATCAAAAACAGCTTCAAAGAAGACTTGTTAGTATCAAATTTCAAAGTCTTTTCTTTTATGGGTCAAGAGCAGATTCCTAATTATGCTTATGAAGCCCAGATTTTAAACCAGTTAAATATATCAATTCTTTGCAGATGCTTTATGGAGATGTACAACCTACATAATATAGCTACTAAATTAGTTTAAAATAAACTACAGATGTACATGTTAAGTGAGTGATCAAAGGTCAATTTTGTCTATAACCTGTAAAGACAAAATTGACCTTTGATCATTCACTATAACTTGTACATCTATAAAATGTATTGGTGAGTGCTCAGTAAAATAAAACAATCTTAATTTCTTCATTCTTCATTGCCCAAAGGAGATCCTGGGAACTTTGGAGAACCATGTGACAAATATTGATATCAAGTTCATTGATAAACAATTTAGAAAAATTTTTGAGTAATATTGTTGTTTAAGAAAATATTCTCTGTATCTCTAAAGGCCTATTGTTTCTCTTCTCTTTTGCTAAGCCATCTCACAATCCATAAAAGTAATGTTCATAGCAGTTCTCATAGAGGACCATGATCTTATGCATAATGCCAAATAACAGAGCTATAAGCTATCCTAGTCATGGGGAGAGCATTTCCAATCTTACCTGTCTAAATTTCCATTTGTCAGTCGCCAAAGAAACTAGTTAGTAAGAATGTAAAAGAAAATCCAGTGATAATTCCTACAGCATTATGGGTTTGTGAAATGCTTTTTTTAATCCCACCCCACTCCAAATCCACTAATTCTATATAGGGTGACCCTTTGAGACTCTGCCACTTCATACATGGTAGGAAACTTTTTTATTCCAGGAAATAAAATTATTTCCATGGGTATCTGCAACTGGCGACTTGACTCTCTATGGTCATTATTGGTATCAGAATCATAGAATTAAGCCTGGCCTATAAAAGCCCCCGTTGTTTTTTATTGGTTATAATAAGGGATCTGCATTATAAGGGATCACCCAAGAATCTTTCTTGTATATAAAAGCCATGTTTTCAGAAATATGAGAAAGCTTTTCCAAGACCTATTGATGTGGAATTTGGTTGAAACCTGACCAAAGGTTCTGATAAAAGGATTTTTCACTATACATAATTATTTTATGCCAATAAAAAAAATCATTTCAGATTAACATAAGGAATCAGAAAAAGGGGTAACCCAAGGATATTCCCTGCGAAATTTGTTTTAAATCCATCAAATATTTTCTGTGGAAAATTTATAAGAAACTATTTAATTGGGTCATGACAGAGTCAACGCAATGACAAATCCCCTTCAGCCAGAGTTAGAATTGGCCCAAAAGCAAACTAATAAGATATTTTTTTTTGTATTGAAATAATTATTTTGGATTTATTTTGGATTTTGTTATTGCAAGAATTAGTAGGCAAGGTTGATGTTGGGCTAAAATAAGTTAGATTATATATTGCCTGAGGGATATCAAAACTATGTAACTACAGCAGGATATTCAAGCTGCAGTAACAATCTTCAAATAGCCTATCAACAATGCATATAATTTTGATCCAGGCATCTCAATTCAAAAAGCTTTATTAATCTTTTACTTCATTATTGAACAGATTTTTTTTTTCATAAAAATATCAGAATTAGTATGCAATACAGTAGTACCTGTAGTTACTACAGTAATGCAATGAATCTTTTAGAGCTGTTTCAGTGCAATACTGTAGTAACTCACACATATACATATAACTTATTATATACAACTTTTTTCCAATTTCTTTTCTTTATCATTTTCTTTTAATGAAAAAAAGGAAAATATGTTCAGAATTTTTCCTTTAGTAAATTAGAAATGAAAAAATGAGAATGTTTTTTCCTCTCTCCTGTAAAATTTGCCAAAAACAGAGTTACTACAGTTTTGATGAACCCTTGATATTCAATTACAATAACAAGAGTAAAGGGTCATTTAGATGACCATACAAATATCTTAAAGGTGGAAAAATGTACAGGCAAACAAGATGTGTTTGTGAAACACAATGCCCCTGCCGTACATGAGTGTTTTTTGTGTTTGATCTTGGTGTGTGACCTTGACCTTATCACATGACCTAGACTTTGAAATGAGGAGATGCGTATTATGGAGATGTATTTTGAATATGCTGGTAGTAATTGGCAATGTTAAGTTTTTTGGTTAAGTTTTGCAGACAGCCAGACTCAATGACAGACAGACGGACAATGGTAAAACAATATGCCCCCTATCTTTCGATGCAGGGGCATAAAAGTATAAAATGAGCTTCAAAGCTGTTATAGATACTAAGTCCCCTTTGTACTTGATATTTGATGAAAAAAACTATTTTGTTAGCATTATGATTCTTTCTACAAATTTGACTTCTTAACCCATGACCAGACAATTTTGCTTTTTGGCAACCTGAGGAAATATGATCACAGAAAACTTTGAGGGGAAAGGAGACATTGCTTGTAACATGTTATGTCTCCTTTTCCCAAGATGTTTACTACTTTATTTGGCAGTTACTTTCCAATCTTAGTCCGATTTGAAATGTCAACTGTAGGTTTTTTCATTTAGAACCAGTCTAAAATTTGTTGTGTGATAATGGGTTTGAGTTGCTAGGATATTTTCACCTAGCCCATTCCCACACCATTCCACTTTTTGATGCCTGTCATTTAAAAAGCTTTGATAAACATTGTGGACAACAAAGAAATTGCTTGTTATAAGCCATTTTCTTCATTATCTACAAAGTTTTTACCCAAAAGACAAAGATTATCATAATTTAAGTCTTGATGAAAGTGTTGTCTGTAACTTCTTTTAACTTGGATCAGTCTAACATTTTGTTAACCTGTATAAATGGCAGAGTTTCTCTTGATATTTGGTGAAATATGCTATTTTATTTGATATTGGGACTTCCACATAGCTTGAAAAAATATTTGGAATTCCTTTGCAGCATAAAACACAGAGACTAAGCCAAGAATTTTGACTTGTAAGCCATAACAAGGCAATTGTCATAAACACTTTCCTGTTCAATCCCTGGTTTATAGGTCCCCATGGTTTCATGCTAGCAAAAACATTGTGGGAAAAGAAGAAATTGCATGTAACGAGCAACTTCTTCTTTCCCACAATAATTTCTACCCTGTACATTGGTTACTTTTCAAATTGCACTGTCTTTTAATCGTTGTCTGCAGCTTCTTTCAAATTGAACAATTTTAAATTTTGACAAACAAGAAAGGGTAAAGGCCCCTTATTATGATATTCTATACAAGGATCTTCCTTGCATGTAAGAAAATGTGCTGTAATTATAGGAAATTGTCATCAAGGTTTATTTGTTGAATGGTGTTGAAGGCCACTTTCAACAGTATTTCTGATACATGGATATCATATGACTGGTGCACCTAACCATGGCTCCTTTCATTTCTCACACAAGTAAAACCACAAGCTACATCTATTACAACGTTCCACTTTTAATACAACATAGGCACATAACAGATCCTATGACCATACATGAGAGCCATATGATGCATGTTGTGATGAGCTGTCATATTCCTCATTACTATACAACCCCTTCCAGCAAGTTTGAGAAAGATCGAGCCAAAATTAAGCACCTGTTGCATTGTAAAGAGGAAACTGGCATTAAGAACACTTTCCCTGTGAAATAGGATGGAATGTCATCAAAGTCCAAAGGGATCTTCCTAATGAACATTCAATAATTTCTGTAAGTTTGGGAAAACCCACCAAAATTGTGAAATCCAAAGTGTTATTGCTGAATTTATGCCCGACATTAAAGGATAACAAAAACCCACCATGAGCATATTGTGACCAGGTGAGCTAAATGACTGATTGCTTTTGATCACCCCTTTAATGGGTACAAGAAATTGATTGTTTGCATGAACAGTGATGTCAATGACATTGCATTTCATTGGGTGATATGAACTTGAAATTAAAATCTGAAAAACAATAGACTTTGTGTTGACGACATTGATAAATGAGTGATCAAGTCAACACAGCAGATGTTAGCTTGTAGCAATTAACTCTGTGTGGAGAGCATATTTACTGACCATCTTTGTTGAGTCTGAAAGTATTAATTCTTATTAGACTGCAAAGAATTTGTATGTACTTAATAGGCATATTCTTTTATTTCACACTTTCCTGTGCAATCCCTGCTTTATAAGTCCTTAAGATTTTATACTTGAGAAAAGATTTTGGAAAAAGAAGAAATTGCTTGTAACAAGTGATTTCTTTTTTTCCAACTATAGTTTCTATTCTGTGGGTTAATTACTTTTCAAATTACACTCTAATTTCATTGTTGTCTACAACTTCTTTGAATTTTGACAAAGTGAACTTGTGAATTTAGCAAAAAGTGTGTTCCTGGATTGTACAATGCATTTCAATTGGCATGTGCTCTTGAACCTATTCCCACTCATCTTCACTTTTTGATGTGTTAAATAAAGACTATTGAAAACACTGTAACACATTGCCATGTATATTGCCTATGACAATATAACTTTTGGGGACTGCCTCCATAGCACAGTTAGTAACATATGCCATTCCAAGTTGCGAGGTCGCGAATTAAATCGGCGGCTGGGACAAAAATCCTTTCAGACATTTGCCTCCCACAATTGGGTAGATAATTGTAAACCTAAGTCTAATGAGCAGCTGGGGGCACAGAAAGGATGTTGTTGTTGCACTGTGAGAGAATCTAGGGGTAGGTGCTCAAGCCTTCATGATATGACTGAAATACTTTTAAAAGTGGCTTAAAATAAAATGTAAGGGAAGTCAGTTCAATAAATATGTGTTCCTATTGTTTATCTTCGGTCAAACTTCAAAATGGGATGTCATGGGTTCGATCCCCGGCGGCAGCACATATTCTTTCCGACATTTGTCTCTCACCAATGTGTGGATAATTGTAAACCTAAGTGGAATAGCAGATGGAGGCCAGGTAAGGATGAAGTGGTAGTACAGGTGTGAGAAATAACAGAAATCCATTGTTAGGTGCTCTGAGCAGCTGCAATATGACTGAAATACTGTTACAAGTGGCGTTAAACCCCATGCAATAAATCAATCAAGACAAAACTTAAGTGACAGTGTGACTTATTGAAATAGAGTTTTAACTAAAACTTAAGTGACAGTGTGACTTATTGAAATAGAGTTTTAATGGGTCTTATTTTTTCATGTTTTTAACATCTGAAAGTGGTTTTTCTACATGTCAACCTTTTGGTGGAAGCGATTACCTCAGTCAGGTCCTAAAGGAGGCTGTGATACCTGATATTGAAATAAAACAACTGATTTCAATTGATTTGGTGAATGAAACATGATGTTTTATGGTTTCTATCATTTTTTTATCATTTTTTTTTTCAAAGCAATTTGATTAAAACATTAGCTCAAGCATTTTGAATTTAATACAACCTGCTCAAAACTTTCAAAGCACAAAATCAAACCATTTCCGTTCTGATCTATACCATTCAAAAGACTATTCAAATTCATTCATTTTGTCAATATCATAATTTGCCTTAACTGCAAAACCCAGGTCCATAATTTGACTCGGGTGGACCTACACACATATTATACGCTACCTCCCAGGCATTAATTGACAATTCCATAATTTCCTTAACTGCAGAACCCGGGTCTTTATTTGGACAAGGGTGGACCCACATAGACATTATACCCTACCACCTGGGCTATGGCTTAATCAAATGCTATTTCAAATCCCTATATGGTGCAATAGGACAATGTCACTACATTAAAAAGTAAAAGGCAACAGTTCTAGAATTAGGCCTATAACCATTCCTTGCATAAAAGCACTCAACACTTTCCTGTTTTTTTGTGTGTGTGTTTTTTTTTTTTTATTTAAATTTTACATTTGTACAAATCCTAAGAAGTTGCAGATGACAATTTAACGAGAGTGCAATTTAAAAAGCAACCATCCTACAAGGTAAAAATTATTGTAGAAAAAGGAGAAATTGGCTTGGTACAATTTCTTCTTTTCCCACTATGTTTTGTCAGGTATAAAATCGCAGGAACGTAAAAAACTGGGATTGTACACTAAAGGAAAGGGTTAAAGTATAAAACAACGAGTATAAATCTAGCGATAGATACAATACGTCCACCCAACATAAACGGTACGAAATAGTTCAGGTACGACCTGACGGCTCATGAGTAGGCCCTACATTACGTTATCTATCACAAGGTGATACATATTTTACTATTCAAGATATTTAGAGTCCAGTTTGGAACAGGAACTTGTAAAAGTTAAAAAAAAAAATAAACCTGTTTATTTATCTCGTGGTGCGAGCTGCTCCGAATGTGGTAGAGAAGTGCGACAAAATTTTGTTCTGAAGAAGTGAAAGCTCTCCACTTTGTGTTTGTCAACCCGCACGGTTAAATATACCATTTATTTATTGTTTGGTTAATCTAGCAATTGATTGACGACTGGTTGGTCGATTCATAATATATTAGTCGATATTGATCGAAAAAAACGCGTTCGGTAACAGATACAAACTGTATTGACCATTCTTAAGAATGGGCGCCCATTCTTAAGAATGGACAAAATGTGTCTGCCCATTCTTAAGAATGGGCATATTCTCAAGATTGGGCACAACATATTAACTACAAAATCTGAATGCATAAGCATATTCCAATAACTTAATCTTCACCTGTCACTCAAGTCCTACCTCTCTTCCATATTTACACCTAAACATCTTTACTAACCAAAAACCTTTCACGTTTATAATTTGCCATGTTTATTGTTATTCTTTGAAATTGTAAACCATTGTAAATTTTGTATGACAAGAAGCTCGAAAGAGCTTACGTCTAATAAAATTGTCTAAAATTATCAATTGTCAAATTGTGATACTAATAGAAATAACCTTTACACATGCGCGCTTCGTTTGCAAAAAGTTGACAAATAATGTCCCACCATACAATTGCTGTAACAGATATGGAATCTCAAGCCAAAAATCTGTTTAAAACCGAATTGAAAAGGTAACCAATTCGCTTCTTTTAATTATGTCAAAGATAAGTTATTTCCATGACAAGGATATATATATATAAGTGAAAAATAAAAAAAAACCTAGACTTCTATTGCCTATAAAAATGGATCAATATTTTTTCCGTATGTGTGTGTGTGTGTGAGTGTGTGTGTGTATACATATGTAAGCTCAATTGTTTGTTCTACGTTTGAGATTTGTGTAATATGTTTTGCGCAACTCATATATTGCCTACGTCAAAGACGATCACTGCTTTATGGATAGAAAAGTATGAACCATAGAGTAAATTGTAAGGTTCGAACACAGATCGGGTTTCTGCCTACAGCTGATTCGCAAAAGGTTTATGGGTGCAAGTGGGTACGTCTTGAGTCAGTTGAAACTGACTCTCGAATTGGTTGGCCGTTTTCCATTCTTTAATTTTATCCGAAAAGTAATCTACCTATCAATTCAACATTTCTTTTCAAGAAATAAAGAGAATGTTGTTTTGTTGTTTTCATTGAGGTTTGGACCTAGATACTTAGTTACAGTGTGATTAAGCTTCTAGGGTCAAAGCAAAATACTTGAATGAAAATAAATATTCTCTTCCTTTTTTTTCATAATTAATGTCACCAAGAAAAATAAAAACAAATATTTTACGAGTTTTTAGTAAAATTCTATGGATCTTTTTAGTGAGCAAGTTTACGAAATATTTTAGTTCTCAAAACCTTGCTCGTATTAGTATGAGAAGAAAAGGAAAATTCAAAATGAAACCAGCCAATTGAAACACTTAAATCGTGATAGACGGAAATAAATCTTGATTATGGACGGAGAGATTTTACTTTAAAAAATGCATTATGACAGGACATAGCTCTAACTTACTCAATCTTGTCTACTTTGCCTTTTGTTTTTCTTCTGAAGTCAAACATGGGGGTAAATGAGTTCCATCGTTATGAGTAAATTTTTCTCGGTATCATTACCAGGTTGTTTCAGTCGGCGGTAAGCATGTTTGTCGCTCTCTTGCACTCGGTTCATTCCCATTCACCTCGGTAATGGGCTCAGTAAACAGTACGCCAATACGTCATCATTTTATCACATGACTTCGTTCACCTTAACTGATTTTCATTTAACCCTTTCCTGTTTTACAAACTTTTACACTTGTCCAAATTCAAAGGTTTTGCAGACGAAAAATTAAAGTGGATTTAATTTGAAAAATAACCATTCAATAGGGTAGAAAATATTGTGGAAAAAGAAGAAATTGCTTGTTACAAGCAATTTCTTCTTTTCCCACAATGTTTTCCCAAGTATAAAATCACAAGGACGTAAAAACCAGTGATTGTACAGGAAAGGGTTAAAAACTGTCGCATGAATATAACAGGTTTTCTTTTAGCTATTCAGACGATTTTAAACAAAAGTAATTCGTTGGTTTACAAGTAAATCATCAAGTTTTAATGCACATACAATGTATCTTGAATCACATTTATTATGTCTAAACCGTCTTATTTCTCGTGTATCAAAAGAAAAATAATAAATATTCCATTACTTGGTTTGACAAGAATCTTGTCATTTGGCCCATGGCAAAGGTGTATGGTAAGTGTAACGAACGACAACTCTGCTTTGATGTTGCATGTTTGTTATACTCTAGTCATGTGTGGCCATGCGAATTAATTTTCATTTTCGTTCAATTAATACCCTTTATTCGCACTAAATCGACAGTTAGCGATCAAAAGAAATAACAAAGCATCCTTCAATTTTGGTTTATATCAGATTGAAAGAATTATCATAGTATATCGTTGATGTCGTTCTAGAACCCCGTAACTACAGCTTGATTCAGAAGGATGCTTTGTTATTTCTTTTCATGACAATGAACCATTTCTAAAGTGCAAAGGTTTCAACCTAGCTTAGACTATGCAGAATTTTCGAAATGTCGAACTGCCATTCTACCTTACGATGTCTAAAAGTGTGAAATGCCAGGCTTTATCTATATTTATTGGGTTTGATCTCCAAACATGTTTAGGTTTCTAGTAACCATTTTACGGATCGCAGGTAACAACCATAGAATAAACCGACTAATCAAATCAATTTTTAAGACCGGAAATTACCTTTGAACTGCAACTATGGTTGACTATGGTTGACTTATTCAAGCTGTAGTTGTGATATTTAGGTCCCAAACCAACAATTTCTCTTATTATTTCACATTTTACTAGTCATAAATTTTGAAGAGTAATGCCGTTTAACCCCTAACCGTTTTTCAAAATTGTTGACTTGTCCAAATCAAAGGGCAGCAGACGAGATTATATAGTAGGTACAACTCAAAAAGTGGCCATCCTATATGATAGAAAATATTGTGAAAAAAGACACAGTGTTTTCTAATGTATAAAAAGAGACCTAAAAACAAGTTATTTAGCAGAAAAGGGTTTAGAAATAAACTTTGGTTCCGATTTTCTAAGGTCAAATGTCAAGGTCACCGAAATAATTTGAATATTTTTACTGTCTTTAAAAGGAGCTCCAACAGGAAGCTTCTTTTAGATTTTGAACGGCGATTCTCGATAAAATTCATGGCAAGTAATTCCAACAAAAAAGAAAAATGGTTGGAACTACAGCTTGAATAATCTGTATTTACGACGTTTAAGTCTCCAATTAACAAAAATGATTCACATTAATGTCTTTATGGAGTAAAAAGTTACTTCCGATGTAAATGAATGATTTGATTGGTCGACTGGTGATTTAAAATGAGAGTCGCAATTGATACGCTGACGACTACGATAGTTTTAATTTTTACCCACTCGATCAAAACCTAATCTGTGATTAATTCCTTACAATTTAGTCTACTGGTTTCCGACACTACGTAACTAATCGCTTTATTTTGTTTGGTCTAACAGCTGCTGTTTGGAGTCTTCAACATCCAGAAAACTGGGACCCATCTTCTGTTGAAGACTGGATAGACCATGTAGCTGAGAAGTATAAATTCCCAGAGGATATTCGCAGGAAGTGTACATCGCGCCTGCGCGCTGTTACCGGAAAACGACTCATTTCAATGCAGATGGCGGACTTTCAGTATAACTTCAAAGAACTGGGAGAGTTAATATACATGGCGTTCTTGCAAATCATTGATGTAGGTCCGGATTTTGAAGGCAAGGAATTTCATACTTATAAAATTATAGCTTGATATTATTGGACATGACTTGACCTTTATGCAATGAATAAATTAACGTTGAATGAATTTTATTTCGAGGAAAGTCGCGCGTTTATGAGTTTTTTCGTTCATACCCGGATAAATTCTAACGTTTGTATATCGACCTAATTCCTCAACAGATAAGTGGTCAGGTGGTATAGTACGCAGAGGCCTGAAACAGTTAATACGGGTTCGAAACTGCTAAGAAACCATAATTGATTAATCTTCCAATGCATATTAAGAAAGCGCATCTGCACGATTCCACTTTACAGCGATAACATATTTCATTGGATAAACAGTTACAAAAAGTATCATCCAGGAACACCCGTCGATGTAAAAATAATTCCAGGGTACTAATCCCCTCCCTGTTGCGATTAAGTGGCTCCTTTTTGTATAGTGTAATGTTGGATAGCTCCAATCATAATGATGTTCTACAGAAAGACAATCGTCAACAATAAACGGACTCAAAAACGACTGCGTCGTTTCTGGCATATTATTGAGATACTGAGAGACCATTGTCATATCTTCCAATATCAACTGAAGCGAATTTTTTTAATCAACGGTACGGTATCAAGAATGCGTAAAGAAACAAAAGAACGGCGAAGTTATTTTATGTAAAGTGTCGGGTACTATAAGGACTGCTATTCTCTGACGTTTTGAAATAGAGTGATTAAAAAGTAGACGAATAAAATCAAAAAGAAAAAATTACTCTCGCCTCGAACCACGACGTTAAGTGCAGTGGGACTTCGCTCTATGACATGGGTAGACATTTTGGTCTATGAATGATTGCATTTAACAATTATTCAAATTTTATTATCGACTAGCGGAATATAACGAGAAATACCGAAAACAATACGTCAAGCGCGTAATTATGCAAATAGAGGTCACGGTCCGTCAGGTCAATAAAATTATATTATAGATTGATAATATACACGAACACTTCTGTAATGCTTTTCAGTATAGTATCGAAACTTCCATGTTGATTATCATTAAATAATTTTATCGAAAAGTCAGTGAAAATATTAATAATTGAAAAACTCAATGCTTTGAGTTGATTATACCCCTCCTTTGTTTAATTTGTGCTAAATATCGCACACAGTACTGTATTAGTATTAGGTGACGTCAAAATAACCAAATACATTTAAAGAGTTCGTAAAGTCATTTTCTGTATAAAGAAATATAGCTCTCCGTGCTGGTTTAATATCTTAACAGACCTAAAGTATCAGACCTTTCTTGCACAGACAACTCGTGAATTTATAAGGTCTGGTAGTGACCGTTTTTTTCCGCTTATAAAATTTCATGTTTTTTTCTGTTTGAATACCATATACATATTATTTATTGTTTTCATTTCGTATTTCAGAAACGAGCGTTCTGATTGGCAAAAAATATTCATACCTCTATGAACAAAGTTATGAGTACGAAGCTATTTTGTATACTTCTGAGCAAAATAGTTCCAAACAAAAAAGTATCAAAATTTATAAAATGTTTGATTTTTTCGTCGATGTCATTAAATTATGAGAAATGAAGAGTCTTCGCGTATTCATACAGTGTGATTAGTTTTTTTTCGTATCACACCTCCATAAAAACTAACAACAACAAAAAATATATTCTCTTCATTTCTTAAGCACGTGTGTTTGAATCTTTCTTGCAATATTTGATAGCGTCGATAAAACCAAATTCGTCTATGCATTACACTCGAATACACTGAAATCATTCGACTAAATGGTTCATAGTTTTGTCATCTATAGAACCTCTATAACAATTGTTATAATAATTGTCTAAAGGTCATTTTCGGCTCTGCTCGAGGGAAACTTAAATTCACTTAAAAGTGCAGGGATCCTTTCCCCCCCCCCTTTTTTTCGTTTCTATTGAGGTATGGATCTGATTGTATGATTACGTGAAGTAGATTAAAAAATAGTATAATTAAGATTTTAGGTAAATATCTGAATGAAAACAAACAAAATATTCTCTTTATTTCTTATAATTTGATGCCGTCAATCAAAACAAAGAAAATAGTTTAATAGCTTTGAGTAAAATTTGTATGGATCTACTTTGTGCTTAAGCATATAAAATAATTGCGTGATCAAAATTTTGTCCATGGGTGAATTAGGAAAAGGAAAAGAAAGAAAAACCCCTGCTTGAATCTTGATTTAAGATTTAATTATAAAAAAAAATCTCGAATAATTTCCAAAGTTTGTTTGAAAGAATTGTAAGCAGATTTGTATTGTGTAATTTTTTTGTTGTTGTTAGAGAAGCGGTCGAGGCATTATAGACCACCGTGATGATTTTGTTTCCCTTAAAATTTCTTGATTACCGCCGGAATCTTAGTTTACCTTACATAGAACTGTATTTAACATTGTCAAAAAGGGTTTTTTATGGCGTGTCTGTATATATATTATACTATAAATCTATCCAACGCTCGGTCTATCTAATCTTTCTGTCTCTAAATTTTTCTGGTGAGAAAAGATTGCTTTTCTTGAAAGGTGTTGTATTTAAGCTTTTTATCACTAAAAAATTTAAATCAATTATGTCGACTAATCCTAGATTTATTGAACACACACAGACCTGCACAATCTATCAAAGGCATTTAGTAGAGTTTATTGAAATGCATTTGACGGGGTGGATAGTTACAATACTTGTTACCTTTTTGTTACAGAACGAAGTAAATTCTACACAGACAAGATACAAACCTTTCTGAAAGTAGTCGTACAGTCGGACAAAGGCTAGTATAACAGTATTTCCAACATTACACAATTTCCGACAAGAAATGATTTCATCATTATATTATTTCCATTGATACATTATATCCAAGAATTCTTTATATCCTACATTTTATCATGGTAGTGATTAGTTGATTGAATGGGGTTGAACGCCGCTTTTAACAATCGTTCAGTCATATCGCGGCGGCTGGAGCACCAAACTAACTCCTGGTATCTCGCACCTTTTTCACCAATACATTCTTTCCTAGCCTGAAGCTTCTGTCCCGCTTTGGTTTACGATTATCCACCAATTGGCGAGAGACAAATGTCGGAAAGGATATGTGCCGCCGCCGGGGATCGAACCTTTGACATCTCATAAGACTGATGCGGGACCAACTGCGCTATGACGGCGGCTCATAGCCTTATAAACATAATCTAATCCGAGCACGGTTAACCTTTTACTGTTTTAAAAAATAGACTTGTCTTAGGAGGACAGCAGACGATATTATAAATAAGGTATAATTAAAAAACTAACCATCTTATATGACAGGATATATTGTGGTAAAAAGGCAGAAATTGCTTGTACAACGTACCTCGAAAGTATAGGTCGCGCGTGGAACTTTCCATTCCACAAAAGTTTTAATGCGTTTAACAGATCTTAGCTTTTCTTGTGCAGTTGTGAATCCAGGTTGCATATGTTTGCATTCATTGTATCTAAAATATCTCAATAACAACACAAGAAAAATAGAAAACTTCGTCGTTGTGTTCCATCGAGATATAAATATACCGGTTATCTCAGTCGTGACCGGATTATACCAAACAATACCAAAAGCATTATATGAATACTTATCATACATGAATGCATTATTCATTCGATGTGTTTCTGTATTTAGAAAAATGTTTAAGCAAGATAATATTATTCAAATATAAAGGGTTGGTACCATTCGGTATCTCCTTCGACGGTCAGAGATGCCTTCACATCGCTTCGACATTTTAAGCAGGGTGTTTGGATGTTTGTAGAAAAATTAAATAATTATTTTTCGTTAAGAACCAAAAGTCTTTAACCATAAACTGGACGACACGGAACGCTAGTCACCCCCACTGACCTGCCAACAAGACAGTTCGATCGAGATATCGAAAACCGTTATTTTTAAAAAAAACCTTTGATCAAAAGTATATAACAAAGGGTTAATCATGCGACATAATCGCCGTTATCTCAGCTTGACATTTAGGTTACAAACTAAAAAATACTTTGAATAAATGTCGGAGTGCAATAATCGTTTTCGTTACAAATGAATGGTTAGTCTATATTTTGATTAGCAGAGTCAATAGTAGTGTTCGACTGGAAACGTTATGAAAATGAGAAAAAAAGGGGGATATAAATAACAACTTTTCTATAAAAGAAATATGTGATAGAATAGGAAACAGTATGTAGAAATTACGACATTGCTCATGATAGCTGATATGTCATCTTAACTAACTCTTTTTCTCAATGATTTGATAACCAATAGTTCTATTTTTTAAAGAAATGTTGCCGACAAACAATAGATACTTCATGCAGATGAAGAAATATTTTGTAAAATGATGATATTTGATTAATTCCTCATACATTCTAACTAGATATTACTTGATGATATAAAATAAACAAAATACATAGAATAAAGGTTCATGCTAAATGTTATACCATCTACAGTTATCAATCCGCCATTATGGAGGACACTTCCGGTTCGACAATGGACATCAGCAGAAGTAAATGAGTGGTTGGTTTCCACCATGGATGATAACTTTATTCCACATCCGGATTGTGATCCATTGTTGGAGGCCTTCGAGGGTATAAATGGACAACAGCTGTTCTCAATGTCAAGCGATGATATTGCTATCATAGCAAAGGATCATGCCATCATAATTTCAGACTCGATCGCCTTCTTGAAAGCGAGAGGTAGGCTCCAGATAATATTACTATCGACAATTTAAGGTTAGGTGTGTTATATACGCACGTTCTCTGTTTTTCTATTGTTTTGTCAAAGGTTAACAGATTCTCTCAGTGTAATGACTTCTTTAAAGCTATATCCGCCCTCCGAAGAAGAATAAATAATTTAAACAATCTATCGCTTATTTTATCACCTAAGCAATCATGTGCCTTCTAATATCAATATACAAAAGGAAAGGATGAGTGAAGTTCGCTGGTAAGAGTATTCTTTGTTTTTCTTGTCGATTTCAATTCGTGTTTGTTTACATTTTGAGATCGAGTCGAATGCTGCCGATACTTCGCCGGAAATCTTAGATTATCTGCGGCATCGACTGATATATGCACAGGTCCTGATGACTAAACTTTACGGACAAGTTCGTTAATCTTCGTGACCTAGCTATTTGTTTGAATTACTAGCGAAAGTTTAAACGTCATCACTGACGTCATAGATTTATGCAAACAAACTTTAAATTGTGTTGGGTCACATTTTAAAATATCGTACCTTATTTCATGAAATGTACGCTTACAGATCGGTAAGTTTCGAAAATGTGTGCATAACCAAACTCTTATTCCGGCCAGTCTACGATAATAGCTATTGTTAAGGGATCACTTGTACATTATCTATGCATTTCAGTTTGATAAATCATAGTAGTTTACCATCAAGAATCCGTTTTAAAACAAAATGCTTCAATCATCAGCAAATACAGGTATAAGCAAATCTCCAACATTTTGCTTTGCAAAGATGTGCTCTGTAATTGATAAATTGACATTGTTTTTTATTATTCCTTGAGCCGTTTGACAATCTTTGGTAGAAGTATACATAGTGAAAAGACTCATGTCAACTTATCTTCCCCTTTACTTACACAGAATCAGACAAACAGTTTGGCCTGCACCATGAAGACAAACCACAGCCAGAGTTTGAAGGTCCTGAATCCGTAGAGATAAAATCTCAGCCTCATAGCTGGTAGCCCGAATATTTATTTTTTTTCTTTTAGATTTCACTCATTATACATTTTGTATCGTAGATCTCGATTGTAGATTTATCCGGAACTCAATTGAAGATCCAAATTTGATGCATATTCAAAAGGTGGGTATTCATAAGAACCATTTCAACATATGTTAGCACTACTAGCTCTAAAAAATAACTTTAATCCTTGTCTTTTGTAAAGTTGAAAATTTGCCAAAATACAAAACCTTTTATATCTTTAACCACGGAACTATTTATTCATTTATTCGATGTGTAACAATATACTATGAGAATAAAACTATCATTATCTCATTAGAAAATGCGTTTCAATTTCTAAAAGATGTGTATGTTATTTGAATTATTCGACGACATTTATGCATAACTGTTGTGTTGCTATTAGCTCTAAAGATTCAGAACTGATTTTGTACATGAAATTATCGTCAGCTTGACGTCGTGCCGACAATTGTTGTTGTTTTGTTATCACGTTACGGTCTTTGTGGATGTTTTAATTTTCAAGTTGGTCGTATGAACTATTAATATGACATTTATTTGGTAAGATAAAACTATTTGTGCTTCTTACCTCGGGAACAAAAATTTCGTTAGCGAAACTAGAAATTGCGATGAGGCATAATTGGCGGTCTGGCGTAAAAAAAAAAGGGGGGGGGACAAAACGTGTTAAATACGTTGTTGTTGCCTATCGGGTGACAATCAACATATTGAATGGTAAATACAATGAATGCCGATTATGGGGCTGAATACCGGACCCTTTCCCAATCGCAAAAACGTATAAAATTTCCCAATTTTCAGGTAAAAATTCCCAAAATTATGAGTGAATTTCCCCCAATTCCGGCTGCTGAAAACTGGTAAAATGGGGGGCCATCATTTGAGTTTGTATAATATTGGTTACACTCGACGATTTCTCCAATACTTTTAAAAAAAACCCAAAAAACACACAGATACTGTTTAATGACCACTGTTTATCTATCAGACAACGAGATTGTGTCACACGCGCGTGCGCTAATTGGATTAGGCTATTGTAAGCGCGCGTATATTATAAACAAAGCCAGATGAAATTTAAAGGATTAAAATTCAAAGTTTCCTAGAAAATTTGCTTTAATTACTTACTTTTAATATTAAATCATATCAGAGATAATATGTAATATTATTTAAGCTAAAAAAAATCGCTTAGTTCCTTGCCAAACTCGTTTTCAATGTGACGTCACTCTAAAAATTTCTCTGAGGTTCAACTCACTTCAAAGGGGCCGAATGTCTAGGCAACCGTGTTGTGTTCTCACAGTGACACACTTTCCTCGCATGTACTAGTCAATCTTATAAAACTGTATAAAGGATATAATCAAATACTATAATGTTATAAATTCAATTTATTTTGATTCAGACCTTCTACGATACCGTATTTTCGTTTATGAACGGCCGAACTTTAAATTTGCAGCAAACCACAATCTTCGGAAAATTTTCCGGGTATTTCTTTTATTGAACAAATATGAACCTTCTTCAGGGTTTTCGTTTGACCCGAGACCTCGGGTTTTGCCGCACAGAAAATTTGGCATCAAAAGGGTCATCATAAGTGCCAAAACTATTGGAAAATGTACACCACTGTCGAGGTTAACACCATGCTTGATTGGTAATTAACACTCCAGTGATGGACATGCATCGGCGATTGTAATTGACAGGTACTTGACACCTGTGAAATTAATGGTAAAACCTCTTTTCCGAGTTTTAATCCTACTGAAATTCACTTATTTGCTAATACTTTTATAAAAAGCTCACAAAATATAATCAAGGAGTAAAATGAAACCAAAGAAAATCTTGCCAAAGAAATGTCATTGGTTTTCATGTATAAAACCGGCACTTCTTTTTATGAAAAATAAGAACAATTTGATCCTCTTAGTACTCTTGAGATTGTCTAAAACTGATTCAAACTAATAATATATGTATAAATACTAAACTTTTCCCTAAAATTCATCTTATATTGAAAATAGAATACCGTCAGACTGGAGAACCCGAGACACAGTTTATTCTAAGGCAATGTTGCTAAAAAAATTTATAAACATTTTGAAGGCACCATTGCTAAAAGAGTTATGATTTTTTCTTACTTGCTCCCGGGGGGGGGGGGCATATTGCATTTTTGCTCTTGGGATTTGAATTTTGACTCTTGAAAATTTTGGCCCAAGGGTCAGTGACTCTTGACTTTTGGTAACTACTAAAAACCCTGCTTCTTTTTACTTTTGATTTTTTGTTACAAATACTAGTAACACAGACATCAATCGAGATTCGACGCCGGCGATTTCGGTCATCTACTGTTCTTGTGGTCAAAAAGATAAAGAGGATGATAGAAACAACTTTTCAGTTACGACCTTTCCTTATTAAAATGATTTAATTACCAATTTTAAAGAAAAATACGTGGACCAAAATTTCGTGACTGCATTTTGATTGTTTTTTTCCATTCAAACGTAGATTACATTGTTATACACTTTCACTTATTTAAACCTGGTTAAACCTACATGTATAACCCGGTCTACAACGGAATGATAGACTGATCCAAATTCAAAGATGTTGCAGACGACAATTTCTTGTTTTAGACATTTTAGAAATCTTTATCTTTTTGTAAGGTCTTAGGAAACATTGTAGAAAATAAAGAAATTAATTGTCACAGGCCATTCGCCCATTTTTACAATGATTTCTCACACCTTTATCTCGAGGGGTGTCAAAAAGCATCATTGTTTGGGAATGAGCTAAATTGTCCGATCAAATATGTATGGTCAAATTTTATGATACCCCTTATAACCAAACTGGGTTTAACCCATTCCCATTTCCCGAAATTTTGGACCAGTCCAAATTCAAGGAAGTTGAAGACGACAATTCAAAGTGGAAGAAAAATTTGATTTTTTTTTTCACTTTCTCAGTAGAAATCATTGTCAGGGTTTTCATTAGTTCCCAAAAGTCAAGAGTCATTGACCCTTGAGACAAAATTTCCAAGAATCAAAATTGAAATCCCAAGAGTCAAAATGCGATATGCCCTCCCCTCCCCGAGCAATTTAGAAAAAAAAAAGTTTTTAACTTTTTTTTGCAAAGGTGCCTTAGAAGTGTTTATCTATTTATTTTTTTAAGCAAAGGTACCCTAAAGGTGTGTATATTTTTTATTTATTTATTTTTTTTGTATTGGTGACTTAGAATAAACTCTGTCTCAGATTAAAACGTTTCTTCAATCTGACATTACTCTATTTTTCAATATAAGGTGAATATTAGGGAAAATTTAGTATTTATACGCATATTTTTAGTTTGACTCAGTTTTAGAAAATCCCAAGAGTACTAAGCGGATCAAATTATTATTTCTTTTATTTTCATAAAAAGAAGTGCCGATTTTATGCACGAAAACCAATGACATTTCTTGGGCAACATTTTCTTTGGTTTCATTGTATTTCTTGATTATATTTTGTGAGCTTTTTTATGAAAGAAATAGCAAATAAGTAAAATTCAGTAGGATTAGAACTCTGAAAATGGGTTTCATCATTTATTTTACTGGTGTCAAGTAACCGTCAATTACGATTGTCGATGAATGTCCATCATTTGAGAGTGTTAATAACTAATCAAGCTTAGTGTTATGGTCTAAGGGAAGTAAATCATTTTCCATAGACGACCATTATAACATATTCGCTTATAGCTCTGTCCAAGAGTTTGCGAGAATGACCAGACCTACTTTAAATTAAAGAACATCCATTCATACATCCAAAAAAATAAATTTTAGTATGGCATGATCCCTTTTCTCTATGACTTTTGACCCCATTTTTGAGATGACCCTCCCTGTACAGCTGTTTCTATGGGCAAGTTAAAAAAAACGTACCCGCCTTTAAAACCCGCTAGTAAATTGCCAAAATGATTCAAAACCGTTACTTTTGACTTAATATTTTTTCAACGGAACATAAATGGTCCTGAAAAAATCATTGATTTTGAATTTCAATAATATTGTCCAATCAGAGGCCGCCTTGATCTTGTGTTGATATGAACCGGAGTTTCCCTATACTTACCTGACAGATGACGGGAAAATGATTTACTTCCCTTAGACCTAAAGAAAATATTTTATTTTGTTTGTTCACACTTTTCAAGCATTATCGTGTACAAATATGTATTTTTGACAAGTCTTAAAAATTTCGACTTCTTTTGATCAATACATAACAAGTAATTGAGCGTTCCCTTTACCCTGTCAATGATTTTCATACGGAAAATTCGACAAATTTGAATTTTGTGCTTCACAAAATCCAAGGTTTTCAATCGAAAAAAATAAGCCCATGATATTGTCTTGGACATTGTTTTTATGATAGCTTTTCTTCAACATCATCTCCTAGAGAGGTTAAACCTATATTTACGAGTACAAAAGAATATTACGTAATCTTTATTAATCTTATATACACATAACCCTTCTCACTGCTAAAATTTTGTTATTTATCGAATTCGTTGATATCAAATGAACTGTTTTACCGTCCAATTTTCTCAGTTCAAGTGTAACACAAGTCACAGGAAGATTGCAATCTTCTAGACAAAAAATTAGCGTGTTTGGTTGCATATTATTGCGTAATCAGTAGTTTCCCTTTACACAGGTCGGGAAAAGTAGAACCCTGTAGTTCAGGCAAATGAAAGCTAATTTTCCGTTTAAATCATTCAAATTCGCTATTTTTTCAGCTGGTCTGTCTCAATCTTTCTGGATCTAACGATTTTCAGTCAAAGTCCATAAGGAACTTTAGATTTTGTTGAAATTTTAATTGAAAATAACCCTTATCTTTAGAAAAAAATCACATTTTTCGTGAATTTTCCTGTATTCAATTGTCTGTTTTCACGAAAAATAGCTTAATTTCATTATGTTAATGAACATTTATGCTAAATACACTTTGATAGAAAATTCTATTGTGATCAGTACCATAGTCATCAAAAGATAAGCTTTCCCTTAACCCTGGTAAATAAAAAATGTTTCTTTTGTTTCCAAAAATAGCTCTTGAAATCCGTTTAAACTGTTCAGGTTTGTACTTACTGCGCAAATAGTATGCTAGATCGTCGCTGTGAAATGTCACCTTTCTTTCAAAATACGTCATTATATGAAATCTTACATAATTTCAAAGATCTTATACAAATTTAACACAAAACGCCCAAAGATTTTAAATTTTTAAAAATTTAATTTTTAGTCTAACTGACACCATTTATGAAAATATTTTCTTTAAACTGGCATCAAATCATAGCCAACTGTAATGTGCACGTCTGTTGACAAATATATTTAGTTCAGCTTCATTGCTGCGGGAATATAACCCTTTTCTTTCCCTTACTCTTGTTAAGCAAATTGGCCCTCTTTCGGTACAGCGCACATGATATTCAGCATTCGAAAGGTACCCATCGGTAATTCTTCGCCGTTTTATCGTTATTCTGGGTGAATAGACTATTTCTTTTTCAAATATTAAGTAAATAGGTACCTAAATCAATATTCCGCTCGAAACTTTGTGGTAAAAGACACCGAAATATCAGGTATTAGGCTGTTTTTCCACATTGGTTTCAAATCATATTCTGCCGAATTGTCCCTTTTTCCTTGACATATCATCGAAAATTTCATTTCATTTCACATGTTTGTACGCATCGCCTGGATTGAATGTCGGGACCGGATATAACATCTTGACAGAGGTCATAAAGTGTTACGACAATACATGTATATTACTGCTCTACATTTAGGTCTAAGGGAAGTAAATCATTTTCCATAGACGACCATTATAACATATTCGCTTATAGCTCTGTCCAAGAGTTTGCGAGAATGACCAGACCTACTTTAAATTAAAGAACATCCATTCATACATCCAAAAAAATAAATTTTAGTATGGCATGATCCCTTTTCTCTATGACTTTTGACCCCATTTTTGAGATGACCCTCCCTGTACAGCTGTTTCTATGGGCAAGTAAAAAAAACGTACCCGCCTTTAAAACCCGCTAGTAAATTGCCAAAATGATTCAAAACCGTTACTTTTGACTTAATATTTTTTCAACGGAACATAAATGGTCCTGAAAAAATCATTGATTTTGAATTTCAATAATATTGTCCAATCAGAGGCCGCCTTGATCTTGTGTTGATATGAACCGGAGTTTCCCTATACTTACCTGACAGATGACGGGAAAATGATTTACTTCCCTTAGACCTAAACCTTGATAGGTGTGTATATTTTCATAATCAATTGACCATTTTCCAATAACTTTGGCACACTTATGATGACCCTTGACGCATGGCTTCAAATTTTCAAGAGTCAAAATGATGCACAGTGACAAATTTTCGAGCGTCAAAATTGCTTCTTTTGAATTTCTGTGCGTCAAAACCCGAGGTCTCGGGTCAAACGAAAACCCTGATTGTGTAGAATGAAGAAATTGCTTGTTAAAAGCAATTTCTCCTTTCTTAACAAGGTTTTCTCAAATTTGTTTGAGGGCTTCAAAAATGGTCACTGTGTGTTAATGGGTTAAATAATAAGTATTTTAAGGCTGTAATACAACCTTAAAATACTTATCATTGAAACCTAGTTTGGGTAACCTCACTGACCTTGAGATGTGTTAGATGGTACTTAAAATCCACCTGATACAACATGTTTTGACATTTCCCAATTTGGCCGATTTACCCGCTATTTTTCCCAAAATCATGGGTCCCAGGTCCCTGTTTTGAAAAGGTAAGAAAACCCCTGCGACTTTTTACTTTAGCCTTTGCATTATATCATTCATTATCTGTCAGTGCAGAGAAAATAAACGAATGCCTTCATTTTTAATTGAAGACATACGAAATATTTTACGTACATCTGATCTCTCTTTGAGCCGCTTTCATGCCACATATAAGCCCGACTTAATCTGTTCGCATAATGAGCCCCCCAAGAAAAGCAATTGGGAAAACATTGTGAAAAATGAGGAAATTCCTTGCAACAAGCTGTTTCTTCATTTTCCACAATGTTTTCTACGCAGAAAGTTGCGAAATCTAAACATTAACTGACTTGAAATGGTAGTTTGTAACCTCTTCAATTTGGACCAGTATAAAACTTTGCCGTCTAGTCAAGGGTTAAGTCCAGTTTATAAATGATAACGAACAATCATTGGCCAAAGTTCTCAATCCTTTCTGTTCAATCTCTGGTTTTTACGGTCCTGTGAATTTATTGAGAAGCATTGTAGAAGAAGAAAAAATTGCTTGTAACAAGCAATTTCTACTTTCCACAATATTTTTTACCCTTTTGAATGGCTACTTTCCTATTTTTCAAAACAGGAAACACCATTTGCTTTTCCCGGTAGTGGTAAATTTAATGGTGTCCATTAAAATGGAGCGGGGAATTTTTCTTAGTAAGTATGATACTCAGAATAGATGTAATGATGTCGACACCCAAATAAGACATTATACTTTCTTGTTTAAGCCATATCTGCCCTCCGATAAAGAAACAAATAGTTGAAAAATCTATCGCTTATTTGGTCACTTTAGGAAACAAGGGCCTTCTTAATATCGATATGCAAAAGCAGGGTATGAGTGATGTTCTCTAGAAAAAATATTTTGTGTCTTTCTTGTCGATTTTAATTTGTGTTTGTTTACATTTTGAAATCAAGACGTATGCACCCGATTCTTTACCGGAAATCTTCGCTAATCTTCGGCATTGTCTGTTATGTGAACAAGTACTGATGACTTAATTTTACGGACGATTTCGTTAATTTTGGTGACCTAGCTAATTGTTTGAAAGACTACGTCATAATTTGATGTAAACAAACCTTAATTTGTGGTGGGTCACATTTTAAAATATCGTTCCTTGTTTCATGAATTGTAGGCTTGCGGCGTGTAATTATGCTGATCTTATATTTAATCGTCTATTTTATTTTTGCTTTTGAGCCTGGAGTATGGTTTTATTGTTTATTTTAAAGTGTGTTTTGGGGAAGATATGGCTTTAATGATTACATGTTAGTGACGTAAAAAATGACGCCATTGGTTTATATTTGAATGTTTCCGACGTTAGCAACGCTCTAAGTCCTTTATTTCCTATTGCCTAACGTTAAAGCACATAAATTATTAGGCCAAAATATCTGATTATTCTGATATTTTTTTTCTTTATCAACCCATCTTGAAAATTTATGGATAGACCAAAACATTTCCCTTTAACAGATGGATTTTGTTTAAAGGGAGGTATCGATGTTTCTGAAACCTAGATAAGAAAAATTTATCCATAGCCAAAAATACGCTAAAACGGAAGCTTTATACTTAAATTTGAGTCTTCGCGGTAATCTGATAGACTTAAAGTGGCCTTTTTTTGGTTATACAGGAAAGATTTAGCGGAATTCCTGGTTATTTTTTAGATATCACAGGGTTGGTTGTCGACACAGCGTGACTCCACTTGCACATGACCCTAAGTCAACGGAAGGTTACAAATTGACATGCAAATAATGAATGTCCTGACTTACGTCATATCAAATGGTTGACGCAAAACTATGGTTAGTGTGTATATTTGCTTATGACAGTTTTGGACAGATCTTTACAGAATTAAAGACCAGCTAGCGAACATAAAACCTGATGACGTATTGATGACGTTGTTTGAGCAAATTCAAACTGAATACGGGATTCCTACAGTTATACGCACAGCGTTAATGACCCAATATTCTTCACAACTGTCTCGGCTAAATCTAAAAATAGATAACAGCCTATGTAGGCTTTTAGGGAAATATCCTTGTTTTGTTTTGTTTTTCAGGTAAACGACCACTGATATAAGCAAACCTTCTTTTCAGAATATTGAATTAAAAATAGTATACGAGAGGGAATACGAATAATCAAAATTAGTGACATGAAAAACAGCGATACCTACCTTAAAGGGAGGTATCGATGTTTCTGAAACCTAGATAAGAAAAATTACCAAGTGCCGAAAAGTAAACTAAAACGAACATTAAATACTTTAAGTTAGATGAGGTATTGTCTTGGTGGTTATCTAATGGACCTAAAGTGGCTTTTTCTGGTTATATCGGAAAGGTTCAGCGGAATTCCAGGTTATTTCTAGATATCACGGAATTCGGCTGTCGACATCTGATGACCTCATTTGCATATAACCTAGTCAAATGAAGGTAACAAATTTACTAGCGAAACAGCCAACGTCCTAAATCATGTCATATGAAAGGACTGATCTTTACAGACCGGCTAGCGAACATTACTCCTGATGACATAACGATGACGTTGTTTTGATGTAATTTGAACTAAAGCAAGGTTCTAACGGTTATTCGCGCCACGTGAATGACCTATAATCTTCGTAGCTGTCTCGGATTAATCTAAAAATAGATTAATAACCTTCGTAGGCTATTAGGGAAATACCCTGCTTTTTTCTGATAAGCGACCTCATAATTTTGCAAAACTACTTTTCAGCATATTGTTTTCAAATAGTTTATGAGAGGAAATAAAAATAATTCAAATCTTTGACATGAAAAAACCCATCGATACCTACCTTTAAAGAAAAGAGCTCTATTGTTCGAAACAAAAGATTATCGGGCGGAGGTCATGTTCAGTTAAATTCCTTTTAAATTCACAAAATAAAGTAGATTACTGGATTGGGAGATACAAATGTCGTTACGGAAACATAACATTCCTTTCTAATACAACATCGTGCTTTTAAAGCCTCAGTTAGAAAATATAAAATGAAAATACTTTTAACCATTTTTTCAAGGTGGATGGGGTAAGATAATGCACGGAAATTCTGGAAAAAGATTAGGGTAAGGTCTACAAGATATTAGAAAATAAGATTAAATTTGGAAAAAGTATTCTACAATTCAATCAACTAGTTACACTATTCGGCTTTGAAATATGATTGTTTTAATGTATCTTTAAGAAAGCCTTTTTAAATCACATCATTATGTATGAAAATGAGTCTACATTATTACAAGTAAATTAATAAACACAATTTTCACGGGTAAACGTCGAGAATAACGCAAAGCCCATATATCCGTTTTCAATGAAACTATCGTATGCCAATCAAGGTATTATTACTCTGACCAGAAAAGTTACCCCGAAATTTTGTGAATAACTCTGTGATATGTTGATACGCAACATGAAAAGAAAGAAAAAACATTAGACGGAAAAATGGCATATGATACACAAGTGACCATAAGCGTCGTAACTACAGTTTATTCAAGTTGGAGCTACGACGTTTAGGTCGCTAACAAAACATTTACTATTTCGTTATATGTTAATAAATTTAGCAAAATTTCACTTAATTCAAATTGTCATGCTGGTGATCGGAGGTTGTGATCCGTCAATTGGCCGATCGCAATGGCCAATCGAAGAATTAAATGACCAATAAAAGCACCCATTAAGCTCGGATGTGAACTTTGAACTTCGACATCACCGACATTTATGTGAAGCGATTTAGTTAATTTGCCTCTTAAACGTCGTGCTTACAGCTTATTTTAGATGAACAGCCAACTATTTTAATAATGTCGCATGTATCTTCGTTTAAACCATTCCTACACAATGACGCTTTTATGACGCCTCTTTAGAAAAATGGTTGGGAAAACATTGTATAAAATGAAGAATTTACTTGTAACAAGTTATTTCTTCATTTTGCACAATATTTTCTACCCAGAAAATTTTAAAAAGTCTAAAATTTCATAAAATTCAAATAAGCGTCTGCAACTTCTTTCAATTCGGACCTGCCTGAAATGTTCTTGAGTAGTAATGGGGGTTAACTGAACTTTGTTCGATGTTCAGGTTTTCCAATCGCAGGATCGCTGACTCTGCCTCTACTCCGACAGGAAGTTCGGGTTTGATAACGGAGATATACTGCCAGCAGCGTGTAACGAAAAATTAAAATGGTTAGTTGGAGACTTTGACGTGGTATAAGTTGAATGAGCTGTAGTTACTACGTTTAATTCACCAAGCCATCATCCACGATTATTGTATATATCAGAGATCAAAGTTCACCTCTGGTCTATATGCATTCTTTGGCTGGACATTCCATTTTTATTGACCCCGACGATCGGTTATTTTGGAGTTACGTTGGACAGGGGTCTGTTAATTTTACGGATTGTTTATACTATTTTAGCCATTTGGCGTTTCAAATATCACCTTTTTGTCTAACAGATCCTTAGTTGCAAATCATAAAAGACACTGTATGAATGAATATTTATTTTGACGTGATAAAGTACATGAATGTTTATAAATAGAATGACAGACAATAAAATACAAACACAAAGAAATTGTTTCACATGTTTTTGACATGATTGTCTTCACCGGTTACAAACACACACAGAAGGAAATTCAAGAAAACATCACCGGGCTTTCAATCTGTGTTGTTTAACCCATTCCTGTTTCACAAAATTCTAGAACTGTCCAAATTCAAAGGTTTTACGGACGAAACTTGAATTTGAAAAGTAAACATTCAGTTAGGTAGAAACCATTGTAGAAAAAGAAGAAATTGTTTGTTACAAGCAATTTCTTTTTTCTCTTCAATGGTTTCTCAATTATAGTGTCAAATGGACGTAAAATAGGGATAAGGAAGGGGTTAAATGATAATATATATATTTCTTACTGTCATTACTTACAGTTTGTGGTTTTCTTTGAGTAAATATGTAAGAATATTTCCGAATTGATGGCACATTGGTAGCTTGAATAGTGTTAATACATTGTGATAAGGAAATGATTACCTTACATTGTTAAAATGATTAAAAATCCGTTGATTTGGATTGTGTCAATCAAAATAAGATACTTAGTTTTATGCCACAATGATATAGTTGTATTGTTTTGCTTGCTTATTTGTTTATATGTTTTTAAAGTTAAAGTAAACCAGGAGTTAAACAGCATTTTTTGAAGAATTTCTCTAAATTTGAATAAAGTTCATCAATGAGACCATACAACGCAGTTTGCACAGTACAGTGAAGATTCTGATCAGACTAAATCTTTTCTTGGTACATATGAGAAATTGTTGGAAATGTGCATTCTAAATTGAAAAAAAAAAAAGTAAAAATAAGATTTTTCATATATAACGATTTTATGTTTTCGTAAGGATCATAAGGGCCCTAGATCTGTACTTACCTACCGGGTCATTGAGCAGAAATAGTGGCCTTTAGGGTGTACATAAAAAACTCGTCATGAAGCTACATTTATCTCGTTTTCATATGAAATGTATCCAACTTCTACAAGATAAATCCACATAACCTTAAACATATTAGTAAGAGGTTCCGTTTCATAATAAAACATCCGTACAACATTTTAACTGACAAATTTCAAAAATTAGTCTGAAATATTGCCCATAGCGTGGGAAAAAAAGGATCCTTTTAGTGCGAATTCCAAATTGACTTTTCAATTGTTCGTCTTTTTGGATAGAAAACATTGTTGATAATGAAGAAATTGTTTGATATAAACAATTTCTTCATTTTCCACAATTTTTTCTAAGGCTTTTATCTTAAGGGGCGTAGAAAGGAGGGCTTGTGGGAATGGATTAAACGAAATCCATGAACGACCCCAATGTCGTCAATGCATTTTAAATACATTTATATTTACGACCTTTAAAAAACCTTAGGGGATGGTAAAAAATTATTTGTTTCACCCTTAAGTTTTAGATAAAAACGAAAGAATCGTCTGGAAAAGATCGTACTATTTTTCCATTAAAAACGGACTTTGATTGTCAGAAAAAATATTTTCATTTCTGATAATTTAATGACATCAAGCGAAAAAAGTATTTTATTAATTTTCATATATCTTTTATGGAACCAATTTGTGCGCATGCATATAAAGTAGCTACGTGCCCAAAGGTTTGTTCGTGTAGGTATGAATATTTTTCTTTCTGCCACTCATAGTACACGTTTTTGATAGACGCAACTACAAATTCAATTATAAGAATATCGAAAGATTATTTTCGTTCTTTCTATGGCCAGTAAGCGAAAAAGTAGAATAATTGTTTGGCGACCTAAATGTCGTAACTACAGCTTGAATAAGCTGTAGTTACGACCTTTAAGTCGCCAAACCAACAAAAATGCGGCTAATGTCGGAGACCAAAATTTATTTCTTGTCAAATGAATGATTTTATTGATCGACTTAATATTTCATTGACAGGCACGATTGGCCAATTGACTACCTCGAAACAACGATAATGTAAGCTTAAAACAAAGCAAAATAATATAATACAATGTAAGGTCATTATACACACTCTAATAAAGTCTGTTTGCAAGAAAACCTTTCCTACACAACCAGCTTTCTGGTGCCCCACATAAAATAGCTTTAGAAACATTATGGAAAATGAATAAATATCTACCTTTGGGAAACATTATGGAAAATGAACAAATTGCTAGTTACAAGCAATTTCTTAATTTTTCCATAATGTTTCCTATCCATAATAGGCAAAGACTTTTAACATTTTATCAACTTAAAATAATCGTCAGCAAGAACTTTTAATTTAGATAAGTCTAAAAGTTGAGTGTTAATGGCATCTTTTTGTACCACCTATACAGACAGAAGCCAGCATTTGAAGGCTACAAGTTGCAAAAAGATCGACTCGTTGGCTCAGTCGATTAACAATGTACATAATAAATCATGTCATGTACAATCTTGCGACAGCATCTGGTTGCTGGCAGGACTTTTGGGAACGTTCAGTTTGTCAACATGACCTTTAATTTACCATATTTTGCAATGGTCGCCTTTTGAAGCTTTGCGTAATCGATCGGTTAGCGAAACATGGTATCTTCCCAATCTTAGATATCTAATCACCAGAATACCCGTGGTATGTCGAACACATGTATATCCTAGCACCATCCTGGCGACCATATACCGTCGTAATATTTGGGATGAGCCAATTTCGTCAACGGCTGGTTTTGAGAAGGAACTAACGTTTTCTTATACGACTTGATTTTTCGAATAAGTTTCTTCACTAATACAGGCTTTTTGTCTGCTATATTGGTTTTCTCTAACGGGTCGTCTGAAAGAAATGGGTGACATAGAATAAATCTTTGCTGCAGTTCTCTGACGAGGATGAGTCGTTTTCGTCAATCGATTCTTCTGTCGGGCAGATTATAACCCACTCATAACGTATTGAAACTTTTATCTTGTGTGATTTACTTACATTTTGTCCGGGACTGTACCAGATATGATAAAAAAAATTCTCAATGTGGGACTTCATATGTAAGATGAATGATTTCGACACAATCAAACATAAATTAATTGAACCTGAGAGTGACATGGTCTATAATTTAAAGCGGTCTTTCCCAGTAAATAAAGTCACTCTTGTTCGAGCGACCACGTCTATTAAACGACCACCTCAATTAGGCGACCAGTATCGAACTCCCCATTTAGAAAGCGAAATCTCTTAAGAAGTGAAAGCACCTTTCTTAAAACAAAATAGTAACAAAATTCTATGCTGTTGGAACTGATTAGAATCGTCAGAATGAGACAACTCTTATTGCTCACAATAACATAGACTTAAGCGAGAGTTCTGTAAGAGTATTTTTACACAATCGAATTGATTATTCATATTTTTCTCAATAAAGTGTATTTAAACTACAAGTATTTTAAGCGATAACATTTTGGCCGTCCCTTCAGTGGTCGCTTAATACAAGATTAAATGTACCTAACTTAAAGGCGTATAGTAGAGACTTTGATCAGCTTTTATGAATGGGCAGGCTAAACTTTACTAGCCGTGAATTTGGAATTGTTTGAAATTCCACTCCCAATCTTCAATCATGGGATGTCATGCGTTCGATCCCCGACGGCGGCACATATTCTTTCCGACATTTGTCACTAGCCAATAGGTGGATAATCGTAAACCTAAGTTGAATAGCAGCTGGGGGGGGGGGGGCTAGGAAAGGATGTAGTGCTAGTATTTGCGTGAGAAATTCTAGGATTCCATCTAGGTCCTCAACTCGCCGCCATATGACTGAAATACTATTAAAAGTGGCGTTAAACCCCATTCAATCGATCAATCTAGCCATGAACCAATCTTTATTTACTTTCCACCATTTCACTTATTCCGAAAACCAAACCAACGGTTTGCGACCAAAACCTCTGCGTGACCATAGTTGAGTAAGGCTGTGATAACAGTTTTGATCGCTTACCGGCAGTGCTATAAACCATAGTATAAAACAAATTATTCCTCATATTTTCCCCGTATAGATGTAGACGGTTTGGTAAAACGGATGTGTTCAACCGTTTATTTCATGTATTTATATTTATTTGTCCATATTGTACATAATTGTACGTAGATGTAAATAAAAGTTCTGTTCTCACTAAACCGTATGCCATCTAAAAGATAATCGAATTAACATTGCCATACTAATGAACGAATCGCTTCTGTCGATCAAAAAATCGTTTAGCCTATCAAATTCTTCTTAGATCGGAATTTGAATATTGACCTCCAATATTTATGTAAAGCACCTTATTGGTTTGGCCATTCAATTAAGCTGTAGTAACGATATTTTGTCATCATTTAACCCTTTTCTGTTAAATCTGATTTTTTACGCATCTGTGTTTTTAGATTTGAAAAAAAACATTGAGGAAAAAGAAGAAATCGCTTGAAACAAGCAATTTCTTCTTTTTCCACAATATTTTCTGTCTTATTGAATGTTTTTTTTTGTTCAAATACAAATCGACTTTAATTGTCGTCTGCTAAACTTTTGAATTCGAACAATTCTTCAATTGTGTAAAAAAGTATAGATAATTTTTTCTAACATATTATTCTGTACCTAAATAATGAAAACCAACGTCGTTTATATCTCAGACAAACTGCCTTGTCGGAAGTAAATTGGCGGGACCGGCTAACCGCCAATCGGCAAGATTCTTACCTCTTAAATTAAAGAGTTGGATATTTGGTACAACTATTCTCTTCTCCTCCAGGGCATGGGCTTCCTTAAATTTATCACATCTGTACTTTCTGAATCGTTCATTCAAATTCTGCCATGTTTTGTATGCCCCAGTCCTGTATGCCATGGTGGACGCCCAGTCCCGCAGGACGTAAAAAGATCGTGCGAACCACCAGCCTCGGTTTGTGTCTTTCTCGTCCAGATATTCGTTCCTCTGAACTAGCCTGTCTTCAGCCTGATAAGCAAAACCGGCTTTTCTGGCATTACAGCTTGGTTTGCTTTTCGCAGGGTACCAGCTATTGTATCTTCCTGGTTTACCGACGATCAGTTTGTAATCTCCTACCCTGGAAAATGGAAACAATACAGAAAATAAATGTTTCTTCCGGTGTTAGGACTGTACAATTTTCAATGAGTGAAAACCTTTTTTTTTCAAGCATGGCTGATCCATAGAGAAGGATTTGTTGTTTGCAGAAAGCGGGACAAAACAACGCATTTTTCTTTTCGATAGCTGACCAATCGCGGCTTTCAATCAAGGAATCAATCGACCAATAAAATCATTATTCTACCCTGACCAGAGCTTTCAACTCCGATATTGGCCGCACTTTTTGTTAAATTAATTGTTGTTACGTCGTACATGTAACTACAGCTTTTCACGAATAACGCTGTTTAAAATCGAAACGGGTCTTCCTGTCGGACCTTATGGGCAGAGCCTAGGGAATCAGTTGGGCGGGGCCAACGATTGGTCAATTTCACCTGCTAGTAAAATAATAAAGTGATTATCCTACTAATAATGGAATTCTTTTCAAACTTGACGAATGTACTAGACGGAATTAACTACAGACAAAGAATAGTAAAGAAAAAAAAAGAACAAAAAATCAAAAGGAATGGTCAAATTTCGAGAATCGTTTTTACAAAATAGAATGGTATCGGGTGTTTGGTATATCTACTATAATGCTCTTATTTATTTGCAGAAATGGTTGAATTGAATTCTCCATACTCTTCTAATCGTATATATGATGTCGAAGTGGATTCATACATAAGTGTGAATAGCTTTTGATAATCTTTTAATGGACTGTTTTGTGTGCAAACATACAAAATAGCTGCGGACCCAAAAGTTTGCTCGTGGGGGGTGAATACTTTTTGAGGACAATGAGAGCTCTCGTTTTCGATAGACGAAACTAAAAATTAACTATTGTCAAATAAGTTAGTGAAACCACGAACCTGATAGCTGCCTTCCCTTTTAGTTCATTGATGTTATAGACAAACTCAGATCTCGGAGCGGGCCAACCACGGCTGAGACTCAACCATTGATCAACACCGTCGATAAACGGGGCTAAAATAGAATCAAGTTTCAATATTTAAAGAATGAAATGCGATATTGTAAAAAGACGAGTGAGGTGTACAAATATGGAAAATGGTGTCCAATATTAGAGTACAATATCAAAAGGAATAATTACAACAACAACAACAATAATAAAGGGGAATAAAGTAAGAAAGAAAAAAACAGCTGTGGCTAAGTTTCCGAGCTCAGTTAGCAGATGAACTAAATACAGTTCTTAGTAACAAAAATATGGTTAGCTTTATCCAGTATGTATATTATTTGGTAAATAGTATACAAGTTTATTGTCCATATTCTAAATCATATAAAACTAATTAAAATGATAGCAATGAAACAAATTATGATAATAATAATGCAAATAAAAATCAATGATTACATGGTCTTCCTCCTGCCACTCGTAACAATGTTGGAAACCAGTCAACGGCATGCACCATTCTGGAACAAAAATATATATCAGAATGAATGTTAATATAAATGCAATATAACAAGGGTTAGGGTTAGTCCTTAAGGATATTTTGTAACATGTTTAAACGATACATTTTTTGTGAAAAAGAGACATCTTTGGAAAAAGATAAACGACATGGAGCAAAAAAGCTTAAGTTACTGATGTATAATACAACCATTTAACTACAGCTTGAATAAGCTACGATGTATTTTGTGACATTGTGAGAAATGAGCTCATTCTGTAAAGCGTGAAAATGTAATAGCTTTAATATGATACTAGGTTTTCTTGTCCACTTTTAAATTGTAATCATCAACCGATGTTCATTTGTTTGTGCCTATCGCAAAATTCTACCTTCGGATTGGTGTCAAGCGGGTATAATCAAAATCGAAAAGATTTTATTACACAAAGGTTGCCGGTAGAAGTCGCCTATTTATCCAGTTATAAATAACGATTATATATTTTATTACTGCTTCATGATCCATTTCGCTGAAACAAGAGGACCAAGAAAGCTCTCAATTGCACAGATGAATACAAATTTCTTTGCCATTTTATCGCCCCAAATTATTGTATTTGCCATTTTATCAACCCAAATTATTGTATAAAGACTAAAGGGTATTTCTGATAACCAAACAAACATTTTCAGATACTTTTATGAATATAGGGATGAAAATGTGATCAGGTGAGCTGTAACACTGTCAATAATTTTGTCTCCTAGTCCTATATTGACTGACAATTGAAAGAATGTCATCATATTAAAAAGCATTGTTTCTTATAACAGTACACATGTTGTAAGCAAGCTAATTAATATCATAAAAGCATTCTTTCTCATAACAGTACACATGTTGTAAGCAAGCTACTTAATCATTAAGCCAAAATTGTGCTCTGAAATAGTAACAAGGGAATTTCAAATAATCGCATGTCCCCTTGAAATTGGACAGAATGCCATCATATATTGTTATGAGACCTTCCTCATTACTTTTTCGAATTTATTTAAATTAGAAAGATTTAGCAAATACTTTGACCAATTGGGAGGTAATAAGGAAATTAAGAACCTTTTCCCGTCATACATGTATTTGACAAGAGGACCATGATGGTCCTAAATCGCTCACCTGAGGCATGTCCAAATTACAGTACTTTTTCGTATAAAAAAGACACAACTTATAAAAGATATGTAAGATTTTGGGCTTTGTACAAAACAACCCAGTAATGTTTTACAATAATAATGAATGCCTTTGGCTTTATAGTTTAATCCATTACCAAACTATCCCAGAATTTGTCACCCTCAGGGAAAATAGGTTTGAAAAATACATAGTGAGAAAGGGAGTGACAAGCAATTTATCCATTTCTCACAGTGTTTTCTACCTGAAATTCTTTGTATTTAGATTTCAATCAAACTCTAATTACTGTCTGCAACTTCAATGGGTGTAATTTTAGCAACCTTGGTAGAGAACAATCTGGATGTACTATACATTAAAATATGAATGCATTACAACTTATACATGAGGAGTGGAAGATATTTGAACATTAAGCGTTTTTCATATCTTTGGATGCCTTGGGAATGGCCATGTTTGTCAAAAGGATATAAACATGGTAGATAACAATAATTTTATCCTTTGTTTTAATGTAAATGCTCTAGAGCCTATATTTAAGAAGAATTCTTTCAATGCAATTTACGCAATTTTCGACCCCAGGAGCAGAGACATTTTTTATCCTAAGAGCATATTTTCCTGTTACATAGTACAAAATTATTTAGTCATGCTACATACCAAATATGTATGCCCTTCACCTTATATTTAAGAAGGAGAAGACTTTTGATGTTGCTCTAATTGAGCGTTTTCAAAAAGTTTTGACCTCTGGGGTAGTGCCATGTTTTATCCCAGGGCTAACATTTTAGCTAACATGGTAGAAAACCATCTGGATATGCTATGTACAAAATATGAATGCCTTAGACTTTGTAGATTGGGAGGAAAAGACTATTAAACATGGTCTACAGGGCTCTGCAGAGTGGGCGACTCAGGCGAAAAAGTCGCCTGGTTTCATAAAACTTCGCCTGATTTGCTGATCAAAGCGAAGTCGAAGTCGCCTGGAATTTTCGGGAAGTCGCCTGGATACGATAGGTGATAACCAAATCTGGCCCAGTGGCTATAAAAGTAGGGGACAGTGTGCAATTATACAACTGTCCGTCGGAAGCCCTTTGATCGTAAATCAAGCGTGTATCGATACTGCAGTCGCGAGGCCAGCAGATTATCAGAAAGAGGGGTATGTTCTGGCAGCTAATAGTCAACATGCTTACTTCATTCTCACCTACGCTGACTGATTTCGGCAATGCTGTGTATACTCTCGGCACTAGAAATCTTTATTTAAAATCCTTTCCCTTCTTAAGTTTTAAATTAAGTTATCATCAGTCTACGAGATTTGTTGCTTACTTTCACATAATGAGAAAAATGGCCGACATTAAAGGACGTCGTGTCATTTACCAGAAGTCAAAATATTTTCAAAAATTTGAAATCTTGATAAAAAATAATTCTGCCGAAAATCTACGTAGAGTAAATTCATTTTTCAATAGAATCCTTCAATTTGAGTTATCTACTTTAATTGTAACAAGTGAAGAAAATTATGGCAAACAATTTAAAGGCCTCTACGGTCTTTTCCCGAGATTTTTGTTATGATACATTCTATCCAAAAACTAAATTTCACTTACTTGTGTTGGTAATAATTCCTTTAAATAACATGTAATCCTATAAAATGGAGCAAATTATCCTGTGTTAACTTTAAACCTCTGCATGTACAGAGTCTGGTTTTGTGTACTGAGCAGTAACCCTTACCCTTTACACACTATAACTGACTTAATCACAGAGGACCTTTTTTGACCAATTAATGACAATTTTCATCCCTTTATATGTTACCAGGTAAAGTGCACAGACTTTAACTCATTACCAAACAATCCCCCATTTTGACATCTTGAAATGTTTTTATGGGAAATTGTGGAAAAAGGACGAAATGTTTGCAACAAGCAATTTATCCTTTCCCCACATGTTTCTACCCTCTTTGGCACCTTCTTTCTTATTTAAGCTCACTGTGAAATGTCTTATTTAGATTCTTTCAATTTGTACCAGTCTGAATTTTTTCTTCTGGTAATAGTTTGATTAAATACATGTTGTTACAATAAAATCTTTTCTCATTTTCTGCTTCAAATAGAAACACTACTCATTTCATTCAGACTGCCTATACACTATTTGCATTTTTTTATTAGTTGACTTTTTTTTTATCATATATGAATCTATTATGAAATATTAAAAAAAAATAAATTCAGAATCAAACTCTTGAATTCTAAACAAACAAAAAAAATACAAAAGTATTTGTTCACGATCCACTTCTCCTGAAAGTCTCACCACTTCTCCCCATTTTGAAAAACTTCTCCAAATTCTCAGACTAGTGAGAAGTGACTTCTCCCCAAATTCTGGGAGTCTGCAGAGCCCTGGTCTAATGGAGCTTTTTTACAAACTTTGGACACCCAGGGAAGGGGTGTTTATTAACCTACAGGCATAATTTGATCAAAACTGATAGATAACAGCCAGGCTATGCTACACTCAAAATATAAAATGCCCTCCTCCTTAAAATGAAGAATTTTTTTTTAACATACTCAAATTTTGCGTTTTTCCCAATTTTTGACCCCTAGTGCAGGGCTGTTTTTGACCTGAGGAAGACAACTTTTAGTGATATAGTACAAAACCATCTAGTTGTGCTCCAAACTAAATATGAATATCCTAGACCTTATAGTTTAAGGGGAGAATCTTTTGAAATTGCTCTAAGTAAGCATTTTTCCAAACTTCGGACCTCAAGGGCGGGGCCATTTTAGACCCCAGAGATTAAATATTTAAAAAATTGGTAGAGAACCAAATGATTAAGCTCTATATAAAATATAAATGCCTTTGGCCTTGTAGTCTGTGAGAAAAAAGACAACATAGATTTTCTAAAATTTCCCATTTTCATATGCCACTGTTACAAGAGCTTTTGACGGAATTAAATTCTTTTAACAACTTTTGAAGAACTTCACCCAAGGAACATCCCTGCAAAGTTTCAGCTTGATTGGCCCACTGGTTTAGGAGCAGAAGATTTTTAAAGATTTTTACAGATTTACTAAAGATTCCCATTTTCGGTTGCCGCGGCAACCAGAGTTTTTGACGGAATTAAATTCTTTTAACAACTTTTGTAGAACTTCACCCAAGGAACATCCCTGCAAAGTTTCAGCTTGATTGGCCCACTGGTTTAGGAGGAAAAGATTTTTAAAATTTTTAACAGATTTACTTAAGATTCCCATTTTCACATGCCGCGGCAACAAGAGTTTTTGACGGAATTAAATTCTTTTAACAACTTTTGTAGAAATTCACCCAAGGAACGTCCCTGCAAAGTTTCAGCTTGATTGGCTTACTGGTTTAGGAGAAGAAGATTTTTAAAGAATTTTACAGATTTACTAAAGATTTCCATTTTCACATGCCGCAGCAACCAGAGTTTTTGACGGAATTAAATTCTTTTAACAACTTTTGTAGAACTTCACCCAATGAACATCCCTGCAAAGTTTCAGCTTGATTGGCCTTCTGGTTTAGGAGGAGAAGATTTTTAAAGAAATTGTGGACGGACGGACAGACGGACAGACGGACGGACGGACGACGGACAACGACCGATCACAATAGCTCACCTCGCACTTTGTGCTCAGGTGAGCTAAAAAATGCCACCATATTCGAAAAGGACCATCCTCTTGACCTTACATACATGTGTTTTCAGCTTTTTTGTCGAAGATTTAGCAAAAAGTTTTACCTATAGAGCGCTTACAAGGATATAAGGCTTTTTTTCAAATAACATTGGTTGTAATGTCACCATAATTATTCAAAAGACACTATTCTAGCGACCATAAGAATCAACAACTTTGAGAAAGATTTTATCGAAATTATAACAAGCGGAGTAACAAGGAAATCGAAATTAAGAACCCCTTGTTCTGTGATATGGGACAAAATGTCAACGATCTTTCTTGCACCCATACACACATTTTAAGCAAGTTTTAAAAAGATTTTGTCAAAATTATGACTAGTATAGTGGTAACAAGGAACTAGCAGCTAAGGTCCCTGTCCCCTAGATCTATGACAGCTTTCACCATAATGAACATCAGACCTTCCTTCTGACCCTGTCTATATCTACAGTAAGTTTGGAAGAGTTTGTGATTTGTAGAGTTGCTACACTGAATTATTGACGACAAACAACTGGCGATGCACATTCAAACGTCACTAAAATTCACAATGGGCATATTTAGCTCATATGAGCTTAATTCTAAAACTAGAAAGTTGTGTAGGGACAACATGTCGAGCCCACTGATTATTTAAACTTGAGTTGAGACATTGGCCATTGAGCTATCTGAAAACATTCTTTCAATCGAGACGTCTACTTAAGATGGAGAACGAGTATCCTAAATTCTTTCAAAACCAACGCACAAATGTAGGAGATAAGCCCTGGACAAGCTCAATTTGAATTTTTGACCTTTAGCTATGACCTTGGTAAAGGGACTATCTGTTTTGTTTTTATGTTTTTTTTTTGGTTTTTGGTTTGTTTTTTTCACAAGGCGCATCTACTCACTATCGAAAAAACTATTGTGCTAAATTATTATGGAATCCATAAAATTTGTAGGAGATATGCATGATCAATCCCATTTGAAACATTTGTTCAATGATAACTTTTCTATAATTTTCAACGAAAATTTGATTTTTGACCACATTCTACTCGAACATACATGTCAAGCGACCGTAAAGGTGTGGATTGCTCTATGGGAATTCGAATCGATGGTTGATTTTTAGTATCAGCTAAATCAAAAAACATACCCACTGTGTATTATTCCCGGCTTTTCTATTAGTGTTTTACTGTACACAAATGTTGGCACTCTTGTTCCACCTTCCCATAATGTAGTTTTTGCTCCACGAAGAGGCCAATTGGAACCAGCAATGTAGGAAGCCGCGCCATTCTAAAATGATATGATAATGACTTTGCTTTTTCGTTCGTCCTACTTTTCTAGGACGTCACAATAGAGGGAAAACGATGAATTTACGAAAAAGACTCACAACCCGTCAGTTATTATGCTAGATTCTGCCCGACACAGGCGAGGGACAAAACTTTAAATAAGATACTTATTTTTTAAAAGACCTGTGTACCCCTAATGAGGGAATGAAAGTCTTAAGATTATTGATAAATTATTTTTTACTAAAAGAACATTTTAAGCTATTCTAATAGTTCAATTAATCACATTTTATTTCTTAAGCATACGACTGTTCGATGACCTGCGCATACCCATAGTAGGGGCGCAGACTATAGTTGTATGAATAGGCGACTACATGTTCAAACGGTACTATTGTTACATCTAACAGGCTATCAAAACCTCGGCATATTTTGGTATTCCGAAATCGTTTTCCAATTGTTTTGTTATGCATAAGCGAACATATCATAACAAGAGATATGTTACAACAAGACTTCTTAAGGCAATCAACATTTAATACTTACGTCGGATATAAAGGCGACTAGGAGGTTGTTGCTATATCTATATCTCTGCATTCCTCTCATAATCTTGTTCACAGCCTCGTCCACTGCTGTTATCATACCTGTAAACAAATTAAACCATTCAACATTTGTAACATTTGTAACATAAAGGGTAAAGTCAGGTTTATGGTTTTAGAAAAATTCTTTATTTTTGACTTCAAAAAATGTTGATGAACACTACAAACAATCGGTATGTCAGAAAATGACACTTTAATTAAAATATTTACCCCCTCATCTGTTGTTTATCGTGCTGGTACAGAGTTATTGACACAATGAAAAGAAAATCTATGCGACTTTCAATACGGATACCTCATTTAAAACACATTTTTTTTCAAAATGATTTGTTAATTTTATAAACAAGGTCGCTGATTTATTAGATAGAACATTTTTATCACCATAAAATTCTAATTGCGTTTTGTTCGAATAAGAATTTCGGAATCAGTATTATTCATTAAACTAAGCTTCGAGTTCTTCGAACATGTTTCTAATGAATGGACATTATCAGCTTGTGTGCAGACAAATGGGGTTGAGACTTTGCTGACCTTTTTTTTTTTACTAAAATACAAAGATATAAGGTACGAAAATGTACTGAAGGTCGATCATGAGTAATAAAGAAACTGTAGCGAATCTGGCCTAAACAGACAAAAGTGACATACCGCTGTATAATCTTCTGTTTCTGTTCTTGACATGTTTGTATTTACTCGAATAACGTTTAGGCACCTGTAAGAAGAGGTCTCTAGATCTTTAACCCATTACCATACAATGACGTTTTCTAGCACCCCGAAGCAATTCTTTCATGTAAAACTTTGTGATATCTATTCTATTAGGCGATTGTTTTCCATTTTCAGGCAATTTGAAATGCCGGCTGCAATTTAATTCAATTTGGACCAGTCTAAAATTTTGTCATCTGTTAATGGTTTGGGATGGAATAAAACAATTTTCATTGTCATGGTTGGAGACAAATCCTTAGCTTTACTTTTGAATTTCACTCGCTTTTTACAGTAGTTCCAATAATTTTTCCTCTGAAATTGAATAGGTGCCCTCTGTAAACTCAAAAGCTGCTTAAAGATTTTCATTTTTTGATGAAATGTGAGAAGGAAATGCATGTAGTTAATGATACAGTTGGTTTATTCTTTGAAGATCGTCAGGACAGTGCAGCGAGTATAACAGAGATCCGAGAATTGAAAACCATAGATGAACTCGTTTTATATACATGGTATGAAGAGGGAAAGCGTTCCATATATCATCGTAACTAAACTTTTATTAAAGCTGTAGTCATGGCATATAGCTCGCGCTTCTGATCTAAAACTTAGATACAGTGGTCTATTAGTTAGACACAGGCCTCGGGATCGGAGGGTTCTTGGTTTGAATCTCTCCCGGTCTGTTGGATTTTTATGAGGAAAGGGTAACTTCGTGTTGTTTCCCTTCAGGTATATAAATAGATACCTAAGATGGTTGTTAGCCAATGTGCTGTGGTTGTAAGTTCGGCCGTATACATTTCAGTGATCGGGGGATCAAGTGTAAAGTCGAATGAATACGCTAAAAGCTTACAAATAGACTGTAAACTCTACTATTAGCGTTAACCGATTTTAATTTAGAATCACTTTACGTGAAGACATATTTATTAAAGAGAAACCCGTACCTGAAGTGGAGAATGGACCCCTTGAAAAGACATAAACATAAACAAAGGTTGACTTTCGGCGTTGTGATTCTTCAGGATTTCTACAGCATGTCTGGCAAATATTGACTGTAACAGAGACACTTTAACATTAATCAGGAGACAAACCTTTGCCTATTTCTATACAATATGTGTCAAAACAAAACGGATCGCTAGCCACGCCCACTGACCTCTGACAATAAGTTCCTCTTAGTTACTATAAACGTAGTAACTACAGCTGACATAAGCTGTAGTTACGACTTTTAAGTCGCCATATCAACAATAAACTTCGTTCAGATTATGACCTATGTCGGAGTTCGAAATTCACCTCCAATCTAAATAATAGTAGATTCTTTGATTGGCAACCACGGGAAAAATAACGATTGTCTTAATTAAAGAGATAAACCTGTCTTAAATTTGAGTCCACTTTACAAATCAGTATCAAATGTTAGAGTCATAAACTAAGTCAGTTTGTAGCCCTTAACCTAGAAGGCTCTTGTAACACTGTGAAACATGCACAAAGATTAAAACCCAATCAGACTTTTACAGTCCATTTGAGATTTTCGAAACAAACCCTTTGTCAAAATTCTCCAAATTAGAAATAGAAAAGGAACAACATTAATTGCGTCAAGAAAAGAGTTTTGACGTTGTTGCTTTTTTAGGAGGGGGGGGGGAGAATTGAATTTACATAAATTAAAATTTTCTGCGATTTGCATAAGTTTAAAAACCTTTTTTTTTTATTTCTTTTATTATGACTATGCTTGACTCATTTAGAGAATTAAGTAACCTGTACAAATTATAATGTAGAGTTCTAAGTATTTTTTTCTTTTATTTTTTTTAAAGATTTATAACCACATACCGTTGAATATCTGTCCTTCGGTGGGTAATGTACTGTAGTGTTCAATCGGAAATCATAGCCACCATCTGAATATGGAGAAACAGTCTGTAATACTTGACCATTATATCGTTTCTTAGCAGTCTAAAGCTTATTCAATCGTAGGTTACTCACGTTACTTTGCCGTCGTTACGTCATTCCATTTAAGAAATGGAGAGATTTTTTATTTTCATTTAAGAGATGAAGTGAATATTTTTTGTTTTCATGGAGGTATGAACCGAAAACCTAATCACACTGTATGAATGTATGAATCCGCTTCACGTATTCATACAGTGTGATTAGGTTTTTCGGTTCATACCTCCATGAAAACAAAAAATATTCTTTTCATTTCTTATAATTTATTCTTTTCATTTCTTATAATTTAATTTAACGATAAAAGCAAAAAAATACAAATTTTGATACCTTTTTATATTGGACTATTTAGTGCGGAAGCATACAAAATCGCTGCGCGCTCAAAATTTTGTTCATGGATTTAAGAATAATTTTTCTCGACCAATAGGATCGCCTGTTTTTGATAGACGAAACTGAAATGTAAATTATTGAGTTATGCCGATAAAAACTTAATCACACTGTATGCATCCATACATGAGTTTTTATTGACAGGCGAGCCTGTCCTAATCTGACGATACAAGCCAATATCGGAGAGCAGCGTAGATGGGACAGGTTCACCAGTCTAGAGGTTTTTATTGATCTACTTTGTGGGCTAGCATACAAAACAGTTCAACAACAAAGATATTGTTCATGGAACTATGAACCTAAATTCAGTTGATCAAAACGCTTGAATACTGATAGACAAAACTATAATTAGAACTATATTAATATGAATGTAGGCTATCCATTGCGGTCATCATGTATATTTCAATAGTAATTAGAAGTATCACTTTTATCATCACCCTGCTTATGCTACTAAAACCAGTTAAAAGATGAAGGGAATACTTTTTGTGTTCATGGAGGTATGAAACGAAAAAACTAATCACACTGTGATAAGTTCGTTTCGTATCTCGATGAACAAGAAAAAAATGTCTTCGTTTCTTTTAATTTAATCGGACCAAGCAAGAAGAACCAAATATTTTTTACAATTTTTGATACCTTTTCTAAAGAACTATTTTGTGCGCAGGCATACAAAATAGCTGCGTGCTCCGAACTTTATTCAAGGAGAAATGGGTTATTTTTTCGGCCAATCAGAACGCTCGTTTCTGATAGACGAAACTAAAACTTTAATTATTTCTGTGTAAACTATGCATATAGAGGAAATTGCACGAGACGTCCCGAAATACCGACGTATTAAGCCATTCATCAACAAACTTATAAAAATGAAACTTTGTTAAGGTTTATCAATATGACGAGTTTGATACATTCGGTATTTTAAAAACATCGAACTGACATTCTATTTATAAATTAGTTTAACTTTATGATTTTGCGAAAATATATAGAGGATAATCAACTGGTTAGTTTTGATATGAAAAATCTCTCACGAGAATGCGTTGTTAGGCGTTGAAAAACGAGTCCGAATGACCAGTTTTTCTAACGCATATCAACGTATTCGAGTGAGAGATTTTTCATATAAAAAATAACCAGTTGATTATTCTATTTATAATATTCGAAAAAGTTTTATTTTTCAATAGTTGCTGATTTATTTCAATCATATTCGACATCGTCGGCCCTAAAAACCGTGCGCATTAATATCAAAGGATTTAGTAATTCAATAATTTATGTTCGCCATCTTGGATTTTCTTTCCAAGCGGGCGAGTTTTTCAAAGGAATTTTTGATGAAAAGTCCGTATTTCAAGACACCTAGAGATTTGCAGTGTCGGGTACAAAAATAATTTGGGCGAATCATACGGAAAATTATGCATTTGCTTGAGTCATCTGTGATAACACAAACATCAAGGTTCGTTATTGTTTCAAACCAGTTGTTAACAAAGCGGTTATTTTGGTGTTGTAGTTGTGTTCGTTAATTTCTTCTTTTTCTACTGTTTTTTACTTGATTTTTAGCCTAAGAAATTGAATGCAAGGTATCCGAGCGAGCTGGCCCTTTGAAAATAAAAGTAGTTCCAAATTTTCGGAGTGAAAATTGATATCATCACTAGCGATGATATCAAAATTTATTACACTGGGAAATCCCTAGATTTCACAGCTAGGAATATAATAAAACGTTGTATGACACATGGCATCATTACACACCCTCTGACGTCATTTTCACGGTGACGAGAAGGCATTATCATAGGCTTCAGCTCATTTGAATATTCATTAGCCTAATTTGATATTATCGGTGTAATATCAAAACTATAAGCTGGTTTGTTTCATCGAGTGTCGTAGGCCAATTATGAATCAAAACATAACTCAGCATAATTATACATGTAGGAAATGTAAATAGAATTTTGTTAAACCCTCTCCTGTTTAATCCTTGTTTAATACGTCCCTGTAGCTTTATACTTGGGAAAGCTTTGTGGAAAAGAAGAAATTTCTTTTGTCACAATATTTTCTACCCTAATTCATGTTGTTGTTTTTGTTTTTCAATAAAATCAACTTTAAATTGTTGTCTGCAAAACCTTTGAACTTGGACAGGTCTAAAATTTTGAAAAACATAAAAGGATTAATGTCTTACTCATAAATATAGTATGACTGCGGACGTTTAAGACCTAAACAAAATCTTACATTGTTTGTGGGTGTAGTAATCCTGGGCCCCGGAATAAAACCCATAAAAACTGTCAAACCCTCGGTAGGTTGGAGTATAGTTCCAATTACAGAAACCCAAATGCCATCTGAAAAAATAGTAAGATACGTGTATATTAACACTTGTCATGCTTGATAAAATCCTTCCACGGAATTGTTTTCAAACCAAAGGGTTGACAGCACTGGACGTGGGTTAGTAATTATTTCGAAAAATTATCTTGTTGACATGTTTTGCTTAAAAGAGATAAACAGGTGGTGTAGACTAAGATCAGACTGCACATACGTGCAGGCAGATCTTTGTCTATACCTCCTGCCAAAACAGGAATATTCTGGGCTCAGCATGACAAGGGTTAAAACAATGTGTGTTTATTTCAAGTAACTAACAAAAATAAATGTAAAGGGAGACAATACAATGTTGCAGGCTTTTCAAGATTTGTAATAATCTACCTTTACATACGCTCTCTATGGTGTGAGAGTGAGTTAGTTAGAATTAAAACGGCTTTATTTTGCAAAATTTATGGCTAGTAGCATGTAACAAAAATAGATGGTTGGTTGGCGACTTAAACGTAGCCAGTAGCCTCCAAATATTGGTTGGTGACTTAAACGTCATACCTACAGCTTGAATAAGCTGTAGTTACGACATTTCAATCGTCAAACAAACAAAAAGGCTTACCAAAAAAGGTGGCTATTGTCGGAGTTCAAAACTCATTTCTGGTCTAAATGAACGATTTCATTGCTCGTCTGGTTATTTGATGGACAGGCGCATGGTTTATTGACTAATCGCGTCAGTCAATCAAGGAATCAACCGACCAATCAAATCATGACCTTACAACTACAACATTGGCCACTGTTTTTGTTAACCTTTTTTTAGTTGGTTTGGCGACTTAACGTCGTAACTAAAGCTTATTCAAGCTGTAAGTGCGACTTTTAAGTCGCCAACCAACGATTTTACTTTTTGCTTCAGGCAATCTACTGGCTATAAATTGTGCAAGACAACGTCGTTTAAAATCGAAGCGGAACTTCCGTCGGGGTTTAGTCGGCGGGGCTTAGAGAGTCAGTTGGCGGGGCCAGAAGTTGGTCAATTGGTTAAAGAACTTACTTTCCAATCATATGTGTAGCGTATCCTAGTTTCTTCAATTCCTCAGGCAGGGTGGGTTTATCAGCTGGCATGTGTTTAGGCTGGAACTTGTTCACAATACCATGTTGCATACCAAGATGAAAAGGATAATAGCCTGTCATAAATGCTCCTCTCGACCTGTAAATATCATCACAATCCTTCAACAGCAATCATTTGACGGAACGCGGCTGTCAATCAAAAAATCAATCGACCAATCAAATCATTCAATTAGATCGGAAATTAACTTTGAATTTCAACATTGAACGAGATTTATTCGAAGCATTAACCCTTGCCACTTAAACGTCGTAGCTAAAGTTTATTGGAGTAAAGGTCACAAACCATTTGTTGTATGTTACTGATGATAGATTTTGTGAAATAACGCCGTTTAATGTCTAAGTGGAACTTTGTGAGTGGAACTCAGTGGGCGTGGCTAGCGATCTATTGTTAAAATTTAAGCAAGATATCACTCGAAAGTATGACAAACTCATTTCCAAACAACAAAAATTTAGACTGATCCAAATTGAAAGAAATTGCAGACGACACTTTTTAGTTGATGGAAAACTCGTTTTATTTTGGGGTAAGGCACATAAGGCGCATAATCAGAATTGTAAAGGAAGAAGAGAAATCCCTTTTTTTCCCCGTTATTTCGTCGAATTTATAAAATAAGTAAAAAAGGTATATAATAAGAGGACTTTTTATATAACAATAGCGATAAAGCATCTGGTATTTTCTCGCTACGAAAGAAAATTTGATATTCTATTCGACCTTCGGTCTCGTGAAATGATCGAATTCTTCCTCCACAGCTCAAAGCAAATACAAGATGTTGAATCGTACGACTATCGTAACATAAAACATGTATCCCACAAGACTTTTGTAACTGTTGGAAAGAATAATAGTCTAGCCGGCTAGTCGAGTTTCGAATAACGCCTTACAACCCGAGTTTACCGGGCTCGGCGATGAGCAAAAAAAAGTGAGATCAGCTCTAACTAACGGATTATGATTGACCTGCTATGATTGACGGTTATTTGATAAAACCTCCGAGGTTATATCGCGGACTCATTTCTCGTGAGAAGTCACAGGCAAGGGATTTACGGAGAAGCTGTTTGTCTCGTCAACATATCTTGGGATAAGCCATCTAAGCCATTCTTGTACCGGTAATTGCTCCGAAACAGACGCACAATAAAGATGTCGATCACATATGTATATTTATATCCAAAGATCACTATAACTGAATAATCACTGACCCGGCCAATTTACTTCATTTGCAACGACAATCTACTTCGAACAGAAGGTCCCGCTTCGATTTTTAACGGCGTTATTTTGCAAAATTTATAGCAAGTAGCGGGTAACAAAAAAGGTAGAATACTTAGTTGGTGACTTTAACGTCGTAATTACAGCTTAAAACAGCTGCAGTTACGACGTTTAAGTCGCAAAGCAAACAATAAATATTAACAAAAATACGGTCAATGTCGAATTTCAAAAAAATATTTCAGGTCTATATGAATAATTTCATTTGTCGACTTTTTAATGGTTGACAAGCGCGATTGGTTAATTTGTCGTCCGCATTTTGTTTCAATTCAGACAAGTCTACAATTTCGCATTCCCTGAAAATGGGTTAATCGAGCAGGTTGCCCTATGTAGGTTAGCGTTACCTATATTTCACGATCTGTTTTATTTACGACCCAGCTTGTAAAACTATCAAGACAAAACTCGGTTTATCGTTCGAAGCAAATAGTCCTAGGGTGAAAACGACCCGCAATATATGCTACCGTTCAAAATCAAAGTACTGAAAAGTACTGTAAGCTAGCAAGGCATGGTTTTGTTCAATAATTATCTTTGTCAAACGTTACCATGATAAACAAACGAGGTTATGGTGACTCACGACTCTCAAGAAAGCAGTTGTGGAAAACAATGTGAAAAATGAAAAAAATGCTTGTGACAAGCATTTTTTTCATTTTCCACATTGCTTTCTACCTAAAGAGCTAAATATTTTAGAATTTTTAACAATTTGAAATTGTCGTCTGCATCTTCTTTGAAGATGGATGTGCTCAAGTGAGCTAATATACACAGGTGATGAACTTGCTTGCAGAGTTTGTAATATTCCTGAAATACATAAGAACTACGCGTCAGACTCATAATCTTCAATCATTTGATGTCATGGGTTCGATCCCCGGCGGCGGCACATGACTTTTCCGACATTTGTCTCTAACCAAATGGTGTATAATCGTAAACCTAAATGGGATAGCAGCTGGAGGCTAGCGAAGAATTTAGTGATAGTACTGGTGTGAGAAATACCAGGAAACCATTGTTATGTGCTCCAGCCTCAGCGATAAGACTGAAATACTGAAAAAGCGGCGTTAACCCACATTTCCATCAATCAATCAATATTGCAAATGTTTGAAGTGACCGCCAAAACTGTTTTTGCTGCACTGTACTTACGGACTACACGTTGGCTGAACGTAAGATGAGTTTAGGATGACACCTTTCCGCGCCATTTTGTCCAACGTTGGCATGATAATGTCTGGATTATTCCAGGAGACGTCATTCCAGCCTGTATAAAATATGAAAATTTAGGTTAGACGGAAGTAAATCACTTCCCATAGACGACCATTTTAACATTTTTTTATCATAGCTCGATCCACGAGTATGCAACGAAATATATACTTATACCAAAATGAAGATATATCATTCGCACATTCAAATATTTAATATATATATATATAATGATCCCTTTCATTAATGACCTTTGACCCCATTTTAAAGGTGACCCTCATTTCGCATATGAGCGCGTGCGTGACATTTCCAACAATTACGCATGTGCGCCAAGAAAAGAATCAGATCAGCCTGTGCATCCGCACAGTCTGATCGGAGTCTTCACTCTGCGCTCTGTAGAAAGATACTGACCCAAAGCTTCTTTAAACAATCAGCGAATGTTCTAACTGCCCGAATGGCTGTCCGGGTCAATGTGTGCGAGTCACGCACATGCGAAATGGTTGGAAATGCCACGCACAGGCTCATCTATAATTATAGAGATCCTCGGGAAAAAAGCCTATCTTCGAACGTAGCTCTGGGAAGGTAAATATGAAGACAATCTCAATTTCTCTAACTGTTAATTGAAGAACGATAAAACGTTTCAAGAAAACAAACATCGACTTTCACCTGCAAAATTTATGACCAATCAGAATCGGCCTTGTTCTTTGTTTACCTGCCCGAACTTTCCCTAGACAAAATGTTGACAGATCGCGCGAAAGTGATTTACTTCCGTCATTCCTAAAAAGAACTTATTTACTGATTAAAGATTACATAACTGAAATTGGAAAAACAGTGCCTAATAGGGTAATAAGCATTTCTGAGAGAGGGTAAAATTGCTTTGCTTGTTCCCGTAATTTCTCCTCTCATCACAAAGTTTTCCATGGTCGTAATTATTTAGGGCGTCAGGTGTGGAAACGAATTAAGAAAATGGTCTTCGTTAGTTATATTTTGTGACATGTACAAGGATCGATTTAATATTCGCATGATTTGAAATGTTAAGTAAGCATTATTGTGATGTAGTCTTATGTTATTAAAACTCATTAGAATTGTTCCAATAATACGTATCTAATGAGTTCCAACGGCATTTTTTCTCTGTAAATGGTAACGAAATGTTCAAATCGAATCATTTATTTAGCCTGGCATGATAAAGCGCGTTTTTAATTTGGGCACCTTAACTTGGTAACTGCGGTTGATTTTTACTGTGGTCGGGACGTTTGGGTCATCAACCAAAGATTTTATATTTTTGTTAAAAGTTATATTATTAACCAGAAATGTTGTAAATAACGCCATAAAATATGGAAGTCGAAATGTCTGTCGGAGACGAGACGGGACAAATCGCTTGCTCAGCCCACTGACTCCCTAGGCTCTGCCCATCAACTCCAACAGAAAGTTCCGCTTCGATTTCTAACTGCGTTATTTTGCAAAATGAACGAAAAAAGTAAAATGGTTGGTTTGGGACCTAAACGTCGTAACTGCAGCTTGAATAAGCTGTAGTTACGACGTTTTAGTCGCCAAACCAACAATAAAGGTAAACAAAATGGCGGCCAATGTTAGAGTTGGAGTTGGAGGTCCGGGCTGAATAAATTATTTGTTTGGTCGGTTGATTCCTTGATTGACGGCCGCGATTGGTCAATTAGGGTAGCTTTTACAAATAGACACTTGGTAGATTGGGGTCTCTACATGTAGCAAGATCCACTGTTTGTCTATCGCTTTGACCGAACACGATGGCTACTTTCAAATTGACGGAGTGGTATTAATCGCTTCCTAAATGGAACGCCCTACTTACTACAACTTACAAGTAATTCGTACCCATTTGACCGATTGGTTTGACCGAATTTACTGATAACTGACACAATATTATCTAATCACATTTTTCACCAATCTTTTTATCGAAATTAATAATTGGTACTTTACAGAAAACCACTGAAATATCGTTTTCTACCCTATAAGTTCTTTGTATTTAGATTTTAATCAAACTTTAATTAACGTCTTTAACTTCTTTTAATGTGGACCAATGTTAAGAGAATTTGATGTTACTCTTATTGATCATTTTACATAACTTGGGGCCTGAGACTGGGACGGGGCTATTTTGACCCAATGGGTATAATTTTAGAAACCTTGGTAGGGAACAATCTTGATGTACTATAAACCAAATATGAATCAATTGCATCTCATAAATTAGGAGAGGAAGAAATCTGAACATGCTGTTATTTAGCGTTTTTCATAACTGTGGGTTCCTACGAAAGGTCCATTTTGTCCAAAGGATATAAACTTGGTAGATAACAATAACATTATGCTATGTTTTTAATATAAATGCTCTAGACCCTATATTTAAGAAAAAATTCTTTCAAATTAAGAGATTTACACAATTTTTAACCGCTGGAGCATATCCTCAGGGCATATTCTCCTGTAACATAGTACACAATTATTAAGTGATGCTACACACCAAATATGAATGTCCTTAACCATCAGGAGAATACTTTTTAGTTGCTCTAATTTGGCGTTTTCCCATACTTTGAGGAACCTCTGGGGCAGAGCCATCCCAGGGCTAAGAATTTAGCTAACATGGTAGATAACCATCTTGATATGCTATATACCAAATATGAATGCCTTTGACTTCGTATGGGAGAAGACTGTTGAACAGGGTCTATTTGATCATTTTTACAAAATTTTGACACAAAAGGAATGGTGTTTTTTAACCTAAAGGCATAATTTAATTAAAATTGATAGATTACAACAGCCTGATAGAGCTACATTCGAAATATAAATGCCTTCGGCATAAATGTTAAAGTGAAGATTTTTTTAACTTACTCAAATTTTGCGTTTTTCCCTAATTTGGACCTCTAGAGCAGGACTGTTTTTTACCTTAAGGGAACAATTTTAAGTGACATAGTACAAAACCATCTAGTAATGCAACATATCAAATATGAATACCCTAGATCTTGTAGTTTACAAGGAGATGTCTTTTGAACTTGCTATAATTAAGAATTATTCCAAACTTTGGATCTCAGGGGAGTGGCCATTTTTGCCTCCAGAGATAAAATTTTTGAAAACTTGTTAGAGAACCATGTGATTAAGCTACACAAGAAATATATGTATGCCTTTGGCCTTGTAGTCTCTGAAAAAAATCAAAGATTTACTAAAATTTCCCATTTTAAAATGCCGCGGCAACCAGAGTTTTCACGGAATGAAATTCTTTTGACATTTCAGCTTGAATGGACTACTGGTTTAGGAAGAGAAAATTTTTAAAGAAATTGTGGACGGACGAACAGACGAAATGACGATGGAAAACGACCGATCACAATAGCTCAGTTCGCACTTTGTGCTCAGGTGAGCTAAAAAGTGAACTTATAGCTTGGAAAAAACTAAAGACATTGAATAAAATGACTAAATCTATGAAGCAACATAGCCACTGTTTGTCCATCTCAACCCCTCCCCCCCTTTCCCTGAAATAACGGGTATCGTAACTAAGGGCTGCGGTAAGTGTTTATTCCCTGTGGAACATTGAAATTAAGCTCTGATATGCTGAACCCGGAATATTCCTGATTTGGCAGTTTGTATAGTAATTTCCAAAACCATGCAGTCTGATATAAGTCTGACCAATAATCACTGCCTTTCAGTGGTATCATAATTTTGATTTGACAATAGTTCTATTAAGCATGACACGGATTTCACAAAAAAGTACTTGTCATACTATACGCCCCCTTGTAGAAATCAAAAACATCGACTCAGATCAGACTGTATGGACTGTCTTGCTAAGTTCGAAACGGCTCAGTTTTCGACGATGTATGGCTTATATCCTCAACTAAACGCACTAGAGTATACCTGAAGAAGTTTGAAACTGACTTCCATGTTGTTGGCTTTATGAAATATCCACATTACCCCCTTTCGAATAGGGGTATGAAAATGTCATCGTTCAACTATTTACAAAACCTAAGTTAAGTGCAAACATTGTCGTCTGCGAAACCTTTCAAATTCGTCATGAATCATCATTTAAAAACGATTAAGGGATTTAATCAAGGTGCATTCACGTTGCGCAATATAAAAAAAGCTATTTTTGATAGATAGATAAAAGATTAAACTGTACAGTTATTTTTTCTCTTTACCACATGATAAGGCCAAATTTAAGAAGATCAATTTTTAAGTTTCGCGTATTTGATTCGAAAACGAGCTCTTTTAACCTTTAACAAGATCACAAAAGTTTAGACTACACCAAATTATAAGAAGATTCCGACGACAATTCAAATTGCACTAATATAAAAATATAACAGTAAATCAAGGTAGAAGACATTGTGAGAAAAGGATGTAATACTTTTCACAATCAAGTTCTCCTCTTCTCACATTCTCACAGTGTTTACCAATGCATTTTTCCCCCGGGGCGTCAAATGGAAATGCGTTAAATAGATATCCAGGCAATGATCGTTATTTCACTACTACTGCTACTACTACTAAAAATCTATTTTCAGAAAAGTTTAAAACTTTATTTTTTTCATCTTAGTTCTAATACGCAGATATTAGACATTAAAATAACTATTCAAATTCATATGACAATATAACGATGGCTTAGAGCAAAAACATAGTATGATCTATACAATGTATAGAGCCATACTATGTTTTTGCTCTGAGCCATCGATTTATAGAGTGAATCCACTTTGGCCGCTTAGCACAAGAGCAAAGTGTAAATATTCACCCAACTGAATATTTGGATATAATGTCAGAAAAAGGCTTTTCGTTGATTTCAACAGTATACATGTTATTAGAATCCCATTCTTTGTCTAAATTTGAATTGCGTCTGTGTGTATTTTGTACGTATATTTAAATCTTGAAACTATTTAAAAACAATGTATATCTATAAAAGACAATAACTGTAGAAATAGTCTCTAAAATGAAAGTTAGCCTACATTGATGCAAAAGCATTATATCTGCAGACTTGTCACTCCCTCATATATTCTGCTAAATAATATGACAGTTTCTCGGAAAAGTAATTATGTCTACGTGCTAGACAACAATGCAGATTATGTTGTAACCGGAAACCAACGTTATGGATTGTAACCTCAGAAATGGCAAAATATGTAACTCTAAATTCTTCTTTCTTTCCTGTTTTGTTTATCTAAAGTGTGCCACGTCTGCATCCGTTCGATTTGTGATATTATTTCTGCCATTTGAATTAGTTTAAGTCTACTTGTACACTGTTGGCATATGTAGATGATTTAATACTTAATCCACGCCCATACAATCCCACTTTTATACCTGCAGAAAAACAAGGTCGAAAATGAAGAAATTACTTGTTACAAGCAATTTCTTCATTTTCGAACTTGTTTTCTATAGAGCAAAAGAGACAGAGATATGCAAAATTCTCTCAACTTGACATTGTCGTTTGCAACTTTTTTTATATTTTTACCAGTCTAAAATTTTACCCTTCGTTACATCATTTAGTTTATTTAAATAAATTGTTTAGGTGGACAATTTCTACGTACAATGCACATGATTTAACCCATTCCAACACTAGAAAATTTTAGACTGGTCCAAATTGAAAGAAGCTGCAGACGACAATTTTAAGTTGATGGAATTTTATTTTTTTTTTTTTTTTCGTTTTTTTTGAGATAGAAAACATTGTGGATAATGAAGAAATTGCTTGTTACAAGCAATTTCTTCATTGTCCACAATGTTTTCCAAAGCTTTTTCTTGTGGGGCGTAAAAAGGAGGGCTTGAGTTGGAATGGGTTAAAAGAGTTTTCCAGTATTTACCCGTTTTATTCAGTTATAAGTGTTATTTATATTGATCGGAAAGCCGCGGCCTTAGCGCAGTTGGTAGCGTGTTGGAGTCTTAATCATAAGATCCAGGGTTCGATCTTCGGTCGCGGCAAATATCCTTGTTAACATTTGTCTCCCACCAATGGGTTGTTAATCGGAAAGGATGTAATGGTAGTTCTGGTGTGTGACAGGACAGGAATACATGGCTAGGTGCTCGAGTCTTCGCGATATGAATTATACACTGTTAGAAGAGGCGATGAACCCCATTGAATCAATCAGTTCATCGAAAATAGATCAAATCAAAATCCATGAATGCGATTGTCACAATGTAAAATGGCTGTGTGAATTTGATACCTAGCTGTACGGAAACCATTGAATGTAACTATCCAAGTCAACAAACGAGCATACGGCAGACTGACTTCGGTGGCCATTTGCCGTAGTCTGTATACTGATTATCTGTATTGATTGATTGATTGATTGAGGTTTAACGCCACTTTTAACAGTATTTTAGTCATATTGCGTCGGCTGGAGCACCTAACAAGGATTCCTGGTATAACTCCCACCAGTACTACCACTAAATCCTTTCCTCCAGCTGCTACTTAGGTTTACGATTATCAACCTATTGGTGAGAGACAAATTTCGGGAAGGATATGTGCCACCGCCGGGGATCGAACCCATGACATCTCATGATTGAAGATTGGGAGTCTGGTGCGCTACCAACTGCGCTACGAAGGCGGCTGAGAGGATTTTGAAGTAAGGGATTCGTGCCACTTGTCAGGGGGGTTGTTCTTAACAAGTCATTTCAGAGCTCTGGTCTACTTGCGATACTTAGACAAACAAAACAGACAAAACAAACAGGCAAAAAAAAAAAAAGTAAAACAAACAGAACCCCGTGAGTTCCAAAAATTTGAAGCGATATAACTAGATTATTGCTAAAAACGGAGTTAACCATTTCCTGTTCAATCCATGGTTTTCTCTCGTTTTATATTTGAGAAAACATTGTGGAAAAAGAATAAATTGCTATTACAAGCAATTTCTTCTTTTTCCACAATATATTCCTACCCTACTAAATGATTATTTTTCATATAAAATTGGCTTTAAATTGTCGTCTGCAAAAACCTTTGTATTTGACAGGTCTAAAACTTTGAAACAGTAAATGATTAAACCTAATTCAAACAAACAATCAGGACAAAAGGCGCACCTTTGTATACATGAAATATGAATCCATTGATAAACAACTTCTGTAGTAGAAATATCACCAGAACAACAACAACAAAATAATAATAATGATAATAAAGATAAAACAACTTACCAAGGTCATCGGCTACTATAAATAAAATATGAGGCTGTTTGGAATCCACTTTAGACCACATTGATAAAACGATGCTTAGTACAAAAACACTTTGAACACAGGATAAAAGAGACATTATTGCACGCCAGCTGCGTTCTTTCTTACTCGTAATGTAAATGATGCTGAAAAAAATACGTTTTATTAATTTCCTCGATTCCTGAATGGTTATGAATTGAAAAGCATTCTGAGAAAACGGAGGAAAATGATAGTTTCACAACATTAGTCCTTATTTTTTCAGTTAACACAACAGAAAAACATGCTTCTTGTAAGGTGTTCCAGATAAAGTCCACGGGACCACAAACTTTGCCAGGAAAAATACATAAACATACACTATATCATTGAAAGGTTTCATTTTAATCTATTACCATAATGGGTTAGGGCAAAAACAAAGTATAGAAATTTTAGACTAGTCCAAATTGATAGAAGTTGCAGACGATAATCTAAAGTTTATGCATTTTCAGATTTTTTCAAATTTCTGGGCAGAAAACACTTTGTAAAATGAAGAAATTGCTTGTCACAAGCAATTTTTTCATTTTACAGTATGTTTTTCCAATCTGTTTTTCTTGGAAGTGTCGAAAAGTGTCATTGTGTGGGAATGGGTTAAGGCATTTTGTTTTTAAAAACAAATTTCAAATTTAATTAAACTTGGCGGGGAAAGGAGAAATTTGTTATGGCAGTTCACCATTGCCATAATGTGTCCGATCATTTCTGTTCCCTCTCAAAATGAGTTTTATCTTTTTCTTCAGTCTGTAATTTGTTCTAGCTAAAAATATAGTCTGGAAATCTATTCGCGCTAAAATACTTGCATACGACACTTTGCCATGTTTGTAATGATAATGTATTATAAATATGCTTCGAAAATAAACATTGTATTGTATTTCATTGTATTGCATTGTATTGTTGTTTATACCATCTTGGTGAAGATACGATATTTTGGTAATCAGACATAACTTGATTTATACCATTACGTGTATATTTCTATATTCGGAATGAAAATTCTTATTGAAACACAAAATGCTGGGTCAACGATTAACCCACTCTCACACAATGACGCTTTCTGAAGCCCCAGAAGAAAAAAGCTTTGGAAAACTTGGGGATAATGAAGAAATTGCTTGTAACAAGCAATTCGTTTATTATCCACAGTTTTTTCTACCATAAAAGACAGGGATTATTTAAAAACCACCCATTTTAAATTGTCGTCTGAAACTTCTTTGAATTCAGTCTAAATTTTGTTGTATGGTGATGGGTTAAATTTTGAAATCTCCCTGCTTGAACAGACATGTTTCAAGATCTAAACAAGAAAAACCTGATAAGCCCCCACGTGCCGATATGGGAAACTAGCAGGGAAGTTATTACATAAGATAGTCTTAACTTTGAACGTTACATATCTCATTGTCTAAAAATAGCATCTTTTCCCAGGATAAAATTATGTACAGAACATAAGAGTAATAAAATGTTACTCATTTTATCGCATAAGGTTTCTAGAAGAAGGCACTCAGAAGGAGTGAAGCGAGTTCATGGCATCCAGAGTTGAAATTAAACCCTGTCATGCTGAGCCCAGAATACTCCTGCTTTGGCAGTAAGTATAGACTAAGATCAACCTACACAAGTGTGCGGTCTAATCCTTGTCTAAGTCACAAGTTAGAAAATGTTATTTAGGATTGTAAATAGAACTAATATATTAAAATAATGACCCAACGATATCTGGCATTCCAGTGTTTTAACCCTTTACTGTACAATCATTGGTTTTAACGTCCTTGTGCTTTTATAATTGAGAAAACATTGTGGAAAGAGAAGAAATTGCTTGTAACAAGCAATTTCTTCTCTTTCCTCAATATTTTCTACCCTACTGAATGGTTATTTTTCAAATTAAATCCAATTTAAATTGTCGTCTGCAAAACCTTTGAAATTGGACAGGTCTAAAAAAAGTTAAAACAGGAAAGGGTTAAGCCCTTTCTTGTGCAATTTTGAATAAGGATTTTATTCAGCATGACATTTAACGGTTAAACTAGGGAAACTGTGTGATGCAGCGGTTTGACTTGTCACTGGTCTGCCGATTAATCTTGCAATTTCATAGGTTTGAGATTACAAAGCACACAAACCCACAAACCCACCTGATTGTCCACTATGGGCACAAGTTGCAGTGGAAACGCATTACCCAATTATCAGACGACAAAACTTTGGACTGGTCCAAATTGGAATAAGTTGTAGGTAACAAATTTGTAGGTGGTGAAAGTTTAAAAAGTTTTAGTTTCTTTTGGTAGAAAACATTGTGGTCAATTAAGAAATTGCTTGTTACAAGCAATTTCTTCATTCCCGCAATGTTTTTCTAAGTCCTTTTCTTCAGGGGCGTAAAAGCGAGGTTGTGTGTGAAAATCGATGTAAATTAGTCATAGATAAATTCATAAAAATCAATTAAAATCCGAGACAGCTCACCCGCATTATCATTTTTATTTTCTCCATTTCTTAAAACTAAAAATTATATCATGGTATGAACTCGAGATATTATGACTTAATGAGAAGAATTCAATGCAATTGCACGCATATTTGTGGCAGTTTTAAAAATCAGTAATAATATAAAGATAGGCATCTGCTCTGGTCTAAATTGACCAATTGAAATGCAAAATGTATGGAAAGTGTAACGTTTCAAAAAAGAAGAAATGATTAGTTGTAGATCTAAACGTCGGAACTACAGCTTGAATAAGCTGCAGTTATGACCTTTAAGTCACCAAACCAAAAAAAAGCTTAACAAACATGGCGGCCTATGTCGGAGTTCAAAACCCACTTCTGCTCATATTGAACGATTTCATCGGTTGTCTGAATATTTGATTGACACACGCGATTAGTTATTTCCGATGTGAATCTAAAACAAGTACAGTACTAGTACAGTACTAGTACAGTACTAGTACAAACATATGCCCATAATTTTGTATCGTAAGGTTTCTCTACTTTAGCAAGACTGAAGTGAAGGGTTTCTAAAATGCAATATTAAGGGTCATTGAACTTCAGTGGCAGTTTAAGTACATTTGTACTTTCACAAGAGTCATAACCCTTAACCAATTTACTTTTACCAGACTACCCTCTATCCACGAGTCAAGATAAAAAATCGAGCAAAAACCTCGATTATAGAGTAAATCTTAGACTGGATCTAACTGAAAACAGTTGCTAACGGCATTTCAAAAAGCTTTTAAACTTATCAAAATTATTGTCCTTTAGGGTAGAAACCGTTGCGAGAAAAGAATAAATTGCTTGTTCCAGGAAACTTTTAAGGATGTTATTCTGAATGCAATTCTTCAATGTCATCAAAATGTGAGATTGTGAGTTAATGGAAAAACCAGCCGGTTGTTTGCTAATAAAAAATATTCTAAATGTGTTTAAGACAGGAAGTGAAGAAATATTGTTAGAATGATGCATTTAGAATTGACCAACCGCTGTCGTCAATCAAATAACCAGTCGACCTTTAGATCAGAAATGAGATTTAATCTCCAACATTGACCACCATTTTTTGTTAACTTTTTTTGTTGGATTGGCGACTTAAACGTCGTAGCTACAGCTGTAGTTACGACGTTTATGTCGCCAACAAACTATTTTACAGTTTTGTTACATGCTACTGGCCATATATTTTGCAAATAACGCCTTTTAGAATCAACGCAAGACTTCATATCGGAGTAAGAGTATGTGAACGGGACTAGCGACTGGTCAATTCTTGTTTTAATGTGAGGCTATTTTTAGACTGGTCGCATCCGATAAAATGTGTAGCCCTCAAATGCAGATAAGGCCTTTCAATATAATACCTCTTATTAACAAAATAAAAACTTGTGTGTTTTTTTTTGTTTTTTTAATGTTGTTCTAGCCAATGAGTGCCGATCGATCACCTATAAAGTGTTCTCGTTTTAAAAGCTTTAACTCATTATCAAACGACAAAATTTTAGACTGGTCCAAATTGAAACCAAGTTGAATCGACAATTTACAGTTGATGAAATCTAAATTTTTCTGTCTTTTTATGTAGAAAACGATGTGACTATGAAAAGAAATTGCTTGTAACATGCAATTCCGTCATTTCCACAATACTAATAAATTTTTTTTTCGATCTCTTTCCTTCATGGGCGTAAAAAAGTGGGATTGTGTGGGAATGGGTTAAAAACTACATTAGAAAGCAGTAGGATTAGATCGGTCCGCGTCACGTGATACATTATTGCCTTGGGATTAGAACACATGTACCGTATGGAATGTAATATAATTTTCTAGACAAGTTGAACACGTTACAAATGACCGACTTCTTGAGATTGAATAATCTACTTTGAAACAATTTCAGTTAGGACCATTTTCATCCCATTATCAGACATCAAAATTTAGATTGGTTCAAAATCAAAGAAGTTGCAGACGACGATTTTCAAGATCTGAAAACGTTATTGTCATTTTGGGTACTTGTTGAAAATGAAGAAATTTATTAGTATTGTCCTATGCAATAAAATAAAAAAAAAAAAAAACATTATCCTACTTATGTTTTAAAACAACAATAATAAATTCTTGTTCTATTTTTCAACATAGTATGGCATCACATATCAAATCCCTTAGAAGATAATGTTTTGAATCAATTCTATTTTCTCGACGCCGTTAATAAAATGTATAACAATACCTGGGTTGATAAACTCATCAAATAAACATAAAACTCCGATATCAACAATAATTTAGATGTAAAAAGATCACTTCTAAGGCTAAAAACACTTTAGTAACTAAAACATGCAACGTTTAAGATCAAACACATTTTTTCTCAAATGAAATATAGGTCCAAGATAACCTTGTTATATACCCCACATGCACTATGTTACGACATTATAAAACAACCCCATCTTTATACAAACCCGTTATTTACATACAATTGAACAAAGAGAAGTAGATGTGCTGAACTCGAGCCCTGTTCTAGACATGCGGGGCTCAATTACCTTGTTAAGTCAACCGCAAAAATTGAGTCTATCCGTAGGGAGTGTAACTGACCGATCGTGCCTGCCATTTAAAGGAAAACAACCCACAAATCAAATCGTTTATTTAGACCGGAGAAAAAGCTTGATCCCCGACGTTGACTGATATTTATGAGAAGATTTCTTTTGTTAGTTCGGCAACTTAAATGTCGTAAGTAAAGCTTATTCAAGCTATAGTTTCGAAGTTTAAGTCTCCAACGAACATCTTATCCTTTTATTAAACGATACTCGCCGTAAGTTTTTTTCAAAATGACACTGTTTGAAATTGAATTGGAATTTTCCCGTCGGAGCTCAGTGGGTGTAGCCGACGATCCGTCAATTTTCACCAAAATGTATCAGTGTGTTATACTGATGTAGGTACATCGATAGCCGAGGCCATGGTCTGTTGTATTACTTTGTGTATTTGTAACACTTTGATAACCAAACATATCGTCGTTTGGCAAGCAAAAAGTCGTAAATACAGCTTTATTCAAGCTGTATTTACGACATTTTGCACGCCCAACGACGATATGTATGGCAAAAATAAACCTATAATTTTTTATTGATTTTACCTTTAGATAAACAAAGGAAAGCGACGAAGATTAACCCTTTCCTGATTTGCAAAATTTTAGACCAATCCAAATTCAGAGGTTGTGCAGACGAAAATTTGAAGTTGATTTTATTTAAAAAATAACCACTCAGTAGGGTAGATAATATTGTGGAAAAAGAAGAAATTGTTTGTCACAAGCAATTTCTTCTTTTCCCACGATGTTTTCTTAATTATGAAAAGACGTAAAAAACAGGAATTAACCAGGAAATGGTTAAACGATATTGACAATAACTGTGATAATATCAAATAACAATAAATATGCTTTCGAAAGTGATATTTATTTCCTAATATTCCCAAGTTTTCGGAGTGCAGTCTTTTTCATTACTACTTAAACGTTAAAAATCGCCAACAACTGCATTCTACAAGATAGAATTATGTCGAAGGCGCAATAGTAAAGTATTGTTATATGAAATAATAATGACAAATAGACTGAAATGAAATAACGGACAGAAAATAAATTTTCAGTCAGATCAAAGTGTGCTATTCAGATGACGCGGTGTAATCGTACCATAATTGTATATCCAACTAATCTGAATTATTGTTTTCTTATCATGTCAATGACTTAAACATGGGTGAAATTATCGCAAGAATGACCTAAAATCTGGGTCAGTGACTCAAATAACCGAAATCCCGGTCAAACCATTCAAGAGGGCATTCTAGATTTAATTAACACACTTTAAGAAAATATCCAAGACAATCATTTTGGGAAAAGGAACAGTGATAAGCTTTCAAAGTACTTTAACACTTGAGGTGTGTATTTCTTAATGAATACGGAACTTCTAAAATCTCTTAAACAATTACCAATCGACAAAGATTTAAACTAATCCAACTTGAAACGAGTTGCAGAGGACAATTAAAAGTTTATGAAACGTTAGAATTGTTCATCTTGTGTAAAATGAAGAAGTTACTTGTCAGAAGCAACATGGTCTTCCAAATTGCTTTTCTTGAGGGGCGTTAAAAAGCCGCATCGTGTTGGAATGGGTTAAATGTTGTTTTTTCAATTTAAAAATCGGTCGTCTATCAATGGAAAAGTGTGATTTAATTTCCTCGTAACCGTTCTTTGGGTGTTTTTATATAAAGTTAAAAATCATTTTCGTGATGTAGATACCGATTGCGATCCGACACGTCAAAACAAGGACTTCCCAGGAGTTCCGCCAAACAAATATATGAAAAAAAAACAAAACAAACAAGCACACGTCAATAAGAGGTCGTATTCTTGAGATAATCATAAACTAAAGTAGAATGGTCATGCTAAATTTTTGAAAATTATCAATCAATGAAAAGTTTCGACTCTGATCAGACTGTGTGGAGAGCGCAGTCGGACCAGTGCCGATTCTTTTCACATTACCAACATGGCCCCTTTTCGCCTGATATGTCTCAATTCTAATAAATGAGCCTTCGAAATATTTCAGTGAACGTTGCAAAACTTCCACTGAAAACAGACAATTTAGCATATCGGCAAAACACTTCACGTTAACTACAATCACTTTCGTTTTACTGTGAGAGTGTGTCTGTACTAGACTGTGTTATAGCGACTGGATGGATCTGCTAAAGGGCTAAAATTGACGGATACCCATTGTCAACTAACCAATCAATCGACCAAGCCAATCATTCATTTCGACCGACAGTGAGCTCTGAATTCCGATATTGCCAGACATTGTTGGTTTGGTAACTTAAGCATGGAAACTACACCTCATTCAAGCTGAAGTTACGTCGTTCAAATTATCGACCATTGTTCTTAAGAGGGTGTGTGTGTAAGAGAAAGAGAGAGAGAGCGAGACAGAAAGAGACTTGGGAGAGATGGGAGAATTGGGAGGGGAGCGAGAGAATAGGAAAAAATCAAAGACAGAGGCAGAGAGCGAGACAGACGGGCAGAGAGAGACAGGCGTAGATAGAGAAAAAGAGACAGACAAAGGAGGAGGAGGGGGGGGATGTGAGAGAGAGAGAGAGGAGGGCAAGAGAAAATGCTAAAGGGAGATAGAGAAAAAGGAAAGACAAAGAAAGATGGAGATAGAAAGAGTGAAAAAGAGGTAGAGAGAATTAGAGAATGTGCGAAAAGAAGAAGATGACAAGCCAGAAAGCAAGAGTGACAGAATACAGATATAGAGATAGAGGGAGAATAGAAGAGGGAGAGAGTAGCGCTATATAATAATAAATGGTGATTAATTGTGGCGAAGGCGAAAAGGAGCCTTCTCGAGTATTTGTAAATTGAGAACGTGCATTTTTACAAGTCTAGTTGACGCTGAATTAAGGTTGTTAATTGTCAATTGAAAGTCAACGTTCTTTCGGACAATTACCTGTTGAACATGTTAAGCCAATGAAATACATAAAGAGATGCGATATTGATATGTATTCGCATGATGAATTCAATACCAGGTGGTAAAATTGTAGACTGGTCCAAATTAAAAAAAAGTTGTAGAAGACAATTTTAAGTTTATGATTTTTCAACTTTCTAGGAAGAAAACATTGTAAAAAATGAGGAAATTGCTTGTTACAGGCTATTTCTTCATTTAACGTAAAGTTTTCGCAATTGTTTATCTTGAGGGGTGTCCAAAAGCGTCACTGTGTGGGATGGGTTAAAGTTGGACTGTACACACATTTTCTATCTCCCTTCAGCAAAAGCGAGTATTCGAGGGTTACTTTCGGCTTTACCCGTAATCGGAAATAGCTTTCGACTATCACCGAGAACTTGTAGCGAATCTAGAAAGGTTACGGAGAATATCGAGTCTCAATTAAACATGGTCTAGCTATATTGGTCCTTGCGACTGTCAATACAGCATGTCTTATGTCTGTGACAAATGGTATGATAAGCCAGACAGATCTTTAAATAGAAGCGACAGTTGTATATAATGATAAATCTTCTAAACCACTGCATAAAAGATATAAAATGTTTATTTTAGGCAGTGTTCTAGACGATTCCGTATCATTATTTATGCTCCTTCTGAATGTAAGTGATATTTTCGTCGAAAAAAAATGAGTATCATGACGCCCGTTCACCTTTTCTTCTGAGTCGGTTTGAAAAAAATAAGAAAGACTTGCAAGTTCATTTCTTTTTAGAAAAGGGAACCCGAGAATGAGCAAATTCAATTGGGGGGCTAACTAATTGAATGGAAAGACTCAATGAGTGTGTTCGAAGACGGTTCGATGGTATAAGAGGACAGTACGATTGTAAAGAAGAGATGCGTGAATGTACGACTCATTATGATACTGTACGATTGTCATTTGATAACTGCACGATATTCCTGCAGAAAATGACACTGAGCATTCTATATTCAGACCAGTTATAAGTTCATTTTTCTAATTGCTTAAGAATCGTTCGCGTTTTGGTGAAACGACTTTTTTGCTCAAGTTTTGACCATGAGCATATTTCCACTATATTTTTTACCGTGTCCAGACAAATAACTTTATAACGTTTTTACGTCATCAAACATGCGATGTCGACATTTATCACGTTAAATTTCGTTCGTTTTCAAGAAAGCCGTTCAGTAATAAATAAAAAGCCAGCGACTGTATTTTATCACGTTGGGTACCGCCCCTTTTTAGAAATTCTTGTCATGTTTATTCTTGATATACATTTATTCTTTCATTTGGTACATAAGTATAAAAAAAATCCAATTACTTTTGAAAATGATCTTCAAAGAACAGGCATTTCGATATGTTAAAAAGAATAAATTTTATAAAATTTTCAAGATACTCCCGAACAGCGTTTGCAATTTTGGTTGTATATGTGAACTTTTTCCAAAAAAGGTAAAATTCGATAAGCAAACAAACAAACCAGGCAACAAACAGACCGAGCAACAAACAAACATGTGCTCTAGTATACTATAGTTAATATTTGGTAGATTAAACAAATGTATTGGAACTGATAAACTGTTCACGAGATCATATCGGTACGTCCTTATGGTCAATGACAGTGGCGATCATAAAATCATACCCGATCATCATTGCAATGTTTTTTTTTTTATGACTGGTGAATAAACCTTTATGTAAAACGTTCTATAAGGTTTTTGTTGTCTTCGGGTGACGGATCGAGACTGACAAAGAGTCAATCGACCAATCGAAACATTCATTAAGACCGGAAGTGACCTTTGAATTCAAACATTGACAGATATTTATGCGAAACATATTTCTTGATTTGACGAAATGAACGTGGTTAATACAGCCTAGTTAAGACTTTCAGGCCAACCTTTTTACATTATTGTTTCAAAATACTGTCGATAAATTTTACAAAATAAGGCTGTTTGAAATCAAACTTGAATGCCGCCGTCATAGCGCAGTCGGTAGCGCATCAGACTCCCAATCTTCAATCATGTGATGAAATGGGTTCGATCCCCGGCGGCGGCACATATCCTTTCCGATATTTGTCTCTCACCAACGGGTGGATAATCGAAAACCTAAGTGGGATAGCAGCTGGAGGCTAGGAAAGGATGTCGTGGTAGAACTGGTGTGAGAAATACTGGGAAACCATTGTGAGGTGATCCAGCCGCGCGATATGACTCAAATACTTAAAAAAATTGGCGCTACACCTTATCAATCAATCAATCAAACTTGAACTTCCGGTTGGAGTTTAGTGGGACAGCAATCCGTTAATTACAAACAATATTTTAATATTTTACAAACTATAATTTATACACTTATCTTGTTCGTTTTAACAGTGTCTTTGTTTACCTCCGACCAACTAAAGGGAATGTACTCCTTTGCCACTCAAATCGTGAATTTCAAAATGACTTCCCTTGTATCGGTATCTTCTCGTTTAGTTTATTAGACTAGGTATATACATACAACTATACATATGCTTAATCCATTGCTAGACGACAAAATTTTCGACTGGTCCAAATTCAAAGGAGTTATAGACGACAATCTTTAAATTTATTAAATAATAATTTTTCTGGCTAGAAAACATTGGGTAAATTGTTACAAGCAATTTCTTCATTTTATACAATGTTTTTCCAATTTCTGATCTTTAGGGGCGCCAAAAACGATATTGTGCTGGAATGGATAAATTTAAAATAAGACTCCAAGTCACTAAAGGTTTTCATCTCAATACGGAAATTATATATTTTCTAATGACACAACAATTAGGTTTAAAAGATGCAAATTATTTCCCGTAGACGAAACACTTTTCACTCTTAGCATATTTTCTGAATCTTAAAAGGTAAATATACGCGAAGATATATCTGTTCAAAATACGATCCCTGGTCGACCTCTATGTCGTCAATCTTTTTGTAATTTCGTTTAATAGAACACCCGAGAGGAGTCTTTTCGCCTGAAATGTTACATTGAAATTTATAGGTATTAGGTAAGTATTAACGCACAAAACTTATTTAATATAGTATAACATCAAAAATATATATCTCGCTTTCCAAGTGCATAGATAATCATTTCTTTAAAAATGATGACATTATCTTGTGTATGTAACATTATTTTGTGTATAGAACATTATATTGTATATATAATATCACATGGCATTTATATAAGACGATGTTATAGCTTTTCAAGAAGAGCATTGAAAAGTGCGTATTTTACACTTTATGGACGAAAGATATCTTGAGGAACATTTACACAGAAATAGACGCGAGAAGGATACCCTCGTTACTCTGATTATATGTGCTACTAAACAATATAAAAATTACTACAAATACCTCTTTGTACAAGATACATCCAGCCGCGGCCAAGGCGCAGTTTAGCACATCGGACTTCTTAGCATGGGTCCCGGGTTAGATCACCGGTCGAGGTATAAATCCTTTCCGACAATAGTCTCCTACCAATGAGTTGATAGTCGTAAACCTACGTGGCATGAGCAGCTTGAGACTCGGAAAGGATGTAGTGGTAGTACTGGTGTGGTAAATAATAGGAATAGGTGGTTAGGTTCTCAAGCCGCCACAATTTGACTGAAAGTCTGTTTAAAAGGATTTGAACCCCACATAAAAAACAACAAACAAGTTATACCCTGTTTAGGTCCAAACTCGGAGTCCTTGGTGTGAATTGACCAACCACGTTGTGTCAATCAAATAACCAGTCGACCAATGAAATCATTCATTGAGACCAGAAAAGAGTTTTGGTCTCCGACGTTAGCCTTCATTTTGTTAACCTTTTTTGTTGATTAAGCGACTTACGTAGGCTATTAATCTATTTTTAGATTAATCGGAGACAGTTACGAAGATTATAGGGCATTCACGTGGCGTGAATCCTTGCATCTAGATCAATTTGCATCAAACCAACATCAGGAGTAATGTTCGCTAGCCGGTCTGTAAAGATCAGTCCCTTCATGTGACATGATTTAGGACGTTGGCTGTTTCGCTAGTAAATTTGTTACCTTCATTTGACATACATATGCAAATGAGGTCATCCGATGTCGACAGCCGAATTCCGTGATATCTAAAAATAACCTGAAATTCCGCTGAACCTTTCCGATATAACCAGAAAAAGCCACTTTAGGTCTATTAGATATCCACCAACACAACACCTGACCTAACCTAAAGTATTAAGAGTTCGTTTGAGTCTATTTTTCGGCACTTGGTAATTTTTCTTATCTAGGTTTCAGAAACATCGATACCTCCCTTTAAACCAAAATAAGTTCGATATACTTCTATAGTCTTACAACGTTTTTTCTAGAATACACAGTTAGTTGATGTTATCTTTTATCGTTGGATTAAAGGACTGGTCTTCCTAAATGAACAAACAAACAACAACTGCAAAACCAATAACACATTTTTGCATACTCCATTTTATGTGGAATTTCCTTAGTCAGAAAACATTGAAAAAGAAATTGGAAGATGCTCGCAAAAAATCAATAAAAAAACAACAATCGACCAGTAACACTTTGAACTTCGACGTAGCCTAAAATTTATGTGAATTTTTTGTTGGTTTGGCGACTCAAGCGTCGCAACTACATCTTATTCCAGCTGAAGTTGTGAGGTATAGGTCGCCAACCAACGTTACATGTTATTGGCAATAAAGATTTCAAAACAAGGCCGTTTAACCCTTTGCATGCTGTATAATTTACTTAACTGACTTGCTGTTTTTGTTTGTTTGAATGGGGTTTTACGCCGCTTTCAACAATCTTTCAGTTATATCCCGGCGGCTGGAGCACCTAACAATTGAATCCTGGTATTTCACACCAGTACTACCATTACATCCTTTCCTAGCCTCCAACTGCTATCCCACATAGGTCTACGATTATTGACCCGATGGTGAAAGACAAATAGTCGTAAGGATGAGTGCCGCCGTCGGGGATCGCACCTCTAGAATGACAGTCCGACGCGCTACCAACTGCGCTATGACGGCGGCTGACTTGCTGTCCAATCAAAGGACTGAAAGCACTGATAGAACTTGATGTTCAAAAATCAATATTTCTTTTTAAGAAATCAACTTCATAAACAACTCTGGCAGGATAAGTACAAGCAGGAGGTATAGACTAAGATCAGCCTGCACATAAGTGCAGTCTTATCTTAATCTACACCTCTTGCCGAAACCGGGATATTCCGGGCTCAGCATGACAAGGGTTAATATTGATGTTGTAGTATATGTCGGAGATGAGAAAGCGTAACCAGAGAATCGTCTGTCCCGTTCTATTTAAACTAGTTTAGAAATGCTTTGTCTGTTCAGGAATTTGATAGATATTCATTAAGTTTCACAGTCTAATGTACGGTAATTTAATCTGAATCAAACAACACTAGACATAAACAGATAATGGCTTTATGTAACACTTTTACCTATAACCCTAAACTACAATTTAGATTTGTCTAACTTAAATAAAGTAGTTGTTGTCATTTTTCAATTAGTGAGTTTCAAATTCTTTGACATTTCATGTAGTCCTTATTTAACAATCGCTGACCCCGCCCACTTACTCCGTTTGCTCGACCATTAATCCGCAAGGGGATACAATTCGATTTTGAACGGAGTAAATTTGCAAAATTTATTGTCAGAAACATGTTACAAAAATCAATGGTTGGTTGGCGACCTATATGTCGTAACTATAGCTTGTATAATCTCTAGTCACGACATTAAAGTTGCCAAACCAACAAAAATGCATCACATAAATGACAACCAATGTCGGAGTTCAAAGTTAACTTCCAATTTAATGGTCGACTGATTCTTTGGTTTATAGCCATGATTGGTCAATTGCATATTTCAAATACTTTCCTCGTTTCCCCTTTGTTTTACAAGTTGCTTTGGTTAATGGTCGTCAAAATAACGGACCGTGTTTTCCGGGGGCTACAGTTCATTTTACTTTTTACGTATTTTGTATGTCAATATTTTTTTATAATGTAATTCTAACGACACAAGTTTCTTTCAGCTATTGAGCCAAGATATTCTCAACCTTATACGGTTCCAAAGGTTTACAAGTCAAGAGTCTTGTTCGAGCTGCTTGACAATACATGTTGACACATAAAAACATTCAGAACTTTAATGCAATGTCACCTGTATGAAGTAGACCTTATCCTTTCTTTTAAACGGAATATATTTTCAACTAATTCTTAAGTTAAATTAAAATAAATTCTATATAAGGTGATTTGTGCTCTGGTTGAGTCCAAAGATAGATTTTTTGACATTTTCTTCTTAATTTCTATGTAAACAGGAAGGATCGAACTATGACTATAGGAGCATTATAATTATGAACAAATTTTGTAAACGTTCACTTGATGAGTCTACATACCCAATATTAATGTTCTGAAGTTTCTGGTTTTCGAGGAGAAGATTCCCTTCTTTCTCCTATATATAAGGATAGTTTGCGCATGGACAGAGCCAAAATATGTCTGAAGGGTCATCACATTAAGAAACTTTTAGAGGTTCACATGGAGGTTCTACAAACCAAATGTCAATACTCTAGACTTTTCAATTTCAATGAAGAAGATTTTAAAGTTTTCCTTCTTTATTTCTGTGTAAAATAAGGTGTACCAGGGCGGAGCCCTGAATTATGACAAAAGGGTATAACATGAACAAACTCTGTACAGGTACACGTGTGCATTTTAGATACAAAATATCAATACTCTAGGCTTTCTGATTTCAGAGAAACATATTTTTATGAAAGTTTTCCTTCAGTGTTTTATGGTAAAATAGGATGCGCCCGGGAGGAGTCGGAAAATTACCCAAGGGGCATCATATAAACAAACTTGATATAGGTCTTCTATATCAATGTTCTAGGCTTTCTAATTTCAGAGATTTTTTTTTAAGTTTTCCTTTTTTGTTTCATTGTAAAATGGGGTGTGCCGGGCGGAGCCCAAATATGATCAAGGGGCATCATTTGAACAAACTCGGGGGTGCTGCATACAGAATCTCAGAGCTCTCAGTCGTCTGGTTTCAGAGAAGATTTCTATAGTTTTCCTTCTTTGCTTCAATGTTAAATGGGGTACGTCCAGGCGTAGTCCAAATATGATCAAAGGGGCATCATTTGATAGATATCCCCTTGGAGATGCTACATATAAAATATCAAAGCTCTTGATCTCCTAGTTTCGGAGAAGAAAAAGATTTTTGAAGATATCCATACTTCCCCACTTTCACCCAGAGCTAATTTTGGAGGAGCATCATCCAAGGAATATCCCTGTCAAGTTTCATCAAGACTAGCTTACACATTCAGGAAATTGCTGATAGCGGCACAACGCACGACGACACCGGACATTGGGCGATCACAATAGTTCACCCTTAGTACTTCGTGCTCAGGTGAACTAAGAACTAAACCTCGATATGGTTCGTTATAAACAAACGTCGCCAATGCCTGATTACCGCTACGACCCTAAAGAAAAAAAATAGAAAAAAATGTGGAAAAAGAAGAAACTGCTTGTTGCTTGTTAAAAGTATTTTTTCTTTATCCATTTTGCTTTCTACCCCAAAATACAGATTTTGAAAATTGTATCAGATAAAATTGGGTAGATAATCGGAAACCTAAGTGGGATGAGTATCTTGAGGCTCGGAAAGGATGCAGTGGTAGGGCTGGTGTGAGAAATACCAGGGATCCATGGTTAGGTACTCCATCCGCCGCAATATGGCTGAAATACTTTGAAAAGTGGAGATAAACCCCGTTCAATCAATTAATTAATGATGTAGATATCGGGCTTGAGATTTACTCTTTAAGGGGAGAGCTAGTGAGCCGTTTGGTGAATAGAACCTGGGTCTAGTAGCTGAAATGGTGTGATATACGACAGTATTTTGTAGAATATGTAATCAGAGTCATAAAATATGAGGCACATCGTTGGTTGGAGCCCTTAAATAAGCAGTAGTTAGGACGTTTAAGTCCAACACATCATTGCTTGACATCAAAATTAACTGCCGGTAATCAGTACGTCCATCATAAGTACTTTCAGTGCTTTGATTTTGTTTGATATTGTATGAATAAGATTAAATAAGCAATTTAAACAAAGCAAAAATTTTAAGGTTTAGAGTAAAGTTGACCAATCGGGAATTGTCGATCATATTATAATTCGACCAATGAAATCCTTCATTTAGATGAGAAATGAGTTTTCTGTTTCCATTAATTTGGGATGGCGACTTGAACGTCGCAAATACAGCTTATCCAAGCTGATTTTACGACGTTAATGGCACCAACTAAATAGTCTACTTTTTTGTCGCACGATACAAGCTATAAACTACGCTGTTTATAATAGAATCGGAACTTCCTGTTGGAGTCGGTGAGCTTGGCCAACGAAGTATGTGGACAGGGTCGGCCACTGGTCAAGTGAATGGATCTACTTTGTTCTCAAACATACCAAATGATGTTATGCGCATAACTTTGTTCTGGAAGTAACAACAGAAGATGTCAGACAATCCAAACGCTTGAATCTTTATAGCCAATCAAAACGCTTGAATCTTTATAACCAATCAAAATGCTCGAATCTTTATAGCCAATCAAAATGCTTGAATCTTTGTAGTCGAACCTAAAATTAAATAATTATACTAAACATTTATTTCTTGAATCACCGAGCCAAAAGTAAACTCCCTTGTCAAATTCTCTAAAATATCATATTTTTTATATATATATTCGTGACACAGATCAATGTCTTAATCTGTCGCATGTTTCGATTGATTTCCTTCTACTCTCAATGTTACTTTACCCATTACCAGGTGACAAGAATTTAGGCTGATCAAAAATTGAAAGAAGCTGCAGACGATATTTTGTGCTTTGGGAATTTAAAAAAACTCTTTGTCTTTTTGGGTAGAAAAAATGTGGATAATGAAGAAATTGTAACAATCAGTTTCTTCATTTTCCACGATGTTTCCTGACGTTTTTATTCTTTTTTGGGCGTCAAAATGCATCATTGTGTGAGAATGGGTTAAATTCGTATACCTTAACAAGTCTCTACCTACACAATAGCATCATAACATAACATATATTTTATTGAAGTTATATAGGCCAAAGGCCCAGTTTAGAAAACTTGAAATTATAAACATTGTTATTGTTTCTTGGATTGCTAGAACATACGACACAGTAATAAACACGCTATATTATACATATAAATGAGGACCGGTGCCATAGCGTAGTTGGACTACTAATCATTTGGTCCAGGATTCGATCACCAGTGGAAGCAAATATCCTTTACGACCTTTATCTCCCATTAATTGGTGGATAATCGTAACCCCATGTGGTATAGCAGCTGAAGGCTCGGAAAGGATGTAGTGGTAGTACTGGTGTGAGAATTACCAGGAATCTACTGTTATGTACTCAAGTCTCCGCAATATGACTAAAATTATGAATTATACTATTTTCGAAGATGAAACCATTGTGAGAAAAAAAGAACTGGCTTACAAAAGAAACAAGTCCTTATATTCCAATATTATTTTCAAGCTTAGTTAACCAGTCAAAAAATTGTGGTCGTAATCATGAAGTCATAGAATTTTATCCTAGCTGAGACAACATCTACCGTTTCACAAAAGTCATTTCAACATGTTTTATTTGTCTCTTAAAATGTGTAATGCAGCTTTGCGTTCTAGGGTGCATGACAGATCTTGAAGTTCTAGGAAAAGTTAAAAAGCACAATCTTATATATTGAAATAAAGACTTTCTGATGAAAACCTAACATGGCGAAAAGAAAAACCTCTGTGTTTTTAATATTCAAAACTTACTTTATCTACGGAAACATCAAGATTAATATCTAAAATGAGAGTGCACCCAATTGGCTTGGACTTGTTGCTTAATGACCTTGCTTAATGGGGCCATTTCGTATCTGAGAGGGACAAAGGGTAAATTAGTGAAACAGTTAGTAATAAGTCTTTGTAGGATGGCTTAGACTAATGACAACTGTGGTTGTACTGGTGAGATGAAACAGTGGTTAAGTGCAACAGTCATTATGAGATTTCTGACATATCTTCAAGCTCGATTAGCTGAGTCAGAAAGTTTTGTAATCTGTAATAGATACACCAGCCGCAACGATATAATTACAAACTGTTGACTTTGTTGTTTAACATAATATAATAATGAAATTCAATATGGTTCCCATGTTACAATACCTCAGGGTCCTAAAAGCTAGAGGTAAGTGAAATACTGATGGTGTTTTACCACGTACAATCATACAATCCAATTTTTATGCTGAATATCTCGGAGTAAATTTTATTTTTAAATAACTTGCAAATTAAATAGACGGTGTTATACCAAAACCTGGCAACTATAGCTTGGAATAAGCTGTAGTTTTGAGGTTTTGGAAGAAGACCGAATAAATGCGAAAGCAGGACAGTAAAGAATGTGATTACAGATGTCAGTACAAGCGTTTTGGTTTGAACTTTTTTGAAGAAAACGATCGCCCTCACTCTTGATTGAGTGAGCGCTCTTTGAACAAACCACCTTTCAAATATATCACAGCGAAGAACACTTATTCATGATCTTCCCTCTTATCACGAACACTATACAGGAGATATGAATGGGACAATCCCATATGACATTCACTTGGCAGGGACTTAATCCAATAACCTTGTACTTCGCACAAAGTTTGACCCCTCTGCTCTTACCATTGAGCCAGGAGGAACCCATTTGAAAATGGGTAATGAAAGCACCAAATACAAAGTTTGACCCATCGACACAGACACCACTTGGTCAACCCATGTTAATTCGTCAATAACCAAATTTTTAACCTTTGGACGATTTTGATTTTAGCCAGCAAAGCGCAGGCTTTGATAGCTTAAGTATATAATTCGAAACTTTAATGTCTTCTCATAGTTCAACGAGTGCAAACTGCCACTAGAGGCTAAATCACTAAATCGATTGAATGCCTACGCCATAAAAGTAGTTCTTAGGTATTCTATGAATATTGCAAAAACTATTCAACTTGAAGAGAACACTTTCAAAAGCATGCCATTTAACTCATTCCCACTCATTTCCGCTTTTAAGCATCGCAAGAAAAAAAGCTTCGGAATACATTGTAAACAATAATGTATTCCGTGGATTCGTTGTCCACGATGTTTTCTATCTAACAAGGAAAAGATTTCCTACATTCAACCAACTTGAAATTGTCATCTGCAATTTCTTTCAATTTGATATCGAGTATAAAAAATATCATTATTTTCTATCATTGTGTAGTCATGTTGACAACGAGCCAGCTTTTTTTGTCATGGATTAACTGTGTAAAAGTGTCCCGCCGTAGCAAAAGTATTATTCAGTTTTGTTCCACTTTGGATAGATTGATTGTATGGGGTTTAACGCCGCTTTTTAAAAGTAGTTCAGTCATATCGCAGCACGAGCACCTTTAAAATGATTCCTGGTATTTCTCACATCAGTAATACCACTACATCCTTTCCTAGCCTCCAGCTGCTATCCCACTTAGGTTTACTATTATCCATCCATTAGTGAGAGTGAAATGTCGGAATGGCCGTCGCCGAGGATCAAACACATGATATTCCATAATTAAAGATAGGGGGTCTGATGCGCTACCGATTGCACTATGACGGCTGCTCGACTTTGGATAGGGACGAATTCTAACATGGACCCGGTACCTCGCATTTTCTCCTTACCTTTGTCGACGTGTTCATTCTTGTTGGTTTCACCAAGTGCTAAATACTGTCGAGTAATTCTGGTATCTATAAATGGCTCTCTAAACAGTTGTGGACGCAATAAAGCCACATGGAATATTGAATTGACAGATCGCTCGCCCCGCCTACTGACTCCGCTGGCCACATCCACTAAACTCCGACAGAAAGCTCCTCTTCGATATTAAATGGCGTTACTCTTCGAAAACTATGGCCATTAACAAGTAACAGACAAGTAAAAAAGTTGGTTAGTGATCTAAACATCATAACTACAGCTTTTCAAGATTTTGTTACGACGTTTAAGTCTCGAAAACAAAGGAAGAAAGCTTCACATAAATGTCGGCTAATATTGGAGTTCAAAGTACACTTCCCGTCTGAATGAATTAAGTGATTGGCCGTATCGTTTCGGTTTTGTTTTTTTATAATTCGTGTTCTGGTTTACCAGGGATCGTTCAGGAGATGTGTTACTAATGGGCACTTTCACATTAAATTAGAGGTACACCAAAATGATCTTTCCAAGGTTAATTTCTTTGCAGAACAAACTTCCCTGTTTATTATTTCACTTTCGTTTAATACATACAGATGTATGCTTCAATCGGTAAAAATCTTATGAGAAAAGGTCTGGTAGTTTTCGAAAAAGTTGACAATGTCTGTTTTTTGGGACAAAAAAAAAGTCTCATTTGAAAAATCACAAAATGAATTAACTTGTTGTAGTGAAGTCTTAATAATGGATGGCTGTAATATATCATATATTGTAGCCCAAAGACACAAGTTTCATAGGGGGAAAAATGTAAACATACTTTTTTAGGTTTTTAGCTCACCTGAGCACGTAGTGCTCAAGTGAGCTATTGTGATCCCCTTTTGTCCGGCGTCCGTCCGGCGTCCGTCGTGCGTCAACAATTTCTTTAAACGACATCTCCTCCTAAACCACTGGGCCAATTTGAACCAAATTTGGCAGAATTGTTCCTCAGGTGGTCCCCTTCAAAAATAGCTAAAAGAATTGAAATCTGTTAAAAACTCTGGTTGCTATGGCAACAAAAGTGAAATTTTAAAATAATCTTTAAAAATCTTCTCCTCCTGACCCATACGGCGTAGAGCCTTGATATTTTGCATGTAGTATCAGTATATTGACCTCTTTCAAAATAGCTAAAATCATGATCCTCTGGTCCCTAGGGGCGGAGCCCCAGGGGGGGAGGTTATATAGAAATAAAGAACGATTTTTTATATAACATCACCTCTCAAACCACTGGGCCAATATAGTTCATAGTCTTTATATGTAATTGTGGCCCACTTGATTCATTATCCTAACCTTAACATGAAATTAGACTGTTGAAAGAAAAAGAGCCTTTATCTCAGGTGAGCGCCCCAGGGCCAACAGCCCTCTTTCTTTTTATAACATTTTTTCAATTTTCCAAATTTGTCCCAAAATGTCCACTCCAGGACAAGGGGTTCAAGATAGGCATAGATAAATAAACTTAACAGAAGATATACCATGCAGTAGGAAGTTCAACATGTTATTTGCAAAAATATATAAGTCTAGTTTATGTAAATGCCTACGGTAACATGATGTGACGCTTGCAATAGCTTACCCTCCATTGTCTCTCAAAAATATCCTCTCCAGACATGTTTTTTTTCTCTAAGCCCCATCGATTCTGAAGCAAATGATGGTTAGAGGGCAATAAGTAATGAGATTTGGTACATGTTTTTCGATGGTTCATAGTATGGGCTATTATGTGTTGCAAGGAAAACACGATAAAGACTGAAAACAACAAATGTCCTCTCCAGGACATCTTACATGGAATCATTAACCTGAAAAAATATTGTTAAAGGGAGGTATCGATGTTTCTGAAACCTAGATAAGAAAAAATTACCAAGTGCGGAATAATAGACTCAAACGAACATTTAATACCTTATGTTAGGTCAGGTATTGTCTTGGTGGTAGTCTAATAGACCTAAAGTGGCTTTTTGTGGTTATATCGGATAGTTTCAGCGGAATACCATGTTATTTTTAGATATCACGGAATTTGGCTGTCGACATCGAATGACCTCATTTGCATATGACCCTAAACAATGAAGGTAAGAAATTTACTAGCAAAACAGCCAACGTTCTAAATCATGTCACATGGAAGGACTGATCTTTACAGACCGGCTAGCGAACATAACTCCGGATGACGTAACGATGACGTTGGTTTGGTGTAATTTGAACTAAATTCAAGGTTCCAACGGTTATTCGCGCCACGTGAATGCCCTATAATCTTCGTAACTGTCTTGGATTAATCTAAAAATAGATTAATAGCCTACGTAGGCTATTAGGGAAATACCCAACTTTTGATAACGACTTCATATTTTTGTAAAACTACTTTGGGGCATATTGTATTCAAAAAGTTTATGAGAAAAAAATAAAAATAATTAAAATCTATGACATGAAAAAAACATCGATACCTACCTTTAAAAAGTTACTTTAGCTTTAATGTTTGACCCTTTTTCTGTGCTCAGAGATTTTTCATGCTCATCTTTGCCTTTAATCTAAATATGTCAAATGTAATAAAGTAGAAAAAGCGTACAGATCATCAAAAATATGCTAAAATGTATTATTTTCGTATGAAAATGATATTTATCTCTACTGTCCATTGTAAGGGATTTTTGTGACCCTAAAAGACAAGTGGCATTCTTTTCGAAGTGAAAATATTAGTATACGGATGCACAGAAGATGCATCCTGGAGAGGACATTTTTGTTGGACATATTTGTTAATCTAGTGTGAGCCTCCTGCTTCGTGTGCATATTGTCAAATGTGTTATTTTATATTTTCAGACTGCTTAACCTCTGTGTTGCTTCACTCCCTGGCATTAGATGCTTAGTTTCTGCTACTAACCTGCTTGCTGCACCTAACTTGCATGCTATCACGGACAATATATTTTCTTTTGCACCACCCATTTACTGCCTGCATGATAATAGAACACTTATAACTAATTGCCAGCTTTACATTCCATTCATCCTCATGTACACATGTCACTTTTGTTATACATTGGCTGTAAAACTCTTGTGCCTTAATGTTTAAATGAATAGAAGTACAGTTTAATTTGACAGCTATATTGTCAAGTATTTTTTTTAAAAAAGATTTGTTCGTTTGTTCTGTCACAATATTCTTTTTCGAAAAACCATAGAAACTCAGTTTTATACATGTCTAACAAAATTGTTCTCTTGTTTATAAAATATCCTCTTCAAGTCAGCTTGCTAATTAAACTGTTATTTATAGTTTGGTGGTGGTTGTAAGAAGATATATGTATATTTACAGAAAAAGGTGCATGCTAAATTATGCTTTGACTAAAATCATTCAGTGAATTCTGACAAGATGTCGCAGTTCTATCCTGAAATTTGTAGCACAGACTGTGTACTTGCATGAACATTCATTTAAATGTGATTGAAGACCCAAAGGAAGAAATAAAACACTTGGAAAAAAAACTGCTGTGGGTTTCAAGGGTCTATGAGTATTTACTGTATGATGATTATCTAGCTCCAGGGTTATATGAGCCAATTGTATATCAGAGATATGAAGATGCGTTAAAACTATGGTATCATCAAATTTGTATTACAAATGACCTGATAAAAATTACGCATGGCCCTTCTTTAATGATTGTTGACATGGATCAATTAATTGTCAAATTCCCGTGGTCACTTAGGCCAAAACCTAAAGAAAGGTCAGGTCAGGTCAATGATGAAAAAGAAAAACCTGTGAGTAGGAAGACGCGCTATGTGAGAAACTTAAAAAAGAAAAAAGTGAAAAGTATGAATCAATTATGAAGAAAGACCGAATAAGGGCTAAAGAAAAGTATGTTAAGGTAGCAGAAAAATCCGAGATTGATAAACAAACTGTGCCTTTAAAATGGGCACAGCAGAAAGCTAATCAGAGAAAAAGGAAAAAATATTTAAAGTGTCAAGGTACCTCAAAAGAAAGCCAGCCAAAACAGCCACCGTGGAAAAAAAGTAAAGGAAATGTCTATGGAAGAAAGGACAGAATATGAAAGAAACAAAAAACGCAGACAGCGAGAGAAAGCGGCCAAAACAAAACTAAAATTAAGAAAAACTCCAAAAGAGCATAAAAGTTCAAGCAGTAGCATGTCTAAAGCCACAGTTTATAGAAGGAGATATAAATGCAAAATGCCATCTTCCCCTAAGGCCTATGCAACCGTCATAGATAAATTAACAACCAACGTTACACCAAGAAAACAGAATGAAATAAGGAAAAAAGGTATCAGTAAAAGAAAGTTGTTCTCTAAGGAAGACAAAAAGGAAAATGAGAGTATGTCAAAAAATTCAAAAGAATAGAAAAAGAACTCTAGGTTAAAGTCTAACACATCAGTCAGCATTATGAGCAGGTATTTATTGGTCAAAGCATGCAGGGCGAATGGAGTTAAATACAAAAAAGTAAGTAAAATGGGAATAACCAATCATATTTACTCTAAAGCTGCTAAGAAATGAAGCCCTGTTGTTACTTGAAAGAAAAAACGCACTGGACTGCCAAATGAGACAAAGGAAAAGATAACCAAGTTCTGGTACCAGATGTCAAGACCATTACCAATCAAAAAAAAAGAGTGAAAAAAAGAAACCACCTTACTTGCTTGAGTGCTCGTACATAACTGCGTACAGAACTTTTCATAAAAAGAACACAGAAAAGGTTGGCTATGTGACTTTTGTCAAAATGAACCCAAAAATGTGAGGCAATTAAAGCCAAATGAAAGAATTATATGCTGCTGCATTACGTGCGAAAATGTACAACTTGCTGTTCAATCATTGAACTTAGCGAGCATGAAATTAGACGAAAATATAAATTTAAAATTGAATTCAGAGTGGGAATGTTCGGATTTAACTCTTTGTGACTATGATAATTATCCACAACAAGAATGCCTGAAACGCCACTGTGTTGACTGTGGAACAAACAAACTAAATCAACACTACAATGTATTGATTAACAATCATGGGGAAGAAGAAATAAAGATAAACAAATGGAAGCATGTAAAACAAACAAAGAAAGTTAAAAAAGTTTAAAAAACTAAAACATCAGTACAGCTAGTTACAGAACATAAGAAACTGAGGGAAGGGATTCTAGAACTCGAAAATCAGGCAGAGGAATTGAGCTCCCACCTCTTCAGGGCGAAATGGCAACAGACAATGTTTTCTCAATTAAAAGAAGAAATGCCACCAAAATCAGCCATGATGGTACTGAAAACTACACCTGCGCTATGCAAAACGAGGTTCAGTCCCATCATTAGTCTCTAAACCAAGTAACGATTCATCCGGTTGAAGCGTTTGTCAATGCTACTGAAGATACAGGACCTTATACAAATATCTCAACTATGATTTACATAACAGAAGACAGAAGGCATGATGCAGCCGCAGTACAACTATTTACTTAGAAAAGTGTCAAAAAACTTCAAGAGAAATTTGAGACAAAGAGATTCATAGAATTCACTGACTGCTGCGCGGGACAATATAGGGACAAGACAGCTTTTGCTGACATATCTTTCCTAAGCAATGACGTTAAAATTGAACGCCATTTCTTCGAAAGCAGTCATGGCAAATCCTCTACTGATGGTTTGTCAGCAGTAGTTAAGCATGCTGCTTCAAAAGCGGTTACTTACAAGGAAGCCATAATAAGAAATGCAGAGGAGTTTTACGCGTTCTGTGAAAAAAATCTCAAACATGTTGGTGATGGAGTATTTCAGAGTGAGATTGTAAAATATCAAAACTCTGTAAGATCCTTCCATTTGGCAGACATTGAAGAAATTGAACAATGTCGTGGAAAATCAGACAGAGAAGTGAAACCAGTAAAGGGACCCATGAAAGTCCATAGTGTTTAAGGAATCAGACTATACGAAATTCAGTTAAGAAACATTTCCTGTTTCTGCATTGAATGTATCACTGGTACGGACAATCCCTACCAGAACAGTTCAGCAACTGAACCATGGAGGACAGGACGACTCCAAAAACAGAGAGGTATCCATTAAATGCAGAATTATTTTGCCATTGTCTCAAAATATCTTGTGCTGAAAATTTACATGTACATGTGCAACAAAACACACTGGGTATCCAGAGACAACAAACGCTACTGAGAACAACAAACCCAGATGAAATCAATAGGAGACTATAGGCAGTAAATACCTATTTGGGTACAACTTACCATGGATCAGAATGATCAGTGGTTAATTGTACCCAGACAGGTATTTGTACTATACAATTTTATTTCAATTGTGTTTGTTGTTCTCAGCAGCGTTTGTTGTCTCTGGATACCCGGTAAGCAAAAGCAATAAACTGTGCTATTGCATTTCCTAGGTGGAACCCCCAGGTCTTTATGCACTTGATTTACTGGCTAATGGTCCAACGATAATATTGTGCAAAAACCGCCACCTTTGGAGCTATGTTACTGTGTGCAGAGGTTAATAAGATAAAGCACGGCCACCTAACATGCTCCAAAATTTCCAGGTTCACAGTCACTTTGTTTGTCACTCAGAAAATAAAATATAAAGCACAAGCTTGAAAAATGAAGATTTGGATTTAAAATTTTATTTTTTCATTTTCTTTTACAACTTTTATCTATAAAATCCAAATTTCAAAATCTGACAAGTGAACCTGGAAGGTGTTAGGCCAAAGGGTGCATATACTTAGCAACTAAGCACATCTACAAATTAAGCTGTTAAAATTGTGAGGAAATTAGTACATAATTAGTACATAAAACTGTTTAATACGGACAGATATTGTATGTTTTGCAAGCCTACAAACAATAAATTCATAAGCCTACAAACAATAAATTTATATTGAAATTAAGCTGATATCCATGACTAACCTACATACTATTACAACATCATTTTAACCTTAACCCTTACAAGCAACAGACAGTACAGTTGAAGAAGAAGATGCTCAACAGCATGATCAGCCTCACGAGGCACCTAATGATCCTATACCAGGAAGCCAACCAGATGATCCTCTACTAGGAAGTGAACCAGATGATCCTGTAACAGGAGCTGGTATCATTTAACCTAAAGTTCTAATTCTGATTCTGTGGCAGCATCACTGTCTTGGCCAATAATTAGTATGTACCGGTAGGCATATACTAAGAAAATTAGCTTTATTTTATGCATGCATATAAGTTTTAACTATCTAGAATGTGTTATTTGAAAAATACCTTACTACCTTTTCCTTGGATGTTTTGCTAAAAACTGCTTAGTTTTTTTGCTCCTGCATGTTTTGTTCTTAGCAAATGTTTGTGTTGCTTTACATATTTTGCCTTCTGTAAAATGCTTTTGCTTGCTAGGTCTACTAATCCTTAACAAATTTTAGATGATGTTCCATCATCTAGTTTAACGCCTTTTGCTAGTAGTGTAGACCCAGAGATTGGCCAGTTCGTTCGGCTCACTTTAGTTAGCACCAGAGGCGTGTCAAAAGACTTTTTTGCACGTATTCTGGAAAAGGACAATGAACTATACAAAGTAACATATAAGAGTGAAAAATGTATACAAAATAAGTCAATGTTCTGGCCAGAGAAAGATGATGTATCATGGGAACCGATATCTGAAATTAAGGCAGTGCTAAAAAAAACCTGTGTTAAGTTCAAAGAGCAGCAACAGAAATTTGCTGTTCTACTTTGAATGAAACCTATTCTTACAGACAAGTCGTATATCAGCAACGTGAGAAAACCTTAATTCAAACAATTTTTGCGTTGCATTTGACGGACCTTGAATCATTGATTATTGTTCTTCCTTTGTTGTTATTTCCAATTTTTGATGTCCGACATAGATTTTCTACCAAAGATGTTTCTTTCCAAAGTTTTTTCACTAAGATTTTTTGAATTCTAATTACTTGTCCCACAGGACTGTCCACTCCAGGACAAAAGGGTATGTGCTTATTATGCATTAATGGAAATGTGGACGTTTACAGTATTCAAACCTACCTATAACCACAGTTTCCATACAAGGAATGAATCGTTTATGAATTAAAAAGAGAAAGCATATAGAAATCTTTAGGCGATATCAACTATGTAAGGAAATATGTTACTTCATTCCTTCACGTAAATATTAATTTGATTGTTATGCCTTTTTTGTGTGAGCAAACTGCTACATAGTTTCGAATTTTGGTCAAGATTTTAGAACATGCTGTAAATGTGTTACCTGTTCATATTCACTTTACATTTTCTAATGTTGCTGTTCCTATGTCACAAAAATGTCCACTCCAGGACACTTGCTGTTTGATAAATATAATGTCAACATCCTGAAAACTTTTTCATAACAATATATATTTAATAAGAACCCTTGTTATAGCAATGGATGACACAAAAGTTATTCTTTTATTTACCAAGAAAAGATCCATTTAATATCATTGAGACTTAAAAAACAAAGCTTATTTTCAAATGCCTCGTTTTAACACCATAATCTAAAATGTCTATCTGAATTTGGCATAGTTTTCAACAGACACAATCATATCTTTAATGTAAGAGGCATATCCACTTTTTTCCCCTCTGGACAAAGTAAAACTTGGGGTCTGATATGCATGTCCCAAAACAAATGTCCTCTCCAGTACAAAATTACATACGCAGTTTAGTAATGTTTTTAAAATATTTAGATCTTGCCAGACTTGATCTATAACCTTGAACACTGCATACTAGGCTTGAAAAAACCCAATATACTTCTGTAAAGAAATGAGATGGGGAAAAGTTTTTATACCTGCTTAATTGATTTTCTTCCACTGAATTAAAATGACAAATAAACAATGTAAATTTTATGCATTTGTTGACTATTTCATAAGTTTCATTGTTTTCAGATGTTTCATATTATATGAAAAAATAGTTTTAAAATGTCAAACTCATGAGCTTTTCGTTTTTTTTTGGTGTCCTTCATTGATGTCCTATCCAGGACATTGTACTGGAAAGGACACCAATTTGGGACATTCTCCAGTTTGATAACAATTAATGGTTAATCAAAAATGTTTTGCCGGTTTCAAGACCTGGTCAGCCTCATTCAGTAACTCAAAAATCAATTGTCAGAGAGCCAAGTTATTACAGATAATAAAAGGAGGTAAAATTAAAAAACAAGCACTGGCATATATTTCTAAGCTTAATTGTAAGAAGGACATATCTTAATTTTGAACCGACTTACTGATGCAAAATCTTACATATATCCTGATAAGTCCATTGATGAATATTGACTTAAAATATTTTGAAAATACACAAGTTTTCTTTTCACATCACACCCAAAAATTAATAACAGACATAATCTGGAGTTCAAATGCTTTTTTGCAAAGTTCAGTAAATAAGTTTTTTAGAAAAACATATAAAAACCATGTAGAAGGGTACTTTTTTTCAAACCCCTGTGCGACTACTTTCTCTAATTTAATGTGAAAGTGCCCTTATATTCGAAACAACCTTAGGCATAGCACTCGCAGGCCTAGCTCTGAAAAAGGTAGTACAAACAAGGAATATCCTATCATATGATATTGTAAATAGATATTGAAACTAAAGTCAGAATCTGCTCAAACAAATGATCATCTATTGATCACATACAAAAGATCACCATTTAAAAGCTATACAACTTTGATTTAAATCCGTATTGAGTGAGAGTAGACGGTAATTGGTCTTGGATAGGTGAAACATTATGGCCGTTGGAGTATATAACCAATCCACGTCTACCCGTCACTGAGAAAGTGTTCTCATTGGATAACCTGTAAACTGTTTAACCCATTCCCACAGAAGTAATTGTACACTGGTACAAAATGAAAGAAGCTGCGGACGACAATTTCAAATTTATGTAATTTTAATTTTTTTCTTCTTTTTGGATTGAAACATTGAGAAGAAGATATGAATAAATTGCTAGTTAAAATGTCTCAATTGTTTTTTTTTTAGATGCGTAAAAAAGCGTCACTGTGTTGGAATGTGTCAAGTGTTTTTTTCATCTGTGATAAGTCATGCACGATCGTGTAGATAAATATACTATTACAGTTTGCGACGAAACCTTTCTGCAAAAGAGAAAATATGGTTGCCCGTAAGAAACAATTTTTCAGTCATACAGCGTCGACTAGAGCACCTAAACATTAATTTCTGGTATATCTGGCACCTGTACTATCATTACATCCTTTCCTAGCCTCCAGTCGGTATCCCAATTAGTCACGATAATCCGCCCATTAGTAAGATTATTTCTCTTCTTCTACCGTAAGTACTGAAAATATAGCATCTTAAATATAGCACTCTGTTTCATAATGAAATATCCCAAACTTTATCCATCGTAAGTCGCCAAGGCAACAAATACGCATCACATAAATGTAGTCCAAAGGCGAAGTTCTAACTTCACTTCCGGGTTAAATGAAATAAAAAAGATTCTTTGATTGATAGTGTCGATGTGTCAACTAAAATATCAAAACGTTCTTGCTAAATAGCTCACGCAATTAATTGGAGTATCTATTGAAGTATTACTCGATATGATTAATTTATTTGGCGGATTTGGGCCCGTAGGGTTAATATGTTGTATCATACGACAGTAGCCACTCTGTGAGATGGGAATTAATCAAATCGCAACGCCCACTGACTCCAACAGGAAGCCCCGCTTCGATTTTTAAAGGCTTTGTATGCCAAATTTATGGTAAGCAGCGTGCAACAAAAATGTGAATAGTTGGTTGGTGACCTTAACGTCGTAGCTAAAGCTTTAAAGCTCAACAAAAATGGCGGCCGATGTTGGAGATCAAAATTCATTTCTAGTCTAAATGATTACTTTCATTGGTCGACTGATTATTTGATTGAAAGACGCGATTGATCTTTAACCTAAAAATAGCTCCGCATCTGAAGAGATAAAAACAACAACAACAACTAAACACCTTGGAAAACAAAGTGGAAAATTACGAACTGCTTGTTTCAAATAAAAATAATCTTCATTACTAATTATGATTTTAACCCCTAAAATATATATTTAACAGAAATATTAACTGAAATGTACTGTCTGCAACTTTTTTAATCTTTAGCCTGTCTCAAAAAAATGTCGTTTGGTGAAGGATTAACGTACAAAAAATGTTTTCACTTAATCCGTTTCCATAATACTTTTGCTTTTCTTATTTTATCAGAAAGTTAGCTTATTCAAAATTTTGAAGGAAAAAAAGGCACTAATGCAGATTCTGATGACTTTAAAATCGTTGAAAATGCTTTAGCTACGACATTTGAGTCCACCCAGCAAAATATGCTTAACACCAAAGTTAACTTCTTATACTTTTTTTACACCTCCATTTAAACAAAAATATTATCTTTATTTCTTATAATTAAATGATATCAAGCAAAAATTAAAAATATTTTGATACATTTTTGTCGAACTATTTTGTGCGGAAGCATACAAAATAGTTGCGTGCTCAAAATTTTGTTCATGGAGGAATCATTTATTTCTTTCAGCCACACAGAACGCTCATTTTTGACAGACGAAGCTAAGGATTAAATTATTTAACTCTTGTCATGCTGAATAAAATCCTTATCAAAATTTGCATTAAAATCAAAGGCCCGAGAGCACGGGAAGTACGAATTGACATAAAATATTATTTGAAAAATAAATTTTATAAACAACTCTGAGTTGAAATTATCAAAAAGTTGGTGTAGACTAAGATTAACATTATAGCCGTTGGAGTATATAACCAATCCACGTCTACCCGTCACTTAGAAAGTGTTCTCATTGGATAATCTGTAAACTGTTTAACCCATTGCCACAGAAGTAATTGTACACTGGTACAAATCAAAGAAGCTGCGGACGACAATTTCAAATTGAAGGAATTTATTTTTCTTCTTTTTGGATAGAAAACATTGTGAAGAAGATATGAATAAATTGCTAGTTAAAATATCTCAATTGTTTTCTTAGAGGCGTAAAAAGCGCCACTGTGTTGGAATGTGTTAAATGTTTTTTTCATCTGTGATAAGTCATGCACGATCGTGCAGATAAATATACTATTACAGTTTGCGATGAAACCTTTCTGCAATAGAGAAAATATGGTTACCCGTAAGGGCCTTTTCATGGTTGCATGGACTATCGATCTTTTTCAAACTCACGATGTGTAAAGTATATAAGATTTATTTCCTGTTTGTTTGTTTGTTTGACTAGGGTGAACGCCGCTTTTAACTATTTTTCCGTTATACAGCGTCGACTCGAGCATCTAAATATTAATTTCTGGTATATCTGGCACCTGTACTACCATTACATACTTTGCTAGCTTCCAGTCGGTATCCCAATTAGTCACTATAATCCGCCCATTGGTAAGATTATTTCTCTTCTTCTACCGTTAGTACTGAAAATATAGCATCTTAAATATAGCACTCTGTTTCATAATAAAATATCCCAACCTTTATCCACACTAAGTCGCCAAGGCTACAAATACGCATCACATAAATGTCGTCCAAAGGCGAAGTTCTAACTTCACTTCCGGGTTAAATGAAAAAAAATGATTCTTTGATTGATAGTGTCGACGTGACTACTAAAATACCAAAAAGTTCTTGCTAAATAGCTCACTCAATTAATTGGAGTATCTATTGAATTATTACTCGACAGTCCGCCGATTTGATTTAATTTATTTGGCGAATTTTCGCCCGTAGGGTTAATATGTTGTATCATACGACAGTAGCCACTCTGTGAGATGGGAATTAATCAAATCGCAACGATTGATGAATCGCGGCTGTCTCTAAAATATGGATAGACTTACCAAATCATACATTCAGACGGGAAATGGGCATTTTATTGTGGCATCGGTCGACATTTATGCAAAGCATTTTTGTAGGTTTGGCGACTTAAATATCTAAACTACAGGTCATCCAAGCTGTAGATAAGACGTTTTGTCGCCAACAAATCGCTGTATCTTTTTTTACATGGTACAGATGACATGTCTTGAAAATAACGTCATTTAATATCTATATCGAACTTCCTGTAGGAGGACTAATGGTCCGTCAGATTTCTTTGACGATATCAACCCTTGTCTTGCTGAGCCCGGAATATTACGACTTTTGGAGAAGGTGTAGACAAAGATCAGCCTGCACATAAGTCTGATCATTGTCTAAACCTCCTGCTTTCCCCTATAAGCCAGAGTTGTTTAAATAATCAATCTTTAAACAAAAATATTGGCTTGGCCACCCAATGTTGTCGGTCCTTTAATTCTAAAGTAATTCTGTATAGGATTTAAACTTAGCATGAAAAGGGAACCCTTTTCGTATGACGGTCTATATGTATTTGCATAAAGTACATTGAAATTTGATCTACAGGATAACTTACAAATATTTGCCATTTTTACATATTATAGTCCACTAAATGACTTATTACAAAATCTACACTTTAGAACAAGAAGACGGTTAACTTGTTAAATATTTACTACTCGCTTACTCGAAATTGACAAATTGCGACTGTTTATCAAAGAGTCGATTAAACAATTAAGAAGTATATCTAGACCGGAAATGAACTTTGAACTTCAACATTAGCTGACATTTGCATAAAGCATATGTTGGTTTAATGACTTATATTTAGTAACTACATCTTGTTTAAGCTGTAGTTTCGATGGTAAGGAAGTCAAAACAAATATTTTCCTTTTTTTTGTTACGTGATTCTGGCTATAAATTTTGGAGAAATAACTCTGTTTACTAGCGAAGATGAAATTGCTGTCAAATTCAGTGGGCGGGGCCAGCGCTCGGTCAATCACATTCACACATCAAGAATATGAAACTTAATACATGTGATTTGAGAGTTCAGACTTCATACCTCAGATTCAAACATTCTTGCTTCCGAGTCATCAGAGTTCCGACTACACGTTGCATGACTCGAACTTCATCTATTGAAATTCAAATTTCATTGATCAAACATAGGGCCTCATTTTGACCTACTGGGAGAAATTCTTGTTGTCTAAACCTCAATTTTTCAATGATTTATCTCATATACTAAATTAACCGCTTTCTTCATATATTTACTAGAAAATGTCACTTAATTTTAGAATGACAAATAATTATAGTAAGGTTTCAATTTGTGCTATATAACAAAAATCCAGTTGTGAGGATTGGCTGTATTTGACAAAACCTTGTCAGTTAGGAGAGTAAAGAGATTTTCGAAACTTTCTACTAATATCCAAACCATAAGTTTTCCAACAAAATAAATCAAGTAAGAATAGTTTTATTTTTTGCAAAGGAAATTTCAACCTGAAACAAAATGAAATTAATTAGCCATTTGTTATTGGGTCAGATGGTTCGTTTAATATTTAGGTTATTATTGTGTTTCAGATTCAAGTTGTTACTGTTACTTACAATTAGTATTTGAGCAACAAAAAAAATCGAAATACAAACAAAATCTGTACTCTAAACTTACGCATTAGATAAATAGCAACGATCATTTAAGAAATTTGTACTAAGATTAGAAGCAATCTTTGAGCATGCGCGTCTCCTTTCCCAGATGGCCGGACAAACAACGATTGTTTTATCAAATGATAGTATGGTAGATATGAAAACAGAGGGTACAATTCCATTTCAAACCCATTTAAAATGGGAATCAGATCACTTGAGAGATGAAGAGAATATTATTTGTTTTCATGGAGGTTTGAAACGAAAAACGTTATCACAGTGTTCGAGGATTCATCTCCATGAAAACAAAAATATTCTCTTCATTTCTTATAATTTGATAGCATCGAGCGAAAAAAACAAAAGCTCTATAAATTTTGATACCTTTTTGTATGGGACTATTTTTTGCGGAAGCATACAGAATTGCTGCGTGCACAAAATTTTGTTGATTGAGTTATGAATTGTTTTTTCGACCAATCAGAACGCTCGTTTTTGATAGACGAAACGAAATATTTAATTATTTCTTGATCATGTTCAAATTTAAGTCGTTTTGAGAATCGTTCTAATTTATAAACATCGGATTTTTCTGGTGACAGGGAATTTAAAACTTAATTTCGCATAACGGGTTCGTGCAAGTGGTGTAGAGATTTATCAGCATTTAAATAGAGACAAAGGAAAACTTCGAAAAAGCGTATATTGAATTACAAAGTTATACCTCTTTACAGGATATAAGTAGGTCATCATATTTTTTCTGTTCACAGTAGCTTACTGTTCACAGTAGCTCGCCAACGTATTACCTGCAAACTATGTACCATGTATTGTTTGTTCTACGTTGTGTGATTTGTGTACTATGTTTTGTGATTTGTATACTATGTTTTGTGATTTGTATACTATGTTTTGTGATTTGTGTACTATGTTTTAAACAACATATATATTGTTTATGTCATAGACGATCCCTGCTATTGCTAGTTTATTCATAGAGTTATCATTTTTGATGTACATGTATATTAAATAACCAGATGTCCAACAGTCACATATGTATTTATAAATGCACGTAGTCACCCATCATAATTAAAACAGTGTTTTAATTTAAGTTCATTAATATCGCAGAGCTGATACTGCACCATTTTGTACCTAACTCCAAAAGCTATTTGAAGGATCACTAGCCCCGCCCAATGTCCTCCACAATTCAGTGAGACTGAAGTAGCAAATGATTTAAGAGATGAAGAATATATTTTTTCATGGAGGTGTGAACCGAAAAAAACCTAATCACACTGTATGAATACGCGAAGCAGATTCAGACAATGTGTGATTAGGTTTTTCGGTTCAAACCTCCATGAAAACAAAAATCCTTTCATTTCTTATGATTTAATAGTATCGAGCGAAAAGACAAAAAACACTACATCTCTTGATACCTTTTTCTACGGGACTATTTTGTTCGGAAGCATACAAAATAGCTGCGTGCTCAAAATTTTAGTCATGGAGTTATGTTGTTCTTTTTTTTTCGACCAATCAGAACGCCCGATTTTGAAGGATATAACTAAATATTAGATTATTCTAGTTTACAAAACATGTGGCCAAAGTCCTGAATCAAAATGGAATCGCTTGTTGGCACCGTAAAGAGCGTAGATAAAGCTTGAATAAATGTTTTAAATTTACACTCATCATTCGCTGAAGAAGTTACTGACCCCTCGATTTCAAATGCTTGCACGAGCCCTGCAATAACCCCCCACCCAACCACTTGTTATTGACTCTCAACGAAACAAAACACCGTCAACACTATTTTAAGAAAACCAGTTGTTTCAATGATTGGAAGATCTCGAGATTAGGCAAAGACTTTTTTCCATGCCGATTGACGGGTCGCTGGCCCCACCAAACTGACTCTGCTTGCCCCGCCCACTGACTCTGCTGGCCAAGACAACTGACTCTGCTTGCCCCGCCCATTGACTCTACAGGCCAAGACAACTGACTCTGCTTGTCCTGCCCATTGACTCTGCTAGCCAAGACAACTGACTCTGCTTGCCCCGCCCATTGACTCTACAGGCCAAGACCACTGACTCTGCTTGCCCCGCCCATTGACTCTGCTAGCCAAGACCACTGACTCTGCTGGTCAATTCTACTGACTCAAACTAGAAGTTCCACTTCGATATCAAACCGCGTAATTTGCGAATTGTATGGCCAGTAACATTTAATAAAAAAGTAAATTGGTTGGTGACGACCCGATCGGCGAAACTACAGTTTAGATAAACAAACAAAACTGTTTCACTTCAATATCAGCAAGTGTCTGAGTTCAAAGTTCACGTCTGATCCAAATCCAGTATTTGATATGTCGCTTGATGCTGATTGATAACCGCAATCGACCTATGTGTGCGCACTATAACAATGTTCTTTCAAACTATTGACCGTTTTATCTTAACCATTCATGCCAATTACTACAATTTTACTATCAGGTGTCAGACTCGAAGGAAATGTCCGCCAATCTAAAGAACTACGGTGGTGCGATGCACTATAACAGCATGGAATCTGATCGTATGCCCGACTTTGAAATCCGACCAGACGATGTTTGGCTCTGCAGCACTCCCCGATCAGGTAAACTGATATCTATTCTATCAAAAGAGAATATATCAACTTTAGCACTGCATTTACAATGGTGTACTCAACGAAACGTTCGTCACTTTCTTTCTAAATACACCACATGTGTCAGTTTCTCTTTATTTGCGGAAGTTTTCGCATCTCCTCAAATCATTAGTGTTTTCGTTGTGTGGATAAGCGTAAACCTATGTGAGTCTCGGAAGGATGTAGCGGTAGTACTTATGTGAGAAATCCAAGGAATCCGTAGTTAGGTGTATGAATACGACTGAACTACTTTGAAAAGTGGCGTTAAAGGTAGGTACCGATGATTTTTTTCATGTCACAGATTTTGATCATTTTTATTTTCCTTTCATATACTACTTGAACACAATATTCTGAAAAGAAGTTTTGCAAAAATCCGAGGTCGCTTATAAACAAAGCAAGGTATTTCCCTAATATCCTAAGTAGACTATTAATCTACATTTAAATTAGGCCGAGACAGTTGCAAAGAAAATAGGGTCATTCAAGTGGTGCGAATAACCGTTTGAATCTCGCATTTAGTTTGAATTGCAGAAAACTAACGTCAACGTTACGTCATAAGGAGTTTCGGCATCTTTCATTCTGTGCAGATAAGACCAAAACTGTTGTAAGCGCATTATACTAATATAAACACTTATCGCACTTTTGCACGTACCATTTGACATGGCATGATTTAGGACGTTGGCTATTACGCTTGTAAATTTGTTAAATTCAGTTGACTTTTGGTCATGCAAATGAGGTCATTCGATTTCGACAGCCGGATTCCGTGATATCTAAAAATAACATGGAAGTCCGCTGAACCTTTCCTAGCCTATTAGATTATCGCAAAGATAATACCTGACTCAACTTTGAGTATTAAATGTTCGGTCGTTTGAACGTATTTTTCGCCGCAATCATAGCGCAGTCGGTAGCGCTTCAGACTCCCAAACTTGTATCATGAGATGTCATTGGTTCGATCCCCGGCAACGGCACAAATACTTTCCATTTGTCTTTCACCAATGGATGGATAATCGTAAACCTACGGGGGGGGTAGAATCAGGGGACTTGGAAAGGATATAGTGGTAGTACAGATGTAAGAAATACCAGGAATCCATTGTTAGGTTCTCAAGCCACCGCGATATGACTGAAATACTGTTAAATGTGCGTTAAACCAAATTCAATCAATCAGTTGAATGTATTCTTCGGCACTTGACAATATTTTCTTATCTAGATCCTAGAAATATCGATACCTCCATTTAAACACCATTCAACTAATCAATCATGCTTTCGTTGTTGCTGACCAAGTGCTGCGGATTTAGTATTTTACGGCGTGTCAACGGCGTCGGCAATATCAGCCGTGGATGGAGTATTTAACTCGGCCACTAATTCTATTGTCGGGACAAACCAGTCGCCGACAAATTTGAGTGAAGACATTTAAAGAAACCCGGACCACGGGCCACCTTTGTCAGATACGGCACATAGAGGTAAAGAGACTAAAACACCTTAACATTACAGTAAGCTAAGTAAACACTTTTCTGTCATTGAAAATATGTTCCAGAAAGGCTTTAAGAGTTCTGGGGCAATCTCGTGAACAATTATTAGACTCTGAGGATTAAACAGAAAGTTTCTTTATTTGCTTGTGGGCAAATTCACCTTTCTCATTCAGACAAAGACAATGAACAGATGGTAAGTCCCGACTAAATAAATTGGACTGTAATAACTACTAATTTACCAGGGAGCTCTCTATCAGCTGATCAGGAAAATTTTTTGTTTGACATGTTTGGGGAAGATGCTGTCGTCAAAAAAGTGGGCAAGAAGAAGGGCTAGTTCGTCGCAAATCACATAATAATGTTATTAGTAACAGTTATTGGTGCAAGCAACTTAATATCTTGTCTGCAGTCGAGGAAGAGAATGCTGATTTGTTTATGTTGCCCCAGTATCAGAGAACCTGTTTAAGGTGCGATCCATAGATATCACTATTGAAATCGTGTCTAACATAGAGGTATAGAAACTTAATTCGTTAAAGGTAACGGGAAGAACTTATTTGGACAACCAGCCAAGATGGTGAAAAAAAAACAACCTACAATGGGCATCAGACTGCTAGCCTTTGACTGGTTATACAAATGTTTATTCTGCAAGGTTTGACATTTTGTTCGATCAGAAACTATCATCATTATTCAGTGAGAAGACCTTGAACAAGATATAACTAGAATCTTTGACCAAAGCATGTAAGGAGAAAATAAGTAAATTAATGATTTAATTCCCAGTATGAGGAAACTGGATATGAAGCGTAAACAATCGCCAACTTATACATCGCAATTGGAATCTAGTTTCAAAAAGCCATTACTGGAACATCGAGAGCCAAATTCTCAGACCAGTACTAACTGAAATATTTATCGTATCCCAAAAGTACCAAGGGATAACAAATACGACAACAGAAATCGAGCAAGATCCAGCAATGACAACTACAATAGACGTCAAGGCTCAAACAAAGCTTCAGGAGAAAAGCCTGCTAAGGCAAATGTCAATGACTCTGTACGAACAATAGCAAAATATCCCGAGACTGCCTCATTTCTTTCCTGCATGGAATGATAAGTTGGTTTTAGAAATAATAGAAAAGGGATACGAACTAAAATTTCTGAATAACCTCCTTTTTTGGTCATGAAGCCAACAAAGGTTCAAGTGAAGGATCAGAGTCCTATTCGGGTGGAAATAGAGAATCTTTTGCCAAACATGCTGTAGAAAAAGTAGACAAAGAATATATTCATGTCGGTTTTTACAGTACATTACTTCTAGTTAGTAAAAGAAGCGGATAATGAGACTAGTCATGAATTCAAACCCCCTCAACGAGTATCTCTGCAAAGAGAAATTAAAAATGGAGATAATGTCAGAAGTCTTGAAACTAGATGGAAAAAAATGACTTGGTAATCAAGATAGTTTTGAAAGTTGCCTATTTCCATATAGAGTTTTTTAAAGCCATCGTTGATATCTCTGCTTCAAGTTTCAAGGGGTATTTTAGCAGTTCAAGGCTCTTTGTTTCAGCCCCGAGTGTTTGTCAAGCTTTTAGCAGCAGTAGTAGGTCGTCTACGGAAACAAAAACAACAACAAAAGAAAAAACATCTGACAAGCTACCTTGTCGATTCGTTATCAGTAAATCAGTCAAAAATATCAATTTTGGAAAACAGATTAAACATTCTAACATTTCTTTTCTACCTATGTTTATAGTGAAAAAACAAGGCTCATTTAAATCCCATTTTAAACAAAAGTCTTACTTCGGGATGAAATTCGATTTGTTAAAAGCGCTAGTTGACAAACAGAAAACAAGTTGAACAAATCAAAATTATAATGAATATTGTCCAAGTAAAAAAGAGCCATACATTTCATGATTTTGTTAGGTCTGATAGCTTCATGTCTGGAACTTATTCCAAATGTCAGACTGTTTTTGAGACCTATCCGGCTTCATTCGCAACACAACTGGAGTCCATCGAGAATGGATTTATTTCGTAAATAACCATTAACGCCAAGTTAATCCGAAATGGTGGTCACTGGATCTCAAAATACTGATGACAGGTTATTGAAGACGATTCTAATTCTGATAACACTAATAATCGATGCAAGTGGAAAATGGAGTTTGGGAGATCAAATGAACCTATATGTCAAGGTCAATGGAGCAAAATCGAGAAATTAATGGTTTTCAATCATTTCGAAATGTTGGCTACGATCAAATGTATACAGGAGTTCCTATCTCAGTTGGGAAATCTGAATGTGTTAATCAGAACAGACAACACCACTGTTTGCCAGTATATAAACCGCCAGGGCGGAACTCAGTCCATACACTTGTGTTATATGACCTTAGATCTATTGAAAATAGCTATGGCCAACCAAGTCTTATTTAAAGCAGTTCAGATCAAAGGGATTCAGAACATCCTGGTCGGAAAGCTTGAGTAACATCTTGGTCGGAAAGCTTGAGTATAAACGTAATTCACCAGACAGAATGGTCTCTCAACGATGCAATATTTCTGAAAATATTCAAAATTAAGGTCACCCAACATCCGACCTGCATGTGTCATTTCAAACCAAGAAGACAGTTCCACTCTGCTCAGGACTCCGCATTCACAGGCAATTGCCATGGATGCCCTGTCGACTGTTCTGATATAAATCCGAAGACAACCCAGTGAAAAATGTAAAGGGACAATCTACTCGTAGCACTGCTACATCATGGGCACCTTTTAAGTGGGCATCTCTGCAACAAGTAATAGAATCTGCTGGCTGATCAAGGGAGACCACTTGTACACGTTACTATTTTAAGTACAAAAATCCAGTTTTTTCATGTTTAGATAAAGCATTCTTATTCTTGTGACTCTTTTCTTTCGGATAGAGGAGAAGGATTAATTTTACACATTACATATACATATTTTCTGTGTTAAGACAATGAATGCATATATAGTGATGCATAATGTACATATATTTTGAGGGCTCGTGATAGTGTAATGATAGAGTTTTAAGAATAAGTAACTCTTACCAGTCATTACAGCAAACCCACCCTCCTGACCCACATATTATTTTTACCGAATAGGCGAACACTTTCGCAAGGTAGGAAACTGACACATTCGATGTTTAAGAAAGAAAGTGACGAAACGGTGCTCAGGAAAACATTCATTTCAGGTAAAAACGCGTTTATACTACATACCGAAAAAGGCAATCCATATTGTAACGACAGGTGGTATTATTTATTCTTCCAACTTTAATTTGAAACACTCATTTTCCAATTGTTTGTAGAAAATGAGTGTTTCAAATTAAAGTTGTGAGAATAAATAACACCACCACTCATTTTCAGATTGTTTGCGGTAGCGCATCAGACTCCTTATCTTCAATGGGATGTCATGGGTACGATCCCTGGCGGCGGCACATATCCTTTCCGACATTTGTCTCTTATCAATGGATGGATATGGGATTACAGTTGGAGGCTAGAAAAGGATGTAGTGGTAGTACTGGTGTGAGAAATACCAGGAATCCATTGTTAGGTGCTCCAGCCGCCAGGATATGACTGATATACTGTTAAAAGTGCCGTTAAACCCAATTCAATCAATCAATTCAACCAGACAATCCAATTGTTTGTGATAAACAATCTGCTTATCTACCCAGAATCCCAGTATCTCTTTTTGGTAAGAATAATAACCTATTTCTACGCCCATTTGATCTCGGAAAATACACCGTTGAAAATGAAAAAAGAATGCTTGTGTCCCTAGAGAATCAACGATCAACGGTTTTGAAAACCATATTATCTTAAATTACCGCCTGCAACGTCTTTCAATTTGGCCAAATCAAGCAATTGGAATGATCATGTTACGTACAGGAACGACTAAATTTGCTGATCGGTACGCGTTACGACGCAGCGAAAGAGTAAAATTTATTCAACTTTTTTTTCAGTTAGGCTTTTTTTATTACCGTCAGTGTACCGTCAGTTTCATCCATGAAAGAAATTGGGGATTGAAATTAAAAAAAAAACAACAACAAAAAAACAAGAGCGCAACCCACGGGTGCCTACGCTCGGCTGTTGTGTGCTAGATAGTGGTCAAAATGCATCTAAAGTTATCTCCCTTGATAGTATAGGTTGCTCTTTTGATAGTGAACGAGTGTGCCAAGTTTCAAGTGAATGCCTTTAGTAGAGATATCACAAAATGTCAAATTTTTCGCACGAAATCGACGACAACAACGACGACGACCACACCAAGGCTATAGCGATACCTCGGGTTTTCTCCAAAAAACAGCCGAGCTAAAAGAAACTAGTTTCTTGCTCCCCGAAGGACGAGCAAATAGCCGCCACTTTGTCCGTCCGTCCTTCCTTATTCTGTCCGTGCGTCCCGATATCTCGACAACCCTTGTGCAAAAATGAATGAAACTTCACATGTGAATTTCTTAGGATATTGATTTTTGGATAGCTCCAAGGTCAAAGTCCAATGTCAAGGGTAAAATTGACCTTGTCCAAAGCATATCTCCTTCAAATATGGATTGATGGATGGATTTTAAAATACCTTGACCAAATTGTTCTGTATCATAAGTAGATGCACCACTTGAAGAAAAAAAGCTCCAAGGTCAAGGTCACAACCGAAGGTCAAACGTAGAAAATCAGAATTTCCAGAGTATAGCTCCTTCATTTACCGATGGATTTCGAAATAAATTTACTCAATTGTTCTTTATCATGAGTAGATATGCGATCTGAGACAATCTTTAGATAGTTCCAAGGTCAAGGTCACAGTTCAGGGTCAAACATTGAAATGAAGCATGTCCAGAGCAGGGTGGATTTCAAAATAACTTTGCACAATTGTTCCCTATCATAAGTAGATGTGAAATTCGAAACAAATCTTTAGATAACTACAAGGTCAAGTTCAAAGCTCAAGGACTAACGTAAATATTTAGTATTTTCAGAGCATAACTCCATCAACTATGGATTTATTTTGAAATATTTTACACAATTATTCTCCAGCATTTGGATTTTTTAGAGATCTCAAAGGTCAAAGTAACAGCTTAAAGCCATATCTTCCCTCAAAACACACGACGGTGACAGAGCAGAAGCTGAAACGGCTCGAATCCCATGCAAGACATGGTGTCACAACTAAAACGTGCTTTTCCTTATTCAATCTCGGGTACGACGGTGACACAGCAGATTGTGTATCTTGTTATGTTTTTTAAGCTTATTCGGCTCGAAACAAGTACAAGGTTCTGTATTACAACTGTGACTAACTATCCCTTACTCAACCTCATTAAACCTCAGGTACGAAGGTGACAGAACAGACTGACTTTCTTGTTATGGCGCTTGACTTTAAAGCTGAATCTGCTTGAATCCAAAACAAGTTTTTGTATCACAACTATAACGCAATATTCCTTATTTAACCTCAGGTACGACGGTCACACAGCAGAAAGTATATCTCGTTATGCGCTTGACTAAGTTGACTTTGAAGCTTAATCGGCTAGAATCCAATACAAACGTTCGATCACAACTATAAATGACTTTTCCTTATTTAACCTCAGGTACGACGGTCACACAGCAGATTGTGTATCTTGTTATGACGCTTGACTTTGAAGCTGCCAGAACAGTTCGACTAGATGACAGGTTTCCTTTAGCCGATATTTACATACCCGATTATTCCTTTTTGTAAGTTACAATTTATTTCAGTATTTCTAATCAAATATTTGTTTAATGCTTCACGTTCCGATGATCCATATTTCTCGGTAGATACTCACTCGATAATTTCACCGAAAAACAGTGAATTTATCCAAATGAACTGTTTTAGTAGATCTAACCCTGCTGTAGAGCTCTGATCTCCACTGATCAACATCACATCGGAACCAAAGACGTCATCAGGTTGTCATGTAATTCACGTCAAAATGACGTGCGTTTAGAAATTTACAGATAGCAATCCTGTTTTGTCGCTATGTGCATTAAAGATATAGAATAATCGCTTTGGATTATCGTGTAGCCTCGATTTATTTTTCATTTCATATTGAACTAAAGCGTAATCAAGAAAATATAACTTTGACTGTTCATTTAATGAAGATAAATCAATCTTACTCTAAAACAAACAATTATCCTCAATTTCATTGTTGCTTTCCTGTAGGTATTGGGATTTCACGATAGAATATCACTCGGTCATCTTATCGAATACCAGTAAAAATGTCAGAATGATGAACTCATTTTTAAACATTTGGCGCCAGTGATCTTCATTGCAGAGGAATCACGGGCACTTATGACGTCATGAGGTTGTCATTCAATTCACGTGTAAAATGATGCGCGTTAACTTATTTTCTATTATATATATCACATTTTGTTTCCTTTTTCCTTTAAAGAAAAAGAATAGCTTGTTTCGTTGGAAGATCGGTATATCTTTCATTTTATAGACAACAACAACTAATTGTGAAAATAAAGCTTTTGCTTTTCACCCAATGATAGACAAATAAACCTTATCCTCTATTTGTATTTTTTTCTAAATGATCCCAAACCTTCATCCCATGGACTTAAACGTGACATATCCAATCATTATACATGAACGTCAGGTAAAGATCGCTCGTTTATCCTGAAAGTTTGACCAGAGTCTTCACTATACGTGTTATTGAAAGATACCAACCCAACCCAAAGCTTCTTAAGACGATAAACGAATTTTCTAAATACGCTAAGTGGCTGACCCAGTTGTTTTTTGTCTTTGCTTCACGCACACCCGTTACCCGAGGGCAAAATTTCAGACTAATCCAAAGTGAAAGGAGTTGCAGACGACAATAAATAGCTAATGATTTTTTAAAAATTCTTCCTTTTACACAATGTTTCCCAATTGATTTTCTTTAAAAAAAACCAAAGTGGGGGGATAGTCGAAAATGTCATACAGCGGCTAAAACAGAGTCAAAGTACTGAAAGTACTGTAAGCAAGCAAAGCATAGTTTTGTAAAGTAATCTTCTTTGCTAAAGGTTATAATAATAGAAAATCTTTCCCTTGTTGGGTAGAAAATATTATGGACAAGCAATGTCTTCATTGTCCACTATGTTTTCCGAATCTTTTTTCTTGAGATGCTGAAAAAAAGGGATTAAGTTTAAATAGGTAAAGAAGCATGCTTTTGAAGGAGTTCTCTACAATTTGAATAGAATTTGCAATATGCCTTAAATACATAAGAACTACTTTTCAATGCGTAGGCATTCAATGGATTCAGTGGTTAAGCCTCCAGTGGCAGTTTGAACTCGTTGAACTTTGAGAAGACTTCAGAAATTTGTCTGTTAACTTAAGCTATCAAAGCTTACGCTTTGCTAGCTAAAAAGAGAAGATCTGATTTAGCTATCTAATAGTATCAAATAGATGGATCGCTAAACACGCCAATTGACATTCGACACGAAGTTCCACTTTATTATTAAACGGCTTTATTTTGGAAAACCCATGGCCTTTTACATGTAACAAAAATGTAAAGTAGCTCGCTATCGACCTAAACGTCGTGACTGTATCTTGAATAAGCTGTACCTACGACGTTTACGTCAGCAAACTAACAAAAATGTTTCGAATAAATGACAGAAAATGTTGAAGTTCAAAGTTCGCTTATGGTCTAAATAAATATCAGTAAATGAAGACAGAAAATACGCGGGCTAAAATTATTTTGTATCGTCATTTCCTATAACCAAACTATCATTAGAGAATCCTGAAACTCGCCTCGCTATCCTTTGAATTATCAATCAATATATGGAATGGAATAGTCATGTTTAGTTTTGGGCCCTGATCGTTCGTCCGTCTATCCGTCTGTCTGTCCGCGAGAATTTTTTGTGTGTGCTACCTCCCCCACCTATATGTACCGTTTCATTTGGCATGTGCTGAAACTTACAACGACCTTCTATATTGTTTAGTTGTGCATGATGTTTTAATTATTTTGATGTCCAAAGTGGTTTCAGAGTTACCTACCCTTGACTTATGAAAATAGATTATTGTGTTGATAACTTCTCCTTAGTACATATCACTGAACATAATGGATCTATTGGTTGTGTTTTATGCATACAACTCTTTACCCCGTCCAGTGGTAGCAGACGTACCGTGTCACAGACGTATCAAAATTGGGAGAAACACGTCTTGTGTATACAGCATAGCGAAGAAATTGGCCGCTGAATTCACACGCGGTAGATCGGGTCTTGAAAATTACCCCGGCCTGGTAAATCAACAATCGACCCATCGCGGCTGTCAATCAGATAACCAGTCGACCAATGAAATCATTCATTTAGACCAGAATTTAGTTTTGAACGCTGATTTTGGCCGCGTTTTTTTGTTCACCTTTTTTTGTTGGTTTGGTGACTTAATCGTCGACGACGTTAAGGTTTCAAACCAGCTATTCCACTCTTTTGTTACATGCTACTAGTCGTAAATTATGAAAATAACGCCATTTAAAATGAAAGCCGGACTTCCTGATGGAGTCAATGGACGGGGCTAACGAAGCAAGTGGGCGGGACCAGCGACCAGTCAATTGTCACCTCAAAGGATACCATCAATAAAATCTGAGATATAATTATGGCAGATCATTGAATTACACAGCGGTACATTACCACAAAGGTAGGTTTACCACTAGTCCATGGAAATATTATCCACAATAACTTGCTACTGCCAGTTAGGTCCTCAGCTTTTGAGTGTTGGCTACAAAGGAGTTAAGTGCTTAGATATTGTCCAAGGAAAACAACGGTCAAAGCCTTGAAAAACCAAGGATTACCAACCCTGGAGAAGGCCAAGTCATCAGCTCGGGTTTCTGGGATGAAAACTTATGACCTCATGCTGACCTCTTGAGACTGCTTCCTGAAAAATATCATATTTAGAGAGAGGCATGAAAACTGAAATTATGTGTTCTCCTCCATCAAGACAATGTTCAAACTCACATTTCTCAGGGTCGAAAACACTTACTTCTAAAGGAAAGGCATCCAAATGCTTCAACAAAGTGTGTAAGCTTTCAAGGTGACTGCGTTGATAAATAATTGAAAATATTAAGATTAAATTGCTTCCTCCTGCTTTAAGCCAAGGACCATTCAAACAACTCTCGTAATAACAAAATAATAATAAATCATTTTTCATCGAGCTCCTCCGATTTAATATGATATAACATAGTTTTCAAATGCCCGAACTTTAATAGCGCATACGTTGCTTCATGCTCAGGTCACAGGTAAATTAGTTTACTGATAAGTCCCTTCTGGCTTTTATAAGCCACTCTGTGATGCCGTTTGGTTTGGTTTATATTAACCATTCTACAGAATCTCTCATGTTTACACTATTTAATGATTATATGAAGACATAAATTCTCATTTTACAATATTTTCTGAGCAATTAGACACTTATTATTGTCATTATTATTTTTATTATGATTATAATTATTATTTTAATTTAAAATCTCGTAGAAGTAAAGTCTGCAGCTTTGTTTTAAAGAGTCTGGAATTTATCGTCTGGTAATTGGTTTGATAAGAAGGCGGCGACAAAAGTATGCCGGTTATATAGCTTCCCATTCGGATATACTTCAGACAGAATACCTCACGGTCCTTAGTTCATTGTGTACGTTTAAACTACATCAAAATTCTACGTTTATCTTTTTAACGTAAATTCACTAAAATTGTTTCTCTACTAGGGCACAAATTATAAAATTGCAAATATTTATATTGTTTTACCAGTGGATTAGACCACATAGAGAAGTTACCGAGAGATAAACCGAGAATGATCAAGTCTCATCTGCACTACTTTTTGTTACCGGATCAACTTAAAGCTGGAAAGGGAAGGGTAAGTAGGCCAATAGTTTAGAGTTCTCACGTCTTCGATAAGAATTGGATGTATTTGTCTCTTAAGAAATGTAACTAAATCCTTTGATGTTGGAACTCATTACAGTCGTCTCCATGAGTTCCAACAACAAGGTATTAAGTAAGAATTCTTTAATAACTCTAAAAGCGATTGAATCGACCCGTCATGTAGGTCCCAAAATGTGTATAAAGCGACCATTCTCAGATTCTGCCCTCGAATGGTCACTTTTAACAACACTATAAAAAACCTCAAACAACATTGATTAACAGCAACATTATAAAAGTACAAGTACTATAGGTAGTTATAAGATCATGCGGCATTTGTAATCCTTAATAATAAGGTAATAAAAGACAATTTCAGTTTATGAGCGTTCTGTTATTGACAAATTGAAAAGTTGATGCAAAATTGTTTTATCGGTAAGAACACTGTATCTATACATTAACTATAGTTTCGTCATTAAAGCATCGCGTCTGTCATTACAAACAAAAAAAAAAAAAAAACTCGATAGTCAATCAAATTATACATTTAGACCGGAAGTTAACATCTAACCTCGCCCAATCTGGACATTTTTAAGCAATTTTGTCTTCAAACGTCGTCGTAACTATAACCTCTTCAAGTTTTAGTTCGGTCCTTTAGGTCGCAAATCAACCATCTTTTGACATTTTTTCAGTCATATCGTTGATGCTGGAGCACCTAACTCAGGATTTTAGGTATATCTCGCACAAGTACAGCCATTACATCCTTTCCAAGCCTCCTGCTTCTACCCCACCTAGGCTTACGAATTTTCACTCATTGATGAGAGACAAATGTCGGAAAGAATGTGTGGTTCCGCTGGGGATCGAACCCATGACAACCAAAGTTAAAGATTGTGAGTTTGGTTCAACCATTTATGTTACATGTTTCTGGTCATTAATATAGTAGAATAACGTTGTTTACTAGGAGAACTTCCTGTGGGAGGTCAGTGGGCGTGTCAAGCGATCAGTCGCTTATCTATCCGTATGATTTTATGCACAGTTTTATATTTCAGATTATTTATGCTGTTCGTGACCCAAAGTCGTGCCTACTTTCCCAATTTATTACAGATTATTTATGCTGTTCGTGACCCAAAGTCGTGCCTACTTTCCCAATTTATTACAGATTATTTATGCTGTTCGTGACCCAAAATCGTGCCTACTTTCCAAATTTATTACAGATTATTTATGCTGTTCGTGACCCAAAGTCGTGCCTACTTTCCCAATTTATTACAGATTATTTATGCTGTTCGTGACCCAAAGTCGTGCCTACTTTCCCAATTTATTTCAGATTATTTATGCTGTTCATGACCCAAAGTCATGCCTACTTACCCAATTTATTACAGATTATTTATGCTGTTCGTGACCCAATGTCGTGCCTACTTTCCCAATTTATTACTGATTATTTATGCTGTTCGTGACCCAAAGTCGTGCCTACTTTCCCAATGTATTTCAGATTATTTATGCTGTTCGTGACCCAAAGTCGTGCCTACTTTCCCAATTTATTGCAGATTATTTATGCTGTTCGTGACCCAAAGTCGTGCCTACTTTCCCAATTTATTACAGATTATTTATGCTGTTCGTGACCCAAAGTCGTGCCTACTTTCCCAATTTGTTACAGATTATTTATGCTGTTCGTGACCCAAAGTCGTGCCTACTTTCCCAATTTATTACAGATTATTTATGCTGCTCATGACCCAAAGTCGTGCCTACTATCCCAATTTATTACAGATTATTTGTTCGTGACCCAAAGTCGTGCTTACTTTCCCAATGTATTTCAGATTATTTATGCTGTTCGTGACCCAAAGTCGTGCCTACTTTCCCAATTTATTTCAGATTATTTAAGCTGTTCATGACCCAAAGTCATGCCTACTTTCCCAATTTTTTACAGATTATTTATGCTGTTCGTGACCCAAAGTCGTGCGTACTTTCCTAATTTATTACTGATTATTATGCTGTTCGTGACCCAAAGTCGTGCCTACTTTCCCAATGTATTTCAGATTATTTATGCTGTTCGTGACCCAAAGTCGTGCCTACTTTCCCAATTTATTGCAGATTATTTATGCTGTTCGTGACCCAAAGTCGTGCCTACTTTCCCAATTTATTACAGATTATTTATGCTGTTCGTGACCCAAAGTCGTGCCTACTTTCCCAATTTATTTCAGATTATTTATGCTGTTCGTAACCCAAAGTCGTGCCTACTTTCCCAATTCATTTCAGATTATTTATGCTGTTCGTGACCCAAAGTCGTGCCTACTTTCCTAATTTATTACAGATTATTTATGCTGTTCGTGACCCAAAGTCGTGCCTACTTTCCCAATTTATTTCAGAATATTTATGCTGTTCGTAACCCAAAGTCGTGCCTACTTTCCCAATTTATTTCATATTATTTATGCTGTTCGTGACCCAAAGTCGTGCCTACTTTCCCAATTTATTACATATTATTTATGCTGTTCGTGACCCAAAGTCGTGCCTACTTTCCCAATTTATTACAGATTACTCATGCTGTTCGTGACCCAAAGTCGTGCCTACTTTCCCAATTTATTACAGATTATTTATGCTGTTCGTGACCCAAAGTCGTGCCTACTTTCCCAATTCAAGCAAATGAAATATTTCTACAAACGTCCGGACACTCAAGAGACAGTTGATGACTTTATAGAGGACGCCCTTAGATCAAAAAGTAAGTTTGGGCATTCAAATCTTATACATGTAATTTGATTGATTGTACGAGTATCCTCCAAGACTGAAGCAGTATTTCAGTTTTTGGAGTGTTCTGCCAAGAATATCATTCTTTTACAAGTATTTCCAACACCAAATTCACAATCAGCAGACTTGTTTGTAACACACCATTAAAAATCGAAGCAATGTTTCCTGTTGGAGTTAATAGGCCGGACCAAAGGAGTTAGTGGGCGAGGCAAGCGATTGGTCTATTCAGTGCAACCAAACCTCGCAAACCGAGTCACTACTTTCATCCTAATTTGGCGCCAAATTAATGGGTAGTTTGCCACGCCGATTTAGCTCATACAAATTGTTCCGATTCGCTATCAAATAACGGTTTGGGGGGGGTTAATTTTTTTCTAGTTTATGGCCAGTAAAATATAACAAAAAGTAAAATGGTTGTCTGGCGATCTAAACGTAATAGCTACAGCATATTTAAGATGTAGTTACGACGATTAAGTCGCTTAACCCACAACAATGTATAGCGTAAATGTCGGCCAATATCTGTGTGTAACTCAGGAATGATTTGAATTATGTTGGCTGAGGCGTATTTGATTTTATGAGGAAATTGAGGTGTGGAGTTACATGTGTGATTATCACTCCCTGCACTTCAAGGGCGAACACTGCACTAGGGGTTGAGGGGCCTGCGTTCAAATCCTAGTTGAGAGTTTGTTGCAATTGTTACATTACAGCTTATTTTACATCATAAGGATAGATTAGATGACAAAAACAAGTTTCACGGAATTGTGACAATAATCTTCTGTAATCTGCAAATTTTGTTCGTAAACAAAACATGATCTTTGTGACATTGGATCTTCAGTATTATCAAATACCGCATTCATTTAAAACGCACGTTATGGAGAAAAAGAAAATAACACACAATGTATCCTTTACTTTAAAAGACTTTCTTTCTACACAAAAAATGGATATTTCGACGATTACTTGGTTTATTGTGTGAAGACTAAACTTTGCATCAGACGAAGCGAGAGTCGACTGGATGCCAAAAACATATCATAACTAAAACCAAATCCAACATAGAATTTAGAGAGAATTCTTTAATAAGTTGTTAATGCAATCGAATTAATCCCTCCTTATTTCACAAAAATATGTTTTAATGCATTCCCACACATTCCCTCTTTTTTTCTCCCCCCAAGAAAAAATGTTTAAAAAAAATGCGGACTATGAAAAAAGTGCTCGTAACAAGCAATTTCTTAAATGTCTACAATGTTTGCTACCTAACAAGAGAAAGATTTATTGAATTTCATCAACTTGAAATTGTCTGCAGCATCTTCAATATGGACTAGTTTAAACCTTTATCATGTGGTAATTGGTTAAGCGACAATTCTCTCCAGCGACAACTATTTGGTCGTTCTAAATTGGGATCGCTTAAAATTTACTGTATCATTTATATAAATTTATTTTAGCATATGCGTCACCATGGGGACTACATGTAAAACAGTACTGGGAGAAATCTAAAGAGAGTGACAATATACATATAGTACAGTTCAAGGACATAGTTAATGTAAGATATAATAATACTTTGATTACCCAGAATTAATGTTTGCAATTGTGAAAACTGTAGTGACACGTAACACTAACAAGGAACTGGAAGTCGTTTATATCACATCGGCTGTATTCATGGATTTATATTTTTAGCTAGCTAAACGTCAACTTTGATAGCTTAAATTAAGAGACACAATTTTGAGGCCACTCGAGGCTTAACCACTAAATCCATTGAATGCCTACACCCTAAAAGAAGTTCTTATGTATTTCGGGAATATTGCAAACTCTGTCTGCAAGTTCATCTCCTCAATACTTTTTAGCTCACTTGACCATATCGTGTTCAAAATGAGTCTGATCAGAGTCTTCACTATGCACAGTGATTTGCATGGCCATGTGACTTAACTTCATTCAAATTGTAGAGAACTCCAATCAATCCCGCTTTTTTACGCATTTCAAGAGACAAACTTTGTGGAAAATGAAGAAATTGCTTGTAAAACGTCCAGATTTTAGAAATAAGTGCGTTTATATCCAGTTTAGTGAACATTCAATTTGGAAATAGAACACTAACCTATATACCTATATACCTATAAAAATTTCTAGTAAAACTATGTACATTCCACACAGAAAATAAATCGGATACGTACAAAATGTAACAATGCGAATAAACTTAGAATGGTAAAGAAGAAAATACTTATAGAAATACAGATTTTTAAAATTATTTTGCCAAGTTTATTATAAATGGAAACCTAAGTTACGATAATTATACAACATCTTGTAAATGCTTTTCGCTGCGGAAGAAAATTTTGAAATTCTACTCACATTTTAAACACCCTTACACCAATTTTTTACAACTGTTGACTAGTTTAACAATTTAACGGAAAGGCGTTCAGATTTTAGAAATAAGTACGCATTTATCCAGCTTAGTGAACAAGGGGATAAGTACACTTACAAAAACGTTCACCATATTTCATAATTCTGATAAGAAATGTCAGGGTTTAAGAAAGTCTACCACCAAGGTTATTTGTAGGCACGAACTTCTACAGGAGTGCATATAAAGGTGAAACACATTTCCATTAAAGACTTCCCTGTCAAACCAAGGGACAAATCCCTGTCAAACCAAGGGACAAATCCTAAAAAAAATAGAGCATTTTCGGGCGGTTGGGGTTTGCATCGGTTTGGAAATAGTGAAATATACTCTATTTATTATAATTCATTCATCGGTTAGATACATGGAAGATTGTTAAATGTCAGATAACAAATAATTGTTTCAATATTCAAAGATAAGTTGTTTGAAAAAAGACCATCGTGCTAGAAATAATTTCTATTTCTCCTTATAATTAGTTCTTACAAATGGCATTTAGAATTATAGGAAATTTGATTTAATCACAGTCTAGACATAAATCCCGCGATCCGATCAATATTAAGAGATGGGATGGTTCACAAGATGCTATTTTAGCTAGCAAACCTTCAGCATTGATAGCTTAAGTTAACAGATAAACTTTTAGGTCGTCTCAGAGTTCAACAAGTGCAAACTGCTAGTGTAGGCTTAACCACTTAATCCATTGAATGCCTTCACCATAAAAAGTTGTTCTTGTGTAATTTAAGAATATTACTATTTTAATTGTAATGACCGCTTTCAAAAGCATGCTATCTGAGCCATTCCCACTCAATTCCACCTTTAAAGCATCTCAGGAAATTGTCGTCTGCCACTTCTTTCAATTTGAACCAGATTTTGTCATTTTATAATGGTTAACGCCTCGGTTGTTTTAACCTCGTTTATTTATCTTGATAACCTTTGTCAAAGATGATTACTTTACAAAACTTTGCTTTGCTACCTTTCAGTACTTTCAGTACTATTATTGTTATTACAGGACAGAAAGACTGTTATAAGAAACATAGCAAAGTTTTTGAACAAATATCTCACTGAAGAACAAGTTGATGCCATTTTTGAAGAGACTTCAATAATGACAATGAGGAATAACCAAGCTGTGAATCTGAGTCATCTTAAGGACATATATAAATCGGAAATTGATTTTATTGACAAGGGTAAGTGAACTGTGTAACGTTTTAATGCTATATTACAGTACTTTCAGTACTATTATTGTTATTACAGGACAGAAAAACTGTTATAAGAAACATAGCAAAGTTTGTGAACAAATATCTCACTGAAGAACAAGTTGATGCCATTTTTGAAGAGACTTCAATTATGACAATGAGGAATAACCAAGCTGTGAATCTGAGTCATCTTAAGGACATATCGAGGGGTGAACGGAAAACTGTCGTAACTCACATTTTCTCAAAAAATTTTTTTTTGCTTTGCTGATATTCATTTACACATATACATGTGATGAAAAATTATAACATCATATTCCATCATTAAATGACTTAAAATTTATTTGTGCAAAAGTGTCTTAACTGAAGTCTGATGTTTTTGTATACGGAAAACTGTCGTAGGTGAGTTACATACAGTTTTCCGTTTACAAAATTCACTTTTTGCACAGTACGTAAATTGTGAATGGAGAAGTGTGGTTACTTGTTAACTATGAGGTCATTTCTTGGTATAAGTGATGTCACTTCAGTTATTATGATGTCATAAGTGGTATAAGTGATGTCACTTCAGTTATTATGATGTCATAAGCTTTTGTATCACCATCCTTGAAAGATCTGTACATTTAGGAGAAACTTTTATACAATTAAATTTGGTCAAATAGTTTAGAAATAATCAAGTCTTTCAAAGATTTGTTTTAATGGATTACTTATTAATTAGAAATGATTTTTAAATCTTTTGAAACTTTGTTTCTGCAATAATTATAAAAGAACATATTTTTAGCTGAATTATTAGACAAATATGCAGAATCACTGGCCTTTGAATTAATCTATTATCATCCACTGTCAGGCAGAATTCTTTTAAATTACATAACCATACCAGACAAAAAATGGAGGAAAAGGAATATTCTGAATAATTCTCTTTTATAGTAATTTAATCTACAATACACAATCTAGAGCCTCAGTCTTTAACTACAATTACTAGGCATATCTAAGACTGTTCTACAGTTCAGAAGACAAAGTCTCTACATTTTGAAACTTGTTTAGAAATAATTTCCGTGCTCCCACTCTGTTAAAATGCCTATTTCAATGATTTTTATCTTTAAGTTGACCTGTCATCAATCATCACATGAGTCAATGTTACTTGTGGATCAATGCATTAACCCATTACAACATGACAAAATTTTAGACTAGTCTAAAATGAAAGAAATTTCATGTTGGTGAAATTTTAAATTTCATGTAAACATGTTATCCAAGATCACATTTTCAAGTTTCCATAGATCATACAAATATTGTAAGCTCAATGTCACAGCTAGCAATCCTCATAATGACCTGAGGATACACAGAATTAATTTTTCTTGAATGTTTTGAATCATGATCCTTGAATTGTCATTGCAACAATGTCATGTGTCGGGCAAATTGGTGTAGGCATTATCATGGCATCTGTGTTGATGAGGCAAATTTAATCTGAGTGATATCTTACTTATCAGTCAATTTATATGCTAGAAACTTAGTACACATGTCCATAGTCATGAGAGGCATCTATATTATCAAGGAGAAACACTCTAAATACATTTGTATGAAATAATCCCCCCTTTTGGTGAACTTTCTCACTATCTAGCACCTGCAGTTGGGGATTGCATCAGTATATTCCGATATTGTTCTTCAAACTGATGATGATATGATATATTACTCATTCACTATGATCTACAGTAATTTGGAAAGATTTCTCTTTGTAGATCAATAAATTGTTATAAGTATAAAAAAGACATATCTGATGTTCTTGAACTACAACTGGGTAAAGCCCAATACGATGATGCACCACGGGAATTTGTAGATTAGCATGCCCCCTCGCCCCATGTCAAAATGCTCTGTCCCAACTTTTTTGAATGTTGACTGGTGCATCTTTTAATCTTAATCTGTTCTTGGATATTAGGATATAAACAAAAAAAAACATTAATTTTATCACTTGATTTGCTTGAAAAAAAAAACAGTGTTTTTTCTGACCAAAATAAACGAAGAATACCAACCCTGTTGTTTTCTCCTTCCTAGAATTTATATTACCCCCCTTTTGGTAGAAAATTTCCCATTCTTGGTCTAATTTTCTCAAATATCAAAATGTTCTTTGAAAAACTACACAAATCGAAAGGAAATGGCTCAGTTTTTAAAGAAATATATTAGCAAATACCTTTGTTTAGAAGATATCCTTTACATTCACATACAAGAAAATGTCAATAAATGTGAAAAGCAATTTTCCCCTTATTATACTTTTCTCAATGCTTTTCCCCTGTAAGGGTTACTGACCCCCTTCCTTGAAAATCAAGAAAAACATTGAAATATACTTTGATAGTCCAGACTTTTAAATAGGAAATACTAGACAAATCCTCAAGCTCTTTGAAAAAATGAAAAGTTCCAATGCCACTCAATTTTTACGGAACAATTGTGAGTGACATTATCATAGATTAAAGTAATGATTTATTTTTATTCACCAGTATATACTTTGCAATTTAGTAATGAGAAGTAAAATAGATTATATTAACTTTAGTATAAGTTCTTTGCAATGTTTGCTTAAGTTTTTAACCCCACATTTTAAGCAATTTCTTGATTCCTAGGAAACTGCAATTATTGGCCACTGGCAAAAGCTACGTATTCATTTCTATAGAATCAAATGGCTGTATCACTTTTAGGACAAAAAGATATTCAAAGTTTACTCTGCAGATAAGCTGTAAGATGTGATTCCCGAGCAAGATTATTTTTAACTAAGTCAACAGGGCAGCTTATTTAGTTGCCATTTGCTCCTGGACAGATATTAAACAGATCAAATATATGTATGCCAAGATGAGTTAACTTTTAAAGACATTTACAAAAGCATGCATATTCAGGACATTGAATGGAGAAAAATACATGTATCTTATTCAACACAAATATCAAAATCTAAATAAGATGATAATCTTTGAATTAATACTAAACTTTTTTTTCGTGATCTTTCTGATGTACATGTATTTAGGTTGTAGAAGAATTAAGCACCAATATCTAGTGAATATCAAGTTATTATCCTATGATCAAGACTTTGTTAACATATCCTCTGGAGGAGTAGAGAAATCAAGATGAAACTTAATATGCAGTTGAGGTTTTACAAAATTCATGATTTTTTTTTTATTCAAAGCTTTAGATGCCACTGCATCAGACAGCCAATATCAGCAAAGCTTGATAGGGGTTCTGAATGGGTGTGTAATGATAGGCTATAAGTTGCTTAATTTTGGATAAAAGTGTCCTTTGAAAGGAGAAGCAACAAGTTGCTTAATTTTGGATAATAGTGTCCTCTGAAAGGAGACTGAACTTCTACCAAAGTTTGTTCAGAACTGCCTGAATGTTGAGTATATTCTTCAATAATTATCTTTATGACCAGAGGAAACAAAGATTGGAACACAAAAGCAGCCAGGGGTATTAACTACGCCCCTCACACATACAAAAATAAACGAAAGTCAGCCCTTCCAAAAAAATCTGTGAAGACAACCCAAGACTGCAGTTGTGTGGGTGAAAGGCAGAGTATCAGTTTGCAATTGAGAAGGCCCCAAAAGGCTTAGCAAATATGATCTTATGCACGTCTTTTATCACTAAAATGTCATTCTGCACCAGGACTGGTATTTACATCAGGAATCACAATTAAAAAAGATTAGTTTAATGTTCCCATTTGATTCAAAATGTATACTTAGTTAGAAAAGGTGATTTTCATAAAATTGTTAAGTCTAGTCTATTTTGAAACTGTATTCAATTCCTTTTAATAATACCCTTCAAGAAAATTTTGAATATGCTGGAGGAGTTGCTTATAAGCTTAGGCTTATTAAAGCCTTTACATGTAAATCAGATCTGGAAACAAAGGTTTGTAATCATTTCTTTAGAATATAGCCGTATGTACAAGTCCACAAAATTATAAGCATGTGTCGTTGCAGAAGTCAAGATACCCATGAAATCAAAACTTTGGAATTCAAAGTACCTATTTTTAAAATGTATTCTTAGAGGATTGATTGAGTGGGAGATTCCCATGTTTTGAAAAATCTTTTAGGCACTTTCTTTAATTCCCTAACTAAAGAAATATGCAAGGACACATTCTAAAAAAATAAACGAATGCTTGAATCTAAGTATAGTATTATAGCATAAAGCATTTTAGATTCTAGACTTGGAAAAAAATATGAAAATGTGCATATTCAGGTCAAATGGGCCATACATGAAGAATCAAAAGTAACTGAAAAGGCAAATATAGCATATCTATATGCTCAGGTGAGCAATATGGGACCCAACAGTTCTCTTGTTTAAATATCTAAGCAACAGATTTGTATTAAAGCTTTAATTGTGATTTATCTTGTAGGTCATGAATTATAAAGTGTAGCTAAGTGAATGGGATGTTTATGGAAAACTGTCGCTAACTGCAGTTACGACAGTTTTCCATAAAATTAAGTATCAGTATTTCATGATTTTCAGTTGTAATACTGTCGTAAGTGAAATAAAGTTCAATATCAGAAAAAGTAAATTTTTCTACAAAAGAACTATAATTGTGATTGAAAAATGAATTTATTTTTTATTTCTTTGTACTTTAAAAAAAGTTGTAAAGATAAATAATAAAGAAGTAAAACAGTTTTTCCTTTCTCCTGTAAAATTTTGTAAAAGTCACTTACAACAGTTTTCCGTTCACCCCTCGATATATAAGTCGGAAATTGATTTTATTGACAAGGGTTAGTGAACTGTGTAACGTTTTTATGCTATATTTTGGAGACTGAAGCAAACAAGAAGTATCATATATTTCGTTTTGGCTTTTATCATCGTCAATAAGATAAAACTCCTAAAAACCCTACCTGATGACCTTCTTGAAATCCACACCACCACCATCGCCAACAACAAATAAAAGCACTCAATTTTAAAACCCCGTAAAGATTGGGGACGAGGTAAAAAGCTTTTATAAGTTTTGTCAACACATGTGAAAATCACTGTTTGCTGTATATTTGCGTTATGGTATTTAAATACAACTGTATAAAATGAAGAGGAGAAAATAACCTCGCCCAAGTTCATATGAAGAATTCGTCGATTTTGAATGAATATTGGTAAATATTTGATTAAAGCATTGCAGGTTTCTGTTAGAATGCTAGAATACCATCTTGTTCTTATTGTAGTAAAAGCGAATATACCATTTTTTACCATGAAACAAAATTACTATGATGAGTGATCACAAAGTAATGTTCTTGATATAATATTTATTCTCATTCTTGATAGGGGCATTTTTTCAGAAATATTGAAAGTTAAGAGTGATTATGTATAGTGTTTAAAAAAAGAAATGGGTTGTGGGAATACTTCGAAGTAATTAATCCAGCGATTGGAAACTCATAACAGCCAAAAGAAATAGATTGTGTCAAGTCGATCTTTAAGAAGCATAAAGTAAGACTAGCAACGTCAATGAAGTTATAGATCTTATTGAAAAAGTTTTTCATTACAAAGAAGATAATAATATTTCAATTATCTATACAAGGTAAAACACCATTTGAACATAGTAGGGGATTGCTGCGGAGTTTTCGCTTCTAAAAAGCTAGTGTAAAGTGTAACATACATATTATTCTAGACGACAAATTACAAGTTTAACGTTCAGACATTCGCATTAGTACACTATTCGTTCAAAGCTACCCCCACTCCTTTTCTAATTAACTTCTACCACGAGACCTATCGTATTGTATGCATTATCATACCGAATTAAGGTGCTATAATTAGTCTTGATCGTTTCATGTAAAATTGCAGGCCGATTTATATATAGTATCTACAGTTTATTCAACGACAGTCGAGTGTCTCTGATCATATATTTTACAAAATAAACAAGAAAAACAGACTCGAGGCCAAAGAGCATGAATAAATGTTACGATAAAATTTATAAGATCTACATAGTTCTACGCAGTAGATCTAGAGTTTCGATATTCTAAATTGTGACCTACAAAAAATTTAGGTTTCTTTACATAAAATTATGACGTAAGTGATGACATTTTACATATCGTTAGCCATTTAAACAACTAGCAGGGCTACGGAGATTAACGAAGCATAGTTATCAGCACGTGTGAATATAACTGTCAATGTCGAATATCATATATAAAGCGTGTCCATTGGAGAATCGGGTGTATTAGACTCGCTTTCAAAATATAACTAAACGCGAGTTGAAACACAAAATACTCTTTCAAGAGACCTTGACTCATACCTTCCTAAAGGTAGGCTTTTGCTTGCTTTAGTGACCAAATACACCATTTTTCCTTTCTCGGAGGGAAGATATGGTGTTACCTCACACCAATTCCAGTGTCGGATGTCTGTGGGCGTGGCAAGCGATCTGCCAATTGCAATTTTTAAAAAAATATATGATACAAATACTCGAGGTAACTGACCAATCACGGCTGTCAATCATATAACAGGTCGACCAATGAGTTATTCATTTAGACTAGAAATGAGTTTTGATCGCAAACATTGCCATTTGTGTCAACCTGTTTTGTTGGTTTGCGACTTAAACGTCTCAAATACAGCTCATTCAAGCTGTAGTTACGACGTTTAGGTCGCCAACAAACTATTCTGATTTTTGTTGCATGGTACTGGCCGTAAACTCTGCATAATAGCTCTTTTAAAAATCGAAGCGGGACTTCCTGTCGGAGTTAGTGGGCGTGGCCAACTGAGTAAGTTGCGGGTCCAACGATTGGTCAATTATTGACATCAATCATAGTAGACATTTCGGTAGGAGTGTTTTAAGAAGTTTTTCTAATAGAAACCTGTTTCATACAACTATCACAGAACACAGAATTATTTTTTTCGACTTTCGACTCATCTACTAACTTCCAAACGATATTTACATACCAAATTCACTCGAAATTCCGAATATTGATTTCTATCAAAGAACAATGAATAACTGTTTTAAAGCCATTCCTTTTCATTTATTTACTTTTTTCATAATTCAGATGCCATTTAAAATGTGGTATGTAAAAAAATAAAATTGAAACAATCGCCTAGTTATGAATTATTTCCAATGCTCCTTAAGAGAAATGCTATAATAGAGAATCCTAAATTGTTCGTGTATTACTTTGTCTCTAACATGATATTTAGAAACAAAACAGGTGCTTTAATCTCCTTAATTGTACCCCTTCTCAACAACAAATAATACAGTATATGTTTATGTTAATGGGAAAAAAAAACAAAATATAATCGGATGGCAAAAAACATATAAGTGTTTTGCCTTGCTGTTAATTAAAAGGGTCAGAAAAACTGACTTAAAATTGAACGTGACATGTCAGTTCAATACATCATTCTTTGTACGAATACGCGACGCTGATTCATACATAAGTGTGATTAGGTTTTAGGTTCATACCTCCATGAAAACAAAAAAATATTCTCTTCATTTCTTATAATTCAATAGCATCGAGCGAAAAAGCAAAACTTTACAAATTTTGGTAGCTTTTTGTATGGGACTATTTTGTGCGGAAGCATACAAAAATCGCTGCATGTTCAAATTTTTGTTTATGGAATTAAGAATAATTTTTTCGACCAACCAGAACGCCAGTTTTTGATAGACGAAACTAAAAATTAAATTATTACACCTATAAAAGGCCTTATTAATGGTCATCGGGACCGGTTCAGTAATATTTATTTTAATTGAAATATTTATTTATATTTATCTATTCCATATAGGATTGACAGATGGTTGGAAGGATGCGTTGTCACCCGAGTCGATTAGAAAAGTGGATGAAATGCTAAGAGAGACGCTCGGACACACGGATCTCAAGTTTGATTAATGTGATTAAAGAGTATAGAAGTTCGTGTGTAGAAAGTGACAAAAAATGCAAGTAACGGTCATAAATCAATCACGTAAGAACAATTTTATCTTGCTGCATTGAGATTTGAAATATGTAGTAAATGACAGTGGATAAATTTAAATGTTTTTAACACACATAACATAGGGTTTTATTATATACCTATAAATATTTCTATTAAGATATATAGATTCCAAACAGACAAAATTTGACACGTCAGAAAAATTCCGTATCTAATAGTGTCAAATACATTTCCATTTGTGGTAGTCTAGGATGGCGTCATTTTAATTCTGCATATGACGTAAAAATGCAAATAAATGTAATCAGAAAGGTAAAAGATGAGAGAAACACTTTAAGAAATACAGAACTTAAAATTATTTTTCTTGAATTTATTTAATAAAACACAGGTAATAAAGCGTTACAATTGTAATACAACATGTTCTTGCTGAGGAAGAAAACTAAATATTCCACTCGACCTTCGGTCTCGAAAACATCAAACTTTTCCTCCACAATTCAAAGCAAATACAAGATGTTGTATCTCCATGGTAACATAATATTCCCTAGTTATATTCGCGACCTATCTCTGAAACCAGGACATGTTATCATATACATGTACATATAATACCATGGGTAAGATTTATTTTAATGAGGCCTTCATATATTTTGCATTCATTCTAGGCAGTTTCGTCCACGTATTCTTACATAATGTGATAAGGGTTTTTTTAGCTCACCTGAGCACGAAGTGCTCTGAGTGAGCTTTTTCGATTGATCATCGTCCGTCGTCCGTCCGTCTGTCCGTCCATTACAATTAAAATAAATTCCTCTCCTCCTAACCATGGAATATCAACCAACTTCACAGAAATGATCCTTAGGTAATGCTCTTTCAAAAAACTTCAAAGAATTAACATTCATGAAGAACCTTTCTTTCCAACGCAACCGAGTAAAAATACAGATAATCTCCCCCTCCCAAAGCATAAGGACTTGAACTTTGATATTTGTCATAAATCATCATCTATTGACCATCTACCATAATACTTAAACCAATTACCGTATCTTGAAAATTAGCCCTTTTCTGTGTCATCCCTGATTTACATACAAATAAAGAAGGGAATCTATAAAAATCTTCTTCCCCCAACCATAAGGCCTAGAGCTTTGATATTTGGTATAATTCATCATCTTTTGAACCTCTACCAAAATACTTCAAAGAACGTTCGTACTTTGAAAATTAGCACTTTTCTGCACGATCCCTGATTGTACAAAGAAATTAGAAGGAATCTTTGAAAATCTTCTACTCCCAAATCTTTAGGCATAGAGCTTTGATAATTTGTGTGTATTAATGTCGATCGACCCTTTACCAAAACATTCGAATTACCGTACTCTGAAAATAAGCCATTTTCTGTGCAATCCAATATTTTAGAAAGGAATAAAGAATGATGTCTTTGAAAGTCTTCTCCTTCTGAACCATTAGGTCTAGAGATTTTATATATAGTATAAATCATCATCTACTGATCCTAAACCAAAATACTTCTAAGAATTACCGTACTCTGGAAATTAGCTCTAAATGGTAGGATCTTCAATATACCTAGGATTAAATGAGAAAATCTTTATAAAATATTCTCTAAAATAATGAGGTGTAGGGCTTTGATAATTAGTTTATATCATAAAGCCTTGAGCTATAATACTCAGGGGAGCGATATAGGACATTCATGGTCCTCTTGCTTTTTGTCGTTGTTTCATACCGCCATGTGCTTTTTCAGAACCGACATATATTAATTTTTAGGCTTTCCAGGAGATGCAAAGATAGTACAGTAGACATGTAGCGGGATTCTTTTTGCTAGCCCCCCTCTCCATCCTTTTTGTGGGAGGTTGTGTGTGAATATTAACAAAGCGATTGCTTGAATTTGACCAATGCAGATTCTGAGGTCTTGCCACTTCAACGCCTCACATTCGCTTAGGTTTCTAAATTAAATGATTATTTAAACATCTTTCTCGAGTGTGTTGACCTGAACGTCGTTTATGTAACCAGTATGAAAATAATAAGGGTAATTACGCTCTTCGCCCATGTCATGATGAACCCGAAATATTCCTGTTTAGACAGGAGATATAGTAAAGATCAGACTGCATAGACGTGCAGTCTGATCTTAGTTCAAATCACCTGTCTATCCCAATGAAGCCAAAACGGTTTATAGAAATTAGTTTTTAATAAATATTTATTCACGATCAAGTAATCCAATGCTTTCCGGCTATTGATTTCGATACAAATCTGACAAACCTATTGATTCAGCATGACAAGGGTTAATCTCTATTTGACTGACTTTAGCCTGCATGTTTCATAATGTTGCACATTATGTGACTTGGTGATGACGGCGTCAGTATCTAAAAACAATTATACGTCGTTTATGTCGCCAAACCAACAAAAATGATTCAAATGAATGTCTGTTAAAGTCGGCGTTCAAAGTTTACCGCTGGTCTTAATGAATGATTTGTTCGGTCGATTGATTCTTAAATTGACGCGATCGGTCAATTGACAGACCGACAGTACGCCTACTGACCCCCGACTAGACAGCTCTGTAGAGATATCAAAAGACGCAAGCGTGTCCAATTTTTGAACAGGACCATAAAAAAGAAAAATCGTTGGTTGGTGACCTTATCGTCCAAACTACATATAACCTCTTCAAAACTTCTTTATCGTCTAGATAAGGAATAAAAGAGGGTATAAAACATAAAGGGGACATGAAAGCGGCTCTTGAACAAATTATAGTTAGTTTTTAATTTTCAATAATGCTTTAAGATATTCGAAAGAATAAGATTCAGCTAATTTATGAAAATACTGTTTATTATTGAAAAAAGAAAAGCTGCAGAAATATTTCGCGTTGCAAAACGCTTTATAAGTCAATTCAGTTTGTTTGTTTGTTTGTTTGAGTGTGGCCACTTTTAACAGTATTTCAGTCAAATCGCTGACGCTGGGGCACCTATCCATGGTTTCCTAGTATTTCTCACATTTGTGCTACATCTACAACCTTTCCGAGCCTCAAGATGTTCATTCCTCTAAAGTTTACGATTATATAACCATTGGTTGGAGACAAATGACGGAAAGGCTATTCAACACCACCGAGGATCGGACTGAGGACCTCATGATTGAGAGTTCGACGTGCTTACAACTTCGCTTTGGCCCCGGCTTAGTCAAGGAAGTATAACCCGAATGAAAACGGATTATCGATTACACCGGAAATCGCCTTATTTGTGGTTTCTCTGATGTATCAATTACGTCATAGGATTCAGTCATTATCGACATTCCCCGAAGACTAACGACATCATCCGATGAATTCCGATAAAGATAGATTTATATTGAATTTGGTAGATTTTACACGAAGAAAGAACTCTATTAAGAACTCTATTCGTAAGAATGACATTAATAACTATTCGGAAAGAAGATTTTTTCCTATCTATATCAAGTTTTATGAAATTCTGGTAAAGAGCCTTTTTAAAGAACATAACAAAATCAATACATACAATTCGTTTTAGTAAGTTTATTTCTGCGAAAGAGAATAGAATCACACGATTCCACTTTTTGACGCACCATGATAAAAGCTTTGGAAAATATTGTGGATAATGAAAGAATTGCTTGTTACAAGCAGTCTCTTAATAATCCACTATGTTTTCAACTTAAATGACAAGGATTTCTAAGATTTCACCAACTAAAATTTTCGTCTGCATTTCCTTTGAATTTGGACCAGTCTAAAACTTTATCGTCTGTAAATGGTTCAATAAACGCAGACTTCTTTACATCTAGTTTTACTGTTGAAGACATTTTTGTCGTCAAGTTGATAACATCCGCGAACCTCCTTACATTTGTTTTTATTGGAGTTGTAGGTCCACACGTATTTTCGGTTCGTCTTTCCACATTTCTCTTTCGGAGTGTGATCACATTCTACAAGAAGAAAGATTGCTGTAAATGTGATGGTAATGAAATGAATCTGCGCGAGACAATAATACAGCAACAAAAACAACAACAAAAACAAAAACCTGAAATGCTAGTGTACCTAATCGAGACTGAATTCAGACTGCGTATCCACACATTTAGATTAGGGTCGTCAATATTTACTTGTAGAATACTAAATCTTTTTCAATTGAAATATTTTAATTCACAAAATGCTGTTTAAAGTACAAAAGTAAACTATTCAAAACATGGCAAATACGGAAGACGAAACCAAAACGTGCTCGAGAATAGAAATCTGAAAAGGCACATGTAATGTAAATTGAGATTTATTTTGATTGTTTCATTGTTGTCATTATCACATTAATTATTTATTTCGTCCATCATAAACAGCGTTTTGATTGGTCGAAAGATTATTCATACCTCCATGAGCAAAATTTGAGCATGCAGCTCCGCACAAAATATTTCTGTACAAAAAGTATTAAAATTTGAAAAATAATTGCTTTTTTTGCTCGAAATCATTCAATAATAAGAAATGGAGGGATCTTTGAAAAAAGTATTGATCATCTATCTGAGTACTTTATGTTCAACTATATCTATAAACAATGGGTATTTACAAAAAATGAGACTTCGTGAAAAAGGGGGAAATGAATATATCTTGCATTCTTGCACACCGTTTTTATAGTATAAAACGTAAGTTATGCCTTTGAGGGCATAGGAACGTAGACGTGAAAACATGTTTTTTCTAGGAGATAAAATATAAAGCTGTCGTTCTTTACTAGGTAAATCGGTCTGACCCACAAAAAAAAAACACACACACAAAAAGTCGTTTTCTTCTCTATCATACTGAGAGTTACATTGGATTCTGTATGTTTGAATGGGGTTTAACGCCGCTTTTAACAGTTTTTCAGATATAGCGCGGCGGCGGGGCATCTAACAATGGATTCCTGGTATATCTCAAACCGGTACCATCATTACATCCTTTCACAGCCTGAAGCTGCTATCCAACTTAGGTTTACGCTTACTCACCCATTAGTGAGAAACAAATGTTACTGCCGTCGGTGATCGAACCAATAACACCCTAGGATTGAAGACTGGTGTCTGATGCGCTATGTCGGCGATCAGGAATATTCTCCTGGAAGATTCTTTGGTGATTGTTTGTCATTGAATCACTCCCGGAAAAAACTTGCAAATTGAAATACCTAGCCGCGACCTTTTAGGAAGGATATGACTTTCTCACATACGTCAACATCTTCGATGTGACGTCATTATTTGTTATCTACCGACATTGTCCTAAATTGCTCAGTGGCTTTTCCCGCCCACTTACTCCGTTGGCTCCGCATATTGACTCCAACGGGAAGTTCCAATTCGATTTTTAAAGGCGTTGTTTTGCAAAATTTATGGTCACTAAAGCACGTAACATAAAAAGAATGGTTGGTTGGCGAATTATACGTCGAAATTACGTCTTGCAAAGTCGTCAAACTAACATCAATGCTTCACATAGATGGCTCCCAATGTCGGAGTTCAAAGTTAACTCTCAGTTTAAATGAATGATTTCATTGGTCGGCAGATTATTTGATTGACAATCGCGATTGGTCAATTAGGTACATGGTATACGTTCCTACAACAACTTGTACAACTTGCAAATAAGTACAATACTAAGATTTACACCCAACCCCGACCCCTACCGTAATAAAATCTATTAAACATTCACAGGAGATTTCGAATCAATTGATTACCCAATTTAAAAAGATCAAATCGCTTCTATAGCGTTAAGTTTTGTATATCTTATTACTGTAATCGATTATTAAGTGGCAACTTATTATCAGTGTGATTTCTTGCTAACTCTATCCTATTATCGTACCCTCCTTATACGCACAGACGAAAAATAGGTCAGGAATGATTTATGTGAAAAGTAAAAAAAGCTTTTAACAAATACGTGCTGAAGAAAAAGAGGACAGGAAAGAATTGTGAGAAAAAATTGAAATAGATTTTAACAAGCAAATACCCATTTGTCACATTAATTTCTACTCTAAGGTGTCGCCTTGTGTTGTGTAGTAATAGGAAAGGAATTATGTTTTGTGAAATTCTAAAAACAATGTAACTTACTGATTGATAGTGAGTCAAGTGTATTCAAGGATAGAGAATGGGGAGAGAGACAGACAGAGAGACAGGCAGAGAGAAACAGAAAAAGAGAGAGGGGAGAGAGAGGGGAGAGAGAGAGAGTGCGAGAGAGAGACAAACAGACAGAGAGACAGGCAGAGAGAAACAGATGAAGAGAGAGGGGAGAGAGAGGGGGATACAGAGAGGAGAGAGAATGCGAGGGAGATACAGACAGAGAGAGAGAGAGAAACAGACAGAGGGAGAGAGAGAGAGAAAGAGAGAGAGAGAGAGAGAGAGAGAGAGAGAGAGAGAGCTGACCCCAGTACCAATTACATGGAGTAAATCAACAGTTTGTGTGAAAATCTCTCGAGATAAAGCGTTGTTAGGCGTTGACAAACATATCAAAGCATTCGAGTCTAGAGTATTCCATTTATGATACAGTAGTTCTTGTTGGGGGCTACCACCTCTATTAAGCTTCATTTAACCCTTTCCTTTCAGTCCCATGTTTTAACGTACAAGTATTTTTATACATAAAAAAAGTCAAAAATGACGAAATGGCTTGTAACAAGCAATTTCTCCCTTTTTCACAAGATTTTCTACCACATAAGAGGTTGTGTTTTAAATTGCACACTATTTTCATTGTCGTCTGCAACTTCTTTCAAATTAGACTAGTCTAAAATTTCGAGAAACAGGAAAGGGTTAAGCGACCGCAATGGAAATCCCCTTTTCAAAATTAAAAGTTATCATAAAGTAGAGACCGTATTTGCTTAAAAGCATATCATATATAAATCCAACATTGTTGGAACGCATTAGAATCGTCTGAAGGAGACATTCTAATGAGTCCTAACAACATAGAATTCTGTAATTATTTATGATTGCAATCGAATCAATCCTTCATAAAGCCAATAATCCATAAAATGTTTTTTAAGCGACCATTCTCTTAAGTGACCACTTTTTGGTCGGCCCATGAGTGGTCGCTTAATAAAAGATTTACTGTATTCAAAACAGTTGAATCGAGTTTGTCGTATATTTTGACCATTCGTTGTGACCTGTCCTGCGAGCTCGCGTCATCTGGTAATGTAGTCAAACGTATATATGTACATAAAACAAAAAGCACCTGTCACATGTCATTCAGAAAAAATATATCACTGGACAAATTCCAAAGAGCATAGGATGAAACAAACTTACGTGGATGCTCTGAAATAGAAAATAAATGCAATTTAAAATGTATACAGATGAAGCATTGAGATATGTATCAGAGATCTTTCTTGATACCTACAACCCCAACTTAAGGCTGCATTCTCTACAAGATTATTCCATTTAATTACAATGTTTGGTTAATTTCGTTACCGATGGAAAGATCGTCAATCGACCAAACACTTAGACTGACCCGAATTCAAAGATGTTTGCAGAAGAAAGTTTCAAGTTAATAGCATTTTGAATACCTTAGACTTATGGATTCAAAACAGTGTGGAAGATGAATAAGCTACTTGTTGCAATAAATTTCTTCATTCTACGCTTTTTTAATTCCCCATCCATTTTCATTGAAAAAACAAACTGAAATTCACAATTTCTATTTGTTTCTGTGGGATTACGATTCCTGCCCACTCTGCCAATGTTTCCTTTGGCGTCTTTCTTTTCCACTATTTCTGGCAAATTAATTTCGTTTCTTTCAAAAGTAGCCTCCTTCACCCGTAACCATACGATAAAAGTTAAGACTTGTACAAATTCAAAAAAAGTTCCGAACAACATTTTTAAAATGATGAAATCCTTTAAGTCTTTGGGGGTAGAAAACACTGTGGATAATGAAGAAATTGCTTGTAACAAGCAATTTGTTCATTTTCAACATTGTTTTTCAAAACTTTCATAAAGAGCTGTTGAATAGCGTCATTTTGTGGAAATGGGTTTATATAGGTTCGTGTTATCGCTGTATCTATCATTGAGGTAAGGCTTTGTGAAGTAAGAATAGATTTATCCGATATTATCCACTAGAAAAGAGGATGAAACATTTTGGCTCTCAATTGCAATTTCACAGAATTAGCCTTATTTGTGCTTTCCGATGACCTACAGATGACGTCACTGGCTGTCGTTTACAATGCAATAAGTCGTTATCGACTAACGACGTCGCCTGACAAATTCCGTTGTTTCAAAAAAGTGCAGTGGTACTATAATTTATTGAATCGCAAAATTATAGTGAAGTCGGTAGACTTAACACTTAAGAAGGTCATTTACAGTGAAAAAGACATAAATTACTATTGAAAAAGCAAATAAAAATTGTCATGAAAATCTTTAACCAATTCCTACACGATCCCGCTCTTTCACGCCCCTGAAGAAATCATGTCTGGAATACATTTTGGTAAATGAAGCAATGGCTTGTGTCAAGTAATTTCATAATCATCCACAATGTTTGGTTCGCCAAACGACAAAGATTTTGATAAACTAAAAATTCTCATCTACAACTTCTTTGAAATTGGACCAGTCTAAAATTTTAGTTTTCTGGTAATGAGTTTTATAGCTGCCTTAACCCATTCCCCCACAACAAAGTTTTAGACTGGTCCAAATTGAAAGAAGCTGCAGACGACAATTTTAAGTTGTTGAAATTTTAGAAAAAATCCTTGACTTTTGGGACAGAAAACGTTGTGGATAATGAAGAATTTGCTTGTGACAAGCAAAATCTTAATTTTCCACAATATTTTTGAAAGCTGTTTTATTGTGGGGCGTAAAAAGGAGGGATTGAGTAGGAATCGTTTAAAGCATTTTCTTAAGAAGGTATCAGACAGTCAGACGAGTGATGTACTTACTTGGTTTTCTAGCCTGAGCAGTCAACACTAAAGCCATCAACACCATCAGGATGATAATAGTGGAAGTCTTCATTGTGGTTTTATCTGATAAATATAAAATAATATATCTGAATACTGTTGATGTTTGTTGTGTGGACATCTTTTATCTCGAATAATTACTTATGTCGAAGTGCATTGACGGATCGCTGGCTACTCCCACTGACCTCCTGTAGGAAATTCGACTTAAATATTAAAATGTGGTCGGTTATATGTAATAAAATATATTGTTGGTTGGTAATCATAATTACCTGCAGTTACAACGTTCACAAAACCAACAAAAAATCTTTACATAAATTATAATCAATATTGGAGTTTTTCACTAGGGGTATAAAAGTAAAGACCTAATTGCAGTCTTTTCACAAGTATATAAGTTCACACGTCCATTTCGTAGTTGGTATCGCGTCGAACTCTCAATCATGAGGTCCCCGGTTCGATCCCCTGTCGCGACAAATATCCTTTTCGACATTAGTCTCCAACAAATGGGTGGATAATTGTAAACCTAAGTGGAATGAGCATCTGGAGGCTAGTGGATGTAGTGGTAGTACTGGTATGAGAAATACCAGGAATCCATGGATGCTCAAGTCGCCGCGATATGACTAAAATACTTTTTTTAAAGTGACGTTAAACCTCTTTGAAACAAACAAGTAAATAAATGGTACATTCTAAAAATGAAATTCAAAACTAACCTTATGTTGTACTAACAAAACGTCCAGCCTCAAGGTTCAGTTGGGGATACTGCCCAGTTCTGTTGACTATTTATATACTCATAAGCTGTTGATAATAAACACGTGACCTGTCAGGGCAAAAGGGGCTAGTCGGGAATTCTGCATTCGTAATGAAAGGTAAACGCTTCAAGCACACATAAGTCAGTATCTTTATTTCCAATAGAAATATATGGTGAAGTTGAATGACTATTAACTTTTAACCCTTTCCCACAAAATCCCGCTTTAGAAAAAATTGTGGAACATTGAGATTTTTTTAACAAGGAATTTCTTTATGTTCTATGATGTTATCCACCACAAAAGACAGAGAATTTATGAAGTCTATCACATCAAAGTCACTGTCTGAAATCTCTTTGAATTTGGACCAGTCTAGAAATCTGTGATCTGGTACGTAAAGTTATCACTCTGTTTAGTAGTCTGACACGTTCGTATTCAGGCTGACTAATTGACGGATAGCCGGCCCCTCCTGCTTACTCCTTTGGCCCCGCCCATTGACTCCTCCGGGTCCGCCCGCTGACACTTCTGACCCCAGCCACTGATTCCTCTGGTCCGCCCAATGACTCTTCTGGTCTCGCCAACTGACTCCTCTGGCCCCGCCCAATGACTCTTCTGGTCCCGCCCACTGACTCCTCCGGCCCCGCCCGCTGACTCTTCTGACCCCAGCCACTGATTCCTCTGGTCCGCCCAATGACTCTTCTGGTCCCGCCCACTGACTCCTCTGGCCCCGCCCAATGACTCTTCTGGTCCCGCCTACTGACTCCTCTGGCCCCGCCCAATGAATCTTCTGGTCCCGCCTACTGACTCCTCTGGCCCCGCCCAATTACTCTTCTGGTCCCGCCCACTGACTCCTCTGGCCCCGCCCAATGACTCTTCTGGTCCCGCCTACTGACTCATCTGGCCCCGCCTAATGACTCTTCTGGTCCCGCCCAATGACTCCTCTGGCCCCGCCAAATGACTCTTCTTGTCCCGCCTACTGACTCCTCTGGCCCCGCCCAATGACTCTTCTGGCTCCGCCCGCTGACTTCGACAGAAAGTTCCACTTTGATGTTAAATGACACTATTTCGCAAATTCTATGACCACTAACATATGACTAAAATATAAAATGGTTGGTTGGCGAACTAAACGTCGTAACTACAGCTTGAATTATCAGTAGTTACTACTATAAAGTCGCTAACCCAAGAATAGTACAGTGAGAGTTCAAAGGTCAATCCGCTGTAAATGAATAATTTGGTTTGTTGATCGTCTTTTCGACTAACAATAGCGGTCCGTTGGGTACTCCTTCTACAAAGTCCTTTTTCCTCGTGATAGGTCCAAAACTGACCTTCATTTAACCCAGTTAAATATCACTTTGTCAAACGCATGTGCTTATCTATGGCAGATGGTTATGGCAGAAAAAATATTCAATGATAATTAATACTCTCTTTTGTAAATTTAATCAACGTTAGCAATTTCGCATAGAGAACATATATATTGCTACCAAATAAAGAATTCCGTCATTTCGCGAGCAAAATAACAACATTTTGCTCGTCCAATGACGATTTTTATCTGATTCACTTCACGCGACAATGAAAAGCTCAATCTTATTCTACTTTGCTATTTACAATGGTCCTCTTAAATAAAAAACCTTTTACTGCAACGCGGTCATAATTTAAATGAGAAATAAGAAAATGAGTAGAGATACTTTAACATACTTAAGAGGTTGTTAGGACAAAATACAATCCTAATGTTTTGAAGAAAGAATCCCGTACCAGATAATTTTTTATACTTTTACCACGGAATTCACCTTGTGTTTGTATAAACTAAGAAATACAATGCATGATTGAGATAGCAGGTGGCACACTGTAGCTCGTCGCAAATTTGACCCAATTTTTATGAAACTTGGTCAGAGTGTATTTCAGGTCATTGAGATGAACCATATTGAACGTGATAAAATTCCAAAAAGCATTGGAGAAGCTGTATTAATGACAATTCCTTCGTGTACACTCTAGCGGCTACAAATACGACCCATTTTTTTTATCTAACTTAGTCAGAATATTATTTAAGTCATGAAAACAAACCCTATCGAAAATACAAACTTTCTTTATGAAAAATCTGTAAAGGGGCCTTAAATGAAAAGTTGCTTTGTACACGCTATAGAGGTCACAAATTTAGCTCATTTTTTAAGGGAAAAAAGCGGGAACATGGTCTAATTGTCAGTTTCTTAATTTTCAGTCTAAGGACCACAAACTCGGCTCTTGAAAATTGGTCAGAATATTTTGAGAAACAGGAAAGGGTTAAGGGTAAATTGTTTTATTCCACTCTCGGGAATATATCTTAGGCTGAGTTTTGATGAAACTCTTTCCGAACTATTATTATTGGAGAAGTTGGTTACAATCACACAAAAACAACAGGCCTTAATGACAATTTCTCGTGTATACTCTAGGGGGCCACTTTTTATGCTCAGTCTGTATGTTAGAAAGAATACCAGGTGAGGAACTTAGAATGATTATGGTCCATTTGTACAGTAGAGCCCACAAAAATCTAATTGATTGTTACATGCAAATTGTTAAATTTCGTATTTTTAATTTAGAATGTTCATTTCCAATTTCACGTGTGCAAAATAACGACCTAGTCTGATAAGGCTATTCGTTATGTGCACTTTTTGTATGGCCAAATGAATGGACTGTATTCAAGTTATAGAGTACTCCTATAAATGCGTGCATTTTTCTTCCTCTGTTACTCTGATATCGTTTATGCATCATGATAATCTTTAGCAAAGAAGACTACAAAACAAAGCAATGCTTTGCTAGATTACTGGTACCTTCAGTACTTTGATTTTTTTATTCCACCCGTTATATTGTTGAATACAATACTCTGAAAAGTAGATTTGCAAAAATTAGAGATCGATTATCAAAAAAAAAATTAAAAAATATGGTATTTCTTTCACCGTCTACGTATCCAAAGATCGCCTTGAAAGTTGCGATAATTTGTTTGAGAGTCACGTGGGACTTCAAATAGTTGCCATCCTTCTTTCACTTAATACTTACGAAACCCGGTTTCCGTCATCCACTTTTCGACCTGAGAGGAATTCGAAAAGTAGAAGTCAGACGCATTTTCTTCCACTTTTCTAAAAAATAAAATGGCACCTCGAAAAGGAGAAATTTTGACCTGACAATCGTCATAAAACTTTCGACTTTTGTCTAGAAAAGTGGATTTGTTTCTCACCAATGGGTCGATAATCGGAGTCCTATGTGGGATAGCAGCTGGAGGCTAGGAAAGGATGTAATGCTAGTACTGGTGCGAAAAATACCAGGATTCCATTGTTAGGTGCTCCAGCCGCCGCGATATAACTGAAAGATTGTTGAAAGCGGCATAAAAACCCATTCAAATCAAATCTAGGAAAGAGGAAATTGGGAACTACTACCTTTAATTTTTCGCATTCAACTTTCGGGTCGAAAAGTAGAAGCGGAAGTTTTGCTGTTGAAAATTGTCAAAAAAGTCTGCTTTTCGATCTAGCAAACAGGATAAGACTCACAATAAAACATATGAACTTTAACTTTTGAACCTCTCTGAGAGGTCGAAAATTTGAAAAGTTGAAAGTCGAAAGGGTGATTGTTAAAAGGCGAAATTGGTGGATTTTTTTCCTGGGTTGGACTTATTGTACGGTAGGACACATTTTTCTCTGATAAATGACGTTATTATTCTACATATACAAAAAGAAGAACAACACTTCGCTTTTTAGGCTAGAACCGTTGTACTCTAGAGTAGTTCCTTGTAAATTGTCATATTTCTCCTTTTAGCATGGTATTGTCGTTCTTGGCGATAGAGAACTGTATTCACGTGTACTTATAGATTTTTATCGTGAATATTTGTTGTACAGTGATAAGGCTTGAAACTAACTCCCACGTTTTAGGCATTCCCAAATTTCTGTGGTTGTGTTTCGTCGAAAAGTTTATTGCTAATGGTATTACTGTCACAGCATGTGTTTCAAGTCAAAGGAAGGCTTGAACCTAAGTTTAGATCCCAACGAAATTTGTGAAAAGAGCTATACTATGCCAAAATGACTCTTTTACTCTATTTTCAATTAATGAAAAACACACAGGAATGTAACCTATAAGGATCGGGGACTTATTAACTTTTCACTCTTGACTGGTTCAGGTGATGCTTAGGAAGAAACTTTCCGCGATTTTATTTCCTACTACGAAAAAAAAATCGACTAACTTCGACTTTTCCACTTTTCGAATTATCTACTTTTCAACTTCTCGGAGAGTTCGAAAAGTTAAAGTTTTTTATATTTTACTTTGAATCTCATCCTGTATGCTAGATCGTAAAGTAGTTTTCTATTCTGTTTGGTTTTTTATTATTATTCAAGGTTTTGCCATCCCAAATACAGATTTTAAAGATGCTAAAATTGTCATCTGCATCTTCTTCTGACAAAATTAAAAAAAATAAATGTTTTTACACTCTCATTGAGAGCGGATCTTACATGTATATATTTCAAATGATTACTTATTGATAAAACAGACGTAAACCTGTTAGCTGTTAATCCTTATCCAACTGAATATTTTTCCTCTTTTTACTATATTTGAAAACTTTGACATAATCAGATTGACCTTGTGTTAAAAAAATCCCCCAAAACAACAACAATAACCAGGTATGGTAGGCTAGGATCAGACTCATGTCTGTGCAGACTGTTCTTAGTCTATACACTTACCAAAGCTATTATCAAAGCAGGAATATTCCGGGATCAGCATGACAAGAGGTTTATCTTTAACATGTATGTAATTTGTTGTAAGGTGTATGGTGCACGGATAGCTAGAGATATTCTTCAAAATTAATCTACGTTCTGAACTTGGCATACGCATTGCGTCCATCGGTGTTACCACGTTTCAACAATCCAGTAGGATCTTGCGATGGTGTAGGAAAAGCAGTACCCAATTAAGCCCAGTTCATCACTTTTTAAAGCTTCGTTTCCGCAAACCAGCTTTATAATCTTAAAGGGCGTGTTGTGATGATTAGATATAATTCGTAGATTGCCTAAAGCACTTTTTGTGTATAAAAAACTTCTTAAATCACGCTACATTGAGATTCGGCCTTGTACTAAATATAAATTCAGTAATTTACCGACCGTTCGAAACTGCTCTTCGCAGCTTTGGTCCATGAAGTTGTCATTAGCTTCGCTTACCAACTGTTGGATTCTTAAATTACTATTTAGAGAACCCGGGATACGAACTGTATACCGAGTGGGTGATAAGCCATACCACACAACAAAGAAAGGAACGTAACAACCATTGATTGGACTGGAAATGGTTAATGATTTTGAAATATTAGCAAATGTTTAAGTGGTTCGGTATTAAATAACTTTAACTCTCTGCGCCACTGAATATAGCAAAGAATACTTCGAGATATAAATCCATGAATACCTTGTTTTGGATAAATGGCGAACACTCCTTTTGACTTTTAATATGGTCTTTCAACCGAAAAAACTTAAATAACTCAACTTTTATAAAATTAAAGTTGTGAAAAATCAATGAAACTCAAATGATACAATTTCGGGGTTTAATAGAAATCTGGGCAAAAACCGTCCAACTCAAATAAACATTCTGAAACTAATTTCAAACTTAAAGGGAGGTATCGATGTTTCTGAAACCTAGATAAGAAAAAATTACCAAGTGCCGAAAAATAGACTAAAACGAACATTTAATACCTTAAGTTAGGTCAGGTATTGTATTGGTGGTAATCTAATATACATAAAGTGGCTTTTTGTGATTATATCGGAAAGGTTCAGCGGAATTCCAGGTTATTTTTAGATATCACGGATTTCGGCTGTCGACATCGAATGACCTCATTTGCATATGACCCAAAGTGAAATGAAGGTGACAATTTACTAGCGAAACAGCCAACGTCCTAAATCATGTCACATGATAAGGCACAGCGCAAAACTACGGTAAGTGTTTATATTCGTAAAAACGCTTACGACAGTTTTGGAATGATCTTTACAGAACGGCTAGCGAACATAACTCCTGATGACGTAACTATGACGTTGGTTTGATGTAATTCAAACTAAATGCAAGGTTCCAACGGTTAATCGCGCCACGTGAATGCCATATAATCTTCGCAACTGTCTCGGATTAATCTAAAAATAGATTAATAGCCTACGTAGGCTATTAGGGAAATACCCTGCTTTTTTCTGATAAGCGACATCAGATTTTTGCAAAACTACTTTGTGGCATATTGTATTCAAATAGTATATGAGAGGAATTGAATATAATTAAAATCTGTGACATGAAAAAAACATCGATACCTACCTTTAAATGTTGCAATGACATTAGATGATGATAATTAATATAAAGACTAATTCAACGAGCAAGTGATCAAACAATAATACAGTATTTTCCTTGAGGTGGTGGATTGATGGAGGGAATTTCCTTTAAATTGTAATTAATGATAATTTTTACAATCTGGCTAGAAATTAAATATACCAAATTCTATTGTCGGTGAGCTTCCAAGAATCCATGAAACGAAAAACCTAACCCCCCTTAAGCATGAATCCGCTTTGTGTATTCATACAGTGTGGTAAGTGATTTCATTTCATACCTCCACGAGAACAAAACATATTCTCATCATCTCTAAAGTGATTGATGTTTTATAGTGAGGGGGAGGTTGTGTATCCTGACCAATCAACTAAATGGCTCTTTGCAAAGATTACGTGGTGAGAATAAGTTATGATGCTTTTAACCCATTAACAGACGAAAAAATTATAGACAGGTCCAAATTCAAAAGCGTTCCAGACGACAAATGTATGTTTATAAAATTCTAGATTTTTTTCAATTTTCTCGGTAGAAAATATTGTGGAAAATGAAGAGATTGCTTCATTATCCGCACTGTCTTCCACCGTTTTTTTTTTTTTTTTTCTTTTTTTTTAAGGGGCGTCAAAAGGCGTCACTGTGTGGGAAAGGGTTAAATTACACAGTAGATCGAGATAAGAAAAACAATTTGAATAAGATAAATGCTGAAAATCAAACAGAACTAGGGCAGATCGTTATATTTTGCAATAGTTTAACGAGCTGATTTTGTTCTTGCTCGATCGACATTTTTTTCCGGTCAAGGTGTCTATAGAGTTTGGCCCTAAAAGTCCTATGTGCTTTATTACTTTTGTCTTGCTAAATAAAATCCTTTCAGAATTGTATAAAAATCAAAGGGGGTGAAATATATGATAGTACTTGTTGTTCAGTTGTCAATACTTCATTTGAAAATTAATTTCATAACTCTGGTTTCAAAAGGACAGACAGCAGGTGTTGACTAAGATCAGGCTGATGTTTGTCTATACCTTCTGTCCATACCGGTATATTCCAGGTTAAGCATGACAAGGGTTAAAGCTTCATTTTGGCAACAGGTACCCCGAAACGTTGTGTGAATGTAAATCTTGGACAAATGACTGATAGATGGCCACGCCCACCGACCTACGATCTATAATTTCGTTGAAGGTACATGTTATAAACGTATTTTTTGTAAAATATTCGTAAGATATAAAAACAGGAAACTCGAAACAACTTCAAGCAGAGGTTACACCGATTAAGTTGACACACAGACAAAAGTGTTAATTATAATTAAGACGTTTTTTTTTCTTGTTCAGAAAAAGGCTAGAAATTATTTAATGAGGACTGGAATGTGTATGCAGATTTTTTTTCCAGGAACCTTTTCTGAGCAATACCCACCCTGTCTGCAAGCAGAAAAACAGCTCATAAGCATGTTATACAGGTCAAAGGTCATTAGGTGCTTTTTTGCGCTTTGAGACTTTTATTCTTATATATGTGCAAATTTCTTGGGAGTATACATGAATGTTTTTATAAATTTAGAATGAAAACATATCATCGCTACTATATAAAATCAAAGCGCTGAAAGCCTGAGATATGTATAACAGGAGATATATAATCTGGGCAGAAAAACGTTTCATGGTCGGATTATCGGAGGTGCCACTTTCTACCCAAATCTATTGTCGATTATGCGCAGATCTGCCAATTTGTGCGCTAGGGGACACAACCTGCCCACAACGATTTTCATCCCGTTGAGGTATTGTAACGATATATTTACATGTATATATCGTTACATATTTTTCACCCGATCAAAATACTTTGAAGGGATCTGATAAAGGATCCTTCCAGCGAATTTTGGTTGATTTGGTTGAATTATATTCAGTACTTTCTGAGAAGAAGATTTTTAAAGTAAAAGTTGACGGACGGAAGGACGGACGGACGACGGACACCACATCATGACAAAAGCTCGTTGGCTTTCAGCCAGTGGAGCTAGCGAGAGAAAGCTAGAGAGTGAGAGAGATGGGGGAATGGAGCGTGTAGCCAGGTTCGAACTAGGAGGCTTTTGCGTGCGGTGAGAGTATTCTACCACACAGACCAATTTCGTTATGTAAATATGCGCTTTATAATCTCCAGATAAAGAGAGCGAGAGAGGGCTTGCGGTCGTTTACCATGTAGACGTTGCATCCTTTGGGTAGAATTCGGAGGTAAAAAATATATAGACACAAAGTCCAAGCACGACCAAACTGTTTTCAGACAGTTCAAATATGATTCTATGAATGACCAATTAATTTGTTAAACAAAACATTCCAATCGTGCGTAAAGCCGACAGCTTCGCTTATCAGCTTTATACAGCAACTTCGTCTAACCGGACCGTTTTAACATTGTTAACTAGAATAAGTAATATTTAAGTATTAAGTATTATTTTGGTTTGAAACAAACACCTTATTTTTTCCTAACAATATGATATGATTATACATGTTTAACAATTTCAAATGTATTATATATCTACTTTCTTTCTTTCCATTCACTCATCAAATTTTGATAATTTTGCCAAATTCAGAACACTCACACGAAAGTACTGTACATCAAGCCGACAGCTTTCAATGAGTCATGTCTCGCCTTCGTCCTTCTCGCCTCAATCGGGCGTATTAATTTACGGTCAGATCCGATCTACTTTTCATGCGAAAGAAGATCACATTGATTGCAGTAGATGTTTTTACTTTATGTTTTCACATTAAACTCTGCATGGGTTTGAATTTTTAGCATGGTAACTTTAGCCTCAGATTGCATACGCAATCTCGGGCTAAAAACTAAAGGCGCTTTATACAGCTCCGTCGTCCTGATATATTTATGATAGGGGTTATCTAATTGACCAATCGCTGGCCCCGCCCACTGAGACTCTAGGCCCCGCTTTTTAACTCCAACAGGAAGTTCCGCTTCGATTTTTAACGTCGGGTTATGTTTTTTTGTTTTGGTTTGTTTTGCAGGGTTTTTTTTTGGGGGGGGGTTGTTTTCTTTTTTAAATCAATGGCCAGAAGAATGTAACAAAAAAAGTAAAATGGTTGGTTGGTGACCTAAACGTCGTAATTTCAGCTTGAATAAGCTGTAGTTACGACATCTAAGTCGCCAAATCAACAATAAGGGTTATCAAAAATGGCGGCCAATGTTTGAGTTGAAAAGCTCAGGTCCGAGCTAGATAAATTATTAAATGGGTCGGTTTATTCCTCGATTGACAGCCGCGATTGATCAATTTTCTTAAATACAGGAGGCAACTTATTTTAGAAAGAATTACTTTTTCAAATATATTTATCTTAGAAGAAACAAGTATTTCCCTTGCTCTGGACCTGAAATATGGCAATTCCCGCAAAGCAATATTATTCCACTAAGATTTTTTTCAAGAAATCTGATAAACAGTCACCAAAAGATAACCCCGGAGATATAAGGTCCTCCACCAAGATTTTCAGTATATACCATTATATACCATGGAAATTAGCCTCGTCAATTCAAACCTTGTATTAAAGTTTTCACTATAATCTTATATGGAATTTAGCCCGATCCATTAAAGCCATCTTTTCATCCGATCATATTTTTACAAAAAAGTATTACACAAAGTCATCCAAGGAAAACTCATGTAAACTTTCATTGAAATCAAGCAACTTGTTTCTGGGTAGAATACTTTCAAAATTATCACTATACACGACTTGTTGAAATTAGCCTCGCCCATTAATACCATGTTTTTAACAGACCGGATTACTTAGAAGGAATCTGATTAAAAGTCTCCCAAGGATCATTCATGTGAAATTAAGTTGAAATGCATTGACTAGTTTCTGTGAAGATTTTCAAAGTTTTCTTCATATATGAAATTGACCCTGCCCATAAAAGTAAATTTGTTTATCAAATTTTGATAAACAGTCACCTAAGGATTATTTCTGTCAAATTTGGTTTAAATCTGTCCCGTACTTTTGGGAGAAGATTTTTTAAAGTAAAGGTGAACGAAAGCACAGACACACAAACGGACGCACAACGGACTCAACGCCACGACCAAAGCTTGCTGGCTCTCAGCTAGTGGAGATAACATTTTTTTTTTAAAAAAAGCTTAAGAAACAATATAAACTGATGAGTTCTCATGTTAATTCTAGGATTTGTGGTTTCTGTAATGAAATACTGACATTTTGATTGTTTTTGTTTGTTATCTACGTTACACTGAATCATAAAATCTGAGTTTTATTTACCCAAAACTGAAATTGGGATCTTTATGCTGTTGACTCAACACTTTACACATCTAGAAATGGGTCTCTAGAAGTTCAAAATAATCTGAAGAGAACTTGAAATCCTATTCTCAATTGATGCACTAACAACAGCATGCTCGTAGATTCAAGTAAAACCAAGTGCATGCTTATTGGGTCGAAAAATAAATCTAAATTTTCTAAACTTGATTTACGCTTCAATAATATTCCTATAGCAAATGTTAAATCGCATAGATGTTTAGGTTTGAAGGTAGAAATACATTTATCGTGGTTCATACAACAAGTTTGTAAAGGAACAGTGATGTTGCTTTGCTAAAAAGAATATTATTAAACCTTACTCTAGAAATGAAACAAATTCATATTCTACCGTGTTTTGATTACTGTTGTCCCGTCTGGGGAATTACATTATCTTTCTAGTCAACTAAAGCAACTCACACCAAAATACGTTAGTACTATGATGTTCTATATAATATAGAGCTGAAATTACATATTCTTACAGTAACGTATATTTTTGACTGAAATCGTTGTATTTTGTCCACTCGAGAGACGAATTCCTATTTCCATCGTGGTCCTAACTTATTCCAGGTGTTATCATGCGTTAGCGAGAGAAAGAGAGAGAGGGGGGGATGGTTTCTAACCACTGCATACCACTTTTTTCAGCTTGGTAGGTTTGGGCTCTGTATGTAAAGTGTTCTGACCAAATACACTATCCGCCTCCGGTCGAACTCGAACCCACAATCATACGTGTCGAGTGCCAACGAGCTAGACTACCCAAGGCATTAGAAAGGGCTTTTTTGCTTTAAAAATAACGATGGTACTTTATTCGTGGTTTCTTTAATTGATTGATGATAAACAAATTGATTTTACATTTGTATACAATTAATAGACACAGACTTGTTTACATCTTGTTTTGCTGTTGAAGACATTCTTATCGTTGAGTTCATAGCATCCTCGGATCTCCTTGCATTTTTGTTTGGCCTGGTTGTATGTCCATACAAATTTTCGGTTGGTTCTGCCGCATTTCTCTCTAGGATAGTGGGCACATTCTACAAAATTGACAAATCAAACTGGCGTTTCACTATTCTCAGGTAAATAGCTCAAAGTATAAATTAAAGGCGATGGTATGTCACATAATTAAATCCGAATTGTTTATTGCGTATTCGCTCAAAGTAAACAGGTAAAAAGGTTAAAGTTTTGAAGTTTCAAGATCGAACGCTTACTAGTAAGAACAACTAAGCCGCAAACGTCTCGGTTTCAAAAGTTTTTATTCACAAACAATTTTACTGGTGACATATCATCGTCGGTGAAGTATAACTGACCAATCGCTGGCCCCGCACATTAACTTTAACAGGGAGTTCACTTTCGATTTAAAACGGCGTTTATTTCTCTTTCTTTTTTAATTTACGACCAGTTGCATGTAACAAAATGCATTTTAGTTAGTAGCGACTTAAACGTCGAAACTTGAATAAGCTGTAATTACGACGTTTAAGTTGACAAACTAACAAAAATATCGACTTATGTCGGAGATCAAAACTTATTTCTGGTCTTCACGAATGATTTCATTGATTTACTTGTTTTTGATTGACAGCCGCGATTGGTCAATTGGTAAAATGTAAATCAATCGCTACTTTGACCAGTGTTGTGGATACTGATGTATTGTTATCACTGGTCAGAATATCGTATTTAAGTATTCATCTGGCAGTGACAAATACTACTCCATATACGGCAGTCTAAGATACCGTCATTTTCAATTGTGTAGATAACGTCATAATGCGAAGTAACGTTGTCTGGATGGAAATACATGTAAACATTATACAAACGTTTTCTTATTCCATCGAATTTGTTTAAAAAAAAGTAGGTATATACTAAATGGAATATTACATTAGCGTAGCGATACAACATTTTGTATTTGATTCTCACTGCGGGGGAAATTTTGATACCCAACTCGACCTTTGGTCTCGTGAAATAACACAATTTTCCTACGCAGCTCAAAGCAAATACAATATGTTGTATCTCTATCGTAACACAATATTCCCTATTTATTATTATCAATGGTTAAAATATCGTATTTCAATTTTATTAGCAATATTATTGATCCGAACCTTGTATTTGATCCTCGCTGCGCGTGAGAATTTTGATATTGCATGTGACCAAGCAAAGGTTGGGTGGAGTACAAAGTCTTCATACGAAGTGGGGATCAAATGCAAAACCTGGACCAATTTTACAGCTTAACAGTCTGATTAGCTTCGTAGGGCGCTCAATTTCAAAGATTGAGATCATAGATTCGAGGCCTTAGTTTAACCATCTAACATGTCAATTCGATGAGAGGTAAACCCGTGTGACCAGGCGGGGCTTCGTCCTGTATCCTTCCACTATCCCCCGTAACAGCTGTCTTCCGAGACGTCGATCATATTGGCAAACGCTACTGCACCGACGATAATTAACGAACATATACATACTATAGCGTAACAATTTAGAGACTTACACGACATTTTGTTTTCTTCTTCCATGTCCGATTTTGTCCACGTACCATGCATGTATTTTTCCCAAGAAAATTTGGTGGTATATCATAAATTATGGCATTAAATTCACACTACCGTCTTTTTATTAAGATGTTACACTGTATTTTCATTGCTTTGTAAACGCTTCCTGTATCGGAGCAAAGAAACAGCGTTACACTAATCGAAAACATTATGAAAAAGGAGAAGTGCTTTACACAAGCCATTTCTCATTTTCCCCTCATAATTTTCAATGATTGTATCTCTTTAGGGCGTCAGAAAGCGTCAGTGTGTGGTAATGATTGAAACAGCGTAACTAAAGCTGAATCATGCCCTTTACTAGTAAGTCGTCCAAAGGATTTAGCTTTTTGATTTATATCCCTCGCCATTTATCTAAAAGCGGCTTTTGCACAGATTAAGAAGGAAAAATTTATTATCTCAATTTTCAAATTTCTTACTCTTATGCTTTCAGACAATTGAAGAATATGATTCAGCTAATTTTGTAATTAGAATGACTGTCAATAACCTTCAAAACCGAAGGAAAAGAAGAAAAAATATTTATCGTTACGATTCTCTCAATAAGTCAACGAGGTAAACCCGAATGGAATCGTAATACATCGGGCAAACACGTTATCTGTCGAAATCCCCAAAAATTACCAAGTTTGTGGTTTCCATGACGTATCAATTGACCAATCGCTGGGTCCGCCCATTTACTACTTTGGCAACGCCCACTGACCCTGACAGGAAGTCCCGCCTTAAATTTTTACGGCGTTAATTTGCAAAATTCATGGCAGTAGCGTGTTACAAAAGAGTTGAATAAGCTGTAGTTACGACGAATAAATCGCCAAACCAACAAAAATGTGAACAAAATGGCGGCCAATGTCGGATTTGAAGAGCTTAGATCCGGGCTGATTTGGTTTATTCCCTGAGTGGACAGACGTGATTGGTCAATTACGTCGATTACGTCATTGGCTTCCTCTAACAGGTAAGTCGTTATTGGCATTACACGAAGACTTACGACTTCATCCGATGAATTACGATGTTTGAAAGTAGGGCATAGGAAGTATGCTACATAAATTGAACTTATAATGAATATAGTAGGTTCAATACAAGGAAATACTCGTCTTCGCAAGCCAAAAGTTCCATCCCCACCTTGTTCCTTACGAACGTTTCCTAAGCAACAAGGTGGAGTTAGAACCATTGGCTTGCGAAGATGGGAAATACCTTTTATTGTGAACATGACATAAATAACTATTTGAAAAGCAGATACTTTTGCCATATCAAGTTTTCATGAAATTCTATTCAAGAGCCGCTTTAAGAATCATGTCGTTTGGAATATCTTACTGTCACAAGCGTGTTTCTTCAACAGTCTGAAAATGCTAAAATGGCGATTTTCAGGCTTTAGTTGCTTGGTTGTTGCTTAGTTTTTACTTAAATTTGTACAAAAGGTTAACCTATTCATACTCAACAAGAATTTAGACTTCTTAATAACTCTAGAGTACTGAGACTCGGTATAAGGTCGGGGGGGGGGGGGGAGAAAATCCTTAAGAAGAAAGCAACTTACGTGGATGTTCTGAAATAAAAGAAGAAAAATACACGTTAATCTTATACAGCAAGTGAATTCAATCAACCTGAAGACATACGATAAAATACCCTCACAGCCCTATGGGACTACATCGTTATTTATTGTAAGTAAATGAAGGACATTGGTGTCAGCATTACATGAACTGTACATAAAGTATAGATGTACAGGTTAAAATGAGTGATCAAAGGTCAATTTTGTCTAAACTGTACCTTATCCTCTGATCACTCATTATAACCTGTACATCTATAACTTTCTACAACAACCAAATGGTAATTAATTCGTTAACCATTTCACTAAGAATACGCATAAAACGACACAGCGTTATTGTCGTTCTGAAACCTCGTAACTACAGCTTGATTCAAGTGGTAGGTACGAGGTTTTAGAACGACATCGGCGACAGGTATGCCCAAACACTAGAATAACACAATGCTGGTTATTTGTTAACTTCATACAGACTCGACAACGAAATGCGTAAGTGACCCATCATACAAAAAAGATCCCAGAAAACTCTGTAATATAAATACTTGAAAATAGGGTCGGATCCATGGGAAGCCTATAACAAATATTGCTTGTAGAAATATATACAATTATAGTTTGTAGTTCGACCATTTTAGATACAGAAAATCTACGATTGGTGAACCCTAAATACTCTGCACAATACTCGCAGTCTGACCAAGTTCGTGGTTTATCGGATCTATCGTTAACAGCATCATTATCACTATTAGTGGTATCATAATTATTCTTCTGATATTATCATAAGGCTTCTCATGTGATCTGTATAACATTTGATAAACCCTTGTCATATTCCTGTTTTGGCAGGAGGTATAGATAAAGATCTGCCTGCACATAAGTGCAGGCTGATCTTCGTCTACACCACCTGCTTGTCCACCTAAAACCAGGGTTGTTTATAAGATATGATTTCAACAAAGAATTAAACACACAGAAAGTTCTTCCAGTGCTTCCAGCTCTTTAATTGTAATGCAATTCTGGCGAAGGATTTTTCAGCATGACAATGAAAAGCCCCGATACCTATTTATTCATGAAGGTATTAACGAAACATTTGTCATTTACTACTCAGAGACCACGAGGTGGTCCGTGTCTTTAGCCTACTTGATCCTTGGACATTATGTAAGCATTGAAAATCTTTGACTTATCGTATAAATCAATTTGTAGTTTAGTCTAACAAGATCCCAACGTTTTTATTGGCTGAACTCTTTTTTGTATATCCACGAACAAAATTTTGCGTACGCAGCTATTTTGTGTCCATGTAATAAAACTTTACTCAGAACTGGTCAAACATTTGCTTTGATTAGCTTGATGACAATGAATTATAAGAAATGAAGAGATTTTTTCTTTCATTGAAGTTTGAACCTACAGACTTAATCAATTCGTTCTGTGTATCCATACAGTTTTTATTAAGATTTTAAGTTCACATCTCAACAAAAAATATATATCTAGGGGTTAGAGCAAAACATGGTATGGGTCAAAAAAGTGTATAGACCCCTACAATGTTTTTGCTCTAACCTCTAGATATAAATTCTCTTCATTTCTTAAATAACTTACTGGGTCTAGGAGGACTTCTAGCTTGAGCAGTCAAGACTAACGCCATCACGACCATCAGGATAATAATAGTGGAAGTCTTCATTGTGGTGTTTATCTGAAATTACAATAAATAGAAACAATCGCGGAAAAAATCTAGGCATCGAAATTGCTGCTACACCTTAACATAGATATACATGTACATCTAGTTTACATTTTCTTTCTAACTCGTGCTCTAAACATCGTAAAACTGTACTTGTTTGCAGACAAAAATCTTTAAAATAATAATATCTGACATAAAATCACAAACAACTGCGAGGGATTATCGTTGAACGAATAAAAACACAGGTTGATTAATATGCATTTTATCTAGAGGAACTGGAAAATATTTCAAGTAAGAAAATGTACTACATGCTACATACGATATACTTTTTACGAATTCTTTCTTTTCTAAAGATTTAAGAGTATGCATTTCGCTTTTCTGTGCGCAAATAAGTGAATTGGTAGTTGCTTTCAGTTTTACAAATAAGTATCTTAATTGAACGCAATTTGATGGATAGTTGAATGGATAGGTTATGTCTGTTAGCGAAGAGTCGGGCAGATATGTCCATAATCGATCATAGATATTGACAGAAAGTTACATCGAACAATCTGAGCATCAAGCTTGTCTGCGGAGGTTACGTATCGTCGTTGTCGTTCTAAAACTTCATAACTACAGCATGATTCAACCTGTAGCTACGACGTTTTAGAGCGAAAACGATTATATGTCTCGAATATACCAAACGATTATATATCAAATTGCTAGTTCCTGAAGGGATATAATAAAATTTAATATACAAGTACGTCAACAAGAATCATGTCATTTTCGTTCATATACCTTGTAATTTAGACATTGCAGTTTAATTTTCGGCACGAGTGTCGGTATAATTAGCATTAACAAAAATATCAATATTAAAATACATGTAGACTACGCTTCTAAAATAATAAATGTACATCGGTATTTGGGATTCATCTCAATTTCATCTAGAATGAAAAAAATCTGATTGTACAAATATCTTTACAGAAGAAGGGGGAAGAAAGGAAAAAGAAAAAAAAACAAACAAACAAGAATTTACGTTTTAAATAAAGATTTTTCTTACATTCGTACTCACTTATAAAGAGACGTTTCCTTCACCAGACGATCAAGTGGCGGCAATGTTTAATGGCAGATACTGTCCATTTTTACCGGCGGATATTTATATAGCAAGCAATCGCATAGGTCAGGGGCTAGTGGTCCTCAATTAGCCCTGTTAATAATGATATTGTCAAAATGTTCTGTTGCAGTAGAACAGTTTGAGTTGACGCGCTTTTCAATGAGTCTATTTTATAAGCTAATGTGGCTTGTCATACGTAAACGAATCATTCGATTCTTCGGTGAGAAACGTTTTTTGGTAATAAATTTATAATAAGTAAACTTATTGACGGTGCGCGAGCAAAATGTCGTAACGACAGCTTTATCAAAGCTGTCGTTACGAAATTTTGCTTGCGCGCCGACGTTTTGGTAAAGAATGGTGAAATTCTATAATCATTAACTTTGCCAGGACTGATTGGTTTTTACCCTGCTCAGGTAGCACAAACTTCGGTGTTGGCGATACGCGCAGTCTCACCAAGCCCTTTATTTGTCGCATGCTGAAAGTCTGATTATACATGAACCATGACGCGTCTCACAAATTGAGTGATACGTTTAATCACGCGCCTCGCTATAGTAGATTTCATCATTCTCGAGCAGCTATATAGCTACTTTTTTTCAAAACTCGTTCCTTGGTAGTTGACTGATCGCCGGCCCCACCAACTGACCCCTTGGTAGTTGACTGATCGCCGGCCCCACCAACTGACCCCTTGGAAGCGCCCACTGACTCCGCCAGCAAGTTCCATTTATATAATGTATATAATAAACGGCGTTATTTTGCAACATTTATTGTTGTTAACATGTAAAACAAGCGACAGAAGATCACATTGATTGCGGTAGATGTTTTTACATTATGTTTTCACATTAAACTCTGAATGGGTTTGAATTTTTAGCATAGTAACTTTAGCCTCAGATTTCTCACGCAATCTCAGGCTAAAAACATACTAGTTGGCTGACGACCTGAACGTCGTTACTAGATCTTGAATAAACTGAAGTTACGATACAAGGCCGCCAAACAAACAAACATGCTTCACGCAAATGTCGGAGTTCATAGTTGACCACCTGTCCTAAGGAATGATTTGATTGGTCGATCGATTTTTTTTAGACAACCTAGCTCCATAAGTTAACAACCTTAAGCTATTTTTGCGATGACAAACGAACCGAGATAACCAATATCTATCCTAGCTCCTTTTGTCAAGATTCTACATGTTAACCCTTGTCATGCTGAGTAAAATCTCTGTGGAGGATTGCATCTAAATCAAAGGACTGAAAGCACAGTGAGGCTCTATGTGGATAAATTTTTCTTTTGATACATGATTAATATAAACAACTCTACCTTTGAAAGGGAGAAAAAGGTGGTGTATACAAAGATCAGTCTGCATATATGTGCAGACTGATCTTTGTATATACCTCCTTTCAAAAACAGTAATATGCCGGGTTGTGCATGACAAGGGTTAAGATTATATTTTTACTAAGTGTTCCATGTTCATATATTTACACCCGAAATTTGAAAAAAGCTAGGTTTTTATCTATCTGTTTGTCTGCTGAACCCGACGGATGTTATTGTTTAATCTGACGTAGATTGATTTGCGTCTCTCCTCACTTAACCCTGTCCCCCTTTTTTTTTTTAAATTTTAGACTTGTCCAAATTGAAAGAAGTTGCAGACGATAATGAAAATTGTATGCAATTTGAATTGAAACTATCCTATGTGGTAGAGAAAAATGTGGAAGAATGACAAATTTCTTGTTACAGGCAAATTCTCATCTTTCCAAAACGTTTATCAATTATAAAATCACCTCAACTTCAATTCCCGCGTTTGAACAGGAATGAGTAAATGTATTTAAAAAAGTCATGTTTTACAGGTTTTAAACCGAGAAAACTAATTAAAGGTGAGCGATAGACCCTAACTGGTAAGGACAATACAACTTTATCCCCATTGAAGTATAGTGGATACATGCTTTGTGATTTCTCAATGTTTTATCCACACACTTTTTTACATTTAAAGTTCATAATTAAAATCAATGTAAAATTGACAAAGGACGACATTCATGTTAAGCCTTTTTGTTTGTTTGGAGCCTAAAACGCCATAACTACAGCTTATTCAAGTTGTTGCTACGACGTTTAGGTCGTCAGTCATCCATTTCATATTCAAGCGATCCGTTTATTTGAAGTAAGAAACTTTAATGTATTTTAACGTACTAGTTTATTTTTGCCTGGAAAACAATAATCGACCGCTCAAACCAAAGAAATAGATAAACAAGATTTTCTAAAAACAATAATCAGCTACCTTAGAGTAGATCCTTTGAAAAAAAAAATCTGCCTTCAAATTTCGCAGACCAAACTAGAAATTCCATTAGGTCATTACTATCCACATGACCTCAACCGTAAACGATGAAGGATCGAGATTGTGAATCAAAATAATGGTTTAACAAATCAAACTATTGATTTAGGTCGGGTTAGAACTTTGAACTCCAACATTGGCTAACAATTAATAAGAAACATTTTCGTTGGTGAAGTTGAAGTTACGGCGCTACGGTTGCCAACCAACCATTTTATTTTTGGTAAATTTACAAAACAACGCCGATTGATATCGAGGTCTAACTTCCTGTCGGAGTTCGGAGGCGTGATCAGCTATCCATCAATTATGCTGTTAACTCCCTGGAAGCGTTAATCCATATTCAAGGTGAATGAAACATCTCGTAACAAGCATTTCCTTCTTTGACACTATGTTTAAGCCTGTGTGTGATATTTTGTAATTATTTCATACATGCGTGTAGTGCAAACAATGAACAGCCTGGACAGTTTGTTTGTTTGAACGGACTTAACGCCACTTGAACAGTATTTCCCTAACCATGGTGTCCTGGTCTTTCTCACACCAGAACTACCACTGCATCCTTTTCGAGCCTCCGGCTGCTCATCCCACTTAGGTGTACGATTATCCACCAATTCGTAGGAGACAAATGTCGGAATGTATATATGCCGAGGCCGGTGTACGAATCAGGGACCTCATTAATGAGAGCTACCAACTGTTCTATGGCCGCGTCGACCTGCACAGCTACTCAGGTTATTTAGATTATTCAATGATCTTCTAAAGAAGAGTGAGGTCAGTATCTTCCTAGAGACAGCACAGTGAGACTTTGATTAGAGCATGCGGATGTATAACCTGATCTAAATCTCTACTCGGCGTACAAGTAATGATTGGAATGTCACACGAAGGCTCATTTCTACCCTAAAGAACTTGGTATTTCTCCAAATTTACTTCAATTTAGATTGTTATTTGTAGCTTCTTGTCTGATCCAGTGTCATTTGGTTTTCAGGGATTTGTTTTAAAGGCGGGTATCGATGTTTCTGAAACCAAAATAAGAAAATTTTGCCAATTTCAGAAAAATACGTCAAAACGAACGTTTAAATCTTACATTTGAGTCAGATTTTATCTTCGTGGTAATCTGATAGGCTTCGAGTGGCTTTTTGTGGTTATATACAAAATATTCAGCGGAATTTCATGTTATTTTTAGATATCACGGATTTCGGTTGTCGACATCGCATTAATTCCTTTGCATATTACTCAAATTAAATGGAAGATAACAAATAGTCAAGGGACACAACAAAACGTCCTAAATTACGTCACATCACCTGGTCAGTGCACAACTAGGAAAAGTCTATATTCTTATTAAAACTTATGGCAGTTTTGGACTGATCTTTACATTATCGAAGACCGGGTAGCGAAAATAACTCATGATGACGTAACGATGACGTTGGTTTTATCAAATTCAAACTAATTTTGGGATTCCAACGGTAATAAGCAACACGTGAATGACGTGAATACATTGTACCTGTCTCTGCTTAATCTAAAAATAGGTTAATTGCCAACGTAGGTCATTAGGGAAATACGTTTTAATTTTGATAAACGTCCTCTGATTTTCGCAAAACAACTTTTCAAAATATTTTAATAAGATAGTGTACGAAAGAGAATAAGAATAATCAAAATTTGTGACATGAAAAAACATCGATACAATCCTTTAAAACAATACGTCAAAGGGTCAATCTCTATAAACAACAACAGCGGTTACATATATAAAAAATAATTGCTCATTTCAAGTCACTGACCGTATTTAGACTACAAACGGGAATACTATAAAATGGTATCAAAGGACAAAATTTTCACAGTATCAGAATAAGTACAGGTGCTCTGTGTTTATATTCTACTCGTCTGTCAAATTTAGTTATTCTTAATTCAAGGTAAATTGTAATTTCTAATAAGGTGAGGGATTTTTACCAATACATAATGATGCACACAGGAGGTCACTGTATCAATATTTTCTTTTTTTCAAACATGAGGATACTTTTGAAAGTGAGGTTTCATTACACATACTGAAATAGAGCTAGGTCATTCAAAATGATAAGGGGATAATTTTATGTTAAATGATATTTTCTATAACTTGGTAATATTTTTTCATTTGCAGTAATGCTTGATATTCCTCTTACATTGAAACATTTTAAAATTGTTAATCTAAATTCTCTCTATCGGGAAAAAAACACATTTGTAAGAAGTGGGATTCGAACCCACGCCAACATACGTGGACCAGAACACTCACACTTGTTATTCCCATTACAGAGAGAGAGAGAGAGAGTAAACGGGGGGGGGGGGTTGAAAAAATACTTTAGCTTGATTTTATTGCTTAATGATCTATGTAAATTAATTTTTTTGCCCAAAGGAAATTCATGTACACACTTAAGTCGAAATGGTCGACCAAGAAAATTATGTTGAGATCTGGCTTCACTCTTTAACTAGGAGACTTTTTATTATTACATCCGTGTACTTAATATCTCCATTTAGTCACCAAAATACTCGAATAAAGCTTTATTCACGATGGTTTGGTCGCCAAGACACGATAACATCGTTGGGCGTTCAAAATATCACAACTACAGCTTGAATAAAGCTGTAGTTACGACGTTTTAGCGCTCATTGACGACATTGGCTGTGTTTGTATTTTACCATGACAGTTTACTTCCTTCCAACAATTACAGGTGCGATACAATGAAGACGTTTTATTTTATTTTGCTGTGTTTATTGTTGGGCCTGGTGCAGTGTAGTCACGATCGACAAAGACGAGGCCATGATCGAGGTTTGGACCTCGGGAGACACCATGGACATCATGGACCTCACTGGAAACCTTGTAAGTGACTAAAGTGATATCTATATCTAATGTCTAATTAACGGAACAATAGAACGTTGGTCCCGCAAACCGATCGCCGATCAGGAAGGTCGACCTCCGATATTAAACGGCGTTATTTTGCCAGAAAATAGAACAAACAAAAAAGTTCGTTTACGACCCAAATGCCGTTACTACAGCTTGTAAGTCGCCAAACCACACAACGCTTCATATTGATAACGGAGTTTAGAGATTACTACCAGACTAAATAAATGATTTGATTGGTCAAATGATTTTTATTGATAGTCGCGATCCGTCAATTTTCATTGGACAAAGATATCATGATGTGTTGTTTGTTTTTTTTTTACGAGAGTTAACCCTTTACTGTTTTTGGAAATATTAGACTGGTCCAAATTCAAAGGTTTAGCAGACGGCAATTCATAGTTGAACTTATTTTGAAAATAATCATTCAATAATGTAGAAAATATTGTGGAAAAAAGAGGAATTGCTTGTTACAAGCAATTTCTTCTTTTTCAACAATGTTTTCCCAAGTATGAAAACACAGGAACGTAAAGACCAGTGATTATACAGGAAAGGGTTAAAATAACACTGATCATGCCTTTTACTTTAATGTTGCCGACAAGACGTAGGCATACGAAGTTTTTTAGTCACTGGTACCTTCAGATTTATCTTGTTGGACACAAAAGAATTGACCTATCGCTGGCCCCGCCCACTAACTTCGTTAGCTCCGCCTATCAACTCCGATAGGAAGTTCTGCTTCGATTTGAACCTGCATTATTTCGCAAAATTTATGCCCAGAAGTTTGTTAAAAAAAAAAGAGTAGAATAGTTGGTTGGCGACCTAAATGTCGCAACTACAGCTTGAATAATAAACAAGGACGGTCGTTCTATATTTACAAGCGATTCCTCGATTTAGCAATTCAGTATATTATTAGAAATAATCGGTACTTCGTCTTATTACAGTACATTATAACTTATATAAGTTTTAGAAAAGAATTTGTTTCGCTCATTTAAGATATCAACAGATATTTCAAGGTTTGAAACTACTTACGAAGCCGCAAAATAGAGAATTGTACAAAACTAATTTAACGTTTTACTTTTCATTCCAGCACTTCCAAGAGGTAAGATCAACTTTATGACTACTTTTTTGGTTTGAGTGATTGATTGAATGGTTTAACGCACATTTTAATAGTATATCGCGGCACCTAACCATAGATTCTTGTTATTTCTAACACCAGTACTACCACTATATCCTTTCCGAGCCACCAGCTGCTCATCCCACATAAGTTTATGATTATCAACCCATTGACGGAAGACAAATGTCGGAAAGGATATTCGCCGCGGCCGGGATTCAAACCCGGGACCCCATGACTAGGGATTCTCTTTTGGATAACGGTTAACTTTCAAGAACAGTTTCGTTTACCTCTACGGATAAACGTTAATATTATTCTTGTAAAGAAGTAACGTAATCAATCTGAACTTCATTTTCCCCTCTATTTATCAATAGACATTGCATCCAATTTAATATTTTCCATAGTAACATCTAATGGCTATATTTAATAGATGAATAGATTTTTTTTCATGGGGGTATGAAACGAAAACCCTAATCCCACTGTATGAATTTGCGAAGGGGATTCATACATAAGAGTGAATAGGTTTTTCGTTTCATACCTCCATGAAAACAAAAATATTGTCTTCATATCTTATGATTTAATGGCATCGAGCGAAAAAAGCAAACATTTTAAAAGTTTTGATACTTTTTTGTATGGAACTATTTTGTGCGGAAGCATATAAAATATCCGCGTGCTCAAAACATTGTTCATGGAGGTATGAATAATTGTGTTCGACTTATCAGAACAGTTTTTATAATAGGCAAAACTAAAAATTAAATTACATATTAAGGGATATATATTGAAAGCATACAGAATGTGGTACAGTCACAATTAACGTATGTAACTTTTTACAATTATTCCATCGTACGAGGCAGTTTGTCCGAGATATCATAAACATTGTTTGAAATGCACATGTTCTTGGGCAGTTGCTGACGGACAGCCTTAACGTCGTAACTACAGTTTGAATGGGCTGTAGTAATGACGCTTTCGTCATCCACCACAAAATTTATGAATGTCGGTTAACATTTGTTTCTAATGATTTGAAAACATTTTTTTGAACGATGTTAACTTCATAAGGACAATGAGCTGAATAGTCGAATAGTACTATAAGTTTGTTTGAATGGTGTCTAATGTCACTTTTAACAATTTTATATCCTATCGCGGCGGCTGGAGCACCTAAAAATGGATTCCTGGTATATCTCGCACCAGTACCACCATTGCATCCTTTCCTAGCCTCCAGCTGCTATCATCCTTAGGTTTACGATTATCCATCCATTGTTGAGAGATAAATGGCGGAAAAGGATATGTGCCGCTGCCGGGAATTGCACCCCATGATTGAAAATCAGGAGTCCGATGCACTACCAGCTGCGCTAGAGTGGCAGCTAATGGTACAATAAGTCTCATTGAAAATAATCACGTTGAAATCTATACACAAGTCACAGATATTTCTTTGACCCTTTCCCGTACAAACACGGGATTTTACGTCGCTGTAATTTTATATTTGAGAAAATATTGTGGAAAAAGAAGAAATTGCTTGTTAAAAGCAATTTCTTCTTTTTCCACAATATTTTCTACCACATAGGATTATTTCGTTTCAAAATGCATCCAACTTTCATTGTTGTCTGCAACCTCTTACAATTAGGACCAGTCTAAAATTTCGAAAGACAGGAAAAGGTTAAAAATGGTAATGAGATCAATCGCAATCTATTCGCCCTAGACACGGATACACAGATGGCTAGGATAACCACTGTGCTGTCGAAAATTTTATGTAAGTGAACAGTTTCGATCCCGGTCAAAATATGCACAAAGTCAACACTTTCAGATAAACGAGATGGTCCCTTTTCGAAACAAACGTTAATATGTTTATTTGAGCTGGTCTTTAACCCATTCCTAAACGACAAATATTTAGACTGGTTGACATTCAAAGAGGTTGCGGGTGACAAAACAAAGTAGGTTTAAATTTAAAAAACCAAGTGCCATAAGTGGAAGAAAACGTAGTGAGAAAAAGTGCTTGTTTCAAGCAATTCCTTTTTTTTTCTCACAATGTTTTCTATAATTATAATATTTCAGTGAGTAAAAAGTGTAGGGTTGTAATGTAACGAGTTGAACGATTGTATTGTAATGGGTTGAACGATTGAATTGTAATGGGTTGAACGATTTTTTCTTTCACTTCTCAGAGTGTTACAGAAGACCACACCGAGACCATCACTGTCGGCATGGACGTCGCCGTCACGTCTGGACCTACGACTCGTACTGGAGACGTTGTAGGGAAATTTACGGCTGTTTTGACCGCCATAACGACAACGTCTTCAGATCCAGAAGGAGATGTCTTCGTCGATGTTCACGGAGATTTTGAAATTCATTTCATGTAATGATTTTATCAAGAAATAATATCATGGTAAATAAACTTATACCTTGATAGGCTCTATCTATTTTTTTATAGTCATTCCCAATATTCCATTAACCCATTATCAGACGACAAAAACTACCGGTCGTTATTGAAAGATGTTACAGACAATTTTAAGTTGATGGATTTTAATTGTGTGTGTATGTTTGGTGGGTGTGTGTCATTTGAGGTAGAACACAGCATGTGTTATAATGAAATTGCTTGTCACAAGCAATTTCTTCATTTTCCACAAAGGCGTTATTTTGCAAATTTATGGCCAGTAGCATGTAACAAAAAAACTAAAATGGTAGGCAGGCTACCTAAATGTCGTAGCTACAGCTTTAATAGGATGTTGCAAATTGATTTTCTTATCTAAGACAAAGTTACGCCGTTAAATTCGCAAAACAATGAATTGCTTTTGTTGTAAGTCCCCGACAATAAATAAAGCAAACTAAAGTCGTTTTATATCTCAACCAAACTACCATGTCGGAGCTGAATGGTCAGGGCCAGCTTATAGTCAACTGACATTTGGTCACTCACATATTATTATTATAGATCTTTAATTGCAATACTTCAAAATAGAGTATTTTCATTGGCCCAAATCGTATCACGTGATCAAATCAATTGCACTATATAACTCGATAAAAGACAGAACTATTTTCGACAAAAATAGAAACAAAACAAGGTCAGGGATTTCCGATATTGGGAATTCACTTCCAAGAAATACCAAAATTGTTTTGTTACTATTTATAGACATCACCCTTTGAATTTCGATTTCCTCGAATTCTTTTATACTTCCATGTATTTTCAATAAATAGATAAACAAATAGTGTCTTATAACAATTACAATGTTCGTTTTAAACATGAAGATTTCGAAAAACTCACCTTTATTAGCCGTAAATCCGAGATGTCGAATCGGCTTCGCCACAACAGCATGCATCGTGTCCATGTGGTAGGTTTATATTTCTTGTCTCTTACAAAGCATCTATTCATAATTCTAACTGTTATCGACCCAGATATCATAATTTACAGAGTTTAAAGTTAGTATTTACTCATAATAATTCCAAATAAATCCAACGAATGTTCGAATTTCCATTTCAAAAAACCCAAGCGACGAAATAAAATGTCCGCCGTTACAACGACTCGAGCGATAAACTGTGTCAATGTACCCATACGCCTGTCAAAGAAAAAGTAACTCCGCCCACAGTTCGTTTATTTGTTTTTATTTTCATCTCTCTATCCGTTTTGGATTTGAAAATAGACGTATTGCAATTATATGGTCCGAGTGTATTTTTCGCTGCGTTTATTGGAGTAAAAAGTGCAATTGCCTTAGCACATGGCTTAAACATAACGCCCTACGGGCGTTATTTGCCATGTGCTAAGGCAATTGCACTTTATACTCCAATAAACGCAGTGAAAAATACACTCATCCCTATAATGAATGAAGTTACCTTTTGAGTTATGTAATTACGACCATTTCTTAAAAGCTTGTCTGTAAATTATTGGGGACCATTTAAGGATTACCACATTATACTTTCACTGACTAACATGTAAATTCTTAAAAATTATAAGCTGTTTCGGTCGATTTTGAACCGGATTTTATTCTGGACTGGTGAATATTCACAGGGAAGTCTAACCACGGTGTTTGACGTCATTTTTAAAACGACGTCGTGCACATGTCATTTAAGGTGTTTTCTTTAAGATCCCATGTTATGCTCGTGTTTATGTGTGAGCACGTGAGAACAAATCTACTGTATTAAAATGAGTTTTTTGTTCTATAAATTTAATGTTTGTGCTAAATGTGAGTTGCAATCAGGCAGTAAATTGCTATAATCATATTCATCCACTGTATTGTTTAACGTTTTGCCCTTAACTATCATCAGGAGGGATGAGATGAATTTTGAGTACTAGAGTAGAAAAAACTTTTGTTGGCTTGTGTATGGTGCTTTTCGATTTGGTTTTTCCCATTTCTTTCCCAGAAATAAGCATACTAAAGTACTATTCAACACGCAAAAAGGTCATATCTGTTACTCATATCTGCCGTCCATCACAATTATCATAAATCACATTTAAAGGATATGCCTTACAAGCCTTTAACCCTTAATGACACTTTTGACGCCCCTCAAGAAAAACAATTTGGAAAACATTGTGAAAAGTGAAAAAATTGTTTGCAACAAGCAATTTCTTCATTTTCCAAAATTTTTTCTATCCAGAAAGCTGAAAAATCTAAATTTTCGTAAACTAAAATTTGTCGTCTTTAATTTTGACGGGTCTAAAATTATCTTGTGTTGTATTGGGTAAATACGCTAGACTTGCTTCACTGTTTCAGAAAACGGAATTTTATTATAATAAACATTATTATTATCTTATTATTGCATTTTTTAAGGGGGTGGTTAATCGATTTACCCGGTTAAAAACTGATTTTGAGCAATTGATATACTAAACCTTTTCCTGTATGTCAGAAATTAACTCATGGTCAATTTAAAAGAAGTCGCATAAGACAATCAAAAGTGAGAGCAATTTGAAAAGTAACAAACCTACAGGGCAGAAACTATTGTGAGAAAAAAGAAAAGTTGATGCTTTCTGAAGTATAAATCACCGGAATGTAAAAACAAGAAATTGTAGTGGAAAGGGTTAAATATGGATCAATGGAAAACCCTAGAAGAATGAATCAATCGATGGCTCCGTCCACTTACTCCGTTGGCCTCGTCCATTGACTCCGATAGAAAATACCACTTTAAATTTAAACAGCGTTATTTTGAAAAATAAACGCCCAATAGTATGTAGCAAAAAGATAAATAGTTGGTTAGAGATCTAAACATCGTAGCTACAATTTGAATAAGCTGTAGTTACGCCATTTAAGTCGCCAAACCAGCATAACTGCTTCAAAAAAATTGCGGCTAATGCCGGAGATCGAAATTAACTTCCAGTCTAAAATAATGATTTCATTGGTCGACTTATTATTTGATTGACATTTTATATTATTTTGCACGTAAGTGAAAAATGTCCTGTCTACCTATTTTGAGCAAAAGAAATGTGTTCGGCGATACGGAATCAGTTCTCTTGTGACGTTTAAACCCTGAAATACAAACATTAATGCAATAGGACAAAGTAACCGTATAGTATCAACCGGATGAGAATTAATGTAGAGACTTTGAATGAAGTAAATATATCATTTCCTTAACATAAGCCTTTGTAATTAGTGTCTCTCTTTCTCTTTTTTTTTTTTTTTTTTTTTCAATGTGACTAATTTGAAATAAATGTTAAGGCATATGCACTTATCCATAGTATTCTTCTTTTAATTTTAGTGGATTAGTTTTATTATTAAACAACTATTCCGTTCTGGTTTCCGAATCATTTCCTTTCTGATTTACGGTTAATGAAACATTGGCAATTAATGTAAAGAATGTCCGACTGCCGACTGAGCTCCACTTACTTATTACAATACAATACAATAATTACTTATTAAAGGAAGTTACTTTTCAAAATATTGAATCAGTAACATGTAACTAAAAAATAAAATGGTTGGTTGGTGAACTAAACAGCCTAAATCAGCTGGAGATACGACGTTTTAGTCGCATGCCCCTCATCCCCAAAAAGATTAAATGTCCACCAATATCTTGAGTTCAAAGTTCACTTCCAGTCTAAATGAATGATTAAAATAGTAGATTGATTATTTGATTGACAACCGCGATCCGTCAGTTTGGATACCTCCTAAGCCAAAAACATTTTTGATAGACTCCGTAGGCGTCCATCAAGTCCATAGGCGTCCATCAGTGTAACCTAGTTTGGAAACTCCAGTTGGATGTTACTAAGTTAGAAGAGAAGTAGTGCCATGTTCGCTCAGATTTATTAATTTTCAAAACCTGTCTCACAAAACAACTGTACATTTTGAAAATGGCGTAATAGCGGTAGCATTTTCAATAAAACGGAGTCTTATATAGTTAGTAATTTGCCTAACTCAGCATACCAGCTGTGTATCGCGGATGTGATAAGCTATAGAGTTATATATGTTTAAAGAGTTTTATTGTTAATTTGAATTAGCATTTTCAATACATTACCAAACGAAATAATTTCCGACAAGTTACAGACGACAAATCAACTCACTTTGAAATTGAAAACTAAGGCCCAGATAGGGTAGAAAACATTGTAAAACAAGCAATTTCACCTTTTCTCACAATATTTTCTATAATGCAATACTTCAGCAGCATAAAAAACGTGATTGTGTGGGAACGGGTTAAGCCTCTACTGGATCACAGAAGGTTTAAAAGGTATACAAAATCTCTCATTTGTTTCTTAGAGGTAATTTTACTAAATGAATATTGATAATCTAATATTGTCCAAGTTTCTTCAATGGCATCTTGATTAATTGTGGAATGTCTTCGGTAAAGTAAATAAAAAAGTGTTAATCTTGAAAGCTAGTTAGACTGCGATCAAGTGAATTTGGTTTGACGTGACTTCAGAAGTATTTCAGTAAAACAGCAGTTGGTAGGTGCACCCAACCATGAATTCTTGTCATTTTTCAGACCAGTAACATGTACAACTGCAACAATAAATTTGGGCCATTACACATTTAGCTGCTCTGCCAACTTCACAGGCAAATTACTGATCATATTTCCATCGGTGAAAGACAAATGACGTGCGTAACAATGGTAATTTTTTTCTCCGAGTTTGTGATCGTGCTCAGGACTCTAGAATAGAAACATCCTGTAGTACATATACCTTTTAAACAAACCAGGTTAGGTGAGAGGTTATGCTTAACCCTTTCCCGCTTTTTGAAATCTTCGACTGATCCAAACAGAAAGAGGTTGAAGACGACAATGAAAATCGGATGTAATTTGAAGTAAAACCTTACTATGTGGGAGAAAATGTTGCTGCAAAAGGGGAAATAGCGTGATACAGCGATTTCTTCTTTTCCACAATTTTTTCTTAAGTAAAGAATCACAGTGACGCAAGAACCGGGTTTGTACAGTAAAGAGTTAAAATATCCTTATGAAAATTGCTATTTTGTACACCGAAACGAGCATATCACTCTGCTATGCCAACACGGACGTCCATCATCAGTACTTTCAGTGCTTTGATATTTTACTGTTGATAGAATCAATCGGCGATACTACTTTTTTACAAAAATAAGTTAATATCCCTGTCGGCATATTTTCTTTTTTTTTTTTTTTTACCAAATGTGATTATATAAAAGACGTTTTTAGCGCTAACCTCATTCGTAATTTGTAGAATAGTCTGTGCCTGTTAGTGTTTACTAAATCAAGTAGTTGGATCGAGCCAATTTCTGAACAACAGTCTTTTCAAAATATAGGAATGGGACATAAAATTTCAGAAAAGAAAAAATTCGGGTTTTCCGTCAGTGTTCACGACAATGAAGTAATCAAGGAATAAGAATGCATATACTTTTTTAATCGTGATTTCGAGTTGCAAGGGGATTAAAATGATTTTGTGCAAAAAAGTAGACAATTCTTTCTTCATTTTTTAAGAGTAAAAAATAACTTACTATGAATAAGTTTTTACTTTAAATAACGTTTCTAATGTTAAATTGGTGATCATCAGAGAACTCAATTTCTTTTAGTTATGTATGAGTAAAACAAAATATTTTGTCAGAAGTGGGATTCGAACCCACGCCGACATACGTGGACCAGAACACTAACTATTGAAGATTTATTTTATCTTGAGTCTGGCGCCTTAGACCACTAGGCCATCCTGACAACTGTACTATGAAGTGATGGTTTTACAAGCAAACTTTGATATGGCATGTGGTCACTTGACAATACTTTCAGTTTAACAAAAAAGTAGACAATTCTTTCTTCATTTTTAAGAGTAAAAAAAAACTTACTATGAATAAGTTTTTACTTAAAGTAAACGTTTCTAATGTTAAATTGGTGATCATCAGAGAACTCAATTTCTTTTAGTTATGTATGAGTAAAACAAAATATTTTGTCAGAAGTGGGATTCGAACCCACGCCCACATACGTGGAGCAGAACACTAACTATTGAAGATTTATTTTATCTTGAGTCTGGCGCCTTAGACCACTAGGCCATCCTGACAACTGTACTATGAAGTGATGGTTTTACAAGCAAACTTTGATATGGCATGTGGTCACTTGACAATACTTTCAGTTTAACAAAAAAGTAGACAATTCTTTCTTCATTTTTAAGAGTACAAAAAAACTTACTATGAATAAGTTTTTACTTAAAGTAAACGTTTCTAATGTTAAATTGGTGATCATCAGAGAACTCAATTTCTTTTAGTTATGTATGAGTAAAACAAAATATTTTGTCAGAAGTGGGATTCGAACCCACGCCCACATACGTGGACCAGAACACTAACTATTGAAGATTTATTTTATCTTGAGTCTGGCGCCTTAGACCACTCGGCCATCCTGACAACTGTACTATGAAGTGATGGTTTTACAAGCAAACTTTGATATGGCATGTGGTCACTTGACAATACTTTCAGTTTAACAAAAAAGTAGACAATTCTTTCTTCATTTTTAAGAGTACAAAAAAACTTACTATGAATAAGTTTTTACTTAAAGTAAACGTTTCTAATGTTAAATTGGTGATCATCAGAGAACTCAATTTCTTTTAGTTATGTATGAGTAAAACAAAATATTTTGTCAGAAGTGGGATTCGAACCCACGCCCACATACGTGGACCAGAACACTAACTATTGAAGATTTATTTTATCTTGAGTCTGGCGCCTTAGACCACTCGGCCATCCTGACAACTGTACTATGAAGTGATGGTTTTACAAGCAAACTTTGATATGGCATGTGGTCACTTGACAATACTTTCAGTTTAACAAAAAAGTAGACAATTCTTTCTTCATTTTTAAGAGTACAAAAAAACTTACTATGAATAAGTTTTTACTTAAAGTAAACGTTTCTAATGTTAAATTGGTGATCATCAGAGAACTCAATTTCTTTTAGTTATGTATGAGTAAAACAAAATATTTTGTCAGAAGTGGGATTCGAACCCACGCCCACATACGTGGACCAGAACACTAACTATTGAAGATTTATTTTATCTTGAGTCTGGCGCCTTAGACCACTCGGCCATCCTGACAACTGCACTATGAAGTGATGGTTTTACAAGCAAACTTTGATATGACATGTGGTCACTTGACAGTACTTTCAGTTTAACATTACGCCCGGGGTCAATTTTATTTATATACTAAACATTATTGACCTGTCACTTCATTTACTTTTATCTATACTCGATTGATTCCTTGGGATTGATTATTGAACCTTATGTGTTTCTATTCTATTCCCTTTAAAGTAGTAAATGATCTTCATAGTTGGTTGTTTTTTGGGTTTTTTTTTGTTTTTTTTTTTTTTGCTTAAACACCATCAAACTAAACTCATTGTTGTTAGATCTTTCACTGCGACGATTCTGATGAGTTCATTTAACATCTGACTAAGTGAGAATCCTGCAATAGTCCATGGATGCATCCGAAACGAGCTTTCATACATGTCACAAAATGTATATTAAGCGACCACTCTCTTACACGACAACATTTTGGTCGTCCCTTGAGTGGTCGCTTTATACAAGTTTAACTGCATTATTTAGGGAAAAGACAACACATAAGCAACACATTCTCCGTCTTCCTTGCCATTCTGTCATCGAAAAATTTTGTTATCTTGAGTTTTAATCGAGTTTTTCTTCAGAGTGTTTATGAGTGTGTGCTTTAATTTTAATTCATTTTGTGTGTGTGTGTGTGTGTGTTTTATGTGAGTTTGTGTGTGTGTGTGTGTGTGTGTGTTTATGTGAGTTTGTGGACGGTTTCAACGAAAAATCGGTGTTTGATTGTGTGTTTAATGCGTTCTATTGACTTTTTTCCATTTAGTTTGTGCCTTTTTCTTAAACCTAACTTATCTTCCTTCCAAAGAGCAAAACATTTAAGCTAAGCGTGTATATAGTATGTCCCTTCGAACTATATACAGTCAATCTTTCAAAAGTGACTACTACCATCAAGGGATCTCTTCATTGAATGACCTGTATCGAATTGAAATTGGACGTTTTTTAGTTTAAACACTATCAAAACTAAATCCTATGATGGTGGATCTCATTAGAATCGTCTCAAATTCCATCAACATAGAATTTAGTGAGAATCTTGCAATACTTTGTGTACGCATCCGAATCGATCCTCCATATAAATGTCTCAAAAATGTATATTAAGCTACCATTCTATTAAACGATCACAATTTGGCAGTCCTTTGAATGATCGCTTAATACAAGTTAAGCTGTATCACGAGCGACCGAAGATTTTTCTAGGTATGAATTTCGGGCTTCAGTTAACTAGATTTATTGTATAGAGTTCTACTCCACACTAAACAGCTGGGGTCATATGGAGACGGGGTCGGTCATTTCAAATATGTTGTCCTTTGATAAATTTGATATTGTACAGCGTTCGGCACATAGACTAATCAACACGCAGATCGTCACAGATTGAAAATATCCAAATAGTTTGTCATGGCGTCAAATTCTATCCTGACAGTAATATTAGGAGTCAGCTGGTCAAAATATGGCATGGACCACAACATCAGTTCGCAATAAAAACAAATCGAAATAAATCGAAATTTTCGCAAACTGAATCAATGTCTACTTCATATCTTTAGTATCTGCACATGACACTTTGTCCCGTAATACATGAATAATATACTCAATTCCAAAAATAAGTGTGCACTTAATTCTGTTTTATTTCTTTTTTCATATTTCACTGAATATAATGTTTGTTAAAATTTGTCAAATTGTAGTGTAAAGTTTCAAGAAATATACGCCCCATAAGATTCTGACAAATAAAGAGAGTTTAGATTGTTTTCTCTAAATTTAAGTGGAGATGGTGTAAAAATCAAAGTTGTTTGTGAATTTATGCATTTAACAAATATTCATATGTTCTTTTCTACTAGCGGAATAAAACGAGAAATACCGAAGAAAATAAGCCAAGCGCGTAATTATGCAAATAGAGGTCACGGCCTGTCAGGTCAATAAAATCTTACTATCTGATAATTAGCCATTAGGTCTGGAGCAGTTAACACGGGTTCGAAACTGCCAGAAAAACCATTGATTGTTTTCACCGTTTTTTTTTTTTTTTTTTTTTTCGTTTTTCTAATTAAATGCATGTTGGAGAAAGTGCATCTGCGCGATTCCACATTACAGTGACATAATTTATGTCTCGGCAGATAAACAGTTGCATTAGTATCGTTCGGTGTCCATTGTCATATCTTCCAATAACAGCTGAAGCGAATTCGGAGAACAACGACACAGTATCAAGAATATGCGAAGAAACGAAAGAACGAAGAAGCTGTTTTATGACCAGTGCGGAGTACAAATGAGCCCGTTATTCTCTGACGTTTTGAAGAAAATGATTAAACAGTAGACGAATAAAATCAAACATAACAAGAAAAGATCTCATTCGAACTCCCGACTGTAAGTGCAGTGGGCCTTCGTTTTAACACATTAGTAGACATTTCGGTTGATGAATTAGTGCATTTAACAAATATCTAAATGTGTGTTCTTTTCGACTAGCGTAATAAGACGAGAAATAACTAAAACAATAAGTCAAGCGGGTAATTATGCAATTAGACGTCACGGTCCGCCAGGTCAATAAAACCTTACTACACTCAACGCTAAATATATCATGTGGTTCGTTTTGTAACTTAGTTTCAAACTATATATTCAAAATGGATATAGAGATGTATACTCTTGTACCCGTTAACATACAGTCTCCCTTTTTATGCCCTCAAGTAAAAGGCGTTGGGAAACAATGTTGAAAATGAAGAATTTCCCACCGTATTTTCTCCTAAGAAAGGCAACGATTTCATAAACTTCAAATTGTCGTATTCAACATCTTGCAATATGGACCACTTTAAAATTGTAATCATGTAATGGGTCAATAGAATCATCTTTTTTCAAAATACGAGCTTAAATTTTCCAGATTTTCAAAATTTTGGTCTTGTCTAATTTGAATGAAGCTGCAGACATCGATTAAAAGTGAGTGCAATTTGAAAAGTAACCAACTTACGGGATAGAAAACATGGGTAGGGGAGAAATTGCTTGTTACAAGCATTTTCTTCTTTTCCCATAATGTTTTCTCGTGTATAAAATCAAAGGGACATAAAAAACAAGGGTTATACGTGAAAGGTTTAAAACGGAAATTTAGACGAACTAAAATATTGTAGAAAATAATTCAATAGAAGTCAAAGTATGTGCTTTAACTACAAATCCTTATTTACCAAACAGGTTTAAATGGATCGCTTTTCATCTGAAAGTAATCATTTTGAAAAAAAAGAGAAAATTATCTAACAGCGGACCTGTGATTTTTATGCATCGCATCTTTTGTGTCATAAAAACGTGATGTAGGATTGAAAGTGGCAAAAAGAAACAAATAGCGTGTTGTTATTGTTCTGCGTTTAAACTTTGACACATCAAAAACAAATCGTCGGATTTGTTTAGAAAACAATCAGATTTCTGTGTATGTAAATGTCAGTATAAAAATATACCCTGTTGTTTATTTTCTACAAAATGTGAATTTTTAGCAGAAAGCGGTCAAATATTAACCCTTGAGCCATACTTCAAAATTCATGACAGGTCAAAATTGAATTTAAGAATATTAATTAAGTCAATAAATTTGGAAATAAAGCACAGTATTTGGAAGAAATCATAATGGGAACTATAAACATTGTGTTTAGCATTTTGTTTTTCCTTTACAACAAGGGTTGCTGATATTTTTGTCTGATAATTTACGGATTCCGCCGACTGATCTCCGATAGGAAGTTATACTTTGATAATGAACAGCTTTATTTAAAAGGTAAAATAGTTGTTAGCGACCTAAAAGTCTTAACTGCATCTTTAATAAGCTTTAATTACGATTTCAAGACAAACCAACAAAAATGCTGTGCATAAATGTCGGCCATTGTTTATAGTTCAAAGTTCAAAACCTCTCTACGAATGACTTGATAGATTGATAGATTCTTTAATTGACCTCGCGATCCGCCCGTTTACGTGCGAGGAGTACTGGCCAAAGATATACAACAAGAAACGTATTATGGCCTAAACGGGTTGGATTTGTGAACTGCACCATATGGTTTTGACGGCATGCCCTGACCTCAAACTAATGATTACCACTACCCTTACCTAGCACGTCACTTTGGTCATCCGGTCAGATGACTAACAGACTGTTAATGCAAGGTCGTTGTAACAACACCAACAATGTTTTATAGCTACCACAGTTTTGCACGAACATTAAGTGAGAAGACTATTTAAAAGGTACGGGCCACATTAGTCAGCCAGACCAAATCATCAAAGCTTTGACTACACTTCGTGAGCATTTAGGTAACGTTTATTTAATTCATATTTTGTATATCTTCGCATCGAAGATCGGAGGTATATCAAGTTCTGTCCGTCTTAAATTCGGTCCGTCTGTCTGGGGTCCCTTCTATACTAGTTAAGATTCACATTTGACATTAGATGCTTTCGTTTCAATAGGAAACTTCCCATAACAAGGTCAATATCATTTTTAAGGTAATTGTCAGGGTCAAATTTTACAGGGCAATAGCGTTCACAAACAAATCTTGTTTATACTTGTTGTATGATAATCCTGACATGTAGTATTTATTTAAGAGCAGACATTATTTAACTATCCATCGTAGTAATTTTGAACACAAAGTGAATTTTCATGCTGAAAATAGATTTCTAAAAAAATATCTTTCTTTTAATTCTCATAGCTGGTCAGTGAAAAAAAAAACACTGATGATTGATAATTTAAGCTGAATTGGGCACTGCTTTGTTATAGACCACAGTTAACGTGATTCAATATTCTCAAAACGTACTATTGAGGAAAATGGAAATCCATTACCCCGACAAACTATACGGAAAAAAAACAGTGGTGTCATTCTGGGAAGAAACACCTCTCACTGTAATGAGGTTCCCAGGTCGGGATTCTGTTTATTGCCTCCGTAGTCAAATAAGTTGTTTGTTGGAAAAGCGGCTTAGTTAAATTTGATAAATTAAAGTTTCCTTTGTAATGTTGCAATTTAAAAAGAAATATTCTTTCTAAGCCATTTGAGTTGTTGTATTGGTAACTGCCCTTAGAATAATAGAATATCAGTCGAATGATATCCTTCATTATATACCCCCGGATTTCCCTCGTAAGATACTTCATTACACGCGGACAAAATCGTACTTGATAGATAGAAAAACTTATTACACATGTGTTGAACTGATACATATTATAAGATGACGTCATTTCTCCGGTAAAATGACGTCACGCCAAGGTTAAAAAAGGTTGGTTTTAGACAAAATTCGTAAGGTTTTTTTTTTCTTCATCTTTTAGATAATCCAAATTCATTGGTATATAATAAATGAAATTCGATATAGAAGTGATACAAAACATTGCATTTGATTCTAGCCGTGTTTGATATTTCAGTGAAATGTCCAAATTAATCTGTGCGGCTCGAATCCAATAAAGGTTTTTGTATCACAACTATGAGATAATAGTCCCTATTTAATTTCTTTAGGTATAGAAACTCAAAAATGAAAACCCTTGCGCTTATTTTCATTGGTATGGTGTTGCTTGCGGTACCATGTAGATCTCAGGTAAAAAGTGCCAGCCAACAACCGTTTGGGTACATGAGGTCCTGGGACTTTGGTGAGTTTATTTGTTTCTATCATACTGTCAAACTATTTAAAATATTTTGTCCATTAATGCACGGCTGTTTCTGCAGAAAGCTCTCCGTATTGTTATAAGCTAGAGTGTATAGCCATTGTGCAAACACTCCGGCGTTTTGTAGATAAGAGATATCAATTTATGCAATCACTAAACGTCTTACAACAAAAGAACTTTTTCTACATTCATATATGTATTATATTAAACAGTACTCCTATTGCATCGCAGGAAATCCAACTAAAACACATTTGTTGAGTTATCCATTTCTGATTTTGAGTATTTATTCAATTTCAGCTACGAAAAATTCGAGCGTACGGCCTAATGTGCTTTTCTTGTTTCATGATCTGGTCGATTTCGAATCTTGATTTTACATTTGTATGTTGATATAAAAAAGAATACAAATAATCAATTGTTTATTAGTTTCTATTTAAAACTTAACTGTATTGAAAGATTTGCAGATGACAATGCAAAGTTGGTTCTATTTGAAAATAGATTTCAGTACAGTAGAAAAGATTGTGGAAAAGGAAGAATTTGCTTGTAACAAGCAATTTCGTCTTTTTCTACAATGTTTTATCAAGTATACGAACACAGGGACGTAAAAAAGGAAGTGAAGAGGAAAGGATTAACTACACATTTTTTTCTATCTCTTATTGAGATTTTTTTTCCGCAATTAGGTTCTGATATTTTTAAACCATAGAAAACTACGGCATGATCACAATCTGCTTCTTAACCCATTACCAGACGGCACATTTTAAGACAGGTCCAAATTGAAAGGAGTTGCAGACGACGCTTGTCACACATAATTTCTTCTTTTTCCACAATGTTTTCTCAATTGTTTTAGTTGAGGGGCGTCTAAAAACGTCATTGTGCGGGAATGGGTTAATTAGGTTTAACTAACAACCGTTTGAAATCAGTTGGAATCAAACTTATACTTTAGGAATTTAAAGCTTTTCTGTACATTTGTGTGTATCCGGATGATTTGATAAAATAATTTTATCTGAAATTCTGTATTAAAATCATTTTTTCTATTTGCATTTCAGCTAGATTTCAAGGTAAGTCTGTTTTATACTTTAAAAATAGTCATGAAATAATTAAATTATAGTTTCGTCTATCTAGGTACAAGAATTTTAATGGGCTGAAATTTTGACCTCGCAACTATTTCGTAATCTTGCGCACAAAAAGGATTCATACATTTTTTTAAATTTAAATAAATAAACTACTCTTTAGGCTCCTACCTGAATGAAAAAAAAAAAAATTCCCTTCATTTATTAAAAATCAGTCAGTCTACAATTTATGAGGTTGTATAAATACATTACATACAGAAAATCAAGATCAGTGTAAAGTAAAGGCCCTTGTCACGGAGTTTAAGATTTGTTAACACTTTTCGAACATATTGGGTGGTCAATATTGGTTGACATGGTCAGGTGCTTCAGCTGCCTCGATATGATTGAAATACTGTTTAAAGAGACAATTAACCCCGTACAAGCAAACAAACAAACTAATATTTTTTGAAATATTTTTCGAACCTATCGGATTGTACTTTTTGACAAATGATTGGTCGAAAATATATATACGTGTGCAACCTGAAAATGGTTTTATCCTGTCTTTATTGTTAAACCAGAATTTATATGATTATTTTAATTAGTTCGTTTGCCATCCTTGAGTAAATTCGTTTTACACTTGACCAATCGCGGCCGTCAATCAAGGAATCAATCGACCAATCAAGTCATTCATTCAGCCCGGAATTCAGATATGAACTCCAACATTGGCCGCCATTTGTGTTGGTTTAGCGATTCTAACCTGTGTAACTACAGCTTATAGAAGCTGTAGCTACGACATTTAGGTCGTAGACCAATAATCTGACTTTCTTGTAACATGCTATTTCTTATGAACTTTATGAGATGAAGCCGTTTTAAATCGAAGCGGGACTTCCTGATGAAAGCAAAGGGCTGGTCAAATGGGGTAAGAGGGGGGGGGTCATCGATTGTTCACTTGAGCTCGAACAGAAAGTTCCATTGAGGAATTAAACGACATTAATTTTGGAATTTTATGGTCAGTAACATGTAGCAGAAAATCAAAATGGTTAATTGGCGACATACACGTAGTAACTAAAGCTTATATGAGCTGCAATGACGACGTTTCAATAGCCAAAAAAAGGCATCATATAAATAAACATCTGAATGATAAATTTGATTGGTCGATTGATTTGTTTTGTTGATATCAACGAACTGTCAATTACATGAAATTGCATGAACCAGAGGCAAGTGGCTTTTTTTTTTCGAAAACAGTTTTTAAAAAAGTTGTGCAACAAATATAGCATCGTACGGCGAGCAAATGTCGTAACTATCACAATCCCTATTCTAGCTGCAGTTATGACATTTTGTGCGCCAAACGATGATATGTGCTTTAAATGGTGGATAGTAATTCATTGAATAAAAAAATAAATGAAAAAGGAGAATTACTTATTGCATTTTTCTTCTTTGCCACAATGGTCTAAGCTTAAATCATGCCCCTTTTAACAAATATTCTTCTTCGAATTTCGACCAGTCTAGAATTAAGAGTTAAGGTTTTATCAAAATTTGATGCTATGATGTTACACTGGCGTTTATCGATTACATTGATGCAACGAACACTTGTTATATTTATTTAAAAGAATCTCACAACGTGATACAAATTTACTTTCCATCAAATGTTTAATCTAAGCAGCGTCAGACAATATGCATGCTTCCACAAATTTCTACAATCGACAGATCTCTATCCATGGCTGCTGAAATCGAAATGGCGTTTTAAATGAGATTAAATTAACATTTATATGGCAATGGCTATGAAATAAAAAGAGAATCGTCTTGGGGCGACATAAATGTCTAGCAACAACCTTTATAACCTGTACTTCCGAAGTTTGCGTCACCAACCCAAACAAAAATGCTTGACATGAATGTATGAAGGTCATCATGAACTTTCAGTCTAATTGAGATTATCAGAGATTATCCCTTAGTATTTAAGACGGATCATGTATCACCGGACGAATCATGTATCACCATACGGATCATGTTTCTCGGCACGGGTCATGTATCACCGGACAAATCATGTATCCCCGGACGAATCGTGTATCACCGGACGCATCATGCATCTTCGGACGAATCGTGTATCACCGGACAGATCATGTATTTCCGGAAGGATCATATATCGACGTTCGGGTCATGTATCTCCGGACGGATCATGTATCACCGGACGGATCATGTATTTCCGGAAGGATCATATATCCCCGTTCGGGTTAAGTATCTCCGTACGTTACATGTATCACCGTACAGATCATATTACGGGACGAATCATGTAGCACCAGCGATTATTTTCGATCGAAGGCCATTATATTTAGATCGTACCTTGTAACGTTCAACACATCTATTTCAGAATGTTCCACTATAACCTATCCAGACGGAGGGTGCAGACGTAGTCACCGACGATCCGTTTTTACGTTCGATCCTCTCTCTAGACGTTGTCGACGTGTTTACGGATGTTACGACCTTATCGATACCAACATTTATCGACACAGATACCAGTGTGAGCGGAGATGTGAGGAAATGGGAATTGGTAATGCAGCCCCTCCTTCATCGGGCAAATAAAGACTGAACTGAAACATTGCAGATATCAAAGAAAGTGGAAATATGAACATATTTTGGTAAAATAAATGGAGATGATTATAGAATTAAACAAACATGAGCAAGAAATTGACCTTTATGATCTTTTGTTGCGTTTTAATCTTCGTTTTAAATCGGATCTTGAACAGATTTTCATAAAAAATTGATATAGGAAAATTATCAGTTTTTCAATTAGTTATTAATGTCATTTTCACGATAAATACGCTTTTATCGGTTAAGGTCGATAGTCTTCGGTGATTTCGATAATTGCTCGCGGAAGCGAATATTGTAATGAATACATCATGGAAACGACAAATAAGGCAATTTTCGGTGCAATAGCCAGATAACTCGATAAATTCCGGTTTTATTCGGGTTGTACGTATAAGGCGTCACGTAACGCGATTTTTTTCTTGTTTTTTTAAATGTATGAACAGTCATTTTCATTACAAAATCAACTTAATCAACTACTTTCAAATATCTGAAAGCGTTACAGTTCGAAATTTGAAAGCAATATTTTTTTATAATCTGGAAAAGAGCCGCTTTAAAGTGCATTCTTTGTAATGGTCGTTGGACAAAGCCTGATTAATTCGTTATATTCAAGGTACGGATTTACAGAATTTAACTCATTCCCACACAATGACGCTTTTTGACGCCCCTCAAAAAACAATTGGGAAAACATCATGTGAAATGAAGAAATTGCTTGTGACAAGCAATTTCTTTATTGCACACAATGTTTCCTATCCAGAAATTTGAAAAAATCTAAAATTTCGTAACCGTTAAATTGTAGTCTATAACTGCTTTCAATTAGGAACAGTCTAAAATTTTATTGTGTGGTAATGGGTGTAGCTACAGATTGGACACATTCTTATACAGTCTGGTGTATCTGTTTGCTATCCATCACCTTCCATTGTGATCTATTTGCTTTTAGGTAATGTGTGATGGTTTTGAAGAAGTCTATAAATATCCGTAAAAAGAATGACGGCTATCCGTGTAGCAATTGTTGACGGTTTATCCCCACACGTTTCAAAAAGTTTCAGAAACTTTATTAACCCGTAGCCAATCATAAAATTTTGATTGGTCCGAATTGCAGACGACAATATAAAGTTGATGGAATTTTAAATTTCTTGTCTTTATGAATGGTAATCATTGTAGGAAATGAAGACGTTACCTGCTACAAGCTATTTCTTCATTTCTCACCAGTTTTATTTTTCTAAATTCTCTTTCTCGACGGGACATCAAAAAGCGTAGCTGTGTGGAAATGTGTTCAATTTGTTGTCTTTTAAAAGAAATTCCAGTCTTAAGATCACATCTACATAAAGATACAAAATAACGCAAACTTTTCATTTAATTCTACTAAACGACGAATAAAGAAAAAAAACCAACCCTTAATAGACAGCTTAATTTGACCAGTTGCGGTCCACGCCCACTGACCTCCAACAGGAAGTTCTATTTTGATTTCTGCGTTTCTGCGTTATTCTACATAACTACAGTTAAAATAAGCTGTAGTTACGACGTTAAAGTCGCCAATCATATTTCATTAAAATTTCAGCCAATGTTTGGGTTCAAAGTTCACATCAAGTCTAAATGAATTGTTCGATTGGTCGATCGATTCTTTGATTGAAAGGTGCGATCTGTCGATTGAGGGATAACAACCATTTCTTGAAAACAATTAACCAATCACTTGCCCCGCCCATTGTCTCCAACAGGAAGTTCCGCTTCAATGATTGGTTGGTGACCTACACGTCGTAACTTGAATAAGCTGTGGATACGACGTTTAAGTCACCATACCAACAAAAAAACTTACAAAATGGCAGCCAATATTGGAGTTCAACCTGATACTTGACTGCTATACGACATATATTTTCACTCGAACACTATGCAGAACAGAACATATATTTCATTTCCTCACAATGACGCTTTTGGACGTCCCTCAAGGCAAACAATAGGAAGCATTGTGTAAAACGAGAAAATTGCTTGTAGTAAGAAATTTCCTGATTTACACAATATTTTCTACCCAGAAAGTTTGATATTTTTTTTTCGAAAACATAAAGCCATATCTTTCCCCGAAACACATAACCTAATTAATAAGAAAACTATGCTCGAGGCGCAAAAGCATACATGAAATAAGAAGGTCAAAATAAGACTCTAATTGGTGAAAGGAGTTTCTGACCCACCACAATTTAAGGCTTGGTCACATAAAACAATGACGTCAATGATGACGTTTTAATTTTCGCTAGTCATTAATTTAATTAGCTAGGTCACGGAGATTAAAGATATTGTTCGTAAAATTAGTCATTACCAAATGGACATATAACAGTCTATGCCGAATATTTCTGGTAAAGAATCGGGTTCTCTCGACTTGATTTCAAAATTTAAACAAACACTAGTTGAAATCGATAAGAAAAACACAAAATACTCTTTCCTGAGAACTTCACCCATACCCTCCTTTTCGTTTGATATTATGATGGCTCTTCTTTTGTTGAGTGACCAAATAATCGATAGATTGTTTAAACTGTTTTTCTTGTACAATTAAGATAAGACATGGAGATGCTTAATTAAACTCCCATTGCCCCCATCCGAATGTTACTTAGTTTTAAACAGATTGGTTGACTGCTTATTTATTATTGTTCTCTTGAAACATTTTACAAGTTGTATTGAGATCAAATACTTAACCAAATATAAAAAAGTAAAGGAATCCATATTGCTATTTTTTTTTTATACTCCACATAAAGGCGACAACATGGAATATTCAAGTACTAATACACCATGCCAGAGCCCCAATGTTTCACCAATTGGTTTAAAGAGCATTGAAATAAAAGGTTCTTACAGCTGTATAGATGACAGATGCTCTAGTACATGTAATGTTACTAATATATAGAAAAATCCCGATATAAATTGCGTTTTCGACATTTTATAATTAAATTGGAGGTTTTGACAGTTATTTCCATCATATCAGGACGTGTAAACAGTTCCTTTAGCTTTATTTCATTATCCAAATATTGAAAATTGTTAATAGTAGAGGTTGCTTTTTCAAGAAGTGCTTTCGTTCATCATGGTACATCTGACAGAACAGTACTGTGTGCATTTCTGAATCAATAGAGCCATATCCAAACGGTAAAAACGTTGGGCCTCCTGTAGTCCTTCGTATTGCAATTGCGGAACTATGCGCTAATGTATTTTGCAATCTACAGTCACACCTCAACACCGTAATTATGCTTAAACAATCTATAAGTTCTCAATTTATTTTTACCTCTTCCACTTGAACTTTTTTGTTGAGTTATAACAAAGTTCCATTTATCATAATGGCTGCTTAGCAGTGCAGAAGAAACAGAATCGATCAATTTTTGCATCGAAAATGGCAATTCAGAAAATCGATAACCGACTTAGACTTTACAATAAATGGCCAATTTCTACACTTTAAACTGCCCTTTACACTAGACAAAAGGAAAATCTTACAATTTATACGATCTGTATCATAGTCAAGGCACCCGTACCAATGATTGCAAACTGATACCCACTGATCACACTTATGGCATTCTATCTCATTTCTCCATTAATGGCTGCACTTTGTGTATTTTCCCACGCCTAAGACGAACCCCATTGCTCTGTTAATACAGTATTAATACAGGAGAAAGATTTTGTCCAAGGACTACTATATTTTTAGTATAATACGTACATTTTCAGTAGTATTTAAATTAATTGATTATCTGTTTGTTTATTCTGTCAATACCTTTTTACCGTTGTATTTGATGATCATGTATGGACGAGAATTATTTTTTAAAGCCATATCTGCCCTCCGGGTCAGGAAAAATAGTTGAAATAATCTATCGCTTATTTGGTCACAAAAGCAAACAAGAGCGCTCATAATATCGATATGCAAACGCAAGGTATGAGTGATGTTCTCTAGAAAGAGTATTTTTGTGTTTTTCTTGTCGATTTCAATTTGTGTTTGAAATCGAGACGAATTCACCGATTCTTCACCGAAAGACTTCGCTAATGTTCGGCATTGACTGTTTATATGCACAAGCGCTGATGACTACTTTACGGACTACTTCATTAACCTTCGTGACCTAGCTAATTGTTTGAGTGACTAGCGAAAGATAAATGTAATCACCGACGTCATAGTTTTATGTAAACAAACCTTAAATTGTGATGGGTCACAATTTGAAATATCAAAACTTCTTTCATGCATTGTAGGCTTACTGCGTAGAATTATGTTTATCTTCTAATTTCAATCGTCATATTTATTTATGCTTTCGAGTCTGGGGTATGGCTTTCTTATTAATTTCATAGTGTATTTTGGGGGAAGATATGGCTTTAGGATAACACTTTAACTTCTATCAGACTAATTTATCGGTCGTAGAAAGCAATATACAAAAAATACATACAATATTTATATACAAAAATTACATACAAAAATAACTCTTGCATTTCTTTCGGATGGTCTGTGTAGATTAAAAGAAATAATACTAATTAATTATAAAATGATAAGTTGCGTTTATCTGTTAACTTTTTTAACTTCAAAAAAGATTATTTCCAAATGGTTCATAGAATTTAAGCGATTGTACATGTAAATTTGTTTAGACGATTATTGTTTCGTTTAAAACACACGTACTTTGAGTCAATAAAGGATCAGTTGCGACTGACAATTACTTATTTTGTCTATATTTTTCCATATTCAATATTATTTACATGAAGTGGATTTTTATCTTATCGAAGCTCCCGGCATCTGAAAGAGAGGAATCTGATATCAGCGTTATATAAATAGCATCCCTGATCGAACAGTAATATGAAATAAGGCAAAGCCTCTGTCCGGGGTCGTGAGATAACCGGGAATTGTAACATTTTCTTTTTCTGTAAGCAGAAGTCGAAAATCAAGCAGATTTCTTGTATAGGGAATTTGATGTGTGTTGTTTGAATATCTAGATAGGAAAGAAACCACTACTCTATAACCTAGAATCTACCCTAGCCAGGCTGTCCTGCATTGAAAACGTTTAGTTCTATGTCGATTTTCTAAATTTATAAATGTAATAATTTAGCAAACGTAATTCATGAATTCTGAATTTCTTTATCTAATTGACCTCTGCTATATATTAAATCTGTTTCAAATATTTGTTATATGGAATATGCAAGACTTGGGCCCCTTTTCTCCTGAAGGGTTACATATACATGTATATATTAACATGAACAAAAATATCCTATGTCTGTTATATCATGTGTCCAGTTCTTTATAGCATTACAAAATGACACTATTTTGAACTGTTTCAAATTCAAAAAAAGTTGCAGACGACAACTTCTCGATAGAAAACAATGTTGAAACTATAAAATGGATTACATGTGAGTGTTATTGAAATGAATGGTCTATAATAACAAACTTAGAACCAGACAGACAGAGGGAGACAGACACACAAAACACAGAGCAACAGAAAAAACAACAACATTAAATAGAGGGAAAATAGATAGAAGGACAGAGACTGAGAGGGACACAAACAGATAACATAGAGACATAAAATGCGGAAAAAGACATGAGAGAGATTGACAAAGATGGGGAGATTCATTTTTACAAACCAGTAATGTTTACCTGTTGGTAACTAAAGATATGAAGGAAACGAAAAAATTAGTCATATTCTTAACCCACATTGGTTACTTATGCATTACCCCTTGTCATGCTGAGCCAAGAATATTGCTGTTTGGCAGGAGGTATAGACAAAGATCAGCCTACGCATATGTGCAGTCTAATCTTTATCTACACCACTTGCTTATTTGTTTATTTTAACCCTTTCCTGTTTTTCTAAATTTCAGACCTGTCCGAATTCAAAGGTTTTGCAGACGACAATTAAAGTCGATTTTATTGTGGGAAAAGAGGAAATTGTGTGTTACAAGCAATTTCTTCTTTTCCCACAATTTTTTCTGAAGTATTATAACACATTGGCATAGAAAATAGGGATTGGACAGGAAAGGGTTAAATCAGGGCTGTGAATTTTCAAAATGAATATTATCCCAAACTTGGTGTATTACTAAGTGCTTTGGTTTTAATGAAATTCTGTAGAATATTTCATTTAGCATGACAAGGGTTAAACATATTTAATGTATGTCTTTTAGACAACAGGCTTCCAAAGGAAAAAGATTGTGCTGGTTTACTTAGGTCTTATGATAGAGATAGACAGACAGAAAGACAGAAAAGCACAGAGAGAGAGAGAGAGAGAGAAAATGCGAGAGAGAGTGAGCCATAGTATTGAAAGGTAAGGTACATGTAGGTATGTAACCTTTCACAAGATGAATAATAGACTATTCCAAATTGAAAGAACTTGCAGAAGCCATGTAAAAGTGAAGATAAATCAAGTAATAGTTGTCATTAGGGCAAAAAATATGCTTAGCACAAACCATTCCTCCTTTTCACAAAATAAATTCCTTTTCCTCATCAAAAACCATATTGTCAATAGATAAGAAACAATATTTTCTTCAGTCAGCCAATACCTTAATTCTTCAAGACAGTCTTAAGCAGATACAATCTGTTTCAATGTTATTTACAAATAAAAATTTTCTCTCTCAAAAAAAAAAAAAAATTAACATTTTCAAAATCGTTCAAGTTGCTGAGCTATACAAAAGGACCAGGGTAAAATTGTTCAATCTCAGAAGTTTTTTTTTTTCAATTTAGAATGGTCATTCTACCTTTATATACATTCTCACTAAAGATTAAAAGAATTACTATATCTAATTAATTTCTGCCGGATCTCATTTTCAAGATTGTTTTACAGAGCTCCTTGGGGGAGGGGTAGCTTTTGCTCAACAGGGCCAATATCAAAATATTTCACTTAACTAATTGTAATGACAGTTCATATTATGTTGTCCATATGTGTGTATGTATATGTACTTACAAATTTTACACTACTCCTTAACCAAGACTGGTGAAAAAAACATTTTGTACTCATTAACAGACAACAAGATTCTAGATTGATCGAAGTTCAAAGAAATTGAAGACATCAAATAATGTTTAAAGAATTTTATAATCCTCTTTTAGGGGGTAGAAATAAATGTGAATTTGCAGAAATTTCTGTTCGAAATAAAGTCTTCATTTTCCACATTGTTTTTTCTGGGGAGTTATATTGCTAGGAATTAAAAAGCAAAATTGTGAGGTAATGGGTTAAAATGAAACTAATGTAAATTCTTGTTAATCTGAATATTTATTCAACAATGCTAGATTATAATTTCTTCAAAAAGTATCTCCACAACAAGCACAAATCAGTATCATCTTCAGTCCCTTTTTTAACCCACTAGTGTTTTACAAGATTTGAGACTTATCCAAATTAAAAAAAAAAAAAAAACCCAGACAACATTATCGAGTAAGTATAATTCAAAAAGTAACAATTCTAGTTGATAGCAAAAATTTTAGAAAGAAGAAATCTCGTAAGAAGCAATTTCTTCTTTTTCCACAACGTTGTCTCAAGTATAGTACCACAGGAAGGTAATGTGCTGAATTGTACAAGAAAGGGTTGCCACTGAGGACCTAATGAAGGACCTAATGATAAAGATTAGCTGTAAAAGTTCATTTCTATGCCCCCGCATCGATAAGATCGGGGGCATATTGTTTTACCAGTGTCCGTCTGTCTGTCTGTCTGTCCGTCTGTCTGTCTGTCTGAAAACATAACCTGCCAACTAAACATTTTCCTATAACTTCAACCCTGATTAAGTTATAATGCTAATATTTTGTATGTAGTTAGGTCTCAACAAGGCGCAACTGGGGAAGGTAATTTCATCAAGGTCAAGGTAAAAATTTTAACCCTTTACCCGTTTCTAAAGAATTCCCGTTTCGGGGGCATAGTGTTTCACAAACACATCTTGTTTTCGATTATGATCATATTTATTATTCCTTTATATTTGACATATAGCATGAAATGGACATTCTGGGAACTGGGAAAATATTGACCCTTATCAGACCTTTTTCAGAATGACTTATATCCAAACAATTTGCTTTCAACATGTTTGCCGTTTGCAGAGCCCGACTAGCAAATTCCATTACCAATCATGCTCTTAATCCTTTGTGAGAGGGATCAAACCAGCTCACTCCGAAGTTGGATGGGCAGCAAATGGCTAAGATAGAATATTGGACTTGTAATATGTGAGAAATTACACAAAAGTTAGGCGCATTAGTCATCGAAATATAACTGAAATAGTTCAGTGCTTGGTATTAACCCTATACTGATCAATCCCTTGTTATTATGTTTCTGTGATTTTATAATTAAGAAAACATTTTGGAAAAAGGGGAAATTGCTTGTAACAAGCAATTATTTCTTTTTCCAAAATATTTTCTACCTTACTGAAAGGTTATTTTTCAAATGCACCAGCTATTTATTACGTCTGGGGAGGGAATCGAACCCGTAAGCATGCTTTTGAGTTACAAAGGGGTATATATGACCCGTTACTGCAAAACATACTGAAGATTTATGGAAACGGTGTCAACGAATACGGAATCCTGGGACATCTCTTTAGAAGTGATTGATTAATAAAAAACAATGCTGCTTTGTTGTTGGTGTTGTATTTCTAATGAAAGCTTCCTACCTTATAGTAGTCCCAATCTCCAGTGTTTATTCTTATTCAAAGTCAAAATAAGAAAGCTTCGTAGCTCGAAAGTCCAGCTAGGTGAGAAAACGTCACGTCTCGTCAAAGTACAGAAAGAGGTTTCATTCAAAATCCATACTGATGACAGCTACACCGATTTGAATACGACGTCCCTGAAAAAGTTATAATGAATCTACCGGCGCGACATAAACATTCATGTATATATTCGTGCTCTTTGAAGTTCGGTCTAAATAGTTTAACGTATTTCGTTCCGAAATGAAGACATTCAAGTGTTTTGTGCAATTTGTATAAAGGGATAAGTGTGATTATTACCATTGACTTCATATATGAATAACCACTTTCAGTTTTGCCCAAGAGACCACTTCTACTAAGCGGCCATAATCAAATTTTCATAAGAATTAGACGTATAAATTAAAAAAACGTAATTAAATCCTGTGTTATTGGAGCTCAGTACAGTTGCCTCAATGACACGTTCGAACAGTATGGGATTAGATATAAGATTAAATTTGAATTCTGCAATAACTATGAATGTATTGGATGTGGTTCTTCATATATTTTTCAAAACGGGTATTAAGCGACCATTCTCTCAAGTGACTACGTTTTGGCCCGCCCTCGAGTGGTCGTTTAATACAAGTTTTACTGTATATTACAACGGTATCTCATGGAAGCTAATGCACAGTTACAAACTCACGACGGTCCACGAAAATTTAGAAATATCACTTGTCTAATATTGTAACGATTTAGACTTTATTGTTAATAGTATTGTTATTAATTTTATTTTTGATTAATTTATTTAAACATTATTTTGTTGTTGTTTTGTTTTCTACTGTCGTAGTGTGACACTAACGGGTTTTGACTTTCCCGAGGGGGGGTGTCATTATTATATCATCGACAATTATCATTTTATAGAGCATTCCGTGTTATCAACTAGATCTAAATTTAAAGTCGGCTATAAACACATTCGGACTATTGTTAAATGGAAATATTTGTATTTAGATACAGATGAAAAATCGCTGGCCCCGCCCATTTACGCCGTTGGCCCCGCCCATTGACTCCAACAGGAAGTCCCGCATCAAAATTGAACGGCGTAATTTTGCACAATTCATAGCCAGTAGCATGTAACAAGAAATTAAATTAGTTGGTTGGCGACCTAAACGTCGTAACTTCTGCTTGAACAAGTTGTAGTTACGACATTTGGGGCGACATACCAACAATAATGCTTCATAAAAATGGGGCAAATGCCGGAGTTCAATCTGAATTCTTGGCTGAATGAATAATTTGATTTGCCGATTGATTCCTTGATTGACAGCTGCGATTGGTTAATTGGCTACATTGATTAAATCTGATATTTCAAGACACGTAAAATGGTTATATGTATCGTCGGTATGGTTACTCATTAGTTTTAGTGTTGCAAACCTGGTTATAAAAAAGTTGTTATTCGACATTTTAACATTTGACTTTGGATTCTGAATCTCTAAACCAAGGTATCAAACGGCACATCTATCCTGAGGTGAGAATATTGATATCATTTCAATTTGGGACGTTTGTTTAAACGATCCCAGTTAATAAAATCTTAGAATATAACCTTGACCTTACACCTATTAGAACAAATGTTTCAAAACGCAAATGTCTGGTGGATTGAAGATGCGCTAAATTATTCCAGAGTAAACCAAGAAATGTAAGAGTTATGTTTTTCAAATGTTTCAATACGCACATATCTGGGGGATTTAAATACTTTAGATTGTCTGAATTGAGTTTTACGCAACTTTTAGCAGTGTTTCAGTCATATAGCGGCGACTGGAGCACCTTTTCATTGCATAAGAGGTACTCTTAAAATGAGGAAAGGCAGTAAAATAATTTCAAAAGCTAGAGGCATAGCTTACCAAAAGACATCTCATCTTAATTTTCAGAGCGTTAACAATTACATAAGTGTGAAGATGTAAGTCAAATGATATGATATAAGTTGGAAACTTGCAGGACTAACAATATTTATCCAGGCAATGTTGGTTTCTCTGGTATTAATACAACAATCAGAATATTTAATACGTTCTATTTGCGTGTAATAAATTTGCCCATGATGAAAATGTAACAATATTTACTATGCTCAGGAACAAGTGCCGTCTCGACATTTAACTGATTACTACCAAGGCTTAGATGGCTAATAATCCAGGTACTTAGGGAACGTTTTAACTGATTGGTCTTGATATGGATAATTACATTTTCTCATGTGGATTTGACATGAAAAGGTGACTTAAACAACAATTACTATAACTGTTTCTATAAAATTTATTGGGTACTCCCACCCTTCTCCATACGGAAATGTTACTGTAAGAGAAAATACAGTCTAAATCTGTCCCTTTAGTAATGAATTGTTAAAGGTTAAATAATTTAAAGAGATGATGACAGATATTATAGAAGACATCTGCAGAAAAAATATTTTAGGTAGAAAAGAGGCTGTTCCAAACAAGAAATTTCTGCCTTTTCAGACTTAATTTCTGAATCAAACAAGTTGAATGCGAAAGAATTACATTGGTATTTAAATCCATATCTATCCCCCAAAATACACTATAAACTTAAAAGAAAGCCATATACCTAACTAATCAAAGGACTGAAAGTACTGAGAAGTTGGAATGCGCTGAAAGGGTCATAACTGTGGAATTCGGTTCAAGTTCATTTATTACTTTCCAAATATGTCTCCCTCCTTTAAACTTAAACCAGCATTCTCATTCGTGTACATATGTGCGTGAATAGCGCACAAAAACATAAATCAACATACAAAATCAAAAACTAGCATGGTCTTAACCCATTCCCAGACAGTGACGCTTTTAAATGACCTTCATTATGAAAGCTTTGGAAAACATTGTGGAAAATGAAGAATTTGCTTGTTACAAGCAATTTCTTCATTATCCAGATTGTTTTCTGTCCAAAAAGATCAGGATTTTAAAGATTTCATCAACTTACAATTGTCGTCTGCTACTTCTTTGAATTAGGACTGGTCTAAAATTTATCGTGTTGGAATGAGTTAAAAGCTCGTGTCACGCACAGCAAAATTAGAATTTTCAATCATAACATTCTCCTTTTGATCAACTGTAATAAGTTAACTCCTTTTAGAATCTTGAAAACAGAGAATAACAGCTTCTACAGTAAGAAATGACGTCGATGATTATTTGACCCTCAACTCGGCCAATTCTATATATGCCATGTATCCATTAAACAAAACTCGGCCTTTCTGTATTTTCTCTAAAACAAGAAAAACACGCTCCTATTCCAGTCTGGTTCTCAAAACTGCTTCCTCAAAGAAAAAAAAAATATGCAGAAAAAATAGTATTCGGAGATAATGTCAACTCTTTTTGTCAAGTTAATCTGACGAATAAGTAAACAAAACGTAGCAGTTATTTTACGCGTTGTTGCTTTAAGTGCACTTTATTGCTTTGGAATGTTCTATCTCTATATATTCAACCTATATCCCGACAGCAATTTATTTACGACAGGGCCAAATTTAAAGAAGTGAGAGAAGAGATATTTTGAAAATATTGATTATGCAATTTATATTTTTGTTTATTCATTCATTTGTCGATTGTGATAGACAATTTTGTGGATAATGAAGAAATTCCTTGCAAGAAGAAATTTCTTAATTTTCCACAATATTTTCCAAACATTTTATCTTTGGGTGGCATGCCTGGTTGGATGGGACAAGGCGAAGTCGTGTTTTCTAGGGGTAATTTTAAGTGATATAAGCATAATGTACCTAAATCTAATTTGTATGTGTCGTTCTAGTAAAAGCAATAGTAGGAATTGACCAGAACAGCTGAATCAACCCATTTCCCCACGGCAATATTTTGGTCTGGTCCAAATTCTAAGAAATGGCAGACATAAATATTTAGTTGACAAAATGTTAAAAATGTTTGTCTTTTGTGGTAGAAAATATTGTGAATAATGAAGAAGCTTATTGTTTGCCTCTGTAGGGTATATGACAGGCTTTTAAAAATTTACAAGCACAACTTCTTGCATAGAACACAGAATTATACTTGTTACATGTAATATTCTCTCTCTCTCTCTCTCTCTTTCTCCCTCTCTCCCTCTCTCTCTCTCTGCTGAAATTCACTCAAATGTATGTTTGCGTACAGGTTTCTACACCTATTACAAATTGAAAACAAAAAATGCCTTCACGCTATGGTAGAATCACGGGAATTTGAAATTGTCCTAACAAGTCAGAGCCTGTTGAATTTTCACCCTGTACTTTGGTCAAACAAATAATATACGTTTTTTGCCGAACTAGGAGTATGATTGACAAATGTGTGAACTTTTATTAAAAACTGTAAAACTATATCAGATTTGTTTGGAAAAAAATGCAAATAATTGGACTCACAGTCAAATGGACCAAGACAGATAGTACTGCTAAAACGTGTCTCTCTGAGAGGGCTTTCGTCTGTTAAAAACAGACATATCGTCGTTTACGTTCTAAAACGTCGTAACTACAGCTTGAATCAAGCTGTAGTTACGATGTTTTAGAACTACAACGACGACAAAGTCTGTCTATATACAGCTGTGAATATTGATCATTTGTAGTCTATGACACTATATTTAAAAAATTAATGGCCGGTTTGTTGTTTTTATACAGTATTGTAATTTTTCAATAACCTTTATTCATTTATTAAAAAGGGTTGTGATAGAATAATTTCTGTCTTTTTATTCGAAGTCTTTAAACAGATTCAGATAGAGTATGTTACTGAGATTTTAGATTAAACATTTCAACAATAATGCAATTAACCCTATGTTGTAGAAACTCATTTGAATCGTTTTATTGAGACTATTCAAATAAGTACCCACGACACAGGATTTCATTGAGAAAGAGGAATTTTAGAATGCTGCCCCCCCCCCCTTGACATCTGTTTAAGTCAAGTAAAATGAAATTGTTTTTGAAGAAGAGAAAGGATATGTTGTTGGATTACATGCAACTGTGAATCCTTCAAGTATCCATTAAATCCATTAAGGAGTATGAGGCCATTGGATAAAAAAAAATCTGGGAAGCAGGATATAAATTTTGTTCTAAAATTGATTAAGTCAATAAATTCGAATCTAGAGTGTGAGCTTTCGTCTAGGTTTCATTAATATATAAATAAATGATTTTGATTGAAATATACTAACCTATTTTCCCTTCAATATTTTATCTTAACAATAAGCTTTCATGCAAACGAAACATATTTGCTTCATTAGCGAATAATCTATTTTGGTTTTATCGTTTATTTATCCGTATATATAACTGTAGTTTCCTAGCTCAATTTGACTCGGTAATATGGTAGCATTCAGCTTAAAGACAAGTTCTTGAATAATGTTCCTTCCATAGAATTATCTTATGAATCCTAATTATGAATGAAGATTAAAGTATGAAGAAAACACGGCGTCATCAACTCCGGTTTTGTTTAAGACGTCACCATCTATCATTGGCGACTAGCGTTATTTCTTATCTTTGTCCACATTTTATTCATTTATTCATTTTTAATTATTTATTCATTTATAAATGTTTTGTGGATGTAATTTTACTGAATTATTTTTGAAAAATCAATCTTACACTTTGTGTACACACTAACAATGATGTCTACACATTATGAATCAAAGTACTGAAAGTACTGTAAGCTAGCAAAGCATAATTTTGTTAGAATATCTTCTTTTTAAAAGGTTTTCGTGATAAATAAAGTCAACTTGGTGGAAAATCCTTGCCTTGTAGGGTAGAAAACATTATGGACATTGCTTGTAACAAGCAATTTCTTCATTGTCAATATTGTTTTACAAAGCTTCTTTCTTGAGATGTTTATAAAGCGGGATTAAGTGGGAATGGATTAGTAGCATGCTTTTAAGGGAGTCCTCTACAATCTGAATAAAGTAAACTCATGTGGCCATACAAAGTGAAAACTCTGAAAAGACCCATAAAAACTACTTTTTATGACGTAAGCATTCGATGGATTTAGTGGTTAAGCCTCCAGTGGCAGTTTGCACTCGTTTGAACTCTGAGAAGACCTCAAAATTTCGTCTATTAACTCAAGCTATCAAAGTTGACGCTTTGCATATATAATGGGTTAGAAAGGGAGGGTTAAACGCTCTAAAATTGAAGAAGATATAACAAAACATTTCTAAATATTTTTCTGATTGTTTACTGTTCTGTAGATTAGTCAGTCTGTTAGTTTTTGAAATATCGCTTACGCTCCATCATGTAGAGCTAAAAGAAAAGGGGTAGAATATTTCGAAATATTACAATGTAGATATATTAGACACAATTTCTTTCTTTCTGTCTTTCTTTTTTTTGTATTACGTCAACGTTAAGAATGAAAACAACAGAAATTTTATACATTACCTTCTCTGATTAACCCAATCCCACACAATCACGCTTTTAACGGCCTCAAGAAAAAAACGACTGGTAAATCATTGTGTTAATGAAAAATGCTTGTAACAAACAATTTCTTCATTTCATTCGTCTATTGCGAAGAAAGTTGAAAAAGTATAACATTTCCTAAAGTTTAATTGTCGGCTGCAACTTCGGCCGATCTAAAATCATGCCGTCTTGTCATGGGTTAAAGGGTTTGAATAAGGAGTAGTAAAAACTAGAGCTGTCGCCCTCAAGGGCTGACGAGAATACCCCCCACACCGCTAAAAAGGCTTTTCTACGAAGGAGTGGAATTTGAAGCTGTTTAATCACATGCATGTCATGGTGGATGAACATTGCCAACCCTCCACCTCTTTCTGATTTTGTGTTTGTTGCTAGAGTTGACTGATTAGGAAAGGTTGGTCAATATGAGCCTATGTTAAAGAAAACTGTATGAGGAGATGATGACACAAAATTATATCCACGAAAAGTCAATATGAGCCTATGTTAAATTTTTGACCCCCGGGGGGCGGGGTCAAATTTGACCTCAGGAAATAAACCGTTCGATATTTTGTAAAGGTCAACAAGATGATGCTACTTACCAAATTTGGTAACTCCCCTAATGGTTACTGAGTTTTGCAATTTTAAATTTTGACTACTCCTCCCCCCCCTTAAAAAGTTCAAAATGGCATAACTCTGAAACTAACGACTGGATCAAGATGAAAATTGCAGGTGCACAACTTCATATGATAGGAAACAACCTGATAAAATTTCAGCAAAATTGGTCAAAAAATGTGGGAGGAGAAGAGGACACAAAATTATGTCCACGGACGGACGGACGGACAGACAACCTGATTCCAGTATACCCCCTCATAACTTCGTTGTGGGGGGTATAATGACACGGACAGTAGAATCTATAAATGACGAGGCGAGGGTTGTTGGGAAAGATATTTTTTTTATATAATTCACGCAATATTCTCAGTATAACTAACAATTTCACATACTATAGATTGGTTGTTTGATTGATTGGGGTTTAACGCCACTTTTAACATTATTTCAGTCATATCGCGGCGGCTGGAGCACCTAACAATGGATTCCTGGAATTACTCACACCAGTACTACCATTACATCCTTTCCTAGCCTTCAGCTGCTATCCCATTTAGGTTTACGATTATCCACCAATTGATTTTGTTTGTTTGAATGGGGTTTTACACCGCTTTCAACAATCTTTCAGTTATATCGCGGCGGCTGGAGCACCTAACAATGGAATCCTGGTATTTCTCACACCAGTACTACCAATACATCCTTTCCTAGCCTCCAGCTGTTATCCCACATAGGTCTACGAATATCGACCCATTGTTGAGAGACAAATAGTCGGAAAGGATGAGTGCCGCCGTCGGGGATCGAACCCGGGACCTCTAGATTTATAGTCCGACGCGCTACCAACTGCGCTATGACGGCGGCTTCCACCAATTGATGAGAGACAAATGTCGGATGTGTGCCGCCGCCGGGAATCGAACCCATGACATCCTATGATTGAAGATTAGGAGTCTCACGCGCAGCCTACTGTAGAGATTTTATCAATAATATTAAAGATAATTAATATTAAGAATAAAACATTATGTAGGAAAAAAAGAAAAGAAAAAGGGAACCATAACTATTGCATTTGCCAATTCGTTTTTCTTTTCCAACAAGTGTTGCTGCTATCTTATTTCTGATAATTGACGGATGACTGGCCCCGCCCACTGAGCTCCGAAAGGAAGTTGATTTTGAACAGATTTAGGAAAAAAAAGTAATTTGGATGTTGGCGATCTAAGTGTCATAACTACAGCTGTAGTTACGACGTATAAGTTGCAAATTCAACAAAGCTGCTTCACATACATGTCGGCCGATGTTCAAAGTTGACTTAAGGTCTTAAGAAATGATTTGAATGTTTGATTGATTCTTTTAGTGATTATCGCGATCCGTCTATTCACTTGCAAGTGGTGTTGGCCAGTGATAATACACGAGACGTTTTATGGCCTACACAGGCTGGGTTTGTACGCTGCACCATATGACTTTGACGGCATACTCTGACCTCAAACTAATGATTACCTCTATCCTTACCTAGCACGTAACATTTGTCATCCATGAAGATGACAAATACAGAACGTTAATACAAGGTCATTGTAACTATATAAAACATTGTTTTATATTTACAACAGTTTTGCACAAACATTTTGTAAGAAGACTATTTAAAGGGTACGGAAAACGCTAGTCAGCCAGTGAAGTCAGCTTGTCCACATCATCACAGCTTTAACTACACTTCGTTAAATTTCAGGTAATATTTATTCATATTTCATGTATCTTCGCATCGAAGATCGGAGGTATATCGAGTTCTGATGTCCGTCGGTCCATCCGTCAGGAGTCTCTTCTATGCTAGTTATGATTCATACTTGACACGTAGGTACTTTTTATGTTGGAACGCACAGCAATTCCGACATAGAGTTAACAAACCGCAAAATGAAAGCATGACAATTTCATTCCGGGTGTCCGAATTACTCATATCAAATGATCTCTTAGATATGATCACACCTCGGATTACTTTTCATGTCAACTTGCCATGGACGATCAGTTAGTTGTAACTGAAGACAATAATACGGTACAAGTAAAATATTATATAAATATTGGTTAAGAGACTTCTAATCACGCTTCGGTCCAACCAGACAATCCATCGTTTATTTGGTTACTTAATCAAGCAATATGCATAATTAGGGAATCATTGCAGTTCTCTTGAACGAGTATTTTGTGTTTTTCCTTATCCATTTCAACCCGTGTTTATTTACATTTTGAGATCGAGACGACTGCACCCGACTATTCACTATCTAGAATTCGGCATTGACTTTTACAGACACAGGTGTTGATTACTAAACATAACGGACGATGTTGTTTATTTACGTGACCGAGATAGTTCTTTGAACGACTAGTAAAGTGAAAACTTCATCACTGACGTCAGTGTTTGATATAAACAAACCTTAAATTGTGGTGGGTCATATTTTAAAATATCGTAACTTCTTTCAAAAAATGTAGGCTAATCGCGTAGGATTATTTTGATCGTAGAATTTCATTCGTCATAATTATTGATGCCTTTGGCCCTGGATAATGGTTTTCTGAATTTTTTTAGGGGGGGGGGGAGATATATAGTAAAAAAGGCATTTTCTCAGAAAACCGCGGAAGGAATTTGACCAAATTTCAAAGGAAAAACGCTTGAATAACCTATATTATATACAAAAAAAAAATTTGATTGGATGAAAAATATGTCTTTTAAAGTTGGGGGTCATTGTCATATATGTAAAAGGTAAAGCTTTGAATAGCATTTTGTCGGAAAGTAAATAATCAATTCTTACGGTGACCCTTTATCAGACTACAAAAAATACACTATGGTGAATCATCTTTTAGCAGAGATTATCTCCATATAAGTTAAATAATAAAGATGTTTACGGAAGGCCATCAGCCTTGATATTTGGCATGGATCATCAGTCTATAGACTGTAATGAAAACTGATAACATCATATCTATTTCCCAGGTGCGGAGCATGGGGTTCGGTTTCGTATTCAGGCCTATATTGAAATAAAGAAGGATTTTTCCTTTAGATTTAATTTAAGAATATTCACTGTGTATAATTGATTGACATATAGATCGATTGCTAGTTCTGTTAGAAATATGGGTTCTAACTCTTGATAGCCTGCCTACTCACTTATTGTTCATAAGCATACAGAAGATGGCCATTTCCCCAGTTACTAGTTGCATTCACCGCATTCCAACATCGCAGTACTTTCAGTTGTTGTATTTGTAACTGCGTTTGGAAAAATTGTGTGTTCAGTCGAATATTTTTTCTTATTTACCTCCGGATTTCCCTCGTAATATACATTCATTTTACGTGGACAAAATCGTACTTAACGGAAGAAAAATCTGTATTGTACATTTGCTGAACTGATACGATATTGCTTGATGACAAAATTTCCCTGGTAACATAACGTCACGCCAAGGTAAAAAGAGGTTGATTTGAGACAAAATCGTCAGCTTATTTGCATCTTTTATATATTCAAAATTCGTTGGTAGGTAATAAATGGAATTCGATACAGTAGGGATTCAAAACCTTGCATTGGATTCACGCTGAGTAGCAAAAATTGACATTTAAGTGATCTATCCAATTTTTCTATGCGGCTTGAATTAAATAAAAGTTTTTTTTGAATTACTAATATAATATACCCTATTTACTTTCTTTATAGGTATAGAAACTCAACAATGAAAACCCTTGCTCTTATTCTATTTGGTATGGTCCTGCTTGCGGTACCATGTAGATGTCAGGTGAAAAGTGCCAGCCAACAACCGTTTGGGTATATGAGCTCCTGGGACTTTGGTGAGTTTAGTTTTTTAATATCATACTGTCAAGGTATTCGAAATATTTTGTCTATTAATCGCGCGGCTGTTTCCGAATAAAACTCTGTATTGTTATATAACCTAGACTGCATAGCAATCGACCAATCTCTAGCCCCACACACTGTCTTTTTTGGTCCAGTCCATCGACTCCGATTGGAAGTTCCGCTTGGATTCTTAACGGCGTTGTTTTGCAAAATTTATTACCAGTAGCTTGTAACAAAAAAACGTAAAATGGTTAAATGGCGACCTTAACGTCGTAACTACAGCTTGAATAAGCTGTAGTTACGACGTTTAAGTCGCCAAACCAACTAAAAAGGTTAACATAAATGGCGGCCAATGTTGGATTTGAAAGCTAATGTCCGGGCTGAATAAATGCTTTGAATAATCAGGTGATTCCTTGATTGGTAAATTTTTTTGGCGTTTTGTAAAAAACACAGATAACAATAAATATAATCACTTGAATGTCTTATATCAAAGGAAATTTGATGTATACCATTAAACAGTACCCCAATTCCATCGCGGGGAATCAAACCATTATGAGTTATCATCCATTTCTGATTTTGAGTATTTTTATTCAATTTCAACTACAAAAAAATCGAGTGTACTACCGCATCTTTCGATTTTGAATGTTGTTTATTGATTGTTTTCTACGAAAACCTCGTAACTATAGCTTAGAATAAGCTGTAGTTACGTGGTTTTCGTAGAAATCCGACGATATCATTTATCCAGACGGATTCACAGAAAAGTTTTTATCTAACCCTTTACTGTATTGTAAATATTTGGCATGCTTAAATTCAAAGATTTGCAAACGACAATGCTATATTTGATTAAGTTGATTTTGTTTTAAAAATTAGTTGTGCAGTAGTGCAATTAAGTTCCTGCATTTTTAAACAATGAAAAAAATATGACATGATCTTAGTTTTCGTCTGTTTCTTAATCAGCAACAGGCTGATATGAATGGTAATCAAACTTAAACTTAAGAAATTCTGTTCAGTTGTGTGTCTTTCATATGCTAAAATAAAAGAATTCCTGGAATTCCGTATTAAAATCATTCTCTTCTTTTTCCATTTCAGAGAGATTTCAAGGTAAGTTAGTTTTATACTATAAAATCAGTAATCATTAATTATTTTAATTTAAGTTTCGCCTATCCAGGTTCAAGCATTCTAATGGGCTGATTTTTTAATTTCATAAAACCCACGAATACAATTTGACCACGCAACTATTTTGTATGCTTGCGCACATAAACTGCACCTAATCTGTAATAATATATTGGCAGTAATATTTTGCTTAATGACACTTATTTTTAGAAATATCTTTTGTTTAACTTAATCACAATTAAGCATCAATCCGGTTTGCGTATTCATACATTGTGATTATATTTTAGGTTCATACCTCAAAGAAAAATAAAATTCTCTTCATCTTTAGCCCTTTCCTGTACAAAACATGTTTTTACGTCCCTGTGATTTAATACTTGATAACATATTGTGGAAAAAGAAGAAATTGCTTGTGACAAGCAATTTCTTCTTTTTCCACAATATTTTTTACCCTACTGGATGGTTAATTTTCTATTAAAATCCACTTTAAATTTTTGTCTGCAAAACCTTTGTATTTGGACAGGTCTAAAACTTTGAAAAACGGGAAAGGGTTAAAAATAAGTCGTCCTTAAATGTATGAGTTTGTATAAATACACTACATACAGAAAATCAAGATCAGCGTAAAGTAAAAGCCCTTGTCACACAATCTAAGATTGATTAATACTTTTTGAACATATTGGGTAGTCAATATTGGTAGACGTGATTGGAATACTATTAAAAGTGGCATGAAACCCCGTACAAGCAAACAAACCAGCAAGCAAACTATTTTTTGTTGATATTTTTCGAACCTTTTGGATTTGCACATGCTTGTTCGTTAAAATATGCGTGTGTAACCTAAAAAGGTTTTTTATGATCTCTTCGTTGTTGTACTAAAATTCACATGATTGTTTTATATTCATATTGTTCACGTGAACAAACTTCTGAAGATTTGAACAGGAAGGGCAGATGGCTATTTTGCGATAATAGTTGAAAAAAGTAGTTCAACAAATATGAATATAGATAGTAATACATGAAATTGAATACTTTATAGAAAAGGAGAAATGGCTATTGCAAACATTTTTCTTCTTTTCCACAATGTTTTAATTCTAAAATCATGCTCCTATTGCAATTTATTCTTCTACAATCCTTCGAATTTTGTCAAGTCTTAAAATGAGAGTTAACTGTTATCCAAATTTGACGCTACGATATTATTCTCTCGCTGCAACGATGACTAGTTACACAGTATTTGTCTAGAAGAATCTTAGAACGTGATACAAATTTACTTTCCATAATTTTTTTAATCTAAACAGCGTCAGACAATATTCATATTCCATAAATTTCCACAATCGACTGATCTCTAGCCACTGAATCCCAAAAGGCAGTTTAAAGGCATTTAGATCGTACCTTGTGACATTCAACACATCTATTTCAGAATGTTCCACTATAACCTATCCAGACGGAGGATGCAGACGTAGTCACCGACGATCCGTTTTTACGTTCGATCCTCTCTCTAGACGTTGTCGACGTGTTTACGGATGTTACGACCTTATCGACACCAACATTTATCGTCACCGATACCAGTGTGAGCGGAGATGTGAGGAAATGGGAATTGGGTCTGAGTTTGGTAATGCAGCTCCTCCTTCATCGGGCAACTAAAGATTGTAACTAAACCATTGTTGATATCAAATAGAGTTGAATTAGTAAAAGGAATGGAGATGATTATAGAATTAAAACAAACTTGAGCAAAGAAATTGACCATGATGATCTTTCGTTACTTTTTATCGACGTTTTTAAGCGCCTCTTAAACAGATCTTCATGAAAATTTGATTTTTTTCCAATAGTTATTAAAGTTATGTTCGTCGTCGTATTAAATCTACTATAGATTTAATTTAATGCGACATATTCCCTTTATCCTACTTGAAAAATCGGAATTAATCGGTGGAGGTCGATAGTCTTCGGTGATGTCGCTATTGGCTAAATTGCTAGCGGAAGCGAATATCATAAATGATATATCATGCAAACCCAAAATAAGGATAATTCCGGTAATATTTGGTATGTACTTCGTTGATTTATTGGATGTCGCGTAACGCGATTTTTTTTTGCTTCTTTTCTTCTTTCTCTTCAATTTATGCACTGTCATCTTCATTACAAAATCAGCTAATCAACCTCTTTAAATATCTGGAAACATTACAGTTACAAATTGAAAACTGAGTACAACATTCCTTAATTTATTATATATATATACATATATACATTTCATAATCTGTGCAAGAGCCGCTTTAAAGCACATTCTTTGCAATGATTTTAAAATTTATTTCGATAAAAACGTATGCTTCAATGTATGGATTTACAGCAGTTCAAATGCACTTTGGAATCATTCATATACAGTCTGGTGTATCTGCTTGCTATCCGTCACCTGCCATTGTGATATTCGTGTTTAGGTAATACGTGATCGTCGGGGGATAATTCTGAAGAAAACTATCTCAATAGCCGTAGAAAGAATGGCGGCTCTCCGTGTAAAACATTATTTATGGGTTATAACCACACGATTTCGAGTGTCTGAAGTTGCAGATACCTTATTAACCTTTTACAAACAAAAAAAAAAAAAAAAAAAAAACACTGGTCCGTTGCAGACGAAAATAAAAAGTTGGTGAACTTTTTTATATTTTTTGTGGCAATCATTGTAGGAAGTGAAGGAATTGTTTGTTACAAGCGTTGCCTTTAACACAATGTTTTTTATGATTGAAAGGCGCGGTCTGTCAAGAGAGTTATAGCAACCGTTTCTTAAAATCACATCACCATCATCTGGCCCCACCCACTTACCCCGAATGTCCCACCCATTGGCACGATTTTAAACGGCGTTATTTAGAAAGGAGCTTGATATAAAAAAGTTAAATGGTTGGTGACCTAAATGTCGTAATTACAGCTTGATTAAGCTGTAATTGCAACGTTTATTTCACCAAGCCAAAAAAAAAAAGCTGAACAAAATGGCGGTCAATGTTGGAGTTCAAGACTCAATTCCGGTTGAATGGTTTGATTGATTGATTGATTGATTGATAGTCGGGATTGGTCAATTGTCGATATAGTCACTACTTTTCGACACTTATTTCACTCGAACACCCTGCAGATCATTTCGGACTTAAACAAAAATGATTCTCGCCAATACAATCGTAAAAAGGAATGAACAGAATAAACAAACAAATAATCAATAGATTTAGATACGTATGAAATTGGAGGTTTCATGTAAAAAGTATATGAGTCCTTGTAAGCAAATATTGAGAGTATAATGTCTAGGACAATCAAATATCATAGAAATTCATTTTGTGTAAAAATTATACACATGTAAACCATGACCAGACGACAAAATTGAAAGGAGTTGCAGACGACAATTTTAAGTTTGTGAATTCATTTTTTTAACTTTCTTGGTAGAAAACATTGTGTAAAATGAAGAAATTGCTTGTAACAAGCAATTTCCTCATTTAACACAATGTTTTCCTAATTGTTTATCTTGAGGGGCGTCGAGAAGCATCACTGTGTGTGAATGGGTTAAGGATAAATTGTATAAGACATCTTTATCGGTTGTAAACAGTAACCAACAAAAATTACATAGAATATGCATCTTAAATGTCTTTCCAATGGTCTTTGTGAATTATAGAAATAATATTAATAAAATATCAAAGAATTAGTTGGTTTTTCTGCTTTTTTCCCTTAATCTTCCACCTTAAAAGAAAAGAATATCATTTGAAAGTGATTTATAGAATTTTAACGATCGTATATGTAAATTTGTTGGAGCGATTTTTGTTTCTTTTAAGTACACGCACTTTGACTCAATCAAGAAACAGCTGCCACGGACTAAAGCCGCCGTCATACCGTAGCGCATCAGACAACCAATTTTCAATCATAGGTTGTTATGTGTTTCATCCCCTGCGGCGGCGGCACATATCCTTTCCGTTATTTGTCTCTCACAAATGGGTGGATAATCGTTTACCTAAGTGGAATAACAGCTGGAGGTTAGGGAAGGGTATAATGGTGGTACTGATCTATTTTTAGGTGCTCCAGCCGCCGCGGCGATATCACTGAAAACTTGCTAAAAACGGCGTTAAAACCCATTCAAACAAATAAATAAAATATTTCTCCAATTCCCTATACTTTTCCGTATTCTACATAATTTGTATGAAGAAAAATCCTATCTTGTCGATCAATTCTCACCGACGCACCCGACATTCTGAAAGAGTAGAAACTTATATCAGCGTTAGGGAAATAGAATCCTGGTCGAACAGTATATTACTTACAAATATGGTAACCGTCGACCGAAAAGAACCCCCTATATTGGAAGAACCACAAGTATCGATCCTGGTCATACTGAGAGGTGTAAGCCATCTAGCCTGGGTCAAGACGTTTTGCTTTTGGCTGTTTGTTTTATATAAAGGGCAGATGTAGAATCTGATTAAGCAGTGACCTTTTCAAATATTTGTGATTCATGACGTGGAAAGATGTCTCACGGATGTTATGTACAATGATTACTTGGTTTTAAGCCATATCTTCCCCTAAAACATACTATAAAATTAAGAAGAAAACCATACCACAGGCTCAAAAACATAAAAAAATATGACGATTGAATTTGGAAGATCAACAAAATTCTACGCAGTAAGCTACAATTCATAAAAGAAGTTACGATATTTTAAAATGTGACCAACCTCAATTTAAGGTTTGTTTACAACAAATTATGACGTCCCACGAAGAATAACGAAAATGTTCGTATAGTTTAGTCATCAAAACCGTAGATTAGCTAAGATTTCCGGTGAAGAGTCGGGTGCATTCATCTCGATTTCAAAATGTAAACAAACACAAATTGAACTCGACGAGAAAAAACACAAATACTTTTTCTAGGGAATTTAACTCACAACCCGCTTTTGCATATTGGTATTAAAAAGCCCTTGTTTGCTTTAATGACCAAATAAGCGATAGCTTATTTTAACAATTGCTTTCTCTCCCTCGGAGGGCAGATATGGAATTTAAGAAACATTGATAGTGGTTCAAGGAGAAGTCAAACAGAGGCTTCATTCCTAAAATAATTATGTACATGTAGCATGGTGGAATGGTCATTGTAAATTCTGAAACTCGTCTAGTTGTGCAGTCTGCCCACGGACGATACTTGTTGCACTTTCCAATAATTCAATTTCGTGTAAAGGGTCACCTATGTTCTACATAATTAACTGGAAGCGTAATACAGTTTATATAATTTGTTATTAGATATACCCGCAGTTCATACCTTGCGTCAAAGAAAAGAGCTGAAACTGATTTTAATAAACATTTTTTCTTGCTCCTATCCCAGTTGGCTCATTTCCTAAAATCATAGAACAAAGAACGTCTATATTTCTGATTACTCCACTTTTTGACCTGTCTAAATCGGTTCAGTCGATAACATAACATATCTTTATTTCGACATTAAGCACGTATATAGGCTCATAGTCACAACACAAATATTACAAATAATGCATGACAAGAAAATGACAAGCAATTTGAAAGAATGGAAATTTGTAACATTTTAGGACATATTGAAAAATATGAAATACCATATCGTGAAAGTAATATTCTTTTAGATACATTGAATTACATAATTAAGAAGTATTTTTTTCTCATTTGGAAAGCTTTCTTTCAAATAATAATGACGCTCTGTGGTCTCGATTCAGGGATTGAGAGTTCGAATCCGACTTGACCAAAATTATTTCCGAAATTTGAGAAAAGTTATCGCGACACGCATCATTTGTCTCGCATCAATTGGCGGATGATAGGTAGCGGGTCTAAGTTAGATGAGCAGGTAGAAGTCCGAGTTGAATACTGTGGTTGTTTTATCGTGAGAAACGACAGAAAGCCATGATTGTAGTTACACCAGTTAATGCAAAATAACTGGAACAATGTTGAAAGTGGCTTTAAACATCTCGCAATCAATTATCTACTTTAATTGTAACAGGAGATGGAAAGAGAATACATTCTAACAGTACTCTCCATTAGAAAAGACAGATGATACAAATCAGATATGGCTCAATGTTTTTCGTTGTAACAAGCAGTTTTTTCTTTACTCACATTGTTTTCTTCTCTATAAGGACCTTATTGTTCAATTCTTACCAAAGTTGTTGTGTCGAATGCAGCTTCTTTCAATTTGGACCAGTCAAAAATTTATCGACTCGGAATGCGTTAATAGATTCATTTTGCCGTCTGGGTTCGGCATGGTTACTCATTTGTTTTCGTGTTGCAAGCCAGATTAGAAAAAGGTTGTTATTCGACCTTTAAACAATGGACCTTTAACCTTTTACCTATCTAAAAGGACACATATATCCTGAAGTGAGAATGTTTTGCCGAAATACTATTTTCAATTTCACCTATAAATGTTGGACGTTTGCTATAAATAGCCCTTCTTCAGTTAGTAAAATCTGAACATTTGACCTTGACCTATCACCTTCTAGAAAAAATCTTTCAATACGCAATAAGGTACGCAAAATTATTTCAGATAACACAAAGAAATGTAAGGGTAATCTTATGAAAATGTTTTATTGCGCTCATATCTTGTGGAGTTTAGGTGCGCTCAATAACTTTAGAATATACCAAAATACGAATAAATCTGTGGTAGCTGATCTAATCGTGTATTCAAATATGCTTAAAGGTAGGTATCGATGTTTTTTCATGTCACAGATTTTAATTACGTTTATTTCCTCTCATATACTATTTGAATACAATATGCCGCAAAGTATTTTTGCAAAAATTGGAGGTCGCTTATCAGCAAAAAGAAGGGTATTTCCCTAATAGCCTATGTAGGCTATTAATCATTTTTTAGATCAATCCGAGACAGTTGCGAAGAATATAGGACATTCACGTGGCGCGAATAACCGTTGGAACGTTGCGTTTGGTTTAAATTACATCAAACCAACGTCATCGTTACGTCATCAGGAGTTATGTTCGCTAGCCGGTCTGTAAAGATCAATCCAAAACTGTCGTAAGCCTTGTTACGAATGCAAATACTTACCGTATTTTTGCGCTTAGCCTTTCGTGTGACATTATTTAGGACATTGGCTGTTTCGCTAGTAAATTTGTTACCTTCTTCTGACTTTGGGTCATATGCTAATGAGGTCATTCGATGTCGACAGCCGAATTCCGTGATATCTAAAAGTAACCTCGAATTCCGCTGAACCTTTCCGATATAACCACAAAAAGCCACTTTAGGTCTATTAGATTACCACCAAGACAATACCTGACCTAACTTAAAGTATTAAATGTTCGTTTGAATCTATTTTTCAGCACTTGGTAAAATTTTCTTATCTAGGTTTCAGAAACATCGATACCTCCCTTTAAGTATAAGACAGACTTCGACGTGTCGATTTCGGTAGCCGACGAGTTTTAGGCAACACAGGGGTACATGTAAAAACGGGGAATTGGTTGGGGATATGTCGTCGGTTGCTAGGCATATCGGCCGATCAAATAGGGAAGGGGTATTATCGGCGAGAAGGCGGCAAAATGTACTTTAAAGGTCCATCCTGACTAATCGGTGGGCTTTTCTTTTGTTGTTGTTGGTTTTGCAAAAGACAGTTACAATCTTAAAATATACAAACCCATTACTATCCGTCAGTCAGAAATGATCGTCATCGCTACTATTTATCACCTGGCAGACTCCCTTTAAGTTTTAACATATCACATACTTTTCTACTTTGGTTTTTACGCTTATTGTTGAGACGGGACGTATCGCCAGCGTCGATCGATGTAATTCAGATGCTACATAACGGATTGTTCCATCGACTACGCGTTGACTCTTCACGGATACTGCACGTCCGGCTTTTCTGAAACAAATGGATGAGTTTTTAACTTTAAAAGCTCGGTTTCTCCTTTTTCAGAGAAAATTTTCATTGAATAAAAACTAAAAAACAAGAACAAAATCAATACCAATTATTCATTCAAAATCAACCAAACAAAATGGCTATTGAAACATAATTTTATGAAACTATGTAGACATATTTCATTAAATAAGAGAAACTCTAAAATGAGGAAAGGCAGTAAATAAAGATGCACATATTACCGAAAGAAATCTCATCTTAATTTACCGAGCGTAAAAATCTGCATCTATATCCAGGCAATATTGGTTTTTCTGGTATACATGCAACAATCAGAATATCTTTTTTTTTCCTATTTCCATATTATGAATTTACCTATGGTGAATATGTAAAAATATTTACCATACTAAGGAATTAGTGCCGTCATTACTACTATCTTAGTTTGAATGAGTAATACCACAGGCGCTTAGGAATCGTTTGAACTGATTGGTTTTAATATGGGAAAATATATTTTTTGTTGTAGATTTGACATTAGAAACTGACTTTAACAATAACTATATCTCAAACTTATTGAGATTTTGGTACTCCCATTCTTCTTCATACCGAATTATAACTATAAGAGAAAATACCGAGTCTAAACCCTCAGTAGTGAACTTAAAATTATTCGTTGTAGACCTTCAACTCTTGGGGTATCTCTTAATCAATTTATAAGAAAATACAGAAATTATAGAAGGCATATGTAAGAGAAATCATTTTAAACAAACAAAAAATAAATAAAAAACTACAATTTCTTTATCAATTACAGAGAAGTACTTTGTATTAAGGGTAGTTAAAATTACTTTGAGGAAATATATGTAACTCCCCCCCCCAAAAAAAAAAATGAAAAAAGAAAAGAAAAGGATGTATGGGTTGGGACCACTATTTCTCCTTTTTTATAGCGACATTTTGAGAGCGATTAGTGTCTGCGTTTTCGAAATTCAGTTGGTGACCCTATTTCCCAATGCTTCCTTTAATTCAGTTGGACGCATACAATACTGAAGATTCTTGGTAAAAAGCAGTCGAATAGCCGTCAATAAAGGAGCATCTGGATTTATTTGAAAGTTGAGTCTGGCATATCTTTTTCAGAGCATGCCATTATGGTTCAAATACTAGATTCCTTTTAAAGTAACGATGAATAATTAGAATTACAAGTTAGGAAATTTCAAAAGTAGAGTAAGGGAAAAATGGAGGTCCAGAGTTTGGAAAAAAATAAGCTGCATATCAACAGTTTGACAGTAACCGTTCGTGAACTTTGAACATCTTGGACGGAGAATCATGTAGCACAATGGCGCTTCATACTAGTGGTAAATTAGAATGACGGGTTCCAATTCTGGTTTGACAAGCAGAATTTAACGACTTCTATTTCGATTAAATAATTGCGGCTTAAACTATAGTGGAAACAGTGAATTCATCAAATTTATCATAGCATCTCTCTCTCTCCTTCTCTCCCTCGCTCTCTCTCTCTCAACGCATTCTTTTTCCCTTTCTCGCTCTCTTTTTCTCTCTTTATTTTTTTCTCATAAACTATTAGATAGATGGAAAAGGTAAACTCCAAATTTCATCCCAGAACTACTACGATTACTACAGTTTTTAAGCTGCTGTACGATTTAAGCACAATATGTATGTAATCGTTTATAATAACGAGGAAGAATCCATATCTTTCGTATTTGTAAATCAGCAATTTCAGCTGTAGGTATCTCAGACTACAGAAGGCCCACATAAATTATGTATTGAATTACAGATGAGAAAACAAAGGGCTATTGGTAGGTCCTACTTACCATATCCTTTCTCAAAAGGCCGAGATAATTTGTTTAACAATTGTCCGTCTATTAAAGACTTAACTCATAGACACATTCAGTTTTACTCAAAGATACTATGATCATATTTGGTATGTAGGTAACTTAGATATATGTGCACCTGCTGATGACAGGTTTAGCCCATTCTCAGACAAGTTTTTAGACCAGTCAGAATTGAAAGATGTTGCAGACGACAATTTCGAGTAGATGGAATATATTTGTCTATTTAAATAATTGCAGATAATGATGACATTGCTTGGCACAAGCAATATCTTCATTTTACACATTTTTTTTCAATTTTTTTCATGAGGTGCGTAAAAAGCTGGATTGTGTTGGAATAGATTAAGGTTCATCATTATGGGCTTTATACCTTATACTTACTCATCTAGGGCTACATCACTTTACTCGCACTTTACAATAATGTTGTCTTAAAATGATACTTTATGAGCTGAAGACCATGGATTTTCTCTTGTATGGTAAAATATTCATTTGACAAATTCTGATAAAGCAATCTTATTCCATCAAATGCATATTCCTTTAATTTAGGATTTATTCCTAGGGCTGATCCGCATTGAGCTAGGCTAGAAGAAACGTATCGTTTCTTTTGTCAAAGAAATATAAAACGCTAAAAGTCACGACAACATCAATATTTCTCATTTATTCAGTGGCGAGCGTTACAGTGCTGACAGCACTTTGATTATCAAAGTTATCCATAACATAGGGTTTTTGAGGCACACAGTTAATTCATAATTATTACATTTACCGTTTTTGTAATCAAATATTGGGACTTCTTCAAAAGTAATGAAAGCGCTGAAAGCCTGAGATATGTATACAGGAGATATATAATCTGGGCAGAAAAAGTTTGATGGTCGGATTATCGGAGGTGCCACTTTCTACCCAAATCCACTGTCGATTATGCGCAGATCTGCCAATTTGTGCGCTAGGGGACACAACCTGCCCGCAATAATTTTCATCCCCTTGTGGTATTGTAACGATATATTTACATGTATATATCGTTACATTTTTTTCGACCGATAAAAATGCTTTGAAGGGATCTGATAAAGGCCACCCAAGGATCCTTCCTGTGAATTTTGGTTGAGTTTGGTTGAATTGTGTTCAGTACTTTCTGAGAAGAAGATTTTTAAGGTAAAAGTTGACGGACGGACGACGGACATCGTGACAAAAGCACGTTGGCTTAATCAAAATATGCACACCCCCTCCCAAAGAAAAAAAGAACAAAAAAACCTCAGGGTGTCACCAAATCGGATTTTGTGCGAGACGTCGCCATTTATCATTGGCGACTAACTTTATTTTTTACCTTCATCCAAATTTTATTCATTTCTATTTATTTATTCATTCGTGTATTTTTCGATTTATTTTTCAAAAATCATTCTTACCAAAAGCGGTGCAAAATGACTTAAAACGATGTCTACATGTAATAAAAAAATCAAAGCGCTGAAAGCCTGAGATATGTATACAGGAGATATATAATATGGACAGAAATAGTTTGATGGTCGAATTATCGGAGGTGCCACTTTTGACCCAAATCTACTGTCGATTATGCGCAGATCTTCCAATTTGTGCGCTAGGGGACACAGCCTGCCCACAATAATTTTCATCCCGTTGAGGTATTGTAACGATATATTTACATGTATATATCTTTACATATTTTTTAACCGATTAAAATGCTTTGATCTGACAAGAGCCACCCAAGGATCCTTCCTGTGAATTTTGGTTGAGTTTGGTTGTATTATGTTCAGTACTTTCTGAGAAGATTTTTAAAGTAAAAGTTGACGGACGGACGACGGAAACCACATCATGACAAAAGATCGTTGGCTTTCAGCCATTGGATCTAGCGGGAGAGAGCTAGAGAGTGAGAGAGATGGGAGAAGGGAGCGTGTTGCCAGGTTCGAACTAGTAGGTTCTTGCGTGCGATGTGAGTATTCTACCACACAGACCAATATGTAAATATGCTCTTTATAATCCCCAGATAAAGAGAGCGAGAGGGGGCGGGCGGTCGTTTACCAGGTACACCTCTACAAAGCGGTATGTAGACGTTGCATCCTTTTCGTAGAATTCGGAGGTAAAAATATATTGAAACAAAGTCCGACCACGACGAAACCGTTTTCAGACAGTGCGAATATGATCCTATGAATGACCAATTAATTTGTTAAACAAAACATTCCAATCGTGCGTAAAACCGACAGCTTCGCTAATCAGCTTTATGCAGCAACTTCGTCTAACCGGACCTTTTTAACATTGTTACTCTAGAATAAGTAATATTATTTTGGTATGAAACAAACACGTTATTTTTTCTTAACAATATGTTACGATTATATATGTTTAATGATTTCCAATATATTATATATCTCCTTTCTTTCTTTCAATTCACTCGTCAAGTTTTGATAATTTTTCCAAATGCAGAACACTCACACGAAAGTACTGTACATTTCAATGAGTCATAACTTGCCTTCGTCCTTCTCGCCTCATTCGGGCGTATTAATTTATGGTCAGATCCGATCTACTTTTCATGCGACAGAAGATCACATTGATTGCGGTAGATGTTTTACATTATTTTTTCACATTAAACTCTGCATGGGTTTGATTTATTAGCATTGTAACTTTAGCCTCAGATTGCTTACGCAATCTCAGGCTAAAAACGATATCATGATATATATCGGGGTGGGGATGAGAGTAAACACCGTACAGTCTATATAAATAAAACAAAATTATTTCTTAACATTTGATGATTTCCCGATTTTTTTTCATAGTTAAAATATGTTTTATAAGAAATAATTAGAAAAATAGGTTAGTTTTTGAAATATCGTATATTTCCCACCACGAAACAAGCTATGTCAAAGAAGGTAGTAATTTTCACAAACTTAAGAATATATCGATCTTTCGTCATAATTTCTTTTTTGTCGGGGGTTGGGGTGGGGTTACAAATACATGTATAAACGTGATCAAGCGTTTGATGTTCAAAATGGGCAATGTTAAACGACGAGTGGACGCAAATTTTGCAAAGTGCATAATTAAATCAAAGGACTGAAAGTACTGAGACGTTGGAATGCGCTGAAAGGGTCATAACTGTGGAATTCGATTAAAATTCATTTATAACTTTCCGAGTAAGCCTCCTTCCTTTAAACTTAAACCAGCATTCCCATTCGTGTACACATGTGCGTGAATAATGCACAAAAACATAAACCTACATACAGAAATCAAAAGCTAGCATTGCCTTAACTCATTCCAAGACAGTGACACTTTCAAATGACCCTCATTATGAAAGCTTTGGAAAACATTGTGGAAAATGAAAAAATTGCTTGTTACAGTGACGCTTTAAATGACCCTCATTATGAAAGCTTTTGAAAACATTGTAGAAAATAAAGAAGAAATTGCTTTTTATAAGCAGTTTCTTCATTATTCACAATGTTTTCTGTCCAAAAATACCAGGATTTTAAATATTTCATCAACTTACAATTGTCGTCTGCTACTTCTTTGAATTTGGACTGGTCTAAAATTTTATCGTGTTGGAATGAGTTATAAACTCGTATCATGCACAGCAAAATTAGAATTTTCAAGCACAACATTCTACTTTTGATCAACTTTAATACGTGAACTCTTTTTAGAATCTTGAAAACAAAGAATAACAGCTTCTACAGTAAGAACTCAATGACCTCGATGATTATTTGACTCTCAACTCGGCCGATTCTGTAACAATCATACTAAACTGTCGTAGATTATCAATTCAAGTTTATGAGTACATGGAAATTTGCGGAAATGCGCGGAAACTTGTTTCAGGGTGATCGATTTGAAATACCGGTTTAGACTGAGGAAGAAAGAATAATTAAAGCGTTGTGAGTAAATTCAAGAAAAAAAAAAAAAAAAAAAAAAAAAAAAAAAAAAAAAAAAAAACGTTGACGTAATTGTAACGTTATTATTCGCACATGGTAGTTTTTCCCTTTTCCTTAAAATTCCTATAATATGATGAAGATAGTATCAAATTATCTTCGGTGCCCCGTAGTCGCGCGTATTCGTTATTCGGCTTTAGAACCGTAAAAAATCTTAAGTAAAAAGGACTAGCTGAAATCTAGATGACACTTGTTAAAGGTTTGATGTGTTATTATTGATTTATACTTGTAAAAACCGACATAATAAAGCGTAATTATTTAGAAAATAAGTAGAAACCGGAAGTTGACATGTTTACGTTCTATTTTTCAAAAACTTCTACTTTCGTTTTGCATCTATTTGATTTTTTTTTTAATAAAAGCTGTAAATCCCACAATAATCGCGTTTGCTTGATGCCTACGATCCCCCTTAATCGCTCTAGAATGTTCTAGAATTTTTTAAAGCACTGGGGGGGGGGGCGTGATTATTGTAAGAATTCATTTGCCTATCTATGGTCACATGACTACCACATGTCACTTTAGATCACGTGATTACCAAACACGGGACGGCGAATCACACACACACAAAAAAATATTGCGCTGATTATTACCTTTTTCAATAATTTAAAGCAAACTAAAGCATGTTTAGCAGTCTCTAAACGAATTTTTATATCATCCTTTACATGTGGCATAACAAGGTCTCCGGCTACAACTAACTGATTGTCCGTGGCAAGTTGAAAAGTAACCCGAGGTGTATTCATATCTAAGAGATCTTGTGTTCATGTTGCGGTTTTATTAAATCTAATTTGGAATTGCTCCGCATTCCAACTTAAAAAAAATCGTACCTTTATTAACGATTAAAAAGTATTTATGCTTTAAAAGTGAGATAAAAAATCTTGACATCATTAAACTATGATCTTAAGATAACCGTTTATCATAATATTGTATCACATCATCTTGTGGAAGGAATTATGCAACTTTAAACTACTGCAGTATAAAACGAGACATACAGTTTTCATGCTTATGTCATGCTGATTTGCTCGATTTCATATTTATTAGATCATCTCACCAGTTTAATTTAAATCTGATAGTAGTGTAAGAAGACCAATTTCATGACAATCGTACAATCTGAAATCACGAGAAAACTTGTGTTAGATTTGTAGATTGTCCCCTTTCTTCAGATAGAAGATATTAACCCATGTCATGATGTATAAAATCCTGGTTCAAAAATGTATAAAAATCGAAGGGCTATTGGAACTGTAGATCTGATTGGCTGCGTCAAAATTAATTTTGGATGGATTCTATTTCTTTTTTACCACTTAAACCCATTTAAATGGCGGCAAAATTTAAGAATGGTCCAAATTGAAAGGGATTGCAGACTGAACCTTGAAGCTTATTGATTTTTTCTTTTGGGTAAGAAAACAATGTGGATAATGAAGAAATTTTTCACAACGTTTTTTAAAGATTTTTCTCTTGGTATGCCAAAAAAGACGTCAGTGAGTGGGAATGGGTTGACCATTAGCTAACCCTTTCAAATATAATCTCGCTTTTTATACCCTCAAGAACAAAAGTTCGGCGAATATTGAGGAAAAGGGGAGCATTGCTTGTGCATGGATAACATACATTTTTTTTCTTCATCCTTAATGCTCTCTAAGCCAAAAGATTAAGACTTTTTTCAAATCCATCGACTAGGAATTATCGTTTGCAACTTCTTTGAATTTGGACCATCTAAAATTGTTTCGTCAGGTAAGGAGCAAACATAGAGGATACATGTTGTGTCCTCGGTAATGTTCAGTGACCGTTCTGTGGTGGTCACTAGGGAATGGTGATTACCGACCAAATGTTTCCACCATTCTCTTGTCCATCCAGTATGTGACCAAGGGTGATAAATGGTGTTGTCAAAAGGATAGGTTATTAGCCGGGTTTTAGAGTATAAAAAAATATCAAACGGAACAAACGCTGATGGAGCTTAAAAATAAGTCAAATTAAATACGTCCGTCACGCAGAAAGGATCCATCTGTGGATTCCGTAAAAAGTCTGGTGTAACGTGTTGTTCAAAAACCATATCTGCACTCAGGAATCTTCTAACGCGAAATGTCTAACCTTCTTCCTTTACTTGTTATTCACAAGCAATGATATGCAAGATGACCCGAAAAGACCGTTGGTTTATTCATTTATCTGCAATCAAAATGCTTTCTGTTACATGTTAAATCGGTCCGACCTACAACCTTAAAAGAATTAACCCATTGCCACACAGTAACACTTTTTGACGCCCCTAAAAATAAAAAGGTTTTGAAAACATTGTAGACAAAGAAAAAATGCTTGATACAAGTGATTTCTTTCTACCTCAAAACTCACACACACAAAGATTTTATCAACTCAAAATTGTAGCATGAATCGAGCCAATTTAAATCTAACCGTCTGATAAAGGGTTAAATGTTTATTTCAATACTCAGAAAACTGTCAACCACAAAGGGATTTTCTGGAAACTTCGGAAATAAAAATATATAGTAAAGTTAAATCAGGGTATCTATTGAAAGCTAGTATGTCGTAGTTGTCATTCTCAAACGCAGCAACACCCTAACCCTAACTTGAATCAAGCTGTAGTTACGGCGTTTTAGATAAACAACGACGATATAGACCTTCGATCAAATCAGCGAAACACTAGTATGTGTTAGGACAAAAGTTATGGATTAAGATTTACAATGATGCAACGATTAAAGAAACTGGATCAACGGACTTATTTATTCGATCTATATAAGGTTATTGAATAGCCTGTGTCGGCGAATAAAATCGTAATTTCAGCTTTGATCAAGTTGACGTCACACTATTTTGGTTGCCCATTAACAATGTACACATTTTTAGACTGGTCCAAATTCACACGTCTATCTCTATTTGATGGAATTATAATTTCTTTCTCTCTGGTAAAAAGTAGGGTAGCTAATGAAGAATTTTTTTAATGCAAGCAAGTTCTTCATTTTCAACATTATTTTCGGAAAAAAATCGTGGGGCGTAAAAAGCGGGGTTGTGTGGGAATGGAACGAAATCTCGTTAAGATACTAGTACTTATTGTAATTTCCGAATAATTAGTTGTTTCCACGTTATTTAGTAACACCCTCGTATTAGAAGAAAGGGTTTCGAAAAAAAGGTTTCGAAAAAAGAAGCGGCCTTTCTGAGAAATTCGAAAATGATTTCAAACCTAATTGATACTATGAAATTAAACACTTGTTCAGCTGTTGTCTGTAACTTTTACCAATTCACAGGTGTTCCAGTCTAGAATTGTGGCCCGTTAATGAGATAACAACCTGTTTCACCTGGGTCCACTCTATATAAATACTGGACAAAATACTGGCAAACAGCCTAACTGATCATCTCCAACCTAGAAGGTATGTTCTACATGATAGTTCTTTCTAATAGAAAATTGGGGGGGGGATAATACGTTCAATTATTAATTCTTATTGCAAAAAAAATATTTTTAGTATATTGTTAGGTATCTATATTTTGACATTCTACCATTCATAAAATAACCTTAGTTACGAATTGTTCTTTAAAAAAATATCTGAAGGGGGCGGGGGTGTAACGCTTTTAACACATGTCAGATCATTCTGTCAAATATTTCTTCTTCTCTAGAGGGCTCTGTTAGATTAGTGATTCTGTTACGTGTACTATTTCATTTTCCTCTAATTTCAGAATGATCATCTTAGATGAAAGTTCTCAATTTTTTTTTCATAAATTTCTTTTCGATTCTCTCTCTCTCTCTCTTTCTAGAGCATTCACCAAGATGAAAACTTACATTTTTTTGTTAATTTCTTCTCTCTCTCTCTCTCTCTCACACACACACACTCTTTCTAGAGCATTCGCCAAGGTGAAAGTTTTCATTTTCATTAATTATTATTTTTTCAATTTCTCTCTCTCTTTTTCTAGAGCATTCGTCAAGATGAAAGTTTACATTTTGTTCCTCGTAGTTTTGTTCCTGTCTGCCGTGACCTGCACAAGCCCAGGTGAGAAACATTTCAGTAGCAGTGATTAACATGTAGGTGGGTTTTACATTTTTACGAAGATAAAATGTTTTTTGTTTCCTACCTCCAAAGGAAATAAAAAAAAATTCTTCAGTTTATTATTTTAATGACCTTGAGCTAAAAATGCAAACATTTTACAAATTTTAATACTTTTTTGTATGGAACTACTGCGGAACCATATAAAAAAGTCGCTTGCTCAAAATGCTGCTAATGGCGGATTGCATATTTTTGAGACCAATTAGAACGCCCCTTTTTCGATAGACGAGACTAGAAATAAAATTATCAAACCGAAGATTCGATATGTGTTTGTTAAAGGGAGGTATTGATGTTTCTGAAACCTAGATAAGAAAAATTACCAAGTGCCGAAAAATAGACTCAAACGAACATTTAATACTTTAAGTTCGATCAGGTATTGTCTTGGTGGTTATCTAATAGACCTAAAGTGGCTTTTTCTGGTTATATCGGAAAGGTTCAGTGGATTTCAAGGTTATTTTTAGATATCACGGAATTCGGCTGTCGACATCGGATGACCTCATTTGCATATGACCCAGTCAAATGAAGGTAACAAATTTACTAGCGAAACAGCCAACGTCCTAAATCATGTCACATGAAAGGACTGATCTTTACAGACCGGCGTTGGTTTGATGGAATTTGAACTAGATGCAAGGTTCTAACGGTTATTCGCGCCACGTCAATGCCCTATAATCTTCGTAACTGTCTCGGATTAATCTAAAAATAGATTAATAGCCTACGTAGGCTATTAGGGAAATACCCTGCTTTTTTCTGATAAGCGACCTCATAATTTTGCAAAACTACTTTTCGGCATATTGCTTTCAAGTAGATTATGAGGGGAAATAAAAATAATTAAAATCTGTGACATGAAAAACATCGATACCTACCTTTAAGTATGCATCCTTTATATAAAAACTCTATAAGGGGTAATTGTCGCATGTCTACTGGCAATAAGTCAAAGGATTGAAAGTGCTGAGACGTAGGAATGTGCTGAAAGGGTCATAACTGTGGAATTCGGTTCAAATTCATTCATTACTTTCCGAGAAAGCCTCCCTCCTTTAAACTTAAACCAGCAATCTCATTCGTGTACATATGTGCGTGAATAACGCACAAGAACATAAATCCACATACAGAAAAAAAACCTAGCTTGTCTTAACCCATTCCCAAACAGTGACACTTTGAAATGACCCTCATTATGAAAGAATTGTGGAAAATGAAGAAATTGCATGTTACAAGCAATTTCTTCATTATTCACAATGTTTTCTGTCCAAAAGGACCAGGATTTAAAAGATTTCATCAACTTACAATTGTCGTCTGCTACCTCTTTGAATTTGGACTGGTCTTGGAATGGGTTATAAGCTCGTGTCATGCACAGCAAAATTAGAATTTTCAAGCATGACATTCTACTTTGATCATCTTTAATAAGTGATCTCCTTTTAGAATCTTGAAAACAAAGAATAACAGCTTCTACAGTAAGAAATCAATGACCTCGATGATTATTTGACCCTAAACTCGGCCAATTCTGTAACGATCATACTAAACTCTTGTAGATTTTCACTTCAAGTTTATGAGTATACGTGGAAATTTGCGGAAATGCGCGGAAACTTGTTTCGGGGTGATCGATTTGAAATACCGGTTTAGGCTTAGGAAAAAGAGAATATTTAAAGCGTTGTGAGTAACATTCAAAAAAAAAAAAAAAAAAAAAAAGTCAACGTTATTGTAACGTTATTGTTTGCAGATTGTAGTTTTGCCAAATTCTTAAAAATTCCTATAATATGATGAAGATATTATTAAATTATCTTCGGCGCTCTGTAGTCGCGCGATTTCCTTATTCGTTTTTCGGCGTTAGAACCTAGCTGAAAGCTAGATGACACTTGTTAAACGTTTGATATGTTATTATTGATTTAAACTTGTAAATAACGACATAATAAAGCGTAATTATTGAGTAAAAAAGTAGAAACTTGAAGGTGGTATTTTTACTTTCTAATTTTCAAAATCTTCTACTTTCGTTTTGCATCTATTTGGTTTTTATTGAGTAAAAGCTGTAAATCCCACAATAATCGCCTTTGCTTGATGCTTACGACCCCCCCTTAACCGCTCTAGAATGTTTTAAAGCACTTGGCGGCGTGGTTATTGTTAAAATGCATTTTCGATCTGAGCCATATTTGTAAACATTGCCTATCTATGGTCACATGACTAACACATGTCACTTTAGATCACGTGATTACCAAACACGGGACGGCGAATCACAAAAAACAAATTACTGCGCTGATTATTACCTTATTTTTCAATAATTTAAAACAAACCAAAGCATGTTAAGAAGTCTCTAAACGAATTTTTATATCATCCTTAACATGCACCATATTATTGCCTAACTGATTGTCTGTGTCAAGTTAAGATGAGAAGTAACTCGAGGTGTATTCATATCTAAGAGATCACGTGATATGTGTTATCAAGAAACCCGAAATGAAATTGTCTTGTGTTCATATAGGGGTTTTGTTAAATCTAAGTACGATTTGCTCCGCATTCCAACTTAAAAATCAGTCGACCAGTCATGTCAGTCATCTACATCGTGAGAGCGCTTTAAACCCCGATGTTGGCAGACATTTAATCGAAGCATTTTTGTTGGTTGACCACGCCGTCTAACCATTTTACTTTTTTATTATTTGCTAATGGTGATTGTTTACACCAACAAAAAATGTTGTATATCTTCAAAGTGGAACTTCATGTGGAAGCTTTTTGGGAGTGACCACAACCCTAACACGTTAATTGAGATGAATATTCGACAAACAGTTGGCTTATTACCTCATTTCTTCATCTGTCAGTATTATACATCATTTAGTCAGGGATAGTTAGACGTATGGTAGATACATCGGTGTGAATTTTCGTCGATTTATCGTCGCTACCCTAGCAAATGCTTATATTAGCGATGTCCCCAGAAGACGGTTAGTTGTTACGGGGGATAGTGCAAGGATACAGGAGAAAACTGCTGAGAGATCTTCCAGATTCCTTAATGTGCTCGATGGATGGCACCGTCACACAGGGGTCTCGATTTAATTTTCATCCGAAAGACAATTAGTTTCTAAGTTGAAATGGTCAGCCCAGGGCTCGAACCCCTGATCTTGAGGTATGAAGTCACGTGCTCTTCGAACTGGGCTAATAAATAGATACATCTTATCAGGGACCGTTCTTAAATACACTGAGGGCATTCTTGGGTTATCCATCTTGATTACTCTCCAGAAATATATTGGTCCTTATCAGTATTTACTTGGTCTTTGTCCTTGGCTTCTTTGCTCTGTCTGGTTTAAAGGTCAGCTTTACAATGCATCCGTTCGTTCCATATTAAACTTACATTTCTTTGTCATTTCTTAGCAAAAATCATACCTTCACAAGATTTTTATTTATAATCAAATTGGAAAAAAGCAATAAAAAATTTGGAATGTCCCCACACTGAACAAGGATAAAAACAAAGAAGTGAAAGGGCCAAAGTAGAGTAACAGGAAAAGGGGAAGATAACACAGGAATGGTCCTCATTGATACAGCATTTGATTCAAAACTACTTTGCTTTCAATTGTTGTTGTTGTTGTGGGCCATTGTTGTCGAAATCTGTATCCTTGCATGTCGCTTTTATTTCTATTTACTGTCCGATATGTGTACAGAAGTCACTCCTATGTAGTAAGAATTTAAATCACAGTTCAAAAGGGGCTCGAAGATTTACTTAGGAGATTTAAGTAATACAATGAAAAAAAAAGGAATGATTTATTTCTAGTACATAAAGGCCTCTAGTCCAAAATACAACCGCCTTCACTATTGCACCAAAGTAATGTATCTTAGAACTAACAATTTTTATAAACTTGGTTAAAGGCGTTTTATTTGTGGCCCTCAAAAGAAATTAGGTAAGACACGAATTGATTAAAGAATACAGATAACAACTCACTAATTTTCAAATTTTAGTCCACCTTAAAGTGTTTAACTTTACCAGTGTAGCTTGCCTAAACTAAGTATAGGTACATGTACATAAGAGGTTTCAACTGAACACCTCTCATTTTTTAAATAATAGATATATTACAGAGAAGACAATGGGTTATACATGTGTAGCTTTCAAATGACACTTAATCAGAAAGTTTGATAATCTAATTGAATCAGTTTAAACTGGCTGCTGTTTAGGTGACATTTATAGAACAAACTTGACCATTAAGGATGGGCTCTGGATGCAGATTTGTTATTATTCGGTCGTATCGACTTATTCAGATTTGACTGTATTTGTTTACATTCATTTGCGCCGTCTAAAATACTCATTGTGATTCAAATATTGCCTTTTATCCATTTCAGCTTTGAGAAGGGACAGAGGTATGTTGCATTTTTCTTGAGCGTTTACAGTTGATAATGCGTGAGCGACTGACTCTATTGAACGACATCTTAGATTTTTTATAAAGCAACCATAGTTTAAGAACCCCATCTTAAAAGCTGCTAGTAGACGAATTGAGTAATTTATAGGATCATTATCAAATTATTGGCTGTTTCATAAGCACGTATTTAATATTTCTTTTTACTTTGATTATCTATTTTTTTATTCATTATTATTTGTTATGTCATGTTCTTTTTCTTTCATCGAATTCGACACTTTATGTAGAGTCTAACGATGTTTTATACTATCATATTAGATAAGAATTACAAATAACATCGCTTTTTTACCACGACCTTCTTTTAAAATGACCGCTCACTGACTGTCCATTTATCTGCTTCTTAAACATTACCAGATCATAGGATATTAGTTGGAAAAAGCACATTTTCTTTTACTGAACCAATTCCTTAATATTTTTTCTCTCGGAGTTGCAGAAAGAGGGGGGGGGGGGGGTTATGCGGTGGTGGTTTTAATGCATTCATTCTAGTAGATTAATAGACAGTTTTATAGGTGATCTATTTGGTTACAATAAATGAATATGAATAAAAGTGTATGAATGAAAATAATTCATAAAGGTCATAATATAATAAATGACAAATCAAAATTTGTAGCGATCAATTACCATAATGTGTAGAAGAAAGCATTGTCGGAACATCCAAAGAGTATTTGAGATATGGTTCAATGATTTGGAAACTTGTTAATCTATTCCAGAATGTCGCATGACTCCGCGGCCCCATAACTGTCGACCAATTCACCGGAAGCACATCTGGACCTGGGATAAATTCTCTAGACGATGCAGAAAGGTGTACGGATGTTACAGTTTCTCGGAGAAAAATGTCTTCCGTAATAGAAATGTCTGCGTGAGGACTTGTAAATATTGAAATGAAGTTGGTCTGATATAAATTCTAAATTAAAATCTTTATTAAAACTCAATTTATTTTGTTATATGTTTCGGTATAAAAACAACTAATGTGATTAGTTAAGCTAGAAGTTAAGCTTACTTAGGAGAACGAGAGAATATTTTGTGGAAAATCGAAAGTTGCAAATAAAAACCTAATATGATTGTATCTTTCTTACACAATTGTGATTAGTCTTTTTATTGTATTGCCTCTACGAAAACAAACAAACAAACAATAAATAAATAAACAAGTCCTAGATTCTTATCGTCTAATATCACCAGGGTAATGACGCCACAAAGATATAAATGAGGGAATTCTTAACCATGTTAATACAGCTTTCTAATGGAACTACTTCGAGCGAAAGGATACAAAACAGTTCGCTGCCGGATCGCTAGTGTCAACCATAGAATCACTTGACCAATCAAAAAATTCAGCTAGAACGGAGAGGAACTTTGAACTTCAGCATTGTCCGTTATTTATGTGAAGCATTTACGTTGGTTTTGGCGTCTTAAACATAGTTGAAAAAGCTGTAGTTACAACGTTTAGGTCGCCAACCAACTTTTTCGTTACATGTTACTGACTTTAAATTTTGCAAGATAACACTGTTTGATTTCGAAATGGAAATCCCTGTTGAAGCTCAATATGCGTGGCCTGATCGGTCACTTATTTTCCTGGAAGTATGAAGCAAACATTACAACAAATAAGAAATCACAGTTTAAAGACCAAACCAAAATATACTTATTTCCACACATTGACCCTTTTTGACGCCCCTCAGAAAATAAATGTGAAAACATTGTGTAAAACGAAGAAATTGCTTGCAACAAGCAATTTATTCTTTTTACACAATGTTTAGTACCCAGGTAGTTGGGAAAAAAATCACAAAATTTACATTTTCGTCGGTAACTCCTTTCATTTTGGACTAGTCTAAAATTGTGCAGTCTGGTAATGGGTGAAACCATATCTGCCCTCCGGGAAAGAAAAAATAGTTGAAATAACCTAAAGCTTATTTTGCCACTAAAGCAAATAAGAACATTCTTAATATCGATATGCAAAAGCAGGATATGAGTGATGTTCTCTAGATAGATTATTTTGTGTTTTTGTTGTCGATTTCAACTTGTGTTTGTTTACATTATGAAATTTACGAACGCTTTCGTTAATCTTGGTGACCTAGCTAGTTGTTTGAATGACTAGCGAAAGTTAAAACGTCATCACTGACGTCATAATTTGATATAAAAAAACCTTAAATTGTGGTGGGTCACACGTTAAGATATCGTAACTTCTTTTATGAATTGTAGGCTTTATTACTGCGTAAAATTGTGTTGTTCTTATAATTTCAATAGCCATATTTATTGATGCTTTTGGGCCTAGAGTATGGTTTTCTTGTTAATTTAGTCGCCTCATAGGCGATACTAATTTTGGTTTACTCATTCTAATTTTAGATATTACGTCATGAGGGAAAATTAATTCTACCTGAGAATCGCAACTGTATTCTAATAACGATTGTTTTAAAGATAAATTTTTAAAGCAGTACTATAAACCATACAATGAAGTTCATCTAATCTTACAAACACGCAAACACGCCGAAATGTCATGAAAACAATGTTTCCATTTTTTTATTTTGTGCATGACACTGGAAAGTCCCTCTTTCCAGTTTGCCCATGAACGATTTGTCTAAAAACCAACCGATTATACCGGTATATATTTTTGTTACACTCCACTAAATTTTATATTGTGTTGCGCCCATTCTTTATTATGTGCTAAGTACAGATACATGGTATTGTGTACGTTGTGTACATCTTTTACATTATCCGTAATGATCCATATTTTAATTTTGTGCGAATCAATTGATGTCCGCTAAAATTTGGTAGTGTTTATGTATTGTTTGCGCGAATTTAATTTTTACGTTTCCGTCATTTTGAGCGGGCTTTTGACGTCTATATTTCCGGTTAATTTGTTTTGATCAACCTTTAACCCATAACCAGACAACAAAATTTTAGACCAGTTTATATTGAATCGAGTTGTAGGCTACGAATTCTACTTCATAAACATTTTGGGAGAAACAAATCATTTTATAAAATACTGATAAAATTGTCTGCAAACGGGTTAATATTATTTAACATTTTCCTGTTTTTCAAAAATTTAGACTTGTCTAATTTGAAAGAAATTGCAGACGACAACTAAAAGTGAGTGCAATTTGAAAAATAACCAACATACAGGATAGAAAATAATGTCGGAAAAGAAGAAATTGCTTGTTACAAGCAATTTCTTCTTTTTCCACAATGTTTTCTCAAGTATGAAATCATAGGGACGTAAAAACCAGGGATTGAACAGGAAAGGGTAAATTAAATCAAACCATTATATTCAACCATTATCAATACTTTTAGGTCTTTGTGGTCAGTCATGCCCCCTTTACTTGTACCATAAGTTTTCAGTGCCAAATGAAGATAAAAAGCCAAGGATATAATTGGCATAATCAGTGGTCTTTAAAATTAAATAGAAATTAACAGCATTGGGACTTGGAATACATATGTTATCTATCACAAGATCAACCTGTACTAGTATCAAGAAATTAAAGAAATGTCATTTTAGAAAAATCATGCATTTTCCCTACTAATATATTTTATCCACTGTCCAGCAATCAACAGCCGAGCATTGGCATTTTTGTTGAAAATTCATTCACACATACCATCTTTAATAGTTTGCAAACACCTTCCTAAACTTGCAAATACCTTCCAAACTTGCAACAAATGTCAAATTTTTAATTGTTTCTGTAGCTTGAATGTACAGTCCAGTCAAATTGTTTTTTTTTTTTTTTTTGAAAATACATAACTGATTTATAACAATCATAATAAGGGCTCTACCAATGAAAATTCACAGAGTCTACAGTATTTACACTCTTTGTCATTTTCGTACTTTCAGACTCGACAACTTTTTCTCAACACAGTTCTTTTTATTATGCCCCCCCCCCCCCTGCATCACTATAAATTGGGGCCTTTTGTTTTACCATTGTAACGTTCCTACAGGATCGGAAAGGATGGGGGGAACCAAGGTATATACAATGGTCTTCTCCAGGGCCTTATAAATCGGGACGGTAACCGTGGTGCTAATTAACCATCCTAGGCAGCAGACTTCCAAATCAACTAGGCTACTTCAATGACGCCTGACACTTAGGGGTACCATAAACTACTGGCTCCAACGAAGCTAGTTAAACGGTCTCAATGACGCTGACCTCATGATTCCCTATTGACCAAACAACGATCCCGAACCGGGCAGCACGACCTAAATTACGCTCCTTGATGACTGTTAGAGATATAACAGAAAAAGGAAACGAAGAGAGAGCCTATTTACCCTAAAACAAGGTGTTGTTGTAACGTGGTTGACTGCTTGCTGTTCTCACACAAACTGCCTCTCGACTGCTTGACACGCTGTTTTATAGCCACTCAACAAGAGCGCCACCTAGGGGATTTACGATTGTTGCCGACCGGTCACGGAAGCTAACGAAGTGCTTCCTCTTATTTTGATAAGCATCTGGAGACTCAAGATAATCACGGAACGTAGGCTTTCTTTTATTTACAACTAAACGGAAGCACAGGGCGTGTAGCTTTTACTTTGATCTATCGAGGCATATTATAGCACAGTGTTATACATGTTTTAATAGAATAGATAAATGTGAGAGGGAATACTAACCAAAAATACAGTGAAAGAGCAGTGTTTTCCTTTTTGAATAGATTGCGCCGAGTGTAAAAAGGGGGATAATCGTTTTGGCATCTGTAAATGGAATCGAAGATATTCGTACCCAACAACTACACTACCCACGCCTCAGACTACATGCGTCTCGCGAGACTTTGTTATTGACAAAACTAAAAGAACAAAGTAGCAAAACATTTTCTTATTTTGAGGAACATTAACTTCATTATGAAAAACATGAACAATGATACCGTAAAATTTGGTCATCGTTACATCATCACGAGTTTTGTTCGCTAGCCGGTCTGTAATTATGTAAAGATCAGTCCAAAACTGTCGCAAGTGTTGTTACGAATATGAACACTTACCGTAGTTTAGCGCTAACCGTTTGATGTGACAAGATTAAGTACGTTTCGCTAGTAAATTTGTTATCTTCTGATGACTGGGTCATATGCAAATGATGTCACGCGATGTTGCCAGCCGAATTCCGTGATATCTATAAATATCCTGGAATTCCTCTGAACCTTCACCATATAATCACAAAAGGCCACTTTTAAAGGGAGGTATCGATGTTTCTGAAACCTGGACAAGAAAAAATTGTCAATCGACAAAAATACGCTAAAACGGACGCTTAATACTTAAATTTGAGTCAGTTAAAGTCTTCGCGGTAATCTGATAGGCTTTTTTTAGGAATTTGGTTGTCGACATGAAAATATGAAAAAACTCCTTTGTATTGTTTCCACTTCTCATCAGTCCATTGACAATTTTTGAAAGGTCAAATATAGATTTCATTTCAAATAGCACTAATAAGTTTAAAAAAAAACACTCGATCTGGCCCAAGTTCGGGCCGTATCAAGGCATGTTGGATGTGACAAGGACTCCCGAGCGAATTGATCCAAATTCCGCAGATCAACAAGGGGAGAATAAATAAAGTGGGAGGACGCATTTTTAGACTTTAAACTACTTTATTTTCTTTCTTATCCTACAACGTATCTGCAACATTCTTAATGAAGGGTGTCAAGCTCGATCATCATCCACCCTTTCTTGTTTAAATCCATACGCAAGCATTTAATCGATAGTTGATGTAATGTTTCCAATTTACGGTCATTTGCTAATTGTTATCTACATACCATCTGAGACTACTCCCTCGGTAAGGTATCGTGCGTTGTGTTTGGTTGCTAATATAGCCACGGTTTCAAATTCTACTGGTCGTAATAAGTTGTTGAATACACGTGTCGGTAATCACGTCGAACTGGAGCTATCGATTGAACTTAGGCGGTATTTAAAAGGTAGTCGCTAATTTTTAGTCTATGAGTAGAATTTAGAGACTATTATTTGGGTAGAGAGATTGAGGGCAGGGCGACCTTCTAAAAGGGCCTAGCTGAAGCACTGCAGACGGCAAACTATTCAATTCAATAATGAAAGACTGCGCGTTATCTAAACCATTTTTATACACCGCCGGAGGCGGTCATATATTGGCGTCATCTTCTCCGTCCGCCCATTCGTCCGTGTGTGCGTCCACTTTTCTTGTAAGCACAACTTCACCTAAGTTTCTGCTTGGATCTTTTTGAAACTTGGTCAATGTTATCACCTTAATTGGAAGATGTGCCTGAAGTAAGGATTTCATGGTTAATTGATTTTTGCCTCAGTTATACCCCTTAAAACTTAGTCTCAGGGGCTTATTGAAATTGCAGCCCTGTGGGTGCAACTCCTCCTTAGTTGGATCTAAATGAAACTTGGTGGATGTTATAATCTAAATTGGTAGATGTGCATGAAGTAAGGATTTTATGGTTCATTAATTTTTCCCTGAATTATGCTCCCTTAAAACTTAGTATCTGGGGCTTATTGAAATTGCAGCCTTGTGAACGCAACTCCTGCTAACTTTTTGTCTTGATTTAAATGCAACTTGGTCAATGTCATCACCATAATTTGTAATTGTACATGGGTCAAGGATTTTATTGTTCATTGATTTTTGCAAGGGTTATGCCCCTTGACACTTAGTATCTGGGTTTTCGAGAGTTCATTAGTTTTCCCTGAATTATGCCCTCTTTAAACTTAGTATCTGGGGCTTATTGAAATTGCAGTGAACGCAACTCCTCCTAAGTTTATGTCTTGATTTAGATGAAAGTTAGTTAATATCATAACCATAAATTGTAGATGTACATTGATAAAGGATTTTATTACTCATTAATTTCCCTGAATTATGCCCCCTTAAAACAAAGTATCTAGGGTTTATTGAAATTACAGCCTTGTGAACGCAACTCATCCTAACTTTTGTCTTGATTTAAATGAAACTTAGTCAATGTCAACACCATAATTTGTAGATGTACATGGATCAAGGATTTTATGGTTCATTGATTTTTGCAAGAGTTATGCTTAGTCCCTGCGTTTTCCAGTGGATATTTATAAATCCTTGTCAATGTCATTTTTGTGTATCAAGTTTTATAAATGAATCTCTATGAAACTTGCTCAATGTCATGACTATAATTGGTAGACATGCATTTAAGTTTTTTTAGATTCGGCCATTTTGATGTGTACATCAACCTACCAACTTGCTAACACCTATGGCTTGAAGAAAAAGAAAGCTCTCTCCATTTGGTCGACAGCTATAGAATAGGTAACTTTACCACTTTACCAGTAGTATAGTGTGTGCTTAGCTTTATCTTTTTCTTTGCTTTGGAATGTTTGGCACCATTCAGACCATGTATCTTTTGGTAGATTTGATCATATATCTTCCTCATTTTAGTAATTTTCCTGCATAAAGTTATTTGGTAAAAAATACTTACTACATGTACATTATGTAGTATTAAGAAAATGATTAGAATCTAAAATTATTTTACTACATGTATATGTAGTAATAAGAAAATGATTTGTATCTAAAATATACAGATTTTTCTTAAAAAAGAAGGTATGTATGGAGATTTACATAATACTATATACATGGTTTGAAAGCGAGCAAGCTATTGGATAAACATTACTATAATCATTTATCACATAGCTTTCTCACTGACCCGCCTCCTTGTGGTGGTGCTGGGTAACACCTTGCACTCAATGTGTAGCTTCTGTAGTAGACTAATTATAGTAGCATTGCTATCTGTAACCTCAATATACACCAATATATCACCAACCCTTGTACTGTTGTCATACTTCCCTTAAATTCATGACTTGCATGTTGCTCATATTTCACTATGACACAAGCCCTTGTAGTGGTCTTACACTTGTATGCTGTGAGATATTTCAGTATTAACTCTACCCATTCCCTTTAAATCATGGATTGCATTTTTTGCTCACATTTCATTCTGAATGCAGGTGGCTGAAGGGTCTTGCATGCTGCATGCTTTTTGGTTGTTAACCCTTTACCTCATAAAATCAATTTGTGACACCCTAGTAGGTTCCATAACAAGCCTTATCTGCAGAAAGCAACAATTAAAACAGCAAATTTTATGGTCAAACAGAAACACTCATTATTAAAGCATCGGGCAGAGTTGCTCACAGGCTTCTATGATTTAATGCTTTTAGCGTAGGCCTTTTTCATCCTGTATGAGGTAAAGGTTGTATTCTCCTTTTTCCATATTCATGTTACTGAAATAAAGGTGCATTTGAATTTTATTGCTGCTTTTATTTTAGACCCCTTGATGTTAGACCAAGTGTAATAAGTACAAAGCTTTATTTATTTGTCACTTTTAACACATTACTAGATGGCAAAATTTAATCTTGTTTAAATTCAAATATGTTGAAGATGACATATTAAAGTGAATGAAATTTTACCTTTTTTGGTAAAAACATTATGGAAAATGAAGACATTGCTTGTGTTTTTTTTTTTGTTTTTTTTTTTTTTTTGTAGAAATCATTGTGGGAAATGAAATTTCTTGTTACAAGCAATTTCTTCATTTTACGTAATGCTTTCTAACGCCTTAATATTGCAGGGCGTCAAAAGGCGTCATTATGTGGGAATGGGTAAATTTGAGTAACCTTTTCTGCACTTAAGAATGGTTTCTGGCTTACTATTTCCTCTGAAGTAGACTAATTGTTAAGGAGGATGCAAGTTTTGTCCTTCTCTTCACTTGAATGTCATCAAGAATCAATGCATGAAAATATATGAGTTGCTGATGCAGAGTCACAGGAGTAATTTGTTCTTTTCAGAAGCTTTTGTCTCTAGTGATTAAATTTGTCACAGTGTACCAGCATTGCATGATCCCTGTAATTTCCATAATAGCAAACCAGTGTCATCGCCCCCTACTCTTTGATATGTCTGTTACTGTCTTTAATTCATTTTCAGAGATCTTAAGAAGTTATAATGGATGATAAAAGCAACTCGAGCAAAAGGAAACTCTTTGCAATCCCGCCTACAACAAGTCCGGATTTGAGTACACCTTCCGAACCTCATGCTAAAAACCCAAAAAGTCCAGCTGTTGGTTCACCAGTACAAACTCCTGCCAAAAAACATTCGGTTAATCAAGTGAGGGCGTCACTGATACATATCGAGGACCATGTGGACACCAACCTGCGAGCTACGCTGTATTCCCTGCAAAAAGGAGAAAGCAATGTGGTCACCCATTCATTAGAACGGCTACGGCAGCAAGACAAGGCAGCTGTAAAGAAGGCATTATTTCATGTACAACAGCTAGAGAAGCATGTAGAGGACCAAGAGGAGACTGTTAGAACCAAGGATAATTACAACAGCTTCCTACATAGGAAACTCTGTGATAGCAACCAGATGTTGAAAAAGGATGGAGGCTAAGATGAAGAACATGGAAAGGCAGCTCCAGACTTCAGATCTTTTTTTTTTCAGATGATTTTGACGATGATGAAGGTACTAGTGAGAAGCATGAAGAAGTAAACAAAGCAGATGAAGATGAGCAAAATGAAAGTAATGAAGGTACTAGGGAGAAAGTTAAAAGTTGAAGTTGTGAGTTTATAGTCTGTCACCACGCTCATGCGTGCTATACCGACTTTATAACTTAACCCCACGATCATAGAGTTATTAGTCAGCTGTTAACACACGACGCCTACGGCTAGCCACAGCACATTGGCTTGTAACCCTCACATGTACCCATTTATACACCTGGGTGGAGAGGAGCAATTTGCTATTACATGCATATTTTCTCCTTTTGATATAATTTGTTTTGTTGTCTGCAAATCCTTTCAAATTGGATCACCTTAAAATATTGTTGTTTGGGAATGTGGTAAAATGAAACATAGACTATACTTCAGATGTCCTACTTTTATATTGTCATTAATTTAGTGTATCACTGCCTCTTGTTTACATTTATTAATGGAAATGTGTCCGAATGTAACTTAAATTGAATTAGCATTAGTGTGAAGTGCCTTCAGATGAGTTAACCCTTTCCCAAACAAGACCGGGTTTCGACGTCCATATTAGAATACGCTTGGGAAAACATTGATGCAAAAGGAGAAAATGCTGATAATTAGCATTTTCTCCTTTTGCCTCAATATTTTCTTCGCTTTGTCACACTCATTAATTAATTTCATCTTAATAAACAACGATTTTGTTGGCTGCAGATATTTATCTTTCAGATTGCCAGAGTACCACAATCATCAAAAAGTGACCCCTAACAACTGTTTTGCCAGAATACCATTAGCATAGCCAGGGGTAAAGCATAGCTGCCTTTGCATCAGTCCTTTTGGTAAGTTAGAACAGTTAAATTCAATTATTCAATGATTGATAAGAATGCAAATGAATTCATTTAACCCATTCTCAAACGGAAAAATTTTAGGGTTGTCCAAATTCAAAGATGTAGCAGATGACAAATTCAATTGAATGAAACTTTTGGTCTTTTTAGGTAGAAAACATTGTGGAAAATGAAGAAATTGCTTGTGACAATGTTTTCCAAAGCTTTTATCATGTAGGGCGTCATTATATGGGAATGGGTTAAACTAAAAATAAAACATAAACATGATATTGCATCATCAAAAGTTGTTCGATTGCATGTATTTGGTCGCAGGTTTTATCCTCTGCACAATCAACTTGTAAACGTATATGTTGAAATATTTGTACATCTGCATGTGATGGGTCGCAGGTTTTATCCTCTGCACAATCAACTTGTAAACATATAATACTTATGATGGTATTTGGTATTGCCTTTTAGTCAACTATTACTTTTGGCTAATGATTTAGCAAATATATATCTAGAGGTCGCTCGGAGCAGCTACTAAGACTAAGTTTGTTTGAAATGGGGTTTAACGCTGTTTTAATAGCTTAGGTTATATCACAGGGGTTGGTTTATCTACATATGTGGTTTTTTTCTGTCTTTCTCACACTAGGACTTTCACAAATTTCTTTCCGAGTCACTGACAACTACTTTCTCATATGAACTAGACGGAGGTGATGGGTGAAAATTTGCCTGAAAAGAAATTTTTCCTCTACTGAGTATCAAACCCACAACGTCCTGGTCACAAGTTAGACACTCTACCAATTTAGCTACCCAGTCAGACAGCCAGTTGCGACGTCCAATTTGAAGCTGTTTCAGACGACAAGAATAACAATACCAATTGTAGGAAATAAGGGTGTCATAGCATGAAAAGTTCTGAAAGAAAAGAAGAAAATGCTGATATCAGCATTTTCTTCTTTTCTTGCTGTGCTTTTCAAAGCCATCTTAACTAGGGACGTCAAAACCAGGTTTTGTTTGGGAAAGGATAAAGGGGCTCATGCTAGATTTTCCAGGCAGCATGAGTATGCATAATTGAGTGGTACACAGCATTTCTCGGTTCAAAAGGAAAGGGATTTTAGCGCTGTTATCAATTTCAAGAAGAACAAAATTTCAAATGAAATTACGTATGGGACGTAAAAAATCATGTCATCTTTTTCAAGTCTCACTCGGCTTAGAAATTTGTGTTTTAGCTTATTAATGTAATGGGATAGAGTAAAAAGTTTGTTACAGCGGTAAAATTCCTTTCTTTTTGACCCGAGATATGCTGTGCCCCACTCAACTATACATACTCTGACTGCCTCGAAAATGTTCGGATACCTAAAAAATCTAGCATGAGTCTTACAAATAGAGAAATGAGAGAAGATTAATTGAACAAATTTTTTGTTCGGTTAATCGAACGAATGTTCTACACGACTAAAACATGCTAATCTGCCGCATATAGCCGCGATTTGAGCACCTCAAAATCTGCTGCAAGTTTTCCCCTGAAATAGACCTCGATCGCTAAAGCAGATCTCCATCTAGGTCTCTAGCTAAGTGTAGTATCTGGGAAAAATCGTATTTTTGAGATATTGAAGTTTGAAAGTGACTTCGGCAAGTTTACCTATACCGGATGGGATAAAGTTGTCGGGTGTGTTATTAGGTTAAAATAGTTCCTTGATTAAAAAGTAAAAAACAAACCCAAAAAGAGATATTTGGGATAGATATCATAATGGATATCCTTCAATTATCGAGTGTATTAGTTACATCCGATTTTATCTATATAAATACTCTGACCTTGTAAATGCGGACGCAAAAAAGGCGGATCGAAATTACGTCACGCTAGCGTTCCGCCATCTTCTATTGATAAATTTTGAAAACCGGGGAACTGGATTTATTTCGCCAAATTTGGTAAGATGTTTTCACTTATTCAATGTTATAACATTCTAAACATGCCGAGGAAGTAGCTAAATTTTCGTTTTCCATGGTTGATTAATTCTATCCGATACGGCCGAGTAATGCGAGTGCTGTTTCAAGTTTTCTCGGTTCGATGCTCCACGTTCACAATTTTAAATCATATAAGAAAACCGGTTTAGGAGATGCTTTAAGATCGTTTTTATTTATTGTATAAAGTTTTTTTCCGCTTCAACGCATATTACTTTCGTCTTTCTCTTTTTTCTTGACACTTTGTTTTTCTGCCCCGGTCAATTTCGTAAAAGCTTAACCCTTTCCTGTTTTTAAAAATTGTACATGTCTTATTTGACAGAAATTCTAGTCAACAAGTAAAAGTGAGTGCAATTAGAAAAATAACCAACATAGAGGGTGGAAAATGTGTGAAAAGAAGAATTTGCTTGTTACAAGCTATTTTCCTCTTTTCCAACAATGTTATTTGTGTATAAAATCACAGAGAGTAAACACTAGGGTTAGAACACGAAGGGTTAAACACCTAAAGAAAATGGTGTCCACTCTCTGTAATATATCTACATACTTCCATTACAAACAAGAACCAGAAACCTGATCCTTAATTGCAACAGTTCAGTCTAAAATGCATACAACTACACAATCATGACATATTGAAAGCTACCATGCCACCCCATCCCACCTGTAATTGTTTAAACCCATTCCCACTGAACAAAATTTTAGACTGGGCAAAATTGAAAGGAATTGCAGACAACAATTTAAAACTTATTAAGTTTAGGATTGATTATACTTTTTGGGTAGAAAACATTGTGGATAATGAAGGAATTGCATTTATCATTTTCCTCAATGATTTCCAAAGCATTATTTCATGGGGGCATGTAAAAGTGTAATTGAGTGGGAATGTGGAGATAAATTGTATATTATAAAATCATTGGCGATATTGCACCCTGTTATGTGCTACTGGAGGCAGGGGTTCGGGGGCGCCGCCCCCGACATTTTTTATCTTTTACTGTTAAAAGTGCAAGTAATTTAGAGTAAGTGTTATTTCTTGTTGTTGTTGTTGTTATAGTTCAGGTATAATTTCCATTGCAAGCAGGGGTTTGGGTAGAAAACATTGTGGATAATGATGGAATTGCATTTAACATTTTCCTCAATGATTTCCAAAGCATTATTTCATTGGGGCATGTAAAAGTGTATTTGAGTGGGAATGGGGTGATAAATTGTATATTATAAAATCATTGGCAATATTGCGCCCTGTTATGCACTATTGGAGGCAGGGGTTCGGGGGCGCCGCCCCTGACATTTTTTATCTTTTACTGTTAATAGTGCAAGTAATTTAGAGTAAGTGTTATTTGTTGTTGTTGTTATAGTTCAGGTACAGTGTTTTCCATGACCCCGTTTCTTTGAATTTGGACCCTCAGTTTTTAGGAATGACCCCCAAAAATTCTTAGCAGCCTTCTTTATCTCCTTTGAAAGGGGTCATAGTATGGCAAAATGACCCCAAGTTTTGAAAGTTGAGGGAAAACCCTGCATGTATAATTATACCCCCCACAACGAAGTTATGGGGGGTATACTGGAATCAGGTTGTCCGTCCGTCCGTCCGTCCGTCCGTCTGTCCGTCCGTCCGTCCGTCCGTCTGTCCGTCCGTCTGTCCGTCCGTCCGTCCGTCCGTGGACATAATTTTGTGTCCTCTTCTCCTCCCACATTTTTTGACCAATTTTGCTGAAATTTTATCTGGTTGTTTCCTATCATATGAAGTTGTGCACCTGCAATTTTCATCTTGATCCAGTAGTTAGTTTCAGAGTTATGCCATTTTGAACTTTTTAATGGGGGGCGGGGGGAGTAATTTTGTGTCCTCTTCTCCTCCCACATTTTTTGACCAATTTTGCTGAAATTTTATCAGGTTGTTTCCTATCATATGAAGTTGTGCACCTGCAATTTTCATCTTGATCCAGTAATTAGTTTAAGAGTTATGCCATTTCGAACTTTTTAATGGGGGGTGGGGGGGAGTAATTTTGTGTCCGCTTCTCCTCCCACATTTTTTGACCAATTTTGCTGAAATTTTATCAGGTTGTTTCCTATCATATGAAGTTGTGCACCTGCAATTTTCATCTTGATCCAGTCGTTAGTTTCAAAGTTATGCCATTTTGAACTTTTTAATGGGGGGGGGGGGAGTAGTCAAAATTTAAAATTTCAAAACTCAGTAACCATAAGGGGAGTTACCAAATTTGGTAAGTAACATCATCTTGTTGACCTTTACAAAATATCGAACGGTTTATTTCCTGAGGTCAAATTTTGACACCCCCCCCCCCCCGGGGGTAAAAAATTTAACATTGGCTCATATTGACTTTACGTGGATATAATTTTGTGTCATCATCTCCTCACACAGTTTTCTTTAACATAGGCTCATATTGACCAACCTTTCCTAATCAATCAACTCTAGCAACAAACACAAAATCAGAAAGAGGTGGAGGGTTGGCAATGTTCATCCACCATGACATGCATGTGATTAAACAGCTTCAAATTCCACTCCTTCATAGAAAAGCCTTTTTAGCGGTGTGGGGGGTATTCTCGTCAGCCCTTGAGGGCGACAGCTCTAGTTTCCATTGCAAGCAGGGGTTTGGGTAGAAAACATTGTGGATAGTGAAGGAATTGCATTTAACATTTTCCTCAATGATTTCCAAAGCATTATTTCGTGGAGGCATGTAAAAGTGTAATTGAGTGGGAATGGGGTGATAAATTGTATATTATAAAATCATTGGCGATATTGCGCTCTGTTATGTGCTTTTATCTTTTACTGCTAATAGTGCAAGTAATTTAGAGTAAGTGTTGTTGTTGTTGTTGTTGTTATAGTTTAGGTATAATTTCTGTTGCAAGCAGGGGTTCGGGGGCTCAGCCCCCGATATGTTTTTAAATCGCCTTTCTTGAATGGCAGATTTTTTCAAATCGTCTTTGTAGGGTGAACTGTTACAAGAAATTGCTTTTTATGAAAATCAATTGGGATAACATTTCCATATGTTAACACTTGCAGGGTGCCCATTCACATACTACAGTATGTAATTCAAGTAAAAGCTTAACCCTTTCCTGTTTTTCAAAATTTTACACATAAGTGCAGTCTAATCTTAGTCTACAACTTCTGCTTGTACTTCCCCAGAGTTGTTTTGGAAATTGATTTATAAAAAAAATATTGATTTTTATCCCCGCTTTCAGCCCTTTGATTATACAGCACTTCAGTAAGGTAATTTATACAGCATGACAAGGGTTAAGATTGTGTTTATTTTCTTTTTTTCTGCCATCGGCGACACAAAACAACAAGTTACGATGCAGAAGAATTAATTTGTTACGTAAAACTTAAATTTGTTATTTCTATGATAGCGCTATTCATTGGCTGATAACGATAACGATATTTACAGTGCACAGTAAACCAATCAGAGCGGCCTTTTCAATCAATATAAATGCTCTGAATTACCAAGGGAAACCATGGAAGTAAATAAAAATCCAAACATCCACTTATTTGTCCCAAGGTATCTTTGAACCTACGACCCACGGTTTATAAATTTAATGCGCCGTTCAGCCCCCGGACATATTTTATGGGGCCGTCTGTAATTTTTCTGAGCCAATCCTGCAATGGCGCGCCCTTGGCAGAACTCTGCTTGTGATACCCTGGTCAAGTTCAATATTGTGTGCACTCTAGAGGTCACATTTTAGGCTCGAAACAACTGATGTTTGGTCAAAACGTTTGTATCCATGATATCTCAACTAAGTTCAAATTTTGGTCACATGGGTTCAAAACCGTTCAAAAACTAGGTAACTAGGTTAAATCCTAGGAATAATCTTGTGTGCACTCTAGAGGCCATGTTTTAGGCTCAAATCAAATGATATTTGCTCATAATGTTTGTGCCTTGATATCTCGGCCAATTTCAAATTTTAGTCACATGGTCAAAAACTAGATCACTAGTTCGAATCTTTGAAATATCCGGTTTTTAACCCTGGAGACCCAATTTTCAGCTCAATTGAATCGATGCTTGGTCAGAATGTTTTGGTCCATGATATTTCGACCAAGTTAGACTTTGATTGACATTGCATCAAAAACTAGGTCACTAGGCCAAATCTTAGAAATACTCCGGAGGGGCTGCGCCCATGGTGAAATGATAGCAGAGTTCCCACTCAATATTTTTTGGGGGAGTGCATCACAAAGTTTGGGAGTGCACTTTTATATGGACAGGACTCTTAGTAAACCCTTTCCCAAACAATGATAACTGATATCTGTTTTGATGAACCTATTCTGCTAAAGCTTGGGGAAATATTGAAGGAAGAAAATGCAGTTAAACAGTATTTTCTGCTCTTTTCCTCAATATTTTCCACTTTCTCAAAAGAGAAATTTAATTATCACAAATCAATTTTGGGAAAGAGTTACATCAAAGCATTAAACAATATAGAACAGAACATCAAGCTTTGGTACTTTACAGATCTATACTTATCAAACGGCATGCACCATCTTGGTAGAGTTGTCGTTTGTAGACGGTGAACGTAAAAATAATCCACAGTAATATTCAATATTATACATGTAAACAATTGAGCGTTGCACAACACACTTTCAGATGGTGTTTCAGAGCCTTTATTGCTGACTTTTAAAGTATTCAAACTTGTAATGATTTTGATTATGAAATTTCAACCCTTGTCATGCTGAACCCGGAATATTCCGGTTTTTTGCAGGAGGTATAGACAAAGATCAGCCTGCACATAAGTGCAGTCTGATCGTAGTCTACACCTCCTGTCTCTCCTTTTCAAACTAGAGTTGTTCATGAACATGATTTTTAAAAGAAGTATTGAAGATCAAAAACAAGGACTACCAGTGCTTTTAGCTCTTTGATTTTAGTGCAATTCTGTAAAGATTTTATTCAGCATGACAAGGGTTAATATCCCTTCTCAAAAATCTGTGTGTACATTCACCCGTAGCTTGGAAATCACCCGTAGCTTGGAAATACGCACATATGTGTGTAAATGGGACCTCTGGGTAGGCTTAGGTTATCCTAGTCTGGGGTCCACAGTTTGATCCTTGCAGGGTTGCATCTAGAGCGCGGGATTGCGGGAATCCCGCTAGAATAATCATAATCCCTAAATAATGCGCTAAAAATTAAATTGGCCCGCGAAAATTTCATTACCGTGCGTGCTGATATTTTTTTTAAGGTAAGGTAACAGGTTACCTGACGAGAAATTCTCAAAATTTACAAGTAAAATGTAATTTAAATTCTTTTTTCATGGAAAAAAGATTGTATCAAAACTTCAAAATGAGCGACTGTTGACGGTTACCACGGGCGAAAAATTTCAATGCTTGAATGGTGGATAATCATAAATGTAAGTGGCGGCTAGGAAAGGCTGTAGTGATAGTACTGGTGTGAGAAATACCAGGAGTACTTGGTTTGATGCTTATGATATGACTGAAATGCTGTCAAAAGTTGCGTTAAACTACATTCAATCATATACACTCCAGACGCCACAATTTTGGCCTAATTGGTTTGATATTTGGTCAGAATGTCTGTTTTCAAAATATTTGAACCATATTCAAATTTGTGTCACTTTGGATTAGACACTAGGTTAAAACTAAGATAAACCTTGTTTTTACTCAACAGGCCACATTTTTGACGGGATATTTATTCAGAATATTTTTCCCCATTAAAATGATTGTCAAGTTTAACATTAGATCACATTGATGGTTCAGCGTGAAACAGTTGTAAATGCCCATAAACAAATAGGCAGTTACAACTATTAAGCGCTAAAGCATCAAAAGGGGGTCAAAAAATATAAAGAAATCTTCTTTCTAATTTACTTGCTACTTTTCTTGCAAAAAATACCTTGAAACTTTGTAAGAATGTTTGTTTTTGATTTTTTAGACAAAATTCGATAAAAGGTTACTTTTGGCTAAAATAATGTCTCTTGTGCTATTTTACTTCCATAGTCATCAACTCAAGTGAGCTCTTTATGGCCAATGGCCCACTTGTTTCAAATTCCATTCAAGTGGACATAAAAATCAGCATGCCCACTGGGTCTTCATTTTGGGGTTACATGTACCCCTTAGGTTTTGAAATGGGGGTACAAAGAAAAATCTGAGGGTACAGTATACCCCTTATTTTCAGAGTTAAGGGTACACCATCTTGTTATATTATTATATGTTATATTTATATCTACTTTGTTAATTATCAGTAAATAAGTGCCACACATCATCTGCCAGTTTCAGATAAATTTAGAGCGAAGGATAGCAAAGCTGATTTTTGACAATTCACGTAAATATGTTATGTTTTGTTTGAAAAATAGCGCAACTTTGGACTTTTTTCAAAACAAACTGGTCAGGCCATCTAGATCCGCATTATGCGTCATTTTACAGCTGCTGGCTCCCCTATTCTCTATATGGAGGAAAAAAGGCCAGAAGAAGCTATGATTCCCGTCGAATGAGAGGGGAATCACTTGCTCCCGATGCGATTTTGGTATACTTTGATTGCAACTTATGGGGTTTTTAGGGAAAATGCGCAGGTAGAGTTTCTCGTTTTGTACGCTAATAATTGTTCAATGCACACACATAATGACATTTTTGTTTCTACGTTCATTTATTTTTCTGTACGTTCATTCAGGTCTTGGTGAAAGATTTGTGCGTTAACCAAAGTAATTGCACATGAATTGCGTACTGCAGTAGGTGAATGGGCACCCTGAAAATTGAGGGACTATAAGAAAAGGATGGAAAATAATGTACTGCAGGCTTTATCTTTCTTCATATCATTACTTTTAAGGAAGAGAGGAGGGTATGGTCACGAATACAAAAAATTTTTTGATTTGTGAAAACTTCCTGAAACTTTAAGAATTCCTGAACCTATTCCTCATTGAGAGCACTGATAAGTGTAATGATTTTATATTATGGATCACTTTAGTTTGTTCAAAATGGATTAACCCATGCCCACAAAATGAGGCTCTTAGATTACCCCCAAGAAAAAAGAATGGGAAAAGTTAAGCATTGTGTTAAAGAAGAATCTGTTTGTCACAAGCAATTTCTTCATTTTCCACAATGTTTTCTACCCAAAAAGTTGAAAAAATTATAATTTTCATGAACTTTAATATCTCATCTGAAGTCCTTTCAATTTGGACAAGTCAAGAATTTAGCTGCCTGGTAATGAGTTAAGCTGATGTTGCTAAATATTGAAGCAATTAGAACCAAATAAAGTTTATATTCTTATTCAAAATCATGTACGGGGGTTCGATTCCCTCCCCAGACGTTATAAATTGCTGGTGCATAAAGGGACAAATTGACTGGTGGTCCCACATGATTTTTAATAAATTTACAAAAAATCTGATACCTTATTGAAGAAAATAAACTATAAGGAATGAATGACGGTGATTGCAGCTGGTATAATTTTAATTAATTTTATATTCACAAGTTACACAAATAAATCATTTGGTGAATAGAAGTGATTGATTAATGTCCTGGTTGTAATGAACTTGCAACAAGATCGCATATTTTCTAATTTTACACTGAGTGATACAATAAATTGATATGCATTCGCAAATTCCAAGGTTCAAGTCATGCAACAAGGTCAAGGTCTTTTATCAAGGTCAAAGTCTTTTATCAAGGTCAAACTTCTGCAAATAGCTTTTTAAAAAACTTAAGATTTACAATTTCAAGCCTTTTCAAGATTCAGTACTCATATTTGGCATGATGATAGATCTCATTGATACACATACACAGATAACCAAGGTTAAGGTCATCAAAGTCACTTATCAAGGTCTCATTTCCAAACAAACACTGTTATGGGTCATAGTGTTTCACAAGCACATCTTGCTTTCTCTAGTTATTCAGTTTACCAGTTATTTGATGCATTATGCTGCTGCTGCAAAGGTTAATTTTAATAGGAAGTGCAAAAGTACCAACTCTTTTTTTTAACTTCAAGATTTTTCTGAAAAGCAAGTCATTACAACTTATTATTTATATTTCTTCAAGCAGCTTATACCCATTTATTTCAACTATGATTCCATAAAATAAAAGTCTTTCTAAACATTGAATTTATTGTATACTTCACAGGGCATAAATTTTCACTTGTTTTATAACAAAATCCTTTATCACAATATTGGTAATGGCTGTTATTAGTTATAACTAATCAACATCCTTCAGTCACTGAGAATGTTTTCTTGCTGTTTCAACTATAAACCTGTATCATCTGCATTATGTAACTGCAGACACATATTATCACTGTTTGTCTGTAGCTGCATGGGAAAATTATGGCATTTATTTATTTGTATTTTGCATTCCTCCTTTTACATGTTTCCTCCTTAGCAATGGATCCCCTAATGAATTTGACAAACATTTTTCTTTTCTTAACCCATTCCCAGACGCAAAAATTTTAGAATGGTCCAAATTGAAAGGAGTTGCAGACGACAATTTAAAGTTTATGCAATTTCAGATTTTTTCCACTTACTTAGTAGAAAACATTGTGGAAAATGAAGAAATTGCTTGTAACAAGCATTTTCTTCATTTTACACGATGTTTTCCCAAATGTTTTTCTTTAAGGGCGTCCAAAAGCGTCACTGTGTGGGTATGGGTTAAAGGATTATTTTATCTCAACAATCATATTGTGAATGAAAATGACCCTATAATTTAAGGGAAAAAGAAGAAAAGGTTCGACTTTATGAGAATATAGGGTGCAAAAGAAAAGCTCCCTGGGAGCAGATGACAAAATTTTAAACTAGTCCAAATTCAAAGAAGTTGCAGACAACATTTTTAAAGCTGATGATTTGTTTGTTTGAATGGGGTTTTACGCCGCTTTCAACAATCTTTTAGTTATATCGCGGCGGCTGGAGCACCTAACAATGAAATCCTGGTATTTCTCACACCAGTACTACCATTACATCCTTTCCTAGCCTCCAGCTGCTATCCCACATAGGTCTACGACTATCGACCCATTGGTGAGAGACAAATAGTCGGAAAGGATTAGTGCCGCCGTTGGGAATCGAACCCGGGACCTCTAGATTGAAAGTCCGATGCGCTACCAACTGCGCTATGACGGCGGCTTAAAGCTGATGAATTTTACAAATATTAATTTTGTCTAATACAGTAGAAAACTAGAAATTAGGATAGCATCTTGGACTATGAAGAAATTACACATAAGTAATTTCTTCATTGTGCATATTTTCCGAAGATTTTTAACGAGGGGCGTCAAAAAGTGCCACTGTGGGAATGGGTTAAACCTACTACCAGACAGTAAGTTCAGACTTGGTCCAAAATTAAAGATGACGCCAATGTCAAATTCATAGAATTTCAAATATCTTTTCATTCTAGACTATAGAAAACAATGTAGAAAATGAAGAAATTACCCCTAACAAGCATTTTCCACATTGTTTTCTTGAACTCTTTTGAATGGCATAAAAAACTAAATTGTGGGGGAATGAGTGTCTTCTTTTTCCTTTGAAATTATAATCAGTCAATTTATTTGCATGGCTGAGACTAATCTTGGTCACAAGTGAGTCTGTCCACCTGCATGTTTGTTTACTCAAATCTTTTTTAAATTGAAGTTCCATAATTATCATGGAATTATAGATAGATTGGGGGCGAAATTTCACAGATTATTTGTCATCAAGTGATCTTTCCAAAATTGTTGAAGTTTTTTTTTTACTCCATAATAGGAAACTATCTTGTTAACTTCTCTTACTGGTCCTGCTGGTTAACTCATTATGCTTGGATCATGAATTTGAACCCTATTTCAGCAAACATTCTTTCTGACATATTATGACAAAAGTCATCCTGCAAAACATGCATCATTTATGTCTTACCAGTGGGTAAATGATAAATAGTGCCCCTCAGTGGTATGAGCATGTGGTGGCTCAGATTGAATCCAGGTGTGGTAAATGACAAGAATCAATGTTTGGTTCACGAGCATCTGTGATATAACTGAGGTGTGTTCTTTTCATCCAGATGAAAAATCCCGCTACATAAGATTTTCAAAGCTCTATAAAGAAAATTTTTTGTTATTTTGAATGAAAACATTTGACGTCTCCAAGGCTACTTGTTAAAGCCAATGCTAAGTATGCTTAAATTCCTCAATTAAATATTTAACCCTTGTCATGCTGTATAAATAACCTTACTGAATTGCTGTAAAATCAAAGGGCTGTAAGCACTGACTGAACTTGTGGTTTACAAATCAATATTTCTTTTAGAAATCAATTTTATAAACAGCTCTTGCAGGAAAAGTACAAAAGGGAAGTGAGACCAAGATCAGACTGCACTTTTGTGTAGGTTGATCTTGAGCTACACCTCCTGCCAAAACCGAAATATTCTGTGTTTCAGCATGACAAGGGTTAATCTAAAGAAATTTGAATGCTTTATCTTTAAAATCTAAATAAGAATCTTAAGTATCTCAATGGGAAGAATGTACCTCTGAAATACTGTTCAAGAGGCTTTAAACCTCATGAAAACAATTAATCAATCTTACTTTCCTGATAGGATGATGGTTTTGGATTAAATTCATATAATCAACTGGCCTTTTAGAACAGTTTTTAGCTCCACTGGCCTAAGCACAGCAAGCTATTGTCATTGCAAAGTGTATGTTGTCTGTCTGTGCCTCGTCAATGCCCTTTTTCCTTAGTCCTTTAACTTTTTCTTAACAAATCTTCTCCTCATAAACTCCTAGTCAGATCTCAACCAAACTTTACAGGATAGTTCCCTAGATGGTCCTCTTTCAGATTACTTCAAATATTAATAGTATTCCATGAAGAACTGTGGTTGCCATGGCAACAGACAGAAAATCTTAATAACATCTTCTCCTCCAAAACAGAAAGGCTTAGAGCCTAATGACCCTCTACCAAAAACTTTAAAATAATTGCTCTTTTATCAGGGTTGCCCATGGCCGCTAACTTTTCGGCTGTTCCCATGAATGTTTAGAGAAAATGCCCACACAACTAATGTTAAATATTAAATGTTTGGTATCTGGGCTCTTTTCCCCCGCTTATATAGTGTGATTCCCAATTTTACATAGAAATAAAAAAGAAAATCTTCAAAAATCTTCTACTCCAAACCAAAAAGGCCCAGAGCTTTGATATTTAGCATGGAACATGGCATAATGGCCCTCTTTACAAATACTTCAAAATCTAGCTCTTACTGGAAAATTAGCCCTATATTGTGCCATCCCTGTTTCACAAGGAAATAAAGAAAGAAAGCCTTAAAAAATCTCCTGTTCCTAAACTAAATGTTCTAGGGCTTTGATATTTGGCATGTGACATAGCCTAATGGTCCTCTACTGAAATACTTCAAAATATTGCTCTTACTTGAAATTAGCCCTTTATTATCCCATACTTATATTACAAAGAAATAAAGAAGGAAGTCTTCAAAAATATTCTTTTTCCAAACCAAAAGACTGATTGGTCAACTTTAGGTTTATGACTGTCATTTATCCTAATTGACAGTTCCTCAACCAGGCCAACTGAGCTCCGAAGAAAGTTTCTCTTGGATTTAAAACAGTCTTATTTTTCAAAAGCTATGGTAAGTAACTTGTTAACAGATAGATAGAATTGTTGTTCGGTGACCTAAGTTGTAGTTATGTCGTTTAAGTTGCCAAATCAACAATAATGCTTCACATAAATGGCAGCCCTGGTAACATGACCTAATGGTCCTCTACCAAAATACTTCAAAATATTGCTCTTACTTGAGAATTAGCCCTAAATTGTGTCATACTTATATTAAAAAGATATAAGAAAGGAAGTCTTGAAAAATCTCCTTATCCCAAGCCGGAAGGCCTACAGCTTTAAAATTTGGCATGTGTTATCACCTAATGGTCCTCTACCATAGCATCTCAAATGGTTGCTCTAACTTAAAAATTAGCCCTTTTTGTGGGATCGAAGCTCTTGCCTAGCAATGAATAAGGAAATCGTCCTCTTCCAAAGTGGTCATTTGGTTTTGTTAACTACATTCTGTTGGTAGACATATTTCAGCCATTGGAGTGACACAGGCCCTTTTGAGCCTCCTGTTTGGATACGAATGCTTTATCCTCTACTACATTGGTAAACTCGAAGTGATTGAAGTTCTCATAATAATTATCAGGAGAATAACATGTAGAAAAAGGAAAGATATTGCTTGTTGAAATTAAGGTTGCAATCCATTCCATTTCAATTGATAGGGCATGATGGAGTTCGAATTTAAAATGTCAACAATTACAAACTGCTTTCGTTCTGATACGAATATGAATAATGAATTCAATTAATCTTCTCTCATTTCTCTCCCGTGACACCCTTCAGGTGTCGCATATCTAGTATTGTTTACCAACAAAAACTCCAAATTACATTTTCCAGGTCTGAACATGTAGATAGGCCCATTTTCTGATGATACTAGCTCTGATGAGTTCCTCATGGTATGTAATGGTTTCCAGAATTTTTCTTTTGGATAACTTATTTTTTTAACAATAATCGTTTTTTTTTCCCTATAACAAAGCTAAAAATCGCTTATCAATCAGAAATGTTGCTTTGTTTAGAAAAGACTTTATAAAAAATGGTTTCCTTCATAATAAAGGAACTATTATTGCCAAAGTAGCTGCTCATCACTATTAGTTGGTTGTCAGAACACATGAATACTAATACTGTACCTAGAGTACCTGGATTAACATATTTGACCCACAGCAAGTAATACTTCAGTTTCTTGCATCGTTCAAAACTACCAAATTGGATAACATCAATGAAAAGTGTTGAAAATTTTCTAAACATCAAATTTCCTTTAAGTATTGATGAATCGCCAGTTCCACATGAAAAATATATGTATATATGAAAGGTTAATAGTCATATAGTCAGAAGAATTACAAATATTTTCAAGTTTGCCTTATTTTTCGGCCATCAAGTAGCAATGTTGAAGCGACTTTACAGAACAATAAGATCATACAGTTGCCACATTCCTCTACAGTAACAGCGAGTACTAGCATTGGATGTGTATTTAAGAGTGTGATGTCACAATCGCCACTTTGCTCAGAATTGGCACCCAGCAGAAACACAAAATGGACTCTGAAAGACTATAAGATTCCTAAATTGCCATCAGCTTCTGAGCAGCAAGCATGTGATACCTATATACACACTTATATCTCCTATCCTATAATGAAGAGATCAAGTACACGAAGAATACAGGAATGTGTTAATCAAGATAATCAAAAAGTATCTGAAAGACAGTGTGTAAATGATAAAAATATTTCTGCTCACTGTCATGCAGTACGTAAGAACAATAACCAAAGAAATACATTGATTGAAAATGCTGCAGTGAGTAATTGAATAGCTTCAAGAAAAAGTAAACAAAGAAGAAGAATGAAAGTAAAGCTGAAAAGGACCGTATAGCGTCAAGAATCGGTAACCATAAAAGAAGAATGAATAAAGGTAATGCTGAAAAGGACTGTATAGATTCAAGAATAAGTAACCATAAGAGAACAAATGAAGGTAATGCTGAAAAGGACTGAATAGATTCAAGAATCAGTAATTATAAAAGAATGAATCAAGTAAATGCACAGAAGGACAGCTGGTACAGAAAGTCATCGTAAAAGAAGAATGGAAGAAAGTGTTACTGAAAGAGATCGCATCACAAGTACAGACAGTCGTCGTAAAAGAAGAATGCAAGAACGAGTTACTAAAAGAGATCGCTTCCCAAATACAAACAGTCGTCGTAAAAGAAGAATGGAAGAAAGTGTTACCGAAAGAGATCGCATCACAAATACAGACAGTCGTCATGAAAGAAGAATGGAAGAAGGTGTTACCGAAAGAGATCGCATCGCAAGTACGGAGAGTCATCGTAAAAGAAGAATGGAAGAAAGTGTTACTGAAAGAGATCGCATCACAAATACAGACAGTCGTCGTAAAAGAAGAATGGAAGAAAGTGTTACCGAAAGAGATCGCATCGCAAGTACGGAGAGTCATCGTAAAAGAAGAATGGAAGAAAGTGTTACTGAAAGAGATCGCATCACAAGTACTGAAAAACGCCGAGATCACAGGAAAAAATCTATAGTTAGACACCAAGAGAGACAGAGTGAAATCAGAAATAAACGGAAGAAGAGACTAGATAATGAGTTTCGACACAGCAAACATTAGATACGACAATTGATACTGGAAAATGTCTTATTGCGAATCCTTGTTTAGGTTGGGAGAAATATGTGTGCACAACATACCTGCAATATTTAAAGAAATATAAAATAACAACATGTTCAGTTGTAAATGGTACTGTTCTTCCTGATCAGGGACCCTTTAAACACCTGAACACACTACAGACTACTTTACTTGTACCTGTATTACCCTTTATGAAAAAACACACATCTCCAAGAGGTAAACAGTTCCGCACCCATGGCCATATCGTACTAGTGCCGGCTGAGGTTGCTAGTACAGTACAATCTCTACCACGATTAAATGATGAAACCACGACAATTACAGCTAAAATTAAAAGACGCCTCAGATACAAACACCATGTCTACAATTTGAACAAACGACCTAAGCTTATACGTGACTGTGCCGTTCACCTTTAGGAAAAGGGGAAACTGTATAAAGATAATAACAATTCATACGATCTCACATGGGACTTTGAGAATAATGATAATGCCAGTAAAGAAGCAGAACTTGTGCCACAGAGCAATATGGTTAATATAGCTGGTCAGACAACAGATGGCCAGGAAAAAGATGATAGACAAGAAATTTGCCTTCCTCTGACACTAATGAATCCTTACCAGACCATAATCAAGCAGTTACTGGTGTTGTTAGAGAGGGTACTATTAATGAAAACGAAGATGAAGATAGTGATGCATGGAGTGAAATTAATGACGATGAACTGGCAGCTGGAGTTACAGATACAATGTTAACAGCACCTGACTTCATAGAACCTTGTGAAGGTGACTTTGTGTACAGTTGTGCACTAGCAGAGGGTTCCAGATCACACAAGTGAATGTTGAGGAACTGTCCCATCCAGCTATATTTTTTTGGTCAGGCTAGACTTACTAATAAGAACAGAGAAGTTCCTGTATCATACAGTGAGATTGTCAAAAGTGAACTGAGAAACAAAGATAGGCGTTACGCTATGAAAATAGATAACCTTTTTTTCAAAGTAAAGAAATTGCAAATGAAACAATTGATTGTCAAACATCGCAAAATACAAACAAAAGACCAGCCTTTGGCTGCAAAAGATGTACGCAGGGAAGTGCCCTGATCCACCTTCACCAAGGATATAAAGTGCTGAACAAGCTGAGAGGATCTCCGCCATACTTTCAAGCACATTCAAAAGATCTCTTTGCTATGATGAAACAGCTTGGTTTCTTTGAATGGGGTTTAACGCCGCTTTTAACATTCTTTCAGTTATATCGCGGCGGCTGGAGCACCTAACAATGATTCCTGGTATTTCTCGCACCAGTACTACCACTATATCCTTTCCTAGCCTCCAGCTGCTATCCCACATAGGTATACGATTATCTACCCATTTGTGAGAGACAAATGTCGGAAAGAGTATTGCCGCCGTCGGGGATCGAACCCGGGACCCTTTGAATGATAGTCCGACGCGCTACCAACTGCGCTATGACGGCGGCTAGCAACATTTTTCGTAACACTGTCTGCTGCCGAGACCCGATGGCCTCATCTTCTCATTTTCTTCGAATACTTGCAACAATAGTCAAACAGAAAGATCTGACAGTTGAAGAAGTAGAAAACCTTAAACGGGATGGGAAGTGTGAGCTTTTTCAATCGGACCCCATTACTTGTGCTAGACACTTTGACTATTTTCTCCAAAGATTCATGAAAGATGTCCTTTGTTTCAGATCTTCAGCCATTGGGTCACAGAGTTGACTGGTTCTTCATGATAGAGTTCCAGCAAAGAGGGTCGCCTCATGCACACATGCTAATTTGGTGCTCTAACAGTCCAGTATATGGGGTGCAGGACACAAAAGCAGTGGAACAATTTGTTGATAAACTGGTGTCTTGTCATAAACCACCACAAGATAGCCCCTTATCTCCCCTTGTTGAACTTCAGCATCACCGACACAGCAAGACTTGAAGAAAAGGAAAAAAATCGAATTGGATTCCCTTAACCACCTTGTGCCATTCACCCAGTTACTGGAATCACTGCCAAGAGAAGAAATTCCAAAGCACGCAGAAAACTGGAAAAGGGTTTCTCAAAGCCTGAATGTACTTGGAGAAGGAGCAAAAGCGTCCTTTGCTTAATTTCTTGGCGAATTAGAATTGACACTAGATCAATACATCATGGCTGTCAGATCTTCCATTTCATCAGCTATACTGTTCTTGAAGAGATACCCATCAGAGATCAGGATAAATCCCTTCAACGCGACTTGCCTTCAAGCATGGAGAGCCAACATGGATGTACAGTATGTCCTTGATGTTTACGGTGTGCGATGTATATTGCTTCATATGTTACAAAGGCCCTGAGGGGAATGAGTGGGCTACTCCGAGCAGCATGCAAGGAAGCCCTGGAAGGAAACAAAACATCATGGAGCAGGTGCGTGTGATAGGAAATGAATTTCTCAACACAGTAGAGATAAGTACACAAGAGGCTGCCTATCTTGCACTTCAATAGCCACTTCGCAGGTCTTCCAGACAAGTGACATTCATCAACACCAGTACTCCAGAGAACAGAGTCATTCTTTTAAAGCCACAGAGTCAGTTGAACAGGTTGGACGATGAGGATAGTGAAATATAGTGTTCAAATATTCTGTCTCGCTACAGTGAAAGGTCACTTTCTATGTCGAACTTATGTTTAGCTGAGTTTGCATCTTGGTATGAGAAGAATGCATCAAATTCTGGCCGTAACGGGTCAGCTTCCCTGTTGAAGTACCTACAAGATAATTTACTTCCCGAGATACAGAATGGGGATGAAGAAATACAAGATGATGATGTGCCATTGAAAGAGGCTTAAGTGGCCAGAGAAACTGATCCTGATTACATGAAAAGGACCCGTAACAAAATTCTGCGAAATGTACATTTCAATCCAGATACTGACTTAGATCTATACTTCAGAGAACTTCTTATGATGTGTGTTCCATGGCGAAATGAGCAGTCTGATCTTGTTGGAAATTTTTCATCATACCAGGAAAGATATGAAACTCCAAAAGACAAAATTGAGGAAGAACGGATCAAATACGAACAATATAACTCGGTAGCTACAATTGCGCAGCAGCAGCTGGCAGCTGAACAAAAATTTGAGGATAGATGAAGTTGCCCCAAATACAGAGCATTTTATAAGCCATAGATAGACAGGTACACAACAAGAACAAATGACAAAGTGGCTATCAGGAGAAATGTGACATTGGTCAAGATCTCAGACTGAGAGTCACAGCTGTACAAGATGATATTAATGTGAATGAGTTGCCAGATGAAGAATTCCGTAACCGCATGAGATCTCTTAACAAGGACCACTTTGAATTTGTATACACCATGGTTCACCACCTCAAAACAACCCCAGATCCAATATATTATTTCCTTAGTGGAGGAGCAGGGGTTTGTAATAAAGCCTTATTCCAGATGTGTTTGAAGTACTACAAACTGCAGGTGAAATCTTTACAACATCCAGAGTATTGTTGATAGCACCAACTGGAAAAGCTGCTTATCACATTGATGGTAATACAATCCATTCAATATTTATAATAGCAAATAATCAAAAATTGACACACAAGGCATTAGATTCTAACACTATTAATTCCCTTCAGACAGAAATTGGAGCTGTTAAGCTTGTTATTCTAGATGAGGTTTCAATGGTTTTATTTAGACTTTTTAACTGCATACATCAGAAGCTTATGGAAATTTAGAGTTGAAAAGGATTTTCGTGATTATCTTTAATAGCTGTAGGTTTTTTCAGCTTTACCCGGTCATAGATTCTTACATATTCAAAAAGACTACAGCAGATTACATGGCTTTGGCTGAAATTTTATGGCAAAAACATTTTGCTTTAACAGAACTGGCCAAACTAATGCGCAAAGAGACAATCGACTATTTGCTGAACTTCTTAACCGACTCAGAGAAGGAAGACAAAGAGAAGAAGGCATCCAGTGTCTGCAGACAAGAATCACAAAAACCAACAGAAAGAGATTACCCACGCAGTGCAGCCCATTTGTTTATTACCAATCAGAGTGTAGATGCACATAATCTAGCAGTATTTAACAAGACAAGTACAACAAAGATGTGTGTTATAGCAAAAGACAAAGTACTTGGGTCAGCTAAACCTGAACTTAGAGAGAATATTCTTCAATCCTTCCACAACTCTAAAGAAACAACTCAACTTTTCAATTCATTGGAATAAGCTAAGGGACTTCTGTATGACATTACAATAAATATGAACACAGCTGATGGCCTTACCAATGTGGCATCATGTAATTTAAAGAAAATACAAATCCCATCTTCACCCAGTTCAGTCGAAGCATCAGGTATACTGTGGATGGAGTTTCTTGAAGAGAAGACTGGTAAGCAATCCAGGAAGGACAACCGGCACCTGTACTCAGCACAGATTCCTAGAAGTAGGACACCAATTACTCCATCTTCAAGGCAGTTTGCAGCCGGTCATAAAGGGGAAGCCCAACTGCAAAGGACTCTGTTTCCATTACGACCTACTGCAGCAAAAACTATCCATCGGGCCCAAGGAGACACCTTATCAGAAGTTGTAGTAGATCTCACAGCAAAACGCAAGTTAGAGAACATGCACTATGTGGCTTTGAGCCGGGCTAAGTCACAAGATGGACTCCATATCCTTAATTTACAAGAGGACAACATCAGTGTGAGTAAAGACGTTAAAAGTGAATGGTTCGCCTGAGATCTGTGTCCAACCAGCAGTTTATTTGTGAGGCTGATAAGTACAAAATACTGTTTCTCAACAGTAACTCCCTAAACCGCCACCTCGTTGATGTCAGAGCAGATTCCAGACTCTCCACATTTCAATATTCTGTCATTTTATGAAACACGATTTATGGAATCATATAGTGTCAATTCAACCTAGAGCACCATTTTTGACACCTGGTCAACAAAGCATGACCTCATATAGTGAAGAGATTTCAACTATGAACTGTCCTCATCCTATTCATGGCAACATACACCTTATTGTCCTATACAAACCACCTTAATGTCCACTGAAACATCTCCTAGCAAAACTGACTGACTTACTAAACAACAAACCAAAAGAAGGCCATGCAGATTTTTATAGATGACTTTAAAGGTAGGTATCGATGTTTTTTCATGTTACAGATTTTAATTATCTTTATTCCCTCTCATAAACTATTTGAATACAATATGCCACTAAGTTGTTTTGCAAAAATATGAGGTCGCTTATCAGAAAAAAGCTGGGTATTTCCCTAATAGCCTACGTAAGCTATTAATCTATTTTTAGATAGACCGTCTAGCGAACATTACTCCTGATGACGTAACGATGACGTTATTGTGATGTAATTTAAACTAAATTTAAGGCTACAACTGTTATTCGCACCACGTGAATGATCATATGTTCTTCGCAACGGTCTCCGATAAATCTAAAATAGACTAATAGCCTACGTAGGCTATTAAGGAAATACCCCGCTTTTCTCTGATAAGCGACCTCAGATTTTTGCAAAACTACTTTTCGGCATATTGTATTCAAACAGTATACGAGAGGAATTAGAAATAATTGAAATCTGTGAAATGAAAAAAACATCGGTACCTACCTTTAATTGAAAAACAAAATGATGCAGAGTACCAATTTATGGAAGTTGAACAGTTCTTGGGGCGTAACAGTCATTTGATGCTGAGTAGTGATTCACGGAAGTGAAACAGTTGTTTGGCGTTACAGAGACATTTGATGCTGAGTAGTGATTCATAGAGGTGGCACAGTTATATGGGCTTAAGGGTTGATCAACATTATTCATAGCCGACATTATCAAATTTAGCCAAAATAAAAAGTTCTCAAATAAGCACCTAATAATGGATTCCTGGCATTTCTCCTCAAATAAGACCAATATATAAAAAAGGTTGACATGCCAGGCTTACAAGTACAATAAAAGATAAAAGATGCTTTTTACAAATAATATAAGAAATTGCATTAAATGATCCAATAAGCCATCCACGTTGCACTTTTGTATTAACATTCAACTGAAAAATGAATTGAACAATTTTTACTGAAATTTGTCGAGAAGTTACATGAATATTTCATGAGAAAAGTACGACCCTTATTTTTCAGTATTTATGCTTATATTCAAGGATATTTCCTAAATGCCTGCGTAGCCCTGTCCATTTTAAACTCCCTCCATTAAGTTCATTCATCGCAGAATGTAAACAAAACTTCCAGCTTTGCAAAAATTGAAAATAGTAAAGTTATGACAAAAGGGGAGTCCAATATTGTAGAAAACCCTATTGGCTAGGTTTGACTGTGGTCCTTTTTGAAGATCGTGCATTCTGTGGGTATTAACATGCAAATCAATTCTAGTCACATTTTTCTTACGTTCCCTCAGCTATTTTCCCGCGGACTAATTCCAACGAAATTAATGCGCGTTTTTCTATCTACAGACTGGTCATGGTTATGTATTTCCGTTTCCATATAGAATAGGTAAAATGCGTAACTACCAATCAACATCCTTTTCAGACAATTAATTTAAAACACATAAAACACATATATAGGAAGGATCGGTATTTTTTTGAAGTTTAAGATAAAAATATGAAGGAAAAAATTGATAGATATTTATATTTTCTCTTAGGCATCAATAAGTTGAATTATTTCATCACTGGAGGATTATCATTTACACTATTGGTACTTTGGTCTGTTGCCACTTTCTGTTTCCTTCCCCAAAGAAGAAATTACAATGATTTAATTGTAAAACGATTCGACCAAAGCCAACCTAACAGATGCACACAAGAATTAAGTAAGTAGATTAGAAAGACCATTCATGTTTGTTTCGATCTTGTTTTATTTCAGTATATTTGGCTATATTCAAGATATGATAGTAATTTTTTTACGAGTGTTTTTACAAGGCACTTCCTTCCTTGCGTGTTTTGCGTCCATTAGACTCAAATATTTATAAAATGTTATGGTATTGTATATGAATGACAATTGTGTTGATATTGTAGTCATTTGATGAAGTTCATGCACCTACTTTGCTAGTTTTTAAGCTTGGTCAATTGTTATCAGTCACATTTGTGAAGTTTTCATCTATTTAGTTGGATATCTACATTGAGGATAATCTTGTGTTTTCTCCTTTTGCATGCTATCATATGTCATAAATTATATTTCGTGGGTTTCAGTAGTCATTTGTACTCTTATTGTGTATATTAAGTATTAGAACTTTACATTTATTGTTATGTTTCACCTTTGGGTTTCCACTGTTTGAATATAGAGATAACTCTTGAGACCCTAAATTATTGTAAATTGGATTAATTCCCTTGCATATATCATTTGTATCCATAAACATTATGGGAAAAGGGCAACCTGGAAAGTATAAAGGAAGCCGCAGGCATTTTGGAAAAGCAGGTGGTAAGCATAGTAGTTCATATAAGAAAGATGAGAAAAAAAGCTATGGAAAACGGAACAGAGTCCTTTTGGTTATGAACGGTTCAAAAAGGTCACACCCACCTTATCAATTAGTTAGGAAACAGTCCTCGGCAACAAAATCTTTAAATATAATTGCAAGACGAGTGCCATTAATAAAAAACAGAAAGAGGAAGCTAATCAAACTTGGAAATACATCACTGAAATTTAAATGCACTGATGCCACTTCAATGACAGGCTATAGAATAACAGACATTTCATTATCAAATGAGGTAATAGTTACAAATGCAACGCACCTTTCGACTTGCATAAAAGCAAGGAGTTTGGGTGTAGTTGGGCAAAGCCCAATAACCCTGAAAAAGGAGTTAAAAATGGTTTATACAATCTATTAGTATACCATTTATGTGGATGCAAAAAAAAAAAAAAACAATTTCATTTAAGAGTAGTAACAAACAACAGAATAGACTTTATGATGTTAGAGCTGTTTGGGGGTCAGTCAGCTCAGGTGGTGGTCCAAAAACTAAATGAATGTTTATAATCCATTAATATTCCACCTTTGAGTGAAAAGATATTTTCAAGCATTGAGGAAAAATAGGAATATGGTTGCATGAAGCCCTAAGGGAGGAAATGGCTAAAGCAGGGGCAGGGGAGAAAAGGTTGGCTATAGAGCGTGGAAGATTTCCTGATGGAGTACCAGCAGTTAGGGTAATCTGTGAGGGGGTTGGTCTAAGAGGACACATAAGCATACATATAATGCCACAGGAGGAGTAGCTGTGATATTTGGAGCGGCAACTTCAAAATTGTTATATATTGGGGTCAGGAATAAATAGTGCCAATTATGTTAAAGAGCTAGCAGTGCTGGATGTAAAGTGAAGGAACATAATTGTTTTTTAAATTGGACCGAAAGCTCACAAGCTATGGAATCCAGTATCATTTTGGAAGGCTTTTTTGAACTAGAGCCAAGTCATGGTGTAAGAAAAACTGAGGTTATTGCAGACGGGGATACTTAAATGTTTCCTACTTTACAGGAGAATGCGCCTGTTTGGGTCAGACCATCAAAAAATAGAATGTACCAAGGCAAGGGAAAACTTACTAAGGTTAATAGAATTCGTCTGACAACTGCTGTGAGATGTGCTATTAAAATGAGGTCTAAATATAACAACAAAACATTATTGAAAAGGGATATTTCAAATTCAATTAATCATGCGTTGGGGTTTCATGAACACTGCACGGAGTCTTGCACTAAGAGACCTGCCCGTGTTATCGGTGGAATTGACTATGATGAAGAAAGTTTAAGCTCCAATATTAATGGCGAATGTTTTGATGATATATTTCAAGACCAATCCGAGCTATGGAGACTTCCATCTGAACAAGAATTGAAAGAATAAGAAATGCTGGTTCTCAATCAGTGAGCTATGAAGAGTTAACCGAGGTCAACACTAATGTGAAAATGATTTTAAATAGGGTTGCACAGAAAAGTGCGAGCTAATTGGAAACAACAAACTCAGCAGAAAGTTGTATGGCAATAAGGGCAAAGTTTGATGGTGGCAAAACTATTAACAGATGTCAGCGTTGATCGTGGGCTACGCGTTGTTATGGTGGTGCACTGAGGAAAAACCTGGGCACTGCTTGGTCACCATAAACTTTTCAAAATGCAACACATACACAGGCTGGTACCTATTTTTTTCAAAATGCCCGATGGAAAATGAAACATTTAGAAGCGTCCAAGAAATATAATAGTACACTTGAAAGCAAAATATTAAGAAGAAGAGAAAAATTGAAGACTGCAGACAAACTCGATGTAAAAAGGCAAAATTGCAATATGGTGGCATTCTTGATGATAGCCCTGATGTCAGCTGTTGAGTCATCTTTGTAGCAATTTTCTAAAAAAAAATTAAGAATTCTAAACATGAAATTACTTTCATACAAGAAAACACAAAAAGCCAGCAACAAAGTGATTTATGGAAAATGGAAAGAAAAATCCGACTTACAAGTTCAAATTTCGGAAAAGTCATGCAAAGAAGAAAAACAAATATAACAACAAATTAAGGAAAGAATATTTTGTATAAAAAGTTCACAGGGGTTTAGAACAAGAAAACAATAACATAATAGAATACAAAAATAAAATGGGTAATATTAAAGTGATCAAACAGGTTTGAAAATTTGTGAGAAATACCTTTTCCTTGCAGCATCAACTGATGGTATTGTAACAGATGATTCAACAATAGGTTTGATTGAAATAAAAAAATTCCTGCAAACAAACTCATTTCTGATAAAAGAAGCTAACCTTAAAGTAAAAAACTTCTTCCTCCATTATGACAAAAACCAGAATATTAAATTGAAAAGAAGTCACCCCATTTATTATCAAGTTCAAGGCCAGCTTAATATATTTGAAAAAACAGGATGCGATTTTGTTTTAGGAATAAAAGACCCTTATGATATAAGGCGTTATGTATAACGCATTTATCGTGATGCTGATTTGTGGTTGAATGTAATGGTGCCGAAATTGAAAGCCTTTTACACAAAGTTTATTCTCCAAGAGTTGGCGCTTCCAAGATATGGGACGACTTCTGGCATCAGAAAGCCATTATCGCCTTGGGTAAGTTTTTAAAGAAGGTCTACTAAAATAAATGACAATCTGGGAATTGAATAAACCTTCAATATTACTGATACCGTCTAAATGTTCTAAAGGACTAGTCAGTAATGTTTAAAAAAACACATTTCTGAAAGTTCGAATGCTAGTTTTTACATCAATTAACATTATTCAAAATAAAAAAAATTCAATTGGTTAGTGAAACATTTTTCTAACCCATTACCACACAATGACGCTCTTGGACCCCCCCCCATTCCCAAAGAAAAAAGGTTTGGAAAATATTGTTGAAAAGAAGTAATTGGTTGCAGTAAGCAAAATCTTCATTATCCACAATGTTCTCTACCACAAAAGACTAAAATTTTCTTGCACTCATAATTGCCCTCTGAGACTTCTTTCAAATCGGACCAGTCTAAAAAATGCAGTATGGCAATGGGTTAAGTGCCATAACATATACTCTTATCACACTATTGTACATAGCCTGTGATTGGATCAGCTGTATTCGGCCTTTGTCATAATTTTTAACACATTCGCAAATGGTCAAATTGCTTCACATTTTCATACCAAGATGTTGTGCATGACTTTGCCATAGAATAAATACACCAAGTATGCGCTTAGTAGCCAGTGCACTCCTTTTTTTTCTGAATCCAAGTTATCTTTATTCATTTTGCAAATTTGCATACCTTCATATATAGGGTGCTATCTTGATATAAAAGATTGAATTTCCCTGTTTATCACTGAGAATTAGGTCATTAGGTAAAAAAATTAGGTTTAGATTTTCATCACACCCTGATAGAAGACGTGTAACGCGATGACCTTGATGCGTTATTGCTTGTTACTAATATTTTAGACTGGTCATGTTGCTCTGTAAATGTCAAAGAATCTTTCCACCGCATTAAATTAAAAGGATGATAGAACCCGGTATTCGATACATGCAGAACATGTATCGAACTTGTAAACAATGCATATTGTTTATTGTTGTCTATATTCCTGCTAGGTCAAGCATCCATTGCTTCTGGATCCTTGTTCCTGGTCTCCAGAGTGGTACCGTTAGATATAGGGATGGTTAAGCCGCATTCAGTAGGCAGTTTTTAGACAGCGTTTTGGCAACTTGTTGAATCCAGTTCTCGTTCTGTACATATGTAAATAAATATGTAGGCTATACTGCGTATTGGTGTGTTGAGTTGATATCGTCACCCCCTGAGCTGCCGCCGTTGTTGCAGGGTTACATAACGTAAATTGGTACCATGAACCTAGGATTTTGGGTTGAAGCAACCTTCTACTGGAAACCGTAAGTCAATTTGTATTACTTTTTACTATAGCATGGCAGACTTAGTTGACTTATGTCGTTCGGTTGAGGGCTAAATTAAAAACCTTACAACAGCAGTCGGTGCGCAGGGGTAGCAAGAATTGTGACGGTTCAGACGCTAGACTTTTTAAGGGGTGGATTAAGAGTATTGAAAAATATTCTACCTTAATTGGGGTGACAGAGGACTCAATTAAGTACGTTGCATATCAGGCAAGTAGCGGCCCGGTAAGCGATTTTCTAAAGCGATATTTTGAGAGTAATCCCACTCATAATTGGGATCAAAACAAGGCAGAACTAAGGCTACGTTTTGGGGAGGTAGTAGATCAGCAACACGCCCTGTTGCTTCTCAGGAGAGTAAAACATAAGTCAGGTGAGACCATACAGGTCTTTGCGGAGCGTTTGCTTGCTCTAGCAGAAGATGCATTTGACGGACCCGACCAATTGCAACGAAACCTCATTGGTTATTTTATAGATGGACTGACACAGGACCTCATGAAAATGAGAATCATGAGACAAGACCCGACCACTTTAATGAAGCCATGAGAATCGCAACTGCTGAACAAAATCTTATAAAGCGGTTTACTCTAAGGTTAGGTACGCAAGATTCAAAAAGCGTAAAGGAGGAAATTCCGATGGAAATAGGCCATTCGAGACACAAAATCAAATGCCATTAATGTAAGAAGATAGGACATTTAATAAAAGACTGTCGATTGAGAAAAGCAAGCATAAATGCGGCCGAAGGAAATTTTCAAATTCTTAACAGTATGCAAAACATAAAATGCTACGCATGTGGAAAATTGAGCCACATAGCCAGAAATTGTCCAAACAGCAGAAAGGAAAGGCAAAATTCAAAACTAATTGACTTCTCACTTAAAACATCCGGTGTGGGAAGTAAAACTAATAGCAAATCGCGCCACAAGAAAAGGTGCATCCAAATTAATTCCGTTGTTAAAGGTCCTAACTCTCTTTTGGTAAAATTTCAAAAATATAGAGCTCTTTTGGATTCAGGGGCCGAAGTTTCGTTAATTCATCGTCGTGTTTATGACGGTTTAAAAGGTAGTCCTAAATTACAAAAAACATGAATTAGATTTAACCACGGCAGGAAATACCCCCTTGCATATCGATGGGTTGGCTGAGTTTGAATTTAGTCTCGGAGGATTAAAAATGAGCCATAAGTTTTACGTAGTTCGTAATCTTAACCGAAATATAATCATAGGTTTAGACTGGTTACAATCACGTGGTGTGCGTGTATATCATGACCCTGGCTGTATAAGGGTCAACGAGACATATGTTCCACTTGTAGAAGATATACATGTTGCTTCCGTTGCAAGACTGGATTATAAAATTAAAATTTATCCCCAGGCCGCACACATTTGTCGATGCCAGGTACGAAAACACACTGATTTGCCAACAGATTCTCAGTATGAAATGTCTCCTTTTAAGATGGGACAAATAGCTAACGAACCCGGATTATTAATGATGGATTCAATAGCAAAGCTCTCAAATAATCGTAGGTTTCCTGTTATGCTTGTAAACACTACTAACAAAACCTTAGCTTTTAAACCAGGAACTTCTGTCGCTCGCATTCGACAAATCTGTCCGACTCATATTGTGTGTATAACAGAAAAATGTCAAGATCAAGTACCGGAAAATTCGACTTTGAAACGCTCTGAAAAATTGGATCTAAATGACATAGAAAAACTAAATGTACCTCCCGAATACAAATCGCGCATAATGACTTTACTTCAAACAAATAATGATTTATTTGTAAAAACAGATGCAGATTTGGGCCAGACAGACACGGTTAAAATGAAAATCGACACTGGAAACAATGATCCAATTAGACTTAAGCCTTACTGCACGCCTTTGAATAATAGAAAAGTTATCGACAAGGCAATTGATAAATTTGTTAGAATCGAATATAATTAAAGAAGCAGGTCAGCGTGGTAATTTCGGGTGGTCATTGTTGATAAGAAAGACGGGTCAAAAAGATTCTGTGTCGACTTCCAGTCACTCAATAAAATTACGAAAATAAATTCGTACCCACTCCGGTGATTGATGACATTCTTGCTCAATTGGGAAAGGCAAAGTATTTTAGTTCTTTAGATTTAAAATCGGGTTACTGGCAAGTCAAAATGGATGAAAGGGACAAAGAGAAGGCTGCTTTTACCCGAGCTTTGGACTTTGTAATTCCCCGGCGATATTTCAAGAGCTGATGAATCGATTACTTGAAGGTTTAATTGAATGTGCTACTGCCTATCTCGATGATATCTTAATTTATTCAAGTACCCTTGAAGAGCATTTGAAGCACATTCAAAATGTTTTCGATCGTTTACGTACACATAACTTAAAATTGAAACTTAGTAAATGCAGTTTTTTGAAAAAGAGACAAATTATCTTGGTTTTGTCATAAACGAAAATGGCATTCAGCCAGAAGAGAAAAGGGTTGTTGTTATTCGCGCTCTCCCTCCTCCAACGACTGTTCGTGAAGTAAGAAGTTTAATTGGCATGTGCAGTTACTACCGAAAATTTGTTCCACAATTTTCTAGTGTCGCGGAACCAATCATTGCTCTAACTCGAATGTATGCTAAGTTTAAATCGGATTCAAGTTGTCAGGTGGCCTTTGACAAATTAAAAGAAAGTTTGTCAGAAATACCTTTACTTTCTTTCCCCGACATTAATCTACCGTACAATTTGGTACCATCCTCCAACCTCGACGTAAATATCAAGGTGAATTGTTTGTTTGTTTGTTTGAATGGGGTTTTACGCCGCTTTCAACAATCTTTCAGTTATATCGCGGCGGCTGGAGCACCTAACAATGGAATCCTGGTATTTCTCACACCAGTACTACCATTACATCCTTTCCTAGCCTCCAGCTGCTATTCCACATAGGTCTACGATTATCGACCCATTGTGGGAGACAAATAGTCGGAAAGGGAGAGTGCCGCCGTCGGGGATCGAACCCGGGACCTCTAGATTGACAGTCCGACGCGCTAACAACTGCGCTATGACGGCTTTAATATCAAGGTGAAGAACCCCAAAATATTGCATTAGAACAGCATTGGGCGTTCACCCTGGTACACCGAAATAGAAAAAAGGATAAACAAAAACGAAATGAGTACAAGAACAAAAATGCTAATGATGTTGAATTTCAAGTAGGAGATCCTGTTTTTGTTCGAAATCATCTACGCCGTAACAAATTACAGCCCAAATTTTTGGCAAATTATCGGATTATAGAAAAGACTTCACCGGTAAAAATTATGATAAAAAACCAATTAGACGGCAGCACAACCAAAACACATGCTGAACATTTACGTTTGGCATAGATCATTGGGAAATACCCGGAGATAAAGCAGGAAATAGGTTAAGGGCAAGTAATTATGTTGTTCCGCCTGTGTCTTCAGAGTCTGAGAGTTCTGAAGGAGAATCGTCGTCAGACACGGAAAAAAATGTTAAGCATAAAAAGTTCTTAACACATAAATACCGTAGGGAAAGACTGAGCTCTAGGTCAGAGTCAGATATTCCGTTAGTCGAATTGAGGCAAAAGATCAGGTGACGAAGCTAATGTGACACTGAGTAGTCTTAAAAGGATGTTTTCCCCCAGCTGGCGGGGGGGATAGAAATCGCCGGCTGCCGTCCTGCAGAGTGGTAAGACCCTACCGAACGGACCCACCTGTTTGCCGTGTCGTTTGATGAAGGGATCCTGGTGGTTGAGTGGTTTCGGGGTCAGGGATTAGTACCTCGTCTCTGCAACACACCACTTTTACCTGGAGTTGAACTAGACGAGCGGTCAGATAGGCCCTGTCTGATCAATCGGCTGGTCACGCCTTGCACTGGAATAGAACGCATAGGTTACGAAACACGCACATTCTTGTTTGTATTTTTCAAGTAGTTTTACTAATGTATTGAAAACTGAAAATTCTTTAACCAAAGAGTAAGAGTATATGGTCACGAAAAGCTAAATCAGTCAAAAGGTGTTATTCGTTGCAAGGAACTATCTACATGTTTAATTAGTGAAATTAAATCAAATCTAAGATCTCAAGGTGTCACTGAAGTTAAACAAATTGAATTACAAAAGGAAGAAAAGATCGTAAGAACAAATACCTATATTTTGACATTTAATGAACCAACCTTGCCTTCAGAACTTAAAGTAGGATTTCAGGTTGTTGAAGTTGATGTATGTGTTCCCAATCCTCTGCGTTGTTACAACTGTCAGAGGCTTGGGCACCATGAAAATAATTGCAGAGCCACTAAAGTTTGCAGGAAATGTGCATTTTCTGGAGATTTGGATGAACATGATGAAGATACCTGCCAGAATGACTTTAAATGTTTTAACTGTGGAATGGATCATGCTGCTAGCTCAAAATTATGTCTAAAATTTAAAAGAGAAAAAGAAATTTTGACCATTAAATGTAGACACTCAGTTTCCTACTTTGAAGCTAAAAAAATAGTGGAATCAAGAGAAAATTCAAACACCTATGCGAATAAAGCTAAATCTGTACCTGAGCCAAACCAAATTTCTAAGCCAAAGGAATGCACCACGTATTAACGCATGATTAAAATTCTGTCTGAAATGTTTCCTGAAGTTCGTGACAAAGTCAATGAAGGATTATCTGGAGAAAAATTATCAGTTAAGGAGTCAAATGTGAAAGGATGCGAAAGTAAAGCTTCAGCAGTAGAGGTTAAAACTCTAAAGCAAAATATTTCAAAGGATGCAACTAAAAAACAAATCACGTCTAGTAATGGTAAATGTTCTGCAACAAATGCGGAGCCAAACACTCAAAGGCGAGCTCGTCTTCGCCTTCAATTAGAAAAGGTAAATCCTTCTCCAATACCGACTACCAATCGCTTTAGCGATTTGGATGATGGAGATGATGAGGGCATGGAGGATGAGCCTGAAGATTCGATTTCAGGCCCTCCTTCTTCCACAAATCACAATCATGCACAACCCGATCCAATTAGGCAAGGTGCGAATAGAATTAATCAAAGTGGTGTAAAAAAATAATCACTTATTTCCATTCTCACGTGGTATACACTTTATACTAATCATTTTAATGGCGAATAATATTTTTCAATGGAATTGCCATAGCATCAAAGTCAATTTTGAGGAGCTTAATCTTTTAGTTTCTAAGAATAAACCAGTGGCAGTATGTTTACAGGAAACATTTCATAAAGACACAGATAAATTTTCACCGAAATATCATTCTTGCTATCTAAAAAACTTCACATGCAACGAAAAGGCATCTGGTGGCGTTGGTATACTTGTGAATAACAACATTCCACATCGGATGTCTCTATAGACACCACTTTGCAGGCAGTAGCGGTCAGCATGTCTCTTCATAAAACTATTACATTATGTTCAATCCATCTCCCACCCAGTTCTCCTATAGACATTAGAAAACTAGACGATCTTGTCCACAAATTACCTAAACCTTTCATATTGATGGGAGATTTTAATTCTCATCATACCTTATGGGGGTGTAGCAACATCGACACCAAAAGCCGTACTGTTGAAGATTTCATTACCAATCATGATCTTGTTTTGTTGAATAACAAGTCTTCTACCGATCTTCATCCTGCCACTGGAAATAATTCTTCACTGGATTTGACTATTTGCAGCCCTGATATTTTTCCACATTTTACGTGGAAAGTTGATTCTGATCTTCATGGGAGCGACCACTTTCCGATTCATGTTTTTGAATCTGGACCATTAGTCTAGGAACTACCTAGACGATGGAAACTCAAAAAAGTTAATTGGGATCTTTTTAAAACTACCTGCGAGCAGTCAATATATCCTGAAGCCTTTGATGACTGCGAAAACACTGCAGATCATTTTACATCTTTACTTTATTCGGCTGCAGAAAAAGCAATTCCTCGAACACCGCCTAATCCAAAAAATCCATACAAGCCATGGTTTAATGACAACTGTAAAAAAGCTATAGCTGAGAGAAAATCGGCTCATAGAGCTTTTTGCCTCAGGCCTTCGAAGGAAAATATTTATAAGTTTAAAATTTCACGTGCGAAAGCTCGTAGAACTATCAAACAAAGTAAACGTTCGTGTTGGAGGCAGTATGTTTCAAGATTAAATTTAAGATCATCTGTCAAAAAGACTTGGGACATGATACGTAAAATCAGTGGGAAGAACACGTCCCTTAGTGTTGGTCATCTTAAAAAAATAGATGATGATAGTACAGTGTCTTCCAAACATGACATTGCCAATGTATTGGCAGATACATTTGCCAAGAAGTCCTCCTCTTCCACTTATTCACCCACCTTTCAAAAATTTCAAGGTGAAAAGGAAAAGTCCAAGCTTAATTTTAGTTCCAGGAACCTTGAACACTACAATAGAGACTTTTCTGTAAAAGAGTTGAAGAAAGCTTTAAAGAAGTGTCATGACACTGCGGTCGGATCTGATAATATCAATTATCAGTTCCTTAAACGTTTACCAACTCGCTCCCTTCATTGTTTACTTGAAATTTATAATCAGGTTTGGAAAACGGGAATAATTCCAGCCTCTTGGCGGGAAGCTATCGTTATTCCAATACATAAACCAGGTAAAGATTCTACGAACCCTTCAAATTATCGCCCCATTGCTTTAACTAGTTGCATCTGCAAAACTATGGAAAGAATGGTTAATGATCGTCTTGTTTGGTTTTTAGAAAAAAATAAACTGATTACGTCAGTCCAAAGTGGCTTTCGTAAACAGAGAAGCACTTTTGATCATCTTGTCCGCTTCGAGACTTTTATCCGAGAAGCTTTCATAAAAAGAACATGTTGTTTCTCTCTTTTTCGATCTTGAAAGTGCTTATGATACCACTTGGAAGTATGGAATTATGAATGACCTCTTTGATTTCGGTATTCGAGGTTGCCTTGCCTATTTCATTTCTGCACTTTTAGACGAACGGGAAATTAGAGTTAGTGTTGGAATTACTTTTTCTGATCCACACGGACAAGAAATGGGTGTCCCACAGGGAAGTATTTTATCTGTGACATTATTCAGTGTCAAAAATAATAACATTGTCAAAACTGTTTGTCCTGGCGTGGAATGTTTTCTTTACGTTGATGACTTTTATATCTGTTACAGATCAAAACATATGTATACATTTGAAAGGCAGTTGCAGCAAGTCTTGAACAGCCTTACCAAATGGTCAAACGAAAACGGCTCTAATTTTTCCAAGACTAAAACCAAATGTATGCACTTTTGTCAGTCAACAAAACTGCACCCTAATCCCGAACTTAAACTTGACGGACTGCCCATTGAAGTTGTTCCAGAGTTCAAATTTTTAGGGTTGGTAGCGCGTCGGACTTTCAATCTCGAGGTCCCGGGTTCGATTCCCGACGGCGGCACTCATCCTTTCCGACTTTTTGTCTCTCACTAATGGGTCGATAATCGTAGACCTATGTGGGATAGCAGCTGGAGGTTAGGAAAGGATGTAATTGTAGTACTGGTGTGAGAAATACCAGGATTCCATTGTTAGGTGCTCCAGCCGCCGCGATATAACTGAGAGATTGTTTAAAGCGGCATAAAACCCCATTCAAACAAACAAACAAACAAATCAAATTTTTAGGACTTCTCTATGACTCTAAACTCTCGTTTCGTCCACATGTTGATTAATTGAGCAATAAGTGCCAAAAAGTTCTAAATCTTTTACGTGTTGTGTCCCATATGGACTGGGGAGCCGATAAAATGTTCTATTGCGACTTTACAGGTCGCTTGTCAGATCTAAGTTAGATTATGGCTGTGCTGTTTACGGCTCAGCGCGCACTTCATACCTTCGCAAACTTTATTCTATTCATAATCAAGGCTTGCGCTTAGCGTTAGGCGCTTTTAGAACATCACCAGTTAATAGTCTGTACACTGAAGTCAATGAACCATCTTTAAATTTACGTCGAGAGAAACTCTCCATGCAATATTATCTTAAGTTAAAGTCCAATCCTGACAACCCCACTTACAAAGTTGTATTTGAACCTAAGTACCAGGAGGAATTTGAAAAGAAAGCAAAAGCTATACTACCTTTTGGTTTACGTTGCGAAATAGATATGAATTCTCTAGATTTCGATCTAGAAGATGTTGCCGAATATACAGTTTTCGATGTTCCTTTATGGACATGCAAAAACCCTGTTGTCTTTAAAACAAAGTTCTTAGAGATAAAAGAAAGATTCATATTGCATGAGGAGATTTATACAGATGGTTCGAAGGATGGAGAGAAAGTTGCTTCGGCCACTATCCTAGATGGCGAAAAATATCAGATTCGTCTACCGAACGGCTCCTCTATATTTTCTGCAGAACTTAAGGCGATTGATCTTGCGCTGGATCACATGGTCGAAGATGGTTATTGGCGCTATATTGTTTTCACTGATTCAATGTCAAGTATGCAAGCGCTCGAACACGAGAAAACAGACAATCCCCTAATAGTTAAATTACTGAATAAGATCTCAAATCTTGATAGTGATGTTGATCTTGTTTTCTGTTGGCTCCCTAGCCACATTGGTATTCGTGGTAATGAGGAGGCAGATAAGGCTGCCAAGGAGGCATTATCACTAGACATTTTACCTTTCGATGTTCCTTTTAGTGATTTTAAACCTTTAATACATCATTTTATTCGGGATGTCTGGCAGAATCGTTGGGACGATCCCGCAAACCAAGATAATAAACTTTATTCTATTAAACAGAGTCTTGGTGAATGGCTATCTGGCTATAGATCAAATCGCCGAGAATAAATCATTTTGGCCCGTTTACGCATTGGTCACACTTACTTGACGCATTCATTTCTTCTTAAAGGAGACGAACCTCCAATGTGTATTCCATGCGACGCTCCTCTTACTGTCAAACATATTTTTATAGATTGTATTGATTTTTCTTTGTACAGAGATCAATATTTCAAAGCTGACAGTTTGAGGCAGCTATTTGAAAGCGTCAGAATCGAACTTATTTTTGATTTCCTGAAAGCCATTGGCTTGTACAGCAAAAATATGATTTTAAGTTCTTGTAAGCAATTTATAGACCTGTTCATGATTGTCTAGATTTTTATTGTTCGTATAGATCGGTTTTAGTAATTGTTTGTTAGTTATATCTACCATTGTTATTTGATTCTACATCTTACTGTTTAAATCCATCTCCGTTTTACTCAAAGGCACATTTTCATTTACTTGTTATGCGCCCAACATGACATTAGTTCTCGTCGGGCCATAAAACTCTATTCATTCTTTAAAAGGATGTTATTATTATGATATTAGCTTCCTGTTTATTGTATGTGAAGAGGTTTTATAGTAAAAGCACTAGTGTATTGTTTATGACATGTAAAAAGTTACCTTTCTGCGTTGTTTAAACTTTTGTAGTTTAAAATTTTAGTATTTACGGAAAATGTTTTGTACATTTTAGGAGTTGAAATGCCGAAATTCACTTTTATACTAGGCATCTTGGCAGCAACAGTTTTTAACTGTCGTATAAAGCAACGTCCATGGGCCCCGTTCGTTGCTGAAGCAGTGTTAGTTAGAGATAATGTTGCATTTTACAAGACAAATGAAGTAAGCACTACAAGAGCAAAATGGTTAGCAACACTCGTGATTTGTTTTAAAAAAATTGAAAATCTCATGCTAAGACTAACAGAAGATTTTAAGTTAGTGATAACTGCGTTAGATGTGTCAAAATCTAAACATTTGAAGTCGGAAGACCTTGAACCTTTTCGAAATGCACTTGATGGGTTACGAAGCACGAAGTAGATTATCTACGAGAATTAGAACAGGAAATAAAAGCGGATTTGAAAAACTTTATGACCCTTTCTCAAAATACACGAAATCGTCGAAGTTTAGTGCCATTTGTAGGCGATGTTTTGTCCTGGCTGTTTGGCATCGTAAGTGAAAGCGCTCTGAAAAACATACGAGGTCAAGTCTCGTCGCTTTCCAAAACACAAAAGAGAATAATACATATTGTAGAACAAAGTCTTACTGTAATTAATGAGTCACATTCACTAATACGAGAAAACAGACAGTCAGTAATCGAAATTATTGGTAGTATACGCGAAATGGATAAGAAGATTAATATTATAAAACAAGAATTTGCTCGTAAAATCAACGAAAATCGCCGATTTATAGAAGTATATAGTCGCCTAAATTTACTGTTAGATGAAATAAGGATTTTGATCCAAGGGGCAAAATCGTTTCTTTCAAATTTAAGCGTTGATTTAGACCTTTTGGCCATGGGAAATTTTCTGTACGAATCGTTAATCCACTTCAGTTACAAAAGTCACTCGAAATTCAAGGGGCTTTGCCCGACCTCATGTCCTTCATGTCTGATCCAAAAACCATTATTTGGGACTTTTATAAATACTTGCAAACGGAAATGTTGTTTATAGATGGGAAGATAATAGTCATATTGTCTATACCTGTTATAAGACTGGATCACTATTTTGAAGTATATAAAGCTGTCTCAATTCCAGCCCCATCAACCATACCTGTCGTGTATAGCGTTGGTTCCAAAGCAAAAGATCTCCTGGCAACTCATAAGTTAGAGTCAGGAGCATTTTTAATTAATAAAGCAAGAACAAAGTATCATTTACTTACCGATTTTGAAGCCACATCATGTGGTCTTAAAAGTACAAAGTTTTGCACTATACTTAGTCCCGAATTTCCCGTCATTTTACATGGAACGTGCATCCTCGATCTATTTCTGAGTGAAAAACCAAAACTAGATCATTGTGTCACTCAGGTTTCTTATGAAGCTTTGCCAAAAGCCAAACACTTACTTGATTTCACCTGGTTAATTATGTCACGGACAAGTTTGACCTTTGCTTTGGTATGCTATGGCCATCATACTGATGTTCGTACAAGCTCCCCTGTTGACATACTTATTGTAAATGACGGATGCACTGCGTCGAATATGCACTTTACTCTTTCCTAACCGTTTGTTGTATGTAAATCCAATATCTCCAATAACCAATTTTCCAAATAAAGGGTTGCTAATTTCACGGTTATAAATATTTCGCAAACGCTAATAGAGCAATATCCAAATATTTCGAGTATCAAAATCCCTAGATAATTGACGGATATAACCGATATGCCCTTAGACAAATTACTGAATGAACTGACGTCACTGAACGACCCCGACGTAGAAAAAGGAAACAATATTTGGTACTTCATAAGTTTAGCGCTCTCACTGTTGCTTACTGCAGTTGTTTTAAGTTTATTGTGTCCCAAGTCAAAAATTCGGCCAAGTTGCTTCTGTAAAAAGGTGTATAAAGAGACAACCATCTGGGCGACCGCAGTCGGATTCGACGGATGTCGAGCTACAATCTACGAAGACAGAAGGGACAAACCTTTCTACCGATGCCACGTCGCATGAATTGGATCAACAAACTGTACAAACCTCCTATCCCTATGTTCTAACACGAGGAAAAATATAGTGACAATGAAGTTAATATGTATCTAATATATTTATATGGCGGAAAACCACTTGAGAGCAATTGACTCTTAAAACGGTACGATCAGGAAACACTAAAATGAATGTTGAACCTAACGAAATGTTATTACGCAATGACCTTGATGCGTTATTGCTTGTTACTAATATTTTAGACTGGTCATGTTGCTCTGTAAATGTTAAAGAATCACTCCACTGCATAAAATTAAAAGGATAATGGAACCCGGTATTCGATACATGCAGAACATGTATCGAACTTGTAAACAATGCATATTGTTTATTGTTGTCTATATTCCTGGTAGGTCAAGCATCCATTGTTTCTGGAATCTTGTCCCTGGTCCCCTACCAGAGTGGTACCGTTAGAACATTGTATAAGTAGGGATGGTTAAGCCGCATTCAGTAGGCAGTTTTTAGACAGCGTTTTGGCAACTTGTTGAATCCAGTTCTCGATCTGTACATATGTAAATAAACATGTAGGCTATACTGCATATTGGTGTGTTGAGTTGATATCGTCACCCCCTGAGCTGCCGCCGTTGTTGCAGGGCTACAGACGCTGAAATTAAATATTAACTCGAATGTTTCTAAATTTAATAGCATCAAATTGTCAAATTCTGCAACTTCTTTCAATTATGACCAGTCTAAAAATTAACCCTTTCCTGTTTAATTCCTGGTTTTACGTCCCTGTGTTTTTATACTTGAGAAAAGATTGTTTAAAAAGAAGAAATTGCTTGTGACATGCAATTTCTTTTTTTTTTCCTCAATATTTCCTTTCCTACTGAATGATTATTTTTCAAATAAGTTCGACTATAAATTGGCGTCTGCAAAACCTTTGAAAATGGACCAGTCTAAAATTTCGAAAACGGGAATTGATTGAATGGGGTTTAACGCCGCTTTTAACAGTATTTCAGTCATATTGCGGCGGCTGGAGCACCTAACAATGGATTCCTGGTATTTCTCACACCAGTACTACCACTACATCCTTTCCTTAGCCTCCAGCTGCTATCTCACTTAGGTTTACGATTATCCACCCATTGGTGAGAGACAATTGTCGGAAAGAATATTTGCCGCCGCCGGGGATCGAACCCATGACACCCATGATTGAAGATTAGGAGTCTGGCGCGCTACCGACTGCGCTATCTCGGCGGCCCGAAAACGGGAAAGGGTTAAAAAAAAGGGTAGGGGTAAACTATCGGGTAACTTTGTAAATTTTAATTATAACACTACTCTTGCACTCTAGGTAGCCTGAGCAGAAGTATGGATAGTGGGCTATTGTTACAGGTTGTCCACGTGTCCATCAATCATTTGTTCCATTCACACTTTTTGAACAATATTGCCCGTTTCACTAATTACCGACACTTTCTCAGATCCCCATGAACAAGAAATGGGAGTTCCCCAGGGAAGTATTTTGTCCGTGACACTATTTAGTGTCAAAATTAATAACATTGTTAAAACTGTTTGTCCTGGCGTGGAATGTTTTCTTTATGTTGATGATTTCTGTATCTGTTACAGATCAAAACATATGTGTGCAATTGAAAGGCAACTACAACAGGTCTTAAATAATCTTTCTAAATGGTCGAATGAAAACGGCTTCAACTTTTCAAAGATAAAAACCAAATGTATGCACTTTTGTCAATCAAGAAAATTGCAACCCCATCCTGAACTAAACCTAGACGGAGTGCCAATAGAAGTTGTTCAAGAATTCAAGTTTTTAGGACTTCTCTTCGACTCTAAACTTTCGTTTCGTCCACACATTGATAACTTGAGAAATAAGTGCCAAAAAGCTCTAAACCTTTTACGTGTAGTTTCCAGTATGGACTGGGGAGCCGATAAAAAAGTTTTATTGCGTCTTTACAGGTCGCTTGTTAGATCTAAGTTGGATTATGGCTGTGCTGTTTATGGCTCAGCACGCCCTTCATACCTTCGAAAACTTGATTCAATTCATAATCAAGGATTGCGCCTAGCATTGGGTGCCTTTCGAACATCACCAGTAAACAGTCTTTATGCAGAAGCTGATGAACCATCCTTAAATCTTCGCCGAAAAAAGCTTTCCATGCAATATTATTTAAAACTTAAATCAAATCCTAATAATCCTACTCACAAAGTTGTTTTTGAACCCAAACACAGAGAAGATTTCGGAAAGAAAAAGAACCCTATACTTCCTTTTAGTTTACGTTGTGAAGCTGATGTAAACGCTCTAGATTTTGACCTAGCGGACGTGGCAGAACATATTGTCCCTGATGTTCCCTTGTGGACATGCAAAAGCCCCACGTTTCTTTACGATCTTGCTTCGAGCAAAAAGGATATAACGGATCCAACTGTTTTTAAAACTAAGTTTCTCGAAATTAAAGAGAGATACACATCGCACGAAGAGATTTACACGGATGGTTCCAAAAACGATGAAAAAGTTGCCTCAGCCACTATATTGGAAGGCGAAAAGTACCAATTCCGTTTACCAAACAAATCTTCTATTTTTTCAGCCGAGCTTAAGGCGATTGATCTTGCACTTGATCACATAATTGCAGAGCGCTTCTCTCGCTATATCATTTTCACTGACTCTATGTCAAGCATGCAAGCGATTGAGTATGAGAAAACTTACAATCCTCTTATAGTAAGATTACTAGATCAAATGGCTCAGTTTTATGATGTTGATCTCGTTTTCTGCTGGCTCCCTAGCCACATTGGTATTCGTGGTAATGAAGAGGCAGATAAGGCTGCCAAGGAGGCATTATCACTCGATGTTTTACCTTTTGAAGTTCCTTTTAGTGATTTTAAGCCCTTGATAAGAAGTTTTATTCATGTCTGGCAGAACTGTTGGGACGATCCTGTAAACCAAGATAACAAACTTTACACTATCAAACAGGATCTTGGTGAATGGCTTCCTAGTTATAGATCAAATCGACGTGAAGAAATTATTTTAGCCCGTTTACGCATAGGCCATACGCATCTGGCGCATTCTTTTCTTCTTAAAGGAGAAGAGGCTCCAATGTGTATTAAATGCGACGCTCCTCTTACTGTCAAACATATCTTTATTGACTGCTTTGACTTTTATAATGCACGAGAAGGATTTTTTAAGGTTGACAGTATGAGGCAGCTATTTGAAAGCGTTAGAATAGAACGCGTATTTGATTTTCTGAAAGCCATTGGTCTGTACCACAAAATATAATTTTAGGTTCTTACTAAAGAATTTTTTAGAACTGTACATGATTGTTTAGATTTTACCGTTCGTATACATCAGTTATAGTCATTAATTGTTAATGTTTACAACTTTAGTATTGTTTCTAATTGTCGAAATTTTATTTTTTCAAACTTATCTTATTTTTTGATACGTTACTTTTCAGTTACTTGTTTTGCGCCCAACATGACCATAGGTGTCGACGGGCCATAAAACACCATTCATTCATTCATTCACTAATTACCTTAAAATTGATTTCATTGACATCTCTTTGAATTTAATTTAATTCTGTACAGGATTTTTAACTCACCTGAGCACGTAGTGCTTAAGTGAGCTATTGTGATCCCCGTTTGTCCGGCGTCCGTCCGTCGTGCGTTGTCCGCCAACAATTTTTTAAACGACATCTCCTCCCAAACCAGTGGGCCAAATTGAACCAAATTTGGCAGAAATGTTCCTTATGTGGTCCCCTTCAAAAAAAGCTAAAAGAATTGAAATCCGTTAAAAACTCTGGTTGCCATGGCAACAAAAGTGAAATTTTAAAATTATCTTTAAAAATCTTCTCCTCCTGACCCAGAAGGCGTAGAGCCTTGATATTTTGCATGAAGCATCAGTATATTGACCTCTTTCAAAATAGCTAAAATCATGATCCTCGGGTCCCCAGGGGCGGAGCCCCAGGGGGGTGGGGTTTATATAGAAATAAAGAACGGTTTTTTAAATGACATCTCCTCCCCAACCACTGGGCCAATTTGAACCAAATTTGGCAGAAATGTTGCGTAGGTGGTCTCCTTTAAAAAAAAGCTAAAAGAAATGGTATCCGTTAAAAGCTCTGGTTGCCATGGCAACAAAAGTGAAATTTTAAAATTATCTTTAAAAATCTTCTCCTCCTGACCCAGAAGGCGTAGAAACTTGATATTTTGCATGAAGCATCAGTATATTGACCTCTTTCAAAATAGCTAAATCATGATCCTCGGGTCCCCAGGGGCGGAGCCCCAGCTGGTTGGGGTTTATATAAAAAAAATGAACGTTTTTTTAAATGACATCTCCTCCCCAACCACTGGGTCGATTTGAACCAAATTTGGCAGAAATGTTGCTTAGGTGGTCCCCTTCAAAAATAACTAAAAGAATTGAAATCCGTTTAAAAATCTGGTTGCCATGGCAACAAAAGTGTAATTTTAAAATAATCTTTAAAAATCTTCTCCTCCTGACCCAGAAGGCGTAGAGCCTTGATATTTTGCATGAAGCATCAGTATATTGACCTCTTTCAAAATAGCTAAAATCAGGATCCTCGGGTCCCCAGGGGAGGAGCCCCAGGGGGTTGGGATTAATATAGAAATAATGAACGTTTTTTAAAATGACATCTCCTCCCAAACCACTGGGCCAATTTGAACCAAATTTGGCAGAAATGTTGCGTAGGTAGTCCCCTTCAAAAATAACTAAAAGAATTGAAATCCGTTAAAAACTCTGGTTGCCATGGCAACAAAAGTGAAATTTCAAAATAATCTTTTAGAATCTTCTCCTCCTGACCCAGAAGACGTAGAGCCTTGAAGCATCAGTTCACAGACTTCTTTCTCATTTCTGAAATTATAACCCATGGAAAAAGTTTTTTCCTTCTTTCAAATCAGCACTAAAGCCTTTGAATTTGTAATTGAGACTTTTTGATCCCCAGGTTCATAGTCTTTATATGTAATTGTGGCCCACTTGTTTCAAAATCCCAACCTTAATATGAAATTAGACTGTTGAAAGAAAAAGAGCCTTTTTCTCAGGTGAGCGCCCCAGGGCCAACGACCCTCTTGTTTTCAGCATGACATCGTTTAGAAAAAAAAAGACAAAGATAGATATTGTGTTTATAATAACTTGATTTTGTTATAATACTTTGTTTATTTTCAAGTGATTTTGTAAATTTATATGCAACTTCTTTTTAAACAATAAAACAATTGTTGTCTGTTAATTAGTTTGATGAGCAATCATTTGGGTACATTGTATTAGATAAATTCCCTTGGGTCCTTACTTCTGAAAGAATTCAGTTTACTATTACATGGCATTGCAAGTAAAGGATACTTAAATCATATTGTCCAAAATCTTAGGCCTACAGTATTTAACCATTCCCACACAATAACGCCTTTAAACGCCCCCAATATGAGAGCTTTGGAAAACAGTGTGGAAAATGAAGGAATTGCTTGTTATAAGCGATTTCGTTAACATCCACAATGTGTTCTACCCTAACAGCCAATAGTTTTTATGGTTTCATAAACTTTGAATAGTTGTCTGCAACTTCTTTGAATTTGGACAGTCTACCATTTTATTGTGTGGAAATTGGTTGAATGGTGCATGGAACAGTGAATTTGATAGTTGAAAAAAAAATTCTGTCAGATGAAGATAACGTCTATTTTATAGTTTTACAAGATTTTACAATCACCTTCATAAGGAAATCTTTCTAAATTTTGTCACGTAAAAAAAATGGCCTACATGAAATTTGCATGCAGAATCAATATGAGCCCTATGTTAATAGGTTCTGGAATTTAAAAAGACATACAAATAATGAAATTTTGAAAAAAATGGGCAGAAAACATTGAGGAAAAACAATAAATATCTTATTGTTTACAAATGTAATATTTTGAAATATTTGTAAGAAAGCGCAGCAGTTACTGATTTGATTAACTTGAAACCATAAAAGAAACAGGCAATCTGGTGTTTGTGCATAAGTGAATTGTGTTTGTTTTTTGGCACATGCTTTTGATCCTATATAAATGGATCAACCTTGAAAATATCTTGGTTCATTTTTTCTCAATTTTCAGTAAATGTGCAATTAGAAATACAATTTTAGATAGCTCCTATATCTAGGTCCAGCTGATGGTAACATATTAAGATCACACTAGTCCAGACCACATCTCGTACATTTTAGGACGGATTTCAAAACATGATGGCACAATTGTTATCGATTAAGAGCAGATTTTAAATAAAAAAATGTAAAAGAAAAAAATACAAAGTTCCAAGGTCAAAGTCATTAATCAAAGCAAAACATTCAAATTGAGGTTGTGTACAACATTTCTCTCACTGTGCCTGGATTTCAAAATCATTTGTTCTTCTTCATGAGTGCTAGTGTCATGCAAAACATTGTTATGATACTTCCAAGGTCAAGGTTAAACGAAATACTTATCTTGTGCGGAGAAAAACTATTAGCATTTATGGACAGGTTTGAACAAAACTTCAGTAAGTTCTGTTTGATGAGTGCTAGTGTCATGTGAAATGTTTGTTGTGATAGGTCACAGTTGTAGGTCATATCTTCTACAATAAACTACCTATGGATGAATTTGAAAATAACTAAACATAGCTGTTAGTCACGAGTGCTAGTGCCATGCAAAAAGATGTAAGGATACCTCCAGGGTGAAGGTCACATTTGAAGGTCAAACAATGAAATTGTAATAGACTGGTGACCCTGTCCCATCTCCGCTGCTCTCCGACATTTATCTTCAATCATGGGGTGTCAGTGATTCAATCCTCGGCTGCAGCACATATCCTTTCTGACATTTGTCTCTTACCAATGGGTGCATAACAGTAACTGTAAAGTGGGTTAGCAGCTGGAGGCTATGAAAAGATGTAATGGAAGTACTTGTATACCAGGAATCCATAAATAGGTGCTCTACCAGCTGTGATGTGACTGAAACCAGCATCAAACCCAATTCAAACAAACAAACAAACATCTATAGATGGATTTAAAAAAAAAACTTGGCACAGTTTTTCTTCTTCATGAGTATAGTATTATGTGAAATGGTGTGATACGTTTAAAGTCAAGGTCACAGCTGAAGGTGAAATGACAAAAGTGACCTTGTCCGCAGCAGGACTACTTCATTTGTGGATTGATTTGAAAATAACTTGGCACAGTTGTTCTACTTGGTGAGTGCTAGTGTCATTCAAAATGTTTGTTGTGGTACCTCCAAAGTCATGGCTAAAGTTAAAAATAAATCTGTGCAGTACAATCTCTGTACAAATCAACTTACTCGACATGTTGTCCCCGGACAACCTATTGCTGTAATTAATTCACAGAACACACCCCATGTTCATTTTAAAATTGTTTGTTTCATTTATTCTGTACTGTCATCAAATGTCTATCTTTATCCTAATTTCAGTTTGTGGAAGAAATGAATTCAAATGATTCTTTAATTGATCCCCCTTCAACATCATACAAGCAGAATCAACCAAGAGTAAGTAATACACAGGATTTAGTACAATCATTGGTTAATTAGAAATTATATAATACTTTCTTAATTGTTACTGCATTTTAATTTGTGATTAAAAAATAGAGAATTTACACAAACACAATATATTCATAAATCAAGAGCCGAGTATGTAATTTATTTACAGTATATATATATGTTCCTTTTTATCTCAAACAGCTTTCACTGTTTCAAGTAATCCAATCTTCATTGTGTAGTATTGGGTTTAAAGTGATAACTTAATTGAGTTTGTGAATTGTATTTTTCTCCTTCTGAAAATAATAGTTGTGTGTGAAACTTAAGGAATATGCGTGGTTTTTCCATTTCATTGCATTTCCATAATTTAGCACCGTAACTAAAGTTTCAGTTACTCAGGCTTTTGGGTGTTTTTTTTTATTTTCATGCTTCCCTTAAGGACAGCATGCAGGCGCTGCTTTGTTTGTCCGTCTGTGCATTCGTGTCTTGTTTTGTCCACAATGAATTGGACATAACTTCGCCTTTGTATTCCATATGAAATTGGGATCGTTTTCCCCGTTTTTCGATAGCTTCAAGCTTGAACATCAGGGTGAAGGTCAAATATTTAAAATGGGCATGTCCCGATCATACCTTGCCGCCGTCATATTGTAGTCAGAGGTGCATAAGAGTCCCAATCTTCAATCATGGCATGTCATGGGTTCGATCCCCGTGGGTGGCACATATCCTTTCCGACCCCAGACATCTCCAATGGCTGGATAATCGAAAACCGAAGCGGGATAGCAGCTACAGGTTAAGAAAGGATGTAGTAGTAGTACTGATGTTATAAATACCTTTCTTAGGTGCCGCCGCTATATAACTGAAATACTGTCAAAAGTGGTATTAAACCCCACTCAATCAATCAACCATATCATACCTCCATCGTTATGTATGGATCTCATTATGAGTTGGCACAATTGTTTTTTACCATAAGTAGATGTACCATTTGAAAGAAAAATTGGCATAATCCAAGGTCATAGCTCAAGGTCAAAACAATTGTGTCTTGAGCATAGCTTGTAAAATGATGGTTTGATTTTGAAATAACTTTGCACAATTGTTCTCTACTAAGAGTACATTTCCCGTTTGAAAATATTTTAAGACAGGTCAATGGTCAAGTTCACACATGAAGGTTAAAACTAAGAATGTTCATGGCAAAGGTCATTGAATTTTTGAAGGAATTAAAAATAACTTTTCAAAATTGTTCTCTATCATGAGTACATGTACTATTTCAAAATCTTCAGATAGCGTCAATATCACAGCTAAAGCTGAACTGTAAAAAATTCAGATAAATGTTGAAATTAACTTGGACCACAGTGTACCTCCTAAAACCATTGATGGATTTTGAAATAACTTGACACATTGATATCTATCTTGATAACATGTGCAATTTGTAAGGAATTTATAGATAGGTCCAAGGTAATGGTCTCACATCCATTAAAAATAAGTAGGTTTTGAAATGAGCGATCATATAGCCATCGCTTTTTGTGTAAGTCAGTCCAGTTATAATTTTTGTGACGGGGCTATTTTGGGGTAGCATAATTCAACTTTGATGGTGTTTATTTTTTAATTGTCATTTATTTTCTAAGGAATTCACCTAGTTGTCAAATAAAGAGTTTCTTTGCTTGCCTGAACATTTTGGTTTGAAAAACAATATTTTTACCACGTTTTTTATTTATTCATATATCTAGTTCACATAAGATTGTTTGGTGAATCATCCCTTTCAGGTAAATACCAAAAGTGAAAGACAACCCAAAATCAAATTTGTAGGTAGAGTTATAGAACATGAATGGGTAGAAGATGAACAAAGTAATGAAAAGAGGTGGTATCATGGCACAGTTCTTCAAGTTCTAAAAGGTGATTTTATTTATCAATATATATATGTGTGTGAATGTTTGTGTATGTGTGATATAAAGCAGGAATTATGGGTTCGCCGATGATAGAAAGCATTCTTTCTCCCATTTCTTTACGTTGCTTAATCATACACCAAAAACTATGTTTGGGGGGGTTTATAGGAGTAAGCTTGTCGGTTGGTAGGTCCATCCGTCTGTCTGTAGCTTTTTTGTGCCCGCTGAATTTCTCGGCAAATATCATGGGTTGACAGATCTCTGCAACGGAATGTGCAATGCACAAGAACAATTACTTTGATAACCATAATTTTTTTAATAATTGCCCCATGTTAGTTTAAGATTTTGCCCGGCGTAAACTTAAAGGGAGGTATCGATGTTTCTGAAACCTAGATAAGAAAAAAATACCAAGTGCCGAAAAATAGATTCAAACGAGCATTCAATACTTTCAGTTAGGTCAGGTATAGTCTTTGTGGTAATCTAATAGACCTAAAGTGGCTTTTTGTGGTTATATCGGAAAGGTTCAGCGGAATTCCAGGCTATTTTTACATATCACGGAATTCGGCTGTCGACATCGAATGACCCCATTTGCACATGACACAGTCAAATGAATGACTTAAATTTACTAGCGAAACAGCAAACGTCCTAAATCATGTCACATGAAAGGACTGATCTTTACAGACCGGCTAGCGAACATAAGTCCCGATGACGTAACGATGACGTTGGTTTGATGTAATTTGAACTAAATGCAAGGTTCCAACGGTTATTCGCGCCACGTCAATGCCTTATAATCTTCGTAACTGTCTCGGATTAATCTAAGAATAGATTAATAGCCTACGTAGGCTATTAGGGAAATACCATGCTTTTTCTGATCAGCGACCTCATATTTTTGCAAAACTACTTTCCGGCATATTGTATTCAAATAGATTATGAGAGGAAATAAATGTAATTAAAATCTGTGACATGAAAAAACATCTATACCTACCTTTAAATGAACAAAACATGATCAATTTACGATTTATTTATTTTGCTTATCTATATATACATATAAGTATAGGCAAGAGATTTGATCAAACTAAAATTTCTTTTCCTTCCAAATCATGCTTACAAATGGCTACAGGTTTTGAATATATGATTAAAATTCGCGTCATTAGATCAGTGTCTTGTGTGGGATTCCAACACCGTTTGACTAGAGTGCATTATTCAATGGCGAGATACATATGCATATTCATTCTGCTTCCTGCCACAACCAAATTGTCAACGTTTGAATCTCTGTGGCATGTAAACAGTTTCACTGCCTATTCTGTGCCTAACCCCCACCCCCATTGGCCATTGGCAAAGGAAATTTTCGCTTAAACGTTGAAACCAGCATTATCATGCGATGTATTTCCAATAATCAATGTGCCCATACTAAAAGAATGTTGCAACATTTATAGACTAGACACGTCATTAATGTTCAAAATTCATAAGGATACAGTAGGCTGAAAGCGACTGAGAGGTGGAGCTTTCTTGAACAGTATAAACACTGTCTGTTTTATTTCTTTCCAAGTAATGTCAGGCTTACTACATATAAGGACGCTGCTATTGGTAGCAAGTCAGTTAATCATTAGGTTCAGGGTTCGATCCAAAGTTGAGGAAATTATCTTATTTTTTTCCTCCTACCACGTATGTGTAGTCAGCAGCTGGAGGCTTGGAAGCAATGTATTGGTAGTACTCCTGTTTCAAATACAAGGAACCCATGCTTCAGTTGTTGCGATATGACTAAATACTGCTGAAAAAGAGGTTAAACTCCCTTCAAGCAAAAAAAAAAAAAAAAAAATAGGACAGAAATGAGTTTGGTTCAATTTTAGCAAACACTATTTTTCACGCCAGGGGTGTATGTAAAGTTTATAGGCAAGTCAATTTTAACGTTTAATACGGCATTCAAGAGGATTGTATATCAAATGATTAGAAATGGTCAAGGAGACATTCCCAAAATAAATCTATTATTGTATTCAAGAAAGTTGTCATTGTGCAACTTTATTAGTGGATAGGTGTTCTGAAGGAATTGTGCTGTTAATAACAACTGCAGTTCTACTATGCATGCAATTGTAGTAATTGCCCTCTGTTCCTTTTCATACTTTAAATTTATGTAGACCATATCTTTGATAGGACGGCGGCAGCACATATCTTTCCAACATTTTTCTCTCAACAATGGGCTGATAATCGTAGACCTAAGGAAAAGCAGGCGAAGGCTAGGAAATAAAAAAGTGGTAGTACTGGTGTGAGAAATACCAGGAATCCATTGTTAGGTTCTCAAGACACAGCAATATGATGAAATTTCATTTATTGAAAGATTGTTTCTCGGGAAAGGGTAGGGCACAAGGACAACATCTCAGGCTTTTTTATTTCAATGTTTTTTACCTCGGCTGTTTTTGGAGAAAGCCTGAGGTATTGTCCTCACCTTGGTGTCGTGTGCATCAGCATTGGCGTCGGCGTTCAGCGTTGGCGTGACACACTTTAATCTTGGTGAAAGCTCTGTTGTTATTGAAGATATCCTCTTGAAACTTGTCATGTTTATTGACCATCACAAGACCCATCTACACTATCAAGGGGGGATAACTCTAAACGCCTTTTTTGAGAGTTATTCTCCTTTTTCGACTAAGATTTTTTTCATTATCCAGCACCTGCAGCCGAGCATTGGCACCCGTGGGCGATGCTCATGTTTCTATTTGTGGTTGTGACTCAATTTTCGTGTATTGTATATTATCTGAAAGCAAACAAGTTTTGATACTTCATTGTTTGATACATCTTATGAAAGAGAAATACCGCACTAGAACCATAACTGTATATTGCTTCATCTTTCAGTTATTGCCCGTTTACTTTGGAATACTAATTTATGGGCAATCATTCACCTTACTTTTATGTGAAGGTAGAACACCTTAAATTTTTAGGTAAAGATGGTGATGTAGATGCATTGTATGAACTAAAGTATGATGGTGAAGAAAGCTCACATTTGCTATCTGGCTTAAAAGATTGGTCATAAAAGTTTATAGGTTTGTAAGGTAGTTTCAGTGAATTTTAACCTAATTGATAACTATTAGAAAGGCAGTGAAACATTTAACAGAATTAATGGTCCGTGATGGTGCATAATTTATGGCATATCGTACACAAGTAAACATACACTTTTAAATGCATATGGGACTACTGTCTTACAAGAGCTATTGTCATACTCTCAACATGTTAGCGAATTGTTTTTTATCTCTGTCAATATTGAAGCTGTGGTAGTCATAACTTAAACAGGCAATTATTAATTGATGTCTCTGTATGTAGCAAAACACTGTGACCTTCACCTTTGACCTAATTTTCAAATGACTTCACACACACATACAAAATGTTTTCTGAATGCCTATACCTTTACCTCAGATTAACATACCTGATATTTTATATAATCCTATTCACTGCAGAATTTCATCAGGTTTTAGGCTTTCACTTAGTCACATTCACCTTTTACCTACTGAAAATAAGTTGCTGAGCATGAATCCAAGAAGGTAACCTATTTTGATTCGTGATTTGTGTGTTACCTGTCTGTCTATCAGTCCGTCTGTCGCAAAATTCATACGAAATTATATCCTCCTACACCTACCGTCAGATTTCAAGCAAACATTACAGTTAGGATCCTTATGTAAAGCATATTCAAAATCTTTAAAGTATATTGGAGTTGATCAAGAGCTCTTTTGCTACTTAATGTACCGAAAAATTTAGGGGGGAGGGGCTTATATAGACATAAAGAAGGCTTTTTTAAAACGACATCTCCTCCAAAGGCAATGTGCAAATTTCAACCAAATTTGCCAAAAATGTTCATTTGGTGGTTGTGTTAGAAAATTGCTTAGAGAACTTTAAAATCCACCTCGTCCTGATCCCGAAGGCAAACAGTTACGATATTTTGCATGAAGCAACAGTACATTGGCCTGTGTGAGAATTGCTAAAATCATCACCCTCAGGTCCCCAGTGGTGGAGCCCTAGGGGGTGGGGCTTTTAAAGACATAAAGAAGGATTTTTAAAACGGCATCTCCTCCAAAACCACTAGGCCAAATTCATAAAAAGGAATTTTAAACATTTGAAAACTGTATTTGCTATGACAACAACAGTAAAATTACAAAATAAGAGGACCATGATGGTCCTAAATCGCTCACCTGAACTGTCTGCTGTTAAAAAATGCAATTAGAGACAAATAACTATAATCAGTTTCATGAAGATAGAAGCAAAACTGTGACTTCTATATTGTAAACAAAGAAATTGTCATTATGACCCCTTTTCCTGTGTTATCCTATAGAACCTTTCCATAATCTATAAGGTTCATCTTTATGACCTTACAAGTATCCTGACCAAGTAACATGACATTTGAGCCAAAATGATGACCTCTAGGGCATTAACAAAGAAATTGTCATTTAGGCCCCTTTTCCTATGCTGTCCAAAAGTACCTTCCTATAATCAATAGGGCTCAGCTTTGTGACTAAACAAGTATTCTGGCAAATATTCATGAAAATTGAGCCCAAATTGTGGTCCTTAGAGTGTAAACAAAGAACTTGTCATTAAGGCCCCTTTTCCTGTGTTTTCCAAAAGAACCTTCCCATAATCAATAGGCTTCATCATCATGCCCTAATAATTGTTCTGGCCTAGTTTCAGGAAGATTTAGCCTAAATTGTGGCCCCTAGACTTTAAACAAAGAAATTGTCATTATGACCCCTTTTTCTGTGTTTTCCCATAGAACCTGTCCATAATCAATAGGGTTAATTCTTATGACCTAACAATTATTATGACCAAGTTTCATGAAGATAGAGCAATATTTGTGGCCTCTAGAGTGTAAACAAAGAAATTGTCATTAAGACCCCTTTTCCTGTGTTTTCCAAAGGAATCCTCCAATAATCGATAGGGTTCATCCTAATGATCAAACAAATATTCTGACCAAGTTTCGTGAAGCTTAGGCAAAAATTGTGGCCTATAGAGTGTATACAAAGAAATTGTCATAAATGCCCCATTTCCTGTGTTTTCCGAAAGATCCTTCTAATAATCATTAGGGTTAATCTCTATGACCTAATAATTATTCTAGCAAAATTCATGAAGATAGAGCAATATTTGTGGCCTCTAGAGTGTAAACAAAGAAATAGTCGTTAAGGCCCCTTTCCCTGTGTTTTCAAATAGACCCTCCCATAATCAATAGGGTTCATCCTCATGACCTAACAATTATTTTGACCAAGTTTCATGAATATTGGGTCAAAACTGTGGCCTCTAGAGTGTAAACACTTCCATTGTTCACGACGCACGACAGACATTCATCGATCACAAAAGCTCACCATGAGCACGTTGTACTCAGCTGAGCTTAAAATAAATAATCGTCTCCTCCTGACCATGCATTTTCCATGAATCATCAGTATATTGATCTCTTTCAAAATGGCTAAAATTTCAGAGCCACGTGATTGGGGGGTATTAGTCCGCTTGCAACAATGTCTAGTAACTAAAAGATTTGAAATCGGTGGAAAGGAGGTCTTCACCCAACCCTGTTGGTATTACGCTTTGAAGAAAAAGAGCCTTATCTTAGTTGACTGTCAGGGTCACTGGTCCTCTTGTTTTCTTTCAGAATTATTTTCGTCAAAGAATTATTTTAAGATCTCAATTCAGAATCATTTCCCCTAGAGAAATTTCTCAATTTGAATTAACAATATTGTATAACTTTTATGCTTTCGCTCAGAGACTGAACATACTCTCATCAGTGTATGAATCAAGTAAGTTCTTCATTAATTGAGGTGTTTTTGTATGGTTCGGTGTATTATTGAACAGTCATGCTTGTTGCCTACATTTAAAAGTAATCTACATGCTTTATTTTATGCTTTATTTTTCATTTCAGGTGTGTCAGTGTCAATACAAGTACACATATAAGGTGGGATCATCCAGTGAATATGTCCTCAAGTGATACATGACCAATAGCATAATGATTCAGGAATTGTGTTTGAAGCTAGGATCTACAACATATTTCAAGAAGACAGTTGGATGTTTTCATAGTGCTGAGAAAATTTAAAGGGTGGAAATTGAATTAAAAAGTTATTGTATAACAGTAATAATAAATATTGTGTTTTCAGTGAGTAATCTTTTGTCTTTCTTACATATAGCACCTAAGGACATTTGCTCATAAAATGACATACATTGTATGTGAGAAATGCATAATATTGGGAATTCGATATAACGAAAAAACAATATCACATTTCTGATTTAAAGATCAACTATTTTTGATCATGAATAGATATTACAAATATGTACAAAATGGATTCCTCACATTTACCCAGTCAAAGCATGTCTATTTACTGAACAAATGGATATTTCGGAGATGAAGAAAAACTATACATAAATCAGTTTGAAGGCCAAAACAATTTTTACAGCCTCAGCTCATTTCAATTATTTCATGAAAAATGTGTAAAAAAAGGTTCATGGCAAAAGTATTGCATCCAGTTTAACAAAATTTCAAATCCATTAGAAGCTCACTTGACCTCGTAGTGGTGATGGTGAGGTAGTGTCATCAGGCTGTGTCTTGCGTCCATAACTTTTTACCTTTTAGTGTGAACAGGACAGGGGATATTCTTTATTGAATTGTCTTCAAACTTAGTCACAGTGTTTATTTACATGACCTCTTGGACTAGTCTGAAAATAGGTTACATGGGGTAAAAAAATAGATGACTAAGTCAAATCTCGGAAAAAAATTGTATGCATTTCTAAAGGAAATTTTGGTTCGAGGCCTTGAAACTTGAAAAAAAATCTGCTGCCATCATATCGCAGTCGGTTGCGCATCAGATTCCTAATCTTCTATCATGGGATGGCATGGGTTCGATCCCAAGCGGCTCATATTCTTTCCGACATTTGTCTCTCATCAATGGGTGGATAATCGTAAACTTTAGTGGGATAGCCGCCGCGATATGACTGAAATACTGTTAAAAGCGGCGTTAAACCCCATTCAATCAATCAATCCAATTGGATTTCTAACCTTGATCAAAACCAGTTCTTGTTTAATGTGTAATTTTTAATTGGATTTTTTTTCTTTTAAGTCAATCAGGGGCATATTGTGTGAATGTTGTGTATCTGCATTTCACTTTGCATCTGTCCAACTATTTTTCCACATATGAAAGTTAACCAGGAATTTTTGGTAAAATTTTCTTAATGAATTAGTAGCACATACAGTTGAAACATGGTTTGCTGTGTAAGCTATAGACATAACAAGTGGCTTTCAGTTTGATGTCTGTTTCTTGTTTAACAAGTTTTATAAGACATTACCTTTAAAAGTGCCAAATTTTTCAAAACAATCATTAATTTAAGACGTTTTGAGACGAAATCTAAACATCAGATTTAGCTATTGCAAATGAGCGAAATTTTCACTGCATTTTCAATTTCATGTCAACTATTTGCATATCATCTTTCAATAAAAAGTGGGACGGCCATCATAGTGAAGTCGGTAGCACACCATACTCCTTATCTTATATCATAGGATGTCATGGGTTCGATCCCCGGCGGCGGCACATTTCCATTCCGACATTTGTCTACCACCAATGAGTTGATAATCGTAAACCTAAGTGAAGGCTATGAAAGTATGTAGTGGTAGTACTGGTGCGAGATATACTAGGAATCCATTGTTAGGTTCTCCCTCCACCTTGATATGCCTGAAATACTGTTTTGAAAGGGGCGCTTAACCTCATTTAATCAATCAATATAAAGAGGGAATGGAGGCCTAGAAATGTTTGCAGCTAGGATCTAACCCTAACCCTAACCTTTTTGTATAAACAAAATCTTAATTTTTCTTATATATTGGATTCACTTCATGAAAAACATGATACAATATCAGGATACTGGCAACATTATGGGAATACACTTACAACGTAAAATATTGCACCCAATACCCAATTATTCTTCGATAAATTATCCACTATGACAGTACAAAAAAAGTGTTCTGATAACAACTCCTGTGATACAGCTATTGACACATGAATAGTACTACCTAACCTGTTTCCAATTTCAAAAGAAAATGTTCAGTGTTAATTCATTACATCTGTGGTATTTTGTAGAAATACATATTGTAATCGAGAAAGTGTTAAAAAATATGAACAATTAAACACTATGATGCCTAATTGTGAGTGTAATGACAATGGAGGCTGTGAAATAAACACTTGCACATAGATTATAATATATGAATGAAGAATGCAGTTGAAAATTTATAATATATAAACTGTATATCATGATATTTTTGCTATTTTTTACCTTTTGCAGGCCTGGAATTTCCCAGAAAATTTGACTAGCATCTTTTTGCAAGTGGCTTTTGAAACGACTCGCAAAAAGTCAAATTCTCTTGCAATTTTTGTATAAGTTATTATACGGGTTTACCTATAGAAAAATAAATTTATATACATTGTATTATTAAATGAGTTATTCTTTTATGGAGAAAAAATCTTCAAAGAAAAATGAGTTGATCTAACATTAATTCATTTCCTGACAACACAACTTTAGACTAGTCCAGATATTAAAAGAGGTTGCTTACAGCTGCTCTTCCAGAGCTTTTAATCCTTTGTTTTTATGCAATTATGAAAGGGATTTCATCCCGCATGAAAAAGGTTAAAACCTACTAACATAATGGAGAGAGTGGTTAGTGAACACGACATCTTGAAAATTTCCTTTTCTGATCGAGATTGATATTTAGATCTCGGAGAGGCATCCATTTACGTATGCATTCTTTTCACTAGTCACAAAGGTTGACTTGTTGGAATATTTGACTGGGTGATGGATTGCAAACTTAATCATTTGAAGGCTCAGTTTCTGTTTATTTATGCTTCAAACCTAATCATTTCGACATGCAGACGATAAAAGTTACACAAAAAATAAAGCTCGGAAGCTAACACTAAAATACGGGACTTTGTTGCTGGTATCTTTCGGGAGTTGATAAAATGATCACAGACCTTTGTTTCTGGTATGGTCAGTGACAGATGGCAATTGTTTCATCCTTTAAAAAATATTTAGAAATGTTAATTGACTTTTTTCCATCCATTGGTTTCTGAGAAGAGGATTCTTAGCAATTGATGGGTTAACAAATCGCTACAGTACACTGGAATTTACCGGTATTCTGAAACAGGGAAATAATGTCATAATTATCTCGACTTCCTGTTTAGGAAAAAATGTAAACAAAACAGATTCCGAAGGAAAAGCATAAACCATGATACTTGCCTCAAAGGTAAAGCACAATCATGGTGCAAAAAAAAGAATGAAAAGATAATATGACATCTTTAATTCACTCGCAAAAAAAATCGAGTTTCAGAAAAAATCACTTGCAATCATCATTTTTAACTCGCAAATTGCGCGTATGCGAGCTGAAATTCGAGCTCTGTTTCGTACAGTGTAAGAACAGCAGAAGGTAAAAGTGAACGATTAAAAAAGGGAAATTTAGGCAATATGATGCTACCTTACATTTGTTATATTTTGTTTCTTATTCTGTGACCTTCAATACAGTGCCTTAACACAATGTAAAGAAGAAGGACTTAAATAAAAAATTGTGAAATATTTAGCACTATGATACAACCTTCAAACTGTCTTGACAACTATGGCTCTTTAAATCAAAGTGCTGAAAGAACTGTAAGCTAGCAAAGCGTAGTTTTGTTGAGTACTCTTGTTCGGCTAAAGGTTATCATGATAAATAAACAAAGTTAAAGTAACCGAGGAGTTAACCCCCCGACAGAACCTTAGACTGGTTCAAATCTAAAGAAGTTGCAGATCGCAATTTCAAGTTGGTTATATTTCCCTTGTTGGATAGAAAAGATTGTGGACAAAGAAGAAATTGCTTGTGACAGGCAATTTCTTCATTGTCCACAATGTTTTCCAAAGATTTATTCTTGGGGTGCTTTAAAAGCGGAATGGATTGGTAAGGGTTAGATAGCATCTTTTTAAAAGAGTTCTCTACAATTTGAATAGAGTTTGTATTGTTCCTGAGAACTACTTTTTATGGCGTAGGCATTCAATGGATTTAGTGGTTAAGCCTCCAGTGGCAGTTTGCACTCGTTGAACTTTGAGACGACCTCCAAATTTTGTCTGTTAACTTAAGCTATCAAAGCTCACGCTTTGCAAGCTAAAAACATTCATACATGGAATCTACTACACAAACCAACAATCCAGTGACATATGTGATAGAAAATGGATAACATTATTTTTTGGATTCGCAAACCTTAGCACAGCGAAAATAAACATAGAACAAAGAAATGCGAGAGATAAAAAGGGATGATTCATTACTATGGTACCATCTTATGACTGTTATATAACATATCATACATATATGCAGGAAACGGTATGAGAGAATAAGAAAGAAAACGCATAAAAAAGACAAACCCTGCATCAATTGCCCTAAGAACAAACAAGCAAACATACATTGAATCTACTTCTAAAAATGAAGAGCTTTCACAGCTGATTTGAACCCCTCTGTTTCTGGTAAGTCTTGAGTAAAACCGCACATACATGGAATCTACTACTGAAAGACAAGAGCTTTCACAGATGATGTGAACGCGCTTCTTTCTAAAACTTTTAAGTACAAATGATCACACATCGAATCTTATTATTACCATAAATTACAAGGAGATATCAATATTGGAAAGAAAAGAAACTCTGTCTGTTTTTATATTCAAGTGTAGGAAAGTGCCCAAAAAAACTCTGTCTGCAAGAAAAGATACTGTTATAAAACGGTTAAAATAAAAAAGACCAACTCCTCATCAATTGCCCAAGAATATACGAGCAATTATACATTGAATCTACTACTGACAATCAACTTTCACAGCTGATATGAACCTGTCTCTTTCGGATAAGTCTTGGGTACAACTGCTCATACATGGAATCTACTAGTGAAAAATAAGAATTTCAAAGAATGTGAACCAGCCTGTTTCTGAAATGAATTTTGATACCAACGCTCAGACGTGGAATCTACTAAATACCATTAATTACAAGGAGATATCAAATTTGGATAAAAACAAAGGCTTTCACAGATGATGTGAGTGCGCTTCTTTCTGAGACGTTTTGGTATAAAATGCTCACACATGGAATTTACTAAATACCATAAATTACAAGGAGATATCAATTTTGGAAAGAAAGAAACTTTGTCTGTTTTTATATTTGAATGTAGGAAAGTTCTTAAAAACTCTGACTGCAGGAAAGGGTATGAAACTATTAAAACAATGTAAAGAATAAAAAAGACCAACCTTCATCGTTTGCTCAAGAATCAACAAGCAATTATACATTGAATCTACTACTGATAATCAACTTTTACAGCTGATATAAACCTGTCTCTTTCGGATAAGTCTTTGGTACAACCGCTCATACATGGAATCTACTAGTGAAAAACAAGAGCGTTCACAGATGTGAACCAGCCTGTTTCTGAATTGATTATGTTACAAACGCTCATACATGGAATCTACTACTGAAAAACAGATGATGTAAATACGCCCCTTTCTGAAACGTTTTTGGTACAAACGCTTAGACACGGAATCTACTAATTACCATTAATTACAAGGAGATATCAAATTTAGAAAGAAATAAACTCTCTCTGTTTTTATATTCAAATGTAGGAAAGTGCAAATGTAGGAAAATGCAAAGAATAAAGAGACTAATCCCTTATCATTTGCTCACGAATAAACGAGCAATGATACATTGAATCTACTACTGACAATCAAAAGCTTTCACAAGTGATGTGAACCCGTCTCTCTCTGATAAGTCTTGGGTATTACTGTTCATACATGGAAACTTCTCCTGACCATCAACAGCTTTCATGGCTGATTATAACTTTGTCTGAATGTTTTACATTAAAGTGTACAAAGGAGTGGAATAAACTATATCTGCAGCAAAAAGTATGAACATATAAGAAAAAAAGACCAAAAGACCCCCCCCCCTTCATCAATTGCTGAAGAAAAAAAGAGCAATCATACTTTGAATCAACTACTGATAATCAAGAACCTTGACAGTTGATGTGATCCCGTGCCTTTCTAATTAGTCTTTGGTACAACCCCTCACACATGGAATCTACTATCGACATCACGTGCTTTCAAAGGTTATGTGAACCCTCCTCTTTTTCATAAGTATTTTGTAAAACTGCATGGAATATATTAAATACCATAAACTGCAACTACATATCAATTTTTAAAGAGAAAGAAACTTTGCCTTTTGTTACTTGCAAGTGTATAAAAATGCACCACAAACTCTATCTGCAGCAAACAGTATTAAAGTATAAGGAAAAAAAACAACAACAAAGAACATCCCTAATCAATTGCTAAAAAATAACTAGCATTCTTACATTGAATCTAATACTGAAAATAAAGAGCTTTCACAGATGTTGTGAAACCGTCACTTTATAAAAAATCTTTGTTACAACAGCTCATACATGAAAACTACTAATTACCATAAATTACAAGAACATTTTTGAAAGAAAGAAACTGTGTCTGTTTTTAGATTAAAGTGTACAAAAGTGCACCACAAAGTATATCTACAGAAAAGGGTATGAAACTGTTGAAAAAGGCAAGGAAAAAAGACCAACCCCTCGTCAACTCCTGAAGAATAAACTAGCAACCATACATTGAATCTACTACTGAAAATTAAGAGCTTTCACAGCTACTGCCAACCCTCCGCTTCCTCGTTATTCTTTGGTACAACCACTCATACATTGAATCTACTACTGAAATCAAGAGCTTTCACTGCTGATGTGAACCCTCCTCTTCCTCGTAAGTCATTGGTACAACCACTCATGCACGGAATCTACTAATTACCATGATTTTTTAGAACAAATTATTTTTTGGAAAGAAAGGAACGTTGTCTGTTTTAAGATGAAATCGAACTAAAGTGCACCAAAAAGTATATGTGCAAGAAGGGTTTAAAACTGTTGAAACAAGAGGGCCAGAATGGCCCTAAATCGCTCACCTGACTAATTTAAATGCTTCTAGACGTAGATTGTCAATATCATGGTAATGATAATTAATTTCAATATCTATTTACCCAGAGTTCTCTTTTTCATTGAATTGAATTGGAGGCCATTTATTACTTTCGTATCCAAAGTCAATTCATGTTGGGTTACTGGTACAAATAAGATGTTGCTTTGGATTTCTCCTAAATATTTGCTTTATGTACACTAATCATATATATTTATATATATCTATAGTAAAATTGGACACCTACCTCCATTCCTAGCAGAAAATTAAGTACCATGCTTGTATTTTTGGTGAAACAAATAACAATTTCTCTTTTTCGGCAGACATTGTGACGCGATAATGCATTCCAATGTAATTTACACTGTGATAAAACTTACTAGTGGGGGGGATACTTGTAAACTGTTTGGAACATGTACTTAAGTGGGTCTTTCATCTTTCATCAAATTGGTGCGTCTTTTTCCTACTTGTTCCTGTGTTTTTTAAGATATCATAAAACCGAGACTTTTTCCCATTTTACCGGTAGCCTGGGAACCCTGGACACACTATGATTATAGATTGGATGTCGGACGCATTTCTAAATGGCTATGGTGGCAGCCCTGAAGTACTCACAGACATAACAGCATGGTTATAGCCCTATTGGCCATTGTCAGTGAGATCCATGCCCAGTTTGATTGAAATTTGCCAAATGGTAAGAGAGGAGAAAATTTTAAAGTCAAAAACAGCAACGCTCATATTTGGGCTTCATTCAAAATTTCACAAACTAATATTAAAAAAAGGTCACACAAGGAACATTCATGCCATGTTTAGTTGAAATTGGACCGATGGTTACTGAGGAGAAGATGTTTAAATATTTCTAAGTATAAAACTACCCCACCCTACCACGCCCATTTATGAGTATCATTAAAAATTTCGCCAACATTTTTTGAAAAGGGTCAGCCAAGGAATATTCAATTCAAGTCTGGTTGAAATTGACCCAATTGTTACTGAGGAGATGTTTAAAGATTTAATAGTCAAAAACAGCCCCACCCTGCCACGCCATTGTTTGGGCATAAATCAAAGATTCGCGAACAACTTGAGGTATATTCATGCCAAATTTGATTGAAATTGGCACAATGTTTACTGAGGAGAAGGTGTTTAAAGATTACTAAGTCAAAAACTGCCCCACCCTGCCACGCCCATATTGATGCATAAATCAAAATTCCGCGAACAACATTAAAAGGTGTCACACAAGGAACATTCATGCCAAGTTTGGTTGAAATTGGCCCACTGGTTACCGAGAAAAAGATGTTTAAAAACTTCTAAGTCAGAAACTTCCACGCCCTGCCACGCCAATATATTGGTTACTGAGGAGATGTTTTAAAGATTTAAAAGGCAAGAACTGCAACACCCTGCCACGCCCATATTTTGGGGTCAATCAAAATTCCGCGGACATCTTTTGAGAAGGCTCACACAAGGAACATTCCTGCCAAGTTTGGTTGAAATCTGTCCAGTGGTTACTGAAGAGAAGATGTTTTAAGAATTGATGACGCCTTCCGACGCACGACGGACAAAAAGCGATCACAAAAGCTCACCTTTAGTACGTTGTGCTCAGGTGAGCCAAATAGAGAGAAAAAAACCATCGTCAATTCCCAACGAATGAAAAAGCAATCATACATTGAATCTATTACTGAAAATAAAGAGCTTTCACAGCTGTTGTGAACCCTTCCCTTTCTCAAAAGTCATTGGTACAAACACTTAAACATGTAATCTACTAACTATCATAAACTACAAGAACAGTCAGTTCCTTCAAAGGAAAGGAACTTTGTTTGTTACTAAATGCTTTGATTTGGTTGAATTGGGTTTTACGCCGCTTTCAACAATCTTTCTGTTCGGCTGTAGCACCTAACAATGGAATCCTGGTATTTCTCACCATTACATTATTTCTAGCCTCCAGCTGCTATCCCACATAGGTCTACGATTATCGACCCATTGGTTAGAGCCAAATAGTCGAAAAGGATGAGAAAAAAAATCTATTTCTAGATTCAATTCCATATGACAACTCAGAGAATGTATGTCGTTTAAGAAATATTAAACTTTAAAAAGAAAACAAGCAAGAGTGAAAAATTCCAACAATGATCTATTGGCCAAGAATAAACAACCAATCATACATTGAATCTACTACTGACAATAAACAATTTTCAAAGGTGACAAGCAACCTCCTTTTTCTCTGAAGTCTTTGATTCAACCACTCTTACATGGCATCTACTTATGCTCAGAAACAAGAAGAAGTGATATAATTTTGAAAAGAAACAAACTATCTCTTCTAGAAGTGAACAATTACACAGTAGGGAAACTAATTTTTTTCTGCAAGAAGTGAATGATACTGTACAAACAAAGGAAACAATAAAGAGGGCAGCATATTTTTCATTTCTCAGTTACAAACAACCAATCATACATTGAATCTACATATGACCATCAGCAGCATGTTATAGCTGCCAAAAGAAGGCTGGCCCAAAATGTGTTACCTGGGAAGTATAATCCAACATACATTGAGTTTACTTATGATCATAAACATGAGATGGTATGGTAAGTCCTTTTTCTCATAAGTCTTTTATACAACCAATCATACATGAAATCTACTAATTACCATTAACTACAAGATAAGATGTATTTTTGAAAATAAAGAACTATATATGTTCTTAAATTTATGTCTGCAAAAAGTTACCACAAACTTTATCTGCAGCAAACAGTTTGAAAGTACAAAAAAGAGAAAAACACCATTCCATCATCTATTACTCAAGAATATACAAAGCAATCATGCCTTGAATCTACTAATGACAATCAACAGCTTTCACAGCTGTATGAACCCTCCTTTTTATATCAGTCTGGTACAATCACTCATACGTTGGATCTACTAATGACCACCAAGAACAAGAACAGATCTATTTTTGAAACGAAAGAATCTTTGCTTGTTCGTTAATTCAAGTCTACAAAAGTGCACCACAAGCTATATCTGCAGAAAATAGTATGATATTATACAAAAGAAAAAGGACCAAACTAGCATCTTTTTTGCCCAAGAACAAACAACCAATCATACATTGAATCTTCTACTGAAAATTAGAAGCTTTCACAGCTGATATGAAACCTACTTTTTCTCATAAGTCTATGGTAAACTAACTCAAACATAGAATCTACTGATGACCATAAAGAAGAATCGGTGATCGGTTTTGGAAAAGAATGAAAGTATTTTTTTGAAATTGAACAATTCCACAATAATGCACCTATAAGTTATCTGCAGGAAGGGACTGAATTTGTAAAGCAGAGGCAAAAGTACAGAATACAACAACAGTAGATACTGTAATGATCCAGTTTCAACTACCATTCAAATTAAATAACTAAAATTTGTTGTAATATGTGTTTGTGCATCTGTAATCAACATGAAGTTGCTATTATGGTACAATGAAGAATTTGTAGCTGCCATGAATAAACTTTGGAACACTCACATGGTTTTGAAACGACTATTACTGGGCTGATTATGGCTGAACCTGTGACAAATTACACCTAGCACAAGAAAGAAAATATTTATGTTTGTGGTAAAGAAAGCATAGAAAGGGAAGAGAAGTAAATACAGGTTTCTTCTAATATATTCTACCATCATTTTGACTTCGACAACAAAATTACACAACTGTAAATCTTTGCTGTAATGATTATAACTGGATGTTGACATATAGGATGATGTGAAAGGTTCATATGTAAAACATAATGAAAGGTTCAATCACACAAGACCATTTTAATTCATAACATAAGCCTAGTATTGTAGGAATGCAATGTGCTATATTGATATGAAAATGGGTTCCATACATGCCCAACAACTTTATGAAGAAAAAGAAATGTTGAAAGTATCAATGAAAGGAATTTCACTTGCAAGAATTAGGTAGGTATACTTTTGTTGAATATCACATCAGGACTTTTTTATTTACAAAATGGCAATCTTCTTGCCAAAAAGTATTTTATACACAGTGTTATGAATATGTGCTTCAATATGTATTTTGTTGCCCAAATAAATAATTATGTTTTAACAACATCCTAACTGACCAAAGGTAAGTAGGCCACTTGTGAAACGGGTACAATTTGCTTACTGTTTAGGTTTTTCTGCTATTGTTTAGTTTTATGTTCTTATGTGTGTTACCTGTAAACATCTGTAGAAAATACTTACATAATCAATTGAAAAAACATGACATGCTATTTCAATTTTTGTGGAGCCTGTATGCGTTGAGCAAGACATAGTTGTCACAATTTCACTTTGGTGTTAGTGCATGTGTTAGTGCGTGCATCCGTCACTGTATTTTTCCCCGGAATGTAACTTCTGCATCTGTGGGTGTATTTGAAAATAACTTGGCACAGTTGTTCTTCTTAATGAATGCTAGTTTCATGTGAAACATTTGTTGTGATATATCAAAGGTCAACGTTACACTTAAAAAAAAAGTTCTGTGCACCACATTCTCTGACCTTGTTTGTAGCATAACTTCTACATTTATGGTTTGATTTGCAAATAATAAAGCAGGTATTCTACTTGATGAGTGCTAGTGTGATATGATACATGCAAGGTTCAGGTCACTGTTAAATGTGATGTGACCTTGTCCAGAGCATAAGCTGAATGAAGGACAACAGTTAAGGGCCAACCGATGATTTAATGATGTTATATAAATGAAAACCTGTTAAATAGTAAGATAATGTGTATTATAATTATATTTCAGGAACCATCAACCAGGACCTGTGATGAATGTAAAGATGGTACAAGTACAGTTAACCAAACCATAATAATAACAAATATAAGATGTAGATGTATTGGTCGAGGTTCTTCGCCTTTTAAAAACTGTTTTGATGAGTTGTTGAAATACTTATTTGGACTTAACAACATGTCTTGTTACCTTAATCCATTCCCACAAAATGATGCCTTTTTACGTCCGTGAAGAAAAGAAAAAAGGAAAACATTACATAAAATAAAGAAATTGCTTGCAATAAGTCATTTCTTTATTTTCCAGTATGTTTTCTCGGAAATTTGAACAAATTAAAATTTCACAAATCCAATTGTCAAATGCAACTTATTTCAATGTTGACCATTTTTAAAGGTAGGTATCGATGGTTTTTTCATGTCACAGATTTTAATTATTTGTATTTCCTCTCATAAACTATTCGAAAACTATATGCCAAAAAGTAGTTTTGCAAAAATATGAGGTCGCTTATCATAAAAAAGCATGGTATTTCTCTAATAACCTACGTAGGCTATTAATCTATTTTTCGATTAATCCGAGACAGTTACGAAGATTATAGGGCATTCACGTGGCGCGAATAACCGCTAGAACCTTGCATCTAGTTCAAATTACATCAAACCAACGTCATCTTTACGTCATCGGGAGTAATGTTCGCTAGCCGGTCTGTAAAGATCAGTCCTTTCATGTGACATGATTTATTGCGTTAGATGTTTCGCTAGTAAATTTGTTACCTTCATTTGACTGGGTCATATGCAAATGAGGTCATCCGATGTCGACAGCCGAATTCCGTGATTTCTAAAAATAACCTGGAATTCCGCTGAACCTTTCCGATATAACCAGAAAAAACTACTTTAGGTCTATTAGATAACCACCAAGACAATACCTGACCTAACTTAAAGTATTAAATGTTCGTTTGATTCTACTTTTCGGCACTTGGTAATTTTTCTTATCTAGGTTTCATAAACATCGATACCTCCTTTTAAATTTGGCCCTGTGGTAATAGCTTAGAATACTTAGATAGCATTTTTTCTGTATGATATGCCGCTGTCATAGCGCGTCAGACTCCTAATCCTCAAGCATGGGATGTCATGGGTTCAAACCCCGACGACGACTCATAATTTTTCTCTAAGCAAGGGATGGATAATCGTAAACCTAAGTGAGATACCAGCTTGAGGCTAGGAAAGGATGTAGTGGTAGTACTGTTGTGAGAAATGCCAAGAATTCATTGTTAGATGTTCCAGCCGCCATATGACTGAAATATTGTTAAAAGCAGCCTTATACCTCATTCAATTAATTTCTGTATGATATCCAATGTGATTTTCAACAGGTCTATTGTACATCCTCTGACTGAAAGCATGGTTACATGTCCATTACATGGTAAGCCATATTTTGAGGGTCAACTTACCCTTTTGGTGTTTATACGCCTGAAGGGTCGTATTGTGTTATGGCTCTGGTCGTCCGTCCGTCTGTCTCTGTCTGTCTGTCTATCTGTCTTTTAGCAATTTTTTGTGTGCGCAAGTCCTCCTAAACTATCCATGGGAATGAGCTGAAACTTGGCACAATTTCTCCCTGTGATGTCTAGTTGTGCATAAGACCTTTGAAATTCAGATAGCTCCAGTGATTCTTGAGTTATCTTGAATTATCTGCCCTTTAGATTTAACAAAATCACTATGTTGTGTGTGCGAAAGACCTCCTAAACTCTCGATGGGAATGAGATGAAATTTGGCACAAGTACTCTCTATGATGTCTAGTTGTGCATAAGACCTTTGAAATTCAAATCGCTCCAGTCATTCTTGACTTACCTCGAATTATCCGCCATTGAATTTAAAGGGAGGTATCGATGATTCTGAAACCTAGATAAGAAAAATTACCAAGTGCCGAAAAATAGACTCAAACGAACATTTAATACTTTAAGTTAGGTGAGGTATTGTCTTGGTGGTTATCTAATAGACCTAAAGTGGTTTTTTCTGGTTATATCGGAAAGGTTCAGCGGAATTCCAGGTTATTTTTAGAAATCACGGAATTCGGCTGTCGACATCGGATGACCTTATTTGCATATGACCCAGTCAAATGAAGGTAACAAATTTACTAGCGAAACAGCCAACGTCCTAAATAATGTCACATTAAAGGAACGACCTTTACAGACCGGCTAGCGAACATTACTCCTGATGACGTAACGATGACGTTGGTTTGATGTAATTTGAACTAGATGCAAGGTTCTAGCGGTTATTCGCGCCACTAGAATGCCCTATAATCTTCGTATCTGTCTCGGATTAATCTAAAAATAGATTAATAGCCTACGTAGGCTATTAGGGAAATACCCTGCTTTTTTCTGATGAGCGACCTCATATTTTTGCAAAACTACTTTCGGCATATTGTTCTCAAATAGTTAAAGAGAGGAAATAAAAATAATTAAAATCTGTGACATGAAAAAAACATCGATACCTACCTTTAACGAAAAATTGCTATATTTATTGTGTGCACATCTTATCCTACATTATTTTTGGCAATTAACTGCAATTCCCTTCAATTACTTTCTTTGATGACTTGATGTGCATAAGACCTTTGAAATTCAAATCGCTCCAGCTTTTTCTTTAGTTATCTTGAATTATCTGCCCTTGAATTGAACGAAAAACCCCTTATTTCTTGTGAGTACACTTTCTCCTACATGTTCATAGAAAATTTACATGGGAATGACTTGAAACTTGCCACAATGACTCTGTGTGATGTCTAGTTGTGCTATTGATATGTCACGTTGTGAAAATTGCTTTCATACAAATGTTAACCAGCGTCAGACGACGTGTCGCGAAAAAGACCCAGGTTCCTATCTCAAAGGTAAAGGTCACAATCTGGGGTAAAAGGGTCGTCCAGAATGGTTAAATTGCGTCTGGTTAAATTGTATTTACTCTTTTATTTATACCCCCCACAACGAAGTTATGGGGGTATACTGGAATCAGGTTGTCCGTCCGTCCGTCTGTCCGTCCGTCTGTCCGTCCGTCCGTCCGTAGACATAATTTTGTGTCCTCTTCTCCTCCCACATTTTTTGACCAATTTTGCTGAAATTTTATCAGGTTGTTTCCTATCATATGAAGTTGTGCACCTGCAATTTTCATCTTGATCCAGTTGTTAGTTTCAGAGTTATGCCATTTTGAACTTTTTAATGGGGGGGAGAGGACATAATTTTGTGTCCTCTTCTCCTCCCACATTTTTTGACCAATTTTGCTGAAATTTTATCAGGTTGTTTCCTATCATATGAAGTTGTGCACCTGCAATTTTCATCTTGATCCAGTCGTTAGTTTCAGAGTTATGCCATTTTGAACTTTTTAATGGGGGGGAGGGGACATAATTTTGTGTCCTCTTCTCCTCCCACATTTTTGACCAATTTTGCTGAAATTTTATCAGGTTGTTTCTTATCATATGAAGTTGTGCACCTGCAATTTTCATCTTGATCCAGTCGTTAGTTTAAGAGTTATGCCATTTTGAAATTTTTAAATGGGGGTGGGGGGAGTAGTCAAAATTTAAAATTGCAAAACTCAGTAACCATAAGGGGAGTTACCAAATTTGGTAAGTAACATCATCTTGTATATATATACATGTTTGACATCAAAAGGCTGTAAGTCATTTACAGTAACAATTAACTGAACAATTCCGTCCTCTCTAATACTTGGTACATAACTTTCAAGGGTCAGAAGTGTTGGAGAGAGAGACTTGCAAAAGAAAGACGCGATCTGGGGGGGGGGAGAAGCTGAAACATAATTACATACACAATTGCTACTTTTCCACTCCTACTTAAAAAGGGGTCATAAAATGCCCCTTCAAATTCCACTCCTTCATAGAAAAGCCTTTTTAGCGGTGTGGGGGGTATTCTCGTCAGCCCTTGAGGGCGACAGCTCTAGTTCTTCATGGATTGCTTACAAATTTGGACAGATGCTTAATTGGGTTGACCACTTTACATGACCTTGACCCAGTGACCTTGACCTTTGACCTACTATTGTCCTCAGATAATCCGTCCATGATGCATTTCTCGATTTCATTCTGTATTTATAGAAATAATATGTTTTAAAATTTCATTTATTAAAAACCCAGAGGTATAGATCACAATTGCATGTGGTTGTGTTTACAAAACAAATCAAAGTGCCACATGCTTGGACCTGTACTTTGGGGGCATTTATCACATGACTGTGACCAGCTCTTGTTGTGTGTGTGCACAACTCCTCCTATAAATTTTATTGGATTGAACTGAATCTTGCCACAATGTATCTCTGATATTAAGTGGAGCATAAAACTTCAGAAATTCAAGAAGCTCTGGTCTTTCTTGAATTATCTACCCTTGAATTGATTCAATTGAAATGTCAAAGTCATTTTGAGCTCTGAAAACCTAAACTGAACCCTTGTAAAAGTTTAATTGCCAAGATCAGTTTTTCAAGGTCATATTTATATTGGTTGTGGTGGGTACTTTCTGTTGAAATGTCAATTGTATTCAAATTAAAGAATGGTATCATTGTACATAATGTTGAATGATAAATTATTATAAAGCTGTCTGTTTTCTCAATTGTAAGCACTATTATTCGGGTGATAAGATCTTTCTATTGACAAAATCATTAGCTATCATTCAAGCTCAGGTCACTGACAAGCCAATGTTACTGACAAGCCCTTTCGGGTGTATATGCACTGCTCTGCGAAACTCGTTTAGCTAACTTGAGTGCAATGTGCCCAACAGGAACTTTCGGGATCAGCCAGTGTCTGTCATACGTCATCAATCTTCTCTTTAAACATCTTCTGCTAGACCACTGGGTCATTTTCAATCAAAATCTCCGGGAATATTTCTTTGGTGAACCTTTCCAAAACTTGTTAATAAATTTTTGATTTTCCAAGAAATGTATGCATGGCAAGGCAGAGCTTATCACACTTTTAGAAATCCTGCAATACGTCTACAAAAATTTTCTAAATTAAAAGGCCAAATTGGAGCAAACGTGCCCAAATTTTTTCTTGGGGGTCATTTTCCAAGCTTGTTCATGAGACTTGCAGTTATGAAAACATTGAGGCGAATGCAGGGTGGGGGTATCAATTTTATTTTGATATAATTTTGTTTTACCATCAGAACCATTTCGTGCAAATTTGGCTCAAACATGGCATAAACTTCTTCGTGAAATTCTGATTAGTCAAAAATGTGGACGCAGCACGAGAGAATTCCTTAAAAATATTCTCCTCCTTACCACAAATATGGCTGTCTTGTCTTGAAACTTATTTTTAAATTTTTAATTGCCCGCGTAAGCTCAACACTTTTTTTAAAAAAAATGAATAGTATAATTGGATTTTGGGAAGCTGCATACCCACTTCAAGAGGGACATATGCAGTATTATGTTAACCCTTATGCCAATCACATCTACAAAAAAGTAAGGTAAAAATAAAAAAAAATACCCTTTTCTTCTTAAATCATTAATGCCACAATTGTCATATCTGGAATGAATTGTACAAATCAGTAATGGACATCTTGTTTGTGTCGGCCAATAAAGTATCATAGTTACTGAATACAAATTTAAATTTAAACATAGTTTATTTGCATAATATTACAATTGTACATAATAAATTGACAAACCTCAATATCATAATGCAAAAAGGATTAGAACGAAAGCTGGGCTTATAGAGTTCTTTTCCTTGTTGATGGCTTAATATGAGTACACATATATATATAATTATCATTGATTATAGAATTAGAAAAGGTGAGTTGTTTTCGTGAATTCAGTAAAATTTTGAAGAAAAGTAATGTTTGGCTATTTGAGAAGGTACATGTAATGAAAAATAGGTTGATGTAGGGGTTATCTTTGTTATCCTTATGTCTTTCCTTATGAAAACAATTTTAGCAACAACAGCAACAGCAATAACAGCAACAACAAAACATATAATTTTGAAAGTAAGTCAAAGTGCCAAACGCTACCTTATTCTGCGACATAGAATGAATTTCTAAATAAATCGTTTAGTATCTCTGATATAACACTGAACTTCGTAGAAAATAGCTGAGTTTTCATCAATTGTCAGATTATCTTTCCCATAAAGAAGCATGTTAATGTCAATATTTCCGAAAGCTATTAATTTATCCAAAAGTCGGTCCCTAATATTAGTATACTTATAGCATTCAAAAAAGAAGTGTTCGCTAGTCTCGGTACTACCACAAGAACAAAGAGGAGATTCAACAATGTTTTTTATGAATAAATGATGGTTCAAAGAGCTGCATTTATTTCTTATTCTAGTGTGTATGACTTGGAGTTTCCTTTGTCCAATAAAGTACAACTTATTTGGGCTGGGTTTGTTACGATTAAGATAATTTTTAAAATATGACAATGAATCTTGTTCTCGAAGATCGATAGGTAATTTGTTCTAGTCTTCGATAACTGTCGGTAGAAATGATCTTTTATAAAGTTCTGTCTTACAAATTGGCACTCTGTGGTTTCGAGATCCGCGTAGACTATATGAGGGTGTGCTTCCTATTGAGTTGGGAACTAATGAACTTAAATTTTCAGGAGTTATCCCCTTAACCATTTTGAAGTATAGTATAAGTTTGTGTTTTTGCCTTCGTTCACCTAAAGGCTCCCATCCTGACTCCTTATCGAGATCAGCAAGCGAAACTAGCTTTGTACAGCCTGTTACTATCCTTGCAGCTTCTGCTTGGATTTTATTCAGTTCATCTTTCAGATTATTTGAGCAATTGTCCCAAAATACATCAGCATATTCTATGATAGGACGAATAAATGAAAAGTAGATAGTTTGAAGGGATTTTCTATCAAGACGATTTTTAAGACTACGAATAATATTGATTCTTTTCCATGCTTTTTCAATAGAATTTCCTAAATGGCAATTCCATGTTCCATCGGCTGATAAGGATATACCTAAATGTTTATGGGTTTCCACCATTGGGATTTTTGTGGATGACATGTATAAATTGGGGTGTTGAGGTCTATTAATTTTACGGGTTATCAATAGTGATTCCGATTTCGATGGGTTGAATTTAACGATCCATTTTTGTGCCCAAGCATCTATTTTGTTTATATCTGATTGTAATTTCATTCCGCATAAATTAGGGTCGTCTATTTCTAATGATAAGCTTGTGTCATCGGCAAAAAGGTTAATATTAGATTCTAGATTATCGACTATATCATTTATATAAACTAAAAATAATAATGGACCTAATATCGACCCCTGTGGGACACCTGCTTTTAGAACTATGGGTTCCGAATAGCTACCATTAATAACGACCTTTTGATATCTATTAGCTAAGTAATCAGTAAACCAGTCTAGCAGTCGTCCTTTAATGCCTGCATTATTCAATTTGTAAATAAGGCCTCTATGCCAAACCTTATCAAATGCTTTACTTACGTCAAAAAATATCATCCTGAATTCTTTTCCATTATCTAGAGCTTTACAGATTTTATTATACAAGGAAAGAGTTTGGTTAACAGTCGAGTCACCTGGCAGAAATCCTGATTGAAAAGGGGTGAAAAAATTCGTCACCGACAGAAAAGAGAAGACACGCTTGTAAATTATTTTTTCAAAAGCCTTTTCCATTGTGTTTAGAAGAGAAACCGGCCTGTAATTTGATGGTATCGCTGGGTCGCCACTTTTAAAAATCGGACAAACATTTGAAATTTTCCATGATAATGGCAAAACACTAAGATTCAAACAAACATTAAAAAGATCACATAGTGGTTTTGACAGAGGAATCGCGCATTCACGTAGGATTCTATTATGTATTCCGTCAGGACCAGAAGCTTTCCCTATGTCTAAATCTTTCAAAACGCTACATACTTCGTCTTGGGTGATAATAATATAATCTAGCGTGAATTGCTGAGTAGGAGTGTTATTTACAGGTAAGTCTTTTTGAGAGTCATTAACGCTAGACTGGTTTCCAAAAAAGGTATTTAATACATTTGCTTTTTCAATTTCGTCAAAAGTTAAATTGTTGCTAGATTCATCGAATAAAGGCGGTATTTCCGTACTTGGTATTTGTGAAGGTTTAAGAAATTGCTTAATTGTTTTCCACCAATCGCGAGATGTTAACAACCCTGAATTTAATTTAGATGCTAAATTGTTCATGTGTTCCTCTTTTCTTCGGCGTATACGGGAAATAATTTCATTTCTAAGTACTCTGAACCTATTCCATTGGATTAGATGTTGCTAGATTCATCGAATAAAGGCGGTATTTCCGTACTTGGTATTTGTGAAGGTTTAAGAAATTGCTTAATTGTTTTCCACCAATCGCGAGATGTTAACAACCCTGAATTTAATTTAGATGCTAAATTGTTCATGTGTTCCTCTTTTCTTCGGCGTATAAGGGAAATAATTTCATTTCTAAGTACTCTGAACCTATTCCATTGATGTTCGTTATTAGATTTCCTAACCTTCTTGTAAATTCTTTTTCTCTGTCTTATTTTATGTTTAACTTCGTTTGTTAGCCAAGCAGGTTCATGAGGCTTAATTGTAATATCTTTATTTGGTATGAACTGTTTTGCTGTTTGAATGATTTTATTTGTAAAATTGTGAACGTATATTTCGATATTGTCATTTCTTAAGGTGTTCCAATCAAAAGTCGAAAGATTTAGTCGGAATTCGTCATAATTACCCTCATCATACTTCCATATGGTTCTTTGAAAAGATTTATTTTTTGGTTTTATGAAGTTAAAAACTCCATACACAGGGCAGTGATAGCGAAGTTGACTATGTAGACAAGGTTCACCTACTCCTGATATCAAAACTGATTTTTTATTGGATACCAAGAGAAGATCAATTATTGAGGAAGATTGTTCAGTAAAATAAGTTGGTTCGTCAATACACTGGGAAAAATTAAACTGTGTACAAAAGGAGTTAACTTTATTAAAATGACACATGTTTAACTGATTCCAATTAAAATCACCAGTTATTATAATATCCTGCACATTGGTGTCGACAGCGAGACTAATGGAGTTTTCTATCAAAGAATTATAATCAGATTGCGAATTAGGTGGTCTGTAAAATACACCATACAAAATGTTCTTATGAGTTTGCAGTTTAATATGGATCCAAACACATTCTAATTTATCTTGTTCCAAATCAAATCGCCTTACATATGATATATTATTTTTAATGTAAACTATTACTCCTCCATACGAGTTGTTTTCACGATCCTTTCGCTCTGGGACATGATAGGATGGAATAAAAATGCTGTTTGAAGAAATGTTTTTGTTCAGCCATGATTCAGAAAATGACAGTATGTCAAAATTAGAGAATTCCGAAGATAAGATATCGATTTTATTCTTAATACTTTGTACATTGTAATGTATTGTGGACAGATGATATGGATATTTTAGAAAACCATAAAAATCATGTGTCATTGAAACATTTAAGTTACCAGAAGAGAAAGGGCCAGGGTTTGGATGCACATCCCCCGATAGACTCAAAAGTAACGCGATCCACACTGTAAGAATAAATACAATTATATCAATTAAGTAACGCGGGACACTATGGACGGTTCTTTGATTTTTATAAATACAATACTGTTTTGTTAAGTAAAATGCTTTGTTTTGTCTATGAGCTATGTTTACACTAAGGTAGAAAGATGCTATAGCACCGGGTTTTAATTGAAGAAAAGTAAAAAATATCGAAATTAACAACATGCTGAACCTGCAGTGTAGTCTGAATACTGGAAATGACTTCATATGGTGTTTAATTTTTAATCTGGCCACCTTGTGATGGGATTCACATCTAGGAAACGAGCATCTCCAAGCATACAGACTACACAAACCGATTCGATACCCGATGAAATACCATTTATGAAAAAGTAGAAAGACATCGAATAACCCCCCCTTTTATCAACAAAGTGTTCAAGGTTTTTTAGTATTTGGGAAGAAAAACATAGTTGAAAACAACAAAACAATATGGTAAAGGGTAACAATGTAACAAAATTACAGTTAAACATAAAGTATAATACATGTATGTACAAAAAAAGTTGATAATTTAGACCTTTCATCATCTTTTGTGGTTGTGAATGATTGTACCTTTAAGGAATTTTAATTCGTAATGAAGGACAATCTCAATTAGGATGAAAATGGCAGTATACTTTGAAATAAAATGTAGCCGTTGAAATCAACGAAATATGGTAGTATGTGATAATAATAATCGGTGAATTAACTAAGAGTCTAGATAAACGATAAATGGAAATCATAAATTACATTAGGAGTTTCGAGGAAATCTGTTTTATCTTATTTAATTAACCCATTCTCACACAATCCCACCTTTTTTGACGCCCTTTAGGAAAAAAGCTTAGAAAAACACTGTGGATAGTGGAGGAATTGCCTATCCCAATCAAATTATTCAGTATACACAATATTTTCTTATAAAGATATAGATTTCATAATTCTTATAATCTGAAAGTTGTCGTCTGGAATTCCTTTAAAATTGAGCCAGTCTAAAAAAAATTGATGTCATGTAGTGGGTTAAATGTTAAATATAAAAAGCATCATAATACAGACCAACTATAGTTATAAGTAGCTGTAAGATATCCCATGGTTTAACAATTTACTTAAAACAGAATTTACATAGTATCAGATAGATAATAGTTGATAACTGCACGAGCTAAATTTTTGTTCATGAAAAACATCTTATGGATGAAATTTAGCTCCTATACCTGATGCACAAAAACATAAATCGGGCCGCTACCGGTAAAGGCTTAACCTTCAATTTCATTCTTATCTTAATATTTTTAAAATTCAAAATATTTACGAGTAATAAAATAACTCTTTCAGAGGTCAACACAATCTGTAATTAGAGTGCTATCAGTCATTTTAGACGATGTGCTACCCGAATCAATATTTTGGCTTAAGAATACTGTCATTTATACCACACAAGCCTCAGTGGGTGAACAAAGACCAACCCCGTCTATACCTGTATAGACAAATTTGGTCCCTGATAACTCACTGAAACCCGTAGTTCAATGGGTGCAGCTTTTTTGCTTGAATGAGAGCCATAGATAAACACTTCGAAGGCCAGCCATAATTTGCACGAGGTTGTATAAAAATCGTAACTGGGTTTTTTGTAAGATCATTTCTATTTTTATACACTAACAATTGCACGTGATGGTATACATATAGCTATCGAGTATCTCCCAGATTTTTATTCTTCTGTTATGCTCTATAAAATCTTGTTTAAATTGGACTAAAATCAAAAACTGAATTCTCTGGAAGCATTATCTACATGTCAACCTTTTATCTGAAACTGATATAAAAATAATTCTGGCTAATAAGAGTCAAGCAGATGGTGTAGACTAAGATCAGACTGCACATATGTGCAGGCTGATCCTTGTCTGTACCCTCTGCCCAGGCAAGGGTATTCCTGGTTCAGCATGACAAGAGTTAAAGTAACACCATAAGCTCTGTTTGTAGACAGGTAATGAGCTTTGCAATCTATAAATAGCAGCACTTACATTCAAAAGTGACATTCAAAGTTTTATGAACTAAAAAAATAGTTTAACCAAACAATCTATAGACTGGTCCTTATGAAATTTAACAGCACATTTTTGTGTAGACGCAGATGGCTGAATTCTATTGAGTTTAGGTTTAATAGAAGGCATTACGATAATCACCAATTCTTTTTCTGTGTTCGAAAGCGACAGAAACTTGGTGTTAAAAGGATAATATGCCTTCATAAATATCAAGAACTTTTCAAAATCATCTGCACAAACGAAAAATTAGAAAGCAACATTTTTGGATATTTAGTAGACTGGTCCATTACTACATACCGCGAAACCCCTCTCTTAGAAGGAGATATACATGTATGTTGCATTGAAGATGAAAAATAATTTACGTGAATGTGAATACAGGCATGATACAGATGCTTTACAATTATGTACATACTAGAAAATAAATCACAATGTCTGTCAAAAACATATGTTTGAAAAGAAGAAATTAATTGATATATACCAGTAGGAATTTGGACGGGTTTATGTTACATTCATTTACGGCTGCAGACGACGTCTTACGTGTCTACGTGTTGTAAGAAAATATCAGTATTCGACAGGTCTTTGCTTTAAAAGGAGCAATTATTTGTGAGAGGTTTTAGACCTTTCGAATCAAAATCAATGCAGGACTCTATTATATATGATGTTATCTTAGGGAAATTAAATTAGACAAGCATTCTTGACTGAAACCTTTGGCTGAAAAGGAGAAATTGCTTTTAATAAATCGGGGTGTTTCCTCACACTATTATTTGCACGACTTCTTATCAAAATTAAAATACATTGTTAGAAAACACGAAATTGCGTTCATATTGAAATAAATTACAATGTTCGAAAAGAAGAGGGAGAAAACATTTTAAGAAATTGCTTTCAATATGTTTACAAATGCAATTTACTATTTAGACCGCAGTAATGTGCGTTCATATCAAACATATTTTACGGTATTCGACATATACAATATATGAAAACAAATTGCGTACCATTCACCTAGATTATTATTTTTCAAAGAGGAACGCCTCAATTATATGTTCGTATCGAAACGAGTTTTTAAACACATTGTTCGACCAAATATTTTATATGAAAGACCAAATTGATTTTGATTTATTTAGATTTATAATTCTCAAATACTAATGTACATATCGATAGTATTAAAATGTTCAACAAAAACATAGTATGTAAAGAAGAAATTGCTCTTAATATTTTTTCAATGATCCTCGTAATATTCAAATTAGATTACAGTTCAATTTTGAGATGTTTTATGTTCGAAAATTATTACTTTTTACGACTAAAAGCCTTTATTGGTAAAAGAAAATTTATGCACGAATATTAACCCTTTTCTGTTTTACAGAATTGCGGACCTGTCCAAATCAAAGAATTTGCAGACAAAAATTAGAATCGATTTATTTGATTATTAACCATTTATTAGAACAGGAAATATTGTCGAAAAAGAAGAAACCGCTTGTTTCAAGCGATTTCTTCTTTTTACACAATTTTCTTCTAGGAAATGAAACGGGAAAGGGTAAAGACTGATCAATCACCAAGAATCTTACGCTAATAATAGTTATGTAGGGTTTAATAGGCTATAAGTTTATAGTTTAAGATCCAAATTTGCATTTAAGATCTTCAAATGGTTTTACTCTGGTGGCAGGACCGTCCTTGCGAAATCGCACCATCACGTTACCATTAGTCGTCCAAAAACTATAAATCCTTTTGTTCTTCTTTAGGTCATTTAACGATTTCACCAGTTTGTAGTTAATAGCAGTGAGGTCTTCACACACAAAAACTTTACTTCCTGCTTTTTTCAGTTTACCTTTAGATCTGAACACACTCCATTTAGTGTGATAGGACTTGAACTTCACCAATATCTGGGGCGATTCATTGTTGGATTTAGATCCGACTGGGTGACACCGTTCTATGTCTACCTCTGTTACCTTGTTCTTGCTAGATTGAAGCATGTTTGAGTTTATGAAATCAACAACCCGATTCGTCATCTCACTCTCCTCTAACTTGGTATCCATTGACATGTTAACAAATCGCAAGGAGTTTCTTCGTCCGTATTGCTCGAGGTCGTTAAGCGAAGTTTTCAGTGAAACATTTTCTACAGACAAATCCTCGACTTTTTCATTTAGGTCTTCAATTTCAACAGTTTTTTCATCGATTAATTGCTTTTGTTTATCAATGATTTCCATTTTTTTGTCAATTGTATCCTGTAATTTACTGGTGTGCTTTGCTATTTCGTCTGAAATGTATGTTTTCACCGTATCGATGGCAGTTTTTAGAGCAGAATCTATTGCCCCAGTAATGCTGGGCGTTAACATACCCTGTATTAGTGGAGTAAGTGATGCTATCAAAGTAGGGTTGCTAAATGCTTCAACCAAAGAATCTGCCGTCAATGGAGTCGACTTTGATTTTCTACTAGACTGAGATCTCTGTTTGATATTACTTCTGAATACAAATGAATGACAATTGTAGTACTGTGCAAGAAGTGAATCCATTTGTTAACCTAACTCAGATTAACTGAAATGGCGAGATTTTAGCACAGTAAGTGTTGCCATCATTACCCCAGTCTAAAACTGGTAGAATAGTTTTGTCAATAGCATTAGACATGCCTGTTTTTCAGGAGTATAACCCATAAATGACTCAAGCCTGCAGGAATTTCACTTGTTCAACTGTCTTTTGATAGAAATTTAAACTGCAGCTTACTAGTGTGTGTGTGCTTTGTTTAGTACAAGAAGAACAAAGACTCTGGAAATACTAACCTTTATAGCATTTGTTTTAAAATTTTAGGAGAGTGTGTTTTTAAGTTCGCCAGAGTACAAGATGCTGAAAGTAAGCTTTTGTGATAAGCTTTTGTGTGTCATGCATGGTCGGTCGCATGTCGTCAACAACAATTTAAACGTCTTCTTCGCAGTAACCACTGGGCAAATTTCAACCAAACATGGCAGAAATGTTCCTTGGGTGCACCTTCTCCAAATTTGTTAAGAAAATTCGATTGACCCCAAAATATAGGTGTGTCAGGTTTTTTATCCAGGGCAGTTTTTACCATGAAATCTTTAAACATCTTCTCCTCAGTAACCATTGGCACAATTTCAAATAAACTTGGCAGAAATGTTCCTTGGGTTACCCTTCTCAAATGTTGTTTGCAAATTTGATTTACCCCCTAAATTGCTGTGGCAGGGTGGGCTTTATTTGGACTTTTAAATCTCCTCAGTGGCAGGGCGTGGATTATGACTTTGAAATATTTAGACATGTTCTCAGTAACCGTTGGGCTAATTTCAACAAAACTTAGCATGAATGTCTTATGGTTATCTTTCTCAAAAGTTGTTTGTGAAATTTTTATTGACCCCCTAAATATGGGTGTGGCAGGGCAGGGCTTATTTTGACTTTATAGCTTGAAACACGTTCTACTCAGTAACCACTGGGTCAATTTCAACCAAACTTGGTTAAAAATGTTCCTTGGATTCCAAGTCAAAACTTTTTCATGAAATTTTGATTGCCCCCCCCCCTCCGAAAAAATAGGCGTGGCAGGGCGAGGCTTATTTTAACCTTTGAAATCTTTAAACCTTTTCTCCTCAGTAACTACTCGGCCAATTTCAACTAAACTTGGCCTGAATCTTCCTTGGGTGACCCTTCTTAAAAGTTGTTTGTGAAAATATTGATTGATGGCCAAAATGGGCGTGGCAGGGTGTGGAATATTTTAACTTTGAAATCTTAAAACAACTTATTATCCTAAACCAATTGGGCAATTTCAACCAAACTTGACATGGTTCTTACTTAGAGACATTTCTTAAAAGTTGATTCTGATAATGTTGGGGTGTCGTGGGTTTCATCAGCAGCACATATCCTTTACCGCGTTTTGTGTCCCACATGGGTAGATGATCCTAAACCGAAATGGAATGGCAGCTTGAGGCTAGGAAAGGATGTAATGCTAAAACTGGTGAGATATACCAGGAATCCATTGTTACATGCACCGCATTATTGAAAACAACTTTCATCAGACATTGGACACAATCATTGTGACAAGTGCCCTTTTTATCCCGCCAATGGGCTAAAGCAGTAAGTGCAATTGAGATGGGCAACTAGTGAGAAACAACAACAGATCTGCAGTGTTTAATAAATAGGACAACTTTTAAGATTATAATTACTTTCTTTTCAAAAAGCATACTTGTAGTGATCAAGATAAAGTTATCAATATGACAAGTCGTTGTATGTGCCTTAGTCCATATTTGCGATGACCATTTTTGTTGCTAAACATAAAATGTCACATTTAATCTGACTCAGGAGTAGATGTGACTTTGAAAGAAATTTTCAGATAACCTCAATGTCACAGCTCAAGGTCAATCATGCCTGTGTTCTTTCAAGTTTTTTCAAGCATCATATATAACACAGGTGAGCAATTCAGTGCCATTCTGGCTCTCTTTTTTAAATTGTTGGACCTTTTGGAAAAATCAGAGTTCCATCATGTATCAAATATATTTCCATCCAAGGGATGCAGTGTTTACAGTTTTGTTTCAGGAAGCACATTTCATTCATCAATTTTACATTTATATGGCTGATACTTTGATTGCTGTATTTTACACCTGTTGGAAGTTGGTCATAATATACACGAAAGTATCCTACAGAATATGATGAAAATTGAGAATAAGAACTTTATTGGTTGGTATTTCATATTTTGATTATAATATGCATGAAAGGTTTCACAGAATATGATGAATGACACAATATTCTTCGCAACTGTCTCGGCTTAATCTAAAATAGATTAACAGCCTACGTAGGCTATTAGGGAAATACCGTTGTTTATTCAGATGAACGACCGCTGTTTAAGAAAAAGGACTTTTCAGAATATTGTATTAGAGTAGTATACGAGAGGGAATAAGAATGGTCAAAATTTGTGACATGAAAAAACATGGATACCTACATTTAAAACCGTAATTTATACGGGTTAAGAATTCACAGAATCTGATAAAAGGTCACCCAGTGAATACCATATTCCCCCAAAATTCTAATGATGTAATTGTAGCGTTGTCTATATTAAAATTCAAGCTTTTTAATATGCTGTTAGTGTTTTTCATACTTACATGAACACAATTTTGAGTACGAAACTATCTTTGTATGCTAACACACAAAGTAGATCCATAAATTTTTACTCAAAACTTAAGACAATTGCTTTGTTTTGAATAATGACGCCGCCGTCATAGCGCAGTTGGTAGCGCGTCGGACTGTCAATCTAGAGGTTCCGGGTTCGATCCCCGACGGCGGCACTCATCCTTTCCGACTATTTGTCTCTCACCAATGGGTCGATAATCGTAGGCCTATGTGGGAATAGCAGCTGGAGGCTAGGAAAGGATGTTATGGTAGTAATGGTGTGAGAAATACCAGGGTTCCATTGTTAGTGCTCCAGCCGCCGCGATATAACTGAAAGATTGTTGAAAGCAGCGTAAAACTCCATTCAAACAAACAAACAAATTTAATAATGACGAAAAGAATATATCCCAGATCCTGATTTCTGAACTGAATTTGACCACCTGCTTCATTTATAAAGCTTTAAAGTGGCTCTTGATCACGAAGTGCTAATGGTGAGATATTTTGAACGTCCTCTGTCCGTCGTCCGTCAACAATCTTAAGACGATATCTCCTCTCAAACCGCTGGGCGGATTTCAAGCAAATTTGGCAGGAATGTTCCTTTGGTGGTGCCCATTGGAAATTGCTGAAATAAATGAAATCCGTTATGAACTCTGGTTTGCTAGCAAAAAAACTGAAATTATATGAGAACTTTTGAATTAATCTCCTCCTGACTCAGAAGGCGTAGAGCCTTGTTATTTGGCATGAAACATCAGCACAATGACCTCTTTTAGAATTGCTAAAATCATCACTCTCGTGTCCCAAGGGGCGGAGCTCGAGAACTGGGGCCTATATAGAAATAAAGAAGGAATATTAAAACGATATCTCCTCCAAAATCGCTCGGCGGATTTCAACCAAATTTGTCAGGAATGTTCTTTAGGTGATGCCCTTTGGAAATTGCTAAAAGAATTGAAATCCGTAAAAAACTCTGGTTGCCATGGCAACAAAACTGAAATTTTAATAAAAACTTTGCCTTAGCACATGGCAAATAACGCCCGTAGGGCGTTATGTTTAAGCCATGTGCTAAGGCAATTGCACTTTTTACTCCAATAAACGCAGCGAAAAATACACTCGGCCCATATAATTGCAATACGTCTATTTTCAAATCCAAAACGGATAAAGAGATGAAAATAAAAACAAATAAACGAACTGTGGGCGGAGTTACTTTTTCTTTGACAGGCGTATGGGTACATTGACACAGTTTATCGCTCGAGTCGTTGTAACGGCGGACATTTTATTTCGTCGCTTTGGTTTTTTGAAATGGAAATTCGAACATTCGTTGGATTTATTTGGAATTATTATGAGTAAATACTAACTTTAAACTCTGTAAATTATGATATCTGGGTCGATAACAGTTAGAATTATGAATAGATGCTTTGTAAGAGACAAGAAATATAAACCTACCACATGGACACGATGCATGCTGTTGTGGCGAAGCCGATTCGACATCTCGGATTTACGGCTAATAAAGGTGAGTTTTTCGAAATCTTCATGTTTAAAACGAACATTGTAATTGTTATAAGACACTATTTGTTTATCTATTTATTGAAAATACATGGAAGTATAAAAGAATTCGAGGAAATCGAAATTCAAAGGGTGATGTCTATAAATAGTAACAAAACAATTTTGGTATTTCTTGGAAGTGAATTCCCAATATCGGAAATCCCTGACCTTGTTTTGTTTCTATTTTTGTCGAAAATAGTTCTGTCTTTTATCGAGTTATAAAGTGCAATTGATTTGATCACGTGATACGATTTGGGCCAATGAAAATACTCTATTTTGAAGTATTGCAATTATAGAAATGAAGAAGGATATCTCCGATATCTCCTACAAAATCGCTGGGCGGATTTCAACCAAATTTGTAAGGAATGTTCCTTTGGTGATCCCATATGACTATTGCTAAAAGAATTGAAATCTTTTAAAAACTCTGGTTGCCACGGCAACAAAACTCAAATTTTAATGAACACTTTGAAAATTATCTCCTCCTGACCAAGTAGGCGTAGAGCCTTGATATTTCGCATGAAGCATCAGTAAAATGACCTATTTCAGAATTGCTCAAATCACTAATCTCGGGCTCCAAGGGACGGAGCCCCTAGGGGGAATGGACTTGTATAGAAATAAAGAAGGTTTTTTAAACCGATATCTCCCCCCAAACCACGGGGCTGATTTAAACCAAAGAATTTAATCAGTTGAAAACTCTGGTTGCTATGAGAACAAGAGTCAAATTTAAACAAAAAAACTCCTGACCAAGAAGTTGAAGAATCTTGAATTTTGCATGAAGCATCAGTACATTGACCCCTTTCAAAAATCGACAAAATTTTAGAGTCACAGGTTGATTAGGCTTAAATAGAAATACAGAAGGCAACCCTTTCAAAACTAATTGGCCAATTCGAACCAAATAGGGCAGAAATACTTAAATTTGCCTCCTTTTAATGATTATATGAAATATTTGAATCTGTTTAAAGCATGGGTTGGTATGGTAACATAATTTGATTCTAGTTTAATGTTAAAGGGAGTTATCGATGTTTCTGAAACCTAGATAAGAAAAAGTTAAAAAAAAAAAAAACACGAAAACTACACCCAAACGAACAATTAATACTTTAAGTTGAGTCAGTTATCGTCTTTGAGCTAATCTAATAAGCGTAAAGTGGCTTTTTGTGGTTATATGGGAAAGGTTCAGCGGAATTCCAGGTTATTTATAAATATCACGGAATTCGGCTGTCGACAGCGAATGACCTCATTTGCATATGACTCAAACAACTGAAGGTTACACATTTACTAGCGAACAGCCAAAGTCCTAAATCATGTCACCTGAAAAGGTTAGCGCAAAACTACGGTAAGTGTTTATATTCGCAGTAACACTTAAGATAGTTTCCTGCTGATCTTTACAGAATTAAAGATCGGCCAGCGAAAATAACTCCTGATGACGTAACGATGACGTTGGTTTGATGTAATTTAAACTAAATGCAAGGTTCCAATAGTTATTCGCACCACGTGAATGATCCTATATTGTTCGCAGCTGTCCCGGATATATCTAAAAACAAATTATTAGCCTACGTAGGCTATTAGGGAAATACCCTGCTTTTTCAGATTAGCGACGTCAGATTTTTCAAAACTACCTCTCGGAATATTGTATTCAACTAGTATATGAGAAGAAATAAAAAAATTAAAATCTGTGACATGAAAAAAAAACCATCGATACCTACCTTTAAAGGAGATCTTCTCCCGTCCCAATTTGAATTAGGCCTTGAAGAAAAAGAGCCTTATCTCAGGTGAGCGCCAGGGCCACTGGCTCTCTTGTTATGAAAATATCATTAAGGAAAAGTAACTGCTTTTTGAATAGTTATTGATGTCATTTTCACACACACAAAAAAAATATCTTAAATCTACAAAGTTCGCTACAAATTTAATGCAGTATATTTCTTTAATTGGAATTCATCGGTTGAGATCTTAAGTTTTCGATTGATGTTGACTGTACTGCTAGCAGAAGTCAATGACGTAGTGTTTACGTCGTGGAAACCACAAGTAAGGCAGTTTTCGGTGAAATCGAAAGATTTTTTTCACCGAATTCAAGTTCCATTCCGGTTATTATTCCTTGACGATTTGCTTCTTTTCATTCTTTTTTTAAAGTCATTGAGTCTTTTTCCATTACAAAATCAAAAGATTACCATTCTTTCAAATGTCTGAAAGAAGTAGAATTGGAAATTTGGAAACTGGGAGCTACAGTTTTTCACCTAAAATCTGTGCAAGAATAGTGCCCTGGTATTCCGAGGATCAAGGAAAATTGAAAGGGATACCAGTTATATCGGGCTAAGGATTCCGCTAGGACCCTTCAATATTTCTCGGGTACAATAAATCTGAATGTATCAAGTAAAGCTCCTGTTTCACCGAAGACGTTTTTATAAACTTCAACTTGTTTTTTCTTTAACTAGTTACCAGACGACAACATTTTGACTGGTCCAAATTGAAAGAAGTTGCAGACGATTTCCTGGGGCTGGGGGCTTAAATGAGCAGGATCGTGTGGGAATGATTTTATGTGACTTTAGTAGGGATTCCTGTTGGATCCCACTGAAGCAAACTTATTGTTGATCTACGAAGACCCTTTTTCTGTGACATTGTGTTTAACTAATTACCAGAAGACCTGAATTGAAAGAAGTTGCAGACAACAATTTAAAGTTGATGAAATTTTAAAATTCCCTGTCTTTTCTGGGAAGAAATCATTGTGGAAAATGAAGAAATTGCTTGTTGCTTCAATTTCTTCATTTTCTTCAATGTTTTCCAAATCTTTGCTAGGCGTACAATACATGTAATTGGTTTAAAGAAAATCGTGCATCGGTTGAAAGAAAAAATGATCAGACAGAAAACAATTTTCATATTTACAACATTTACATTTTTAATGGGATTTAACAGTATTTCAGTGATATCGCGGCGGCTGGAGCACGTGACAATAGATTCCTGGTATTTATCACACCAGTACTACCACTATTTCCTTTCCTAGTCTCCAGCCGCTATCCAACTTAGGTTTATCCACCCATTGGTTAGAGGAAAATGTCGGAAAGGATATGTGCCGCCGCCGGGGATCAAACCCATGGCATCCAATGATAACATTTTCATTAAACACTGTATAGTTACTATTAGTCTCAGTATACGAAATTTAATCAGTCATTTGCTTAAAAAGTAGACATAACGAAAAATGTGTTTATACAAAATCGCAGATTTTCTTCAATTAGTTCTATCAGTCCATTGTACAATTCCAATGCAATTGTACATCCATAGGTACTTGTAATTTCGGTTTAAGTATAATGGCTAATTCCTCAAAGTCTCTAGAGCAAATTTTCCTACGTAATTAATACATCTTTCTCGTCGATTGTCTTTCCAAAATCATGACCTCCAAAGACTTCGAGGATAAAGTACATTAGATCGGGTTTGCCATTTGGAATGTTGGCGGTTTTTTTGCACACGAATTGAATGCAGATTTCAATGCGTAGCTATTCTGTCAAGTGCTGCCTGAATAAGTCGTGTAAAGCAAAATTTTAAGCATTCCACATGCCCTGGATTTAGATCATCAAAATCATTACTATCTTTCAGATCCTTAAAAAATCCACCAATGACTTCCTTGGTTTTTTAATGATCTCCACGAAGCCTCAATTCTTTGATTCGAAACACTTCTCCAATAAATAAAGATGTTCTAGGGACAACACCAAGTTCTTTCAGGAGTTTCAAGGTAGTATGATGCAATTACAGCGGAATTATTATTACTCTGCGACACTTCTAGTAATAGCATTCTTCTGCTATAACCGTAAATCGTACTATGAATATAAAATCCAAAAGGTTTAAGTTTATCATACCAATCTACGTGCCATACATAATTTGGACCTTTAACCCTGTACCTGCGCCTTGGAAAATTATCAATGAAACATCTATAGGATCTTTTTGTCTCATTAATGGCAATACCTTGTTCCTTGGTACTCTCAGTTAATAATCATGTATCAAACGTTTCAACATAAACCGGTAACCTATTCACTGCCCATTGTTTACAACCGCTTTTGATATACTCGATATAACAGTATCATCAGGTGTGTAATCAATTCGAGGTCTAAAGTTATTCCCCCTGGGGATCCTTTTCAGCTGCCGCAATGATATTCTTATGATGTTCAAAAACCCGCACTGAAAATATGTTGTAATCTTTTCCAGTCTCGTAGAGTGGCCGTCCTCAGGGATATTGGAAGGCGTAATTAATGCCACTTTGAATACAGTCAACGCACAGAACCATAATATCAGTAATTTGACCTTCATTATAAATGACACTTGAGAAAAAAATAGAAAAGGGAGTGATTTATATGTACATGTATCAAATCATGTTTTGTGGTTCTGAAAACCGGGCTTGCTAATAACTACAACCTCGTTTCTTGACTTACAGGATAAACCAAGCGTTGCACTTCATGTAATCATAAAAAGTGCAACGGTTGTATCTTCTTTTTTTTTTAAATTATTTTTCTTCAGCGACCATTTCACATTGTCGGTCCATGATTAAGTGAACTCTGTAATCAATGGTGTTAACCAGCCAGAGTGGCTTTACGACCCATTCGGAGACAAAGAGTAGAAAGGATATTTGTCACGGCCGGGGATCGAACCCTGGGCCTCACAATTGAAAGTCAGACGCTACTAAATGCGCTATGGCATCAACCTGTTGGCTTGTTCATTAACCAAAGGGTTTATATAGTATCTTTTACAATGATATAATTCTAAAATCGATAATAGTTTGGTACCTTTAAAGGAACGATTCTGCTACATATTCTTCTCCAGGGAAAATGTCCACGTCGTCTTCGTTCGCTTCGCGCCAAATAGCCAAGAGATAAGAACTTAGACAAAAGAGCTAAGACCTAAGAGATAAGCTTAGAGATAAGAACTCAGACAAAAGAGCTAAGACCTAAGAGATAAGCTTAGAGATAAGAACTAAGACAAAAGAGCTAAGACCTAAGAGATAAGCTTAGAGATAAGAACTAAGACAAAAGAGCTAAGACCTTAGAGATAAGACGTAAGAGAAATGTCGTAAAAGATAAGACAAAATAGCCCAAATGGTTTTCCATACTTATCACATCAAATAGTAAGCGCCAAACCACGCTATTTTTGTTATTCAAATTATATGCGAAATCCACACGGTTATTCACACCACGTGAATGACCCTTTATAGTTTGCAACTGTCTTGGGCTAATCTTAAATAGATTTATAGCCTACGTAGGCTATATGGGAAATACCTGTTTTTCCCTGATAAGCGACCTTTACTTTCGCAAATTTGCTTTCCAGTATAATGTATTCAAATAGTGTATGAAAGGGAGCAAATATAATTAAGATCTGTGACTTCAAAAACATCGATTCCCTACCTTTAAAAAACCTCATTCAGTAGAACGCACTGAAAGTACTGATGATGGACGTCCGTGTTGACATAGTATAATGATATGCCCTTTCTGGTGTAGAAAATGACGTTTTTCATATAAGGTCATATACAATATAGATTATCTTACTAAAGCATAAAGTCTCGCCTTGCCCGATTTGTTTTATATGGAATACAGTTTTTTCCCCCATTTTAGAGTCCTGAGGTCGATCAAAAGTTCTGAAAAAGTGTCATTGTTACATAAATCACTTGTCTTACCGATGGAAATATGTTATTTATCTATTATTTGGCTGTGCAGCTACACATGTTATATCCCAATTAAAATTGCATTTGTGCATGCTACTGTTGTAAAAAGTAACAGGAAGCCATGGTTGGGTGCACATACTGTCCGCGGTTTTACTGAAATACCAGTGAAAGTAACGTTAAACCCAAGTTCACTTGATCGCAGTCTAACTAGCTTCAACATCAATTACTTTTTTTTTCTTTTCCAAGATTATCCTTTTCCGATGACGGTCCACAAATAATTAAGTTATCATTTAAGAAACTTGGACAATGTTAGATTAGCAATATTCACTGAGAACTATTTCCAACAAGAAAGAAATGAGAGATTCCGTATATATTTTATACCCTCTGCGACCCGGTATATGGATTCCCATTTCTACATAATCATGATTTTTGAAGAATTGTATTATGAAAAACATGGGAGAAAAGGAGAAATCGCTTGTTTCACAATGTTTTCTACCCTATCTGGGTCTTAGTTTTCAATTTGAATTGTCGTCTGTAACTTGACCAAAATTTTGTCTTTTGGTAATGGATTGGATTCAAAATGATTATGAACATTTTTGAACATATGTAACTGCATAACTTATCACTCCCGTGGTATACAGCTTACATGCTTAGTTCTAAAATTAGAAGGCAACTTAATCACCTCATATTTGAAAGACTGTGCGTTATTGAAACCATGAACGCATGTACACTAAGCGCCTTATTGGCAGGTGTTTATATTAGAGGAGTCTTTACGAGGTTTACGAATTAGATAAAATCCTCGTATTACACCATTTACTAAGTGTACAATTGTTTAGGAGAGGCAGGTTTTGAAAAAATAATAAATCGAACCCAACTTCTTCAAACCTAGTAGCATTCTGCCGGATTTTCCAAACTGGGTAACACTGTTAGACGACTTCGGAGTTCATCAAAAACTATTAGCAGAAGGGCGTGTTTATCTTCGACCGATCAACGAAATATTTAGTATTAGTTTCATGCATTGGGACCGTAGCTTCTCTGCTTATTCATTCATTAAATATATGAGCTTCCACAATAGGTTCGAGTAATGGATAATGTAACAAATCGTCGTAACTTTATCTAATTTAAGGATGAGTTAAGACGTAAGTTGACATCGTTTAACATTTATATGAAGACCTTTTATCTAGCCAGTTGGCGAATTTAACGTCGTCACTACATCTCATTTATGCTATTATTACGACATTGTTCAATATTTTATCATGAGGTTTCTCGTTGGTCAGTTTGGTGACTTTACTTATTTAAGCTGTAGTCACGTTAGTCAACATAGTTTAATATTTATATGAAGTATTTTTTGTTGGTCAGTTTTGTGACTTGATCGTCGTAACTCCATCTTATTCAACCTGTTCACCTTTTTGCTACATGTTACCGACCATTAATCGTTAAAATAACGCCGTATATTTCCGGTCGGAGTTTAGAGGGGCCAGCGTTCCGTCAATTTTCACCCTTCACAAAGAAAGCGACATTTTAATCGATAAACAAGTTCAATAGTCTTAAATGTTTGTTAGGCAATTTGAAAATCGTCTGTATAATAAGGCTTAAAGTTACCGATGAGATATTTATGGTTTATTGGTCACTTTAAATTTGTTATTGGTTTAAATGTGTGTTTTTTTTCGCACTATGAATAGAAAAATTCATAACAATATGAAATAACTTGTGGAATTGTTAAACATGGGTTTGAGCGTGAGCAGGAGAATCACAAAAACAGTTAAAGACATGATAAGCAATTAAAATGGAGGACTCCCCTACCCCGTTGCGTGATGAATGATGGGCACTCGAGGTCAGCACCCTGTACAATTGATCAATCGCGGCTGTTAATCTAATATCAAAAATACAAAGACATAAGAAAAACTTATATCAAACATTTTTTTTTTTGAGAAAACCTAGTATGTTTAAATTTATTGATTTATTATCATGTAAAAAACCAAAAACTATGAAAAATCTAGCAGTTTTTATTCATGAAGGATTTGAAATTAGAAACAATTACAGCTGACAGGAAAGCATGCAGTTAAAGACATGATAAGCAATTAGGTTTATTTGTCATAAACATGTATTTTGATATGCATGTACTTTTCCACCAATATCATTTCGCCTTCTATTTAAACAATGATTACTCCAAATAATAATTACTATTTGTTTATTTATTCAGATACGCCGTGAGTACAGCTTTAGTTAAGCTGTGGTTGTTGGGTTTCTAAAACAACCCAAAAACTGGCATGGTGCAAGGGACATAACAGCTTTGAAGATAAGAATACTTGTTGTCTCCCTTGCACTAAACATTGTTAAAGACTATAGCGAGATACGGTCGTGGGTGCCGGCAACACGCACAACGGTGTCTCGCTTACATGAAGACCGCAATATTATTATTCCTTTCAACTAAACAAAGTCGAGGTCATTTGAACACTATGAATTGATAACACCTAACCTTCTCTCGCCAGCAGTATATCTAAAAATATCGAAACATTCAAGAATCAACAACTGCATGTACTTTAACCACCATTGACATTGTAAATGTTTGTATATTTATGTGGTTTGATAGGCAATATTGCCTTTATTCCTGAATAAACGATCTATCTATCTATCAAGTCAAACTATGAAATAATTTATTTGGACATGAAATGAATTTGGACTCCGACATTGGCCACCATTTTTGATAACCTTTTTGTTGGTTTAGCGACTTAAACGTCGTAGCTTCAGCTTATTCAAACTAGTTGCGAAGTTTAGGTCGCAAAACTAACTTTTCTACTCTTTTGTAACATGCTACTGGCCATAAATCTTGCAAAATAACGCCGTTTGAAATCGGATCGGGACTTCCTGTTGGAGTCAGAAGGCGTGACCATAGAGTTAAGTGGGCGGGTTTTAGTCAATTCAAACATATCACAGTATTTGGTCAGACTCTCTAGAATCTAACAAACAGAATTTATCCGAATTTTGAAATTTGATTGTGACAACGCCGCCACCATAATCAGTCAAGTAGTCATTCCAGACTAGGTTTCGGATAAGACAAACTTGTTTCCGGAAGAAAATCTAACGAAAGATCATTTTTATCTGGACTTTCACTCGAAAAAGATCACTTCGGATCTCCCTATCCCAATCTACTGATGCGAGACAAATCAGGAATCCATTGTTAGGTGCTACAGTCGCCGCGATATGATTGAAAAATTGTTAAAAAGCAATAAATTGTTAAGCCCCATTCAAACAAACTGCATAGTCCAACAAGAACTTGCATAGTCTTTCCATTTCCTGGACAGTCTCTGTTCGAGGGACGCGATACCCTACATAGCTGTACCGATTATAGCCACTAATTTGATTCGTATAAAAGTTTGTCGACTGCTTAGTAATGTATTCATTAGATGACATGATCATGTGTGTTGTACTTGTTATAAACATCAATTATTGTGGCGAAAATAGGTTGTTCATAGGCCTCAGCCAATTATAAAAAATACTCGGTGTTGGATTCAAGTTGTTTGGACAGGCGAATTGCTAGGCGATAACGTGACAGATCGATGAAGATAAGGACGATGATGCGAGAGTACGATGGTGCTGACAAGGTTTAACGATGGTTAGAAAACGAGGTTATCTCGTGGTCGTTCTCGTTTTCTAATCTTTTAACTCGCGACATGAACGTCACATTCGTAGGTTATTTGGACCGTTTTCTCGTACTCTGAAACTGAAAATAAAACTGGTTTATTGTCGCAAGTGAAAAAACACCAAAACTCCAATAAGTTAAATCCATTATTAAGTTGGAATGCGGAGCAATTCGACCTTAGATTTAACAAAACCACGAAATGAACACTAGACAATTTCATTTCAGGTTTCATGATAACACATATCACGTGATTTCTTTGATATGAATACACCTCGGGTTACTTCTCATCTCAACCTGCCATGGACAATCAGTTAGTTGTAGCCGAAGACAATAATATGGCATATGTAAAGGATGATATAAAAACTCGTTTAGAGACTTCTAAACATGCTTTAGTTTGCTTTAAATTATTGAAAATAAGATAGCAATCAGCACAGTAATTTGTTTCTATGATTCGCCGTCCCGTGTTTGGTAATCACGTGATCTCAAGTGACATGTGGCTAGTTATGCGACCATAGATAGGCAATGTCTAAAAAATATGGCTCAGGTCGTAAATGCATTTTTACAATAATCACGCCGCCCAGTGCTTTAAAACATTCTAGAACGATTAAGGGGGATCGTAGGCATCAAGCAAACGCTATTATTTTGAGATTTACAGCTTTTACTTAGTAAAAATCAAATTGATGCGAAACGAAAGTAGAAGATTTTGAGCATTAGAATGTAAATATATCAACTTCCGGTGTCTACTTATTTACTAAATAATTACGCTTAATTATGTCGTTATTTACAAATTTAAATCAATAATAACATATCAAACCATTAACAAGTGTCATCTAGCTTTCAACTTGGTCCTTTTTACTTAAGATTTTTACGGTTCTAAAGCCGAATAGCGAATAAGGAAATCGCGCGACTAGAGGGCGCCGAAGATAATTTGATAATATCTTCATCATATTATATAGAATGTTTAGGAAAAAGGCAAAACTACCATGTGCAAACAATAACGTTACAATAACGTTTACGTCTTTTTTTTCTTTTGAATTTTACTCGCAACGCTTTAAATATTCTTTTTCCTAAATCTAAACCGGTTTTTCAAATCGATCACCCTGAAACAATTTCAGCGCATTTCCGCAAATTTCCACGTATACTCATAACTTGAAGTGAAATCTACGTGAGTTTAGTTTGATCGTTACAGAATTGGCCGAGTTGATGGTCAAATAATCATCGAGGTCATTGATTCAAAGAAGTAGCAGACGACAATTGTAAGTTGATGAAGTCTTTAAAATCCTGGTCTTTTCGACATTAAACATTGTGGAAAATGAAGAAATTGCTTGTGACAAGCATTTTCTTCATTTCCACAATGTTTTCCAAAGCTTTCATAATGAGGGTCATTTAAAAGCGTCACTGTCTGGCAATGGGTTAAGAAAATGCTAGTTTTTTTATTTCTGTGTGTGGATTTATGTGTTTGTGTGTTATTCACGCACATATGTACACGAATGGAAATGCTGGTTTAAGTTTAAAGGTGAGAGGCTTACCCGGAAAGTATTAAATGAATTTGAACCGAATTCCACAGTTATGACCCTTTCAGTGCATTCCAACTTCTCAGTACTTTCAGTCCTTTGATTTTGTATTCCGTATTTGATCTCTATTTCAAAATTTTCAGGGTATGCTTTTACAACATGGCAAATAAATACAAAACGAAAAATGAACACGTTATAAACTGTTTTCAACCAGTTTCTTATTCAGATATACTTTTTTCACATCATTCCATTTGGTGCAGTTTTTATTTCAATGGCACTTGGCATTTCACATGACATTCCACTGGGTCACGGAAAACATTTTTATCCGACAACCGGTAACATCCGAATGTCTTTCGGCATCCATAACCATTCCAGTAATACATATAGATCTTTTGGTTATGTGAACATGGATAAGCGGTTGGATATGTCTGGCAATCTGAAATGAATTGAGCGGGTTTTTTACAAACGGTACCTAATTTTCCAATAGCTTGCCCTGTCCACTTACTCCGGGTTGGCCCCGCCCCCTTGACTCCAACAGGAGGTTCTCGTCTTCGATTTTAAACGGCATTATTTTGTAAATATTTTAGCCAGTCACCAAACCAACAAAAAAGTTAACAAAAATGACGTCCAAAATTTATTTCTGATCTAAATGAATGAATTCATTGGGCCTGGTTATTTGATCGACAGTCGAAATTTGTCAACGGATCGCTGACCCAACCTACTGACCTCCAGAATTAAAGTCTAAATGAGGTTATAGACGTCATTAGATTCTAAATTATCTGTTCAGGTACATAAGATGAAAGGCAACTTCGTTACTGCAGTTAGAAAGTTAAAATCGCCAAGCCTCAAAATGACAAACATTAAAGCCGGAGCTCAAAGTTCCCTTCCGGTCTAAATCAATGATTATGTTTGCCAATCATTTTTGGCTCTAATGACCGTGATCAAGTAGGTTATTTGGATGACTAGCGAAAGTTAAAATGTCATCACTGACGTCTTAATTTATGTAAACAAACCTTAAAGTGTGGTACTACAAATCTTCGACCATGGGATGTCATGGGTACGATCCCCGGCGGCAGCACATATTTTATGTCCATAAACTTTTATGACTCATTGAAATTTGTCGGTTTGATGTACAGTACTTTCGTGTGAGTGTTCTGAATTTGGCAAAATTATCAAAACTTGGCGAATGAGTAGAAAGAAAGAAGGGAGATATATAATATATTGGAAATTATTAAACATATATAATCATAACATATTGTTAAGAAAAAATAAGGTGTTTGTTCCATACCAAAATAATACTACTTATTCTAGAGTAACAATGTTAAAACGGTCCGGTTAGACGACGTTGCTGTATAAAGCTGATAAGCGAAGCTGTCGGTTTTACGCACGATTGGAATGTTTTGTTTAACAAATTAATTGGCCATTCATATTCGCACTGTCTTAAAACAGTTTGGTCGTGCTCGGACTTACTGTCTATATATTTTTACCTCCGAATTCTACCCAAAGGATGCATCTTCTACATACCGCTTTTTAGAGATGTACATAATCATGTTAACCTGGTAAACGACCGCCCGCCCTCTCTCGCCCTCTTTATCTGGGGATTTTAAAGCGCAAATTTACATAACGAAATTGGTCTGTGTGGTAGAATACTCACATCGCACGCAATAGCCTCCTAGTTCGAACCTTGCTACACGCTCAAATCCCCCATCTCTCAAACTCTCTCCCGCTAGCTCCACTGGCTGAAAGCCAACGAGCTTTTGTCATGATGTGGTTTCCGTCGTCCGTCCGTAAACTTTAACTTCAAAAATCTTCTCAGAAAGTACTTAACATAATTCAACCGAACTTAACCAAAATTCACAGGAAGGGTCCTTGGGTGGCCTTTATCAGATCCCTTCAAAGCATTTTGATCGGGTGAAATATATGTAACGATATATACATGTAAATTTATCGTTACAATACCTCAAGGGGATGAAAATTATTGCGGGCAGGTTGTGTCCCCTAGCGCACAAATTGGCAGATCTGTGCAAAATCGAAAGTAGATTTGGGTAAAAAGTGGCACCTCCGATAATTCGGCCATTAAACTTTTTCTGCCCAGCTTATATATCTCCTGTATACATATCTCAGGCTTTCAGCGCTTTCAACGCTTTGATTTGAAAAATGATTGAATGATCTTTTCATCGGAAAAAGATAAAGGCATATATTCGTACATGTGAGTGGGTGGCTATTTGGGCTGAATGAAGAAAAATCCCTTGTTTATGATATTTGTCTATGGGGTGGAAGGAACTCGAATTACGGACCCCTATGGGATGGTTGTAATGGTGGTACTACGGACCCCTATGGGAAGGTTGTAATGGTGGTACTGGTGCGATAAATACCAGTAACCCGTTGATAGGTACTCCAGTCGCCGCAATTTGACTGAAAAATTGTTAAAAGCGGCGTTAAACACCATTCAAAAAAGTAATTGACTTCATTTAAACCTTCAAAAGGATTTTCGAGATAGAAAATATGTTATATTTTAAAGTAACAGCCAAAATTTAAAGTAATATCGTGAATATGTTTATATTTCAAGAGACTTTCAAATGAACCCTGTTCTAAAGTAATAATACGAACACTTTTGAAGTAATTTTGACGCCCCTACCCCTTGAATGAATTTTTTCATTTGTAACTGTAATTGCTATGTAACTATCTTATTTTTTTCAATCGTTCGAAGTTAATTCTCAAATTGGCTGTTTTTGTTTTGTAACTTTTATTAAATTAAATCCAAAACTAATTTCAATTTATCCACGAGTTTATTGATTAGCCCAACTTAGCAATAACTAGATGGTTGTCCCAGGACAACTGCTACCGAGCCCGCAAAGTTTTGTAGGCATCATGCTCCGGACAAGCACAATTTTTAGTGTTTGACCTTGAGCCTTGAACATAAAGCTATCAAAAAAAATCTTTCAAATGACACATCTACTCATGATTGAGAATAATTGTGCCAATTCATTTTGAAATCCATCCATAATTGTAGGAGAAATGCTCTTGACAATCACAAATTTAGTGTTTGACGGTGAGCCGTTGAGCCGTGACCTTGACATTAGAACTATCCAAAAGATTCTTTGAAATGACACATCTACAAATGATGGAGAATAATTGTGCCAAGGTATTTTAAAATCCATCCATAAATGTAGGAGTAATTGTCCGGACAAACACAATTTTAGTGTTGGACCTTGATCTGTGACCTTGACATTAGAACTTTCCCAAACATTCTTTCAAATGACACATCTACTCATGATGGAGAATGATTGTGCCAGGCTATTTTAAAAACCATTCATTAATGAAGGAGTAATTATCCGGATAAATACGGACGGACGGACTAACTAACGCACTTACTTACGCACTTACGCACATACACCGACTTGTCATAGTGACAACCATGTCTCGCTCACCACAAGCGGGCTCGACAAAAATGAAATCAGAGAAAATTTGGATCATCATTAAACTTGAACAACACAGTATCCATAAATCTACTGCTAACCAAATATACACTTCAAATGTAATTAACTTAAATTTATTACCAAACGGCAATATTTCAGACTTGTCAAAATTGGAATTCGGATTGGAAGAAGTCGCATAATAGAATTTCAAGTTTCTAAAATTTAAAAACTATTTGTCTTTCTGGTCAGAAAACATTGTGAGAAATAAAGAAATTGCTTATATTAAACTATTTCTTCCTTGTTCAAAATGTTTTCTTAGCTGCTTCACTGAGGGGCGTCAAATGCGGTATTGTGTGGGAAAGGGTTAAACAGTAAACACAAATAAATGGCCAGATTCTTACCATAACATTCTAATCTAAATGTCCAATAGCTCGCCTCGCACACTTACCCCATTGGCCACGCCCGCTGACTCCAACAGGAAGTTCTGCTTTAAGGCGTTATTTTGCCACATTTATGGTAAGTAGCGTGCAACGAAAATTAGAAAAGCTGGTTGGCGACCTCAACGTCGTAACTACAGTTTTGATAAGCTATAATTAAGTCGTCAAACCAACAAAAATGGTGGCCTATGTCGGAGTGAAAAACTCATTTCTTGTCTAAAAGAATGATTTCATTGGTCGACATGTTTATTTGATTGACAACGCGATCTGTCAATTGCACTCAAAAGGGACTTCATTTTGTCTTTTGGTTATGTTTTAGTTATATTTCTAAAGAAATTGTTTTTTATCTTAAAGGCAGGCAGATTTTTTATACCGCATAGTTTGATTTTATTTAATACAGCGGTTTGAAAAGTAGTTCTGCGAAGACTAGAGGCCGTTTATCAAAATAAACCAAGTTGTTTGGCCAATAGCCTACATAGGTTCAGATTACGCCGAGACAGTTGCAGTGAATATTTTGACATTCATGTGCTGCGTATAACCGTTGAGATCACGCATTCAGTCTGAATTCGCTCAAACCAACGTCATCGTGACGTAATCAAGAGTTATGCTTAAAACTTGATGTGTTGCTTCTCTTGCCACTTTGTTATCTTCTGTTAAATTTTGGTCACATTCAAATGATGTTGTGCGGTATCGACAACGGAACGCCGTGATTTCTTAAGATAACGTGGATTTCCGCTGAACCGATCCTATATTACCACGAAAAGCAACTTTAATTCAGTCAGATTACCACGAAGACAATATCTGATGCATATTTAAGTATGAAATATTATTTTGCAGTATTTTTATACAACTAAAAAAGAAAGGTTCCTGTCTAGCTTTCAGACAGATTGATACATCCCTTTAAGCACTTTGATTAATATCTTTAAATCGTTGAGCTCATGTATTGAATGTTTGATACAGCAAAAAAGTGGATACGTTACCTTCAGCAACTGGAGGCTCCAACGGCTTGGCTAAAACGTAAAAGAAAACATCAGTATATCATCCTATAATTTAATCTTAGTTTCGTCTATCAAATACGAGCGGTACGATTGGCTGAAAAAAATCTAAACTTCTACACATAATAATTCAAAAAAATATGTATCAGGTTTTGTAAAGTATTTGCCATGTTAGCATGATGTCATTAAATTATAATAAATGAAGGGAATATTTTTTGTTTTCAATTAGGTATGAAATGAAAAAAATAATAAAACGTGATATATGAAACCGCTTCATTATCTCTAAGATAAATGGCAATTTAACTCCAAAAAAAACCTTTCAGATTTTAGCACAATCAACACAACGACACAGTCAAACCTCAAGAAGACTGTACATAAAAAATCACTGACAAATATTTAGAGTTAACAGCAAAGTCTTCATTTAATACATGGACACTCAAACTTTTAGCAATGACCCTCGGAATCCTGACTCTCCAGTCTCTGGGATCCACGTAAAACCCAGCTGTAAGTGTGTTGTTCGGAATATTAGAAAAAAATGGGTTATTACCAAAGATTAAAATCCGAAAACTATAACAATATCAATAATCTGAGGCTTGGACTAAAACAAATGTACATCCGTCACTTTAAAACGCCACCTTATAGATATATTGTTCATGTAAATACTTTTCAACTAACTACCGAGATTTGAAACAATCCATAAACAGCGTTTATCTAAGAAAAACACGTCTTGAAATTAAGAAAAGTCGTTATGAAGTTCAAAATAATATAAATTAATGAAGATTATTTTAAGATTTGTTAAACATTAGGAAGTAAATGAGTGCAAGTTGGTTTTAAAAGCAAATTACTTCGGTTGAAGATTGAACAAGATAACACAAACACTGCAGTATAATACATGTCCCTTTGTCTTATTCAAATATGTACATGTAACTTCGTCTAACGAACCATTTTGTATAAACTAGTTAGCCAAGAGTAATGTCTATTGTAAAAATATAAGTTTACCAATCGCTTTTTGTCAAACCCTTCCTTTGAACAGTAGTTATATCTTTTTTTACGAAGGTTACTTATTAAGACATCATCACTTGTATTCAAACAATAGCATAATGATTAACTTATCTACAATACGGCCTTCGAGAATAGAACAACATCAACAACAACAAAAAGTGACAAAACATCCATACACATGCACAAACATTCACACATATGCAAAAGGCACACATTTGTGGAATATCATTCATAAAATCGTAAACGTAAACATAATGTACATCTGAACATACATATTCATTAGAATGTAGAAATAAGGAAATATGCTCCTTTATGGTTTTGAAAAATCGTTTACAAACAAAGAAATCTTAACACATTTGATATTTCAATCTGTCTTGACCCTTGTCATGCTGGTCTAGGCATATTCCTGTTTTGCAGGAGGTATAGAGAAGGATCAATCGACACATATGTGCAGGCTGATCTTTACTTGTGCCATTTATTTGTCCCTATTATGACAGAGTTATTCATTCGACTAATGTCAACATGAATTTTAACCCACAATTAATACTCCAGTTCTTTCAGTCCTTTGATTTTGATTCACTTCTGTAGATGATTTATATTCAGCATGGCAATGGTAAAATGTAATGGAATCGAATTAAATATTTAATTTCTCTAAAAGAGAAAGTCGTTTTATATATTTAATTTTTGTCGTGCAAATGTGATTAATTTCATTGTTTGTTTTGGATCATAGGGTATAAAACTGATTCCTACTTAAGTTTAAAAAGATTTGAAATGTAAGGTAGTATCAAACCATCTATGGTCTTAAAAAAACATCACGACGGTAAACAAAACGCATCCAGTTTTTAATGTTAACCATTTTGATACAGAAAAAATGCTGTAGTGTCGGATCGCCTTGGTTTGTTTAATATAACCCGAGCCGCTCATTCATATCTTTTGCCATTCTATTTACAAATACAGACGTGCAATACTCCAAACAATACACCTGAAACCAAAACATGACGTTATATTATGAAAGGTTTGCAGCATTCCAGCGGTTCAAAGGTAGTTAATCCTTTTTAGCATATGTAATTTAGTTTTCATATATTTTATCAATATGGAGTTTCCATGTCGGAATATTGTCAATATAAATGCCCAGTTTCTTCTAAGATACATTTTCTTTTTTACTGCCAATAATCTTCAAAATTACTTTTTGAACCTGTTTAAGTTTTTTGTTGTTCTTTTGTTCCAATTAACATACAAGTAGGTTTAAGGGATTATTACCATATTATTGATTTTACGCCTTAGTTAGACTGTGAGTAGGTCATCTTGTAGGGTCTCATTGATTTTAATGATATCCGAACTGTCATTCGCATATATATCAGTGTTTGAGGAAATATTCGTAGGTATACCATCAACATAAAGCAAAAATAGAATGGGTCTATGAATAGAGCACTGTTGAACTCTTGATGAAATTGGTTTCATGTCAGATACAATTATTTTATCTTTTACCTTTTGATACCTATTACATAAACAAGATTTTAATAAATTGCATGCTTTGGGTGAAAAATGATATATCTTCAAGTTATAAAGAAATGTTGTGATCATCGAAAGCAAAGGCTTTCTCGAAAACAAGAACAACAGACCCAACAGCATTTCATTTGTCAATATCGGTTAATCAAGAATCTATTAAGTGAGTTAGGGCAGTTTGACAAGAGTGGATTTCTCTGAAGCCTTGCTGATGAGAGTATAATTTATTTGATTTTTTTTTAAAAAACATGAGTTGATTAGCTTTACGTCCTTCAAAGATTTTCGACAACGTAGGTAAAATAGTAATTGGTCTGTAATTATTTGGATCACACATTTGAAAATATGAGTGATATTTGCTTTTTCGAATTCCGTCGAAAAGGTGCCTTTCGAAAAACAGTTGATTGATATACTCTTGAATAGTAAAGAAATGAAATCCTTGCGCAATTTCAATAAATTTGCACCACTTTTATAGATTCCAGACCTCTATTTGGAAGTAAATACCGACTAGAAAATATTTTAAATTTTCGAATCTTTCTATATCTAAAGGAACTTTCTCAACAATGTTAGACGTATTCGAAGAGTGCGCGTTGAGTTCATTTAGTATATGTTAAATGCCTTCAACTTCTCTATCAATGAAATACATGTTATAAGGTATTTGGGAAACAGGTACTTAATAAGAAGATATATTTCTCAGATTTTGCAAAAAAATGTGTCAGGTGGATTTTGAATCAAAGTATAGAAGCCATGAGAAATTTGTTAGACAATAAAAGGTCCCTGGCTTATGATGGATTTCTTTCTTTCAATTATTCTTCAATACAATCAGCTAAAAAAAACCCCAAAACAACCTCATTCGTACACATGTAAAGCTGTATTTTTATCATTTATTTGTTGACTTTATTATTATCATATTTTTCAGTATAATTTCCCTTATTGCTTTTTGGACTTCGTTTTTTTTTCGACAATTCAAAATAAAAGAGGGTATTGAAAGACTAATTGAATACTGATTTCACCAATCTTACTTGAGTCTAATTTTTAACATTCTGTCACTATTTGAATGGTCTATTATTTCACGTGTAATTTCATTTATCAAGATACTGTCTAAAGTGCCTGGTAATTGGACAATATCATACTCACGCGGGGGTATACTGGACACCATTTTCAATGAGGCAACAACCAGGAATAGAACGAGTAATCTCATGGCAATATCTGTAACAAGAATTGATGTACAGCATTCAGTGAGACGGTGCATCAGAAGCATCTAAACGACAGCTTACTCAATTATAGTTACAATGTTTACGTCGCTTTAAAAACAAAGAAGTGCGCTGAATCGTAGTCTAATAACTGGCAATCATATAAGTTCTGAATGAGATGTAATGGAAATATCGTGGTAGGCCGTTTGAAAAAGCAACAAGAGCTATGCAGAGCGGCACATGTACGCCCAAAGGAGCTTGTCAGTGGAATATAGTATTTTGCAATAAGTTTTTATGATAAAAATTACCTTGAATACTGACCTTGACATATAAGATTAAACTTGATATCAACAAAATAGCAGTAACCCCAAAGAATACAATTGTGACTTGTCTTACAAGAGGAAAATCTGATTCCAGCATCAAACAGAAATATGGCCCATAATGCACACAAAACACGATAATTCTAAGCAATTCCCTACAGAAAGTGGAGACAGTTCATTAATCACTGGAAATACAAAATGTTAGAAGATCACGAGCACAAGTACACATCATGGGGAATCATTGTGGTAAATTTTATTATGTTCAATCAACGCTTGGCACAAGTTATAACCATTTGAAAAGTTGCTTACACTAGAAATAGGCAATTTTTCAGTTCAATTGCATTTCATTCCTATTGATACCGAAGGAGGAGTTGCTAAAGGACAGACAGACGGGCAGACAGATGGCTGAAGGGACGACAAGAGCCAAAACATAATACAGCCCTTCGGGCGTATAAAAATCCTTAAAATTATTAAAAAACAAATTTAATGTCGTCGACGCCCTGTATTCTCGTTCGTGGTTTTGTGTACTTAAGCATATAATCGGCGATAATTCCATCAAACATTTGACAGAAGATGTTTATTTCTCTCTAGTGAACAAGCACAATAGTTCGGATAGATAGGTTAAATAGCTGGTGAAATACATTGTATTTGTTGATCTTGTGTGCCAAAAAATGACATTAAGCCATAGATAGGTGCACTAGTAACAACGTTGGGACGCTTAAGTTATACAGTCCCCACATTGTTTATTTTATCGCCTTAAGATCTACAAGGAACTAGCGTTGTGAACAGTAAATATTGCGTTCTGTTGCCGTAATGGCAAAATTCAAAGTGAAAAGGTGCTCAGTGATATTTCCTGTAAGTCCTCATATTTAGTCACGAACGTTCTGTGAGTTCATCGTCTAATTGCAATCGCTTTCTAGTCACATTAATGTCAATCAAAATATAGAGGAAAAGAGATAAAGTAGCATCGTTTAACCCATTCCTTCATAATCACACTTTTTGACGTCACTCAAGAAAAGACTTCAGAAAACATTGTACGCAATGAAAAAATTGCTTGTAACAATTTCTTCAATGCCCACAATGTTTTCAATGCTATAAGGCAAGGATTTTCCGAATTCCACCTGCTTGTCGCTGTTGTGGGCGACTTCTCTCGATGTGGAACAGTCTAAAATAGTGTATTGTAACGAGTTAAGATAAAAGGTTTCACAACAATTAAAGAAATACTGTCAATCCTGAAACAGGATACGACTTTTATTCCGATTGTAAAGGAGATATGTAAGTTGTATCCGAAAAACAGTCACCAACTGAATCAGAAATAAAAGAGTATATATCAAAAAGTTTTTATTAATGCGTAACAATAATTGCCCTTGGATACGTTAATGTAACATAATGATTTGTGTGTATTTATTTTGATTCTGCGTGAGTGGTGGTACTATAATTTATTAGTTTTTCCTTCTCTGTGAATCATTATTAATAAGATTTTCGCATTTCAAGACTTCGGTAGCGTTTTTATTTATTCCGAGACCAAGTACTGTCGACGAAATGTTAAAAATATGACAAATAATTGGTTTTCATTATTTCCACATAATTATTACGCTTGATAAGGGGACTCTAGTAAAATGAGGACCCTTTTATGCTTTTTTCAAATCATCACTTTAGAACGCATTATTTGGTTACCATAGCGACGATCAATTGGCAAATACATGTTCGTATTGTGAGAATAATGTACTGAAAGTATCACTAAAATATAACTCATGCGTTGTTCGTTCGTGTAAATATTTGTTTTCCCGAATTCATTATGAAGCCAGGGATACGCCTCTGTCGTCAGGTTGAAAGAGCCCTCAACCTCCTCAAGAAGAGCGAAACATCCGTATCCAACTTCGCGGAGCCGCAGGCTGACTGTGTCCTAACCTTATTTTTAAAATCTAAAACACCATTCACTCAAAGATAGACTTAATTGTCAAAAATTATTTCCGATTGACCTCTGCTCGATCTAATCCCATTTTCAATTCTTTAAAGAACCCCATAGAGTTCATTTTCGCTTGATGGGTCACTCTTATGTCAATTAGTCAATTTCATAATTTTTTGCGGTTGGCAAATGGACTAAAGGCTGTTTCAGGGACATTTTGACAGCATTAATTACGATGGTGAACATGTGTTGTAAGCCACAGGTTATGGTAGCGTGTATACTTCGAATATTTAATCTCTTTGCAGATAATCAATTGACCAATCGCGGCTGTCAAGCAAATAATCAGTCGACCAATGAAACCATTCATAGATACTAGAAATCACCTTTGAACTCCGACATTTGTGGCCCGCTATTTATGTGAAGCATTTTTTGCTCACCTGAGCACGAAGTGCTCTGGGGGAGCTATTGTGATCGGTCATCGTCCGTCGTCCGTCTGTCCGTCCGTCCGTTCACAATTACAAAGAAATCTTCTCCTCTTAAACTAACCATGGAATTTCAACAAAACTTTACAGAAATGATCCTTAGGTCATGCTCTTTCAAAATACTTCAAAAATTAAAATCCATGAAGAACTCTGGTTGCCATGGCAAGGGAATGAAAAAACTTAAAAAGTCTTCTCCTCCCAAGCGGTAAGGCCTAGAGCTTAGATATTTGGTACAAATCATCATCTATTGACCTTCTACCAAAATACCTCAAAGAATTACCGTATTCTGAAAATTAGCCCTTTTCTGGGCGATCCCTGATTTTACATAGAAATAAAAAAGGAAATCTTTAAAAATCTTCTTCTCTTAAACCATACGGCCTAGAGCTTAGATATTTGGTACAAATCATCATCTTTTGACCCTCTACCAAAATACTTCAAAGAATAACCGTATTCTGAAAATTAGCCCTTTTCTTTGTGATCCCTGATTTTACATTGAAATACAGAAGGAAATCTGTAAAAATCTTCTTCTCCCAAACAATTAGGCCTAGAGCTTTGATAATTTGGTACAAATCATCGTCTATTGAACCTCCACTGAAATACTTCAAAGGATTACCGTATTATGAAAATTAGCCCTCTTCTAGGCAATTCGTAATTTTACATAGAATAAAAGAAGGAAATCTTTAAAATTCTTCTTGTCCAAAACCATAAGGCCTAGAGTTTTGATATTTTGTATACATCATCATCTATTAACCCTTTACCAAAATACTTCAAAGAATTACCTCATTCTGAAAATTAGCCCTTTTCTTGGCGATCCCTGATTTTACATAGAAATAAAGACGGAAATCTTTAAAAATCTTCTTCTCTTAAACCATAAGGCCTAGAGCTTTGATATTTGGTATCCATCATCATCATATATTGACCCTCTACCAAAAATTCTTCAAAGAATTACCGTATTCTGAAAATTAGCTCATTTCTTTGTGATCCTCGATTTTACATTGAAATAAAGAAGGAAATCTGTAAAAATCTTCTTCTCCAAAACCATAAGGCCTAGAGCTTTGATTTTTGGTACAAATCATCATCTATTGACCCTCTACTGAAATACTTCAAAGAATTACCGTATTCTGAAAATTAGCTCTCTTCTGGGCCATTCGTGATTTTACATAGAATAAAAGAAGGAAATCTTTAAAAATCTTCTTGTCCCAAACCATTAGGCTAAGAGCTTTGATATTTGGTACAAATCATCATCTATTAACCCTCTACCAAAATACTTCAAAGAATTACCGTATTCTGAAAATTAGCCCTTTTCTTTGTGATCCCTGGTTTTAAATAGAATAAAAGAAGGAAACCTTTAAAAATCTTCTTCTCCCAAACCATAAGGACTAGAGCTTTGATATTTGGTATACATCATCAGCTATTGACCCTCTACCAAAATACTTCAAAGAATTAACGTATTTTTTAAAATTAGCATTTTCATGCCCCGCATCGATAGATCGGGGGCATATTGTTTTACCGGTGTCCGTCTGTCCATCTGTCTGTCTGTCTGTTTGTCTGTCTGCCTGCAAAACTTAATCCGCCAACTAAACATTTTCCTATAACTTCATCCCTAATTAAGTTTCAATGCTAATATTTGGTATGTACATAGGTCTCAACAAGGCGCAACTGGGGAGGGTCATTTCATCAAGGTCAAGGTCAAAATTTACACCCTTTTCCCTAAAACGTTCCTCAAAAACTTAACCTGTCAACAAAACATTTTCTTAAAACTTCATCCCTAATTAAGTTACAATGCTAATATTTGGTATGTAGATTGGTCTAAACAAGATGCAACTGGGGAAGGTCATTTCATCAAGTTCAAGGTCAAAATTTTAACCCTTATCCCTAAAATGTTACTCAAAAACTTAACCTGCCAACTAAACATTTTCCTATTACTTCATCCCTAATTAAGTTACAATGCTAATATTAGGTATGTAGATAGGTCTCAACAAGGTGCAACTGGGGAAGGTCATTTCATAAAGGTCAAGGTCAAAATTTTAACCCTTTTCCCTAAAACAAAGAAAAAAAATCAATAAAAATCACACGTTTATAAAGAATTCCTGTTACGGGGGCATGGTGTTTCACAAACACATCTTGTTCTTTCTGATCCCTGATTTTACTTAGAAATAGAGAAGGAAATCTTTGAAAATCTTCTTCTCCCGAACCATAAAGCCTAAAGCTTTGATACTTGGTACATATCATCAGCCATTGACCCTCTACCAAATTACTTTAAAAAATAGCCCTTTTCTGTGCAATCCCTAATTTTAGTTAGGAATAAATGATGATATCTTTGAAAACCTTCTTCTCCTAAACCATTAGGCCTAGAGCTTTTATACTTGTTACGTATTGATGTCCATACTTCAAAGCATTGCCATATTCAGGGAATTAGTGCTATATGGTGGGATCATCAATATACCTAGGATTTAAAGAGAAATCCTTAAACATCTTCTCCAAAGTAATTAAACAGAGGGCTTTGCTATTTTGAATATATCATATAAATCCATGAACCATCATACTCAGGGGAGCGATTTAGGACCATCATGGTCCTCTTGTTGTTTGTTTAGCGACTTGAAAGTCTTAAATGCAGCTCAAAAGAGCTTTGGTTCGACGTTTAGGTCGAACCTACCGTTCCACATTTTATTACAATCCTCTGTGGAAAAATTCCATTCGGAGTCAATGGGCGAGGCCAAGGGAGTAAATGGGCAGGGCCACCGATTGGTCAATTGACGGATCGCTGGTCACACCCAGGGACATCCGACATGACTGTCGACAGCTTGAATAAGCTGTGGTTAAGTCATGTATGTCTCCAAATTAACGTCACTCTGTCGTAACATATCACGTCGATGTTTCTGACTGCTACTCAAACGAATTAATGCTATCTATTTTATGTAAGATTTTTTTTTATGAAATTCAGAGAAAATATATTTTTGCGACTAGTTTTAAAACTTTATATTTGCAATGTAATTGTTCGATTTGTGCGGTGCGTTTAGTGAGTACCCAAGACCCTTGCTTTTCGGATGAATCAATAGTAATGGAAAAAAATAGTAAAGTCAGTTTAAGGAAATCATACATTTCATGAATTATGTCATAAGACAGAAACTTTGGTTATTTTGCATTTTGTAGGCTTATAGCTCAACCTTCATAAAACAAAAACATGTTTTTTTTAGATATGGTGGCATTATTAAGAAAAATAAAGAAAATGGTTCTACACCGAAAAGCTCATAGAAATTGTTCCATTTATAGAAATATTGAGGCATAAATTTTACAAGTCCACTGTTTTGGTCATAAAAATGATAAATGTTATCCTTTCTAGCGAAAGATAAAAAAAGCCATAAATTACATTTTTCGGCTTCCTAAGCATTTCGGTCACATTCCAGTGAATGAAATGTTTAAAAAAAATGACTATACTATGAATACGTTCACGTCGAACCTCTTTGAATTCTTCTTCTTCCAAACAGAAAGACCAAGAACTGTTATACTTGGTTTACAGCAGCATCTGGTAGACCTCTATCTAAAGGTCCGAATTATGGATCCAGGGTAAAAATGTGCCTATACCCGAGGTCACACTTATTTTATCCTACGCTCAAATAGTGAAAATCTTAGAAAAATCTTCTTCTCTTAAAAGCCCAGAGAATCAGTGTTCAATCTATAGAGCTCTATAGGCCCGATAAATCGTTATGGACGAGAAAATAACCCGAGCCCGGGGAGCGCAGAGGCATCCAGACCGTAAATAGTGCTTTCAAATGATAAATTCCTTTTCGTTAATTCTATCCACTTAAATTTATTCAAATGTAAACATAAGTTGTTGTTATGATAATTTAGCATCTTTCCAGCGTTCGATTGTTACGTCGAGAAATCGGAATATTAACAAACAAAAACAGGCTGATAAAGTTTGCCAAAGAATGTCTGAACAAGCTCCGAGTATATTTTAAATCAAAGGACTGAATGTACTGAGAAGTTGGAATGCGCTGAAAGGGTCATAACTGTGGAATTCGGTTCAAATTCATTTATTACTTTCCGAGTAAGCCTCCCTCCATTAAACTTAAACCAGCATTCCCATCCGTGTACATATGTGCGTGAATAACGCACCAAAACATAAATCCACATACAGAAATCAAAGGTTTGGGCTAATATCCATAATTAAACTAAATGTTAAAAATCCCCCAAAAACATCTTATTCTAAATCACCGTTTTCTGTCTATGAAAAATTCTAAATAATTCTTATCAACGCCATTACGATGTGGTTCTTGTCCAAGATTTGTAGGGGCCTATCTGATGACGTCAATCAACGACATTACGTTTAAATCTTGAATAAGATACATCTATATCTTGAATAAATAGTTTTAATATTTCGAAAGATGAGCAAATAAAAACATTGGAGATGTTCCAAATTGAGAAAAAAATTGACTCAATTCAAAGTGAGAGTTTTGTTTGAAGCTTAATTCTGCATGTAGCTTAGCAAATATAGTGATTGAAGAAGATAGCGCTTGTGACAAAATAATCATTTTTTCTTAATAAACCATGTTTTTGTCTTCTACTTTGAAAGCACTGGATTAAGGTCTTGATACCCGTGATTATTCAGGAAAAGATTAACAAAAAGATTAAATTATAGCGGAGAGAATCTATATATGCATATACGCTTTTCTGATTATGTAAACTAATATATGTTAAATATAAGTAATATGAAATAAGGCAAAGCCTATGTCCGGGGTCCAGGGATACCCAAAAATAGTTAGAATTTTCTTTTACTATAAACAGAAGTCTAAAATCAAGCCCTCTGTAAAACGCCAATGACATGTTTTTAAGTAATTTAATCATCCTGACGGCAATTGAATACACTTAATTTAGAATCGACTTGGTCAGACTGCCCTGCATATCAACGTTCATTGACGATTTTCAGAATCTGGAATTGTACTCTAGTTTGCCATAAGTAAATTCGTGAATTATCATATCTTATTGACCTCTGCTTGATCTGAACTCTTTTTCAACTATTTTTTCACGGATACCGTAGGACTGGAAGCCCTTTTTCACCTGACTGGTCATATATACATGTACATATACATGTACATGTATATATGAATTTGAGTATAAATATACATCAATGTGTAACATCTGAGTGCTATTGAATCGACTTATCTGTGATAAAAAAAAACCCAAACCAAAACAAAAACTAAGAACCAGATGAGAGAGGAAAACAAGCAAAGAATATACAAACCAAATGAAAAAAACAAACACCAAAAAACAGTAGAGAGGGAAAATAGATAAGATGTGTCCCAGACCAAATTCAAGTCTGAGAAACCCCAAAGGGGAATAAATCAAAATAATAATGGTAGATTTGTGGTTCTTGAGCACTGTACTTCCCCTTAGTGATATCTATCCACACATATAGTTTCATGATTGTACTTATTACGCTTTCCGAGATATCTCATAGGTAAAATTCAAGTCTGAAAACAACAAAGGGGCAATAAATCAAAACATAAGTCTCAGTATGGTAGAGTTATAGATCTTTAAACACACGTAGTTTCATGATCATACCTACTATACTTTTAGAGATATGTCCCGGACAAATTCCAGTCTAACAAATAGCAAAGCTAAAAAAATCAAAAGGTGATAACAGTAGAGTTATGGTTATTCAAAACTGCACTCTGTAATTATTCAATGAATTCAACTGCAAAGTTTCAAGTCAATCTGACACGGGGTTCAAAAGTTAAGGCCCCGACAAAGAAGTGGACAATGCCAACCCACACGCCACGAGAAATCGAATAATACGTCCCTTTTTTCGACGGGTGCATAAAATAGATTGTTTTTGCAGAAGGCATGTATAATCAAGTAGTAATCATCAAAAAGGTAACACGTGCACCGCCTACGGGTGCCTACACTCGACTATTTTGTGCTGGATAGTGGATAAAACGCATCTAAAGTAACCCTCCTTGATAGTATAGGTTGCTCTTTTGATAATGAACAAGTGTGCCAAGTTTCAAGTGAATGCCTTTAATAGAACCAGAGATATCACAAAATGTCAAAGTTTTCGCACGACGAATGCGACACCAAGGCTATAGCAAAGAATCGGGATTTTTCGGAAAGCCGAGCTAAAATATGCTTAGCACAAACTATTTCTCATTTTCAAAAAATGAATTCTTTTTTGTTTATTCATAGGAAGCATTACAAGTTTTAACCATGTAGTCAGTGAATAAGAAACAGTAATTTCTTCAGTCTATCAATACATTAAATTCTTAAAGAAAGTCTTGATTGATTTAAATCTTCTTCATCGTTATCTACAACACAAATTCTCAGAAAGAATTGAAGTATCATTCTCAAAATTGTTTGAGTTGCTTGAGCTTTACAAAGAGAATAGGGTCAAACTCCTCACTCTCAGTAGATTTGTAAAAAAAAGAATGTTCATTCTACTTTTATATATATAATTATACTATAGATTCAAGAAATACTTATATAATTGACCTCTGCTGGGTATGATCCCTGTTTCAATAATGTTTGGCTGAGTTCCTAGGGGAAGGGGGTAACATTCCACAGGTCTAATATAAAAATGTTCCACTTAAATTATTTTGTGCTAGTTTAAATTATGTAGTACATATCTTATGCATGTATATGCACTAACAAGTTATACAGTACTCTATAGCTAAGAATGGTAAAAAAACATTTTTATTTTATTCCTAGCTGTGAAATCTAGGGATTTCCCAGTGTAATAAAATTTGATATCATCACTAGTGATGATATCAATTTTCACTCCGAACATTTGGAACTACTTTTATTTTCAAAGGGCCGACTCGCTCGTTTACCTCACATTCAATTTCTTAGGCTAAAAGTCAATTAAAAAACAGTAGAATAAGAAGAAATTAACGAACATAACTACAACACCAAAATAACCGTTTTGTTAACAACTGGTTTGAAACAATAACGAACCTTGATGTTTGTGTTATCACGGATGGCTCAAACAAATACATAATTTTCCGTAACGTCCAAGATTATTCCTCGAATACTGATGATATTGCAATTAAAGTGATAGACACTCAAACCTAACCAGCATGAGCTTGCTTTGTACGCCCAAGTCAGGAGACTGAATGATCACAGACTGCCTATCCTATGATTCTGTCGAAGTCCAAGTCTTGAATCGTCGATCGATGTTCGAAATATCCCGGGGCCTTTAGATCGGCGATCGGATTGTCGCCCTTAGATACAGTATATGTTTCGCCCAAATTATTTTTGTGCCTGACACTGCAAATCTCTAAGTGTCTTAAAATACGGACTTTTCCTCAAAAATTCATTTGAAAAACTCGCCCTCTTGGAAAGAAAATCCAAGATGGCGAACATAAATTATTGAATTACAAAATCCTTTGATATTAATGCGCACGGTTTCTAGGGCCGATGATGTCTAATATGATTGAAATAAACAGCAACTATTGAAAAATAAAACTGTTTCGAATATAATAAAGAGAATAATCAACTGGTTATTTTTGATATGAAAAATCTCTCACTCGAATACGTTGTTATGCGTTAGAAAAACTCGCCCTTCGGACTCGTTTTTCAACGCCTAACAACGCATTCTCTATTTATTTCACATATAACCGGACAAAAAACGATATGGGTTGTGCACGCCAGATGAAGCTGATTTTTCAGCTATTGTCAACATCATCATAAACAACCGCCATTTTGAATCTCTGGTGTCATGTGATTTGAATATAAAAGAAAACATATTTTGTCAGGTAACAAATAATTTTGATTATGAAACATCGAAACAATTTTTAAAAATGCATAGGAAATCTAGCAAAGTGCAACAAAAAGACGAAATATTGGGATATACATGACTGACAAACCAAAATTCTTGATTTGTTGAGTAGAAAAGCTGTTGTTGACAATAACAACTCTCTTCAACACTCATTTAAACAACCCATACTTTACGCAATGCAACTTTAGCTGACGACAGAGAAGTTATGATCATGGACGCTAAGTCTGACACGTCAGTCATGTTGGAATGAATGAATGAATGAATCAGTGGTGTTTTTATGGCCCGTCCACATCTATGGTCATGTTGGGCGCAATACAAGCAAAGAAAAAGTACCTTAAGCAAGTAGATCAGGAATGTAAAATCACGAATCCAATAACAATACCAGAATTGTAAACTTCAACTATTATTTAGTAAAAAGTGTATATGAACGGAAAAAATCTAAAAAGAAAACAGGTAAAGTGCTAAAATTCTGTTGTAAGAACCTAAAATTATATATTGTTGTACGGTTAAATAGCTTTCTGGAAATCAAATCGAGTTCCATTCGAACATTATCGAATAGCTGCCTCATACTGTCAACCTTGAAGAATATATTTCGGTAATCATAAAAATCAATGCAATCAATACAAATAAGTTTGACAGTAAGGGGAGCGTCGCATGGAATACACATTGGAGCTTCTTCTCCTTTGAGAAGAAACGAGTGCGTTAGATGTGTATGACCTATGTGTAGACGGTCCAAAATAATTTCTTATAGCAATATATATAGCAATTTCCCAAGATCCTGTTTAATAGTGTAAAGTTTGTTTAATTTGTTATCACGATCGTCCCAACAATTCTGCCATACATCCTGAATGAAACTACTGATCAGAGGCTTAAAAACACTATAGGAACTTCAAAGGGTAAAACATCAAGTGATAAGGCCTCATTGGCAGCTTTATCTGCCTCCTTATTTCCACGAATGCCTATGTGGTCCGGAAGCCAGCAGAAAACGATATCAACATTAAAAAGTTGAGCCATTCATCAAGTTACCTGACTATGAGAGGGTTGTCAGTTTTTTCATGTTCAATGGCTTGCATACTTGAAATAGAGTCAGTAAACGGGATTGGTACTTTTCGCCTTCTAATAATATGGCTGATGCAACTTTTCATCGTTCTTGGAACCGTCCATGTAAATCTCTTCGTACGATGCGTACTTCTCTTTAATTTCGAGAAACTTAGTTTTAAAAACAGTTGGTTCTATTGTATCCTATTTGTTGGAAGCAAGATCGTAAAGAAATGTGGGGCTTTTGAATGACCACAGGGGAACATCAGGAACAATGTGTTCTGTACCGTCTTCTAAATTAAAGTCCAGAGCGTTTACACTGCTTCACAAGGTAAACTAAAGGGAAGTATAGGGTTCTTTTTCTTTTCAAAGTCTTCTCTATGCTTGAGTTCAAACACAACTTTGCGAGTAGGATTATTATGATTTGCTTCAAGTTTTAAATAAGATTGCATGGAGAGTTTCTTTCGACGTAGATAAAGAGATTGTCATTAGCTTCAGCATAAAGACGTTTACTGGTGATGTTCTAAAGGCACCCAGTGCTAGGCGCAATCCTTGATTATGAATAGTATCAAGTTTGCGAAGGTATGAAGGTTGTACATAACCATAAACAGCGCAGCCATAATCCAGCTAGGATCTTACGAGTGCTCTTTAAAGGCGCAATAAAACCTTTTTATCGGCTCCCCAGTCCATACTGTTCATTTCAAGAATCCAAACGAGACGGTCGTTGATAATTCTTTCCATGGTTTTACAAATACAACTAGTTAAGGCTATAGGGCGATAGTTCGAAGGATTTGTAGAATCTTTACCTGGTTTAGGTATTCGAATGACCACGGCTTCCCGCTAAAATGCTGGAAGTGTTCCTGTTAGCAAAACCTGATTAAAGGTTTGAAGTAAACAATTATGCGAACGGGATGGCAGGTGTTTTGGGAATTGATAATGAATATTATCAGATCCGACCGCAGTTAATTACACTTTTTTAAAGCCTTCTTTAACTCCTTAATCGGAATGTCTCTATTGCAGTGTTCCAAATTCTTAGAACTGAAATAGGACAGACTTTTCTTTTCAGCTTGAAATTTTTGAAAGTGGAGGAGTAATTGGAAGAAGAGGACTTCTTAGCAAAAGTACCTGTCAAGACATTAGCAATGTCATGTTTGGAAGTAACAGAGGAATAATCATCAGTCATTAAATGCCAAGAACAATTCACGTGTTCTTCCCACTGATTTTAATCAACATATCCAGTCTTTTGACAGATGATCTGGAATCCAACCCAAGAGCATACTATCTCCAAGACGCACGTTTGCTTTGTTTAACAGTTCGACGAGCTTTCGCACGTGCAATTTTGAACTTGTACAAGTTTTCCTTTGTAGGTTTTAGATCAAATGACCTTAGAGCCGATTTTCGCTCATCTATAGCCTGTTTGCTATTTTCGTCAAACCATGTCTTGTTTGGATTTTTAGGGTCAGGCGAACTTTGTGGGATAGATCCCTCAGCAGCCGATTAAAGTAAAGATGTGAAAAGCTCTGCAGAGTTTCACAGTCATCAAAAGCTTCTGTTTTATTGAACGTTCGCAGGTAGTTAAAATAGATACCAATTAGCCTTATGGAGTTTCCAGAGCGTAGTCGTTCTTGAACCGATTGTCCCAATTTAGAGAAATGAATAAAAAATGGTCACTACCATGGAGGTCACAGTCACCTTTTCAGTTGAAATCTGGAAAGATGTCTGGGGTGTTTTTTTAATGGGGTTTTACGCCGCTTTCAACAATCTTTAAGTTATGTCGCGGCGGCTGGAGCACCTAACAATGAAATCCTGGTATTTCTCACACCAGTACTACCATTACATCCTTTCCTAGCCTCCAGCTGCTATTCCACATAGGTCTACGATTATCGAACCATTGGTGAGAAACAAATAGTCGGAAAGGATGAGTGCCGCCGTCGAACCCGGGACCTCTAGATTAACAGTCTGACGCGCTACTAACTGCGCTTTGACGGCGACTATGTCTGGGGTGTAAATAGCTAACTACGATGAAGAATAGCTAACTACAGTGAAGAAAAAGAGCCAGTAGCAGGGAGGTGATAGGTGGAAAACTTACCATTAAGTTGAACAAGATCATATTCTTTTACAAATTCTTCAAAAGCGGCCTTTGCAGGGGTTGAAAAATTCACTCGTCCGCTCGCATTGGCGAGTAGAAAATGCCGTAGGGCGAGTAGATTCGGGGACGAACTAGTCCGACGGGGCGAGTGCAAATTTAGGACTTCAATAACGCTGATTGAGGGAAAAAAATAAAGGATCGAAAAAGAAAGTTTTTATTTCAAACAACTTCATATCGGAAACAATAATATTCGCTGTAGAATTAGACCGTCCCCTGTTTATGTTGATCAATCCACATAGACGCTTGATTTAGAGTCTGGAGACCATGTCGAAATACACGATAATGTATAGACAGGATCTCCAGTTTAGCCTGAATAGTATTCCGTATCTTTAAACGCTTGAATGATCACTGTAATGTGTATTGCAAATCGAAAATACGTCGATCTAGATAAAACTCGTCTGTTTTAAAACTCATGGCATCCGATCGTTTTTTTCGGCAGGGGCAAGTCAGTAATAAAAAGGAAGATCAGCCCAATAAACAAGTTAAAAGAAGGGCGCAGCAAAGTAAATATGATTGTGAAAAAAGAAAACGAACAGTACAGGATTCGTGGCTGGAAGAATTTCCGTGGGCCGAAGAGAAAGACGGCAAATTAATATGCACAGTCTGCAAACAATTTCCGGCCCTAGCAGATACAAGATCCTCTCTATTACGTCTAATTTCAAAAGGGAAACTTTAACTTTTCATGACAAAAGTGTTAAACATAATATTTTTTTTGGAGAACCAGAAAGTTATTGAAAGTCCGAGTACTTCTGCTTTATCTGTATGTTCTCTGAAAGTTGACAAGAAAAATACTGAACAATATGAGAAACTCATGAACACTGAATATTATGTAGCCCAAGAATCTGACGCCATTTCAAAATTTGAGGGTCTGTGTAATTTGCAAGAGAAAAAATGGTGATGAAATTGGCAAAAACTATCGAAACATTCATGGCTGCAGAAGTTTTATTGCTAGTGTAAGTGACACTTTGAAAAATGAGACAAGTTCTGATATTGAGAAAGCCAGGTTTATTAGTGTTTTATCCGATGTTTCCACGGATAAGGGGGTCATTAAACAAGAGATAGTGCATACCCGGTTTGTCAATAAAAATGCCAGTTATGTACATGACTTGCTGATATTGAGGATCTTGAGCATGGCAATGCTGAGGGTGTGACAAATGGAATCTTCAAAGCCCTAGAAAATGTTGGACTGCCTACTGAAGGTTTATCAGATAAGCTTGTTGGGATAAACACTGATGGAGCCTCTGTTAATTTTGGCAAAAAAGGTTCGGCTGTGAAATTGATGATGAATGACCTTAATGAGCACTTAGAAAACCCATGTGATGACTATATAGCAGTGGTACACTGCATCGCACATAAACTTGAATTGGCTGTATGGGACAGCAAAAAGGGCTGTGAATAGCTAAACAAATTTGAGGACACTTTGAAAGGCATTTTCAAGTTCTATTTCTTTTCGCCAAAGAAGAGGAGAGAATTTTATGATATAGCTGTTTCCCTTGATAAAGAGTTTAAACACTATGGAGGAATTCATTAAGTTCGTTGGGTAGCAAGTCAAATAGGGCTTTGAAATCACTTCTAGATAATTATGAGGTGACCTGCATACATCTTGAAGATATAGCTTCCAAAACTGGTAATGATGCAAACCGTGCCAAGAGATACCTTAAAGAGATCAAGACAGAAAGGTTCTCAAGTTTATTAAAAAATCATTTCTGTGGTGCTAGGACACTTTCCCAATTGATAAAGTTTAGATATAGAATCAATTGAAATGAGCAAATTATTTTACAGAATAGAGAAATGAGAGAAGATTAATTGAACAATGTTTTGTTCGGTTAATCGAACGAATGTTCTACACGACTAAAACATGCTAATCTGCCGCACATAGCTGCGATTTGAGCACCTCAAAATCTGCTGCAAGTTTTCCCCTGAAATAGACCTGGATCGCTAAAGCAGATCTCCATCTAGGTCTCTAGCTATGTGTAGTATCTGGGAAAAATCGTATTTTTGAGATATTGAAGTTTGAAAGTGACTTCGGCAGGTTTACCTTTACCGGATGGGATAAAGTTGTCGGGTGTGTTATAAGGTTAAAATAGATCCTTGATTAAAAAGTAGAAACAAACTCAAAAAGAGATATTTGGTAAAGATAACATATTGAATATTCTTTAATTACTGAGTGTAATAGTTACATCCGATTTAATTTATATTAATACTCTGACCTTTAAAATGCGCATGCAAAAAATGCGGGTCGAAATTACGTCACGCTAACGTTCCGCCACATTCTATTGACAAATTTTGAAAACCGGAGAAATGGATTTATTTCGCTAAATTTAGTAAGATGTTTGCTCTTATTGAATGTAATAAAATTCTACACATGCCAAGGAAGCAGCTAAATTTTCGTTTTCCATGGTTGAAGAATTCTATCCGATACGGCCTAGTAATAGTAGTGCTGTTTCAAGTTTTCTCGGTTCCATGCTCCACGTTCACAATATTTTCAAATCATATAAGAAAACCGGTTTAGGAGATGCTGTATGATCGTTTTTACTTATAGTATAAAGTTTCTTTTCGCTTCAATGCATATTTCTTTCGTCTCCCTCTTTTTTCTTGACACTTTGTTTTTCGGCCCAGGCCAATTTCGTAATAGCTTAACCCTTTCCTGTTTTTTCAAAATTTTAGATGTCTTATTTGACAGAAAATCCAGTCAACAAGTAAAAGTGAGTGCAAGTAGAAAAGTAACGAAATATTGTGGGAAAAGAAGAATTTGCAGGGAAGTAAAATCTAGGGTTAGAAAACGAAGAGTTTAAGCAGCTTTAGAAAATAGTGTCCACTCCATTCTCTGTAATAATGTATCTACATACTTCCAACACAAAATTTTAGACTGGTCAAAATTGAAAGGAATTGTAGACAACAATTTAAAACTTATTAAATTTTTGATTATTTTTACTTTTTGGGTAGAAAACTTTGTGGATAATGTAGTAATTGCATCAAACAGTTTCTTCATTTTCCTCAATGTTTTCCATAGCCTTGTTTCATGGGCGCATGTAAAAGTGTCATTGAGTGGGAATAGGCTAATATATTATAAAATCAATGCTGATCTTGCGCCCTGTTATATGCTATTGGAGGCGGGGGTTCGGGGGCGCAGCCCCCGACATTTTTTATCTTTTACTACTAAGAGTGAAAGTCATTTAGACTAAAAGACAAGTGTTATTTTGTTATTATAGTTTAGGTATAACTTCCGTTGCAAGCAGGGGTTCGGGGGCGCAGCCCCCGACATGTTTTTAAATCACCTTTCTTTAATGGCAGATTTTTTCAAATCGTCTTAGAAGGGTAAACTCTTTTAACCCATTCCCACTAGGCATAAATTTAGACCGGCCCAAAGTCAAAGAAGTTGCAGACAACAATTTTACGTTGTTGAAACCATTAGAATCATTGTCTTTTAGGGTGGAAAACATTGTGGATAATGAAGAAATTACTTGTAATGAAAATCAATTGGGAAAACATTATGTAAAATGCTGAGATCATTCTGGTTCAGCACTTTTATGAGAGAAAAAGTTCCATCTGTTAACCCTTGCAGGGTGCCCATTCACGTACTGCAGCATGTAATTCACGTTCAATTACCTCAGTTCACGTACAGATCTTTCACCAAGACGTGCATGAACATACAGAAAAATAAATGAACATAGAAACAAAAATGCCAGTATGTGTTCATTTAAAATGATTAGCGATAAGAACTAGAAACTCTATGTGCGTATTTTTAAAAAAAATGCAAGCACTGTAGAACAAAATCAGATTGGGAGCAAGTGACTTCCCTTACATGCAACAGGATCCATGGCTTCTTTCTGGTCTGTTTTCATCTATATAGAGAATGGGCGAACCAGCAGTTGGAAGTGAGTATAATGCGGATCCTGATGGCCTCACCAGTTTGTTTTAAGATAAGTCCAAAGTCGCGCTTTTTTTTCAAACAATATGCAAGATATTTACTTGTTTTTGGCATGAAACTGACAAGATTTCATAATATAGAATTTGATTTTGAAATTAGTTTGTCTTGTGAGTTCCGTTGTTCATGTAAGTTGGGCGTGACAAAATGGAGATAATTATCAATTTTGATGTTGTAGTTTTGTTTTAGCTACGTTATTTGCTGTCTGCAAAATGTTGTAGCAAAACCTTTTCTATTTCTCCACAAATAGTGACTTTTGGACAGTAATAAGGCTATTTGATATTTTCTGTATCAGAATCATTTTAATACCAGAGTTTGAGCTAACAATGAGCTGACATGCCCGGTATGGCCTGCTCAAAAATGCCATTCCCCACCCACATTATTAACTTGTTAGAGTTATTTAGCCATCGCTCTCATATCCCATTCAACCCCTTCAAAATCCAATGATTAAGAGAAAGAGAATTGTCAAGTCAGCTTTTGATAAAAAAAAGTTTGCTATCCTTCGCTCTAAATTTAATTGACACTTGCACATGGCATGTGGCACTTATTTACTGATTATTAACAAATCACATAAGTTAACAAAAATATTGTCAATTGGTAAAGGGTTCAGATTCGTATGGTGTACTCTTAACTCTTAAAGTAAAGGGTACACTCTACCCCCAGTTTTTTCTTTGTACCCCCATTTCAAAACCTAAGGGGTACATGTACCCCCAAAATGAAAACCCAGTGGGCATGCTGCCTTGTCATGCTGAACCTGGAATACCGGGTATTCCGATTTAGCAGGAGTACATAAGTGCAGTCTGATCTTAGTCTTCACCTCCCGTCTGTCCTTTTGAAACCAGTATTATTCATGGAATTAATTTACAAAAGAAGTATTGACAACTAAACAACAAGTACTACCAGTGCTTTCAGCGCTTTGATTTCTACACAATTCTGAAAAGGATTCTATTCAGCATGACAAGGGTTAAGAAATTATAAGAGATTTCAAATTCTGAGATTTTTCAGAAATGTTACTTTTCAAGCAACAAATGCAAAACCTCTTGAACGATGGCTTACATCATATTTTCCTGAGAATTTTATAAAATGATATAATTTTCATTAACCCTTACCTGGTTAACCTAGGTCTTTACGTCCCTGTGATTTTATAATTGAGAAAACATTGCAGAAAAAGAAGAAATTGCTTGTGATAAGCAATTTTTTCTTTTTCCACAATATTTTCTACCCTACTAAATTGATACAAGACTTAATTTACGATAACAATAAAGGTATTAATAAACAATGCTTTTCAGCATTTTGAAAGAAAAAGTTCATAAATTGTAAATTTATCAATTGAAGCGTGAATTCATTGTCCACTATCTGTTGAAAGCCATCTCTTATAAAAAACTTCTTCAATTTCTACATTCTATGAAATAAGGGAAAACAATGTTGGAAAATGATAAATTGGCATACATAATACTAGCTGCATCAATGCCTTTGGGTGCAGATAGGGCTGCTATTCCTGTTTTGTGACCAAAGGATGAAATGTGACATTGAAGTGTGGTTGTACGAAAATTTTCAATTTCGATAGTTATTTCATTTGACGTCTTTAAATCTCGACAATGATGACTGCATTTTGATTTTTTGAACTTTGCACAGTATCAAAGTGCAACCACCCTAGCTGCCATAATCTGAAAAAGATCTATGATATTGCAGCTACAATCTCCCATGTAAATGAAGCCTCTATTCGTTAACTTGACTAGTTTTGTCTATTACTTGTTTCTCCAGAGGGTAAAAATTAGTAGTGGCATCATTGTTAGTCTTTTTCAGCAACTTAGATCTTCCGAAACCTTACATTCAATTGCAGCCGATGTCAAAACAATGCGTCCGTTCGCAGCATCACAGTCTCTGCTTATGATAAGGAAAAACTCTGACAGGCTGAATCTTGAAAATGGTTGTCTTGCTTGGCTCTTATATATTTAGATGCAATGCAGGGAACAAGTGTATAAAATAGTTTATCATGGGTTTTTTTGTTATGTTTGGAATGGACTGACCGGGAGAAAAAATTGTCTGCCAAAAAATGGTATCTGAGAATTTGGTTCAATTGAGATATAGCAATACGACTTTCTGATTGATTGATTGAATGGGGTTTAACGCCGCTTTTAACAGTATTTCAGTCATATCGCGGCGGCTGGAGCACCTAACAATGGATTCCTGGTATTTCTCACACCAGTACTACCACTACATCCTTTCCTAGCCTCCAGCTGCTATCAACCCATTGGTGAGAGACAATTGTTGGAAAGAATATTTGCCGCCACCGGGGATCGAACCCATGACACCTATGATTGAAGATTAGGAATCTGGCGCGCTACCGACTGCGCTATGACGGCGGCACGACTTTCTGAATTTAAATGAGAGAATCTCGCTATTTTTAGGCCAAAAATGATCCCTGAAATGAAAAAATTGCTTGTAAGAAGCAATGTTATTTTACACAATATTTTGTACTTAGAAAGTTGAAAAAATTTAAAATTACATCAACTTCAAATTGTAATCTGCAACTTCTTTCAATTTGGACCAGTCTGAAATTTTGCTGTCTGGTAATGGGTTAAACCCAATAAATTCTATCAATATTTTAACCCATTACCACATAAGCGTTTTGTGCTATATTGAAAATGAAAAGTTAAAAACATTGTTAAAGGATAAATAGCTTGTAATAAGCAATTTCTTTTCATCTCATGATGTATTATGCACTATCTGGCACTTATTTTTGAAATCTTTGAATTTTCTTTTTCAATCTTTTCAGATTTACACCAGTCAAAAATTGTCTAATGTGGTAATATGTTAAAACTTAACACATTACAACGTGAGAAAATTTGTGACTAAGTTGTCAAAAAGCAGAGTTATGTATTAATGGGTTAAGAAACAACCCTTTTCATCCTTTCCTGTCAAATCCCTTTTTTGTGTTTTTATTTTTGAGAAAACATTGTGAAAAATGAAGAAATTGCTTGTAACAAGCAATTTTCTTCCACATTATTTTCTACCCTGCAGAATGGTATTTTTTCAAATAAAATCAACTTTGAGTATTTGTCCGCAAACCTTTGAATTTAGAACAGTCTAAAATTTTGAAAAACAGGAAAGGGTTAATGAATAGTTGCAAACACTTGAGTTCCTGGTAGTCTTAAAAGCTGCTCATCCTGCCCTTTCTTTCATATTTCCAACTGAAAGCCATATCTGCCCTCCGAGGAAGAAAAAAGTAGTTTAAACAATCTATCGCTTATTTTGTCACTAAAGCAAACATGTGCATTCTAAATATCAATATACAAAAAAGGGGATTAGGGAAGTTCTCTGGAAAGAGTATTTTGTGTTTTTCTTGTTGATCTTCGTGACCTAGCTATTTCTTTGAATGACTAGCGAAAGTTTAAAAGTCATCACTGAGGTCATAGATTTATGTAAACAAACCTTAAATTGTGGTGGGTCACAATTTAGAAATACAGAAACTTCTTTCATGTTTTGTAGGCTTACTGGGTTGAGTTATGTTGATCTTGTTATTTCAATCAGTATATTATTCATGCTTTGAGCCTCGAAAATGATTTTCTATTAATTTTGTAGTGAGTTTTAGGGGAAGATATGGCTTTAACCCTTTGAAAAGTGTGGATGTTTTGTGACTGGAGAACTCTCAATACCAAACTAGTAATTGATAATCCTATGAATCTGTGTACCACTTCCTACTTAAGGATGGGGAGGTGGTCATCCGGCTATGCATGATGTCTTGTATCATCTGGCATTGTTATTGACTTTTTTAATGTCAAAAGATTTTATGTCATAATGGAAGATTGTCTAAATTGAAATAAGTTACAGGAAAAAAAAACTATCAATTTGAACTTGGGGGCCCAGGCTGCAAAAATACAGTATTTAACATTATAGGTATTGGCTTTTTCTCCAAAAATTTAGGGGTCCAGCCCAAAATTTAGGGGCCATTGGCAACTGGGCCCCTGTTAGTCTTTTTCCCCCGAGTCAGTGCTCTCAATGAGCAGACTTCCACTAATAGGGGATCCGGACGTAAATTAAAGAAGAATGATTACCAAAATAATATGTCTACCCAAAGTTGGAAAATGAAAGTGCTTACGCAGAAGAAATATTGTGGGAAAAATAGAAATTAATGCAAAAAATTAATCTATAAGCCACAGTCTTTGCTCAAATGTCTTGGAACTTTGTCAGAAGGATTGCCTTGTGATACCCTGGCCAAGTTCAATATTGTGTGCACTTTAGAGGTCACAGCTTAGGCTCGAAACAACTGATGTTAGGTCATAATGTTTGTGTCCATGATATGTCAACTAAGTTCAAATTTGGGTCACATGGGTTAAAAAAACTAGGTCACTAGGTCAAATTCTAGGAATAATCTTGTGTGCACTCTAGAGGCCAGAGCTCCGGAAATCCGATAAATTGCCGGTCTGGACCGAATTTTGAATTGCCAGACCGATTGGAATCCCAAAAAGTAACACCAAAATTGGTCCGAAATTTTCATTGAATAACTCGCTCATTATCTATCAAAATCAACTTTTAAACCGAAATAATTCAAGGGTTTCACACCTTATCGGACTAACAAACATTCCAAAAATCGATAATTAGTTTACCTGCCAGTCAGTCAAGTGGCCATCAGCACGTGGACCTAATTAGCAATTAGCCAGTTTCGCCCTTGACTGATCTTCGGGAATCGAGTATTTGCAATAGAAAATCGCTTTGACTTTACACACGTTCGAGGTCTTATCTAAATTGTCATCTAAAACTGCGTCAATTTAAATTGTCGTTACTGGTGAAGCAAAATTCTTTTACTATAATACGGGAGGCTTATATAAATCGAGACATGAATAGGCTTCAGTTGCTGTTTGTATGAATTTGGAAAAGTTCAGCACAACATTTTTTTGAAATTAATTTATCACAACTAAGCGCGTGAGACCGGGTTTGAAGTTTGTATAAAAAAGTCATGTCGTTAATATTTGTTTATTAATTTTCATTCACGGTAAGAAACGTAGCCTTTAGAATTCAAACAATAGGTGGTACCCGCAAAATGCCGATAATTTGAGCGAAAATCGCTATGACTGTGTTAAATTTACAGAACTTGGGATAACTAGCTTATGAAAAGTACATCATTACTATAATTAAATCGGCGGTACTTAAGGGGGGGGGTGCGCACGTTACGGAAATAAATTTTGATAATGTAATTTATTTGTCTATCTAATTTTACAATATATTTGTATTTCGTGGACTGTCGTACATTGACGGAATTGTAATTTATATACAGCCGATTTTTCAAAAACAAAATGAAAGTAGGATCTGTCAGTTGTTTTCATCTATCTTCCACTTGTTGAAGATTTTAATCATCTTCGGAAAATTTGAAAAAGAATGCAACTACCGAATAAATGATGAACCCTTTAACATACAGGAAAGGTGAAAAAAGGCGGGGTATTCGTATTCGTTTTTGCCGGGGGGGTATTCGTTTTTGCCGGCTGGGGGGGGGGGTATGTGTGGCATTGTCCCTGACCGATTTTAATTTCCAAATTTCTGGAGCCCTGCTAGAGGCCATGTTTTAGGCTCAAATCAAATGATGTTTGGTCGCAATGTTTGTGCCTTGATATCTCGGCCAATTTCAAATTTTGGTCTCATGGTCAAAAACTAGATCACTAGTTCAAAACTTTGAAATATCTCGTTTTTTAGCGTTTTTTAAGGAAAAAAAAACGGTATTACTAATCGATCAACCGGAAACAAAATTTTACGCAATTACGCTAATTTCCACGCATGCTCATAAACTTGATGTGAAAATCTATGTGATCGCCTCCATCTTGTTTCAACGCTGATGAATAAAATAACTTACTTGCTGAATGCCAACAGCTTCCTTTTAGCCATGAATATCAAGGAAAATGGTTTTTAAACTTAGACTTAATGTATCCATGATTGTCTAATGAATTGTCAAAATGAGAGAAATAATTTCCTAGCGTTTCAAGATAGAATCTAGGTCAGTGGTTAGTGGAGTTAGCGAATACATATAAACTGTCTGTTGGTGTTTTGACCTGGCAGGGCTGAGCAAACCGTATACACGGTATATGTAACAAGTTACAACGCTGTTATAGTCGCGATTCAAGCGCCTTTTTAACCCCATCGAATAAAACACCTTTTATCTCAAATTCGACTTAATCTTTGAAACAGACATGTACTTCAATTCAGAGTGTCCGATCACGTAGAAATGTACGTGAATCACGTAAGATGAACAAAATCACGTACTATTTTTTCTCCCAAAACGTCCAAGAACGTACGCAAAATGAACCCCGTATCATGCCTGAAAATCTCGTGATGACGATCCTCGTCGTTTACGAAAGGAAAAAACAAGTCCGGTAGCCGAGTAATTAAATCGAAACTGCCAAATTCGGTGATTCTGGTCCCTCTTTTTTTCTCGATAATATTTTAATTGACCAAAATGCTGCGTTTTACGATTTATTTAACCAAAACGCTACGTCATAGCTATCGACTGCTTGTCATAATGGCATCCAAACAACAAACATTGGACTTCTTTAAAGGGCTTTACTAATATTTACTCTCTTCTTACATTCTTTTGTTATTTTCTCCATCTAAGGTCATAAATCTCGGAAACGTCAGTACTGTCGTCTGAGACGACAACTTTCCGCAAGGGACGACAAAAAATCCTATCGAAGGATTCCGACGGACGACAAATTTTTCAATGACATGCGTCCGACGTTAGCAGTCTTTATGTCAAAGTGACTCTGTAAATCATCTGTCATGGTTCAAGGGTCATTAAAAGACTAAGTGGATTATTGGAAAACGTTAATTGATTATCCTAACATACACCAAAATCATTGATAACACCCAGCTTGATTGACAATTACCACTTCGCGGTGACTGATCATGCATCGACGATAGTAAGTGACAGGTGGTCGAAACCTGTGAAACTTGTGTAAAACTATCTTAGTAGTACTCTTATCTCACTGAAATTAAATTATTATTGAACAGTTTAGTGAAAAAGTAACAATAACATAATAAAGAAGTCAACTTATATTGCAAAATTAAATTGTCATGTGTTTTCGTGGGTACAACAGGCAATTCAATTCAAATTAAAAATTATTAAATAATTTTTTCGGGCTCTTAGACTTCTAAAGCTTGACATGAAACATAAATTTACTGTCATTTGTGATTTAAAAAAAGTCAATATGTGCCATTATTTTGTCCAAATTTCAACAAAAAAGTTAACCCTTTTCAAGCTGAATAAAGACCGTTTCAAAATTTCATCAAAAATCAAAGTGGTAAAAGAAGGGATTGACTGGTTGTGAGTCAGTACTATTATAGGCATATTATGTCCTGCTAGCCCCCTGTGTTTTTTTGATACGTTTAATACTTCTCCATCACGGAGTCAATAAATGGAAGAACTGTTTATATTTGGTGTTAAACTGTTTATATTTGGTGTTATTTTTTTTTTGTACCCCCAATATTTTTTCTGTATCCCCAACTTTAACCACCAAGAGGTACAAAAAAACCCTGTCAAAATTTTCAGTGGACACACTGCAATTGTAATAATAATATGCTCAACGAAAAATGAATTGAATGTTATCTTTGATTTCTTTACCTTTTATCATTTAACCTTTTACAACACAACCACAAATTTTCACGCACTGAATCAAAATAGCAATTTCGGTAATCAGTTAGGGGTCATGATTGCTTGAAAAGGGATAACTTAACTTTTAATTGTATTTCAGTTATATCAGGGCGGAAGTTTAACATTGTGTGAAATGAAGAATTTGCTTGTCACCAGCAATTTCTTCATTTCCACAATGTTTTCTACCCAGAAAATTGAAAAATTATATATTTCATGAACTTTAATTTCTCATCTGAAAGTCCTTTCAATTTGGACAAGTCTAAAATTTAGCCGCCTGGTAATGGGTGAAGCTGATGTTGCTAAATATTGAAGCAATCAGAACCAAAAAAAGTTTATATTCTTATTCAAAATCATGTATGGGGGTTCGATTCCCTCCCCAGACGTAATAAATTGCTGGTGCACAAAGGGACAAATTGTCTGGTGGTCCCACATGATTTTGAATTTACAAAAAAATCTAATACCTTATTGAAGAAAATAAACTATAGAGAATGAATGACGGTGATTGCAGCTGGTATAATTGAAATGAAATTTATATTCACAAGTTTCACAAATAAATCATTTGGTGAATAAAATTGATTGATTAATGCCCTGGTTGCAATGATCTTGCACCAAGATCGCATATTTTCTAGTTTTACACTGAGTGATAGAATAAATTGATACGCATTCGCATTTTCCACGGTTCAAGTCATGCAACAAGGTCAAGGTCTTTTGTCAAGGTCAAACTTCTGCAAATAGCTTTTTAAAAAACTTAATATTTACAATTTCAAGCCTTTTCAAGATTCAGTACTCATATTTGGCATGATGATAGATATAATTGATACACATACACAGATAACCAACGTCAAGGTCATCAAAGTCACTTATCAAGGTCTCATTTCCAAAAAACACTGTTATGGGTCATAGTGTTTCACAAGCACATCTTGCTTTCTCTAGTTATTAAGTTTACAAGTTATCTGATGCATTATACGGCTGCTGCGAAGGTAAATTTAGGAAATGTGAAAGTACAAACACTTTTTTTTAACTTCAAGATTTACTGAAAAGCAAGTCATTACAACTTATTATTCATATCTTATCAGGCAGCTTATACCCATTTATTTCATATAATAAAAGTCTTTCTAAACATTGAATTTATTGTATACTTCACAGGACATAAATTGTCACTTGTTTTCAAACAAAATTCTTTAAAATCACAATATTGGTAATTGCTGTTATAAATTCTATTAACCCTTTCCCGTTTTTCAAAATTTTTGACTGGTCAAATTTGAAAGAAGTTGTAGAGGACAATCAAAAGAGGGTGCAATTTGAAAAGTAACCAACTTATTGGTTAGAAAATATGGTGGAAAAAGAAGAAATTGATTGTCACAAGCAATTTCTTCTTTTTCCACAATGTTTTCTCAAGTATAAAATCACAGGGACGTAAAAATAAGGGATTGTACAGGAAAGGTTTAAACAATTAACATCCTTCAGTCACTGAGTTGTATGTTCTTGCTTTTTCAACTATAAACCTGACAAAAAGTTTGCTATCCTTCGCTCTAAATTTAATTGACACTTGCACATGACATGTGGCACTTATTTTCTGATTATTAACAAATCATATAGCCCTGTATCATCTGCATTATTTGACCGCAGACACATATTATCACTGTTGGTCTGTAGCTGTATGGGAAAATTATGGCGTTTATTTATTTGTATTTTGTATTCCTCCTCATACATGTTCCCTCCTTAGCAGTGGATCCCCTAATGAATTTGACAAACATTTTTCTTTACTTAAAGGATTATTTCATCTAAACAATCATATTGTGAATGAAAATGACCCTAGAATTTAAGTGAAAAAGAAGAAAAGGTTTGACTTTATGAGAAAATAGGGTGCCAAAGAAAAGCTCTCTGGGATCCTTAACCCTTGAGCAGATGACAAAATTTTAAACTGGTCCAAATTCAAAGAAGTTGCAGACAACAATTCAAAGCTGATGAAATTTTACAAATATTTGTCTAATATAGTCGAAAACTAGAAATTAGGATAGCATCTTGGACCATGAAGAAATTACAAATAAGTAATTTCATCATTGTGTACAATAATTTCCAAAGCTTTTTGATGAGGGGCGTCAAAAAGTGCCACTGTGGGAATGGGTTAAACCTATTACCAGACAATAAGTTCAGACTTGGTCCAAAATTAAAGATAACGACAATGTCAAACTGATAGAATTTCAAATATCTTTGTATTTCCGACTATAGAAAACAATTTAGAAAATGAAGAAATTACCCCTAACAAACATTTTCTACATTTTCCACATTGTTTTCTTGAACTCCTTTGAATGGCATAAAAAACTAAATTGTGGGGGAATGGGTTCATGGGAGTATTCTTTTTCCTTTAAAATCATTCAGTCAATTCATTTGCAGGGCTGAGGCTAATCTTGGTCACAAGTGTGTCTGCCCACCTGCATGTTTGTTTACTTTAATTTTTTTTGAATTGAAGTTCCATAATTATCAAGATAGATTGGGGGCGAAATTTCACAGATTATTTGTCATCAAGTGGTCTTTCCAAAATTGTTGGAGTTATATATTTTTTACTCCATCACAGAAACTATCATGTTAACTTCACTTACTGTTCCTGTTGGTTAACCCTTTGAAAAAGTTTCCTGTTTTGCAAAAATTAGACCTGTCCAAATTCAAAGGTTTTGCAGAGGAAAATCTAAAGTAAAATTAATTAGAAAAATAATCATTCCGTAGGGTTCTTGTTACAAGCAATTTCTTCTTTCTCTACAATGTTTTCTCAGTTAAAAAATCACAGGAACGTAAAAACCAGGGATTAAACAGGAAAGGGTCAACTCATAATGCTGGGATCATGCCATTTCAGCAAACATTATTTTTGACATATTATGACAAAAGCCATCCCGCAAAACACTCTTAACAGTGGGTAAATGATAAATAGTGCCCCTAAGTGGTATGAGCATGTGGTGGCTCAGATTGAATCCAGGTGTGGTAAATGACAAGAATCCAAGTTTGATCCACTAGCATCTGTGATATAATTGAGGTGTGTTCTTTTCATCCAGATGAAAAATCCAGCTACATAAGATTTTTGAAGTTCTCAAAAGAACACTTTTTGTTATTTTGAATGGAAACATTTGACGTCTCCAAGGCTACTTGTTAAAACCAATGCTAAATATGCTTTAATTCCTCAATTAAATTCTCAACCCTTGTCATGCTGTATAAATAATCTTACTGAATTGCTGTAAAATCAAAGGGCTGTAAGCACTGACAGAACTTATTTTTCATAAATCAATATTTCTTTTAGAAATCAATTTTATAAACAACTCTTGCAGGAAATGTACAAACGGGAAGGGTAGACCAAGATCAGACTGCACTTTTGTGTAGGCTGATCTTGGTCTACACCTCCTGCCAAAACCAAAATATTCTGGGTTTCAGCATGACAAGGGTTAATCTAAAGAAATTTGAATGCTTTATCTTTAAAATCTAAAAAAGAATCTAAAGTATCTCAATGAAAAGAACGTACCTCTGAAATACTGTTCAAAAGGCTTTAAACCTCATGAAAACATTTAATCAATCTTACTTATCCTGATATGATGATGGTTTTGGATTAAATTTATATAATAAACAGCTACTGGCCTTTTGGAACAGTTTTTAGCTCCACTGGCCAAAGCAAAGCAAGCTATTGTCATTGCAAAGTGTCTGTTGAGTGTCTGTGCGATTTTGATCTCAACCAAACTTTGCAGGATGGTTCCCTAGATGGTCCTCTTTTAGATTACTTCAAATATTAATAATATTCTATGAAGAACTCTGGTTGCCATGGCAACAGAGAGAAAATCTAAAAAAAATCTTCTCCTCCCAAACGGAGAGGCTTAGAGCTTTGTAATTTGGCATGTGACATTGCCTAATGACCCTCTACCAAAAACTTTCAAATAATTGATCTTTTATCAGGGAAAAAGAACAGGGGCCCAGTTGTCCACGGCTGCTAACTTTTGGGCTGGTCCCATGAATGTTTAGAGAAAATGCCAATACCACTAATGTTAAATATTAAATATTTTGTTATCTTGGCCCTTAGTTTAAATTTGTAAGTCTTTTCCCCTGCCTATATTGTGTGATCCTCAGTTTTACATAGAAATAAAAAAGGAAAACTTGAAAAATCTTCTTCTCCAAACCAATAAAGCCTAGAGCTAAATATTTCGCAAAGAACATGGCATAATGGCCCTCTTTCCAAATACTTCAAAATCTAGCTCTTTCAGGAAAATTAGCCCTAGTATATTGTGCCATCCCTGTTTTAGAAGGAAATAAAGAAAGAAAGCATTAAAAATATCCTGTTCCTAAACTAAATGTCCTAGGGCTTTGATATTTGGCATGTGACATAGCCTAATGGTCCTCTACCAAACACTTCAAAGTATTGCTCTTACTTGAAAATTAGCCCTTTATTATACCATACTTGAATTACAAGAAATAAAGAAGGAAGTCTTGAAAAATATTCTTTTTCCAAACTTAAAGGCCAATTGGTCAATTTTGGGTTTATCACTGTCATTTATCCTAATTGACGGTTCCTCAACCAGGCCAACTGAGCTCCAAAAGAAAGTTTCACTTGGATTTAAAACAGCCTTATTTAGCAAAAGTTATGGTCAGTAACTTGTAAACAGATAGAAAAAATGGTCGTTCGGTGACCTAAGTTGTAGTTATGTCGTTTATGTTGCCAAATCAACAATAATGCTTCACATAAATGGCAACCATGGTGACATGGCCTAATGGTTCTCTACCAACATACTTCAAAATATTGCTCTTACTTGAGAATTAGCCCTAAGTTGTGCCATATTGAAAAGATAAAAGGAAGGAAGTCTTGAAAATCTAATCCCAAACCGAAAGGCCTAGAGCTTTAATATTTGGCATGTAACATCACCTAATGGTCCTCTACCATTGAATTTCAAATGGCTGCTCTAACTTGAAAATTAGCCCTTTTTTGGGAAAGAAGCTCTTGCTTAGCAATGAAAAAGGAAATTGCCCATTTCCAAAATGGTCATTTGGTATTGTAAACTACATTCTGTTGGTAGACATATTTCAGCCATTGTAGTGACCCAGCCTGGCCCTTTTGAGCCTCCTGTTTGGATTCGAATTGGTAATTGGTAAACTCGAAGTGATTGAAATGCTAATAATAATTATTAGGAGAATAACTTGTAGATTGCTTGTTGTAATTAAGGTTGCAATCCATTCCATTTTCATTGATATGGCATGATAGAGTTTGCATTTAGAATGTCAACAATTACAAACTGCTTTCGTTCTGATACGAATATGAATAATGAATTCAATTAATCTTCTCTCATTTCTCTCCCGTGACACCCTTCAGGTGTCGCCTTACTAGTAGTATAGAATTAGAGTCGGTGTAGTTATGATTGAACCTATACATTCCCAAACAATGATGACATTACAATTTTAGACTTCCCCCTAAGTCAAACTGCAAAAAATGAACAAAATTAGACTAATGAATTAGTATTAAACCTTGCAACCCGCTGCTTTTGGAAAAATCAGATCAACATGTAAGGGGGAGTAAAGGCATTCTGAACTTTTTATTTTATATACAAACCCTTTGTTGTAGGTACTCATTTTAATCATCTAGATGAGATGAATCCCAATGAGTACCCACAACAAAGCCTATTTGATCAACACCAAATGCTATTTTGTGTTTTGAAAAGCTTTACCCCCTCTTATCTGTAGCTCTGAAAATGATGTCTAAGTATTGATTTTATTTGTAATTTCAGGTTTCTGATATTCCTTCACTTTATGATTCACTGGACTGACAAGATTACTAGAGTCGTTTCAGAAGAATACTTGTGTTGTTGCTACAATCAGCAAGGAGATACGTGCCCTAAAGGATGGTTTCAATCACATGAAAGTGAGGAGAGGAAATAAACTAAGTGCATTCGTGAAAGACCAGGGATAGTGAAAAGTTTAAGGGAATAAACATTGTTAAGTGTACCCAGGGAAGGCATGCTGATTCTATAGAGAGTGTCAATAATGAGATTGATGCTCTCTTGAATGACACTGTGTTTTTCCTAGAAGAACAGTTTATTAATCATATTGGGGGAGAACCCCACTCAGTCTTCAATGTATTTGACTTTACAGCCTGGCCACAGAAAGATGCCTCTCCTGACCAGTTCCTCTCATACGGTGATGAGGAAATAGAGAAACAAGGTACAAATGTATGGTCCACTTTTAACAGAGGAGGAGCAAACAGATGCCCCTGGACAGTGGTTAGAATTGAAAAATGAAATTTGTTCAAACTTAAACAGAACAATTTTAGAAGTGTATTTAACATTGATGGAGAAATATGATGAGAGACTGTCATCAATCCTTCCCATTGTAGACATAATGCTCACTATTTCACCATCCACTGCTCAGTGTGAGCGTGGATTCAGTACCTTGAATATAGTAAAAACCCAATACGGGACCTCATTAAAGCAAGAATCATTAAGTGATCTCTTAAGGATAAAGTGTGATGGTCCACCTCTCAGCGACTTCAATCCAACTGATAGTTTGTTGACATGGGAAAGGTCGGGTAAAAGGAAAAGGCATTTGAAAGGTCACAAACTACCAGATAAAAGAGCAGTTGAGGCTAGGAGGGAAACAGTACATGTTTCTTCCAGTGATTCTGTATAAGTAAATAAGTGTAGTGACAGTCACTATAAATCACCTACAGTATTAACAATAAAGTAAAAAACAATCTACACTCTTTGAAGGAAACAACTGTGTTTGTACTGTTTCATTTAGTATGTTATGTATGTATGTCAATTATTTATTTTTTCTAGGCAATCCATAGATAATGGATCTAGTCAATTCATAGATAATGGATAGGACATTTTTTTTTTTTTTTTTTTTTTTATTTCATTTCATGATGGTTTTCTGCATTTGATTAAAGGATAAACGATAGAACACAGAATCTTTTTTGCTTTATTTGTACCTAAACATTAACAGAGTCAAAAGAGTTATGTTATTTGCATAAAAATGCATCCGTAAGAGCCAACTGTCTAAAATTTTCTTCATCTTTAAGGGCGAGTTGGGTTGCCTTAAGGGCGAGAAGAAATTCAGAGCTAGGTTGAAAGAAAATTTTCAACCCCTGCGGGGAGATATGGGAGATAGATTGGTAGCTATGAAGGTTCTACTTGGCTAAAATGTGAAATTTCAGTTTCAAACTTTGTAGTATAGTTAATTCGTAATACGGTATCTTGCTTGGATATATGACGATTTATTATCGGCTAGAATAAATCGTCATATATCCAGGCAAGAAACCGTATAATTAATAATATACATTACGCGTTAAATCTCGCGGACTTAATTCTTATTCGAAGTCTTTTGTAAATTAAATGATTTTTCTTGAAAAGACCTAAGTATGAGAGATATTATTATCTCCAGGTTTGTTTTTTTATCAAATTAAGTCGCTTCGTGCATAACATGCAAATAATTTTTGCCACCAACACTAATATCATATAAGTGTTTTGCATGAGAACTATAAAAGGCTTCACATGCAATAGTTAATGTTAATGTTAAACTTTGGCTTTTTGAATAAAGTTTAAGTAGAAATATGTCAGTGAGGGGGATTCTCCTAGTTTTCCCCTATTGTCCTTAAACGTAGGGTTAAAAACGCCCTATTCAAACTGTATAAGTAAGCATGCTAGGTCTGAAATTCAATTCTTTAATCTGGATACGTTATTTTTTTTCATTTAGCCATCAACCATGACCTTGACCTCAGGAATGTCAAAACATACTTTTTCATGACACTAGCCTAACCCTAACTATATTCCTGGGTAGAACCCCCCCTAGACGTTTTGAATATAACTCTTATCATCTTGAACCAGAATATTCCTGTTTTGCAAGAGGTATAGACAAGATCAGCCTGCACAAATGTGCAGTCTGATATTAGTCTGAACCTCCTGTTTGTCCCATCTAAGCCAGAGAAGTGTATGACAGACGTTTTCAAAACCATTATTATTCCATAACAACTGCATCCAGTGCTGTCAAATTTGATTTTATAGAGGATAATCTTTTGTTTCAGTGAAAGATCGATTTATATTTCATTGAGTGAACAACAAAAGCTTTATTTTAAGCCACGAGTGAAAATATAGCTTTTGTTGTTCACGAAATGAAATGTAAATCGATCTTACTCGAAAAACAAACGATTGTTCTATTTCTTTAATGCAAAAAATAGACAAAATGCGAACATGTATTACAAATTTCTTTAAAGCGCGTCATTTTGCACGTGACTGCTATGCAACGCTTATGATGACGTCACTTATTTCACTCTGCTTAGATAACGTCATATAGGGTAAAATGAACGAAAGCGGAGCATAAGTTTTTGATAATTTCACAAGATAGGCGGTGAGTTTATCAAATGATAATCTACCGTTATTTCACGATACTCCACCTGAAAGCATTAAAGAAAATGTATTTCTGCATAGGAGTTTATTCGGCATGACAAGTGTTAAAGGGAGATATCGATGTTTCTGAAACCACGACAAGAAAAAGTTGCCGATTGCCGAAATATTTGCTCAAACGAACATTTAATACTTAAATTTTAGTCACATGTTATCTTCGCGGTTATCTGGTAGACTTTTAGTAGATTTCTGTGGGTTCAACGGAATTCAGTGTTATATTTAGATATCATGGAAATCGGTTGTCGACACCGCGTGACCTCATTTGCGTATGATCCAAAGTCAATGGAAGCTAAGAAATTGACAAGCAAAACAACCAACGTCGTAAATTACGTCACATCAAATTGTTGGCGCCAAACTAGGGTAAGTGTCTATATTCGCATTAACGCTCGCGGCAGTTTTGGACTTATTTTCAAAGAATTGAAGACCGGCTAGCGAACATAACTCCTGATGATGTAACGCTGACGTTGGTTTAGAAACATTTAAACTGAATGCAGGATTTCAACGGTAATAAGAAACAAGTGAATGACAATCCATTGCAAGTGTCTCGGCTTAATCAAAAATAGATTAACAGCCTATGTAGGTTTTTAGTGTAATGCTCTGGTTTATTCTGATAAACGACCTCTAATTTTCGCAAAAAAAAAAACTTTTCAGAATATCTTAAATAATACAGTCCATGCTGTAGTCAATTTTACTTTGCACATCTGCTTTGTATATTCGGCTGTTTATCATAGCTAGAGTTTGCCCACATAAACAATGTCCACACAGAACGGTCAGTTGTTACTTATAAGAAGGAAAGTGTAAGACTACAGGACGAAAATATCGGAAGCTCGATGTAAAGTATCGTCGTACTGGTCCTTTATTTGGCTAACCCCAGATTCAAATCCGCGGTCTCGAGGTACAATCAGAGCTGATTGTACAGCCAGTTGTGTTATTCAGTATCTATGTCAATACATAATTGACCTATCGCGGCTGTCAAACAATCAATCGACCAATAAAAACATTCACTTAGAACTTCTACATAGGTCAATATTTATGTGAAGCTATTTTGTTTGTTTGGCGACTGAAAGGCCATAGCTACATCTTATTCAAGTTTTAGTTTCGACGTTTATGTTTTTAACCAATAATTTTATTAGTTATACGGTTTCTTGCCAGGATATATGACGATTTATTCCCGGCTGGAGAAAACGATGTCACCCGAGCCGCAGGCGAGGGTAGACATCGTTTTCTCCAGCCGGGAATAAATCGTCATATATCCAGGCAAGAAACCGTATAACGAATTTATTATACTACAAAGTTTGAAACACAATTTTCACATTTGGGCCATGTAGGACCTTCAAAGCTACCAAAGTTAACGGTTGTTATCTATCTTCCTCTTTTTCCCTTAGGCGCCCCAAATAAAAGGTTGTGACGTCACGCCTTGACTTCCACGAAATAGGTTAACGTTTTCGGGAAAGTGAATTTAAAACTTGGACTTTTTATTGGATTTAAAACTATAAAATGATAAGTAACCATTTATTTGTGTATTTAGAAGGATATTTATTTACATCTTACTTTAGAATTATTTGGTATTTATCAAGAACAAATTATACATATGATACATATGGAATTTTCTACTGTTGAACACAGTCAACGAAATTGTGAATAATTTCAGGGAAAAGGAATATACTCTTGTATGGTTTGCTGCACAAACTTTTTGCTGTACACCACAAACATCGCTTTATACATTTTCATATCAACACTATGTATTCTACGAAAGATCAAGTGTTACTTGGACTTTGTTGATTTTCAAGGAATAAATGTGGCAATGCTTAAAGAAGCACACCCTGCAGGATCTCAAAAGTGCAGTAATCAATCACATCTTATTCTAATTCGAGGTTATTAATGTTGCTTTTTAACTGTTTGGCTGTTACCATTTCTAAAAGTCAGGGCCATTGAATTCACGCCCCCTTCCTACTCAAGATCATGTATGGGGGTTCGATTCCCTCCCCAGACATAACAAATAGCTGGTGCATATAGGGATAAATTGTCTGGCGGTCCCACATGATTTTGAATGAAACAAACAAAAAATATAGAAAAAAAATATACCTGAATGAAAGAAAACTTTTTTTTTCATTTGGACATTAGAAAGACACTTGATAGAAGTGATTGATTATAGGCCTGATTGTAAGATTTCATTTATCTATTCATATAATTCAGCATTTTCAAAAAAAAAAAAAAATGATTAAGAGCTACATGGAAAAAAAAATATTCGTGTGCATTCCAGTTTCAAATCAATCTTTGCTTAAAAGTACACTCTTCCTATTTCAGGCTCCCACTGGGGAAATGAAACAAAAATATTATCTAATTTCTTAAAAGTCATCGTGTGTAAATGTCCCGCAGGATTAAATCTCCTGTGATGAACAGCCGTAGTTTACAGGTTAAAGTACATGGTATTGCTAGTCTAGAACAAAAAAAACATGATCCTCTTTTTTTTAAAAAAAGAAAACAGATTTGCAGTAAAGTTATGTCTATTCTCTAGCTGAAATCAGTTTCATGGAATTTTGACTGCGATCGTGTGCAAATTGTGTTTGTAAACAAAACGTGTACATAGTTTATACTAGTGACCTTTGACCTTCAGTTACACGCAAACTACATACATATAAAAATAACACATTTCGAAAAAACAATAACATGAAACCGCTCTCTTATCAAAACAAGAACTATATATTACAAATTGCAATTGATATGTTAACGATTACTCGCTTTATTGTGTGTAAACTCGTCGATAGAACTGACGAAGCGAGAGTCCAAATGACCGCCATTAAAAAATTGAGTTCTATCACCGGCAAGGCTCCTTAGGGAAAATACGCGATGTATCACCGCAGCGAATTATGTATACGTTTATGTCAGGTCTTTATTGACCAATCAAATTGCGACAATTTTCTTTGTAGTATAATAATACTTTATGTTACCTGTTACAGGCCATGAAATTAGCAAAATAACACCAGTTAATTTCGACTAGGAACATTTTGAGTGTGGTCATCGATCCGTCAATTACCAAAGGAAAAACAGTGTAGTTATTAGAAGTTTAGACAGTCACAAGATAAGATTAATTTTTTAGATTTGTAACTTGACCTTGACCTCACGCTTATCAAAAATAGTTTTATTCTCGTAAGGGAGAAACAACTTTGTCCAATGTTTAAATCCAACAATAATTGATTACCGACCCACACTTCCAACGCAATACTTGAATTAGGTTTATCATTTTTCATCTATTTTTCCATCGATCCACTCAAAATATGCTATAAAGTTAAGCCATTCATTTCTCAGTGGAATTGTCAGCATTGAAATACTAAGCAATGCTTATCGTCTGATAGTGACCGAAATGTCGTAGATTTGTCGTAAAGCTGTAGTTAGGTATTTTGTTCGCTAACAAACCATATTATATCTGTCGAATCTATTTGAATAACTACATTTAATGTTAAAAGTAATGTATCAAAGGACGAATTTGCTTGTTACAAGGTGCTCCTTCTTTTTCATTGATGTTTTCTTGATGTACCCCTCTAGATTGGTTTGTTTGTTTGTTTGAATGTGGTTTTACGCCGCTTTCAACAATCTCAGTTATATCGCGGCTGCTGGAGCACCTAACAATGGAATCCTGGTATTTCTCACACCAGTACTACCATAACATCCTTTCCTACCCTCCAGCTGCTATCTCACATAGGTCTACGATTATCGACCCATTGGTGAGAGACAAATAGTCGGAAAGGATCCTCTAGATTGGAGGAAGCGAAGCAAGAGATTGTTTTGAAAGTAATACCGCATTAAAACGTCCTCCGAAGACAACAAATCGTCGTCCGGGAACTAAATGTACTTGTAGCTACAGCCTGGATAGAGTTTTCATTGCAACGTTTTCAGGTTTTGGTCGCACGACAATGACATGTAAAAAAAGAACAGCATAATCATTCATATACCCATTAATAGACCAATCGCGGCTATCAATCAAGAATTCAAGCGACCAATCAAATCATTTATTCAGCCTATATCTGAGCTTTCAACTCCAACATTGGCCGCCATTTATAACTTTCTTTTTGTTGGTTTGGCGACTTAAACGTCGTAACTACAGCTTATTCAAGCTGTAGTTAAAACGTTTAGGTCACCAACCAACCATTTTACCTTTTTGTTACACGATACTGGCCATACAATTTGCAGAATAACACAGTTAAAAATCGAAGTAGAACATCCTTTCAGAGTGAATGGGGGCCTAGGTAGTCTGTGAGCGGGGCCAGTGATGGTCAGTTAGGAGTCTTTCAGAAAAAAAGATCCAGCCGCTCCCGTCCTTGTCATGATCAGTTGAAATCCGCTCCTGGTGTAGATCGGATTAGAATTACAAAAAGAAATATAAAGATTCCAACAAGATTTGATCATTTTGTAAAAAGAGTCGCTTTACTCCTCAAACTATTGTATTGATAACACATGATACAACCTTGAAAACAGAAGGAAGTTCGGTTCAATGTGATTGACCTAATTTGATTTCGATAAAGATAAACCCTTCAGTTGCACAATTAATCAAGAACTATCTGTGGTCTTACAGTTTTCTTATTTCCTTATAAATAAATTTAGCAAACAATTTTCTATTACCTTTTTGTATAGAAATATATAATTACATCAACATGGTTAGTTTAAAGGAGATCCCTTGGTCGTTTCATCACATTTTTTTTCTCGATAGTTCTATGCTTTGTATATTTGAACGCATTTCCGCAAATTGATATGCTGGAGATATTTTGGTAGAGGAAAGCACTAAATAATGATCATTAACATTTGGGTGAATGCAACTAGAAATTAACCATTGTTATACTGAATAAATAACTAAATCAGAATCCCATCAAAATCAAAGGTCTCAAAGTACTTGATGGCCTGATCGTGAGTCAATGCTTCTTTTGAGAATTAATTTCTATGAACAATTCTGGCTTAAAGGAGAGAGACAGGTGGTGTAGACAGAGATCAGACTACACACATATGTCAAAACAGGAATATTCCGGGTTCAGCATGACAAAGGTTGATATTTTACACTTTTTAAAAGCGCTGTATTCAGAGTTCTAAATCTGACTCGTACTATTTATAAATAATGTGTATTTATATTTCAAAGTTTGATTATTATTAGCGAAATCCTCGTAATTCCATTTTCAATTAGGATGATAACATATAATGGCTCTACAGCTGATTTGTTGAAACAGAATGTCCAGCCTTTTTCGCAATTATCGCTTTAAACCATCGAACTACAATTCTAATCAAAGTGCTGTAAGCACTGTAATTTGTCGTCACTGAAGAAATATAGAGACCGTTGCATTTCGACTTTAAAATTCCCGAAGAAGTTTTGAGAAGAGCCACTAAAGGAACGTTCTTACAAATATTGGTTGAAATTAGTATTGTGGTTCTTCTAGGAGAAGATTTTTTAAGAATATTTCATTATCAATTTATTATTTCTTTCAAGATAATCACCATCTGCAACGCCCCCATTTTTTACTAATCAAAACGTCATGACCAAGTTTGAAAAGGGCCCCACAAGAAACATTCTTGACAAATTTGGTCCAAATTGGCGGAGAAAATATTTAAAGAACTATTTCATGAGTTCTCTTAGTCTGATAAACTCCGCCCTGTCACGCCCCTATTTTTTTCGCAAATCAAAACTTCACAAACATATTTTGAATATGGTTATCAAAGGAATATTCCCACCAAGTTTGGATGAAATTGAGGAGAAGATTTTCGAAGGATTGCTGACGACTTCCGTCGCACAACGGACACAGGGTGATCACAAAAGCTCACCTTGAGAACGTGCTCAGGTGAGCCAAAACAATTTATTAAAGTACAACGGGTTTTAATAGTAGCCCAGAAAATAATTGAAGGGTAGGGTAAAGATAAGGAATATGAAATCAAATGATGATAGAAGGATTCGAACTCAAGTCCTCTTGCATTAGAAAGAGCGCCAAGCAGGTATCTATTTGCACGGCGATAAAGACAACCTTTATTTGTACAATCTTGAGAGAACGCTTTCTTCACGCGACTCCTTTTTTTTTTAAATTACTTTAGACTCGTTAACCTATCCCATGCATCCACGCATCGCTCTCTACTTGCTTGTTACACCTTGATAATTCGGTAAAGGGGTTGGTCACATGACTGTTCATTTCATGTGACCGACCTGCTTTCGTTTACTGTTTTTTTTTTTTTATAATTCTTAGCTTGTAAAATGCATTGATAGTTTGCTGTTTACCCGTCAGCATCGACATTTCAACCTCTTATCGAACTCACTGAAGGTGAAACTTTGACTAGATCTTCAGAGAAATTCAGATAGTAGTATTAATCGAAACACATTGTTAACACATTTGTCTATATTGTATGCGCCCCATTGGGCTAAAGACAGGTTTGGGAAATTGGGGCGAATTCAATCTCAAGTTTGTGGTTCTACAAAGTTATAAAACGTTTTGAATAAAATAAAATATTGTATCACTAGTGGGTATTCAGTTAATTCTCAACGGAACTGTAATATTTCCTAGATATTAGTACCAGTTTTCGATTAGACTTCATTTTTGTGTAACAGCGCAGTGGATGTGGAGATAAATCCGTTTTTGTATGTAAATATGGTTTACCAACAAAGAAAACGTGTCACCAGACGAAGACAGACTAAATTCTAAATCTTAAAATGTTAAAGTTATATGCTGATAGATAAAAAACATTCAATGCGCAATTGATACAAGTTAATTAGTTGGAATAACACAATCGCAAATGATGTGATTTAACCAATTCCAACATAATAACGCCTATTAGATCCCCTAAGAAAAACATATTTTCAAAAAAGAAAAAAGAAAAAAAAATGTGAACAAGAAAATATTGTTTATAACAAATAATTTCTTCATATTCCACAATGTTTTCTATCTTAACAGAGATGTTTAAGCTTAATCAGTTCAATGTTGTCGCCTGTTTTTCAATTCAGACCAGTCTAACATTTGTCGCCTGGAAATGGGTTAAAAAGTTTAAGTTTTAAAACAGATGACATATTATCCAGTATGTAGTATACACGTTACGGCTCTTATAATATTCTAAAATACACTTGTCTTTGTTAGTCAGATATTGAAATTCAAACGTTCATGGTTATTGATAATACATACCAAAACACGCGGCAATGTGTCATATAAAATGTTCGAAGTCGTGTCTTTTTTCGAGACAAACTTCCGATTCTAGGTGGATGCAAGATTTCAATTATAAGAAATGAATTGCAAACTATTTATGATGTTGTCTAGCTTAAAATTGATTGATTGGTTGAATGGGGTTTAACGCCACTTTCAACATATTTCCGTTGGCGGCTGGAGCACCTTACAATGGATTCCTGGTATTTCTCAAACCAGTACTACCACTACATCCTTTTCTAGCCTCTAGCTGCTAGCCCATTTAGGTTTACGATTATCCACCCATTGGTGAGAGACAAATGTTGGAAGGGATATGTGCTTCCGCAGGGGATCGATTTGATTTCTGCTGTATACAAATGCTTTTTCTTATATAATTTTGTACAATAAATGATGATTTGGTAAATTTAGTTAACATTAATTCAACTTTATAATTCCAAGGAAACCAAGACAAATGTATAAACGAGTAAGTTCATATCTTCATTGATCGAGCTAAACGTCCTAACATTAGCTTTATTCAGTAGTTACGACAGTTTGGTCTTCAAACGACGTTAGGGTTTGATGTTTAGAACGCTTCAATCTGGAAGAAAACCTTACCCGTGAAGGATTTCAAGTCTGTGCAATAAATACCATAAGTGCATGTTTACGTCGTCAGGTAAGCCTTATTTATCTCTTGAATATATTTTCCTCTAAGATAAATGATATGTGTAAACCAGAAAATTGCTGAACAATTCAAAATATTCAATATTTATACAAGGACATAAAAGATAACAAGATCTGTCTAAAATGGTTTTACTATCTGAGATAGATATAGGTCAGTCTATTTAACAGACAGCAGTAGTTTGGGCGTTTTTGTATCAAGTAAAAGAGATTTCGGTGTTCTCTTGCTCGAATATCGCTCTAAAAAGAAAGCAGACAGAAAACGACTTTCTTGACTACCATTATTTGAAATAGACACATCGATTCGTTAGCCCTGTAGTAACATTGTGTCATTTGATAAAAATCGATCTCCTTCTACACTTGAACAATTTTTTCTAAACTTTTCTGTTTTGTAAAATTATAGACCTGTCAAATTTAAAGGTTTTGCAGCCAAAATTCTAATTTTGATTTAATTTGAAAAATAACCTTTCAGTAGGGTAGAAAATTTTTCGAAAAAGAACAAGCAGTTTCTTTTTTTTTCTACAATATTTTCTGAATAAAAAATTCACAGGGATATAAAACCCAGTTATTGAACAGGAATTGGTTAAACAAATTTAAACACAATTGATATTTTTTCACATTGTTGAAATTGAAATCATGGTGGGCAAATGCGTATTCCTATTGCGTCCATAACGATTTCATGAGCCTTGGGGTAGTATGACACTTATCCTTTTTTTTTTTACAAATTACATAAAACACTCCAGTGTCTTCATTTCGGAACGGAATACGATGAACAATTCAGACTAAACTTCAAAGCGCACGAATACATACATGTATGTTTATGTCGCACTGGCAGAGTCAATATTTATTTTCAGGGAGGTCGTATTAAAATTGGATATCAGACGCCATACAAGCTGCCTTTTGAAGAAATGGGAAATCAAAAGGGATATTATTTTCGTTATGCTTTCTCTAGTTTGTAGGTGTAGCTGTTGTCAGTATGAATTTTGAAAGAAACGGTTTTGGTAGTTGACGTTGTCTAACCCAGCTGTACTTTCAAGGTAAGAAGCTTTCCCCATTTTTTTAAAAAAAGAATAAGAAGAAAAAAAACAGCATTAAATATCGTTGTGAGAAAAGTCAAATAATGCTTTCAAAATCTAGCCCTCAGACGATCTCACTTGACAACACAAGGCTCTAGTGATATCTGTTAAAAATAATGTTTCACATACAGAATCAACCATTTCCTCTTAAATAGATGATGATTTGTACCAAATATCAAAGCTCTAGGCCTTATGGCTTGGAAGGAGAAGATTTTTAAAAAAATTTCACACTGTTGCCATGGCAACCAGAGTTCTTCGTGGATTTCAATTCTTTGAAGTATTTTGAAGGGGCATGACCTAAGGATCATTTATGCCGACTGAAATACTGTTAAAAGTGGCGCTAAACCCCATTCAATAAATTAATTTAACAGTATTCTAGTTATATCGCAGTGACTGGAACACCCAATAATGGATTCCTGGTATTCTCGCACCAGTGCTACCACTACAACCTTTCCTAGCCTCCAGTTGCTATCCCACTTAGGTTTATGATTATCCACCAATTGGTGAGAGACAAATCTCGGAAAGGACATGCTGCTGCCCGGGATCGAACCCATGACATCCCATATTTGAAGTTTTGGAGTCTGATGCGCTACAGACTGGGCTATGACGACAATCTGAGATTTTATGATGACCAAATAAGAAGACATTATAATTTTGAGTTAAAAATATTGCCTCTAAAGTGAACACAAGGTTTTTTCTAAGATTTGACCTAATGTATTTTCCCATGGGACCAAAACTTTACCAGTAATTTATGGAAACAAATATTCTGACAAAAAATCACCACATTTGACCAAAAAAATTGGCCTCTCGAGTGCACAAAAGATGTTGGCAGACTAAACATGTCACATGCCTGACACAGCATGATCACAAAAGCTCACTTTGAGCATGTTATGCTCAGGTGAGCTAAAAACTTTTCCATTTGCAAAAGATCAACTGATATACATATTATGAAAATTGCATCCAAATCCAATATCATGTCAGAATCGAGTAGAATTGATTGATTGCATGAAGTTTAACACAAATTAATCCATTACCAAACGGCAAAATTCTAGACAAGTCCAAATTCAAAGGAGTTGCAGACGACAATTTGAAGCTGATAGAATTTTAGAATGATCAACTTTCTGGACAGAAAACATTGTTTTGAAATGAAGAAATTGCTTTTTTTAAATTAAGAAATTGTTTGTTACAAGAATTTTTTTCATTTCACACAATGTTTTCTCAATCGTTTTTCTTGTGGGGGGGTCAAAAAGCTTCACTGTGTGGAAATGGGTCAAATAAAATTTCAGTTATATCAACGTCACTGGTCAATCAAACATAGATTTTAGTCGTTTTTCACACCTGAACAACCATATAATTCAATCTGAGTCACCACATGCTAGGGGTACTACTTATTATTCACCCGTTGGTAAGAGATAAATGATTCATGTCGTGATTACTTTTGTCATAAGTCAGACAGAAGATTTGCTGAAATGGGGTTCAAACTCCCAACCCAAGCATTATGAGCATAGGGTGTTATCAATTGAGTTAACTGGATTCAGCAGGACAAGTAAGAGAAGTTAACAAGGTGCTTTCTGTGATACAGTAAAAAATGTATAACCCAATAATTTTGATAATAAATATACTATGAGATTTCCCCCCCCCCCCAAAAAAAAAAACCATCTTACAGAATTCAAATTAAGAAAAATAAACAGACATACAGGTGGGCAGAAACAATTTTGGCCAAGATTGGTCACACCCTGCCTACAGCAGGGTATGTAAATGAATAACTTAAAGTTTTTGATGCTGAATTCGGAATATTCCGGTTTTGGCAGGAGGTGTAGACCAAGATCAGCCTGCACATAAGTGCATTCTGATCTTGGTCTACACTTCCTGATTGTACTTTTCCTGTAGGAGTTGTCTATGAAATTGATTTCTAAAAGAAATATTGGTTTTTGAACAGGTTCTATCAGTGCTTTCAACCCTTTGGTTTTACAGCAATTGAGTAAGGTTATTCATACAGCATATTAAAGCATAAAGAAAAAAATCCCAATAACCCATTTCCATCATTGTGCCAAATATTAGCAATGAATCTTAAATAGGCTTGAAGAAATTGTAAATGTAAAGGTTTTTAAGTAAGTTTTTGAAGATGTTTGACCATGACAAATGACCTTGATATATGCAGATGCATATCAATTTATTATATTGTAAAACTAGAAAATATGCAATCCTGGTGCAAAATCATGGCAACTAAGACATTAATCTAACACTTTTCTTCACAGTCTTTATTTATCACCGAATATATCATCCTTGTGCCAATTACTTTCATTGCAAATAGGCCAGTGGCAGTCACTTTCATTCATTACCTTGATTTCCAAAAGATGATTTCATTCAAAAAGACTATCTTTTTTTTCAAAATCATGTGGGACCACCAGACAATTTGTCCCTTTATGCACTAGCTATTTATAATGTCTGGGGAGGGAATCGAACCCCCATACATGATTTTGAATAAGGAGACACATTTTACATGGTCCAGATTGATTGAATATTTAGCAATATCAGATTAATTCATTTTGAACAAACCAAAAGTGTTTGATTAATGTCGATTTAAACAATCTTCTATTAATGACTTGAATTTCAAAATTTCTAAATTTTAAAATGTTTATGAAAACTCAAAACCATTGTATGACATCATGTACAGCAGAATGGCCCGTCTTTTCAGGAAATGGTTAATAGATAAGGATTAACAATTACTAGATCAGTATGGAGAGTACTCCAGTCACAGGACATCAACACTTAACAGCAAGATCTAAATAGAAATTCGCTTGTCAAAGGGTTACGTAGGAGGCCTGAGAGGACATGATGAGCAGCTTTTAGACAACCTTGGCAGGATTTTACCCCCCCCCCAGGGGAAGTGTTTGCAACTTTGCATCATAAGGGTCATTACATAAATCATTAATGCACAATTCTGCTTTTTGAAGCTATGAAGTATCAAAGTTAAGGAAAACTTAGTGGTAAAAAGAGAAATTGCTAAGACACAGTTTCTCCTTTCTTAACAATGAATTCTACCTTATTTTAAATGTAGCAGACTTTGAAATGTTGTCTGCACCTTATTTTAGTTTAGCCTAGTCCAAAACATTGTCGCCTTTAACACATTACCACATGAGAAAATTTTAGATTGGTTCAAATCTGAAGACCGGGGTCGATAATAGACCTATGTGGGATAGCAGCTAGAGGCTAGGAAAGGATGTTATGGTAGTACTGGTGTGATAAGTACCAGGATTCCATTGTTAGGTGTTCCAGCCGCCTCGATAGATTGTTGACCCCATTCCAACAAAATCAAACCTGAAGAGATTGCAGACGAAATTCAGAGCTTCTAAAATTTAAAAAAATAAGTGCCAGTCAATGTAGGAAACATTATGAGAAAAGCTCAAAGAAATTGCTTATTACAACCAAATTCTTCTTTTCTCACAATGTTTTCAACTGTTCATTTTCTACAAAGCATAAAATGCGAGATTGTGTGGTAATGGCTAAAAATATTGTTTGAAAGACTGAATGGTTATAACGTCAACATATTGCTACAGCTGGAGTACCTTACCGAGGATACCTGGTGCACCAGTAATATCACTTTATCCTTTCTAAGCCTCAACCTGCTCATCCAACTTAGGTTTATCATAATCCACCTGTTGGTGGTAGATTAATATTAGAGATGATATTTTTTGTAGCCAGGAATCAAACCTCTGACCCCATGATTAGGAGTCCTACACCCTTCCAACTGTGGTATAGCACAGCCTGAATCTTGAAATATTCAATTCAAAGCACTGAGGTTAAATGTTGAAAACCAATTGACAGCTATGGCCATAAATACCTTAAACAGTTCCTTCCTGAAGTTGAGGGTGAGTCTCAGAGGATTCATTGGACTTACATCAGAAAGGTTTAGAGTCCTGACAACAAATTCGTGAGTTTCAGGCTCGCAAAACCTAATTTGTTGAGTTTCAGGCTCGCAAAACGTGTGTCCTTTACCCATTTCAGTACGACAAAATTTTAGACTGGTCCAAATTGAAAGGTGTTACAGACAAAAATTTAAAGTTAATGAAATTTTAGATTTTTTCAACTTTTTGGTAGAAAACATTGTGGAAAATGAAGAAATTGCTTGTAACAAGCAATTTCCTCATTTTCGACAATATTTTTCAAAGCTTTTTTCTTGAGGGCTTTTAAGAGCGTCATTTGGGGAAATTGGTTAACTCCTTTATAATACCTGCCATCAGTGTCCCATTCAGATTTTTGATTGGGATTTTGTGACCTCTGCTTTGTATAAATGGGGGATGAAAGACAGAAAATTGGGATAAAAATTAAAACCATTGTCACCAAGTAAGATTTAAACGATTAATAATAATAAATGATTTATTTTTTGATTATCCATCTCTTTCATAAACAATGACACAATGTATTCATTCACAGTAATAGACCTTCACAACAAAGCCAGCAGTCTGAGTGGGTTTCAAATATTACCAAACATATTAACAAATTAACCTGTTACCAGACCACAAAAAGTTGGACGGTTTCTAATTATATCCTTTCCTGTTTATAAAATTTCAGACTGGTTCAAAATGAAAGAGGTTGCAGATTGCATTGAAAATTGGATGCAATTTAAAATGAAACCATCCTATGAGGTTGAAAATATTGTGCAAAAAGAGAATTTGCTTGTTGGTAAAGGGTTCAGGAAGCTGCTGATAATAATATTCTATAAATAAGATATTTAAATTCCTGGTCTTTTATTTATGATTTATCATTTATGATGATGAAGGAAATTGCTTGAAACAAGCCTTTCCTTTTTTATTTCTTCATAATGAATTTTAAAGCCTTTTTGGGAGGGGGAGGGGTTTTTACAAAAGCAGCGTTGTGTGGGTTTGATTATGGGTTAACTCATTACCACATAATGATCCTGTCTGACGCCCTGAAGAAGTACAATCATGGAAAACTTTCCTGGCAAAGAAGAAATTTATTGCAAAAAGCATTTTCTTCCCCTTTTCTCACAGATATTTCTATCCTGACTTCTGAGAATCAAAACCAACAAAGCCAGTGTTGGTTAAAAGTCAGGTCTGAAACTAATAAAGGCTGAGAAAGGGCTTACCGTCAACTCATTCCTAAGACCAGGGGAGGTCACCCCACCCACCCGCACAGCCTGTCCTATGTGATTATGGAACAAGTACAAACTAACGAAGTGTTAATTCAATATGTTATGAATAAAAAAATATTAAAAATGCACAAAAATTAATTCAAATTATCTTGAGCTTTGAGTAAAACAGTAGATTTAGATTTGACTTTCCAAAACGCGCGAAACGGACGATGACAGACGGTTCAGTCGGAGTGAAAAATCTTCAGTAAAAAAATACATTTTTTTCAAAGCCGATACCGTTCCGGCGTGATCTTATTTCAGAATTAGATTTTCTGTATCCAGAATTTAATTTAGATTTTAACTCTTCTTCTTGACCCTTGACCCTGGCAATTTTGACCAATCAAATCATTTGCTGCGGCGCCCTTACGCCGAAAAGTTACACAAAAAATTTTCTCATAGTAAAAATGCGGGTCTGGTCTAATTCACTTATATTCACAATCGTCTTTTAAAAAATAAAAAAAGACGGTACAAGCGCAAAACGATCTTTTATCGTGTCTTGCTTCGCAAGACACGATTTGCGATCGTTATACCAGCACACTGGTACATCTGAAGTGTTTTTGCCACCTTTTGTGTCATACGTTTTACCCAAATTCGAGTTCTATGTTTGATTTTTCTTAAAAGCGCCCAATATGAGCAGAATATGTCCAACGCATATACTATCATATCATAGATGATTACTGCTTTATCCAGAAAACAATTACACTATTCGAGTTTCAATCCCTTTAACAAAAGCCTGCATTTGATTATGTTTATATTAATAAATTGGCAAGGAAGTTTGATCTATTCTGGTTCAATTATCAATCACTAGGAAAAAAAGCAGTTTTATTTGAGGTTTTATTTTGGATGAATTTGATATTTATCTTCAATTATACACTTTCTCCTAAGCATGCAAATTCCTAAAGAAAAATATACTTTTTGACGACCGAGCTGAAGTGAATATGTATTGTTTAATTGTCCATTTAAGTTAGCAGACACATCATAGAAATACGTATGATAAACCACTTTTCCGTAAAGAAGTGATAATAAGAATATGTCCACAATTTTCTCATAAGCCAGCCACAAAAATAGACTGTATTGGGAAGCATTTTTTCATATGATCTTCGGCCTTTTTGTTTATTCTTACAACCACAATACCTTGTCTGCGATGCCACTTTTACGGTAAAAGAACCGCTAGCAATATATGTTTATGAACGTGTAAATGATCATTATGTTCAATTTCATAAAATGCATTCTTCGGTGTCTAGGCATATCTAATAAACCACCTAGTAATAAGGAATATCGCAAATAGATATGCCAAATTTATTAAAACTTCATCTTTTTGTAACAATACCCTGTTGCGTTTCGCTGGATGTGTCTTGCTACCAAACAAAACTTTTCGTCTTTGGTGTAATTGATTAATCGTGGTTGGCACTCAAATAATCAGTCGGCTAATGAAATCATTCATTTAGACGGGACTCCAACATTGGCCGCCATTTTATGTGAAGATTTTTTGATAATTTGGTAACTCGTACGTCGTATCTACAGCCTATACAAGCAGAGTCATCAACCAACCATTCTTCTGTTTTTGTTACATGATACTGGTCTTAAATTTTGCAAAATAACGACGTTTAAAATCATCCTGGAATTTCCCGTCAGTGTCATTAGGCGGGGCAAACGGAGTAAATGAATTAGGTCAAATATTGGTCAGTTGTATATATTGTAGGTATTATTGTTGTTAAGATATCACATTTGACATACCTCTTTCCTTCCGAAGACCTTGTCTTGAAACAAGACATGTATATCAACAAACATTTTTTTTATAATTTGTAGGTTACTCCATATCTCATTTCTGTAAGATTGTATAGACTTGGTTTCTGATCATGACTTCCATAACAAATATACTGGCAACGGAAAAGACATACGTTCCGAAACTTACAACAAAGTAATTGAATGATTTTTGTCGAGCCCGCTTGCGGTGAGCGAGACATAGTTGTTACTATGACAAGTCGGTGTATGTTCGTAAGTGCGTTAGTAAGTCCGTTTGTCCGTTAGTCCGTTAGTCCGTCCGTCTGGATTTGTCCGGACAATTACTTCTACATTTATGGAAGGATTTCAAATAACTTGGCACAATTATTCTCCATCATGAGTAGATGTGCCATTTGAAAGATTTTTTTGATAGCTTCAAGGTCACAGCTCAAAGTCAAACACTAAAATTGTGCTTGTCCGGAGCATTTCAACTACAATTATGAATGGATTTCAAAATAACTTGGCACAATTGTTCTCGATCATCAGTAGATGTGCTATTTGAAAGAATTTTCTGGATAGCTTCAAGCTCAAGGTCACAGATCAAGGTCAAACACTAAAATTGTGCTTGTCCGGAGCATTTCTCCTACAATTAGGGATGGATTTCAAAATGACTTAGCACAATTGTTCTCCATCATGAGTTGATGTGCCATTTGAAAGAATTTTTTTGATAGCTTCAAGCTCAAGGTCACAGATCAAGGTCAAACACTAAAATTGTGCTTGTCCGGAGCATTTCTCCTACAATTAGGGATGGATTTCAAAATGACTTAGCACAATTGTTCTCCATCATGAGTTGATGTGCCATTTGAAAGACTTTTCTTGATAGCTTCAAGTTCAAGGTCACAGCTCAAGGTCAAACACTAAAACTGTGCTTTTATGGAGCATAATACCTACAAAAGTTTGCGGGCTCGACAGCAGTTGTCCTGGGACAATCCATCTAGTTGAATTGGGTATAATTAACGATAGAGGTGTCTGGCAATAGAAATCGAAGATATTTTTTCTAAATTTGTAAACTTAAAGTGCCTTAAAACTAATAGATATGGACTTTTAAAATATGTGTGTTCTAAAAATAACGACATTAGTCCGGTTCAAATTATGAAATAACAATTTCCCATAGACAGTGTTAGGCAAAGTAAGTTTTTGGTAAAAAATTAAGAATATTTTATCTTAAAAAAATCAAAATCGGTGATTTTCTTTTGAAAGTGAAAACATGCACTGCGTAAAACGTATTTTTCTATTTTTCTTCTGCGCGTGGCACCTTTAAAGATTGGGGCGTAAATGCACCCGAAAAGCAATTTATTCGTTATAATAAATATCTAATAAATATCTACTACCAAAAAAACACATGGTTAAAGAATGTAACCTACAACAAATCGTGCTATGCAAGATCTTTAAATTTGGTAATGGAAAACATTTGTATCTTTATCAATATAAGTCATTGACCTTTTTGGAAAAAAACCGATAAAGAAAACACACACACTCACACACCCATCTCTACATAGACGTACGTTTTCATAAGACTTTTATATCACCCAAAAACGTAAATCCGATGCAATATGAAAAAAAAACCCAAAAAAACAAACAAACAAAAAAACGCATAAACGTAGAGGAACATAAAAGGGAAACGAGAGAAAATAGAGAACGTAGACGCAGGAATAGAATCAAACGACATTTTGAATACGACTTTTGAACACACCGCTTTATAAATAGAAAAAGTATCTGTTGGATTGAATTGCACTCGTACGAAAATAGAGAAGGGGGATCCGAGTGTATTTTTGTCAAGGCTGATCTACACCCACTTTTTTCTCTGACCGTGAAGAACATTTAATTTTGCGTGATTCTAATAATCGAAACACTCATTTACGTCTTTTTTTCAGAGCTGTGTAATAGTAGCCCCCCTAATAGAACACAACCTATTTTCAAGAGTGCACACATCCACTGAATCTGCTTGCCACATCCCCTGCCTCCATTTGCCACGACCACTGACTCTGCTTGCCACATCCACTGACTCCAATTGCCATATCAACTGATCCACTTGCCACATTCACTGATTATACTTGCCACATCCACAGACTCAACTTGCCACAACCACTAACTCCTTTTGTCATATCCACTGACTCCGCCTACCACATCCACTGGCTCCTCTTGCCATATCCACTGAGTGTGCTTGCCACTACCAATGACTCAACCTGCCACATCCGCTGACTCCACTTGCCTCATCCACTGACTCTGCTTGCTATCAATTACTGACTCCACTTACCACATCCACTGATTCTACTTGCCACATCCACTGACTCTGCTTGCAACATCACAGACTCCACTTACCACATCAACTGACTCTACTTACCACATCTACTGACTCTACTTACCACAATTCCTGACTCTACTTACCACATCAACTGGCTACTCTTACCACATCCACCGACTTCTTTTACACATCTAATGCTTGCAAAATCAACTGACTCCACTTACTGCATCCACATCCTCCACTTTCCACATTAACTTACGCCACTTTACACATCTACTGACTCCTCTTATAATATCCTCTGACACCTTTTTACATATCGACGACTCCGCCTGTCTCATCCACTGACTCTACTTTCCACATCCACTGACTCCACTTGCCTCATCCACTGACTCCGCTTACCATCAATTTCTGACTCTACTTACCACATCAACTGACTCCTCTTGCCACATCCACTGACTCCTTTTACCACATCTAATGCCTGCAAAATCCACTGACTTCACTTACTGCATCCACATCCTCCATTTAACACATTAACTTACGCCACTTTACACATCTACTGACTCCTCTTATTATATCATCTGACACCTTTTTACATATCGACGACTCCGCCTGTCTCATCCACTGACTCTACTTTCCACATCCGCTGACTCCACTTGCCTCATCCACTGACTCCGCTTGCCATCAATTACTGACTTTACTTACCACATCCACCGAATCTACTTGCCATATCCACTTACACTGCCAGCTACATCCAGTGACTCCACTAACTACATCCACTGACTCCACTTACCACATCCACTGACTTTTCTTACCCACTTATTTCACGTTCGACATCACTTTGCTTCATCAGCTGAATATGCTTGCCTAATCCACTGACTGCGCCTTCCATATCCACTAACTCGTCTTACCTCATCCACCGGCTTTGCTTGCCACATCCTTTTACTCTGCTTGCCACATCAACTGACTCCAACTACCTCACCCTCTTACTCAATTTACTACATCCACTGACTCATCTAATATCGACCACTGTCTCCTTTTACTATTTCCAAAGACTCCGTTTACCACATCCACTGACTCTGCTTGCCACATCGATCCGCTTACCTCATCCAATGACTACACTTACCACATCCACTGACTCCTCTTACTACATCCACTGACTTCTCTTACCACACCAAATGCCTCTGCTTGCCAAATCCACTGGCTCCACTTACCTTAACCACTAACTCAATTACTCGCATCAACTGACTTATCTAACCACATCAACTGACTCCACTTCCAATATCCACTGACTTCACTTACCACATTAGCTGACTCCACTTACCACACTAACTGACTCGTCTAACCTCACCCACTGACTCTGCTTGTCCATTCAACTGACTCCTCTTACCATTCCGACTGACCCTACTTACCACATCCACTGACTCTTCTTTTCACATCCGTGGAATCTGCTTGCCAGATCCACTGACTCAACTTACCTCATCCACTGTCTTCACTTACAACATACACTGTATCCTCTTAACATATGCACTGACTCTGCTTGCCAAATTCACTGACTCCACTAACCTTATCCACTGACTCCATTACCCACATTCACTAACCACATCGACTGACTCCCCTTACCACAACCCCTAACTCTGCTTGCAACATCCAATGACACCACTTAACTTATCAACTGACTACTCTTACCACATCCCCTGACCCAAAATACTACATCTACTGACTATTCTTACCACTTCCACTGACTCTTCTTACCATATCCAATGACTCAACCTGTCACATCCACTTTACTTGCAACATCCACTGACCCCATTTTCCACAACCACTTTACCTGCAACAACCACTGACCCCATTTTCCACACAAACTGACTCCTCTTGCCTAATCCACTAACTCTGCTTGCCACTTCCACTGACTCCACTTACGATATTCACTGATTCCTCTACCTTCTACTGACACCTCTTACCACGTCCACTGACTCCTCTTGCCACATCCACTGACTCCACTTACCACATCCATTTCCCCCACTTACCACATCCACTGACTCCACTTACTACATCCACTGACTCCTCTTACCACATCCACTGACTTCTCCTACCACATCCACTGACTCCACTTGCCCACAAAAAGTGCTTTTTTGATATAAAGCTGTGTTATTTTGCAAAATTTATCGCCCGAAACATTTGATTAAAATGTTAACCTTAAGTCGACAATTGTTTGATTGATAGAATGGGGTTTAAGCCACTTTCAACAATATTTCAGACAAATTGCGGCGGCTGGAGCACCTTACAACGGATTCCTGGTTTTTCTCACACTAGTACTACCACTACACCCTTTCTTAGCCTCAAGCTGCAATCCCACTTAGGTTTACGATAATCCACCCATTGGTGAGGGACAAATGTCGGAAAGGATTTGTGCCGCCGCCGGGCATCGAACCCATGACACCCAATGATTGAAGATTAGCCGACAAACAACCTAACATATTACATAAATATGTCGGCCAGTGTTGGAGTTTAAATTTTAATGGAATGATCTGATTTGTAGACCCAATGTTCGATTGAGTTTCATTTTGCGCAGCATTGAAAGTTTTGGAATGCACAATGAATTTTATCTACAAATTTTCACACGTCTTAGATTGACTGAAACGTTTCAGACAGATTGTCAAATCATGTACTTTTCTATAAATAGTTTGACAACGGCTGTACCATTACTCGGACCATACAATGACGTTATGTCGTTAAATTATTACCTTATTTATTGTCTCCGAACGCGGACTTCCAACGTCATTTTTATTGATCCGTATTCGACGCTTTGGTTATAGTACACAGTTGCGATTTTGACTGTTTTATTTCGTAATTTAACTATATTAGAATACAAAATATCTTCATATTTTCAAAGGTGTTCAAATTGGACCCTTTTCTACAATGCTAGCTTCGTGGTTGAAGAATATTTCTTAAGAAATGAAAAAGTGCCTCCTTTTTTTTCTTTTTCTTTTCCGAAAGCATGGTTTAAATCTGCATAAAAGGAAAAAATCATAACATTTTGCCATTCTTATTCAACTATATAGCTTTTACCTTCTCATTTTTTTTATTTCTTTAAATGAATTTCATAGAAAATCAGACTGCACCGCTGGTATTATAAGATGAATAATTGATGTAAATTTGCTGGATAACTTATAGAATTAAAAAAAATACATTTTTTATGAAGTAAATAAATAGAATAAATGCATAAAACAAAAAGAAATAATTATACAGATATTTGGATAACGCCGTAAAAGGTAAAAATAAGGCTAGTAAGATATTTGGATTAAGCATACTTTAATTCATGAAATATGAATCAAATATGAGTTAACTCTACGGAAGGAATTCATTTCATGAGAATTTCATTAAATACAAATGACCAGCAAACATCAATATTTTGGTCCTCTCATTTTTGCCATTTTAGGAATCATCGAGCTATAACTTCTCTCTTGGATAGGCTGTTGATGCGGAATTTTACTTTAAAGAAAGTTTAACCAGCTATAATATATATAATACAGGTTTATATTTTCTTTCAAAATCTATGATATAATGCTCGATAACCTTGTTTTATCTAAGGTATTTGATTAACAAGTCGGTATCATATCGAACTGATAACAACACGATCTCTCAAACACTGTTTTCTGTGTATACGTTTAACATATTTTGAGGATTTTAACAGTGGTTTCTTTTGGGTATTTTACGGTTAAAAGTTTTGGCCTTTCCAACTTTCGGGACGCTTCGAAATATATTGATAATAAACAAGGTCTTCTCTATTGGTATTAAATCCAATGTATTCGCAGTAAGAATATGCTTCACTCATTCCCACACAATCAAGTTTTTTACGCATCTCAATAAAGGGCTTAGGAAAACAATGAGGAAAATAAAGAAATTGCTTGTTACAAGCAATTTCTTTATCATCCACAATGTTTTTCTAAAAGATATAGATCGTTCAAATTCTACTTACCTCGAAATGCCATCTGCAACTTATAAGAATTTGGACGAGTCCAAAATTTTGTTGTTTGGGAATGGGTTAAAATGTATTTAATTGGCATACGTATATAGTATTGATTTTGTTTTCAAAAAATAGGGGAGGATTGCGAGTTGATTTTTCACCGAAAACTAATCTTCAACAACAGTTTCTACCTGTCATTTTTATCATTTTTAGAATGCATAGTACATGTTTTCCGTTCGTTGGTTATTTCTTTGTAAACCGGTTTAAGTAAATATCCGCATACACATGCAGTGTTATTTACCTACATTTCTTTAGCCGATACGATATCCGGGCAAAAGAAACGTTATAAAACCTTTATTTAATCAAGATTTGACCGAAAGCTGAAACTCGGCTTTTTATGAATGCATTTTCATCGGTTAAGACTTCATTAGTCCAGTGAAAATTAATTGTAACAACACCCTGTGCTAAAAAATTGCTGTTTACACCGTTCGATTTGCATACAAATGTACTTCGCACGTTGATTTTCGCCTGATCTTTAACAATATAAACAAAATTCATGGTGAAAAAAAAGGTTTGCTTTGGACAACATGAATTTTTACTTGAGGAATAACAGCTTCCACAGTGAGTGGTATTTGGATTTTTTGTTTTCTTCCTTTAGGTTTCTTGTAGAATTTGTCTGTTAATCTTTGCAGGGCTAACAACGGCAATTCTACGATATCAACAAGAGTCCAAGATGGGTAATTTGACCTATTTCTGCCCATATGGGATCCAAATTATAATGCTCACAGATTTCTGTTAAATTCTGTTAAAAACACCACAAATAATCTAAAAAAATGATAAATCAATTTGTGGATGGACAGACAGACTATAGATCGACAAAACATGATAAAACCCTCTAGCCCATCATGATCTTTAATCACTAAAATGGGTTGAATACCAAAAGAGTCAACCTCATCTTTTTTTCGAAAATATGGCTAAAACTAGCAATGTTTGACCTAACAACCTCATTAATTGTTAAGGGTGACCAATTTTCAATCCAATCCCAATTCCTTTGATCTGTTTTCAAATATTTTAAGAATATGTGGCCTCTAGAGTACACAAATTGTAGACGGTTTACAAAGATTTTCTTAAAATTAAACTTTTGATACATTTTTTTTTCAAAGTAACCCAATTTCAAAGTAGTGCATGCTTTCATCAAATAATTTTATAGACCATTTTAGGTAGACTGAACAAGTGGGTATATGATGGTAGTCCGGGAAGCTCGCAGACAGCCTTATCAGTTTTATCACTGACTTGATAAACATTAAGCACATGACCGTTCCCTTAGTAATCATTAGTGAGGAGCACGTTGAAATATCATACTGTAATCCATAATCAATTACTTCTTCGACTTTTTTTTAATTAAAATTATATTTTGAGAAAACCTTCATAAATGCATTCATTTAAGCAATTCAAAATATTTTCTTCATTTTACATTTATTTCAACGTGATCTCGTAGAATTAGTATCTCTGGAGGAACACTAACACCAGTGAACAGTGATAGAAAATCTACATGAAATGACTCCGTAATACGCTTTGGCGTTGGAATTATTTTTCTTGATATTTTTTTCTTTTCAACGGGGAAATGCTAAGAAATATGCCGTTAATTCTTTGAAAGTAACAAATCCTTCCTCACATAAAGAAACAGGGTATATTAACTGAAAATTCACATGTAAAAATGATGATTAGTTTAAGCTAATTCAAGCTGTTATAAAAAGTTAACTTAAGTAGGTAGCGTCATGATCGAGAATACCGTTTCGTATGAGAAGATATGAAAAATAAAGAATAAAGAGAATAACAGTGGTTATAAAAACCTCAGAGAGAATTTGAAGATTTTCAATAGATGTTTTTCAATGATTTTTTGCATGAAATGTTAATAAAATATGATAAACATCATGTGTAAAGTAAGATAACTGATAAACTTAAAAAAGTAAAGATTATTTTGCCCTTATTATTTATATATCCGAATGATGCTGTAGGTTTGGTATACACAGGCCCCATATTCGCTTGGAATACAGGTCTGTTATTGGTTTGTTATGTCTTCATAGCACACACTGTTAAGCCCAGATTCATTATCTATAGGTTTTTCTAGTATACAGTGTAGCAGAATAGTTCGGGGTTAAAAAGACAATATGCTATTATTTAAATTAAATACAATCTTTAAAAATGTTCAAGTATGTTATTCTTATAATTTTTGTAAACAAATGATTGAAAGTCCATCAAACTACAAAAATGAAAGAACAAACAAGCAAACTATGATGCCCACGTGTCAATCTATATATCCTTCAAATCATCTCATTTTAGCAACTGTGTACATGCATTTTGTCACTGTTTTGTTAGACTTCGAAAAAGAAATGAAAGATTTATTGTGAACGTGAAAGACATTAACAAGAATGCCTATCAGGGAATATTTGAAATACCGGATATCATGTACATCGATGTCCAACTTAAACATTCGACGAAATCTTTTCGTATTCTGTGTGGTTTTGATATACTTAACATACACACCGATGGTCAAAGCATCAACTACCATTCGTGTAAATACAACAACTGATTTCACAAAGACATCTACAGCAAAACAGTCGACTGTACCTTCAACTCAGACCTCAACATCAGTAGGTAAGCATTTAACATATTCTTTTTGTTTTCAAAGAATAGCATTGTTACGTGCGAACTCTTTAACAACCGTTTACCAGATTCACATTGGAACAATAGTGACTGTGGCATGGGATTCTGAATTTCATTATAGGCTTTCGTAGTGCGACCGCTTTATAAACGGATGAGCAGAAGGGTCGTACCATGTGGAAACTGACTAACTTGGTTAGAACTTACGCGGCCAGTTAGTGAGCTGCGATGAAGTTAAGGTGATTTTATTCAAAGAATGAATGAATGAATGATGTTTTATGGCCCGTCGACATCTAAGGTCATGTTGGGCGCTTAACTAAACACCGAAAACAAGTTAAAAACTATTATAATCAATAACAGGAATCTATGAATTCAAACAGTTAAAATTTTTAGTCAATCGGTAACAATACTAAAACTAGAAAATAATTATAACAGGTATATGTAAACGGTAAAAATCTAGACTGTCGTTTAACAGTTACTTTAAAAGACGTACTCACATAAAAGCTTAAAATTATATTTTGCTGTATAAACCAATGGCCTTAAGGTAATCAAAAATTAGATTAAGTTTAACCCTTTCAAACAGCTCTCTCATACTATCAACTTTGAAATATTGATCCCTGTACATAGAAAAATCAATACAGTCTATAAAAATATGTTTGACAGTAAGAGGAGCTTCGCATGGAATACACATTGGAGGTTCGTCACCTTTAAGAAGAAATGAATGCGTCAGGTAAGTGTGACCAATGCGTAAACGGGCCAAAATAATTTCTTCTCGGCGATTTGATCTATAACCGGGTTGCCATTCACCAAGATGCTGTTTAATAGAATAAAGTTTGTTATCTTGATTTGCGGGATCATCCCAGCAATTCTGCCAGACATCCTGAATAAAACTATGAATTAAAGGCTTAAAATCACTATAAGGAACTTCAAAGGGTAAAATATCTAGTGATAATGCCTCCTTGGCAGCTTTATCTGCCTCTTCATTACCACGAATACCAATGTGGCTAGGGAGCCAACAGAAAACAAGATCAACATCACTGTCAAGCTTTGAAATCTTATTTAGTAATTTGATTATAAGAGGATTGTCTGTTTTCTCGTGTTCAAGCGCTTGCATACTTGACATGGAATCAGTGAAAACAATATATCGCCAATAACCATCTTCGATCATGTGATCGAGCGCAAGATCAATCGCCTTAAGTTCTGCTGAAAATACGGAGGAGTTGTTCGGTAGACGAAACTGATATTTTTCGCCATCTAGAATAGTGGCTGAAGCAACTTTCTCTCCATCCTTCGAACCATCTGTATAAATCTCCTCATGCAATATGTATCTTTCTTTTATCTCTAAGAACTTTGTTTTAAAGACAACAGGGTCTGTAGTATCCTTTTTGCTAGAAGCAAGATCATAAAGAAACGTAGGGCTTTTGAATGTCCATAAAGGAACATCGGAAACTGCATATTCGGCAACATCTTCTAGATCGAAATCTAGAGAATTTATATCTATTTCGTAACGTAAACTAAAAGGTGGTATAGCTTTTACTTTCTTTTCAAATTCCTCCCTGTACTTAGGTTCAAATACTACTTTGTAGGTGGGGTTGTCAGGGTTAGACTTTAACTTAAGATAATATTGCATGGAGAGTTTCTTTCGACGTAAATTTAAAGATGGTTCATTGGCTTCAGTGTACAGACTATTTACTGGTGATGTTCTAAAAGCGCCTAACGCTAAGCGCAAGCCTTGATTATGAATAGAATCAAGTTTGCGAAGGTATGAAGGGCGCGCTGAGCCGTAAACAGTACAGCCATAATCTAACTTAGATCTAACAAGCGACCTGTAAAGTCGCAATAAAACTTTTTTATCGGCTCCCCAGTCCATATGGGACACAACACGTAAAAGATTTAGAGCTTTTTGGCACTTATTGCTCAAATAATCAATATGTGGACGAAACGAGAGTTTAGAGTCAAAGAGAAGCCCTAAAAATTTGAACTCTGGAACAACTTCAATGGGTACTCCGTCAAGTTTAAGTTCGGGATCAGGGTGCAGTTTTCTTGACTGACAAAAGTGCATACATTTGGTTTTAGTCTTGGAAAACTTAAAGCCGTTTTCGTTTGACCATTTGGTAAGGTTGTTCAAGACTTGCTGTAACTGCCTTTCAATTGTATACATATGTTTTGATCTGTAACAGATACAAAAGTCATCAACGTAAAGAAAACATTCCACGCCAGGAAAAACAGTTTTGACAATGTTATTAATTTTGACACTGAATAATGTCACAGATAAAATACTTCCCTGGGGGACTCCCATTTCTTGTTCATGGGGATCTGAAAAGGTATCTCCCACCCTGACTCTAAACAGACGTTCGTCTAAAAATGCAGAAATGAAATAAGCAAGGCGACCTCGAATACCGAAATCAAAGAGGTCATTCATAATTCCATACTTCCAAGTGGTATCATAAGCACTTTCAAGATCGAAAAAAACAGAAACAACATGTTCTTTCTTTATAAAAGCTTCTCGAATAAAAGTCTCGAAGCGGACAAGATGATCAAGAGTGCTTCTCTGTTTACGAAAGCCACTTTGGACTGACGTAATCAGTTTATTTTTTTCTAAAAACCAAACAAGACGATCATTTACCATTCTTTCCATGGTTTTGCAAATACAACTTGTTAAGGCTATAGGACGATAGTTTGAAGGGTTTGTAGAATCTTTACCTGGTTTAGGTATAGGAATCACAATAGCTTCCCGCCAAGAGGCTGGAATTATTCCCGTTTTCCAAACCTGATTATAAATTTCAAGTAAACAGTGAAGGGAGCGAGATGGTAAACGTTTAAGGAACTGATAATGGATATTATCAGATCCGACAGCAGTGTCATGACACTTCTTTAAAGCTTTCTTCAACTCTTTCACAGAAAATTCTCTGTTGTAATGTTCTAGATTCTTAGAACTAAAGTTCAGCTTTGACTTTTCTTTTTCGCCCTGAAATTTTTGAAAGTTTGGCGAATAATTGGAAGAAGAAGATTTCTTGGCAAAAGTATCTGCCAAGGTATTAGCGATGTCATGCTTGGAAGAAACGGTACTATTGTTGTCGGTTTTAAGATGACCAACACTTTGAGATACATTCTTCCCACCGATTTTTCGTACCATGTCCCATGTCTTTTTGACAGATGATCTAGAATTTAGTCTAGATACATACTGTCGCCAAGACGAACGCTTACTTTGCTTAATAGTTCGACGTGCTTTCGCACGTGCTATCTTGAACTTATACAGGTTTTCTTTTGTAGGTCTTAAATTAAATGATCTAAGAGCCGATTTTCGCTCAGCTATAGCCTTTTTACAATCTTCATTAAACCATGGCTTGCTTTGGCTTTTAGGATCAGGCGATGTTCGAGGAATGGCTTTTTCTGCAGCTGAATATAGTAAGGATGTAAAAAGTTCGGCAGAGTTGTCGCAGTCATCGAAAGCTTCAGGTGTAATAGACTGTTCGCAAGAGGTTTTAAAAAGGTCCCAATTAGCTTTATGGAGTTTCCATCGCCTAGGGCGTTCCTGTACTGATGGTCCTATTTCTGATACATGAATAGGAAAGTGGTCACTTCCATGAAGATCGGTATCAACTTTCCATGTAAAATCTGGAAAGATGCCTGGACTGCAAATAGTCAAGTCTAATGACGAATATGATCCAGTGGCAGGATGATGGTAGGTAAATGATTTATTGTTTAATAAAACAAGATCATGTCTTGTTAATAAACTCTCAATACTACGGCCTTTGTCATCTGTGACTTTACAACCCCATAGCGTATGGTGAGAATTAAAATCTCCCATAAGTATAAAAGGCTTGGGTAACTGATCAATAAGGTCGTCTAGTTTCCTGCTATCTACAGGAAGACTAGGAGGAAGATAGATTGAACAAATTGTAGTTGTTTTATTAAGAGATAAATTAACTGCCACAGCTTGTAAAGTAGTATTAAGCTTAACGACACTGTGAGGAACATTGTTATTTACAATAATTCCTACACCGCCCGAAGCTTTACCTTGTCCTTCAGAGTTTTTAAAGTAGCAAGAATGATACTTCAAAGAGAATTTATCCGTATCTTTTAAAAAGGTTTCTTGCAAACAAATTGCCACTGGCTTTCCACTAGAAATTAATAGATTCAATTCGTCAACGTTTGCTTTGATGCTGCGACAATTCCATTGGATGATTTTATTCAATTGGCCACTTGTTAAAATCTATATGAGGCTAATGCAACGTTCAGCTTGAACAGTTAATTGCTTTTCATGCAATCTTCTACATTTTTGAAAAATATTTTTCTTCCTGCAAAATTGCAAGAGATTGACCAACAATTATTAAATCACTAATTAAATTACAGTCATGAATACATATTTCAATAAAAGAAAAGAAAAATAGTTCACATAACACATTTACTTGATGAAAAACCAGTGAAATATGTCCTTAAAAATTGAGATTTCACATAAGGAAACTTTGTATCTATTTTCAGAGCGCAAAAATATGTATCTTTGTTAAATAAAATTAAACTGGTTTATTAGAAAATTAGTTTGACAAAAGCAGGAGTAAAAACCACACGTATCAAGGCAAATATTGTCATTTTGGTCTCATTGACGCAAGCTACCCTAAGGTAGGAATGCAACACTTACGATATTTTTGATGATTTTTACAAAAATCGAGAGTAATGTAATTGCTATCCCAATTTATAGGGTATATACCAAGAATTTCAGCCTTAAAAATATTGTCCTTTTTTGCCTTAAAAATCATAATGAATACTTTTCAGTAAAGAGAAGTAATTTATATAACACTTTTTTCTCTAGAATGGGTTTTTGTTTTCCAATTGTAACGGTCCACTTTAAACGAAAGGTTATCGTAGGCCTATCTCTGCCCGGCACCCGACAACAAGGTTGCTTGGGGTACTGCGCACACGAGGCTCAAGTGTCTCAGAAGCTTAATCTGAAACGTCCTTTAGAAGGGTGACTCTATAATAAACAAAGCCTTTACGTTTACAGGTAGGCTAGAGCTCGGTAAGTAAGGCGTCCTTCACAGATACACGAACCGTCTCCGTCCGGACTAACATAAGCAAAATTCGAAGCAATTGTTATGCTCATACCACTCGGACATGTTTAAGTGACCATCGTTCATTTTTATAAAACTCTTAAGCCATTTGATTATCTTTATTCTTTTTGTACTGCTATCACCACAAGGCTAAAATCATACAAAACGAAGTGAATAAAAACTATTCTACCATTTTAATGTTATGAATATTTGATTTCTACTTAAGCAAGTTACTAAGACATAGAAATAAACAGTAAACTCTTCACTGCACAACAATATTTAACTCACTATTGACGTGTTAAGGTCGCTGATAAGAATCTGACTATGAGTAGCTTTTGTTGTTGTTGATTGGGGGATGGGTCCATGTGCTAATCATGTTATTTACTAACCTAGTACTGCAAAACGATGGCTAATGGGCAAATATAAAAGTGTACCTAGCCGAAATACAACTGAGAGATCGATCAAAGAGGTTACAAAAAGCAATAAGAATCGTTAAACTTTTGTCACATTAAACGTTCTTTCCGAGTAACGAGACATTGTATCCTGTATTGTATAGTGTTGGTATACATGATTGTCGTTGCGTCGAATTTCCTTATCTCATTACTTTTAATGTTGCAGTCAAACCCTGTTTTGGGTATAAGATTGCATAAGCAATCTGAAGGCCAAAGTTAACACAAAAATTTCAAACCCAATCAATCTTTAATGTGAAAACAAACAACATAAATAATACAATTTTCTGCCGCATAAAAAGTAGATCGGACTGGATTACGCGACCTTGAGTATTCATTAATGCAGATGGTTCAAAGGCGGCGCTTGATACTTGCTGTAAGTAAGCATTCCTTTGCATAATTGAAAGGAGACAACCTTAATGACTCTTTAAAATGCTAAATTTCAACATGTAGATAATACTTTGTTACTTTATGGTAAAATGCATTCATCTATTTTTGTGTTGGGACGCAAGAAGAAAAAAATGTGACCACATTTATCGCCTTTGAGAGGTGTAAATTATTACGTAAACATTTTACATGACCGCTTGCTGTCTTTCCCTCTTTCTCTCTCTCACTACCTATCTACCTATCTATATCTATTGATCGATCTCTTCACCTAGAAACTATAAAGCATATATTTACTTTTCAAAAAAGGTATGCGTGGTGAAGTGGTAGAATAGTCTCATTGCACGCGAGAGTCTTCTAGTTTGGAACCTGACAGTGGGTTTCTTTTTATCTCTCTTTTAAAGTTTCTTAGCCAACATCCATTTATCTATATGCTGCATACTATGTTTTTGAGACAACATAAATGACTCTTTAAAATGCTAAATTTCAACATGTAGATAATACTTTGTTACTTAATGGTAAAATACATTCATCTATTTGTGTTGGGACGCAAGAAGAAAAAAAATGTGACCACATTTATCGCCTTTGAGAGGTGTAAATTATTACGTAAACATTTTACATGACCGCTTGCTGTCTTTCCCTCTTTCTCTCTCTCTCACTATCTATCTACCTATCTATGTCTATTGATCGATCTCTTTACCTGGATACTATAAAGCATATATTTCAAAAAAGGTATGTGTGGTAAAGTGGTAGAATAGTCTCATTGCACGCGAGAGCATTCTAGTTTGAAACCTGACTGTGGGTTTCTTTTTCTCTTTCTCTTTTAAAGTTTCTTAGCCAACATCCATGTATCTATACGCTGCATACTATGTTTTTGATTACTATATCCTTCTGTTTTCTTATTACTAATTTTTGACGTTGAAATGCGACTTCAATTAAAAGACAAATAGTAAGAATTCTTGAAATAAATTTCCTGCTTTGTCGGGGTAAATGTTTAATTTCGTTTTAGATTAACTATTTGGCTAAACCAACTGGACTGAAGCCAGTTGTCATGACGTTGTGTCAGTAGAGCGTCCGTCGGTGTGTGCGTGCGTGCGTACGTCCGTCCGTAAACTTGATATTAAATCTTCGCCCCTGGCAGAACTTAGCAGAATTCCACCAAATTTCACCGCATGATTCTTCCAAAGGATTTTGATCGAAAGAAAAATACGTAATGATATAATATGATACCTGCAAAGCGGGAAGAATATATATCCGAATCAGTATTTTCGCTTTTCACGTATGTTAATTATGCCAAACATCTGAGGCTCGTTAACAATGAGGAACCGCTTCAATACATTCTTCAACACAACCACCATCGACCGGTCACCTCGGCCAACAACTACAAAATCATTTCCCACATCAAGTGCAACGACAACAAGAACAGAAACAGCATAGTGCATGAAGAGGAATTGAAGGCCACGGATTAAGTCTGCAATTTATACTGTTATGCCCCTCGGGAATACATTTAAGAGTGAACGTCTAATTATTGTTAGTATTGATGATATCGACTTTGACCCATTAAAAAAGGGACTACTTTTAAAGGTCGATTTGGTGATGCTTCATACAAAATATCAACACTTCACTCCTCGGTAAGGTGGAAACGACTTTTCTAACTGCACGTTTATTACTAGGGCATCCAGAGTTTCAACGGATTTCTATTCTATTTTCAATTGGGTCTCAAAAAGAACAACAATGCCTCATTTGTTTGAAATCGGCCCTGTATTCTAAGTCAAGTGACCGGTTAAAAATTTCTACTATAATTCTTTGTAGACCTAACACGCCGAAGACTCGAAAATATTGATTTCAGTATGTCTTTTAAAGAGATCACAGTACTGCTGCTCATTTAAAATATCGAGGCTCTAGCCGTCTTTATAAATTTCACTTTGTTGTCAAGGCAATCTGTGCTTCCATCGGATGTTAATTCTATAAACGGTTTTTAAAAGGGCCACTTTAGTTACATTTAGCCGAATTTGGTTAAAGATGGCCAACTGGTTTGGATGGAGATGTCATTTGATGAAATTCTTGACACACGTCGAACAACGCACGACGTCTGACGCTCGATGGACGCCGTACATAATGTGTTCACACTAGCTCACGATCGTCCAACATACCGTAAAATCGTGATATTATGCTTCTATACAGCAGACAGTCATTGGGTTTCATTTTTTTTCATTTTTATTTATCATTTTGTTTGTTTGATATTGAAGTACTTGTACCTTCAATAACTGTAATGCGACACGCTAAAAATAAATATTTCCCCTATAGTTTTACGGTTTTTATCAACACATGATATCGTCTAATTAAAAAGTAAACAGTAAATGGTGTACTTTTTACTTTATTCATTATAAGTAGGTTCTATTGTAATCTTGGCTTCTAGGTTTGGCTCCGTCGCCTTACATAATTTGAATTCTGAAAATATCAATAATAACAATAAACAAACATTACCACATCCGTGTATTTTGCTTTTGTTTTTAGTATATTTCCCCCATACACATGCAAGTTTTAAGGTCAAAGGTTAATTGCTTGTGACAAAGCATCGAAATCGATTAAAAAAATATATTTTTGTAAATTTTCAATGTCTAGGCACCGGAAGACAACAAAGGTTTGTTGAAAAAAGTAAAGCTCGAATAGAATTGTTCGGTGAATGAGCTGATTTTAAATGTTTAGAACACGGAACAAGTTTAATAACAACCCACGAAAAGACAATTAACGAGTAGCATTCAAAAAATTCATTTGATTTGACCTAAGTTGAATATATTCGATTTTCATAATGATGGCTAGTCTTTATCCTAATGGCCGATCATTATCATTTAATTAGAAAATGTAGAGTTTGTTACAATAGTTCGTGGTAATTTTGTAAGGATTTCGAGTTTAATATGCTGTTTAGTTTGAACCACCAGGTTCGATAAATACTACTTTTCTTTAAAGGAAATCAATTTAATAACATGGTAGTGTCAAATTCATATACAAACCAAGAAGACGTTACATAGAACTTATTCACGTTAAATGTTCTATGCCTTTTGAAAAGACAGTGTTGGAAAGAAAGGTCCACCCCAACCAAGCTTGCATATTAATGAGGAAATACATATGCACATATTCTGTTCTCGAAAACAATGTCATCAGCGTGTAAATGAGGGTCGGGGTTATCATATATACATGTTTTCACATGGCACTTCGTAACTATAGTCAATTTAAAATTCAAAAACATGTTGCTGATTACTTTACAATTAAACATGCCTGTGTCCTAGTTTACATTACGATGACATAATCGACAGTATACCGTCGAGTGGGTCGTAAAAAGCCAATGCAAAAATAACCGGATAGCATTTACTCGCCGATCGATCCTCAACAATTAATAAGAATGCCACTAATTCACCATTGATACATCTCATATTGTTTGCTAAAATAAGTTTGTCCTCAAATGACCGAGATAAAATAAACCACATAGACGAACCAAGATGGCGACATTTTTCCGAGACACGATCTCATCATTTGTCATATATGCAATTTCGCTTATAAATAGAATCAAATGTCTTTAGCATAAACAAACAATAATTTCGTTCAAAAAGGGCTAATTCATAGTTCTGTCTAAAACTGATGTTATCCTGATTAAAACATATCATAGTTTTGTCTAAAACTTATTTTACCCTGAAATAGGGAATAAGTTATCTTACCAAAAATACTACAAAGGCCTTTCAAAATTGCATAATTAAACTCGCCAACACATGCATAATCAATTCCGACTGTTTTCTAAAGCTTATCTTTGAAGGTCAAGGTAGAAAAGATGGTTTGTGTAAAAGTTAAGGAACAAATCGCCGTACTTCGAAAAATCATGTCCAAATTTCAAAATCTCAGATACTCAAAATAATTTCGGTATTATTTTTACTAAAGGAGGTTCATATTTTTAGGAATAAGTCAATCCAAAGATAAAGTCAATATTTCTTTTGTTATTGCAATACATCACCGTGTAAAAATTGTTTTCCAAACTTTCAAATAATGATAAATAATCTCTTACCACAGATCATTTAGATTTTTTCTCGCTTTGTCTTCTTTTCAATCTTTTTTTCTTTACATCTTCAAAATTATGTTCTTATCATTGCGATATTTGCAGACTTTTGATAGGGAAAAAGAAGAGAAAAAATCAACATTATAAAACCGTAAAAAAATACATCACTTTGAGGAAGAAAATAGTTCTATATACCAAGCAAAAAAGACGTATAGTAATCAAGACGTAAAATGTGATATAAATGGTAAGACTCTAGCTGCATTTACTAATACGCTTTTCTGACAAATATGAATTTATAAAACTCCCTGATATTATTACCCACTTGCACTACTGAATCGTTCACTCCGTATGAATGAAAAACATCTGTCAAATATTTGTGTCGTGTTCTTGAATACGATCTCTTCGTTCTTTCGACTAAGTTTTAAGGTAGTCACATTTTTTCTACAATATCAAAGTAAGAGAAACCTACAAGGTTGATTTGTCATATGACGGAGTCATAATTTATGGAATATCAAGCATTGTGTGTTTGAATGCTAGTCACGTCACTAATTTCCCTTTAACCGTCCCTGATTAAAGCATTTCATAGTTCTGTCCTACTGGTGGTACCTTTTTTAAAACTATCATAGTTCAGTCTCGATTATGTCTAGAAATGACTATGAAAAGATATATTGTTTTCAAACGTTCAAATAAAGAAAAAAAGACTTCTTTCCACAGATTATTCACGAAGTTTTTCTTGCTCTGTAGTCTTTTAAATCTTTTTTCGTTTTATATCTTCGATATTATTTCTTATTATTGCGATATTTGTAGGCTGCGGAAATTTTTCATTGCCATCCGGAGAAGTAATTAGCAACAAAACAACATTTATGTCTGAAATTTTCTTTACTTGTGATGTCGGATACCATTTCGAGGGAACAAACAGTTCTACCTGCCAAGCAAACTCGACGTGGAGTAATACAAAAGTTGAATGTATAATAAATGGTAAGACAAGTTGCTTGAATTCAATTCTTAAGACCTTATCTTATTTCTTATTGATCATTTACCTGGTTCAAAACAGGAAATTAAATATTGTGTGTAAACATTTTTTGTTTAAATAGATCTATTCATTGGTTTTATTTACATCAAGTGGTTACTACTAAGCTATCTCGTTATATAATATGAAAAAGGCAAAGCCTCAGAACGATCGCAGTTTCTGATTATCGACAGTTAAAACTTCCAAAATGTATAAAAACTCCATCATGTTATATCATTTGGAATGGAATTGTTGCTATCTTAAGTACAATAAGAAATACACTGAATTTATTATTAAATTTTCAATTACTTCGAATTTACTAGTGTAATTCTTTTATCGCCAAAATTTGTTCAAAGTTTTAAAAAATTGGAAAGGATTAGGCAATTTGTACCCAAATATGACTGAGGAACCAAGAGATCATATGAAATTGGGTTTTGTTGTTTAGTTTTCTCAGTCATTGATATGTACATGTATTTAAAGTCAAAGTACTGAAAGCTAGCAATGTATTGTTTTGTTCAGTAATCTTCTTTGCCAATCGTTATCATGATAAAGAAACGAGGTCAAAGTAACCAAGGATGTGGTATATAAGACTCTGATTACAGTTAAAAGGAGAGTAATGTGTTTATCCTACTTTGATATTTTAATCGGGTTATTTCCCTTATTCTTTATAAGTACTCTTTAGCTTGGAAGATTACACTTAGTCTTGTTGGAAGTTGCACATGTTTAGTAAAGACTAAATAACAAATGAAAGACTCGAGAAATAAAGCCTAAATGACCAAACTATGTTGTTGTTACTCCCCAAAACACAACAAATTTGCGACGAGGTTAAGTTGGACTCACCCTGTAAAATAAAGCTCAGAAATCGCTACTTACGGTCAGATTAATGAATTTGACCAGTCTTCAGAAGATTAGGTTCAATATGTAGAACGTCTCGGACACTATTTCCTAGCCAATTATATCGATGATGCAGACAAACGAAAGGCCATTTTTCTTTCTGTATGTAAAGTAAAGTCTACAAACTAATGTTTGATTTGCACCAGCAAAACCTTGGGAGAAGACATTCCAGGAACTTTCAGATTTGGTTAAAAATCATCTGCAACCCAAACCATCTGAAATAGTACAAAGATATAAATTTCATTCTTGTTTTCGGAAAGTGGACGAATCTGTATCAGACTATGTTGCACATTTAAGGAATTTGTCAGTAGATTGCAATTTTGGGGCAACTCTAGAGCCGATGTTAAGAGATAGGTTAGTCGTTGGTGTGAATAACGATAGAAACCAAAGGCGGTTACTTTCGGAACATGAATTAGAGTTCAAGAAAGCTCTTGAAATAGCTCAGGGGATGGAACAGGCAGAGAAAAATGCGGCTGATCTTCAACGGAAGGAAAAGGTTTCGGTAAACTCGGTGAAGCAATCAAGGTTTAAGAAAAAGGGTCCTCAAGAACCTTTAGGAAATGTATGTTGGCGTTGTGGAGGTAAAAATCATGGACCGAATGACTGTTTTTTCAAAGATGCAGAAGGCTATAAATGTAAGAAAAAAGGTCATGTTAAGAAAAAGTGTAAACAAACTGAACAACAGAAGGGTGCTAAACCTAAGTCAAAGAAAAAGACCCACTATCAAGGAGAGAAACAGAAATATCTTGATGAGGACAGTAATGACTGTAATGAGTATTCTTTTTATAGAATTGGAAATTCGAAAGAGAAACCTATTATCGTTAATATGAAAATGAATGGGTGTTCGATTCCGGTAGAAGTTGATACAGGGACATCAAAGTCGAGCATATCAAAGAGAACTTTAGACCAAATAGGGGAGAATCATTTAAGACTAATTTAAGGTTAAGAACTTATACAGGTGAAGAGATAAACATTCTTGGCGAAACAATGATTGATATTTCACAGGGAAGTGAAAATAGGACTTTTTCAGCCATAGTTGTTGAAGGGGATGGACCAAACTTAATGGGTAGAGATTGGTTGAATCATATTAGACTTAACTAGCATGATTTTTTTTTACATTCAGGAGAGTCTGACCTACTTTAGGGTTATGAAATGATTTTTGATGGGGAAATAGGCACATACAAGGGGGCAAAGGCAAAAATTGTTTTGAAAGACAATGTTAAACCAAAATATTTCAAAGCACGCCCTGTACCATATGCATTAAAAAATAGGATAGGCCTTGAGTTAGACCGTTTAGAACGGGAAGGGACAGTTACAAAAGTTCAATATTCAGAGTGGGCTGCTCCAATAGTTCCCATTGTTAAGGAGGATGGTAGTATAAGAATATGTGAAGATTATAAAATTACTATAAACCCAGTGTCTTGTCTCGACAATTACCCAATACCAAAAACAGAAGATTTGTTTGCTAATTTGAAGGGAAAGTTTTTTTCAAAACTAGATCTGAGCAATGCTTATCAGCAATTTGAACTTGAACAAAGTTCAAAACCATATACTACTATTAACACCCATAAAGGTCTTTATCAATATAATAAACTTTGTTATGGAATTTCTTCAAGCCCTGGGATTTTCCAAAGGGTTATGGACAGTATTTTGCAAGGTCTTGAGGGGGTAAGAGTTAGAGTAGATGATATTTCAGTTGCTGGGAACTCAGTCGAGGTACATAATTCAAGGGTCCGTCAAGTTTTTGAGAGATTGAAAGACGCAGGGATGAAATTAAGGAAGAACAAATGTATATTCATGAGTAGGGAAGTGATTTATTTGGAACATAAACTTACTGAAAAGGGGAGAACCACTTAAGGAAAAAGTACAGGCTATAGAACAAATGGAACGACCCTCGGACAAGAAAGAGCTTCAGAGTTTTTGGGGTCTGATAAACTACTATTCGAGGTTTATACCAAATATTTCTACAGTGCTAGCACCGTTATATGAACTTCTACAAAAGGAAGTACAGTTTAAATAGGATAGCAACCATGAAAAAGCATGGAGTACATCCAAGAACTTACTGGTTAACTCAAATCTACAAGTACATTTTGATCAAAACAGAGATATAGTATTAACGTGTGATGCTTCAGCCTATGGAGTAGGAGCAGTATTATCTCACAGAATGGATGACGGCACAGAAAAACCGATAGCGATTGCGTCAAGAACACTATTAGGACTGTTTAAAGAAGATAAAGGTATTTCAATGTTATCATCTGCAAGAATAGTGAGATGGTCATTAATTTTAGGGGCTTATAACTATAGACTCATAAACAAGTCGGATAAAAGCATAGGAAACTCAGATGGACTGAGCAGATTTCCTCTAAAAAGTGAAAGTGTGGAACCACCAGTTCCAGGGGAGACAATTCTGCTAATGAACTTTTTGGATGAAATTAGTCCTTTCACCGCAAAACAAATATCGGGTTGGACTTATAATGATAAACTATTAAGTAGCGTGAAAACTTTCATTCAACAGGGATGGCCAGATGAATTACCAAGTGATGAGTTAAAACAATATTACAACAGGAAAAATGAGCTAAGCTTGGTGGATGACTGTATTCTTTGGGGTACAAGAGTAATAGTTCCTAATCAGGGAAGGAAACCGTTACTAGACCAGTTACATGAGGGACATGTGGGGATGAGCAAAATGAAAGCTCTTGCTAGTTCATATATTTGGTGGCCAATATTAGATCAAGAGATTGAAATGACAGTTAAGAAGTGTGGTGAGTGTTGCAGAATAGTAATATGCAGCGACAGTCTCTTCAACCATGGGAGTGGCCAAAGAGACCTTGGTCTCGCTTGCATATCGATTACACAGGTCCGTTTATGGGGAAGATGTTCCTTGTCATCATTGATGGGTACACAAAATGGATGGACGTTTATCACCGATGGACACCGAGATTACAATAGAGCACTTGAAACAATTATTTGCTATACACGGTTTGCCTGATACAATATTTTCGGACAATGGACCATGTTTTGGTAGTAGTGAGTTTTCAGAATTCATGGACAAGAACGGTATCAATCATATTAAGTCGGCACCATATCATCCATCTATCAATGGTTTGGCCGAGAGAGCAGTCCAAACATTTAAGTCTAGAATGAAAAAACAAAAACATGGATCAATAAATACTAAGGTATCGAGGTTTCTACTACAGTGCAGAACTACGGCACAATCGACTACAAGACAAACTTCAGCTGAATTGTTATTTAACAGGAAGCCAAAGATGAAATTCGACCTAGTCAAACCAGATATTCGAAAGAAGGTGGAGAAAAACCAGTTTCGCCAGAAGAGAGATCATCCTGATAGAAAGCATAGGGAATACCAGAAAGGGGAAAGAGTGTATATTCGAAATTTTGGTATTCGAGGTGAAAAATGGTTAAGTGGATGTGTTCTAGAAAAAATAGGTTCAATGGTATACAGAGTGAAATAAGGTAGTGAAAATATGATAGTGAAAAGGCATGTAGATCAAATGCAAAAGTGTTATGATCAGGGTAATTTTGTTTTACCAAATGAAAAGGAGAAAATTGTAATTAGGCCAAATGTGTCGATTCAAGATATGTGTGTTAATGATAGAATGATTCAGAAGTCAGCAAAAGCTGAACCAGAGGTTTCTGAGAAAGAAACAGTACAAGAAGGGAGACCACAGAGAGAGAGGAGAAAACCAGAGCGATAGAAAGATTTTGTTTGTGATTAATGAGGAAAAAATTGCAAGGTTGCTGAGACATGAAACAAAAATATAAAATGTGGATAGTGACTTCTGAACTTTTGAGTCAAATTATTCTCATTTTATTCTTATCTCTTATTGAGAAATCAAACAGAGATAAAAATATAAATGAGAATAAGTGTGGTTAATAATAATAATGGTTTCAAAAGAAAAGCTAGGCATGTTTTTCATTGGTAATATTTTAGTTAAAATAAAGTTAAGAATTATAAGGTCATTTAAGTTTAATAAAAGTAATAAATATATTATCATCATGAAGAGGTGGTAAAAGTTAGAGATTGTTGCCACTAGGGATTTTCACTATTGAATTTTTGAGTTTTAAAATTGAAAATATTCTAAGGGGGAGGATATTGTGGTATATTAGACTCTGATTACATTTAAAGGGAGAGTAATGTGTTTATCCTACTTTGATATTTTAATAGGGTTATTTCCCTTATTCTTTATAAGTACTCTTTAGCTTGGAAGATTACACATAGTCTTGTTGGAAGTTTCACATGTTTAGTAAAGACTAAATAACAAATGAAAGACTCGAGAAATAAAGCCTAAATGACCAAACTATGTTGTTGTTATTCCCCCAAAACACAACAAAGGAGTTAACCCATTCCAACACAATCCCTCCTTATTGTGCCCTTTAAGAAAAAAGTTATTGAAAACAATGTGGAAAATGAAGAAATTGCTTGTTCCATTTCTTCATTTTCCACATTGTTTTCTATCTAGAGTGATAAATATTTAGACTTTTCAGCAATTTCAAATTTTCGTCTGCAACTTTTTTCAAGACTCTTACCAAAGTCAATTTGAACATATTGTGCTCAAGTCAGCTAGAAATACATATGAATGAACTTGCATTCAGAGTTTGCAATATTCCTTAAATACACAAGAACTACTTTTTATAGTGCAGGCATTTAACGGATTTAGTGGTTAAGCCCCCAGTGGCAGTTTGCACTCATTGAACTTTGAGACGACCTCAAATTATGTCTGTTAACTTAAGCTATCAAAGCCTCGGCTTTGCTAGCTGAAAGTGACGGTTTCAGGGGAGGTAATTTGAAATGGTATGTTAATTCGGAAACCTCCAGCACAGAAGCATTCTGACTATATATACTGTATTTGAGACCTTAATTTGACATCTAGAGTACATACAAGATTGACCTAGCGACCTCGTTTTTGAGGAAGATAAACATTCTGACTAAATATCAAATTATTACAGACTAGAGTTAGCACAAGGTTTTTCTAAAATTTTACCTAGTGACCTTTTTTTTACCCCATATGACCAATAGTTTATTGTATTGATTGAATGGGGTTTTACGCCACTTTTAACAGTATTTCTCATAGCGCAGGCAGTAGCATATCAGACTCCTAATCTTCAATCATGGGATGTCATGGGTTTTATCCCCAGTGGTGGCACATATCCTTTCCGACATTTGTCTCTCACCAATAGATGGAAAACTGTAAAGATAAGTTGGATAGCAGCTGGAGGTTGGGAAAGAATGTAATGGTAGTACTGGTGAGAGAAATACCAGGAATCCGTTGTTATGTCTCCAGCCGCCGAATGTAATTCTGTTAAAGTGGCATTAAATCTCATTCAATCAATCAATTTAACAGTATTCTAGTTATATTGCGTTATGATGGGGGTCTGAGATTTTATAAAGATAATTATTCTAACCAAATATCAAGACATTAAAATTTTGAGTTAAAAATGTGGCCTCTAGAGTGAACACGAGGTATTTTCTAAGAATTGACCTGATGTATTAACTCATGGGACCAAAACTTGACTGGGCTTCTATGGAGACAAATATTCTGACAAAAATCACCACATTTGACCCAAGAATTTGGCCTCTAGAGTACACAAAAGATGTTGACAGTCTGAACATGTCGCATGCCGGACAAGGCATGATCACTAAAGCTCACCTTGAGCATGTTGTGTTCAGGTGAGCTAAAACTGTTCCGTTTGCAAAAGGTCAATCAATGATAAACATATTATGAAAATTTCATCTAAATCCATCATCATGTCAGGATAAGTAAAATTGATAAGTAAAATTGATTAACATCAATTAACCCATTACCAAATGGCAAAATTTCAGTTAAGTCCAAATTCAAAGGAGTTGCAGACGACAATTTGAAGCTAATGGCATTTTAAAATGATCAACTTTCTGGACAGACAACATTGTTTTAAATTGAAGAAATTGCTTGTTACATGCAATTTCTTCATTTCATACAAAGTTTTCTCAATTGTTTTTCTTGTGGAGGGGGGGAAGGTCAAAAGGCTTCACTGTGTGGAAATTGGTCAAACAATATTTCAGTTATATTACGGTCACTGGTGCATTATGAGTATAGGGTGTTATCAACTGAGTTAACTGGAATCAGCAGGACAAGTAAGAGAAGTTTAAACAAGCTAGTTTTCTGTACTCCAGTAAAAAATGTATGAACCAATAATTTTGATGACTTATATTCTGTGATTTTTTTCCCAAAAAACCATCTAATAGAATTTAAATTAAAAAGAAATAAACAGACATACAGATTGGCAGACACAATTTTGGCCAAGATAAGCCTCAACCTGCCTACAGCAGGGTATGTAAATAAATACAGTAAAACCCCTCCTTACGACCACCCCGGAAATACGGGCACCCCTCTATTACGACCGAATTTTTACAGAACGGAATATTTTGTTCTTTATTTCAATGGTCGCGAACCCCTCTAAAACGGGCACCCCGCTATTCCGAATTACGACCACTAAATTCAGTACCAACCATAGCTGATACACTATTTTGAACCCCACTAAAACGACCGGTTTTCACACATTGAGACCGATCACCCGAATTTCATACTTGATAAGAGCGACACTAATTGGGTACGAATATATTGTAAATACATTATCGGATTTTTGATTATGTGATATCGAACCCTTATTATAGTAGGTGTTATGATTAAAGTGGCCGATCACTTTTAGAAACCATAGTTTGTCTTATTTTTAATTGTTATTTGAATGTTTCACAGGTTTTGACTCGAGAAATAAATTCGAAACTGAAAACGTATCCGAGAAGTTACGATTAGTTTGTTTACGGCGTTCCGAACAGTTTATTAGCAATTAAATTTTGATTTCAACGTAATTGATACTAGGTATTCGCATTATAGAAGATATGATATCGACTGTTTGACACTTTGAACCTTTACTTACGAATAAATAATCTGAGGTCGAAGTTCTTAATCAGATCCAAATGGAGAATAGAGAAAGTACCGAAGATCGTAAATTTGAAAATGACATAAGATTTTGCTGTAATACATGTTCTTATAGTTTCATTTTTGTATGTATAGTATTAATATATTCAAATTACGAAAATAAAATAAACATGCATTACTTGACAACAAACGACCAAACCTCAGTAATACGACCACCCCGCTATTACGACCACTTTCTGAAAGTACCGCAAGTGGTCGTATTAGAGGGGTTTTACTGTAAATTGAATAGTTTTAACACTTGTCATGCTGAATCCGGAATATTCCAGTTTTGGCAGGAGGTGTAGACCAAGAACAGCCTGCACATAATTTTATATGAGATTGATTTCTAAAAGAAATATTGGGTTTTTTTAACTGATTCTATCAGTGCTTTCGGCCCTTTGCTTTTACATCAATTCAGTAAGGTTATTTATACAGCATGACAAAGCATTTGAAAAAGAATTTTCCCATTAACCCATTTCCATCATCGTACCAAATATGAGGAATGAATCTTAAATAGGCCTGAAATAATTGTAAATGTTAAGGTTTTTAAGTAAGTTTTTGAAGATGTTTGACCTTGACAAATGACCTAGACCTTGGTATCTACGGATTCATATCAGTTCATTGTATCAATCAGAGTAAAACTAAAAAATATGCAATCCTGGTGCAAAATCATGGCAACTAAGACATTAATCAATACTTTTCTTCAGTCTATATAAATTACCAAATATATCATCCTGTTGCCAATTATTTTTCATTGCAATTAGGCCAGTGGCAGTCACTTTCATTCATTATCTTGATTTCCAAATGGTTTATTTCATTCAATAAGGTATCTGTTTTTTTTTAATTCAAAATCATGTGGGACCACCAGACAATTTGTCCCTTTATGCATCAGCTATTTATAACGTCTGGGGAGGGAATCGAAACCCCATACATGATTTTGAATAAGGAGACACATTTTATATGGTCCTTATTGATTGAATATTTAGCAACATCAGTTTAATCCATTTTGAATAAACCAAAGTAATTTATTAATGTCAATTTAAACAATCTTCTATTTATAAAATGATTGCAGTCTGATCTTAGGCTACACCTCCTGCTTGCACTTTCCCTGCCAGAGTTGTTTATGAAGTTGATTTCTAAAAGAAATATTGAATTTTGAACAACAAGTTATATCAGTGCTTTCAGCCCTTTGATAATACAGCAATTCAGTAAGGTAATGTTTCAAGCATGACAAGGGTTAAAATGATAATGACAACTCAAAACCATTGCATGACATCATGTATAACTGGATGACCTTTCCTTTAGGAAAATGGTAAATAGATATGGATTAACAATTACTAGATCAGTATTGAGAGTACTCCAGTCACAGGACATCCACACTTAACAGCGAGATCTAAATAGTTATTCACTTGTCAAAGGGTTGAGTTAGAAAAATGACAAAGAGGCCTGAGAGGAAATGATGAGCAGGTTTTTAGACAATCTTGGCAGTATTTTAATCTTCCCCCCAGGGACTCAAGTGTTTGCAAATTTACATCATAAGGGTCATTGCATAACTCATTAATGCACAATTCTGATATTTGAGGCTGTGAGGTTTCAAAGTTTTTAGTGGTAAAAAGAGAAATTGCTAAGTCAGTTTCTCCTTTCTTCACAATGATTTCTACCTATTTTAAATGTAGCAGACTTTGAAATGTTGTCTGCACCTTATTTCAGTTTAGCCTAGTGTAAAACATTGTCGCCTTTATAATGGGTTCTGAATTGGGAGGCCATCATCTTCTTTCAACTCAGACCAGTCTAAAATTACCACATGAGAAAATTGTAGATTGGTTCAAATCTGAAGAGGTTGCAGACGAATTTCAAAGCTTCTTAAATTCAAAAATTAATAAGTGCCAGATAATGTAGAAAACATTATGAGAAAAGTTCAAAGAAATTGCTTATTACAATTTCTTCTTTTCTCACAATGTTTTTAACTGTTCATTTTCTACATAACATATGTGGGATGGTGTAGTAATGGCTAAAAACATTGTTTGATAGACTGAATTGTTTAACTCCAACTGTATTTCAGTCAAATTGTTACAGCTGGAGCACCTAACCAAGGATTCCTGGTACAACAGTAATATCACTTTATCCTTTCTTAGCCTCCAGCTGCTCAGCCAACTTCGGTTTACCATAATCCACCTATTGGTGGTAGATTAATAATAGAGAGGATATTTTTTGTAGACAGGAATCAAACCTGTGACCCCATAATTAGGAGTCCTACACCCTACCAACTGTGGTACAGCACAGCTTGTATCTTAAAACATTCCATTCAAAGCCCCCAGGTTAAATGTTGAAAACCAGTTGACAGCAATGGCCATAAAAACCTTTAACAGTTCCCTCCTGAAGTTGAGGGTGAGTCTTAGAGGATTCATTGAACTTACATCAGAAAAGTTTGGGAGTCCTGACAACAAATTTGTGAGTTTCAGGCTCACAAAACCCGTGTCCTTAACTCCTTATAATCCCTGCCATCAGTGTCCAACTCAGATTTTTGATTGGGATTCTTTACTCTTTGCTTTGCAAGAATGGGGGTTAAAAGACAGGAAATTGGGATAAAAATTAAAACCCTTGTCGCCAATTAAGCTTTAAAACGATTAATAATAAAGAAATAATTTATTCTTTGATTATCCTTGTCTTTCATGAACAATGACACAACAATGTATTCATTCACGCTAACAGACCTTCACAACAAAGCTAGCAGTCTGAATAGGTTTCACGTATTAGCAACCATATAAACAAAAAGTTGGACAGTTCCAAATTAAACCCTTAGCTGTTTTTAAAATCTCAGACTGGTTCAAAATAAAGAGGTTGCAGATGGCATTGTTTTCAATTTGAAATGAACACATCCTATGAGGTAGAAAATATTGTGTGAAAAAGAGAAATTGCTTGTGAGAAAAGAATTGGGGTGAAAAGGGCCCGGTGACAAAAAGGCCAGAATTTCCTAGCAAAGAAGAAATTGATGATAAATAGCAATTTCTCTTTTTCTGAGAGATATTTCTATCATGACTTCTGAGAGTCAAAACCACCAAAGCCAGTGTTGATAAGAGTCAGGTCTGAAACTGATAAGGGCTGAGAAAGGGCTTACCGTCAACTCATTCCCAAGTCCAGTGGAGGTCTTCCCACCCACCCGTGCCATATGTCAATTGCGATTATGGAACAAGTACAAACTAACGCAGTGTTTATTCAATCTGTTATGAATAAAAAAATTAATAAAGAAATCAAATGCACAAAAATTCACTCAAATTATCTTGAGTTAAACAGTAGATTTAAATTTGACTTACCAAAACGCGCGAAATGGACGATGACAGATGGTCCGTCGGAGTGAATAACCTTCAGTAAAAATACAAAGATTTTTTTCAAAGCCTATACCGTTTCGGTGTGATCTTATTTCAGAATTGGTTATTCTGTATCCAGAATTTAATTTAGATTTTATTTCTTCTTCTTGACCTCTGACCCTGGCAATTTTGACCATTCAAATCATTTGCTGCGGCGCCCTTACGCCGAAAAGTTACACAAAAATTTTCTCAAAGTAAGGTCTGGTCTAAGTCACTTATATTCATAATCATCTTTAAAAGAAATAACAAAAGACGGAACTACCGCGAAACGATCTTCGATCGTGTCTTGCTCTGCAATCGTTATGAATTCCGAGTTTTGATACCACCCTTGTTAAAGGTTATTAGGTTCGAGAAAGTGTTCTTTTTACTAAGGTAAATAGAGTTTTGTTACAATATCAAAATTCATCTTCATTCATATCTTAAGTCAAGTCTTACAGAAATATAATGAAATTGGCATTGATTTATTGTTTAAAATCTAAACTAGACTTTGATTGACCCATTGATTAAGAAGAGAAAGAATTCAACATAATGAAAAAATACATAAATTGTCGGGTTTTTTTCTTTTCAGACTGTGGCAATCGGACGATATTGAACGGTGAAGTGATCAGCGAAAATACCACATATACGTCTGAAATATTCTTCGTCTGTGCCGAAGGTTATCACTTTGAGGGAGAAAATATTTCTACATGCCAAGCAAATAAGTCGTGGAGTAATAAAGATGTAAAATGTGTTATAAATGGTAAGACTTCAGCTGCATTTACCATTACGCTTGTATGTTAATATATGCAATTTTAAAAACCTTGAAATTGATATCTACTTGCACAACTGAATCGTTCACTGAGTATGAAAGTAAAACCATCAAACAAAAATACCCCAAACATTTTCTATAAAACATCCTTGTCTCCTCGCTCTTTCGTTTATGTTTGAAGGAAGATGCAAATTTTAACCATATTTTCGAGTCCACATAGTTGTTTAAGTCATATTACAGAATCAAAATGTATGGAAAAGCAATCATTGAGTGCTTAAATTCAAGTAATGTCACCAATTCCTTTTATTATCCTGGAATAAAGCATTTCATCATTGTCTAACTGGTGATCTATGATTAAAACATACCATAGTTCTGTCTACAACTGGTATTAAGCCTTGTACGGAAAAGAAGTGATCATACCAATGATACTACAGTTTCTATTTAAAATTGCATTAAACCACTAACCAACATATACATATTCAAAAAAGTCCAGTTGAAAAGACGGCTCGTGTAAAAGTTATGGAACGAATCGCGGTACTTCGAAAGGTCATTGCTGAAATTGAAAAGCTCATTAATTTAATATAATTTCGGCGCAAATATAATTGAATGAGGCTCTCACTTTAAGGAATAACTCGATAAAACAATAAAGATTTTTTACGTCTTCATTTTTTTATTGTGATATTTTGCAGACTGCGGCAATTTTTCACTGCCATCCGGAGATGTAATTAACAACAAAACAACATTTATGTCTGAAATTTTCTTTACTTGTGATGTCGGATACCATTTCGAGGGAGCAAACAGTTCTACGTGCCAAGCTAACTCGACGTGGAGTAATACAAAAGTTGAATGTATAATAAATGGTAAGACAAGTTGCTTGATTTCAATTCTTAAGACCATAACTTAATTCTTATTGATAATTTACCTGTTTCAAACCAGGAAATTAAATATTGTGTGTAAACATCAATTTTTGTTTAAATAGATCTATTCATTGGTTTTATTTACATCAAGTGGTAAGTACTAAGCTATCTCGTTATATGAAGTTTTGATACCACCCTTGTTAAAGGCTATTAGGTTCGAGAAAGTGTTCTTTTTACTAAGGTAAATCGGGTTTTGTTACAATATCAACATTCATCTTCATTCATATCTTAAAGGGAGGTATCGATGTTTCTGAAACCTAGATATGAAAAATAACCAAGTGCCGAAAAATAGACTCAAACGAACATTTAATACTTTAGGTTAGGTCAGGTATTGTCTTGGTGGTAATCTAATAGATTTGTGTGGCTTTTTGTGGTTATATCGGAAAGTTTCAGCGGAATTCCAGGTTATTTTCAGATATCACGGAGCTCGGCTGTCGACATCGAATGACCGCATTTGCATATAACCTAGTCAAATGAAAGTAACAAATTAACTAGCGAAACAGCCAATGTCCTACATCATGTCACAAGAAAGGACTGATCTTTACAGACCGGCTAGCGAACACAACTCCTGATGACGTAACGATGACGTTGGTTTGGTGTAATTGGACTAAATGCAAGGTTTCAACGGTTATTCGCGCCACGTGAATGCCCTGTAATCTTCGTAACTGTCTCGGATTAATCTAAAAATAGATTAATAGCCTACGTAGGCTATTAGGGAAATACCCAGCTTTTTTCTGATAAGCGACCTCATATTTTTTGCAAAACTACTTAGCGGCATATTGTATTGAAATAGTTAATGAGAGGAAATAAAAATAATTAAAATCTGTGACATGAAAAAAACATCGATACCTACCTTTAAAGGCCTAGTTTAATCCTTCTTTATTTGACCCCCCGCCTAAATGAAATATACAATTAACCACCCACTGAGAATTTAATGACCTTATCTAATAAGGAAGCTATATTCAGTATACAAGGGATTAAATCTGCTGTATTACCATGGATAGGTGTGGCATATATTTGCACTTTCTTTGTGGATAATTTGTCTCTTGAAATAAATTTCGAATTTTATTTGGTTATAATTGTTAATGAATAATAAATCCTTATTTTTTAAGACTTTTTCAAAGTGCAGGAGACAGTTTAAAACAAAATATTAAGGTATTATTATCATAACAGATCATGAATAGCAACTGGAATAACTTGGATAGACAACATTGAGAAACGAGGAGAAAACATTGATTTTTCTGATTTCCCCTTTTGTCTCAATATTTCAACTCTTTTTCCCTTTATTAATTAAAACTTTTCTTAGTTTGTAGAACTCCTATAACATTCAGGAAATACTTCAATATTCTAGGCCAGGGGATAAATCAAAATGGAAAAAAATATTGTTACCAGAATTCCTACTTAACCACAATTTTTGAAAAACTGTATAATCGCTTAAATTACAAAAAAAGTAATGCGTGTAAAATTTCATTCAATTACATTCAATCCAGCAATCTGCAACTTTGTCAATTTTCCTTCAGTAATTTGTAATTGATTGAAATTTTAAAAGCATAAAAATGATAATATAAAATCTAACAAGATAACTTTACTTCATTTTCAATAAAATTCTCATCAGCATAGAGCTAAGGTGCAGCTATTGCATAATATTGACAAATTTTGACCATGATCATCAATGGAATATACAAGATGATTACCCCCCTGGTGTGATTTACAGATAAGGCAATTGGCTTAGCAGTAGGGGTCCAACATACACAACATTCCTTAAACTAGGTCTTTAAATCAAGTCTTACAGAAATATAATGGAATTGGTTTTGATTTATTGTTTAAAATCTAAATTAGACTTTGATTGACCCATTGTTTAAGAAGAGAAAGAATTCAACATAATGAAAAAATTAAATAAAATATAGTTTTCTTTCTTTTCAGACTGTGGCAATCGGACGATATTAAACGGTGATATGATCAGCGAAAATACCACATATACTTCTGAAATATTCTTTGTCTGTGCCGAAGGTTATCACTTTGAGGGAGAAAATAGTTCTATATGCCAAGCAAATAAGTCGTGGAGTAATCAAGATGTAAAATGTGTTATAAATGGTAAGACTTCAGCTGCATTTATCATCACGCTTTCCTGTAAATATATGCAATTATCTAACACCTTTATATTGATATCTACTTACCTAACTAAATCTTTCACTAAGTATGAAAGTAACAACAACAACAGCAGCAGCAACAAGAACAACAAAAAAAGAATACATTTTATGTCAAATGGTCTTGTCTCCTCGCTCTTTCGTTTATATTTGAAGAAAGACGCAAATTTTTACCATATTATAAAGTAAGAGAAGTCCGCATAGTTGATTTGGTCTTATAACAGAATCAAAATGTAAGGAATAACAATCATTGTGTGTTTAAATTCAGGTTATGTCACTAATTTCCTTTTATTATCCTGGAAAAAAAGCATTTTATAGTTGTCTAACTAGTGGAACCCTGATTAAAACATACCACAGTTCTGTCTACAACTTGTTATACGCCTTGAACGGAAAGGAAGTGATCATACAAATAATACTTCAGTTTCTATTGAAAATTGCATTAAACCCCTAACCAACACGTGTATATTAAAAAAACGTCCGGTTGAAAAGACGGCTCGTGTAAAAGTTAATGAAAGTATTGCGGTACTCCGAAAAGTAATTTCTGTATTTTTTTTTCAGCTCATTTATTTAAAATCATTTCAGCGCGAATTTATTTCAGTGAGGCTCACGCTTTAAGGAAAAACTCGATAAAAAAATAAAGTCAGTAATTTTTAAGGTATTTCAAGACATGATTGTGTATAGATTTATTTTTTCCCAGAATTTTCAAATAATGAGAAAAAGACTTCTTTGTACAGATCATCCACGAATTTTTTCGGCCCTGTCTTCTTTCAAGCTTATTTCTTTACCTATTCCAAATTATTTTTTCATCATTGCGATATTTGCAGACTGCGGCAATTTTTCACTGCCATCAGGAGATGTAATTAACAACGAAACAACATTTATGTCTGAAATTTTCTTTACTTGTGATGTCGGATACCATTTCGAGGGAACAAACAGTTCTACCTGCCAAGCAAACTCGACGTGGAGTAATACAAAAGTTGAATGTATAATAAATGGTAAGACAAGTTGCTTGATTTCAATTATTAAGACCATTTCTGATTCCTAATAGATTATTTACCTGCTTCAATACAGGAAATCAAATATAGTATATAAACATCATTTTATTTTTGTTAAAATTGATCTATTCATAGGTTTTATTCAAATTATGTGGTAATTACTAATCTATCTCGTTATATGAATTCCGAGTTTTGATACCAACCTTGTTAAAGGCTATTAGGTTCGAGATATTGTTCTTTTTTCTAAGGTAAATCTAGTTTTGTTACAATACTTAAATTTCATCTTCATTCTAATTTTAAGTAAGGTATTACAAAAATACAAATGAAATTGGAATTGGTGTATTGTTTAAAATCTAGACTAGATTTTTGGTTTGCCATGTTTTAAAGATGAGAAAGAGTTCCACATAATGAAAAAATTAAATAAAATATAGTTTCCTTTCTTTTCAGACTGTGGCAATCGGACGATATTAAACGGTGATATGATCAGCGAAAATACCACATATACTTCTGAAATATTCTTTGTCTGTGCCGAAGGTTATCACTTTGAGGGAGAAAATAGTTCTATATGCCAAGCAAATAAGTCGTGGAGTAATCAAGATGTAAAATGTGTTATAAATGGTAAGACTTCAGCTGCATTTATCATCACGCTTTCCTGTAAATATATGCAATTATCTAACACCTTGATATTGATATCTACTTACCTAACTAAATCGTTCACTAAGTATGAAAGTAACAACAACAACAGCAGCAGCAACAAGAACAACAAAAAAAGAATACATTTTATGTCAAATGGTCTTGTCTCCTCGCTCTTTCGTTTATGTTTGAAGAAAGACGCAAATTTTTACCATATTATAAAGTAAGAGAAGTCCGCATAGTTGATTTGGTCGTATAACAGACTCATAATGTAAGGAATAACAATCATTGTGTGTTTAAATTCAGGTTATGTCACTAATTTCCTTTTATTATCCTGGAAAAAAAGCATTTTATAGTCGTCTAACTAGTGGAACCCTGATTAAAACATACCACAGTTCTGTCTACAACTTGTTATACGCCTTGAACGGAAAGGAAGTGATCATACAAATAATACTTCAGTTTCTATTGAAAATTGCATTAAACCTCTACCCAACACGTGCATATTCAAAAAACGTCCGGTTGAAAAGACGGCTCGTGTAAAAGTTAATGAAAGTATAGCGGTACTTCGAAAAGTAATTATGTATTATTTAAGCTCATTTATTTAAAATCATTTCAGCGCGAATTTATTTCAGTGAGGCTCACACTTTAAGGAATAACTCGATAAAAAAATAAAGCCAGTAATTTTTAAGGTATTTCAAGACATGATTGTGTATAGATTTATTTTTCCCAGAATTTTCAAATAATGAGAAAAAGACTTCTGTGTACAGATCATCCACGAATTTTTCCGGCCCTGTCTTCTTTCAAGCTTATTTCTTTACCTATTCCAAATTATTTTTTCATCATTGCGATATTTGCAGACTGCGGCAATTTTTCACTGCCATCAGGAGATGTAATTAACAACGAAACAACATTTATGTCTGAAATTTTCTTTACTTGTGATGTCGGATACCATTTCGAGGGAACAAACAGTTCTACCTGCCAAGCAAACTCGACGTGGAGTAATACAAAAGTTGAATGTATAATAAATGGTAAGACAAGTTGCTTGATTTCAATTATTAAGACCATTTCTGATTCCTAATAGATTATTTACCTGCTTCAATACAGGAAATCAAATATAGTGTATAAACATCATTTTATTTTTGTTAAAGTTGATCTATTCATAGGTTTTATTCAAATTATGTGGTAATTACTAATCTATCTCGTTATATGAATTCCGAGTTTTGATACCAACCTTGTTAAAGGCTATTAGGTTCGAGATATTGTTCTTTTTTCTAAGGTAAATCTAGTTTTGTTACAATACTTAAATTTCATCTTCATTCTAATTTTAAGTAAGGTATTACAAAAATACAAATAAAATTGGAATTGGTGTATTGTTTTATACGACCAAATCAACTATGCGGACTTCTCTTACTGTATAATTTTGGTTTGCCATGTTTTAAAGATGAGAAAGAGTTCAACATAATGAAAAAATTAAATAAAATATAGTTTTCTTTCTTTTCAGACTGTGGCAATTGGACGATATTAAACGGTGATATGATCAGCGAAAATACCACATATACTTCTGAAATATTCTTTGTCTGTGCCGAAGGTTATCACTTTGAGGGAGAAAATAGTTCTATATGCCAAGCAAATAAGTCGTGGAGTAATCAAGATGTAAAATGTGTTATAAATGGTAAGACTTCAGCTGCATTTATCATCACGCTTTCCTGTAAATATATGCAATTATCTAACACCTTGATATTGATATCTACTTACCTAACTAAATCGTTCACTAAGTATGAAAGTAACAACAACAACAGCAGCAGCAACAAGAACAACAAAAAAAGAATACATTTTATGTCAAATGGTCTTGTCTCCTCGCTCTTTCGTTTATGTTTGAAGAAAGACGCAAAATTTTTCCATATTATAAAGTAAGAGAAGTCCGCATAGTTGATTTGGTCGTATAACAGAATCAAAATGTAAGGAATAACAATCATTGTGTGTTTAAATTCAGGTTATGTCACTAATTTCCTTTTATTATCCTGGAAAAAAAGCATTTTATAGTTGTCTAACTAGTGGAATCCTGATTAAAACATGCCACAGTTCTGTCTACAACTTGTTATACGCCTTGATAGGAAAGGAAGTGATCTTACAAATAATACTTCAGTTTCTATTGAAAATTGCATTAAACCCCTAACCAACACGTGCTTATTCAAAAAACGTCCGGTTGAAAAGACGGCTCGTGTAAAAGTTATTGAAAGTATTGCGGTACTCCGAAAAGTAATTTCTGTATTTTTTTTCAGCTCATTTATTTAAAATCATTTCAGCGCGAATTTATTTCAGTGAGGCTCACGCTTTAAGGAATAACTCGATAAAAAAATAAAGTCAGTAATTTTTAAGGTATTTCAAGACATGATTGTGTATAGATTTATTTTTCCCAGAATTTTCAAATAATGAGAAAAAGACTTCTTTGTACAGATCATCCACGAATTTTTTCGGCCCTGTCTTCTTTCAAGCTTATTTCTTTACCTATTCCAAATTATTTTTTCATCATTGCGATATTTGCAGACTGCGGCAATTTTTCACTGCCATCAGGAGATGTAATTAACAACGAAACAACATTTATGTCTGAAATTTTCTTTACTTGTGATGTCGGATACCATTTCGAGGGAACAAACAGTTCTACCTGCCAAGCAAACTCGACGTGGAGTAATACAAAAGTTGAATGTATAATAAATGGTAAGACAAGTTGCTTGATTTCAATTATTAAGACCATTTCTGATTCCTAATAGATTATTTACCTGCTTCAATACAGAAAATCAAATATAGTGTATAAACATCATTTTATTTTTGTTAAAATTGATCTATTCATAGGTTTTATTCAAATTATGTGGTAATTACTAATCTATCTCGTTATATGAATTCCGAGTTTTGATACCAACCTTGTTAAAGGCTATTAGGTTCGAAATATTGTTCTTTTTTCTAAGGTAAATCTAGTTTTGTTACAATACTTAAATTTCATCTTCATTCTAATTTTAAGTAAGGTATTACAAAAATACAAATGAAATTGGAATTGGTGTATTGTTTAAAATCTAGACTAGATTTTTGGTTTGCCATGTTTTAAAGATGAGAAAGAGTTCAACATAATGAAAAAATTAAATAAAATATAGTTTTCTTTCTTTTCAGACTGTGGCAATTGGACGATATTAAACGGTGATATGATCAGCGAAAATACCACATATACTTCTGAAATATTCTTTGTCTGTGCCGAAGGTTATCACTTTGAGGGAGAAAATAGTTCTATATGCCAAGCAAATAAGTCGTGGAGTAATCAAGATGTAAAATGTGTTATAAATGGTAAGACTTCAGCTGCATTTATCATCACGCTTTCCTGTAAATATATGCAATTATCTAACACCTTGATATTGATATCTACTTACCTAACTAAATCGTTCACTAAGTATGAAAGTAACAACAACAACAGCAGCAGCAACAAGAACAACAAAAAAAGAATACATTTTATGTCAAATGGTCTTGTCTCCTCGCTCTTTCGTTTATGTTTGAAGAAAGACGCAAAATTTTTCCATATTATAAAGTAAGAGAAGTCCGCATAGTTGATTTGGTCGTATAACAGAATCAAAATGTAAGGAATAACAATCATTGTGTGTTTAAATTCAGGTTATGTCACTAATTTCCTTTTATTATCCTGGAAAAAAAGCATTTTATAGTTGTCTAACTAGTGGAATCCTGATTAAAACATGCCACAGTTCTGTCTACAACTTGTTATACGCCTTGATCGGAAAGGAAGTGATCTTACAAATAATACTTCAGTTTCTATTGAAAATTGCATTAAACCCCTAACCAACACGTGCTTATTCAAAAAACGTCCGGTTGAAAAGACGGCTCGTGTAAAAGTTATTGAAAGTATTGCGGTACTCCGAAAAGTAATTTCTGTATTTTTTTTCAGCTCATTTATTTAAAATCATTTCAGCGCGAATTTATTTCAGTGAGGCTCACGCTTTAAGGAATAACTCGATAAAAAAATAAAGTCAGTAATTTTTAAGGTATTTCAAGACATGATTGTGTATAGATTTATTTTTCCCAGAATTTTCAAATAATGAGAAAAAGACTTCTTTGTACAGATCATCCACGAATTTTTTCGGCCCTGTCTTCTTTCAAGCTTATTTCTTTACCTATTCCAAATTATTTTTTCATCATTGCGATATTTGCAGACTGCGGCAATTTTTCACTGCCATCAGGAGATGTAATTAACAACGAAACAACATTTATGTCTGAAATTTTCTTTACTTGTGATGTCGGATACCATTTCGAGGGAACAAACAGTTCTACCTGCCAAGCAAACTCGACGTGGAGTAATACAAAAGTTGAATGTATAATAAATGGTAAGACAAGTTGCTTGATTTCAATTATTAAGACCATTTCTGATTCCTAATAGATTATTTACCTGCTTCAATACAGAAAATCAAATATAGTGTATAAACATCATTTTATTTTTGTTAAAATTGATCTATTCATAGGTTTTATTCAAATTATGTGGTAATTACTAATCTATCTCGTTATATGAATTCCGAGTTTTGATACCAACCTTGTTAAAGGCTATTAGGTTCGAAATATTGTTCTTTTTTCTAAGGTAAATCTAGTTTTGTTACAATACTTAAATTTCATCTTCATTCTAATTTTAAGTAAGGTATTACAAAAATACAAATGAAATTGGAATTGGTGTATTGTTTAAAATCTAGACTAGATTTTTGGTTTGCCATGTTTTAAAGATGAGAAAGAGTTCAACATAATGAAAAAATTAAATAAAATATAGTTTTCTTTCTTTTCAGACTGTGGCAATTGGACGATATTAAACGGTGATATGATCAGCGAAAATACCACATATACTTCTGAAATATTCTTTGTCTGTGCCGAAGGTTATCACTTTGAGGGAGAAAATAGTTCTATATGCCAAGCAAATAAGTCGTGGAGTAATCAAGATGTAAAATGTGTTATAAATGGTAAGACTTCAGCTGCATTTATCATCACGCTTTCCTGTAAATATATGCAATTATCTAACACCTTGATATTGATATCTACTTACCTAACTAAATCGTTCACTAAGTATGAAAGTAACAACAACAACAGCAGCAGCAACAAGAACAACAAAAAAAGAATACATTTTATGTCAAATGGTCTTGTCTCCTCGCTCTTTCGTTTATGTTTGAAGAAAGACGCAAAATTTTTCCATATTATAAAGTAAGAGAAGTCCGCATAGTTGATTTGGTCGTATAACAGAATCATAATGTAAGGAATAACAATCATTGTGTGTTTAAATTCAGGTTATGTCACTAATTTCCTTTTATTATCCTGGAAAAAAAGCATTTTATAGTTGTCTAACTAGTGGAATCCTGATTAAAACATGCCACAGTTCTGTCTACAACTTGTTATACGCCTTGATCGGAAAGGAAGTGATCTTACAAATAATACTTCAGTTTCTATTGAAAATTGCATTAAACCCCTAACCAACACGTGCTTATTCAAAAAACGTCCGGTTGAAAAGACGGCTCGTGTAAAAGTTAATGAAAGTATTGCGGTACTTCGAAAAGTAATTTCTGAATTTTTTAAGCTCATTAATTTAAAATCATTTCAGCGCGAATTTATTTCAGTGAGGCTCACACTTTAAGGAATAACTCGATAAAAAAATAAAGCCAGTAATTTTTAAGGTATTTCAAGACATGATTGTGTATAGATTTATTTTTTCCCAGAATTTTCAAATTATGAGAAAAAGACTTCTTTGTACAGATCATCCACGAATTTTTTCGGCCCTGTCTTCTTTCAAGCTTATTTCTTTACCTATTCCAAATCATTTTTTCATCATTTCGATATTTGCAGACTGCGGCAATTTTTCACTGCCATCAGGAGATGTAATTAACAACGAAACAACATTTATGTCTGAAATTTTCTTTACTTGTGTTGTCGGATACCATTTCGAGGGAACAAACAGTTCTACCTGCCAAGCAAACTCGACGTGGAGTAATACAAAAGTTAAATGTATAATAAATGGTAAGACAAGTTGCTTGATTTCAATTATTAAGACCATTTCTGATTCCTAATAGATTATTTACCTGCTTCAATACAGGAAATCAAATATAGTGTATAAACATCATTTTATTTTTGTTAAAATTGATCTATTCATAGGTTTTATTCAAATTATGTGGTAATTACTAATCTATCTCGTTATATGAATTCCGAGTTTTGAAACCAACCTTGTTAAAGGCTATTAGGTTCGAGATATTGTTCTTTTTTCTAAGGTAAATCTAGTTTTGTTACAATACTTAAATTTCATCTTCATTCTTATTTTAAGTACAGTCTTACAGGAATACAAATGAAATTGGAATTGGTGTATTGTTTAAAATCTACACTAGATTTTGGTTTGCCATTTTTTAAAGATGAGAAATAATTCAACATAATGAAAAAATTAAATAAAATATAGTTTTCGTACTTTTCAGACTGTGGCAATCGGACGATATTAAACGGTGATATGATCAGCGAAAATACCACATATACTTCTGAAATATTCTTTGTCTGTGCCGAAGGTTATCACTTTGAGGGAGAAAATAGTTCTATATGCCAAGCAAATAAGTCGTGGAGTAATCAAGATGTAAAATGTGTTATAAATGGTAAGACTTCAGCTGTATTTACCATCACGCTTTCCTGTAAATATATGCAATTATCTTACACCTTGATATTGATATCTACTTGCACAACTGTATCGTTTACTGAGTATGAAAGAAAAAAATATACATTTTATGTCAAACAGTGTAGCCGCCCAGGTTCGAGCCAATGACATCCCATATGTTAAGATTGGGAGTCTGATGCGCTACAGTCTGCGCTATGACGGCGGTCCGAGTATTTATGATAATAAATTTTCTGACCAAATATCAAGACATCAAAATTTTGAGTTAAAAATGTGGCCTCTAGAGTGAACACAAGGCTTTTTCTAAGATTTGACCTAATGTATTTTCCCATGGGACCAAAACTTGACCGGGAATTTAAAGAAACAAATATTCTGGCAAAAAAACACCACGTTTGACCCTCTAGAGTGCACACAAGAACTGGACGGACTAAACATGTCACACGCCCGACACGGCATGATCACAAAAGCTCACCTTAAGCATGTTGTGTTCAGGTTAGATAAACCTGTTCCTTTTGCAAAAGGCTAATTGATGATATACATATCATGAAAATTGAATCGAAATTCATCATCATGTCAGGATGAGTAAAATTGATTGATTGGTTGCATGAAGTTAAACACCAATTAACCCATTTCGAAATGGCAAAATTTTAGACAAGTCCAATTCAACGGAGTTGCAGACGACAATTTGAAGCTGATAGAATTTTAGAATGATCAACTTTCTGGACAGAAAACATTGTTTTAAAATGAAGAAATCGCTTGTTACAACTAATTTCCTCATTTCACACAATGTTTTCTCAATTGTATTTCTTGGGGCGTCAAAAAACTTCACTGTGTGGAAAAGGGTCAAACAATATTTCGGTTACATCACGGTCACTGGTAAATCAAACATGGATTTTTGTCAATTCCTACACCTGAACAACCATACAATTCAATCTGAGTCACCACATGCTAGGGGCACTACTTATCATTCACCCATTGGTAAGAAATAAATGATTTGTGTCATGCTGACTTTTGTCATAATTATGTTAGAAAGAATATTTGCTGAAATGGGGTTCAAACTCCCAAACCTAGCATTATGAACATAGGGTGTTACCAACTTAGTAAACTGGATTCAGCAGGACAAGTAAAAGAAGTTAACAAGCTAGTTTTCTGTGATCCAGTAAAAATGTATAAGCCAATTATTTTGAAGACTAATTTTCTGTGAAATTTCTTTGAAAATATCTTACAGAATTCAAATTAAAAAAAATAAACAGACATACTGATGGGCAGACACAATTTTGGCTAAGATTAGCCTCACCCTGCCTACAACAGGGTATGTAAATGAATAAATGGAAAAGTTTTAACTCTTGTCATGCTGAATCCTGTATACTCCGGTTTTTGCAGGACATGTAGACCAAGAACAGTCTGCACATAAGTGCATTCTGATCTTGGTTTACACCTCCTGATTGTACTTTTCCTGTCTCAGTTGTTTATAAAATTGATTTCTAAAAGAATTATTGGTTTTTTAAACAAGTTCTATCATGCTTTCAGCCTTTTGGTTTTACAGCAATTCAGTAAGGTAAAGTTTCAAGCATGACATGGGTTAAAATGTTGATGACAACTCAAACCCATTGCATGACATCATGTATAGCAATTCAGTAAGGTTATTTATATAGCATGACAAAGCATAAAGGAAAAAGAATTTTCCCATTAACCCATTTCCATCATCGTGCCAAATATGAATAAATGGGCTTGAAGAAATTGTAAATGGTAAGGTTTTTAAGTAAGTTTATGAAGATGGTTGACCTTGACAAATGACCTTGACCTTGTTGAATGACCAAGACCTTGGTATCTGCGGTTACATACCAATTTATTGTTTTTAAAACTAAAAAATATGCAATCCTGTTGCAAAATAATGGCATCAAACACTTTTCTTCACAGTCTTTATTAATCACCAAATAAATCATCCTTGTGCCAACTATTTTTTATTGCAATTAGGCCAGTGGCATTAAGTTTCATTCATTATCTTGATTTCTAAATTGGTTTATTTCATTCAATAAGGTATCTGGTTGTTTTTTTCTTAATTCAAAATCATGTTGGACCACCAGACAATTTGTCCCTTTATGCACCAGCTAATTATAACTTCTGGGGAGGGAATCGAACCTTCATACATGATTTTGAATAAAGAGACACATTTTATATGGACCTGATTGATTGAATATTAAGCAACATCAGTTTAATCTATTTTGAGCAAACCAAAAGTGATTGATTGTTGTCAATTTAAACAATCTTCTATAAATAACATGAAATTCAACAGTCAACCCTTGTTATACCCGTAATATTCAAGTTTTGGCAGGAGATGTAGACCAAGATCAGCCTGCACATAAGTGCAGTCTGTTCTTAGTCTTCATCTCCTGCTTTTACTTTCCCTGCCAGAGTTGTTTATGAAGTTGATTTCTAATAGAAATATTTATTTTTGAACAAAAAGTTCTATCAGTGCTTTCAGCCTTTTGATTTAACAGCAATTCAGTAAGGTTATGTTTCCAGCATGACAAGGGTTAAAATGTTGATGACAACTCAAAACATTTGCATGACTTCATGTATAGCAGAATGACCCGTCCTTTAGAAACTTGTAAATGGATAAGAATAACAATAACTAGATCAGTATGGAGAGTACTCCAGTCACAGGACATCCACACTTAATAGCAAGATCTAAAGAGATATTCACTTGTGAAAGGGTTAAGTTATAAAAATGACAAAGAGGCCTGAGAGGACTTGATGAGCAGCTTTTTAGACAACCTTTGCAGGATTTTAATCTCCCCCCGGGGACTCAACTGTTTGCAACTTTCCATCATAAGGGGCATTGCATAACTCATTAATGCACAATTCTGATTTTAGAAGCTGTGAAGTACCAAAGTTCAGGAAAACTTAGTGGTAAAAAGAGAAATTGCTAAGTCGCAGTTTCTCCTTTCTTCACAATTATTTCTACCTTATTTTAAATGTAGCAGACTTTGAAATGTTGTCTGCACTTTTTTCAGTTTAGCGAAGTCCAAAACATTGTCGCCTTTATAATGGGTTCAGATTTGGGAGGCCAGCACCTTCTTTCAACTCGGACCTGTCTAAAATTTTCTGATGTGAAATGTTTTAATTTTTAACACATTACCACATGAGAAATGAAGAGGTTGCAGACGGAATTTTAAGTTTCTAAAATTCAAAACTTCAGTGCCAGATAATGTAACAAACGTTATGAGAAAAGTTCAAAGAAGTCGCTTATTACAACCAATTTCTTCTTTTCATACTATGTTTTTAACCGTTCATTTTCTATATAGCACAAATTTGGTGATGACATTGTTTGATAGACAGAATGGCTATAACTCCAACTGTATTTCAGTAATATTGTTACAGCTGGAGCACCTAACCAAGGATTCCTACACCAGTAATATCACTTATCCTTTCTAAGCCTCAACCGGCTCATCCATCTTAGATTTACCATATTCCACCTATTGGTGGTAGATTAATATTAGAGTGGATATTTTTTGCAGTAAGGAATCAAATGATTGACTGATTGAATGGGGTTTAACGCTGCTTTTAACAGTATTTCAGTCATATCGCGGCAGCTGAAGCACCTAACAATGGATTCATGGTATTTCTCAAACCAATACTACCACTGCTTTCTTTCCTAGCCTCCAGCTGCTACCCCACTTAAGTTGACGATTATTCATCCTTTGGTGAGAGACAAATGTCGGAAAGAATATGTCCTGCCGTCAGGGATCGAACACATGACATCCCATGGTTGAAGACTAGGAGTCTGACGCGTTACGGAGTGCGCTATGACGGCAGCTAGCCAGGAATCAGACCTGTGACCCCATGATTAGGAGTCCTACACCCTACCAACTGTGGTATGGCACAGCCTGACTGTTGAAACATTCAATTCAAAGCACTGAGGTTAAATGTTGAAAACCAGTTGACAGCTATGGCCATACAAACCTTAAATAGTTCCTTCTTGAAGTTGAGGGTGCGTCTAAGAGGATTCATTCGACTTACATCAGAAAGGTTTGAGAGTCCTGGCAACAAATTTGTAAGTTTCATTCTCGCAAAACCTGTGTCCTTAACTCCTTATAATCTCTGCCATCAGTGTCCCACTCAGATTTTTGATTAGGATTTTGTAACCTCTGCTTTGCAAAAATTGGGGTTGAAAGACAGAAAATTGGGGGAAAAAATAAAACCCTTGTCACCCATTAAGCTTTAAAACAATTAATAATAAAAGAAAATAATTCATTTCTTAATTATCCTTGTCTTTAATGAACAATGACACAATGTATCCATTCACAGTAACGGACCTTCACAACAAAGCTATTAGTCTAAATGGGTTTCAAATATTAGCAACAATATAAACAAATTAACCTGTCACATGACCACAAAAAAGTCAGACAGTTTCTAATTAAACCCTTCTCAGTTTTTAAAATCTTAGACTGGTTCAAAATGAAAAAGGTTGCAGATGGCATTGAAAATTGGATGCAATTTCTTTATTTCTTCATAATGACTACCTTATGACTTTCAAAACCGTTTTTGGGCAGGGAGTGGGGGGGTTACATAAGCAGCGTTATATGGGATTGATTGGTTAACTCATTAACACATAATGATCCTGTCTGACGCCCTGAAGAAGTACAATCATGGAGAACTTTCCAGGCAAAGAAGTAATCGAATGTAATAAGCAATTTCTATTTTTCTCACAGATATTTGTATCCTGACTTCTGAGAATCAAAACCATCAAAGCCAGTGTTGGTTAAAAGTCAGGTCTGAAAAAGATAAGGGCTGAGAAAGGGCTTACCGTCAACTCATTTTTAAGTCACCCCACCCACCCATACCGCCTGCCCTATGTCAATTGCGATTATGGAACAAGTACAAACTAACGCAGTGTTTATTCAATCTCCTAGGAATTAAAAAAAAATAAATAATTTAAATGCACAAAGATTCATTCAAATTATCTTGAGCTTTGAGTAAAACTTGACTTACCAAACGCGCGAAACGGACGATGACAGATGGTGCCAACGGATTGAATAATCTTCAGTAAAAATACACATTTTTTTCAAAGCAGATACCGTTTCGGCGTGATCTTATTTCAGAACCAGTTTTTTTGTATCCAGAATTTAATTTAGATTTATTTTCTTCTTCTTGACCTTTGACCCTGGCAATTTTAACCAATTAAATCATTTGCTGCGGCGCCCTTAAACCGAAAAGTTACACACAAAAAATTCTCATAGTAAAAATGCGGATCTGGTCTAATTCACCTATATTTACTATCGTCTTTTAAAAAAATAACAAAAGACGGTACTACCTCGAAACGATCAAGACACGATCTACGATCGTTATTAGCTCCGACTTGTTTTTCTTTTTTCTACGGTAAATCCAGTTTTGTTACAATATTCAAATTTCATGTGCATTCTTATCTTTTTCAGTCTTACAGAAATACATATGAAATTAGCATTGATTTATTGTTTAAAAGCTAAACTAGACTTTGGTTGACCCATTGTTAAGAAGAGAAAAAAAAATCACCATAATAAAAAACATACATAAAATATTTTTCATTTCCTGTCAGACTGTCGCAATCGGACGATATTGAACGGTGATGTGATCAGCGAAAATACTCCATATACGTCTGAAATATTCTTGTGCAGAAGGTTATCTCTTTGAGGGAGGAAATAGTTTTTAATGCCAAGCAAATAAGTCGTCGAGTAATCAATGCTTAAAAAGTGTTTTAAATGGGGAGACTTCAGCTGCATTTACAATCACGCTTTCCAGAAAATATATGCAACAATAAAACACCTTACTTGCACAACTGAATCGTTCATTGAGTATGACAGTAGAAAAACCTACATATTCTGTCAAACAGTCGTGTCATTGCTTTTTCGTATATGTTTTAAGGAAGACGCACATTTGCACCATATTTTCAAGGAAAGTAAGTCTACATGGTTGATTTTGTCTTATAACTGACTCATAATGAACGGATACTAATCATTGTGTGTTTGAATTTGAGTCAAGTCACTACTTTCCTTATATCATGCTTAATTTAAGCATTTCATAGTTGTCTAAGTGGTAGCACCTGATTAAATATATCATAGCTCTGTCTACAACTGGTATTAAGACTTGAACGGAAAAGAAGTGATCTTACCGATAATACTACACTTTCTATTTAAAATTGCATTACACCAATTACAAACACATGCATTTTCAAAAACGACAGTTTTCAAAATTTTATTTTGAATATCCATGTAGAACAGATAGCTCGTGTAAAAGTTATGGAAGGATTTGTTTGAATGGGGTTTAACGCCGCTTTTAACAATCTTTCAGTTATATCGCGGCGGCTGGAGTACCTAACAATGGATTCCTGGTATTTCTCGCACCAGTACTACCACTACACCCTTTCCTAGCCTCCAGCTGCTATCCCACATAGGCTTACGATTATCTGCCCATTGGTGGTAGACAAATGAAAAAATGACGGAAAGAGTTTTGCCGCCGTCGGGGATCGAACCCGGGACCCTTTGAATTATAGACCGACGCGCTACCAACTGCGCTATGACGGCGGCGTTATGGAAGGAATTGTGATACATCGAAAATTCATTTCTGAATTTCAAAAGCTAATTAACTAAAAATCATTTAGGTGCGAATTAAATTCAATTGGTCTCACACTTTAAGGAATAACTCGATAGAAAAATAAAGTCAGTATTTGTTTAGTTATTTCAAGACATTTCTGTGTAAAGATTTATTTTATATAGGCGACACCTGGAGGTTGTCACGGGAAAGAAAAAGAGAAGATTAATTGAATTCATTATTCATATTCGTATTAGAACGAAAGCAGTTTGTTATTTTTGACAGTCTAAATGCTAACTCCATCATGCCATACCAGTTGAAATGGAATGGATTGCAACCTTAGTTACAACAAGAAATATATCTTCCTTTTCTACAAATTATTCTCCTAATAATTATTATTCAAATTCAATTACTTCGAGTTTACCAATGTAGGAAAGGATAAGGCAATTTGTATCCAATCAGGAGGCCAAAAAGGGCCTGTGTCACACCAATGGCTGAAATATGTCTACCAAGAGAGAGCATTTTATAATACCAAATGACCATTTTGGTAGAGGACGATTTCCTTATTCATTGCTAAGTAAGAGATTGGATCCCACAAAAAGGGCTAATTTTCAAGTTAGAGCAACCATTTGAAATTTTATGGTAGAGGACCATTAGGTGATGTCACATGCAAAATGAATAAGCTCTAGGCCTTTCGGTTTAGGATAAGAATTTTTTTCAATACCTCCTTAGTAATATCTTTTAATATAAATATGGCTCATTATAGGGCTAATTTTCAAATTAGAGCAATATTTTGAAGTGTTTTTGTAGAGGACCTTTAAGCCATGTCACCATGGCTGCCATTTATGTGAAGTATTATTGTTGATTTGGCAACTTAAACGACATAACTACAACTTAGGTCACAAAACGACATAACTACAACTTAGGTCACGAAACCACCATTCTATCTATCTCTTAAAGGTAGGTATCAATGTTTTTTTTCATGTCACAGATTTTATTTACTTTTATTTCCTCTTATATACTATTTGAATACAATATGCCGCAAAGTATTTTTGCAAAAATTGGAGGTCGCTTATCAGAAAAAAGCAGGGTATTTCCCTAATAGCCTAGGTAGGCTATTAATCTATTTTTAGATCAATCCGAGACAGTTGCGAAGAATATAGGACATTCACGTGGCGCGAATAACAGTTGAAACCTTGCGTTTGCTTTAAATTACATCAAACCAACGTCATCGTTACGTCAGTAGGAGTTATGTTCGCTAGCCGGTCTGTAAAGATCAATCCAAAACTGTCGTAAGCGTTATTACGAATATAAATACTTTCCGTTTTTTTGCGCTTAGCCTTTCGTGTGACATGATTTAGGACATTGGCTGTTTCGCTAGTAAATTTGTTACCTTCATTTGACTTTGAGTCATATGCAAATGAGGTCATTCGATGTCGATAGCCGAATTCCGTGATATCTAAAAATAACCTGGAATTCCGCTGAACCTTCCCGATATAACCAGAAAAGCCACTTTAGGTCTGTAAGATTACCACCAAGACAATACCTGACCTAACCTAAAGTATTAAATGTTCGTTTGAGTCTATTTTTCGGCACTTGGTAATTTTTTCTTATCTAGGTTTCAGAAACATCGATACCTCCCTTTAACAAGTTACTGACCACAACTTTTGGAAAATGAGGCTGTTTTAAATCCAAGTGAAACTTTCTTTCGGAGCTCAATGGGCGTGGTTGAGGAACGGTAAATTGGAATGAATTACCCAAAACTGTCCGATCGGCCTTTCGGTTAGGGAAAAGACTTCCTTCTTTATTTCTTTGTAATATAAGTATGACATAATATAAGGCTAATTTTCAAGTGAAAGCAATATTTTAAGCATTTGGTAGAGGACCATTAGGCTATGTCACATGCCAAATATTTTAGCCGTAGGGCATTTAGTTTAGGAACAGGATATTTTTCAATGCTTCCTTCTTTATTTCCTTGTAATACAGGGATGGCACAATATGTGGCTATTTTTTCAGTAAAAGCTAGAGTTTGAAGTATTTGGATAGAGGGCTATTAGGCCACGTTCCTTGCCTAATATTAAAGCTCTATGCCTTTTTGGTTTGGAGAAGAAGATTTTTCAAGATTTCCTTCTTTATCTTTTTTGTAAAATCGGGAATCACACAATATAGGCAGGGAAAGACTTACAGTTTAATTTAGGGGCCCAGACTACAAAATATTTGATATCTAACATTAGTGGTATGACACTTTTCTCCAAACATTCATGGGCCCAGCCCAAAAGTAACCATCCATGGGCAACTGGGCCCCTGTTAGTTTTTTCCGCTGATATAAGAGCAATACTTTGAGGGGTTCTGGTAGAGGCTCATTATGCAATGTCACATGCAAAATTACAAATCTCTAAGCCTTTTTGTTTGGGAGGAGAAGATGTTTTATAAGATTTTTTCCCTCTGTTGCCATGGCAACCAGAGTTCTTCATGGAATTTTATTATTATTTGAAGTAATCTGAAAAAAGACTATCTAGGGAACCATTCTGTAAAGTTTGGTTGAGATCTGACCAAGAGTTTATAAGGAGAAGATTTATTTAAGAAAAAGTTAAAGGACTTAGAGAAAGGCGCATTGACGGACGCACAGACACACAACAGTCACTTTGCAATGACAAATGCCTACTTTGCTTAGGCTAGTTGAGATAAACTGTTCCAAAAGGCCAGTTAATTATATACTTATAATGAAAATTTAATCCAAACCAATCATCATATCAGGATAAGTAAGATTGATTAATTGTTTGCATGAGGATGAAAGCCTTTTGAACAGTATTTCAGTAGTATTTTCTTTTCGTTGAGTTTCTTAAGATTCTGACTTAGATTTTAGAGATAAAGCATTCAAAATTCTTTAGATTAACCCTTATCATGCTGAACCCAGGATATTTCGGTTTTGGAAGGAGATATAGTCAAGATCATCTTACATAAAAGTGCAGTTTGGTTTTCCGGCTTGTACTTTTCCTGCAAGAGTTGTTTATGAAATTGATTTCTAAAAGAAATATTGATTTTTGAACAACAAGTTCTATCAGCGCTTACGACCCTTTGCTTTTACAGTAATTCAGTAAGATTATTCATACCGCATGATCAGGGTTAAGAATTTAATTGAGGAATTAAAGCGTGCGCAGCATTAGTTTTAACAAGTAGCCTTGGAGACGTCAAATGATTTCATTAAAAATAACAAAATTGTTCTTTAGAGAGCTTCGAAATTCTTATGTAGCGGGATTTTTCATCTGAATGAAAAGAACACACCTCAGTTTTATCACAGATGATGGTGAACTAAACATTGATTCTTGTGATTCACCACACCTGGATTCAATCTGAGCCACCACATGCTCATACCACTTAGGGACACTATTTATCACTTACCCTCTGGTAAGAGCTAAATGATACATGTTTTGCGGGATTACTTTTGTAATAATATGTCAGGGGGAATGTTTGTTGAAATGGGGTTCAAAATCAGCAGGGCCAGTAAGGAAAGACCACTTGATGACAAATATTCTATGAAGTTTCGCCCCAAATCTATCTTGATATGGATTTTCAATTTAAGAACGATTTAAATAAATAGACATGCAGGTTGGCAGACACACTTGTGACCAATATAAGCCTCAGCCCTGCCTACAGCAGGGTATGCAAATGAGTTGACTGAATAGGAAAAAAATACTCCCATAAACCCGTTCCTAACAATTTAGTTTTTTAACGCCCTTCAAAAGAGTCCAAGAAAACAATGAGGAAAATATAGAAAATGTTTGTTACGAGTAATTTCTTCATTTTCTACATTGTTTTCTATAGTCAGAAATACAATTGTATTTAAAATATGAATTTGACATTGTCGTCATCTTTAATTTTGGACCAGGTCTGATAGTCGGTCTAACCCATTCCAACATCGGCACTTTTCGAAGTCCCTCGTCAAAAAGCTTTTGGAAAATATTGTGCACAATGGAGAAATTAATTCGTGTAATTTCTGCATAGTCCAAGATGCTTTCCTAAGAATATCTATCATATTAGACAAACATTTTTAAAACTTCATCAGCTTTAAAATGATGTCTGCAACTTCCTTGAATTTTGACCAGTCTAAAATTGTGTCATCTGCTAATGGATTAAGGCTCCCAGGGAGTTTCTTTTGCATCTTATTTTCTCATTAAGTCATATCTTTTCTTCTTTTTCCCCCTTTCCCCTTAAATTTCAGGGCCGCCGTCATAGCACAATCGGTAGAGCGTCAGACTCCTAATATTCATTCGTGGGATGTAATGATTTCGATCCCCGGCGGCTGCAAAAAATCTTTCCGACATTTGTCTCTCACCAATGGGTGGATAATCGTTAACCTAAGTGGGGTGGCAGCTTTAGGCTATGAAAGGATGTAGATGTAGTACTGGTGTGAGAAATACCAGGAATCCATTGTTAGGTGCTCCAGCCGCCGCGATATGACTGAAATACTGTTAAAAGCAGCGTTAAACACCATTTATTTTAAGCACCTTTAGGACTATTACATTACCACCAAGACAATACCTGACTCAACTTAAAGTATTAAATGTTCGTTTGAGTGTAAATTTTCGGCACTTGGTAATTTTTTTTTTTTTTTTTTTTTTTTTTTTTTGTCTAAGTTTCAGAAACATCGATATCTCCCTTTAATTAAAGGAGAATGTTGTTCGAATTCATTAAGGGATTCACTGCTAAGGGAGGGGGCATGTATTAGGAGGAAAACAAAATACAAATAAATGAACGCCATAATTTTCCCATGCAGCTAAAGACAAACAGTGATAACATGTGTCTGCGGTCACATTATGTATATGATACAGGTTTTCAGTTGAAAAAGTAAGAACACTACTAAGTGACTGAAGGATGTTAATTAGTTATAACTTATACAAGCAGTCACCAATGTTATGATTTTAAAGGATTTTGTTTATAAACAAGTGACAATTTACAATAAATTCAATGTTCAGGAAGACTTTTATTATATGAATTCATAGTTGAAATAAATGGATATAAGCTGCTTAATGAGATATAAATAATAACTTGTAATATCTTGCTTTTCAGAAAACCTTGCAGTAAAGAAAAAAGTATTGGTACTTTCGCACTTCTTAAAATAACCTTTGCAGCAGCCGCACAATGCATCAAATAACTGGTAAACTAAATAACTAGAGAAAGCAAGATGCAAAACATTATGTCCCTAAAAATTGTGTTTTTTTTTGTTTTTTTTGTTGAAATGAGACCTTTATAAGTCACGACATTGACCTTGGTTATCTGTCTATGTGTATCCATGAGATCTATCATCATGCCAAATATGAGTCTTGATATTGAAAAGGCTTGAAATGGTAATTTTTTTTTAAATAGCTATTTGGTGAAGTTTGACCTTGACAAATGACCTTGTTGCATGTCTTGAACCGAAGAATCTGCGAATGCGTATTAATTTAGTGTATAATTCGGTGAAAAACTAGAAAATATGCAATCTTGGTGCAACATAATTTCAACCAGGACATTAATCACTTTTATTTACAGTCTGTATCACCAAATTATTTATTTGTGAAATTAGAGTATATACAATTCATTGCAGTTGAACCAGCTTCAATCACTGTCATTCATTCTCTATAGATTATTTTCTTCCATAAGGTATCAGATTTTTTTGAAAATTCAAAATCATGTGGGACTACCAGACAATTTGTCCCTTTATGCACAAGCTATTAAGAACTTTTTGGGAGGGAATCGAACCCCCATACATGATTTGAATAAGAATATAAACTTAATTTGGTCGTGATTGCTTGAATATTTAGCAACATCGGCTTAACCCCTTACCAGGCGGCTAAATTTTAGACTGGTCTAAATTGAAAGGAGTTTCAGATGAAAAATTAAAGTTCATGAAATTTATCATTTTTTCAAATTTCTGGATGGAAAATGAAGCAATTGCTTGTGGAAATGGGTCAATCTATTTTGAACAAACTTAAAGTGATCAATGGTGTAAGAAAATCATTACACTTATCAGTGCTCTCAATAAGGATTAGGTTCAGGAATTCTTAAATTTCCAATTTCAGGAAGTTTTCACAAAATCACAAAATTGTTTTCGTATTCGCGACGATACCCATTGGCTCTAAAGGACTCACTTGAGTCGATAGGTATAGAAGAAAATATCACAAGTGACATTATTTGAGCCAAAAGTAACCTTTTATCGAATCTTTTGTAAGAAATCAAAAACTTACATTCTTACAAAATTTCAAGGTATTTTTCGCAAGAAAGGTAGCAAGTTAACCAGAAAGAAGATTTCTTTATCTTCGACCTTGTGACCTATATTTGACCCCATGTGATCTGATATCAAACTTGACAATGATATAGGGACAAACATTCTGAATAAATATCCCGTCAAAAATGTGGCCTGTAGAGTTAAAACAAGGTTTATCTTAGATTTGACCTAGTGTCTGACCCAGAGTGACACAAATTTGAAAATGGTAGAGATATTTTGAAAAAAGACATTCCGACCAAATATCAAACCAATTATGCCAAAAATTTGGCCTCTGGAGTGTAATTGATTGATTGTAGTTTATCGCCATTTTTGACAGCATTTCAGTCATATCATAAGCATCTGATCATTGGTTCCTGGTATTTCTCACACCAGTACTACCACTACAGCTTTTCCTAACCTCTACTTATATTTATGATTATAGCACCGATTAATGAGAGACAAATGTCGGGAAATATATTCATCGCATCCAGGGATCAAATCCTGGACCCCATGACTAGGAGTCCTAAGCGCTACATGACTAGGAGTCCTAAGCGCTACCACTTCACCATGGCCGCGGAACCTCCGGAGTTAAGGTTGTAATTGTAAGATTTGGCCTAGTGACCTAGTTTTGGATACAATGTCAATCAAAGTCTAACTTGGTCTAAATATCATGAACCAAAACATTCTGACCAAGTATCAATTCAATAGAGCCAAACAATGGGTCTCCAGAGTTAAAAACGAGATATTTCAAAGATTTGAACTAGTAATCTAGTTTTTGACCACGTGACCAAAATTTATGGACACAAACATTATAAACAAATATAATATGATTTTAGCAAAATCATGACCACTAGAGTGCGCACATGATTATTCAAAGGATTTGACCTAGTGATCTAGTTTTTGACCCTATGTGACCCTAATATGAACTTAGCTATGATGTCATTTACACAAACGTGATGAACAAATAACATTTGTTTCTAGCCTAAATATGACCTCTAGACTTCAAAATATTGAACTTGACCGAGGTATCACATGACAAACATTTTAACAAAGTTGCAAGACATTTGAGCAAAATTTGTGGCGTCTAGAGTGTACACAAGATGTTGACACACGCCTGACGCAGCTAGATCACAAAAGCTCACTTCGACCACTCTGTGGTTAGGTGAGCTATAATCATTGAGATAAAAGAAAATATTTTTTTTTTCATTTATTTCTCTTTTTCCCAAATTGTTCCTTCTGCGTAAGCACTATCATTTTCCAACTTTGGGTAGACACAGTATTTTGGTAATAATTATTCTCTTATCTTTGACCTTAATTTACGCCCGGATCAGATATTTCTGACGTTTTTCCTGATTTATTCGACGCAAAATACGTCGAAGTCTGCTTTTTGAGAGCACTGACTCTGGGAAAAAGATTAACAGGGTCATAGTTGCCGATGGCCCCTAAAATTTGGGCTGGACCCTGAATTTTGGAGGAAATGCCCATATCGCTAATGTTAAATGTTGTATTTTGCAGCCCGGGCCCTCTGGTTCAAACTGTTAGTTTTCTTCCCTGTGACTTGTTTCGATTTAAACAATTTTCCATTTAAAATGTAATTTTTTTTGACATTCAAACTGTCGATAACAATCACAATTGGCAAGACATCATGCATTGCCGGATAACCACCACCCAATCCTTAAGTAGGAAGTGGTAAACAGATTAATAGGATTATCAATTACTAGCTTGGTATTGAAAGTACTCCAGTCACAAAACATCCACACTTTTCAAAGCGTTAAGTTGGAAATATGAAAGAGTGGGCATGATGACTGAAGACTACCATGAACTCAAGTGTCTGCAAATTTGTATTAACCCTTTTTTAGACTATTCTAAATTCAAATGTTTTGGAGATGAAAATTGATCCGGCAATGTTTTTTAATTCATTTTTAAAGGAATATGTAATTAGCCCATTCCCACTCATTGACGCTTTTACACGCGCCCAAGAAATAAAGCCTTTGAAAACATAGAGGAAAATGAAGAAATTGTTACAAGCATTTTTTTCATTATCCACAATGTTTTCTATCCTAAAAGCAAATACAATCCAAAATTTAGTAAGTTAAAAATTGTCGTCTGCAATTTCTTTCAATTTTGACCAGTCTAAAACGATTATTTTCTTACATGAATTAAAATTTTGAACTGGAGCATAGAACCGATAAAACTTGAAACAGCACACGCATTACTAGGCCGTGTCAGATAGAATTAATCAACCATGCATGGAAAAAGAAAATTTAGCTGCTTCCTCGGCATCTTTAGAATGTTATTACCTTGAATAAGTGCAAATATCCTACCACATTTAGCAAAATATTTTTTCCAAAATACTTCACATAGCTAGAGATCTAGATGGAGATCTGATTAAGCGATCCAGGTCTATTTTAGAAAAAAATGCACTAGATTTTGAGTTGCTGAAATCACGGCTATATCCGGCAGATTAGTATGTTTTAGTCGTGTAGAACATTTGTTTAAATCAATCGAACAAACATTTGTTCCATTAATCTCTTATTTCTCTACGTCTTTAATTTTTTTTCATTATTGCGATATTTGCAGACTGTATCAATTTTTTACTGCTATCTGGAGATGTAATTAACAACGAAACAACATTTATGTCTGAAATTTTCTTTAATTGTAATGTCGGATACCATTTCGAGGGAACAAACAGTTCCATCTGTCAAGCAAATACAACGTTGAGTAATACAAAAGTTGAATGTACAATAAATGGTAAGATCTCTTGTTTGATTTCTTATCTTAAGACCGTGTTATTCCTAACTGATAGTTGACCTTCTTCAAAACAGGAAATCATTTATAGCGTATGAGCTAATTTTTTTTTGTTAAAATGGATCTATTCATAGCTTTTATTTACATCAAGTGGTAATTACTAAGCTATCTCGTTCTATTTGATGCCATCCTTGTTAAAGGCTATTAGGTTCGACAAATGTTCTTTTTTTCTATGGTAAATCGAGTTTTGTTACAATATCTAAATTTTATTTTCATTCTTAGCTTTACAGTCCTTACAGTCTTACAGAAATACATATTGTGTTTAAAATCTAAACTAGTCATTGTGTGTTGGAATTCAAGTCACGTCACTAATTTCCTTTTATCATGCTTGATTAAAGCAATTCATAGTTGTCTAACTGGTAGACCTGATTAAACATATCATAGTTCTGTCTAAAACTGCTTTTACGAATTGAACGGAAAAGAAGTGATCTTACCAATAAATACTAAAGTTTCTATTCAAAATTGCATTACACCACTAACAAACACATGCATATACAGAACGACTGTTTTCAAAAGTTAATTGTGAATATCCATGTAGAAAAAAAAGATAGCTCCTGTAAAAGTTATGGGACGAATCGCGGAACTTCGAAAAGTAAAATCTGAATTTCAAAAGCTTATAAACTCAAAATCATTTCGGTTCGAATCAATTAAAACGAGGCTCACACTTTAAAGAATAACTCGATAAAAAATAAAGTGAGTATTTTTTATAGTTCTTTCTAGATATGACTGTATAAAGATTTTTTTCAAAATTTTCAAGTAATGAGAAAAAGACTTCTTTGAACAGATCGTTCACGAAGTTTTTCTCGCTCTGTCTACTTTTCAATCTTATTTTTTCACGTCTTCAAAATTATTTTTCTGATTGCGATATTTGCAGACTGCGGTAATTTTTCACTACCGTCCGGAGATGTAAATATCAACGAAACAACATTTATGTCTGAATTTTCTTTAATTGTGATGTAGGATACCATTTAGAGGGAACAAACAGTTCCATCTGTCAAGCAAACTCGACGTGGAGTGTTCTGTTTCCAAGATTGTTGACCGAAGAAAAAGACTGATGACTAGAAATTTCTGCCGAATAACTGCTTTTATTCAGATTAAAGAACTTGTAAAAGACATTGGTGGTATTTCTGAAAATATACAAACAACCTTTGTAAAGAGAATGACAAGACCGCAGTAAGGAGGTCGCCTTATCCAATTTAACCCTTGTCATGCTGAATAAAATCTTTCATAGAACTGAATTAGAATCGAAGGACTGAAAGCATGTTCGCATCTTGGCAAGTTCTAAAGGTCCACTGTAAACAGGAGCTGGTCATCTGCATAAGACCGATAGGCTCCAGTAAACAGGGAACCAAAAGAGAGCGTTTATAAAAACTTCGATACTTGAATGGTAGGCATTAAATAATACGAATCCGTAAGATTCGTACCAGATGTATTACGAGTAAAGATAGAAAATTGCTAAAAGCGAAGGGGCTTAACTCGGAGTCAGTACACTCCCGTCTGATATTTCAAAATATCACTGAAAGTGGTGTTCCGAGAGAAAGAATCAACTATTTCGTAAATCTGAAGACCAGCTGCCACGGTTTTATAGGAAGATATAAATTGAAAAATTAAAATGAAGAGCTAACGAATGCCACGCGATTCGGCTTTCTTTCCAGATAATGGAAACCTGTGGAACTAGTCCTCTATAAGAAGCACCAAATCCGTAACCGGGCTCGTGTAAGTACTGACTGCACCATCTTCAGAGACGCGAACTTCAACTTTGCGAACCCGCTTATCAGTACTTCTTTTCATCGCATTGTAAATAGCACCTGCTTTCCAATCACAACGCGGCAAATCCTTGTCTTTAACCAAAACAACGTCTCCGACCTTAAGGTCAGGAGCACAAGATTCCCATTAACGATGCGACTGCAAGGTTTGCAAATACCCTTTCCTCCATTCTCTCCAGAAAATGTCTGACAAAGCCTGAACACTTTTCCAATGGGCTTTATAGATATCCTTCAAATCAAAGTCAAGGTCAGTGATCATGGTGTCTCTACCAGACGTCTGGTTGAGAATGAATGCTGGACTTATTATAAGCGGAGACTCAGGGTCGGTAGATATTTGACCTATGGGTCTTGCGTTTAAGATAGCACAGACCTCACACATCAGTGTGACAAGGATTTCAGGGGTGAGATTTTTTCGAATGGGTCCCAATAACATAGAGTCCAGGACTTTTCGAGCAAGGCGAATCTTTCCAGGCTTTTTTGGATTGTACACCCCAAAAAGTGGCAAGTACCAAACTCCATCATAGGATTCTGGAGCAGCCTCAACAGCTTTGGATCGGAAAATCTTTTCCATAAACTCTACGAAGTGTTTATACTTAATTGGGTCCCGCTTTAGGACTTTGTCTAGTATCTCTGCACGTGTGGATGCAAGTAAGCGGTTATTTGGCATTTTCTTCCTTGGCATCCGAAAAGGTAGTTGAGCAGTCCAAAACCCATCCTTGTCTTGTTTGTATTCTTCTGTCATCAAACTGTAAAACTCTCTATCTTTCACTGACCATCCAATCTTTTCATCATAAGGAGTCCTTTGAAATATGTCAGAGTGTAACATAGGTTCGCTCACTTCTAATCGTTTGTCACATGGCTGAAATAAAGTTTGTCTTCCATCTTGTAGGAGGTAAGTCTTGAAACACTTGACTTCTGAGCTAATACTAGGTCTATGTACTTTTCTAAAACAATTTACATTTCCAATAATAACCCATCCAAATGGTGTTTTCTGTGCAAAGGGCATGTCTGCACGATCACCAGTCAGCTGCTTTAGAACATGGTGTGCCATAGTAAGGTCCCAAAATTCCTGTAAGTAATTCAACCTTGCAAGTAGGGTCAAGGGGGTAATATTGTCAGCGGCTTCCTTCAGATGAGAGAATGGTTTCGCCAAGTCAGGGGTTGGTATTTCAGAGAAATCGCTGGGAATATCATTGCACTCAATCAACGTGGGAAGATTCAATGAACACTTTCCCTCAAAGGATTAAACTTAACTCCTGAAGCTCTGCGGCCAGATGTCTTGATAATGCCTGTACATGAAGACAATGTATACTCTGTTTCAGGACCCTTCACTCTAAAATATTCTAATAGCTCTGGACTCACCAAACACGTATTGCTTTGGTCATCTAATAGGGCGTAAACCTTTCTGAAAACAGTCGGCTTATTGTCCAGTAAATCTTAACAGGTATAATCTAAGCACGCGACCTTATACTATGTGATGCTAATGCTGTGCGACAAGGATTTGCATGCTCCCCGCCATGACCTATACTATTGCCTTTATCTTGGTGTAAACAAGTTGGATGCTTACCCTGACAGACCGAACAAGATACTATTACTGTACAGTTCTTTGCAAGATGAGTATCACTTTCACAACATTTATAACATATACCCTTTTCTTTGATAAAGCTCTTGTGCTCCTCATAACTCATACTACTAAAAATCTTGCACTCATTTAATGAATGGGAGGCATTATGTATAGGACATCTTTTCAAACTACTACTAGGCTGTGTGTTCTTTTGATCTACATTAGTCTTTTCCCCCTTATCTCAGTCTTCCTTTATTCATGTGTGAATTATAACTGGGCTTCCCCTTGTAGTCGGACATGACAACTTTGAGGCTAGGGTCATTTGCCACTCTTGACATTTTAGCAACAAATTGAACAAAATAATCTAATTGGGGAAAAATGCACTATTTGACCTTTTGTAGTTAGCAGTTTTGTCAGTCCATTTTACTTGGAGCCTAAACGGCAATTTCGCAACCAGCTCATTTATACCAACCGGGGAGTCGTAAAAGGCTAATATGACATAATAATCAGGATTCTGTTTGATATTTCTTAACTCATCTAAAATATCGAGGAATTCAAATTATCTTGTACTATCTTGAGGTGTAATTCTCTGAAAATTGTTTAGTTTATTTTTCAAAGCAGATTCAATAACTTCTCGGCTTCCATACCTCATGTCAAGTCTCTGCCATAAGGTATGCAAACCGAATATAGGGTCTGAAATACAAGCACTACGTATGCTACGCGCATGTTGCGCTGATGTAGGCCCGAGCCATTTGACTTATAAATCTAGCTCTTCTGATGCAGACATTTGTCCATCTTTCATTACACTCTTAAAGATAATACTCTGGCTGGTCATTGAAAGCTAAATCTCTTTACATAAGAAAGGTACCAATGTTAATTTGGTTATTGCCAGTTTGACCTTAACATCGCTGTTCTGAATTACAGTTCAAAGGAGACACATCCGGGTTTGGTATGACCCATGGAAAGCATTATTTGACACAGCATCATAATTACTGGACATTGTGTAATTGAACTGAGCTTGTTCAGTCCCTAACTGCTCAGGATTGGCAAGTCTGGGATTGAGAGGCTCAGACCTGATTAGCTCAGACACAGCATTTTTAGACCAAGGATGCTCAAATCTAACTTGAGCAGGCACAAGAGCCCCTGCTTTATATTACATGACTCAACATAACCAGCCCTTGAATGAGCAGACCCAAGCTGTCCAGACATAATACAATTAAGTTGGACAGGTTCAGCCTTCATAAACTCATAACTATGTAAACCCTGTGGACTTAAATGCTGCGTGTGAACATAATCTTCAACTGGCCTTTGAATTCTTGATCATTGTTAATATCTTGAACACACTCTTCACTTTTCACACTAGACATATGAGACTGTGGAAGAAATTCTTTTGCTGTGGCCTTGAGATTATAGTTTCTTGGTTCCTGTGATATTTAGTCAGGTTGGGAGTCTATGAATACTTTGATCCTCCTTTGCTTACCACTGCACTCAGATTCAGTTACTGATTGTCAAGATCAACATCAAGCCCTTTTTCTGCCTTTCTACCTTTGCCAAGGACAGAGACTCAAATTCCCCCAATTCTATTTGTCGCTTCCTTATGACAGCTTTTTTTAAATATGTCCAGAGATGCCTTTGCCTTCTGGGCCTTTGCACGAGCCTTTAAGCCTTCTGAGAGAGACCATTCTATTTCTTGATGAGAGTTCATTTTCAGAGGTTTGGTGACCGTCTGCCTGGTATGTGGTCTCATCAACTGTCACCATCTGTGACAGACCAGATTCTTCATCATGAGTAGACATTGTATTTTACTGTTCTGCTTCAAAGATTGTTGACCGAAGAAACAGACAGATAACGAGAAATTTCTGCCGAATAACTGCAAAGACCTCGTAAAAGACAATCGTGGTATTTCTAAAATATACAAACAACCTTTGTAAAAAGAATGTCAAGACCGCAGTAAGGAGGTCGCCTTATCCAGTTTAACCCTTGTCATGCTGAATAAAATCTTACACAGAACTGAATTAAAATCGAAGGACTGAAAGCATGTTAAGCACAAGTTTTAGATCAATTTCTTTAGAAAATTAATCTCACAAATATCTGGGGGTTTTAAAGAAAAGAAGATACTGTAGACCAAGATCAGAAAACACATACATGCAGGGCGATCTTAGTCTACACCTCCTACCAAAGAAATATTCCCGGTTCTGCATGACAAGGGAAAGGAGTCCGTATCACAAGAGTCTCATCACAATTTTGAATTAAATTTCTAGTAAACATAACACTATGCATTCGATGCCTCTTTGAGTTGCCTTAAAGAGAAGGCCAAAGGAACCCAAACAGCATAGAAACTAGAGCAGCCTGAACCATTGACTCGGAATGATAATCTTCTTAAGCTCATAACATTAAAGTCAGTAGTTAAGTACAGTTGGCTGCTTAGTAAGAGTGTCTGCCCATGCAAGGTTTACAGTACATAAAGAATAAAAGAATGTCTATTCTAAGATCTTGAATACATGACGAATGGTATAATGACTAGAAAGACTTGACATTGATATCAACATGACTAGATACTCTGTTATTTGTAAAGAAAATATTGAATCGCCTTTGATTACCTTCATACAATAACCAGGTGTGGCCACATGCCTTACAGACAGACTCGCGAAAACTAGTTACAACTGCTCTAGACAGACAGCTTTACCATAAACATACAATAAAAGGGCTTTAAATTAGTAATGGCCGATAAAAGACTAAAGTTGACTTGAGATGGTTTGATTTACAACCCATTTATACCTAGAATAGGCCATGTTTCCTCAACGTCAGCTAGACGTAATTCTTCGCATCATGGCAAGTTCTAAAGGTCAACTGTAAACAGGAGCTGGTCATCAGCATTAGACCGATTGGCTCCAGTAAACAGGGAACCAAAAGAGAGCGTTTCTAAAACCTTTGATACTTGAATGGTAAGCATTAATACGAATCCGTAAGATTCGCACAAGATGTATTACGAGTAAAGATAGAAAATTGCTAAAAGCGAAGAGGCTAAACTGGGAGTCAGTACATGGAGTAATACAAAAGTTGAATGTATAATAAATGGTAAGATCAGTTTTTCGATTTCTAATTTTAAGACCGTAAGTTATTCCTAATTGATTATTGACCTTCTTCAAAACAGGAAAAAAATATAGTGTAAAAACATCATTTTTTTGTTAAATGGGTCTATTCATAGGTTTTTTTTACATCAAGTGATTAGTACGAAGCAATCTCGTTATATGAATTCCGAATTTTTATACCACCCTTATTAAAGGCCATTAGGTTATAGACATTGTTCTTTTTCCTATGGTAAATCGAGTTTTGTTACAATATTTAAATTTTATCTTTATTCTTATCTAAACTTCAGTCTTACAGAAATACATATGAGATAGGAATAGATTTTTGTCTAAAATCTGAACTAGATATTGGTCGACCCATTTTTGAGAAAGGAAAAAATCACTATAATATAACAAGAGGGCCTTTGGCCCTTGGGCGCTCACCTGAGATAAAGGCTCTTTTTCTTCCAACAGTCTAATTTCATGTTAAGGTTAGGATTATGAAACAAGTGGGCCACAATTACATATAAAGACTATGAACCTGGGGATCCAAAAGTAAATTACAAATTCCAAGGCTTTAGTGCTGATTTGAAAGAAGGAAAAAACTTTTTCCATGGGTTATAATTTCAGAAATAAGAAAGAAGTCTGTGAACTGATGCTTCAAGCCTATAACCCCCCCCCCTGGTACCGCTCCTGGAGACCCGAGGATCATGATTTTAACTATTTTGTAAGAGATCAATATACTGATGCTTCATGCAAAATATCAAGGCTCTACGCCTTCTGGGTCAGGAAGAGAAGATTCTTAAAGATTATTTTGAAATTTCACTTTAGTTGCCATGGCAACCAGAGTTTTAAATGGATTTCAATTCTTTTAGCTAATTTTAAGGGGGACCATCTAAGGAACATTTCTGCTAAATTTAGTTCAAATTTGCCCAGTGGTTTGGGTGGGCTTGTCATTTAAAAATTCGTTCTTTATTTTTATATACCCCCCGGGGGCTCTGCCCCTGGGGACCAGAGGATCATGATTTTAGCTATTTTGAAAGAGGTCAATATACTGATGCTTCATGCAAAATATCAAGGCTCTACACCTTCTGAGTCAGGAGGAGTGGATTTTTAAAGATTATTTTAAAATTTAACTTTTGTTGCCATGGCAACAAGAGTTTTTAACGGTTTCAATTCTTTTAGCTATTTTGAAGGGGACCACCTAAGGAACATTTCTGCCCAATTAAGTTCAAATTGGCCAAGTGGTTTTAGAGATGTCATTTAAAAATTCGTTCTTTATTTTTTTATAACCCCCACCCCCTGGGGCTCCGCCCCTGGGGACCCGAGGATCATGATTTTAGCTATTTTGAAAGAGGTCAATATACTGATGCTTCATGCAAAATATCAAGGCTCTACGCCTTCTTGGTCAGGAGGAGAAATTATTTAAAGATTATTTTAAAATTTTACTTTTGTTGCCATGGCAACCAGTGTTTTTAACGGACTTCAATTCTTTTAGCTATATTTGAAGGGGACCACCTAAGCAACATTTCTGCCAAATTTGGTTCAAATTGGCCCAGTGGTTTGGGAGGAGATGTCATTTAAAAATTCGTTTTTTATTTCTATATAAACCCCACCCCCCTTGGGCTCCGCCCCTGGGGACCCGAGGATCATGATTTTAGCTATTTTGAAAGAGGTCAATATACTGATGTTTCATGCAAAATATCAAGGCTCTACGCCTTCTTGGTCTGGAGGAGAAGTTTCTAAAGATTATTTTAAAATTTCACTTTTGTTGCCATGGCAACCAGTGTTTTTAACGGATTTCAATTCTTTAAGCTATTTTTGAAAGGGGACCACCTAAGGTACATTTCTGCCAAATTTGGTTCAAATTGGCCCAGTGGTTTGGGATTAGATGTCGTTTAAAGAAATTGTTGACGGACGACGCACGACGCACGACGGACGGACGCCGGACAAAAGGGGATAACAATAGCTCACTTGAGCACTACGTGCTCAGGTGAGCTAAAAAGATACATAAAATACTCCTCATTTCCTGTCAGACTGTGGCTATCTTACGATATTGAACCATCATTATTGGTTAAAATGGGTTATATTGATAGGTTTTATTTACACCAAGTAATACGTACGAAGCAATCTCGTTATATGAATTCCGAGTTTTGATACCACCCTTATTAAAGGCCATTAGGTTATAGAAAATTTTCTTTTCCTATGGTAAATCGAGTTTTGTTAAAATATTTAAATTTCATATTCATTCTTATCTAACTACAGTCTTACAGATATACATATGAAATAGGCATAGATATTTTGTTTAAAATCTAAACTAGATATTGGTTGACCCATTTTTGAGAAAGAAAAAAATCACCATAATAAAAAAAAACATACATAAAATATTCTTCATTTCCTGTCAGAATTTGGCTATCCGACGATATTGAACGGTGATGTGATCCGAAAAAATATCACATATACGTCTGAAATATTCTTTGTCTGTACTTAGGGTTATCACTTTTAGGGAGAAAATAGTTCCATATGCCAAGCAAATAAGTCGTGGAGTAATCAAGACGTAAAATGTGTTATAAATAGTTAAGCTTCAGCTGCATTTACCATCAAGCTTTCCTGAAAATATATGCAATTATAAAACACATTGATATTGATATCCACTTGCACAACTGAATCGTTCACTGAATATGAAAGTAAACAGTCGTGTCTCCTCGCTCTGTCTACATGGTAGATTTTGTCATATGACGGACTCATGATGTAAGGAATACCAATCATTGTCTTTTTGAATTAAAGTCACGTCACTTATTTCCCTTTATTGTGTCGCCTCATAGGCGACACTTATTGTGGTATACTCATTCTAAATTTAGATATTACGTCATGAGGGGAATTAATTCTACCCGAGAATCGCAACTATATTCTAATAACGATTGTTTACAAGATAAATTTTCAAAGCAGTACTATAAACCCTACAATGAAGTTCATCTAATCTTGCAACACGCCGAAATTTCATAAAAACAATGTTCCCTATTTCCGGTTAGCCCATGTCTAAAAACCATCCGATTAACCGATATACATTTTTGTGTTACACTCCACCAAATTTTATATTGTGTTGCGCCCATTCTTAATTAAGTGCTGAATATTACAGATACATGGTATTATGTACATTGTGTTACATCCTATACATTAACAATAGGAAATATCCGTAATAATCCATATTTCATATTTTAATTTTGAGCGAATCAATTCATGTCCGCTAAAATTTGGTAGTGTTTATCCATACCAAATATGTATTGTTCACGCGAATTCAACTTCTACGATTTCGTCATTTTTAGCGGGTTTTTGAGGTTAATTTGTTTTAAGCTCATCTGAGCACATCATGCTCAAGGTGAGCTATTGTGATCGGTAATAGCCCGGCGTCCGCCTGTCCATCTGTCCGTCTGTAAACAATTATTAAAAAATCTTTTCATCCAAAACCATATGCCCTATAGCTATGATATTTGGTATGAATCACCACCTGTTGACCATCTACAAAAATACTTCAATACTGTACTCTTAAAGTTAACCCTTTTCTGTTCCACCCCTGATTTCACAAAGGAAACCTTTAAAAAAAATTCTCCTCCTAAACTATAAGGCCAAGACCTTTGGTACATTTCATCACCTATTGACCCTCTACCTAATTACTTCAAATAATAGTCGTACTCTGAACATTACCCTTTTCTGTGCGATTCCTGATTTTACAAAGGAATAAAGAAGGCAATCTTTAAAAAGTCTCTCCCAAACCATAAGGCCTAAGGCTTTGATATTTGGTATATATCATCACCTATTGACCCTTTACCAAGATACTTTAATACTGTACTCTTAAAGTTAACCATTTTCTGCGCGAACCCTGATTTTAAAATGGAAACCTTTAAAAGTCTTATCCTCCGAAGCTATAAGGCCAAGAGCTTTGATATTTGGTACATATCATCACCTATTGACCCTCTACCAAATTACTTCAAATAATTATCGTACTCTGAACATTACCCTTTTCTGTGGATTCCTGATTTTACAAAGGAATAATAAGGAAATCTTTAAAAATCTTCTCCCAAACCATAAGGTCTTGAGCTTTGATATTTGGTATATATCATCACCTATTGACCCTTTAAAAATACTTTAATACTGTACTCTTAAAGTTAACCCTTTTCTGTGCGAACCCTGATTTTGAAAAGGAAATCTTTAAAAATCTTCTCCTCCTTAACTATAAGGCCAAGAGCTTTGGTATTTGTTACATATCAACACCTATTGACCCTCTACCTAATTACTTCAAATAATTATCGTACTCTGAAAATTAGCCCTTTTCTGTGCGATTCCTGATTTTACAAAGGAATAATAAGGAAATCTTTAAAAAAAATTCTCCTCCTAACCTATAAGGCCAAGAGCTTTGATATTTGGTACATATTATCACCTATTGACCCTCTACCAAATTACTTCATATAATTATAGTACTCTGAAAATTAGCCCTTTTCTGTGCGATTCCTGATTTTACAAAGGAATAATAAGGAAATCTTTAAAAAATTCTCCTCCTAAACCATAAGGCCTAGAGCTTTGATATTTGGTACATATCATCACCTGATGACCCTCTACAAAATACTTCAAAGAATTACTGTACTCTTAAAGTTAACCCTTTTCTCTGTGATCCCTGATTTTACAAAGAAAACCTTAAAAAAAACTTCTCTTCCTAAACTATAAGGCAAAGAACTTTAAAATTTGGTACATATCACCACCAAATGACCCTCTACCAAAGTACTTCAAAGAATTACCGTACTTCTAATATTAAACCTTGTCTGTGCGATCCTTATTTTAACAAAGGAAATCTTTAAAAAAATCTTCTCCTCCCAATATATTAAGCCAAGAGCTTTGAAATTTGGTATATATCATCACCTATTGACCCTCTACTTATTTATAAATATAATTCAAAGAATTACTGTATCCTGAAAATAAGCCCTTTTAAGCGCGATCCCTCAGTTTACAAAGGAATAAAGAAGGAAATCTTTGAAAATCTTCTCCTCCCAAACAATAAAACCTAGAGATTTGTTATTTGGTATGTATCATCACCTATTGCATCTCTACTAAAATACTTCAAAGAATTGCTGTATTATGAAAATAAATCCTTTTCAATGCGATCCCTGATTTTTCAAATGAATACAGTAGGTAATCTTTGAAAACATTCATCTACCAAACCATAAGGCCCAGAGCTTTGATATTTTTTATAAATAGTCATCTATTGACCCTTTACCAAAATACTTCAAAGAATTACTGTATTCTGAAGACTAGCCCTTTTCTGTGCGATCCCTGATTTTACGAAGGATTAAAGAAGGAAATCTTTTTAAAAAAAATCTCATAAACGATAAGTCATAGAGCTTTGATATTTGGTACATATCATCATCGTTTGACTTCAAAGAATTACCATATTCTGAAATTAGCCCTTTTCTGAGCAATCCCTGATTTTACAAACAAATAAAGAAGGAAAAATTTACCCAAATCATAAGGCCTAGAGCTTTGATATTTGGTATACATCATCATCTATTGACCCTCTACCAAAATACTTCAAAGAATTACGGTACTCTGAAAATTAGCCCTTTTCTTAGCGATCCCTGATTTTACATTGAAATAATAAGGAAATCTTGCAAAATCTTCTTCTCCAAAACTATAAAGCCTAGAGCTATGGTATTTTGTACATATCATCAAATATTGACCCTCAACCAAAATACTTCAAAGAATTACCATATTCTGAAAATTAGCTCTTTTCTGTACGATCTCTTATTCTACAAAGGAATAAAGAAGGAAATTTTTCAAAGTCTTCCTCTCCCAAACCATAAGACCTAGAGCTTTGATATTTGGTTTATTTCATCAGCTATTGACCCTTTACCAAAATACATAACAGAATTCTGTATTCTGAAAATTAGCCCTTTTCTGTGTGATCCCTAATTTTAGATAGGAATAAGGAATGTTATTTTTGAAGATCTTCTTCTCCTAAACCTTTAGGCCTAAAGCTTTTATATCTATTATGTATTGATGTCGATACTTCAAAGCATTACTATATTCAGGAAAAAAGCGCTCTTTGGTGGGATCATCAATATACCTAGGATTCAAAGAGAAAATAATTTAACATCTTCACCAAAATAATTAGACAGACCAAAATAATTAGACAGAAGGCTTTGCTATTTTTTATATATCATAAAGCCATGAACAATCATACTCAGGGGAGCGGTTTAGGACGATCATGGTCGTCTTGTTTATTTTTGTTGTGTGTGTGTTTTTTTTTTGTTTTTTTTTTGCGCAGTTGTGGTTTTACTTCAACGTAATTCTCTTAGTGAGCTATTGTGATCAGTCATTGTGCAGCATCTGTCAGTCTGTCTGTCTATCTGTCCTTCCATCCGTGCATCCACCAGTGCATCCATTTTCATTAAGAAAATATTCTTCCTCTCCTATACTAACCGTAAAATTTCCACCAAATTTCACAGAAATTATCCTTGGGTCATGCTCTTTCATAATTCTTGAAAAAAATTAATTCCATGAAGAACTCTTGTTCCCATGCCAACCGAGTAAAAACACTTAAACAATCTTCTCCTACCAACCAATGAGGCCTAGAGCTTGGATTATTGGTATATATTATCATCTATTGACCCTCTGCCAAAATGTTTGAAACAATAATCATTCTCTGAAAATAAGCCATTTTCTGTTCAATCCCTGTTTTTACATAGGAATAAAGATTGAAACCTTCAAAAATCTTCTCCGCCCAAACCATAAGGCATAGAGCCTTGATATTTAATAATTATCATCATAGGAATAAAGGAGAACACTCAAAAAAGATCTTCTCACAAACCATATGGCAAAGAGCTTTGATATTCGGTATATATCATCATCTTTAACCCTCTACCAAAATACTTCAAAATTCACATTTTCTGAAAATTAGCCCTTTTATTGTTTTATTTGATACACACAGGATTAAACAAGAAAAATCTTATTCTCAAAAGTAGTTTGGTATAGTGTTTTGATATTTTATATACATATCATATGAAGCCCTGGGCAATCTTATTCAGGTAATCAATATAGGACCATCATGGTCCTCTTGTTATATTTTGTGTTTTGATTTTTTTTTTACCTAAGCTTTAGGTTACAATCAAATGTTAATGTAATGTATCTAGAAATTGTAATAGCTTTATCGATGTCATTGCCTATTGTTACCTAAAAATTAGATATTTTGATTAACCTTAAACCCATTACCAGACAACAAAGTTTAGAGCAGTTTATATTGAATCGAGTTGCAGGCTACAATTTCTAGTTCATAAACTTTTTTGGAGAAAAAAAACATTTCAAAATATTGGTAATATTGTCTGCAAACGGGTTAATATTATTTAACTAAATCAATCCATCATATTCAATCATTATCAATACATTTAGGTCTGCGTGGTTAGTCATGCCCTCTATCTTGTATCATAAGTTTTCAGTGCCAAATGAAGATAAAAAGCCGAGGATATACCTGGCATAATCAGTGGTCTTTAAAATAGGATAGAAAAGAAAGATTAGCTCTTAACTTTCAGACTGGTTGAATACAGACAATGTGATGTACGAAAGCATTGAGACACATACCTCATTCACTATAAATTTTCATTACTGAAATATTTACTTTTAAGCTAGGCTGTTGTCAAACAAAATTGCAGGTATTGCAGTAAGCTCGGTGTTGTTGTCGTCAGTGAAAACACTTTAGCAGCACTGAGACTTGGAATATATATGTTACCTATCAAAAGATCCACCTGTACTAGAATCAAGGCATTAAAAGATGTGTCATTTTAGTAAAATCATGCCTTTTTCCCTACTCATATCTTTTAACCACCATCCAGCAATCAACAGCCGAGCATTGGCATTTTTGTTTAAAATTCATTCACACATACCATCTAAAGCAGTTTGAAAACTCCTTCCTTAACTTGCAAATACCTTCCAAACTTGCAACCAATGTCAAATTTTAATTGTTTCTGTAACTTGTTTGTACATTCCAGTCACATTGTTGTCTTTTTTGAAAATACATAACTGATTTATAACAATCAAAATTAGGACTCTTCCTATGAAAATTCGCAGAGTCTGCAGTATTTATACTCTGTCATTTTCGTACTTTCAGACTCAATCACTTGATTTCTCAACACAGTTCTTTTTTATGCCCCCTGCATCACTAACATCTGGGGCCTATTGTTTTACCATTGTCCATTCATCTGTCTGTCTGCAAAGCTTAACTAAAATACTTAACATTGCTTATTACTGAAAGCTTATTCAGCTTGCAATGCTAATATTTGGCAAGATAGTAGATTTCAAATATACACATCTGCAGATTCCCAAGTTATAGTCATGTAACAAGGCAAAGGTCATCTGTCAAGGCCGAACTTTTGAAAAAAATGCTGTTTTAGGGGCATTTGTGTTTCATGAACACTTCTTGCTTATTGTTGAAATTCACTCATTTCTTTCGATCAATTTAGTAGAAAAGTTTAATACCTCTTTATACTTATATCCAACTGCTCAGATGCTTTCTTTACGAATAAAAATTTAAACATGTTTTTAAATCGAAATATACCACACCACAGTGTAGAATTCCATATAAGTTGTGCAACATATTTCAATAAAGATATTAAGATTCTTAAAAGATCATTCCAAATTCACTTCTGGTTAACACGAATTTTAACCCTCTTTTTTTTTTTTTTTTTTTATAAAAGTTGATTTTGATTCAAAATGTAAAACTTATGTAAACAATAATAGCAAGTGAAAATAATTTAAAAAAACAAACAAGCATTTTTTCTTTCAAATATTGTCGGAATAGATGAAAGAATTTCTTCTTTTTCCCCACGATTGCCCATCTCTCTGCCTGTCTATCTGCAAAACTTAACCAAAATACTAACCATTGCTCATTACTTCAAGCCTATTCAAGATACAATGTTCATATTTGGCATAATAATAGATCTTCATGATACACATTTGCTGGTTTCAAGGTCATGGTCGTCTGTAAAAGTCAAACTTCTGAAAAATTTGTCGTTTCAGAGGCATTTGTGTTTAACAAACACATCTTGTTCACTTTGTCTATTTGGTACTTTCATTTAATGTGTAGATCCACTGGACAAACGCCACTGGGGCCATTGTCATAGTGTTGTGTTCATTTTGCATCCATTCTTCCATGTCTTCAACCTAAACTATTTCCTTTTATTCTACAATGCATGTACAAGTTATGTTAAGTAGTGAAAACTCAATTTTGTCCATACTTGTTATGGTAGATAGTAAAAACTCAATTTTGTCCATACTTGTAAAGAAAAACTCACATTTCATCACTCACTACAGCTTGTGCATCTATGCATCAATTTCAACATAATTCCGCAAATACATTACTTCCCTAGCTTTTTCCTAAATTTCTCAATAATTTTCAATTTTATAAATGTAATGGTTTCAATGAGCTTAATTAATTCTCCAAATGCCAACCCGGTAAGGTCAGCCAGTAATACATGGCTCTCAATCCTTTGGTTGTAGGATTAATCATCATATCAGCAAACTCTCGTCTGACATTTGCAAAAGTTATTGTTGCATGCTTCTTTTATCTTCAACCAAATCATAACAAGTACATGTATGCCTAACATGGATGGGCCGCAGGTAGCTCAGATAAATTTTTTTGTCGTACTGGTGTAAGAAACAACAGTAAGCCATTTCTAGGTGCACCAGCCACCAAAGTATAACTGTATACTGTTGGAAATCACACTTTATTTCGTTCAATCAAAAAACACATATTTCAGAATGATAATTTGTCACTAGTGCATATAGAAACATGGAAACAAGTGTATTTAATTTTATCCCAAATATAGGGTAAGTGTAAAGCAAGAAGTATTACACAAGTAACATAAAGCGAAAAAAACCCACTTTTTTCACTGAAAGTGTCAATTTCCCTTCTTTTTGAAAAAATAATTACAATTTTATCATATTCCTATGGTAAAATTCAGGCCAGTATAGTGACAAACTTATGTACCTCTAAAATTCATTAATGTCAAACAACAGTATTAGCAACTTTTTTTAGCTCACCTGATCTAAATAAGATAATGACAGGTATTTCTTTAAAACATTGCCTTTTAGAATTTTTAGTTTTGCTGCTACTCATGGGAGAGTACTCCAACTTTTGTTAATTTCATTTTATTATAAGTTTATAGATACCATTGGCTTTCTCATTTTTGTCCAGCCCACGTTCGGTAAGCGAGACATAGTTGTCAAAATGACAACTCGGTGTGGGTGCATTAGAGCAACTGTTGAACACTCAGTTAGTCCGTCCGGTTTTGTCTGGACAATTACACCTACATTTATGGATGAATTTCGAAATAACTCGGAACTCTAGAAGAAATTTGCTTCTCCCCCATTGTAAATTAGTAATTGCATGTAACATTTTTTACGCCCAACCGCATCAATCCTTTCACGGATAATAGTTACAACTGTCCGTTTGTCTCAAGATATTGATTTTGTAAGGGCGACACAATTCACTTTGCTGTACATTACAGCAATTTTTTACTTGTTTCCCTTGATTTAAGAATTTCACAGTTGTCTAACTGGTGGTACCCTGTTTAACGCATATAGTTCTGTCTACAAGTTATTACAAGACATGACTCTGTAAAGATTTAATTTTCAAAATTTTCAAATAATGAGAAAAAGACTAACTTCTATCTATCTTGCAATCTCGACATGGAGTAATACAAACGTTGAATGTATAATAAATGGTAAGACCAGTTTTTTTAATTCAATTCTTAAGTCTATATCTTAATTCTAATTGACAATTGACCTGGTCTAAACAAAGAAATCAAATATAGTGTAAAAACATATTTTTGTGTAAAAATGAATCTGCTCATAGGTTTATTTACATCAAGTGGTACGTACTAAGCTATTTCATTATATATGAATTAAGATTTTTGATACCAATCTAAGTAAGAGCTATCAGGTTCGAAAACTTGTTATTTTTTTTTCTATGGAAAATCGAGTTTTGTTGTAATATTTAAATTTCACATTCATTCTTATCTTATTACAGTCTTACAGAAATATATAAGAAATTGGCATTGATTTTTTGTTAAAAATTTGTTGACCCATTGTCAAGATGTGAAAAAATCACTGTTACAAAAACCATACATAAAATATTCTTCTCAGGCTGTGTCTATTGGACCATTTTGAACGGTGATGTTATCAGCTATAGTACTACATGTACGTCTGGAATATTCTATGTCAGTGCCGAAGGTTATCACTTTGAAGGAGAAAATAGTTCTATGTGCAAAGCAAATAAGTCGTGGAGTAATCAAGACGTAATATGTGTTATCAAACACATTAAATTGATATCCACTTGCACAACTGAATCGTTCACTCTATAGTAAAATAAAATAATAACAATAAATTTTCTGTTAAACAGTCGTGTTGTGTTCTTGAATATGATCTCTTAGTCCTTTCTCACGAAAGACACAAAATTCCACCATATTAAAAGCAATATCTTCCCTCAAAAAACAAAATAGATTAGAAAAACATACCTGAGGCTCAAGAGCATAAATAAATATGACGATTAAAATTCTAAGATCTAAATAATTTCTTTAAATTAAGCCTGCAATTCATGTGAGAATTTTCGATATATGAAATTGTGACCAACCACAACTTAAGGTTTGTTTACATAAAATTATGACGTCATTGATTAAGTTTTAACTTTCGCTAGCCATTTAAACTATTAGCTCGGTCACGGAGATTAAAGAGTTCGTCCGTAAGGGGACACCAAATAAATTCTTAGAATCGCATCCCAGCCCGCCTCTACAAATATCATCCGCCCCGATCTTTTTCACTAGGAAGAAAGAAAAATTAAAGTAATGAAGATGAATCGCAATGTACACCTGGACGAAACGGCTCAGAGCGGAACGACTCCATATCGATTTCCGTGAGACGTTTTCAGTTAATATATAACTATTATAATGAGCGTCCAAGTGATTTATTTAATGATTATTTCCTGGAAAATCGAATGTAGAAAATAATTTACGCACGTTTTCCAATCTTTTGGACAGAATTACAAACAACAATTTGAAGGTTAGAATGCCATGTTTATCCTGTTGCGCATTCGCAAAGGGCACACGATCATAAAGGACTGGTACGGCGTTAAGAGAGCATGTGAAAATCAGACGGTTGCGGATCTCTATGATGATTTCCGAAGTAGGACATTGGACAAGAAAACCTCGGTCGAAATCGATAATTCAAGTGGAGGAAAAAACCTTTCCCAAGAATTAAGAGCCAAAGAAATTAAAATTCTAAAATAACTCTTGTTTAGACAGGTGCATCAGGACAAACTATGCAGATCCAAATCAGTCTGAACAGCACATCTTAAGCAAGCATACAGCATAAAATCGGGTATATAGCATATCGTCATATAGCGACGTCCTGGTCGCCCGCCGACACTCAAGACTTCGAATGGTCGAAGTATTGTTACTACCCGTTTGGAGTCGGAGAATCGGTGGGTATCTCACTATACAAGATGGGTTCCTTAATAATCAATTTAAAGCACAAACAATAGAACATTAAGAATTAACATTTAATGATTACATATAGCTACACAATCTAATAAACACTCTCTCTACTACGTATTATGTTAAACTTACCTAACAATATATGTCCATATAATTGGCCAAAGGGAGTCAAACCTTATCAATTGCAATCCAAATCAATCTTTTTTCCCCTAAATTAAGCCGCTGCCTCCGCGCTAAAAATATTTTAATAATGATAGATTTCGCTCCAACAAAATTATAAATTTCGACGATAAATGTCGCACAGGACACTGAGACAAAGCTCTACGTTTAACTTATAAAGGTTTGAGTTGACTCTGTCCCATAAGATGCCCTTAAAATTTAACCCTAACATGACAAAAATAAGTTTTTTGCAATTTTCGACGTTAAGATTGCCTCATTAGGTCAATCGAAGATTGTTCTGATCCTAATTAGGTTTTCGGTCCATATGTCCATGTGGATGATGATATCTATATACGCTTCATTTATCATAATCCAGCTAATACCATGTTGATCAGTCGCTTAAAAGTCGCAGGATATTTTTTCATCCAAAATGACACCACCTTGTACTGATACAGACCCTTGGAGTAACAAAGGCTAATACTTCTTTAGCTCTGTCAGTCAGTGGAACACGCCAGAATCCTTCTAGATTAAAATTTAGTGACAAACTTAGAATTATCAACTTTGTCAATATAGCCATCATTTTTTGTATTATAAAAGAGTCAGTTTTTGTCGCAGAGCATGGTGAACTATAATTACTCTGGCTAGGTTCAATGAAATCATTTTCCATGAGTATTTTAATACATATGTGCATTTCTCTTTCACAGGATTCATTCTCTAAGGATGTGGTTTTATAGTTTTAGAATCGTCCCCCAAAACATCATGAAAATGTTATCAGTTCTTGTGAGGATGTCAGGAAATAAGTGTCCATAATCATAATCTCTTAAGTTTTCTCCACAAACTTAAGAAAATATCAATGGTTATAAAGAAGAAGTTCATTATTTCAAGAGTTCAATCTTGACATAAGACAAATGAAAGTAAAAGGCAAAATTATACCAGATGCTCAGCAAAGGATTTGAACTCTAAAAATGTAATATAATTATACAAAAAATTCTATTTCATTTGTTTTAATGGGAGATTTGTTATTTGTCATTTTGAATTTTATACTATTTTAGTATTTGATAGTTTCATTTATCTTATTAGATGTCTTATCATATTGATATTGCAAAAAAGAAATATTTACTACTTAAACCTTTTTTTTCTTCTCAAGGGGGAAAGTGTTATGTATAACGCACCTGTAAATTGGCTTCCCCTTTTGTCTGTTTTTAGAACTCATTGGTCTGTCTGAATTGAAGAATAACACGGAATGTTCTGAATCTTTGTCATTTGAAAGGTAGTAATTACTGGAAAGTTCTGACTCAGAGAAAGGTCTAGAATATTCTATGCCCTTTTATAAAGGGAATCTAATAGTACCCTTGGTTCACTAGTTAAAAGTATTTTAGTTTAGTTCACTAGTTCTAATTAGTTTGTTAGACTAAAGAGAATTATTGTGTTTGTACATGTTCTTAATGTGGATTATTTTGGACCAGAAACTCAAACTAATAGTATTATTTTCTTAAGGATTTAACAACTAATTTGTTGGATTATTTTGTTTCAGGGACTAGAATTAATAGTATTATTTTCAAAGTTTTTAAAATCTAAGGTATTGTGTCTTCTATTGTAACCTTTGTAAAATATCATTGGAAATAATTGTTCGTGAATTTTGTAATAGTAAAGAGTGTTGCTGGCTTCTTCTTTCTAGTTGCACTAAGTTTGTAAAACGAGGCTGTATTTTTGATGCGATGTGAATGTGTTTCAACATTGAAATTCATTCTTATCTCAACTTCACTCTTACAGAAATATATATGAAATTTACATTGAATAGTTGTAAATACTCTATATTAAACTTTGTCTTACCAATTGGTAACAAGAGAGAGAAAAAACATTCACAAAACCATAATTGCAATACTTCAAAATAGAGTTTTTCATTGGCCCAAATCGTATCACGTGATCAAATCAATTGCACTTTATACCTCGATAAAAGACAGTACTATTTTCGACTAAAATAGAAACAAAACAAGGTCAGGGATTTCCGATATTGGCAATTCCCTTCCAAGAAATACCCAACTTGTTTTGTTACTATTTATAGTCGTCACCCTTTGAATTTCGATTTCCTCGAATTCCTTTATACTTCCATGGATTTTCAATAAATAGATAAACAAATAGTGTCCTTATAGCAATTAAAATGTTCGTTTTAAACATGAAGATTTCGAAAAACTCACCTTTATTAGCCGTAAATCCGAGATGTCGAATCGGCTTCGCCACATCAGCACGCATCGTGTCCATGTGGTAGGTTTTATATTTCTTGTCTATTACAATGCATCTATTTATATTTCTAACTGTTATCGACCGAGATATCATAACTTACAGAGTTTAAAGTTAGTATTTGCTCATAATAATTCCAAAAAAAATCCAACGAATGTTCGGATTTCCATTTCAAAAAACCCAAGCGACGAAATAAAATGTCCGCCGTTACAACGACTCGAGCGATAAACTGTGTCAATGTATCCATACGCCTGACAAAGAAAAAGTAACCCCGCCCACAGTTCGTTTATTTGTTTTATTTTCATCTCTCTATCCGTTTCGGATTTGAAAATAGATGTATTGCAATTATATGGGCCGAGTGTATTTTTCACTGCGTTTATTGGAGTATAAAGTGCAATTGCCTTAGCACATGGCTTTAACATAACGCCTTAGGGCGTTATTTGCCATGTGCTAAGGCAATTGCACTTTATACTCCAATAAACGCAGTGAAAAATACAATCATCCCTATAGTAAATAATACCTGTCTTTCTTTCCCGTCAAACTACAAAAATCAGATGATATTGAAGGTAAAAAATCAGCGAATATACCACATATACGTTTGAAATATTCTTTATTGGTACTTATCACTTGTATTACCATTCACCAACACATGTATTATCAATAACTACCCTATTTCATAAGCTTACTTTTGAATATCTAAGTAGAAAGGCAGTTCGTGTAAATTATGGGACTATTCGCCGTTTTTCATAAAGTCATCTCTAAATTCCGAATGCTAAATAACTTAAATCATTTTGGAGTGAATTTTCCTGATTGAGGGACACGGTTAGAATTTTCTATACCTTTGATATTATTTCGAGGGAACGAACAATTTTATCTGCGGAGCAAACTCGATATTGAATATTTAAAAAATTGAATGTATAAAAAAGGGTAATATCAATTGTTGCATTTGAAGACCATCTCTTATTCCTAATTGTTATTCATACCCTAAATTAAACTGTGATTTAAGCATTCGTAAAAAGAAAATAAAGGGCATTTATATATAACCATAAAAACGTATATTCCTTTTTTCCTGTCAGACTGTGGCAACGGACGATATTTAACGGTCATGTGATCAGCGAATTTACTACATATACGTGAGAAATATTCTTTATGTGTGCCGAAGGTTATCGCTTTAAGGGAGAAAATAGTTCTATATGCAAAGCAAATAATTCGTTGAGTAATCAATACGTAATTAATGGTAAGAATGTAGATGCATTTACTTGTACGCTTTCGATACAATTTATGCATATTAAAACCATCTTGATATTGGAATCAACTTGCACAGCTGAATGGTTCACCCCGCATGAATGTAAAAAGCAATACATTTAGTGTAAAACAATTGAATCGTGTTTTGAATATGATCTCGTTATATGCAAGCTTTGCATTTTTACATGTGCTGTTATTGCTTTTTGAACTACTAAAATGTTTGATTTCAATTAATTATTATTTGAAACTTATATTGCAGTTCCTTTTCTTTTTCATTTCAGACTGTGGACCTCCAAAATTAGACATAACACATGGAAAACTAACATATAATGCAACGACCTATCTTTCAAAGGCCTATGTCAATTGCCAACACGGATATCTCGTAGACGGCAGGACATTTTATATATACACGTGTGTGTCCTCTGCATGGGTGCCATCAAACTACAATAATTCAACATGTCAACTAATCGGTAAAACTAATTGTTGTCATTTTTTCGAAGTAATGATTCAAAGATGATATAATTGAGATTAGCCTCTAATAGGGCTCTGCATATTTTCTTCTATTGCAGTCATGATTCAAAGATACAAGTAACTATGAGAAAATCATAAACCCAAACTCGCATGTTCAATATCCAGCAAATGAAAACTTATAGCATTGTTGATAAGCACAAAATTTTTTCGTAAGAAAACCGGTAGCAGTAGGTAAATCATAAATGGAAAAGTTCTGATTGAGACTATTTAAAAAAGGACACAAATACATCGAAAGCTACTCTCACCTTCAAATTTAATTTTTAAATACGGTGTTCCGTAAAGTTAAGTATATATGAAATACTTTTTCACATTTAAATCAAATTTGATTTTCCACGAAACTGAATTAAACGTTGATAAGATTTATGTAAGAGAGTGGGTTCATACATACAGAGAGAGGGAGACAGACAGAAAGAGAGAGAAAAGGAAAGACTGTAATCAGTAAACCTTGAACCATGGACCGTCCAATTGCTTAACAAACGTTCTAGCCATAAAAAAATCGGGTCATTCAGACTTCGTACTTTAAAAACACTTGCAAACATTATTGGTCCGTTTAATCAGCACTTATTGTACTAAATCTGTAGCTGTTTTGTCTACAAAATTAAAAGCCTCTTTATAAAACACTGCACCGAGCTATTTAAATGAAACTGGCACTTATTCAATAAATGCTCCGGCGCAGATAATTTAAAGAAATAGTATGCCTAATGCACTTTTTCGTATTTTCAAAGGAAATACGAATCCAATGATGCGTCTCAATGTTAAATAGGATTCTACGTAGCAAATTTGCAGTGACGTAAAACACTCTACCACACATATTTTTTTCTCAATATTCATATGAATTGATGTCAGCATCGTAAACGTTAACACTATGATTCAGCTTGTTGTTGATGGCGTTTATTCTTTTATTTTATTTTTCATTTTATTTTTCCCTAAATTTGGAAAGCAAAGGTATTTTCTTTCAGATTGTGGTGCCCCACCAACCATTTCTAACGGATACTATAATAGTTTACTGAAGACAACATATGATTCGACTGCAGATTATTTCTGTAACCAAGGGTATGCACTTATTGGCAATCTTTATCCGAGATGCTTGTCAAATGGAAATTGGTCGGGAACTAACTTATCATGTGAACCAGTAGGTCAGTACTTTGAATTATGACTGATAGTCTATGGATAAAGAAAGGGGGAAACCTTTTGTATAAGGCTTTTCTTTTGATTGTTTGTTTGTTGTTGTTGTTAGGGGTTTTTTTTGCTTCGTTTAAATATGTTCTTCCTATATCCAGTAATTGTTACGTTAATACTATTGAAGCCAACTTTTTCATATTAAAAACTATGCGTAATCTGATCCGATTTGCATACTGTAAAAGTGAATATCATCAAGGGTCTAGGGTAGTGGATCTAGGATCGTTGGCATGCTATCGTGCATATCATTACAAAGCGAAGAACCAATTTGATAATGTAGAATAGCTGAATGTTGGTCATTGTCATGAAAACAAAATGAATTTACCCGTTTACAAGTATTTAATTTTTAGAAAATTCATATATTTTATGAAATATTAAGGAGAGTTTCATCCTTTTTCGTATTTCTTTTTCTATCTCGTATATTTAATATGTTAATACAGATTGCAAAGCTCCTACGCAATTTTCCGAGAACGGCGACTACTTTAAGAATGAAACAGTGATGACATTCAAATGCGACAAAGGCTATTCGCTGAATGGATTAGAATACCTAACGTGCTTGTCCTCGGGAGACTGGAGTGGGTCTTTACCTACTTGTCAAAAAGGTTTGTAGCAAAAGAGCAAAATGTGGCACAGAAAATTATATGAAGTAATTTGCAGTTAATAAAGTTTTAAATATACATGCGCCTCTTTCCTACTAGCCTTATAAATTGATTGGTTCTTTTGAGAAACAAGAGGCCAACAAGGTTCTGAGACGCTCTACTGGTTATCAAGTTTTCCGTTAAAGAAATCTGATTTTTAAGGAAGTTAATTGCTTAAAGAAGAATGCATAAAAGCATTGTGACTTCATCACCTTTATCATTGTTGAGCAACAAGCCTTGAGCCCCTTTTCCCGTGTTTGATGACAGATCCACTGCATTTTCCAAAAGGAAGTTTTCCTATGACCGTACATATTGGGGGTAATTTTTTAACAGAATCCAATAATCATTGTGGATTCTAACAGGCTTGGATTGTTTTTAGTAAAATTCCATAAGGCCCCTTTTCCTGTGTTTTCTTATGGATCCATATCCTTACGACCCTATAATAGTCCTCTGTTAAATTGTAAAACAATCTGATAATTGTGAACTTCATCACATAAAAAAGAATGTTTTGAATGATAATCTATAAGGCCCCTTTTCCTGTGTTTCCAATGTCACGATTATTCCTTGCTTCTTTGAAGAGAACACGATTAGAACTGCGAACTGTATTGTGTTAACGAAGATATTTCAATCAAGATCTCATAAAACTCCTTTTCCCGTGATACCTTATTGTTGGTTTAATCATCCTGTGAAAGTTTAAGGTGAATCCAATGAAATATGGGGACTTCATTATTTTAACTAAAATGATTAAGAAAAATCATATAGCACCTTTTAAGATGATACTTGCCGGTTTGAACCCAATTCTGAAAGGAACCATCCTTATGATTGTTAAATCATTCTGTGATAATTTTGATGTGAATCCGGTGAAATCTTGGGATGTCATTGTGTTAAGTAGAACATTTAAAAACATTTTCATAAGGCCCATTTTCATGTGATAATTACTGTATCAGATCCACTGTCAAAATCAACGATTGTAATTATGGTACAATCAATCTGTGTAATCTGTGGAATTCACTGCGTTAAAGAGGATTTTATAGAACCGATTTACAAAGGAATAATCCATAAAATGGTACAATCATTCTATCAAAATTTGAACAGAATCTTATAAAGACTGAGAACATTCTTGTGTTAATGAGGATCAAGTAATTATTTTTCATACAGCCCCTTTTTCTCTAATACTAGACAGATCTTGCCTAATTTGGAAAGAAACAATCCTTATTATGGTACAAACATTTCTTACGAAAGTTTGAACAGAATCCGATGAAAACTGTTGACCTAAATTTCATAAAAATCCTTTGCCTGTGATACTTTACAGATCAGGTCTAATGTCAACATCAACAATTATAAGTATAGTACAATCGTTCTGTGAAAATTCCAATAAAAGCTCTGTATTTGGTAGCAAGGATTATAGATAAAATTTTCAAAATGCCCCTTTTCCCATGATACTAGACGAATAAGGCCAAATTTAAAAAGAGTTTAAACAGAACCAGTCCTAATGGTGGTACAAACATTCTGTGAAAGCTTGAACAGAATCCAATGAAAACTGTGGACTTGATTGTGGAACAGGATTTTAAAATTAAACTTCATAAGGCACCTTATTCTGTGATACTTGATTGCTCAGGTCTAATGTCAACATCAACAATTATAATTATTGTACAATTATTCTGTGAATGTTTGAAGAAAATCCAATGAAAGCTCTGTACTTGGTAACAATGATATAAAAATGAAATTTCCATAAGGCCCCATGTTCCTTGACAGTTCAAACCCTGTTATGAAAAGAATTATCATTATGACCTTACATTAATTCTATGAAAGTTTCAACAAAGTCTTATCAAATCTTTTGGCTTCATTGTGTTTGCAGGGATTTTTTAATTAAATTTTTATATTTCCCCTTTTCCCATGTCACATGATGGATCTGAACCAATTCCAAAGGGAACTATACTTACAAAAGTATAATTCTGTTTGAGTATGAAGACAATCCAATGAAATCTGTTTACTTTAAAGCATTAATAACGATTTTTTAAATTAAATTTAGATAAGGCCCCTTTTCCTACGTTTCTCGAGGGATCAGACCCAATTTGAAAGGAATGATCCTTATGATGGTACAATCATTCTGTGAATGTTTGAAGTCAACCAGGTGAAATCTGGGGCAATGAGTGTTAACTAACATTTTTTAAAATTTTCATAAGGCCCCTTTTCCAGTGATATTTGATGGATCAAACCCACTTCCGAAGGAAACAATCCATTTAACGGTTTAATCATTATGTGAATGTTTGAAGAGAATATGTTGAAAACTGTTGATTCTAGTGTGTAAGCTAGGATATTTCTAATCCAATTTTCAAAACGCCCCTTTTCCGATGTTTCTTGACGGATCCTGGCCAATTTCGAAATGAACAAGTATTATGATGTACAATCATTCTGCGAAATTTTGAAGAGAATCCGATGAAAAGTGTTGACTCTAAAATGTTAAAAAGGATTTTCTATTTAATCTTTAATCAGGTCCCTGTTCCGGTGTTTCTTGACGGATCATACCCAATTTCAAAAGGAACGATCCTTATGATAGAACAATCATTCTGAGAAAGTTTCAAGAGAATCCGATGAAAACTGTTGACTCTAGGGTATAAATGAGGATATTTTATTTAAACTTTTCAAAAGGCCCGTTTTCCCGTGTTTCTTGACGGAGCATACCAAATTTCGAAAGGAACGAACCTTATGATCATACAATCATTCTGTTAAAGTATGAAGAGAATCCGATAAAAACTGTGGACTCTAGGGTTAACGAGGAATTTTTAATTGAATTTTTATTAGGCCCCCCTTTCCCGTGTTTCTTGACAGAACTGACCCAATTTCGAAAAGAAAGATCCTTATGATAGTACAATCATCCTGAGAAAGTTTGAAGGGAATCCGATGAAAACAGTAGTCTCTAGAGTGTTAACGAGGAATTTTAATGGATTTATTAGTTAATTTTTCATAAGGCCCATTTTCCATTGTATCATGACGGATTTTAATTAATTCCGAAAGGAATAATTCCTAATGATCATACAATTATTCTGTGAAAGTCTGAAGAGAATCTGATGAAAACTGTGGACTGTAGAGTGTTAACGAGGATTTTTATTTGAATTTTAATTAGGTCCCTTTTTAAAAGAGATACTTATACGTGCATACATGCTTCAATTTTTTTCTTCTTTTTTTCCATCATTTAGACTCATATTTAAATGCATGCTCTTGAATGATCCTTGAAGCCAAAAATGCAGATTATATACATGTGATCAGGTCGAGAGAGAAAACTCGGGTATATGAAATATTCAAAATATAATTATGTCTCATTGCCTAGTCTGAGAATGCCAAAAAATCAATAGCCCTTTACTGCACCTTTTGATATGAATATTCGTTTGAACCACCACCCAGGAGCGAGAAGGGCACTCTAGTGTTGGTAAAACTCAGTAACACATATATAAGTAAACTTTGTGAGTGGCAAGGAAAGGCACCGACTGATACATACCCAAAATTTAGAAAGCGAAAAAACTTTACAATTTCAAAGTCAGTTTTTGATTGGTTGTTTGTTTAATGGGGGTTTACGCCGCTTTCAACAATCTTTCAGTTATATCGCGGCGGCTGGAGCACCTAACAATGGAATCCTGGTATTTCTAGCACCAGTACTACCATTACATTCTTTCTTAGCCTCCAGCTGCTATCCCACATAGGTCTACGATTATCGACCCATTGGTGAGAGACAAATAGTCGGAAAGGATGAATGCCGCCGTCGGGGATCGACCCCGGGACCTCTAGATTGCCAGTCCGACGCGCTACCAATTGCGCTATGACGGCGGCTTGTCAGTTTTTGAATATCAATTGTGAAGAGGCGGTGTATTTTAGAACACAGTCTACAACAGGGTTATCAACACACAAGAAAAAGGCCGAGCAAAGTGTTGGGAAACTGACTGTTCAGTGAACGAGCCAATAAGAGATATCAAGGTTAATGTTTCCAAATATTTGATAAGAATTTTGAGCTCAATAAATCTACATGTACGACAACGATAGACGATGTAATGACGTCACTTATATCTGAGTGAACAAATAAATACGACGGAGGCTATCAGGATCGATAAACAGCGCTTACTCGCTGACATGAACACACTATCCCAACTAAACTGCAGATATTATCATACGTTTTGAAATTCATAATTCATCTAATCTGGTTGATTACCAGCCAAGTGCCTAAGATTCCGTCGTCTATGTGCCAGTATGTACATAACTCTGTCCTAAACATACTTTTATTTGTTATTGTACTTATGAAGGCAGTTCTGTTTCAGGAAACGGAGAAGAGCATTTTTCATGTGTTTCTAATGCGTTTCTATATGAAAATTTCGTCGAACTGTAAATGTCCCGTTTGCTTAAGAAGTGGTCAAAAAGTGTCTTAAGCCTTTCGATTAAACTGTTCTTAAGGAAATATGGCTATGTTCAATGGACGATTTCTTTTAACGACGGAATAGAGCATATGTAACTTATTTTCTCTTTACTGCAAACCCATCCAAATTTTTGAAAAAAGTTAAAACATTTTTTAAGCTTTTGGAGTTGCGTCTGACAAATTTCAATCTTCTTATTCGAATTATTATAATTTAGATTTAAAGATTATTCACAGTTAGGTGAGTTTTAAGCCCCAACGCTAGAGGAAGGGTTCTAGCATTGCTCCAGAACCGCGAGACCATAGAATCAATGCACAGTAACTGAGCGTAAGTCAGACTGTATGTTTTTTTCTGCGGGTTTCCCAAACTATTGGTGTTTATTTCTTCGTAACATTTTTATTCTGCGGGCATCTACCCTGCCAGAGGAAGAATTGAATTAATCACTGATAACATATCTGCGACTTGTTGAAAGCCGCTGCAGACACCATAGACCAAATAAATCGGTCGAATATTATAATCTGCGACTACGGCAGTTCACCACCGCATCTACCAAGACATACAGCAGCATAAAGAGATTGTTGTGCAAGCCATCATCGATGTAAAGAAATCAGTGGTCTATAGTTCTTATCGCTGATGAGTCCGAGTTCAACCTACAATTTAGTCATAGTCAAAAACTTGTGTACACGCGCTCAGGAGATAGATTCGCAGACGACAATATGCTGCATTGCTTGTCGTTCGGTATTGAGCGCATTTACATTCTACTTTCGGACTCGTCTCTGGTCCTCAATGTATATCTTGATAGGAATCACTTTATTCAAGAGATTTTTCAACCACTCGTCTTATCCACTATGCAACAAATTGTAGCCCACACTGGTTTTGACGACGCCTACAGGCAAGGGTTGTAATAAACCTTCTACAACAAGACAAATATTGCAAGGATTCAACATGACCCAAATTAAACAAGCTTGGGACGAACTAAGTCTCTGAGTATGTAGGAATTACGCCCCGTCCAACAATTTTACACATCTCGCCCATTATCTGGAAAGAGAGTGACAGACAATGCGAAAAGTATAAAATAAGACGAAGACTACATTTGACTTAACATATCACTGCGTAATTGAGCAGATAATACGTCTCATTTATAAAATAAATATATTTTATTCATCAGTCGAAGAAACATCACGACAATGTCCGGCAGGTAAAGATTCAAGAGGAACATATTGGGACAAAACTCCACCTGGAAAAACTGCCGTGAAGCAGTGTTCAATCGATGGTAAGTGTACAGTAGCAGGCGAAATTAATCATTCGTCTTGTATATTTACAAATACATTTTAATGATAACTTATTGTTTGAGGTGATTTAAAGACATACTGTTTATAGACTATAAAATCTTTGTTGTTGAAAGATGAGCTAATACACATTCATTGAATCTAAAGTAGTTTTCAATGCAATGCAAATGCAAACCTTCGTCACAATACGAGTATGTTCATGAGGACAATCATCGCTTTTCAGGAATTAATGAAGTACTTAAGCATTGTAGAATTTAAAAAAGGACAAAAAGATATTTTATAGTGTCTGTATTAAGGGTTAAACAGTTTCCTACTCGTCTCAAAAAATATAAACCATGGGCTAACTAATTATTATTTTTACCAGGCACAACCGGGATGATATCCAGAAATTGTACCAAAGAAGGGGTGTGGAAACTACCTAAATACTCTTGCGTAAACAAAGAAATAGAAGAGGCAGAAAAGGCTGTAAGTTCATCTTCAGATATGAATGAAAAGCAGGCTTCCTTTCAAATGTCGTCGTAAAGATCTATCAACTGTTGCAGCAAAGTCAAGTTGAAGCGGGAAAACACGAAAACTAATTATAAATATTCAGAATAAAACGGCATCCCTGGTTCTACGGCGAACAAGAATGGCCTTAATTTGTCGACCTGAAAGGAAAAAAGCGGTCAACTGAGCAATGGGCTTTGGGATTTGAAGAGGGTCGTTCACAAAGTAGTTATTTAAATTGTCCGATTATCTAGTAGACGTAGGGCAAGGGTAAGCAAAATTTAAAAGATGCGCTTAAAACCGAATTTCTCTGATATCGCATGATAAATATTGTTAGTATTTTATTCGTATAAGATCATATTTGATGTCTTAATTAACGAAATCCTTAGTTCGATTGATCGGTTTTACTAATTATTTTAATCAGAAAAAGTTTTAAGTGACTATATAATTAATGGAAAACTGATACATTCAATGAAGAAATGGTATATGAATGTATGATTAAAAATTAAGATTCTTTCAAATTACATAGAGCACTCAGTAAATAAATCCGCTTTTACAAATCTAAAATGTTAAAAAAAAGACGAACTATTCATTTCGTACCGGTCTTGTATATAGAACTTTTTTGTACTAAACTAAGGACCAAGAGAAGCAAATTTTGGTTTCGGTTTTTTTAATATTTCAAAAACAGACAGACTCAAAATCAGAGCCAATCAAAACCATTAGGTCACGTATAGGTCACGTATAAATGAAGGATTTTATAATTGTATTCGATATAGTTCCACGAGTAAATTTACCTCGCTGTTATCAGAACGCACTTAAAAGTAAAAAGAAGACAATAAGTATCTACAATGAAATAACTAGAATTATCCTTAATATAACCAGTACAATTTTAGTGTTAGCTGGACTGTTTTTGAAAAAAAATCGGTTTTGATAGCCTTCGTTACGAATGAGTGATCGTGTTGACATTATTGTTTGAGAAAGATGGTAATAGAATATTCTTCTCTGCGTTTCTAATGTCAATTTACATTATACTCCAAATAATATTCTAGTAGGGTTCTTCAGAGCATGTAAAGTTTCGTCGCTCAGTCTTGAAACGGGAGTAGATTCGGACAGTAGGAATACAGAGTTCAGTTTCTTGGTATGGATTCGACAGTGTTTATTTATGAATAATAACATCGGCATATTAAAAACGACCTTAAGTTTTGAAAAGTTAAGTTTTTATTAATTCGATACAAAGGAATGTTATTCATTTTATTTGATACAATGGGATTGGTATGAATGAGCAATTAAAAATATTTTATTTTCAATAATTTCTTATAAAATACATTTTTATAATTTTTATTAAATAATGATAAATTTAATACCTTTGACATCCTATGTCTTTCTCTGAATCGTGCTACTGTGCTTATTAACCTGTCATTCGGTATATAAGCAAACATAGAAATGATTGATTGGGGCTGCTCCGGGATCGAAAAGTTATAAACAAGGGTTTATGTAAAAAAAAGTGTACGAGTCAAAATTATGTTGAATTTTTAACATTCAAAGACATTTTCTTGTTAGAATTATTAAATAATTGACTTCTTTTATCTATCAAAAACATATAATATGAAAAAGGCAAAGCCTCAGAACGATCGCAGTTGTAATTATTGACAGTTTAAACTTCCGAAATGTATGCTTACCTCTTATCACCTTATTATTTCAAATTGAATGAGATGCTGCTACCTTAATAACAACAAGCAAGTTTTTTGTTTTGTTGTTTTTACAAGTGATTTTCCTAGTATTTATAATCAAAATTTAAATCACTTCGAATTTGTCTAAGTCAAAATTTATTCAAAGTTTTATCAAACGGGAAAGGATAAGGCATTTGGTATCCAGAAGATTACAGGGGACCTAAGAGTCCTTTTTGAATGGTTTTTGTTGTTGTTGTTTTAATATTTTACCCAATCAGTCATTTATACATACATATTTTCATAAACAAAACAACACAACACAAGACGACCATGATGGACCTAAATTTTCTCTGAGTCATTAGGTAAAGAATTTCAAACAAGGTGGCAAATTGTCTCAAGATACGCCCGTCACACTGCTTGATGTTGGCTTGGGAAGGGGATTAAAATTAAAGTCGAAATTCAAGAAAGGGTAACAATTCAAAATGAAAATCTATGGTTCTGGTGTTTTTTCTTGTTATCATGAGGTTTTGAAAACCAAAGGCTGTTTCACTATAAGAAAATTGAAAAAAAAGATATGTTCCTTGATGATATCTATCCACCCAGAAAGTTCAGGATGATAGCTGTTATACCTTCAGAGTTATGCTCCAGACAAATCCAAGTATGAAAAAACAACAAAGGGGAATAACTCAAAAATAGGCGGTTCTTGTACACTGCATTCCCCTTGGTGATATCTGTCTACCAATAAAATTTCATGATCATAGCTATATACTTTTAGAGATATGCTCCGGACAAAATCTAAATATGAATAACTCAAAAATAAGCAAAGAAGAGTTACTGTTCTTATGTCCTGCACTTTCGCTTGATGACATCCACCCGCCCATAAAGTTTCATGATCATAGCTATTATACTTTCAGAGATATGCTCCAGACAAAATCCAAGGATGAAAAACAACAAAGGGGTATTACTTAAAAAAGTTGTTTCTATAATACCGCATTGCGGAACAAGAAAGTGTATCTTGTTCATATGAAAAATGTTTATTTTTAATTTAATGGTTTCAGCTGAATTTTATTCAGAACGCCTCTGATAAGTTGAAGGCCGACACTGTCGCGACAGTACTTGGACAGTTAGTGTTGTCTACAAATACATCAAAAACAGAAACAGAAAGTGGTAATGGTTTATATGAAGGAGAAATCGAAAAGGTAACTTCTATCTTAGAGACAGTAGCAACAATCAGCCAAACCATCAACGTTACGGAAAAGCAAGCAGAGGTAATTGAAGTTTACCACTTGGTCTTCAATATATCATGCCTTTTGACCTCACTAGTCTTTATATCTATATATGTAATTGCTGGTCTTCCTTCTCTTCCTCCTTATTTTGTTCTTTTCCTTTTCCACCTGTATCTCACACACTCTCCTCTTTCTTCTTCATTCAAAAATCTATCTTTTAGTCTCATTTAGTAATAAAAGTTTTCAAACGCATAATCTGCGTTTTTACTGTCTCGCATAAACTAAAGTTACGAATGAAATTAATGAGTAAAATAATATTTGCAGCTTTATACTTCTTGTTTTATTATTCAGTTTTCTTTTCAGAATTTCATTGACACAACAAGCAATCTTTTGAATCCTGAAAATAGTGAATCTTACAAGTCTTTGGAAGAAAACAGCGAGTCTTCAGTGGTATAAGTTTATTCTATTATCATTACAACGCTGACTTTTATCAATCGGTAGACAAAAATTTGGTCAGAATTCGATCTCACGACCCGAGATATGAGAGCACAGTGCGCGATCGCCAGTATGTTGTATAATTCTTAATATTATTCATTCTAATTAATAAATTTCTGAAACATCAGTTTTGAAGACAATAAAGTATTGTTCTAATTTATAGATAAGGAAAAACATTAATGGTAGCCTTCCACCTAATATATGGAGAATTATGCAATTTCCTTTAATAACTAATTTTCAAAATTTCAGGTTAAGAGAGACCAGAGCGGCGCGGAAAAAGTCATGAAAGTTGTTGGACAATTTGCAAAAGCCATCGCCAAAAGCCTCAATGCCACGATTGGAACGAAAACTGTACAGAAAGATAATTTATGTAACAATGATTTCTCACACCTAATATTTTCATTCTTCTGTCTAGATCTCTTGATTATTTCTTCAACTTGCGTTTAACGCCACTTTATACAGTATTCCAGTCACATCGTCGTGGCTTGAGCATCTGACCATATATTTCTGGTATTAATCACACAAGTACTACCACTACATCCTGCTCATCCCATTAGCAGGCTCTTGTGTCCGTTTGCACTGTTGCGGCAAGTACAATCTACATAAATTGGAGAAGACATCAAATAACAATCGTGCCGCACGAATTTAATTTTGATAATTTCTAATTTGAAATATACAAAAGAGGTAATCCTGAGACGCTCTTCTGGTTATCAAGTTTTCCGTTAAACAAATCTGATATTTAAGGAAGTTGATTGCTCAAAGAAGAATGCATAAAGAAAAAAAGGGGCTTTATCCCCTTTATCATTTTTAAGCAACAATCCTCAAGGCCCCTTTTCCAATGTTTCATGACGGATCCACTCCATTTCCAAAAGAAAGTTACCTTATGACCCCACAATCATTCTGTGAATATTTCATCAGAATCTGACAATAATTGTGGACTTTATCACATAAACAGGATTGTTTTGAATAAAAATCAATAAGGCCCCTTTTCCTGTGTTTTCTGATGGATCAATATCATTCCAAAAGGAACTTTCCTTACAATCCGACAATTTTCCTGTGAAATTTAAAAGACAACTTGAAAATGATTGTGATCTTCATCACATACACAAGAATGTTTTGAATGGTAATCTGTAAGGCCCCTTTTCCTTATTCGAATGCCACAATTATTCCATGCATCTTTGAAGAGAATCCAATAAAACTGTTGACTTTATTGTGTTAACAAAGATATTAAATTCAAGTTCTCATAAGGCCCCTTTTCCCGTGATATTTTACTGTTGGTTTTATCATTCTGTGAAAGTTGAAAGTTAGTCCGATGAAATATTGGGAATTCATTATGTTTACTAGAATATTAAAAAAAAATCATATGTCCCCTTTTTACATGATACTTGATGGATTGTACCCAGTTCTGAAAAGAACCATCTAAGTATTTGTACAATCATCCTGTGAAATTTTGAAGTGAATCCAGTGAAATCAAGGGACATCATTGTGTTAACCAGAATATTTAAGAGAGTTTTTCATAAGGCCCCTTTTTATGTGACCCTTGCAGATCCACTGTCAAAATCAACAATTGGAATGATGGTACAATCAATCTGTTTAATCTGTGGAATTTATTGTGTTAATGAGTTTATAGTGAAATCTTCAGAGGGCCCCTTTTCCCATGATTCTTTACAGAACGAACCAAATTTCAAAAGGAACAATTCTAATGAAGGTACAATCATTCTTTAAAAGTTAAAGAGAATCAATGAAAACAGTGGACTAAATTGTGTCAAGAATTTTTGTAACAAAATTTTCATAAGGCCCCTTTTTCCGTGAAACTTAACAAATCAGACACAAAGGAACAATCCTAATGATGGTTTGAAGAAAATGATAAAGACTGAGGACTTTATTATGATAATGATGTTTTGTAATAAAATTTTTATAAGGTCCCTTTTCTTGTGTCACTTAAGCAATCAGATCTAATTTACAAAGGAACAATCCAAATGATTGTACAATCATTATATTAAAGAGAGAAGAGATTCTGATAAAGACTGAGAGCATTGTTGTGTTTATGAGGATTTGGTAATAATTTTTCATACATTCCCTTTTCCTATGATACAAGACAGATCAGGCCCAATTTGGAAATAAACAATCCTTATGATGGTACAAACATTCTGTGAAAGTTTGAACAGAATCTGATGTAAACTACAGATTTTATCTTGGTGTAAAAATTTTAGAATAAAATTTTCATAAGGCTCCTTTTCCTGTGATACTTGAAGGATCAGGTCTCATGTAAGCATCAACAATCGTGATTATTGTACAATGATTCTGTGAAGGTTTGAATAAAATCCACTGAAAGCTCTTGACTTGGTTACAAGGATTATAGATAAAATTCTCAAAAGGCCCCTTTTCCCATGATACTAGACAGATCACGCCTAATTTGAAAAGAAAGAATCCTCATGATGGAATAATCATTCTCTGAAAGTTTTAACAGAATCTGATGGAAACTGTTGACTTTATTGTGGTACAATGATTTTAAAATTAAATTTCATAATGCTCATTTTCCTGTGATACTTGACGGATCAGGTCTAATGCAAACATAAACAATCATTTGTAGAATTATTCTGTGAATGTTTGAAGAAAATCCGATGAAAGCTCTGGACTTGGTAACAAGGATTTATAAATGAAATTTTCATAAGGCCCCTTTTCCTTTGTTTCTTGACAGTTCAAACCCTGTTATGAAAAGAATGATAGTTATGACCTTCCAATCATTCTGTGAAAGTTTCAACAAAATCTGGTCAAAGCTGTGGGCTTCATTGTGTTAAAAGGGTTTTATTAATTGAATTTTCATATAGCCCCTTTTCCCATGTTACTTGATGGATCTAAACCAATTCCAAAGGGAACTCTTCTTACAAAAGTATAATTATTCTATTTGAGTATAAAGACAACCCCATCTCATCTGTGGACTTACAAGCATTAATTAAGATTTTTTTAATTGAATTTTCCTAAGGCCCCTTTTCCTATGTTTCTCAATGGATCAGACCCATTTTGAAAGGAACAATCCTTATGATTATGTGAAAGTTTGAAGTCAATCAGGTGAAATCAAGGGCCATTACGTGTTAACTAAGATTTTTTTATTAATTTTTCATAGGGCCCCTTTTCCCATGAAACTTGGTGGATCAAACCTACTTCCGAAAGGAACAATCCATTTAATGTAAAAATCATTCTGGAAATGTTTGAAGAGAATATTTTGAAAACTATGGACTCTATTGTGTTTACGAGGACTTTTTCAATCCAGTTTTTATCGGGCCCTTTTTTCTCGTGGTCCTTGACTGATCATACCAAATTTTGAAAGGAACAATTCTTATGACGGTACAATCATTCTGTGAAAGTTTGAAGTCAACCAGATGAAAACTGTGGACTCTAGAGTATTAACAAAGATCTTTGAATTAAATTTCAATAAGGCCCCTTTTCCTATGTTTCTTGAGGAATCATATCCGATTCCGAAAGGAACAATCCTTATGATAGTACAATCTTTCTGTGAAAGTTTGAAGGGAATCCGATGAAAACTATTTACTCAAAGTGTTAAAGAGTATTTCTTTAAAGATTTTTCGATTAAATTTTCATAAGGCCCCTTTTCCCATGTTTCCTGAATGATCTGACCAAATTCCCAAAGGAACAATCCTTATGATGGTATAATCAATCTGTGAAAGTTTAAATACAATCTGATGAAAACTGTGGACTCTAGAGTGTTAACAAGGATTTTTTAAATAAATTTTCATAAGGCCGCTTTTCCCGTGTTTCATGAAAGATCAGACCCATTTTCGAAAGGAACGATCCTTATGAGGTACAATCATTCTGAGAAATTTTGAAGAGAATCCGATGAAAACTGTGGACTCTATCGCGTAAACGAGGATTTTTAATGGAGTTTTAAATTGAATTTCATAAGGCCCCCTTTCCAATGTTTCTTGACGGATCATACCCAATTTCGAAAGGAACGGTCCTTTTGATGGTATAATCATTCTGTGAAAGTTTGAAGAGAATCCAATGAAAACTATGGACTCTGTCGCGTAAACGAGGATTTATTAATTAAATTTTCATAAGGCACCTTTTTCCATGTTTCTAGACGGATCATACCCATTTTCGAAAGGAACGATCCTTATGAATGTACAATCATTCTGATAAAGTTTGAAGAGAATCTGATGAGAACTGTGGTCTCTTTCGCGTAAACGAGGATTTTTAATGGAATTTTTAATTTAATTTTCATAAGGCCCCTTTTCCCGTGTTTCTTGACGGATCATTACCATTTTCGAAAGGAACGATCCTAATGATGGTACAATCAATCTGTGAAAGTTTGAAGAGAATCTGATGAAAACTGTGGACTTTATCGCGTAAACGAGGATTTTTTAATTAAGTTTTAATTAGGCCCCTTTTCCCGTGTTTCTTGACAGATCTGACCAAATTTCGAAAGGAACGATCCTTATGATGGTACAATCATTCTGTGAAAGTTTGAAGAGAATCCGATGAAAATTGTGGACTCTATCGCGTAAACAAGAAGTTGTGAAGTTTCGGATTGCCTGTTAAAGAACGGGATTTCGGGTGAATTGATGTCGGGTTCTCCTTCATATCTTTTGTTATTGCTCCCTCTCTATACATCCTGTTCACTATCCTTTTTACTTTTTAAAGTTCTTTCAGTAATATTTTCTTACGTCTCAACGTAGGATTCACTCCCGTTCATTTCTTCTTTCAATTTCTCCATACAATCTGACTTATCCAGTAACACAATCCATCATCCCTTATCCGCTGGACGTATAACTATCTCTGTTTTATGTAAAAGACACAGAAATGCACTATGTTCAGCTGTTGTCAGATTCAGCTTTTTGGCCTGTTTCGAGTTATTTACTGTATCAATTTTCACCATTTTTACGTAATGTCTAACTCTACCCTTGCCTTGTGTAAATGTACTATTCTTCTTTCACACAAACCTTTTTATGGGTCCTTCTCTCCCTTGTCATGTTCCTTAGATTTTTCTCCATAAAAATATTCTCGCAATCGCTCAACTGGGTCAGCCAACAACTTTTGACAGTTCATATTGCTAATGTTAGTAACTACATTCTCTCCTTTATCAGTTTTATGTAATGGATTGTCTTTTGATACCTCGGTCCCAATATTCCCACTTACTTTCTTACCAATCTTTATTTTCGCCTTATTCAAATGTTCTCTTAATAGAGACACTTGAATGCTTATTTTGAACATTTAGATGAATCCCAGCGATGTCCTAATGAGTACTGTGTATCAATTCTTCCTGACCCCCTTATTTCAGATCAAACCAATCAGATGTTCCTTTACCCTTATAACTTTCATCTTTAGACATCAGGTGGCAGAGTGTAATGATTATCCTTTAACTTTTAATGATTATCCTTTAAATTTAGGTATAGTGTTTATCATACGGGGATATAATTTACCGAATCATTTTCCTGCAAAATATGTTGATTGAAATTTACATTATTTGCTAAATTAACATTAATATTTGCGCCATAGAGTGCTGATGCAGCCTGGATTTCTATCTCTATGACACCCACGGGTTTTATACAGGTCGGATAGGATAAGGCTAGTTTGATAAGCTCCAAATTGTAAAGAGCTATTTCTCATTTTCTTGTTGTGTTTTCCGCCCTATTTGGCGCTTCTTCAGGTCGCTTATGTCGTCTAAATTGTCTTGTAATTTGGACATATGTTTAATTTGTCATCTGATAACGATTATTTTTTGGCCTACTCTCGTAGCTTGTGTAGAAAACCATTTGACTCGACCTTCACTCTCGTCAAATAGTATTCTACACAAGCTACTCGACAGATACAGCCTGTAGAGAGAAAGACTGTTGTAATATTCCATATGTATGAATTGTTTTTTATTGTCATTTTTATAATCATTATTGTTATTTATTTCGTTCTATTTAATTATTTTCATTTTATTTTGCTCAATAATTATTACGTTAAATGTTATAAACGATGTTAAGATAAGTATCATTACTAATAAGCTGATTATGATCTTTTAAATGGGATTCTGGTGTGTATGTTGATGTGTCGTCATTTGGCGGTCGGGCCAGAGTAAATGTTTCTCTTGAAATGACGTCACGTTGTCAATATCGTTATGTACTACGTAACGGTGGAAAGAGGTAGTTTTTAATTCTTTATAGTTTTAATTTGTTTCTTGGTAAAGGTCAAGTAACCGAAAATTTGACACAACGTTTAAGGTAAATGTTTTACTCAACTCAACAAGTGACAAAGCTGATTTTTTTCAAATACTTACTTGGACAGCATATTAAAAAGATATTATGGCTTGATTGTCGACGCATGTGCTTAATTTCTGCTATTTAGGGGCATTCGATTGATTGATTGAATGAGGATTTACGCCACTTTTAACAGTATTTCAGTCATATGGCGCCGACTTCAGCACCTAACCATGGATAGTTTTTATTGCTCACACCATTACAACCACTACATCCTTTCCTAGCTTCCCACTTAGGTATACTATTATCCACCCATTCGTGAGGGACAATTGTCGGAAAGAATATGTGCCACCGCCGGGAATCGAACCCATGACATACCATTATTGAAGATAAGGGGTCTGACTCGCTACCAACTGCGCAATGAGGGGCTTTCGAATAAGCATGTTTATTGAACAACGAAATCAGGAAATAACTTAACGTACCAAGCAAGTTGATCTTATGTTTGCTTGCTTTTCGTTATTTTTGTCATCTGACAGTCAGAATTTCTACACCTTATTTTGGATGCTTTTAAAATATAGTATATTTTGGGCATATGTGAGTTAAGAATAAATTCTTTTGATTAGATATATAAATGATATAGAATAAGTAAAAGATTTAACAACTTGGCGACTTTTTTGAATAACTTTTCTTTTACAGAAATTAAAAGTTACTCTGGTATTCTTTATCGAAACTTGTCGGGGTTGTTACCACCACGAATTGAAGAAGAAGGGTATGTAAGATCATTAAATTTCTGTACAATGTGATTTATTGTTGTTGGTGTTTATATCAAATTAATATTTATCTCAACGTGAACATTTAAAAAGATTGTGATATGTCCACATGTATTCTTATTCTAAAATTTCGTGTCATCTGCGAGCCCTCTTTTCAATGACAAAAACTGCACTTTCTTTTTGTCTGTGTGAACGACAAAAAGAAATAACTATCAGGAATTTGAATATATATTCATTTGTCATATGATTTCTTTTTTTAAGGTCATCAGCTACGGGATTTGAAATTAACTCAGCTGTTGTAGACATGCAACTTTTGAACGATGAAATGAAAGAGACATCGTCAGAGGTTCACATAACACTTAATTTCCAAAATTTCAAGGTATAATATTGAACAATTAATGATGTGTTCGTTGGCTATTCAATATTGTTATCGTTTTAAACTTAAATGTATAGTCTTTTAACATAAAACCCTTTAAAAGTCCTATAGTTTTATGTAATCTTGAATTTAATGAAATATCTTGAAAACAGTAAAATTGCACGAATGCATGAAAATGACTTCTAAACAGAAAATCAACTAAATTCAACGAATTCAGAGCCGGAGAATAGACAAGGAAAAGGAATTTTAGTCCTGTTTCAACTTATAAGCAAACACTAGCCTTACAACCTAACATAAATGCAGTCAAATACATAATCTTTTTTATATCCATATATATGTGTATAAGAAGATCCAGTCATGCTAGTGAAATTATGATAAGTAGTCTTAATAAGTCTTTGTTAGGAGGACAACGGATAAATAACAATTGAATTTATGTGCTATCATTTTTTAAAAAAAAATACTATGTAAACAAATATGTAAAGAAATCGTGTAATCATGTAGTTTTCTCTCCACGTTCTCGTATACACGTTTAATATCTTATCTACAGACAGGAGAATATGAACAAAGATGTACGTTTTGGAACTTCAACAAGTAAGCTATTATTCTTATTACGAAATGGTACGAAAACTAGTCATGATGATTCGTTACTGTTTCAGTATTGTCAACTAGCATTGAATGCAAATATCTTAGCTTTTCATCTTAAATTCAAAACTGAAGAAATTTGATTAAGTTATCAATTAGCAAGAAATCATGAAAACAAATGTGTAAACACTTATTTTCAATTAAAATGTCTTTATATATATATGTTCTGTTAGAATGATCCTTTTAGGAAAAAATGCTTAAAGAATAAACGACTAAAAATGGATTCAATCCAAACGAAAAAAAACGAAAAAAAAAAAACAAAGAAACTCTCAACATCGCAAAAGGTTTAACATGTAGCGCAGTCGAAATGCATTCAGGTAGCGAAACTCGGTTGTGATTACTCAATCTATTCCTTTCTTAACCTACTCAACAATAGGAGTTTATGGGATACAGCTGGTTGTGATGTTGTTTCTCACAAGACCAACAGGTCAATGACGGTGTGCAGCTGTAATCATCTGACAAATTTTGCTATTTTAATGAATCCGTCTTCAACAGTAAGTTAATTCAACATCCTGAATTCTATATTTCTTGATTGTTTTATTCAATGGTTTAAAAACCTGTATTTTATATTTTTTACTGCCCCTCGCATAACACCCTTTGACTTCGATCAATATTTGACGGAGAGCATGTTCGGTCGTCACAGATAGCTGTGGAAAGTTGTAATAAAGAGAGTATGATCGGGAATGAATTATAATAATTTGTTAGATCTGCGATCTTTAAACGCTTGACTGGATCTTGGTTGAGGCAGCCAGGAATAATCAGCTTAGAAGCGTTTTGGTGATATCTCAAGAATTTCGCTTGGGGATAACTGCAATTAATGAATAAATTGAAAAATTGTTAAAAAGCAATAAATTGTTCAGCCCCATTCAAACAAACTGCATAGTCCAACAAGAACTTGCATAGTCTTTCCATTTCCTGGACAGTCTCTGTTCGAGGGACGCGATACCCTACATAGCTGTGCCGATTATATCCACTAATTTAATTCGTATAAAAGTTTGTCGACTGCTTAGTAATGTATTAATTAGATGACATGCTAATGTGTGTTGTACTTGTTATAAAAATCAATTATTGTGGCGAAAATAGGTTGTTCATAGGCCTCAGCCAATTATAAAAAATACTCCGTGTTGGATTCAAGTTGTTTGGACAGGCGAATTGCTAGGCGATAACGTGACAGATCGATGAAGATAAGGACGATGATGCGAGAGTACGATGGTGCTGACACGGTTTAACGATGGTTAGAAAACGAGGTTATCTCGTGGTCGTTCTCGTTTTTCTAATAAGGGTCTTCAATCTTGTTTCATACTTAAATATTGTACTTGTTCTGACAATGTGTCCTCTTCGTCGTCTTTGGTGTATATAAGACTTTTCAGGACCTAGATTCTCGGATTTATAGCAATTTACGAAACTATCTCTCTCTCTCTGAATTAAATGTAAAAAAGTTGTGCAGCTGCCGTTTCCATTGAAGTAACGCGTATTTTTACAAGCATCGATGATTCGTATACCTACGAGTTAAACAGTTCTTGTGTCGGAAACATCCGTTATCTTGGAAATTGGCAACCCCATTACCTTGTGAATATTTATTAGATAGAGATATATTTTGTAAGTTGTTATGGATTCCTGGGTCCAAGTGCCTTATAAATTTGACAATAAATGGAAAGCAATATTTTAAGCCTAGTCGTAGATAAATCTTTGCCAAAATTATATTTGGCTTTGCCAACTAAATATTTCCACATCAATGTTCATTTTCTTTTAAATCTGATAATCGTTGCGTCAAGTATATAATAACACGTCTAATTATCAATATGGCCATTCTGCGAAAAAAATGCATTTGCGTATCTATATTAACTTGAACTAACCTGAAAGTGATAAAATGTCCTACCTTTCCGTTGAAAATCTAATAGATGAGCAGGTGAAATATATATGCACATATCTTTTATACTTTACTGAAAAACAAGTAACGTTTTGATGCTATTTATATTTTAGCCTAATCTAAAGACAGAAGCGCTGGATTATATATCGATAATAGGCTGCAGCATATCATTTGTGAGCTTGGTGGTAACGATGGTCATGCACATTACTCTATGGAGGTAAACCTCTATCACCCTTAAAGGATATATGTTTCAGTTTGTCCGTTTTAGATTTTTGAGGGTATAACATCTTCAAACCTTTTTATATCAGTGAAATTATGTCGTTTTAAGCTCGAACTAGCTTTTTAATTGAGATAGATTATTTCTTTCAATGTTTTAAAATTTAAAGCATTTTTACACAATTTCCTTACTGCATGGTTCATCTTTAGTCCGCTTCTTGTTTGCGATTTTGCGAATTATACAAGTTTTGTATAAGCCTGCTTAACAGGCTTTGCACTGTGACTGTAATTTAGAAATGTGTCTTGTATTTTTATGCATTTATTATCGGAGGTGCTTTTTCAACAACCGGACGTCCTTTTGGCAATCTGACTTTTTACCTAGATTCAGTAAGTCGACCGTTTTTCAGAGATGAAGATATAATGTTAAAAATTCTTTTTGTTTAAAACCATAAGATCTATATTGTCCATATTTTGCAGATAGAATTGCCTTATTAGTGTAATCATACAACCAGATTGTAAAAAGAGATTAAAGAAGAAAAACATAAAAACATCTCATATAAAGCCTAGCGGTATCATACTCAGGACATCTATATAGGACCGACGTAGTCCTCTTGTATTTTTTTCAAGTGCATTGAAAAAGAATAACTAATCATAAGCTGTTTGGCTAAAATACTCCGAGTCATTTGAATTGAAAATTGAACGAGACTGCGAAATAGAATTTAGATGGATGAGCGGCAATTTGATTATTTCTTAACTGTAAAATAGCTTCTAATATAACCTAACTATATGTATATAAAATTTACTCCATAGCAGCAAAGTTTAGCAAAATAATTATTGTACAGCCAAAAATACATTTATAATCAAGGAATTGTTCATCTTTCAATGCTACGGTACAGGCAATGTATACATGAACTTAAATGAAGTATTATTGGAGTACTCATACAAAATTTAAGATAAGCTTAATAAGCAAAATTATGGGGGAAAAATTTTTTTGAAGAAGCAGAAAAAAGTGAGAGTCGCTCTATTTTAGGGGATTCCATGGAATTCTAACAAACGACATTACATGTGTCTATATTTTTAATTATATTCGCAATAATCTTTTGCACTATTGGTTTAAAAGACAAACTAGTAGATAATGATTGTGATTTAAGAACGAGTTCCTCCTCCCAAGTATTCTTACTAGGAAAATCTCCTTGAATTTAACGAAATTTATTTCATATATATGCTTATCAAATCGTAAAAGATTTTTTCCCTAAAGGCTAAAATGTGCTTCTTATATCTGGTATTCCAGTCAAAAGCAGATGATGGGGTCGTTCTAAAAATCAGACTATTTTCGTAATAAACTCTAAATAGAAACGTGTATATACTTTAAAACTAGCTGTTGCTAGAATTTTTCAAATCGACGCACAGATACAGATATCTTTTATCTTCAAATAGATACATGAAGTCTGACAGAGCAAAGATTCTTTTGAACCTATCGGCTGCCCTGATACTTTCATATGGTATTTTTCTAGCCGGTGTAGACAGAACAGAAAGCAGCGTAAGTGTCTTCAAGACTATCAGAATTTTGAGAATTATCAAATACATTTGAAAAGTAAAATTTATTCACAGCATTAACAACATAGAAATAACATCGAAGAATAATTGAGGTGCGACCCTTTGAGTGCTTAATTGCCAGAGGTAGGGACTGGCGTTTACATTAGATTAATTGTGTGTTTTCTATTTTTGCTTTTATCATTTGGATATCTTTAAACAAAAGTTACAAATACAAAATTTACTAAAAAGTAAAACGTGAAACTTAACGTCACAATATCTGAACGAAACAGCTGTTAATTTCGTCAACATAGTGGCGTAAGTGTCTTCAAGACTATCAGTATTTTGAGAATTATCAAATACATCTGAAAATTAAAATATATTCACAGTATTAGCAACATAGAAATAACATCGAAGAATATTTGAGGTGAGACCCTCTGAATGCTTAATTGCTAGAGGTAGTGACTGGCGTTTACATTAGATTAATCGTTGTATTTCTATATTTGCTTTTATCATTTGGATATCTTTATACAAAGTTAAAAATGCAAAATTTACAATGGAAAGTAAAACGTGAACCTTAACGTCACAATATCTGAACGAAACAGCTGTTAATATCGTCAACATAATGGTATTGCAATCGTCAAAACCTAATTTGGAAATTATTTTATTCAAATACAAATATGACTTGCGAAATGTCTGGTTTAACATGCAATGTGTTAAAGCCATATTATATTAATCAAAAAGACGGCATCATGTTCACACGCAGAACTATATAATTACACCGAATAAGAAATTCCCAAAGATGACTAATTCCTCTCAATAAAGATTTATATACACACAGTTACAATTATCTAACTTTTTGAATGTTTCCGTTTTTACAATAAATAAGTGACGAACAAACAGCTCTATTGTTTAAAGAGCAAAATTCCATCAAACGCTTGAAAGACACAGCTTCCCCACTAAACACAACAAAATCAATTGGAAACCCATACTCCAGACCCAAAGGCATTAATAATAATGACGATTGATTTTATAGGAACAAACCACCAAAGAAACTTCGATATTTTCAATTATGACCCTTCACAAATTAATGTTTGTTTGCATAGAATTATGGCGTCAGTTCTGCCGATTTCACCTTAGCTAGTCATTCAAAAAATTGCCGTACAATACCACTCGGTCATGGACATCAACGATGTCGTCTGTAAAGCTATGTCATCAACGAAAGTGCATATAACAGTTAATGCTGAACATTAGCGAATATTTCCGGTGAAAATCGGATGCATTTGACTCGACCTAAAAATGTATATCGATAATGAAATACATAATACGCTTTCCGAAAGACTTCACCGATTCCCTCCTGTCGTATGTAGATAATAAAAAGGCCCGTGTTTGCTTTAGTGACCAAAAAACGGTAGATGTTTAAAGTATTCGGCTTCATACCGACTTTTACTAAATTCATTTTGAATTCCAATGACGTAATTGATACGTCATAGAAACAACAAATATGGCAATTTTCGGTTCAATCGACGGATAACTTGTTTACCCGATGAACTCCGGTTCCATTCGGGTTTTACTACGTTCAATAATTTTGCGTTTCGAAACGCTAAATATGGTTTGCTTCTTTTCTTTCTTTTATAAAGTTATGATCAGCTATCCCCTTGTTTTAATTGAAATCATTAGATTTAGAGATTTGAAAATCGAGGGCAAAGGTTTTTCTCTGTACAAGAGCCTCTTTTATTCTTAGCATAATTCAAGAAGCATGCAGACTTACACCTCTTTGATGTTCTTCGACATCGGATCATTTTTATTGATATAACGCCCTAAAATCTGCAACAAAATCATAAGTACCAGGAAATTAGGGTAGAAATAACTATAAAATTACTACTTTCAAAACACGGAGGTACTATCCTGGTGTTCAATATTTCCGTAAATGTTAATTGTACTGTTATCATTTTAACACGAACACCAGACCTTTATTCGAAATTTGACAAAGTCCCTTGAAAATTTCACAGGAAAAAAAATTGTAAAGTGGATATCATTCATTAAAACCCGTTAATGTCTATTTTTCCAAATACCCAAAATTGAAAGGCCCGTATAATACTCCTCTTATATCACATAACCCGTAAAAGACTTTAAGTTCAACAGATTTTCATAGTAACTCGGAAAATAATTGAACGGAAGGCTAAAACAATGAAGAATGTAAAAACCAACGTTGACAGAAGGATTCGAATCTAAGACCTTAGGCTCTAATCATTGCGCCAAGCAGGCATCTATCCGCACATCGATGAAAATAACCTTTATGCCTAAAACGTTGAGAGAACTCTTTCGTCACGTGACTTCTTTGTTTAACGTTACTCTAAATCCTATGTATTTTCGCTGCCCTTCGATATAACAGACTAGCCTATTCCAGATTTTTTCCCTGAAGCCTGTTTTAGACATGTGACAATTCTAGTAATTTGCTGACTATCCGTCAGCATCGAGTGTCCTTCATCGAACACACTTAAGATGACACCACTTTGACTAAATCTTCAAAGAAATCCAAATAGTGTAAATAATCGAAACAGTTTTTACAAATCTGTCTATTGTTTGCGCCAAGTTAGGCTAAAGGTAGTTTTGGTAAATTGCGGCAACACAATTTCCTGTTTGTGGTTATACAACTTCTGGTCTACCTTGTCGTTCAGAGATACAGGTCAGGAAAGCCATATGATAGAATCATCTCTACATGTTTAGTATGTCGAAACAAAACATTAAACGGTCTATCTGAAAAAAGCCACCCGCCAATCTATTTCAAGACAAGGTTCTGGAATGACTCACCACAAAACATATAATGCACAATTTGAAATTTCATTTCAATTTCTATTCTTAAAAAAACAATTTCATTTACTTTTATTGAGACTAGCCGGGGAATATCGTTTAAACTTTCGGTTACCTTCCTAATATATATATATATATATATATATATATATATATATATATATATATATATATATATATGAGCCAAAAAAACGGCCTAAAACGAACGGCAAATCTTATATTTATAAAAGATAGAAGTTTAATCATCTCACAAGTCTCATAATAGCTTCTTATTTTAGTGGCACCACTTATATACCATAACAAACAGGTTTGAAAAAGGAACGTCAATTTAAGTAACGTTAAATATAATTAATATGAAATAAGACATAGCCTCTGTACGGGGTCGAGGGATAACTACAAATAGCCAGAAGAAGTTTAAAAGCATCCTGTAAAACACCGGTGACATGTTTGTTCATTCATAGGAAGTATAGATAGTCAATAAATATGAAACAATAATTTCTTTGGTCAGTCAATACATTAATCTTCAAAAATTTTTAGCAGATACAATCTTCTGCATTCTTATCTACAAACCAAATTTCTCGAGAAAAAAAAAGCAAAGTATCGTTCTCAGAATTATTCAAGCTGCTTAAACTGCACAAAGTGACCAGAGTCAAACTGCCCATCCTCAGAAGATTTTGTAAATTTAAAATGGTTATTCAACCTCTCTGTATATTTTTTACAAGATTCAAGAAGTACTATGCCTAACTAACCTGTGCTGGGTTTGATCTTATACTCAATATTGTTTTACAGAGCTCAAAGAGAGAGGGTATTTTTTGCCTATAAGACTCGTATAAAAAAATGTTTCACCTAACCATCTTTTATGCCAGTTCAAATATATTGTCCATGTTTATGCGCTATTAAGTTTTACACTTTTACTACTCAATGAGAATGTAGGAAAGACATTTTATTTATTTTACCCATTACCAGCGAACAAATTCTAGATTGATCAAAATTCCGTGAAATTGCAGTCTTCAAATTAAGTGAGAAGCATTTCAAATTCCTGTTTTATCTGGTAGAAATCAATGCTGAAAATGCAGAAATTACAGGACTTGTTTTCTTATTATGCATTAAAAAAGAAAATGTGTTTGGTTAATCAAATTTAATGTAAATCCTTGGTGGTCTGAATTTTTTTATTCATCGATATTTGATTACATTTTCTTCAAAAATATACACTCAATCTCCATGCCTGTATGAACACTTGCAAAAATCAGTATCATCTTGACTCACATTTTTAACAGAGATAGTCCAGTGAAAAAGATTAGGTTTGGGAAAATTCAATCCTTCAAATAAGATCTTCTCGATAAAATAATATATTTGGCCTTTTTATGAACTGTTAAAAGTGATGCAGACTTACTTATATCTTACCAATTTGCTTTTAATATGTTTTTAGCCTATTGCCAAGCCCAACTAGCCAATTCGGTAGCCAGCTGTGCTCTTTAATCATGGTTGAGAGATCAAACTCTGGTTCACCCCGAGTTTGATAAGTGACAAGTAGCTTACATAGAATACTGAAGTTGTCATATGTATTGTCATAACACAAAGGTTAGGTCACACTATAAAATAAGATAGTCCAGGAATTGGCATTAAATATTATATAACCAATTAACCACAAGAAAACAACTTTCCAAATCATCGTGGAAAATGAACCTACTTGTAACAAGCATATTTTTATTTCTCACAATATTTTCGTCTGACAGAAAAATTATTCATGACCTTGAAATTGTTGTCTGGAACTTCGTTGAAATAATCTTAACTTGTGTCATCTGGTATTTGTTAATTATTGCATCACTTAATGATATGCAATCATTATTCATACTATTAAATGATTGCAGCAAAGCCTTTAACTAATCACTTTGAATCATTGTCTTTGCTTATTGAGATTTTCTATTTTTTTTCATCCGAAATCATTTTCTAAATATCAAAACATGTTTGACCTCCAGACCATCAGTCCCTTTAAGCACCAGCTATTCATTACGTCTTGGGAGGGATTCGAATTCTTAAGTTACAAAGGGTATATATGATCCGGTTAATTAAAAACATACTGAATAGCTAGAGAAACTGTTTCAATGAACATAAAATCCTTTTACTTCTCTTAAGTAGTGTTTAATTAGTACAAAACAATGTTGCTTTGTTGTTGGTGTTGTATTTCTATTGAAAGTTTTACGCCTTAAAGTAGTCCCCCCCCGTGGGTCAGGGTGTTTTTTGTTTTTTTTTTTTTTTTTTTTTTTTTTGTGGCATGGGATTTGGGGATTCCCCTACTTTTAACAAAGATCCCTATACTCTCAACACAGATTGGGGGTAAAGAGGATGTAATGACAAACATGAGGTTTTGTTTTGTAAATTTTAAGCCAAAACCCCAACACGCTTGAAATCCTATGATAAACACTGGCTTTCATCAAATTTGAGATTTTTTCCCTTGACCACATTTTGTTTTTATTTGACCGGGTGGGTCTTGTCAACGGCGGGGAATGCCCACCTTAGCACAGCGTATATGTTGCCAGACTTTTCTGGTGTTACTTGTACGAATCTGATTTCGTATATGCGTTATCACGATTGTATATTAATCGGAAAGACATTCAAGAACCAACTGTCTTGTATTTGAGCTACCTTACCGGATTGTCGCCATCTCTATAACTGTTATTATATTTTTTTCTCTTCCATTAGTTCCAGGTAAAGGTCAAACAACAAAATAATTATACTTCTTACATTAATAGATCTTATCTACTTAACGTGGAACATGCAACATTCAAATATGGGCATTAACTATTTTGGGGGAAAGTCTGCGTCTTATATGCACATTGTAATCAATATGGTTGATTTTACATACCGTCTTTTTCTATTCTTCTCTACAAAAGCAGACGCAGTGCGGTATAAAGCATTTGCATTGTTATCACGAAACACGTAAGCCAGTTAAAATAAGATTTATTCAGGTTTGAAATAATGGACATTGTTCCAAACAGTTGTGTAGCTTGGCAACTCTTGATGATATTTCCGTTTTTCTGATACATCCTTTGCTTTTTCTCTAACGATGGCTAAAAATCGGGGAGGGTGTTCATTACTGTCCATCACCGTTCATCTATATTAAAAAGCCTTTCACTGAAGAACAGTCCTGTTTAGCTTATGATATTTTGAAACATTACGGCACCACACCAGATAATCGAAAGTCGGATTGTTCTCAACTAACGGTAAATTAATGACGTCAATTGATGACGCTTATTCTTTCTTTAAGAGTGCAAGGCCGGTTTAAATGACATTAACTATTAGTCCTTGTAGTAAAGCTCTATTTCCATTTCCGTATTGATGGTGTTTTTTATGAAAAAAAAATAACTTTTTGTGTTAAAGTTTGTCAAGCTAGGTAACTTTGTTTGACAACGACAATAAGTAACCTGTTTATATCGTTAGATGTATTCTATCGTATAGCAAAGTAATAGACACATTCTAATTTTAATGATTTAATTAAGGACACTAGGTACATATTTAGAATTCAAATAAGAAAATTTTTTTTTTTTTTATTAATATTTCGTGAACATTTCCGTCCGCGTCTGAAAATGGTCCCATTTCACCATCTGTTTTTTGTTGTTGTTGTTGTTGTTGTTTTGGATTTTATTTATTTATTTATTTATTTGTTTTTCGATTTCGTTTCGATACCTTTGCTAATCGATTTGGGGTTCTTGGTCAAGCAATTGGCTGCCTATGTCTGGTTAGCAACGCTTTTATAGATATCTTGATCCCTATGCTTGCTGGGTTCATACAAAGAAGTTGTCTTATAATTCAAGTATGTATCGAAATGTATTTAAGCCTTATCATTTGTGGTTGATGATGCATATTTCTAGAAGTGTGCGTGGTGCTCTCAATTCTAACATTATACTGTATCCGAGAATTGTCAAATTGTTTTGAGAGCGTTTTAACTGCCCGGTTGAATTTAAAGAGAAGTTTAACTTATGCATTCTTGCAGTCCTTTTCCACTACAGCAAAAGTATGAGACAAGTGTCAAGCCTTTTTTAATTCGGCACGATACTGTAAAGTAATTGCAATCGTCTGAAGGATTCTTAATTGTTTATGGGAATTACGGTTTCTGCGCCTTTGAACTCTAATGATCGATGAGAAAAACCCATTTTGTTATAGTCTGATCTTTCTGTGTCTTCGAACGGATAAGATAATCTCTTCCATGATAAAAACCTCACAATAGCTAAACATTGGAAGAATGTCCGTTCCACCCAATTCCAAATTGCGTAATGTCCGAAATTTATAAACTTTGAGCATTTAAATCCAAAGTCATTTTGTTAGACAACGAAGTATAACTATGTTGCATTATTCGTGTAAAATTAATCAGGACATTAGCATTTTTTCATATGTACATATTTTCCCCCATCTATTAAATATCGATTTCTGATTGTTTGTTGATATGTAAAACATTTATTGAATATCCCTAGGTTGCCTGTACGGTTGTTGCGGTTGCCTTACACTATATTTACCTTGTGGTATTTTTCCTAATGCTGTCTGAAGGGATAGAGATTATGATAACAGTTAATTTTGTGTTTGCGACGAAATCTAGACTACGATATCTACTAGCAATGTCATGGGGTAATTACATTTTCTTTTTTACCAAAATAAAAGTAAGAGAAAAAGTAAAATAAAAGATTTGTGCTTTATTGCATATTATAAAGTACGTGTTCGGTGGGTGAATATACCATTAACACATCTTTTTCATATTTTTCTAACCAGAAATAACAAGTTTTCGGCAACTCACATTAATATCGTATTAATGTAGCTGAAATTCTGGAACATTAAGGTAGTAGTGTAATAATTTCTTTTGTATTGTATGTATTTACGACCTCTTACTTCAAACTTTGGCATAATTTGATGCGAAAGAAAAAGCATGAATATAATAAATGATATTTTGAATTATATGAAACACATACCAAATATTTCTTGAATAGTTTACATGTACTACTATTTATATGGCTTACATTTTTCTCGAAAATAGCAATTCAAATGTTGTAACATCAGTCAACGATCAATAGACGTTGCACTACAGAGAATTTTAAATCAATTATTTATTGCTATTGAACAGTAAAAGGGAGTAGCTTTAATTACAAATGACATCACCTCAGTGATGGAAGTTATCAAAAAATATGACGCCCATGAAAATGCATTTCCCTGGATAAATATTCTATACATGAAGAAAAATACAAATTTTCAAACCCAGTGCAGATTTTGACAAGGTTAATTCTTTATCTGGATTTTTCTGATACATTTTATTATCTTTTTGTCAGTGTCCTTGGTTTTGTTGTTTATAACATTGCACACTATTCCCTCCGACTAAATCATCGTGCCAGTGTATCTATTACTTTCAAATAATTGAGAAATATACATTGATCAGTTATAGATGAAGGACCCAGAAGAAGCTTTAAATAAAAGAAAACACATAAACGGATGGCATTGCTTTTGGCAGAAAGCATCAGTTAGACAATTGAATCACAAACAATGCACATGTAGACATCATTAATTCATATAAACTGTATCCATTACATTAGAGACAAACTAAACGAAACTATAACGTGAAATATACTTGAAATAATATACTAAGCAAACATGCAAACTTGACAGTCCGAATTTTATAAGCTATACTGCTGTGATATTGTTGCATTAAGACCACAACACATCTGGGTAGTCATAGAGGTATACAGATTTCATAGCAGTAGGGTTTTACATTGATAAACATAAAGTTATCAGGGTACCCACAAAAATTCACATAATCATAAGAAATAACACTTTCAATATCGATTTTGTCAACTTCTAGTATCTCTAACAGCAACAAAACGCATCCTTATGATTTTTGGAACATTTTTGAAGACGCTGAGGACGACGTTTCAATTGTTCAATAAGATAAAATTTAAGATCCCCTAATGTTTGAGATGGGCTGACTGGTTGACCGACACATCGGCCATGTTCGTCCTAGATATGCTCAATCGGTTCCAATCGTGAACGCCAGACTTAGACTACAAAATCGGTATTCATTAGATTTCTTTGCGTCAGAAATGATGTGCTTTGCCTAGCATTATCTTACTTAAACGTAAGACCAGGGCCGTGTCTCTAGATTAGTACGGGGGATCGCAAAATCTGTCAGACAAGGGAAAACCGTCTTTGGGCGCAAAACATCTCAAGTACCATAAGGCTTCAACCGCCAAATCTCTCCAGCTCTTTGACATGCTTTAAAATGGCGTTCTCTATGCCTGCGATACATAGTTATGTTACAATAGAGATAAAACACCTTATAATTGCTTTGAGCTACGGAGGAAAATTCCGATATTTGACTAGACCGCAGATCGATTTATTCAATTTATTTAGTCCTTTGCTTAAGCTTATGCAATAAGTTGAGGCAAATGTGTACCAAATTACAGCAATGTTAATTGTCTGTGCGTGCATTAAAACATTCTAAACTGTAACAGGAAGGACGTGCTTTTTAATATTTTTAAAGATATTGTGCTGTCACATGGTTCTCATCCCCTATGTCATAGCTTATATTGGTTTCTTTTAGCTCACCTTAGCACAACGTGCTAAAGGTGAGCTATTATGATAGGTAAATGTCGGGCGTCCGTCTGTCCACCTGTCCATCTATCCATCTGTCCATTCGTAAACAATTATAAAAAAATCTTCTCCTCCTAAACAATAAGGCATAGAGGTTAAGTATTGGCTACATGTCATCAACTAATGAACCTCTTCCAAAATAATTCAAAGAATGACTGTACTCCGAAAATTTGTACTTTTCTGTTCAATCCCTGCTTTTACAAAGGATCAAAAGACGAAATCTTTGAAAATCTTCTCCTCGCAAACTATAAGGCCTAGTGCTTTTATATTAAGTATATATCATCAGCTATTAACCCTCTACCAAAATACTTAAAAGAATTACCGAACTTGAAAATAAGCCCATTTCAGTGCAATCCCTGATTTTACAAAAAATATAAAGAAGGAAGTCTTTGAAAATCTTCTTCTCCAAACAATAAGGCCTAGAGCTTTTATGTTTGGTACATATCATCGGCTATTGGCCCTCTACCAAAATACTTCAAAGAATTACCATACTCTAAACAATAGCCCCTTTCTGTACATACCTGATTTTAGATAGGAATAAAGAAGAAAATTTTTGAAAATCTTCTCCTCCTAGACCATTTGGCCTAGGGCTTTGATATTTGGTATGTGTTGATGGCTTTTGACCCTATAGCGAAATACTTCAAAGATTTACCGTATTCAGGAAATTAACGCTTAATGGTGGGATCATCCATATACCTAGGATTAAAAGAGAATATCCTCAAACATATCTTCTCCAAAATAATTAGATAGAGGGCTTTGCTATTTTGTACCATAAAGCCATGAACCAGCATGCTCAGGTGAGCGATTTGGGACCAACATGGTCCTTTTGTTGTATTTTTCACACAGGAAAAATAAATATGGGAACACTAAATGTGTAAAGTTTTTATAGCCCTTTGTTGTTTTAAAGACTAAGATTTTGTCCGGAGCATATCTCTGAAAGTTAAATACCTATTAATTTGAAACTACATAGGTGAATAGATCTTGTTGATGAAAAGTGCAGTGCACAAGACCCACAACTCTTGCTTGCATAATTTTGAGTTATTACTTTTTTTAAAAGACTAAGATAATTCCAGAGAATATTTCCGAAAGAATAATAAGTATTATCGAACTCGTTGACAAGAAATACAGTGCACAAGAAGCCTAAATCTAACTGGTTCAGTTTACTATCGAGCTTTTACGGTGGGGGATGGCCATGTCCGATATGGCTCTTGTTAAGTTTTTGCTCAATACACATCAAAATGAAGTGTGAATTTGCTATATTGAATTTCCTTAGACTCAAGAGAAGAGTCAATATTTAAAAGACTTGGCTATAGAGATTATTGTAATAAGTCATTTTCAATATAGATTACATTATTTCCATCATTTGCGACATTGTTTACGATAATAAAACGTTTCTGCAAACCCAAAAACATGTGCACAAAATTTGTCTTAAAACGCACATAGGTTGATTGTTAAATGGTGATATACTTTTGACTCGCATATGCAACCCTTATGGCCACGATAAATCGATAAACTATGGCATATGTGTTCGATAGAAACTGTCACAGCTTTTTTAAACGCACTTTTGTATTGGCATATTTTCAAGAGAGAAGGTATAAGGTCGGCTTATTCAAAAGCGTATGGCTTTCGTCTCCCATTCAACAGATAAAGGCAATAAATCAATAACTGAAGGGCCTTTATCATGTATTCAATTAACATTCGAAGTCAAACAATGGTAGTCATTAAGATTTTAAAGGGAGGTATCGATGTTTCTGAAACCTTGATGAGAAAATTTTGTCAAAAAGTGTTTCATTCTATTGAGCGTAACATCTAAAACGTATATGAATGCAAAAGAAAGTAAAATTCATATTTAACAACAAGTATCCAGCTGTAGAAGTTAAAAATATCTAATATTTTGTTAGACAAACACATCGTTTCTTTCACATGTATCTATCAGGCATGAAATGAACGTGTGTATAATATGTCTACAATAAATACATATTCTCTTGATGTCGTGAATCTGCCCATACCAACTGTCTCAACACTTATTTTCAAAAGGTAACTAAGATGTCTAGTAGAAACAGATAAGAGAAATATTCCACACTACTTCTTCATTAAGTGCGAGTCAGTTTCTTGAATATCATTTAAATTTCCTTAATAAATCATATTTTTTTAGGTTTACCTATGGTGATTGTCGGAATATCCGTCGGAGTCACAAAAGCTGAAGGATATGGTTCAAAAGATTTGTAAGTCTATAGTATCCTTAATTAGCTTTGAATCAATAAATAAATGTACTGAACTAAATACTGATTGAAAAGCATAACTTCATATGCCTACATTGAATATTTAATTTTGAGACGATGTTCCAGACAATAAACAACATGTATTCAATGTTTCTGTAAACTAAGCAGTTGACAATTAGCCCGAAACCGAGAAAAGTAGAAGTCATTGCGTCACAGAACAGGGATGTGTGACAGGTCTTTCAAAAAAAGGTTCCTATATGCTATACAAATGCGATTCTTAAGTAAGCTTGATTTTCGACGAATGACACCAATCTTCAACCAGATAGTATATACAACAAACCCCGTCAGGTTATGGAAGTAATTATACAGCTTTTATCTGATGTGTGCTACCGGATCACGGTCAAATTTACACTTTTGGAATTTGGTTGTACTGTTGATAAAGGGAGACATCTTTTCCCAACTTAACAAACGTTTCCATGAGTATGTAGTTTATTATGGTCATGCTGTTTTGTCTAATTCTTCTTGTAAAGCAACTTCAGTTTTTAATATAAATAGGATTTCTTCATTACAAATCCTTATCATAATAGGATATATGTTAATGATTATTCTAAATATTTCATTCTTTTAAAAATATTTTTTATACCAACACTTTATGTTTGGGTCACAGTGATCTTCAATATCGAATCACTAGCCACGCTCACTAACCTAACTGAACATTAGTTTCTAATTTTATGTTAGCTAATCAGAAAGCTAATCATTCTAGACCACCAAAAAGTCGTTACTACAGCTTTACTTTTATAAGCCAATCGAAATTCAATTAATAACGGCAAGACTACAATAAGGTCATTCTTTGGTTATCTCTTTTGAATACTCTCCAGAAATGGTTCTTATCAGTGATTTACTTTGATTTTTTTCTCTGCCCTTTTTTAAGGTCGGCTGTATACTGCAAACGTTAGAGCTAAAATGTTCGTTTCATCTTAAAAATACGTTTCTGTGTTTTGTCTCAACTATAAACTAGTACAATCTAGATTTTTTTAAATCTGAAAACAAACTCGAAAAAGCGAAAAGTAAATCGCAACTTCCCCATATTAAACAAAAATGAGGTTAAAGGCTTTATGTACAATTTGGCACACATCTGATTAAAAGTACGATACAGAGGAAAGATAACAAAGGAATATTTTTAGAAGCTTAGGAAATGAAGCTGTTTTACACCACTGGACGAGGTATAGCAGGGCTATTACTATGACAACGTTTGCAGTATGGGTGATTGATTGACCGAATGGGGTTAAACGCCACCTTTGAACAGTATTTCAGTCATATCGCGGCGGCTGGAGCACCTAATAATGGATTCCTGGTATTTCTCACACCAGTATTACCAATACATCCTTTCCTAGCCTCCAGCTGCTATCCCACTTAGGTTAACGATTATACACCCGTTGGTGAGAGACAAATGTCGGAAAGAATATGTTCCGCCGCCGGGGATCGAACCAATGACATCCCATGATTGAAAATTAGGAGTCTGACGCTCTACAGACTGCGCTATGACAGCGGCCCTAGTCATGATTGCAAAAATTGGTGCCACATGACGAATCGTAAAAACAAATTGTGAATTACTTTTGGTCGAAAAATTCCTTGGATAGAAGTCTCTCAAATTCTTTCAAGAAGCTTCCATCGAAAATGCCAAATTTGTCAAAGATATTTATCTTATAATTAAAACGGGCAAAAGACCGCACCGAAGGCGCGGATTGGAGACCTCCTATAGGTAACTCGTATAACAGACTCAGACTACCATAAGACTTTTCTGCGGCCATTATTTGCCCACTGGTCAACTTTTAACGGTCACTAAACATCTATTTCCTCTAGAGCTAAAACACGTAAAATTTTCAGAAAATTCGAGTTGAAAAATGTCAACACAGAACTTTTGCAGTCAAAATAGTGACGTCATTGAGTCACGCGCTGATATGGAGGAAGTCCACCGTATTTCGGTGAATTCCGGTTCGACGAATGTTAGACTAGAATACCTCCCTCACTCCATGGTGTTCGTAGGCTTCTCAAAAATGCAAAACCTTAATGTTTTACAAGGGATTCTCGGCAGAAGACGGATAAACAAAACCAAACAAAGATCTAGCATTACCATATCTGATACCACTTGATTATCGTTGCATCCCAGCAATTCTTCTTCAAAATGACTGTTTTTTTGCATTCTAAAAAAGACTAGCTTGAAAAAATCTTTAGAATACAATTAGATAAGGAATGATTTTAAAGTGATATACAAACTACTAAAAGGCAGATGCTAGTCGCAACAATGGGGTGGGTGGGGGTGGCTAATGGCCGGAAAAAAAATAAACCTACATTCAATATACTATTCTTTTTTTTAATCAATAGTTGGATTTGAATATCAAAACACCTTTTTATAGATGAAGAGTTACTTATATTGGTACTACCCCTCTGCAATATGTAATACCCTATGAAAAAGTACTATCCTCATGAAAAATATTGTACAAAAAGCATTGTGTTAAAATGATAAATAACTTTTAAGAAATAGTTTCACCTTTGGTTGTACAGTGTTTTTTACCCTATGTGATATTAATTTAATTTTATTCAAAATTTTAAATTCAAAATCCACTTATAAAGACAAATGCAAATATAATCAATTTCATTTGCTGTCTTTAACTGGGTAAGGCTATTTGAAAACTACCGCACTAAAATATTCATCTCTAGCTCTCCTCTGATATCAGCTGTGACCGTGGGTTTAAATTAAGCTATGTTTCTATTCTTAATGGGTTTTTTATTGGACAAAGCATTTCAGTCACTTAGCAGAACACTGGCTTATAGTCAAGAAACATATGCATAAAAGTTAACTTTAAAGTGATATACTAGTAACTGCCAGCTCGTTCAAAGTTAATTTTGAAACTATGTAAACACACTATAAAAACATTATTTAAATATTACTATCTATCTCTTTTCTCATAATAAGAGTTCCGTCAACCTTTTCTCTGCTTTTTCTTATGCAAATGTGTACTTTGTGTCTCTGAACCTCTAATCATCTTAAATATAAAAACAGAGCAACAACTTTAATTTTTATCAGAAACAAAGTCTAAAATTACATATATCAGACATATGATTATGTAGTGTAGAGTCTGTTTTTAATGTCATCGAAATGAATATTTTGATACTGTTCTTGTTCTTTTTGTCATCCGCTTACTGCTGCTGTAAAGATATTTTATCTGATGTTAGAAAAGGAAGAGGTAGGTTGGATAATTTGTTTGTTTTTATGGAGCTTAGCGTCTCTTTGAACAATCTTTCGATTATATCACGACAGAATGCATTTACTCATGTGCTGCCTGTGTAAACTAAGAACTACGCAGGTGCTCTGAAATGTGATGCCAAACGACATATTCATGTGACCAGCGGCATGGTTAGGATTCATACCCGTAGCCCTCGAATTCTCTCAGAGTAAGAACCATAGTGTCACAGGACTTAGACATAGGGTAAAGTACTGGAGAACATGCTGTAAAGGCATAAAGTAAAACAATTTAAAACTGGATTTTCATTATGATGTGATATTCAAATCTATTGTTGAGCAAGGTTGCTTGTTGTAAGAGCTTGATTTTTCGCCCGTTTCTAGGCTTTGCCTTATTTCATAACATGATTCATTTTTGAAGTTGAGGTCAACTGGTCAAAAGTGATGCTTAATCGCCATTTGTTTGTATAAAGACGTGCTTTCATTTCACTGGTAGTTCGATATAAAACTGTGCATAATAATATTGCCAAATCGGTCGAGTTTTAAATGGATTTCAAGTTCTTCAATTTTTATGTAAACTTATAGACAAATAATCGACCTAAGAGCTTCGAATACAACAAGCATTCTCCTTTGACTATTGACTAATCGCGAGTCCCGCCCGTCTACTCCATAAGCCTAGCCCATTGACCCATCGACTCCGACAGGAAATTCAAATTTGAATTTCAATGGCATTAATATGAGAAATATTTGACCAGTAGCGTATAAGAAAAAAGGGGAATGGCTGGTTGGCAAAATAAAAGTCGTAGCTACATTTCTGATGTGCTGTATTGTCGACGTTAAGGTGCTATACCTTCAAGAATAACTTCCAGTCTAAGTGAAAGGTTTTATTGGTCGACTTATCATTTGATTGGCAGCTGCGTATTATCAATCATTACTTATTAAGGAGTCAAGATTTAGATTAACTTCATTTTTAGACAGCCGATATTCGATAAAGCGTAGTACTCTCACATCGAAAAGCGTCCTTATTTATCACCTGTTGGCGAATGATAAGTGGTGTTCCGATTAGCTAGAATGTCATGGTTCAAATGCTTGCATAAATGACGATACACCATGGTTCGCTGCGCTGACAGGACTGAGATACTCATAAAAGTGACGTTAAACTATCAAGTTTGCACATACATTTACGATGGTTACATACACCTTATGCTAGGCATGGCTGATTCTATCCCTGACAAAATGTACAATGACATTCCTCCTTTACCTGAGATCATTCCTGTTGTATGTAAACAAATTGTGTCAGTTCAGCACATTCGTGACTGGTTCTTAAAATTTTATGCAAACAATAAGCTATGTCACTCTAAAAAATTTGCTTGTTTTGTTGTCTGAATAACAGATAATTTGATCTTAAAATCAAGCAAACAGTTATCCTCTATGTATTGCTATTTACTTATCAAATATATTTTAGAACCATAATAGTAGCGACTTGTTTAGTCTATTTTTGCCCCTTGTGCTCTGCAATCACTTTTTTACTAGTGTTATAATGTCAGGATGTTTTTCAGAGTTGCGCATTTGAAATTTATATGTTCACGAAATCGCTTCGTGATATCAAGCAGGCTTTAAGCATTCAGTTGTATGCAAAACACAAAATTAAAAGAATAACTAGTATGAAGGATATCGTTTTGTTCTCAGTTGCTGGCTGTCAGTCAATAGTGGATTAATATGGGCATTTGTTGGTCCAGCGATGTTAATCATCATTGTGAGTAACAACTCTAAATATTTCTAATGTCGACTTAATTCCAAGATCTATCTTTCTATTTGTTCCAAATACCATTATTGCATTGTATAATCATATATTTATACGTAGTCTAGCCTAGTTAAAGGTGGTAGCACTGAACACAGAAAATTGTTCTCTTTCAATAGAAAATATGTTTCGAAGGTCTTCAAGTTGGATGATAAAATTTTATGTAGAAAAGAAAGGAAGCGTATTTAGTTGAGACTATTGATTTCTTTTACACCGTTTTTTTTAACTCCAATTATGTTCAACCATGTGTGATTTGTTTTCTTATAGTTTGATAAATAAGAGAAACCCTTGTATCTATTTAAATCGAATTTGATATACATACGTTCAATATCTAGGTGACAGATATTTGATTCGGTAATCTGTATCTAATTTTTCTGCAGGCAAATTTTGTCCAACTATGTATAGTAATTAAAGCGATGTTCAACGTCAAATCACTGAAAGACAAATCGAAAGTTGAGAAAGTAAGGTAAGTCAGTTTTTCAGTAAAAGTGGCTCTTGAACAGTTTATTGACGAAAATGTTTGGCTTTTATTTTCTAAATTTCTAACTTTAATGCATTCAAGCAATTGATAGAATGGAATTAAGCTGATTATTGAAAATGACTGTTCATATCTTTAATAGAAAGAAAAGAATCAAAGATAATTTTAGTTATCTAAGGCCAAATAGGTCAACGAAGTACAACCCAATGGAGCCGAAATTCATCATGTACATACGTTATCCTTCATTTCACCGTAAAGTGCCTTATTTCCATGACGTATAGATTACGTCATTGGCTTCCGCTATCAATTCAGTCGTCATCGACATCTACCCAATTCTAACGATTTTCTCTTTTTTAAAGTTGTGAACATTCATTTTCATTACGAACCCAGCTTAACCGCCTTTTAACCAATGTCTGAAAGCATTACAGTGAAAACTGAAAGCCATTTTTTTCTTTCAAAATCGGTGCAATAGCCACTTAAAGAATTGACCAAGAAAATTTCTCTGAATGATTTTGAATGTATTAGAATAACAAAATTAAGGCGATCAGGGAATGACTTGTAACGAAAGAATGACCCATCTTGGAAGTGCGAAATGTATGGATCTATGTATGAATTCAATTAATTGATAGCATCCATCCATACCAAGATAAAATCTCCCCTACTTCCACTTCTGCCATCGCATTCTAATTGTTTGTTTTAAAATGGTTTCTCGAACAAAAAGATAGTCTGTAAATCAGTTTTAAAGTTGTAGTATCTCCTGGAAAAATTTACGCAAAAATTCTTTAGTCTTCAAACGATGATTCATTTGATTTTTTTTTTTTTTTTTTAGATTTAGTTTTATTAGCCTTTTTTATTAAGAAATTCTAACCAGACATTGAAAAGCAGTTTGTCAATCAGGCATTGAACAAGTTTTTAATTTTATTTGATTAACCAACGTCACTAAGATCTTAAAGTTTCTAGAGTTTCTCCATTCTTATGAAATAATCTTTTTACTTGATTTTTATTTTTATCAGTGGATGGATATTTGCCTTAAATACAGTTTATTTAGATGAAATGTGTGTCGAAATTCTGGGAAAGATCTGATGTTGTTCTCTTTTACTTCTACACGATACTTTTTATCAGAAATACTTTTTTAAATTCATTTATTCTCTCAGGACTGGTGTAAGATGTCTCTGTGTGTTGTTGCCGTTAACCGGAGGTACTTGGGTTATTGGCGTTTTTTATGTGAATGAAACTATGGCATGGATACAGTACCTTTTTGCCGTTTTTAATGGTCTTCAAGTAGGTTAAAGTATTTGCCCTCCTCCATTCTTTCGTAATTTTAGGTAGTTTGCCTCATAACCATTAACATTATCAGTTCAATTTCGATTTATAATTCTATTTGTTTTATCGCGTCATAAATCTATGTTTTAGAATTAACAATGTTCTCAGTATAATCTTTCGTAATAATATATATAGTGTATAATGAAAATTTAAAAAAAAAATTTATTCATTTTTGTAATCCTCTTTTTTAACAATGTCTGCTTCGAGTACAATAATCATTTTGTTTGTTTTGTTTTAGTGTTTGCTCCACTGGCCGGTGATCTATCATGTCTAGGTATCTGTCGTGGGTGCGTGCGTCCATCCATTAGTCCTTAGACTTTTCTTTAAAAATTCTTCTCAGAAATGACTGGTCAGATCTTGTCGAAACTTTACAATGCTGCCTAAATAGTCTTCTATTAGATTTCTTTAAATAATAATATTATATGAAAAACTCTGTTTGCCACGACGCAAATATAAATCCTTACAAACCAAATTTCCCACAAACAAGGCTTCTATTGATGGGGCCTTTCTAACAGCATTAAGATGTAGTTATCCTTTTGTACCTAATAAATGGTTTAGGAGAGGGAGAGACAACATATACTATTTTGTAAATCAGTCTTCCTTATGTTACATCTTAGTAGGCTGTAAGACTTGTACATGCTGACGAACACTGTTGGTTGATCTTTATGTAACTTTATCATAATATCAGCGTTTTATGACTCAATGCAAAAAGGAAAGCTAATTGTGTGTGCAATTAATTCCTGTCAGATTTTAATGCAGTTTTCACCAAATATTTGTCTTCACCTAGTACATACTATCAGGGTTTGTGATTCAGTGGTGCGTTACGAAATAAGAAACATTTTTTAAAAAATCTTGTGTCGGTATATCATGGGTGGTAAAGTTTGGAACGACCTTCAAAATGAGGTAGTGAATTTCTGTTCCAATCGCACATCCGGGAACTCGCGAGTTTGGTCCAAAGGCTAGAAACAGGTTAACAAAGGTAGGTGTCGGTGGTTCTTTTTATTTTTTCTAAGTTTCTAGCGAAAAATGGATAATTATGGCAATGCTGTGTAGTGTAAAGATGACTTCTCGACGCATACGGCCTTAAACTGCGGTTGAAACCGAAATAATTTCCGCTTGGTCGTTTTTAAAACTTCGAACACGATGTTGCTTTTTCACAACAGTTTGTCAACAACTGACACCTTTTTGCATAATTTGTCGTTTTCCACGAAGAATACAGCCCCGGTACGCTCGCCCTGGGGAAACGAGCACTCTGTATTACATATCCTGTTAAAAATGGCAACGGGGCGCAATATTTAAACAAATTATTGAAAAAATTGCAGTAGAGGTCGTTCCAATAAGTTGGAGCTCGTTCCAATTGGAATGAGAGCGTTCCCAGTGCTCATCTGTTTTATACAATGAAATTAATATCTGTGATATCAGACAAGCCAAACTCAGACAAAAATGATGGCGTTCGAAGTACTGTAATATTATGAGGTTTGAAAGCGATTCTCCTACGACTGCTAGCTTGCAAATGACCGTTTGTAAGCGGTTTCTGGCTTGTGGTTAAACTTGAATTGTTCTTTGCGAAGCTTTAGATAGTTTTTATGTGTAAACCGATTTTCATGTTTTGTTGCTCTTTTTAAGACTTTTGGAACGCAAAAGGATTGTGTCACAATCTTATTTTTCTTGATGTATTTCAGGAAAGTGTGATTTAAAAAAAAGTATCAGAAAACTTTTGCAAAGACAATACATGCGATTCTTGCTCTGTTGGGTTTTCGTGTCGTAAATTGTTTCGCTCTTTCTGTTGTCAAATATACCAAACAAAAGTGAAAAGGCTACACACTTTGACAAAGGGGTTAAGTGGTACCTGTAACAAAACTCACCTAAACAAGCTTATGGCATGGGACATGTTTTGTTCCATCTGCCCGTGTCATGAGCTCAAGTTTGCCATTTTGGTTGAAAACACCTACAATATCATTTCTATATAAGGTTACACTGCAACAATTTCATATAATTTGGAACGACATTGCATCAAATATTCAATCATTCCAAGTGGACTATGATAGGCTACGAGTTCGATCCCCGGCTGGGATATGGCCGGGTATGACTGGCACAGCTGGCGAGCCAGCCAGCTGAAATAAGCTGAAATTGACGACCCAGGCTAGATGATTTTTTTTATTCTATTATATATTTCGTCAATGAGGACTGAGAAGGAGCAATTGTAACACAGAAAAGTATTTGCATTAAACAAAATTACCAAATAATTGCTTTTATTGACTATTTTGCTGTGTTTTTCACAACACGAATGTAAAAAAGCAAAAATTGACAATTAAATCACCGAAAAAAGTCAATTTACGCAAAATTTGACAATCTTGTTTAATACAAATACTTTTCTATGTAGCATTTGCTACTTATTAATAATCATTAGCAAATTATTTATTAGAATTATAGAATTCTGGATCGCCAATTTCAGCCTATGCGGCTTGCCAGCTTTACCGGATCCGGGATATGCCTGCCATGTTGATGACACAATGTTCATCCGGATTCAATAATTGTCAACTGCCTATTTTTGTCTGACTTGGGCTGGTCTGATATCACAGATATTAATTTTATTGTATAAAACAGATGAGCACTGGGAACGACCTCATTCAAATTGAAACAAGCTCCAACTTATTGGAACGACCTCTACAGGAATTTTCTCAATAATTTGCTTAAATAATGCGCCCCGTTGCCATTTTTACAGGATATGTAATACAGAGTGCTCGTTTCCCCAGGACGAGCGTACCGGGACTGTATTCTTCGCGGAAAAACACAAATATTGCTAAAAGGTATCAGTTGTTGACAAACTGTTGTGAAAAAGCAACATCGTGTTCGAAGATTTAAAAACAACTCAGCGGAAATTATCTCGGTTTCAACCGCAGTTTTGGGCCGTATGCATCGAGAAGTCATCTTTACACGACACAGCATTGCCATAATTATCCATTTTTCGCTAGAAACTTAGAAAAAATCAAAATAACCACCTTTGTTTACCTGTTTCTAGCTTTTGGACCAACCTCGCGAGTTCCCGGATGTGCGATTGGAACAGAAATTCTCTACCTCTTTTTGGAGGTCGTTCCAAACTTTACCACCCGTGCATCTACTCCCATAGTTCTCTATGCAATCGGTGAAATTTTATCAAAGTTGAGTCTTCATTTACCTGGCGCTTATTGTCAGCGTCTTTGGATCAATGCTGTGGCACGCAAAAAGAAGAATTATTGTCAATCTTTTTGAGTGCACAACCTCTCCTACAATGCTTGGTGAATTTTGTTGAATCAAATGTAAACTTAGATTTGAGACATTTTGTCACTCGTTTACGAATTTTGTATTTCGATACCCCTTATCAATGTCTGAGAGGACATTGGATTTGAAACTTTTCTGGTTGCAAATCACAAGATAGATGACAAAATACCTTCCATTCAAGAAATCCTTTGTAATGTAATAACTTCATAGATTCTCTACAGTGTTTTTTTTTTCAAATTTTGTGATTGATACCTTTAGGTATTTTCCCAACGAGTTCGATTTTGTTATGCCTTTCATATTTCATTTTAATAATGTATGACTTGTTGTTCAATGACAGTTATGAATTTTTTTGAATCAACAGTTTTTTTTTCATTTTGTCAGGGGTTGTTGTTGCCTTGAAGCATTTCACTAGTTGTTGTAAGAATTGTAATGAGCAGATAGTTGATTTTAAGAGTAAATAAGAATTTTTATCAGTTGAGTGAAGATCAAAATGCAGAGTTATTGCCATCATGTTGTTTGTAATGGTGACAAACTTTAACCAGGGTCATATGTTCTATTTTGTTTGTCATTAAAATTCTTTCTCATGTTCTTGGCCCTTGTCTCTCACAAATGGATGGATAATCGTAAACCTAAGGTTGGTAGCAGCTGGAGGCTTGGAAAGGATGAAATGGTAGTATTGGTGCGAGATATACCAGGAATACATTGTTAGGTGCTCCGGTCGCCGCTATATTACAAATCTTTTGTGCTTAAATTCTCGGTAGGGGGGAGTTTGTATATCTTAATAGTTTATCTTCATCATGTCTGTCTTTAGGTGTTATACACTTCATTCTTTGGGCTACATATTTCAGTCCGTTCAGCGACGTAGGCTCTCTAGGGCCCCACATTTTTTTACTATTAAGCCATAGAATTGAAAATTACTAATATACTTTCAGGGTTTATTCATCGCGTTTTTCCATTGTGTCTTAAATTCTCAGGTAAGTCTTATCTCTATTAACATTGGTATCGCAAAATGAGTTCCAAAGCCGCTAATACATTAGTACTTACTACTCAGTCAAATACCTGAATGCAAAATCTGAAAAGAATCCCTATTGTCATCATCTGTTTGAAAAAAAAACGAGTAAGTGATATAAGCTACAATAAAGATGCAGTTGATTAAAAAACTGATAAGTGAGAAATGCTGAATAAATCGACTAAAAGAGGTCAAAAGAGAGAACTTGATAAGTATATGAATGTTTGCTTCAGACTTATTCAGACTGTGCAATGTTTTTTGTTTTTTTTTTTTTATTTTTCAGCAATTAATAGTTGTTCAATAATCTATTGCTTTAAATTATCAATATCGACATCTGTGCATTATTTACACCGTTCCAATATTCGCATTATAGTTTATCAACCGTGTGTTCATCTTCTCCCTTTAATATCACGTTCTGGCTTATTTTCACTCATAAATGTCACAGAAAAACGATTGAAAAATTGCATTATTTTCATATATTTCATTTTTTTAATATAACTAAAAGATTACTCTAAATACACTTCATTTTGCTGCATATCATGAACTGTTGACAGAGCATATACGAATCTTTAGGTAAGAATTACTTTGTTATTTGTTCTCGTTTATTTTTCTTTCATTATAATAGCAAATCGGTGGCCTTAATCTTCAATTTTTGTCATTTAGCACAAAACTTAAATATTAAGGACCGCAGAAACATATAGAAACACAACCTCTCCTAAATAATTAGTTTTACCAAAGAAAATTATTGATAACCATTTTAAGCCGCTTTCAGGTAAATCAGAGGATTGTTTTGGTAAATGTATAACCACTTTTCTACATCATTACCAAATTTCAAAGAGATTTACCTCTCAGCTTTAATGTTCAAATATATTTGTTTCGATAAACCCGCTCTTCAGTCGAAACATAGACCTTGAGGCTTGCGGTTTACCAAGTTTGTTTATCAGAACAAACCAGGGTATTTTCCCGATAGCCTACGTGGGCTATTTATCTATTTTAAGATTAAGCCGAGACAGTTGCAAAATTATTTGGTAATTCACGTGGTGTGAATAACCGTTGGAATTCCGCATTCATTTTGAATTCGCTCAAATTAACGTCATTGTTACGTAATCAGGAGTAATGTTCGCTAGCCGGTCTTCAATTCTTTAAAACTCAGTCCAAAACTGCCATAAGCGTCAATACGAATATAGGCACTTACCGTAGTATTACGTTTACCATTTTATGTGACATTATTTAGGACGCTTGTTGATTCGCTTGTTCATTCCTTACCTTCTGTTGACTTAGGGTCATATGTAAATGAGGTCGTCAACGAATTCCTTGATATCTAAAATAGCCATGGATTCCGCCGAACCTTTCCAATATTAACAAAACAAATTAGTTTAAGCTTATCAGATAAACAATACAATTACGACTCATATTGAAGTGTGAGGCGTCCATTTGAGCGAAGTGTCTCTCTAAACAAAACAATAAAACTATGTTCTGTATATTTTCCTCCTAGTTCCCCTGTAGATGTCAGAAAACTTGACAATCTTGTTGACCAGTTACCTCGGCCTTTTATGCTTATTGGAGATTTCAAGTCTCATCACAAATTATGGGGATTTTCAAATACTGACGTAAAAGGTCGTACTGTTGAAGATTTTGTAACTAGGCTGACTTGTTTTGCAAAATAATAAATCTAAAACTTATCTTCATCCTGCAACTGCAACTTATTCATCATTAGGTTTAACTATTTGCAGTCCAGATATTTTCCGGATTTTACTTGGAAAGTCATTTCTGATCTTCATGGTAGCGACCATTTTCCAATTCAGGTCTCTGAATTAGGACATCTGTACAGGAGCGCCCTAAGCGTTGGAAACTCCATAGAGCTAATTGGGAACTTTTTAAAACGACATGTGAGCCGTCAATAAATCCAGAAGTCTTTGATGAATCTGAAAACTCTGCAGAACTTTTGACATCTTTACTTCAATCTGCTGCAGAAAAAGCCATTCCACAAACATCGCCTGATCCTAAAAATCCAAACAAGCCATGGTTTAATGACGACTGTAAAAAGGCTATAGCTGAGAGAAAATCTGCTCTCAGAGTATTTGGCCTTAGGCCTACGAAGGAAAATCTTTACAAGTTTGAAATTACACGGGTGAAAGCTCGTAGAACTATCAAACAAAGTAAACGTTCGTCTTGGAGGCAGTATGTTTCCAGATTGAATAAGATCATCTGTCAAAAAGACTTGGGATATGGTACGGAAAATCAGTGGGAAGAACACGTCACTAATTTTTGGTCACCTAAAAAGAGATGTTGATAGTACAGTGTCTTCCAAACAAGACATTGCCACTGTATTGGCAGATACATTTGCCAAGAAATATTCCTCTTCTAATTATTCATCCACCTTCCAAAAGTTTCAAGGTGAAAAAGAAAAGTCCAAGCTTAATTTTAGTTCCAGGAACCCGGAACACTACAATAGAGACTTTTCCATTAAAGAGTTGAAGAAAGCTTTAAAAAGTGTCGTGATACTGCTGTTGGTTCTGATAATATTCGTTATCAGTTCCTCAAAAGATTAACATCTCGATCCCTTCTTAGTTTACTTAGAATTAAGAGCCAGGTTTGGAAAGCGGGAAGCATTCCAGCATCTTGGCGGGAAGCTATCGTTATTCCAATAGCTAAACCAGGTAAAGATTCTACGAACCCTTCAAATTATCGCCCCATTGCTTAAATTAATTGCATCTGCAAAACCATGGAAAGAATGGTTAATGATCGTCTTGTTTGTTTTTTAGAAAAAAAATAAACTGATTACGTCAGTCCAAAGTGGCTTTCGTAAACAGAGAAGCACTCTTGATCATCTTGTCCGCTTCCAGACTTTTATTCGAGAAGCTTTCATAAAGAAAGAACATGTTCTTTCTGTCTTTTTCGATCTTATAAGTGCTTATGATACCACTTCGGTTTTCGAGGTCGCCTTGCCTATTTCATTTCTGCATTTTTAGACGAACGTGAATTTAGAGTTAGGGTTGGAAATACTTTTTCTGATCCACACGAACAAGAAATGGGTGTTCCACAGGGAAGTATTTTATCTGTGACATTATTTAGTGTCAAAATTAATAACATTGTCAAAACTGTTTGTCCTGGCGTGGAATGTTTTCTTTACTTTGATGACTTTTGTATCAGTTACAGATCAAAACTTAGGTATACAATTGAAAGGCAGTTGCAGCAAGTCTTGAACAACCTTACCAAATGGTCAAACGAAAACGGCTTTAAGTTTTCGAAGACCAAAACCAAATGTATGCACTTTTGTCAGTCAAGGAAACCGCACGCCGATCCCGAACTAAAACTTGACGGAGTGCCGATTGAAGTTGTTCCAGAGTTCAAATTTTTAGGGCTTCTCTTTGACTCTAAATTCTCATTTCGTCCACATATTGATTATTTGAGCAATAAGTGCCAAAAAGCTCTAAATCTTTTACGTGTTGTGTCCCATATGGACTTGGGAGCCGATAAACAGTTCTATTGCAACTTTACAGGTCCCTTGTCAGATCTAAGTTAGATTATGGCTGTGCTGTTTACGGCTCAGCGCGCCCTTCATACATTCGCAAACTTGATTCTATTCATAATCAAGGCTTGCGCTTAGCGTTAGGCGCTTTTAGAACATCACCACTGAAGCCAATGAACCATTTTTTTAATTTACGTCGAAAGAAACTCTCCATGCAATATTATCTTAAGTTAAAGTCTAATCCTGACAACCCACTTACAAAGTTGTATTTGAACCTAAGTACAGGGAGGAATTTGAAAAGAAAGCAAAAGCTATACCACCTTTTAGTTTACGATTTGAAACAGATATAAATTCTCTAGATTTCGATCAAGAAGATGTTGCCTAATATACAGTTAACACTGTACCCTTATGGACATGCAAAAGTCCCACTTATCTTTATGACCTAGCTCCAAGCAAAAAGGGTACTACAGACCCTGTTGTCTTTAAAACAATTAGAGATGAAAGAAAGGTACATATTGCATGAAGAGATTTATACTGATGGTTTGAAGGACGGAGAGAAAGTTGCTTCGGCAGATTTTCTGACTCTCGCAGAATCAATTAACAAACGGGACAGTGGACAGTTCCGTTCTTAATAAATAGTTTCGTTCATCGCTATTTATAACCATTACCGTATATCATAATTTTAACTGTTCCCCGATTTCAAATCGAAGTGCATTCAATAGACAGGAAACCAAACAGCAGATGATGCGCAGAAAATTCAACTGTTTCCGGTTAAAGACAGTCATGTAAAAACTTGATAAGAAGAATTAGTTTAAATCAACCTTCATGCCACCTAAGGGCAAAAAAGACTGTTATTAAAACCACCACATCGGCGCTGTATTATCGTAACCGAAGGACAGAAGAAAGACCGTGAAAGCCAATCTAGGCAGATATCGGGGGCGAAAACCAAACTGACTGTTTCAAACGCTGAAATTACAGAAATCATGGTTGAAATTATAAGAGTATGAAATACGAGGAGAAATCTAGGATGACTGTTATTTGCCTTGTGACAAACCTCGGGTAAGGATGCTCAAAATGCCATACTTGCACACAATCATTTAGAATCGAAATATCACGGTCAGTCTGCTAACTACAATGTGCACCAAAGTGACTTTGTCAGAGCTACCTCCAATATGCATGAAAAAAAATGACTAAGCTGTGCTATGAGAACTACTAAATCTTATGTTGGCCCCTACAAGATTAGAGTGGGTTAGACTTGAAGAACTTGAAAACAGATGAAATTGCTACGTATTCATTAAGAGATTATTTCTTTGTGATACATATTTTATGAGAGAATCATCAATGAATCTACGTACGGCCTAGGAATTTTAACCCCCCCCCCCCTATTAGCATTTTTTCACTTCCCCCACTTGAGTTATTCAATAAGGGAGCCACTCCTCTTGGAAGAAATCCTTGATGCAACACTGATTCTAACCGATATCCTCGACTAGTATCGCTATGACTAAAAGACTAGTCCATGGTAACAAGTGACACAGAGCTACAAGTATGAAAAGTATTGCAAATCACTATTTTTAAAATAATCATTGTATTAAAACGCATTTAAAATCTATTATAACATTTAGAATATTTTCAATGCGTGTTTTTCAAGGTCCACTGTTATTCCCATTTCGAAAAAGTCTAGAACTAGACACATGTATTGGTTTCTGGCCTTTCAGATTCCAACAATCAATATATGTATAAAGCGGGTCGAAAGATTCCTGTACAAAATATTGAGAAATCGCTCACAGGACTTTCAGACCTTTGTTTAGTATTGTTACTGATTTTTAGACTATTTGTGCTTAAATTCTTCTGTTAATTTTATATTTATAAAAGTTTATGGCATCTTTTTATAATTATTATTGCGACGAACATGACCTCTGTTGTCGACGGGCCATAAAACAACACGCATTCATTCAAAAGTCTTTTACATGTAGTTTTGAATATTCCTACAAGTTTAAATCTCACTGTCATAGTTAAAGTTCAGTTAATGTTTACCGGGGTTTTAGGAGCTGTTACTTAAACAGATACGTCTACATTTACATTTGCTATACACCCAAAAAAGGAATTTCTTTATTGTAGATGAAAATGGCCATAGCCAAGAAACGCAAGAAGTATCAGGCATCCAGTGCATTTACTCGATCATCAGGCAAAACAATTTCTATAGTGAGTTCTCTTTCCATTTTTAATCCGGTGTTTATAGCCATAGCTGCACACATGCTATTTATGAAGAAAATAAGTTTAATTTATTAGTTGTAACACAGGCATCGGACTCACATGAAAATATCAATACATGTATTTAAATTGCTTTTTATCATCTTTACAATATCGCGTTGCAATTACACCTATTTCATATCTATTGGTTGTTACCAATGACAATCACTTGGTGGGGGTAATCTTGCTACAGTTTTTATTTTTCTCGGGCTCGGACACTTGGATGTAAAAAAGGCGCTTTTTAATTTTCAATCCCTATCCTGCAATCATGTTTCAATGTATATAGCTTTTAACGCTACAAATGTGAACAAATATGTATGCATCTCTCTCTCTCTCTCTCTCTCTCTCTCTCTCTCTCTCTCTCTCTCTCTCTCTCTCTCTCTCTCTCTCTCTCTCTCTCTCTCTCTCTCTCTCTCTCTCTGTCTATATATATATCTCAAAAAATTTAATGGAAAAAAAGTTTATTAAGTTTATGTTTCAGCCAAGACCTTCCAGTTCGTCAGGAGTGTTTAAAGATATTTACGAAAGTTGCGTTAGTTACGATGGTAGGTATGGGTTTTTTTCTCTAAAAATCATTCAAATGTGTCTGAAATAGCTTTAAAAGAGATGAATCGCTAGAAACAAATATAGATGAAATTTTTATAAGCAACTTTTCTTGATGTTATTGTAGCGAATCGCTTGGGCGGACGATTTCTCCTTTTCCCATAAACAATATAAAGTTAAGTCATCGGTTAAGAACAACGCTTTTATGTAGTCTTTAGTTCAATAGAAAAATAACTTTGGATTTGATTATATTCCTTAGGAGCGACGTAGTTATAAAATATGCTAATAATTAAATTCTAAATTACTCAAATTTTCCCTTCACCATTTATCAATTATATACTAAACTTTTATTTCTAGGCTGCGAGAACATTTTTTGACAAAAATTGCTTGTAGCTGCGAATTTGTCAATTCATCAATTTTGTTCCTGTAAAGAAACTATGTAAGTAAGGTTATCATATAATGTTGAACATTTGTATTCCAGACATACGGGAAGGGAGGAACTATGATGACTTCAGCAAGGTTACTAGAGAGGTATGTTCACCATATTGTCACGAATTTCTTTACATACAGTACTTTAAATTGATCTTTATAGATTTTTCGAAATAGTTTGTTATCGTAAAATAACTTATAAAAATATTAATATAACGGCTTTACATGTTCTGGAGTGTTAAATTTTTATATCAACTAAGAGTATTGGATTTATACTCCTTGATTATAATTACGTTTGTCGTAAATATTCAGACAGTCAGAGGCAGAAGACAAGATATATAAGTAGAGTAATATATATTTTAGAATAATTTTAACTTGAAAACAATGAGCTATAGTTTGTTACAGACTGCCTGTAGATTTCGGAAGGTTTATTCGCTAACGTCTTACTCCAAACTTATTCGCTGAGAAGTAACTTACTTAAGGTATTTTTGCGAAGAAGAATGAACCTAAATAACTAGTGTCTACTTGTCGCGTTTTTACATGTTGATATTATATTATCACAACGTTAGGATGTATTTACGCCTGTGAATTAAAGAAAATGAAATATTTGTCGATCAAAATAAAATATTTTTGTATGTAAAGAGGTTCGTGACATTTTCTTCAGTGAAAAAATCTAAAATTCAACGTAAAGATCAGTGATATAATAAAATACTTATAACTGTTTGCATATGCGAGTTGGGTGAGCATGGTTATAAATTATATTGACAAAATGAAGCACGCCGTTCACTAAACTTTTGAAAATATTCTACTTCCTTTAAAATATGGATCAACTTTGCATAACTACGCTTCATTTCAGCTATAAAATAGAGTCATTTTATTACAAACAATTATAGATTGATTAAATGAATGCGTTTAACGCCACTTTGAACAGTAATTCAGTCATATCGCGTCGGCTGGAGCACCTTACAATGGATTCCTAGTATTTTTCACACCAGTACTACCGTTAGATCCTTTACTAGCCTCCAGCTGCTATCCCACTTAGGTTTACGATAATCCACCTATTGGTGGGAGACAAATGTCGGAAAGGATATGTGCCGCCGCCGGGGATCGAATCCATGACATCCCGTGATTGAGAGTCTAATGCGCCACCGACTGCGCCATGACGGCGGCCCTCTCAAGCATTTAGTAGGTATATAATTAGCTTCTGTAAATTCTTTAGAATCTATATGATAGAATTATTTGGCGTAGAATTTCCTGATATTTGAAATTTCAATGTGCGCTTGTTAAGCTGTCAATTCTTTTATGGACAAATTTAGTTAAGTGTTAATTGTTGATACTGTATTCAGTTTCAATATCACTTATTACTATTTCTTGTAAAACAGTCAATTATTCCAATAAGGGAGACAACTCATTAAGAATATTACTTTGACTGAAATGGTTACATTCTTGTTGAACTAGAATATTAGAAAGATCTATTGAGAGTTCACAGAATCATCAAAAATTGTCATTCACTAGATTTTTTAATGTTGATCGATATTGCGTGATAAACGGATTGAATGATTATTTCTTTTTCGAGTAATAAAATCCCCCAACTAAAAATACGACATTCAATTACAAATACAAGATGTAGATCATGGATTTGATTTTTTACTGAGTTTGATTTTAAATGTATCCTGAGAATTCTGTCCAATTCTCACAATAACAACGTTGCATTTACTAATCCGATAATCTATCGTTATCAACTAAATAAAAATGCGGATTTTCTGTATTTTCTATTTGTACTTTTTGCTATTGATATGAAAAAGGCAAAGCCTCAGAACGATCGCAGTTTCTATTTATCGACAGTTTAAACTTCCAAAATGTATACGAACTCCATCATGTCATATCATTTGGAATTGAAATTGTTGCTATCTTAAGTACAATAAGCAATATCCAAATACACTGTATCTATTATTAAAATTTTAATCACTATCGAAGCACAGAGAAGAAGAATTTTAAAGTTTTCCTTCTTAATATCTATGTAAAATCAGGGATCGCACAGAAAAAGGGCTAATTTTCAGAACACGGCAATTCTTTGAAGTATTTTGGTAGAGGGTCAATAGATGATGATTTGTACCAAATATCAAAGCTCTAGGCCTTATGGCTTAGAAGGAGATTTTTTTTAAGTTTTTCACTCCGTTGCCAAAGCAACCAGAGTTCCTCATGGATTTCAATTCTTTGAAGTCTTTTAGGAAATGGTTAATAGATCATAAGAATTAACAATTACTAGGTCAGTATGGAGAGTACTCAAGTCGCAGGACATCCACACATACCATGCAAGATCTAAATAGATATTCACTTGTCAAAGGATTACGTAAGCGGCCTGAGAGGACATGATGAGCAGCTTTTAAGACAACCTTGGCAGGATTTCAATCTATACGCCCTCCCCCCAGGGACTCAAGTGTTTTCAATTTTGCATCATAAGGGTCATTGCATAACTCATTAATGCACAATTCTGGTGTTTGAAGCTGTGAAGTATCAAAGTTAAGGAAAACTCAGTGGAACAAGAGAAATTGCTAAGTCACAGTTTCTCCTTTCTTAACAATAATTTCTACCTTATTTTAAATGTAGCAGTCTTTGAAATGTTGACTGCACCTTATTTCAGTTTAGCCTAGTCCAAAACATTGTCGCCTTTATAATGGATTCAGATTTTGTAGGCCAGCACCTTCTTTCAACTCGGACCAGTCTAAAAATGTTCTGATGTGGTAATGTGTTTTAACACATTAACACATGAGAAAAATTTAGATTGGTTAAAATCTGAAGACCAGGTTCGATCCCCGACGGCGACACTCATCCTTTCCGACTTTTTGTCTCCCACCAAAGGATCGATAATCGTAGACCTATGTGGGATAGCAGCTGGTGGCTAGGATAGGATGTTATGGTAGTACTGGTGTGAGAATTACCAGGATTCCATTGTTAGAGAGGGTGTGTAAGTAAAAAATGTGTATGTTATGAGATACCATTTATTACTTGAGTATAAAATACTCAATTTCAGAGGTCTATAGCGACTTCATAATTTTTCACGGGACTTGAATCATCTCGAAAAAAATATCAATGGTAATTAAGAATTCTAGAGCGATATAATTTTGCTAAAAATCTGCAGAAATCAGCACAGGTCACCCAATGGATGAAAACAACGCTTTCAAAAGTCAAGTATATTTCAGAAGTTTCCTATGGAAGGAGCAAAGTCGAAAAAATTAAATCATAAAATAATAAAAGATTATAAACGAGCGTGATCATATTGCAAAAAATAAATGAACTGCCCAAATGCACTTCTGTCACACAAATGATTTCCTGGCCTAAAACCTACCACTAAATTCTACCAAAAATTGAAAGGGCAAAGGCCTCGGATGTTTTTCGTTAGAGAGGTATGTCTAGAAACATGACATTGCTCAAAACGGATATTTACAAATCGCGAGGGACCTTCTTGAAAATTTGATTTAAAGGGAATATCATCTTTTTATCGGCAATTAAGAAATCAAAGTAGGCCGTGCAAAGAAGCTTCTACAATCATTTTTGGTTCACTTACTTGTAGCTAGGAAAAAACTCTTACTGATTCGAGAAAAATATTACAAAATTGTGCGACCGAGATTTGATTTGTATATCTTAAATGTTATGTTCCCCTGGATCAATCTTGGTCCCCTCATGAGAAATGACCAATCTTTTATTTTTTTATTTTTATTCAGACTTAGCGCATAGCTCTATAGGATACCTCACTTTAGATTCATGCTGATTTGTTTAATCACATGAAAGAAGCGAAAAGGTGAGTTGGGTTAATCTTTTTCAAATTAGATCATAGTTTTACTTGATTCATTATGTGTCTATAGCATCATCATTTGCTCAAGAAAATACATCTGCTTCTGAAAAAAAAACAATTGGTATATTTTTTCTCTTTTCCAGGATTCAAGGCGACAACGCTGGCAATATTCAAGCAGTTTTCTCTAAACAAACAGTATTATTTATATAGATTTAATACTAAGTGCATGTATTACCGTGCAGGAAACGAGAATAAAGACTATTAATAACAACCGTACATCACTTTTTCTTCATCTGATGTCATGGACGGCAACGTAGAATTGAAATGCGCAAAAAATAACCTTAAATGTAGAGGTTAGTATATGCTCATAATAGAACATGTGTAAACACATCTCATGTAAGTTAGATATTCATAATTACATTCTGGTTATTTGTCGTCTAAAACGGCGTAACTAAAACCTATTTTGGCTATAGTTACGCCATTTGGTTCGTCAATCAACAATTATATAACAAGTTTCACAGATTGATAACAATCTGTGTCTCTTTTCACACTTAACTGTATATAGCTTTGTTTCCCATAGGGAGCTTACAGATTATTTGTGTCAGATTATCCCTCTTCCAGCGATTGTCTTTAAGGCTGGTCTTACCTTGTATTCTCAAAACTTTGATACCAATCCACGGCACTGTTTTTCATGGCGCAGAATCTCTTTTTTTTTCTGAAAAGGAAAATGATCATAGAAAATGTTAATCAGAAATTGAAACTCCGGGTTTAGGGGAAAACGGCAGAGTTTTGACACCCTAGAAATTAAATGCTACACGCTTTGTTTTTTAAATTGTGTAACCATATTAGTTCTTATATTTTCTCCAGGGTATTGCACTTTTTATGTGTTTTAACATTCGCGAGAAATATGTCATCTCTAATATGTTTCTGTCATGCAATATTGATAAATGTATGTTCCTGAATTTAGCTGTCGTAACTAAATAAAACAATTTTCTATTTTTGACGTAATTAAAAAACGTAGAAACTCTTGCCAGAGTTCTAAAGAAAAGTTTACTTATTCATTCACAAGATAATGAGGCTATGTTATTCTTGTTTACGTTTATGTATGAAACTAATAACAAAATCACACTTTATAAATACGTGAAGAGGATTGATTCATTAGTGAGTGTTTATATTTTTTATTCATACCTCTGAGAAAACAAAATAGTCTCTTTATTTCCTAATTCCATATCACCAAGCAAAACAAAGCAAATATTCTTTTTGAGCTAACAATTGTAGATCTACTTTGTGCGCTAGCATACGAAGTAGTTTATGCAATCTTTTGTTCATGGAGGTATGAAAAAATCCAGCAAGTCAAAACGCTTGAATCATGGAAGACGAAACTTTTTTGTATGTAACGAAGCTGAGGTCCTTCATGTTCCAAGTAATAATCGTTCCTTTTATGTTAGGGATCATTTTCATACTTACTCTGCAACTTTGTCGCGTGTGAAACTGCTAATAAGTTAATAATTTCTCCTTTTTTACTATGAATGAATTATCATATTCTTTATCAAATACCCGCATCGAAAATATATGATCAAATAATTGTTACACCTGTTTCAGTTTTCTTAAGTTACGTTTTTGTGTGTGTGTGTGTTGAATTTTGACGAAGTGATTATTTGACGTGAACATGAAAAATCATATACGATGAAGAAAGAACCTTTCAAATTGAAACATTTATTGTCACTTCGAAAGAAGTTTTCATTGGTCCTTTCAATATAGTGTAATACCTCGAAATAATGTCTCAGTTTTCATAACAATTTTGAGCAAACAGTTAATAACGCAGTTATACTAACACATTTAGGGACCACAGTAGCTGTAAGAACTTATCTTTTCGGTGTTGATGTTTATTACCTGCTTTTAGTATTTATGATTATAATTAATCAAGTTTTATCATTAACAAATAATGTTCTTTATTTTACCTTTATAAACTACCACTGTTTTTGGTACAAATGGAATTATTTGAAACTTTCTATTTTTGGACGAGACACCAATACGTTGTATTTCAAACTAAATAAAATATAATTATAGGAATTCAGGTAAACGAAAATAATCAATCGATAGATAGAAAGATTTAACTAATTTTGAAACTAGTTAGTCAAATGTAACAAATGGTAAGATGAAGTAACGATTTATTATATCACTTGTATTTAAAATTTTGGATGAAAATATGAACGATATATCTATTACACACGCTTATATAATCTACATATACATTAAATACGTGTGAAATATTACTTTGCACTGCGTTCAGTTAGCAATTTGTGACAACTTGTTACATTTTGGTTGGAATTTATTGCTCATCTCATATACAGCTTCTTGCATTTATAACAAAACAGTTTCACACGTTTCAAAGCGTCGATTTCATAAGGATCTTGACTGCATTATTCATATGAAAGTTTTTAAAATCATAGCGTGGTATTATTTTTTCTATAATAGCGATCAGTTCGTTGTGCCCTAATACATATAAAGCATAATAAATAGATTGAATTTATCATATCAGTTTTGTCTTTTTACTTGATAAGATTTTTACCATTACCGAAAACACTTCATTTTTGGAGTGGCAAAATATGCCTTTGTGGAAGTTTGTTTTACCGGAATCTAACACCACTTTTAAAAGTAGGTCAATCATATCGCGACGGCCTTATCATGGAATCCTGGAATTTTTCAAAACAGTACTGCCACTACATCCTTTCGGGCTAATTTTCACTAAGGTTTACGATTATTGACCCTCTGGTGGGCGACAAATGTCAGAAAGGATATTTGCCGCGAGCGGGGATCGAACCCTCGACCCAGTGATTAGGAGACAAACTACGCTATTGCCGCGACCTCCTTTTGTTGTAGACCCTCTTCAAAACGACAAAATTTTAAGACTGGTCTAAGGTTCAAAGGGTTTGGCACGTGTGATGACAAGTTTAATGCATAAGGATTTCGATGTTATCCGTAACATATCCTATCCTCTATTATAGTGATGAGCCTATCCCTAACTTTTCTTAGTCCAATAATTTCAGGGCATTTAGTGCAGTACCAAAATATCACGCCTGAATAACCCTACGGTTAAGGAACACTAAATATTTTGGTCTCAAATTATAGCATAAGTAAGGACACTAGGAATTTTAAAAATCAAGAACAAATGTTGATTTTTTTTTGTTATTTTCTTATTATTATTATTTATCATTTATTTTTATAGCACTTCATTTTCCTTTATTATTTTTTCTTTAAAAAGTTACGACTGTAATCAGAATGAACTCAAAATGTTAGACTGCTCTAAATAAAAGGTTTTGTAGACGAAAATGTATTTGGATATAAGTTGAAAAATAAATATCCAGTAGGGTTAATATATTTTGGATTAAGAACAAATTGCTTGTTACAAGCAATTCTTCATTTTTCTACAATATTCTATCAAGGAGAAATTCGCAGGGACACAAAAACCAGGAAATGAACAGGAAAAGGTTAGAAGGAAATGAATTAAGTTTCACGGTCATGTTTCGCAGTTTGTCTCTGATTCTTTAATTGTTCTGCTGTTCAAATTGCGTATCTTTCGCCAGTATCTCTTTTATCGATACTTTCTTGCCGGTCACCGAGCTCAAAGAGCTCCCAAAATGCTTCCGTGTCACCTTCCTACCAGAAGGTACAGCTAGATGAAATGGAGCGTGGGACGACAGGCAAGGAAGCCATCCATTCACAAGTGCGGAGCTCCGAGCTCGTGCCAGTGCGGGCCTGTCACGGTATTGGACCTCCGCAATGACGCTGGTCATCGACCCATGATTACGTTCAATGGAGGGTGGCGGTCCGGCGGTATCCTATGGTCTGGCAGAGGCAAGCTCTTGCCTGCGAAGCTTTCCGTAAAAACGTCTTGGCCGCCTGTTCTGCTCCATGAGCCAAATTATAGTGCGCTCTTTCTGTCCGAGTGCTGTGACACAACTTGCGGGCCGTCTTAATAGTATTTGCCGGATCGTAAACGTGAGCAAAGGTGGCCAGAAGTTTTTTATTTAAAATTGCGTTGAACTTTCCATACACGGCTTCAAAGCCGCAAGACGCCCACACTGTGGAAAGCATCCGGGAAACCTTGGCGGTCGACAAGGGTTTTCCGGAAGCCAGACAGAACACTGTTCGGGAGCCGTCACCTTCGGCAACCCCACAGAGGATCGTTAAAGCGATAAAGGCACTTATTTGGAGACTGACAGGTAAGCCACCCCTGACAGGGACGTTTTTTTTGCTAGTTTCTTCTATTAATTGCCGCCGACCAGTGTCCAAATCCACGGTCTTTGCCGACAGCACTTCCTCGAACGTTAGGTTTACCATCGCCCCTGTCCGGGCCCCATATTCCACAATGAGCACGGAAGCAAGGAATTTACTAAGACGTAAGATTTGACAGGGGTCAGTAGATATGTCCCGCATTTTAGATAGTGCCGCCTGCACCAAGTAATGTACCAACAGAGCATGAACACCGATATACTTACTGCCTCCTGTTGGCCCGGATGACTTGATGCTGGCGGCAACCTTTTCTTTTTGTAAAGCCTTCTGAATCCCATCGAAATCGATGGCGAAGGCACCGTAGTCAGTGGATTAGAATTTTCTTATTTTAACAAGATATCTGGCAAAAGACTTGATGATTGCTTTAGAGTAGGGCAGCGAACCAGGCCTGCGGGCCTTGCCGCGCGTCTTCTTTAAATACGCGTTCTATTGAACGGGGTTTAACGCCACTTTCAACAGTATTTCAGTCATATCGTGGCGGCTCGAGCACATAACAATGAATTCCTGTTATTTCTCACACCAGTTCTACCACTACATTTTTTTCCTAGCCACCAGCTGCTATCCCACTTGGGATTATGATTTTCCAGCCATTGGTGAAAGACAAATGTCTGAAAGAATATGTGCCGCCGCCGGGGATCGCATCCATTTACCCCATGATTTAAGATTTGGAGTCTTATGCGCTACCGACTGCGCTTTGAAGGCGGCTTTTATATGAATACATTGCCTGAGCTGGGTGAAGCTATTAACTTGCAAAAGGTACCGTTCTATGGCTAACGCGTAAACCCTGTATCTGCTGGGGGAATACAACACCTCAGCAAGGGACTGTAAATGGCGGGCAAAGTTTCTAGTCGGACCGAAAACCCCCGACCGTCTTCCTGTCTCGTAATTAAGATATTTTGTTTAGGCGGGGTAGGGGATCTTGACTTTGGGGATTCGCTAATAGGCCGGGGCCGCCGTTGTTGCCTAGAAGGGCTCTCAGTTACAGATCGAGAGGGGTGTGGTTGTTGCCGGGCATAGCGGCGCTCTCTCTTTATCGACTGCCTCAGTTTCTTAAAGAATCTCGATTGTTGAGAGTGTAATCAAGACTTCCGCGGGATCTCCGAGTGGCGGACCAATCCTTATCCGGCCCTTTGGACTCTTTGACTGACTGGGTACGGCTCATGCAGTGCTTGTCCCTAAAATGGCGCGGAACCCGTCCGACAATCACTGGACAATCTTTCAATAGACATACCTTTTGCAATTACACCTCTTATTAGGGGGGTAGTCTGGCATAATAACCGTACAGAAGGCAACGATACTCAGTACCAATAACCTCAAAGTGTTGCCGCTTCAAATGTTGCTAAATGCGTTTAGATAGATCCCCACAAACGGGGCCCTATTTAATATTTCTGTTTTGCGGCATTATGAGAAAAGAAAAATGAACTAAGAAATCTTTAAAAAAGAATGAAAGACGAGAGCATTTTATTTAAATGACCTAAATAATAGACTAAAAAAAATAAATAACTCACAGTGAACGATAAATTAAAAAAAATGAAAAGAATAAAAATGAACTAAGGGACAGAATAAGCTAAATCAAAGCGCTGAAAGCGCTGAAAGCCTGAGATATGTATACAGGAGATATATAATCTGGGCAGAAAAAAGTTTGATGGTCGAATTATCGGAGGTGCCACTTTTTACCCAAATCTACTTTCGATTATGCGCAGATCTGCCAATTTGTGCACTAGGGGACACAACCTGCCCACAAAAATTTTCATCCCGTTGAGATATTGTAACGACATATTTACATGTATATATCGTTACATATTTTTCACCCGACCAAAATGCTTTGAAGGGATCTGATAAAGGCCACCCAAGGATGCTTCATGTGAATTTTGTTTGAGTTTGGTTGAATTATGTTCAGTACTTTCTGAGACGATTTTTAAAGTAAAAGTTGACGGACGGACGGACGACGGAAACTACATCATGACAAAAGCTCGCTGGCTTTCAGCCAGTGGAGCTAGCGAGAGAGAGCTAGAGAGTGAGAGAGATGGGGTAATGGAGCGTGTAGCCAGGTTCGAACTAGGAGGCTCTTGCGTGCGATGTGAGTATTCTGCCGCACAGACCAATTTCGTTATGTAAATATGCGCTTTATAATCTCCAGATAAAATGAGCGAGAGAGGGCGGGCGGTCGTTTAACAGGTTAACATGATTAGGTACACCTCTCAAAAGCGGTATGTAGACGTTGCATCCTTTTGGTAGAATTCGAGGGGAAGGGTTAGGGTTTAGGGTTTAGGGTTTAGGGTATAGAGTCTTTGCGAAAATTCGGTCCTTACCCGGTTAGAAGACCCCAACTCTAACCCACTTTTCAAATTAATACTTCCATGTATTTCAGCTGTTATTTTTCCCCGAAGAATATAGCTCAGTAATCAATAATTGTAATTTGATGTGTTTGTTAATTTTCTATTTGAATTTCCTATTTTTTGTTCTTTATTTCATAAATATATATTTATGTACAGAATAAATGAGAATAGTTGATTATTATTTGGTTAGCTTGGATGCATTTTTGAATTGCAATTTGACATTCTTAAAGATTATAAACGCAAATATTACAGTCTAATTAAAACATTGATAGATTAAAATACGAAAAAACAGATTATGCTAATATTTGGAAATTCCGACTTTTGAAAAAAATAGTTAGTTCTTCAACCTGACTATGCAGACCCATGATATTTTATGTATGCATTTACTATCGACAGATGTTTAGGGTTAGGGTTAAGGTTAGGGATAGGGTATAGGGACTTTACGATAGTTCCGTTCTTACTTGGTAAGAGAACGCATCTCTTACCCACTTTTCAAATTTATACTTCCATATATTTCGGCTGTTATTTTCCCCGAAGAATATAGCTCAGTAATCAATATATAATCAATAAAGGTAATTTGATGTGTTTGTTAATTTTCTATTTGAGTTTCCTATTTCTTATCCTTTATTTCATAAATATAGGGTTAGGGTTAATGTACAGAATAATTGAGAAAAATTGATTATTTGGTTAGCTTCGGTGTTTTTCAAGTGCAATATGACATTCTTAAAAATTATAAACGCAAACATTACAGTCTTATTAAAACATTGATAGATTAAAATACGAAAAAACAGATTATGCTAATATTTGGGAATTCCGACTTTTGAAAAAAATAGCTAGTTCTTCAACCTGACTATGCAGACCCATAATATTTTAAGTGTGCATTTATTATCGACAGAGGGTTAGGGTTTAGGGTTTAGGGTTAGGGTTAGGGTTTAGGGTTAAGTTAGGGTTAGAGTAACGGACAAATGACGACATGCACCGCACCAACTTGCACCAACTTGCACCTGTAATGATGAAATCCCTACTTTTCGATGTGAACCATATAAGAAATATCAAAATTTAAGTCCTTTCATTTGATACGTCACTCAGCGTGTCGTTGCAAGGAAGTCTGGCAAATACGTGAGTTAATTACAACTAATATATTTTTTGTTCTTTTTGTGACTTATTTCTCACATTTGATTTCACCATTGTTTATACTTTTTTTTACATTTAAAATAATAAAATTTTGTTCGAGAATATTTTAATTACCAAGTTGTTGATTAACCAGTACCACTGTCTATACCTGTACCTTTACCATGACCTGTGCCTCAACCCTTCCACAACTTGAGCCTCTACATAAATCTTTACTCTGACATGTAACCGTACCTGACCTATACCATGACAATAACCACTACCCAAACGACACTAAGGACAACTACCTTGACCTGTATCTTGACAATTACCATTCTTTCTATCCCTACCTTGACTAGTACTTCTATCCAGATCATAAGGTTTAGGGTTAGGGTTTGGGTTAGGGTTTAGGGTTAGGGTTAGGGTATAGAGTCTTTGCGATAGTTCAGGCCTTACCCGGTCAGAAGACCTCATCTCTGACCCACTTTTCAAATTTATACTTCCATATTTTTAGGCTGTTATTTTTCCCCGAAGAATATAGCTCATTAATCAATGATTGTAATTTGATGTGTTTGTTAATTTTCTATTTGAGTTTCCTATTTTTTATTCTTTATTTCATAAATATATATTTATGTACAGAAAAATGGAGAATAGTTGATTATTATTTGGTTAGCTTGGATGCATTTTTCAAGTGCAATATGGTATTCTTAAAGATTATAAACGCAAATATTACAGTCTAATTAAAACTTTGATAGAATAAAATACCCAAAAACAGATTATGCTAATATTTGGAAATTCCGACTTTTGAAAAAAATAGATAGTTCTTCAACCTGACTATGCAGACCCATGAATTTTTATGTGTGCATTTACTATCCACAGATGTCTAAATAATCCCCGAAAAATTAAGAAAACACTCACATCTTCGTAGGTAGAGTTAGGCTAACCCACTTTCAGATCATTGTCATGGGTTTTCGTGTACCAAAGGAAAATCTTTTGATATTTTTACCGATTATCTAAATAGAATCTAGAACCTTGAAAAATGGCACCACTTAAAACTTTGATTGAATTCAGTACCATAAATGAAATTATGACAAATATTGGAAATTACAACTATTGAAAAAAATAGGTAGTTTTTTTAACCTGGCTGTGTAGACTCCTAATTTTTTATGTGTACGTTTTCTATCGACATATATTCAGATAATCATCGAATAATTATCGAATACACATATCTTCATGGGTAGAGTTAGGATAACCCACTTATGGTCTTAGGGTTAGGGTTTGGGTAAGGGTTAGGGTAAGGGTTAGGGTTAGGGTTAAGAGCAACCTTACGAAGATGAACGAACGCTCGCCGGGGTTGAAAAAGGTCAACCTCAGCAACACGGGAGAGAGCCCGGGGCGGGTGAGTCAAAGTTGAAGACTGTGAGAGACGTCCTCCTGGCTGGCCAATGATCCGGGAGAGAGTTTGGTCGCGTGTCTTTAATAAATAATCATGTGTGCACTTGCACAACCGAGCGTGAGCGTCTGAGTTGAAAGATAGCTGAAGTTCCGACGTTTTTTTCGAGTGATTATTATTTGCGCATTGCATTGCATATGCCGGTATGAACATTGTCCTGGATGGGAAAGTCATTGTGAAATGCAATGGTTGGGGTTGAGGTTGAGGTTGGAGACTTGCGACGGTTGAGGTCGGGGTTCAAAGTCAAGGTGAAAGGTTGAAACTGGTTTGGGGGGCATGTCTTTAATAAATAATCATGTGCACTTGCACTACCGAGCTTGTGCGTATAAGTTGAAAGTTTGCCGTAGTTTCGACGTTTTGTTCGAGTAATTGTTATTTGTGCATTGCATTGCATATGCCGTGTGTGAACATTGTCCTGGATGGGATAGTCAAGGTGAAAGGCAAAGGTTTGGGTTGAGGTTGAGGTTGAGGGTTAGGGTTAGGGTTAGGGTTAGGGTTAGGTTAGGGTTAGGGTTAGGGTTTAGGGTTAGGGTTAGGGTTAGGGTTAGGGTAAGAGGAAAATGGCGAAGTGAGTGAGTGACTTTTAAAAATAGATAGGGTTAGGGTTAGGGTAAGAGGAAAATGGCGAAGTGAGTGAGTGACTTTTAAAAATAGATAGGGTTAGGGTTTGGGTTAGGGTAAGAGGAAAATGACGAAGTGAGTGAGTGACTTTTAAAAATAGATATCACGTGGTATGGCATGTTTCTATTTATAAACATTACGTGTTTGATACTGTTTTGTACTGAGGAAAAGTATTTTTATCAAAAGATGTTTTAACAGTTGTTTCGAATGTAAAACATGATTTTGTAAATAATTAAGAGTTATACTCTGTTAGTGGTGAAAAATTAAAAACGAATTAAAAAAGTTGTGTCTAGTTTAAAATCATTGGACAAAGTAGTCACGTGGTTTCCTGCACATGATGTTTAGTCAGTTCAGTTGCTCAGTGTGTACTGACGTGATCGGACGTTTATAAAATTCATTTGGAAGGATTATTTTGTAGAAGTGGAAGGAAGATTTGTGAGGTGATTAGAATTTGTGTGTGTAGACGTGAATGTGATTTAGTTTGTTGGATTATCCTTTGGAAATTATTGTATGTAGCATAATCGAGGTTAGTGTATTTCAGGGTAATTAGTCATTTTTGAGGTAACGGTCATTTTCATCCTGTACCTAGCCCAATGATGTAGCAAATGCTCATTTCCGGCCTCTGCCTATGCAGGTGACCTTCAATACGTATAAGATTTTCCCTTCGTTGAGACTGAACGCTGTGGGACAAAGCTGAGCCGGGCTGAACTAGGCTGAACCAGGCTGAACCAGGCTGATCCTTTTACTTTTTGACAAGGATGCATCCGTGGAAAGGTTAGGGTTGGGGTTTAGGGTAAGGGTTTAGGGTTAGGGACCTGGTTAGGGTTAGGGTTAGGGTTAGGGTTAGGGTTAGGGTTAGGGTTTAGGGTTAGGGTTTAGGGTTAGGGTAAGGGTTAGGGTAAGAGGAAAATGGCGAAGTGAGTGAGTGACTTTTAAAAATAGATAGGGTAAGAGGAAAATGGCGAAGTGAGTGAGTGACTTTTAAAAATAGATAGGGTTAGGGTTAGGGTAAGAGGAAATTGGCGAAGTGAGTGAGTGACTTTTAAAAATAGATATCACGTGGTGTGGTATGTTTCTATTTATAAACATGACGTCTTTCATAGAATGACTATAATATTTGTACTGAGGAAAATTATTTTTATCAAAAAGATTTTTAAACTGTCATTTCGAATGTAAAACATGATTTTGTAAATAATTAAGAGTTATATTCTGTTAGTAGTGAAAAATTAAAAACGAATTAAATAAGTTGTGACTAGTTAAAATTCATTGGACAAAGTAGTCACGTGGTTTCCTGCACATGATGTTTAGTCAGTTCAGTTGCTCAGTGTGTACTGACGTGATCGGACGTATAAAAATTATTTGGAAGGATTATTTTTATAGAAGTGGAAGGAAGATTTGTGAGGTGATTAGAATTTTGTGTGTAGACGTGAATGTGAATTGTTTTGTTGGATTATCCTTTGGAAATTATTGTATGTAACATAATCGAGGTTAGTGTATTTCAGGGTAATTAGTCATTTTTGAGGTAATGGTCATTGTCAGCCTGTACCTAGCCCAATGATGGAGCAAATGCTCATTTCCGGCCTCTGCCTATGCAGGTGACCTTCAATACGTATAAGATTTTCCCTTCGTTGAGACTGAACGCTGTCGGACAAAGCTGAACCGGGCTGAACCAGGCAGAACCAGGCTGAACCAGGCTGAACCAGGCTGATCCTTTTACTTTTTGACAAGGATGCATCCGTGGAAAGGTTAGGGTTGGGGTTGAGGGTTAGGGTTAGGGTTAGGGTTAGGGTTAGGGTTAGGGTTAGGGTTAGGGTTAGGGTTTAGGGTTAGGGTTTAGGGTTAAGAGCAACCTTACGAAGATGAACGAACGCTCGCCGGGGTTGAAAAAGTTCAACCTCGGCAACACGGGAGAGAGCCCGGGGCGGGTGAGTCAAAGTTGAAGACTGTGAGAGAAGTCCTCCTGGCTGGCCAACGATCCGGGAGAGAGTTTGGGGGCGTGTCTTTAATAAATAATCATGTGCGGACTTGCACTACCGAGCGTGAGCGTCTGAGTTGAAAGATGGCTGTAGTTCCGACGTTTTGTTCGACTAATTGTTATTTGTGCATTGCATTGCATATGCCGGTATGAACATTGTCCTGGAAGGGAAAGTCATGGTGAAATGCAATGGTTGGGGTTGAGGTTGAGGTTGTAGACTTGCGATGGTTGAGGTCGGGGTTCAAAGTCAAGGTGAAAGGTTGAAACTGGTTTGGGGGGCGTGTCTATAATAAATAATCATGTGCACTTGCACTACCGAGTTTGTGCGTATAAGTTGAAAGTTTGCCGTAGTTTCGACGTTTTGTTCGAGTAATTGTTATTTGTGCATTGCATTGCATATGCCGTGTGTGAACATTGTCCTGGATGGGATAGTCAAGGTGAAAGGCAAAGGTTGGGGTTGAGGTTGAAAACTTGCAGCGGTTGAGGTCGGGGTTCAAGGTCAAGGTTGAAACTGGCTATCGAAGTGATGGAAAGTTTGAGGTCGGGGTTGCGGTTGAACCCGACCCCAAGGTCATAGGATGGTTAAGAGCAACCTTACGAAGATGAACGAACGCTCGCCGGGGTTGAAAAAGTTCAACCTCGGCAACACGGGAGAGAGCCCGGGGCGGGTGAGTCAAAGTTGAAGACTGTGAGAGAAGTCCTCCTGGCTGGCCAACGATCCGGGAGAGAGTTTGGGGGCGTGTCTTTAATAAATAATCATGTGCGGACTTGCACTACCGAGCGTGAGCGTCTGAGTTGAAAGATGGCTGTAGTTCCGACGTTTTGTTCGACTAATTGTTATTTGTGCATTGCATTGCATATGCCGGTATGAACATTGTCCTGGAAGGGAAAGTCATGGTGAAATGCAATGGTTGGGGTTGAGGTTGAGGTTGTAGACTTGCGATGGTTGAGGTCGGGGTTCAAAGTCAAGGTGAAAGGTTGAAACTGGTTTGGGGGGCGTGTCTATAATAAATAATCATGTGCACTTGCACTACCGAGTTTGTGCGTATAAGTTGAAAGTTTGCCGTAGTTTCGACGTTTTGTTCGAGTAATTGTTATTTGTGCATTGCATTGCATATGCCGTGTGTGAACATTGTCCTGGATGGGATAGTCAAGGTGAAAGGCAAAGGTTGGGGTTGAGGTTGAAAACTTGCAGCGGTTGAGGTCGGGGTTCAAGGTCAAGGTTGAAACTGGCTATCGAAGTGATGGAAAGTTTGAGGTCGGGGTTGCGGTTGAACCCGACCCCAAGGTCATAGGATGGTTAAGAGCAACCTTACGAAGATGAACGAACGCTCGCCGGGGTTGAAAAAGTTCAACCTCGGCAACACGGGAGAGAGCCCGGGGCGGGTGAGTCAAAGTTGAAGACTGTGAGAGAAGTCCTCCTGGCTGGCCAACGATCCGGGAGAGAGTTTGGGGGCGTGTCTTTAATAAATAATCATGTGCGGACTTGCACTACCGAGCGTGAGCGTCTGAGTTGAAAGATGGCTGTAGTTCCGACGTTTTGTTCGACTAATTGTTATTTGTGCATTGCATTGCATATGCCGGTATGAACATTGTCCTGGAAGGGAAAGTCATGGTGAAATGCAATGGTTGGGGTTGAGGTTGAGGTTGTAGACTTGCGATGGTTGAGGTCGGGGTTCAAAGTCAAGGTGAAAGGTTGAAACTGGTTTGGGGGGCGTGTCTATAATAAATAATCATGTGCACTTGCACTACCGAGTTTGTGCGTATAAGTTGAAAGTTTGCCGTAGTTTCGACGTTTTGTTCGAGTAATTGTTATTTGTGCATTGCATTGCATATGCCGTGTGTGAACATTGTCCTGGATGGGATAGTCAAGGTGAAAGGCAAAGGTTGGGGTTGAGGTTGAAAACTTGCAGCGGTTGAGGTCGGGGTTCAAGGTCAAGGTTGAAACTGGCTATCGAAGTGATGGAAAGTTTGAGGTCGGGGTTGCGGTTGAACCCGACCCCAAGGTCATAGGATGGTTAAGAGCAACCTTACGAAGATGAACGAACGCTCGCCGGGGTTGAAAAAGTTCAACCTCGGCAACACGGGAGAGAGCCCGGGGCGGGTGAGTCAAAGTTGAAGACTGTGAGAGAAGTCCTCCTGGCTGGCCAACGATCCGGGAGAGAGTTTGGGGGCGTGTCTTTAATAAATAATCATGTGCGGACTTGCACTACCGAGCGTGAGCGTCTGAGTTGAAAGATGGCTGTAGTTCCGACGTTTTGTTCGACTAATTGTTATTTGTGCATTGCATTGCATATGCCGGTATGAACATTGTCCTGGAAGGGAAAGTCATGGTGAAATGCAATGGTTGGGGTTGAGGTTGAGGTTGTAGACTTGCGATGGTTGAGGTCGGGGTTCAAAGTCAAGGTGAAAGGTTGAAACTGGTTTGGGGGGCGTGTCTATAATAAATAATCATGTGCACTTGCACTACCGAGTTTGTGCGTATAAGTTGAAAGTTTGCCGTAGTTTCGACGTTTTGTTCGAGTAATTGTTATTTGTGCATTGCATTGCATATGCCGTGTGTGAACATTGTCCTGGATGGGATAGTCAAGGTGAAAGGCAAAGGTTGGGGTTGAGGTTGAAAACTTGCAGCGGTTGAGGTCGGGGTTCAAGGTCAAGGTTGAAACTGGCTATCGAAGTGATGGAAAGTTTGAGGTCGGGGTTGCGGTTGAACCCGACCCCAAGGTCATAGGATGGTTAAGAGCAACCTTACGAAGATGAACGAACGCTCGCCGGGGTTGAAAAAGTTCAACCTCGGCAACACGGGAGAGAGCCCGGGGCGGGTGAGTCAAAGTTGAAGACTGTGAGAGAATTCCTCCTGGCTGGCCAACGATCCGGGAGAGAGTTTGGGGGCGTGTCTTTAATAAATAATCATGTGCGGACTTGCACTACCGAGCGTGAGCGTCTGAGTTGAAAGATGGCTGTAGTTCCGACGTTTTGTTCGACTAATTGTTATTTGTGCATTGCATTGCATATGCCGGTATGAACATTGTCCTGGAAGGGAAAGTCATGGTGAAATGCAATGGTTGGGGTTGAGGTTGAGGTTGTAGACTTGCGATGGTTGAGGTCGGGGTTCAAAGTCAAGGTGAAAGGTTGAAACTGGTTTGGGGGGCGTGTCTATAATAAATAATCATGTGCACTTGCACTACCGAGTTTGTGCGTATAAGTTGAAAGTTTGCCGTAGTTTCGACGTTTTGTTCGAGTAATTGTTATTTGTGCATTGCATTGCATATGCCGTGTGTGAACATTGTCCTGGATGGGATAGTCAAGGTGAAAGGCAAAGGTTGGGGTTGAGGTTGAAAACTTGCAGCGGTTGAGGTCGGGGTTCAAGGTCAAGGTTGAAACTGGCTATCGAAGTGATGGAAAGTTTGAGGTCGGGGTTGCGGTTGAACCCGACCCCAAGGTCATAGGATGGTTAAGAGCAACCTTACGAAGATGAACGAACGCTCGCCGGGGTTGAAAAAGTTCAACCTCGGCAACACGGGAGAGAGCCCGGGGCGGGTGAGTCAAAGTTGAAGACTGTGAGAGAAGTCCTCCTGGCTGGCCAACGATCCGGGAGAGAGTTTGGGGGCGTGTCTTTAATAAATAATCATGTGCGGACTTGCACTACCGAGCGTGAGCGTCTGAGTTGAAAGATGGCTGTAGTTCCGACGTTTTGTTCGACTAATTGTTATTTGTGCATTGCATTGCATATGCCGGTATGAACATTGTCCTGGAAGGGAAAGTCATGGTGAAATGCAATGGTTGGGGTTGAGGTTGAGGTTGTAGACTTGCGATGGTTGAGGTCGGGGTTCAAAGTCAAGGTGAAAGGTTGAAACTGGTTTGGGGGGCGTGTCTATAATAAATAATCATGTGCACTTGCACTACCGAGTTTGTGCGTATAAGTTGAAAGTTTGCCGTAGTTTCGACGTTTTGTTCGAGTAATTGTTATTTGTGCATTGCATTGCATATGCCGTGTGTGAACATTGTCCTGGATGGGATAGTCAAGGTGAAAGGCAAAGGTTGGGGTTGAGGTTGAAAACTTGCAGCGGTTGAGGTCGGGGTTCAAGGTCAAGGTTGAAACTGGCTATCGAAGTGATGGAAAGTTTGAGGTCGGGGTTGCGGTTGAACCCGACCCCAAGGTCATAGGATGGTTAAGAGCAACCTTACGAAGATGAACGAACGCTCGCCGGGGTTGAAAAAGTTCAACCTCGGCAACACGGGAGAGAGCCCGGGGCGGGTGAGTCAAAGTTGAAGACTGTGAGAGAAGTCCTCCTGGCTGGCCAACGATCCGGGAGAGAGTTTGGGGGCGTGTCTTTAATAAATAATCATGTGCGGACTTGCACTACCGAGCGTGAGCGTCTGAGTTGAAAGATGGCTGTAGTTCCGACGTTTTGTTCGACTAATTGTTATTTGTGCATTGCATTGCATATGCCGGTATGAACATTGTCCTGGAAGGGAAAGTCATGGTGAAATGCAATGGTTGGGGTTGAGGTTGAGGTTGTAGACTTGCGATGGTTGAGGTCGGGGTTCAAAGTCAAGGTGAAAGGTTGAAACTGGTTTGGGGGGCGTGTCTATAATAAATAATCATGTGCACTTGCACTACCGAGTTTGTGCGTATAAGTTGAAAGTTTGCCGTAGTTTCGACGTTTTGTTCGAGTAATTGTTATTTGTGCATTGCATTGCATATGCCGTGTGTGAACATTGTCCTGGATGGGATAGTCAAGGTGAAAGGCAAAGGTTGGGGTTGAGGTTGAAAACTTGCAGCGGTTGAGGTCGGGGTTCAAGGTCAAGGTTGAAACTGGCTATCGAAGTGATGGAAAGTTTGAGGTCGGGGTTGCGGTTGAACCCGACCCCAAGGTCATAGGATGGTTAAGAGCAACCTTACGAAGATGAACGAACGCTCGCCGGGGTTGAAAAAGTTCAACCTCGGCAACACGGGAGAGAGCCCGGGGCGGGTGAGTCAAAGTTGAAGACTGTGAGAGAAGTCCTCCTGGCTGGCCAACGATCCGGGAGAGAGTTTGGGGGCGTGTCTTTAATAAATAATCATGTGCGGACTTGCACTACCGAGCGTGAGCGTCTGAGTTGAAAGATGGCTGTAGTTCCGACGTTTTGTTCGACTAATTGTTATTTGTGCATTGCATTGCATATGCCGGTATGAACATTGTCCTGGAAGGGAAAGTCATGGTGAAATGCAATGGTTGGGGTTGAGGTTGAGGTTGTAGACTTGCGATGGTTGAGGTCGGGGTTCAAAGTCAAGGTGAAAGGTTGAAACTGGTTTGGGGGGCGTGTCTATAATAAATAATCATGTGCACTTGCACTACCGAGTTTGTGCGTATAAGTTGAAAGTTTGCCGTAGTTTCGACGTTTTGTTCGAGTAATTGTTATTTGTGCATTGCATTGCATATGCCGTGTGTGAACATTGTCCTGGATGGGATAGTCAAGGTGAAAGGCAAAGGTTGGGGTTGAGGTTGAAAACTTGCAGCGGTTGAGGTCGGGGTTCAAGGTCAAGGTTGAAACTGGCTATCGAAGTGATGGAAAGTTTGAGGTCGGGGTTGCGGTTGAACCCGACCCCAAGGTCATAGGATGGTTAAGAGCAACCTTACGAAGATGAACGAACGCTCGCCGGGGTTGAAAAAGTTCAACCTCGGCAACACGGGAGAGAGCCCGGGGCGGGTGAGTCAAAGTTGAAGACTGTGAGAGAAGTCCTCCTGGCTGGCCAACGATCCGGGAGAGAGTTTGGGGGCGTGTCTTTAATAAATAATCATGTGCGGACTTGCACTACCGAGCGTGAGCGTCTGAGTTGAAAGATGGCTGTAGTTCCGACGTTTTGTTCGACTAATTGTTATTTGTGCATTGCATTGCATATGCCGGTATGAACATTGTCCTGGAAGGGAAAGTCATGGTGAAATGCAATGGTTGGGGTTGAGGTTGAGGTTGTAGACTTGCGATGGTTGAGGTCGGGGTTCAAAGTCAAGGTGAAAGGTTGAAACTGGTTTGGGGGGCGTGTCTATAATAAATAATCATGTGCACTTGCACTACCGAGTTTGTGCGTATAAGTTGAAAGTTTGCCGTAGTTTCGACGTTTTGTTCGAGTAATTGTTATTTGTGCATTGCATTGCATATGCCGTGTGTGAACATTGTCCTGGATGGGATAGTCAAGGTGAAAGGCAAAGGTTGGGGTTGAGGTTGAAAACTTGCAGCGGTTGAGGTCGGGGTTCAAGGTCAAGGTTGAAACTGGCTATCGAAGTGATGGAAAGTTTGAGGTCGGGGTTGCGGTTGAACCCGACCCCAAGGTCATAGGATGGTTAAGAGCAACCTTACGAAGATGAACGAACGCTCGCCGGGGTTGAAAAAGTTCAACCTCGGCAACACGGGAGAGAGCCCGGGGCGGGTGAGTCAAAGTTGAAGACTGTGAGAGAAGTCCTCCTGGCTGGCCAACGATCCGGGAGAGAGTTTGGGGGCGTGTCTTTAATAAATAATCATGTGCGGACTTGCACTACCGAGCGTGAGCGTCTGAGTTGAAAGATGGCTGTAGTTCCGACGTTTTGTTCGACTAATTGTTATTTGTGCATTGCATTGCATATGCCGGTATGAACATTGTCCTGGAAGGGAAAGTCATGGTGAAATGCAATGGTTGGGGTTGAGGTTGAGGTTGTAGACTTGCGATGGTTGAGGTCGGGGTTCAAAGTCAAGGTGAAAGGTTGAAACTGGTTTGGGGGGCGTGTCTATAATAAATAATCATGTGCACTTGCACTACCGAGTTTGTGCGTATAAGTTGAAAGTTTGCCGTAGTTTCGACGTTTTGTTCGAGTAATTGTTATTTGTGCATTGCATTGCATATGCCGTGTGTGAACATTGTCCTGGATGGGATAGTCAAGGTGAAAGGCAAAGGTTGGGGTTGAGGTTGAAAACTTGCAGCGGTTGAGGTCGGGGTTCAAGGTCAAGGTTGAAACTGGCTATCGAAGTGATGGAAAGTTTGAGGTCGGGGTTGCGGTTGAACCCGACCCCAAGGTCATAGGATGGTTAAGAGCAACCTTACGAAGATGAACGAACGCTCGCCGGGGTTGAAAAAGTTCAACCTCGGCAACACGGGAGAGAGCCCGGGGCGGGTGAGTCAAAGTTGAAGACTGTGAGAGAAGTCCTCCTGGCTGGCCAACGATCCGGGAGAGAGTTTGGGGGCGTGTCTTTAATAAATAATCATGTGCGGACTTGCACTACCGAGCGTGAGCGTCTGAGTTGAAAGATGGCTGTAGTTCCGACGTTTTGTTCGACTAATTGTTATTTGTGCATTGCATTGCATATGCCGGTATGAACATTGTCCTGGAAGGGAAAGTCATGGTGAAATGCAATGGTTGGGGTTGAGGTTGAGGTTGTAGACTTGCGATGGTTGAGGTCGGGGTTCAAAGTCAAGGTGAAAGGTTGAAACTGGTTTGGGGGGCGTGTCTATAATAAATAATCATGTGCACTTGCACTACCGAGTTTGTGCGTATAAGTTGAAAGTTTGCCGTAGTTTCGACGTTTTGTTCGAGTAATTGTTATTTGTGCATTGCATTGCATATGCCGTGTGTGAACATTGTCCTGGATGGGATAGTCAAGGTGAAAGGCAAAGGTTGGGGTTGAGGTTGAAAACTTGCAGCGGTTGAGGTCGGGGTTCAAGGTCAAGGTTGAAACTGGCTATCGAAGTGATGGAAAGTTTGAGGTCGGGGTTGCGGTTGAACCCGACCCCAAGGTCATAGGATGGTTAAGAGCAACCTTACGAAGATGAACGAACGCTCGCCGGGGTTGAAAAAGTTCAACCTCGGCAACACGGGAGAGAGCCCGGGGCGGGTGAGTCAAAGTTGAAGACTGTGAGAGAAGTCCTCCTGGCTGGCCAACGATCCGGGAGAGAGTTTGGGGGCGTGTCTTTAATAAATAATCATGTGCGGACTTGCACTACCGAGCGTGAGCGTCTGAGTTGAAAGATGGCTGTAGTTCCGACGTTTTGTTCGACTAATTGTTATTTGTGCATTGCATTGCATATGCCGGTATGAACATTGTCCTGGAAGGGAAAGTCATGGTGAAATGCAATGGTTGGGGTTGAGGTTGAGGTTGTAGACTTGCGATGGTTGAGGTCGGGGTTCAAAGTCAAGGTGAAAGGTTGAAACTGGTTTGGGGGGCGTGTCTATAATAAATAATCATGTGCACTTGCACTACCGAGTTTGTGCGTATAAGTTGAAAGTTTGCCGTAGTTTCGACGTTTTGTTCGAGTAATTGTTATTTGTGCATTGCATTGCATATGCCGTGTGTGAACATTGTCCTGGATGGGATAGTCAAGGTGAAAGGCAAAGGTTGGGGTTGAGGTTGAAAACTTGCAGCGGTTGAGGTCGGGGTTCAAGGTCAAGGTTGAAACTGGCTATCGAAGTGATGGAAAGTTTGAGGTCGGGGTTGCGGTTGAACCCGACCCCAAGGTCATAGGATGGTTAAGAGCAACCTTACGAAGATGAACGAACGCTCGCCGGGGTTGAAAAAGTTCAACCTCGGCAACACGGGAGAGAGCCCGGGGCGGGTGAGTCAAAGTTGAAGACTGTGAGAGAAGTCCTCCTGGCTGGCCAACGATCCGGGAGAGAGTTTGGGGGCGTGTCTTTAATAAATAATCATGTGCGGACTTGCACTACCGAGCGTGAGCGTCTGAGTTGAAAGATGGCTGTAGTTCCGACGTTTTGTTCGACTAATTGTTATTTGTGCATTGCATTGCATATGCCGGTATGAACATTGTCCTGGAAGGGAAAGTCATGGTGAAATGCAATGGTTGGGGTTGAGGTTGAGGTTGTAGACTTGCGATGGTTGAGGTCGGGGTTCAAAGTCAAGGTGAAAGGTTGAAACTGGTTTGGGGGGCGTGTCTATAATAAATAATCATGTGCACTTGCACTACCGAGTTTGTGCGTATAAGTTGAAAGTTTGCCGTAGTTTCGACGTTTTGTTCGAGTAATTGTTATTTGTGCATTGCATTGCATATGCCGTGTGTGAACATTGTCCTGGATGGGATAGTCAAGGTGAAAGGCAAAGGTTGGGGTTGAGGTTGAAAACTTGCAGCGGTTGAGGTCGGGGTTCAAGGTCAAGGTTGAAACTGGCTATCGAAGTGATGGAAAGTTTGAGGTCGGGGTTGCGGTTGAACCCGACCCCAAGGTCATAGGATGGTTAAGAGCAACCTTACGAAGATGAACGAACGCTCGCCGGGGTTGAAAAAGTTCAACCTCGGCAACACGGGAGAGAGCCCGGGGCGGGTGAGTCAAAGTTGAAGACTGTGAGAGAAGTCCTCCTGGCTGGCCAACGATCCGGGAGAGAGTTTGGGGGCGTGTCTTTAATAAATAATCATGTGCGGACTTGCACTACCGAGCGTGAGCGTCTGAGTTGAAAGATGGCTGTAGTTCCGACGTTTTGTTCGACTAATTGTTATTTGTGCATTGCATTGCATATGCCGGTATGAACATTGTCCTGGAAGGGAAAGTCATGGTGAAATGCAATGGTTGGGGTTGAGGTTGAGGTTGTAGACTTGCGATGGTTGAGGTCGGGGTTCAAAGTCAAGGTGAAAGGTTGAAACTGGTTTGGGGGGCGTGTCTATAATAAATAATCATGTGCACTTGCACTACCGAGTTTGTGCGTATAAGTTGAAAGTTTGCCGTAGTTTCGACGTTTTGTTCGAGTAATTGTTATTTGTGCATTGCATTGCATATGCCGTGTGTGAACATTGTCCTGGATGGGATAGTCAAGGTGAAAGGCAAAGGTTGGGGTTGAGGTTGAAAACTTGCAGCGGTTGAGGTCGGGGTTCAAGGTCAAGGTTGAAACTGGCTATCGAAGTGATGGAAAGTTTGAGGTCGGGGTTGCGGTTGAACCCGACCCCAAGGTCATAGGATGGTTAAGAGCAACCTTACGAAGATGAACGAACGCTCGCCGGGGTTGAAAAAGTTCAACCTCGGCAACACGGGAGAGAGCCCGGGGCGGGTGAGTCAAAGTTGAAGACTGTGAGAGAAGTCCTCCTGGCTGGCCAACGATCCGGGAGAGAGTTTGGGGGCGTGTCTTTAATAAATAATCATGTGCGGACTTGCACTACCGAGCGTGAGCGTCTGAGTTGAAAGATGGCTGTAGTTCCGACGTTTTGTTCGACTAATTGTTATTTGTGCATTGCATTGCATATGCCGGTATGAACATTGTCCTGGAAGGGAAAGTCATGGTGAAATGCAATGGTTGGGGTTGAGGTTGAGGTTGTAGACTTGCGATGGTTGAGGTCGGGGTTCAAAGTCAAGGTGAAAGGTTGAAACTGGTTTGGGGGGCGTGTCTATAATAAATAATCATGTGCACTTGCACTACCGAGTTTGTGCGTATAAGTTGAAAGTTTGCCGTAGTTTCGACGTTTTGTTCGAGTAATTGTTATTTGTGCATTGCATTGCATATGCCGTGTGTGAACATTGTCCTGGATGGGATAGTCAAGGTGAAAGGCAAAGGTTGGGGTTGAGGTTGAAAACTTGCAGCGGTTGAGGTCGGGGTTCAAGGTCAAGGTTGAAACTGGCTATCGAAGTGATGGAAAGTTTGAGGTCGGGGTTGCGGTTGAACCCGACCCCAAGGTCATAGGATGGTTAAGAGCAACCTTACGAAGATGAACGAACGCTCGCCGGGGTTGAAAAAGTTCAACCTCGGCAACACGGGAGAGAGCCCGGGGCGGGTGAGTCAAAGTTGAAGACTGTGAGAGAAGTCCTCCTGGCTGGCCAACGATCCGGGAGAGAGTTTGGGGGCGTGTCTTTAATAAATAATCATGTGCGGACTTGCACTACCGAGCGTGAGCGTCTGAGTTGAAAGATGGCTGTAGTTCCGACGTTTTGTTCGACTAATTGTTATTTGTGCATTGCATTGCATATGCCGGTATGAACATTGTCCTGGAAGGGAAAGTCATGGTGAAATGCAATGGTTGGGGTTGAGGTTGAGGTTGTAGACTTGCGATGGTTGAGGTCGGGGTTCAAAGTCAAGGTGAAAGGTTGAAACTGGTTTGGGGGGCGTGTCTATAATAAATAATCATGTGCACTTGCACTACCGAGTTTGTGCGTATAAGTTGAAAGTTTGCCGTAGTTTCGACGTTTTGTTCGAGTAATTGTTATTTGTGCATTGCATTGCATATGCCGTGTGTGAACATTGTCCTGGATGGGATAGTCAAGGTGAAAGGCAAAGGTTGGGGTTGAGGTTGAAAACTTGCAGCGGTTGAGGTCGGGGTTCAAGGTCAAGGTTGAAACTGGCTATCGAAGTGATGGAAAGTTTGAGGTCGGGGTTGCGGTTGAACCCGACCCCAAGGTCATAGGATGGTTAAGAGCAACCTTACGAAGATGAACGAACGCTCGCCGGGGTTGAAAAAGTTCAACCTCGGCAACACGGGAGAGAGCCCGGGGCGGGTGAGTCAAAGTTGAAGACTGTGAGAGAAGTCCTCCTGGCTGGCCAACGATCCGGGAGAGAGTTTGGGGGCGTGTCTTTAATAAATAATCATGTGCGGACTTGCACTACCGAGCGTGAGCGTCTGAGTTGAAAGATGGCTGTAGTTCCGACGTTTTGTTCGACTAATTGTTATTTGTGCATTGCATTGCATATGCCGGTATGAACATTGTCCTGGAAGGGAAAGTCATGGTGAAATGCAATGGTTGGGGTTGAGGTTGAGGTTGTAGACTTGCGATGGTTGAGGTCGGGGTTCAAAGTCAAGGTGAAAGGTTGAAACTGGTTTGGGGGGCGTGTCTATAATAAATAATCATGTGCACTTGCACTACCGAGTTTGTGCGTATAAGTTGAAAGTTTGCCGTAGTTTCGACGTTTTGTTCGAGTAATTGTTATTTGTGCATTGCATTGCATATGCCGTGTGTGAACATTGTCCTGGATGGGATAGTCAAGGTGAAAGGCAAAGGTTGGGGTTGAGGTTGAAAACTTGCAGCGGTTGAGGTCGGGGTTCAAGGTCAAGGTTGAAACTGGCTATCGAAGTGATGGAAAGTTTGAGGTCGGGGTTGCGGTTGAACCCGACCCCAAGGTCATAGGATGGTTAAGAGCAACCTTACGAAGATGAACGAACGCTCGCCGGGGTTGAAAAAGTTCAACCTCGGCAACACGGGAGAGAGCCCGGGGCGGGTGAGTCAAAGTTGAAGACTGTGAGAGAAGTCCTCCTGGCTGGCCAACGATCCGGGAGAGAGTTTGGGGGCGTGTCTTTAATAAATAATCATGTGCGGACTTGCACTACCGAGCGTGAGCGTCTGAGTTGAAAGATGGCTGTAGTTCCGACGTTTTGTTCGACTAATTGTTATTTGTGCATTGCATTGCATATGCCGGTATGAACATTGTCCTGGAAGGGAAAGTCATGGTGAAATGCAATGGTTGGGGTTGAGGTTGAGGTTGTAGACTTGCGATGGTTGAGGTCGGGGTTCAAAGTCAAGGTGAAAGGTTGAAACTGGTTTGGGGGGCGTGTCTATAATAAATAATCATGTGCACTTGCACTACCGAGTTTGTGCGTATAAGTTGAAAGTTTGCCGTAGTTTCGACGTTTTGTTCGAGTAATTGTTATTTGTGCATTGCATTGCATATGCCGTGTGTGAACATTGTCCTGGATGGGATAGTCAAGGTGAAAGGCAAAGGTTGGGGTTGAGGTTGAAAACTTGCAGCGGTTGAGGTCGGGGTTCAAGGTCAAGGTTGAAACTGGCTATCGAAGTGATGGAAAGTTTGAGGTCGGGGTTGCGGTTGAACCCGACCCCAAGGTCATAGGATGGTTAAGAGCAACCTTACGAAGATGAACGAACGCTCGCCGGGGTTGAAAAAGTTCAACCTCGGCAACACGGGAGAGAGCCCGGGGCGGGTGAGTCAAAGTTGAAGACTGTGAGAGAAGTCCTCCTGGCTGGCCAACGATCCGGGAGAGAGTTTGGGGGCGTGTCTTTAATAAATAATCATGTGCGGACTTGCACTACCGAGCGTGAGCGTCTGAGTTGAAAGATGGCTGTAGTTCCGACGTTTTGTTCGACTAATTGTTATTTGTGCATTGCATTGCATATGCCGGTATGAACATTGTCCTGGAAGGGAAAGTCATGGTGAAATGCAATGGTTGGGGTTGAGGTTGAGGTTGTAGACTTGCGATGGTTGAGGTCGGGGTTCAAAGTCAAGGTGAAAGGTTGAAACTGGTTTGGGGGGCGTGTCTATAATAAATAATCATGTGCACTTGCACTACCGAGTTTGTGCGTATAAGTTGAAAGTTTGCCGTAGTTTCGACGTTTTGTTCGAGTAATTGTTATTTGTGCATTGCATTGCATATGCCGTGTGTGAACATTGTCCTGGATGGGATAGTCAAGGTGAAAGGCAAAGGTTGGGG